>JADMNL010000022.1:361052500-363552500 GCA_016271365.2 Neoceratodus forsteri
TTCTGGGAGGCTGACATGGATGGTGCATGGATTGCATCACATGTCCTATGCAGACAGGTTGTGACGGAATGAACATGTACTCCCTGGAGGGGAGGAGGGTGTGGGGATATGATGGGGTCATACGAGTATTGTACAGGGGAACAGTGTGCAGGAACCAATATTTGTCAGCGAGAGGATGTTCCAGGTGTAGGGGCATGGGATGCAGTTGGAGGGCTCGTTTAAGGAAACATGCGAATGTGTTTCCTCACATTATGGGTGGTGGGCCAGGTGGAACACCCTGCCAGAGGATGTGGTGGGGGCTGACTTGGTCACGGAGATCTGTATGTGTGGCTCGCCATGAGGGACTTCTGGAGGTCAGGGGTGAGGGGAATGGACTTATAGGACATGAGGTGATCGTACAAGGCCAAATGGCCAGACTAGGTGTCCCATGGGCCCCTATCTGCCGACACTGTCTATGTATCCATGTATGTAGGTGTGACACAGGTGACCTGCATCCAGTGCAGCATCACGACACGTCTGTGTATGCATCACAGGTGGTCCAGGCATGCACTGGGCACATAGCTTGTGACTGGCATCGCACCCGTTGCAACATCACATGACAGCCTAGTTTGTACTGTGATTGACGTGGGCAGTGTGTGTGGTGAGTGTGCGCATGGCTGGTGCCGCCTGTTTGTGATGGCCATGTGCATGTTCACTGTGGGTGGGTGCATGCCATCACATGTGCAACATTGGGTTAGCTGGGTTGCAGGTTGGGTGGTGTTCAGGGTTGTGGTCAGTCTCAGCCATTGACTGTGTTCCCATTTTCCTGGGCCTCAGTGGCTGAGGCAGCATGGCTGCGATGTCCGGCGCCTGACACAGCTGGCGGCGACAGCAGAGCTCCTGCAAGCCCTACAGCAACAGGGGAACGGCACGACAGACACAGAGGGGAAGACGGCAGGGAGGAGCAGGTGCCTGCTGGGCCGTGAGCCCACCTTTTATTTGCCCTTCCCCATCCCTTTCACCCTGACTTCTCTCCAAGTTGTTTTCCTCCCTTGCACACCCTCTGCCTTTTCCCGTCCCCCCAACTTGTACATAGTTTTAGCTGTTTTGTTACCTCTTTTGTTTGAATATAAAATTCTATTTTGGTACAACTGCTGTGTTGGTGTCTGCTTTGCAACTGGCTCTGGGTGCTCCGTTGCAGGGGTGTACATGCCATCTGGGCTACTATGGTCCCTGGATATATGTGTGTGTGTGTGTGTGTGTGTGTCCATGGGAGGTATCACCAGCATAGCATTGCCTTTCTGTTGCTCTCGCCATCTGCTGCCACCCACTGCTGGGTGCACAGGGTGGGTCTGGGTGGTCTGCTTCTCTGCAGCATGGGGTTGGCGTGTGTCACGCGGGGTGCATGGTGTTTCCTGCAGTGCCTGTCACTGCACATGAGCAGTGTCTTGGGGCGCAGTGCACACTGTGCTGTCGCGTACAGGGGACTGCTGTGCACTGTGGTTGTCAACCCCTGGGTGTGGCACTCTCTGCCTGCCAGTGGTTGTGCTGGGCGTCATGGCTCTGCTATGCTTTAGTTGGTTTGTCCCATGGGCACGTGGATCAGCCGTCCCACCCCCAGTGATGCTGTGCTTGGGGTGTGCCAGTGTGGTGTGGGTTCTGCAGTGAGTTCCTGTGCCCATGTGTGGCATGGCTGGCGGTGGGCCCCAGCCTGCCTCCCTGGATGTGCAGTTCCATTGCTCTGGGGGGGCTGTGCTTGCGCTATGGCAGCTCTGCACTGCTCAGCTGAGCTTCCATGGTTGCGCCATAGCGCAGCATTTTGGCTCAGCTTCTCCTTCCTGGTTGCGCGATGGCGCAGTATGTGCGATATTCAGACGTTGGTTGCTTGCGCAGTTTGCTCTGCTCCATGTTTGAATATCGCACCTGTTGCGCATTTGCGCAACTGGTTTGTGCTGGCTCCTGCTGTTGCGCCAGTTTTGAGCGCAGTTTGAATATCTGGGCCCTAGTGTTTATGTGTCCATGTAAACCTAAAACTGTAGCTTCTTATATATGCTTGACTACATTAGAACAGAAATAGCTCTTATTTAGCCCTTATACAACATTTTATATTTCAGAACCAGCATTAGTTCTTAATGTAGCTTAAACAAAGGCTATTATTTAATATTTAACTTACAATTATGATTTATGAGAGGCTCTATTCTCATATCTAATAAAAAAAACTATAATCCTCCATGGCCTAATATGCCAATGTAGCCTCTCAATTGTGACTCTAAGTGACTGAGTATCAAACAAACTGTTTTTTAAACTCAAACAGGTAATAATATGTACTCAGATGAAATGCAAGACATTATTAGGGCTATCAAGCTCCCAATCCATAAACTATTTAAGCACAAGTACTTTAGCATCAGCAGTATCCATTTAACCTCAGGTTTAAGCTGCCATGAGAAAATTCAGGGATTTTCAGTCCTCCCTCACTTTCATCTTCCTGAGACCTAGGGCGTTGCATGAAATCTTGTTTAATTATCTCTAGTCTCTTGCCCGCTTCTGTCGGATCTGTAAAATGTAAGTCTTACCAGCATAGTAAAGTCTCAGACGGGCTGGTAGTTGTGAGAGGATTAATCCCCAGTGCTCTAAGTCCTGCACGAACTGCATGAAGCTCTTACGCCTCTGCCTACGTGGCATAGCTTAAATCTGGGAAAAGGTATCCGTTCTCCAGCTTCAATTTCAAAGGGCCCATAGATTTTGCTGCCTCCAAAACAGTGTCCGATATGAGCACCGCCCGTGTGACAATCATGATAGTTCGAGGTGTTTCAGCGGCTGGTTTCCTCCGTGGGTTCAAGCGGTATGCCTTAATAAGCTGGCCCGTGAGGTCCAAGTTCAGTCGATTCATTAATAAGTCTGTTACAAATTCCTGGAGTACTTTACCCTCTTGAGCCTCTGGAACCCCAATAATCTCAAGTTACTGGCCCGCATGTTGTTTCCAGCATTTCAAGCCGGTCGCGTGGTCTTGTTTTCGGCCAAAATCCCCGCCACTGCTGCCGCCGAAGTATTCGCTGAATCCACTGCCGACTTAACATCTGCAGCCACCACATTCATCCGGGATTCCATTATGGTAAATCTGGTACCTAAGTCGTCCACTTTCTTGTCCAGATCTCGGATTGCTTGCAAAACTGTGGCGATAGATGGAACTGTAGCGTTAGATGCCTCAGCCGATAGGCCGCTGCCATGCGGTGTCTCCGTGTGCGATCGAGACTTACTCGGGTCTTGCTGTGTCGTATGGCGAGTTTTTCCCATTCTAGGCTGCAAAATTGTTTCCCAGTCTTGTTAGAGGTCTCTATTTCTCTCTTTATTTTAGGAGGGAACACGAAGTTTTCGGTTTTAAATCGCCTTTTGATTCTATATTGATAGAGCTCCTGTTCCTGTTCAATGCGTCTGCCCTGTTTGGTTGCTGGCCACACCCCCCCATGTGTCTTGATTGTATTGTAACATTTGTCTGAAGTTGATGTTTTTATCTCATATTGATAAATGTATTTTTAGAGGAATAATTTGTACCTATTTATGTGATGGTCTTCAACCGAACAATAAAATTTATTATTTATTCATTCATTCATTCATACGCTGGGGACAGGGATTTGGAAAGGGGGGTAGTGGGCAGGAGACTGTGAGGGTGGACTTGGGAAGGGACAACGGTCACCACATCTGACAACCATTTGGCAATGCAAGAATCATGTGACTGCAGCTGGCAACAAATTTGGCTGCAGCTGTGGGGGGGTTTAAACTTAAGATCTGCCCTGAGAGTTCTCGCTGTGAAAAAAGTTGCCGAGTTATTTAGGACTTGGGGATGGGGAGAGGATCGTCGCCATTCAGGGAAGTGCTTTTAACAGTGCGTTATTTATGCGACTTGAAATCTTGCTGATATCAGGAGTGCTGAGAGTCAGGGGGGCTTGGGATAAGGGAGTGGGAGAAAATACATTTAGGATACAAATGGTAGAGGATTAAATGTAGGCTAGCAGATGGGAGACATAATACAGGCTAGCTAATTGGAGATGGATACTTACAGGACAGTAAATGGGACAGCAATACATAACAGGATTGTGAATGGTTGATAGATACATATAGGATAGCAAATGGGAGAACAACAGCTACAGGCTGTCAAATGGGAGATACCCTGGGAGATTCACACAGGATAGCCGATGAGAGAGCAATACACACAAGATAGCAAATGAGACAGAGAAAGAGGCTAGTAAATAGGGAGAGAGGTAGAGGGATATAGGGAGTGTCAAACTGGTATGAGGGAGATGTAGGGTGGCAAAAGGATTTTGGTACAGGAAGGAGAGATGGTATAAAAGGGAAGGGAAAGGAGGATTAAGGTGCTTTGCATCCAGGGAACAATAAATGCAGCAAAAAGAGGGATCCGGGGGGTGGGAGGCAATGGTATAATTCTGTGATATGCGTTATTTGCATGTAGACAGAATGTCTTTGCAAGAAGACAAAAGTTACTACTGCCCCTAATATGGTCATCTTGCCTGGGGAATATGGCAAAGGGATCACTGCAAAAGGAGATAGAGCTAGCATTTGGTTGTACACCATTGAGGCATCTCTGGTTGTCAAGTGTTCCCATGACAGCTGCATGTAATAACAAGCATTTGTCAATGCCGAATGTTTGCTTGCTGGCATTGGCAGTGGTAATGTAGAAGTTACAGAGCTGTGTAATAGGAATGGCAGTGAAGTACTGAACTGAAGCCAACCCCACCACCACCCTGCAGAGAGTGACAGGCATTGGGGTGTGCATTTGGGTCATCAGGCATAATGGCCTTGCCATTTCACCACACCCCACCCTGCAGACACTGACAAGTGTCATGGTGTTCCTTGGGGTGTTTGGCCCTTATGCGCACCCCATTTCATTAAGAAATGCGGTGAGATGGGTGCGATATAGGAGAATGGGGTGAACTTTGGGGCTGAAGAGTCCAAGGCATACCTCGATACCTCTCACTGGCTGCAGGGTGTGGAATGGTATGAGCATTACAGGCAAGAATCCCAAGTCACACCCCTGATGCCTGTCATTCTCTACAGGGTTGGACGTTATGGTTGGAAACCCTAATACCTCAGGCAGTCATTGGTATTTTCACTCCAAATTTTCAACATGTTTTTTTGTGACCCCACCTCATGAACAGGGGGAATATCAGTTTGTTAGCCGAAAGCTGCTTATGCACAGCGAGTACGGCATTTAGCACCACAGGTGCAAAAACATTCTGAACAGGATGTAAAAAATGACAGCTGTACTGTTCATGGGGAGGTGTAAAAAATGGCAATGTTGCAAATCTGCAGTACAAATATTTAAAAAAATGGTGAAGTCATGAGCGTACATAGAAACTGTGCAACACACACCCGTAATATAATTAGGTTGAGGATATTTTACAGCAGATTGTCAACTCAGGCATTTTGGTGCCTCCGATCATGAACAATGTCACTGTGATTTTCTTTATCTGTGCCGAACAATGATTCCCCACAGCGACCATGCATCTCAGCGCTGAAAATGTGAAAACACACTTCAGCCATGCTGTGAAAAATGACAGCTGTACTGTTCATAAGGAAGTGTGAAAAAATGCCACTGGTGAAAACCTGGACTGAAAATATTACAAAGTCATGAACTTACGAGGGTGCGTGGAAACTGCGCATTGCTCACTCGTAACACAGTCATTTTATGGACTTTTGTCACCAAATTTTCAACATAGCCATTTTAAGACCTCTGCTCATGAACAGTGTAACTGTGATTTTCTTAATCTGTCCTAAACATTGCTTTCGCACATCAACAGCACCATTGTGCGCTACATGTGCGAAAACACATTTTGGGCGACATATGAAAAATGGCAGCTGTACTGTTCATAAGGAAGTGTAATAAAATGGCAATGTTGAAAATCTGGAGTGAAAATATTAAATTTGCAAACTTACGAGCATGCATAGGAACTGCATAGCATAGCTCGTAAAACAGTCATTTTAGGAATTTTTCACCAAATTTTCAACATAGCCATTTTAAGACCTCTGCTCATGAACAGTGTCACTGTGATTTTCTTAATGTGTCCCATACATTGATTTTGCACATACTAAGCGCCATTGTGCACTACATGTTAGAACACATTTTGAGCAAGATATGAAAAATTACAGCTATACTGTTCATAAGGAGGTGTGGTAAAATGGCAATGTTGAAAATCTGGAAAGAAAATATGAAAGTTCGCGAACTTACGGCGTGCATAAGGCACAACACAGCGCCGCGCTCGTCAAAACAGTCATTTTAGGAATTTTCCACCAAATTTTCAAAAGCCATTTTAACACCTTGAGCTCATGAACAGTGTCACTGTGATTTTCTTAATTTGTCCCGTGACATTGATCTCGCACACCGACTGTGCCATTGTGTGCTCATGGCAGAAACACGTTTTGGGTGACATGTGAAAAATGACAGCTGTACTGCTCATAAGAAGGTGTGATAAAATGGCAATGTTGGAAATCTGGAGTGAAAATATTGAAAATTCGCGACCTTACGAGTGTGCGTAGGAACTGCGCAATGCACCCTCATAAAACAGTCATTTTTAGGAATTTTTTCACCAAATTTTCAACATAGCCATTTTAAGACCTCTGCTCATGAACAGTGTCACTGTGATTTTCTTAATTTGTCCCGTACATTGATTTTGCACACCGACTGCGCCATTCTGCGCTACATGGGTGGAAACACATTTTGGGCGAGATGTGAAAAATGACAGCTGTACTACTCATAAGAAGGTGTGGTAAAATGGCAATGTTGAAAATATGGATGAAAATATGAAATTATGAACTTACAGCCTGCCGTAGGAACTGCATAGCGCACCCTCGTAAAACAGTCATTTTGGGAATTTTGGCACCAAATTCAACATGGTGTTTTAGGCCCCTTCTCCTGAATGATGTCACTGTCATTTGCATTATTCAGGCCAGGAAAGATGATTTGCAGTCACTGCGTGGAAATCACCAACCGAACTACAATCCCCGCCATGACAGTGACATAGTCATGAGAAGAGTCCCAAAACCTATGTTAATTTGAATTATCAAAAAAAATGCCGAGATATGCAATAAAGTTGAAACCCCTATGTAACCCATTATACAGCTTACAGGCATTTCTCAGTTCGCGGTCGGCTTTGAAGAGTGCAGACATGTTCCAGTCCACGAAGATCGTCGGCGCGAGTCCGCGGGTAAGTATGTGGGGAAGTGCGGGGAGGCTGGGTGCGCAGTGGGTGGGTGAGGGTGGTGGGAGGGGTTGGGAGAGCGCGCGTGGACAGTTTTATTTACAGGTCTTAAAATAAAAAGGCGTGTGGGGCGTTGCCACGCTGGGATGGGCTCCAGCGGGCACAAAGACTGGGGCGTTCAGCCGGCGGGATTAGGCACCCCGTCAGCAAAATAAAAACAAAAACGCCCACGGTTTGCCACGCTGAAGTGGGCTCCCAAGCGTGCTTTAAGCTGAGAGGGCATTCAGCCGGCCAGAGTTAGAGCACCCCGTCAGCAAAAATAAAAAAAAAAATCTGGCACGTTTGCCACGCTGGGTGGGCTCCCAGCGTGCTTTACAAGGGCCTGGGAGGCGTTCAGCCGGCGGGATTAGAGCACCCGTTGGCTATTCAGTATGGGGGCGCGCACGTCTGTCTGTGCGTGGGGGGGAACTGCGCGTGAGCGGCCGATATCTTATCGGTGCTCACTCAAGCATAGCTCCCCCTTTCAACTGTATGCCACTGCATTTTGGAGCGTGTCATAGACAGCTCCAAAATGCATTGGCTTACAGGGGCCGCGCCTGCCAGTCCAGTGCCTGAATTGTAGGAGGAGGTGACACACCTCCGAAATCTCCGTTCATGGCGCTATGTTTCTTGCACATGCGTGCAAGCAAACATAAAAAGGGCAAGATGACTTGAAGAAAAGGCATGGAAATAGTAGTTTGGGAACCTCAGGATGAATGAGAGAAGCAATGAGTTAAATGCGTATGGTTGATTACCTTACTGCTTGAGTGGGAGAGAGAGAGAGTGTGAGTCCTGGGGCATGAGTCACTGTTTTCCTGACACACACATGCCACTGGGGAAGAACCAATAATCATGTTCCTCACTTCAAGCAAAAAGGGGGGGGGGGAGGCCATAGCCAGTTCCTTGTTTTTCTGCATTAAAAGGGTCAATTTTTTGGCCAACAAAAACAAGGAAAGGAGTCATTTCAAAAGTGTACAGATGAGCATGGGTGCCACCACTGGGGCCAAAGCCTGTTTTCAGACATGGTCTGAGCCGCAAAGTAGAAACATCAGATTGACATGATCACAGTTCAAAGTGATGGTACATAATTGAGCAAATCATATACATTGCATCAACAAGTGCAAGTTAATAAGCCAATGAAGTAGTTATGAGCTAACCATTTAAACTCAGGGTGAGACATAACAAAACATATAGATTGCAAGGAAGGCTGTTTCACAAACTAGGAGTAGAGAATGAAAAGGCCCTTTCACCCATGTTAGAACTTATAAGTGGCACAGTCAGTAGATTTGGTTTTGAGAACCACAGGGATTTATGACACTTTTTAGGAAGTAGGAACTGTGCCAAAGGAGAGGAGTCAGTGGTATGGATGACCTTGTCAGTTAAACAAGAGAATAATTTATTCTTTGTTCCTGGAGAAAACCAACCATGTGCAAAATAAAGGTTACAGTGATGGCTAAGAAATAGAGCAAATAATGCAGAACAACAGATATTATTGTATACAACAGTTATATGTGCCAGATCTTTTGCATCCGCTCCCAAGTAAATAAAGCACCTGAAGTCAAAGGGTATCATGTCAAAATAGCGAATCAATATGGGCAAGTCAATTACAGTGCCTGCAAGACAGCGAATGTCCTTTTAGCGATATGGTTTTTATAGTGAGTGTTTTTTTCAGCAAGGCAGTTCAGGAACGCAGTGATGTAGTTCGCTGGCTCTTGTGTGCTCAGTAGTGAAACTGGCTGCTGTGTGCCAAGCTGTTGAGCTTCCAGCATAGCCTAGTTTTTAGAGTCATCAGTTGTGTGCCTGTTAGGTTTACCAGACCTGGGTTCGAGGCTGGCTGTTGCTGGTGCTTTGTTTTTGTTTTTTGTTAAGCATTGCTCTGGGCTTTGTGTCCCCCGCCCCCCAGTTCTGTCATCCCCTGGAGTTGGAATATAAAATTATCCCTCTCCTAACTTTCTCCCCCTCCCCAAGTTGCTTCCTGCTGGAGAATATCCCCCCCTCCTGAGTGTCTCCCCATCCCCGAGTTGTGTCCCACCCAGTGATGATCATATATTTTAAGGGTAGTGCGGGGGGCAAGTCACTGCAGCACTATTGTCACGATTTGCACCGATCGTTGCTACTTGCAGTTGTTGTATGTACATGCGCTATTTTTCAGTCACAATTTTTGTAGTCACTGGGGTTTTTTTTCACTGTTTTGACATGGAACCAAGTAAACAATGGGAGGAGACAGTGTTTAGCATTTGTCAAACAGGCACCATGAGTAAGAAATGTTTTCAGCCTGCACAGTGCACTCAATTGCTTATTACCCTTTTTACAGACAAATATATTATGGTCTGAAAGTGGCACTGAGGGATCAAGAACAAAACCTAGGTAATTAATATTTTTACAAGCTCAAGCATGTCAGATAAAGGCACCCTGGTCACTGACCCCCCGACAGACCAGCTCCGCCTCCTCATCCATCATGTTCAGATACCATTGGTGACAGAAGGGCGCCCCCCAGAAGCGTAAAGCCAGATTCCTCGAGAGTGATCAAGGACCTGAGGATGCCAGACAGCGGAGACCTGGCAGTGGTGGGTGTGCTTCGAGCCCTTCTTAACCTCATAATCCCTCCCTTTGTCTTTCATTTTTCACTTATGTATTTAAAAAAGGTCCTGATCCCCTTAGTTACCCCTATGACTATCCTTTCATCAGTCTGTGCCTTTGTGCCCCCAACTGCCTTCCCCGCTTCCCTCTGCTTTTCCTGGTATGCCTCCCTATCCTCTTCCCTCTGCATCTCTTTGAAAGGCTACCCTTTTAGCCTTTACCTTTGCAGTCACTTCCCTTGAGAACCACAGTGGTCTCTTTTTCCTCCTGTTCTTGCTCACTTCTTATACCCCGAGGTTTGTTGCCTTCACTATGCTATCCCTTAATCTGGTCCACTGTTCCTCCACCCACCCAGCAGCCCCCCACCACCACCACCATCAATCGTCTCTGAGGAATTTACCCATTTAAAAAAATCTGTCATCCTGAAGTCCAGGAAATTAAGAACAAAAAGGAAAAAAAAAAAAAAAAAACAAGGACAGGAAGCAGAGGAGGCAGTAAATGTAGGAGACTTGTGTAGATAACAGCTGGACAGGAAGACACAACAAACAAGCATTTATCAATGCCAAATGAATGCCTGAACATTGTGTCAGGTGGAATTTGGTTGTGTTTCCGAGAATGCTGAAGGCAGAGTAGTACTGTTGTAAGATAGACTTTGCAATGGAGTCAGTATGTTTGGCTTATGTGTTTTCATTTCTGATGCAAAACACAGGATTTTGAAGGTTCTTAAAGTTTTCAGTCATGTGTCATGGACTGTATGTAAAAATGAAGTAATGTATATTGATTTAATGTTGTGTTATTGACCATTATACAATGGTAACAAAGAATCTTGGACTGCGATTGGTCAGTTTGGGGCTGGACCCATGGCGTTATCCCAGCATAAAGCCACAGGTCTACTGTCATCATTATCGCCATTATGACAGATGATCTCTTTTTTTGCATCTCCTCTTAAGAAACAAAAATATTTTTCCACTCTAATAAAAACATTCTTTAAAATTATTATGTTATTTTATATATAACAACAAGCCATTGTATAATAGGAATAATGCACTCCAGGGTGTGTGTCATTTGGGATAATGCCACGCCTGGGGCATTGGATGCACTCGGCCTATGGCCTCGTGCCCAACCACCACAGGTGTGGCGTTATCCCAGCACGACACACACCCTGTCGTGCACTATTCCTTTATTACAAATATGTGATAACATCATCCTACTGCATCCAGAGTGTGAATCTAGCATGTACATTGTACGGGTAAGCTCAAGGGAAGAGATTTTTAGAAATTGTGAGTGGTGGTCATGTTCAATGACGTGAGTAATTAATTATAAAACTAGGCCATGATACTCATGGCAACCCCTTGTGAGCGAAGGCTCCCCCACTAATCATAATGTGTTGCCTGTGCAACAGAATGCTGCACAATGCCTTCCCAGGCTCGGAGTGGAGGGACATGACAGTGCTGGCCCCCATCCTCATGCTGTCCAGCTGATTCTCCAAGCTCGTGCCCAAATTCAAGTCACCAGCACAGGAACACAACACTCTACCCATTGAGCCAACAGCTGATCCTGCACACAGCCTTGTTAGTTGAGTGGTGGTCTTGATTTGTTCCAAATGCCCATCTAAAATACAATAAATGGACTTAGAAATACAGCCCCATTGATGTCTATGTAGCATGCCTCTGTGCGCTCCATATAATGACATCACAAAATGTCCTAGAACGGGGGGGGGGTGCTCTCGGTATCAGGAAGTGGAAGGGATCGTCAGATTGGCTCCATGAAGCCAAAATACAATCCCTTCCCTTCCAAAATTGGGGCATTTGCAAATTATAGCTAAAACTACATTGTTCATGTGTGCAAAACAAAATAAAGGACTTGATGTCTGGCATCGGTAGATTTAATCAATCAGCAGCAACATTTTTTGAGGCTGCCAGAGTTTTTAAACTTACTCAGCTAGCTACAGAGGCTTTGTCTGAGGATGAAGTTTGCCAGAACATACCTGCATTTGAGGACAACATACACACCAAAGCAAAGCGCCAAAGTTATATTCAGGACATTCAGTGCAATCTGGTTACCCTGAATGATCGGACTGACATACAATACTGGCAGGACACTCGGGACCAGTTTCCTAACCTAGCATGCATTGCCTTAAAGGATACCTAAACAACATTTTGGCAACAAACTATCCAAAAATCTGACTCTGTAGGTGCCGAAAGGAAAGGCTACTGTATTCATTAATGCTAAAACTACATTCATATAATTTACCTAAATGTGGTTCTAGAGTATTTGAAAATTGCAAAATCAGCCTTCCAATTTCAAAAAAAAGTCCTACCTGCTTCCTAAAATGGCCTCCAAATGTGTTATGTGATGACATCATTGGAGCCAAAGTGAGAGAGAGAGAGATATATGACTCTCTATAGTGCTAACTAGTTCTTTTTTCCCATTTGTATAGAATTTTTCACCCAAATGGCCAAAACCATGTGCATTATCTTGTAGAATACACGTTAGGTTATGGTTCTGTTCATTTTGTTTACTTTAACATGCTGATATTGTGTTTTAATCCAACCGAATTTCTCTGTGGCAAACCACAGTGCAGTATAAATCTTGAATAACCTGGTGGTCCAGTGGTTATGGCAGATCCAGGATGCTACAGCGGGGGTGCTGTGCATGCTTAATATGCATTTTTAAACATGTTTATTAAACCTTTATATTTTCTGCTATTATTCTTTTCTAGTACATTTTTGACAAAACCTACAAATGTAATCCATAGTTTGAATGTAAACATTTGTACAATCAATAAATCAGACTTCCTCAATAAAGTGAAATGCAGCAGGAGCAAGAAAGTACGTTACTATGGGGAGGTTGTAGCCACATCCTTCACCACCCCCTAGAGCCACCACTTTTTTGTAGCAAAGTTCTTGTGTAGTCCAATATTGGAGTTCATACTTTCTTGAAACTCAAATATATGCTTGTCTTGGTTTTCCATGAGAAATAATAATAATAAGTGACGTTCATACACATTGTACCCCAAAGTGCTTTAAAAGCAATACTAGACTGGTAGTGAAGTGACTGAACGTGTAATGGCTGCCATTTCATACATTAATATCCACACACAGCCTTGGACAATTGCATGAACTATTTTATGGGAAGGGGAATGTTGGCCAGGACAACGGGGTCAGGTAGTGATCATGATGCTGGCAGCCCCACATCTTATTTCTCACAGTATCCTGCTCATATTTCTCTCCTTCTGCATTACCTGTTCCCTGAATATAGCAGTACCTTGCAAGAGTGGCCTTCTCAGTCCCCCTCTGGTATTCATTCTTCACTATTCCTCCTCACACCGAAAACTGGTGAGCTCATCACCCTTCTGCATCATGAATGCAAGTAGTGCAGTCCCCGTTTTGTTTTAACCTGTCAAATATAAACATATCTTTCCAGTAAGTCAGGCTGATAGCAGCAGGAAACAAGGGGAATGATGGGCTTTTCCTATCCTTAAAAGATCTAGGCTATGTTTGATTAGGCACTATTAAATGATGGGTGTGCACATCATTATGCACGTCATTTAACAGTGCCTAATCATAGGTGGCTTACCTCTTATATGGGTAAGAAAGCCTATTTTTCCCACTTGTGCCATGTTGCTATCAGCCTAACTTACCAGAAGATCATGTTTATTATTAATATGTAAAAATAACATGGGAGACTGTACTAACCACATTCATGATGCGGAGAAATAGTGAGCTCATCCATTTTAGTAGTGGGAAACAAGTGAAGAAATGCGAGAGAGGGACTGAAGAGGTCATTCCAGCAGGGTACAGCTATATTCAGGTTGGTTGAAGACATGAAGGAGGACGTTGAGCAGATCACTGTGAGATCTGAAATGTGGGTCTGCCAGCATTGTGATCACTACCTGACTGTGGATGAGAGTAACCAGTGATGACAAATACTCAGAGTGGCAGAGCTGCGCCTAAACTGTTATTTGAATTCATTGTAGGGAGATTACCCTTGGGTGGGGGGATGTTGACGTTTGTTAGGACAGTATTGAGGGAGTTCTGTATAGCTCATTCAAGATTTGGAAGGGTGGTAGCCAGTCAACTCGCATTGTGGAGTAGAGCACAGAAAAGTACTGGAGAACAACTACTGGGAACTGTCCTGCGGGGTTCTGTAGATCACAGGTAAAGGAGTAGACTGACATTTGAAGTTGGGTGGATTCGCTCAAGGTATTAGTATGCCTCTCTTGCTAATAATATTGTTATCCATTGTAAGTGCAGCCCTTATGAGGGCATGAACAGCAGTTTTTCTGGTGGGTCATGATACTTATTGCTTGGCCCTCCAGGAAGACCTAGTTGTTGGTTAATGAGGTGGGAAAAAAACACAGCGGGGCACTGTACATACTACCTTCACTGTGCAGAAGGGTGGTGAGCCACTCAATGTTTACTATGGAAGCAGAAGTCAAATATTGAGAATGTGGACCGGAGAGTGATTTGGGAGGCATTCTTTAAAAGTGCCAGCTGATGATGCGTGTGGTATAAGTGTGCACAACTCTCCGAGGTACATGATTACAATCTGAGGTGTGATAATTCTCTTCATCAGACCATAAGCACATATGTGGCCCTAGGCAGTACTAGGGACAGGGTATGAATGGTGGGGTGTTGAACAGAAGGCAGGCTAGGTGCAGGGGGTTCACATGGAAAAAGAAAGCCTTATTTGTGGCTTAACAAGACAGCATGAGCTTTGGAACTGAGCCAGACCGGTACTTTGCTGTATGACCCTAAGCAAGTCACTAAACATCCTTGTGCTCCTAGGCCACACCTGTAAATAAGCTTTCAGCTTAGTGTGTCTCTGCTGGTTAACCAAAAACAAAATACAGTGCATCACATAACCACTAGATCATCAGGTATTTGAAGTGCTGTACTGTAATGCAGTTTGCCAAAGAAAAAGTCAGCTGGATTGCAAAACATTTTCCACAAGTTAAAGTAAACAAAATGTATTTATTTATTTAGTTTTTGTTGACCGGGTAAGTAAATGAATAAAATCATAGCCTAACATGTTTACTGATCAAAATAATCCATGAGTTAATACATGGTGTTGATCATTCTGGTAAAACAATTTAAAACAAAGAGGGAAAGAAGAACCAGTTAGCAATATAGAAATATATGTGGCTCTCTGTCTGTGACTCCGATGATGTCATCATGACTCATTACTTAACACACTTGGCAGACATCTTAGGGAGAAACCAAGGCTGTTTTTTAAAAGTGAAAGGCTGATGTTTACATTTTTCAAAAGCTATGAAACTGCATTTATGTTATTTGCATAAATGCAGTTTTATCATAAATATAAACAGCAGCCTTTACTTTACCTCAGTATGAAGCCAGATTTTGGAGTTTGGGGTTTTAAAAAAAATGCTTGTTTAGGTATCTTTTAAACTGCCTTAAGCTGCCTCAGTGTCCTAGTGCATAGCACTAGTGTGGAACGATCCTTCTCAAACTATGGTGCACTGCTAACCGACAGGAGGCATGGTAATGATGGTATTAAACCACAGAACTTAAAAATGCACTCTGTGCTGCAGCAGAATTCATTAGCTCAAGCATCTTAATATATTTTTTAATATATGTTGCTACTTTTTTTTATCTGAAGTAATTAATGTCCTGTTATTTACATCAAGTGCTGTTATTAAAAATGTATACTCTTATAAACATATTCCATGCTTTAGTTCATTCATTCTTTCCATGAAATAGGGCATTATTTCCTATGTCTAAGTTGAGAAAAATGGCAATTTTAGCCATGAAAAAAATTAAGCTCTAATCATAAGTATGGCACCAGTGGGATTAGGGGCAGGTAAGGATCCTTCCTGTTTTCATTGGGCGATCGCAAAAAGAGCAGGAAAGGTATTAAATATTCTTCTGAATCTCATGAAACATAATTTAAATATACAACTTAAAGAGCATAAAATGGACATTGTAGAATCTTAAGAATCTGGACATACTACTACACTCTGTTCAAGTGATGGAGTATAGGGACGATATCTTTGCTGTGAAGAATCCCTCGATTTGCATCAAAGATTTTCAGAATCTTGCAAAACATTTAGGCCCAGATATTTAAACTGCGCCCAAAAAAGCACAACAGCAGGAGCAAGTGCAAGTCCATTGCACCCATGCGCAAGAGGCGCGATATTTAAAAACTGCGCTGGCCAAGATGCGCCTACAGTCGACGACTGAATATTGCACCACCTGGGCCATAGCATAACTAGGGAGGGGAAGCTGAGCATATCTGATGTGCCATAGCGCAACAAGAGATGTTCAGCTGAGCAGTCCAGAGGCGCCATAGTGCAACCAGGGACGCCCCCCAGCAGCAGGGCAGCAATGCAACAGCACAACCAGGGATGCAGGTGCCCACCACCCATGCCATAGATGGGCAGAGGAACACACAGCAGAACAGACATCGTCCCCCCACACCCCATGCACTGCACAACTGGGGGAGGGCTGGAATAACCACTGGCCCATGGAGAGAAGCAACCAACCCACAGCTGGGCCATGGTGCCCTATCACACCCCCTGGCAAGCCGTGACCAGCACACAAGGAGGGCTGACCACCCCATGCCACATCATCCCCCAATGCAGAGCACACCCTGCACCGTGACCCCCCAGACACCCTGCCCAGGAGCAGCGTCCACCAGTGTAGGATACCCCATGCATGCAACCACCCCCACTGTGACAATGCAACCCTGTGCGCCACAGAACCATGCAAGGCAGCCCCAAGCCACGAGCACCCATCAGCGGGTGGCAGCACACAGTGATGCAACGATGACATACACAGTGCCACCACGCACAGCCCCCCCGAGGTACAGCTGACAGACTGACCATGCATCAGCACATGAGGTACCCCACACATGACAGGACATGCCCTGGACCCCACCACCAGTGGTACAGCACCCTGCACACCCTCCCAAGGACACATCCCGACCCAGCACTGGCCACAACAGCCAAGCGCAGACACCCTGATGATGCATGGAAGCATGCACCACACTGGATGCAACACAGTGCATGGACAAACACCCACCCATACCCAAGGGCACACCAACACAGGGACGCAGTAGCGGGGCAACCAAGCCCCCAGCGGGGAGCCATGGAAAACATGTACACATGGCCAGCAGTCCGCCATGGCACAGGAGTGCCAGCCACCCTGCGCAGGCACTGTGGACCTGTACGCCACCAGCATTTGCCCGGAGCACAAGTCACAGACAGTGGTGCACATCCCCTGCAACATACACAAGCCATAGCATGGAGATGGGACAACAACAGCGGAGGCCACAGTGTCACCCAAGTCAGACATGCACCACACCAGCGACAGGAGGCAACCCAGCATTGTGATGGTTACAGTGGCTGCCCTGCATGGACAGCCACCACTGACATGCCAGCAGACCGTGCAGGTCACAGACATGCAAGGGTGTCAGCTGCACAGGCCATGGATGGGCTGACAGGTGCACCACAGACACAGAGCATGCACCATGGACCACTGCACATGGTCATCCAGTGCACAGGGAACAACACACACACCACAGACAGTGACTAATAGCTACTCCCACACCATAGTCATTTCCCCACGGACACACACACATACCCATGACTGCACCACCCCTGATGCCATGCACACCACTGCAGCTGAGGACATATAGCCCGCTGCAAATCAGAGACCACCACAGTATTCATATCAAAAGAACTGTATTCAAAAACATCCAACAAAACTATATACAATTATTTACAAATGTGTGGGGGGAGGGCCACAAACAAGGTGGGATGTGGGTAAGGGGCAGGGGTGAACAAATGGTACAGGAAAGGAGGGGTGTGAGGGTGGGTCCAGGGGGGTAGGGGAAATCAGGGGCAGTTTGATGATCAGTGGGAGCCCCACTCCCCGCTCTGGCTGCTCCTCCTTCCGTGCCACCGCCTGACCCCCAGCCTCTCAATCCTCTGCAGGATGTCCAGCGACGCCCTGGCCACAGTAAGGATTTCCTGCAGTGCCTCCCTTATCATGCATAGCTGCCGGACACCTAGGACAAGGGAGCAGAGTCAATAGGTGTGAATGCACAGCCCCATACAGCCCACCCACTGTGCATGACAGCCCACCCACTGTGCATGGCATACGGCCATGGGGCATGCCTCTGTGATGGTGTGTGACCACCCACAGTGATCGTGTCCACAAGACCTGCCCACCCAGGCGCACACAGCCATGCGGACCACTGCACACACCCACCGGCCAAGTCCTGCACAGCATCACCATGGCTGTTTAGTGACGTGGCTATGTGGTGTTGAAGGCAGTGGCACAGCTATGTACCCGTGCGCATGGACCACCATTGCGGCGCTCCCAGACATGCAGTGCCACTGGACAGTGCCAACTGTAACAACTTGCGTACATGGCAGTGGTGTCAATGGATGGTGGTCATGCCCCGCTGCCCGCCCTGTTACACAGCATGCAATAGTAATCATGGAGGTAAGGCACTCACCATCATCAGGCTGGTCCCTCTGCAGCTGTGGACCTTCGCCCCTCCTGTTGTTCCGGTCCTTCAGCTGGCGCCTCCGCTCCCTCGCCAGCCGTCTCTCTTCTGGCCCTAAGGTGCAAACATGGAGAGAGGAACATCAGTACAATCCTGTAGCAAAGTCCCTGCCCCCATGTGTGTGCAATCCACACAGCCAGACCCACCCACCCCACACCTGATAACACCACCACAGCCAACACGGACGGCCCCCCATGTTCCAGACACATGCAACCGTGATACCATATGGAAGATAAAGTGTATGGACATTACACCTACCTGGCGCCACCGTGCTCCTCCTGGCAGCACGTGCCGCGGGCTGAGCAAGCAGGTCAGGTCCCTCCGCCTCAGGTCCCCATACCTGTGGCGGCACTGCTCTGCCGTCTGCCCCATTCCTGTGGCCTCCTCCAGGGCATCAGCCACCTCCTGCCACACCTGGCTCCTGGACCTGTCCAGGGGTGCCTCCCCAAACAGTGGGCCAAAAAGTGGCTCAACAGTGGCAACCAGGTTTGCCATTTCAATCTGGCTCCACTGGGCAGCTCTCCTCCACGCCATCTCTCTTGCTCAGTAGGGTCAAAATGGTGCTCTGCAGCACGGTTCCACCACGTGCAGATGCTGCATGGTACAGCACTGCCATTCCCTATCGTGCTGTCACCGAACAGCGCGATAGTGGCACACCCATGCCTGACGCATGGCGCCTAGGGGCAAAGGTCGGGCACAGGGTCAAGGGTCTCTGGCGCAGGGACAGGCACAGCATGATTGGAACACAATGCATGTAGCATGATTGGGTGCCTGTGTGCTACCTCCAGTAGCGGCCTACCGTGCTGTTGCCCCACTTCGCCTACGATGCCCCAGGGCCAGAGCGCCATATAGGTGAACATCGCTGTAACGCCACTGGCACAATGGTGGCCATGCCCTGCATTGCCTCCGGCACACAGCACATCAGCAGCATGGCAGGCGCCTACATCATCAACTGGGGCATGCATAGTTAGGTGTGTACTGCGCATGTCACAGAACTGCACCCTTGGCTCAGCACGTTCAACACAATTGTGCAAAGCACAAAAGCGCAATATTCAGCCGTCATATGCAAATCAGCTAATCAGCCATTCAATGGCACAGCACTGCAATTTGCATCCACTTAAAGTTGCGCCTCTCCTCATTTACATAGGTTGCACTATAAAAGTGCAACATTGGACTGCATTGGCCATAGTCGGTACTGCAGTCTATTGGTGAGTTGCATGCTGTTTGGGAGTGTGGACTGTGGATTTTGGGACATGCATGGGACTGCACAGTCACAGGTAACAACTTTCATTCTCACAGGCTGAATCATGACTGAGCAAGTTGTGGGAGAAGAGGAACAAAGTTGTGGGAAGAGGATGAGGCCAAATTTCACCAAGGCCGAGACGGATGCCCTGTTTGAGGCCTACCTGGACCAGGAGCCGCTTCTCAGCGGATGCCATTGAACACCACAGGCCCGTGCTGCTGCATGGGAGGAGGTGGCACATGCTGTGAACCTGCATGGCAGCCACGAGCGCTCCATGCAGGAGTGCAAAAAGAAGATGGGCATGGACAGGCGGAGGATTAAGGAGAAGGTGGCTGCCATCAGGGCAGCATGATCTGTGACAGGTGGGGGACAGCCAGAGGTGCTACACCTGACCCCACAGGAGGAGAGGGTTGCTGGCAGCATGCAGCATTGTGCCATTGAGGGTGTTCTGGGTGGTGGCTTCCAGATGGGTGGTAGCCCGTCACTGCATGGTAGGTCATGGTCTGTCTATTGGGGGGCAGGGTAGGTCACATGCAGTAACGCGACTCTGTTTTCCCTTACAGATCCTCAGCATATGCATGGGTCAGCGGTGGTGGGCCTCTCCACTGAGGCCAGTCAGATGGAGATGGAGGAAGGCCCATCCACCTCCACAGGAATACACGGCTCAGTGTGACAGTGGGCCCGACTGGGTGTCCAGACTGATGTTGTTGGAACATGTGCGGAGGAGGTCCTGCCCATGTCCCAGCGTGCCAGCATCCATGGATGCCAGCATGCTGTGACTCGGGCTGGTGCCAGGTCTGTCACCGATGATGATGTCACCAACGTCATGGGCAGTGACACATGTGTGCCACAGGATGGCCACACAGCAGGTAACATCGCGGCCATGGCTGTGGGTGGTGCCACCGTGGAGGCCTGCGTGTCATCATAGTCCCAGCCTGTGCCTGTCAACACCGGTGGGGCAGCACTGGTGTGTGTACAGGACAGTGGGACTGTTGCGGCCACTGCGGCGTCACCAGTGAGCCCATGCCCAGGCCTGGTCCTGGTGTGCAGCGCCCACCCTCAAGGGATGCTGAGCATCAGGGCCGAGCACACCCTGAGGGACAGGATGCTGAGCAGGCAGATGACCTCTTGGATGAGCACACCAGCATACTGCAAGCATCAGTCAACCAGCAGATGTAGCTTGCGACATCAGTGGATGCACTGCGTGCAGCCCTGGAGTGGGCAGAGGAGCGTCGCAGCAGAGACACCACTCTGATCCTGGCAGGGATGGACCGGTTGCGGGAGGATGTGACCGCTGCCATTGACAGGCAGACACAGGCATTCACTGCTGTCATGGCCACAATGGGCACACAGTTATTTGCCCATGTGTCGCAGACACCACGCAGTGCACTGTCCACCCCCCGTTCCCGGCGTTGTGAGACACCATCCTTGTCGACACCAGGTTCAGCTGTGGGCATCCCGAGCACGCCTGGCGCAGGCATGTTCGGTGTGCTGCAGACCCCTGCGCGAGCACGGTCGCGTTCACGCAGTGGAACCCCTGGGGGACCATTGGTGCCACCCCATGAGGCCAGTGGTCAGCCTGTCAGTGCCGGCGGGTCTCGGCGGGGCTGCCCACTCATCCATGGCGGCCGGGGCACTGTGGCACGTGAATGACCTGTCTCCCAACGTGGCTACTGTCTGATGCTGCCCTGTGTGCTTTGTGTCATTCAGCGGGCAATGCATGGGTGGGTACCCGGCCCTGCACGCAGACACACAGTCCATCTGCACACCCTCCCGGCTGCTGTCTGCAGTTGTGTGTGCTTGATGATGCCTGCATTGTGCTGTACACCAATGTGCAATGATGCTCAGCATCTGACACACGCACAATGACAGGCAGTGGGCGTGGTGGTCTGTGGACATGTGTGTGGCTAAGTGTGGCGTTCTGGGTCGGTGTGCCTCCTACCCTTTGTGCATGTCTGGTGCATTGCGTGTGTGTGTGTGTGTGTGTGTGTCTGTCCACGTGCCATGTTAGACCTCACCCATCCCTGGTGGTGTGTGTGGTTCCACGCCCGCCCACTTCCCTTGACGGCATGCACCCCTGGTGTGTGTCCATGCATGTTTGTGGGTTGTGCCGTAGCCACTGGTGGTTGCACATGGCCCCATGACTTACCTGGGTTGGCTGAAGTGCTCCTCCGTGATGGTGTCCCGGTGCAGCTGTGCCAGCCGGAGCAGTCGGGGGTCCTGTCACCCAAGGGGGGCTGCCCATCACCATTGTCACTGGCATCCTCATCGTCCCCATCGCTGTCCCCCTCTTCGACCTGTATGACTATCCCACATTCATTGGCCATGTTGTGCAGGATGCAACAGGCCAGGAATAGCCCGCAGGCCTTTGAGGGGCTGTACTGTAGGGCACCGCCGGAGGTGTCCAGGCAACAGAAACATGCCTTCCATCCTGAACATCCGGCTCGATGACATTACGCGGTGGTGGCATGTGCCTCATTGTAGCGTTGCTGGATGGGGTCGTGGGCCGCCGGTAGGGTGTGAGCAGCCAGGGACAGAGTGGGTATCCACTGTCACCTGTGTGTAGAGGGTGGAGGTTAGTTTGGTGATCAGCATCGCCCTGCCCCGGGCCATGTAGGCCACTACCCATGTCACCTCTGACCATGCCCCCCCAGGCCCTATGATTATCCATGTGGTTTGCATACTCACCCACTAAGTGGCCAGTGGGGATATCACCACTCTCGAATCTGTGGCACAGTGCTGACTGGTGCATGATGAAGACATCGTGTGCTCCCCCAGGGTGCGTGGCACAGACATTGATTATGTGCCCCCTGGCATCGCACACCACCTGGCAGTTGATGTTAGCATAGCCCTTGCGATTTATATATGCGGCCCCCTCAGGGCCAGGTGGTGTGCGGATGACCACATGGGTGCAGTCTATTGCCCCTAGCATGCCAGGCATACATATTACCCTGTGGAACACCTGTATGTTTGCTGTGTGCTCCGCCAGTGTGCTGGGGAAATAGATGTACTCCGCAGCATGTGGCAGCAGTGCACTGAGGAATTGGGTGAGGTGGCATGACGCGGCCGATTGGGTTATGCCTGTGGTGTCCCCAGTTGGTCTCTGGAAGGTACCCGTGGTGAGCAAGCACATGCAAGCTGTCACTTTCATCTCCACTGACAGAGCATGGCTCTGTCGTGTGGGTGTCTGCATCACATCACTGCACAGCTCACAGAGCTGCCTCAGAATGGCCCGATTCAGGCGGTACTGGCCCACGATCTCTGTATCACTATACACTGTATACACAGTATACTGTATACACTATAGTTCAGTGTCAGTGGCTCAGTAGATAGCACACTCGCCTCTGAGGCCGGGAGATCAGAGGGCTGTGGGTTCAGTTCCCACATCTGGCACTTGGGTTCATATCCCAGTACTGACACTGTAGTGCAGCATGAGAAGGGTGCTGCACTTCTGAGGTGCCGTCTTTCGGATGAGACGTTAAACCGAGGTCCCATCTGCCTGGATTGGTGGTAGTTCAGGTGGATGTTAAAGATCCCATGGCACTTATCGAAAAGAGTAGGGGAATTTCCCCGGTGTCCTGGCCAAATGTCTCTCATTCACTAAAAATACCACCAATAGCTTAATCTGGTTCAAGGTCAGTTGCCATTCATCTGTATCCCCTTCCCCCGGGTCGTGCCTGAAAATAGGCAGGATTTGTCTAGTGCGCTTACCTGGTCAACAAAAACTAAATAAAATAAATAAAATAAAATACAGCTCGAAGCTGGTGCGGGCTCGGTACTGCCTGTTGGGGGCATACCGCCGACGGGCCATTCCACGGCCACGCCCCCCTGCTGCCCGCCTTCTCACGACCCTCACTACTGCCTCCATCTGGATGGTGGCACTGGCCATGTCCCTGGCTTGTGTTCACCCCCCCGGCAGCTGTTTCTGTGTTCCCCCCGCTGTCCTGGCTGCTACTTCCCTTGCACCAGGAACACGTGACTGTGCTGGCCTCACTGCTGTGTGGCAAGTACTTCCCCCTTCTGCACTGTGGCTCCCCACACCTTCCCCTGAGCCTGTGGGTTCCAGGTGCCCTTTCCCTGGCCTGCCCTGTGTTTCCCTCCTGCCCAGTTTCTCTGGCTAGAGTTCAGCCTCATGTGCCTTCCCTGTAGCGTTCTTGTGCCTCTCCTTTGCTCCTTTTTATTTTGGCTCATTTCCGCTATGGCACAACTTCCGCTTGCTCCCCTATTGCGCATGGCACATGTTGTTGAATATCGCACTGCGCCATTTATGCATGGTTCCTCCCCCTTCAGCTGCGCATACATTCATTATCATTGCGCTGTTGCTCAGCGTGATTCGGGGGGGTGCAACTGCCTCCCACTGAATATCGCAGAATGGCGCATTTTCGGACTTGCGCTGGCGCAACCCTATTGCGCATGGTGGAACTCTTTTGAATATCTGGGCCTTAGTACCTGTACTTTACAAACAGAAAAAGTAAACTGTGAAATAACCTGTTTAGCCATACTGTATCTATAAAAGGGGAGAAAGGAAACTAAACAGATACATAAGAAGGGCTAGCTCTAATAAAATCAGAAAAAAACTTACGTTTGCTGAATCAATAAAGAAAAAATTACAATAAAATTATGAAACAAGAAAGATTTAAGTATCGGCAGAGTTTATGGGAAACGTTAAATAAAGCAGTACTACAAAGCAACATTAAGGAATTTTGGCATCTTGTAGCCAAGGGCTATAATGTTCATTTAAATTCTCATCAGTCATTCAAAACACCAGTTGAATACAAAAAACAATTCACTGAGGTTTATTTTTGATCTACAGGAAGTGCCACATTTTGATACCACAGACTATAAGAAATTATATTGGACAATTTTACATGCCTATTCCTTTATGTTTCATGTTGGATGAAATCTTGTTTGCAATTAACCAGACAACACTAAACAAAGCCCCTGCCCTAATCAGACAATGACAGACATTTTTAAATACTATCAGAGCAGGTGGGCCCTGTTACTATATTTTCTTTTCAATCATGTGATCCAGTATAAAATGTTTCCTTTAATTTGGGCAGGTAATCTGATATACCCAATTCACAAAAAGGGTTGTTTAAATTAACCTCAAATGTACCAACCCATCAGTTTTATTCATACTGCAGAAAAACTATTTTCACATAGAATTTTGAGAAGATTAGAAAACTGTGTCAAAGACAACAAGACTATTGATAATTCACAAAACTGTTTTAGGAAATCATGCTTTACTGCCAAACACTGTATGGTTTTATCGCATTTGATTCTTATGTACCTAAAACTACAGAAAAGTAAACTAATTTCTCCAGTGCGCTTTGGGGTAACCATTGCCTCAGTGCTTGCACGCTGAGGTTCTTTGTCTTTAGCTTGTTTTTTGCTTTTATTGGGTTCACCACAACATTACCCAGATAGACCATCTTAGGGTAGCTGGTTCATTCCACTGGGGTGTCAAACAGATGAGGTACACTGATGAGTCCTGGTAGGATGAAACACGTGTATGTGTCTTCTGTTAGCACCCTTTGCAGACTATGTGAGAGACCTTTTGGTACCATGCATTTCTGCTTAAAGTTGAACCAGCATAATATACTGTGGTGATTTGCATATACAGCCCATGGTGCTTTGCATTATGGGGTATGTGTGATTTTGTATTTCTTTGTAACTTGGCTTCTCGGCCAGTGCCCTTTGGGGTAACCATTGCCTCAGTGCTTGCATACTGAGATTCTTTGTCTTTTAACTATTTTGTTGTTTTACAGACCTGAAAATGACCCTTGACAGTATACACCACATAAGCAATAAGACACGACAGGGTGTGCGTTAGACACTTTAACACACGGCTAGGAGGTGTAGTGAGGCACGAGGCCACTGGCCGAGTGCGTCCAGCCTCCTAGCCGTGTGTTAAAGTGTCTAACGAAGACCCTGGAGTGGCTTATTGCACTTATGAAATGGCTATCAAAATACAGATGTATGTGATAGCTAAAATGTATAGCATTTAAAAGGGAAAAAGTTTAATGTTTGTCTTGGTTTTAAATAAAATAGTTCCTCCGCCTACTGTTTTTTTTTTGACTTAAGAAATGTTGTCCTACAAAGGCTTCTGTAGTTACATATGGTTGTCATGACAGTATTCACCCCCACCTCCCCTTGTCATGGAGTGCATCACACTTTTGCAGTCAGTTGCACAATATGGTGCTGTTTTGTTATTTAAAGAAAGCGCGAGATAGATAGAGAGACATGAGAGAGAGCGCACCGTGTGGCCATTTTTTTGAGTAAGTAGCCATGATGTAAGAGACAGTGCACTACTGAGCATGATGGAGCACTTTTCAATTCAGAGGGACAGCGAGCGAGCATGGGCTGTAATCTGCAATCAGAGCGAGCGGGCTGGGAGTGGGAGCGGTTTTCAGTTCAGACGGAGGGTGAGATTAAAAGTTTAAACTTCAAGAGCGAGCGGCAGGCTGGTACAGAAATAGAGACATAACGAGCGGGAGGGCAGGTAGAGACATAGAGTGAGCACCGGCGGGCGGGCCAGTAGAGAGATTGCGGTTGTTCCATTTTTTTTTTAAATAGATGAACGAGCGGGCAGGCTAAGAGAGACATCGTGGCTGTTCGTTTGCTTTTTTATTACAATTCAGAAATGGATCTTAAAGCGCGAGTGGCTGAGCTGGAGGAGAGCGCGCAGCTGTTCTGTTTTTGGTTTGTTTCATACATTACCGAGCGGGTGGGCTGTGACTGTGAGAGAGATTGCAGCTTTTCCCTTCATGCTACATCCACGGATTTCACAGACTGAGGCAATGTGAACAGAAGGTCAGATGTATTTATTGCATTTTTTTGTTGGCATACTGAAAATACAGCCTGGCATGTCACTCGCAGTTGGTGAAAAGAAGATGGCTGATTTTCAGTTTGCCAACGTTCTAAGTGGCATCTTTACTAGAATCAGTGCTCACAGGGCACTGCTGGTCCTTCTTCCTGTGCGTAAGACACATTATCACACAGGTATTGCCCAATCAGATTGCCTCAATTTTGAGACCCATTTCATAAAAAACAGTATGGCATAACCTTTACCAAACTGGGACTGACAAATTTTTACTGGACATCACAATAAGACTGCATGAAAGTACATGGTCCAGAGTGCAGTACAACAGCCAAGGCTATCTAACAGATGTCATTTTATTTTCAATGTGGATGCCAGCCAGGGCTGCATCATTGCCCCTTTATTGTTTAATCTGTATCTAAATGATATCATAATTCATCTTTATGATCTGGTCTTTTACTCTCCAGAGGTGCTGAAGACACTTATCAGCTTATTAGTTTATGCAGACAATGTTGTCCTTATTTCAACATCATTATTGGGTCTTCAGATAAATGCAAATAGATTTACAGAATTATGTGCTAATGAACGTATCAGGAAAAATAGTACTAAAACCCAGTTGTTAGTTTTTCATAGTTCAGATATGTAAAATTCTAAAGTATACATAATTGGAGCATCATTAACAATAGTAACCATGTATGATTTTTTGGGGGGTGTTGAATTTACAAATGACAAAGTGGAATAAGCATTTTGATTATGTTAAACAAAGATTAACAAAATCAGTAAGTGTCATAAAAAGGTTTACAAATAAATTTGGAGGCTATTCTGTAGAAGGTTCACTTATAGTTTTAAAAGCAAAAAAGAAAATGGCAGTGTTATGTGCCTGTCAGATCCGGGTACGGTCAGATACTGCTTCTCTTGAAATAATCTTGAATGGGATTTATATATTCATTCTGGATGTCCCTAGCTGTGTTTCTGCACATCTATATCTTGCAGAATTTGGTCAGTGTTCTTTGTCTACTATGATTGATGAAAGAGCAATGATCTTTTTAACAGAATTACAACGAATGCCAGATGCATGTCTCCCAAATAGTTTCATGGAAGAGCAGATTGAATGCTCAAGTGAAGGACTTTCTTTCCCTTATTTGGAATGTATTTAGAAATAAAATCTATCCACTTGGCCTGGGATACATTCTGACTGATGTCTATAGACTCCCAAGAGAGAGAAATTAATTATGTCAATTAAACAAAGATGTAGGAACATGCCAGCAGAAAATGATCTTGTAAAAATAGCAAATACTAAAATACAGTTAGCTTATAAAGCTTTCATGAACATATTCGAAAGAGAATTCTTTCTAATTCATGTTAAAGCTATAAAAGCAAGAACTCTGTTCACAATATTTAGATTAAAGCTTTTTAAAAGTAATGGGCTTCTTTTTAAACAAAGAAGGGATGACTGTATTCCACCCTTATGTAGATGTGCATTGGGAATGCCTGATGACCTTAGATATGTGATTCTCCAATTTCCATTTTATAAAGCCATAGATAGTGTTGACTGAAAGACCCACTTAGTGATATATATATATCCACAATCTGATGAAATTATTGCTTCCTTATTCTCTCCCCATAATGAAACAAGTTGCAAGAAAATCACTGGTTATGTGTTAGCATTAAACTTGAGATAAATCCCATATGACCAAACCTCTGCATTTTACAGCACCTTATCAGGTGCCATATTCAAAAAATGTAATTATCCATGTTACATCATGGGGGTGTAGGTAACCAGGTCTGAACCACAATGTACTGGGGTTCACAGTCAAAGAAATGTGACTATTAGTGAATGTACAAGCTTTTTCCACATGGGAAACAAATGAACAATAAGTTAATCACACTACTTCGTCAGCTTGCTTGTATAGCCTGGATGACCCAAAAACAAATATCTCTAACTGTACTTTTAGGCCTTAATTGTAATCACAATATGTATTATGGAACATGAAGTCATTTCAGTAAAGAAGAATGCTATGTATACATGTTCATTACATTGTCTGTTTTAAACATCAAGAACTGATTTTTCAGGAGCACTAGAGAGCCAACATCCAGGACAGATGATCTTCACAGGAGCTCTGTACGTACATCCGCTTTGGAATAAAACCTAATATATATATATATATATATATATATATATATATATATATATAACAGTGGTGTGAAAAGTATTTGCCCCTTCCTGATTTTCTCTATTATTGCATATTTGTCACACTGGATGTTTTCAGGTCTTTAGACAAAATGTAATATTAGATAAAGGAACCTGAGTGAACAAATAACACTTGTTTTTTTTTTATTTCACTTATTTAATGAAAAAAGTTAACCAACACCAATTGGCACTGTGAAAAGTAATTGCCCCTTACACTTAATAACTGGTTACGCTACATTTAGCTGCAATGACTGCAACCAAACACTTCCTATAATTCAATATCAGTCTTTCACATCGCTGTGCAGGAATTTTAACCCACTCTTCCTCGCAGAACTGCTTTAATTCAGTAACATTTGGTAGGTTTTCGAGCATGAACTGCTCGTTTCAGGTCCTGCCACAGCATCTGTATTGGGTTTAAGTCTGGATTTTGACTAGGCCACTCCAAAACTTTAATTTTACTTCTTTTTAGCCATTTTGATGTGGACTTGCTTTTGTGTTTTGGATCATTGTCTTGCTGCATGACCAACTACGCTTCAGCTTCAGCTGACGGAAGGATGACTGGACATTCTCCTTAAGAATTTTCTGGTACAGAGCAGAATTCATGGTTCCTTTAATTATGGCAAGTCATCCAGGTCCTTAGGCAGCAAGCATCCCCACACCATCACACTACCACCACCATGTTTGACTGTTGGTATGGTGTTCTTACTGTGGAATGCTGTGTTTGCTTTGCGAGACATTATGGGATCCATGTTGTCCAAAAGTTCCACTTTGGACTCATCTGTCCATAGAACACTTTCCCAAAGGCTTGTGGATCATCCAGGTGCTTCTTGGCAAATGAGAGATGAGCATTTATGTTCTTCTTGGTTAGCAGTGGTTTCGCTTGCTACTCTCACATGAAGCCCATTTTGCCCAGTCTCTTTCTGATTGTGGAGTCATGAACACTGACCTTAGCTGAGGCAAGAGAAGCCTGCAGTTCTTTGGATGTTGTTTTAGGATCCTTTGAGACTTCTTGGCTGATTTTACACTCGCCCTTGGAGTAATTTTGGCAGGCCGCCCACTCCTGGGAAGGTTCACTACTGTTCCAAGTGTTCTCCATTTGGAGATTATGGCTGTCACTGTGGTTCGATGGAGTCCCAGAGCCTTAGAAATAGCTTTGTAACCCTTTCCAGACTGATAGAGGGCAACAAAATGTTTTTCTGATCTTTTCAGGAACTTCCTTTGATCATGGCATTATGTGCTTGTTGAATCTTTGTGCTGTCAATGTGACTCTGATGGTAAGGCCAAAATAAGTGAGGTTTATATTGAGCAGGGCTGGCTGTAATCAAGCCTGGCTGTGTTCAATCAGCTGACTCTAATTATCCCTTTAATTGGGTTGATTTAACTAGGGGCAATTCATTTTTCACACAGTGCCAGTTGGTGTTGGTTAACTTTTTTCATTAAATAAATGAAATAAGTAAAAAAAAAAGTGTTATTTGTCCACTCAGGTTCCCTTTATCTAATATTATATTTTGTCTAAAGACCTGAAAACATCCAGTGTGACAAATATGCAATAATAGAGAAAATCAGGAAGGGGGCAAATACTTTTTCACGCCACTGTATATATTACAACAAACTATGTGATATATTCAGGTTCCTGAGAATACCAGCATCAAAACAATACCAGTATCAGGATGGTGCAGCCACCAAAACAGCAAGGAGCGCAGAAACAGCCACAAGCTGCTGACAAGAAAGGGGGATCCCACTAGCTCTGTAGGACCTAGTAAAGTGAGTTCAGTGGATTCACTATGGCAGACAATGATGGAATCCATCATGTCACTTAATTCCAAAATTAAAAAGGCACTGGCAAAGCTAGAAAACCATGATGCTGCTTTTCAGGAACTGACCGGGACTGCAGATGCTGTTGATCAACATTCCACCTTGACTCAAACAGTGCTGTCCAGCTTAACTCAAGAAAATACCCAGTTGTGCGGCAGGCTTGAGGCCCTCGAGAATGAGGTGTGGTCAGTGAATCTCTGGCTAGTGGGAGTGCTGAAGGCACATACCTTTTGGGATTTCTTAAAACTTGACTAAAAGAATCTCTAATATTCTCTCCAGACTTTACTTGGGGCTGCCTTAGAAAAGATTACCGAGTCAATCCCCAAGTCCTACCACAGAATGTGACCCAACCCAGAACTGCATTGCTGCATACCTCAGGAATGGATATTTGAGATTTATCCTCAGCATGGCAAAGGTAGCTTACCCCCTGTCCATCAATGAATCAGACGTGAATGTATTTCCCAATCTCTCCTTTAGACATGGAGGAAGAAATACGATGGGGTGCAGCACCACTTTCATATCCTTGGAATTGTTCATTCCTTCTTTCTCCTAGTCTGGCTCCACATCATATATGTTGACAAAAGCTGGTAATTTTCTGATCCAAAAGACATGGGCTGATGGCTGGAGTGCACTGAAAGGCAGTTTGCCACCCGAGCTGAAGCAGACCCATGACCTGAAAATGAGGAGTCAGGTGTGGACTGAGTCCAGACTTTCATGTGAATGATACAAACGTTGGAACATGTTTGAGTGACTTTAACTGTTTTACTTTGAATTCCCTACTGCTTTGGGAAAAAGTGTTAACTTTCCTGAGCTGTAGTAAGTGCATGGGACACTGCTTTCTGCAGAGACTTTTAGGGGCATTTGGGGTGGGAGCCATAACACTGGTCGACTGGTGCCATTTCTTACAGCTCTACAATGCAGTCATCATATTTGGCTTAAAATGGAGTTCAAAATGTTCTAACTTTGCTAGGGGTTGTTTGAACTCCTAAAGTTTTTATATTTGATGCCTAATACATAGTTTTGGGGGTTTGTCTGGTGAAGAAAGGGATATGGAGGCAGACTGTGAGGGGGGACATTCTGCCTACAGTTACTTTAATGTTTTCAAGATTATTTTATCTAGAATATCAGAATTACAAACCTTTGAGTTATAGACTCATTTCCAAAGGCTCCATGTCTGTTACAAAGCAAGATACATTACAGTGGTTACAGTGTAGACATTTAAACAGATATCGGAGGGTGATGTGGCCTATACAAAATGTTAGCTAAGCAGGGCGGGGGGGACACATAGTTACATAGGTACAAATATATTAGCAACTCAGAGAAGTGTGGCCTATACAAGAAGTGATAAGGGACTAGTCGTAGACAAAGGAATACAGTGCAGTAAGGAGAGATCAAACTTTGTCAAAGCAATATTCAGAGGCAGTACGAATGCTTACAGGCTTGGGCTATTGGGTAGCTTAACAGCAAACCTACAGTTTGTGTCATATTTTTACTCATATGTTCTTCCTATAGGATTTATACCTTTTCTATTGATGCAGCTGGCATTTTCTTATAACTTAACGGACAATAAATATAGGACTTTCCCTGACTTCCTATTGTAAAAGAATACAACGGTAACATGCAGCTGAATATCAGTTTTATTGGTTGCAAATAACTTTGGATTTTCTCTATGATCCCTTTGTATGAGGAATGTGAATTATTTATCTGCTCACCAAAAAACAATAACGTTTTAAAAAATTACCTTTTCACTTTATGAACCAGCAAATTTTATAATGTATTGCGATGTTAACGTAAGCCTTATGCTGTTTTTTTGTTGGCTTGCTTTTGGCATGTAATGTTATAAAAGCCTTGAAAGTTGAACAATAAAGAAGCGGAAACTGAAAAAATATCAGTTGATTGTGTCATGGCTATCAGTACATTGGGTGATGCAGTGGGTGCTTGTTCTCAGTCGACAAGGGATATTAACTGGACAGTAGAGGACACTAGTACAGTAATATAATCACCATGAATGAGATGCTGGAGGGAAAAAGAACACTGAATGTTCTTTCACTAATGATGGTAATGTTTGTACCAAAGTTCCCGTTTTTAATAGTTCTAGTCACAATTTTGGGAAAATTAAAATAAAAAATGCTTTTTACACAAAGGTCTACGTTTGGCCCCAGGACAACTAATCCTGCAGCCTTAGCCTTTGAGAATGTGGTGCAAAAACAGGTGAATGAACTATCACAAAATAGAAAAGACGGACTACAGTAGGTAGCTATTTTTGTCCCTTGGAACAGCAGGCCATACAACAGTTGTGTAATATGAAAAAACTAATAAGCAAACCTGCTGACAAAGGCGAAAACAGCATTGTCGTGGGTAGGTGTAAGCCTAGGGTCCTCGGGGGTCCTACCTCTCCTTTACCTTTACCTTCTGAGGGGACCGGCCTGGGATCTGATAGTTGTAGACAACCTAGAGATGCTTGAATACGACATGGTACCACTACCTGGGGTATAAATAAGGGAATAACCTGGCCTGAACTGAATACCACCCCCAGGAAGTGATACATTTCTTCCTGCCAAACAATTATACGCTCCTCAAGTGGTAACTATGACTCTGTCAAGAACTTGCATATATATCCAGTTTAAAATGACATAAACATGAATTTTATTTAGAAGGGAAGGAAGAAGAAAAAAATCAAGGGGTAGCAGGGGAAAATGGAAGCAAGGGAGACATACTCTGTGCAAGTGGTAGATAATATACCCCAATAATAAGCCCTCGGGCACTCCCGATGTCTGCCCTGTAACCCCTCTCACAAGCAGGCCTACCCAGCTTTTACCCAAAGTCCTTATGGGAGAGCTCTCCGTAGGTTGCAGCGGGCACCTGGCTATGATGGTGCTGGCCGGTGTGGAGTTGTGGCTCACTGACATACTTATAGGATATTCATCGCACAAACAAAAGTTAAACACTTTCAAATAACAAAGGGGCACCTCTTTGTATTCTGTTTGTAATGTTAAAGGAAATGACTAAATGGACCATTGATCTTTTCTACCATCACTGTCTATGTTTCTATGAGCTCACTAGCCCATACTGGTTTTCTGTCTAGGTCTATCAAATATCTGGCGCAGTGCTGCACAGGACTTTAACCTAAGCCCTTGGCTATCTACCTAGATACTGAAGGGCCAAATCCCCAAGGTTATTTACAGTTCTGATAACCTCTGAAGGATGGCTTCTCTCCAGTCAGCTCTGCTGTGGCTACAATAAAGGAAATGTGGCCTTTCTTGGCTGGGCTGAGTCTCTGCCCATCTCACCTCTCTGTACCTCTCACTTCTCAGGCCTCCCATACCTTTCCATGTGCTCACCAGTCTGGATGCAGCTGTGAAAGAGAGGCCATGGCCCCCATCCCCCACTGCAGTAAGGACACAATCCAAGAAGGATCAAACACCTACCTTCTGGCTGGGAGGACTGGCTGGCACTGGCTCACCACAGTGTCTGCTGGCAAAGGTCAAGCTACAGGCTCTCTTACCTCTGCACTTCCAGAGCTGTAGCTGGAACCCACTCCTTAGTTAGCCAGTGGCCCCAGTTTCTGGGATTGCTGTGCTGAATTATCTCAGGCTGGAAAACCTTTGAAGCAGTTCTTATCTTTTTTCAGCAAATGCCTCTTTTTGTGTTTTTCTCGGAAGGCACGCTCAGTCTGTTGGAAAATTCACTGCATAATTCACAATACAGGTGCACTTCTGGGAGCTACTAGGACATCTTGTCTGGGCAGCTATAGCCCCTGTGAGTCACTCACTCGTGCTACCAGGTCATCTTGTCTGGGTAGCTATAGTCCCTGTGAGTCACTCAGTCAGTCACTCACTCATGCTACCAGGTCATCTTGTCTGGGCAGCTGTGAGTCATTCATTCACTCACTCACACAGCCTCCTGACTGACAGACTATACTGGACTGAGCCTCAAGTTCTCTCAGCTGTCTTTCTTATAGGGTGTGAAACTCTATGCCTGATTGACTGTCAGGATCCTGCTGTCATCGAGTGATTGGCAGTAGCTTCCCACCAATGATTTTGGTGCCCCCTGGACCCTTCCCAGCAGTCCTTGCTGAGTCAGGGGTTGCTGGCTGCATGGAGGTAGCCATGTTGGTTTACATTTGTTAAAACTAGATTTATCATGTAGTGCCTCTAGAATCTTGCTGCCATCAAGTAATTGGCGACAGCTTCCCGCCAATAGTTCTGGAGCCCCCAGCCCCTGCCTAGCAGTTGTTGCTAAGTCAGAGGCTATAGGCTACAGAGATGTATCCACATTTGTTTATATTTGTTAAAACTGGTTTTATCTTGTACAGCGACCTCCTGCTGCTTTTTTAGTTACCCCACAGGGCTCTTCTTGACATGTTCCAACCATTCTGCCTACAGTAGGGTTGGGACTGGAGTTTGTTGGGCAGTCGCGTTGCCTGATTGCTTCTGGGAGCTCCAGCTCCATTACTGGGACTGCGATGCATACGTGGGGCCCATTACAGCACTCAATGCCAAGTCTCTTTTTTTCCTGGCCCTACTACCCGCCCTGGGTCAGAAAATCACTCTTATTGTGCACTCCTGGAAATCAGCCTCAACTCCACTGCTTGCCCTGAAATTCGGGACCTGTCTGTGTTGCAGACATGTGGCCTAGTTCAAAACAACTGAGCTGAGACTCCACTAAGATGCAGCTGAACGTGTGCGGTAGCACTGGGGCTTCAGTGCTGCTGGTTCTCTTTGCTCCTAACCCTGCTGCTGAGTCTGGGTTGGGATCACCTCATTTACACCCAAGGGCACTGTCCTGAAAGTTGGTCCCAGTCCCAACCCAGCAGCCAGTCCTAAGGATGGGATCATGGAACAAGACAAGCAACTTAAACTGCGAAGACCTGGCAGAAAATCGGGCTCAACTCCTGCTAGAACTCCTTACTGCTGCACTGTGCTCACCCAGTCCTTCAGCTTCAGTTCCATAGGGACAGGAGGGTAAAGAATCTTCTGCTGATGGCTGGAAGAAATAAGATGCTAGAGCCTGTGACTCCAAAGGCAAGCCCCCAAACTGGGAGCGGGGCAATGATACTCCCACTGCCAAACTCCTGACACCCTTGTCAAGACACTGCATTTACTGTCCATATAGTCCCAACGTCTACAGGCAATGACGGAAGCCTTATATACACTATATGCATTTCTAATTAACACCTGATTCCTATCTAACTAGGCATCATAAACATAAGTACAATGTCATCACATTTCTAACTAGACAAGTGTGGTCGGTTTGGGGTCCTACCTCAGGGACTCCATGGATGTCTTTTTAAATTCAGTGATTTTAATTGTCAAGGTGATTATATCTGATTGGGGATTGCCATGGAGACCCCTAAACATCAGTTCAGAAGAGATGGCAGTAAACAAACACAAATTTCGGAGGTCAACCCTTGCGCTTCCATAAACTTTTATTTTGTGATAGAGCTTTTTGGTCTCCACTTGTCACCATACACCTTCTTCAGGCATTCCACTCTATCCACCAGTCCAATTCGCCACCTCCCCCCTACACACACACACACACACACACACACACACACACACACCACATCCCGTCGTTATGACAGCAGGGAACCAGCATTGTCATACATGGTGACTGGTGCACATTTGTTTTTTCCCCGTTTTCCCCATTTTGTCCCTTGCCCCACCCCAATGCCCAGAACAGGAGGTGCATCCCTATGCATGCCCCTTGAGTGCACGTAGCAATGCCTTGCACAAGAGACGTGCTCCCTCAGCCCACTGCAGGGGGTTGCTATGGTGATAGAAGCTGTAGCCTCCCTCACTTGATTGGAAGTGCTGCCACATGGAGTGCTACCCCCAGCCCCCCACCCAGCCTGACCCAACTCCTCCAGTCCACTCCTAAATCTGGGTCACTGGCATGGAACCACATAGCACTTCCACTGAGCCATCAGTGGCCCTCGTTCACAAACATTTAATGACTTTCCTCAGGGGTGCTGTTGGTGCATGGCACATATCAGTTCAAACAGAGATTTCAGTGCACACCCCTGCCCCATGACAAATCTTTTAAATTTACAGTTGTCTTTCTGCCTGAATTGGCTACTTATTTTATCTCTGGTGGAGTGGGGTCTCCAGGAGTCCATTTCAAAGCTCCAATGTGAATAAAGTCTAGCCATCAAACGTCATGGTGGACCTCTTCCACCACCTAGGTACCTGCTCTACAATGTAACTTCCTGAGCTGGCTTCCTTTAAAAAAAGTGCATTCGCCAAACACTTGTGGAGAACCTGCTAATGGAAACAGCCATAAATCCCTCAAGCAAGGGGATCTTTTGGTGTTCATTTCAGAGCTCTATGTAAATTGCACCCAGTCACCAAATGTCACAATGAGTGGGCCACCATGACATTTGTCCAGTACTTAAATTTAAATTTATATAATGTCCCCATGGGGGCTTACCTTAAGGTTCCCTACATTCGCACACAAGGCACCAGTCACCAACTGAGAAAATGTATCAGAACTCCTAACAGAATCAGGAATCCCTCAGTCAGTGCCCCAACCTAGCCAGACAATTAGGCACACCTGTGCAAAACTAGTTTAGGACACAAAATAAAGTTTGCCAGCAAAAGGTTGTGTAAATAAGGATATTTTTGTAAGACTGTAGACTGCAAATTCAGCAGTTATCTTCATCACCTCTGACCTGTAGTGGCATGGTAATGGGGACAGAGGGTCTCTGTTTAGCCAATCAGGTTCAGTGCCTATACAGGGAGCCACAGAGGCTCATGGACTTGCGATGGACCATCAGTTCAAATGCCTTGGAACCAACCTATCACTCACTGAGTGATAGACATCTAAACCTACTGTTGAGTGACTGACAGCTGCGACAGCCAGTCGAGAGCTGGTATTTCCCAGTGAACAGCAGCTGCTTTTCCACAACTTGGATAATCTGTAGTTTAAGTGAGACCATGAAGGGAGCAGGTCTACAGTGCTGTTGAGAGAGAGAGAGAGAGAGAAAGAGAAAGAGAAAGCCTGGGAGCTGGAGCGTAAGGGAGACAGACATGCACCTGCTGATACAAAAGGGAGGTAACTGCATGCTAGCTCAGCACAAACTGAAACTAAGGACAGCAGCTGTGAAAAGTGAGAGACCTTTTTGTGCTGCAGCTCAACCACTGCCTGAGTGGGAAAGCATCTCTATGGCTAGGAATCAGCCCAGTCAATACTAATGCTCAGCAGTGGTTCTGGCAGATCACTGGGGACTGGAGGATGCCAGGATGGGGTGAGTTGGTCTGATGTAGCTGAAGCTGTTTTTGTGCAAAGAAGACCATCTGCTGACTGAGGAGGTCAGGAGAGGTCTAACTGGAACTGAGAGAACAGCTTATTTCACCAGCCGATACCACAGGCCTTCACAGCCAGTGAAGGGAAACCATCCAGCTAGAGAGGGGTTCGCTGCTACTGTGTCATCGTACCCTGTGCCTTATGAGAAATCCCCAGAGCTAGGCAAAACCATGAGTAAGTCAGGGCTTTCCACTGCAGCACCATCACTGGTACTATTTTTTTGGCATCTATTTTTCCTCCCATGGCCCCGGTTGGCTCCTTCTTTTCAGCCGTCCACTCAGCCCCACCCCCTGACCTTCGGGCACTCACCTTTGTACCTCCATGGCTTGCCCTCTGTGACAGGGTGTTGGGGAGCCCCCAACTTGACCCACTAGGGATTGGATCCAGTGCTCAGGTGGTGCCCTCTCAGGGGCGGCACCTGTGATGGACGGCCAGGATGCTGCTCGACCAGACCACAATTTCCACTTTTTTCCCTGTGGAGGGGAGCCTACAATGCTGACAATGGCCATGCCTTGTACAAGTCCGCATATGTCGGCTGCTTCACCTATGTACCCTACTGTACAGGACCTGGCATGCCAACCCCTAGCCTCTGCTAGGTGTCAGACAAATACCAGTCTCTGTTCCCCACCCTCCCTTGGAGTGGCGAGCTGTCCTCCAAACGCTCAATCCTCTACCACCTCAGCCAGCCCCCGATGACCCGTTTGCACCGCGAACATGGGTTGCCGGCGTGGCAGGAGGTAAGGCAATGCTGCCTCAGCCCTGCACGCCACTAAGCCAGTGAACCACTGGTGCTATTTTTAGTTTGGGAAATTTAGTTAATGAACTAGGCCACCTGGCCATGAATGCAAATACCCACTTTGGGTTTTGAGTTTATTTGAAACCAAGTAATGCCTCATTGATTCCTTTATATGCACCAATGTTGGCCAACTGTGCACAACCCGAATTGGGCCTCCACCATTCCTATGGCGAGGTACCAGTTAAGAACTGATATCCCCCATTTAGTTACAGGGTTATATTTACTGGTATAAGTAGGGAGAGGGAAGTGATCAGCGTTACAGATGGGAGAGCAGATTTGCGCTTGCATGGTTTAAGGGGTGGGCTACAGAAAAACAATCAGAATTCTGCATTTAATGTAGGCTAGGCATAGACAGCCACTGAAAAAGCAGCTAAAACACTATAAATTGCTACCTCACTGAATTAAGCCTCTTTTTACCTTAAGGGCCTGATCCTAAATAAGCCCCTGTTGTTTTTGTTTCAAAGTACTGTCTGAACACATATTATTTTAGTGTTAAGTTGCGTACTTTTTGGAGACTGTTACTGCACTTTGTTGTTTCACAACTAGGTTGGTCCTGTGAGGAAGAGGGTAGGTAATGTATTCCAGGGAGTGGTGGTACTATACCTACACCAGATCAACTTAAATCATTCTCTGCATGGAGGCTCAGTTGTATTTAAATCTTATCTTAGATACTAACCCCCCAGCTGGGAGTTTAACAAATTCTGGCCCATCGGGTTTGCTGAGCCCACAAGGCAGGGGTAGTAATCATAACATGCATGGCAATCAAGTTACATTACTGCATTTTTTTGCCCTTTGCACCGACTTGCTATGTTTTTCCTATTGGTCTGCTATTTGTAAGCCATTTCATGCAGCTACAGTGAATGACTGCAATTAGAGTAAAGGCTGTTTGAGTCTGTATTGTACTCTGACAAGTGCATCTGCTTTGTTTTCGCCTTTCCGTTCCAGAACCCTGTTCCCAAGCTCCTGCTCCCATTAATAAAAGCTTTCTTTATTTATACTACATTTATTTTCTCCCTTGTTATTGTTGCATTGTCTGTTGTGATTGTGCAGTGTTATTTTGATTCGTGGGGTATTATGTTGCATTGTTTCAGTTCCCCTGTCACTGTGGGTTGGAATTCTGTACTTTCCTGGGGAGCAGCACCCTGGCAGTGTAGGTATCAAAACTACCTCCACTGGCGGAGGCACCATGTCACATTCAAACCTGTTATAGCACCTGAAATCAAGCAGGCACCATCTGTCCAAAGGCCTAAAGACACAGACACTCCATAGTTATACCGGACTTTGTCACTCACCCTGCGGGTGGGGGTAGTTGCAGTTTAAAACAACCAATAATTTGATTAGCAACTAACCATGCTGTAAGATGAGTCTTACCGCAGGGTCATGTGATATGGTTCAAATAATCAGATTCTTCTCTTTTCACTGTCTTTGTTATAATTTTTTTTGTACTTTTCATGTGATACTGTGAACATACATGAATGTGCTATGGGTTTCTTAAGAAAACCGCACACTTACAGTCTTAGCATGAGCATGTGGTCACTCTACATAGTTGTTAATACTGATGGTACATGGTTTTCTTTACTAACAAGCAGTTCTGAGGAGTCTGAGGTAATTTGTTTTTAAAATTTTGTTTTCCTGAGTGACTTTGCATCCCATAACAATGCTTGATTTTTGACGATCGGTCATCACAAATGAATAACTATGTAACTTGCATAAATATTAAGTCTAACTTGCACCTTTGTCTTTCCAATCATGATGCCTCTACTTTTTTTTATATTTTTTTATGTTGTCTTTGCAGCCTCTAAGTCATGATATGACAGTAATGCCTCCTAAGATGGATAGATTCATTGTTCCATCCCATCGTATCAAAAGTATGATAGCCTTGCAAATTCCATTCCCCAGTATTACAATTCAGATCTTTACTCAACAGGCACATGACAGGCCCATTCGCATCAACTCTTAATATAATATATTTGCATTTTGCACCCCACTGTGATCAAGATTATGACAGACTCGAAGACCCTTATTATAAGTATTACATCCCACATTTCTTTACAGAGCTCCCGCATGACAGTCTGTCTCGCTTCAGTCCACAGGATGACAATTAATGTCACCTCCAATGCCCTGTATAACAGGCTTGTGCCTTTCCAAGCTCTAGTTTGACAGTTCTGAAGCCTTATGCATATTTAATCCCTAGTATGCCATTTACTTCCTGGCCAATTCCTACAATGACAATGTTTCCTCTGTCGATTACTCCTAATATATCTTCATCCTCATCAGTCCCACATTTGACAACCATGCTCTTCAGATCTCCTGCAAGGCATGTGGGAGTGTTTGTATGTGACCTCAGTGTGGTGTATGAATGGTGTCTGTGGCTATAATTGACACATTACACACTATGGCATTAGTTTACATAAATCCATCAAAATAACCAACACTATAATGAGTCTGAAATAAGGCATAAAACCTAAAATGAGTAGGACCACTCACTGGCCCAGTGGCAGCACAATGGTGACCCAGGTTCAGGAGTGGACTCAAGACATGCAGGCAGGTGGCCAGGGCTGGAAAATAGTGCTTCCAACAGTAGCACTTCCCAGATCAGGGGGAGGGGGCATGGTACCACCTCGGGTACCACGGCAACCCCTGTGGTAGGCCAGGGAGCTTGCTTCTCCAAAGACTCCTCTGCAGTATCGAAGACTAACAGTAGCCATGGCAGTGCCATCTAGTAGATGGAGGGTGGAAGATGGGCAGGGGACAAAGAGCAGGAAAAAACTCAACACTATCAGAATGACGGTTGTGACACACTCAGACCCTACACCATGGAGCCCACCGCTCCCTAGCTGGTGATGGGCTAGTGAGTCATAGGGATGAGTGCGTGATCGTCCTGGTTGGAGGAGGTTGTACATTCCTAGAGCTGGGGACAAAATGCATATTGGGGGAAAAAAAATAAAAGGAGCAGACTTCACCATGTTGTACAACTACATACAGTCATGCAATTAGATAGTAAAAGTCCCAACTGGTACTACATTCCATAGACTGCACTGTTATCTAGACAGCACATCTGATGAATGTCTGAACCATTGATACAAAATGTAAGATTAAAGCAGCAATGTGTGTTACAGTGAAAATACATAACCTACACCTTTGTTCCATTTTTGACTGCGCATTTTCTGTTAAGTTCTAGGATGCCACTGTCCCTGTTTTGAATCTGCTTTGACATTTCTTCCAATGTGAAATCGTTAAAAAGCATGATCATTTTAGTATGGCCAGCTCCAGGTTTTCATCAGCATTCCCTGCTGTCAGAGTGATGGCAGATAGTATTAAGGAGCACAGAGGACATGCCTAAAACTCTCGGGGGGTGGGTCCCCCACTGGAATCCTGTGCCTGTTACAAAGTCACAAACTTACGTGGCACAATATTGAGGTGCTCAAGAGTTCTCCCTTCCCCTACCACACTTTCTGGCTTTGCACAACACTGTTGAGTTCTAGGCAGCATGTGAAGTACCCCCTGCACCAGAGACACTCGGCTTCATGATGAAAATCTATATTTCACATGTTAGGTGGCACAAACAGGATTTGCTATTTAACATGGTGGAATGTGATAGGCACTGTAGTCTGTTTATGGCAGATCACCAGAAGCATGGCCCTGTGCCAGGCACAGAGCCCCAACCCACTGGCACTACCACCACCACAGTGATCTTCACCCCATGCTCATACCTTATGACTCACTTGTGGGACATATCTTGGGAGATATTGTTCTGTCCGACGCCAGTCCTTCCTGATGGCCCAGTGGCCCACTGGGACAGTACTGTTGTAAAATGACACTCCCTAGCCTCCGGTTGATCCCCCTCCCTAGCTCCATCTATTACAATGCACTGTTTGGCCTCTTCCTCCAAAGGAACATATGTTTTGCAAGCCAGCGACCCCACTGTTGAACTGCTTTCAACAGTTCTAACTGGGTCAGGAGTAGCTGTACTGTGTGACTGGGTAAGAGGGTGCCTGCAAGTCTCTGTGGTAGGCCAGTGACTCATACGCATGCTGGCACTCTCATTACCCTGGCTGCCCACACCCCTTTCCCTGTACCAGTGCAATGCACATTGTGATGATTCAGGGAAAGCCTTGTGAGCCCTTTGTGTATATCTCAAGGAGGTCAAAACTAACTCTGATGCCAAGTTGTCATTCCAGCCACGTTGCATCATCACAGTACATCTGTGCATCCAGCCCTAGGAATCCAGTACACAGTTCCAAGGGAGAGACACAAAATGGTTGCTGAGACCACTTTGTGCCTCATGGTGGCTTGCAGCTCCTTTGAGCTATGATCAAAGGGATGAGGGTCACAACCCTTTCCAATACATTAGCAAAGTAATTTGAGAATGTGCAAGAAATGGGACAGGGGCCACCATGCAAATGGTGTGCAGGGCCATGCACATAACATGCTGGCCCTGCAAACCCCATCATGCCAGCTAACAGCCCCCCCTGCCTATTGGAACTGTAACAGGCTGGTGGTGTGGAAGGGGGTGTCAAAAAGCTGTGACTGGAATCATGCTTCAACCAGGGAAAAATTAGAGTGGGGGATGGACACATGATCCTTTTCATAAGAGATATGGGCTGGGGAGATCTATTAGATGCCTGGGGTGGCAGATAACTCTTTGGGTGGGTGAGAAGCAACTGTTCTCCCAGGACATGACCTGAGGACCACCATCAAGTACAGATCACCAGGCTTACACGTGGGCATAAAGTAAGGGGGTGTAAGTTGGGGACAACATCCTTATGCACCACCCATTGCAACACTTGCAGCATGACATAGTACCAAGTGACTGGCCCTATGGCATGTTGTAACCATGTATGGGCTGCACTCCAGCAGGCTAGCATTACCATGACTACCTAATTTATACTGTGACTTAGGCACTGGGAGGGCGCCTTCATCTTGCAACTAAGAACTTCCTTTGTTCACAGCTCCATAGTGAAACAGCAAAGTAGGGCAACTGTTACCCCCTTTGTGTAGTGTTTGGGAAAACAAGCGAGGCAGGTGCACAGAAGATGTGTAGCACCACATAAAACAGCCACAAGCAAAGCGAGATGTGCAAAGATCAAACAAAAAAAACAATGGCTAATGCAAAGCAGAGAGGTTTATTGTGGCAAACAAGAACAGACAAATGCACTAAACCATGGTGCTTCAAACCCTGGCATAAAGGGAGGGGAAGGAGAGGGTGGAGTACAGAAAACAGTGGTGGGTGTGGGTGTGGGGCAGATCAGGGCAAACCAGGGAAAGGAGTGAAATAGGGGATCCAGTCTGGCCAGGGTGGACTTGGGAACAGCACTGCATACAATGTCACCATAGTTGAACATAGGGAGTATCATTTTTGAGACAAGCTCTCGAAGGGCAGGAAGTAGGATACATCGTTTATTCTTGTAAAGCGCACCAAGTTTGGGGAAGGACATAGGGACAGTGTTCATGGACCTCAGCAAAGTTTTCAATTTGGTTAATCAGAAGATCTTACTGCAGCGATTGTATGCAATAGGAGTCCACGTGGAACCCCTTGGATGATTTAGGTCCTATATTATGGACAGAAAATAATGTGTGTCACAAGAAAACATAATATCAACTTTGAGAACAGTACAGAGAGGAGTCCTACAGGAGTCCATTTTGGGCCCCCTGCTTTTTAACATATGTGTAACCAGTTACCTGTTCTGATGAGACATAGTGAGATCAGGCTGTACGTGGATGACACAGTTTTGGTGGCGTCCACTGACAGCCTGGCCTCACTGGGTCAAACGCTACAGGAGGACTTCATTAGAAGGGAGACACTGTTTGTAGATTCGGATCTCCTAATTAATAGCAAGAAAACACAGGGTATGGTCTTTATGTCTAAGAGAGGTAAACAGAAGGTAAAAAGTCTGAACCTAAAATTTAATAATGGTTAGCAGGTGATTGACACAGTATGCTATAAATATTTAGGAATCTTAGTAGACAACACATTGTCCTTTAATGAGCATATTGAGTCAATGACCAAGAAAATAAATCAAAGATTGGGAGCTCTGAGGAGAATCTCAAACTGTTTTACCAAAACTACTAGAAAGAAAACAATACAACAATTACTAATTCCAATATCGGAATATGGTTCTATCATATATATGAATGCAAACAAACAATTGTTAAAGAAGGTCGATCAGACTTATTACAGACTCACCAGATTTGCAAGTTGCAGTCCAAGTGGTACCCACCATTGTCTAACTTACCAGAAACTAGATTGGCTTGGACCAAAGGAAAAAATAATATTTAATAGATTTTCATGGAGCTTTAAATTAATAAAAGTCCAAGATTGTACATCCTTTAAGATATCTTATGACTTTAGTGTCACCAAGTAGTAGTAAGTATAATTTGAGATCGAATTACATAAACTTGACATACCCACGAGTCTATAATAGATTTGGGGAAGACATGCTGCAGTCACCTATGGCAAAGATGTGGAATGGAATATCAACAGATTTAAAAGCTAAAAACTCCATAAAAGTGTTTCAAAATGCTCTAAGGAAATCCTTGCATAACCCCCTGTAATTGCTACACATGACATATTAATTTCCAAAGAACTGAATTCCAAGGGCAACATGTAATATACATGTTGTACTCGTTTTTAATATGTGTGTTCCATGTGTATTTATGTATTTTGTACAGGTCATATTTTGAAAACAGGGATTTCATCGCTAAATGTATGTACCTGGATAAAAATAAAATGTTTATCATCATCATTAAGTTTGAGGGTGCAGCTTCTGGTGGATGGCATCCACATGCGTTAAGAAATTGAGGTGCTGGTCCAGCAAGACCATGAGGTACTTGAATGAGGGGACATCCTCAATTGCTGCACTGGTGGATGGAAAGCCAATTGACTGATTGATTGATTAATTGATTGACTGACTGACTGAATTTTGTTGACCAAGTAGACCCACTGATAATAAAGTCCCTTTTTCAGGGATGACCCAGGATTAATTCCATGGATGGAAACATGATGCAAGACACAGGAAGTCAATAAGTAATATGAGCTTTAGAAACAACTTCAATATAAATACAGTTTTATATGGTTAGCAAACCGTGGATCATACATAACTAGGAACGAACATATAGATGGATCTTAGGTTATAGTTTAGCAGGTACATATAAGGCAGCAAGAACATGTCACCGGAATAAAAATACAAACCAAGTAGGAGAACGTCAATGATTACAAGTACATAGACAGTACTCGAGGAGAAATGTCTTGGGCCTTTTTTTGAAGCCAGCAAGGGAGGAATAATCTTGGAGAGTTACCGGAGGGCATTCCATTGGGAAGCAGCAGAGAATGCAGAGTCTTTTTCCCCACACAGGATCTTGTTTTCAGTATCTCAAGTAGGGTGCAGCTAGATGACCAAAGTGTTATCCTAGGAGGTTTTATTGCCAATACATCACCAAGGTTGGGGGACAGCACCTATAGCTAGCTTGAACACAAGGCAGAGAGGAGGGTAGTTGAATCTCCTTTCAAAGGAGGGCCAACTGGAAGACATCACAATGATGCTGCCTTAGTGGGGCACCAACAGCAAACCCACCAGTTTTGTTGCACAGAATCTTTAGCTTATTTACTTCTGAGCACTTTAGGGTCTGCAGAAATGGGGCATTATACATTTGAACTGGTAACAGCATACCATTGGCAACAGTATGTCATGAATCTTAAGACAGATAATTACTCAGGGCCCCATATTCAAAGGTGGCTGGGTGTGCCACACAAGTGATTGTGCTGTGCATTTAAATGTACCAGCACAAACCAAGATATTCAAAAAGTGCACAAGCAAATGTGATCGCACAAACATGACTGAATATCCCAAATATATGCGATCGCACATTAGGAGATGCACAGCGCAGCCATGGTTGTCTGTGACTGCACGCTATGGCGTTATGCAGAGCAGATGGAAATGCACGATGGAGAGCCAATTGCATGCCGTGCAACTTTGCAATATTCATCCAGGATATGCAAACAGCTTCATTGCACAGTCTGTGCCCAAACAGCACATTTGCATCTCATTACTAGAATATGTTCGGCCCATTTGTGTGCACATTACAGGAAAAGCAGGCAGCACCATCACTCCTCAGAGGTGACCAAGAGGTACTGCAGCCTTGAAGGCAGGTGTTGTGTCATGTTTGTGTGTGTGTGTGTGTATTTCATTGTTCTGTGAAATGTGAATATGTCCATTTCCATGTCGTTGTAACTTGGCCTGTCTATCTGTTTATCCTACATAGCAGTCACACCATCCTATGTGGCGTGTTGCACTAACCTTCCCACAATGTTACAGCCTCCTGCTATCTAGCACTACCCATGGACTGTATGCCTACTGCTCCCCATCACATGACATCCCTCCTATGCCAGCTGCACAAGTCTGTTCAGTGATCGTCCTTTTTCAGGTCTCATCAATCCCTCCTTCACTCCCATGTGTCCCATGGATGTCTGGCATCCCAACACCCCTTCCTTCTGTGGTGACTCCTATACACCCACTATCACTGCACCGTGTTACCATGTGCACGTTCTGTTTGCACTCACCCACAAGATGACCACTGGGTATGTCCCCAGACTCAAAGCAACAGCACAGGGATGACTGGTGCCAGATGAATGAATTGTTTGTGCTCCCAGGGTAATTGGCCACAACATTTGTGATGCACTCTGTGACATCACACACCACCTGGCAGTTGACAGAGTGGTACTCCTTCAAGTTGGCATATATATCCTTGTCACCACCAGGTGGTGCTCTGATGGTCATATGGGTGCAGTCACTGGCACCTAGCACTGCCAGTAGGCATGCAACCCTGTAAAAGTGCTGCACTGTTGCTGTCCGCTCCACTGGTGCACTAGGGGAATTGAATGGATTCAGTAGCATGGGGTAGCAATGTGTCTATGAACTGGGTGTGGGGACAAGACATGGCTGACTGGGTGATGCCAGTGATGTCACCCACTGGTATCTGGAAGTGCCCATGGCAAGTGGGCACAACGCAGCTGTGACTTTGATCTCTACCATCATGCATGGCGTCTGTGTGTGGACGACTGGAACTCATCATGGATCAGCTCACAGAGCTGCCACAGAACAGCCCTGTTGAGACGGTACCAGTCCACAATTTGTGTGTCACTTAGCTGTTCAAATGTGACATGGGGCCGGTACCATTTTGTGAGGCATATCGCCTACAGGCCCTTAGTCATCCACCTTGCTCTTCCCTCAGTCTCCTCAAGTCAACCATGTGGAATGGTATCCCAGACATCCTGCCTGCACTTCAGCAGCCTGCCTCTGTTTGTCTGGCTGACTTAGGGCTGCCCCTTCTTTGGCTAAGTTTGCGTGGCACAAATGTGAGATGCACCATACATGTGCTGCGCATTTCCTATGAATATACACATGCGCGGCATATGTAGGTATCTGCCCCGGTTTTCACGTGGCATACATTATCTGTGTGCAATGGTGCAATCAGACATATACGACGCATTTCACCCTTTTGAATATTGCGCCACCATGTATTTTCCAGGATGTACCATGCATTTCCATTTTATGCCGCGCAAGTCTTTTGAATATGGGGGCCTCAGACAATAAAGTAACCCAATTTTCTGGTGCAAGGACTTCAATATATGATCTGCATGGTGCTTGAAGATGACTTTCTGGTCCATGTGCACTCAAAGATATTTAATTGAGTTAACAACCTCAATTGAAACACCAGTGGATGTGGCAATGTATAACAAATGTTGTCTAACAGTACCGATGCCTGAAACCAAACAGGATGGCTTTGGTGTTCTTTGTATGTAGGACTAGCTTGTTCTAGTGAACCATTTTTCTAATTCCCAGAAATCATTAGCAAGTTGACTACTGATTTGAGCATCATCAGCAGAGCATCTGTACAGCATGGTGTCATTGGCATACAACAGCACATTATTAGCTCCACTACAGTTAGCAGGCATATCACTAATAAATAGGGAAACAGCAAAGGACCCAGAAGGGAACCTTGAGAAGCACTGTCTGTTATGGGCCTAGGCTTAGACTTACTTCTTTCCTCTTAACCTGTTGAGATCTATTTGCCAGTGTAAGCCCCCCATGTTCTGGGACTTACTATTAGTTACTCTCTCTCACCCCCTGGGCTGGCACTATAGGTGAGCAGGGCTTCAGTGGTGCCTGCCCTTTGGATGTGGCAGTCCTTTTTGCAGTATATAAATTTGGGCAGAGAGCTCAGAGGAGTAGGCTGGCAGGTGGTCACGATATATCCAGAGCCGGTGTTTGAACCCCCAGCCTGGGGGAGATGCGGCCTGCTCTCTGTGGTACGGTATCGGTGCTCAGTCTTGGGTGGTTGCAGGGATGTGGGCAGTGGGGTGGGACCCTGTATGGTGAAGGAACCACAGCCTGGAGGAAAGGTCTGACCCACCCCGTGCTCCGCGGTACAGAGGCAGGTCCGGATCCTGTCCATTTTTAAGGAGTAGCAGGTAGTGGGGATGCAGCGGTGGTTAGAGCACTGCTTTGTGGCCTTTCCAGTGGTGGTAGCACCGAGGACCCATTACCCGTGTGGCACGCTGCCTCGAGTGTCGGCCTGTCTATAGTTGGTAGATGGGTCCACCTTCCCCAGTTTAGTACAGAGGTCCGGGGGGTGAGATGGTGTTCCGGTGGTCTAGTCACGAGTTTCTGTGGCAGAAATTGGGAGAGTTAATGGGTCCGGCTGTGGTTTGTTTGTTAGTTTTTTAACCAGGACTAGCACACTAAGCTGAAAGCTTTTTTACAGGTGCGACCTGGGAGCACAGGGAAGTTAAGTGACTTGCTCAGGGTCACACAGTCTGCAAGTGTAAGCTGTGGGATTCAAACCCAGGTCTGGTCTGCTGGATGTCACCAGATTTGCAGCTCAGAGCCTTAAACCACTGCGCTAAACTGCCTCAAATAAATAGGGAAACAGCAAAGGACCTCCCTGTTTCCAGAGGTAGTTTTTGGGAAAATCAGTAGCTGCCAGGCCATTCGGGACACCGGCGTCAATTTTCTGAGAGCCCCAGTGGTTTGCGTTTTAGGCCTTGGTCAAGTTACTGCACCGCAGTTCAAATCTGAGCCTCTTGGCTCTTCTGGTTGTTGGAGCCCTTTTCTCAGCCTGCCTAGGCCTGAGTTATGTGCCACAGCCTTGTGCTGCTGTTAATATCTTTTCTTGCTCCTTGTGCCTGCCCATTTGTGCCTCCAGCCCCATTGGAGCTGTAATTGTTATTTTATTTGTTTAAATTAATTCAAATATTTTTATTCTTTTAACTTGGTGTGCCGCTCATGGATTTGCTACCGCTGCTTTTTTAACCTCTTTGCCCCCATAGTAAGGTTGCTACCGTGGCCTGTCTGGAGTGTTCCATCCCAAACTAGAAGACTGACTGCCTGCCTGTTCTGCACCTTCTGGAGGTAAAAGACTGCTGGCATCTTGTACTTTCCAGGTGACGCTCTTCAAATAAGGTAGGCTGAGCAGTTTACTTTTGTTACTTAGGATTCATGTCTGGTTCTTGGCTTGGGCCCACCTCTGCTTTACCATCAGAACCCCTAGACACTCAGAGGGAGGGTTACAAATGTGGGGGCTTGTCCAGGATCCTTTTTCCTACTGCTCTGCTAGGCCGGGTAGCAAATTTTGGGGTCTAGCAGTCATGGGGTCCACTCTAATGAAATTGCATCATTCCTGAGGGTTGCCATGTTGGACCACGTTTTCGCTCCTTGGTGGTGTTGCCTCAGCCAAGTTGGTGCCGGATATTAATGAGTTTATGCCCACACGGTATACTTGTGGTGATTGGCTGGGAGGTGGTGTAACCTTTTTGAAAGCACTACTGTGACCGCCATTTTGTCCAGTTGCTTGGTGGAGTTTGGAAACTGAGAGATCGCTATGGCAGACAAAATGCCTACTGAGGAGCCCTAGGCTCTGGTCCCTGCCTCACTATTCTCCTGGCTTTGGAAGACCGCTGGTCCTGGAACTGCAGAGGAGTGCAGTGTGCACTATAACTATCAAAAAGTGGGTATTGTGTGCCTGCCTTTATGCCCAGTTTGTGCCGGGGGGCCCCTTCTGGGTTGTACAACCTGCTGCCCTATACAACCCTTTGGACCAGCCCTTCTTTGCCATCTGTGGGTTCTACCTCTTTAATATTGATGGGAAGTCTGGATTTATGGGATAAAACCAAGGCAACTCTCCCCACCCCAAGTGGTGCCCTTCACTCCTGCTCCAGATGTAGTGGTCAAGTCAGTGGAAGAAGAAGAAGATCTCTACAGTGGGGAAGGGCAAAAATGTGTGCTTAGTCCTTCCCTGCCACCATCTGCTGGCCTTCCCCATGGCAGACGGAGAGGGCGAGGCATGTGTTCGAAACCTGCTGACCCCCAGGGCCCAGGGGATCAGCCCCAACCTCCTCATCTGGCAGCAGCGGTAAGAGTGAGGCCACTAGTGAAGGCCCTTTGGGCGAGGCAGAGTCTGTGAAGGTGGAGGGCTCAGTACAGAGAAGTGAGGCGGACTATTTAGAACCCCGCATTTTGCCCCTCGTCAGCCTCCCCGCAGCTACATGTTTGCCGATCAGGACGTTTACCATGCCATCCCTCAGCCATATCAAAGGCAGGTACTGACTCTTCCTGATACCATCCCTCGCCTCCCAGCGATGACCACAGCAGTTAGAGGGAAAATGGACAGCTTATTAAGCACAGGCCCCCTGAATGCTTGTTATCGAATCGGGTTTGGCTGGAGCCAGGAAATGCCTGCTGGACCAGTGTAAGAGCTGCCCGAATGGTTGCAATCAGAATGTTGGATAAGTCAGAGGCTCCATCTACAGTACCCACAGGCTGACTACTCTTATATGTCTGAGTGTCTATGGGACATTGTGGAAGAAAAAAGGAATGACTGGGTGTTCACGAGGATGGTGCAAAAGTTGCAGTTGTGTAATGATGACAGTAATTCTTCATTTATTTATTTATTTATTGAAATGTTTCACCAGGAGGGCACACTGAACAAGTTGCTCGTCTCACGGTGCGACCTGGGGGTAGGGGTTACATAGGGCTGTGAAGGATGATCAGTTACAATAGTATGTGGGTAGTACAAATAATACAACATTGTAAGAATGTACATCAGTTAGAACACAAGGTATTGTACAATAAACAGTAGTGGAACATTGGGTAAATTACAGTACATGTCCAAAATCATACAAAAGAACATATAAATGTACAAAACAGTAATAATGTGATAGAACTATTTATAGTGCATGAGTGTACCAGGAGCAGGCTCGAGGTAGTACGCAAATGCTATTAGAGTAAAAAAGATGGGGTTAGGTTGTGCACACTGGTGACCCAGAAGGGCAGGTGGAGAAGAGAGGAGAGAGGCAAGAACTGAATATGAGGAGAAGGGGTAGCCATTTCCTGATCCCCCTTCAGGATGTTGAGCACCCTGCCGGGGGGCGTGGCAGGAAGGCAGAAACTGGGGATAGGTATTAAGGTGGGTTAAAGCAGGAACAGCTGAGGGAAAGGTAATTGTGTAGGGCAGAGGTAAGGGAGCAGTTGGAGGAGAAGTGTCATATTTCAGGTGGTAAGGAATTCCAGATTTTAGGTAAACGATGGGCGAAACCAGTGTGACCGATGAGGGTGGAGCGGCGAGGGACCGTCAAGGTGTGGGCGTCATTTGATCTGAGAGAGTGGTTGGGGGGGAGGTGGAGTGGAGAGAGAGATGAGATAGAGGGAGCCACCTGAATCAGAATTTGGAGGTTAGTTTGGCACAGTGAGAGATGCATCTGTGAGATAGTGGAAGGAAGGTTAGAGAGCGATAAAGTTCACAGTGGTGGGAGCAGGAAGAGGAGTCGATAGCAAAGCAGCAGTAGGAGTTAAAGAGAGTGTCCAGCTTGGTCAGGGAAGATTTGGGAGAAGCACCATAGACTACGTCACAGTAGTCAAAGATGGGGAGTATCATCTTCTGGACAATTTCGCACTTCGCAGGCAGTGGGATGCAACTAAGGTTCCTGTACAGAGCACCAAGCTTGAGGTGCAGTTTCTTCAGGATAGCATATGGTAGTAATATGGTGGGGCCTCTAGTAGTAAATGGGGAATTAATTTCAGACCCATTGAAGATGGCAGAGGAATTTGTTAAATGTTTTGGAGCCGTATTTAAGGAAGAGAATAATAAGCTGGAAAGTAGATTGGGAAGTACTGGACAGCTTGATGTAAAGAAGATAACAGAGGAAAGAGTGATGCAAAGATAATAAGGTTAAAGAGGGATAAAGTGATGGGACCTGATGAGATTCACCCGTATATGGTAAAGGAGCTGAGACATGAGCTGGTAGCTATTATAACATTGTTGGGGCAAAGGTCACTCACTGAGGGTGTGGTGCCAGAGGAGTGGAGGAGGGCTTACGTGGTGCCCATATATAAGAAGAGTAAAAGGGATCAGGCGGTAAATTTTAGACCGGTAAGTTTGACATCGGTGGTGGGAAAAATAATTGAGAGATAACAGGTGATGAAATAAAGAACATAATGAGTAAACAGGGAATAAAAGATCAGTTTCAGCATGGATTTGTTGAGGGGAGGTTGTGTGAAACAAATCTTATAACCTTTTATGAAACCATACATACCTGGGTGGATGAGGGGAGGAGTGTGGCTGTGGTGCTGCTGGATTTTAGCAGGGCATTTGACACTGTACCACATACTAAGATAGTGGACAAAATGAGTAGGTATGAGATAAATAATGGCATTATAACATGGGTGGAACAGTGGTTGACAAATAGAAAACAACAGGTCAGAATAAGAGGCCTATTGTCGAAACCTCAAGAGGTAGGGAGTGGTGTCCCGCAGGGGTCTGTGTTGGGACCCCTATTGTTTCAATCATTTATAGGTGACCTGAGAATAGATGGTGGAAATAGGTTGGTGAAATTTGCAGATGATGTAAAAATCGTAGGGACTGTCGGCTCTTTTGAAGATATATTAACATTTGGGAGATACGTTTTGCAAATCGAGGAGTGGGCAGAGGGAAATGGAATGAAATTTAATGGGGATAAATGTGTTATAATGCATTTGGGCAGGAAAAACATTCACCAGACTTATTACATGAAGGGTGTTAAACTGAAGGTTTCTACCTGTGCGAAAGATTTGGGAGTATACATCCAGAATGATTTAAAAAATGATATTCAGTGAAGGAATTTATCAAATAGAGCAATGTATTTGATAAGTAGCATTAGAAGAGGTTTTCACTCTAGAAGTAGAGAGGTATTAATGCCATTGTTTATGACCCTGGTCAGGCCCTTATTGGATTATTGTTCTACGGTGTGGAGTCCTCACTTAGTGGTGGATGTTAAAATGGTGGAGAGGCCACAAAGGACTTACACAAAAATGATTGTAAGGTGTAAGGATTTGGATTATGAAGGAAGATTGAGTAAATTGGGTTTATGGACCCTAAAGGAGAGAAGAACTAGACGGGATATGTTATGTCTCTATAAGATTCTAAAAGATGAGAGTATGAAAAAAGAGATGGGATTAGAATTTAAAGAGCAAACATATCAGATGAGACGGCATAACAGGCAATTAAGAGAAATGAAAAGTAGGACGGATATAAGAAAATATGGTTTTAAAAATAGAGCAATTAGAATGTGGAATAAATTACCACAGGAGGTAGTGGAAGTAGAAACTGCAGAGGCCTTTAAGGCTCGGATAGATCAGTACCTAAATGATGTTGGTAACTTAGGTTGCCGCCACTGAATTGTGGGGAAAGCTTATATGGGCTATGCCTTTCTGACTTTCCTATATACCAGTATGAAATCCAGTATGAAAGCATCGATATGCACAGAGAAGTTGAGGTGCTGGTCCAGCCAGACCTCCAGATATCTAAATGAGGAGGTGTCCTCCAAGATGGTCTCATCAAGGGTGTGGAAGGTGGGTAGGGCCAGGAGCCTAGACAGTCTCTGCCTGGTGCCAAAGGTCATTGAGATGGTCTTCTTGGCGTTTAGAAAAAGCTGGTGAGAAGCAAAACAGAGCTGAACTTGGTTGAAGTCATGCTATAAGCCGGTTTGCACAGCAGCAGGGTTTTTGCTGGATCTGTACAAAACAGTATTGTCAGTGTACATGTGGATAGAACAGGATGAGCAGGCTGTGGGAAGATCATTAAGGAAAATGGAGAAGAGAAGGGGACCAAGCACTGAGCCCTGAGGGACACCATTGTCGATGGGGAGTGGAGGGGAGATGGAATCAAGGATTCTCACCGATTGGGTCCTGCCAATGAGGTAGGATTTAAACCAGTTGGTGGCTGATGGAGCAAGGCCAGCTGAGGAGAGGGAATCAAGAAGCAGGGGATGGGAAACAATGTTGAAAGCTTTGGCTAGGTCGACAAAGAAGACCGAAGTGATCAGGCTATCGTCCATCACTGAAAGGATGGAGTCAGTAAGCCTGAGGAGGAAGGTGGTTATTGAGTGGTTCTTCCGAAAACCAGATTGGAAGGGGGTGAAGAAGGAGGAATCAGAGAGGAAGGGTGATAGTTGAGAGAGAACTAGATGCTGGGCTGGGTGGCACTGCATGTCCCACGTCAGGGGACGCAACCTGAACAAAGGAAAAACCCGGCGCCAAGGATCAGGCGATGGCACTTGTCCCCCATGCCCATCGCTGGGCTTCCCCGACTGACCTCTGATTTCGGAAGCTCACTCCTCATCCGAAGTTGGAGTCTACCTTGTAAGAGCACCCCAAGTAGGAAAGCGGCGACCCACCTGGATAGGGTTAGCCGGGGGTGCTGGCATTGGTGAGGAGGGAAAGAGGAAACACAGTCCAGGGATACTCAGGCGGGCAGGACAAGGATGGGATGCCTGAGAGAGGACCTCGGGGCCATGACGGAAGTGAAACAAAGTCGAAAAAAAAAATGTGCCTTTCCTAATAAAAAATTACAAACAGCATTCCACTGAGCTGACACAACCTTCCAGGACTGCAATAATTTGTGCCCAGAACTGCTTGGGATCAGGTGAATCTTTTTTCTTGTAGGTGCCTTAGGTATTTTTTTTATGGCAGCTTTTGAGTTCCTTTCACAGGCCTTCCTGATTTCTCTGCATATCTTCCAGTCAAATGTGAGACCAGAGGTTTTTTTTTTTCCAAACTTTGTTTATGCCTCCTGCACACCGAGGCATCTTTTTTTTTTTTAATTCCTCTTTCTCCGGGGAGCCTCCATCTGTTCTCCACCCTGGTCACGGTCCCCGGAGCTCCCACCCACTACCTATTGCTGCCACTCCCGGTCACCCCCGGCTTGCCCCCTGGAGGGTGGGGCCGCAGCTCTGGTTCCCTCAATTCCAGCGCCACGGCCTTAGTAACTGGTTGGGAGCGCAGCGGCAGTGGCTGATTGAAGCCTGGGGGTGGCTTCATGTAGACAGAGGCTCCCCCTCCATTTTTCTTAAATTTTTCCTCCTTCCAGGAGGTGGGGATGTGCAATGATGTCCAGCGTCTGCCCTGCCTCCATTAGTTGCGAGCGCCAGTAGCTGTGGGACCTCCAGCCTCCGCTTAGGGGCCCTCAAGTGCTGGACACTTTCCCACCCCTCCCCGGAGAAGGAGAGCTGTCCATGGGATGCTCTATCCTTCTACTCCCGGCCAACCCTCTGGTGACCCGAATCCATTCCCGAACCCGGGTCGCCAGCGTTGCAAGCAGAAATCCCACTGCTGCGCCGGTGGACCGGCCACCCCGAGACATCTCTCAGAGGTGCCTACATGACTTTATCGCCTGCTACTCCCCACCATAATTCACCACACCAGTTCTCTCTTACTTCGAGTGACTTCTCAGTGCCCTGGATCACCCCCTGGGGAAGGGCCCGCCACTCCCTTAGGTAGCGTCTTTCTGGAATTAGAGGGTCCATCCCTCTCAGAAAGTCAGCCGTGGATCCAAGGCATGGCTTGTCTGGTGTTGGGGATGTGAGGGAGGTCCCTGAGGCCCTCATCGCCTCCTCAGCATGCAGGAGTGTTTCTTGGTTTCATCCCCAGATGTGGGTTGTGCAGTGCCGCCCAGCCTGTGACATGGATGCTCCCACCCACATCCGGAAGGCAGCCGCCCAACATCTTCCCCCTGCATGCTATCCCTAGGCATTGCAGTGCCTCTGGTCTCCACTGGGGGCCGCTGCGGTGCCAGGCTGTCCCTGGATCCCTCCCCGATAGAGGAGAGCAGTCCTCCGGATGCTCGATCCTCTCTCTCTCCCCTACCGACCCCCAGTGGCCTAGGCTCGTTCCCGAACCCAGGTCGCCGGCATGGCACGAGGTGTAGCGTCCAGCGCCTCAACCCTCAGTGCCACCAGGCCAGCCAAGACCAAAGTTTTTAAAGATTCCTCAAGCCTCATCTCTTGCCTTCATAGACTTCCTAAGGTTGTGCTCTAACCACTTTGACTGTTGGTCCTTTATCCTAAGCTGCTTAAAGGGGGCATGAGCACTGGCAACAGAGAGGAAAATACGAAGAAAAGCAGGGCAGAATCCACATCAGGTAGGACTCTAATTGTGGCCCACTGGATGCCTGACATGGCAGCCAGAAAGGAGCTTGCATTAAATTGGGAGTAATCATGGTCCGTAAATTTCCTAGGTGGATGTTTATGAGAGGCATTATTCCAAACACAGAAGATAGGGGAGTGGTCACTGAGGGGGTCAGCAAATATGCTCCAGTTGTAATCCAATCTGGTTTGGAGGCAAGGGCTCAGTCAAGTAGAGTATGGTTACCCATTTTGTTGTTTATTCTGGTTGGCTCTGTGATAATTTGGGTAAGCTGGGTCTCAAAAAGGACAACCTTTGACCCACCCCGACTCAGAGATCCAGTTAATATTGACATCCCCGAGTACTATTAAATTACCTAGAAGCATGTCAGAGAAAGCCTTAGTGAAGGAAACAAGGGCAGAATCTGCCACCCTGGATGGGGTATGCACAACCCACATATGAATTTGCCAGCAGAAACAGGCTGTAACTGTCTACCAAGTCTGTTCGAGTGTGTAGCTCCATTTAGTTCCCTGGAGCTGCCCCCACCCCCACTCTCAAAGAAGTCAACTATCCCACCCCTAGTACCCTCTCCCTTCCTCATCCCAGTAACAGCTTCTCCCTCCCTAATTTTCTTCTTCACCATATGCCCCCCCCCCTTGAAACTAGCCACTGTATTAACCACAACTACCTCCTCTGGCAACTTGCTCCACCTTGACACCACCCTTTCAGTGAAAAAGTGCCTAATTTCCTTAGAAAATCTACCTCCCATTAGTTTTAGACTGTGCCCCCTTGTTGTACCCTCCTTCCTTAAGTTAAAGATGCCCTCTGGAGGCCCAGTGGTGCTGAGGGTTGAGGCGCTGGATGCCACACCTCGCACCACATCAGCGACCCAGGTTTCTGGAACGAGCTCGCGTTGCCGGGGGTCAGCCTGGGAGGAGAGGTTGAGTGTCCGATAACAGCTCTCCTCTCCTGGGGGTAGGTTGGGGTGTGATTCCCCAGTGCTAGTGATGCCCAGTGGAGGCTGGGTGTACAGCAACCTGGGACCACAAAACTGATGGGGCGAGATGTCAGCGGATGTCCTGTGGACGGATGCGGGAGCGCACCCAGATACGTTTGGACGTCATTGCACATCCACGCCTTTGGGAGGGAAGAGTTATGCGCACAAACAAGGAAAAACCCTGCACTGTTGGGTAGACGACAGCACAAGGCCTCCATGCCAGCCACCAGATCCCACCCACCTGGTCTCCTGATTCTCTCCACCCCTAAGCCTGCCAGCAGCTGGAGTCTCAACTTCAAGGAGCACCAAGATGGAGAGGTGGCCCCACCTTGGGAGGTACAAGCCAAGGAGTTCTCCCACTGCGAGGTAGGTGGGGGGTTGGAGCACCATGGGGGAGACTCAGGATGGAGGTGGGCAGGAAAGAGCCTGGATGCCAGAGGGAGTCTCGGTGAAACAGTGACCAGAGAGAAAAACAAGTTGAAAAAAAAAAAAAAGATGCCCTCTGATCCTACCCTGTTTATGCCCTTAAAAGGACACTGTCAACCTGTTTTTCATCATATTATTTCCAGTTAAAAACCTACATTTTATGATTTCCTACTTTCTCTAAATTTAACTGATGTTGCTGTTTGTTTTGTCTGTGTTCTTGTTTAGCAGAACTGAAATGTATGCTAATGTATATTTAGAAACAACCTTGTTTTGTTTACAATCCTGGATCTTTTCTTACTGCATACTTCCTGAGCATTAGAAACACACCCAAACAGTGCAGTCACTCATGAGGCAGTAGCCTCCTAAACTCCCACTGCATGATAAGTGGCTAGACTGTGTTGTGGGTGTTCCCAAGTCCAGGAAAGATGCAGTTGGAGCTGATCAAGGAATGTAAACAAACCTGTGTTAGTGTGGTATCACCAGTATGGTAGGCAGTCTGTTTTTCACTTTTTTAAAGAGAAAAAGAGTCAGAATCAAATTAACAGCTACATTAGCAATCTTCACAGAATGTTGGCAATCATAAAATGTGTTTTTTAAACTAGGGACACTTTGAGACCTAAGGGGGTTGACAGTGTCCCTTTAAGGTACTTGAAAGTCTCTACCATGTCCCCCCCTCTCTTCTATCCTCCAGGGAGTACATGCTGAGCTCTCTCAGCCTCTCCTCATATGTTATGTCCCCCATCCCCTGGATCATCCTAGTCGCCCTCCTCTGGACCCCCTACAACAGTTTGATATCCTTCTTCAGATACGGGCACCAGAACTGTATACAGTATTCCAGGTGTGGCCTCACCACTGACCTGTACAGTGGTAGAATGACTTCCTCCATCCTAGAGGTTATTCCCCTGGCGATGCATCTTAGCATTTTATTTGCTTTGGCTGCTGCCTTTCAACACTGTGCCGAGTGTTTCATGTTACTTCTGACCATCACTGCAAGGTTCTTTTCCTCCTTTTAGACTGCCACCTTTACTCCCCTCAGCCAGTAGCTGCCCCCTGGGTTCCTGGCACCCAGGTGCATGACCTTGCATTTCTTGGCATTGAAACCCAACTGCCAGATGCCTGACTATTTCTCCAGTCAAGCCAGATCCTTCCTTAAGTCCTGCCTCCCCTCCTATGTGCCCACCCTCCCACAGAGCTTAGTATCATTCGCAAAGAGGCAGATCTTACTTTTGACCCCTTCTGCTATGTCACCAATAAAAATGTTGAACAGCACCAGTCCAAGTACTGAGCCCTGTGGGACCCCACCGGTTACAGGTCTAGGTTTGGATAGTTCCCTGCCTACCACCACCCTCTGATTCCTATCTCGCAGTCAGCCAGCACGTAAAGCAGCGTCATACCCCCGAGGAGTAGCCTAATTATTAGAGCCTTACAATCAGAATTCTCTAAGCCAGGGACAGTTGCCTGTGTGGCACTGAGGGAGGATCTAACATACAGAAGGACGCATAAAAGTGGAGTACCCAGACAACTCTACCCCACTTGTCAATGGATGGGGGAATCACATAAAGCCTATTGAAGGAGGCAGCTGTGAGTACGTCCTTGCAGCCCAAGTCACTAACAGAAAAGAACTTTGGATTCTGTTTACAGCTTTACAGCATGTGAAACTGGGACTTAGAAAGGGAGAGGGGGACCTGGCACTTGCAAGGAAAGAATCCTTCTGGATATTTAAGCTGCAAACTTGCAAGTGGCTAAGTCTGAATGATCAGACAGAGTTGTCAGTCTTTCTGGGGAAATGAAATATTATGGTATTCTTGTTTTGGAACTTTTCCTCTATTCTCCATAAGCCCACACTATGTAATGAGATGACATCTGTATGTAGCATTGTTGCCATGTTCTTTTACTGATTTAGTCTCTGGATTGTCTGTGTTTGTGTTACAGTATGAGAATTTCACTTCTTTGGAGATTTTCCATGCTTGGTTTCCTCTGGAAAACACACAACATGTTTTTGGCTGACATTTGAACATATTTTGGATCCTGTCATTTGGCATGGATGTACCACAGACTGTTAATGTGCAGATATATACCCTTTATGTATGCTTAATAATAATTTAAAACAACTGCTGCTCATTTTGTACCATTATTACAGTCCAAAGTGGTTTTCCCTGTGGCTTCTCATTTCATATGTGTCCTTTCTGACCTATTTATGCACTACTACTTTAAACTGTACTTGCATCATGGGATGCCATTATGGAGTATGATGCCTATGCACGAAAGGGCAGAAAGTACATGCCAGAGGCATGTACCCTGCCCGCGTAGCTCCGCGCCCGTGGACAGATGCACACAGGCTGGTATGCACTATCGTCAGCCACCTGTCCATGGCCCCGCCTCCAGTGCACAGGATCACGGAGGGCGGACAGGGGTGCAGTATTACACCCAGGATGGGCAGCCAATCGGAGGCCCCATCCTGGGTCCCAGAGTGGATCCCCTGCTCTGTGGGAGCAGGGGAGTGCAGGAAGACACGGGACCAGGTGTGTGCATAGCACACTCAGGCACCCAGGGAAAGCACAGTCAGTCACTGTTGTCTAGTAGTCCCCTTGCCTGATACCCACCCCGTGGCATCACGCCTTGCCCAGTGCACAGATGTACCACCCCCAAATCAGAGCCCCCACCCGGTCCTGGCATCAAGTTGTAAACCCCCCTCAACATCAGAACCCTGCCCCTGTCCAGTATGCCAGCCCACCCACCCCCAACACACATGCAAGTCCTGGCCCTGGTCTGGAAGATAGAACACCCTCACACATGCATCTGTGCCCTGTCCCGGTAAGAGAGAACACCCCCACACACACATACACATATGTGCCCCGGTTTGCATGTCAGTGTCTCCCCCCAACTAGAGCCCCTACCTGGTACAGCACATCTCGACCACCTCCCAACCCCTGATCTTGGTTCACCTGCCCCCTCATTTGTGGTCGGTGGCCCCCTCACCCCTGAGGCACCGACAATACCACCCCCCATCCCCTGTACATTGCAAGTCAGTGCCGCAGCAATGGACGGCAAGCAGCACATCCCTCTGCACTCTACCTCAGCCACCTGCCATCCGGCTGATGCTGGGACTGTGCTGCCTATTTATAGGGCTGTTCACTATAAATAGGCAGTGCTCTCCCAGCATCAGTTGGACTGCAGCAGCTGAGGTAGTGTGTGGAGGGATGTGTCCTCATCATCCATCACACGGCACCCGACTTGCAGGTACAGGGGACAGGGGTGGTGTTGTCAGTGGCGGGATGGGTGGGGGCCACTGATCACTAATGAGGAGACAGGGGAACAGGGGTTGGTGGTGGTCAAAATGTACTGCACTGAGCAGGGCCTGCCGGCGTGGGCTCTGGTTGGGGAGGGACAGTGACATATAGGACATGTGGACCAGGGCCAGAGCACAGATGTGTGTGTGTGTGGTTCTTCTTACCAGACTGGGACAAGGCACAAATGTGTATGTGTGTGTTGGGGGGGGGGGGTTCTCTTACTGGACCAGGGATGGGGCGCAGATATGTGTGTGTGTGTATTTTTATTTATTTTTTTATTTTAGACTTTGGTAACCGGGTAAGGTGCACTAGACACCAGTGCCTGTTTTCAGGGGCAACCTGGGAGCACTGGGTGGTTAAGTGACTTACTCAGAGTCACACAGTATGCAAGTGAAGGTTGTGAGAATCAAACTCAGATCTGGTCTGCTGGATGTATCAAGCTCATTTACACCTCATTCCATTAACCTCTAGGCTATACTGCCAGCCCAGTGTGTTCTGTCTTCCAGACCGGGGCCATGACTCGGATGTTCATTGGGGGGGTGGAGTGGCACACGGGACCAGGCCGGGGGGTTCTGATGTTGGGGGGTATACACCTTGTGCCAGGACCGGGTGGGGGTTCTGTTATGTGGGTTGGGGGATTTACAACCTGATGCCGGGACTAGGCAGGGGTTCTGTGGCCCCCTATGTGCAGCACTACATGCCTTTGTGAATGGCGCATAGTGTGGGCAAGCCCCTGTCTCTGCCCCCCAACCACCCTGGCACTTAGCTGCCCAAGCAGCCAGGGAATCGGGTGCTCACTTTGCCAACGCACATTTGGTGAATGTCGCTGGGGATCCATGGGACCCTACTGCATGGTAGTCCCACATAAGTATGCTTACGCGCCCGGTTTACGCAGCGTGTTGACATGATGCATAGGGCCCATTTTATGTAGATCACAGGTAGTAGTAGTGGTAGTAGCAGCTTTATTTCTCTCGTTTCGCCTTTCCCCAGAGGCTGAGGGCACCATTACAAAACAAAATACATCAAATAAATAAATTCAATTACTTTTGTAGTAACTAATAAATAAATACAACTAAGTACTGGGGTCTCAGCATTTCAAGGGGATAATCATTCCCCAAATGCTTAAGTAAACAGATAGGCCTTAAGACACCTATTAAAGGACTCCATTAAGGGGACCTCCCTCTGGGCCTTTGGGAGAGAATGCCATAGGACCGAACCCACCACTGCAAGGGCCTGGTCCCCTGAAGTAGGGGGGGGTCTATACCTTGAAAAAGTTCTTTTTGGAGTGAAATGCTGGGTTTGGGCTTCAGCCTATGGAGTGCTCCCACTCATTGTTCTTTTACCCAAATAAAAGACACCATATTTGCACAGCATTTTGTTTGAACTGAGCCTTTGTTATTGCCTTGAGTGCCTAAGTGTAGTTTGTGTGCAATGCTGTGTTTGAACAGACTCTGGTGCCCCAGCTCCCTGAAGGTGGATTTCTTTCACTGTATGACCCTTTATTCTTGTAAAGCACACCAAGTTTGGGGTGAAGCTTCTGGCAGATGGCCTTCACATGTGCTCTGAAACTGAGGTGCTTGTACAGTCAGACCCTAAGGTACTTGAATGAGAGGACATTCTCAATTGCTGCACCATCAAGGGTATGGAAGAAAGGGAGAGGACTGAGTCTAACGAGCCTATGCCTGATGCCAAAGGTCACAGAGACCATTTTCTTGGCATTGCGGGACAGCTGATTAGCCAGGATCCAGTGCTGGATGTATCATAGTAATGTGTCAGCAGAAAAGGACCATCCTAGTGCATCTAGTTTGCCCTTACTTGTCTCCACTTCCCAGGGATATTTTCCTCTGCCCACCAGCCAACCCCGTGTCTGCCCCACGCCCGCTTGAATTCCTCCACTGTTTCTGCACACACCACCTCATTAGGTAATCTGTTCCAGGGTTCCACCACCTTCTCAGCGAAATAACATCTCCTTACATTGCTCTTCAATCTTCCCCCTTCCAATCTTAAATTATGACCCCTTGTTTTAACTCCTACTTTCCTTTTGAATAATCTACCTTCATTCACTTTATTTATTCCCTTCATATACTTAAACGTCTCTATCATGTCACCTCTATCTCTTCTAACCTCCAGCGGGTATAGATTTAATTCTCTTCAATCAGTCTCATATGACTTCTCTTGCACACCTTGCACCATTTTGTTGCCCTTCTCTGAACCCTCTCCAACCCATCTATATCCTTTCTTAAATGTTAGTAAAGTCCAGTTGGAGCCTGGCCATGAAGTTAAAGGCAGAGGAGACAGAGGCAAACACTACTGTGTCATCTGCATACATATGGAAGGACACAAAGCAGCAGACAGTGGGGAGGTCATTCAAGAAGATGGAGAAGAGCACTGGTGGAGGAAATCAGGCCCTGATCCATACCAGATAGAATGAAGTCAGTAAGCTGGAGGAGGGAGGTGGAGTGGGACTTCTGGAAGTCAGATGGGTAGGGAGTGAAGGAGGATGAATCAAGGAAGAAGGAGAGCTGAAATAGCACAAGGTGATCTTGGATCTCAACCAGAGTGGGAGCAGAAATATAGGGTGGTAGCTGCAGGAGAAGTGGAATCACCCCCTTTGGGAAGGAGTATGATTGTAGTCTGTTCCCAAGTATCAGGGACTGAGGCTAAGGAGAAAGAGAGGCTGAGAAAGGAGGGAATAAATAGAGCAATGGCATGGGTGGAGAGATGCAGGTGTTTAGCGTCAAGACCATCAGGGCTCACAACTTTGTGGGGGTTAGAGCAAAGAGGGCATTTAGAGAAGCAGTGGGAGTGGTAGGAGAGAAGGAAAAAGGGTGGTGTGGTGTGGGGTGGCTGGAAGGGGGAGAAGAAGGAGAGGAGGAATTGGGCAAAGAGGGTGAAGAAAGAGGTGAAAGCTGAGGTGATAGAAATAGGAATGTCACCCACCTTGAGGACAGGGGGAAGAGACTGGGTTTGGGAAGGAGTGGGGAAGAGGGCATGGATAACTTTCCAGAACTTAAAGGGATGATTAAGGTTGTTCTGGACAGTGGAAGCAAAGTATTCAGAAATAGCAAGCTTGGTAGCTCTGGTACAGACATTATGAAGAGTCCAATACTTGATTAGGTTGGTAGCAGAGCCAGAAGATTTGTGGGTCCACCAGGCACATTAATGTAGGGCAACAACTCAGCTGAGATCCATGGGAAGTGGGATCCACATAGCCTGTTTTTTTTAAGGGGGCCTGGAGATCCCAGGCAGGCATGAATTTGGCATTGAAATATTGGAGGGCGATATTTATGTTGATGGGTGTAGAGATGGGCGACCATTTGCTAGCCACCAGGTCAGCATAGAAGGAGGACAAGTTTATACTGTGGTTTTAGGACAGTAGAAGGTAATGCCAATAATTGTCCCTACCACTCACTGGATGCAACTACCAGAGTTACAATCATGTGGGAAGCTATCCAACCTTTTCTTAAAATTAGTGAAATTTGGTGAATGTGCTGATTCCCCAGGAAGGCGGTTCCATAATCTAATGGATCTGGGTATAAATGCATACTTCCTCAGATCAGTTCTTGGAGTACTTTCCAGGAGTTGATGCCCATGTCCTCGCAAGTCGTATGGACAACACTTATATTTAAGTCTAAATTCAGTCATTAAATCCTTGTCTTTCAGTAATTTGTAAAGACTGAGTAAATTCCTTCTACTACTTCTTAAATCTAGTGTCCATAATCCCATATCATTTAATCTTTCATCATATGTCTTGAGTTTTAGTCTCAGAATTAACTTGGTGCACCTACACTGCACTATCTCCAAGAGCTCAACATCCTTCTTAAGGTAAGGGCTCCACGATTGTGAGTAATAATCGAGGTGTGGTCTTATATATGATTTGTATAGTGGAATAAGTACAGCTTCAGATTTACTAAAAAAATTACCTCCTGATGCAATTAATAAGGTGATCGGTTTGACTAAACACTTTATTGCACTGAGTACTACTCTTAAGTTTGTTACTAACTGGTACTCCAAGATCTTTTGTTGTATCATCTACCAACAGTTTAGTACCATTGATATAATAATCTTGCTTTGGATTGTTTTTGCTGAAAGACATTACAACATACTTTGCTATACTGAACTGCATGTAATTCCTACAAGCCCATTTAGAGATGCATTGGAGGTCATTAATCATAGTGGATCTGCTAAACTTCAGAACTGACCAACCAACCTAGTTTAGTATCATTCATGAACTTGATTAATCTATTTATGCTCCCAGGTCGCTCCTGTAAAAAAGCTTTCAGCTTAGTGTGCTATACCTGGTTAAACAACTAAATAAAAAAAAAAAAAATTTCCGCCATGGATCTTGAGGTCCTGGATGTAAATGTCAAATAGTAGTGGGCCAGAACAGAGCCCCGTGGGACCCTGCTGGTCATATCTCCCTCAGTAGATAGGCACCCATTTATTCTCACCTGCTGTTTTCTGTCTATAAGCCAACTATGTGTCCACGTGACAACCATCTTGTTTACTCCCATGTCAGTTAATTTGGATAAGATCCTCCTGTGAGACAGAGGGCCTGATTTTCAAAGCTGTCTGCATCGGATGCAAAGTGCAGCAAAGCAGGGGTTGCATCCAATGCAGCTGTGGCAAGGACAAAAATTACAATTTTAGAAGGTTTGCCACAATTTGCCACTTCCGGCAAACCTTCTGAAATGGCTGCAAAATGCGGCCCTGCTCCAGAAAGAGTGGCGCAATCGGAGGCTGTGGTGCATGTTCGGGACGCAGTCCGGGACCAGTGTACAGGGGGCAGCTCAGGTGCCCCATGGAGTACCAAGCCTGATCCTGGGCACAAAAGGGTCAGGTTGCCGGCTGAGAGCAGTGTCTGACCGACAGCATGGGGTCCATGGGCCACCAGCATGTAGCTGCCTCCATCCCCGATCACCAATCTCCAATTGCCCGATCAAAAAAGGAAAAGAAACCAGGGTTACACCATGGTGGTCTAGTTGCTCCCCACCCTCACCTCCTAATCTGGCATTGCCCAACTTCCCTGCCCCTCTTCCCTGGCCCGATCCTGCAATTGGCACTGCCCTCCACTCACCACCACCACCACTGGCCACAGGATGCACTATCAAGGAGCCTGCAGCATTCTGCTGGTGGTGGTGGTGGTGGTGGTGGTAAGCAGAGGGCAGTGCCACTCCCAGGATTGGGCCAGGGAAGGGGGGAGCATGGAGGCTGGGCAATGCAGGATTGGGGGGTGAGGGTGGAGAACCACTAGACCGCCACGGTGTAACACCAGTTGCTTCTTACCATCTTGTTCGGGCAATCAGTGATTGGGGATGGGGGTACCACGGGGCCACATCACACATTCTTTATGGGGGTGCCCTGGGATCACAGGGGGTGGGCACTAGACCACCATGGCCTCTTCACAGTCATTGGATATTGGGGAGGGGCAACACTACAGGAAACCTGTCATAACAGTACCAACCGCAATTTCAATTGTGACAGCCAGCAGTGGCATGACTCCACCCATGGCTCCTCCCCTGCCCTTCATGTACCCCACCATCCACTGACCTGTCACGTCCCTATGGCTCAACCGCTTAGACCACCTCTTGGCTGGTCTAAGTGGTGGCACCTCCTACGTCCATGGTGGGGCTTCCAAAATCCTGAAAAAGGGGCTGTGACAGCCCTGCCATGGCACAAGCCCCATTGTGACCGGGTGCACTGGGGTCTTGGAGGAAACCTTGGCACAAGGGGGCTTTGTCACAATGTGACTGACACAGATGCAAGCTGTGTTTGAAAATCCCGGATTGACGCACATTGTGCTGCAAATCACAACTTACGTCAAACACCTTTGCCGCAACTACCCTGTGCCATCGCATCTCTTTCTGAAATCAGGCCCCAAGCTGGCCCGGTGGTGCTGAGGGTTGAGGTGCTGGATGCCACAGCTCGCACCACACCAGCGACCCGGGTTCAGGAACAGACTCGGGCCACCGGGGGTTGGCAGAGAAGAGGAAGGATCGAGCATCTGACGACTGCTGTCCTTCCTCTGGGGTGGGCTTGGGGGTTGCATTATGCTTGAGTGGCCCCTGGTGATGACCAAGGGTGGCACAGTTGCAGCACCAGAATGGGGGGAGGAGTGCAGCAAGAAGCCCGCGTAAGTGTTGTGTGTCATTGCACTGCTGGCTCCTGGGGCTTAACTGGTGAAAAAGGCTGGACGCGACCGTGCAGCTTGATGGCCATGCTCCTGCCGACCTGGAGGCTTGTCATGCAATCGTGGGGGTCCAGTCCAGCCCAGGGGTGGAGAGGTAAGGGGGACCCTCAGACAGGCTGAAACGGCCGTGCTGGACCCCCATGTATTGAGTGAGCCTGCTGTCCTCCAGGTCGGTGGGGGCCGATGGCTGGATGCCCCCGCCGGTGCACTGCAGAGGCACATAAATATAAATTAAAAAATTAAAATCGGACCCAGAGTGTCAAAAACCTTTTTTTGAAGCAAAATAAAATGACTTCTATAGCTTCATTATTGTCCAAATTACGACTAATGAAATCGTAAAAGCTAACCAAATTGGTGTTACCACTACTGTTTTTCACAAAACCATGCTGAGTCTTATCAACTAGTCATCTCTGAGCTAGTTCTTTGGTTATTGAGTCTCTTACAATAGTCTCACTTTTTTTGCCAACAATGGACATAACACTTATTGGTCTATAATTGCCAGTTATGGATTTATTCCCTTTCTTAAATTTTGGATTCACCACCACTCTTCTCCAGTCTAATGGCACAATACCCTCAGTTACAGATTTGTTACCAATAACGGTAACTATGGGAGCCAGTTCCTTTGCCAATTCCTTCAACATCCTAGGGTGCAGGCCATCGGGTCCAGCTGATTTATTTACATCTAGTGTCGACAGATGTTTATAAATTAAATCAGGATAACACAGGACAGTATCCTACAGGTTGCCACTACTTAACTCAGTAGTAGTGGGGCTTTTAGAGATGCTAGTGGGGGTATACACGGAACAAAAAGTAAGCACTAACCCACTCCAGGGTGTGCTGTTATTGGAGATTAACGCACACTTAGGTGCGTTATGAGGCATGAGGCCGCATTAATCATTAAATACCTTGGCCATTTCCTTAGGGTTACTATATGTTACTCTGTCATGTATTAATGGACCAACAACCCTGGAAGTGCCCCTAGATTCATTAATATAGAAATTAAATGCTTTGGGATCTGATTTAGTATTGGATCATAGTCTAACTTCTAGTCCCATCCCAGTCTTTCTCATAGATGTTTTTAGTTTCCTCAAAGCAATCTTGTATTTCCCAGTATAGACTGGAGTTTAATGTTTTCCATAGTAACATAATGTTTTTTCTGTGTTATTAGCCTCTTAATCTTAGAATTATATCATAATATTTTTTTCCTCTACTATTATACCCCAGTCTATTTTGGGACATATTTGTCCTCTAATAACTTAATGGCCCTGACAAGCATGTTCCATGAGGCCTCAGTATTCAAGTGGGCAGTTTTACCCATTAGATCAAGTCTTACAAATTCCTCCTTAATAGCCTCTACAGTAACCCTCTTGTAATTTTTGAAAACTGTCGCTCCCTTGGTAAATCTTTTACTTCTATTGATTTCAAACTGTAGCATATTATGGTTGCTAGTGGACAAAGGTGTGTCAATGGTAATATCATTGATTTCAGAAGGCACATTAGTTATAATAACATCCAGGATGTTTTCTCCCCTAGTCAGGTCAGTTACGAGTTGTTTGAGGTCTAGAGATGCTAGTTAGGCTAGTAACTTAGATTCCTGGGTACCTGATACTCTTCCTGCTTGCCAATCAATATTGGGCATATCTAGATCTCCCATAAACAGTACAGCACAGTCCTCTGCCATTTCCACAGTTTGGTTATATAGTGTTTTATTTGATTGGTAGTTGAAATCAGGTGGTCTATAGAACAGGCCTAACCTAATTTTCTTCCCAGAAAGTCCAAATATATTCAGCCAGATGGATTCTATAGTCTCAGCATGCTCAGTTTTGCTTTCAATTTGGTAGCATTCAATACTGTCCCTAGTGTAAATTGATACACCACCCCCTTTACGACCATGTTGTTCCCTACTAAATAACTGATATCCAGAGATCTAATTACTCCAAGAACTACTGGTGTCCCACCAGGTTTCTGTTACACAGATCATATCAGGATTCTTTTCATTAATTAAGGAAGCCAATTCAGATAATTTAACTTCATGTAAACTACTTGCATTGAAATAGGTAACTTTAGTAGCTTTTTAGACATGTGCCTTATATTCTCACTGCAGTCAGGGTTGGTCCTATGTATTGCCCTATTCTCCCCCGTATTTATCAGTTAAAATTTTGCCAAATTGCTTTTTCTAGTCTCAAATCCAGCGTTCTACTCCCTTTGTGAGTTAGATGTAGCCTGTCCCTACAGTACAAATCAGGCTTTCCGGAGACTCTGTCCCAATGTCTAATAAACCGAAAATGTCTTTCCGTACACCATGTTCTTAGCCAGTAGTCAATATGGCTGATTTTTTGTTGTTGTTGTAATGTACCCTGGGAACTGGTAGTAGTTCTGAAAAAAAACGATTTCACAACCTTTGCTTAGTAATTTTTCCACTAGTGTATTGTAATACTTCTGCATCTCAGTATCATTTTTTCCCTATGTCATTAATACCAATGTGTATTAATGCCACTGGTTTTTCACCTGCTCCATGCAGGATGTTATCAGTCATGTCAACCAGATTTAGAATACCAGCCCCTGAAAAACTACTGACCATGATGTTTTCTTTATCAGTTCTACAGCTATACCTACTGGTATATTTGTATATGGATTTTGAATTTAAAAACCATTCCAAAGCATAGAAAAAAATATTGTAATATGATAGCTCCCAGAGAGAGAGAGATAATAGCACAGTTCCTGACTGATAGTAGTATCGTTCAGATATGGTAATACCATTGTTCCGTACTTTAACGACACTATTATCACCAAACCACAACAGCGCAATCGTAAGTCTGCCACCCCACATCTTCCAAAGCGTGCCTTCTGATTGGCTGCTTTTCCTTTGTGGGTGGGCAGAATAAATTTTAAAACATGATGGCTGTCTCTCGCTTAGCCAGTGTGAATCGCGTCTGGTGCTTGGCATTTCCTCGATTTGTTTCCTTTTTCTTCCACCAAAAAATGGACTCATCTAGTTGATCCTGCTTTCATAAAGAAACAAAAAGGTAGGACTGCTTACCAAACTAAACACACAGTTTAGTTGTACAGCCTCTTACGGAAGGGGGAGAAGAGACCCAACAACCAAGACAGTACAGTGGCGGTCAGCCAGGACCAAGAGACATCTTCGGTGCAGTAGCTGACCACCTGTTACAAAACAATCAAAAATAAAAACAAATCAGATCCACATATTAAGAAAAATAATGGATAGGTTACTGTTCATTACCAGTGAGTAATACCATCTTGAGGTTCTGGACAGAGGAACCTCTCGAGCTTCACTCGCAAGGTTCCTTTGTGTCCACAACCTCTCGATGGTATTACTCACTAGTAATGAACAGTAACCTATCCATTATTCAGTTTTTGTATGATTGAATCTCCCATCACTATTGTCTGTCTGGGTCTATGGTCAGGATGTCAGACAGTATCATTCTCAGTTGTGACTTGGTTGGGCTTATCCGCGATAGTGTTGCTCTGGTCCTGGTGATGGTCTTCATTCAGAAGAGAAAATCTATTTGACAGAGGAAGGTCTGGTCTGATGCCCCTTCTACATTTCCTGGTTCTCCTAGGTGAATTGGGAGAAATACAACGATTCTGATGATTGGTGTGATATAGATTCACAACCTCACTGTTACTTGTTCCTGAATCGCACTGGCTATTTGTTGGTAAATCTGAGCATTTCACTAAATCTCCCCAAGTTCAGTGACCTGAAGGGCCATATCTAAATGTATTTGGCAGGGCTTTTGGATGGTTAATCTTCACACACAGTAGATAATATGGTGGTCACTGAGGGTGTCGGGGAAGGAACCAACATCCATGATACAGTGGAGGTGGGAGGTGAGACTCCAGTCCAGAAGGTAGTAATTGAGGGCACTATGATTGCACCAGGTTGGGTCAGTGATCAGTTAGCTAAGTAGGAGTGATTTAGTTTTTGGCATAATTTATTAAGAGGGGAGCCAGTTGAGGTTAAAATCACTGAGGATGAGAAGCTCCCCAGAGAAGGCATGGGAGGAGATCATGGTGAGGAGCTCAATGACTGAAGGTGGGAATACAGCAGAACTGCAAAGGGACGCGATCTAATGAATTTATTTGAAAAGCTAGTTTAAGGGCTACAGTCTTGAAGCTACAAAAGCAGGAACATAGATTCATTAAAATTCCTTTAAGGGCTGAGTGCTAGCAGTTAATAAAAGGAGAACTACTGCCAAAATGTACAAAAACATATGCTGTGCAGTGTTTTGATATGTGTGCGTGTAGCTCTGGTATCCTCTTTCCTTTGTTTGCTTTAGGGTGTTTTTTTTTCTAAATTTGCTTAGTTGTTTTATGGCCCCTGGGGATCTCCGTGTCTGTCTGTTTTATTACCTTTCATTTTCGTACAATGCCCCCCATCCCAGGTGACAGTGACACATATGAAACTATTGATTCAGTGAGTGCTTGCATATTGTTTACTCTGCAGCAGCATTGTGACTTTAGGGACCTCTTATTCTGGTCTCAGATTAATTAAGTCTTTCTAATCCAATCTTTTTGTTTTCAAGGTGTATGCTTGAGTCTAGCCAGCAGAAGCAAATGTTTTATTTTTAAAGCTTTATTTTTCATCAAATCTCACACACAGCCATAAAGGCACAAACATCAACCCAGGTCATCAATGCTATAATTAGTGAAGACTCTTGCTTTTAGTCCACTCAATTACTTCTCAGGTGTTTGCCAAACTGTGACTGCAGCCTTTGTTAGTGCTCACTGGATAAGAAGAGGCACTTGATTAAAATCACTTAACCAGCACTTACTGAAGTCATGGTCTCAGACACATCACTGTCACATTGGACAGGAGGCATTATAGGAAAAGTGAAGGCAATAAAACAGACAGACATGGAGATCCCCAGGGGCCATAAAAAAGTAAGACATTAAAAAAAAACAGTCATACCAGCAAACAAAGGGGAAAAAGCCTACTATGACTACATACACAAATCAAAATGATGTGCACAACTTTTTTTTTTTTTTTGCAAAGTTTTACTGTAGTTCCTCTTTAAAGAATTTGGAAGGCAAGGCATGCAAATATTTCTTAAAAAGCCCTTTTAGGGCTGGGGAAAGCAGTAAAGTCCTTTTAAGGACATGGAGCAGGATGAGTGGTAAAGCACATAATTAGTTTTTAAAAGCCCTATTAGCTGGCCTGGCAGTGCAGCAGTAGCACCATAGCTTGCTACACCAGGGAACCAGGTTTAGGACAGACTGGGTCACTCAGGGGCCAGCCAACAGAGGGAGGGAAGATCATGCATCCCACAGACAGCTCTCTTCCCTTGGGGGGAGGAGACAGTGCATCCCTCTACTTGCCTGCCTCCAGGCAGAGGCCAGGTGACATGACAGTACAGCAGGTGCACAACAAAGGGGGAAGAGCAGATGCCAACAGCACACATATGCATCACCAAGTGCTTGCATGTGCCTCATCACATGCCAGTCACCCTCAGGGTGAACATTAGGAGTTAAAATAAAACAGCCAGCAGGAAGACACCAGCATCCTTGCAGGTCCCACACCATTGACCTTGTTGCCCAGCCACCAGACACTGGTTCAGGACAAGTGGTTGGGAATATGGGGGATGGGGCTGGGAGATATTGGCAGATGGGGACAGGCTGGGCAGAACAGGAGATAAATACAGGGTTGAAAAAGTACAGTTACGTAAGAACTTACCGTAACAGTAGATCTTCGAGAGAGGCTCTTGCAGTGGGTAATTACATATAGGACTGATGCCAGCCGGCGTCAGGACCCAATGGAAACATTTCTAGCTAGCGGTCTCTGGCAGGGGACTGCCCCCACGTCAGGTGACTGACATCATCGCAGTGTCAGTGTAAAGGGGCAGTCCCCATGCACTCTTCAGTTCAGCTTTCCACCAAAGGCCAAAAGGCAAGACGAAGAGAAGTTGATATTTCCTCCTGGAAAAGGAGCTGAAAAAGCTTAGGGGATGGAGGGCGGGAAGGTATTACCTACTGCAAGAGCCTCTCTTGAAGATCTACTGTTACAGTAAGTTCTTACATAACTGTACTATCTTACTTCGAGAGCGCTCTTGCAGTAGGTACAGTAATTACATATAGGACTGAATCCCAAGCAGTCTGGAACAAGGAGAAGCAAACGGGAGGAAGAAAGCTACTCAGAAATAGACCCTCTGGTTGTGAAGGCCTTAGGAAAGGAGGCCTTGCAAAACAGCCAGCCCGAAGCCTGCTCTACGGCGAGAGGCAATGTCCAAACTGTAATGTTTCATAAAGGTACGGACAGAAGTCCAAGTGGCGGCTGCACAAATGTCAGCTGCTGACACATTCTTAAAAAACAAGCTGCAGAGGCAGCGAACCCTCTGGTGGAGTGGCCTCTAACTTGACCCGGCAGGGTCTTGTTGTTCTTGTCATAACAGAAAGTGATACAATGAGCCAACCATTTCGAAAGGCATTGCTTAGAAACAGCACTGCCTTCTCTTTTATGAGCAAAAGAGATGAACAGTTGATCCGTCTTTCTAAGATCCTTCGTCCTGTTGGTGTAGTATCTCAGAATTCAGTGAACACCCAAAGTATGCAGGAGGTACTCTCCCTGATTAGAGTGCTGCATAAAAAAGGCAGGCAACTCTATGGATTGATTCAGCGTTGATTCCGCTACCACCTTAGGGAGAAACTTTGGGTTGGTACGCAGAGCCACACGTTCCTTGTGAAAATTCAAATACGGGGGATTTTACACATCAGGGCCTGGAGCTCGGAAATCCATCAAGCAGAAGTAATGGCCACTAGGAACAGAGTCTTCCAAGAAAGGAACTTTAGGTCTGCTGAGGCTGCCGGCTCGAAAGGAGGCAGAGTAAGATTCTCTAACATGAAATTCAGATCCCAAGGAGGGGCAGGAACCCAGATAGGGGGCCGTAAGTAAAGGAGCACTCTCAAAAAGGTCTTAGTGATCTCCAGCTGAGCAAACATTCTGCCTGCAAAAGGGACATGATAGGCTGAAATGGCTGCCATGTGAACCTTTAAGGATGAATGGCTGAGACCCAGATCAAAGAGGTGTCACAGGTAATCCAGAAGTCGGCTGACAGAGCACAAGAAAGGCTCGACATCATTGGTGGTGGCCCAAATAGAGAACCTCTTCCATTTCATGGCATAAGTAGATCTGGTTGAGGGTTTCCTGGCCTCCACCAGAATCTCAGCTACTCGGAGTGGGGGGGGACCCCAAATCGGACTTGAGCTACGTCTGCAGGAGCCACGTGTGCAACTGAAGAAACTTGAGGCCTGGATGGACCAGGGACCTTTGATCCTGGGTCAGCAAAAATAATGACAGAGGAAGAGGAAGAGGAGGTTCCTCTGAGTACTGTTGCAGAAGAGAGAACCAAACTTGCCCGGGCAAGAAAGGAGCGATCAGAATCATTCGAGCTCCTTCCAGACTGAGTTTCTGCAAGACCCTCGTAATCAGTGGAATCGGGGGAAGGCATAGATGAATCTGCCCTTCCAGTCTAGAGATAGAGCGTCTCTCCAAAAAATGCCGCGCCCTGGAGTGAGCGAGCAGAAGATGGGAAGTTTTGTGTTTTGAGGGGATGCAAACAGGTCTACCTGTGGAGTTCCCCAGCACAGGAAGATGTCATCTACGACCCCCTGATCCAGTTCCCATTTGTGAGCTAGAACAGATGACCAGCTGAGCCTGCCTGCCAGTGTGTTCTCGACCCCCAGGACATGAGATGCTGTGAGGTGAAGGTTGTGCTGCACTGCCTAATCCCAGACTCGCATCGCCTCTCTGCAAAGGGTGTAGGAATGAGTTCCTCCCTGTTTATTGATGTACCAGACCACACACATATTGTCCATCTGTACAGCTAGGTGACCGGGAGACAGATACAGATGCAGAGCCTGAAGAGCATATAGTGCTGTCCTTAGTTCCAGCACATTGATGTGAAGGGACTTCTCGAGCTTGGACCAGGAGTCCTGGGTCCTGTGAGGACCGAGATGGGCTCCCCAACCCTCGCCGAAGGTGTCCGTAGTCAACGTCTGCGAGGGGGGGAGGGAGACCGAAGGGAACTCCCCGGCAGAGATTCTCCTGAACCATCCATAACTGCAAGTCCCATGCCATGGGAGTGGAGACCAGGACAAGTTGATCTAGGTCATCCACTAGCTGATCCCATTGAGACTGAAGCATCCACTGAGAGATTCTCATGTGGAGCTGAGCGCGAGGGACTGTCGGAATCACAGCCACCATTATCCCAAGGAGGCGAAGGACTGACCTGGCGCTGACCCGCCTGCAGCCGGACAACAGGTTGACCTAGGCCTGGAGAGTGGCCACCCTGTCCGGTGGCAGGAAGGTCATGCTAGAGGTCGTGTCCAGGATCACCTCAATAAACTGGAGCTCTAGGACGGGATCAGATGGGACTTTGCCTGGTTGATGGTAATACCCAGGCAGGCAAAGACCTGCTGGGTAAGGGAGAGGATGCACAGGAGTTCCTCCCTGGGTGGGCCACCAGAAGCCAATCATCCACGTACGGGAAAACCTGCACCCCCTGGGTAGGCAGCTAGGCTGCTACCACCGAAAAGCATTTGCTGAACACCCAGGGTGCCAAGGAAAGACCAAATGGGAGGGCCTTGAACTGGTAGTGGTCCCCCTGGAATGCAAAACGCAGGTATTTGCGGTGGGAGGGGCGGATAGGGATATGCAGGTAGGCAGCCTGCATATCCAGAGCACACAGCCACTGTCCTGGCTGGAGAAGGGGCAGGAGGCTCTGCAGCGAGAGCATCCTGAACCTCTTGTACTCCACGAACAAGTTCAGGGAGCTGAGGTCGAGAATCGGCCTCAAGTCCCCCATTTTCTTTGGGATCAGGAAGAAATGGTAATAGTACCCCATTCCCTGAAGAGGAATGGGGATGGGTTCTATTGCCTCCTTCAAAAGAAGGGAGGAAATTTCTTCCTGGACCAGAAGAAGATGCTCCTGCACATACGATGACCTTGGGGGAGGGTGTCGAGGGGGTCTCTGCAGAAACTCTATCGAGTGTCCCTCTGCAATGAGTTGGAGCACCCAGGAATCTGACGCTATCCTCTCCCATCCCAACCCGGGAGGTGGAGGGAAAACCTCCCTCCTACCAGTTCCTCTGGAAATGCCAGAGGCTGTGGAAGAGGAAAGGAGTCAGGTGGTGTGGGGCAGCATTGCGACTGAAGCTCCCGCTGCTTTTTTGGGCGGTGGGGGCTTGGCAGCCAGAGGGGCCCGACGTTTATTGGCCTGCTTTCCTTGTGGTTTCACCCTTTGCTGATTCCGCCTGCGAAAGGGATGATGCTGCGCTGAAGGGGGATTGTACATGGAGTCCACAGACTTCAGTGCAGTCCCCTTCTCCTGCAGATCGGTGATAATGTCCTTGACATCACCACCAAACAGCACCGAACCCTGGAAGGGTGCTTCCTGAATAGCGGACTGCACTTCCGGGACCAAACCTGACACATGGAGCCAGGCACGACGCCGTAAGCCTACGGCAAAAGCTGAGCTCCTACCAGCAGTGTCCACTGCATTGTACGTGGCACAAAGCAAGTGCCGTCTGGCCAAACGAGCAGAATGGACAAGGTCAGCCACTTCCTGTTTAACCTGAGAGTCAGGAAGGGAGTCCAACTTGGATTCCACCTCACTAAGAATCGCCTTCTGGTAATCCCCCATGTGACTGACATAGTTCAGGGCCCTAATACCCAGAGTGGAAGAAGCATAGATCTTCTTGCCATACTGGTCCAGAAGACGTGATTCTTTGTCAGGTGGAGACGAGCTCAAATGCTTTGGATTAGCTGACCAGCCGTTAGCGGCGCTAATCACCACTGAGTCAGCTCGAGGGTGAGAATCAAGGAAGTCAACACCCTCAGGAGCCTGGTATAGCCTATTAGACTTCCGAAGAAGAGGGGCTAATGCCAACAGTTGCTTTTAAATGGTGGAAACAAGGTCGGCATGAGGCTCAATCCAGGGTGGCACCAAGGTCGGAGCGGTCTCGGCCAAATCCAGGTGCTCAGCGAGTTTCTTACGCTATGGGTCTGGCTCCAAGGAGCGCCACTGATGAATTTCCTGGATTTTGCTCAGCAACTCCAAAAAGGAAGGATCCTCTGGAGGAGTCCTAGGCCTGGGTTTGGTCGGAGAGCATGGCTCATCATCCGGGTCAGAACAACCACCGGCGGAGGAAGAGGAAGAAGAAGAAGAAGACTCCCTCTCCTGGCATGGGGAGGAACTAACCCCTTAGGAAGCTCTTGAGGAAGCGTGTCCTGCCCTGCCCTGGAACCAGAAGGCTTGCCCCTGGTATCCGGAGGTGGGAAGGGAGTCCGTCGGCTGGGGTGTACGGGAACCAGAACCATCACCGGGAGATGACTCTCCACCTCTCTGGTGAGCTGAGCCTTGGCCTCAGCCCACCAGGAGGCCAGAGTCTCCTTCAAGTCCACCAGCGGCTGAGGGAGCGGTGGAAGAGGAGGAGGAGGAGGATGCGGATACTGAGTGCACCCGTAGGGTGTGTATCCGTAACCTGATGGCAGGTAGTGAGGCACTGAGTACTGTGGTGTTGGGTACTGGGGCGTCGGATACTGCGGAGCCGGGTAAGATGGCACTGGATAAGACGGAGTCGGATAGCCGGGGGCCAAAGGTCTGATGGAGCAGACGGCCCAGCCGGAAGCCCAGCGGGCGGGCCTGGATCAGAAGGCCCGGTGGGCAGAGCGCCCAGTGTTGGAGCGGCATCCAGGAGAGTGATGTCGCCCAGCATCAGTATGACCAGCATCAGAGCCAGCGTTCGGGAAACCAACGTCAGGTCATCCGACCCAGTGGGAGGGAGGCCCGATGGAGGCGCAGCAGGAACCCTCAGCACTTCAGGGAAGGTAGGAAAACCGGGCCGGCTGAGACCACCAGGGTCCCTGGAGGGCAGCGAAGGCTGCAGGGAGCAGGAACGGCGGACGGAAGAGGGTCCGACGTCAGCTCAGCCGCCGCCCAGCCGCCGGTTCGGGCCATGTCCGACTTACCAGCCGGAGTCCGGTGGACGCCAGAGGAGCCAGCATCCAACTTAGCGGACTCATCACCCAAGGAAGATTAGCAAGGGAGGAAGGCCTGGTCAGGCGGGGAGAAGTGGCCATGCGCTGCCCCAAAGGGTCGAGCGACTTATCGACCATCTCCGTGCGGGCATCAGAGGGGCTGACATCCGGCTTACCAGAGCCGCTTGAACCAGTAGGCTGCACAGTGATGGCTTTACCGGGAGTGGAGGCCTCCAACAGCCCGGAGGCGCCCGAAGGGCCTGAGCGTGAGCCAGACAGGTGTGCCAACACTGCCTTGGAAACTTCCAAGACAGCCATTGCGGAGCAGTGCCCCGAAGGGGATGTTACCTGGAGCACGGCGACTCCAGCTGGAGTTGCAGTGGAAGAGGAGCCCCTGCCCGATGCTTCTCCTTGTCTTTCTTCTTATGATGGCCTTCGGGGGAAGTGGACGCCTGCTGGAGCTTTTTCAACTCCTTTTCCACGGAGGACATCTTCTTGAGGATATGGGCCTCCAGGGACTGCTGCCTCCATCTGCTGGTGGCGGCATTAAATTTAAGGCAGTGCTGGCACTTCTCTACCTGATGGTCCAGGCCCAGACAGAAGAGGCACTGGGAATGGTCGTCCTTGTGTGGGAGTTGGGCGCCGCACGAGTCGCACTTATTTTTGTGCTCGGAGGGTGTAGGGGACGACATACACCAACGAAAGGCTGACGATTAAGTCGAATGATTCGAAAAAATTACGGTAAATACTACTGCCATAGAGCTGATGAGCATTGAACTTTACCATGAGACGCTGACACGAGCTAACGACGGGAAAGAACTAGAAGGTGGGCGTGGGGGAATGCCCCTTTATACTGACTACGCATGACGGTCACCTGACATGGGGGCAATCCCCCGCCAGAGACTGCTAGCTAGAAATTTTTCCGTTGGGTCCTGACACCGGCCGGCATCAGTCCTATATGTAATTACCTACTGCAAGAGCCCTCTCGAAGTAAGATCTTTGTATTTTTTTTACACAAATTTCATACCCTGACCAAAGATATAATTCATTGTTCGATATTTGAGAACAGTACACCTATGAAGTTCTGTTGCTGTATGCATCATAGCCAGCCATGCTTAATATAGAAACAAAGATGATTAAGGCCAGAAAATGACTATGAGGCCATCGAGTGTGCCCTGATGTCCCACGCTGAATTATTCTGTCCTTCCAGAGTGCTCCCCTCCCTGCCTCCCTTTTTGTTCCCAATGACCTCCTTGAAGATGTCCCATTGTATGAACACTGATATAGTCTCAGCACTGGTCACATTGCTGGGTAGATTGTTCCAACTGTCCAACAGAGGCTTAGTGAAAAAATACTCTCTGATGTCCTTTCTAAATTCCACCTTGAGCTTGTGCCCCCTGGTGGTTGCTCTGTTCTTTAACTTGAACAATTCTGTGCAGTCCACCCTATTATATCCTTGTATTTGTATGTTTCTTGATTTAGTTTTTATTTACCAGGCAGGTGCTCTTGACAACTGAATGCCTATTTACAGGTACGACCCTGGACAGTACAAAGGAGTAATAGTTTACAGTACAATACAGAGGACCAGGTATTAAAGATTCATACTAGGAGACAGCAAGAGACCAAGGTCCATGTAAAGCTGCTCCTCCCCCACCCCTCTCAGCAGCAATATAAACGGTGGCCATCCAGAAGAATATCAAGTTTGTTCTCACTGTCAGCAATGGATTGGGGGAAGGAATTCCGCATAAACCAATGTTCATAGAGTGAAGAATCTTTCCTTGCAGTTGTTTTAAATGATTGGTTAAGTAATTGTTTATTGTTACCTCTACCAATTTACATCTTGTGTGGTGTGAACAACCTTTTGTTCATAATGATGCCTTAAATATTTTTTTTCTGGAGAGGTGGTGCACTGGCACTGTTATATTGATGATTGTCTGGTTATCTGGAGTGGGTCTAGGGAGTCAGCAGAAACATTCATTGAGGAGCTTAACCAGAATTATTTGAACTTCTTTTTCGCAGCTGAAATCCACAGTGGAGGCCTTAAGAGTGGACTAAAATCTTACCTGTTTCAGGAAGCTTTTCCCCTGATATAGGAAGCTCCTGAGGTGGTGCTGCCTAAGTATTTTGTAAGTATTTTCCTCGATACGTGGATTTACACATATTTATTTGGATATGCTTTATTGATGTTATTTTAACTGTTACATGTTTTTTATTGTCATGTCTGTTATGGCGCTCTGAGCCCAAGGGAATGGGTGCTTGATAAATAAATCTTTACTTACTAAAGAGATGGAATTTTTGGACCATTAACTTTCAGCTAGTCAGGGGAGAAAGTTACCACCATGGGGTTGAGAAAACCAACAGCAGGCAACTGTGTGGTACACGCCACTAGCGCACATGCCCCTCAATTGATATCATCCATTCCCTATGATCAATTTCTGCAACAGCGTCACAACTGTTCGAAAATTCAACATTTCAAGAAGCAATCACAGGAAATGTACACTAATTTTTACCAGAGGGGTTATTCAAAGTCAGTACTGGATGAGGCATTACTGAAAGCCATCAGTACTGACAGAGAGACTCTGTTGCTAACTATGGAGTTAGTGAAAAATGACACAAGTCCCCTTAACTTGTGGTTTAGACTATAATGCCCTGGCACCTAAAATCAAACACATTATTACTACAACTGGTCTTTGTTAAATCATTGCAGCACCCCATGTTTGTTTGATGAGTCCCCCACAGTGACCTACAGCAAAGGTACAAATCTTAAAGATCTGGTGACCCACAGTCACCTCATACCACTTAACGCCAACCATCTAACCTGACTACCCCCACACTCTAAGGGCTTTTTGTGGTGGTAATTGCGTCACATGAAACCATGGTATTAGTGGTAACGAGTTCTCAATTACTGACTTTAACATCATAGTGACGATTAGGGAATTGATTTCCTGTTACACCAGTTTTGTGGTATATGTATGTCATTGTGTGCCCTTGCCCACGTATTCATGTGAGTCATACAATACAGTCAGTAAGAGAAAGAATATTGGAACATCTGAGAGACAGTTTTGCTGGCAACTGTGGCACCCCTTTTGGTCATCATTTCTTTAAAGCACACAATCAGGTGGCCAGTGTTGCTAAATTTACTGGGATAGAATATGTTCCACCAAGATACAGAGGGGGGGATAGCGCCCAGATTCTTCTACAGAAAGAATCCAGATGGATCTTCTTGCTAAGGGCACTAGAACCAGTAGGGATCAGTAAAGATTTGGGCTACACTGTGTTCCTGTAATCTATTTAGAAGCTAGTTATTTTTGTCTCTTTTTTTGTTTTATTAATTAGTCATTTGTAAAGATTGAACTATGACTGATTCCTTTTTTTACAGGTTGATTGGTTTCAGTATTTGAAATTGGTCATATTTGGATGTGGACTCTATTGTTTTGTTTTTCCCTGGACTTTGAGCATAATAGTCTAAAATAATATCACTCTCGCCTGCTTTTAAATAGCGGGCAAGGACAGGCTGTGAGGTCTCCCACTGCAAGACGGTCTGGAATAGTTTCTCCTTTTACTTATACTGTATGGTCTAGCTCCTTGAAACTGTATTGTGTATTCTCCTGTATCTATGGATAGCCTAGTGTAATGGCTAATTTCTCCTGTACAGTAAGTATCACCGTGCCTGCCTATACTGTCATTTGTTTGACCCAAGTCTGTATTATGAAATAGTAACCATTGTGATGAAATGTGCTTTTACCTATATCTGTAACTTTCCCGGGTCGTGACTAAAAATAGGCAATTTCTTTGTCTAGAGCACTTACCAGGTAATCAAAAACTAAATATAATAAAATAAAATAAATAAATAAATATGAAATCATTTGGAATGCATTTATCTTGCACAGATGGACATTTTATATATTTATATATAATATTCTTGGCAAAAAAAAAAACTTCATTAATGCATCAGTTAGGGTTCCACCATCAAAAGTATGGAAACATGGTGTTAGGGTTTCCAACCCTAACACCACCACTCCATGCATGCCAATAGCCATCGGGTGTGCCTTGGGGTTGTCAGCCATAATGCTCATCCCATTCCATGTGTAAGGAATCTGAGATGGAACAGCATAGGAGAATGGGGTGAGCGTTAGGGCTGACAACCCCAAGGCACACCCCTGACAGCTGTTGGTGCATGGAAGGTGGAGGTGGGGTGTTAGGGTTGGAAATTCTAACACCACATTACCCTATTTTAATGGTGGTACCCTAACTGATGTATTAATGAATTTCCTTACTTTTTGAGACAGTATAATTGTAGTCTTATTTGCTTGTGGGAGGACCCTGCACTTCAATTTATCGGACAACAGTGACCAAATTGTTGGCATAGCCATCTTATTACCCCACTGCATGTACCTAGTACAGGAAATTTTCATATCCCAGCCACAGCATAATACTGCGCAACTGCAATGCCATTCTGTGCCACAGGTGCGAAAACACATTTTGGCCAGGATTTGAAAAGTGGCAGTTGTGACACACATGTGGTTGGGTAATACAAAGGCAATGCTGAAAATCTAGGTGCAAAATAATTAAAATTTCCAAAGTTACAGGCATGCATAGCAAAATTGCAGTGAATGGTCATAACTTTGCAATTTTAAATAATTTTGACCCCGAATTTTCAACATAGCCTTCTTATGACTCCCACCTCATGAACATTATGACTGTTGTTACACAAATCCTGCCCGAAAAGTGATTCTGACAACCAACTGCAAAATCACCTTTCTGGTGGAGTTGGATAACAACAGTCATATGGTTCATGAGATGGGGTCCCCAAAAGGCCATGTTGAAAATCTGAAGTCAAAATGTCAAAAAATGTCTGCGTTATGCATAAAAGTTGAAACCCCCATTGAAATATATTGAACCCCATTTACCTTAGTTTCTCATATTGCAGTCGCCGGTTCCAGCAGCAAGACATGTCTTCGATTCCGGAGAGCGGATCTCAAACCTGGGACCTCTTCAGGTGAGTGAGGGTGTGTGGGGGTGTCAAGGGGGTGTGGGTGCACAGTGGGAGGTTGGGTGGGGTGTGTGGGTGTGATCGACGATGGACTTTTTTTTTTTTGTTACAGTTTCAAAATTACAAAAAAAGACATCTAGAACCAGCCCAGTGGTGCTGAAGGTTAAGGTGCTGGATGTCACACCTCACGCTACACCAGTGACCTGGGTTCAGGAACAACCTCAGGTCATTGGGGTGCTGGCATGAGGGTGGCGGAGCAGGATCAATGATGCCAATGGGCAGCTCTCCCCTCCCATGGTTGGTGAGGGGGGGTTAGCACCCCCCCGTAGTTCCACTCCCACTGAGTGGAGGTTGGGTGGGTAGCGTAGGTGGAGAGGGGGCAGAAAACAGTTATGGGAGGTGGAAGGAGCTGAGCTGGCACCTTGGGGTGCATTGCATGCCTCCATACATTTGCATGGCCATGTGCCAGGGCCTTGGGGGGGGGGCAAGGAAAAAAACCTGTAAAATACTTATGTGTCCCTGGTGGAGGAGGCGACAGGGACTAAATAGTTGTAAAAAAAAAAAAAAAAGACATCTAGGGATTATTTTTTATTTGCAGATTAAAAGCAATATGGGAGGGTGGGGGATGCCACTGGTCACCAATAAAATAAAAAATGGACATCGGAAATCGAGGAGGGAGGGCCACTAGAAAACCAGGAAAGTGCACAAATTGAAAGCAACATTGATATTGGGGATTGGGGTGGGAGGGCCACTAGACCAGCAGGAACTAAAAAGGAAATAACATCACGGATGGAGGGTTACATATAGTGATGGAGGAGGGTGGGGGGATGCCACTAGCCATCAACAAAATCAGAAATGGGCATCAGGGATCGGGGAGGGAGGGTCACTAGACCACCAGGACAGTGAAACTATGAAAACTAATAGCAATATCGGGGAGGAAGGGCCACTAGACCACCAGGAATATGTATATTAACGGAAATGTTATTAACATCGGGGATGGAGCGTTACATATAGGGATGGGGCTTGAGGGGTTGCATATAGGGATGGGGCAGGGGGGGCAGTGAAACAGGGACTGCAGCACCGCTACTTGTTTTCAGGTCAGCACTGCACTACTGTGCCACAACCTGCGTCTTCCGCAGGTGGCACTGTGCAGGCACAAACTGCGGTACAACATTGCTGTTTTGTGCTACAACTGAAACCTTTCTAGTAATTTGCAGAAGATGGTTGTTTTTTTCGCAAAACAATTTGCAACAAAACAATGCCTCAGATAAAATAAGCACATTTCTGGGCATTGTTTAAAAAAATTGAGGCCAGAATCAGATTCCTCGGGCCCCGAAGAGGTAAACACAACTGTTGGTGTTTACCAAGTGGCAGCATTTTGTAAACAGTTTAAATCTGTTTGCCTCACAAGATGGTGGAATCTCAACACTACATTCCATATTTGGGACAATAAATACCGCTTTCGCAGCAACAAACAGTTGTTTTGCATGGCACATCTAACTTTTCCCATAGGAAATAATGGGAAATTGAAACTTTAATAACTTTTGAATGGATTAATATTTTTGCACCAAACATTCAAAAGGCAGATCTGTGACCCAATACCTGTATACCCTGCAAATGCCAGACCACAGCTCCACACAGTTTCTGATAAACAACATGACAGAATTTACACAGTTTTGAATACTCTGTATCTCCGCACCTGTACATCAGACCAAAACAAAACTTGCCACATCAAGAGATCTTTGGTCCCCAACACCACCACATGGAAAATGTCACCCAAATCAGTTGAATGGTAGCAAAGTTATTAAAGTGCAAAATACGGGATTTAACACAGAAGTGACCATTGAACCCTAACTATAGGGATGTGATACGCCCCTATAATAAACACTTACTTATGCTGTAATTCTTGCAGAATTTACCTTTTCATTTTTCCCTTATGAAATTGGATATGTTTCCTTAAGTACTTGCTTGCCTTGCTTACACTAGACAAATGCATTAATTTGTTTTGTATTCAATGTTTAATGTTTTTTTCTGGTAGAAGTTATGTCTTCACTGTGAAGCTCTGTGCTACTGAGTAGTGAATCTGTTTACTATCTACAAAAAACAAAAGAGTTCCTAGACCACAGGAAACAGGGTGCTCTGTACACATATATAGATAGTGCACCTCCCTCAGGAGTGTATGGGGAGTAAATGATACAAATAATACACAGACAGATACCTGCCAGTGTTGGGGAGGTCAGCACCTAAAATCAGCTTTAAACTTAAAGGCAAAACAGACCACAATTGCAGTCCAAAATATAATGCCAAAGTTAGTTATGATTGAACAAATGTGTGAAAAAATATGTGAACAAAAAGTTAGCTCACCTACAATGAAAACACTAGTGCCCCCTTTTATTGGTTGTTGCTTAAAAGCCTGCAATTTTGTAAATACTTCTAATGTTCTTACTTACCATAGATTTTGGAGGGGTTCTCGGTCTCATCATCCAGCTGAATTATGATCAAGCCTAACCACTACAGCAAATTATACAATGGGCTCAAAAATACCCTCATCTCATTGGCTGCCTGGCACCTTTTCCCCATTGTATAATCTAACATTACCCCATGGGAGCAGGTGCCAGCCACCAGTCAGCCACATCAGGAACTCCCCCATAGATTACTTCGACCATCACCACTGGGACTGGTAAAGATGGCAATCCCTGCCAAACGGCCGTCTCGCAGAACTGCTGCTCCCAGTGCACTCCCATTCCAACTGCTGCTGTGGAGATACCACAACAGGCAGATTTGAACAAAATGCCTTTACAAATTAATTTTTCAGGGTTGTTTCCATAACAGACCATTGTACCCACCTCCCTTCGAGCTCTCTGCACGATCCTCTCCAAGCTTGCTGTCCGCCTCCGTGGTGCTCCGTTCCCACTTTGTTTCTTTGCTTCGGTCCCACTGACTCTCTGTCTGTTTCCCAAACTGCAGTTTGCAGCAGTTCTCGATACACATCCCCAACTATCCCCATTCACCTGAAGGCACATTTAAGAACTATAACAAACACAGAAGTGAGGAAACTGTTTTAAATTAGAAACCAAGGGCTAAAAGTTTTAGAAGTCACCGCCGCAAAACCGAACAGTCATATTGGGCATGCATGCCCAGTATAATGGTTTGGCTTTTTGGCGCTGCTTCCTAAATGTTTTACCCCTTGCTTTCTAATATAAAATGCTTTCCTCACTTTAGGATTTGTTACAGGCTTTAAACACGCATTCAGGTAAACAGGTATAGTTCCAGCACCACACAGCTTAGTCTCCATTTCTTAGCCCACTGTGGATTCAAGGGGAGAGTCACAAAGAAATGCACTCAGTGCATCTCAGTTGCAATGGGTCAAATGTGATGTGCAGAGCCCCAACTGTGGTATTCATAGAAGATGCACCAGAAGATGCTCCTGGTGCATCCCCCTGTGAATACCACAGTTGCGCCCAAGCCAAGATGCGCCGGTGCATCAGCCTATTCAGGCTGGTAAACTGATGGGGCAGTGCATCTCCAGATGCACTGCACCCAAGGATGATATTCACAGCCACAGACTTGCAAATGGGGCCATTAAGCATGCAAGGTGCAATGGGGGCATTTGCGTGTCATTATGGCTCCATTTGCATAAAGCCTGCAGGGATGCGCCCGACAGACTTCGCCAGGCTCCCTGCAAGGGCTGTGAGCAGTAGACACAGCAATGAACCCCTGGTAGCCAGCCCCCTCCCCACCCATATCCTCGTAAACAAAGAACCACTCCCAAGAATCCCTGGTAGTCTAGTGTCCCCCCCCCACCCGCCTGTATCCCTGTAATATAATAAATATCACCAGACATCCCTGGTAGTCTAGTGGAACCCCCCACCCGGCCCTGACCCAACTGATGAACGTAATACCAAAGTATCCCTGGTGGACCAGTGGACCCCCACCCACTCAGGCACCCCGTCCCCACCCCACTGCCCCCGTCCCAGCAAGTGCCGAAAGTCAGCGGGTAGCACAACCCTCCCACAAACCACCACGGCTGCCCGCTGACTCTGCTGTCAGTGAATTACAGTGTACAGTACACCTGTAAGCCCATTGGTAGACCCTGTCAAAGAATGGGCTTGCAGTGTGTGCCTAATAGCTTGATGCAACTTTTCTGCTCCGCCTGCAATGTCCATGACCCTCTACCTCTTGACTCCCCCAACAGTATTTCCCTGGCCTTTTTACTTCTCTCATCCCTTGGCTATACATGAATGAATGGGTTCCCCCTACCTATCAAAACTCAATTTTGGCTGGCCCACCAGCACAGCGGTAGCGTTACCGCTTGTGATGCCAGTGCCCCAGGATTGGGAGCACTGGCGGGCTGCTGGAGGGCTGGCCAGGAGGAGGATTGAGCACCCAATGGACTGCTGTCCTTCTCTGGGGAGGGTGGGATGCTCGTCCTGCTGCTTTACCACCACCTGGGTGACCATGGGTGGAGGTGCAATGGGACAGCAGTACTGTGGGTGGGAGGACATCGGCAGGGAAATCGGAGCATCAGCACATCTCAGTGTGCTCCACCCCTTGGTTCCCACTGCACACCAGCGTCAAGGGGTCGGAACAGAAAAAGTGGAAAACCCCTGCACCAAACTCCTGTAGACAGGACCCAGCAATCTTGAGACTCCTTAACCAGGTTCCTTGGGGAAGGTGACAGAACCACCTGATGCAGACTTATGGACTGGGGGGGTGAAGCAGGGTCCCCTCCCTCCCTGCCTGGGGGGTAAACTGAGGCAGGATGGGGGTGGGTCCTCTAGTCCCTCATGGGGAGTTACCCAGGGCAGAACTACAGGAGCACGCACTGCCAAGGGATCCCTGAAGATAGGAGTCTGGTGGTGAGACAGAAGGGGCACAAAAAGTAAATAAAAATAAAAAAATACTCAATTTTTATCTACTATATGTACTTGTTGCACTGATTTGCCTTACATAGAAACATAGATTTTGACGGCAGATAAGGACCACTTGGCCCACTTAGTCTGGCCATTTTTCCTGCTTAATGAAATACCACAGACCCTAACTGATCTGCAGCTTACCCTCTCTTCCCTATTGCTAGGGTATTCTTATGTCGATCCCAGGCATTCTTGAATTCCCCTACCGTTTTTGCTCCCACCACCTCCGGAGGGAGGCTGTTCCAAGCATTCATCACTCTTTCTGTGAAAAAGTTCTTCCTCACGTTACCCCTGAGCCTACCCCCCTTCACCTTCATATCATGTCCCCTTGTACATCTTTTCTTCTAACAGATGCTAACCTCTTGTACCTTGTTTATACCCTTGGGGTACTTGAACATCTCTATCATATCCCCCATCTCTCTTCTTACCTCTAGGGAAGACATATCGTGGTCCTCTAGTCTTTCCTCATATGACTTCTGATGCAGACCTTGCACCATTTTTGTTGCCCTTCTCTGAACTGCCTCAAGTCTGTCTATGTTCTTCCAGAGGTGTGGCCTCCAGAACTGGACACAGTACTCCAGATGAGGTCTCATCAGTGATCTGTACAATGGCATAACTACCTCCTTCTTTCTGCTGGTGATACCCCTCCTTATGCACCCCAGCATCCTACTGGCTCTCCCCGCTGCCTTCTAACATTTTTTGGTTTCCTTTAGGTCATCAGATATGATTACCCCCAGGTCCCTTTCTTGACATGTGACCGTCAGCACCTCCCCCCCATCTTGTACTCTTCCCTTGGATTTCTACGCCCCAAATGCATCATTTTGCACTTCTTTGCACTGAATCACAGCTGCCACACTCTCAACCACTCCTCAAGCATGCTTATGTCCCTTCTCATCCCCCACAGAGTGTCTATCCTATTGCAGATCTTAGTGTCATCTGCATAGAGGCACACCTTCCCCTCCAGCCCCTCTGCTATGTTGCTTATAAAGAGATTAAGGAGGATTGGCCCCAGCACTGATCCCTGTGGCATCCCACTGGTTACTCCCCCCTCTCTTCGGATTGAACTCTGTTTACCACCACCCTCTGTGTCCTATCACTCAACCAATTTCTGACCCCATTTACCACCACGGGACCCACTCCCAGGCTGCCAAACCTGTTTAACCAACTCCTATGTGTGACGGGGTCGAAGGTCTTGCTGAAATCTAGGTAGGCCACATCCACTGCCCCTCCCTGATCTACATCGCTGGCCACTATCTCGCTATTAATCCATGTTGTCTCAGATCCTGTGCTCTGCTAGATTCAAGAAATATCACAGTCCTTTCCTTTAGCAGTAACTCCATTAATTTCCCTACCACCAAGGTCAGGCTGACTGGTGTGAAATTGCCAGCCTCCTCCCTGTTCCCAGTTTTGTGGAGAGGGACTACATTTGCCCTCCTCCAGTCCTCTGGAACCACCCCTGTATCTAGCAATTTGTTGAATAGGGCTATTAGTGATGCTGCAAGCACCTCTCTAAGCTCTTTTAGTATTCTGGGATGTATGTCTGGCCCCATAGCCTTGTCCACTTTCAGATTCTTGAGCTCCTTTAAGACTCTCTCCTCCGTAAATGGACTGGAGTCCACCCTCTTTCCACTGGCGATCCTAAAGTCTATCTGTGGTCCTTCTCCTTCACCTTCTTCTGTGAATACTGAACAAAAACAATTGTTCAGGATTGTTTCTTTTTCTAGGCCCCCTTCCACACACACCCCTCCCTTTTTTTTTCTTCTTTCATTTACAGTTTTTCAGTGTTTCCCCTTTATTCCCCTTGTACCCACGTGCATCTGGGGCACTGAACATACGCATGTGGAGACACGCACATGTCAGGCACTGCAAAGCGCCCCACCCTACTAGTTGCCCTCCCACCTGCGCCTCCACCAGACCTCCACCCGGTTGGACGGGACTATGGGAGGGACAGCGTCCACCCCAGGAGAGGAAATCCTGCTCCTTTCCCTCCTCCCCCCCTGGCCGGCTCCCCGACAACCCAGGGTCATTCTCGAACCCGGGTCACCGGCAGGAGGTAAGGCTAGATGCCTCAACCCTCTGCACCACCTTTTTTAACCTCACAATCCCACCCATGGTCTTTTTTCTTTCAGTAATATATCTGAAAAAGGTCTTGTCTCCTTTCTTAATTGCCTGGGCTATTTTTTCCTCCATTTGTGCATTTGTGCTCCTGACTGCTTTCCCACCTCTCTCTTTTCCAGATGCAGTTCCTGTCCTCCCAGTGTTTTCTTACCTTCCTGGTCACTTCCTTGGAGAATTATAGTGTTTTTTTCCTTTCTCTTTGTTTTGCTTAGTTGCCTAACACAAAGGCTTGTTGCCTATGCAATGATTCCCTTAAGATTAGCCCATTGTTTCTCTACATCACTCCCCTTCTTCCACCCCTGCCATTGTTTTCCTGAGACTTTTCTCCATTTTTGCAAAGTCAGCCCTTCATATGCCATCATAATGTTAATGATTAATCATGAATAATCTTTATGATTATGCTCCTCTGATATACCGCATTGCTGTATGTGATTACTATTTTTGTAATGCTGTTAATACTATTCACATTTTTCTCCTCTTGAATCATCTCCATTTCCCCTCACCCCCAGGACACACCTGGAAATGAGCTCTTAGTAGCTCAATATGTCTTTCCTGATAAAACGTCTGAAATAAATAAAGAGTGGTCACGTCGCCCCTATTAATACATTGTTGATCAAGCTTGATCAATAATATAGTAAATATTTAAAAAACCTTACCCAAATATACCCATTTCCAGGATAGCTGTATGTGAGACACACTTTACAGAATAACAGCTTCTCACTTGCAGAGGAAAGGCGTACTCCCTCAATTTGTAATAGTTAAAAAGTAGGCAACTGGGCAGGAATAATAAAGGTAGGAATTTCCAAAACTTTACCCTGGTCAGTAAACTCAGGCATAGACTGGGAAGGGTTTCATATTCACTTGCAGAGCAATACTAAAAGTGCATGCCCACAGGAGGCCAAACCAACAGAGGGACTAGAACACATATTGTCCTTTGCCAACTCTCAATTATTTGGCCCAAAATGGAAGCCTAAGAAATCCTGAGGGTCAGAAACTGAGGGAGAAAAAGGATGGAGCTCCTCTGTCTGAGATTGCAGACACTGGAGAATGCAAGGACCTGGGTTAAAAGAAGGTCCAAGGTGACTCAGGTGAGGCAATGTCATCCACATCTACAAAAGGTCATGAGATCCTTCAGAGGTCAGGCAGATATTTTTCAAAATCCAGCTAACATCATTTCTGAACAAAGGGCTGATGAGGTTCTCAGGAATGGCTACCAGAACTTAGCTGTGGTAAATGATAAAGTGGTAGATGAACAAAAAGCATAATGTTTTCCAAGGCTTAAACTGAAAGATGATATTCTGTACAGGGTAGGACCTTAAAGACAAATGGGGACTTTGCATTACCAGTTGGTAGTTCCCAGGACTCCATAAAGGAAGGTACTGAGGCTGCCCTATACTATACCTACTGCAGGTCATTTGGACTGGGAGAAACTAAGGAGCGCATACTTGCCCAATTCTTCTGGCCAGGTACATTGAAGGAAGTAATTGATTTTTGTGCATTCTGCCCTTAGTGTCTGTTGACAGCCCCCAGAAGTATAAAAAAGGATCCCTTTGATCCCTATGCCCATAATAGACACTCTGTTTTAAAGAACTGGCGGTGATGTGGTGGGATCATTAATAAAAGTACATCTAATATCACTATATAATGGTTATGGATTACAGCACCCATTATCTTGAGACTATTCCCCTACATTCCAGTATAGCCCGGTCAATGGCCAAAGAGTTGATAAAAGTGTTTTCCTGAGTTGGGCTGCCAAAGGAGATCCTAACTGATCAAGGAAAAAACTATATGTCAGAACTTATGAGGGAGGTATGTTGCTTTACTGAAGGTTATGTCCTTCTGGACATCATTGTATCATCTTCATACCGATGACTTAATGGAACACTTTAATAAATCATTAGAAGTTATGCTGTCTAAATTCATGTCAACTGAGGTAAAAAAAAAACTGGGATGAATTGCTGCCCTATTTAATTGTTGCCATTTGGGTCACCTAGGCAAGACAATTTTATTTATATGGCGGTATTCTTAGAGGCTCTGGATGCCTCACAATAAAGATAAAAAAAAAATTAAATAGGAATATTAAAATATTAAAAACTTAAATCCTGGCCAAAACCTAGATGAAAGGAATATGTTTTTAGAGAATGTTTAAAAACAGTAAGCAAAGGAGCACCTCTCACTTCTCGGGGAAGCGTGTTCCAAAGAACAGGAGATGCCACACTGAATGTCCTATCACCCAAGGATATCAGTTATGATCTAGGGACAGAGAGGAGGTCTGCTTCTGCTGAGTGGAGGGCATGAGCAGGATCGTATGGAATCAGGAGATCTTTCAGGTAGCCCATAGCCAGACTGTGTAGGGTCTTGAAAGTCATCAAGTGAACCTTGAAGCGGATATACTATTGAGCCGGCAGGTAGTGGAGATCACATAGAACAGGCGTGATGTGCTCGAACCGTGAGGTCTCAGATATCAGCTGTGCTGCCACATTCTGAACTAGCTGCAGGTAACACACCAACTTCATGGATAACCCAAGGTACAGAGCATTACAGTAATCCAGCCAAGACATGACCAAGGGGTGTACCAGAGATTCCAGATCAGTCAGCTCAAAATAGGGCTTGATCTAGGCAATATTATGAAGATGGTAAAAACCACTGTGGACAACAGCTGACACCTGGTGTTCCAGAGTCAACCTGGAGTCCACAGTGACACCCAGATTGTTCACCCTGTCAGTTGCGTGAAGAGCAATGCCATCCAGCAAGGGAAAGGCAGTGCTATTTCTAGGTGCAACTGAACCAGACCAACCTGGCTCCACCAGTAATATTGCCATCTTTGATAGATTCAGCCTAAGCCAGCTAGCTACCATCCAATCTTGAATCTCCCTAAGACACTCATTCAGATGGAAACAGCTACACTATTGTCAGGGGAACAAGACACATACAGCTGGGTATCATCATCAACATAGCAATGAAATGCCAGGCCATAGCATCTAATGATCTCACCTAGCAGCAACAGGTATACAGTGAATAACATGGGGCCAAGATCACTCCCTGAGGCATTCCAGAGCCGAGCACAGCACTGCTCAATGTAAAAGAGCCAAGGGCAACCTGCTCCGTTCTGCCTGATATGTAGGACTTGAACCACCGCAGTACTATTTCCAAGAGTCCCACATAGTGCCTCAGGTGATCCAATGGCACTCCATGATCCACCACATCAAATGCTGAGGAAAGGTCTAGCAGTTCAAGAATGGAAAGACGACTGCTATCCCTTGCTAGGAGAAGATCAGGGTGTACCCTGACTAAGGCAGTTTCCATGCCATGACAAGGCAAGAAACCTGATTGAAAAGGTTTATAGATGTCGTGTTTCTCCAGGTGTTGTTCCATCTACTGGGTGCTCACCCTCTGAATTATTATACGGGTGATAACCTTGAAGGGTGTTGAATCTTGTAAAAGAGATGTGGGAAGAACAAGCACATACTCCCTCTAAGGTGCTCCAATATGTACTGCAAATGAGAGAAAGATCAGACGGGGTTGGCAGATTTGCCAAAGAAAATGTAATAAAAGTGCAGCAAAACCAGGTGGGGCACTATAACCAAGGGGCCAGGATACAGGAGTTCAAGCCCAGCAACAGAGTATTCCCTTTGTTAACTAGCTCTGAGATTAAACTCCTATTTAAATGACAGGGAACTTATAAGGTACTGGAAAGGTAAGGCTGGTTGATTATTGGTCTTACAATTGAAAAGAAAAAAGGAAAAACAAATTTACCATACAGATTTATTGTAACTCTGGAAAGAAAGGGAGGTACAGCTTATTGACCCAGAAGATCCTAAAGAGGCCCAAAGTCAGGTAATAGATTAGAACACTGAGGATGGAACCAGGGATATGGTACCCTAAAATTGTAAAGGAACCAACAACCACCCCAGTGGACAACCAGCTCAACCAGACATAAAGGCAAGAAGCCCAGAGGTTGGTAGAAAATTTTGGGGTTGTAGTCTTCCTTAAGCAGGGACAAACCCATATGTTCTAGCACCATATAGACACAGACCCAGGTGTCCAAATCCACCAACAATCATATAAACTACCAGAAAGTATTCAAAAGACACTTTAGGAGGAAATCCAATCTATGTTGGAGTTGGGAGTCACTGAGAAATCCCAGAGTGAATTGTCTATCCCTACTGTGCTAGTCCCACAACCAAACGGGACCACCCAGGTTTGTACAGACTTCCAGAAGTTAATGCTACATCCAAATTCAACACATACCCTATGCCAAAGGTAAATTAACTTTTAGACTGAGTGGGGAAGGCCCTTATGTGAGCACCCTGAACCTTGACCAAGGGCTATAATCAAATCCAGTTAACTCCCAAGTCCTATGAGAAAATGGCCTTTGTCACCCAACCTTCTGCCTATATCAATTTACAGTACTTGCTTCCCTTCAGATTGCATGGAGCTCCAGCAACATTCCAGAGATTTATGGACTGCATATCCATCCCCATGGGCAGTACATGGCAGCGTACCAGGATGATTTTGTCATATTTAGCCCTGATTGGGACAGACACCTGCAGGATGCAGCTACAGTACTTCAATCATTTTGACAGGCTGGTCTCATGGCAAATGTCATGAAATGCACCCTAGGGTCACAGGAGATGAAATACTTGGGCTATATGGTTGGGAATGGCCACATACACCCGAAGTAAAGACCCTAGCTGACTGCCCCCTCCCAGCTTCTAAGAAGCAAGTTAAGTCCTTTTTTGGACTGGCAGGGTATTACCACCAGTTCATTCTGGAATTCTTAACCCTTGCTGCCCCACTGACTGACCTGACCAAGTAAACCACTCTCAATAAGGCCCAGTGGTCACTGGAGTGCCAAACAGCATTTTAGACTGTCAAAAATGTGATGTGTGGCCAGCCCATCAGCGCAGCAGTTGGATTTCCACTTGCGATGCTGGCGACCCGGGTTCAGGAATGGACCCAGGTCATCGGAGGGCTGGCAGAGGGAGAAGGATGGAGTATCCTGAGGACTGCTCTCCTTCTCCGGGAGGAGGGAGTGGAGTATAACCAGTGCTTGACGGACCCCTGGTGGAGGCCAGGGGTACCACAGCGACTGCATCAGAATGTTTGGGGGGCAGACACCGGACATCACTGTACATCCCTGCCCCCAGAAAAAACAACGAAAAAAACTCTCAGCTGCTGGCCGCCCTAGATGAAGCCTGCCTCAGCTTCAATTAGCCTCCAGGCTGATCCTCCAACCTATCCTGTCATTTGCAGCACTGTTGGGAGCTGGTGCCACAGCCCCACCTTGGGGGGTAAGCCAGGGGGTATCAGAGGGTCGCGGACGATTTGGAGGTGGAAGCCTGAGGTCTATGACCTGGCTGAGGTTCTGGGTGGCTGGTAGTAGGGGAATAAAAGCATAATAAATAAAAACAAATTAAAAAAATGTGCTATGCAAGGGGCCAGTCATACAAAGTCTGGACTGCAACTATCTCTGCGTGTTGTACATTGACGCCTCTGAGGTGGGGCTGGGGGCATTGTTATCACAAGACATTGAGGATGGAAACCCATCCAGTATCTATCTCACAAACTTTTTTCACAGGAGCAGTGCCACGCCAAGTTGGAAAAAGAGTGTCTGGCAGTAAATTAGGCAGTTGTCACCTTATACTACTACCTGTTAGGACAAAAGTTCACCCTCGTTACCGACCATGCCCCACTTAAGTGGTTACACGCTAATGGGATGCTGGTACCTATGTCTTTTGGGGCTGCAGTCTTTTTTGTTTGATGTGCACCACCAGGCAGGCACCAGCATTGTAGTGCAGATTGTTTCTCTTGGGAAGGTGGGACTCTGCTGGCCCTTACCAAGCGCACTGCACATACAACTCTGAGAGGGAAGGTATGTAAAACAGTGCATGTCTGTCACACTCCTTTCACCCATAAACCCCTTCCAAAGCCTGCAACACAGGTTTCGACAGGGACTAGGAGGAGATTTGTACTAAGCTCCTCTTGCTTTAAAGTTAAACTTTTAAGAACTTACTGTACTGCTTGCTCCACTTGTTGGCTGTCCCGCAAGGGGGCGAGGAATGTTAACAAGGAATACCTGAGCCCAATAAAGTGGGAGGGTAAACAAGGGAAAAAGAAGTTTCTTTTTCTATTATGTGAAACCAGCCAGAGACTGAACTGTGAGAATCTTTTTTGTAAAGCTGAATGCAAGTGTAACCACCCAGTCTGCTAGGGTTACTATAATCCTATCAGTATTATTGTTAGGAAGGTAGCAGGCAGCTGGTAGGGAGCTCATTAGGGGCTTCTTACATAATGACATCATTGTTTACTCAGCTAGCATGAGGGAAGAATGATTAGGTCATTCGGAACTCTCGCAGCAGCATAAGCCACACTGTGTGGACAGCTGCTCTCGGGAGCTTCCAATGTTCAGTTTTGGTCTGAGTTAGAGTAAGTTGTCAGCCCATGTCAGTGAGGAGGTGACAGTGGCAGAAGGACTGCCAGTTGGGCTCTGAGTGGAGGGCCCAGCACTCACCCTAGTGGAGTGTCATTTCCAGCTTCCAATGAAGTGGTGGAGACCAGTTCTATAGCAGGATTTCCTGAATTCTACTCCCAGGGAAGTGGAAGGAACTGCTTGTTCTCAGTGGACTCAAGGGACAAACCCCTGAAGGTTCTGTGTGTGTTTCGGCTGCCTTGAAAAGGATTTTGAGAGACTGCTTGACCTGCTACCCAGGAAAATGCCCTTTTGTTGTTCCATGCCCAGTGGACGGGACAACCAGTTTGTGAGTACTGTTCTAGGAGACAACATCTCCACATATTTTAGGGGAATCATAGTCTGGGGTGGGTGTGCCCGTACATAAGGTTGGATCACACCTGCCAGTGCCCATAGTTCACCTAGAAGAGTGAATGTTCTGTTAAACTGTTCACCAAGGAGAGTGCAGTTTATTCTTTGGTCACTCCAGTGAGTAACGGATATTTAAAGTGTGGGATCTCTAGCATTTCAGTGGGAAATGGGGTTTAATGGTGTAACTCTGAAGAATGGCAGATTCTGTTGGTTGGGGAAAAAGGTGAGAGGAACGCAATCTAAGTGCTTACAAGGCAGGGCTTCCTGGTCCATAAAGGGCACCAATTATTCACATAATTGCACCTATGTTCGTAGAAGAGTTCTGAGTGTGTGGCATACAGTAGATTCACAAAATGGCACTTATGGGAGGAAAATGTTTGGGTGTGTAGCCAGTTGTCCACTAATTGCATCATTTGGGAAAAGGGAAGAAGATGTTCTGTTGTGTGTTCATGAAGTGTACTGCATGCAAGGAGAGTTTGTGAAATGTATCTGTCTTGCCTAGACCGACCCTTGGGGGTCCACTTCTGCTTTACATTTACATTTATTGAATAAAGCCATACTGCACAATCCCAGTTACTGTTCTGGACATTCTGAATATTGCTTCTGGTTGTTGGATCTACTGGGGGGCCCCCAGCAGGTTAGATCTAGCATATGCCTAGCAGCCTCCATCCAGGACCTGGGTTATAATTTTTACACAAGGTTCATGTGGTTTTGTTCTTGTACCCCCATCACTCTCTTCCTCTAGAAAATGAGTCAGGTATACACCCTAACACCAAGGGTGGTTCCAACCTTTCATAAAGTCAAATGGTATGCCAGTATGTGGGTACCAGGGTTCCATATTTTAATAGGGGGTGTGCTAACTAGTTATAAAGTGGCCAGGGGGGTTACAAAAAATGCGGGCTCATCTGGTGATATTTAATTTGGGCAAGAGTTACCGAAAATATGTGGCTTATCCACAAGAAATATGTTTTTGGGTGAGAGGCATGCTGAGGGTATGTCTAGGATCTTCCTGTCTGGTGGAGGTACACCCAACAGAAGATTGTTTACCAGAAAGCAAAGTTGTGCCATGGAAAATGTCACCTGAAAGTCTTTTGCTGCCTGAGTTTCTGTGGAAAAGAAAGAGGAAAAATATGCTGTTTGTATGCTTACCTTGAAAATGTGGACTGAGCAATGACTGCCCTTGCCTTGTAGTAAAAGCGCTTAAAAAACTGTTTAAAAGTTGCCAATTTCCAGAGAAAAGTATTTGTGGACTTAAAAGACAGTGTTTCCTAAGTGCTCAGAAAGTTTCAAGTGTGTACAGTAAAAATTGGGGGAGTTGCTAAAGAAAATGCATCAAGTACTGAGTAAAAATGCTTTAAAATGCTTGCCCCATTGAAATTTCAAGCAGAGGGAAAAAAGTGACAGTTTGCAATTTAAATTTTGCCTTCTCGATTATCGTTGTGCAAGAATGCGGCAGAGAGAGAGAGAGATCATTTGCATGGTGTTGTGTGATTGGTCCTAGTGCACCTAAGCCCCGCCCTTGCCTGAGTCTCAGCACTGTGGAACATTCATGGAGGAGCAGCCTGCAGAGTGCGAGCAGCACGTAGTTTGTGCAACAGGCAGGAGGAACTGCAATACAGCAGAAGTGCTTCTGTACCAGCAGTTTTTTTATACTCTTTTCATTGAATTTTCAGTAAATATATGCATATTACACATAATATTTCTCATCCATTTAAACATTCCACAAAATACACACATATTGAATCCAGTCCATTTCAACTCTTTCTGTTGAATTATCCATACTCAATATAGTTTCAAACAGTATCTCATCTAACAAATAATAGAAACTTAACAAAACATTTGGGCCATCATTCTACTCAAATTATCTCATAGAAAATATATTTTCTGGTGTCTGTGCAGTTCATAATATACTTCATCTAACATACCACTTACTTTTATAACATATCATTTTCAGCATTTTCTTTTTGCATCTGGAAATAAAGATTTAAGTCCATCTATTTCTTTTAGTTAGAAATAAATTAATATTCCATTTGTGGAGGGAGGGATGAGTATTACAATATTTTCAATATTCTCAGGGGGTCCCTATTTTTCTTTTAGACTAATATATGTTCTTGTGCCAGCTCCCAGCATGTCCACCGGTTAATAAATGTTTCCGATTTTTGTTGTAAGTCAAAAGTTAGTTTCTCACAACTCTTTATGTGTTGTACTATCTGTATCCAGCCTCAGGAGGATCTGTTTTTAACCATCTTCTCGTGATGAGGCCGGGAGATCAAAGGGCTGTGGGTTCAGTTCCCACATCTGGCACTTGGGTTAATATCCTAGTACTGACACTGTAGTGCAGCATGAGAGGGGTGCTGCACTTCTGAGGTGCCGTCTTTCGGATGAGACATTAAACCGAGGTCCCATCTGCCTGGATTGGTGGTAGTTCAGGTGGATGTTAAAGATCCCATGGCACTTATCGAAAAGAGTAGGGGAATTTCCCCGGTGTCCTGGCCAAATTTCCCTCATTCACTGAAAGTACCACCAACAGCTTAATCTGATTCAAGGTCAGTTGGCATTCATCTGTATCCCCCTCCCCCGGGTCGTGCCCGAAAATAGGCAGGATTTGTCTAGTGCACTTACCCGGTCAACAAAAACTAAATAAAAAAAATAAAAATAAATGGCTTTAAAAGCAACTATCCATAGTATAGCCCATAAGTACAAAGCATCTTTCCATTTAAGTGAGGGAGGGGGAGGCCTATCATTATACTCTCAGGTTCCAGTTGATAGGAGGTATTAAGTATATAACTTATCTGCTTATGAATCCCTTGCCAGTAACTTTTCATTGTAGGGCATAATACAGCACGTGTAGGGTTTTTTTTTTTTGCAATTGTTTAACCAGGACTAGCACACTAAGCTAAAAGCTTGTTTACAGGTGCGACCTGGGAGCACAAGGAAGTTAAGTGACTTGCTCAAGGTCACACAGTATGCAAGTGGGGGCTGTGGGATTCAAACCCAAGTCTCCAGATTTGCAGCTCAGAGCCTTAAACCACTGTGCTATACTGCCTCCCCTTGTATGGAGCCACATTCTCTCCAACATTTGGAAGATGTCCCTGAAGACCATTTAACCAGGAAACTGGAGGTCAAAATAGGTATTAAAGGTATCTCCCCGTTGTGACGTATTTTTGCATATTCATACTTATTTGTTTTTGAATGTAATTCCTCATTTGAAAATAGTGCATCTGATCAATAGGTTTCCAGCAAAATCTTTGTCTGGCTTGGTCAAATGGAATAATGGATTCATCATTTAATATTTGCCAGGGAGCAAACAATCCCTTATCCGCTTGCTTTCGGTACCAGTCATCTATTTTGGCAGGGATAAAAAGGGGTTCATACATCCACCATCTGTACTTCCACATCTGCATTTTGATCAGCATATGCTTGATGCCCCTCTCTGTCCTTCTAAAACCACCCATGCTTCCTTTGGTACATAGCTGTTAATTTTTGTGATCTGTTGAGGGAAAATAGCACTGCCTGCAGTGGCCAGGGTGTTTATCTATTCAGATCTATAGTCTTCCAATGGGCTACATAATTTGTATTGCCCCACAATATTGCCAACTTCATCTGGGCAGCTGCCCAGTAATACGGCAAGTAAGGAAGGGCAAGGCCTCCATTTTTTTTTGGTAATATCAATAGATCTTGCCTACTCTAGGGCATTTCTATTGCCATATATAAGAACCTAAGAAGGCCAGCTACTTCAGCAGCTCCCGCTCTGAGACCAGGCACGGTACTTTCTGAAACAAATATAAAAGTCTGGGTAGCGCATTCATTTTAACTGTCAAAATTCTTTGTTATAATGATAGGAGCAATAAATGCCAGCTTCTTAAATCTAACCTTAGTTGTTGAATCAGAGGGACATAATTAAGTCTAACAAGTTGGTTGGGGTCTGTGGCCATCTTAATACCCAAGTATTTGAGTGTTTTTAGATCCCATTTCATGGAATATTTTCGTCATGTAGCCTCTGGGATATTTGTACCAGCAGTTTTTTAACTTTTTCGCAGTTAAACTGAGCTCAACCCATATTCCGACTGACTAGAGAGTGACTGAGGCGATTGTAGCTACGATCGGTGGGACCACCATCCTGTTTCACCCCATAGGCCTCCCTTGAGTCAGCAGCAGGCCTTATTACATAGATGGTGAAAACCAGATACTGCCTGTAAATACTCTGTGCAAAAGTAAATGACTGTGGTGGGCAGAGCCAACAGCCTAGCAAGGAGGATGTGTTCTCATCGAACTCTGCACTGCTAGAGCTTTTAATATAAATTAAAAACCTCTAAACTGAACTAAAGTGTATAAAAAAGGCATCAATGAATAGGACTTCTAGCTGACTACAATTCATGCAATTTCTGAATGATGGGATGCACCAGAAATGTGGCAAAAATGGATCAACAACTTGCAGGGCCTTCACGGCTCCCTGAGCCTTTGCAAACAGTAGACTCGCCACCAGACTAGCCTGCCACTCTTGAAATGCTCCAAAGGTCACTCAACTATTTAATGCAAACTGTGCAAAAACTTGACAAAAAATTCGCCCAACAGAACGAGCGTCTTATAATAGTGGAAAACGAAACAGAGGCAATGGCTAATTCTATGGAAGAGATGGGGAAGATCGCTGGAAAAGCACTCGCAGCTTCAGCAGCCGTTATTAAGGAGCAAAATGGCCTTAAGTATCGTCTAGAGCAATTGGAGAACCAGGTTCGGGCAGCAAATGTCCGGCTATTAGGTATGCCAGAGGGGACAGAAGAAGGAGATTTGATCACTTTCCTGGAATGCTGGCTACCGGAAGATGCAGGTCTGGGCCATGCTGTGTTGATTAAGCGAGCATATCAAATTTCCGTGAGAAGGGCAACTGTGGCTACAGAAGGTCCCCGCACCATATTATTTACCCTGGCATCCTCTGTGGATCGAGATATGCTCCTACAAGTTGTCAAAGAACAGTAACCAGTAATAATGGGGGATCGGAAAATCTTATTTTTCCCTGGACTACTCTTATGCTACTAGAATGCACAGGAAGACGTTCGAGGGGGTGGCTCAGCAACTGAGAAAAGCGGGGATTGCTTACAGAATCATGTTTCCAGCAAGGCTCCACTTTGCATAGAAGGACAAGCAATACTGGTTCATGGACCCTCAATCAGCTGAAGAGTTTGTGGCGAAACTATCCCCAGAGAACCCTAGCACAGCAACTGGAGCTGAGGAATCGGAAACCGAGGATGGTGCAGCATGAATAACATGGACTTAAACAATGTTGCATCTTATTGCTGTCTGTAAGTGTTTTGGCCCTATCTATACACTGTTTAAGTTGTAAGTTTAAGCTGTAAGTGAGCTTTTTATTATATAGGTTTACTACGATGGTCTCTTGAAATTTAAAATGGTGCTTCTCTCTTGTTGCTGTTGCTGCTGTTCGCATCATATGCGAGTGAGCTGTGATATTGATGTCTCGCTCATAAGACAGAAAAGTTCTCTGTCACAGCGATCAGCATGAGTACTAACAATTTTTGTTGAAATATTAGGGTATAAAGAAATCTTTGACTATGCGATGCCAAAAAACTAAATGCATACCTCAATTAGGGCAAAGTTAGCCCCGAGACTATCTTAATAGGGAACAGTACAGTTTCATTTAATATTGTAAGGTTTAATAATATTCATCTTGAAAGCAGTGAGAACACTCATAAATTGAGTTTGGTAAAATGAGAACCATGGAGTACATTTAATGTTGGCCTACAGGCATGAAATATTATTCTGAGTTCTTTATATATTTAATCTCCAGAGAGCATTGGCTGTAGTGTGGCTCCACACTGAGTAAATAATACTGTATATCAACTCTGTCCATTTCCCCACCCTGAGGTTATAAATTGAGGCCTATTGCATTATCCTTAGTAATCTAAGAGAATACTTTTAAAAGATCACTTGACGCTGTCTCTAGATTGTATGTATTTTAAGTACATTGTATTGTATAAAAAATCAATAAAAATAAAGTATGAAAAAGTAAATGACTGTGGTGCTAAGGTCGGAAAACTGTGTAAGAACTTGAGCAAATGCAGCAAAAGTACTGAAAGAAAGAGTTTTGTGAACATTTAAATATTGGACTGTGTGTGTGAAAGTGTTGTTTTTCAAAGAGAGGAACTTAAAGACATACAATCCCTCTGGGCCAAGAGCTAGTAAAGTAATGGATTGAGAAAAAAATAAAGTGAATTTGTGTTTGAGAAAATCAGTTGAAATGCAAAAGATCCAGTCAGAATCCTAGCAATTTTAGACTGAGTATGATGCAAAGTTACAGTCGCCATGTTCGGGTGCAGCCAGTAATGTAAACAAAGCAGCAACATTTTAGATTACTGTTTTCAAACCCAAACATAGTTTCAAATGGTTTCTTGCTAAGTGCTGTGAAATACAATTGCAGCAGCCAGGCAGCCTGTTAGTGAACTTTTCCAGTGTGCTAAAACCAAATCTCAGCGTGCTTACAAAAACAGTAATTTTGGGACTTGTGTGTTTGAATTGCAGAACATGCCACAGCAACCCCCTCACTACCAACTCCATGCCATGGTGTGGGTAGCCCAACAGGAACAAGAACTAGCCAATTCTGAGAAATTGTATGACTGTTCATCAGCACCCTCGGAGGTGGCTTTGCCAAACTATCCGGTGAATGTGTGTGTAGTATGCCTAAAGCCAGGAAGAGATGTATTGTCCATTCCACATGGCACAGACTGTAGAAAGTGATTTGGGATGAGCATGTCAGGTGGTACAAGGGTAGCTGAAACAAAATGCATCCATTTAGCTCCAAGTTGGACACAGCAGGGAACCCTGTAGAATCGGAACAACAGCAACAGGCATGGTGCAGTGAAAGAGACCCCGTAGAGCCTGAAAAGGAGTTCTTGGATATTGTCTGTGTTGATGCTTTGCCAGGCCAAGAGAAAGTTAAGTGTTCCATGCTGCAGGGGGTGGAATTGGATGCTGCAACTGCAGGTTCAGCAGATCCATGGGTGGAAGGCTCAAGTCCAAGCTCTGTGGGAGAGTCTGAGGTGGAGGAAGCACGTTGTTGGGAGGCCAGTGCCTCCGAGGACAATGGAGAGTTGACAGTTTCAGGGGTTGGCACAATGACCAGCTCCTGGGTAGACTGTGTGAAAGAGGAAGAAGCTGCAATGGATGCAGTGGGACCCAATGAGTCACCATTGGCCTTGGCTTTCATAGAGACTCCCGATGTCCATGTGGAGGAAGGCTCTAGAAATGTGCCCTTGAGTGCAGAGGTGGACTGCTTTTACTCTGCACTAAGTGTTTGTAACTGGCTCAAACAGGACAGGCCAACCCCAAGCCGTGCTTCTGTATTGGAGTTGGTTAACGGCAGCAAAGAGGAGAGAACTGTGTGTAGACAAGCTGTGGCTAAGTATGGAACTTCGTACCCTTCCTTCCCTCACCAAATCTGGGATGAAATTGAGGAAGACAGGCATGCCTGTTTGTGGGAGTAGGCTTGTGCCAACCTGCACCCTAGAGTAAACAAATGGGTCCAAATTAAAATGTGTAATAAGAGACTGCAATTCTGGAAGCGTGGCAGGACCTTGTTAATTAGCTCTGTGAGAGTAGTGGACAAAGCTGGCCAAGAGACATTCTACAATGTTCCTGTGGTTCATCCAGATGGGGTGACAGTTTATGTTTCAGATCCTGAGTGGTACTACCCCTAAATTGGTGCCATTCATCTGAAATTGTGCCCGCTTGCCAAAAGTGAATGCAGCCATGCCAGCTCATGCCATCTGCCACTGAAGAGGCAGCAACCCAGGATGGAGGTGCTTTTCTTCTGGTGATCCAGGTTTGTCTGCAGCAGTATGCAGGTTCAGCTTCAGCAGCATCCAGGTTCAGCTGCCAAGCAGTCGGAGAAGATTTTCAGTCCGAGTCCAGTAGGATGTCGTGGAAGCATCTGATCTGAAGATTACGTCAAACCAGCAGCCGAAGATCACCAGGCTGCAGGTCCAGAGAGGTGATACTGACATCATTTTTTGCCTAGAACTGCTTAGAAACTCTTCATTTTTAATTTGACAGTTTTCCTGCAATTGAAGATATCCATGGAACTGGAATTACCAACTATCCATCTAGACTGCAGTGCTAGCAGACCTTGTGCCTGCTCCAGATCTGTGCTTGTTACCTGCCTGTGATTGGCACATGGTAGGGAAGGATTTGATAAACCTCCACATAGGAGGCATCAGAGGTAGGATGGCTTGGTACTGGGCCATATACTGGCTGCGGAGAGCCAGTGGTCTGGTCGAGGTGAGTGTAACCACCCAGTCCCCAGGGGTTACCAGAATCCTATCAGTATTATTGTTAGGAAGGTAGCAGGCAGCTTGTAGGGAGCTCATTAGGTGCTTCTTACATAATGACATCATCGTTTACTCAGCTAGCCTGAGGGAAGAATGATTAAGTCATTTGGAACTCTTCCAGTAGCATAAGCCACACTGTGTGGACAGCTGCACTGAGGAGCTTTGAATGTTCAGTTTTGGTCCGAGTTAGAGTTAGTTGTCAGCCTGAGTGAGTGAAGAGGTGAGAGTGGCAGAAGGACTGCCAGTTGGGCTCCAAGTGGAGGGCCCAGCATTTCTCACCCTAGTGGAGTGTTATTTCCATCTTCCAGTGAAGTGGTGGAGACCAGTTCTATAGCAGGATTTCCTAGTTTCTACTCCCAGTGAAGTGAAAGGAACTGCTTGTTCTCAGTGGACTCAATGGGCAATCCCCTGAAGGTTCTGTGTGTGTTTCAACTGCCTTGGAAAGGATTTTGAGAGACCGTTTGGCCTGCTACCCATGAAAATGCCTTTTTGTTGTTCCATGCCCAGTGGATGGGACAACCAGTTTGTGAGTACTGTTCTAGGAGACAAGCGCTCCACATATTTGGGGGAATCATAGCCTGGGTGTGTGTGCCCATAGATAAGTCTGGATTGCACCTGTCAGTGCCCCTAGTTCACCGAGAAGACTGAATGTTCTGATAAACTGTTCACCAAGGAGAGTGCAGTTTATTCTTTGGTCACTCCAGTGAGTGAAAGATATTTAAAGTGTGGTACCTCTAACATTTCAGTGGGAAATGGGGGTTTCAATGGTGTAACCCTGAAGAATGGCAGAGACTGTTGGTTGGGGCAAAGGGTGGGAGGAATGCCATCTAAGTACTTACAAGGCAGGGCTTCCTGGTTCATAAGGGCACCAGTTATACCTGAGCAAGGGCCAGTGCTGCAGGATTAGGTGTGTGGCTGAGTTTCACATAATTGCCCCTATGTTCGTAGAAGAGTTCGAGTGTGTGGCATAGATTCACAAAATGGCACTCATGGAAGGAAAATGTTTGGGTGTGTGGCTAGGTGTCCACTAATTGCACCATTTGAGAAATGGGAAGAAGATGTTCTGTTGTGTGTTCATGAAGTGTACTGTATGCAAGGAGAGTTTGTGAAATGTAGCTGTCCTGCCTATACTGACCCTTGGGGGTCCACGTCTGCTTTAAATTTCCATTTGTTGAATAAAGCCATACTACACAATCCCAGTTACTATTCTGGGCATTCTGATTATTGCTTCTGGTTGTTGGATTTACTGGGCCCTCTCAGTAGGTTAGATCTAGCATATGCCTAGCAGCCTCCACCCAGGACCAGGGTTATAATTTTTACACAAGGTTCATGTTGTTTTGTTCCTGTACCCCAACCCCTCTCTTCCTCTAGAAAATTAATCAGGTGTACACCCTAATGCCAAGGGTGGTACCAACCTTTCGTAAAGTCAAATGGTATGCCAGTATGTGGGTACCAGGGTTCCAGATTTTAATAGGGGGATGTGCTAACTAGTTATAAAGTGGCCGGGGGGGTTACAAAAAATGGGGGCTCATCTGGTTATATTTAATTTGGGCAAGAGTCACCGAAAATATGTGGCTTGTCCAAAAGAAATATGTTTTGGGGTGAGAGGCATGCTGAGGGTATGTCTAGGATCTTCCTGTCTGGTGGCAGTGCACCCAACATAAGATCGTTTACCAGAAAGCAAAGGTGTGCCATGGAAAATGCCACCTGAAAGTCTTTTGCTGCCTGAATTTCTGTGGAAAAGAGAGGAAAAATATGCTGTTTGTGTGTTTACCTTGAAAATGTGGACTGAGCAATGATTGCCCTTGCCTGTAGTAAAAGCGCTTAAAAAAACTGTTTAAAAGTTGCAAATTTCCAGAGAATAGTATTTATAGACTTCAAAGACAGTGCTTTCTAAGTGCTCAGAAAGTTTCAAGTGTGTACAGTAAAAATTGGGGAAGTCACTAAGGAAAATGGGTATGCCTACCTGACAGAGATACCAACACAGTGACATACCTCGATGTCGGCAAAATCGACACTTTGTCGAAAGGTCACTGTGTTGGTGCACCCAAAACAGGGTCACACTGTCTCCCTGGGTCTGCATCCCCTTCCTGAATCAACTCCTACTGGAGTTGATAATCCTAAAATAGCGGGGGGCATAGCCCGCTGAAAAATAGGACCAGGACACGGATTTACGTCTACCACAACTTGCGGTTGACATAAATCCCATTACTGAGATTTCAGTTGACAAAAGTGTTGTCGAACTGGCATCACAGAACCAGGAAAATGCACCAAGTACTGAGTGAAAATGCCTTAAAATGCTTGCCCCACTGAAATTTCAAGCCGAGGAAAAAAGCAACAGTTTGCAGTTTAAATTTTGACTTCTCGAAGATCGCCGTGCAGGAGTGCGGCTGAGACAGAAAGAGCTCATTTGCACAGCATCGTGTGATTGGTCCCAGTGCACCTAAGCACCACCCTTGCCTGAGTCTCAGCATTGTGGAACACCTTTGGAGGAGCAGCCTGCAGTGTGCGAGCAGCGTGTAGTTTGTGCGACAGGCAGGAAGAATTGCTTACAGCACAAGTGCTTCAGTACCAGCAGTTTTTTTTAACTTTTTCGCACTTACACCAAGCTCAACCCGTATTCTGACTGACTGGAGAGTGATCAAGGTAACTGTAGCTTTGATCAGTGGGACCGCCAGCCCGTTTCACCCCAGAGGCCTCCCTTGAGTTGGCAGCAGGCCATATCACATTGACAGTAAAAAAACAGCTACTGCCTGTAAGTACCATGTGCAAAAGTAAATGACTGTTGTGCTAATGTCGGAAAATGGTGTAAGAACTTGAGTAAATGCAGCAAAAGTACTGAGAGAATTTTGTGAACATTTAAATCTTGGACTGTGTGTGTGAGAAAATGTTCTTTTCAAAGAGAGTGAACTTTAAGACAAATAATCTCTCTAATCCAAGGACTAGTAAAGTAATGGAATAAGAAAAAGTAAAGTGAATTTGTGCTTGAGAAAATCAGTTGAAATGTAAAAGATCCAGTCAGAATCCTAGCAATTATAGACTGTGATGCAAAGTTACAGTCCCCATTCTGGGATGCAGACAGTAATGTAAACAAAGCAGTGCCATTTTAGTCCACTGTTTTCAAACCCAAACAAAGTTTCAAATGGTTTCTTGCTAAGTGTTGTGCAATACAATTGCAGCAGCTAGGCAGCCTCTTAGCGAATTTTTCCAGTGTGTTAAAACCAAATATCAAAGTGCTTACAAAAACAGTCATTTTGGGATTGTGCATTTGAATTGCAGAACATGTCACAGCAACTCCCTCACTACCCGCTCCATGCCAGGGTGTGGGTAGCCCAACAGGAACAAGAACTAGTCAATTCTGAGAAATTGTATGACTGTTCATCAGCACCTGCCAATGTGGTTTTGCCGAACTATCTGGTGAATGTGTGTGTAGTATGCCTAAAGCCCGGAAGAGATGTACTGCCCATTCCACATTGCTCACACCGTAGAAAGTGATTTGGGATGAGCATGTCAGGTGGCACAAGGGTACCTAAAACAAAATGCTCCATTTAGCTCCAACTTGGACACAGGCAGGGGACCCAGTAGAATCAGAACAACAGCAACAGGCTGGGTGCAGCGAAAGACACCCCATAGAGTTTGCAAAGGAGTTCTTGGACATTGTCTGTGTCGATGCCTTGCAAGGCCCAGAGGAAGCTAAGTGTTCCATGCTGCAGAGGGTGGAACTGGATGCTGCACCTGCAGCTTCAGCAGATTCATGGGTGTAAGGCCCAAGTCCAAGCCCCATGAGAGAGTCCGAGGTGGAGGAAGTGTGTTGTTTGGAGGCCAGTGCCTCTGGGGACAGTGGAGAGTGGACAGTTTCGGAGGTTGGCACAATCACCAGCTCCTGTACAGAATGTGTGGGACAGGAAGAAGCTGCAATGGCTGTAATGGGTCCCAGTGAGTCGCTATTGGCCTTGACGTCCATGGAGCCTCCCGATATCCATATGGAGGAAGGCTCTAGAAATGTGCACCTAAGTGGAGAGATGGACTGCTTTTGCTCTGCACTAATTGTTTGTAACTGGCTCAACCAGGACTGGCCAACCCAAGCCGTGATTCTGGATTGGAGTTGGTTAAAAGCAGCAAAGAGGAGAGAATTGTGCATAGACGAGCTGTGGCCAAGTATGGACCTTCGTATCCTTTCTTCCCTTGCCAAATCTGGGAAGAAATTGAGGAAGACAGACATGCCTGGTTGTGGGAGGAAGCTTGTGCCAACCTGCACCCTAGAGTAAACAAGTGGATCTGAATTAAAGTGTGTAATGAGGGCCCGCAATCTTGGAAGCGTGGCAGGACCTTGTTAATTAGCTCAGTGAGAGTAGTGAACAAAGCTGGCCAAGAGACATTCTGCAGTGTTCCTGTAGTTCGTCCAGATGGGGTGCCAGTTTATGCCCCAGATGATGAGTGGTACTACCCTAAATTGGTGATATTCATCTGAAATTGTGCCCACTTGCCAAAAGTGAATGCAGCCATGCCAGCTCATGCCATCTGCCACTGAAGAGGCAGCAACCCAGGATGGAGGTGCTTTTCTTCTGGTGATCCAGGTTTGTCTGCAGCAGCATCCAAATTCAGCTCAAGCAGCATCCAGGTTTGTCTGTGGCAACATCCAGGTTCATCAGCCCAGCAGTCGGAGAAGATTTCCAGTCTGGGTCCAGTAGGAGGTCATGGAAGCATCTGAAGATTTCTTCAACCCAGCAGCCGAAGATCATCAGGCTGCAGGTCCAGAGAGGTGATGTTGACATCCTTTTTTTGCCTAGAACTACTTAGAAACTATTTTCATTTTTAATTTGACTGTTTTCCTGCAATTGAAGATATCCATAGAACTGTAATTATCAACTGACTATCCATCTAGACTGCAGTGCAAGCAGGCCTTATGCCTGTTCCAGAACTGTGCTTCAGCAGGCTCCGGCCTAGGAGAGACTCTGTCTGTAGTGCCTGGGCATGCAGGACTCTTACCTAGTTTCGGACATTGCAGGGACACCCACCACCACCACCACCACCACAAATGTTTTGCAAATGTTTTTATGTTTTCTAATTTTTCTACTTTTGTAGAAAATCCTTTTAAAAATGCTTTTTGGGCTTGTGCAATATCTAGTGGGAGGGTTTTGGTCACTGTTTTTGGCTTTACAGGTTGAAGTTGTATGCAGAAATGTGTTTTGCAGTGTTTCCTTTTGCAGGTGTTCCTGGAAGAAGGCAAGAAGACCTGAAGTGGATTTTATGGGACTTATTAGAGTCCTTCTTTGTGTACAGTTGTTAGGCTTGTGTAACTGTGTAGTACAATGTCTAACCTTTTTTTCATTTTACAGGTGTGTTGGTGTAAAATGTTTTTTGGGTTTGGGCACCTGGTAGGTAGCATAGATGGTACAGTAGTAGGATAGGAACTGAAGTTTCTTCAGTGGGCCTCTATCCTTTGGTGCTACCTGCCTGTGCTTGGCACATGGTAGGGGAGGACTTGATCAACACTCCCCGTAGGGTGCATCAGAGGTAGGATGGCTTGGTACTGGACTGTATACTGGCTGCAGATAGCCAGTGGTCTGGTTGTGGTGAGTATAACCATCCAGTCCCCTGGGGTTACTAGAATCCTATCAGTATTATTGTTAGGAAGGTAGTATGCAGCTGGTAGGGAGCTCATTAGGGGCTTCTTACATAATGATATCATTGTTTACTCAGCTAGCCTGAGGGAAGAATGATTAGATCATTTGGAACTCTTGCAGCAGCATAGGCCACACTGTATGGACAGCTGCTCTGGGGAGCTTAGAATGTTCAGTATTGATCTGAGATAGAGTTAGTTGTCAGCCTGAGTGAGTGAGGAGGTGAGAGTGGCAGAAGGACTGCCAGCTGGGCTCTGAGTGGCGGGCCCAGCATTTCTCACTCTAATGGAGTGTCATTTCCAGCTTTCAGTGAAGTGGTGCAGACCAGTTCTACAGTAGGATTTCCTGACTTCTACTCTCAGTGAAATGGAAGGAATTGCTTGTTCTCAGTGACTCAAGGAGCAATCCTCTGAAAGTTATGTGTGTGTTTCAGCTGCCTTGGAAAGGATTTTGAGAGACTGTTTGACCTGCTACCCAAGAAAATGCCTTTTTGTTGTTCCATGCCCAGTGGACAGGACAACCAGTTTGTGAGTACTGTTCTAGGAGACAAAATCTACACATATTTTGGGGGAATCATAGTTGGGGTGTGTGTGCCCATAGATAAGTCTGGCTCGCCCATGTCAGTGCCCCTAGTTCATCAAGAAGAGTGAATATTCTGTTAAACTGTTCGCTAAGGAGAGTGCAGTTTATTCTTTGGTCACTCCAGTGAGTGACAGATATTTAAAGTGTGGGACCTCTAGCATTTCAGTGGGAAATGGGGGTTTCAATGGTGTAACCCTGAAGAATGGCAGAGATTGCTGGTTGGGGCAAAGGATGGGAGGAATGCCATCTAAGTGCTTACAAGGCAGGGCTTCCTGGTTCAAAACAGCACAGTTATACCTGAGCAAGGGCCAGTGCTACAGGTTTAGGTGTGTGGCTGAGTTTCACATAATTGCACCTATGTTTGTAGAAGAATTCTGGGTGTGTGGCTTAGATTCACAAAATGGCACTCATGGGAGGAAAATGTTCAGGTGCATGGCCAGGTGTCCACTAATTACACAATTTGGGAAATCGGAAGAAGATGTTCTGTTGTATGTTCATGAACTGTACTGCATGCAAGGAGAGTTCGTGAAATGTATCTGTCCTTCCTAGACTGACCCTTGGGGGTCCACATCTGCTTTAAATTTCCATTTGTTGAATAAAGCCATACTGCACAATCCCAGTAACTCTTCTGGACATTCTGATTATTGCTTCTGGTTGTTGGATTTACTTGGGCCCCCTCAGCAGGTTAGATCTAACATATGCCTAGCAACCTCCACCCAGGACCAGGGTTATAATTTTTAAACAAGGTTCATGTTGATTTGTTCTTGTAACCCCCTTTCCTCTAGAAAATGTGCCAGGTATACATCCTAACACCAAGGGTGGTACCAACCTTTCATAAAGTCAAATGGTATGTCAGTATGTTGATACCAGGGTTCCAGATTTTAATGGCGGGCGTGCTAACTAGATATAAAGTGGCCGGGGGGGTTACAAAACATGGGGGCTCATCTGGTTATATTTAATTTGGGCAAGAGTCACTGAAAATATGTGGCTTGTCCAAAAGGAATATGTTTTGGTGTGAGAGGCATGCTGAGGGTATGTCTAGGATCTTCCTGTCTGGTGGTGGTGCATCCAACAGAAGATCATTTACCAGAAAGCAAAGTTGTGCCAAGGAAAATGCCACCTGAAAGTCTTTTACTGCCTGAGTTTCTGTGGAAAAGAAAGAGGAAAAATATGCTATTTTTGTGCTTACCTTAAAAATGTGGACTGAGCAATGATTGCCCTTGCCTTGTAGTAAAAGCGTTTAAAAAACTGTTTGAAAGTTGCACATTTCCAAAGAAAAATATTTGAGGACTTAAAAGACAGTGTTTTCTAAGTGCTCAGAAAATTTCAAGTGTGTACAGTAAAATTGAGGGAGTCGCTAAGGAAAATGCACTAAGTACTGAGTGAAAATGCCTTAAAATGCTTGCCCCACTGAAATTTCAAGCCGAGGAAAAAGTGACGGTTTGCAGTTTAAATTTTGCCTTCTCGACAATCGCCGTACAGGAGTGCGGCTGAGAGAAACAGAGAGAGAGAGAGAGAGAGAGCTCATTTGCGTGGCATTGTGTGATTGGTCCCAATACAACTAAGCCCCGCCCTTGCCTGAGTCTCAGCATTATGGAATATTCTTGAAGGAGCAGCCTGCAGTGTGCGAGCAGCATGTAGTTTGTGCGACAGACAGGAGGAATCGCCTACAGCAAAAGTGCTTCTGTACCAGCAGTTTTTTAACTTTTACGCAGTTAAACTGGAATCAATCTGTATTCTGACTGACTGGAGAGTGGTCGAGGCGACTGTAGCTATGATTGGCGGGACCACCAGCCCATTTCACCCCAGAGGCCTCCCGTGAGTTGGCAGTAAGCCTTATTACATCGATGGTGAAAACCAGCTACTGCCTGTAAGTACCCTGTGCAAAAGTAAATGACTGATGCTAAGGTCAGCAAACTGTGTAAGAACTTGAGCAAATGCAGCAAAAGTACTGAAAGAGTTTTGTGAACATTTAAAACTTGGACTGTGTCTGTGAAAGTGTTGTTTTTAAACAGAAGTGAAATTTAAGACAAACTATCCCTCTGGTCCAAGAGCTAGTAAAGTAATGGATTGAGAAAAAGTAAAGTGAATTTGTGCTTGAGAAAATCAATTGAAATGCAAAAGATCCAGTCAGAATCCTAGCAATTTTAGACTGAGTGTGATGCAAAGTTACATTCATCATGTTGGGGTGTAGCCAGTAATGTAAACAAAGCAGCACCATTTCAGACCACTGTTTTCAAACCCAAACAAAGTTTCAAATGGTTCCTTGCTAAGTGTTGTGGAGTACAATTGCAGCAGCCAGGCAGCAGGTTAGCGAACTTTTCCAGTGCGTTAAGATCAAATCTCAGAGTGCTGACAAAAACAGTAATTTTGAGACTTGTGTGTTTGAAGAACATGGCACAGCATCCCTCTCACTACCTGCGCCATGCTAGGGCATGGGTAACCGAACAGGAACATGAACTAGCCAATTCTAAGAAATTGTATGACTGTTCATCAGCACCCGCTGAGGTGGCTTTGCTGAACTATCAGGTGAATGTGTGTGTAGTATGCTTAAAGCCAGGAGGAGATGTATTGCCCATTCCACATTGCTCAGACTGTAGAAAGTGATTTGGGATGAGCATGTCAGGTGGTACAAGGGTAGCTAAAACAAAACGCATCCGTTTAGTTCCAACTTGGACACAGGCAGGGAACCCTGTAGAATTGGAACACCAGCTAAAAGCTGGATACAGTGAAAGAGACCCCACAGACTTTGCAAAGGAGTTCTTGGACATTGTCTTTGTAGATGCATTGCAAGGCCCAGAGGAAGTTAAGTGTTCCACGCCACAGAAGGTAGAATTGGATACTGCAACTGCAGGTTCAGCAGATCCGTGGGTGGAAGGCCCAAGTCCAAGCTCTGTGGGACAGTCTGAGGTGGAGGAAGCAAGTTACTGGGAGGCCAGTGCCTCTGAGGACAGTGGAGAGTGGAGAATTTCAGGGGTTGGCATAATCACCAGCTCCTGGGCAAAATGTGTGGAACAGGAAGAAGCTGCAATAGCTGCAGTGGGACCCAGGGAGTTGCCACTGGCCTTGGCTTCCATGGAGCCTCCCGATGTCCATGTGGAGGAAGGCTCTAGAAATGCACCCAAGTGCAGAAGAGGACTGCTTTTGCTCTGCACTAAGTGTCTGTTACTGGCTCAAACAGGACTGGCCACCCACAAGCCGTGCTTCTGACTTGGAGATGGTTAAAAGCAGCAAAGAGGAGAGAATTATGCATACACGACCCGTGGCCAAGTATGGACCTTTGTACCTTTTCTTCCCTCACCAAATCTGAGAAGAAACTGAGAAAGACAGGCATGCCTGGTTGTGGTGGGAAGCTTGTGCCAAACTGCACCCTACAGTAAACAAGTAGATCCGAATTAAAGTGTGTAATGAGAGACTGCAATTCTGGAAGCATGGCAGGACCTTGTTAATTAGCTCTGTGAGAGTAGTGGACAAAGCTGGCAAAGAGACATTCTGCAATGTTCCTGTGGTTCGTCCAGATGGGGTGACAGTTTATGCCCCAGATCCTGAGTGGTACTTCCCCTAAATTGGGGACATTCATCTGAAATTGTGTCCGCTTGCCAAAAGTGAATGCAGCCTTGCCAGTTCATGCCCTCTGCCACTGAAGAGGCAGCAACCCAGGATGGAGGTGCTTTTCTTCTGGTGATCCAGGTTCGTCTGCAGCAGCATCCAAGTTCACCTGTAGCAACATCCAGGTTCATCAGTGCAGCAGTCAGAGAAGATTTCCAGTCTGGGTCCAGTAGGAGGTCGTGGAAGCAGCTGATCCAAAGATTTTGTTTAACCAGCAGCCGAAGATCATTAGGCTGCAGGTCCAGAGAGGTGATGTTGACATCCTTTTTTTACCTAGAACTGGTAATAAACTCTTTTCATTTATAATTTGACTGTTTTCCTGCAACTGAAGATATCTATGGAACTGTAATTACCAACTGACTATGCATCTAGACTGCAGTGCTAGCAGGACTTGTGCCTGTTCCAGAACTGTGCTTCAGCAGGCTCCAGCCAAGGAGAGACTCTATTTGTAGTGCCTGGGCATGCTGGACTCTTTCTTAGTTTTGAACGTTGTAGCCCCCAAATGTTTGGAAATGTTTTATGTTTTCTAATTTTGTTCTTTGTAGAAAATTCTTTTAAAAAATGCTTTTTTGGGCTTGTACAGTATCTACTGGGAGGGTTTTGGTCACTGATTTTGGCTTTACAGGTTGTAGTTGTGTGCAAAAATGTGTTTTGCAGTGTTTTCTCTTGCAGGTGTTCCTGGAAGTAGACAAGACGACCTGAAGAGGATTTTATGGGACTCATCGGAGTCCTTCTTTGTGTAGAGTTGTTAGGCTTGTGTAACTGTGTAGTACAATGTCTAACCTTTTTTTCATTTTACAGGTGTGTTGGTGTAAAATGTTTTTCGGATTTGGGCACCTGCTAGTAGCACAGGTCAGATAGCTTTTCCCCTAGAGGGCTAGGGGGAAAGGCAGGTTGGTGGTCCTGATTCATAATAGGGGTCACCAATGCTGTCTGTTAGGACATGCTTCAGGCAGTTTCTTGGAGCCACTGAGAATCCATAGATAGTACAGTAGTAGGATAGGAACTGAAGTTTCTTCAGTGGGCCTCTATCCTTTTGTGTTACCTGCCTGTGCTTGGCACAAGGTAGGGGAGGACTTGATCAACCCTCCCCGTAAGTGGCATCAGAGGTAGGATGGCTTCATACTGGGCCATATACTGGGCGCAGATAGCCAGTGGTCTGGTCGCAGTGAGTTAACCACCCAGTCCCCAGGGTTACTAGAATCCTGTCAGTATTATTGTTAGGAAGATAGCAGGCAGCTGGTAGGGAGCTCATTAGGGGCTTCTTACATAATGATATGATTGTTTACTCAGCTAGCCTAAGGGAAGAATGATTAGGTAATTTGGAACTCTTGCAGCAGCATAGGCCACGCTGTGTGGACAGCTGCTCTGGGAGCTTAGAATGTTCAGTTTTAGTCTGAGTTAGAGTTAGTTGCCAGCATGAGTGAGTGAGGAGGTGAGAGTGGCAGAAGGACTGCCAGTTGGGTTCTGAGTGGAGGGCCCAGCATTTCTCACCCTGGTGGAGTGTCATTTCTAGCTTCCAGTGAAGTGGTGGAGACCAATTCTACAGCAGGATTTCCTTATTTCTACTCCCAGTGAAGTGGAATGAACTGTTTGTTTTCAGTGGACTCAAGGGGCAATCCCGTGAAGGTTCTGTGTGTGTTTCAGCTGCCTTGGAAAGGATTTTGAGAGACTGACCTGCTACCCAGGAAAATGCCTTTTTGTTGTTCCATGCCCAGTGGACAGGACAACTAGTTTGTGAGTGCTGTTCTAGGAGACAAGATCTCTACATATTTTTGGGGAATCATAGTCTGGGGTGTGTGTGCCCATAGATAAGTCTGGATTGCACATGTCAGTGCCCCTAGTTCACTGAGAAGAGTGAACGTTCTCTTAAATTATTCACCTAGGAGAGTGCAATTTATTCTTTGGTCACTCCAGTGAGTGACAGATATTTGAAGTGTGGGACCTCTAGTATTTCAGTGAGAAATGGGGGTTTCAATGGTGTAAGCATGAAGAATGGCAGAGACCGTTGGTTGGGGCAAAGGGTGGGAGGGACGCCATCTAAGTGCTGATAAGGCAGGGCTTCCTGGTTCATAAATAGCACCAGTTATACCTGAGCAAGGGCCAGTGCTGCAGGTTTAGTGTGTGGCCAAGTTTCACATAATAGCCCCTATGTTTGTAGTGTGTGGCTTAGATTCACAAAATGGCACTCATGGGAGGAAAATGTTTGGCTGCGTGGCCAGGTGTCCACTAATTGCACCATTTGGGAAATGGGAAGAAGATGTTCTGTTGTGTGCTCATGAACTGTACTGCATGCAAGGACAGTCGGGAAATGTATCTGTCCTGCCTAGACCGACCCTTGGGGGTCCACTTCTGCTTTAAATTTCCATCTGTTAAATAAAGCCATACTGCACAATCCCAGTTACTGTTCTGGACATTCCGATTATTGCTTCTGGTTGTTGGATTTACTGGGGTCCCCTTGGCAGGTTAGATCTAGCATATGCCTAGCAGCCTCCACCCAGGACCAGGGTTGTAATTTTTACACAAGGTTCTTGTGGTTTTGTTCTTGTACCCCAACCCCTCTCTTCCTCTAGAAAATGAGCCAGGTATACACCCTAATGCCAAGGGTGGTACCAACCTTTTATAAAGTCAAATGGTATGCCAGTACGTGGGTACCAGGGTTCCAGATTTTAATGGGGGGTGTGCTAACTAATTATAAAGTGGCCCGGGGGTTACAAAAAATGGTGGCTCATCTGGTGATATTTAATTTGGGCAAGAGTTACTGAAAATATGCGGCTTGTCCAAAAGAAATATGTTTTGGGGTCAGAGGCGTGCTGAGGGTATGCCTAGTATCTTTCTGTCTGGTGGCGGTGCACCCAACAGAAGATCATTTACTAGAAAGCAAAACTGTGCCAAAGAAAATGTCACCTGGAAGTCCTTTGCTGCCTGAGTTTCTGTGGAAAACAAAGAGGGAAAATATGCTGTTTGTGTGCTTAAAATGTGGAGTGAGAAATGATTGCCCTTACCTGTAGTGAAAGTGTTTAAAAAACTGTTTAAAAAATTGCAGATTTCCAGAGAAAAGTATTTGTGGACTTCAAAGACAGTGTTTTCTAAGTGCTCAGAAAGTTTCAAGTGTGTACAGAAAAAATTGGGGGAGTCGCTAAGGAAAATGCAACAAGTACTTAGTAAAAATGCCTTAAAATGCTTGCCCTACTGAAAGTTCAAGCCGAGGAAAACAGTGACAGTTTGCAGTTAAAATTTTGCCTTTTCAACGATCGCCGTGCAGGTGTGCAGCTGAGAGAGACAGAAAGAGATAGCTCATTTGCATGGCGCCGTGAGATTGGTCCCAGTTCACCTAAGCCCCACCCTTGCCCAAGTCTCAGCATTGTGGAACACCTTTGGAGGAGGAGCAGCCTGCAGTGTGCGAGCAGCGTGTAGTTTGTGCAACAGACAGGAGGAATCGCTTACAGCAGAAGTGCTTCTGTACCAACAGTTTTTTAACTTTTTCACAGTTAGACTGGGTTCAACCCGTATTCCAACCAACTGGAGTGTGGTCGAGGCGATTGTAGCTACAATCAGCATGACTGTCATCCCATTTCACCCCAGAGGCCTCCCTTGAGTAGGCAGCAGGCCTTATTACATCGACGGTGAAAACCAGCTACTGCCTCTAAGTACTCTGTGCTAAAGTAAATGACTGTGGCACTAAGGTTGGAAAACTGTGTAAGAACTTGAGCAAATGCAGCAAAAGTACTGAAAGAGAGAGTTTTGTGAACATTTAAATCTTGGACTGTGTCTGTGAAAGTGTTATTTTCAAAAAGAAGTGAACTTTAAGACAAACGATCCCGCTGGTCCAAGAGCTAGAAAAGTAATGGGTGAGAAAAAGTAAAGTGAATTTGTGCTTGAGAAAATCAGTTGAAATGCAAAAGATCCAGTCAGAATCCTAGCAATTTTAGACTGAAAGGGATGCAAAGTTACAGTCACCATGTTGGGGTGTAGCCAGTAATGTAAACAAAGCAGCACCATTTTAGATCAGTGTTTTCAAACCCAAACATAGTTTCAAATGGTTTCTTGCTAAGTGTTGTGGAATACAATTGCAGCAGCCAGGCAGCCCGTTAGTGAACTTTTCCAGTGTGTTAAAACCAACTCTCAGAGTGCTTACAAAAACAGTAATTTGGGGACTTGTATGTTTGAATTGAAGAACATGGCACAGCAACCCCCTCACTACCCACTCCATGCCAGGGCATGGGTAGCCCAACAGGAACAAGTAGTAGCCAATTCTGAGAAATGGTATGACTGTTCATCAGCACCCGTCGAGGTAGCTTTGCCAAACTACCCGGTGAATGTGTGTGTAGTATGCTTAAAGCCAGAAGGAGATGTAGTGCCCATTCCACAGACTGTAGAAAGTGATTTGGGATGAGCATGTCAGGTGGGCACAAGGGTAGCTAAAGCAAAATGCATCCATTTAGCTCCAACTTGGACAAAGGCAGGGGACCCTGTAGAATCTGAACAACAGCAAAAGGCTACATGAAGTGAAAGAGACCCCATAGAATTTGTAAAGGAGTTCTTGGTCTGTGTTGATGCACTGCAAGGTCCGGAGGGAAGTTAAGTGTTCTATGCCACAGAGGGTAGAATTGGATGCTGCAACTGCAGGCTCAGCCGATCTGTGGGTGGAAGGCCCAAGTCCAAGCCCCGTGGGAGAGTCTGAGGTGGAGGAAGCATGTTGTTGGGAGGCCAGTGTCTCCGAGGACAGTGGAGAGTGAACAATTTTGGGGGTTGGCACAGTCACCAGCTCTTGGGCAGAATGTGTGGAAGAGGAAGATGCTGCAATGGCTGCAGTGGGACCCAGGGAGTCACCATTGGCCTTGGCTTCCATGAAGCCTCCCGATGTCAATGTGGAGGAAGGCTCTAGAAATGTGCCCAAGTGAAGAGGTGGATTGCTTTTGCTCTGTACTAAGTATCTGTAACTGGCTCAACCAGGACTGGCCACCCCAAGCTGTGCTTCGGGAGTGGAGTTGATTAAAAGCCTCAAAGAGGAGAGAATTGTGCATAGATGAGCTGTGGCCAAGTATGGGCCTTTGTACCCTTTCTTCCCTCGGCAGATCTGGGAAGAAATTGAGAAAGACAGGCATGCCTGGTTGTGGAAGGAAGCTTGTGCCAACCGGCACCCTAGAGTAAACAAGTGGGTCAGAATTAAAGTGTGTAATGAGAGACTGCAATTCTGGAAGTGTGGCAGGACCTTGTAAATTAGCTCTGTGAGAGTGGTGGACAAAGCTGGCCAAGAGACATAATACAATGTTTCTGTGGTTCATCCAAATGGGGTGACAGTTTATGCCCCAGATCCTGAGTGGTATTACCCCTAAATTTGGGACATTCATCTGAAATTGTGCCCGCTTGCCAAATATGAATGCAGCCATGCCAGCTCATGCCATCTGCCACTGAAGAGGCAGCAACCCAGGATGCAGGTGCTTTTCTTCTGATGATCCAGCTTCATCTGCAGCAGCATCCAGGTTCAGCTCCAGCAGCATCCAGGTTCATCTGTGGCAACATGCAGGTTCATCAGCCCAGCAGTCGGAGAAGATTTCCAGTCCAGGTCCAGTAGGAGGTCATGGAAGCATTTGATCTGCAGATTTCGTCTACTCAGCAGCCGAAGATCATTAGGCTGCAGGTCCAGAGAGGTGATGTTGATATCCTTTTTTCACCTAGAACTGGTAAGAAACTCTTTTCATCTTTAATTTGATTGTTTTCCTGCAATTGAAGATATTCATGGAACTGTAATTACCAACGGACTATCCATCTAGACTGCAGTACTAGCAGGCCTTGTGCCTGTTCCAGATCTGTGCTTCAGCAGGCTCCGGCCTAGGAGAGACTGTTTGTAGTGCCTGGGCACTCTGGACTCTTCCCTAGTTTCGGACATTGAAGGGCCCCCACCCAAATGTTTTGCAAATGTTTTTTTTTGTTTTCTAATTTTTGTACTTTTGTAGAAAATCCTTCTAAAAAATGCTTTTCGGGCTTGTGCAGTATCCAGTGGGAGGGTATTGGTCACTGTTTTTGGCTTTACAGGTTGTAGTTGTGTGCGGAAATGCGTTTTGCAGTGTTTTCTTTAGCAGGTGCTCCTGGAAGAAGACCTGAAGAGGATTTTATGGGACTCATCGGAGTCCTTCTTTGTGTAGAGTTGTTAGGCTTGTGTAATTGTGTAGTACAATGTCTAACCTTTTTTCATTTTACAGGTGTGTTGGTGAAAATGGTTTTTTGGGTTTGGGCACCTGGTAGGTAGCATAGGTCAGATAGCTTTTCTCCTAGAGGGCTGGGGGAAGGCAGGTTGATGGTCCTGATTCATGATAGGGGTCACCAATACTGTCTATTAGGACATGCTTCAGGCAATTTCTTGGAGCCACTGAGAATCCATAGATAGTACAGTAGTAGGATAGGAACTGAAGTTTATTCAGTGGGCCTCTATCCTTTGGTGTTACCTGAGTGTGCTTAGCATTTGGTAGGGGAGGACTTGATCAACTATCCCCGTAGGGGGCATCAGAAGTAGGATGGCCTGGTACTGGGCTGTATACTGGCTGCGGACAGCCAGTGGTCTGGTCGCGGTGAGTGTAACCACCCAGTCCCCTGGGGTTACTATAATCCTATCAGTATTATTATTAGGAAGGTAGCAGGCAGCTATTAGGGAGCTCATTAGGGGCTTCTTACTTAGTGATATCATTGTTTACTCAGCTAGCCTGAGGGAAGAATGATTAGATAATTTGGAACTCTTGCAGCAGCATAAGCCACACTGTGTGGACAGCTGCACTGGGGAGCTTAGGATGTTCAGTTTTGGTCTAAGTTATAGTTAGTTGCCAGCCTGACTGAGTGAAGAGGTAAGAGTGGCAGAAGGACTGCCAGTTGGGCTCTGAGTGGAGGGCCCAGCATTTCTCACCCTAGTGGAGTGTCATTTCCAGCTTCCAGTGAAGTGTTGACCAGTTCTACAGCAGGATTGCTTGATTTCTACTCCCAGTGAAGTGGAAGGAACTGCTTGTTCTCAGTGGACTCAAGGGTCAGTCCCCTGAAGGTTGTGTGTGTGTTTCAGTTGCCTTGGAAAGGATTTTGAGAGACTGCATGACCTGCTACCCAGGAAAATGCCTTTTTGTTGTTCCATGCCCAGTGAACGGGACAACCAGTTTGTGAATACTGTTCTAGGAGACAAGATCTCCACATATTTTAGGAGAATCATAGTCTGGGGTTGGTGTGCCCGAAGATAAGGCTGGATCATACCTGCCAGTGCCCCTAGTTCACCTAGAAGAGTGAATGTTCTGTTAAACTGTTCACCAAGGAGAGTGCAGTTTATTCTTTGGTCACTCCAGTGATTAACGGATCTTTAAAGTGTGGGACCTCTAGCATTTCAGTGGAAATGGGGGTTTCAATGGTGTAACTTTGAAGAATGGCAGATACTGTTGGTTGGAAAAAAGGGTGGGAGGAACGCAATCTAAGTGCTTACAAGGCAGGGCTTCCTGGTTTGTAAAGGGAACCAGTTATACCTGAGCAAGGGCCAGTGCTGCAGGTTTAGGTGTGTGGCTGAGATTCACATAATTGCACCTATGTTCATAGAAGAGTTCTGAGTGTGTGGCTTAGATTCACAAAATGGCACTCATGGGAGGAAAATGTTTGTGTGCATGGCCAGTTGTCCACTAATTGCACCATTTGGGGAAACAGGAAGAAGATGTTCTGTTGTGTGCTCATGAACAGTACTGCATGCAAGGAGAGTTTGTGAAATGTATCTGTCCTGCTTAGACCGACCCTTGGGGGTCCACTTCTGCTTTGAATTTCCATTTGTTGAACAAGCCTTACTACACTATCCCAGTTACTGTTCTGGACATTTTGATTATTTCTTCTGGTTGTTGGATTTACTGGGGCCCCCCCTCAGCAGGTTAGATCTAGCATATGCCTAGCAGCCTCCACCCAGGACCTGGGTTATAATTTTTACACAAGGTTCATGTTGTTTTGTTCTTGTACCCCCACCCCTCTCTTCCTCTAGAAAATGAGTCAGGTATACACCCTAACACCAAGGGTGGTACCAACCTTTCGTAAAGTCAAATGGTATGCCAGTATGTGGGTACCAGGGTTCCAGATTTTAATGGGACGTGTGCTAACTAGTTAAAAAGTGGCTGGGGGGTTACACAAGCTCCTTGTTTTTTGTGTCTTGCTGTGAAAAAGCAGTTTTCATTTAATTTAAACTGGTGTTCAGGGTATTCTCTTGGTGAGAGTTCCTGAGAAGCCACCCAGTTCTCTAATATGTCACTCTTTTGCAGAATTTTTTTGAGCTTTCTGTAGGCATTCCAATCAGCTACGCCGGATAAAGCCTTGTGGGATGACCAGCACATATCATTTTGGGGGTAAGCCACCAACAGGCCCAAGTTGTCCCCAACCTCAGACCCAAGATGGGCTCTAAGCCTCCAGAGACCCTCACCGGGGAGCATCAGTGAAACTCGGACTCAGGATCTTGCCAGCATTCCTGTGCCCACAAGCCTCCTTCAGACATTCTGTAACAGCCATGGAATGATTGTTCCACAAGAAGCAATAAACTGGGTACCTTAATGAAGTATAGGGCACCTGGAAGTGGGTTCGAGAGTGGGTTCTGTCAGTAGAGAGAGAGGGTTGATCCTGTTGAATAAATCAGAAAAGTAGCTGTGATCAGTAAATATTAGCCCTAATGGGCCAGTGATAAAATGAGGCCAGCATCGTTGTTGTCAGTAAAACAGCATTTGATTATTTATTAAAATAAAGCACTGGCCGGCCCATCAGTGCAGTGGTTGGATTTCCACTTGCGACACCAGTGACCCGGGTTCGGGCACGGACTTGGATCGTTGGAGGGCCAGCCAGGGGAGCAAGGCTGAAGCATCCGATGACAGCTCGCCTTCTCCGGGGGGAGGGGGAGGATGCGTCTCGGCGTCTGGCGGCCCCTGGCAGAGGCTAAGAGCAGCAGCAAGGCCGGCCAGCAGACACTTGGGAGTGACAGATGTCGGCATACACCGTGACATCAGGGCACGCCACTCCTCCAGGGAGAAAGACAGAGACAGCGCCTCGGCTGATCGGGTGACAGCCCCTCCATCCCCTCGCCTCCTGGATGCCTCGACCTGCATCCACTACCTCAGCAACACCCAAGGTCGCGCCTCCTGGCTGTAAGGCTCATTCCTCACGAAGGTAAGGGACCCACCCGACACAGGGATATGTCGGGGATACCTGGGCAGGCTGCCATGTGGGGTGGTGAAGGCGGGGTGACTCCAGAATGGAATGGGGGGTTACGGGGGCCCAAAGGAGTGATCGGGCAAGGTGGGCAGGTGGAAAAAAATAAAATAAAATAAAGCACTGTGCCATTATTAATTGACTGTGAACAGCCTGCTGCAGTAGTCTAATGTAGAGCGGCAGCAGCAGAGCGCTGAGGTACCAGAGCAATGATGAGAGAGTGAGAGCCGAGCACTGGCTTCACAGAGAGGCGCTAGCATGCTTGCAGGGGAATCCCCTCACAGCAGCTCTGAGCAGCTGGAAAGAACTGTGACAGCAGTCGCGGAGCAGGCTACAGCCTGCCAGGGCATAGTTCTTATAGAGAGTGAGATGCAAATGATCGCTCTTCTCACTGGCAAGGAGGCCAGTCTACTTAAAAATACATTACTTGACAGGTGACAAGTGCCAGGAGAACATTTCAGGGACTGGCTGCATCATATTTTAAATATTACAATAAAAGAGGCACAGAGTGGAGAATTGTAGCGTCTCATTCACAGAACGTAAGCGCAAGCCAGGCACCATTTTAGAGCATCAGGAGAGCTACTCCAGTAACTAAATGCATCACACAGAAACACACAATGAAAACACATATAAAAAATCTATTAAATTCATAATATAAAGCCACGAGGGGTTAGTAAATAGTCCACGGGACATGGTTATATGTGTCATTTGATATGACAATACAGCGTTGTAAAAACGGAGCTAGTTGAAGCTAGCTAGCATACAGAAAATTAAAACTTTTTTACTAAGAAGTGCTGCCAAGCCGTTATTTGTCCAATTTTTCCCAAACTTGGCAGGGATACACATTAAAATGTGTTCTAAATCAGAAAAAAAAATAGTTTATTTATGAATAAAAGTCAGGAAAGGGTGGGGTTGCTGATCTGTAAAGGTGGAGTGACAGGAAATCGGGTTCCATGCCACAGGGAGGCAGAGTGGAGGAGGAGCCAGACGAGTGTGATTTCAAGCAGGAGGTGTTACAGGAGTTTGTGGGACAGCCACGGGGAGGAGTTTAAGAGAAAGAGTGAGTATGGAAACAGACTACGCTACAGACTAGTACAGGAAGTGTGTAAACAGTAACTCAGATCTAGACAGTGAGGGAAAGTCACTGCAGAATGTGTGATTTGTTTTATTGTAAGTGGACTTCAAGCTTTAGTGACTCTGGATTTCAATGAGTGAATTTCTAAGAGAAAATTCAGGAGAAAGCTGAGAAAGTAAGCTTTCTCATCATATAAGTGTAATAATGGTTAAACATTGTGAAGTAAGCATTTATTCATGTGTAAAAAATATGTATGAAAAATGTGCAGTCCAGGCTGACAGGACAAGGCAGCCTTGGAATGTTCAGAGAGAGCAGTTAGGATTCAAAGGTTCAATTCCATTGTGGCTTATGTTGCTGCAGGATTCCAAGCAGGAATTGCATGTGATTGGTGCAGAGGGCTGGAACAGGGTTGTGTCCACTCAGCGACTAGGATTTGGGTAAATTGGAATGCTCAGAGAGTATAAAGGGAACTGCATAGCTCAGCTGAAGAGAGTTTGAGCAGGGAGAGTGACCTGAAGGGACCAGACCAGACCAGAGGGAGTCCAGCCTACAGAGGCCTACCATTTTGATAGTGTCTGGGGGACCAGCCTTCAGTTTAAAGTAATAGATATAGGGGATCACCTGTATCCCAGTGCTAGGGATAGCAGGGTAGTCAGTGAGAGTAGGGCCAGTGTTTAGAAAGCCTGCTGCTTTTAGTACCTGAAATATTTCCCACAGGTTTCCAGTTTTCAGCAAAGAAGATTGCAACAACTACAGTGCCAGGTGCCTCCTCAATTCACATCAGCAATCATCTGCCAGCTCCATGGGTCCAAGGACACTGTTTTCTTCAAGCCTGTTAACCCATGCAAAGGTGCTGCATCTATTTAGCGAATAACTATAGGCACATCTACCTTGTTACGTCTAGGTGACTCTGTGGGTGTGGTGTGTGTCCTGGTTGATATAAAGAATTGGCACCTAACGTGGGGCCAGTGCCATGCAAGTCACATCATATATGCATCTGCAATGGTGCCGGAATGGTTTGAAAAGTGGTAGGGCCAAGGACGTAAGAGGAAAATTTTCCCCTATTAAATATATTACCATGATAGCAAAAAGTGATAGGGCCACTAATAAAAGCGATAGGGCCATGGCCTAGTGCCCCCAGTTCCAGCACCTATGTCGTCTGTTAGTGTTATAGTTTGCTGGCTGGAGAAAGTACACCCACAAGCGCTGCTTCACTCTGTAAATCCAGTAACACAGAAAAGTTTCAGATTGTCCCGGTTCTGCTATGCCAGTCCAAGCTGTTGGCAGATCCAGGCTATCAGTACCCATGCCATCAAGAGACCCACAAGCCTGACTCAACTTACAAATTTAAGAACACAGAGCTCTCTGCAAACAGTAAACAGCACTCGTTGCAATATTTATTTTTTTGTCATTTCTGACAAAAAACTGTTAACTCTTTAAATGCTGCGGCAGGGCTGAGGAACACTAGTAACCACTAATTTAATAGGGGGGTTACACTAACAAGCATAGGTCCCAGAACTGGGTGGGGGGCAGTATGGCCAAGTGGTAAGGCCTTACCCTATCAGTTTTTGCAATCATGTTAATTTATTACTAGGAAGGACAGTGCATTTAAAGTGCAGTATGTGCTGTGAAATGTATTACTTAAGCAATAAGGCATGACAAGGTGTGTGTTATCATGTAATAACGTCACTCCTGGGGTGGGTTGAAGCACGAGGCAAAGTCGAGTGCTTCCACCACCCCAGTAGTGACGTTATTACACGATAACACACACCTTGAAGTGCCTTATTGCAATTATACAATGGCTCGATATTATACAAAACAAAAATAAAAATGTTTTTAGCAGATTTTTAGTGAGGCAGAGTATCTTTGTTTCTGAAAAACAAAAGCCATATCAGCCATATCCTCATCCAAAAAATCAGCACAGTGATGTTATTGTGTAATATCATCACTGTCTCAGGCACTCACTGACCAATCAGAGTCCAGGAACTTTTCTTGCCATTGTGTAATTTCTAATCATTCTCTTTATGGATTGCAGGGTGTTTTGGAAAGTGAAGGCTTGAGTAATGCTGATCAGGATGGGCTAGGTTCATGGCTGGAGGAGTTACAATTTTTTTTAAATTTAGTATGCTTTTTTCCCCTTCCAACAACCAGCCCCAATTGGTCGTACCCATTCACCCAGCCCCATCTATATCACCTGCCTTCCCCAACACTTACCTCTCCTCGTATTCACACCTGGCTTACTTCCCAGAGTGGAGCTGTCACGCCGGCCCCCATCGGTCCTACCATCTCACCCAGCCCCATCACCTGCCTTCTCCGGGACTTATCTCTCCTCATACATATACCTGGCTTACTCCCCAGACTGGGGTTGTCAGGACAGGCAGCTCTACTCTCAAAAGAGACTTGGTTAGTGCTTTCAAAAGCAGGCGCCACGGCTGGCAGTGTGGGGCCTGTCCCCGTAAATGTCCTCCTGCAGTGGCTGGTGTTTTTCCCTTTTTTTCTCTTCCCAGACCCTTTGGATGCCAAGAAGAGCTCCCGATGTGTGAGCACGCATGCGCATGTGTTGCATGTCAGAGGTCATCGGCATCCTCCAGCCTAGCTTCACAGATCTGCTTGCACCACATGTAGTCACCCAGGTAGTGACAGTAGCGGAATCTGACCACTCTTCTCCTTGAGGTGGAAACTTATGAGGCTCAGCTCACTTCCCCCTACCAGGCCTCTGATGACTTGGCTCGTTCCTGAACCCGGGTCACCAGTGTCATGAGTGGTAGCACTACTGCTGCCCCTGCAGGCCAGCCCCAGCTGAGTTAAGTTTAAAAAATGAAAAGGAAGTGTCAAGTCTTTAGGGGGCATCAACAAAGTAGGCACAGGAAGCTGCTGTAAGTCATGGGGATGGGGGAGGGAGTTACTCCACATATTACAAACTTCAGTTAGAAAAAACAGGACTTTGGGTGAATCCACTCAGTTGGGGGGAGGGAATTATACCTCTTATATCCTTGGTCCTACCAATTGTTAGGCCATTCCACCACCTCTACTAACCAAGCTCATTTGTGCAGACAAAGCACTACATCACACACAGCAGCAGTAGTCATGTATTCCTGTACTTGCCAATGACAGCTGGGTACTGAACTTCTCTGTACAAACTTCCTCACACTGCCAAGCCAATGTGTCCTCTCAACCCTGCCCTAGAAAGTCCACTTTTATTACATGCAGGAATACGTCAGGCACCATGCTGCCCATCAGTCCTTATTTGGCCTCTCTCGTGACTGCCAGCAAGGAGGCTGATTAATGTCGATTTTAGTGATGGCTTTTGTGATGTCAAGTAATTGCCCACCAGCAACTGAGCTGAGACCTCCAGAACTCATTTCATATATAAACTAATGAATGGGCATCAGATGATGGCAGTATATGCTGCTACTGACCACAGACTGATTTGAAACAGCAACCAAGAAGTGAAAATCTTTGCAACTGATTGTTTAAGCTGTGAGCTACCGTGCCGCTGTTTATCCATATAGCTCTACATATTTTATATCATATCCATTTTTGTTTCCATTACTAATAACATATATAGCTATTTTTCTTTCATAAGTGTATAGGCAGCAGAGAGGATGTACCAATCTCAGGCTGCATTTCCAGTTCCTAACCCTTCAGGGCTGCTCAGTCAATGTTCTCTGCTGCTCAGCACTAATAAAATTCAGCCCTTATTTTCTAGTTTCCAAGTATAGCTCAGCTATAATTCAGAAGTGATCTGTCGACCCTTGGGGGGGTCACTTCCCGAAAATAACTAAAGTCACCATGCTACCCACACTAGCAAAATGCTGTCTGTATGCTTTGCTGCCATCTAATGGTTTAGAGATATAATGTATTTTTTGTGCTGAATACAATTACTATTCTTTTTCTATCTACAGCCTTTCCCAGGAGTCTTTCTCAGCAAATGCCCACATTTGCTGCAGCACAAATAGGGTCTTGGGGTCAGCTCCCCCTTGGTTTCATTGCTGCCTGCTGCTATGAAACATAGAAAGTGGTTATGAGTAAAGAAGAGCTCATTGAAAGAGGTGTTCCAAATATGTCATTTTCCTAAATGTTGAAATCTTTCTAGTTTACTTTCTTTGGCAATTGAATTATTTAAAAAAAATGTAAACAGCAGAAAAACAAGCTCCAAGCTCCCCATTCTTGGTCTGCATGTGGTCTTCAAGATGCTGACAGGGCCTCAATGTGACTTTCATTAGGCTGAAAAGAAAATCTGTAGGTTTTTAACCCTTTGAAACCATTTTATAGTTCAAAAAAACTAAAAGCTGGGGAGAATGTTAGACACAGTCTAGATGATACAATCTTTCCTTTTTTTTTTTTATTTATTCCATTTTGCAATAATACCAGTTGTCTCAGAGGGATACAATGAAGCAATGCACAAGCAATTATTAAAAGTTAATATAAATTACAAATAGACAACTTCTCTCTAGCTACTACATAACAAAATGAACGAGTATCAGTTAGTCTTGACTTAACCCAGTAAAGGAATGCTATGGGGATATGACAGTAGGATATAAACTATACCAAATTACTGTTTATTATACAAAACTTATTAAAAGGTTTGACTTTATCTGTCATGGAATAACAAATAACCTAAAAAGTATAGATTTCCCAGCTCCAAGAATTAAGCTGTGGGCCAATACCACTAGGATACTTTTCAAGAAATTCTCCAAATTGTGATTAAAAATATTCAAAAAGAATAAACTGTACTTTCTGAGCCACATGCGTCTTATATCTAAAACTGTGCACAGCATTACAGTATATCAAGAGAAGAAAAAAAACTGCATCAAACATTGCAAGCAAAATTGGAGGCAGTATGGCACAGTGGGTTAAGGCTCTGAACTGCAAATCTGGAGACCTGGGTTTGAATCCCACAGCCCCCTAGGTGCATACTGTGTGACCCTGAGCAAGTCACTTAACTTCCTTGTGCTCCCAGGTTGCACCTGCAAACAAGCTTTCAGCTTAGTGCGTCTCACCTGGTAAAATAATTGGTAAAAAAAAATAAATAAATAAAAAATTGTAATAAAGAACCTCGAGACAAAATAATACTCCAGATCAACAGTTCAAGATGTAAAACGTCTCATACACCAGCAATGACTTGCTACATGGCTGTCTGGTGCAATCTTGTGTTGAAGTTTGGCGCATAAAATCACAAGGACATGGTGGGGAAAAAACATGTCTATTAATAAGTCCCTAAAAACACCAAAAGTAAGAAAACTGCTGCAATATATTTAAACAGTAAGAACCAGTGGGAGACATTTTCAAAGGAGATGCACCGGTGCATCATAAGACATGCGTCACAGAGCAACATTCAAAGGGAAAAGATGCATCGCGCATCTCCAGCTGTGTCCAAGCACAGCAATAATGTATTTGGCACATCTCGAGGGGGTGTGCCCATGAATATGCGGCACATCCTCATATTCAGCCAAGATGGGTGGCGCAGCTTCCCCACGCATCTTGGAGACATGCTGCACAAAGTTAGGCAAGGAAGAACCATGCCCAAGTCCCAGCCACCCACAGGCAGGCTGCTGTACTACACACAGGAGCAAAGCAGCCCCCCACGCCGGTCACCAACACACCCCAACCATATGCCATAGTGCAGGGACCCCACTTCCTGTCCAGAACCCCATTCGGATTTGAAAAAAAAGAGCATCCCCCACCCCTTTTCCATAGTCTAGGGACCCCCCCCCACCCCATCTGGAACCTGATTCGGAATAAAAAAAATAATTATCTCTCATCCCTTTTTCCATAGTGTAGGGACCCCCCTCCCAGCCCAATCCCTGTAAATGTCAGTGTCATCCCCTTCTTTTCCATAGTGTAGGGTACCCCCACACCATACCATGATCGAGGTTTGCATAACAAACTCCTGCCACATACCCACCCCATTCGTATGCCACCCCCCACTGCATACCATCCCTGTTCAAATCATAATCAAGTTTCCATACTGTAGTGGTCCCCACACCCCAGTAGGCATGACTTCCTCCCCTCACCGCCACCCCTGACACCACCTGAGCCAGCGACTGGCTCAGCCCTCTGCTCACCACCACAGCCAGTCACTGACTGAACGGTCCAGGACCAGAACTGTAAAGATGATTGAGCACCTCATCACCAGCACGGTTCCATTCCTGGACTGTTCAGTCAGCAACTAACTGTGTGGTGAGCGGAGGGCTGAGCCAGTTGCTGGCGAGAGGGTGAGAGGGGGTGCAGGGAGGGGGTCATGCCTACCAGGGTGGGGGGGGCGCTACAATATGAAAATATCTGTGGCAGGGGATTATGATTCAATCAATCAATCTTTATTTTACCAGGTGAAGCACCATTGAGCAAGTTCATTTCCAAGGTGGGCCTGGGCATACAGAAATAACATCCAATACATAAGAGATACACATATGCATACACAGGTACAGCAATACTACTTCTGATAAAAGTAGCACAGGTATAACAGCAAAATAAAATACGGGCTATACATAGGGTGGGAATTCAAACAGGATACGAATGAGGCAGCATATAAGTATATAAAGCTATACATAAGCTAGATAGTCAGGCGAGATACAGAAGTTTCACACCAAAATGTTTGTTTTGAACAGTACATTTAAATATCCCGTACTGTTAGTATAAGGCAAAACATTATGTACCCCAAGAGAGTGGGAAGCAGCCAAGGGAAATTAGAACCTAGGAAGGAGCAGGAGGTGGAAGCCTGAGGTGGAATGCTTTAAGTGCATGTAGGAGGTCGGAGTTGGTCTCTAGGTGCCGTAACCTGACAGGGCATGTCAGGAGTAGCACTTACAGCATTCAGAGAAAGGTCTTGCATACAGGAGTTTGAATTCAGGGATTTCAATGGGAACTGCTAATTTTAGGGTTATTTGAAGCTTGTTCCAAAGCTGGGGTAGTGCGAAGCTAAGAGAGGAGCTGCCAAAGCGGGTTTTGACCTTCAGTAACATTAGGGAGATATAAGATTGGCTTCTCAGTGCAAAGTTGCCAGAGACACATAGAGGCAGACAGTTAGAGATGTACTAGGGCAACATCTTAGTAACTGCTCTGTAGGTCCAAAGGACAGCGTTCCTTTGTCTTCTGAAAACAAGAGATGGCCAACCCACTGCCGCATACAAGTCACAGTGATGGATAGAATAAAGTTTCCCAGAGATGAAACGAAGAGCTCTGTGATAGTGAACATCAAGTTTGGCTAGGGCTGTCCCATGAGCTTGACTGTAAACGAAGTCGGCATAGTCCAATAATGATAGGAAGGTAGTTAGGACCAGCCTCCTCTTTGACTCATAGGTGAGAAGGTGCTTGATTCTGTAGAATACAGAGCCTCTGCTTCAGTTTTTTTGCGATCTCATCTACATGAACCAGGAAGGACAGATGGCAGTCAATCCACGTTCCAAGATATTTAAATTTGTCAACATAGTCAAGGGGTTCATTGAGTCAGGTGGTGATCGGTTTCACAAAACCTGCTGTAGATGCCAGTGGAGCAACGCTATTCGGGGTCAGAATCATTGCTTTAGTTTTTTTCAGCATTTAGCAGCAATTTTTGCTTGAGCAAATTATGCTGCAGGATGTTGAAATCTTTCTGCAACTCTGTGCACGCCTGCTCGGTGGTAGGTCTAGACAAGTAGAGGACAGCATCATCCGCGAAGAGCTGAATGTCTGAGGATGAAACCCCCACATCAATATTGTTGATATAAAGCGAGAAGAGCAATGGACCCAGGATGGAACCCTGGGATACCCCTCTTTTGATAGGTTTCGGAGGGGAGAGGCTACCCACAGCTTTTACCTGCTGAGAGTGTCCGGAGAGGTAGGAGGAGAACCAGCTCAGGGATGTCTGGTATAAGCCAAAGGTGCGAAGGGTATTCAGAAGCAGTTCATGATCTACGGTGTCGAAGGCCTTGCTTAGGTCTAGGAAGACTGCGCACACCGATAATTTATCATAGAGGGCTTTCTGCCAGTCATTCGTTACCTTTGCGAGAGCAGTAATTGTGCTATGGTGGGGCCTAAAGCCTGACTGGACCTGGTGGAGTAGGTTAGAGGAGTCTAGATAATCTTTAAATTGCGAATTTACTACTTTTTCAAGTAGTTTGGAGAGAATAGGTAATAGCAAGATGGGCCTATAATTATTGGGGTCTGTTGGGTCACCAGATTTGAACGGAGGGATCACTTGGGCTGTCTTTCACATCTTGGGAAATGCACCCAGTGAAAGAGATAAGTTAAAGAGGTGTGTGATTGGAACAGCCAATACACGATAACTGATCTTTAAGAAGTATGGCTCAACATGGTCAGCACCAGCGCTTTTCCTGACGTCCAGGTGCAGTAACAGGTCCTCTACCTCCTTGAGGGAGACAGAACGGAAAGAGAAGGAAGAGGCAGATTGGGTGTGGTGAGGATTTGATGCTACCTGTGCTAAGGATTGGGTGCGAAGGTGGCTGGCCAGCGAGGAGTCAAAGGCCAGTCCTGCAGTGGCAAAGTGGTCATTCAGAAGATTGAGGATCCCCACTTTGTCAGTGATGACTATGTCACCTTTCGAGATTTTTGATGGAAGAGACCCAGTGAGAACATGACCTTCGATGTCTTTGAGTGTTTTCCAAAATTTTGCGGGACAGTTGGCAGAGGAAGCCAGCGAAGTTTGGTAGAAAGAAGCTTTTTTAGTTCTGGTTAGCTTCGTGCAGAAGTTCCTGGCAGCCCTAAAAGCAGCCCAATCTTCAGGGAGCTTTGTTTTCCAAGCCTTTTTCCATAATTTGTCCCTACTATGTAGGGCTGTTCTCAGCTCTAGTGTAAACCACGGAAAGGATCTTTTCTTTATCCTGGTTTTGACTAATGGGGCATGCGTGTCAAGCGCGTTTAGTACAATGGCTTCAAATGGCTTATAGGTATCCTTGACTGTTTTGGTCAGGTAAAATTCCTGCCATAGCAGAGACTCCTGGATATCCTCAATGAGGGTATAAGTGTCGAGATTACGCACACATCTTTTGAAGGTGTACACAGAGGAAGAGGGGGGTTTAGATGCAGTCCTTATGCAAGCAATGGGACAATGGCCGCTGCTATCCGAGAAGAATAAACGGTTCCCACTTAGCTCTGTTCCCCTTGTTCAGAGGTACCAGGCAGGTATGCCCCCTATCTATTCACTCTGTATGTTGAACCCATAGCCCAACACTTACGACGACAAGACAGAATGGAAAGCTACCCCATCCTGAACAACCAGCATAAGATACTGTACTACGCAGATGACCTCCTCTTTTACATTACAAATCCGGTAAACTCCCTACCAGAACTGGAGACCAATTTTCACCTAATAGAACAGGTACCAAGATACAAAATTAACCCAGACATAACCAAAATCATGCTAATTCATCAACCCCTATCTGAAATACTTAGGCAGTGATATACATTTTAAGTGGAATCGTTCTCACATAAATTATTTGGAATCCAAACTACAGCAGACCCAACTAAAACTTTAGAACTAAATTTTGATAATCTATTTACCCACACACAGGTAGACTTGAAGAGATGGCTGCATCTCTCCATATCACTACTACCCAGGGTCCAGTCAGTCCAAATGAACTTACTCCCCTGATTCCTCGCCTTAATGCAGAATATACCTCTCCCCCCCTCTCAACAAGAAATAAACAGATGGCACAGAGCCATATCAAAGTTCTTATGGGAGGGGAGTCAACCTCGAATAGCCCTGTGGAAACTTCAGCTCCCTAACGAGCAGGGGGGCTTTCCTTCCCCAATCTGCAAAAATACTCGCTCGCAGCAATGCTGATGCATATGTCAACATGGCTGCTACCTGCAGACAATGTCCCACAGTGGTTACATGTAGAAAGGGCTCTTTCAAGGCTCCCCATATACCACATCATGGTATTTCAACCACAGCCAGCACATATCCAGGAGACCAAATCTCTGTACACTAAAGCCATCTTGCAGGGTTAGATAAAGTTTATCCGACTCCCGGAACACCAGTTAGGTGCTAAGTGGATGGGAATTCCCTTAGCAGACCCTCACTTTCTTCTGGCAAAGTTAGGTGGAACATTTAAACTGTGGTCAAACCAAGGTCTGTGTTGTCGAGGCACAGGTCAGGAAGCATAGGGATTACCAAGAGCAGTTGTAGAATTCACCAAAAATATTTTACAGTAGCAGTAACCAAAAAAATAAACTTAAGTATAACTATGTACAAAGGAGAAAAAAACAGTAGTTTTCCCTGAGTCTCTGTGCCCCTTTTTCTTCCTTTAAGCAATTGCAGCTTAGCTCCTTTATAAGTCCTTTCAACCCCCATCCTTAGCAAGCATCCTGTTTTTGTAAATATCAGGCAGGAGTTGCTAGAACTTCTTGAGTTGAGGCCCCCTTTTGCCCAACTTGTGCAAAAGGCTTAAAAATTGAACTCTGGTAACCTCTGAGTTTTCCAAAATTATCTTAAAATTATATACATTTCAACAGTAATGCTATATATTTTCCAAACACAAGGGATCCCAATATCAGTTACATTTCCATACAATGATTTGCCACATATTTCTATATCAGCAGATCTAGATATGCAAGGGAAAAAAACAGACAGCAAGAGAAAACTGAGAGACAGCGAGAGGCAAAGAGCTGAGAGGCTGTCGGGTTGATCAAGTCTGAAGTCTCACAGGAAAATCTGGCTGTGCAACCAGATAGAGAAATAGACAGGAAAGGAAAGATCCTTGCATTTAAACACTTTATCCATAACAAATGGGACAGGGTCCTATTCTACCCCGTCACATACACCACCCCCTCCTTAAGAAAGGGTCCTACAAGAGCTTGCTAAGCTCAGGGTGGATAAGGCAATGGGACCTGATGGCATACATCCCAGGGTACTTAAGGAGCTAAAGGTGGAACTAGCAGAGCCATTAGCAGAACTGTTTAGTGAGTCTCTGAGCACAGGAAAGGTTCCAGAAGACTGGAGAAGGGCTCATGTGATCCCGCTCCACAAGAGTGGTAGCAGGGAGGAGGCAGGGAACTACAGACCAGTCAGTCTTACCTCAGTAGTGGGCAAGATTATGGAGGCACTCCTTAAGGAAAGGATAGTGCAACACCTGGAATTTATAGGGGGCACAGGATCCAAGACAGCATGGGTTTACAAAAGGAAGGTCCTGTCAAACTAATCTCATAGATTTCTTTGACTGGGTAACCAGAGTGGTGGACCAAGGGGAGAGCAGTTGATGTCGCCTACCTTGACTTCAGCAAAGCTTTTGACACTGTTCCACATAGAAGATTGATAAATAAGCTGGGTAGGCTCAGGACGGGTCAGAAGTTGGTCAACTGGGTGGCAAACTGGTTGACAGGCAGAAAACAGAGAGTGGTGGTAAATGGTATACAGTCAGAAGAGATGCAAGTCACAAGTGGGGTACCTCAGGGATCAGTCCTGGGGCCAGTCCTCTTCAACATCTTCATTAGTGACCTTGCAGATGGACTAGGGGTAGGCTTGTCTGTTTGCAGATGACACCAAGATCTGCAACAGGTAGATGATCCAGATGGGGTGGGCAGAATGAGAAGAGATCTGGATAAACTAGCAAAATGGTCAGAAGAGTGGCAACTGGGATTTAATGCAAAGAAGTGCAAGATCTTGCACATAGGGAAGAGAAACCCTGAAGCCACCTATAGGCTGGGAGGGGAGTTGCTAGCAGTCACAAAGGAAGAAAGAGACTTGGGCATCATCATCACTGATGACCTGAAATCATCCAAGCAGACCTCTAAAGCAGTAGGTAAGGCTGGGGGGGTGTTAGGGTGTATTAGTAGGGGTATCACAAGTCATAAGAGGGAGGTAATAATCCCTCTTTACAAGACACTGGTTAGGCCCCATCTGGAGTACTGCATGCAGTATTGGAGGCCACACCTTCACAAGGACATTAACCAAATTGAGGCAGTCCAGAGAAGGGCAACCAAAATGGTGCAGGGACTGCATCAGAAGACATATGAGGACAGATTAACAGAGCTCAATATGTACACCCTTGAGCAAAGGAGGGAGAGAGGTGATATGATTGAGGCATTCAAGCACCTTAAGGGCATTAACAAAGTGAAAGAGTCTAATTTTAAATATAAGAAAAATAGCAGGACAAGAGGACACAGCATGAGATTAGAGGGGGGGCCGATTAAGGGGGAATGTGAAGAAATTCTTTTTCACAGAAAGGGTGGTGGATGCATGGAATGGCCTACCTCAAGAAGTGGTGGCTATGAATACAGTGCAGGGCTTCAAACAGGCATGGGATAGGCATAAGGGAGCAATACAAATGAGTATGAATAGATAGGCCACTGACAGAGCAAAGGCACATTTATAAGGTAGAAAAAGAAATGGGCAGACTGGATGGGCCATGCGGTCCTTATCTGCCGTCAACTTCTATGTTTCTATGAGGGAACCTGTTTTATTAAACAGGTTTCCAAAACTTTTTATTAATTCTCTAATAACAATTGCTTTCAGAAATTAAGCACATGTCCATTAACTTTTTTTTAACAGTACAGCAAACAGTACAGTTCAAACCCATACATTTGTTTTTTTAACCTCCAAAATCCTCAATTCCTGAGCCATATCTTGACAGAAAATCAGCATTACTATTCTCTTTATCAGATTTGTGAATCACTGTGAATTTAAATGGCTGTAGTGCCAGCTACCACCTTATGATTCTGGAATTCGTATCTTTCATCTGGTTAAGCCAACAGAGAGGATTGTGATCTGTTACAAGAACAAAGTCAGTTCCTAGCAAATAAAACTTAAGGGACTCCATGGCCCATTTTGCTGCTAAACATGCCTTTTCGATACTGGAGTACATTTTCTCTCTGTCATGTAACTTCCTGCTTATGTACACAATAGGATGTTCCTTCCCATCTATATTTTGACTCAGTACTGCACCTAGGCCTACCTCTGATGCATCTGTTTCTAGCAAAAAATGGTTTCTCAAAGTCTGGGCTTCTTAAAACAGGGGCTGAACATAATGCAGCCTTAATGGCTTGAAAAGCTTCATCATACTCTGGGGTCCATTTCATATTATTTGGGTACTGTTTCTTTGAGAGTTCAGTGAGAGAAGTAGCTAATTCAGCGAAGTTGGGAACAAATCTCTGATAATAACCAGCCAGCCCTAAAAAGGACCTGACATATTTCTTTGTATTAGGGACAGGGCTGTTAGAAACCTCTGGCTTAACTTCTCCATTTCCGCAACACATTGCCCAAATATCTGGTTTCCTGCATGCCTAATGCACATTTAATAGGATTAATAGTCAGACCTGCATTTTTGAAAACTTGGACAACTGCTCGTAGGTGTTCCAGGTGGCTTTCCAGTCTGGACTGTACACCATGATATCATCCAGGTACGCAGCACAATAACCAGTGTGAGGGGATAAAATTACATCCATGTACCGCTGGAATGTAGCTGGCGCACCATGTAAACCAAAGGGCATGGTGGTGAACTGATAGAATCCTATAGGAGTGGCAAATGCAGTTTTATCTCTGGATTCTTTAGCTAAAGTTATAAAATGGGCATGTAAAAATAAGCATTCTGATTGGCTAGAAATGAAGTGTCATATATGTTTTACAAACAGAAAAAAAAAGTACAGGTAAATAAATCAGTGCCCCTAAATGGAATGTTCAGAGCTAGACATGGAATGTTACGATGTGCCAGTGGAACATTCGTTTTTTAAAGGCCACCATTGTTTTTAGACTCGGTAAGCGAGGGAGTGAATGTCTTGCTGACAATCCCACTCCCAAAACACCACAGTTACTGTACTAATAATGCCTGCATTTGCGATTTCGTTGATAGTTCTGCTGCCGACCCGCTGCAGTTAGAAATCTTGATTTCAATGCTTTGCTGACAATCCTGTTCCCGACCCGCCTCAGTTAGAAATCTTGATTTCAATGCTTCATTATCACAGCACTTGTACACATTTCCCTATTCCACTTAAACGGAGTTCTTACTCTGCATCCCGCATCAATGCTTTGTCGGTCTCTTCTGTGTGTGGCCATTGCGTTGCCAAACTGAACACATCACTCGTGATCTCTTTCTGTGGCCATCATGCTGTTTCACATATCTTCCATTTATTGTAAACTGCAGTGATACTCCCCAATAAAAACGACTACTAAGCTGTCTCTAGGAGTCCCCGTTTGCTCCTGCTGCAGTTCACTTAGCATGTGTCAGTTTCAACTGTAATTTATCATTGTAAGTAGATAAGTTTAAAAAGGAAAGCTTTTCCTGCCTTGTTTGTCGGGCAATGGATTTCAACATACTGTGTCATTTAGACATTTCTGAAGCAGTTTACTGTGTCAATTAAAAGGAACTATTTTTCCTTGTGTAGGGACACTGTTCAAATAAAGTTATATTTTAATGTAAATACAATATTTTCTGAATCTTTTTTTAATTTCTAATAAAAGTTCTCCATTTTATAAGTGCAATAAGACACTCCGGGGTATGTGTTGAACATATATTACCGCACGGCTGTGACTGAAGTCACTCGCCAGTGGCCTCGTAACTTACTATGCCCCAGCTGTGTGGAAGTATATGTTCAACACATACCCCATCGTGTCTTATTGCTTACGTATTTGCCAGTAACCCTTGGTGAGATCGAGGGTACTGATATACTTTGCACTCCCCAGTCTGTCCACCAAATCATCTATTCTGGGCACAGGATAACTGTCAAATACTGACACTTGATTAAATTTCCTAAAATCAATGCATACTCTAACAACCCCTTCTTTTTTGTTTACAATTACCATGGGAGATGACCAAGCACTCCTCAACTCCTCTATGATACCCAATTCTTTCATTTTTATGTTTGCTTGCATGCATGTGCAAGAAACATAGTGCCATCATCGGAGATTTCGGAGATGTGTCACCTCCTCCTCCAATTCAGTCAGTGTGTTGGCAGGCACGGCCCCTGTAAGCCAATGCATGCTGGAGCTGTCTATGACAAGCTCCAAAATGCAGTGGCATACAATTCAAAGGGGAACTCACGCTTGGTGAGCAGCAATGGTCTCGCTTGCTCATGCAGCTCCCCCACACACACACACACAGACACCAAGCAGACGCGCCACTTCCCCACCCCCACACGCACGCGCACACACTGAATAGCCGACGGAGGTGCCCAATCCCCTCGGCTGTGCTGTGTTCCCCCACCTCCCCCAAAGCCTTTAGAAAATGCCACGCTGGGTGCCCACTCCAGCGTGTAAATAATAACCCGGCAAGGGTACCCCAATCCCAAGTCGGCTCCACTGTCCTCACCCCCGAGTAGTTAGCGCCACGCGGGAGCCCACCCCAGCGTGGCAATCCATACTTGGCCGACGGGGTGCCCAACTCCGCCGGCTGAACGACCCCCAACTGTCCTTGTGCCACACTGGGAGCCCACCCCAGCATGGCAAATGTCCGTGTCGTCTTTTTTTTTTGTACCTGTAAAGAAAAACGGTCCCAGTAGTCTCCCTGGCCCCCTCCCACAACCCGCACCCACCCACTGCGCCTTGCCTCCCCACCCCCCTCACCCCATACTTACCTCCGGACCTCGGCGCGGCGATCTTGATGGACGGGAACACGCCTGCACTCTTCAAAGCCGACCGCGAACTGAGAAATGCCGGTAAGCTGTATAATGGGCTATATGGGGGTTTCAACTCTGTTGCATATCTCAGGCATTTTGGAATTTTGACCAAATTTTCAAGATGGGGTTTTGAGGACCCCTTCTCATGAATGATGTCACTGTCATAGTGTTATTCGGGCCGAAGGGTGATTTGCAGATCACTGCACAGATACTGTAGCGAAATCACCGCCGGATCGTCTTCTGTAACAGTGACATCGAAAAATCATGTTAAGTAGTGTAAAAATCAAAAATGTATGTTTCTGGCGTCGTTGTGCAGTTCCTACGCAGGCTCGTAAGTTCGCGAATTTTTCAATATTTTCACTCCAGATTTTCAACATTGCCATTTTACCACACCTTCTTATGAGTAGTACAGCTGTCATTTTTCACATCTCACCCAAAATGTGTTTCCGCCCATGTAGCACACAATGGCGCAGTCGGTGTGCGAAATCAATGTACGGGACAAATTAATAGAATCACAGTGACACTGTTCATGTGCAGAGGTCTTAAAATGGCTATGTTGAAAATTTGGTGAAAAAATTCCAAAAAATGACTGTTTTACGAGCGTGCGTTGCGCAGTTCCTACGCACGCTCATGAGGTCGCGAATTTTCAATATTTTCACTCCAGATTTTCAACATTGCCATTTTATCACACCTTCTTATGAGTAGTACAGCTGCCATTTTTCACATCTCACCCAAAACGTGTTTCCGCCCATGTAGCGCATAATGGCGCAGTCGGTGTGCGAGATCAATGTACGGGACAAATTAAGAAAATCACAGTGACACTGTTCATGAGCTGAGGTGTGAAAATGGCTATGTTGAAAATTTGGTGAAAAAATTCCAAAAAATGACTGTTTTACGAGCGTGCGTTGTACAGTTCCTATGCACACTCTTAAGTTCGTGAATTTTCAATATTTTCACTCCAGATTTTCAACATTGCCATTTTACCACACCTTCTTATGAGCAGTACAGCTGTCATTTTTCACATCTCACCCAAAACGTGTTTCCGCTCATGTAGCGCACAATGGCGCAGTCGGTGTGCGAAATCAATGTATGGGACAAATTAAGAAAATCACAGTGACACTGTTCATGAGCAGAGGTCTTAAAATGGCTATGTTGAAAATTTGGTGAAAAAATTCTTAAAAATGACTGTGTTACGAGCGTGCGTTGCACAGTTCCTATGCATGCTCATAAGTTTGCAAATTTAATATTTTCACTCCAGATTTCCAATATTGCCATTTTATTACACTTCCTTATGAACAGTACAGCTGCAATTTTTCATATGTCATCCAAAATGTGTTTTCGCACATGTAGTGCACAATGGTGCTGTTGGTGTGCGAAAGCAATGTTTAGGACAGATTAAGAAAATCACAGTTACACTGTTCATGAGCAGAGGTCTTAAAATGACTATGTTGAAAATTTGGTGACAAAAGTCCATAAAATGACTGTGTTACGAGTGAGCATTGCGCAGTTTCCACGCACCCTCGTTGGTTCATGACTTTGTCATATTTTCAGTCCAGATTTTCACCAGTGGCATTTTTCCACACTTCCTTATGAACAGTACAGCTGTCATTTTTCACAACATGGCTGAAGTGTGTTTTCACACTTTCAGCGCAGAGATGCGTGGTCGCTGTGGGAAATCATTGTTCGGCACAGATAAAGAAAATCACAGTGACACTGTTCATGATCGGAGGCACCAAAATGCCTGAGTTGACAATCTGCTGTAAAAAATCCCCAACCTAATTATATTACGGGTGTGCGTTGCACAGTTTTTATGTACGCTCGTGACTTCACCATTTTATTTTATATTTTTACTACAGATTTGCAACATTGACATTTTTTACACCTCCCCATGAACAGTACAGCTGTCATTTTTTACATCCTGTTCGGAATGTTTTTGCACCTGTGGTGCTAAATGCCGTAGTCACTGTGCATAAGCAGCTTTCGGCTAACAAACTGATATTCCCCCTGTTCATGAGGTGGGGTCACAAAAAAAACATGTTGAAAATTTGGATTGAAAATACCAACGAATGCCTGAGGTATTAGGGTTTCCAACCATAACGCCCAACCCTGTAGAGAATGACAGGCATCAGGGGTGTGACTTGGGATTCTTGCCTGTGATGCTCATACCATTCCACACCCTGCAGTCAGTGAGAGCATCGAGATATGCCTTGGACTCTTACACCTAAACTTCACCCCATTCTCCTATATCGCACCCATCTCACCATATTTTCTAATGAAATGGGGTGCGCATAAGACCAAAGACCCCAAGGAACACTGTGACACTTGTCAGTGTCTGCAGGGTGGGGTGGTGAAATGCATGGCAAGTATGCCTGACAACCCAAAGGCACACCCCAATGCCTGTCACTCTCTGCAGGGTGGTGGTGGGGTTGGCTTCAGTTCAATACTTCACTGCCATTCCTATTACGCAGCTCTGTAACTTCTACACTACCACTGCCAATGCCAGCAAGCAAACATTCGGCATTGACAAATGCTTGTTTGTATTTCCTTAACCACATCAGCTCTTAGCTGCTCTGGCAACCTGTATGTCTTTTGCCTAATGGGACGAGCATTCCTTGTCACTATTACGTGCTCAACCACTTCTGCTCGGCCTGATACCATGGTAAAAGTACTGCTAAACGTCTTTAGCACATTATGAATGTCTGCAGTTTGTTCTGAGGTTAAGGAAACATTCACTTTTACAGCATCAGCATTTGCAGTTTGTTCCAGTCTATCATAGGCTACATCAATCTCTTCGTTATCAGTTTCTGGTAAAACCAGCAAAGTAGCTTTTGGCATTTTTTCAACTCATTTCTTGAGGAGGTTAGCATGGTATATCTTAGTGGGATTTTTCCTGTCAGAGATCTCAATCTCCTAGTTAACAGTGCCAATACATCTAAGAACCTTATAAGGTCCTTGCCACTTCATTAACAGCTTATTTTCTGTTGTGGGTAACAGTAGCAAAACCTTTTCACCTGGCTCGAAAACATTTCCTTTTACCTCATGGTCATAATACACCTTCTGCTGGTTTTGGGCCTCTTCCTGATTACTACGGGCAATTTAATAATAATAATAATTTTATTTTTAAGGCGCCGGAGTTGCATAAATAACAAATCAAAACAGTAAAAATCATTAAGAAATACAATTAAAACAAAACAATCATAACAGTCAGTGTTCTAAAAATGCAGTTTCCCATAAAAAAGTCTTCAAACCTCTCTTAAAGCCCTCCACAGAAGTGCACTCCCGCAACCGATGGGGTAGAGAGTTCCAAAGGTTGGGGGCTGCATACGCAAATGCCCGAGCACCCAAAGATTTCAAATTCACCCTTGGAACCTCTAGCAACCCCTCGTCAGCCGAGCAGAGTGATCAATTTGGGTGATAAGAAACCAGAAGTTCTTTCAGATAACCTGGGCCCATATCATGTAGAGCTTTGAAAGTCAGCAAGCCGACTTTAAAGGTGATCCGCCACCGAATTGGCAGCCAGTGCAGTTCACGCAGCATCGGAGCAATATGACAGGATCTGCTAGAACCTGTCAAAAGCCGGGCTGCAGCGTTCTGCACTAGCTGCAGGTGATGGATTTCAACCCCTGAAAGCCCTAGGTAAAGGGAGTTGCAATAATCCAAGTGCGAGGACACGAAGGCATGAACTAACGTTGGTAGGTCGGCAGACGGAACAAGATGCCAGATCCTGGCGATGTTCCTAAGATGGTAAAAGGAAGTCTTAATGACTGCAGACACCTGCGAGTGCAGTGTCAGCCCATCGAGAAGAACCCCCAGGTTCCGCACCCGTTCAGAGGTCGGGAGAGAAACGCCTCCCAGAAAAATTTCGAAGCCGATCAATGACCCGAATTTCATCTGACGAATTCGGTCCAACCAGTACCTCAGTCTTATCAGAATTCAACCTCAGCCAGCTAGAATTCATCCATTCCTGGATTTCGGTTAGACAGTTATTAAAGACCGAGAGAGCTCCAATCTGGTCGGGGCCAAAAGAAAGGTAGAGCTGGGTATCATCTGCATAACAGTAAAACCTCAGCCCATACCTCCTTACAATGTCTCTGATGGGTAGCATATACACCGCAAATAACATGAGTGACAATATTGAACCCTGGGGCACTCCACAAGACAAAGCCGTTGAATCCAAGGAAAAAACCCGGACATAACTCTTTGTGATCTTCCAGTGAGGAATGATGAGAACCATCTTAAGACGGTTCCAGATATTCCACAGAACATCCTCAGGCGTTCTATCAACACCATGTGATCTACAGTGTCAAAGGCTGAAGAAAGTTCAAGAAGAACCAAAATGGAACAACTCTTCCGATCTCTAGCCATCAAGAGATCATTGAGCACCCGAACCAACGCTGTCTCGGTACTATGTCTTTTACGAAAACCGGACTGGAGGGGTTCATAAACGTCATGGATGGTCAAATGGTCTTCCAGTTGTGCAGCCACTACTTTCTCAATCACCTTCCCAATAAAGGGAAGGTTAGAGATAGGTCTGTAGTTTTCCAGACAGTCAGGGTCCGCAGTAGCTTTCTTCAGAGGGTGTCACCACGCCTCTTTCAGGGCTAGAAACTCACCCGATTCAAGGAGCACCTGACTATCTGAAAAGGACTGGACCAATGATGTCAATGCAACCCAAAATTAGGGAGGTTGGTCCAGGGTCCAAACTACAGCACGTGGGCGCATATGCTGGATGATCCTCATGACATCAATGAACTCCAGCTGACTGAGGAACTCCAGGAAAGCAGGCACCGTGATCTCACTGGTTCACGGCAACCCCATAGAGTGTGATGGCAACAACTCAACCCTAATGTCGGCCACCTTATTTACGAAGAACCGAGCAAGCTCATCGCACTCCAATTGCAAAATAACTTTCCGAACTTGAAGACAGGCTGGGTTGCACAGTCTGTCCACAGTTCGAAACAGCTGAGCTGGTCGATTCCAAGCAACTGCAATCTCCCTGGACAGGAACTCTGCCTTCTTACAGGTGATTGCAGATTGGTAGACCAAATAATGATCCATCAATCTAAGGTGGTCGGCATCAAGGGTGGACCTTCACCTCTGTCTCCACATCGCCCTCAACGTCCCATCAAACCAAGGGGACTTGGGGCGGAGGGAGAGGGGGCGAACACAAACTGGAGCAATAAGATCCAGAGCCCCAGCAACGGCTGTGTTGTAGGCTGACATGAGGGTCTCTGGATCACTGCTTGCCAACGCGGGAGACGAGAGGTCAAGTACCGCCACAAGGCCTTGGGGATCTATATCCCGCAAAGGGTGGTACCTAACCAACTCTCTAGGGGCAGGCCTTCTAGAAGGGGAGCAAAAACTAAACCCCACGGTGTAATGATCTGACCACCCGACGGGTTCCACCCCCACATCGGATGCCTCAACCCCTAGAAGGAAGATTAAGTCCAAAGAGTGTCCACATTTATGTGTAGAATAGGAAACCATCTGTGTAAGCCCAGCGTTGTCATTAACTGGAGGAAGTGTTGACCAAATTGCGAGAGTTTGTCATTGACCCAGGCGTTGAAATCGACCAGAACCATCAATCTAGGCAAATCAAACGCCATATCAACGACGAAGTCCACCACTTCCTGAAGGAATCGCTTCTCATCACCGGGTGGACGATAAATGAGGGCGATTCGAATGCCTACACCTGCTACAACTATACACTCAAAGGACTCAACCCTCCCCACTAGTACCTCCGTGAGGCCAAGTTCAGTCTTGAAACAGACCATAACCCCTCCCCCCCTACGATCCAATCTTGGGCGGTGTAACACCGAGTACCCAGCTGGAGTCATAGCCTCCAAAATGGGGCCAGAGTTATCATCCAGCCAGGTCTCGGTAATGCAAGCCAGGTCCACCATGCCAACAAGATCAGCAATAATTGTGGTCTTGTTTTTAATGGACCTGGCATTGCACAACACCACCCGAGTTGGACGAATCTCACAGGCCGCACAGGCTATCTGCCCACCATAACCGATGTTAGCAATTTCAACATATTTTGCCAGCTTCTTTCTTAGCACACACATATAAGATGTTATAGATTGTTTCTGAGTGGGGTTATCTTTCCACGTTTATTTACACATCCAGTGGCCCTCTTGGCTGCCTACCATACAGCATTTCAAATGGCGAAAACCCTGTTGATGCCTGTGGCACTTCTCTGTAAGCAAAAATTAGGTAAGGCAAGTATTGGTCCCACTCTTTCCCTTTTACAATCCTTTTTAAGATGCGTTTTAGGGTTTGGTTAAAATGCTCAAGAAGACCGTCTGTCTGAGGGTGATAGGGGGAGGTTATTATGGCAGTGATACCTAGCAGTCTGTACAGCTTCTTAAGCAATGCAGCACCAAAATTACTACCCTGATCAGTAATGATTTCTTTAGGTATGCCCACACTGCTGAAAATTTTGGCAAGCTCTGCTGCAACGTTTAGGGCTGTAACAGTACGCATTGGAACTGCTTTTGGGCATCAAGTAGCATAGGCACATAATACCAGGATAAATCTATTACCCTTTTTACTTTTGTCTAAAGGACCAAACACATCCATTGCATCTCTCTCTCAAAAGGCACATCTATCAAGGGTAGGGGCACCAGGGGCACCTTGTCTTTTCTAGTAACTGAGGCTACTTTCTGACACTCAGCACAGGAATTACAATAGGTAGAAACATCTTCATGAATTCCAGGCCAGTAAAATCTATACAGCAATCTGGCAAGGGTGCGATCCCTCTGAGTGACCAGTGATAGGACTATCATGTGCTATCTGTAACAATTCTGTTCTATACCGCTGTGGTATAACCAATTGTTCTGTCTGTTGCTGTATCTGAGGTTTAACCCAAACTCTGTACAGTAACTCATTACATTTTTTAAACATTGGTCCACCCTGTTTTGGTTTCACCCCCAGCTGCCTAAAATAACCCAGGAGAGAAACATCATTAGCTTGTTCTGAAAGAAAATGTATTTATTAGATATATCGGAATTACAAACCTTTGAGTCATAGACTCATTTCCAAAGGCTCCACGTCTAGTTACAAGAGACATACATAAACAGTATTATATACAGAGTGACAATTCTTAGATGTTAGCAAGTATTGTACATTCATTGTAATACAGTGTGATAGGCCTATACATAGTGTTAGCTAAGCAATACAACAAGAACAGTGATTCAGGCCTATACAGAGTGGTAGCTAAGCAGTGCAGTGAGAACTCAGTGACATAATAGGGCCCTGCGTAACATAGTGGAGCAGTCTAGTGGATTAGACATTGTCATTAGTTATCAATTTAGTTTCAACATTTTCATATTTTAACCCTTCATGGCCATCAGTCATTTGCTGCCACAGTTTCTTTAGGCTTCGTCTTTCTTTCCTGGACTGAGAACTGTACCAGTTAAACAGAAGGAAGCGGGTAAGGCAGTCAGAAAAGCAAAGGCACAAATCGAGGAAAAGATAGCCAACTCAGTTAAGAAGTGGGATAAAACCTTTTATAGGTACATTAGGGAGCAAAGAAAGACTAAGGCAGGGATATTGAGGCTGAACAAAGAGGAAGGTGGTTGGGCAGACAGCGACAGTGAAAAAGCAGGGACACTGAACGAATACTTCTGCTCAGTATTCACAATGGAAAAGCAGGGGGAAATACCTAATCCGGTCAATAGAAGCACTCTGGATAGGGGGGTTGATATTAGTCCTTTCACAGAAGAAAGAGTTCTGAAAGAACTCTTAAAACTGAAGGTGGATAAAGCAATGGGGCCTGCTGGGATTCACCCCAGAATTCTAAAAGAACTAAGGGAAGAACTAGTGACACCACTGACTACCCTTTTTAATAAATCATGGGAGGACGGTGTGGTACCTGAGGACTGGAGGAGGGCAGATATGATTCCTCTTCACAAAAGTGGGAGCAAGACAGAGGTAGGAAACTATAGACCTGTCAGTGTGACCTCAGTGGTAGGGAAAATGATGGAATCACTTCTGAAGGAAAGAATTGTTGAGTACCTAGAGGCCAGCGGGGCACAGGATCCAAGGCAGCATGGATTCACAGCGGGAAGGTCATGTCAGACAAATCTAATTGATTTCTTTGACTGAGTGACCAAAGCAGTAGACCAGGGAGGGGCTGTGGACATGGCCTACCTAGACTTTAGCAAGGCATTTGACACAGTCCCACACAAAAGATTAATAAACAAATTAGCCAGCCTGGGAGTGGGTCCCAGGGTGGTAGCCTGGGTAAAACACTGTTTGGACAACAGGACACAGTGGGTAATGGTAAATGGAGTCCACAGTGAAGAAAGGAGGGTTACTAGTGGGGTACTACAGGGTTCAGTACTGGGGCCGGTCCTTTTTAATGTCTTTTTAAGTGACATTGTAGAGGGACTGGAAGGGAAAGTATGTCTCTTTGCAGATGACACAAAGATCTGCAACAGGGTTGATACACAAGTTGGGGTGGAAAGAATGAAAAGGGACTTGGCAAGGTTGGAGGAATGGTCAAATGTATGACAGCTTAGATTCAATGCAAAGAAGTGCAAAGTAATGCACCTGGGAAACAAAAACCCAGGGGAAGAGTACACCATGGAGGGTGAGATACTGACAACAAAAATGGAAAGGGACCTGGGGGTAGTCATATCAGACGACCTAAAGGTGGGCCAGCAAAGTGAGAAGGCAGTAAGGAGGGCTGGGGGGATACTGGGATGCATAGGGAGAGGCATCACCAGTAGAAAACAGGAAGTTGTTGGCCCTCTGTACAGACAGTTGGTAAGACCACATCTGGAGTACTGTGTACAGTTCTGGAGACCCCATCTCTGCAAAGACATAGACAGGGTGAAGGCTGTCCAGAGGAAGGCAACCAAAATGATGCAGGGTCTGCATCAGAAGACATGTGAAGAAAGACTAAAGGAACTAAAGATGTATAGCCTCGAGGAAAGGAGGGAGAGGGGGACATGATAGAAACTTTCAAATACCTCAAAGGAATCAACAAAGTCCAAGAGGGTAGCATCTTTCAGAAAAAGAGATGTGCAAAAACAAGGGGCACAATTCGAAGATAGAGGGGACGGCTCAGAGGTAATGTGAGGAAGTATTTCTTCACAGAAAGGGTTGTGGATACATGGAACAGCCTTCCTGAAGAGGTCGTAGAGTCAAAAACAGTGGGGGAATTTAAGAATACATGGGACAGACATAAGGCAATTCTAGTGAGGGGTAGGAGGAAGTAGGCTGTTGGTTAACTAGGATCTGCAGCTTATCCGTTAGGCAGGAAAATGGGCAGACTAGGTGGGCCAAGCGGTCCTTATCTGCCGTCGGTTTCTATGTTTCTGATCTTGGAGCTGTGCTCAAACAAGTCCGATTCAAAATCTTTGAAAGGAAAAGTGTCCCCACCATCTGAAATTTTCTTTGCCTGAGCTCTTGTCACCACAGTTGCTGCAACATCAGGATTTACTCCCTTTTTGATAATCTCAGTAAATCCTGGAAAGTCATTTCCAATAAACACAGGTACAGGTAACTTAGGTACTACCCCCACTTTCATTTGGTGCGACAAACCCTTAATGGTCAGAGTCACTTGGGTGGTGGGATAGTATCAAGTGTCCCCATGAATGCAGATGACACCAGTACCTGGTCCCTTTGCACAGTGTTTTCCCAGCACTTTAACATGCACTGGGGTCTGTCTGCTACTCGAGTCAACGAGTCCCTTCACAGTCTTATCCCCCACCTTCACATCTGTTAAGTACTTGCCCCAATATGCCAAGGACAAGTCTGCTCCAGTGCCACTCTCCTTACCACAGCAGTTTCTTGCAAAATGGTCTGGCTTATTACAGTTATAGCAGATAATGTCTTTGGGCACAGATTTGTTTCCCCCACCAGAGTTCTTATCAGGCTTAGAGTTTAAATGGGTAAAAGAGTGTCTTACCGGTGCTTGGATGTTACCTCACTGCTGTGGTGTCTGTCTGGACATTTGGTAGTCCTCGTCCAATGAAATAGCCTTTTCTCCACTCTCTGGTCGGTATTCCTTTACCCACAACTGAACATCTGTAGGCAAGATGTTGATGAATTGCTCCACGGCAAATGTATCGATGATCTGTGGGACTGTTCTACTCTCTGGTTGGATCCATTTTATCAGGCATTCTCTGAGTCGGGTGATGGCTTCTCAAGGTTCTCAACCAAGTTGTACCTCAGAGATCGAAATCTCTGCCTGTATGTCACTCCAGAAATGCCATAACTTTTCAGGATTTGGCTTCTCACCAGGTCAAAGTTTTCTGACTGTGCAGTGTCCATACTGCTGTAGGCAAGTTGGGCTTTCCCTGACAGGTAGGATACCAGTCTGATTGTCCATTGCTGCTTTGGCCACTGGCAGGCAGTAGCAACCCTTTCAAAAGTTGTCAGGTATGCCTCACTATCATCTGAGGGACACAACTTTGTAAGTTTAATGGCTTTTAAGTTGCTTACATTTTGTTGCTCATCTGGATCTGTGCCAGATCCTCTGCCTTTGATAGCTTGCAAGGCATCCAGCCATCGCTGCTCCCGTTACTGCATCTCTTCTCTCCTCTGCGCTTCTAAACATTGAATCTCTTTTTCTCTCTGCTTCTCAGTCTCTTTTTGTTGTATAGCCCACCATTTGAAAAAGTCCATCAGGCTTTTAGGTTCTGTCACTGCCTGTTCTTTTTCCATAATTTGTGCTGGCAGTACAATCTCAGACTGGACTTCTGTCTCTGCTAGTTCAGCTGCCATTCTCTTGGTAACCTCTCCTGGACTTGCTGCTGCAGAATCCATACCTTCCTCTGTGCTTCCCTGGTACCAGGTCCAGTACTCACGCATAAAACTCCTGTCTTAGGATATGCACGGCTTAAATCATACTTAGGCTGACACCATCTGTCATCGAGGCAGAGGTCAGGAAGCATAGGGAAAACCAGAAGCAGTTGTAGAATTCAGCAAAAATATTTATTTACAGTAGTAGTAACAAAAAAAAAAAATAAACTTGTTCAGTATAATTATGTACAAATGAGAAAAAACAGTAGCTTTCCTTGAGTCTCTGTGTCACTTTTTCCTTTAAGCAACTGCAGCTTAGCTCCTTTGTAAGTCCTTTCAACCCCCATCCTTATTTTATTTATTTGAAAAGTCAGATTTACACCCTTTGAGTCATGGACTCATTTACAAAGGCACCTCGTCACGGTGCGGGGGGGGGTAGACAGAGTTACATAGTATGGTTACAACAGTGAGAACAGCACAGGTGCACAACATTAAACATAGGGCCAGATATTCAAACTGCACTATTTTGTGGCGCAAGCCCTTGCGCTGCACAAAATAGTTGTGCAGGGGTGTGGCCAGAGTGATATTCAAAGGCGTTGCACCCTTGAGCAACTCCTTTGAATATCACCACGCGGCCACAGCCACTGTGCATGGCGCAGTGGAACTTGCGCCACCGCAAGTGGTCAGAGTGGAGCATTCAACTTGCGGTGGCACAAGTACCATTGCCATCGCGAAAATCCCGATATTCAAAGGTGACATGCAAATGGGGCCATAATTCATGCAAGGCACAGGGCCATTTGCATCTGATTATGGCTCCATTTGCCTTCACCTAACATGCAGGTGTGCCGATCCCGAGGACTTGCACCTGGCACCCTGCCAGGCAGCAGCCGTCGGGAACCGACGCCCCCTGCAGCCCGATCACGGGCAAAACAGTGTAAAATCCCCACCACCACCACCCACTGGCCCGATCACAGACATAGTTTAATTCCCCACCAGCCCGATTGCAGGCATAGTTTAATCCCCCCACCAGCCCGATGTGGCAGCAATGTGTCCCCCGAACACATCCTGGTGGTCCAGTGGACGAAAAGCCCGATCGCGGGCTGTAGTAGTTATGACAAACCCCCTCCGAATACATCCATGGTGGTCAGTGGCAATCCCGATCGCGGGATGTAAAACTTGAACAAACCCCCAACATAGCCCTGGTGGCTGAGTGTCCCCACCCACCCACCCACGAAGCCCCATCCACCGCTCCCCCAGCAGCCAGCGGGCAGCATCCCACCCACCTGCCGCCCGCCGACTGATGACTGCCTGGTAGGCTGCTCGCCCATTGGTGCAGGCAATAGCCAATGGGCATGCAGCCCGCCATCTAAGACAGTCCAGATTTGTGAATGAATACATTCATTCATTCACAAAACTGGACTGTCTTGTACGTATGGGCTGCACACCCATTGGCTCTTGCTCTGCACAATGTAATGTGCAGCCCTACCGGGCAGTCAGTCGGCGCGAGCGGGCGGCAGGCAGGTGGATGCTGCCGCCCACCGCCGCCGGGGTGGGGGTGGGGCTTCATGGTGTGGGGTGGGGGAACACCAGCCACCAGGGCTATGTTTGGAGGTGTTTGTTCAAGTTTACATCCCACGATCGGGATTAGTCACTGGACCACCATGGATGTATTCAGGAGGGGTTGTCATAAACTAATACAGCCCGCGATCAGGCTTTTCGTCCACTGGACCACCGGGCTATGTTGGGGAGACACATTGCTGCCACGCATCGGGCCAGTGGGGGGTGGTGGGGATTTACAGTCGCCTGCCAGCGATCGGGCTGCAGGGGGCAAAGGGAGTGGGTTGGGGCCAGCCACAGGTGGCAGCTGCTGTATTGCGCCCTGCAATGCAGCAGCTCACCTGTGGGTGGCCCTCGACATGAGCCTTTTTTTTTGGCTCAAAGTTGTGCAGGCGCAGGTTGGGGGTTGCGCCTGCTGAATATCGGGCTGTGCAGTTTATGCATGGTTCCTCCCCCTCCAGTTCAGCATGCATTCATTTGCATTGCGCTGTTGCTCAGCATGTTTTCTGTGGTGCAACTGCCTCCTGCTGAATATCGCAGAATGGAGCAAGTTCAGACTTGCGCAGGCGCAACCCTATTGTGCATGGTGCAACCCTTTTGAATATCTGGCCCATAGTGTACATATAGGTTACATAATAATGTTATTTATAATAGGTTACAGTCAAATACAAGGTACCCAACAGTTACATTGTGGGTACAGCCCTGGACATACCTAGATAATACCTGGAAGGGTGGAGTAGGGATGGGGAGTGGGGTGGGAGGGAGGGAGAGGGACAGGCTGTCTGGAGGATGTTGTCAAGTCAGGGAGGCCTGACAGGAGGATCCACAGTGGGATTAATTAGGTACATCTACAACAGCGAGATGGTTCCGGAGGGACCAATTTTGGCAATGTGTGTGATGCAGGGTGGGAGGGAGTTGAACCAAGCAGGGGCTCGGTAATGGAAGGACCTCTGGGCTAGCGAAGGTCTTGGTTCTGGGCACCAGAAAGGTGGCCTTGACAGAGCTACGGGTGGCAACAGACGAGGACGCATGCCATAGGGAAGTAGAGACCCTGGGAAGGAGAGCTCTAGAAGAGATTTTTTGGCGAGTAGACAGGTCTGGTAGTGCAGACACTCCTCAAAGGTGAACAGGCTAGCGGTGGAGTAGAGCAGGCAAGTGTGAGTGTGGCTAGGGGCTCCGGTCAGGAGCCTGCAGGTCTTATTGACTGAGAGCTGGATTTCAGTCAAGGCGGTATTGTCTGCCACAGCATAAATGGCAAGCCATAGTCCACTAGCGACAGGACAGAAGAGGTGATGGCCAGCTGGAGGGCAATTTGGGGAGGCAGTCTCTATGATGGTATAGTAGGCCTATCCAAGAATTTATGGCAGTGGAAAGGGGCATTGATGTGGGTATGGAAGGTGAGAGCCGAGTCAAAAGTGATGCCTTCATATTTGTAAGAGGTCACTTGCTCCAGCGGGTGCAGAGTGCTGGGGAGAATGAAGAGAGGGGCATTCTTGGCCTTGTTTTGGTGATTGGGAGAAGAGCATTGACTTAGTCTTCTTTAGGTTAATGACAAGTCAGTGGTCAAGGAACCACTTTTCAGCTTGGCTGTAGGTGTGCTGGAGGGATACCTGGAGAGAAGAGGGATCGGGATGGGATGCAAAGAGAACCACATTGTCAGTATAGAGGAGCATTTCTCCTGTGCAGGAGCTGGGGAGAAGGTTGAGGAAGAGGCTGAAAAGTACAGGGCCCAGAATGGAGCCCTGGGGTACCCCAGAATGAATGGGCCGAGTATTGGACAGGGAGCCATTTATCTTCACACGCTAGGATCTAGCAGAGAGGTAGCTGGAGAACCAGGCAAGGGGACCAGCAGAAAAGCTGAGTTGGTGGAGGGAGTCGAGCAGGAGGGGTTGACAAACAGTGTCAAAAGCCTTGGAGAGGTCTATGAACACTGCACTGGCAAGGTTGCTGGAGTCAAGAGCAGAGTGTAGGTATTGAAAGAACTCCAGGAGTGCAGTAGTGGTACTATGTCCTGGGCAGAAACCATGTTGTTCTGGGCACATTATGTCATATTTGGCCAGGTACTCAGAGAGCTGAATAGACGCTAATTTTTCTAGGGCTTTAGAGAGTGGGGGGAGGATAGAGATCGGCCGGTAGTTGTTAGGTGCAGACCGATTTCCACTCTTATGTATAGGGGTGATTTTGACTGATTTCCAAGCACTGGGAAACTGACCAAGGCATAGAGACCGGTTTAGCAGGTCTGTAAGGGGGAACTAGGATGACATCCAAGACCAGACGGAGGATCCTGGAGTCTAGGGGGTCACAGCTGGGGTTGTTGCTACCATGTAGCAAGCATCCTGTTTTTGTAAATATCAGGCAGGAGTTGCTAGAACACAGTGTGCTTCTTGAGTTGAGGCCCCATTTTGCACAGTATTTGCAAAAGGCTTAAAAATTTAACTCTGGTAACCTCTGAGTTTTCCAATAGCTTTTGCAATTATCTTAAAATATAATTATATACATTTCAACAGTAATGCTATATATTTTCCAAACACAAGGGATCCCAATATCAGTTACATTTCCATACAATGATTTGCACATATTTCTATATCAGCAGATCTAGATATGCAAGGGAGAAAACCCGACAACAAAAGAAAACTGAGAGACATGAGAGGCAAAGAACTGCGAGCCTGTCGGGTTGATCAAGTCCGAAGTCTCACAAGAAGATCTGGTTGTGCAACTAGACAGAGAAATAGACAGGAAAGGAAAGATCCTTGCATTTAAACACTTTATCCATAACAAATGGGACAGGTTCCTGTTCTACTCTGTCACAGTCTGGTACAGATGTTTCAATTATATGACAAAGGACTATTTAAATACTTTTCGCAACTCCAGACAGAATATTCTTTATTAAGAAAATATTTTTTTTCACTTTCTCCAGATCCTCCACTACTGTGAAAATGAACTTGGGTTAGAGCTTACTACCAAAACTATACCACCCTTATTTGTTCTCCTCACACAATTGAGAAATGACACTTCCCCTTCCCATCTGATATCCCCTTTCTATAAAGCCTTCAACAGTATTCAATCCACAGAACTGGAGTCAGTCCAAGAGGCTTGGGAAGCAGTCCTGATGTCTGAAATTACACAGGAGGAATGGTTGTTCATATGGCACAGACATCATAAGACAAAATTCGATTCCTGGAGACAGTTCTTTTAGAAGGTTGCAATCAGATCCTTCTGCACCCCACAAATAACAGCCAAATACTCATCTTCAACGGACTCCTCTTGCTGGAGGGCTTGTGGATGTGGGATGGCAACTCATGCACACATATTCTGGTTCTGCCCCAGAGTAACTGACTTCTGGGGTGAAGTTAGGAAAGTGATAGCAGATCTATATCTGGATCTGGGAGCACTTTCTCCAGAAGTGGCTTTACTTGTCCATCTTCCCAACAGATACAAAAAAAACCCACATCAATACTACCTACTCACTATTCTTCTAGGACCAGCAAAAAAAGTCATTACTAGACTTTGGCTGAACCCCTCCTGGAATATCAGACTGGGAATTAACCACATATGAGATTTACAAAATGGAGAGCTTAATGGCCAGACTTCAAAATACAACCAACACACTAATGACCCATTGGACTCCCTGTTTTTTGTACACGGCCAAAAGGCAACCAGATCTTATGCCTTGACTTCCCAGGAGCACCTCAGTAGTGTGCCATAGCCCCCTAGTGAGTTGGGGCATAAATTCCAGCCAGCCCATTCTCCCTTAACTGTTCTCTTCCCTGAGGGGAACTACAACATGATGACTAAGTGGATAGCACACAAGAGAGTCCGCTCTATTTATGTAAATAACTGCAAAGACGTAACAGTCACCAATTGCAGCGGTTCATTTGTGTGATGTAGAGACCGTTTCTGTTAGACTGTTGTCATAGCCAGTTTGCTGACTGATTGGTGCATCAGGAATGAGCCGAATGCAGCTTCAGCTGCATTGGCCAGAACAGTGACACACCTCTGAAATGCCATACTGTCCCAAGATGTTTCTTGCGCATGCGCGGTAGCAAACCTAGCAAATACAAAAATGATGTTTATGCTGGTATCACAGTTTGATCAACATTGTCCGTGATGGTCTCAAGAGTTGCGACCCTTCAGGTTAGAGTGTTGAACTTTTTGTCACGATATTGAACCATCCTGATTTACATGTTCAACATGGTGTTCTTCATCTGCAATGTGTCCTCTCCAGAGGCACTTCTACTTAAACCTAGGGTCTGTTTTTTTTTTTTTTACTTTATTTCCCTCCAGTCATGGCCCTGTGGAACCTCTATCGGGCATCCTAGTCCTGAGTCCTACCCGCCTAAAGCCCTCCCGATCTGTGCCTCCTCTCCCCCCCCCCCGCAACCAGTACCCCCGGTTTAACCCACCCCTTCTCTTGGGCACTCCTGCAAGTCAGACTCTGGCTGCAGGGCAAGGCTCAGCTGGAGGAACTGAAAGGTCAGTCAGGGATGGCCCGGCGAAGGGCGTGGGGGACAGGTATCATCGCCTGTCCACAGTGCCGGGTTTTTCCATGCATCCCCTAACCCCCTTGCTGCAGCACATTGACGCACTGACGACGCAACCTGCCGCTTCGCCACACTAGTTACATGCTTGTTTGGCATACTGCAGTGCTCCAGGTCTCCACCGGGCCTGCTAGTACACCAGATCAACCCACCCTTCCTTGCCGGGAGGAGAGCACCACGAGGCACTCATCTCAACCTTTCCCTGCCGACCTCGGCACCGAGCTCGCCTCCCAACCCGGTTGCCGGCATAGCGCAAGGTGTGGGGGCCCAGCACCCAACCTCAGCACCACCGGCCGGCTACAGGGTCTGGTTAGTCTGCTCTCCTATTGCTGCAGGCTCTTCACTGGCAGCTGTGGCTCATGTTCATTCACTCATCTCAACCAACACAGGTAGTCGCAAGTTACTCAAAAAGTCAGCATTCATAGAAAAAATAGAATTTTTTGTAAAATACTATATATTTTAAAATGTATGACTCTCAGGATCTCAAAGAGATTCACCCATTTCTCAGATGCTCAGCAGTGACTGGTCCCACTTTTAAGCAGGTAGTACATTATTATTCCCCCCCATTTACAAGTTTTGTATTTTTGCCCTTTTCTCCCCTTTTGCCGGGGTCACGGCGTACACATGCATGGAGGCGTACACACACACCAGGATCAGGTGACCCCTTCCACCCCACCCCAGACTTACGTCACCACTCCTGCTGCCTGCGCACCCATTGGATCTCTACCTGATGGGTGCAGGACTACAGAGAAGCGGGCGTCTACCCCTGGAGGAGAAATCCCACTCCAACCCTCCACCCCGGCCTGCACCCCGGCTACCCGAGGTCGTTCCTGAACCCAGTTCGCCAGCATGGAGTGAGGTGTGGCATTCAGCGCCATCAGGCCGGCCCATTATTATGATTATTTCTAGGGGACAGAAAACTCCTAATTACTTGCATTCTCTTTGAAAAAGATAACCAAGGTTGCACTCAACCGCATGCTGTTAGCCTATAAAAAAGATTCAGGCTTGACTGCCAGATTTAGCAATCTAAATATGGGCAACAGTATTTTGAAACATTGTTTCCTTTCTTTCCCAGGATTCCCTTGCTGTATTCAACAGGGAGGGACAGTATCTAAATATAAAATATGTTGCAAATTATTTTTATTTTAATTGTCTTTTATCTCCTGGCTTCGCGGGGCATCTGTTGGATGTACCCACCTGACTACAACTCCTAACTCCCCACCTGAACACCCCACTCTCGCTCGCTGACCACAGTCAGCCCCCTGGATCTATAGCTCCCAGGGCGGGACCACCTATCCATTTACTGGTTGTCCTCGTTGGAAATATAGACAGCCAGGCCAGGAGCAGGGTGAGGCAGGAGAAAGTCCAGCCAGGAAAGTCCGGTGTTGGGGATGTGGGACGGAGTCACTCAGGCCGCCATCGCCTCCTCCGAGACAGGGTTTTTTCAAGCTTGTCATCTCCCCACCCCCCTTGGCTCGGACGTGCAATGCATCCAGTGCGGGCACGCGCACTCCCATGCATGCCTACAGGATCTCAGCCACAGCCAATCCCATTGGTTGCTGAATCCTAAGCTGCTGTGCCCCCCAGCCACTGCCAGGAGCCGCCAGTGCACAGGATCGGGTCCCCTCTCCCTCCCAGAACAGGAGAGCAGTCCCCCGGATGCTCAATCCTGTCCTCCCCTACCGACCCCCAACAATCCAGGCTCGCTCATGAACCCGAGTCGCCAGCATGGCGCGAGGTGTGGCATCCAGCGCCGCAACCCTGAGCAGCACCGGGCTGGCCCTATGTTGCAAATTATGATAGCAGTCCTTCTCACTCCAGCCAAACAATCTCTTACAAGAAAAACAGAAGTATGTGAATATAGATGACAACTTTAGATGACATTATAAAATGGACATAAAAAAAATATATATCACAAATTTGCTCAGTGGGCAAAGTGATTGCACCCTGTTTGCCTGAGGTTTGCACCTGGGCACAATATTCAAAGGGGGTTGTGGCATGCACTAAAAGGGTTAGCACACAGGCAAAAAAATAACATATACAGTGGGCAAAGGAAAGGGTGGGGACAGAAATCTCGGTGTAGTGCAATATTCAGCGTGGTAGCGCTGCACAAAGGGAATAGTGCAGGCCACCTTGCGCTGTGTAATTACTTCTGAGAAGAAGCCCAACTTACTCTGGGCAATCCTAGCATCTGGCGGAACCACTGCAATCAACAAAACCACATTGGCAGTTGGGGGACCACACCTGCTCACTGGTGGCTAGTGGCACCCCCACCCTCTGAACCCTGTCCCTGTTGAAAGTATTGTCTGCATTGGCATCTAGTGGTCCCCCCAGCCCTCCAATTGCAATCCTGTACACTGTAAAATATTTTCCTGGTGTGCAGTGGTCCCACCCACCCTCCCTCTGCTTGCCGCTCCATACAATATTTCTCTGGTGTCTAGTGCCCCTCACCCTCTGATCACAATCCTGTATACTGTAAAATATTTTCCTGGTCCCTCCCCACCTTCTGATCACCATTCCATATAATGTTAGATATTTCCCTGGTGTCTAGTGGCCCCCCCGATCACCGTCCTGTATAATGTTAGATATTTCTCTGGTGTCCAGTAATATCCCCACTCTCCAATCGCCATCTCATATACTGTTAGATATTCCAGCCTTGTATCATATTACATATTCCCTGGCATTTAGTGGCACCCTCACCCACCAATACATCCCCCTATTGGTGTAAGCATTCCCTGGTGTCTAGTGGCCCTCCCTGCAACACGGGCACCAACCAATCCACCCTTGCCATCCCCACTTTACCAGTTTTGCCAGCACTGCGGGAGCCCATAGAGCGACCAGCACAGCCCTCCTCTCATCACCTCAGCCGGCTACTGTAGGCAATGATGGGGGGCACCCGTCCCTTGTACTGTAAAGGGAGTGCATGTATTGCCTACATAGCAAATCTGGGAGGAAAAAAAAACAATACTTATCTGCTAATCCTGCTCCCTTCAATCGCTCAGTGGTATCTGGTGAGTGAGAGGGTGGACTACAACTACCGTTGGTTTTTGTCGCTGAGGACTACAGACCCCTTATAGGCTGACTGTAGCCACATGGTCCAAACTGACCTACAATGGTGCCAGTTTCAATCAATCAATCAAAACTTTATTTAACCAGGTATAACACCATTGAGCAAGCTCATTTTCAAAGTGGTCCTGGACATATACACATGAATCACATAAAAGTACAGTACAAAAAGGCAAACAATAAACATATGCATGGCTAACACAGATCTTAACTACTAGAGCTAACATATTTGAGAACTAATGCAAACGAAAAAACAAACCTATTGAGACTAGGGCTAGTGCTATTGTATTTTGTTGGTTATTCACAAATTGCGCTCGAACGAAGGAGAGGCATAGAGTGTGGCGGTATAAAGGACAGGGAGGTAGGTAGGGTAGGGTAGAGGGAGTTGGGGGGAAAATAATTGGAGAAGTGCTGGGGCTCCCTTGATAGGGATGGTGGGAGCTGCGAGTAAATTGAGAGTCAGGGGCTACAACAAGCGAGTAGGGTTGCACTGGTCATCTATCAGAGGAAACAACAAGCGAATAGGGTCACACTGGTCATCTATAACAGTTACAAGTTTCATTAAGGTACTTTGTAATCAGTGCCTTGAAAGTGAAGGGATCGGGGAGGGTTGAGAGCTTCAGTGACCTTTGCATAGTGTTCCAATGGAAGGAAGGGAGAAGCTGATAGCAGCTGAGCCATGTGATGATCTTACTCTGGGTGTTTGGAAGCAGATTAAGGAGAACCTTCTCAGCCCATACAACCCATTGGCATGCTCAAATTAGATCGAGATTTATGCTGGTAGCTTGTCGGACAAGGCCCTATGTATCCAAAGGAGAGCATTTCTTTTCCTCCTTGTGTTGAGTGAGGTCCATCCCAACTCTTGGTACAGCAGTCAGTGATGGGTGCGAAGAGGCAGGTTAAGAATGAACTGCAGGGCCCTGTGATAAAGAGTGTCAACATTACGGAGCACTGAAGAAGAGCAGTTAATGTAGAGGAAGTCAGCGTAATCCAGGAGGGGTAGGAATGTAGATTGTACTAGCCTTATTCTGGCTTCGATGGTAAGAAGATGTTTAATGCGGTAGAGTATACCGAAGCGCTGTCTTAGTTTTTTCGATAGTTTGTTCAAGTGACATGGGAAATTAAGCTTATTGTCAAGCCAGAATCCTAGGTATTTAAAGGTGGCAATGGTTTCCAGAGGTTCACCTAACAATGTTAGAATCTTCAGGTTGCATATAGGCCCTAAGGTGGCACTCAGAGAGAGGATCATGGCTTTAGTCTTTTTGGAGTTAAGCAGTAGCTTGTGCTTCATAAGATTATGTTGGAGGGAGATAAAATCTCACTGTAAGTCCTCATGGGCCATGCCTACAGAAGAGTTAGCAGTGTACAGGACTGTATTGTTTGCAAATAAGTGCACTTTAGCTGTGCGCAGGTGTGAATTAAGGTTATTGATGTAGATTGCAAATAGGATAGGGCCCAAAATAGAACCTTGAGGGATGCCTCTTGGTAGTATTTTCAGAGAAGACAGATCTCCCAAAGCTTTCACTCGTTGTAGTCTATTAGTAAGGTAGCTGGTGAACAATTTAATGGCAGAGTTGTCGAGACCTATGTTACCTAATGCGTTAAGCATAATGTTGTGATCCACAGTGTTGAACGCCTTACTAAGGTCCACGCCTTCGTTACTTCCCGTCTTGACTACTGTAATTCCTTATACCTAGGGCTATCGGGGGTTGAACTTCGCCGTCTGCAGCTAGTGCAGAATGCGGCAGCTAGGTTGTTGACTGGATCTTCAAGATCCAGCCATATAATGCCTGTGCTTTGCGGACTGCACTGGCTGCCAGTGTTTTGCTTAATCACCTTCAAGGTCGGTTTACTGACCTATAAAGCCCTACATGATCTGGGACCTACCTACCTGAAAGAGCTCCTTTGCTCTTACAATCCCTCCCGCTTCCTTCTGATCCACTGGACGAGGATTGCTAGAGATTCCAGGGTTCGCTTTGAAAACATCTGGTGCTAGATCATTTAGTTTTATGGCACCTACCCTGTGGAATTCTCTACCTCGTCAGGTGCAAGATTGCCCAACCGTCCTTAGTTTTAAGGGAGCTTTAAAAACCCACCTTTTTAGTATAGCTTTTACGGACTTATATTAGTTTTTAACTTTATTGTATTAATTGTTTTGTGAATTTGTTCAGGCGCTTTGATTTTAAGAAAAGCGCCTTTTAAAAATAAAGATGAATTGAATTGAAAGATGAATTGAGGAAGAGTGCAACTACGTGCTTCTCAGTGTCCAGAGCAGTTTGCCAGTTGATGGTTACTTTTGCAAGGGCAGACACTGTGCTATGTTTAGCTCTGAAGCCCGACTGAGCAGTGTTAAAGTGTTTCTGTGAGTCCAGGTGCTCCCAGATTTGGGTGTCGATGATTTTTTCCAATAATTTTGAAAGGGAAGATAGTATAGAAATAGGCCGGTAGTTGTTCAGGTCGCTGGGGTCCCCAGACTTGAACAACGGAATGATGTGAGCAGTTTTCCACGGTATGGGTAGGTCCCCCTGAGATAGGGAGATGTTGAATAAATGGACTGTGGGTGTGGTTAGAAAGTAATGGCCTAGTTTTAGGAAACAAGATTCGATAAGATCAGCGCCAGCACTCTTTTTTAGTGTCTAAGGACAGTAGGAGAGTCTCTACTTGCTTAAAGGATATAAGGCGGAAGCTGAAGGGGGAGGGGAAGCTCTGATTGGTGTAAGTGGTGGGTCTAGTGGCATCAGTGACATCCCCATGTTGACTGATCTTACTGAGTGGAGAGCCGTCAAATGCCTGCCCCGCTGTGGCAAAGTGTTCATCGAGTTAAGTATATCCACTCTGTCCATGAAAGTGGTGTCCTCGGACACTAGTTTAGTTGGAAGTGAGGCATCGGAGGTATGGCCCTCAACCTCTTTGAGAATACTCCAGAATCTGATGGCATTGTTTTTTGTTGCCTTCCAGGGCTGACTGGAAGAATCTAGCCTTTTCAGCCCTAATTAGTTTGGTGCAGGCATTTCGAGATACACAGAAGGCAAGCCAATCAGCGTCACAGCGTGTCTTCCTAGCTCTTTTCAACTAGTAGTCTCTATCTTTGGGGGCGTTCTTTAGGATGGGGGACAACCACTCGGAGATCTTTTCTTGGATTTGATCAGTCTTATGGGGGCATGCTTGTCTAGAAGGCCCACTAGGAGGCTATGAAAGATACTGAATGCCTCATTGAGGGAAGAGGCCAGGTAGAAGTCTTGCCATCTTATATTGCTCAGGTCATTCAGGAAGGTGTGCTGGCAAAACTTTATCATGCATCTTTTTAGTGTATATTTAGGGGCTGATTTTAATTGGGGAGAGTGCCTGATGCAGGCAATGGCACAATGGTCACTGAGGTCGCTGAAGAACACCCCGGCATGCGAAATGTTGTGGGGTTTGTTAACTAGCATTAGGTCCAGGAGGGAACTATGCTGTTTTTTTTCTGTTGGGTCTGGTGACTTCAGGGGTCAACTGGGCCAACCACCCACACGTATCAAAGAGGTCTTTAAGCTTCTTGGAGGTCTCATTGTTCCAATTTAGGTTGAAGTCTCCCATTAAAATGCACTCGGAGTTAGCCGTGTCTATTAGACTTTGAAGATGGGGCAGGAGGGCCATGCCGCCAGAGGGTAGTCGATAACATGCAGCAATGAAGAGTGCCTTATCATTGATAAGCAACAGTTTTAGGGCAAGACATTCGAACTCTTTAGCCTTGGAGGTACAATCAATGACTGTCACAGAGAATTTGTTCTTAACATAGATTACACCCCCCCACGATGGTCTATCACACCGGTAGGTGATGTACTCCGGAAGATTGATAGCTTTGCCAGGGGTCAGGGTTGTAAGCCATGATTCCGATATCATTAGGAAGTCAGGGGAAGCATGTAATGACCATGATCATAGTTTGATTCTATTGCCTCCATGTTTCTTATTAAAACCCTGATTTTCTATTGAGCTATACCCTAGGAATATCACAATTTTGTTTTCAGACATGAAAGTTCTGTTTACTGGCAAGGTCAAAGCTTTCAGCAGTATTACAGTAGCTAGGGACTCAGACACTGCTTTATGGTATAATTTTTGAAAAATGAGTCCCCAGCACAGTCAGTTAGAATATCGTATAGTCTGACTCTAAAACCTAGCCAGAAGGCCTGACTGACCATGGCTTTCTTGGTAGAATGTGCTCCAAACTAGGATAAATCCATGCCGCAAGCTCCATGGTGCACCGCACCCACCATGTGATTGTTGCCAAGGAACCAGTATGTGCGCTCTGGAGAGGCTGATAAGTAGCTGATCCTGGGAAGCGTTGAGGTCTATAAACACCTGCCCATGTACAGGTTTGGTTCAGCATCAAATCTGGGGTAGAAAACACTTGAAAAGGCTGTATTTGTTCTCTGCATCACTGAAAAGTGAACCTCATCTGGAGTGTTCCACATTCAAGAGAGGTCTAAGGCTTTCATAACTAATACTCATTTGGAGATAAAGCACACAAGAGAGGCCAGCTTCATGGACAGATGGTTCATCTACAGAAAGTTATTACCCCCCCCCCCATGAACTAAACAACTAAAACAAACAACTGACATACCAGGTGGTCTGTTACTGAGCCTGCAGAGGTTATGAACTACTTGATGACCTTCAGAAACTTACAAATCAGGGGGCGATACCCACATACCTACCATCCACTGGTACATGCCTGGTAGACAAAGCCAACTGCAGCACATTAAAGTACTTACAGGAATTACCTTTTTCAAAATTAAACATAAATTCAATTATATATGATGCTGAAAGGGGATCTAAGTGTCTTGGATCACACCAGCGTACCCGAGCAGCCCAGGGTGACTTATAAAACGTTCATGTTCCTGTGGCCTGCACTTCACTGAAAAGGTTTGCAACCCTTTTTGGAAGCTCTGGGATCACCCGTGAGCCCCTGAAACTGTCCACATGGCCAGAGTCAATGACCCTTCCTGGATCATGGGATGACAGTTTCTGTCTGTGTCCCAAAGACAGTCCCAAGCCTGGGGAACCAGTAGCAAGACTTCTGCTGACAGCTTGAGGAGAGCAGAGTACCAGGACTGTGCAGGCTACACTGGCATCATCAGCACCACTGTGGCCTTTTGCTTCCTAATTTGTGTTAGAGTTTGCAAATCATTGAGGAAGGAGAACCACGCAAGATCAGAACAGGATCCAATCCTGTGTGTACATGTCCTCTGCAATAGTCTCAGTATCTGAATGCCAACTGAAGAATTGCCTCAGCTGGTATGTTAGATATGACATGAACAGATCCACCTGTAGAGGCCCCCTCATCTGAATTTATTCATTTAAATTTTGGTAATTGGGCAGGCCCACTGAGATCATTACAGTCCCTTTTTCAGGGGTGACCCGGGATTAATTACATACAAAGAGAATGAACAGTAAGAACAACTCAAGCAACTGGGTATTACCTACATTGCAATAGGGACATAATAGATGATACACAGGCAAGTTAAGCACAACTGAAGATCAGCATGAGGAATAAAACAGTTTCACAAAAATAAAACAATTACACATAGAATCCACAGAAAGATGTCCCTCTGCAGTCAGAACTCACTGGAATCTACCAATTACCTGGGTTCCAGTCTGTCATTGAGTTATAAAGGTCCAGCATGTGATGGGCCTGAACCTACAAGGTTTGTTAGGCAGTAAGGCAAAAACTCTGTGTTGCTTTGAACCACAGAGGGAATTTCGTCCCCCAAATGGTTTATGTAGTGGACTGCTGCCACATTGTCCATCTTAAGGAGGATGCTGACTTTGATCCTGTCCTTGGTAAAACTTCTGACTGAAAATCAGCCACCAGGAATTACGAACTACTGACGTGATGAGATTGTTTCTGTAGCAACCATCTGCCATCCCCATGCACCAGGTCCCTCAACCTGACTGACTCACATCAGACTTGATAACCAGTTCTGGCTGGGCACAGAATGCTGCTGTTCCATTCCAAGTGTCCACCTGACACAGCCGCCACATGCGCTTGTTTGTCATCTTCTGGGTGACTGACACTTACATCTCCTATGAGCCAACTGGGTGGAGAGTGAGAACCTGCAGCAGCTGAAGGGCTTTGTTTACTTATTTTATTTATTGAAATGTTTCACCAGGAAGACATACTGAGCAATACTGCTCATTTCCAGATGCATCCTGGGGAAAGGGGGCATGGATAATTACAGCAGATAATAGCAATTAAGATTCAGTGGGCAAAAAACTTTGTAGTGCGGGGACCCGAGAAGGTGGCCTGAGTAGAGGTAGACATTTGGTCAATCACTCTCCCCAGATCCCAGACGGTATACATTTCCACTTTTGCACTCTCTATTCCCTTCTATAACTATGTGATTTACGAAGGGCATCAACAAAGAGTATCTGTAATCCTAGGAATGTTAGGGGCTGCCAGGGAGCCAGTGCTGACATCTTCAGAGTGAAAACAAAGCCCCACACTTCTAGGAACTGGACCACCAGAGTGACTTCATTTTCCAAAGCTACTGGGTTTACCTGTAGTCAAAATGTCACCAGAGAGATGATCAGTCTGATTCCTGCCACTCTGAGTCAGACCACCATTGGCCCCAGTATTTTTGTGAAGCACCATGGTGCCAACGAGGGGCCAAAGAGAAGCCATTGAAAGCCTAGACACTTTTGGTCCTTGACGTGGATTGGGACAGCAAAGTATGCATATTTTAGATACACACAAACCAACAAATCTTCTCTGAACAGTGTGTCACTGAGGAGATGAATCCATATGTGGGTGATCAAATGAAGGAGTAACCTCTCCCTCCCATCCTTTTTTGGGACCAAGAAAGGAGAATTATACAGTCAGACCTGGTTAATCAGTAAACAATTGTATTTGCACATTTTGTTACATAATAAAAAAATATATGTAGTAACCAGACAGTGTACCAGATGTATTTTTTTACTTCATTATTTTCAAACAGAAAATGGAAATGTACGTGCAAATACAGCACTGATCAGTTAAAAACATGTTTTCATTCTTAATCCATTTTAATGGTTAAGTTTAAAATAATCCATATGTTTTGTTGGTTTGCAGTTTCTATTGCTTGTAAACATTTTTTAATGTATGTCCAGAACACGGCCAACATGTTTCTGCATTTCCTTATAGGGTGATGTTCCAGGTAGGAAATTATTACATACATATTTTTATTGGCCTTGACTGATGTGACTAGCAAAGGTGTAAATGTGGCTGGCTCCTGCACAGAATCCTTATCCTCTGTCTCTGGCTTGCTTGGTCACTTAATGTCGATAATGTCAAAACTGTTTAGAGGGGGTAAAATCTCTATCCCATCCTTGGTTGTGACAAACTGTTCTGCCATCATGAGAGTGTTGAGCTGAGGGACCCGCTGAATCAGACTCTGCAGTTCAGTTATGTCAGGAACAGGTGCTGATACAGGCTGTAAACCATAATCAGCATGAGGCATAATGCGGACAACACTTCTTGATGATTGCCTCTGTCACCAATCAAAATTCAAAGGAACCAGCCATGTTAACGACCAAAGTCAATAATCTCCTTTTCTTCATTGTAATTCATATTATTCAGAACAGGTTGAAAGTATACAGAAGGGGACCCACCTGACCTGTATTGGACTTGCCTCTGTCACTAACCACCAGGAACTATGAATGAACTGCAGTGCCAGGCATACTGTTACCTTCAGGTCTATTTCACTCTCAGCGCAGTGAATGAAGTGGTGGCAAAGTTCCTTTTTATTAAAGTAACTTGACATTTTTGATAGTCCATGCATCCATATGCTGGATGTGGTAATAGGAGGCAGAAAATGCAATCTGATGTTTGTTAGACCAGATGGTTGGGTATGGCTGGTGGCATTGTCAGTAAGTATGATAACATTCTTCACTGTAAGCACATTGTTCGGCTGAAATCGAGGAACCATTCTTCAAATTTGTTGCCTGTCATCCAGGACTTGGAATTTGCATATACCTTGGGGTCGAGCTTACCAATGAAGCAACAAGGTTTGTGAGCGTTGCTGGTCATGAAAGGCTTTCTCTTGTTTAACCTGTCAGGACTGCAGCAAAATGCCACTGTCAGCCTGTCTTTAGATTTTTTTTTATCCCTGCCATGGAAGCTGAGAAGACAGTAGCACTGGGACCGAATCTGTAAAAGAGACGCATCACGTCGATATTGTAGACTGTACTGGGGGAGAATCCAGAAAGCATTTCCTGCAACATAACTCATCAAGAAACAACAGCTGTTTTATTTGTACTTGCTGCCTCTCCAAGATACAGTTTCTGACATTTCATTTATTTATTTATTTATGCAAACGTTCCACTAGGAAGGCAAGCTGAGCAGTAATGGCTTGTTTCTAGATGTGTCCTGGGGAAGGGGAAGTGGAGATGCAAGTACTACAGTGCAAGATACAATTTTAAACATAGAGGTATTAAAGAACAATATACAAGATACATAATGATACAGTAAGTGCAGCACAACAAGATAAGGTACAATGGTCAAATTCAAATGAACAGAACGAACATAAGCAATTGCAATGAGGGAAGTGATCAATGACTATAATAATCGAGTACAACCTGGATCCCGAGAAAGCAACGTATACAGGAGAGTACTGGATTAGACATAGTGAGCATTTTAAAGAATCACAAATACTATGTTGGGCAGAACAACTACAACAAGGCAAGGGGTGGCAGAGATAGGGCAAGGCATTAGGTGACAAAAAACTTCATGAAAGGGTCAGAAGGTTTGGCATGAACAGGAGTGGAATGTATACATACACACACACACACACGAGGGAAGAGAGAGCTTTCGGTGAAGGTGCAGAATGGTTATTGAAGGGGAGGGCATTCCATTGTTTAGGACATCGAAAGGAATAAGAGGATTGACCAGCATAGGTGGAACAGTGGGGGATGGCGAACGTACGAGAATCAGTGTTCCGAAGGGAATATGAGTTTGGTGGTAAGGCAAAGATGACGGAGGAAAGGTGGGGGGGAGATTTCTAAACCAAAATTCAGCCATAAAAGTAACAGAATGTGACAGACGTCTGGACTCCAGAGACAGGAGGGACGTGGCTTTGTACAGATCGCAGTGGTGAGTGCGAGGGGGGCAGGATAATATGAAGCAGCAGAAGGAACAGAAAAGGGTGTCTAGTCTGGACAGGGTAGTTTTGGGAGCAGCACTGTAGACTATGTCTGCATAGTCAAAAGTGGGAAGGATAATTTTCTGCACAATAGCGTGTCAGGCTGATGGAGTAATGCAATCTTTATTTCTATATAAGGCACCAAGCTTGGGGTGTAGGTTTTTATGGATTGCGTTCATGTGTGCTGAAAAGTCCAGATGGTGGTCTAGCCAGACCCCAAGGTATCTGACGGAAGTGACATTCTCAGTCTGAGTACCATCCAGAGTGTTGAAAGCTGGAAGGAATTTATGGGTAGATAGCCTCTGTCTGTTGCCAAAGGACATGGAGACTCTCTTTTTATCATTCAGAAACAGTTGATTTGATGGGAGTCATTTCTGAACATTGGTGAACTTCTGCTGCAGGCTAGTCTGGGCATCAGTGACAGAGGAGTTAGACGTGTAAAGGACGGTGTCACCCACATACATATGGATTTAGTAAGTGGAGCAGCAGAAGGGAGGTCATTAAGAAAAGTGGAAAATAATATAGGGCCCAATACAGAGCCCTGTGGGATGCCAGTGGTGATAGGGAATGGAGAGGAGAGGGAGGAGGCAATCTTGACTGGTTAGGTTCTGCCTGTCAGGTAGGAGCAAAACCAAGCTGTGGTGGAGGGGTTTAACCCAGCCTCAGAGAGTGTTTGGCGGATAAGCTCGTGGGATACTGTGTTGAAGGCTTTTGCCAGATTGACAAATATTGGTCGAGGTTACGTGACCCAGATCCATCTTGGAGAGTATGGAGTCTGTGAGGCGAATACGGGAGGTGGTGGTTGGAGTGGTGACTTACGGAACCCAGACTGGAAAGGGGTGAAAAATTAGGTGGAATCAAGGTAGGAGGTGAGTTGGGCAAGGACAGTGCATTCCTGAAGCTTTGCTAAGATTGGGAGTAGGGAGATAGGGCAATAATTCCCACGGGAGGTGGGATCACCGCCTTTGGGGAGGGGAATGACTGTAGAATGTTTCCAAGTGGAGGGAACTGAGGACAGGGTAAAAGATAAGTTAAAAAGAGAGGTCAGTGGAGCAGCTATAGCAGGTGTGGAGAGGTGGAGCAATCTGAGGTTAAGACCATCAGGGCTCTTACCTTTGGAGGGGGTTTATGGTTAGGGGGGCCTTGAGGGTGTCATTAGATGATATAGGAGAGAAAGAAAACTGAAAGGGGGTTGGGAACAGTTAGGGGTCACAGGAGACAGTAGGTGGGCAAGTGGGAAGAAAGGAGAGTAACAAGGAGGTATAAGATGTGAAGAAAGTGTAGAAAGTAGCTGCAACAGTCAGGGGATCAGAGATTGTTACATTATGGGCAAGAGTTGGGCTCAGAGGACTGGAGGGGGGAGAGAAGAGAGATTTGACTACCTTCCATAACTTAGAAGAATGGTTCCGGTTGGTATGGAAGGATGTGGAGAAATATTCTGCCTTGGCGTATCTAGTGGCCTTCATACATAGGCATTTTGTAGTTGCCTATAATGGAAGAGGAAAGTGGGAGTTCTGGATTGTATGTAAGCTTTTCCAAGCTTGGTCTCTGGCACACATGCATGCCAACAATTTGGCAGTAATCCAAGAAGGTGGGAGCCTTTGACCCTGGTTAGCTTACTGGGAGCATGACGATCCCATACTTCCATGAATTTAGACTGGAAGTTGCTGAGGGCAGAGTCGATGGAGGATTCCAAGGAGAGGGAAGACCAATTTGAATGATGTAGGTCATTTAGTAGGGGAGCTAAGTTTAGGGAACAGAAGGAGCTTAGCTGGATCAGTTTAGGGGGAGACTTTAGGCTGCTGGATTTTGCAGACACAATAAATCATGTGGTGGTTGCTAAGGGAGTCTGAGAGAATGCCGGAGTCGATTACGTGATAGGGGTGGGAGGTGAGTGCCCAGTTGATCACAGTGTAATTTTGGGATTTGTGGCTCAACTGGGTACTCACCTCCCACCCCTATCACGTAATCGACCCCGGCATTCTCTCAGACTCCCTTAGCAACCACCACATGATTTATTGTGTCTGCAAAATCCAGCAGCGAGAGTGGCATCTGGTATTTTCTGGGACAGCCAAGCTTCAGAAACCACCACTATATCCAGCTGCAAGTCTAGCATGATTGGCTGGAGGAGAGCTAGTTTGGGGAGAAGGCTTCGGACATTAAGGTGGTCCATTCTGGCAAAACTCCAGGAACACTAAGTCCTCTTCCAGCTCTCCTCCTTCCACGACTCTACCTCCTTCTGGTTTTAGAAAATTCCACTCTACCACTACGTCCCTCCCAAGGCTCACCAGTGCCATCCGAACTGGTATGGATCAAGGCCACAACACCTCTGCCATCTCTGCTGACCTCGCAAAGGCTGTCGACACTGTAGCTCACCCTCTCCTCCTTTCCAAGCTCTCCCTAGCTGGGTTCTCTAGCGAGGCCACCAGTTGGTTCCACTCCTACCTCGTAGATAGGACTCAATCTCTCAAGATTGGCAATTCCATCTCTACCTCCCTATCCATCTCAACTAGTGTCCCCCAAGGCTCGATCCTTGGCCCACTGCTGTTCTTCCTCAATGACCTACCCACTGCCTGCCCTCACACATCCATTCATATGTATGTGGAGGACACAGTTCTGTATACATCCAGCCTCTCAACCTCTGATGTGGCATCCAGACTTCAGTGCGACTTCAATGATGTCCAGCTCTGGTTTTGCTCAAATCAGCTCTTCCTGATCACCAAGAAAACTGTCTTCATGACCTTCGGCACAAGGCAGAGACTCTCCTGGCTCCCCTCCCCACTTTCCACACCCTGGATGGGACAAAGTTGTAGGACTGCACCTCCTTTAGACATCTCGGGGTCTGGCTAGACCAACACCTCGACTTTTCTGTACATATTGAGGCCATCCACAAGAACCTTCACCCCAAACTGGGTGCCTCATACTGTAACCGTGGATGTATCCCGCTCCTGGCTCGCCGTGCAAAAGTACAGAAAATGACTCTCCCAATATTTAACTATGGTGATGTAGTCTAAGGTGCCACTCCCAAAACTTCCCTAACCAGACTGGACACCCACTTCCACTCTTTCTGTCGTTTCGCCCTTGACTGTCGTATCAGTGCCCATCACTGCATCCTCTACCAATCCTTGTGCTTACCATCACTTCAGGACAGGAGGCGGTACCACTGCGCTAGACTCACAGCTAAGTTCTGGACCCAGCCCCTACTCCCGTACCTCTCCTCAGCCCTATCCTCACCCCCCGGCATGCCCTCAGACATTATGACACCCGTTCCTTGTCTGTCCTGTGCATGTCCACCTCTGCAGGCCAGGCGGACTTTTCTTACTGCATGCCTAAACTGTGGCATTCACTCCCCTTGTCCATTCACCATGCCTCCTCCGCCCACTACCTCAACTCTCTTCTCAAAGCCCACTTCTTCACCTGTGCATGCACCTAACCCTCCCCACCCTGTCTTAGACCTGAGCTCTTTTAAACCTGCCTGGTAGGATGTCAAGATCGTGCTGTCAGCTGACGCTTCCAACTGGGCCTGTAGACCTGAAATCTACTACTATGTGATTGTATCTTATCATAGTTAACTAATACTGGGTTGGCTCGATTATCTGCTGTATTCATGTGTAAAATGTGCTGTTCCTATTTATTGTTGCTGTATATATGGTATTGTCTCCCATGTTCCCCTCCACCCAGGACGCATCAGGAATCGAGCAGTTATCTGCTCAGTATGCCTTCCTGGTAAAACTTTTAAATAAGTAAAAATGTTTAAACCCTTGTGGGGGTGAGGGGTGAGAGGAGGGGTCAGACCAGGGTTGATTCTATGTCTCCTGCAGAGATAAGGAGGAGGGTGATAAGCAGTTTAGAAAAAGCGTAGACTACTTTAGCAGCTTTAGAGTGAGAAGCATGGGTGGGTGGGGGAGGAGGTTGCGGGGGAGTGAACAGGAGACTGGAGCACTTAAGCATCACAAAAATAGACATGGGGTAGTATGGAAGCTTCGGGTGACAACGGGCAGTTGGTAGGAACAGGGTGAGCGGGAAGCATGGAGTGAGTATAGTAGGATGGCAAGCTATGGGGGGGGGTGTGGAGGACTCAGAGAGGGTGGGTAGAGAGAGACCAATAAAGGGAAATAGGTAAGGTCTAGGCAGACAAGAATAATGTGCTGCATTATGGACGGAGGCAGAAGCTTGTGGGTGGTGCAGTAAAGGAAGATAAATTCAGAGATAGTGTACAAGCTGGACCACTAGCTATAGATACAACAAACACTAGTAGCTTAGAAATGTAGTACCACCGGTGGCCACTAGATAGCAGCTGGATATCAGGAATGAGAGAAAGAAATCTCCTAATAGTCTATGTGACAGAGAGGATTACTATGACTTGTGACAGAACTGGGTCTGGGAGTCACATGTTCAAGACTGCCTTCAGGAGAGAAGGGAGCAGTAGGTTGGAAACTCGGATGAGAATAGTGGGGAATGACAGATCTTTAACTGGTGTGGGTGGGTATACTAGTGAAGGAGTATTTATTTTATTTATTTAAATTTTGGTGACCGGGTAAGCTCACTGAGACCAAAACAGTCCCGTTTTCAGGGGCGACCCAGAATTAATTACATACATCTATAAACATAACAAAATACATACATGTCATTTCACAAATTAACAGTCAATACAGACATACTGACCCAGTCAGGGATAAAGTGGCAGGTTAATTACAATCAACATCAACAGGAGTAGAAGTACTATTATACACAAGACAGTCACAGTCGGATTGATGTCCCAATAAGGTTAGATTGGCAGCAGGGAGTCAGTAGACTCAGCGGTAGCAGCTGCAGAAGCTCAGTTCCAACAGGTAGGCGTTAAGACCCTTCTTGAAGCCCCCAAGGGAGGTACATTCCTGAAGACTGCTAGAGAGATCATTCCAGATAGGAGGGAGGGATGAAGGCAGCATAGGACCGGAGGCCTAGGGAAGTCCTAACACTGGGGATATGGAGAAGCTGGCGGCCAGAGGATCTTAGTGTTCTCCCATTCTTTTTGGGAGCTAATGTGTTAATTAGACTAGAAGGGGCGCCATTTTGCTGGAACTTAAAAGCAAGGCACAGTGATGGATATGATAATCTGCCATCTAGAGAAGGCCACCTTAGAGATAATAGTACCCTGCAGTGATGCTCCTCTGGTGGCACCCCTGCAATGAAGCGCCCTATCCTGTGGTACAGTATTTTTAGCCTTTGCATTTCAGAACTTCTTACAGAATGTAGTAAAGGGGCCCCATATAGCAAGGATGGTAGGAGTGTACCAGTGGCAGCCTTGAGTTTGGATTCATGAGTGAGGAAAGGGCTCAGGCGATATAATAGACCTAACTTTTGGTTGAGTTTCTTGGTCAGATGGACGATGTGGCTCTTAAAGGAGCAGGCTTGGTCTAAGTATACACCTAGGTATTTGATACAATCGATCACTTCAATTTTTGAGCTACTGGAAAGAGCTGGGGATAATAAATGTAAACGCGTTGGGCCCAGGCTTTTAGGGCCAAATAGCATGGCTTTGGTCTTTTTACTATTTAGAACTAATTTATTAGCAAGAAACCAATTTTCAAGTAGACCAAGGTCTTGACTAAGAAGGTTGTTTAGTTGGACAGTGTCTTGGGAGGACCTATAAAGCACGGCACCGTCTGCATATAAGGTCACTTTGGCCCCTCCACAATGTTGAGGCAAATCATTAATAAATAGGGAAAACAGGAGAGGTCCCACTATTGAACCCTGGGGGACGCCGTCTGTGATAGGGCATTTGTCAGACTTAGCTCCATGCCATGTGACAATTTGTGATCTGCCGTCAAGGTAGTCCATGAACCATTGAGTAGACAGATGATCAAGACCAAGAGTTGTTAGCTTAGTGATAAGCTGCTGACGATTCACCAAGTCAAATGCCTTGGTAAGGTCTATATAGATCGTACCAGTTAGAAGGCCATCATTTAGAGCTGTGAAGATATCCCCAGTAAGGCTAATCAGGGCCATGTTGGTACCGTGATTTTTTCTAAAACCATGTTGTCGTTCAGTTAGTAAATTGTTCCATTCAACATATTCCTGGACCTGCTGGTATACAATCCTCTCTAACACTTTATTTAGAGTGCAGAGGATAGATATTGGTCTATAATTCTCAACAAGCTCAATACTGCCACCTTTAAGAATAGGCGTGACCAAGGCAATTTTCCACACAGTGGGGACTTTGCCTTCAAGCAGCGATCTGTTTAAGAGCCAAGTGACTGGAGAGGTAATGACATGGGCTGTGATGCTGAGGAGTCTGGCCTCCAGCTTGTCAAACTCAGCAGAGCCAGAGGATTTGATTTTTTTTTAGTAATTTTTTGACCTCAGATTTTGTTGCAAGTTTGAAGTGAAAATTAGGGTAAGGGGTTTCTTTTTGTAAATGATTCTGGGTGGGGGGGACAGAGAGATTATTTTTAAATTTGTCCAGGTCAGTGAGGAATGCATTTAATGCATTAGCAGCATTTTGTGGGTTGGTATAGTGGACACCATTTGCTACTATGTCACTTTTCTCATGGGTGGTGTTCCCCTTTAGGAGAGAGTTAATTTGGGACCAACATTTTGTAGGGTCCGAAAGGTTTTTAGTTTGTAGGTTCTGGAGGTATTGTCTTTTAGCTGATTTTAGTTTCTTTCTACACTTGTTTCTCAATTTTCTATATTCCACCCAATCCTTAGTTAGATTTGTAGATTTGAATTTTTCCCAGGCTTTGTCTCTCACCCTCATTTGTTTTTTAAGGTCTCTGGGGAGCCACTTTGAGCATTTTCCCTTGACTCCTATTTGTTTTAGGGGGGCATGCTTATTTGCAGCCGAGAGGAAGTTACTGATGAAGAAATCAAGGGCTGAGTCCAGATTGGGGGCTAGCTTGATTCAAGTCCAATCCACCACTGCTAGGGTTTCAAGAAAGCAGCAGGCGTCGAAACTGGAATAATCCCGAGCCCAAAGAATTCTGGGTGGAGGGTTGGGATGGTCATTTTTCCAGATGACGAATATAGGGGAATGGTCACTTATGGAGTCCACAAATGTCCCAGCCAGCTTCAAACTACTTGGGTTGGAAGCAAGAATCCAGTCTAATGTGGTGTGGTTTCCTGACTTAATGTTCAGCCTAGTGGGTCCTTGGATCATTTGGGTCAAGCTGACCTCTAGCAAGCTGGATTTTACATCACTAATGGTGTGCTAACCCCAGTGGAGGTTAAAGTCACCATGGATTATTTTTTCCCACTGAGGTAGCCCCGGCATCAGAGCCAGAAGACTCTTTGATGCATCTTTTGCAGTCTTAGGTGGGTTGTAGATGCAGCCTATTAGCAGGGGCTTAGTCCCGCCAAGCAGTATTTTGATGAACACTGCCTTGCCACCTAATTGGGTTGTTCTGGCGTTGCCACCAGGAAGGCATTTAGGGAGTTGTTTACATAAATGATAACTCACCACCCTTCCTACCACATCTGTCATGTCAAAAGGACTTAAACCCCTGGAGCACAACCTCATGCACTAGGATACTAGGCTTGCGCCAGGTTTCGGAAATGGCAATTATGTCAGGGGAGTGCATATTTACCCATACCTCGAGTTCATGCATTTTAGGTCTGAGGCTGTTAATCTTCATGTGGACTAGTTTCAGACCTTTGACATTAGCCCAGACAGCCATAGAAGGTGACACAGTTGGAACATTAGGACATGGAGGGCCAGGGTTAGATTCAATATCCCCGGTGAGTAATAACTTAATGGTCAGCAGGAATTTCAGGAGTGACCCAAGGGGGGGAGGAAGATCTGATGTTTGTAGACTCTGAGATATTCCATAACTATACAGCAGTTTCCCCCTTTTCTAAGCCCATATCTGGTGATAAGGGTAGGATTAAGGTTGGCTTGGGGGTAAATATATGAGAAACTGGAGCAAAGAGGGTCTGTGAGCTGCCCTGTGCCCTGCCTGAGAGTGAGCAGCAATTGGTCTGTGCCCAGTACTACAAGTATGTAAGTAAAAGCCAGCACAATACCCAGCGCCATATTAAAGCTTAAAGATCGGTCAACTAAGAGGAAGAAGTTCAGATTAAAACCCAAGATATTCGACAGTAGCAGGATAGGGAAAAGCTTGGAGTAGAAAAATGTGGGTGGAGAGAGTATCTAGGTGGAACTATTGAAAAAGCATGAGGTAGGATAATGTGGGTGGTTAGGATCACCTGCACTAAAACAGGAAGCCGCACCATCCTCCACTCTGAGCCAAAGCACCCCAAACCCGAGCCAAAGCATCCCGAACCTGAGCTAGAGCCATGCAAAAGAATGTCAGGGGAATATTCAGAGTGTGAAGAAGAAGGAAACAGTGACCTCTAGGGGTAGCTGGGTATAACTTGCAAATGGAAAACTGGACACTTTTGTAAACTGAATTTTTAACTATAAATCTGGCACAAATTCTTAGTGTAAGTACACTGCGACACTAAAGAATGCTGTGGAATGCAGACATGCAGCAAGTAAGAAAACAAGTCAGCACTGGTATGCTGGCGGAAAGGCACCAGGTTCAAATCCGCTGTTCACTGCTCCCGAGACAGAGTGCCTCAACTGGAAGTGGAGGGTGACTCGTACCTGCTAGTCTAAGCGGTGGCGTTTCGGAGCTCCCAAGGCAGCAGGTGTGTGTTGGCGGGGGTCCTGACCTGCTAGTCTAAGCGGTGGCTTTTCGGAGCTCCCAAGACAGCAGAAGTGTGTTGGAGGGGGTCCTGACCTGCTAGTTTAAGCAACAGCGTTTCGGAGCTCCCAAAGCAGCAGGTGTGTGTTGGAGGGGATCCTGACCTGCTAGTCTAAGCGGTGGTGTTTCGGAGCTCCCTAGGCAGCAGGTGTGTGTTGGAGGGGATCCTGACCTGCTAGTCTAAGCAGCGGCGTTTCGGAGCTCCCACGGCAGCAGGTGTGTGTTGGAGTAGTGGCGAAAAATGTTACAATAAGATTGAAATAGCAACACCTAGTGGTCAAGCAATATAACCAGCAGGTGGGAAAAAGGGAAGACAGAGTAAGAAGGGGGAGGTCATGTGACCAGTCATGTGATGCGGTCCACTATATAGGAAGTGGCAGCCTGGGATAGGGGGGTGGAGCATGCAGCCACATGGGGGGGCAGCCACATTAGTGGTAGCAGGTAACGCCAACAAGCTGGCAGCACAGCTGGGAGCAGTGTCAGTGGCTCAGTAGGTAGCACACTCGCCTCTGTGGCCGTGAGATCAAAGGGCTGTGGGTTCAGTTCCCACATCTGGCACTTGGGTTAATATCCCAGTACTGACACTGTAGTGCAGCATGAGAGGGGTGCTGCACTTCTGAGGTGCCATCTTTCGGATGAGAGGTTAAACCAAGGTCCCATCTGCCTGGACTGGTGGTAGTTCAGGTGGATGTTAAAGATCCCATGGCACTTCTCGAAAAGAGTAGGGGAATTTCCCCGGTGCCCTGGCCAAAATTTCCCTCATTCACAAAAAATACCACCAACAGCTTAATCTGGTTCAATTTCAGTTGCTTACCATCTGTATCCCCCTTCCCTCCCCCCAGTCACCCCTGAAAAAGGGATTTCTAGGCCCAGTGGGCTTACTGGGTCAACAAAAATTCAAAAAAATTCAACAAAGCACAGTGTCCCAAAGTAGTTTTCAAATACCTGCTACTGAAGCAGGCTGCTCTGCTACTCGACCGGCGGTGCTCTGTTTGGGCAGGGGGGAGCTTGAACGTCCTAGCTCACGTGACCTGCTGGAGCAAGAGAGGAGAGGTGAGCCCACCAACAAGGCTTGTGAGGTGGGGGGAGGGGCAAAGATGGCATCGGAACACGTGGTCACAGTCAGTAATTACCATCAAACACAGCCCTGACATAGATCATGCCTTTTTTGGAATCCCTATTCCAGCCACGAGAGTACCCAAAATCTTTCACACCCAGCTGCTAGAAAAAGAACTTAGACTTTTCCGTCACTGTATTGTCAGAGATACTGGCCTATATAACATTCATTTCACCCACCGCACATACTGAGTGCTGCGTCTTTTTTTTTTTTAATCATCAAAATTTTATTGATTATTTAATAAATACAATGCAAGAAAAATATTCATAACAGGATCATCATAGGAGAACTAATACAATAACATTTTAAATATCTTTCAATCAACACCTATGCCTATGGCAAAGACTATTTACACAAATAAATATTCTATATGCAGACAAATACACATACAGCATATAAGTATTTAAGAATTGATATGATCCTGCATCTAAGCTACTACCTTATTACAAAATGCCATGAAAGGGCCCCAGACATTTTCAAACATTTCATTCTCCCCCATAATTGTGTAACTAATTATTTCATTATTAACCACCCCACTTAGTGAATCTACCCACTGTTGGATAGAAGGAGCTTTGGGATCTTTTCAAAATTGAAGAATTAATCTTTTAAAAGCCAAAGTCATTGCACAAATCCATAACTTCCTGGCTTTAGGAATGAACGCAATAACAGATATATCCCCAAGAATATATAGTGAAGGTGAAAAAGGGTAATTCAGCCTTAATATGGATTGGCAAATGCCATGTATCTGCCTCCATTTTTTCCCTTATTTCTCTGCATGACTATAAATAGATGAACCAGTCCTGCATCTGACTGGCCACATCTCCAACAGCAGTCATTTGACATTATACCCAACCTATAGAGAGTTTGTGTGGAGTAACAGAAATAATGCAAAATTTTAAATTGAGCCAATCTACCTTGTGTTTCCTTACATCTCTTGATAGTGTTTTCCCAAAGCTTGTCCCAAGATCCTTTAGAAATACATATTCCAAAATCTTTCTGCCATTTTCCTCTAGCAGAGTCTGTTAGATTTCCATCTGATTCATGTAAAGATTTATAAATAAGACTAAACCCTTTTGGAAGGAATGCTATTTTAAAAAGGTTTGACCATGCATTTGATGAAAGGATAGTAAAATTGCTATCAAGTACATTTTTGGATAAAATACTTCTTAACTGTAAATACAGCCAGAAATCCCATGTGTTCAATTTAAATTTTTGGCAAATTTCCCCAAAGGACATAAGCCTATTCCCCACATCCAGTATATCTCCAATGTTGTTTATCCCTTTTTCCTTCCAACCTATATCTGGGATACCTTTCCTATCTCCAGTGAGCAGAGGATTGTCCCAAATGGGCATAAATGTTGAAGGCCCCAAATCAGCTTTTTTAAGCTGATTGAACTTTTTACCTGTCATTACTGAAACCTGTATTGCTGGATGATTTACTAGTTTTGATGGAACATGTACAAAAAAACAAATCTGACAACTTTTGAGGAGTTACAAGTTCTCTTTCTATCTTCAGCCATAGTGGAGCATTTGGGCTATCTTGAGGTAAAAAACAAGTGGCCAACTGTTTTAGTTTGTAAGCCCCAAAATATCCTCGCCACCAAGGGAGAGCGAGACCACCTAATCTGACTGGGGCCCGTAATTTGAGTTTAGATAATCTAGGATGTTTGCCTTCCCACAGGAATGTAGAGAAGATTCTATCCATTTTAAGAAACCAATGTATTGGTATGTTGGCAGCTATTAGTTATTCATAAAATAGAAAAGTGTAGAAGCCATTACCATTTTTATGGAATTAATTTTCCCTCAAAGGGGATAAATGTAAATGTGCCCACCTAAGTCCAGTCTAATATCATTAATAATTTTAGTTAAATTATAACTCAATATTTTTTCAAGGGAGTCAAACATTTTAATTCCTAGATAGGTTAACCCCTCTGTAGGCCACCTGATGTTAGGGAATTCTTTTAATTTCTTAACTTCAGTATCTGAATGGTTAAGCATCAGGCACTCTGTTTTGGACCAGCTGATGCATAAGCCTGATCTCTCTCCAAACTCTTGCAGCAATATTTTGACATTTTGTAAAGAGATTGAAGGATGAGAAAGAGTCAGAAGAATATCATCTGCAAATGCTAAAATGTTATTACTGTAATTTCCCGTAGTTACTCCATGAATCTTGAGTATAAAATTATTTTGATTAGGGGTTCTATAGATAAAACAAAAAGTAAAGGGGAAAGACGACACCCTTGCCTAGTTCCCCTATTTAATGCAAAAGGGGAGGATCTAAGACCATTAGTTATTACACTAGCTTTAGGACATGCATACAATGTTTGTGTCCATCTCAATATACCAGGGCCAAAGTTATATATGGCAAGCACTCTGTATAAATAATTCCATTCTAAGGAATCAAACGCCTTCCCTATATCTAAGGAAATAGCCGCACTTGGCATTCTTTTGTTTTTTGCTGAATTGGTAGCCCGTATGACAGAGAATAGTCTCCTAAAATTGTCTGCCGCTTGCCTACTCTGTATGAACCCTACCTGTTCCTTACCTATAAGTTTATTTAGAATAGCCAAAATTCTTACAGCCAAGACTTTTGCAATAATTTTGTAATCACAGTTCAATAATGAAGTAGGCCTATAATTACTACACTCCAATGGATCTTTATCTTTTTTGTTTAATAAACAGATATAAGCTTGATTCATGGAGTCTGGTAAGGATCCTTCGTCAAAGGATTATCAATCTGTTTTTTTTTTCCAGAGACTGATATACATGGTAAATTAGCCTTACTCAGAAATTCATCCATAGTGTCAGTCTTAATGGAAACTTTAGATTTATACAACTCTTCATAAAATGTTTTGAAAGATTAATTTATCTCTTTGATGTTATAAGTTATCTTCCCGTCTTTAGTTTTGACCCACTTAATAGAATTCTAGTTTTGTAACTTCCTAAGCTGGTGTGAAAGTAGTTTACTAGCCTTTTCCCCTGATTCCCAATAAGACTACCTAGTTCTGAAAAGTGAATATTCAATTTTAGTTGAGTGTATTTTATACATTTCATATTTAAGGTTAAGCACTTTATAAAGAAGTTATTTTTTATTAGGTGGGTTATTTTTTAATTGCAGTAGGACAGCTCCCAGATTATCCTCTTTTTAATTCCTTTTGCCTTTCTCATTTCCACCTGGATGCTACACTACTTAAACCCCCTCTTATATACGCTTTGTATGCATCCCACACCATTTTCGCTGACACTTCCCCATTGTCATTTATTTGAAAGTAAGATTTTGTCTCCTCTTGTAATCACTTTTGAAAATCAATATCTTGTAGTAGTGAATTATTAAACCTCCAGCTTCCAGACTTGTCAGATTTGTTTTCAAACATAACCGAACATTTTAGCAGACAATGGTCAAAGATAAAAATATTTTCATATACCATCTGACTTGTGTTATTACAGAATTGCAAATTCATAAAAAAGTAGTCAATTCTGCTAAATGTTCCGTGTCTGGCTGAGAGAAAAGAATAATCTCTGCCCGTTGGGCATAGCAACCTCCAAGCATCCAATAAGCCTAATTCTTCTAACATCCTATGCAAGGACTTCTGAGCAGAAGATAAATTACAGGGGGTTTGGGGAGGTGATCTGTTCAAAGAGGGATCAATCACAATATTAAAATCTCCACCTATAATAATCTCATATGATCCTATATTAGCAAGTGCATAAGTTAGCTTATGGAAAAACTCCTTTTGCTTTATATTGGAAGCATAAATGTTGCATAATGCAACATCTCTACCATACAATTCCCCAAGAAGAATTTGAAATCTCTCTTCTGGATCTGTAAGGTGGGAATGTTTAATAAAACTCACCCCCTACCTAATCAGAATAGCCACACCCCTTTTTTGAGGAAAAACAGCAGTGGTCTACAGAAGCCACCCATCCCCAAGCCAATTTATCAGCCTCAGTAGGAATTAGATGAGTTTCCTGTAGCATTGCTATATCTATTTTATGCTTATTTAAATGTCTCAAGATTCAATATCTTTTTACAGGGGACCCTAATCCTTGTACATTCCATAAACAGAAATTGACATTACTCATCTTGAAAGACCAGCAAAGCTACTTATTTATGAACACTTGTATATAAATTAAAAACACAAATAGTTTGTTACAATAAATAAGCTATTTCTTATATTTAACTCCTAACAGATACCCCAAGGAGTTTGCGTGGAGGCTTCACTGAGGATACTCCCTCAAAGTGATTCGTACACAAGCAAAACAATGGCTTACTGAATGTGAAAACGAACCCACTTTATTTAGATAACCACAGTTTAAAAATAGTTAAACAAGTACACTATACTTAAATCTGACTGCAAAAGAACAAAAGAAAGGTACTTTACCTCACCTTCCCCTTTAATTATGTACATACTATGGAATCCTTTATCTATTGAATATTGATGCGCTAGAACAGCAAAAAATCAATAGCACGCTTCCTAATGGTATTGGGGAAAAACCTAATTTCCTCATGGGAATATTCAAACTCAAGCATATTCATAGTCAGAAAACCGAAACATATTTTTTCCATGAATATCCATCCTAAGCCATAGCCACTTCACCCCAAGTATCTGTGTTTCATTTCACTCAGATCCTCCATATGTAATCAGACCACGCACATTATCCTTCTGTAGATCACCTGCAATAATAATAGCCATATTTGAAAATATAGCCAAAAACCACATCTGGCAATTGGCCAGGCAGCCTAAACCACTTTCAAGTGAAATATGCATGCCTAACCTGGCCATACAATGTTTGCTATTCAAAATGACTTTATGCACAGGGAGCTGCCTCAAGGGAAAGCTCAGACAGATCATAACTTGCTATTGAAGCACATAAGCCTCATCAATATACGACTAATGATCTGAGCTTAGCAAAGTCCACCAATTAGGAGAATCCAAAACTATGAGGCATAGCAGACATTAGGGCATGTATTCATGATAAAAACAACTTTTGTGTTATTTCTTATTTTAGAGAATCATAAGGAAGCTTACCGAACTACATTTGCTGTCCCAACACCTCAAAGTCAAAAGTTCCCATAACCCTGAAAAACAATTATTCTGTTTCTTTAAATTACACCCCCCCCCACATAACGGTAAGTGAGATAAAGCACCCCAATGATTTCATCTTTTTGCCAATGAATTAATTGCTTACCATACTAACAGAACGTCATTTTACTTATCCTAGGACATAACTAGATGAAACGTTTCTAACACAGGGAGCACTGTTTGACCTTTGACATCAGGATACAGACTTTCCTTCCGCTCTGTTGTTGTATATTAAACAGTTTAGATTGACAATAAAACATAACTTTAACTTGCTCCAGTGCACACTGTAAATAAAACGCTAACATAATGACATTACAACAGTCATGTGACTTGCCACAGACACTCCCACAGTGACGTCAAAATTGTCCAAAGCTTCCATATCTGAAGTAGAAAATCCAGGAGATGATGGCTCCTCGAACATATCAGCAACAGGGCTCCCCTGATTTTTCAGCATATCAGGTACTCCGTGGGAAACTGGATAGGATGCATTGATTAAATGTTCCTTCGTTTGTGTACTGGGCCATACTTTGTTAGAAACAGGCTTTGAGTTGTGCTTAGCAGAAATAGACACCAGGATGGCAGTTTTGTTTTTATAAAATGGCTGTGACTTCTTTGTTATTTTGGATGGCCATGGTGCTGATTTCAGTAAAGAAGCCTTGGTGTTGGGATGCCTTACATTATGTTTTAACAAAGGAATGTGAGTTCTAACAGGAATAGAATCATTTGGGGCTTGAGGAGGCTTAAGAGCTCGAGGGCTAATCTGAGGTGTTGCAGCACGAGCCCGACACTCTGGAGTTTGAATGTTTGACTTCTTAGAATTCTCTTTGACAGTTGGGGCCTGAGAAAATGTTGAATGTCTTTGAGGCCTTTCATTTAAAATATGCTCTGCATCCTGCCAGTGCCTACATATGAATCCCCAAGCCTCCTCAGGTGTCTTAAAGCTGTGGGACCCTCCTCCTCTTGTTAATACCAGTACAGCAGGGTATTTGATGTAGTATGGAACATTTAAAACCTGAAGCACATATCTAATGTCCCCACATGCCTTAACGTTTCTCTACAGTTTCAGTGGAATAATCCTGAAATATGTACGGCCTATCTTTGCCCCAGTACAACACTTTCCTCTGCCTCACAATAGCCAGAATTTCTTCTTTGTTGGTGAATCTTAAAAAGTGCACAATAATAAGTCTTGGATTTTGACCATTTTTAGGGAGAGCTCAGAGATCTGTGAGCTCTCTCTATTTCTAATGGCCAGTTCCAATTAAAATGTAATATGGAAGGAAGAAAGTCTTGCAGAAATCTTATCATATCTGTTTCTTCTAACATTTCTGACACCCCCACTATCCGCAGATTATTTCTCCTGGATCTGTTTTCTAGATCGTCAACCTTAGTACCCAGATACTCTATTTTTGACAGGCTTTTTTCTGCTAAATCTTCAACCACATGAAGCGATTCCTCAAGCAGTGCCAATCTTTCTTCCAGTGTATTTAGCCTTTCTTCTATAATAATTGATTTACTTTTTCCATCCCACGCCTGCTGTTTTAGTGACACTATATCTAAATGCATTGATTGGAGTTTTTCTTTAATGAACTCCATGTCATTAGCACTATCAGTAGTCATTTTGTGGTTGTGTTTTGTAGGAAAATATTTTGTGCCAGCTCGACTCCCCTGTATCATAAGAGAACCGGGAGGGGATCCCCCGGACTGACCTGCTGTTCCAGCTATCCCGAGTCTCTCTTTTAACAGCATGCTGTGGACTAGGTGAGCACCGCTGACAACGGATTCAATAAATGCTGATAAAAGTGCCTGACTGACTTTGTATCTCAACAAAATGTAAAACAAACAAAAAAACAATAGAACTCTAACTACTCGGCTAATGTAACGCTAAAATACTATTTTAAACAGAAAACTCACAAAAACAAAGCAGAGCACTTGAACCCATGATGAAGAAGGGCACCAATCTCAAAATATAGTAAAAAATTATTTTATTAACAGAGGCAACAGCCTGACGCATTTCGGATTGCTATCCTTTTTCAAAGGCTGACAAGTTTTTTAAAACAATGGCTCTTAAATACTTTAAAACATCATGACATCACACATCACATGTTCATATTTAATTAAACACACTTGTGTGGCTCCAACCATTCAACTAATAGTGAAATGAGGCTCTCTAGAGGAACCAAACAAGAAATCATCCCAAGCAGAAAAAGACTAGGAAGGAATCAATGGGAGCAGAGGATACAAAAGGAAAAACATACAAACAAAAATGAAATCACATGACTAGATGTAGAAGAATATTATTAGAAACAGTATAATAAACTAAAACAACTACATAAATACTGTTATTTTCTACATTTTTTTAAAAAAGGTTTCAATTCAAAACCACTATTCAAGCCTCAATTTTTGGTGGCATTAAGCTTGATGATCCAAAAAGCTTCTCTTGTTAATAAAAGATCATTAAAATGTCCACCTCTTGGTTTTTGACAGATCTAATCAATTCCCATAAAAGTAAACTCATGTTCATTCTTAACAGTGGCTTTCATAATGTGCAATGCTGTCGCATAGGTGACATCTTTCTTTTCTATTGCCTTTACATGTTCTTTAACTCTAACTTTTAAACTTCTAATTGTTTTACCAACATAAACTACTCCATATTTGCATGTTGCTAAATAGATAATTCCTGAGTCACAAATAATAAGCTGCCTAATTTCAAAAGTACATTCTATATTTGAAACCTGAAAAACCTTTCCTGTTTTAATATATGTGCAACAACTGCAATTCTTACATTGAAAGCAACCAATACTTTTGTGGCCATTATTATCTAAATTCCCCATTTCAAAATGGCGAAGGCTTAGCCTGCCCCCTAATGTTGGTGCCTTTCTATAGGCCATCTGTGGTGGGACTTGAAGAATGTCCCTTAATCCAGGGTCACTGGAGAGTACACGCCAATGTGTTTTTACAATTCTTTCAACTTCACCTGCGTGTGTTGAAAATGGCATAACAAAATTAAATCGCTCCCTTGTATGTTTCTTCTCATTATCTGTTTTTATTTTCAGAAACTCTTCTCTATCGTTACTTGCTACTACTTGCTTTTTCTACTATTTTAAACAGTTAAATTACTGTCAGATTTTTAATACGTGGGAGAGCTTTCTCTCGGTCTGCCATCTCTTCCTAGTCCCGGCGTGCGACAACCTGCCTCTGTCTTTTAGCACATTCCATGACAGATGTGGCTCAGGCTGTAACAATCATCAGTCACTGTTAACCATTTTTCACAAGCTCATCAAATGTGGTTGCAGGTTGATGGTCTGAGGTGAAGATGGAACTCAGATATGGTATACAGAGATATCTCCTTGCAGGTCTCATTGGGGTTACTCTGCCTCCAAACATATAATGCCCTTGCTTGTACCATTGAGATTTCTGACTGACCTTGCTTGGGAGATGCCGACACCATGCTTCAGGTTGGTGCTAGTGAGTGAGTCAGCTGATCTGTCACTCAGACTTGCAGAGCACCTAGTGGTTAGCAATTAGCCAGTTGTAAACACCTCTTGTTTGACAAGTACAATTACAATGGGAGGCAATTAGGCATTAGCAAGTAGTGAGATTCAGAAACACAAATTTTAATCAGAGAAAATGCTATTTGAGAAATTGGCTTCTGCTTTTTCAGTAATGGATAGAAAGGTATCCAGACTAATGGGGCACAGACTAAAGAGGTCATACTATTTCCTCGATAGTTATCCCAGCTGTGAGTAGGCTCCATGCATGGGCAATTAGATGGAATGGGCTGTCCTCCCCTGCCAGCAGGGATAGGCTGTACCAGTCTAACAGAAGTCTTAAGACATGCCCCTTCCCAAACTTCTTCAGTCTAACCTTCTGTTCAAGTCTTTAGAAAACACTGTGAGAACCTGATTGCCCATGGCCGGAGCTTACAATTGGAATTCCTCAGTAAGGAAATATAATTTCCCGTTCAATGTTGGTTCCTGTGGTTAGTGAGATGGCATTAGCTCTAATAAGTAGTTCCTCGAAGGGAGAGGTCAGTGCTATACGACTAAACTCAGTACCCACAGAACAAGCACATCAAGCTGATAGTGCCTAGTGAAAGTGTGCACATCGGCCCACATAGCAGCCCTCTATCTATCTCTCTCTCTCTCCCTATTTCTGTGTGTCTCTCTCTCTCTCTATACATATATTTTCTATCTATCTGTCTTTCTCTCTCTCTCGCTATATATATATATATATATACACACACACACACACACATATACATACATGTATATGTGTGTGAGTATATATATATATATATATATATATATATGGAAACCGTGGTGTAATTTGCGTTATAAAAGGAGTGTTAATGGCAAATGGTGCCACATTCCTGCTGTCAATGCATGCTCATAACAGTGCAACCAATCAAGACCGCTCACCGCTTCCGTCTCCCAAAACAGAACCACCAGAAGAACCCAGTGGCAAGTTCTTTTCTTTTTTTCCCCATATACCCTGAAAACACACAAAGATCTGCACAAAGAAAAAAAAAAAAGAAAACAAAACAGTTTTAAAATATGGCAAATCTCGGCACCGGACTAAAACGAAACCGAACCAAGGATACACTGGAAGCTCTTTATTTTATATAATTGCTGAGGCAAAAAAGGGAAATCCAGCAATTATATAAAATAAAATATGAGGTAGTGTGTTTAAACTCAAAGTTTACACACACCCTCGGGGTTAGTTGCTAACATAAACCCCTGTTTAGGAGCATCTAACCCCTCGGGTGTGTGTAAACTTCTCATTACACACACCACCCCATATATTATTCTATATTGTATGTTACATTGTGATTGGGGTGTGAAGGGGGACCCTACCCTATGGAAATGGGGAATTATATTAATTGTTATGTTACTTTGTGATCTGGGCCGGGAAGGGAGGTCCTTACACTATGGCAACTATGGGATCGGTTAGGAGTCATTTTTCCATACATCGGGATGGGGAGGACCCTACACTATGGAAAGAAAGAGTTTGGGCAGGACTAGTTTTTGCATACATCGGGATGGGGAGATCATATGACTGGCCCAGGACTTTGCTCAGGGCACCACCCTGCCCAGCACAAAGTTAGGACAGAGTTTTGGATTCCTAACTTTGTGCTGGCGCATCCAGCCGTGTCTTCCCCAGGGGAGTTTTAATATTGCGATGCAGGAAATGTGCATGCAGGACCCCTCATTTGCATGCCTGCATTGCAATATTCTGTGCCACAGCACAGTTGGGTTTGCATGCCACATCAGAGACTTCTGAATATTACCATGCCCCTGATGGCCATTGCAAGTACGGAGATGCATGGACACATCTAGTGATGTGCCATGCATCTCCTTTGACTATGTGGGCCTGAAGTCCTAGAAGAAGGAACACTACCTGGATCAATGATGGCTGGAATCAGTACCCTAATACTAAAACCAAATGAAATGTACTACTTATCGACCTTTGAATTAGAGAGAAATGGTGAATCGGCACTCACATCCCCTCTTAAAGAAAGATGCACTCGAGACTGTAACTCACATCAATACATTCTTTATTGTGGTTCAAGTCAGTGCAAGTTATTAATTGTGCAAAATCTTGCATACAGTAGCGTTAGCAGCATTTAGAGAGTAGTATAAGCTAACAAAGGCAATCCATCCAGATGCCAGCTGCTGTCCCTGGGTGAGCTTACGTTTCACGCCTTGTGCATCCTCAGAGCTCTTATACTACTTTCTAAATTTTCATTTCATTTTCATTTTATTTTATACTGAAAAATCTGTGGGCTAAAAACCCATTTGCACAGATGCCCGATTTAGACATATACAATGCAATAAAACACACACATATAGTTATACACAGAAACACATAATGACAAACAATATCTTACAAAAGGCAATAAAATCACTAGGTCTTAGTAAAGCACTTACAAACTGTGTTAATGAACATACTCTTCCTAAGTGCAGTCTTAAAATTTGATATCTTTGTGCAACTTACTAGGGAGCTTGGTAGATCTCTATATTGTTTTAGAGTTAAAAAAAAAAAAAGTAGGTAGAGTGGAACAGTAAAATAATTTTTACTTTGCAATCGGGTATAACCAGATTTGTGGGTTCTTGAGAACAGACTTAGTATACTTTCAGGGAGAATACCTAACTGTATCTGTGCATAAAAATCAAGGATCTAGAACAAAATCTTTCAGCCAATGGAAGACAACTGAAAGATTTATATAAAGCACAATGATGTGTAACTCTGGATTGGCCGGTTGCGAAACGGATTACCGAATGATATGTTGCCAAAGTTTGATTAATAATCTTTCGAATGTGTAAGAATAAACTGTTGATCCATAATCAATTATGAAAAAGGGAAGACTATGGGTTAACAAATGTCTAGTATCTACAGTAAGTTGATTTCTAATACAGTAAAGGAACCCTAGTCTTTTATGCAGTCTGCTAATTACATCCAAGATGTGCTGTTCAGATGAGAAACAGGAGTCCAATACTAACCCCAAATATCTGAACTCCTTAACTAGTTCAGTTTGTTTACCAAAGTTGTCATAAACATTAAACTCAGAAGGAACTGATTTCCTAGAACTACAAAAGACCATTGTCTTGGTTTTAATTGAGCTCAAGACTAATTTATGTTTAGCAAACCAGTGATGCAGAACAGTAAAGTCAGATATGAGCATCTTCTGAAGAGATGTCAGACATTCCTCTGAACAAAAGAGCATCGCATCATCTGCATATAGTATTAATTCTGTATGTGAAAGATAAGAGGATAATGAATTCACACAAAGAAAAAACAATAAGGGGCCTAGTATGGAGCCCTGTGGGACACCACACTTAATCTTTGCTTCATTTGATAAGGAACCATTGATTAGTGTTTTCGGATTCCTACTAGTGATCATTTCCAAACCAAGAAATGAGTTCATTGGAGAAGCTAACGCCAAGCATAGGTTCTAGGAGCTCATCATGATCCACCAAATCGAATGCCTTGGTGAGGTCCACAAAAGCTGTTACCACATACTTTCCCTCACCAATTGCTTTGGTGGTTTGGCTTGTGAACCTCACCAAGGCAGTCTCGGTGTTATGACTGGACCTGAACCCATGCTGAGACTCCGTCCAGATGCCATACTTCTCCATGTGGTCAGTAACCTGATCTAGAACCATCTTTTCTAAGATTTTAGATAACAGGGCTAACAGGGAGATTGGATGGTAATTATTAGAACTGAACCTAAGACCCAATTTGAAAATAGGTTTTACTATTGAGCTTTACCAAATTTTAGGGTAAACACCGAAGCATAAAGCATAATTAAACAATTTAGTCAGTGGTATAACAATATGATGAATGACCTTTTTCATAACCCTAAAATCAAGGTTATCTAAACCTACTGCTGCTCTTGGATTCATTTTAGAGACATAACTGATTATATCCAGTGGTTGCAAATATCGAAAATAAAATTTAGGAATTGTACCTTTTTTTATATCATCAGCAAATGTCTGGTGTAATGAATCCAATATATCTATGGCCTTATCCTTGTCTAGAGGAGCACTTCTATACCCCCTCCAAATTAGTAAAATGGAGATTGAATGCTTAAGCCACCATTTCTGGATCAGTAAGTAGTGAACCCTTCTGATTCTAAAGTGTAATTTTCCTGCCCTTTTGATTTCCCATTATGGAATTTAAAATGTTTCAAGTATCTTGTGAGTTTCCCTGGATTGCAGATAATTTTTGCTTAAAAATTTTTTATTTTAGCAGCTCGAATAGCTGATTGGCATTTATTCCTGAGTTCCTTGTATTGCAGTTGATGAACTATCTGTATAGTTCTTCTGTAGGTCTTCCAGGCCTTATTTCTTGTTCTTATTAACTTAAGTAAGCTGGGGGCTATCCAAACTTTATCATCTCCTTTGACCCTTATGGTCTTAAATGGTATGACTTTATCACAGATACCAACAAAGTGTCCGCAACAAGTCTAATAAGCTTCATCTAAATATACAATATTATCCAGGACTGAAAAATCTATGGTTTATGTCTCTTCCTGAAATATTTTCACATCTAGATCTGGTATCTTTCAGTATGTAATAATCTTAGTGGTCCTTTTAATGGCCTTAGCAGACCAATCAAATAACATGGGACTATGATCACTGATTCCATCAGGGGGACACACCAACGGTAATGATATGCTGGGGGCTGTTAGTAATAACCCTGTTCAAAGTGGACTCGTGGCCAGTTTTATAGTTCACCCTGGTGGACTCAGTAATCAATTGGTGGAATCCTAAATCACTCCCCATACTCCTAACTTCTAAGGTATTCGAAGATGGCCAATTAAGTTAAGTCCCCCTACAATAAATTCTGCTAATGCTGCTGTTTGTAAGATTTTGAACAATGAATCACTTACACTAACTTGCACTATAATAAAGAATGCACTGATGGTAGTATTTCAGGGGGGCGCTGCTAAGCAGTCATGCAGGAGGCAGCAGATCTCTAAAGCTCCGTATAGTTCTGTTACTTTCTAATAACATTTGTAATTTTTGAAGCTCTTTCTCCAACCTTGCTTCATCCTGAAGTTGCTACAGACCTTGTCCTGCACATAATAGGGAAAACTAAGGGCTTTACGATTGCTCCACCGGACTGTTGCCACCCTAGAAGTAAGAGAGGTGGTGGGCCTTCCCAGAGCGGTGCGGCAAGGGCCAATGGTTCTGGTGAACCTGAGGAGGTGTCTCTGACAATGGTCAACTTGACACTCCAGCAGCTGGTTTGAATGGTTCATGACTGGAACCATAAATATGACTCACTGACATCCAGAGTAGCAGCGCTGGAAACCAAAATGGAGCTCACCCAACAGACGATGGCTAAATTGGAGCAGCATTTAAATAAGACGATGGATTCTCAATCAAGCTAATTTGGGATACTACTGTGCTCCACCATCGGGTTGAAGTGTTGGAAAATCAAGTGTGGGAATAAAATATCCACATTTTGGAACTACCAGAGTCAGCAGAAGACCCCTTTGATTTCATCTGAATTTTCCTGCCTGATTTACTTGGATCTGACAAAGATGAGCCACTGTTCTCTTTGGAACAGGCCTTTCAACTCACTCTTCGCAGAATGTCGCAAGGGCAGAACAGCCCCGGGACATTCATGGTCATCTGTTCTGGTGTGGGGGACCAGGACTAGCTGTGGCAAGATGAAGGAGGTCTTTGAAATATGGAGAAGTGGTCCTAATTATCTGTCTAGACGGATTTATCATACGAGACCAGCCAGTGTCGTAGATCTTTTGACGACATTCGTAGCCACTTTTGGCAGATGAAAATCCCCCATCAGTTACTATATCCAGCCAGGCTGTGCATGGCGTGGAAGGACAAGGTATACCTATTCAATGTTTCGGAGGCAGAGAAGGTGCTGGGATTTACTGACCAGGAGGTGACCCAGGAGCCGGGGGCGTTGCATCTCAAGGAGAATGATCTGCATAAGGACTTGCTTCAGACTGTAATATACTTTATGATTGTAGCGGTTCCCCCACTTAGTGCATGTCATCAGTCTATACAGATACATTTGTGGGTGTTTGGGACTTTGTAAGCTGTATACAGGGTGTTTGTCATGCTTCAGGGGCTGGTTATTGGTTAATGTTACATACTTTTTCTCTTACAACTGCCTGTTGGACTGGTTTATATTAGAACTTGTGCTTTTCTGGGACTTAGATAAGATGTTACACTTTTTATCCCCTTACAGCCGCCTGTTGGACTTCTTTATATACGAATTTGAGTTTTCCTAGGATTTGGATAAGCTCTGATACAGAGCCAGGGACTTTGAAAACTAGTTATTGTCCTTTCCTGAACACACTACATGGTATAATTGTGGGTTATAAGGGGGATATATGGTTTATTTTGTTTTTCTCTAAAGGTAAAGAATGATGCAGTTTGGCCCCTAAGCATGTTGATGGGGTTACTGGGTACATCTGCCTTTTTTTATTGTTAATGAGTAGTGGCACACTTCGAGCTGTTATGCATCTTTGGTTAAATAATCTTACAGGGGGGTTGTGGGCTGGTTGGCTCATGCACTGGTGGGCCCAATAGGGGTCTGCTGGTGTTAATTCTCCCTCTGAGGGTCTCCTGTGCTGTAGGCCTTGGGATTTAGATCTGTACTGTATGTGGTTAATTCCCCCATGCCTATCTCTAGTGGGTGGGTTTCAATATGTATGGGAATTTGCCTGTCATAAATGGAATGATTTTGTATGTATTCTGAACCCACCCATGTTTGTCAGCTTTTGTGACTGTTTTCTTGCATTAAAGCTTAATAAAAATATTATACAAAAATAATGCACTGATATGAGTTTCAGTCCCAGGTGTATCTTTCTTCAAGAGAGGAGCCGAGTGCTAGTCCTCCATTTCTCTCTAAGTGTATTATTCATTGAATCAGAACACCACTGAGCCAGGGAGCACTTTTTTTTTAATTTTAAAGATTCTTTTTTGCTCCGGTCACGGCCTGCGGAGCCTCTCTCAGGCATCCTGCCTGATCCTGCCCCGTCTGAGATCCTCTCGGCCCTAAGCCTCCCCTCTCCCCCCTTCTCCCACAGCCAGTACCCCCAGCTTAACCCTTCTGGGTTGGGGCTGCCTCTCCTCTTTGGGTGCTCTTCAAAGTCAGACTCTGGCTGTGGGTGAGAGCCTGGGTGGAGGACATGAGAGGCTGGGCGAGATGGCTCCTGTAGTGGGCATGGGAGTCAGGTGCCATCACCTACTTCGCAGAGCTGGGTTTTTCCATTTTCTGGTCCCCTGACATCCCTCGTCCCCCCCTTGCATGGCACCCCTGATGCTATCGCGCAGCAACCCTGCCCGTCCAGCACGCCTACTTGTGCTGTCTGCATGCTGCAGCATCTCCGATCTCCACGGGAGCCGCTGATGCGCGGACAATCCCAAACCTCCCCTGGGAAGGAGGCTGTCCATTGCACGCTCAATCCTCTCACTCCCTGCCGACCCCAAACAGCTGAGCTCGCTTCCAACTCGGGTCATCGACGTGGAGCAAGGTGTGGCATCCAGCGCCTCCCCTCCAGGGAGTACTTTCACCCTTTTCTACACACCTATTACCATGTTGACTACCATGTTGACTAATGATGTGAAGATATTCCCAAAAGTCTTAGCAACAAGGCTACAACAAGTCCTGCCTGTTTTAGTTAGCCCTTTACAAATGGGTTTCATGCCTGCAAGGCATATTTCTGACAATAACCAGAAAGTCACATACCTGAAAAAGCAAAAGATCTTAAAATTCCTGCAGCATTGATCACAACAGATGCCAAAACGTTTTTTGACTGGGTGGAATGGCCTTATCTGTTTAGCGTCTTGGTAAAATTTGTCATTTTCCTCGTCTACATCACCATGATGAAACTCATTAAAAAAAATTGAGCGCCTCAGTAACAACAAATGTGCTAAGACTAAGAGAATTCATACTGGAAAGGGGCACCAGACAGGGCTGCCCCCTGTGTCCATCCCTGTTTAACCTAGCTGTGTTATCACTTCTACAACAGATACAGAGCAATGAAAAGATTTCAGGACTAAAGGTCACAGACACCTCGCATAAGCTGACTGCATACGTCGATGACGCGATTATCTCCCTAACTAATCTGACTTGCTCAGTATCTCCTCCACTTGAGACAACCAAAGTATTCAGAAGCTTCTCTGGTTACAAATTAAATATTAACAAATCAGAAATTATGCCCATCAACCAACTATACAAAAATAATATGGCTGAGAATCTAGGGATGAAATGGTAACCCCAAAAAAGTCTCCTACCTAGGAATAGCCCTATGTCCCATGGGGATATCCATGGTAGTCAAAAACACAAATGCACTGCTACAGGTATTGAAAACCAATGCAGAGAGACAGGGCAAGCTGTCTATTTCAATGGGCCAAGGGATTCACTCGATAAAAATGAAATTTCTGCCAAGAGTACTGTATGTGCTTAGCATGTTACAAGAAATCAAATGGAATGACTAGAACAACTTCAGAGCCTTAATATCTAATGTACTTGAATGGGCAGGAGAAAGACCACACTGCAAATTAGCTAAACTGCCAGAACATCAGATATCATGGAGACTTAGAATTCTCAGGACATAGCAATGTAAACTGGGCAACTCGATTACGATACGCCAATAAATGCAAGAAAGTAGAAGATACAGGTCAACCACAACAGTATACGCTGATTTGGTTGCACACTGAAAGAGATATCTGCAAAGACCAAGGTACAGAAGTATCTACACTACTGTATGGAAGCAATAAGACACAACAAGGCGTTGGCTGTCATGGTTAATGCATGACAAGGTACAAAATGAAGCACAAAGAGCTTGAGCTGACTGCCATTAGCACCTGGAAGTGCACTGACCCCAGACAACCAACGACCTGGAGTGTGTTGTTGTGCTTATAATATGGTGAACTAAGAAACAATTTAAAAACCAAAAAATGCCATATATAATGGAGTGGCAGTAAGTAGAAGGCATGCTATATTTCTAGTGGCCAACACAGCTAAAAGACAAATTTTAAAGATTGTGACTTGATAAAAGATGCCTTCCTACAAAAAATGACTAAATGAAGCCCTAGAAGTACTATATCTGGAGAAAGTATCTCATGGTTTAAGAAATGTAAACAAATTCTACCTTCAAAAATGAAGACAATTAGAAGCCCTTATAACCACCCCTGATGAAATCTGAAACTCTTTTATACGCACCTATAGTAGAAAAAAGTTGACAAGTAACTTATTCACTAAGTCTTCACCTCACTTTAAACGTATAGTAAATTAATTCCCATCAGAATAGATTAAGAATGTGATCGACCCAGAACAGATAATATCATGGGAAAACTCATAAAATAGTTAATATCAAAGGTTTAATATATCTTAATATAAAATAATAATAGAGAAAGAATAAATTAAGCAAATGGATTGTAAAGGGTATATTATACCATTACTGATCAATGTAATGGTTCAAGATATGTCTGATTCATGTTTATGGTTAATTTTGGTTAAGATCTTCGGTGCCTTATGTATACAAGCAGGGTAAAGCGTACCCGTGCTAAAAAGCTCCCAGGTTGTCAAGCGCATAGGAGGTGGTATCTCCCCTGGCTCCTCCTACTTGCACTACTACTGGCCGGTGATATTGAAACCAACCCTGGTCCATTAAATCTGGCCCACAAAATCCCTCCCGTATGGGGCATGGGTAAGGGGCTAAAAATAGCTCATCTTAACATTAGGAGCCTGCTATGTAATCGTGATGAGCTATTAGCATGGGTTGCACTCTACAAACCCGATATACTAGGAGTGACAGAGACCTGGCTGAAACCCTCTGTCCCTGACTCTGCCTGTGAACTCACTGGGTATGAATTCACCCGACTGGACAGAGCTGGGGGCAAGAGGGGGGGGGTGGCATACTAATCTACCATAAGAGCCACTTAAAAATCTCCCAAATTGACCATCAGGATTCAAACGTGTCCCCCTGTGAGTTGCTACATGTGCTACTGCTACTTGGGGACACAAAGAAACTGCACCTGGTGTGCACCTATAATCCTCCAAGAGGTGGGCTACCTGGATTAACTCACCTCATGGACAAAATTGGTCCCAGAGTCGGGGATAATGAATTCATAATCCTGGGGGATGTAAACCTTAACTGGGATAGTTGTAATGTTAAGCAGTTTGAGCCCCTGCTTGCTAACCTTGCCCTGACCCAGCTCATCCAGGAACCAACTAGGCAGACAACAAATGGATCCTCCAGCACCTTACTGGACTGGATCGTGTCCAACCATCCTGACAGGATCTCATCAGTGGGTACATTATCTGACTCCATCTCTGACCACTCACCGGTTTTCTGTGTATGGAAAATTCCCACCCCCAAAATTCCACACAAAATTATGCATATCAGAAACTACTCTAGATTCTATACTGAGGAGTTCCTGGAAGACCCAAGAGTTTCTGACTGGTCTGGGGTGTATGGTGCCACTGACCCCTCGGCAACAACCTCTTACTTACTCTCCACCTTTGGGGCCTTGCAAGACAAGCATGCTCCCAAGGTCACCCATAGGGTGGGGGGTCCGCTACCCTCTGGTTAAATGGGAATCTCCTAGCCCAGATGCAGGAGAGAGATAAGTGTTCAGCTCATTCCAAAGGTACCAGTGATCCCATGATTATTCAAAGATAAGACACCTCAGGAACAAGTGCAAAAAGGCCATCAGGGCAGCAAACCGTGACTTCTGCAAGTCCGCCCTACTGAGCTCTGCCAGTAATCCCAGGAGGTTCTGGAGAGACATTAAATCCCTTGTCAGTGGATCCTCCCATCCGGGGGTTACGGACATGGTCATAAATGGAGTCTCCTGCAATAATCCCCATACTATTGCCAACTCCCTAAATAATCAATTCTCTGACCTCTCTGCCTTCACAACCCTCTTCTCACCTGATGAGACTCTGTCCCACCCCCTTCCCTCCACTCTGCTGGAGGGTCACCCTCCTCGTCAAATGTTCCACCTCAGGGCTGTATCAGTTCAGGACTTGCAGAAATGCCTAGCTAGCCTCTCCCAGTACTCCAGTCCTGGCCTAGACAACCTGGAGCCTAAATTCCTTAAGCTTGGTGCTGCACACATTGCCTCACCAGTAGCCTTTATCTTCAACCTATCCCTTGGTCCGGGGACCATCCCAGACATCTGGAAAGAGGCGAGGATTGTCCCTGTACTGAAGCAAGGAAATCCCAAACTACCTGAAAACTATCGACGGATTGCCATTCTCCCAACCCTTAGCAAGCTCCTTGAAAAGGTAGTGGCTGAGCAGCTTTTGGAATATATCCACTCTCATGAACTTCTGTCCCCAGCCCAGCACGGCTTTCGTAAGGGACACAGCACCACCACAGCCTTAATCTCGGTTATATCAAGTATCCGGACAGCCATGGACCAGGGCAAACTCTCTGGTGCAATATTTATTGACCTGTCCAAAGCCTTTGACCTCGTTGACCACAAACTGCTTGGTGCACAGTTGTGGTCACATGGCATCTCCCCCATGCCATGAAATGGCTAATGGGTTATCTACATGGCAGAAAGCAGTGTACCTGTTTCAATAAAGTCCTCTCTGAGCCCCTACTGGTGACCTCTGGAGTGCCGCAAGGCTCGGTACTGGGTCCCCTCCTCTTCTCCCTCTTCATCAATCAACTACCCATGGTTACTACCAGCTGTAGCGCCACCATGTATGCAGATGATCTGGTAATCCTGGCTCACTCCCAGAATGACACTACCCTAAACCAGAACCTGACCGATGACTTTAACAGGGTATTGTCATGGGTTACTAGTCAAAAGCTGGTCCTGAACCTGAAAAAGACACAGGCTATGCTCTTTGGCTCAATGGCTAAAATCAAAGCCTCATCAGCCTGCTTACATGTCACCAGTGCAGATGGATCCTCACTACACATAGTGAGCTCCATCAAATATCTGGGGGTAACACTTGACCCCCAACTTGACATGGGTAATCATATCCTTAACATCTGCAGGGCAGCAAACTGCAAACTGGGTCTGGCCTATAGGGCCAAGTATAACCTTACACTGGCAGCCAGGCTTGCCCTAGCGAAGAGTGTGCTCCTTCCCTCCCTCAGCTATGGGTTGCACCTATTTGCTCGCTCTCCAAAGACACATCTCACCTGGCGGTACATTGCTTACAATAACATTTGTCGTTTTGCCTTGGCTGCCCCCTGACTCACCCACTGTTGTGAGCTATATGAGAAACTCTGCTGGCTCTCACCAGCTAGATACCTTGATTTTGGTTTGGGATGCCTCTCTGAGAAAGTGATCAGAACTAGCACCCCCCAGGGGCTGGCCCGGCTTCTGCCTAAACTGAATCCCACTCCCTACCAACTTAGGTCTCTCACATCAGGGATGCTCAAAGTCCCTCCTACCCGGACCCTCATGGGGATCGGGACTTTGCCATAAAGTGCGCCCAGACTCTGGAATTCAGCTGCCTGTGGATATCCGAGCCCCCCTCCTATCTGAGTTTTCAAAATTCCTGTGGGTTTCCTAAAACTAGCATAAAGTGTGACTGCCCCAAACCTCCCTAGAGTAAAGTGTCAAATTGTTTTGTCTGAACCTCCCAGGGTGTCTCCATTGAATTCCTGGAGATATTTTCCCCACTGTATCAATGACTTCTGACTACTCCTGCCTAAAAGCCTTGGGCATTTTACACCATTATTGCTCCAGGTCATAGGCTAACCATGACATATTGCACCTTGGTCACTTGGTAGAAACTTGTACTACCAAGTGTTTCTGTTTCTGTCTAACATGTGCATATTTAGAAAAATGTGATGAGCTATATATACCTGTCCGCGATCCAACTAGCCTAGGGGGTGTATACGACAATGTTATAAGTTATATTATGACCAATCCAGTCCTTGGGCTATGCTCCACTCCTATGTATGATGACCTATATATATCTGTCAGTTGAACTAGCTAGTCTAGAGTGTATAATCTGAAATGTGCTTACTACTATATGTTCCCCTAGTGTCAAAATGATGTATTTCCCACATGTTTGTTTACTGTGACAAAAAACTGTACTCTCTTTGCCATGTCTCCTTGACTGTTGTTCCTCATGTTGTACTCTCCCGGGTTGTTCCTGAAAATAGGCATAATACTTGTCTAGTGTACTTACCCGGTAAACAGAAGCTAAATAAATAAATAAATGTTCTTTTTGGTAAGTGAATTAAATCACTGCAAAATTTCTTCAGAATGATTTGGTATTAAAGTGTAAAAAGGCCATTTTTTTTATTTTCATGCCCATACTCAAGGTTGTTGGTTGTACAGCCATTGCATTTTAAGGAAGTTGTACTAGGTGATGAGTTGGAATTAATGCATTTATGAATCTTTGTACGTTATCCTATACATAAAAATTTTAATAAAATTTAAGTTGCAAAAAAAAAAAATATATTCAGAGCTGGCCTGGTAGCACTGAGGGATGAGGCACTGAATGCCTTAACTCACACCACGCCGGCAACCCGGGTTTGGGAACGATCTTGGGTCATAGGGGAGCCAGCACGGGGGGGGCAGGATCGAGCAGCCAAAATTCAGCTCTCCTCTCCTGGGGAGGTTGCTTGTCCCTCCGTAGTTCCGCTCCCATCGGGTGGAGGTCCAATGGGAAGCATAGGTGGAGAGGGCAGCAGGCAATTGCCAGGGGTGGTGCGGAAGGGGCCGAGCTGGTACCTGGCGTGCGTGTGCACCTGCACATGCGTCTCTGCCAGGGTCCCGGGATCCAGGGAGAAACTGGGGGAAAATGCACAAAAAGTGTAAATAAAAAACAAATTGCAAATAAAGAAAAATATTCAGAGCATTTGCATCTTTCAGACAACTTTAAACTCAAAACACTTTAAAACAGCTTACGGAAGCCTTTTCATACAGTGGCTGTGCCTCACACTCTACTGGTCAGAACAGCAGGAGCAGAGGTGAGACATTAACTGCTGATGGCAGCATGAGTGCCTGTGCCATTAGAGAGTGATGGCTATGATGTAAAGTTTTTTTTAACCTGATATCTATTTCCAACCTCGAAACTGCTGCAAACAGTTTGGTGTGAGACATAAGCTGTGGGCATTTGAGTTAGCATCCTGCTATTTCCAACATGCCTCTGCACACTGTATAGAGAATACTGGCTTGTGCAACCATGCACAACAGGTAGATGCTGCCACAGAGGGGTTCTGATTATATTAGACCTCGAGAGTGAAGCTGGAGAGGTCTGATGTAATCAGGAGCCTGAGGTGGTGGCACAGGCTGGTTGGGCATATGGTTGCCCAACCAGTATTTTTCATATTGTATATTTTTTTTTGTTTAGCTTTTATTTAACAAAAAAATAAAAATAAAGTGTTTTCACAGCACTCCCTCAGTAGCAATGAATGTACCGTCAGTTTCAGTTCAGAGCTTGAACTGACTGCTGTGCGCACGGCAGCGCTGTGAAAGACAGCAGCTTCCTCAAGATTTCTTATCAGCTGGAACATTGTTGTACCACAGAATGGAACAACCATGTTCCAGGACCTTTGAACTGTGGTACCACAAGGTTTCAGCTGGCATGGAAATCCATACAGAACAAACCCTTACTATACACTATATGGCAGAAAGACCTTCTAATTTAGCAGTCCACAGGACATCAGCTGATGACACAGTAAGTCTGCAAACTAATCTGACAAAAGATTGACAGCAGACCTAGAAGACTGAGTGAAGACTGATTGAACCCGTCCTTGTTTTGTAGTGTGGAAGGAGCTACAGACTTTGATTCCTAAGGTACTGCTGTTGACTATAAATTTGGTATCCTTTCCCTGCTTTCTGCCATATGCCGCTTCATTTTTTTCTGTTTTAAACCTTTTACTGAGTTTTCCATGACAAAAAGAAACCATTTACAACATTAAAGAAGTCCTGTATATAAGCATAATTATAGGTCTAATTAGTTATTCATGACGGAACTGCCACCTCTGATTGGCTGCCACGCCGGTCTGAAATCTCTTAGAAGTGACCGGTGCGGCACCCGCTTAGATCTTACTGCTACTGCAGCTGTTCATCTAGCAGTACAAGGAACGGCTCTATTAAGTAGAATTCTGACAGAAAAATTTAACTGTGGGCTCTAACAATGCAAAGAACAACGACCAGAAAACAAAACAATGGCAGTGCCTCCACATCTTTTTCGGTACTGAAGTGAAAGACTGGCTAACCCATCTCATGCTCCCATAGAAACGACTCCCTCTTCCTGTGACTATTAATGAGCCCCCGCACAAACGCCTACAAATGAAACCACAACTCTGCTCGTGCCAGCACAAAAAAAAAAAAGTAAGTAAAACAGAAATTGTCCAGCCTGTTGGCACTGAGGGTTGAGGTGCTGGACACCACACCTTGAGCCACGTGGGCGACCCACGTTCGGGAACAAGCAAGGGCCGCTGGGAATCGACAGGGAAGGGAGAGGATCAAGCATCCAATGCCAGCTCTCCTCTCCTGGGGAAGGGTGGGCATGCCGTTCTGCCCCTTGGCTTCCCCCCAGTGGAGGCTGGGGGTAGCGCAAGAGCTAGAGAGAGTAGTAACATGGCATCATGGTGTGTGCATGCCTCCACGCACGCATGTTCAGGGCTGCGGGGGAGGGACCAAGAAAAGCAGACAACATCGCCCTCTGGCTCCAGGGAAGCCCCTCCACTGCTCTGACGCCGCAGCCTCACGGAGCTCACAGGCCCACTCTGGATAAGTGTTTGGGGGAGGGGAGGACGGCCCTCCGCCCTTCCATCCCACCATGGGGGGGTAATCCGTGGGGATGCAGGGCTTGGGAGGCATCGGGGTGGTAAACAGCAACGGCCGGGGAGTTGGCGGAGGAGAGAAGCTGCCAGCAGGGCAAAGGAGGAAAAAAAAATAATGGGGGAAAAAAGTAAAACAGAAATTAAAATCATTATTGTGATTAGACTTATACTCACAATAATGACCTCAGAGATGGTCATTTTCTTTCAATTAACGACTGGCTTGGTGGTGTAGCCCTCCTCTGCACCTCAGGCCACCCTTCCCTCCCAGCCGGTCGTTAATCTCAAGGAAATGACTGGCTCTTTGGTCATTACTGCTTAGTTATAAGTCTAGTTATGGTACCGGTGTCCCCGATTGGCTGCCGCATTGGTCTGAAATCTCTTAGATGTGACCGGAGTGGCAGCCACTTAGCTCTTCCCGCTACTCCAGCTGTTTAGTGAAGTGCTGTACGGAACCGCTAAACCGACGCAAAATCTGACTAAAAACTTTCACTGCCAACCCTGAAAATGCAAACGGTAGCTGGCACAAAAGAAAAGAATGGCATTACCTGGATCCACGGCTTCCTCACTATGAATATTCATAAAGTCGCCACGCACTGCAATAGAAATGCCTCCATTTAATCGCTGCCACAGAAAAACTCTGCTCGTGAAACCACAAAAAAAAGTAAGTCAAACACAAATGGAACAATCATTACTGCTATTAGACTTATAATCGCAATAATTACTTCAGAGCCAGTCATTTCCTTTCGATTAACGACCGGATAGGTGGGGGTGGCCCTCAGCGCCCCCAGCCGGTCGTTAATCTCTAGGAAATAACCAGCTCTTCGGTCATTATTGCTGAAGCACATCATGGTAAAATATTATCAAAAGCATGTTTGCAGTACTGTACCTTTACAAACAAATGAACAAAGCAGTTTTTGAGTCCAGCACTCCGATACTCATGTAAACCAGCAGCAGGCAGTCTTAGGTAAATCAGACATATTTATTCCATTAGTTCCTTGGTGCCAACACAGACATACAAACAGTCCTGTTCCCAGTGCTTCGGTCCCACAATAGGGCCTTTGTCAGTGGGTGTGTCTTTTTTTTTTTTTTTTTTAATGTTTCTTTATTCATTCAAAAAAAAAAGTTTACATAGGCTGTTTTACCATCACAAGACATCTAAAACATTGTCAAGTATAATCATTTGCGGGGTTAATTTCCATCTGATCAAATACTTCTAAGGATGAAATACCTTTTAACAATAATAATTTTAATACATATTTATCTCAGTTACTAATGTGTTATAACTGCTACTTTCTCTATTGTTATATCAGTACAAACTGTTTTTATTTAAACATGAATATAATAATAAGAAAGTTAATTAAGAATATGAAACTGGGAGACAAGTGAATAAATAATGCAACGAGCACTGTCAGTTGATTCAAGCAAGTACAAAATGGGTACAGAAAGAGAATGATTTGAGGAGAACTACTGAAGTTTCTTCAGTGCAGTTTCATTGTCAACGGGTGAGGTGTAAATCAGAATAGGGTGGAGGGGGGAGGGGAGCTATTACACGTTATCTTTATAGAGTTCCCATCTGTTATAATGTTCTCTCTGGTGATTAATAGTGTATGTTATTCTCTCCATTTGTTGTATTTGGGTAATTATTTCAGTCCATTCCTGCAGTGTTGGAGGAAGCTGCTGGAGCCATTTTTTTGTTATAGTTTTTAAGGCTGCCACTGTAAGGATAGCCCACAAGTATTGTGCTGCCCTGTCCTTGATTTCAGCTGGATACAGCCCTAGATTACAATGTTCAGGGTCTACATCCATTGTTGAACCAAACAATACAAGTAGATGTTTAATTATTTGAGACCAGAAACTCCGAATCTTTGGGCCCCCTAGAATATATGGGCCTGGTCTGCCGTAGTATCACCACACTTCCTCCAGCAGTTTCCCTGTGTTTGTGTGCCTGCTTTGCATAATTTCATTGGTGTCTAGAAATATCTGACCCTTATTTTCCAGGCGTACTCTCGCCAGCCTGGGGAGGATGTTGTGCTCCAAACATTTCTAAATATTGTTGTCCATGTCTGGGATCTTAACACAATCCCCAATTCCTTCTCCCATTTCCTTTGTAGATATTGTATATTGTGTGCTTTATCCGCAATCAGATTCCCATATAGCATAGTGACTGCCCCTTTTCCGTGAGTTCCTCCCCATACTGTCTCTACCACTTGGGGAAAGGGTCCCTCATCCAGCCAAGTCATGGTTTGTCTTATTTTATCAGATATGTAGTCCCTTAGTTGATAATAGTATAAACAGTCCATTAATGACCAGTTATTTCTAGTCCTGAGAGTTTCAAAAGGGATCATGTCTGGACCTCCAAGAATCTGCTATGCTGCTCTTAGTCCTCCTCTCATCTGTCTGTTGTACCACTTAAGTAAAGTGGCTGGGGGAATTCAGGGTCGTAGCACCACCATCTGTATTTCCATAAATTCTTAGCTGTACATCCTCTCCTATTACCTTGAATCCATCCCATTAGTGTAACCCGGGTTGTATGGATTTGGTAAGAATGTATATCTATCTGTGAGGGGGGGATTAAATAAAATAGCCTGCAGAGGGGGGTTGGTTGCTGTGGATAGCTCCAACTGTTGCCAGTGGGCTTTATACTGAGGGTGAGACCACAATAGAGCACTTTTCATTTGAGCCGGTAGCCAGTATTCTTGTAGACTGGGGCATGCCCTCCCTTCTTCTTGTTTAGGTAACATTAATGTTTTTTTTCTAAATTCTTGGGTGAGTTTGGGCCCATAGGAAGGCCATAATCATCTTCTGCCACTCTACAGTATCCTTTTGAGGAATTAAATAAGGTACCGCCTGAAACAGATAGAGAAATCTAGGCAATATATTTGTTTTGAGGGTTTGCAACCGTGAGTAGAAGGGGAGTGGAAGTAAAGACCACCTACTCAGGTCAGCCCAAACTGTCTTACCTAAAGGGAGGGAAGTTATCTTCAAAAAGGTTTGTAGGAGACATTACAAGATGGACTCCTAGATATTTAATAGTTAAGCAGTCCCATTTCATAGGGTAATTAAGTTTAAATTCCCGAAGAATCTCTGCATTTAATACCAATATGTCTGTCTTTGTCCAATTTAGTTTATAACTTGAAAGTCTGGAAAAAGCTTCTATTTGCTGAAATACCTTAGGCAGAGAGCTTTCAGATTCTGGTAGGTATAGTAAAATGTCATCCGTATATAATGCGATCTTGTGTGTGTAATTACCCCATCTCACACATTCTATCTCCCTGTTCAGCCTTATGCTCTGGGCCAGCAGCTAAATATAAAGGGCAAACAAGAGCGGTGAGAGAGGGCAACCCTGATGTGTGCCCCTAGTTAGCCCAAATGGCGTGGATATAAATCCATTAGCTCTTACGTATGCCACCGGGGTGGTGTACATCTTAGCTATTATGCTAATAAGGGCTTTAGGAAAACCGAAGCCGGTCAGGGAGACCTGTAAAAATTCCCAAGATACTTGATTGAACACTTTTTCTGCATCTAAGCTCATAATATAGGCTGATTGCTTTGTAGCCTGTATACGTTCAATGATATTAATTGATCTGCGAATGTTATCCAAGGTCTGTCGATCTGGGACAAAGCCAGCCTGATCCATGTGTATCAGTCCCGGTTAAATCTGTTCCACTCTTTTAGCTAGAATTCCTGTCATTATTTTATAGTCTGTGTTTACTATAGAAATAGGGTGATATGACCCATGATTGGTAGTGTCCCTGGCCTGCTTCGGTACCAAGGATACAATTGCCTGTGTCCAAGAGGGTGGCATCTTACCCTCATCTTTATGAAGATAATTAGATGCTTTGCATAACAGAGAAGAGACTAACTCCTGAAATTGTTTGAAAAATTCACTGGGTAGGCCATCAGTCCCTGGACAGTTACCCGTTTTAATCCTCTTAATTTATGATATAATCTCTAACTCCGAAAAGGGATGGCTCATTATCTCTCCCTGGGTGTTAATCAGCCTGGGTAGCCCAAGGGGGTTCAAAAGGTTTTTAACCTCCTGTTCTGTGGATTTGGGTCCTCCACTGTATAATTTTTCGTAGTATTTTTTAAAAGCGTCTGCTATCTCTTCTGTTTTATATTGCAAGGTCTGTTTTACAGGATCTCTAATTTTAGAAATAACTGCCCTACTCCTATACTGACACAGTCTACTAGTCAGTAATTTAAGGGCTCGAGGTCCTCCTTCATAAAATCTCTGTCTAAGATAAATGAGTTTTTGTTCCACATGGTAGTCCAAGATTTTCAAATATTCTGCCTTTAATTATAGTTAGTTGTTTCCCTCTATCTCTATTAATATTCTGTTGTTGCTGTCTCTCCAGTTCTTGTATTTGTTCCTGCAGTTCCTTTCATCTTTTTTCCCTTCTTTTTTTTTAAATTAAAGATGAGATCTCTATAAACTTCCCTCTAACAATTGCCTTTATCGTATCCCATAAGATCCAAGGGATACAGCAGGGTGTCGATTCATTTGAACTGCTTGTTCAATGGTCTGAGCCATTATCTCCCGAGTCTCTTCTGTTTGCAGGAGTGATGTATTGAGTTTCCAAAATGTGGAACTTTCCGGGGAACCCATCGCTAATTTTAGGTATATCAGTGAGTGGTCAGACAATGGGCAGGCTCCAATGTTCGAGGACCTGCAAATTCCCAGTGATTCCTTGGGTGTTAAGAAATAATCTAGTCTAGAAAAGATTTGGTGAGGGGGTGAGAAGAACGTGTACTGTTTAGTTTTAGTATTCAGAGAGTGCCAGACATCCATCAAGCCTAATTCCCCTAGCAGCTTAGCTATTCTACAGGAGATCCCCCACCCACCTTCTCCTTTAGCAGGTTGTGCTGTGGAGTCCATTTTAGGATTAAGTCTCAAATTTAAGTCTCTACCTATCACTAGGTGCCCTTCTGTCCAATTCATAATTTTAAGAAACAAATCCCGATAGAAGGAGAACTCCGTGCCTATTGGTGCATATAATGAGACAAAGGTGATCTTTTTACCATCAATGTTTCCTTTAGCAGCTGCAAATCTTCCCTGTTTATCTACCATCGTATCTATTAGTTCAAATTGAGTAGAATGGGGAATGAGAATAGCAGACCCTCTCCTACGACCTTTATCATATTCAGATGAGATCACTTTTTTATACCCAAATTTTAATAGTTTCCCATGTTCTATTTTATTCATATGAGTCTCTTGGAGTAAAATAATATCCACTCCAGATTTCTTTAAGAAGGACATGGTCTGGATGTTTTAATAGGGTGTGCTAACCTGTTGACATTGTAAGCTAGTATTAGTAGATCTGAGTTAGTCCATTTTTATATGATAATATATGGCCTATGGTTGATAACTGAACTTGTATAACATACGTTTCTTTCTCCAATTCACTCTCCTCTACATTAACCCATGTGACAGCCAAAATCTCTCCCTTAACAAGCACCAACTAATAACAAAATCTGAAAACACAATCTGTAATGAATCTAAAACTTTGTACATTGTGCGACTTCCAAAGTAGAGATCTACCGTATTTCTAGGAAATCTCTGTTCGTCCAGTATTTCCTCCCAAATTTAGGGAGGAATACTAGGCGTGGGAGTTAAATAACTCCTGGCCACCTATCTGCAGCTCTCCCACGGAGACTACGCTTGAGAAAAATGGCTCCTGTTAGCTGAAATCAGCCGTTTTGTGACGCTGGTAGTTAAGCTGGGCTGAAAGGTCTATCTACTTTGCCCAAACTACCTAAAAAACGGAGCAGTCATACAGCCATTCTCTGTAGAAAGTCTATCTGTTCATTTAACAGACCTGTCCCCCCCGGCCCAAGATTGCTTTAATTATTGTTTAAGCACCCCAAAAAAAAAAAGGCAACTCTTACTTCCCAACTATTCGAATTGTACTCCATTATTTAAGCCCCTTCAGAACATTAATACACTCAAACTCTACGGATCTAAGTCCTCAGGGAAGTCCTTTTATACAAAAACTTAATAAAAAATATTATAAAGTCCTGAGTCTGTTCTGGTTAAAATGTTCCTTGAATATACCGGGTTAGACAGTTGAAAGAGAGCACGGCTCATTTAGCTAGAATCTAATATCAGCTTAGGCTCCTTAATCGCTAACTAAGAAACTACCTCACCAGTGTTACTTGGCTCAACAAATGTACTCTGACATGTACTTCAGTCCTGTGTATCTGTGATTCTCGATTTTTTGGGTTTTCTGCAGGGCTGCTCTGATCGATGTGACTGGTAGTAATGACAATGGTGTCTGGGGGCCTCATCCTCACCTTTTCTTACTGAGCACAATTAACCAATCAAGGGGAGCCCAAGTAGGTGCCTATGGCGCCTGTTCCAGAGTGACCTCCAAAGATATTTCCATTAGGCCTTTCTCCACTAAGGCCTTTCCCGACTCTTCAGCTGAATCGTACATCCTAGTTCCCTCTGGCCAAAAAATTTGGATCCAAGCGGGGTAAGGTGTATTGAAACGAATATTTTTAGCCTGAAAGATTTTCAAAATTGGGGCATGTTGTAACCTTTGTTTCTGCACCTCTGCTGGGTAGTCATGATCAAAGTAGGGTCAATTCGCCAGGTACTTTACTTCCTTCTGCTGCCATGCTCTCAGGAGGATATCTTCCTTTACCTTGTAGCTATTAAATTTAAGAATGACTGATCTGGGTTTGGCATCTGCTGGAGGTTTCACCTGTAAGGTCCTATGTGCTCTTTCGATGCCTAACTGGTATCCTGCGGGCAGCTGGAGTACATCTGCTATGAGGTCGGACATAAAGTCAGTCATTTGGCCCATTTTGGAACCCTAGGGCAGTCTGTGGATCCTTATGTTCTCTTGCCATGATCAGCCTTCTAGGTCAGTACATTTATTCTGCAGCTGCTCTGTATGGTTTACTAGGGCTTGAATTATTAAGCCCATGGGGGCTGTGTGGAGGATGACAACAATAAAGCTGACATATTGAACAGGTATTTCTGCTCAGTCTTTACTGAGGAAGAGGAGGGTAATGGGTCTGAGAATGGTGCAGAAATAGACACAAGTCCCTTTACACCAGAAAGGGTCCTGAAGGAACTGGAAGTAATAAGAGTTGATAAAGCAATGGGGCCAGATGGGGTGCACCCCAGGGTCCTTAAAGAACTAAGAGAGGTGGTGGCTGAACCTCTTGCTATCCTGTTTAGCCGATCACTAGAAACAGGGGAGGTACCCAAAGACTGGAGGATAGCAGATGTAGTCCCCTTATACAAAAGTGGGAACAAAGAGAAGCGGGAACTACAGACCAGTCAGCCTCACCTCGGTAGTGGGAAGATCATGGAAGCACTACTGAAGGAGAGATTGGTGGAACATCTGGTTGTCAATGGACTACAGGACCCAAGGCAGCATGGTTTCACCAGGGAAGGTCATGTCAGACCAACCTCATTTAATTTTTGACTGGGTGACTAGGGAGGTGGATCAGGGAGGCAGTGGACATGGCCTATCTGGACTTCAGCAGGCCTTTGACACTGTGCCACATAGAAGACTATTGCACAAACTGGGGAATATGGGTGTGGGCAGGACAGTAGTGCGGTGGGTAGGTAACTGGCTGGGCAGCAGGACACAGAGGGTGGTGGTAAATGGCTGTCCTCCACAGAGGAAGAGTGACCAGTGGGGTACCACAGGGATCAGTGCTGGGACGGTACTATTCAATATCTTCATCAGTGACATTGCACAGGACCTAGAAGGCAGAATTTCACTGTTCGCTGATGACACAAAGCTCTGTAACAGAGTAGATACACCAGAGGGTGTAGACAGAATGAGAAGGGACCTGCAGAAACTTGAAGAATGGTCAGGGGTTTGGCAGTTGAAATTCAATGCAAGGAAAGTGCAAGATAATGCATATGGGGCACAAAAACCCTGGCACAATATATCAGTTGGGGGGTGAGGATATAGCATGCACCAAACAGGAAAGGGATCTTGGAGTTATCATCTCTGATGACCTCAAGGCAGGGAAACAGTGTGACAAGGCAGCAGGTAAAGCAAATAGGATGCTGGGATGCATAGGCAGGGGCATCACCAGCAGGAAAAGGGAGGTCATAATTCCACTATACAAGACACTAGTGAGGCCGCACCTGGAGTACACTGTGCAGTTCTGGAGACCTTACCTACGTAAGGACATAGACAGGGTAGAGAAGGTTCAGAGGAGGGCAACAAAGATGGTGCATGGATTGCATCACAAGTCCTATGAGGACAGGTTGAAGGCACTGAACATGTACTCCCTGGAGGAGAGGAGGGAGAGAGGGGATATGATAGAGACATACAAGTATCTTACAGGGAGGAACAGGGTGCAATGCACTATTTTTAAGTGAAATAGATGTTCCAGGACTAGAGGGCATGGGATGAAGTTGGAGGAGGACAATTCAGAGGAAATGTGAGGAAGAATTTCTTCACAGAACGGGTGGTGGACAAGTGGAACACCCTGCCAGAGGAAGTGGTGGGGGCTGAAACAATCACAGGATTTAAGAATGCATGGGATAGACATAAAGGAATTCTGGAGGTCAGGGTTAAGGGGCAACAGACTTCCTGGAAAACATAAACCGAACTTACAAACTTAAATGGGCAGACTGGGTGGGCCATAGGCCCTTATCTGCCAACACTGTCTATGTATCTATGTATCTTAGTAGTGTCATCTTCGGTGTTGCTGATGCGATCCTCAGCTTCTCCAATTCTTTTCTCCTAACCTGCTAGGTGTTGATTTAGTTGCTTGAATTCCGCTTGATTTTCAGCCCTCATTTCTTTTATTTCACTGAAGAGCTTCTCGAAGTGGGATCGGGAAAGCTGATCATTTTCTGCATCAGTATCTGGCATACTTTCAGAAGAAGGGCTCCTACTGTCTTCTCTGTGTAACAGCTTGAATCCCATTGCATCGGAGCGCCTTGTTGTTCCTTTTATTTTAGATCTCGCCCTTGCCATATTAGCCTTTTTGGTGCTGTTTTTCTTTTATTTTTAGGTTTTTAAGGGCCTTTGGAAGGGGAGCTCGCTCTAGTGTGCTGCTGCTTGGTTCGTGACGTCACCGAAAGTCCAGTGGGTGTGTTTTACAGCCTAAACCACCTCCTTTTTAAGTCAGACATTTAATGGAACAGTCACATTATTACACAGAAAAATGGTAAACTTAACAGGTCTTGTGACCAAATTAAAAATCAATAGTTATATATTCTAGTACTGGATCTTTGTTAAACATACAGAAAATTGATAAGCACAATGCATTTTACTTGAATGCCTATTCATCAGTTTATTTTATATTGTTCTCCATACATTTAAAGTCTCAATCAATACTTATTGAATAGGCTAGTTCAAGTTTTCGAAACAAAGAAAAGAATAGTTATGAAAAAATAGAAAGGGGTAGGTTGGGGAAAATGGATTGAGGGAAGGCCAGAAGGTGTCACCGAATGGGGGGGTGGGATAACAGGTGAACCAGACACCGAACTTCAGTTTCAACACACAATTTCTGTGTTGTTTATTCAAAATATAGGTGTTAACCTTCCACAATGGCATACTCCTTCTTCAATACCTCAGTTTGCAGCAACAGACTATTTACATCTTTCCTCTGCACTTGTCAGTACTTACTGACTCACTGATCTACTGATCAAAACTTTTCAGTGAAAACCCTTCATCCCAATGGTTGCCTTGTTTGCTTGGGTGGTGGGGGCTCAAAAAGAAAAAATCCAAAACAAGCTACAGACAAAGAACATCAGTGCAGAAGCACTGAAACAAGGGTTACCCCAAAGGGCATTGACAATAAGCCAAGTTTCAAAGAAACAAAACATCAAACATACTTCCATAATGCAAAGCATCAAGTGATATATGCAAATCACCAAGAAATTTCAGTTTGGCTCAGTTTACAGCAGGAATACATGGTACCAATTTACATGCATTTAACAACACAACCAACGTAATTTCTATAATACATTCACCTAATACTTTTTACGTTTATCAAAATCACCTAGTACTATGGTATTGTCAACATTTACAGGTTTCATAAACATAAGGGCTGGAATATTCAAAGGGGTTGTGCCTGGTGCAACAGGGTTGCACTGGCGCAACCCCGCAGTGCGCCCTGGCAGGATACTGAGAAGGCTACCTGGCGCACCACAACTTCTGATGCACGGGGCGCACTAAGTGTATGCGGTGCAGATGCAGGTGGCGAGCCCATGCATATGCGGCGCATCTGTCAGTGCTCCCCTGCATTGCGCCGCATGGGGAGGGCTCAAAGTTGAGCCCCTGTAAACGTGGAGCAACCCTTGGCCACCCATAGGTGGGCTGCCATTTTGCAGGGCACAACGCAGCAGCCACCAGCCGTGGGTGACCACCCGCCCACCCAGAACACCATCCACAAACACACACACACATCCCTGGTAGTCTAGTAGCCCCCCTCCTCCCATGTCCCCAGTCGCGAGAATCGGCTGCCAAGTTATGCCAGGTAGTCTAATGGACCCCCTGCCTGTTGCCGCGATTGCAGCATGGCACCAGAACACAATTCCCTTGTGATCTAGTGGTGTCCCCTACCCCTCCCACTCACACAGCACTCTTAACTTACCTCCCACCTAGTCATTGCATATAATCGAAATGTTAGCGAATGATTAGGTGGGTATGGTTGAGGGAGCACAATAGATAGTCCCGGGCTGGCGTGAATGGCTTCATCACACATTTGGGACTGTTCAGACAGTATGCCCTGCAAGCCCATACTGTACCCGTCATTCAGCGGGCGGCCGGTCGGCATGCGGGTGGGTTGCAGCTGCCCACCGACGGCGTGGGAGGTGGGCAAGAGGTGCTGTGGGTGGGAGGGGTGGTGGGGACACCACCAGATCACTAGGGAATTGTGTTCTGGTGTCATGCTGCGATCGTGGCAACGGGCGAGGGTCCACTAGACTACCAGGGCATAATTTGGGCGGCCGATTCCAGCGATCAAGGACATGGGAAAGGGGGTTCCACTAGACTACCAGGGCAAGGCTACCATTACGGTACTCGGGGGGGGGGGGCCCTAGACTACCAGGGAGTGTGCCTCACACATTTCTGCATTTGCGGTTACAGGCGGGGGTTGCCCGGGATGCCCACTACACACGTCATGCTGGGCAGGGTGCCAGGTGCAAGTCGCCGGGCAGCCCTGCACAAGGCATGCAAATGGGGCCATAATGACATACTAATGACCCCATTTGCACCTTGCATGGCTTATGGCCTCATCTGCATGCCCCCGGCTGAATATCGCGGGTGATGCGCCTAGCACAACTGCACTTATGCTAGCGCATCCCCGTGATCCCTCTCTGTGGCTTGTGCTGGCGCTACTGCATATCTCCTGGTCCTGGCCCCGGCGCAGCCCAGCTGCACTGCGCCCAGGCTTGTGCCGCTGCCAGGCGCAGTCTATTTTATGACATAGTGCTATTACATACTAAATCCAACAACAATAAACACAAACTGTTGTTCTACATAAGCTCGGAGGTCACCACAATAACCTCCCTGTACAAGGACATGAGAGGGAAAAGGAAAATTAAAGGGGACACTATAGCATAGTCAAGAAAGGGAAGGGGGCCAATAGGTGGCCAACCTTATGGACTAGAAACTGTAAAGGATAGATTAGGCTAAGAAACAGAAGAACTGTTACAACAGATTTAAGAAAGGTTGGTCCTTAAGAGTGGCAGGATCTCCCTGTCACATATTCCCCACCTTAAGAGGGAAGCAGTTATCTCAGACTGCTTACCACCTTCCTGTCCCAGGAAGGGATGGAGCTTCCACCCATCCATCTTCAGAAGGCTCTGTCTCAGGGTCCCTATTATCATAAACACAGTGGATATCATCATGCTTTACCCTGAGGCATTAACACATTTCTCAACAGAGACTAACGGTACAGTTTGGCAACATTAGGATCTTTAGCCTGCAGTATACCCCGGTCAATACGGTTAATAGATCTAGCTGTAGCAATACAAGAAAAAGTCCTTTCAGCCTCATAGGCTTCTTCTTGCTTGCTTGGAGTCTTCAACCCCAGCACAATATCACTATGCACAGTCTTACCTGGGGTCTCACATTTAAGTACCACACTTGCATCTCCAATCTCCAACAGGTAACATGCTGGGAACACAGGAAACAAAGGAATATCCTGTTCAGTCATGGGGTCCTCCTCCAGCTGAGCCCACGAAAATTCCTCCTCAGATTCTTTATCCAAACTCTCTGGCAGGGACCTCTCAAGCACCTGGCACTGGTGTTCCGCCTCTCTGTGTAGTCGTCTGCCTTGACACCATGGTAGTTCCTCATCCCTTTGCATCTCTTTGTCATCTTCAGGCTTGGCCTTCCTTTGAGCTCCCAGGTCCAGTCCAGGCAGCAGCTTCTCTTCGTCTATCAGCCATGGTTCTGGTCAGAACTCCACAGACTTTCTTCTCCAGGTTCTTTTAAACCTTTTACTGAGTTTTCCATAACAAAAAGAAACCATTTACAACATTACAGAAGAAGTCCTGTATGTAAGCATAATTATAGGTCTAATTAATTACTCATGACGGAATCGCCACCTCCGATTGGTTGCTGCGCAGGTCTGAAATCTCTTAGAAGTGACTGGTGCATCTCAAGAAATGTGCTGCAGCGCGATACTGAAAGGGTGGCGATCCACTGCACATCTCCGACTGGGCTGAAGCGAAGTGATAATGTATGTGGTGCAGCTCCAGGAGGCATGCCCATGAATATGTGGCACATCCCCATATTCTGCTGAGATGTGTGGTGTATCTGCCCGCACATCTCAGAGATGTACTGCACAAAATTAGGCGTGTTAGAAACATGCCTAACCGGTAGCCACCCACAGGCAGGCTGCTGTACTGCACACAGCAGCCACCAGTCCCTGCAGCCTGGTGGCTAGCCCCACCCCAATCCCCGAATTCTGCTGCATAAAAATATAAATAAGTATAACCCACTCCCTAGTAGTCTAGTTGCTCACTCCTCCCATCTCCGAACCCTGATTGGGCATACATGCCAGATAATTTCATCCCAATTCCCTGGTAGTCTAGTGGACCCCTCCCCCACTCAGGACCCACATTCCACCCTGTCCCCCCGTCCCAGCAGTGGCAAGCAGTTGGGGAGCAGCACAGCCCTCTGCACACCTTCATGGCTGCCTGCTGAGTGAACTATCACTGAATGACAGCTTGCTGTATTCACTACAATCCTATTGGTCAACAGTATCAATCAATGGGATTGTAGTGAATACAGTAAGCTGTCATTCAGTGACAGTTCAGTCCGGTGGCAGCCATAGAGGTGTGCAGAGGGTTGCATCTGCTCCCAGACTGCCTACCACCGCTGGGACAGGGGAGCGGTGGAATGCGAGTCCTGAGTGGGTGGGGGGGTCCACTAGACAACCAGGGAATTGGGGTGAAATTACCTGGCATGTAAGCCATGATTGGGTTTGGGGATGGGAGGGGGTGCCACTAGACTACCAGGGAGTGGGGTTATATTTATTTATATTTTGGCGATCAGGGTTTGGGGATGGGAGGGGGTGCCACTGGACTACCAGGGAGTGGGGTTATATTTATTTATATTTTGGCGATCAGGGTTTGGGATGGGAGGGGTGCCACTGGACTACCAGGGAGGTTATATTTATTTATATTTTGGCGATCAGGGTTTGGGGATGGGAGGGGGTGCCACTGGACTACCAGGGAGTGGGGTTATATTTATTTATATTTTGGCGATCAGGGTTTGGGGATGGGAGGGGGTGCCACTGGACTACCAGGGAGTGGGGTTATATTTATTTATATTTTGGCGATCAGGGTTTGGGGATGGGAGGGGGTGCCACTAGACTACCAGGGATATGTCGAAGAGTCTTTTGAAGGGTATGCCGTATCAGGGTTGGCAAGAGGGGGTCACTACACTATGGAAAGAGTTGTGCTGCTACACAGCACTGGACTGGGCAGGGGGGTTGGTTGCAGGCCGCTCGGCCCATCCTGCCAGGTGCATCCCTGCTAAAGACATGCAAATTGGGCCATAATGATATGCAAATGGCCCCTTTATGCCTTGCATGCCTAATGGCAGCATTTGCATGTTTCAGTCTCAATATCTGGAATTTGGGCATGGTGCATCTGGGGATGTGCTGCGCTTCCCCATTCCAAGTATTCAGGCTAACCAGGGGGATGTGCTGCCCACTAGAATTGCTATATTTAGACAAGATGCACGATCGTGCATCTCATTTAAATACAGCAGTTATCTGTGCTGGCCCATTTATTTGGGCAGCATATCTGGATGCGTCAGAAAGCCCCCGGGCTTTGAATATGGGGGCCTTTGATTCCTAAGGTACTGCTGTTGACTATGAATTTGGTATCCTTTCCCTGCTTCCCACCATATGCAGCTTCATTTTTTTATTTTAAACATTTTACTGAGTTTTCCATAACAAAAAGAAACCACTTACAATGTCACAGAAGAAGTCCTGTACGTAAGCATAAGCACATCATTGTAAAAAGTTATTAAAAGCATGTTTGCAAGGCTGAACCTTTATAAACGAGAAATAATCTGTTCTAGGTAACAAATAACTATATCACTTACTGGCTAAAATTGCAATAATCATACGGGGTGACTAATACAGTCTTACTACTCTTGCACAACAATAAATCTATGGCTCAGTTATAATGGGGAAAAAAATTAGTTCACTATAATAATATATAGAGAATACTGGTTGGACAAAAATGCATAACCAACCTGTGCTGCCACAGAGGGGCTCTGATTAAATCAGACCTCAACAGCGAAGCTCGAGAGGTCCGAAGACAAGGACACCATATCACAAGAGGGGGAGTAGCATGCCAGTGGCAATTCTGAGCCATGATTCTTTTGTAATAAGGTTGCCAAGTTGGTAAAGCAGACCAATTTTCTTGGGAAGGGTAAGTGAAATAAGATCTATATTTGCTCTATAGGAAAGATCCCCCAGGTGGACCCTTATATACTTAGTGGACTCAACTACTTCAACATGTGTTCCTGAAGAAGTAGTGAGAGCAAGTAGGTGTTGCCTAGCCAGGCCCAAGTCTCTAGGTCCAAACAGCATGGCCTTGTTTTCTTGGCATTAAGGATCATCTTATTAGCTTTGAACCAGTTTTCTATCTTATGGAGATTGGATTGAATATGGGTATTGAGGCAGCTGAGGACCCTGAAACTCATGAAGTACTTTGCCATCAGCATATAGTAGTATACTCACATCCCCACAGTTTCCAGGCAAATCATTTACAAATAACGAAAATAACAGGGGACCTAAGCTAGAACTTTGGGGGGACAATATCAAGGATAGGTTTATTCATGGAGAGATGGTCTTTCCACCTCACCAGCCGGGATCTATCAGTGAGACAGTGGGAGAACCGGCTGAGAGAAAGGCCATCAAGACCAAGGTTATGTAACTTTGCTAGGAAGAGGCCATGACTGACCAAATCAAACACTTTAGTTAGGTCAATGAATACTGCACTGGTGAGTAGGCCTTTATCCATGGCAACCAAACTATTCACCGGTCATGTTGATGAGGGCAGTGTCAGTATCCATGGCAACCAAACTATTCAGTGATCATGTTGATGAGGGCAGTGTCAGTATCATGATGCCACCTGAAGCCATGCTGCCTATCAGTAAGGCAGTGTCTCTGCTCCAGGTGGTCAAGGACCTGGTTATATGCCAGATGTTCTTGTACTTCAGCCAGGAAGCAGAGCAGAGATTGGCCGATAGTGCTCAGTTGGTTCTACCACATCATCTTTATGTACAGGAACAGCTATGGCAGTCTTCCAATGTTCAGGGATTCATCCTTCATGCAGGGATTTGTTGATGAGCATGACAACTGGGGCAGCCATAGCAGGAGCAGCAATTTTCAACAGCTTGGATTCAAGTTCATTAAAGCCTGCTGATTCTTCCACTTTCATCCTCTTTAAGAGAACTAGAATCTCCTTTCCAGTAACTAGGTGGAAGTGGAACACAGGGGAAGGCACCACTAGTTCAAGACAGATAGGGTGGAGCAGAGTGGTATTGATGGAGGGAGTTTTGAATCTCTCTAGGCCTGTGAAGAAGTTATTGAAGGTGCTGGCTACAGCCAAGGGGTCACTGACTGACCATCCACAAGTATTACATCTTTGGTGGATCTGGAACTGCCTTTAAGTAAGGTGTTACCTTAAGCCCAGAACCTTTTTGGATCAGACAGATTCTGGTCTTGTATTTGAGTAAAATAGGATCTCTTGGCACTTATTTCTTTTTTACAAGTATTTCTAAGCTCCCTATACTTGAGCTAATCCACCATTAGATCAGAGCACTTGAAGAAGCCCCATGTCTTTTCCCCAAGTTTTAAGCATTTTCTCAGCTCAGGAGAAAGCCATTTGGAATGTTAGCCCTTGACCCATATCTGTTTAAGAGAGGCATGGAGATTAGCTGCAGATAGAAACTTATTGTTAAAGAAGTCAACTGCAGAATCAGCATTGGGCAGTACTTTTATTGTGATCCAATTTATGCCAGACAGGGTATCCAGAAAGGAGAAAGGATCAAATTTAGAAAAACCCTGGGCCACAAATATCCAGGGGGTTCTATATACAGAAAGTTGCGGAGTGGTCACTCAGGACATCTGTAAAAATCCCAGCTGCTCTTATTGTAAGGGGATTAGTGGCAATTAGAAAATGGGTAAAGCAAAACTCGGATCCTGATTGACTGAAACAGCCTGGCACCTGACCTGTTATTTTTTTAACAACACCCAGTTCAAAACAAATGTAATTTCAAGGTGCCCTATTTCTAAAGGTATTCTTGGGCACCCCGAATTGTGGCACCGAGCAGCCGCCATTTTTTTCCTCACTTAGTAAATCACCAGCCTCTCCCACCACTGTACAAAAATCCAATTAACTCCTTCATACTGCCTTCTGAGCACCCTCTGTTCCTCATCGCCACATCAAAAAATAAAACATCATGTTCTCAGCCCATAATTTTTCTTAGTTCGCTCGACCTCACTGAAACTGAAACCTCACAACCTTCCTACCGCATCCCGCTTGCATTACAAATTCATTGCCACTAGTGCGCTACAGTAAATGTAGTTTCTACACCCAGCTAAAAAAAAAATAATTTTTTTAAAACCTTACTTTGCCAGCTCGCTCGACCTCTGCGTAACTAAAGCTCCTGACTTTCCTTCCACATTGTGCAAAGTCACACGCCTGCCCGCCACACTTCCAGCCAAAGCAAAGTCACGCAGCTTGAGCACAGAACTAAATAAATTTTTTTTCTTTCTTTTTCAATGCTTACTACACGAAAACACACCAACAAACAGGTAAAAATAAACACATTTTCATCTTCTACACGTGGAGGGTGTCACTGGCCAATATAGCTCACTTACCTGTGGGGGGGGGGGTTGACACAACTAAATGGAACAGCACACAAACTTAGGAACTACTTCACAAAACATTTTTTTCTCTACGCTTTCGATCAGTTTACAAAGAGATTTTCTTGATCATTTATTACTCACTTAAAAGTTACACACATCACCATTTTCTAAGTGTAATAATACCCTCCAGGGTGGGCATTATGGGATATAATGGACCTTCCAGGGGCTGCATATCCCAATAACGCCCACCCTGTCGGGTATTGTTACTTACGTATACAATCCAGTGGAGTATGGTTACCTGTTTTATTATTGAGTTAGATGGATTCAGTAATATAAACTCTCACAAGTCCAGCACTGCTCACCACCGACTGAGACCACACATATCTCTGTAATCCGAAAGCCGTTTAACTGCAGGCAAAAAATAGAAGTGCTGCCCCCCAACATGCTGGTGCACAAGCTAGGGGAAAGGAAAACAGAACTCACTAAACTTCGACCGGTTTCACTAAGGTGTAATCAGGAAGTGTTCCTACAGATGTTTCTACCTGCCTTTTAAAGGCACAGAAGGCAGTGTTACAAACACACAGTGACGTCACTCCTGTAATGGCAGCATAATCCTGTTGGCTCCTGAACCTCCTCGATAAATCATCTCCAAATTACATTGACTTCCAGGAAAAACTGACAGGACCTGCAAGGAGACAAGTCTAAAATGCAGAAGAAAGGTGAAAACAGTAATCTTGGACTGGATGGGGAGTGGGCTGGGGGTGGATTGACCGATGGAGATTCGGGCAGTGAGGGCTCGCAGGGTTCGGCTTCATCGCACCGCAGCAGATCTAAGGTCAAGCAATTACCTCTAACCACAATTCAGACACAGATGACCCTGATGCTCTCTGAACTGTGGGATTTTCGTAAGGAGATGCGTTCGACGGTGACTGCCCTCCGTACAGACATAACCAAAATGGAAAGCCGCCAAGAGTCTTTAGAAGTACAGGCCATGGAAACAAACCACAGGGTAGATAGTGCAGAATGTGCGACTGTCTAACTGCACCAAGAAATCCAGGGATTGCAGGCAAGAATGGAAGATGTAGAGAGCCGCTCTAGACAGAATTATATCCGCATATCAGGGGTCCCGGAGGGACCAGAAATGATAAAATTTATAAAGCAACTTGTCCGAGAGGCCATACAGCTCCCAGAGACCCTGACTCTTGAACTGGAGAGAGTGCACCGCACCATAGGCCCAAAGCCTGCACAAGGACCCCGCCCTCATACCATCCTCAAGCAGTTCCTCCGCTTTCAAGAAAAAGAGACCATATTACATGCGGCCTGGAAGCAAGGGGTGGTGCTCTTTCAATCTCAATGAATATACCGGGAAAATGACTATGCCCCAGAGATAATGAATTAGTGGAAGCAATACAAGGGGCCCAGGCCTTCGAAACAGCGGCAGATGCCATAACTGAGCTCAAGAACATGAGCACTGAGGTGCAGCAGGGTCCCTCAAATCAGAAACCATCCCTGGTGTCTAAATTATCGCATGTTTGTAATATGGGTAATAGGGAAGCACGTAGATGGCCGGGGCAGGAAGCAATCCAGCAAATCACCAGCACTCTTCGCCAACAACCGCAGAATTCTTCTCTCCAAGACATGCCTCCTATGAATACAACTAGCAGAGGATTACCATGCTGAAGTCTGCAGGACCGATCCAACTGAAGGGAAAAACTTTCTTATGGGACTCCCCGAATCCAGGGGCTGAGGACTGACAGGCCCTCGACATATGAGGAGTCTCAGACTTTACAGAAAACGTCAGCATCCAACCAGAGCAATGAACTTGGACTTCCAGGAACATACTTAATCATCAACTACAAAGAGAAGTCCCAGTCTTACTAAGTTTCCCTTTTTTCCTTTCCATACTAATAACTATTAAGACTAAGGACTTGGGATAAAGCGCTGCTCTCCAATACTGTCTATTCTGGACTCCCCGGCTAAAGTACTTTACTGACCTCCAGTAATAACCCACTCTGCTAACCTTCCCTGAGGCCTCAGCCTGTGTGCCAATATCATCCCAGTTATGAGGCAATGGCCAGCACTTTCCTAACCTGACTGGGACAGAGGTTTATGTTACCTACCTATTAACTACTAACATGAATGAGGGGTGGGGAGGAGGGATCTGAGGTTAACCTAATATAAATTATAGCCTAAGTTTGTCTTAACTAAGAGGGGCAGGGAGTGAAACACTGAGCTACTGGTGTACAATAAACGGGCCTAATGTGTGGCCCCCCCATCACTCACATTACCCGGTGCCTCTTGCACCCCTCCTTTTACTGGTATTTCCTGTCCCTGGATGATACAGGACTTGATCAAGGCATGCAGTCTACATTTCAAGATCAGCTGAAGGGCTGGCACCTCCTCCATACGACCCCCCAAATCCATACCCCTCTCTAACACCTGAGACAAACCAACGGAGAGGAACGGGAATGCAAGTGACGTCCCTAGCACCCGTTACCTCCCCCCAGTGGCACTAGAGGTGTCTAACGCTCTCCACACCAACAGGAGCACATGAGTGTTTTGGACACATACCAAGGTCACGATGCATGACCACCATAAAGGAAGTTTCATTTCTCGATGGTTGACCAATTTGGTTATGTTGGCCCAGTTAGCCCAAATGTTTACATGGTCCCAACGAGACTGAGAGACTCACTCCCAACTAGTTTTTCTTAATGGTCACAGAGTTAGTGACTGGGTCTTTTTTCAAGGTACGCACAAACAAGTTAGTTGCCAATTAGCATTGGTTGTATATAAGGCAAGGTTTAGGAGCTCAAAGGGGATGCCCTTTAAGCGAAGGAAAGATGGTCACAGGTACCTAGTGTGCATGATAGGGGTCTTAATGATGAACGTATTATTAGGTGGATATCAGAACACCAAATCTTTAAAACATTTTAAAAATGAATAATCAGCATATAACAGTGTGCTCCTTGAATGTTAATGGACTGGGGAGCCCCATTAAGCGGGCCAGGGTTATTACTCATCTGGAAAAAAAAACAAAGCAAAGGTGGTGTATATCCAGGAAACGCATATGATTCAAACTGAACATGGGAAATTAAAGGGAAGGGGTTTCTCCAAGGTCTTCTCTTCAGCAATGGGGAATGGAGGTAGGAGGCGAGGTGTGGCCACCCTGATCTCAACACATACTCCATTTAAATTAGTTAAAGAATGGGCAGACCCGGAGGGGAGGCTAATAATCGCACAAGGGTGGTTGCAGGAACAAGAGGTTACACTGGCGAACATGTACCTCCCTCCAGGGGCAAACACCTCAACCATTAAATTCCTGCCGGACAAAGTAGTTGCTATGACCAAAGGAATTCTACTACTAGCAAGTGACTTTAACATAGCCTCTAACCCCTCCCTGGATACCACAAGGGCCCAGAGAGGCAAGCATCCTGCTCCCCACAAGTTCTTCAAACGATTTGTTTGGGAGATGGGATGGCTGGATGTGTGGCGGTCTCTGCACCCCGGTGCTAGGAGCAATATGTACTACTTGGCAGTTCACTGCACCTATACCTGCATAGACCACTGCTATACCCAAAAATAAAACTTAGATAACTTGATTGATGCTAAAATGGGAGCCATAGCACCTGTAGACCATGCCCTGATGGTGACCACTTGGCGCTGGTGGGGCAGAGAGATGCTGCACTAGATGGAGGTTTAACCCAGCACACCTCAAGAGCGAGCCCTTCTGGGAATTCCTCAAAGATAAAATAGAGGAGATCATTGGGGATAACGCACACCTGGACAGTCCAGCGGTGATGAGGTGGGGCACCCGGAAAGCAGTCCTAAGGGGGCATTTAATAAAGCACACAGCTCACCTTACTAAAGATAGATTAGATAAGCAGACACTACTGGAGCAGACAGTGCAGTTCCTCCAGCTGGCTCACCAGCAAGGTGACACTTCTGTGTTGGGCCAGCTGAAACAAACTAAAAAAGAGTTGGATGATTTATACATTCAACAGACCGAAATGGCCCTAGCATTTTTAAAGCAGAAATATGGTGAGATAGACCCTAGGGCCTCCTGCTTATTGCCATACAGCCTGCGAGGACAACGTAAGGCATCCACGATCGCAGCCATTAAAGACCCATCCACGGGCAACCATCTAGCCAAACTTAAGGACATCACCCATGCATTTATACAATACTTTAAAGAACTCAACACACCTGAACAATGGCCAGATCTTAACCAGATCAGCACCTTTTTGAACAAACTGGATCTCCCTAAGCTTACTGAAGACCAACAGACCTCCCTCCCTATCATCCCCACAGAATTGGCTGCAGCGATTGCACAATCAAAATTCCAGAAGGCCCCCGGTCACGACGGGTATGGGGCAGAATTTTATAAAGGCATGTTGCAATCTGTAAGCCCACTTCCACTAAGTGCCCTGAATGAGGTGGTGCAGGGTGATGCCCCCAGCTGGGCATATGCAATCATTTCCTGATTTCCATGCCAGAAAAGGATCCTCTCAATGTAGCTCATACAGGCCTATATCAGTCCTTAACACAGATTACAAGTATTTTACATCTATTTTAGCCTGAAGACTCGATGCAGTCTTACCAACCCTGATCAATCTGGACCAGACGGGCTTTGTGAGTGCCAGATCTACTACAGATAACACATGTAGAGCCCTACACCTAGTTCAGGAAATGCAATCCAACAGAACACAGAGCACTCTTCTCAGCCTGGACACTGAGAAGGCATTCGATCGGGTGTCCTGGCCCTTTCTCTTCTCTGCCATGCAAAGGATAGGTTTCCCCCCACACTTTGTAGGCATTATTCAGGCCCTATATTCTTCCCCACAGGCGTGTATAAAGGTATCCGGGCACCACTCGGACTACTTCCCTCTGGGAAGAGGCAAAAGGCAGGGATGCCCCTTGTCCCCTGGAGTCTTTGCTATTTTTTTGAACCACTGGCACAAGCCATACGAATAGCTCCAGGGATTACTGGTGTGAAAGTGTCATCACAGAACACCGGATTGCTTTTTATGTGGATGATGTCCTTCTCTTTCTTTCCAACCTCACAGAATCTGTCCCGGCAGTTTTTAACATACTGGATGAATTTGGGTCCTGTTCTGGATATAAGCTTAACACTAGCAAAACTGATGCCCTTGTCTTCCATTTTGACCCTCCAGAGGGGTTCAAGGAAAGATACTCATTTAGGTGGAAGCTAGACAAATTAAAATATCTTGGCATCTTCCCGACTCACAAATCAGAAGATACTGTTTGTCATAACGATGACCTTTTCTTGAAACAGACGGAAAAGGACTTGGAGAGATGGGCCCTCCTTCCTCTGAACCTGATACAAAGGGTGGAAGTGATAAGGATGGTTGTGCTCCTGAGGGCCCAATATCTCTTTCAAAATGTCCCTGCTAGCCTCCCAATAAAAGCTGCTTCGTAAGTGGAAAGCTGTGATTTCCAAATTCTTATGGGCTGGTAAGCGACCCAGAATCAAATTCAAAACCCTTATCTTACCCAGATCAAAGGGAGGCCTGTCACTCCCAAATTTTAAATTGTATAATTGGGCCTCTCATATAGCGTTCCTGATTCGTCGAAGCTCAAATACCACCCTGGCCCGGTGAAGGGAGATGGAAGAGGGCATCATGCCTAACACAGATTGGGAACAAGCATTATTCTACCATAGTCCCCTCCCCCCAAACGGTGCACCATGAACCTCAGGATTCACCACCAAATTCAAGCCAGGCACACTGTTTGTATAGCTTTGCAGCTCACCCCATACCTAGTCTTATTGACCCCAATATGCCTCTTAGAAGACTTCCACCCCAGGCGGTTCTATCACACCTTTAGTGAATGGAGGCATCTACACCTCAATAACCTGACACAGTTTTTCAAGGGGCCGCAGCTTAAAACATTTGCAGAGATCCAACTGGAATTTAAATTGTGGCACTCTGATTTTTTCCAGTACCTACAAATACGACACTATAACAACTCCCTCCCAACCAGAATACATAACCCAGAGGGATACCCGCACCTGATAAGGCTGCTACTGCAGGTGCTTCGAACTAATGACCTACCACATGCCATCTCGGTCATATATAAATCACTGATGGAGACCTCCAGGGGAAACACTTACTTAACAATGGAAAGGTGGAACTCAGAATTGGGACTCCACCTCACCTGTGCAATATGGGACTCAATGTGTTACTCCTCTTATAAACTTACCTGCTCCCATACGTGGTGGCTTTTTTCCTGGCAGCTTCTCATTAGGTACTTTCGCACTCTGGCCATTACCTCTCACTTTAGTGGGCCATATCAGTTTCCTGTTGGCACCACTGTGGTGAGATGACTATCCACCACTCACACATATTTTGGTTGTGCCCTAAACTGCAGCCATTCATGGAGACCCTCCGTAGGGAATTGGAGGAAAGATGGGGCCCTGTGATCCCTTGGACAGGGGAGTTGTTTCCGTTACATGTTTTCCCTCGAGAATTAAGAGGCCCATACAATGCCCCCCTGTTGGGAATATTGCTGCTTGCTGCAAAAAAGGCAATAACTAAATGCTGGCTGACCAACACAGTTCCCTCAATAGAATCCTGGAGAACCAATGTAAATGGGGTCTATAGATCAGAGAGGATTACCTATTCCCTGAATGACAAAGCAGCACTATGTTCAATGAAATGAACAGGTGGTTCATATATGCCATGTCTAGGGACCCTGGATTTGTCCCATAGAGCACAGAGATGTAGCCTCAGAGCCCCCTTGAGCACCCCTATCTCCCCCTACAAAGATAACAACATAAGGGAGACTCATCCACAGGCCTGGCTCTACTATATAGAGGAGGAAGGAAGGGGGATCCATGTGACTTGTAAAGCGTGTGGAAGGGGGGAAACAGAGGACCTCGGAGAAGGACCAGACTGTGATAATAATATAATGCAAATGAATGAAATGTTACTCTGACTCTTTAATAATTTGTATCCATTTCCACCAATGATGCACTACTCTACAACGTATACTCCTGTCAAAATGATCAAAGCATTTTTAATGATGAATGGAACTGTGACTATGTAAAGTTGGAAAAATGTAATAAAAACTATATAAAAAAAAACACACCCATTAAACAGTTTCTTAGTGACTTAGAATATGCTTGAATCGATATATTATGCTCATATTTCCACAAACAATAAATAAATGAAATAAAGAAAATGTATGTGTGTATGTAATACATACATACACACACACACACACACACACACACTGCATGAAATTACGCATATAGAAAATAAGCGCATATCTGCTCACATAACTGTTCTTTAAAGAAATAATTAAAAATAATGCTCGTAAGTATAAGGCAAAAAAAACAAATAGCTTGTACAAACATAGAAACATAGACTTTGATGGCAGATAAGGACTGCTTGGCCCACCTAGTCTGCCCATTTCCCTACCTACTGGATAAGCTGCAGATCCTAGTTAACCAACAGCCTATTTCTTCCTACCCCCCCCCAAGAATTGCCTTATGTCTGTTCCATGCATTCTTGAATTCTCCCCCAGTTTTAGACTCCACAACCTCCTCAGGAAGGCGGTTCCACGCATCCACCGCCCTCTCTGTGAAAAAATACTTCCTAACACTACCCCTGAGACGCACCCTCTCTATCTTCAAACTGTGTCTCCTCGTTCTTGCACATCTCTTTTTCTGAAAGATGCTACCCTCTTGGACTTTGTTGATTCCACTGAAGTACTTTAAAAAGTTTCTATCATGTGCCCCGTCTCCCTCCTTTCCTCAAGGGTATACATATTAAGTTCCTTTAGTCTCTCCTCATATGGCTTCTCTTGCAGACCCTGCACCATTTTAGTTGCCCTCCTCTGGACTGCCTCCATCCTGTCTATGTCCTTGCAGAAATGGGGTCTCCAGAACTGGACGCAGTACTCCAGATGAGGTCTCACCAACTGTCTGTACAGAGGGATAACAACTTCCTGTTTTCTGCTGGTGATACCTCTCCCTATACATCCCAGTATCCCCCCAGCCCTCCCTACTGCTGTCTCACATTGCTTGCCAACCTTAAGGTCATCTGATATGATTACCCCCAGATCCCTTTCCATTTTTGTTGTTGTTACTATCCCCCTCCAAACTGTGTACTCTTCCCCTGGGTTTTTGTTTCCCAGGTACATTATTTTGCACTTCTCTGCATTGAATCCAAGCTGCCATACTTCTGACCATTCCTCCAACCTTGCCAAACCCCTTCTCATCCTTTCCACACCCTCTTGTGTATCAACCCTGTTGCAGATCTTTGTGTCATCTGCAAAGAGGCATACTTTTCCTTCCAGTTCCTCTGCAATGTCACTTATAAAGACACTAAAAAGGACTGGACCCAGTACTGAACCCTGTGGTTCCCCACTAATAACCCCCCCCCCTTTCTTCAGAGTGGACTCCGTTTACTATTATCTTCTGTGTCCTGTTGCCCAGCCAATGTTTTACACAGGCTACCACCCTGGGACCCACTCCTAGGCTGGCTAATTTGTTTATTAATCTTTTGTGTGGGACTGCGTCAGATGCCTTACGAACATACGAAATTTGCCAGCAGATAAAGGCCTAGAGGTCTATCAAGTCTGCTCGAATGTGCAGCTAGCACCCTTATTCTGCAGCTGCCCTCCTTCCACTCTTCCCCTTCATTAACCCTCCCCTTGTCCTGTCCCATCCTCGTTTGAAGCAGTCCACTGTTCTACTGCATACCACTTCTGCAGGTAACCATTCCACCCAGCCACCACCCTCTCTGTAAAAAGTGTCTCCTCATCTCCTCCTGAACCTTCCTCGCTCCAGTCTCATATCATGGCCCCTGGTGGCCCCCCTCCTTACTTTGAACAGCCCTCTGTACCTGTCTTGTTTATTCCTTTCATGTATTTAAAGGTTTCAATCATGTCCCCCTGTCTCTCCTCTCTTCCAGTGGGTACATGTTCAACTCCTTCAACCTCCTCTCATATGATAAGTCCCCAGACCCTTGATCATCTTTGTCGCCCTGCGTGCACTCCTCCAGTAACTTAATGTCCCTTTTCAGATACGGACGCCAGAACTGCACCGCAGTACTCCAGGTGTGGTCTAACTAATGACCTATACAGTGGCAGAATCACCTCCTCCCTCCTTGAGGATATACCCCTTGCAATACAACCCAGCATTTTGTTGGCCTTTGCAGCTGCCTTCCTACACTGTGCCGAGTTGTTCATTGACCCTGTGATGAAAACACCCAGATCCTTCTCCTCCTCTGTCTGGGCTAGCTGCACTCCCCCTAGCTGGTAAGTCCTCCTTGGGTTCTTCATCCCAAAATGCATCACCTTGCACTTTTTGGCATTAAAGCCCAGTTGCCAGGTGTCTGACCAGGTTTCAAGCTTTGCCAGATCATCCTGCAACCCTGCCATCCCCTAGGTCATCCACCACCGCGCCAACCTTGGTATCATCAGCAAACAGACTGATCTTGCTCTTGATGTCCCATGATATGTCTGCAATGAATATCCCAAACAACACTGGTCCCAACACCGAGCCCTGTGGGACACCACGTCACTGCCCTTGGGTGTGAGAGCTCCCCACCACCACCACCCTCTGTTGCCTTCCCTGCAGCCAGTTTCCTACCCATCTCACCAGCATTGCACCTGCCCCTGTGCCTACTAACTTCCTTCCCAGCCTTCCATGTGGCACTGGGTCGAATGCCTTACTGGAGTCCAGATACAGGACATCCACTGCATGTCCCCGTCCAGTTGCCTAGTTACCCAGTCATAGAACCCGACCAGGTTGGTTTGGCAGGATCGGCCACGTGAAGCCATGCTGTCTGCTGTCCTGTAGTCCTTTGGCCTCTAAGAGGGCCACCAGCCTCTCCTTCAGGATAGTCTCCATTAGCTTACCCACGATGGATGTGAGGCTCACTGGTCTGTAGTTTCCGGTTCATCCTTGGGGCCACTCTTGTGGAGGGGCACCACATGAGCCATCCTCCAGTCCTGAGTACACACCCAGAATGTAGTGAGGCATTAAATAGGTCTGCCAAGGTCCTGCAAGGACCTCTGCCAGCTCCTTCAGTACCCTGGGTGGATGCCATCTGGGCCTGGTGCCTTGTCCACCCTCAGTGCCTTCAAACCCTCTCGAACTCTGTCCTCCATGATTTCCCATCTGTCACCACTTCCCCCCTCGTCCTGCCATTTCACCCATCTTGGGTGTCACCCCCCTCTTCTCTTTAGTAAATACTGAGCAGAAGTACTCATTTAGTGCTTCCGCCTTATCATACCCTGCTTCCACCCAACCCCCCTCCTTCCTAATCCTTACTATGTGGTCCTTACAGCTCCTTTTCTCCCTGATGTACTTAAAGAAGTCCTTCTCCCCCTTCTTAATGCCTTGTGCCAGCCTGAGTTCCGTAGATGCTTACTAAAGTCTAGGTAGGCCATGTCCACAGTCCCGCCCTGGTCTACTACTTTGGCCACCCAGTCAAAGAAATTGATTAGATTCATCTGGCATGACCTTCCTGCTGTGAATCCATGCTGCCTTGGGTCCTGTGCCCCACTGGCCTCTAGGTACTCAACAGTTCTTTCCTTCAGAAGTGACTCCATCATTTTCCCTACCACAGAGGTCAAACAAACAGGTCTGTAGTTTCCTGCCTTTGTCTTGATCCCACTTCCGTGAAGGGGAATCACATCTGCCCTTCTCCAGTCCTCAGGTACCACACCATCCTCCCATGATTTGTTAAAAAGGGTGGTCACTGGTGTCACTAGTTCTCCCCTTAATTCTTTCAGAATTCCGGGGTGAATCCCTTCAGGCCCCATTGCTTTGTCCACCTTCAGTTTTAGGAGTGCTTTCATAACCCTTTCTTCTGTGAAAGGACTGGGATCAACCCCCCTATCCAGAGTACAAATACAATACAATACACAAAAATGTTTATGTAATAATGGAACAAGCAGACTAATGTTTTCAGGGCAATATTAATGACAATGCCTAGTACAAAAGACCATATTATTAAAATTCCCTCATAATATCTTGCCCTCCAATACTCTATATTATTTTCATATATATATATATATATATATATATATATATATATATATATATATATATATATACACACACACAGCATATATCCAAACAGATTTTTCCTTATATATACAAAAATATTTGTTGATTATGAAGGTACAATAAAGAAGCACCACTAAAATAGTGTGCTCCTGTTCCCTATATATACCCTAATAAAAAGGGGAGGGGGGGGGCGCCATGGGAAAAAGTAACAATTGGTCTGTACTGTACATAAAACATTGCTGATGTAATTTAAACCTTAAACATTCAGAAGATGCCCACAAATCCACACATTACAAATCATATAGGTAAGGTGGGCATATGTACATGCAAACAACAGTAAAGCTAACTATATGTTAGACATTCAAAGGCAGAAGATTTTGTTTTACTTATTCAAATAGACAGGACGATGCCTTCATTAAAGCCCGGACTTCTCAATAAATCTGATGTGTAAATCCAAAATGATTCTGTGCCTGACAGAACTGCTTTAACACCCCCCCCCCCCTTACACCGGGGCCAGGGAAAGCATGGTCAAGTCCCATAAACGTAAACTCATGGTTCTCTGGGTCCCTAACCTTCAGTAAATGAGCACATAATGCACTTTTATAATCCTGTAGTCTAATGGAACTCAGACGTTTACGTATTCTGGTTTTCAATGCACGACCTGTCTTTCCAACATAAAAGGAGCCACATTTGCATGTGGCTAGATACACTACGTTAGTAGTGTTACAGTATGTTGGATATCAAATGGGCCTTGGTTGTTAACTGAGCAAAAAGTTTTAGTTTTAACCATTACTTTACAATATGTACATCTGGCACATTTGAAACTACCCTTGGGGGTGATGGTAGCCAACTAGAAGACAACACTTTAGGACTGGGTAAGTAGGAGGTAACTAGGGTGTCACGTAAATCTTTGCTCCGTCTGTAATAATCTAAGTTGGACCCCAAGAATGGTTGTCTTGAAGTGCAAGGTACATGCAGGGAGATCAGTTTACGTCACCCAACAGAATATACTTCCCTAAAGAGTCTCTTGTTACTGCTTGGCAAAGAGCATCAGGTGCAGAGAAGGCTGTCTTAGGGGGATTAGAGACGCAACTCGCGTACTGTGGCTTCACTCCCCCAAGCTACATTGTTATCACCATGACCTCGGAGTCTGAATTATCTAAGGTCAGAAAGTGTATAAGGGAGGCATTTAGAGAGAGTTTAGTGTATATGACGACTCCGCCCCACACACACACGTCTTACATGTGCTATCCTTTCTGAATGTGTTGTAACCTGGAAGTTCAACCTCATAAGGTAGTACAAATGGCTTTAACCAAGTCTCAGATATTGCTGTCAGGTCTGGAGTATACATGTTCACCCAGATTTCTAGTTCATGGAGCTTGGTCCGGAGGCTATTGCTATTCATATGGAGAAGTTGAAGTCCACGAATTTTAGACCATCCTACATCGGGGGGTTATCTTAACATTGGGTGGGTTAGGGCCGACATTTAGTTCAATATCACCTGCTAACAGTAGTAGGAGAGAGAGCAAAGCCCTGACATTATTCTCATTAGGCCTGCATTCTACTGTTAATAAGCAGCTAGTGAGTTTGCAGCAGAAGCCCTTTCTGCAAAGCCAATACATCACAAACAGTGATGGATCATGAGTATGGAAAGATCCAGCCAGTGAAGGTGGAGGCAGCTTTGTAAAGGCGCTCTCATTTAGTGTGGAGGCAAGATGAGTAAATACATGGTCAAGACCTAGGGGCAGCAATATGTACAAAGTAGCAAACAATAAGCCCTTGTTGGCCATGGCCAGGAAGGATGTGCAGGAGTAGTTAGAGGAAACAGGGCTCCAATCAGTTACCACCAAGTTTGATGTTGCCAGGTGGAAGTCTGGGCAGGAGGAGAAAATAGCAAAAATCCCAGGCTCAGGGCACACATAAAAGGTCAACTGAACAACAGTGCTGGAGATAACAATGCACAGCACTTCAATGAGAAAATAAGTAGCATCTGATTATTGGCTATAATCATACAAAGCAGATGTTCAATCAGATCAATGCAGTCTTATAAACAACCATAAGGCCCTATCCACACTACACCTCTGTAACGTTACAGAGTGCCCAAACCGTTACCGCAACAGTTTGCGTTTACACCTGTAGCGTTACAGAAGGCGTTTTCGTAACGTTGTTGAAACCACATGAGGTGGTTTCAACAACAGTTATATGAAACCAGTTGCGCCACCGATAGCGTTACCAAGCCAGTGTGGGCCAGCGTGGTAACGGTCCTCTGTAGGGCCTGTAAGTGCAGTCGCGAGCTGCATCCTGCAGAACAGGTGCCGCCGTAGCGGTCCGAGCGGCACCCCTAGTGTGGACGGCGGTGCCGGTCCCATATGATACCGCTGTAACGTGGACACTGCACTCGCCTCGGTCGTAACGGACTGCATCCGTTACTGGGCCAGAGCGGTGTAGTGTGGGCAGGCCCTTAGTCTTGGTTGTTGAGACAGTGGACCCTCAGAAAGACCGCAGACGCCTATAGGCAGTTGAGCAAACAAGTAAGCTAGAGAGTGGCAGGTTTACACCTGTAAATGTTATTAGTTCACTCCACATGAAAAGAGACTTGTATGTAAAACTTACTAACCAATATATTCAACGGACCCCTAAGGGGAGACAGGAGGCTATAAAAAACTAAGGCAGGCAAGCATAAGTGAAGCAACTATGCTGTTAATATTTGAAACAGTTCACTCAGCAAGTTGAAACAAGAAGTTAATGTACTAGGCAAGAGCTTCTGAGAGGACCATGTACATATCCTGCAGTTGACAGCAACTGAACATCAAATGAGCATTTACAAAGACAGCATTTGGGCTACAAGTTATGCAAGGGTGCATAAGTTCACAAAAGCAAAACATCCTACACCCGATTTACACTTGCAGGTTACAATATAGAGTTACTGGCCTTGTTCAGCAGAACTATTAAAAACTTTGTTGGTGGGGGAGCTGTGGAGCCGAGCAATATGGCCGCTGAACTATAGAGCTCTATAAACTTGGGCTATTTATCAAAACTTTGACCAGTTACTCCACTACTGAGGTGTCAAAATAACATAAATCAGCGGCTGAACTACTTAAGTAAGCGATGGGCAATCCACGAAAGGACAAGCATACAGGGGACGGAGCTAGAGCAAAGACTCCTCCAGGAACATCCACTCTGAAGGCGGTACAGGGCCGCGAACCTGGCCATGAGGAGGGATTAGGTGAAGAAACTTTGCAGACTCTGGGGATCAAGATAAATCATTTGATCTCCTCAGTAGCGGGTCTTTCCACAAAGTTTGACTCGCTCACACTGAGGGCAGTGACTGTGGAATCCACTCTTGAATCAGTCACCTTGGCATCGGCTACAGCAACTAAAACGGCTGATGCTGCAATGGGGGTGGTAAATACAGTCATAAAGGAAAATACACACCTCAGGTCTTGCATAGAAACCCTGGAGAACCAGTCACGGGCTCACAATATCAGGATCTTGGGGTTGGTAGAAGGCTGTGAAGGCAATCACTTAACTCTGTTTTTACAAGAATGGATTGCTCAACAGTTGGGAGATGAGGTGGCATCGATAGTACAAAAAATTCAGAAGGCTTACCGAGTCACCTTTCGAGGCCTTCAGGACAACCCAGAAGCCCCACGTATAGTTGTGATGGTGATGGACGGAGTTTGATCACTGGATTGCATATTAGCACTGGCACGAAGAAAGAAGACCCTGCTTTATGATGGTCAACAGGTCAGGTTTTTCCCAGATCTTGCATATGCCACAAGGCAGAGGAGGAAGAGATTTGATGGCGTGAGGGCGACTCTACGGGAAGCAAGAATACCCCACGGTCTACTATTCCTAGTGCACCTGCGGATTGTGCATCGGAATAAAGTTTTTATTTTCTCTGATCCAGCGGAGGCCCTTAAATTGGGTCAGCGTAATGCTCCTTCCCGCCAGAGAGAAATGGAGGAAGATGACCCATCGTCAGATGAAGATGTTTCCTGAGAGATGTTACTGTTTGCTTGTGCCCCTTAGACTACACTGGTGATGGAACAAGAGAGAAATGATTATGCTAGAAAAACAATCTGAGCAAAAGCAATCCTCTGAAGATGCTTGGTTTCTTTTTCCCCTTTTTTACAGCGAGTCTGTATAATAAAAAACGATCTGGGTTGTTCAGTTCTGATATATGCTCCATTTATATGTTCCATGTAGTTTAATCACTCTGGGGTTGTTCGAAGGAGTACCTAATGTAAATATGTTTGGGTATAATTCTTTAGCGCCTATCTTAAATTAGGAACTGTGGCTCCATTAGTAGTGGTTGACACTGTACAATTTTGAACTCCATAGTTTCGTTTCTTTTAGCACTATCAGGTGCAATTATTTTGATTAAGCATGGTGACTTACGTCCTATTTATAGGGCAGAACATTGGACTATAAATACTAAAGACTATCAATTTCTCTATACCATGCCGCTCATGGACTCTGTCGCAGCGATAAAACTTTAAACAATACTTTGTTTTGTTAAGGTTATCCTCTCCACTGATGTATCTTTTATCATTTAACTGATAATTAATGTATTAAGAGGAGTGGCGCCCTCATGGAGATATACACTGGTAATGTTAAATGAAAGTGTAATAACTGTATGTTTATCTAAAGAATAAACAAAGTTTTAAAAAAAAAAAATAACTTTGTTGGTAAGTGGCTAAGTTGGATACACTGTGCAGTCCTGATAGCTGTCGGGCAGAATCTCTGGCTGATGGCTGTCACCACAGCCGACACCCACAGTAGTTGCCCTTATCCTGCGGCCCTTAGCACACTGGCCCACATGTGGAGGTCCGCTTGCGGATGGGGTCCTGAACATGAAGAGCAAAGGAGCCACCTTCCCTGCTGCCATTAGTGTAGTTGGATGAGATAGCTGCACTTCATAAAGAAATATGCTGCAGAGTCATCAACTGCAAACTCCGTTTCTTTATTGTAGAAATTACAGACAGCAAACTGAGCACTGGCCAGTCACCTATGTGAAGCTAACAAGCTTCTTGTCACCCTTGTGGTAACTTGATTGTTGGGGGAGGGGGGATGAAGTCTGAAAAGCCCACCTCGTGACCACGATTTGTGGTCTGTGCAGCTGGCTGTGGCTTTAGGTGAAAGGTTCCCATAATGGCCACCTCCCTTGCTGTGACTGGTGGAGGCAGGGGAGAGTGGTGTGCAAGCTGGCTCCTGGTTGGTTTCTTGTCGCCTTGCAGCGATCGATTGTTGCGGGGGGGGGGGGAGAGGGGTGAAGTTTGAAAAGCCCATCTCGCAATCCCAATGTGTGGTCTGTGCCACCAGCTGCAACTTTAGGAGAAACTCCTGATTCAGGGATTTAAAAAGAAAAAGGTTCCTGTGGTAGCTGCCTCCCCTGCTGCGATTGGTGGGGACAGGGGAGAGTGGCAAGAAAGCTGGCTCCCTCTTGGCACCCCTTGCGGCGACTGATCGTTAGGGGGAGGGGTGAAGTCTTAATAGCCCACATGACCCCGATGTGTGGTCCGTGCCACTGGCTGCGGCTTTTATCATGGTGTAACCTTAAAATCAATAAAATTGCAATTGACTTACTATTAATAATATGCTCACGAGAAAAAATGTAAAACAATAGTTACTGGGCAATATTCACAAGGGATAAGGGAATACAAAGCAAAATTCTGTTTTGTTATAACTCATGTACTGTAACCGTAGGGCTAATGTTAGGTGTTTGACTAGGCTTGGCCTATTAAACACATTTTAAAACTGCAGTAATAACACTATTTTTTTAAACTTAGTTTTTATTGTAAAAATCAGACAGAAACACTTTTTCTAGTGGGTCATATCACAGACAGCCACCCAGCGACCATAAGCAGTTCTTCTACATTTTGCAATGTGTTACTTACAATCATTATTAAAACCTTTAGTACTGTAGTTGGTATTTAGTTATAACTCTGCTTATTATTATGTTAAGTGTCTTCTTAGTGACTCAATTTACTGCATGATGCAATTCCCTTCCATTATACACCAGGCTACTGAGTGGAAACACACTTCTAGAGTTTACTATGACAGCATCTGCGCTGTGGAGCACAACTGTAATACAGTAACACTTTAAACAGCAGAAGTGCCCACTCCCACTGGACCATGCAGCTACTGTTGCAATGCAAATACAGTGATTGTAACCATTTGAATTTCCAGTACATCTATTTTGGAGGCACGCCCCACTGCTACCAGTTTAAACCCCTTTAATCCTTATGGGAGCTCCTTGTGCTGCACTGGGTACCCAGCCGAAGAAATTGTGCAGGCCCAGAGAAGCTGCAGCTAGTTCACCAGCGTGGTGTACTTTAAACAGAGCAAACACTTTTGGTAAACCCAAAACCCAAAGGCCATGTAATGATTCCATGAAAAACTTCAAAGCAGGTATTTGTAGATCCTGGCCCGATGGACAAAGCTGTAGCTTTGGTAGCAAACTTTATACACAATCCCAGTTGCAGGGCAAGCGCTAACAGTACTCACAGTTCTGGTGCTACCAGCTACCCTGACAACTTGGGCTCCTGGGACTGAAAGAAAGTGGCTGAACAACTAATATTATCAGTTTTAACATATGGGGAATTACTATATCGCACAGCAAACAAACAATTTATAGATAAATTAGACAAGGTACATTATAGACTAGTTAGGTACGAACATACAAACATACGCAGAAGCCCGCAGAAAAAGGCCATTTGGTCTATCAAGTCTGCTCGTATTGCAGGGTCCACAGCTTGAGCTGATGTCCCTGCCCTCCCTCCCCACTCCTCCCTACCCATGATCTTTACCTTCCCCATGCCTATCCCGGCCTCTCTTAAAGCTGCTCACTGTCTTCAATGAGATGACCTCTTCCAGCAGCGCATTCCAAGTGTCCACCACCCTCTCTGTGAAGAAGTGTTTCCTGACCTCCCGCCTAAACCTCCCACCATCCAGCTTAAGACTGTGCCCCCTTGTGTTATGGTTGCCACTCAACTTAAAGAGACTCTCCTTAACAACCTTATTTATCCCTTTAAAGTACTTGAAAGTCCCAATCATGTCCCCTTACTCTCTCCTGCCTTCCAAGGGAGTACATGTTCAGTGCCCTCAACCTCTCCTCGTATGCCTTACCCTGCTGACCGGCTATCATCCTTAAAGCCTTCCTCTGGAACTTCGCCAGCAGGTTAATGTCCTTTTTGAGGTGAGGGCACCAGTATTGAACTCTATACTCTAGCTGTAGCCTTATCAGTGACCTGTACAAGGTCAGTATAACCTCTTCTCTCCTACTAATCCCCCTAGATATGCATCCCAGCATCTTGTTTGCCTTTGCTGCTGCGTTCTTGCACTGCATGGAGTGCTTCAGGTCACTAGTGATCATAACTCCCAGGTCTTTCTCCTCCTCTTATGCAGATACTCGGACTCCACCCAGGTAGTACTCTGTCCTGGGATTCTTGGCTCCAATATGCATAACTTTGCATTTCTTGGCATTGAAGCCAAGCTGCCAGATCCTGGACCACCTCCCCAGCTTTTCCAGATCTTCCTGTAGGTCCTATATCCCTTCAGCTGTGTCCACTTAACACAGAGCTTGGTGTCATCCGTGAATAAGCACATTTTGCCCTTAATGCCATCCCCAATGTCACTGATGAAGACACTGAACAATAAAGACACTGAACAACACAGGCCCCAGAACTGAGCCCTGCAGGACACCACTGGTTACCTCTCCGGTGCCAGAGAATTCTCCCCCCACAACCACCCTCTGGGTTCTGTCCCTCAGCCAGTTTTCTACTCATCTGGACATCTTTTCCCTAACCCCGAGATCCACCAACTTCCTGATCAACCTTTTGTGGGGCCCAGAGTCAAAGGCCTTGCTGAAATCAAGACAGAGGATTCTACCACTTGGCCTCTATCTACTGTCTTAGTGACACAATCAAATAAGTCAATCAGATTTGTTTCACACGATCTCCCCCTCATGAACCCATGCTGCCTCGCATCCTGGAGACCATGTGCCTCTAGATATTCCACCAACCTTTCCTTTAGTATAGTCTCCATGAGCTTGCCCACAATAGAGGTCAGACTGACTGGTCTGTAATTCCCTGGGTCATCCTTGGGACCACTTTTGTGGAGCGGCACTACATGTGCTGTTCTCCAGTCCTGCGGTACCATGCCTGACTCTAGTGAACTATTAAACAGGTCTGCCAGTGGCCCTGCCAGCTCCTCAGCCAGTTCCTTTAGTACCCTTGGATGTACTCTGTCCGGGCCTGGTGATTTGTCCAACTTCAGTCCCAGCAGCTCCTCCCTCACTCTATCCTCCTCTATCACTACATCTGTGTTCTCCTCCCCAAGGCACTGGTCCATTCTTCTCCCTGATGAAGATGGAACACAAGTATTCATTTAGTATCTCTGTTCCCCCCCCCCCATTATCCTCCACCCACTCCACCCCGTTCTTAAGCCCAACAATCCCTTCCTTCTTGTCCCTTTTCTCACTTATATAGCGAAAGAAAGCCTTCTCCCCTTTCTTAATTCCTTCAGCTATCTGCAGCTCCTTCTGTGCCTTTGTTCGCTGGACTTCCTTACTTGCCTCATTAGCCAACCTTAGGTAATTTTCCCTATCCACCTCTCTCTTGGTTTTCCCGAATGTTCTACAGGCCAACCTTTTTTCCCTTACTGCCCGGGCAACCCCAGAACTGAACCAGTTGGGTGCTTTGGTCCTTCTGTTCTTCCCTGAGCCTAACACACTCATCTGTGGCAACCAGTATTCCTTCCTTAATGATGGACCACCTCCGGTCCACCCCATATCTGCTCTGATGCCTACCAGATGGCTCCTTAGCACTTCACCCATCTTCCTGAAGTCCGCCCTCCTGAAATCCAAGATTTTGGTCTTAGTTGAGATGCTTTGCATGCCCATATCCAACTGGAACCACACTGTGCAATGGTCACGTCCACCCAGTGACTCCCTGACCATTATTTCCTGCACAAGATCCCTATTTGTGAGAACTCATCACTGTACTTTGCTGTCATTACAATGGAAGTCCCTAGAAATAAAACATATTAGATCTTGGCAAAAAATAGTTTATCGATATCATACATTTTTAACAAACTACTACATAAATAGAACATTGTTCAGTGGGGATGGCTGGGTTACAGAGAACAGTAAAAGAATGGTTCATATAAATAAAATATCCCACCCTATTATTAGAAATAAACATGGTGAATGAACCTTGCAATTTCAAGCAGTTAGACATTGGAACATTTTACCTTACTCAGCTCGAACATCTTCACCATTAAACTTATTTGTGCAAGAGATAAATAGCCTGAAGAAATTTGACTGTACGTGTAATTAATATATGAATGTCAATATTGTTTATTTAGGGTTAAAAGTAATTTATTCACTCTTAGGACTGTATCTAATTACAGAAAACCACTGACTGTAATACATTATAATGGATGTAATGAATTAGCAAAACACTAATAGCTGCATAACCTTATTCAAGATTATATAAGCCATATCTTAGATGGATTTTATAATTTGTCTATGTGGATTTTGACTTGATCGTGTGTACAGTATTTTGTGAGTCAGATGATTCAGTGTATTAAGTCCTGAATGTATGTATTGTATTCTGAGAGGTTACTTATGTATATGTATAGTAAAAGTATATGTTTTAGGTAACGTTGATACTAACAGGGATGTCTTGAAAACTGTGTTGCACAGCCTAAATGACACGTCTTCATGTATAAAAATAAAGTTTTTTTACTACTACTCTTCCTCCTTCTCTGCAGGTTCTCTTGAACAGCTGATCAGCTGTGCAGAATGGGGGGGGGGTCAGCTCAACGATACAGGTCTCATGTGCCTCTGGATGTGGAACAGGCTTTCTGCACTGGCAGTATATTTCTGGCCCCTCGCTCCTTCTCCGCAGGACAGACCAGTATAGGGATCAGAAGCTACGTTACACACACACACACACACACACGTTATGTCTAGGCTTCTGGACTCCAGTGCCTAGCAGTACCACTGACCGTCCCTCTCCCTGTCCGTAGTCTTGATGCAGGCTTTCACACAGCAGTATTTACACAGAGTCACCCTTCAGACTGCAGCTGGCAGCTGTGGAACAATTACTGGATCAGCACACACTTTTACTTCCTTTCACATGACAACAAGAACAGTTTCTTTCTCCAAAAGATGATATTCTTTTTTGTTGTTGTTATATACAGTTTTTTACCTTTTGGTTGCCACCTCATGCTTTTCGTCAGGCCAGTTCCCAGGAGCCCCCAATGCCATCATCAGCTCCCCCAGCTGAGCTGTCCCTACCAACTGTGATCCACACAGTGCAGACTCTGAGAATCACCAAGGGCCATCATATATGGCAATGGGGGACATATTTTTCTCCCCTTACTCCCCGGGGCCTCAGCGATGCAGAAGCACACGCGCGTGAAGGCACATGCATGTGCTCTGAAACTGGCAACCCCACTCCACCCACCAGCCACGCACTCCCCCATTTGCTTGATTCTACCATGGAGCCTCCACTAGGTGGCAGGCAAGAGCCAGGAAGGCTTACCTCCCCTATCTGGGAGATGAGAACTGGCAAGCAGCTGCTCAATCCTTTTCCAGCCCACTCACCCACTGGCAGCCCAAGCCAATCCCAAACTCGGGTTGCTAGTATGGGAAGAGGTAAGGTGTCCGGCACCTCAGCCTGCTACACCACTGGGCCAGCCTAAAAGGTGATATTCTGACACAATCAGCAAACACTCCGTTTTAGTCTCTGTACTTTACAGGTTGTAGAAACCTCAGACAACTACTGGTGAGTGGCTGCAGATGCCTCAGGAAGGCTTCCCTCAGTCGCTTTGCTCAGCAGCCAAGGACTCATCACACTGTGAGAGCCCATGGCTGACTGCATAGTCCTGGACCTGTTCTCAGATTTTTTCTGGACAAAGGCAGCAATCTGATTGATGCAAATTGGTGTAGTTCTCAGGCTTCTTCTAGGTAAGGGCAGCAATCTGATTGGTGTAACCCTTAGTGGAATGTCCTTTGATGTAGTCTCTCGTATGTTGTCATGCTTTTTGTGAGATTTATATTAACTCCTTCCCCACATTAGAAAGATCATGTCTTACACTGGTTCTTTTCCAAACCCCTGTGTACAATACCGAGACAACCAGGCAAGCTGCAACAAGGAGGATGTCTCTCCGGCCCCCTCACATGCTGTGGTCCTGGGAGTCAGAACAATGAAATGATCAATCAGTCAATCAAATTCTTTATTTATCCAGACGAACACCATTGAGCAAGCACATTTGCAAGATGGACCTGCATTATATGAGACAATAATGTTACATTTATACACAAGGAGATATATACAGTAAAAGCAAGTGTAAACACTCTATAAAGGAAGAAGAGAAGCAAAAAAATACACTTTTGGTACAGAGTATAACAAACAGTATAGGGCAAGTCAGCAAAGGGGTACACCAGGTACAACAATATACCTAGTTTACTTGTCCTGTACAATAAGTGTGATACTAAGCGACTTGGGGACTAGCTGAGACGGGTGTGATAGCTGAGGGGGCATACTCAGTCCTTTAGGATCCCTCGGAGAAATGGGGTGCGCGACGCTGTTGGAAGGAGTATGTAGCCAGTATTTTGGGGGCTCTGATGTTAGTAAGTGTTAGAGCAACAGGATGCACAGCTGAGGGTGTAGCAGCCAGTGTGGGGGGGGGGGAGAGGAGGATCTGAAGATGGTGATTATCAGGAGCAAGTGGATGCACTGTTGGGGGTGAAAACTGACAGAATGGTAGGGGAGGGTGAGGTTTGGCACCGTGATAAATAGGGGAGCCCTAACTGTGCAGGTAGGGAGGAAGTAAGGAGGAGGCTGAGGTCGTGGTGGAGCAGCTGCAGGCATCTGAGAGGTAATTTGACTGGGGTCTACCATGGCAGAGTAACTGTAGTCTTTGGGTTCAGTGGAGTCTGAAGCGCATTCTGGAGCTAAGATCGTCGGAAGCAGTTGCAGGCTTCTGTAATGTATTTAGAATAAAGGGTCTTAAATATCGTAAGACTAACAGGAGTCCTCAATGATGGTACCATACAGTTCGGGCAAGCAGTCTGGGGTGGCAGAGGGAGTAAAGGTAAGCCCCACCATTTTGGACGGGGGTTACACCAGTTTGGATTGAAAGGAGTTTCTGACTGGCCTGGTTATGGATTCCCCTCCTGATCTTCCATTCAAAGATTTTAGGGTGTGGTCCATCCAAACTACAGGACTGAGGTAATCCCAGTCTGACTCTGGGCCTTATTTTATATCAGTATTTCATCTTCTGTTGTCACCCAACTTGCCCCCTTCTGGACCAGTCCCCCCCAAACCCATCACCCGGCTTCTCTAGGACTTACCTTGTGCTCAATTTGTTCTCTGCCATAGTGCCCAGAGGTTCTCAGTCGCCGGTGTGGGGCCTGCGTAGGACTGGACTATCATTCAGCTGTGGCTGGTATTTTTTTCCGCCACTTTTCTTCCCTAGGGCCCACAGTATGTGCAATGACGCACTGTGTATGCGCCATCTCAGTGGAGTCATCTCTTATATCTGGCAGGTGAGATTCCTTTTCCTTGTGTCCCACTGTGCTGCCACCCAGAGTCTTTCAGTGGTCAGCCGCCTAATGGGACACATGTACCGCCCTCCACAAGGGAGGAGCGCTGACCTGCGGATTCTGAATCCTTACTCCCCTGGCCAGCTGCTGAGTGACCCTCGGCTGTTCTGGAATCTGGGTCACCAATGTGGTAGGCACGGTGGCAACCAGTGCCTCAATCCACTACACTACTGGGCCAGACCTTTAGACTGCAAGTTTTTTGAACCTGTGCTGGAGTCCAGAGGAGTAAAGAAACCCACCGCTACAATGGTGCCTTGTCTAAAGCTTCTTGTCAAGTCTTACCTAACTTCAGGTTTATTTTTTTGTGCAGCCTCTCCTGGTTGAGGGGGCGATTACTCAGGGATAAACAAGCAGCCCCTGCAACTTCAGCAGTTTACTTGTCCATTAGGTTCAAACCACTGAGATTATCTTTACTGCTGGCTTTGCAGCTTAATGTGGCCTCTGACCACAAGTGCCATCTTTGAGCCACTGTGTGGCTCAGGACCAAGTTTTTCCAGCTTGCGGTCAGCTCTGCTTTTCCTGTGGTCTCCTCGCACAAACCCTCACTGGATTGTCTTCCATGCAGTGTCAAGCCCAAACTACTCTGTTGCACCAGAGTGGGTCACATATACATTCCGAGACTCGCTGTCAGATACTCAGTTTTAGATACGTAGCACCTCTGGCCTGCTTTGTGTAATTATGTGCAAGGGTGCAGGCAGGCATACTTATTGTACACATTTGTGTACAGTTTTGTTGAGTACATGTTCCAAACCATATACCTTTCTGTTACCACTATCATTATAATCTGTAGTATTTGAGTTAGTGTAATCCACTTAGTGTCCGTATCTGTTTTAACTTCTATTCAGGACATCTGTATGTGTACAACGTGTAAGGTGCAAAGTGACTGCTCTCTCAGTGGAAGGGAAGTAAATGCAAATCTAGGAGCGTTCATTATTACTTCTTCGCATTGATATTGCATTGGGGAAAGGAGGAGTAGGAGTTTGAAGAAGGTTGTGCAATAGCTACTTAAAGTCTGTTTTTGAGTGTGGATAGGAAGGATAGGAATATAAAAAGCAGTTGCTCAATATACCTAAACGTGTGCAACAAAGGAGGTAAGGGAAATAAAGAAAATGTTTTGCACTGATAGAGGAGGGAGAGGGGAGACTTGGGGGAGTGTTTGGTATCCTGCATCTGGAAGGGTGGGGGGGTCGCTGGTGGGCAATGACAGCAATGGGTAGGGTGGTAGGCTGCAACAACTGGGGTGCACCAATCTTTCTAAAAATTGCCTGGAGTGTGGAGGATATTTAGTGTGCAACCACATAGAAAAACTTAGAAAGGAGATTGAGGGTCTGCAGGAGGAACTAAGACAGGCAAGGCAGATTGGGGGTGGGTTTAGCCCAATACTGGAGGGAGGAAGAGGAGATGAGGGAGGGCGATTTAAGCCAACAGTGGTGAGGAGAGGGTCAGAAGAGGAAGCAGAGACAAAGGGCCCAGGCCAGGAAGAACGATTGCCGGGAAACCAGGTCAGGAGACAAAAGTCAAATGGAAGGAGGAGATAGGGACTTGTGAGGGGAGGCCAAGAAGCCGCAAAAGTCATGGAGTAGAAAGGAGAGAACAGGTTACTATGAAGAGAGGAGCGGGCATTTGTGAAGGGCCTTCAGAAAATAGTTGTGCACTGCTAGAGAGGAAGAAGGTGGAGGAGGGAAATGATGAAATTAGAGGAGTAATTGATAAATGCCTGGACCAAACTGGAGCGGGAAGTTCTGCTGGGAGAATTGCAACGGGTAAAAGGAGGAAATAATGTGCAGGAGGAAGAAGAGGAGCTGGAAATGAGAGAGGGAGATGAATGGAAACAAGCAGGGAGTAAGAGGGGTGGAATCTTAGTGCTGGGGGACTCAATACTAAGAAGAGTTAGGTGGTGTAGCAAGGGGGAGAGGCATAGTTGCATTTGGGTGGAGGCCATGCCAGCGGAAAGGGTGGGACAGTCTGTTCTGAAATATGCTAGAAGGAGTAGGGACAAGCCTCATTTAATTATACATCTTGGGACAAACGACCTGGCTGACAAGACAGTAGATACAGTCCAGAGGAGGTTTGAGGAACTAGCACAATTATGTGAGGGGGCAGGAAGATCAGTAACTTTTTCAGAGATACTTCCTGTGCCAAAGGCAAGCACAACAAGAAAACTGAGAATAGAAGAATTTAACGGATGGCTAAGAACCTGGTGTTGTGCTAAAGGGTATGGGCTGTTGGGGGGGGGGGAGGACCTGGGAGGACAGTAGTCTCTATGCCAAGGACAGACTACACTTGAGTGAGGAGGGAAAGAAAGTGTTGAAACAGAGGATGGAGGAGTACATCGAGGAAGTTGGGAATTTAAACTAGGAGTGGGGTGGCAGTTGGGGAAGAGATATGCAGAGACCACAGGTTGGGAAACCATATGAGCTAACCCCCCATAACAGTGACAAAGGACAAATGGCAAGTACTGTTGGTGATGCTAGGAAAGGAGGGCAGGATGGGAGGGGGGAAAAGGTGGAAGGTGGTTACCCTTAATGCTAGGAGCCTTGGGAGGAAAACTGCAGAGATACAGGTTCTCATGGCAGAGGGAGAGGTGGACATTGCAGTCATCACGGAAACATGGGCCACCCAATACAATGACTGGGACCGGTCTGTACCAGGGTACAGATTATTTCGTAGGGATAGAGTGATTGGGAAAGGAGGGTGGCACTATATGTGAAGGAAGGACTGAAGTGTGTAAGGGAGGAAGGGGAGGAGGGTAGTACGGAGTCAATTTGGATGCAAATCCAGGATTCCAAGAATAGGATTCTTAGAATGGGAGTGGTGTACAGGCCACCATCTCAGACGGAGGAGTCAGACAGGGAACTAGCGGGACAGATAAGGAGGACTTGCAAGAAGGGTAGTGTGGTGATTGTGGGGACTTCAACATGCCAGGAGTGGACTGGAGCACCCCAACAACCAGGACAGAAGGAGCAGGTACTGCTGGATGCCTTCCAGGACAGCTTCCTGCTGCAAATGGTCAGTGAACCAACCAGGTTAGGAAATACCCTTGACCTTGTGCTGGCAAATGGGGACTTTGTGACAGAACTTACAGTGGAGGAACCGCTGTCAGGGAGTGACCACTGCTCAGTATGGCTCACATTGGATACGGGCAAGGAAGGAGTGGAATCTGGCATAATAGTGCTGGACTTCAGGAAGGCCGACTTTGGGAGGATGGGGGAAGTGGTAAAAGGGTATGTGGCCAGAATTCAATCTAGTATGGACACTAACCAGAGGTGGGAGCTCATAAAGCTGGGATAGTGGAGGCAACAAAACCTGCTGCAAAGCCCAGAGCAAGAAGGCAAGGGCTAAGAAACCGATCTGGTTGAGCAAGGAGGTCATGGAAAGGTAAGGAGGAAAAGAGCTGCCTTTAGGAAGTACAAAAACAGGGAGGGGGAGGACAGGGAGGAGACTTGACAGAATCAAGGAGGTGACAAGGGCAGTAAGGGGAGCCAAAGCATCTACGAAACTCAGGCTGGCACAAGGCATTAAGAAGGGAGAAGGACTTCTTTAAGTACACCAGAGAAAAGCAGCTGTAAGGACCACATAGTAAGGATTAGGAAGGAGGGGTTGGGTGGAAGCAGGGTGCGTAAAGGCGGAAGCACTAAATGAGTATTTCTGCTCAGTATTTACTAAAGAGAAGAGGGGGTGACACCCAAGGTGGGAGAAATGGCAGAAGCGGGGGAGTGGTGACAGATGGGGAAATCATGGAGAGCAGAGTTCGAGAGGGTTTGAAGGCACTGTGGGTGGACAAGGCCAGGCCCAGATGGCATCCACCCAGGGTACTGAAGGAGCTGGCAGAGGTCCTTGCAGGACCTTTGCAGACCTATTTAATGCCTCACTACATTCGGTGTACCAGACTGGAGGATGGCCATGTGGTGCCCCTCCACAAGAATGGCCCACGGATGAACCGGGAAACTACAGACCAGTAAGCCTCACATCCATCGTGGGTAAGCTAATGGAGACTATCCTGAAGGAGAGGCTGGTGGCCCTCCTAGAGGCCAAAGGACTACAGGCCAGCAGACAGCATGGCTTCATATGTGGCAGATCCTGCCAAACCAACCTGGTCGAGTTCTATGACTGGGTAACTAGGCAACTGGACAGGGGCCATGCAGTGGATGTCCTGTATCTGGACTTCAGTAAGGCATTCGACTCAGTGCCACATGGAAGGCTGGGAAGGAAGCTAGTAGGCACAGAGGCAGGTGCAAAGCTGGGGAGATGGGTAGGAAACTGGCTGCAGGGAAAGCAACAGAGGGTGGTGGTGGTGGGAGCTCACACCCAAGGCAGTGACGAGCGGTGTTCCACAGGGCTCAGTGTTGGGACCATGTTGTTTGGGATATTCATTGCAGACATATCATGGGACATCAAGAGTAAGATCAGTCTGTTTGCTGATGATACCAAGGTAGGCGCGGTGGTGGATGACCTAGGGGGATGGCAGGGGTTGCAGGATGATCTGGCAAAACTTGAAACCTGGTCAGACACCTGGCAACTGGGCTTTAATGCCAAAAAGTGCAAGGTGCTGCATTTTGGGATGAAGAACCCAAGGAAGAGATACCAGCTAGGGGGACTGCAGCTAGCCCAGACAGAGGAGGAGAAGGATCTGGGTGTGCTCATTACAGACTCAATGAACAACTCGGCACAATGTAGGAAGGCAGCTGCAAAGGCCAACAAAATGCTGGGTTGTATTGCAAGGGGTATATCCTCGAGGAGGTGATTCTGCCACTGTATAGGTCATTAGTTAGACCACAGCTGGAGTACTGCGTGCAGTAATGGCGTCCGTATCTGAAGAGGGACATTAAGTTACTGGAGGGTGTGCAGCGCAGAGCGACAAAGATGATCAAGGGGCTGGGGGACTTATCATACGAGAGGAGGTTGAAGGAGTTGAACATGTACTCACTGGAGGAGAGGAGAGACAGGGGTGACATGATTGAAACCTTTAAATACATGAAAGGAATAAACAAGATGGGTACAGAGGGGCTGTTCAAAGTAAGGGAGGGGAGGGCCACCAGGGGCCATGATATGAGACTGGAGCGAGGAAGGTTCAGGAGGGAGATGAGGAGACACTTTTTTACAGAGAGGGTGGTGGCTGGGTGGAATGCATTACCTGCTGAAGTGGTATGCAGTAGAACAGTGGACTGCTTCAAGTGAGGATGGGACAGGACAAGGGGAAGGGGCAGCTGCAGAATAAGGGGTGCTAGCTGCACATTCGAGCAGACGTGATAGACCTCTTGGCCTTTATCTGCTGGCAAATTTCATATGTTCGTGTTTAGAGACTAGTTAAATCCTCAGATTTGCTTTGAAATTAGGGCCGGGGCAGAAATTGAAAGGGTGTGTTCAGTTTTAAGGAAGACAGCAGCTGGAGAAAGTGTGCACAAAACGGAAATATGTGGCTAAACCCCAGATTATGTAGCCCTCCTAAGACAGTCTCACTTGCGTAGCGCTGGCCCGATAATCTCCACTATCGCCCACTGCTGTGAAGGGGGGCGGTCAAGACATTACTACTTTTTGGACAGAAGACGGTTTTACAAGTGTAATTTAAATTCCTCTTAGACCAATGTTTAACTGTGTGCCCTCCCCAGTCTCCTGGGATGACATTTTCTATTGCTACTGGCAAATAAAGAATGCACAACCTGTAACCAGACCAGACCCACCACCGAAGCCACCACGTTTCGAAATAAAAATCACTTCGTTACATGCACCACCTTCTTAAGAAAGATACTTTTTACGTACACAATGCTCCTCTGCTGTACGCCCTCCACGCCGCCCCTCGCAGCATGAACCGCAGACCTCCTGGCGACTGGCTCCTACACTAGTCTATCTACTTTTTCATTGGCTCTCTGTCAATCCGCTAAGGGTGACGTAATGAAGAACCAAAATGGCGACCTTAACGATTGTTTTGAATCCTAGTGGCGCCGCCAAAAACCCGGAATAGAAACTGCGGCGGGACATTGGCGGTTACTGATGACCGGGAACAACAAGCCACAGTAACTGCCCGTAGTGGGTGGGATGCATGCGGGGATAATAAACGAACTGCACAGGTACAAATATGGATTCAGTGGAAGGCGAAGACCCCACTCTGCCTCTGGATTTCAACGGCAGGTATGGATGTGTGTACGTGTGCAGTTTCTTATTAATAGAGTACCAAGTTGGATCAGGTATCACATGTCGGGTTGCTTGCTACTCGCTAACTCAGACTGACAGAGCCTCGGTTACCTCCCTATCATACTGTGGGGTTACTTCTACTGATTCGAAAATGACGGAAGCGGTGTTTTGTTTACGTGTCAATCGGTTTCTGCTGCTGAATGTTTAGTTATGTGGACCCCCTTCAAGTTTCCAGCATGTGTTGGGGATGATGTCCTTAATCTGATTCCTAAGAGGCAATATCCCTCCTTAAACTTGTCAAATGTTTTGATTTTTCCGTGGGCCGGCTGAGCTGACAGCACAGAAATTATAACGGAATAATATGGTTCCAGATGGTATAATAGACAAGATAGTAAGTGTAACAATGACATTCGATCGCCTTGCAGTGGTGTCATAGCCTTGCTCACCCGCTCCTATCAAGATCTGGCAGCACTACTTGGTTGTTAAGAACGTTTAATTTCTTGTTCCCTGACATTCGAAAATAGGCAAACGCTTTATTGTGCCCCTTTCTTTTCTCAGCTGTAGTTGGTTGTAAGATTTAGGATAAATTTGAAGCAAACAGTAAAACTTTTTGGGTTCTTGCAGACTTCTTGAAACTGTCAAGTGTGCGTGTGTGGTTGCAGCGTGTTGACACTAAAATGTCATCCATCCTCGATCAGATAAATATCAATGTTGTGATGAGCTGATTATATTTTTGGTGTACTCTTGTTTTGTGCTTTTTGTTAGTTTGCGTTTTGTACTTTTAGTAAACAGTTTTTTATCTTTCTGGTAGTCCTCCCTCTCAAATCCGAGTCACTGTTGGCAACCTCCCAACCCCCATAACCACAGCACAACTCTGTGGTATAGCAGGAAAGTGGAGTGCTGGGGTGCATAGGGAGAAGTCTCTCCAGCAGAAGGAAGGGGTTGGTGATGCCACTGTATAGGACATTAGTGAGACCTCATCTAGAGTACTGTGTCCCGTTCTGGAGGCCGCAACTAGTTAGTGCATAACTCTAACTTAATTTATCCAGAGCCTCCATGCCACCAGTGACTTTAGGGCAACTGCTCTGTTGCCCCCACCTCTGCTACGCAAATCACTGTCCTCAATTGTAGGCAATATGGCCTGCCTTATCTTTATACTCCTAATACTGGCAAAAAAGCATGACGTACAAAGCACTATCCCATTCTAAGCCGGAAGCCATCCCAGCCTGGGAATACACAATCATAGTTCCTGCTGCATCGTCATATTGCTTCCCCACTCTTAACCTGCTGGGTTCCCACTTTAATTTTCATCCCCATCCTCTGGCCCTTTACCTATGTCTGTCTGTGCACTCCCCCTGCTAGCCTTAAACGCCCAGGTCAGCATCTCCTATGCCCTGGCCAGGCATACCAAAGTGACTGAACACCACACAAGGACCCATACGAAAAGAGCCCACTTCTACTGATAAAATCTCAAGAAATTGTTTCTAATTCTCCTTTTCTGTTCGGGCAAGGTCAAACTAAATCCAGGCCCCCCCCAACTCAAATAACTTCTCCATCGGAGTTTGCAGCTGCTACTGGGATGAAACTGGTGATGGTCAATATTCTAAGCCTTATCAAAAAACTTGACCAGCTTCAAGTCTGGGCAGCCCATACTGACCCAGACCTGATTATTATTACAGAGTCATGGCTAAAAAAGACCAATACTGATCCACAAATTGCTATTCCGGGCTTCAAACTCTTTAGGGATGATAGGCACTCCGGGGTTGTTGTATACGCCAAATCGAAATATGATATTAGCAGCATTTACTGAAAACCTAAGCCCAAGGAATATGAAATCATCTCACTCAAACTTCGCCTCCCATCCACAGAATGCATCACAATCATAGGTGGCTATAGACCCCCGACAGGAGGCACAGAAATTATTAATGTATTAAAATCCTTAACTTTGGCTGCTAATACGGAAACAATAATCTTAGGGGACTTTAATATGGACTGGCTAACTACTAAATCCCACCCACTAAAAGCCATCTGTGATGAGCTGGGTCTTACACAAATAGTAACAGAACCCAAAAGACTCAATGCTTCTAACTCGGCCAACAGCTCTCTATTAGATGTTATCCTAATTTTGCGCCTCTATAAAATCTCACGTTCTGTGGTTTTCCATAACGATATGAGCGACCACAATATCGTTGTTTGCACAAGATTCCAACCTAAAACCAAGCACCACCCTAAATTCAGAATCAAACGCCCGGTCCGTAAATTCAATTCACTAAATTTCCTAACCGACCTAGCTACGATCAGGTGGCAAGATCTATATCTGGCCAAATCCGCAGATGCCGCTGTCTCTGTTCTAAATGACAACCTCACCACCCTAATTAACAAGCGTGCTCCCTTCGTTAAAATGAGGGTGTGGAAAATCTCGCATCCGTGGTTCACCCAGGAGCTCAAATATGCGCTTACCAATAGAGACAAGCTATGGGCTAGGGCCAGGCACACAAAGAACCTGGCAGACTGACAGGCGTTTAGAACTGCCAGAAATGCCTGTGTTAAAAGTGTACAGACTACTAAAGCAAATTTCTATATCTCCACTCTGGAGCAGGCCAAAGGGAACTCCCAAAAATTCTGGAAGACACTAAAATCTACTGAAGGCCATTCGGCTGCTCCCTCCTTCCCTTCCCACCAAGATTCTGGCCAAGGATGGGATAGTTGAAAATAAACTGCAACTCATCTAAGAACTTAACTTTCACTTTGCCACAACCGGGTTGGCATTCAACTCCTCCCCATACACTAGCCAAGCAAATAGCCACTCTAAACTAGATTCTACACATGCAACTCCGACTCATCCCTTCCAGCTGTGTCAGATTAGCTATAAAGAAGTTGAAGACATAATTCTTAGCCTTGACACCAAGAAAAGCGCAGGGGACGATGGCCTGGAGTCATTTTTCTTACAGTTAGGCTATGCCCAGCTCACAGCCCCCATCCTTCACATCTTCAACCTCTCTATTACCACAGCCACTGTTCCATCCTGCTGGAAATCTGCCCATGTTCTTCCTCTCTTTAAATCAGGAGATTCCTGTGACTTAAACAATTACCGACCTATATCTGTCTTGCCTGTTCTTTCCAAAGTGTTAGAAAAACCTATGTACAGCCAACTAAATAATCACCTCGAAGTACACTCGCTACTAAACCCGGCACAATCTGGTTTCAGGTCGAAGCACAGTACCATCTCAGCCTTGGCCAAAGTCTCTAATGACTGGATCCATGCAGTGGACACCAAGAAGGTCACTGGTGCAGTCTTTCTAGACCTCAGCAAGGCCTTCGACACTGTAGACCATCCCCTCCTAATCACCTGTTTGCCCACATAGGTGCCACTCCAACCACTTTGCAGTGGTTTACCAGTTATCTCACGGAAAGGATACAAAAAGTCATGGCCGATGGCCTACTATCTGCCCCGCTTCCAATCACCAGTGGAGTCCCTCAAGGCTCCATCCTAGGACCAATCCTTTTTTCCCTCTACATTAACAACCTTGACTCCCACATAAAGAATTCTAGCATACATTTCTTTGTGGATGATACGGTTTTGTACACATCAGGCTCGTCCTTATCTAAAGTCAGGGAAACACTCCAAGCTGACTTCATTCAGCTAGAAAGCAACCTTATCGATGCCAAGTTGCTCCCAAATGCCAAAAAAACTAAAACAATGATTTTCTCGAGACTTGCCTTGACTGAAGCCCTACTTATCACAACTAAAAACTTTGTGGTTACCTCCCTAGGTGAACCCTTGGAAGTAGTAGACAAATTCAGATACCTAGGTATGTGGATAGACAATAAGCTCTCCTTCCATGACCACATCGAGGATCTATTAAAGAGGCTTAAAACACGCCTGGGTTTCTTCTGCAGAAATAGGACCCTCTTTTCTCTCGCAATCCGTAAAAGACTGGGCCAAGCAACTTTCCTTCCCCTGCTGGATTACGGAGACATTATCTTTATATCCTCACCAACCTTGAGCCTATCAAAACTGGACGTACTCTACCACCGTGCTGTTCCCTTCATTATCAACTCGGCATACAGGACCCACCACTGTGATCTTTATGCAGCAGTTGGGTGGTCCTCCCTGACCACCAGACGTCTCCTCCATGCTGGCATGTGGACCCTCAAACTACTACTTCACAAATTGCCGGCATATCTGACAACACTCATACATATCTCGCACAGCGCCTACTCCTTAAGGAAATCCAACCTTATCCTACTAGATATTCCCAGGACACGTACCACAGCCGGACAAAGGCTGCCTCATACACTCTACCAAATATTTGGAATCAACTCCAAACCATGCCGAAGCTAACCAGCACTGTATCAACTAACTCCTTCAAAACATTAGCAATCTCTAAATTAAAAGACATATGTAGGTGCAACTAGGCCCCCAACGCCTGGACAGCTCCCCATGTACCCACTGGCCTTCTATTGTGTAAACTGAAATGTGATGCATAATATAGGACTAGGTTAACTCTGAACTGTATAGCATACATAGTATAAGAACGTCCATTGTATATACGTCTTAATTGTATATAATTCTTCTCTTGTGTATTTCCTATCTATGTAATTGTGTATTGTATGTGCATATGACTCAGGACCTCCTTGTGAATGAGCTTGCTCAATGGAGTCTTTCCAGCAATAAACCTGAAACTTGAACTCCCAGGCTGGCTAATTTGTATATTAATCTTTTGTGTGGGACTGTGTCAAATGCCTTGCTAAAGTCTAGGTAGGCCATGTCCACAGTCCCTCCCTGGTCTACTACTTTGGTCACCCAGTCAAAGAAATTGATTAGATTCATCTGACATGACCTCCCCGCTATGAATCCATGCTGCTTTGGATCTTGTGCCCCTCTGGCCTCTAGGTACCTGACAAATCTTTCCTTCAGAAGTGATTCCATCCTTTTCCCTATCACTGAGGTTAAACTAACAGGTCTGTAATTGCCTGCTTCTACCCTGCTCCCACTTTTGTGAAGTGGAATCACATCTGCCCTCTTCCAGTCCTCAGGTACCACCCCATCCTCCCATGATTTGTTAAAGAGGGTAGTCAGTGGTGTCACTAGTTCTACTCTTAGTTCTTTTAGAATTCTAGGATGAATCCCATCAGGCCCCATTGCTTTGTCCACCTTCAGTTTTAAGAGTTCTTTCGGAACCCTTTTTTCTGTAAATGGTCTGGTATCAACTTCTGTATCCAGAGTGTTTCTATTGTTTGGTTTAGGTACTTCTCCCTCTTCATTTGTGAATATTGAGCTAAAATATTGGTTTAGTATCTCTGCCTTTTCACAGTCAACCTCTGCCCACCCTCTCTCCCTTTATTAGGCTTCACTATCCCTCCCTTGGTCTTCCTTCGCTCCCTGATGTAACTATAAAAGGTTTTATCTCCCTTCTTAACTGTGTTGGCTATCTTTTCCTTGGTTTGGGCCTTTGCTGTTCTGTCTGCCTTCCCAGCTTCCTTTTGCTTTAACTGGTACAATTCTCTGTCCTGCTCCTTCTGTGATTCCTTGTACTTCCTGAATGCTTTCTTGTTCTCCCTAACCTTTCCTGCCACCTCCTTTGAGAACCATAGTGATTTCTTACATAGTTTTGTTTTGTTTATTTACTTCACACAGAGTATTGTTGCCTCTGTGATGGCAGTTTTGATTATTCCCAATTGTTCTTCCACCCCTCCTTCCTGCCCATTTGCTAGTGCATTCCTTAGGCACTCACCCATTTTGGCAAAGTCAGCCCTCCTGAAGTCCAGTACCTTTGCCTTTGTATGGCTTGACTCTACTGCTGTGTTTATTGTGAACCATACTGTTCGATGGTCACTAGTTCCCAGATGGCTACCCACTTCTACATCTGTGATCCTCTTTCCATCTTTCAATATGAGATGTACAAGAACGGGGGGGGGGGCATGATATGAAGCTGGAAGGTGGCAGGCTGAGGGGAAATGTGAGGACGTTTTTCTTCATGGAGAGGGTGCTGGACACATGGAATAGACTGCCACAGGAGGTGGTGGGAGCGAGCACAGTGGAGGGTTTTTAAACATGCATGGGACAGGCATAAGGGTACCTTAGCAGTGGGAAGGTGGGGTGAAAAGCCATTCACAAGTTAGGGTCAGAGGCCACAAACCAGTATTGGGCTTTTGGGCAGATTGGGACAAGCGGTCCTTATCTGCCAACAATTTCTGTTCTGTGACTGCATGTGTTAATCCCGGCTACCTTCCCTTTTCCCATCCTGTCTACCCCAGCTCACTTGATTCTCCCTCTCTCCCCTTTTTTCCCCCCTACTCTCTTCCTCCACTCTTTCTAATCACACGTCTCCTTCTGTCTCCATTTTGTCACTCTTCCCATTACTGCCCCCCCTTGCCCCACTCTCTGCTCTACCACCTTACCACCAACCTCCCCCAGCCTGTTTCCCTAACTCCCTATCTACTCCTCCTCCCATAGCATCCTGACAAAGACAGCCTCTGTCTGCTCTCTGTTTCTCACCACCTTACCCAGATATCCCACTTCCCTTGTCTTCTGTCTCAGCACAGCTTGACTTCCTAAGTACATTATAATTTATTTCTGTACATTCTCTTGTGTAAATAATTTTGACTTCTCTCATTATTTTTTTGTTTTTACATCCTGTATTTACCAATTACTGTCTTCACTTGTAATTTGTCTTTGACGTGGATGGAACCTTTGTAAATGAGCTTGTAGCTCAAAGGTGTTACTCCAAAATAATTAAATTAATTAATTAATGGTCACAACAGTGTTTGCAGACGCCACCTACCTGGGGATTGGGAGTCAGGCTTGGGAATTACATCCAAATTTCCGAAATGGCAGGGGGAAAGTGCTGCCTGTTGCACCGAGTGGCTGGCAAACCTGTATGTAGCTGATCATTTATTTATTTTATTTTTATTTTAGTCTTTGGTAATCGGGTAAGGCCTACTGGGCACAAGTGCTGTTTTCAGCAGCGACCTGGGAGCACTGGGCGGTTAAGTGACTTGTTCAGAGTCGCACAGTATGCAAGTGGAGTTTGTGAGAATCAAACTCAGGTCTGGTCTGCTGGATGTATCAAGCTCGTTCACACCTCGTTCCTCTACTTCTAGGCGTATACTGCAAGCCCAACTCATAACTGGATCATCTTCAGAGTTAGGGCAGTGGAAGACCCTAATAAGGAGGATGACACAGCCACAGACAGCAGTCTATCTTCTTACATTGGTTGCCTGTTTTATGGTGAATGGCAGACTATACTTGTGTTGCTTGACTGGCTACACCATGGGATCCAGGATTGCCAACAGTTAGTGGTGGATCAGGAATGCAAAATACATTACATGCACAGTTAAGGATGATTTCCAGAAGTCCATGAAAAAGTTTCAAAATAACATTTTCAGAAACATGTTTGTGCTTATTAGTTTTCTTTGTTCATTTCCAGTTATATTTGTTATTTTTGAGGAAACAGGCTTGAAACCAGGATCTCTGTTCTCAGCTTCATGTCATTCCCCTGCTTGTCCCTCGACTGATGTTAAAATCCTCTGTTAATGAAATCAGTCTTTTGCTGAGGAAATAACTGTAATCACAGAGACCATGGACAATGATTTCTGTAAAGGAAAAAGCGGGAGTATGAGCTTGAGCAGAAACAAAGAAAAAGAAAGACAGATATGGAGCAGGCCCTGTGGCGCTGAGGGTTGAGGCGCTGGATGCCACACCTTTTTGCACCATGCCAGTGACCCGGGTTCGGGAATGGACTTGGGTCATCGGGGGTCGACCCGGGTGGGGGACAAGGAGGTGATTGAGCTGCTGATTGGCAGCTCTTATCCTCGGGATCAGAGGGGCTCCTCTGGGTTTGTCTGCTTCCTGGTGGAGGCTGGTTGGCAGCTTCGTGTTCAAGGAGCCCTGGCGTTAGGCCAGGAGAGGGCAGATGAGGCTGTGGACTGGAGCTGCGGTGCACATGCACGCCTCCACGCGCATGCACTACCGCCTCTGGAGCCTCTGGATAATTTTTTTTTTTTTTAACTTTTTCTCGCACACACAGAACGTTGGGTTCAATGGCAGTCTCTCAGCACATGACACCATGATGTTGGGACGTACATAGCCAAACCTTACAGGTGGCAGCATCTCCTGGGGCCTAGTGCCTGCTAATGCTTTTTCACTTGGTGCCTGTCCTAGGGACAGGCAGAGAAGTGAAACCAGCTGTCCCTGGGGGAAAGTGGCTGTCTGTGATAGGCAGACAGGTGATTATTTCAACCCCTACACACAGATCAAACATAGAATACAAGAGCTTCTAAATTTGAAAACTGAAATGGCTCTTAGATTCTTGCAGCACAAATTACAAAGGGGGTGCTAGAGCCACCAGGGTCCTGGCCTACAGGCTGTGACAGAAAATAGCACAATCCACAGTCACTCAGATAAGACACCCCAGCAACAAATCATTAGTCACGGATGCTGAATCTATTCTGCAGGAATTCCAAACCTATTATGCTAACTTGTACCAAGTAGAAATAGTTCCTCTTCAGAAGCAAAAGCTCAATACTTGCAACCCTTTCGTCTCCCTGCTTTCCCACTCCCTCAGTAACAAACCTTAACTTCTCCTATAACAGACGAGGAACTTAATGCAGCTGTCTCAGAACTTAAGTACAGTAAGTGTTTTTTTCTGGGTCGGATCATTACACAGCAGAATTTTTCAAGTCTTTCAGGGACACCGTTGGTGCACCACTGTCCTGCTATTGTGAGGAAGTCCTATGAGAGGGACTTATCCCACCAGCGTGGAAACAGGTGACAGTTTCTGCCATTCCGAAGCCTGGGAAGGATAAAACCCTTTGCACCTCCTATAGGCCAGTTTAAGTTCTTAACACTGATTATAAGTTATTTACTTCCATAATGGTGAAAAGTTTAGAAGCCTTACTCCCTCTGCTGATCAACAAAGGTCAGACCTTCTTTGTGACGGCACGTCAGACACACGATAACATTAATAGAACTCTACATGTTCACCACCACGCCACCTGGTCAAATAACCCATTCCTGTTATTGAGTCAGGATGCAGTTTAACCGGGCGGCATGGCTTTTCCTATTTCATACCTTGAGACACTTAAGTATCCCTTCACAGTATGTCGCCAAGTTCTTTCTTTCTAAGTGCACCTCCCCCGGCTCACCACCAGGAGTCACTTGAGGAGCAGTGCAGGCCATACCCTCTTATCAGCATAATACACGCGTCTAGACAGCTGATAATGTACGTGGTGCAGGTAACCACGATACAGAACACTAGTGAGGCTCCACCTGGAGTACAGTGCAGTGCACGGTTCTGGAAACCTTACCTACATAAGGACAGAGGGTAGAGAAGGTTCAGAGAAGGGCAACAAAGATGTTACAAGGATTGCATCACAAGTTCTATGAGGACAGGCTGAAGGATTTGAAAATGTACTCCCTGGAGGAGAGGGAGAGAGGGGATATGATAGAGACATACAAGTACCTTACAGGGAGAAACATGGTGCAGGAATACACTGTTTTCCAGCGGAAGAGATGTTCCAGGAGTAGAGGGCATGGGATGAAGTTGGAGGGAGGGCGATCCAGAGGAAACGTGAGGAAGAATTGCTTAACAGAAAGGGTGGTGGACAAGTGGAACACCTTGCCAGAGGAAGTGGTGGGGGTTGAAACAATCATGGGATTTAAGAATGCATGGGATAGACATAAGGGAATTCTGGAGGTCAGGGGTAAGGGACAACAGACTCCTAGAAAAACATAAAGTGAACTTCAAGCTCAAATGGGCAGACTGGGTGGGCCGTAGGCCCTTATCTGCCGACAATGTCTATGTATCTATGTAACAGTTATGTTGAAAGCGGAAAATAGAGCTGTGAGTGGACTGCCAGCATAGAGTCAGCAATGTATAATTAATATACTGTAGTCTGTACTAATCCGTTCTTACCAAGGCAGTTACAACCAGGGCAGTATGTTATGCCGCCAGCTGACTCCTTTAGTTGACTCTCTTCTGGCAGACTCCCTTCCAAAGTGTTTTGTGCTGCAATCCATAGTGTTCTGGACCACTTGAGAGTTAAAGGTTTTCAAGGTCAGCGTCTCTGCCTAGTGGTTGGAAGGTGGACGCTGACTGGCTGGGCTGGTTGTGTAGGGGTGCAACTTTAGGTAAAGGTGTTTGCCAATTGGTGGCTTTTAAAATCCAAGGGAAAAGCTGTAGTTGTCCTGGGAAATGAAGATCCTGGTGTGGCTTGAGAAACCGCGTTGCCTGGGGGAGCAGGGACAATGCTGACATGCACCAAAAGGGCACAAGTTGCATCCTTTCCAAAATTGACCCCACTTTCCCTTACCAGTTGGTACAAATAGAGACACCTACTATGCAACGATATCTAAAGAAAGGGAATGTGAACTGTTCAAACTCTGCCGCTGATTGCCGGCCTGGTGGTGCAGAGGGTTGAGGCGCTGGGCTCCTTACCTCGTGCTACACTGGCGACCCGGATTCGGGAAGGACCTCGGGTTGTTGGGGGTGCTGGCATGGGCCGGGGGAGAGGGCGGAGCAGGATTGAACATGCTGGCAGGTAGCTCTCCTCTCCTGAGGGTGGGTTGGTGCCCTTCCCCCCGTAGTTCCTCTCCCACCGGGCAGAGGTCTGGTGGGTAGCATAGGCGGAGAGGGGCCGGCAAAGAATTGGGAGGTGGAAGGGTCTGAGCTGGTGCCACGGTGTGTGAAGCATGCCTCCACATGCTCGCATGGCCGTGTGCTGGGGCATTGGAGGAGGGGGAGTCGGGAGAAAATCTGTAAAAATGCTATGTGTCCCCATCGCCAGTTGGCGGGAGGAGGCGACTGGGACCAGAAGGCTTAAAAAATAAATAAAAAAATATCTGCTGCTGATTATGTTTTGACCCAGTAGGTTCTTTAGACCCACATTTTTTACATCAGTGGGTCCAATTTGATCCATCTTTTAAACCCACCACCACTATCACTGGGGGTGGGGGGAGGGTGGTCTTTAGTCAGCCTGCCCTTACGGCCCCAAGAATGCTATGGTGGTTATGTTTGTGGCATACATCACTCGTGAGGTTACCCGAGGTTAAACAGCACTTTTGCAGAGAAATCATGTATCTTACAGCTCTCCATTGTATATTCTATATGTATATGTGTGTGTATGTATACATATGTGTATGTATATATATATATATATATATATATATACATATATATATGTATATATATATATGTGCGTGTGTGTGTGTGTGTGTATATATATATATATATATGTACGTATATATTTCTATACACACACACGCACACATATATATACATACTGCCATGCACAGGTTTGTTGTACAGGTTTAAAATTGTACATCTCTTTGATAAATTTGCAGTGCTGTATATCTAATTCCTTCTCACCCAGGTTGCACCTGCAAATGAGCCTTGGCTTCGTGTACGTTTGTTTGTCAAAGATGTTTAAGTATATAAATAAATGCACTTGCACAGTCACAAAGAAACATACTGTATGCATTAAAATTGGACATTGGATCATGACTCTTAATGTCCCCCAAGTAGTTGTATGACCCCGAGCCCCCCAAGACATCACTTTCTACTGCCATCTGGTTTGTATGCCAGCAACCTGCCAGCCCCATCTGTTGTTCCCCTGCTGTCGTAGGCAGCGTGGATCAGCATGGAGCGGGCCTAAGAATGCTAGCGACTGTTCTTCAGACGGCTCATTGAACATGGGCTTCCCCACCAATTTCTTGGTTCCACCCACCTCCTGCTTGACAATGGGCAGTTTCTAGACAGGCCACATGAGTGAGACGTATCCTTCTGTGGAGGAGGCAAGCTCCCTGGAACACCACAGGGGTTGCTGTGGCTGTGGAACCTGGCGCCAACCTTCCCTGGCTGAAGGTGCCACTCTAGCCTCCTTGCCATTTCAATCCAGCGTCCAGGTCTACTGAACCTGGTCCGTTTCCTTGGTAGTGCGACATGCTCCCCTCTGGGCCATTAGGTGGCACAAGACCTCTTTTTTTTTTTTTTTCCCATAAGTTTTTTCTGTGTTTCCTGTAGCATACTTGCCCTCAGCTCCAACACACACCACATCACCAACTGTTCCCCAGGAATCACCTCCAGGATCCCCTATGGATCTCCTCCCACGGTGGGGCTGGGATAGGGAGGCCCATCCTCTTCTCCCTACCTCCCCAGGAATACAAGTCCAGGTGAGGTGGTGATGGGCCAGGTGTCATACTCTGGCTCCAGGCTTTTCCCATTTTTTGGTTCCCCCACCACCTGACAGCATGTGGTGATGCAAGTGCATGTGTGTGTTGAAGGACGCACACACTACACGCCAACCGCTGGACATCTGTCATGGAGCTACGTCGTCTGCCTGCCGCCACACCTACATGTGGGGACAGACTAGGAGTGGTACATCTTAACCTCACTGTGAGAGGTGAGTAGTCCTCCAGACGCTCAGTCCTCTCCCACCCCTGCTACCTCCAGGTTCCTGGACTTGTCCTGGAACTTAGGTTACTGCTGTGGCAGGAGGTAAGGTGTCCAGTTCCTTAGCCCTCCATGCTACTGGGCCCACACCAGTCTAATAATTTTATACAAGACTGAATATATTATTTTTTCTTCTTAATTTATTTTAGTCCTTCCTTGGCTGGGAGGTGGTCCTATGGTTCCCCCTATCAAGCTTAGTCCTCTCAGCCCCAGCATTGGCCGCAGTCAGAGCTCTACTCCCTCATCCTACTCTCCCCAGGCTATTACCTCACACACTGCGGAAGACCTGGAGGCCCTGTTTGGGAGGGAGCTAACTTGAGTGTGTTCACTGCGTTTACCATCCGGGCAGGTCTTCATGCGCGCTGGAGAATTATTTAGTCCCCATAATTGCCCCCTCCCCATGGTGCAAGTGTGCAGTGCTGCATACACTTCTGCATGCTGCACATCCGACCTGCACTGTGACCCCCAAGCATGCACCAATCCCCGGCCACTGCCAGTAGCTAGTACCTCAGTGGTCGTCACTCCCACCCTCCCCTGAGGAGGAGAGCAGTCCACGAGATGCTCGGTCCTCCTCCCCTGGCCAACCCTCCCGGCACCTGAGGTCGCTCCTGACCCTGGGTCATCGACGTGGTAAGAGGTACACCAGGCTGGCTGAATACAGTATTTTGATGTTAAAACTGTTGTCACTGATTCAGCTTTCCTTTTTTTATTTCTATATATATTTTTAGAGTTTTCTCCCATTTTCTCCCCTGTAGTTCCTGGGACCCTGGCAGTCACGGCAGTGCGTATGCATGGAAGCACTCATGGACTCTGGGTGCTGGCTCAGTCCCTTCCGCCCTGGCCCATCACTGAGCTCCCTTGTAGCCCCCTTGCCATTCACGGCAGCTCAGTCCTGCTCCACACCCTCTCTCCCCGACAACCCAGGCTTGTTCTGAAACTCAGGTTGCCAGCATGGCACAAGGTGTGGCATCCAGCCCCTCAACCCTTAGTGCCAGTGGGCCGGATACTGATTCGGCTTTCTCAAGTGCACAGTTTTCTGCTGCCTTTGTACAGGCTAACAGTGATGGTGTTCCCCTTTGGAAAAGCGGCATTGGACATGAAATGCCGGGGGCGTCTATGATCTGTGTTCTGTAGACTTGTTTACAATTGGATTGATCTTACTTAAGTGATATTTGCACCACATTCAGAGTCTTGCTCTTTCAGAGGGACACAGACAAAAAGAGTGTGACATTCAAACTGTAGTGGCGCTGCCAAACATAAGGTTGCTGAACATGGCTACCCACCAGAACAACAAGATATAAAATGCAAAGCAGGCCACCTATTGAAACGTCAGAGTGACGTGAAATGGGAGCATTGGTCTTCTTGTGGCGGCTTGGGTGGTATGTTTTAATGTTTTAATAAAGCACTTTACAGTATATCTTTCAAGCTTTGAGTTGACCATAGTTTTGTAGCTTTCAGAGGGGATAGGTGAGTATCCCCTGATTGTAATTTTTTTTTTTGCTGTGACTTTGTTTTTTCAGCTGCACCACTGGCTACCCGTTGCGCATCTTTGTTTATTAAATTGATTGCATGCAGCCATCCGATGGTCCATGCTGGTGATCAGGTGCCGTGCCAGCTGGTAGGCCCCAGGTTCCCTAGATGCAGCTACTGCTTGGTAGCGGCAGGGAGCTAACCTCCTCCACAGAGGGATGCTGCAGACTTGTGAGGCCTGTTGGGGAAGGGGGGCAACTCCGGCACCATGTGGGAGGTGGTCGGAGTCACAGAGGAACAAAATGGGAAACACTCTATGCACCACCAAGAGCCATCTGAATGATGGTTGCTAGCACTTGGTGAGGGTAGTGGCGGATGGGGCTGGAAGGTGGCCGGCAGAGTGTCCCGTAAGGGAGGAAGAGGTGATGGCTCGAGGGTGATGGGTCAAGCAGGTGGATGAAAAAAATCCACTGCATGCATAGAAAACAAACAGTTTTTCAGCCACCGGTTTCCCGTTTTCAAAAATTGGCAATTCAATTTTAGAAAATCTTAAACAATTTTTTCTCCCCAAAGCTGAGTTGCAGATGAGCGTGTTTGCACAAAAACTGGTGCAAAATGTGGGTTTTGGGGTTTTACCCAAATTTGATGCCAAGTGTGGCTGCAAATGTGGTACAAACCTTTTTTTAAATAACAAATGTTGACTCAGTTTTTCCATTTTTAATCCCAGCGTTGTTGAAAAAGGTGGCCCTACCAACAGTGCCTGTTTTCCCTCACTAGAGTGCGAGACTTTTTTGGCAGGGGGGTGAGGATCTGGCCTGTGGTGTTCATCTGTCACATATTTCATTTCATTTTTATTGAAACTGGTAAGATTAGCAAAAAATGCCATTTTTCACAGCGACCAGTACATAAATACATTAAAAATTATTTAAAACATATACATTGGAATCCAACAATAGCATATTAAACAAACGTGATTTGAAGGATGACAATACACCATTTGTAACAGACAAAGATAAATTATTATATAGTTGTTATATATGTTGGTGCTTGTATTTGGCGCTGAGCTCTCATTGTGGAATAAACAATTGATTTATCTCTGGTGAGCTACAAATCCTGTCCACAGAAGCCTGCTCATGGGCAGGAATAGTGTTTGAGTTGGTGATGCTGTTTATTTGGCGTCAGGTTCTCCTGCATTCTGCTTTGAACAGATGGGCTACAAGTTGTTCTGCTTACATGGTGGTGTTTATTTTATTGCAGTGCCAAAATTCCCAAACTGCAAGATGACTCTGTCGATGGATGCAACAACAATGCTGCAGAAAATGCTCAGGGTAGGTGACCGTTGAACTCCTTTGTATTACAAAAGCACCTTTTAATTCCTGAATTGTAATCGAGCAATGCAGTACATTTTGTTCTAAACGGTTTCAGAAGTTGAAAAGGTCTCCTCTTGTAGCATCCGTTTATGTTATAATGAAAATGTAGAACTTAGGCTTTTATATTCCAGTCTAAAATAAAATACAAAATGGTATAGTACGTTTTCCCCATAACATGAACTTCTTTAATGTGTCTTTATCCTTCTCTTCTTTTTTTATATATATAAATCGTTGCCTTTTATAGTAAATCAGTTACGTACATTTAAAGCATGAATTTGTGGATGTAGGTTTTGTGTTTATTTTTTGGGGGGGCGGGGAGGTGTCAAGTTGTGAGTAGCAGTTAATAAAGTAGCCATTCATGTTAAGGATATCAATGATCCTACTGTGTTGCACTGCCTTTGCAGCTCCTCAAGTCAGTTCGTACCCTTCTCATAATATTTACACTGAACTGTGCATGCCTTGGAGAAGCTCATTATAGAAATACTGAATCACATTCAGTCAGGCATGGATTCCTAAACACGCCAAAACATTTAGTAAAATGTGGGCACCTTCTCTTTTTCATTTTATGTAACTATCATCAATGTGGAGACTTGCTTTCTCAATGCAGTTCCACCCTGGGACCTGAGTTTTGTTTTGGAAAAGCTTACTTTGACTCCTTTTGTTTTTGGTTGCCATTACTTTTGCTCGAAATATTTCAGATCTACAGGCTCTAATGTGTGACCCTCCTTATTCGATTTTCCACAAAGACAGGGTGTCTTTGCATACTGATCCTAAGTTTTTACCAAAGGTATTGTCCGAATTTACTTTAAATAAAACAATCCACCTGACATTTTATTTTCCTGAGCGTGCCAGTCCAGTGGAAGCATTGCTCCATGCTTTAGATGTACATAGAATACTCAGGTACTGTATACATCGCATGAAGGACTGCAGAAAGTCCTCACAGCTGCCGGCCCGGTGACACTGAGGGTTGAGGCGCTGGACGCCACACCTGGTGCCACGCAGGTGACCTGGGCTCGGGAACAGACTCTGGCCGTCGGGTTGGCAGAGAAGGGAGGGAATTTAGTGTCTGGAGAACTGCTCTCCTTTCCTGGGGTGGGTAGTGGAGTTGCATCGCTCTGCAGCAGCCCCCGATGGAGATTGGAATTCCTGCAGAGAGTGCCTCTGAAGGGGGCTGAGCTGGGAATGATGAGCAGTGATTTTCTTTTTCTTTTTCTTTTTTTTTTTTTGTCTGACAGTTTGTGAATTGTAATTGGGAGAGAGGTGGAGGATGAGCCTAAGCCACACGTCATCCAGTCATGCCAGTGAGGTGGCTGGGGGGGAAGAGTTGGAAACAGAAATACTCTCTGTCACTTAACTGACTATCAGAGTTTTGGAATCTGTGCGTGTCACTGCGCTGGGGTGTGTGTGTGTTGTCATCCCTCAATGTAAACAGTCTACAAAGGGCACAGTCTGGCCCCTAAAATTGCTTAAACATTTGTGCGATTTATCTTTTTTTTTTTTTTTGGACCAGTGCCGATAACGTGATTCATGCGCACATAAATTTGTGCCAACATGCTTTGCAGTGTAAGTGATAAAACTACATACTTACATATTGTAAATGTTATCTGTTTTATTGTCACCAATTAGCTCCACTTCTATAGCAGCTGGGGGGATAGAAACATTTGCTTTAGTTTACTTCTACTGTTCGCAGTAGTCCTCAGTAAAATTCCTGGCTACCACCATTTTCTGATTGTTGAAATCTTAGATTGTTCCATAATGTTGCTGAGTCCATTTATGCTATATATCTATGCAGAAAGTCTGAATAACCTTAAAAACTCTCAAGAAATAAAGTGAAAGAACCAGCCTGGTGGTGTTGAGGCGCTGGATGCCTTACCTTGCGCTACGCTGGTGACCCGGGTTCGGGGAATGACCTTTGGTCATCGGGTTGCCGGCGCATGGGGGGGGGCAGGATTGAGAAAGCCGGCAGGCTGCTCTTCTCTCCCGGGGGTGGCTTGTGCCCCCCCCCCCGTAGTTCTGCTCTCACCAGGTGAGGTCCGGTGGGTAGTGTAGGTGGGAGGGGGTGACACTGTTGCGGGTGGGCGAAAGGGGCTAAGCTGGTGCCACGGTGTGCGTGCGTGCCAGGGCTTCTGGCGTGGAAGTGGGAGAAAACCTACAAAATACCATAAAAATATATATAAAAAAAAGAAATAAAGTGAGTTGTGAGAAAAAAATCCTGCACACTTATCACTTATACGAAGCTATGAAACTGACTGAAAGTAAATGTGGGTATTTCACACCTCTTCTATTTATTTTGTTATTCTGAATAAGCAGACCTGCATACTCTGGAGACTGAAGGTTGTTGACACATCAGCTTCTCACTGCTAATGCAGCTCCCCAGGAACAACTGAAATTTTAAGTCAGAAAATAGAAGTACCTAGAATAGTTACGGAGGACTACTGCTAACAATAAAAGTAATCTAAAACAAATATTTATATCCCCCTAACTGTGACAAAAATTGAGCTGTTCTAGGGGAGTGGATATGGTTCACTCATCTACATTCTGGTGGTTCCACTGGATTTGGAACGATGTTTATTGGCTGGAAAATCTTTAAACTAAGCTCCTCCCACAACCCAGGTGGTATAACCCCCCCCCCCAGACTCCATTACGTGACATCAGTCTCGTTTAGGATTTTCTGTGCCATAGGCGAACCTCTTCTTTTTAAAAGTTTTCGAAGTCTTGCTTGTAGTTTTGCGGTTCTTTCGACTCCGTCTCCAGACCAGCGATGGAACATAAGAAACCAGGATTCAGATTTTGTTTTAGGTGCCAGTAGAAAATGTTGGTCACTGTTCCGCACACATTGTTCATGTATTGCCTGGGAGGACAACACCATGTGGTCTGGTGGATCAGTCCTGGGGCCAGTCCTCTTCAACATCTTCATTAGTGACCTTGCAGATGGACTAGAGGGTAAGGCTTGTCTGTTTGCAGATGACACCAAGATCTGCAACAGAGTAGATGATCCAGATGGGGTGGGCAGAATGAGAAGAGATCTGGATAAACTAGCAAAATGGTCAGAAGAGTGGCAACTGGGATTTAATACAAAGAAGTGCAAGATCATGCACATAGGGAAGAGAAACCCTGAAGCCACCTATAGGCTAGGAGGTGAGTTGCTAGCAGTCACAAAGGAAGAAAGAGACGTGGGCATCATCATCACTGATGATCTGAAATCATCCAAGCAGACCTCTAAAGCAGTAGGTAAGGCTAGGGGGGTGTTAGGGTGTATTAGTAGGGGTATCACAAGTCGTAAGAGGAAGGTAATAATCCCTCTTTACAAGGCACTGGTTAGGTCCCATCTGGAGTACTGCGTGCAGTATTGGAGGCCACACCTTCACAAGGACATTAACCAAATTGAGGCAGTCCAGAGAAGGGCAACCAAAATGGTGCAGGGACTGCATCAGAAGACATATGAGGACAGATTAACAGAGCTCAATATGTATACCCTTGAGCAAAGGAGGAGAGGTGATCTGATCGAGGCATTCAAACACCTTAAGGGCATTAACAAGGTGAAAGAGTCTAACATGTTTAAATATAAGAAAAATAGCAGGACAAGAGGACACAGCATGAGATTAGAGGGGGACGATTAAGGGGGAATGTGAGGAAATTCTTTTTCACAGAAAGGATGGTGGATGCATGGAATGGCCTACCTCAAGAAGTGGTGGCTATGAATACAGTGCAGGGCTTCAAACAGGCATGGGATAGGCATAAGGGAGCGATACAAATGAGTATGAATAGATAGGCCACTGACAGAACAAAGGCCGATGGCACATTTATAAGGTAGAAAAAGAAATGGGCAGACTGGATGGGCCTTGCGGTCCTTATCTGCCGTCAACTTCTATGTTTCTATGGTGCGGCCTGTGCTTATCCATAAGTCCCTCGAGGACAGGAAGCTTTTGCTCGGTTGGCCTTTGGAACGGGATCAGAAGGACTGCCTTAAGGGCCACAAAAAGGCCTTGGTTGTGTTTAGGTTTGCTAAGCAGCTTGCTGCTCTTGAGGCAGAAGTGGTGGTTGCCACGGCGAGCACCTCCTCGATCCCGTCCCTGTTCCCTGGGACCAGCGTCGGAGGGTCTTTCTCGGACCTGTTCCACATCACATACCTGTCCTTCCAGACCTTTGGGGAGAACCCTGTTCTCGGTGGTTCAGAATCCAAGTGCTACTGGTGCTGGTCCTGGGACAAACAGAAATCGCGGTCCTCCTTGTCCCTTGACTCGTGTGACCGCTCGATGGCTGTCGAGCGTCCCTTGGCCAAGGGCAGGTCGAGGGCTCTTCGGCTGTGCCGTCGAGCCAGTTGACCTCGGCTCCAGTCTGTCAGTCCGTCGAGATTTTTCTTGAGCCGGTTGTTGGCCTCGGCTGAGGAGTCGGCCTCACAGACTTTGGTCCTCCCAGTCCTCACTCAGGAGGATGTGGACCCATCGGTGACACCAGTCAGTCCTTCTAGGGATCAGCCTTCTCCTGAGGTTGGGTCTTTGACGCCTGTGTTGCTCAGTGTCAGTAGGCATGTCATCTACGGCCAGCTGCAGGAAGATCCTTCTTGCCATCGGCTGGGCAGTTGACAGTTGAGGTCATGGTCAAGGTGTTTGCGCTCTTGATCCCACTCGACTGGGAGATGCTGGTGGTGGCGTTCCTTGTTCTCCTAATAGTCGGGTGAGGAGAGGCACTGTCATAAGATTCGCTGGTGCTACGAGGAGTTCCTCTGGCAGCACTGGGCCATCGTGGTGCAGGGCAGTGCTCTTCCCCAAGGACCTCTGGTTCTTTGGCAGCTGCCAGTTGCCCCGTCGGTCTGTGTTCTGCTGATGCTCTCCACACCTGCTTTTCCATCAGTCAGGGTGGAGCTACCACCGTGACAGCCGCCATTCGGCACTCTGACCAAGGAGGCCGGCCCTTCATCCACTGGCTTGCCAGGCTGGTTGTTGGTTGAGATTACCCTGGGTGAGAATTTCCGGGTGGTCTGTGGTGAACAGTGGCTCAGGGCTGTCTTTGAGGAGTCATTGGACGACTCTGATCAGAAGTTCATGGCGTCCTGAGGGACTCAGTTCTTCGACCGTAGCTTGGTTGAGTAGTCTTCCATTGAGCATGGCCCGGTTTCCTTCGGTGGGCTGCTCCGACTTATCTCGGAGTCCACGTCGATCCCGCTTGGCTAAGTACCCCGTCACAAACAGTCTGGACTAAGATGAATCCCCAGAGGTTGTCTTCCCGGTGGCTAAGGCCATCTTGGGACCGGCCCATGTAGTTTTGGCAGCATCCAGCATTCTGCCTGGCATCCTTGGCCTGCATGGTCCACAAGTATGTGGTCCGTATGGGATCCCTTTAAGGATTTTCAGACAACTCTTCAGCCAGAGGTCTGGTCATGGATTCGATGTTCCGTAAATCTGGACACCGGGAAACATGGATAAACCTCTGGACAAGGAGTTCTGTAAGATTGTCCATGCCGCTAAAAAAGTGTATGCTGTGGCCATTTTGGGTCTCAGACAGGCAAACTGTGCTGTCATTTTATTTATTTATTTGAAATCTTGGATTAACACCTTTGAGGTGCTAACTGTGGTCATTCCTTGATGGCAATTTTTGATGCATTCCTCCATCTGAAGCTACAGATGTCGGTGGAGCCCTTCGGAGACAAGGGTCAGTGATTGGCTAAACACCAGCTAAGCAGCGTTTCTTTCAAGCACAGCAATAAACTCAGGAAGCCTCTAGCGGTGGGGGGGTCCCCAAAGGATAACTCGGAAGGCCTCCAACCTCCAACTCTTGACAACAGCGCTGGGGCATAATGCCTTACAGAAGCCCCAGTTCTTAGGAATGTGGTGATCCTCAAGGGCATTGAAATCAAGCTGCAAAATTCCTTCTTTGGCCACCTTTACAGGCTTTCACACTGGGGATCGCTCCCTGAGACTCACAGGGAAGGGGACCCCATTTCTCAGGGACATTGAGATTAGGCCACACTGTGTCGTCGGACAAGCCTCCTAAGGGCAGGAGATACCAAGAAAATGAAAATCCCTCCTTTATGGCCACCTTTGCAGGCTACCTCAGTTTTGAGGTGCAAGAAGGGAGCGACCTCCAGGGCGGAGGACCCGGTGGATGCCTCCTCCTCATCTGCTCATTCGGATCAACAGCAGGCCGCTCGGACTGAGGTGCACGCATTCACACAGGATGACCAAAGACGGGCCATGCCTTGTTGGCCCCAGATCTAATAGAATTACTGAATGAAGAATTTGCCCCGGGCCCCCCATGCTCCAAATTGCAGCCTCCAAGCTCCCAGAATGGAGGGTCCACAGGACGACCTCTCCAAAGACAACCAAGTTCCCGTCCTCTGATGAGGAGGAGCACCTCTCAGCGTATCTTGCCAAGACAAAGAAAACCATTAGTCTGGCAGAGATAGAGGCCACTCTGAGACCCGGTGGTCAGGAAATTGGATGCATCTTAAGAAGGCCTTCCAAGCTTCAGTAACTTAGCTCAAGGCAGCAACAGCTAATCCTTTCTTAGCCAGAGCTCCTCTTTCATGGGCCAAGGTCCTAGCTTCCAGCTGGCGGAAGATTCTGAGAAAAACAAGGTGGCACTGCAGCAGCTCCAGCAATTTGGGGTAGGCTTCGTTTATTCAGCAGGTGTGTCGGAGGCAGCAGTCCGATGCACTGCTAGAACCATGTTCTATCAAACTTTAGCGTGGGACAACCTCTGGCTTCGTGCTTGGCAAGCAGATGCTTCTCCAAGATTCCCTTGGTCAGTTCTGCCTACGAAGATTATCTACTATTCGGCTCCACTCTCAAAGAAGCGGTGTATAATCAGGGGAAACCACTATGGAGCGCAGGCTGCAGACAGAAACCAGAGATAAGTCCTGGTCATCAGGCCCCTGGTGGCATTAAGGTCATCTTCTGTCCGGCTTCGCCTTCAAAGAAGCGGTGAAAGAATCAGGAAACCATTATGGCGCGCTTGCCGCAGTCTAAGACCAGTAAAAAGTCCAGGTTAGCAGGTCACTGGTGGAATTTTTCATGCTGAAATTATATCAAGGAGCAAAACAGAACTTTTTGGGCAAACAAACGGGGTTCTCCTCCTGGAACCAGCGTAGCTTCGGCGGAGGAGGAAGTGTTGCCCTATAGGCCCGGGAGAGCTACAACATCAGTGAAACACTTCGAACCCATCCTTAAGTAGGACTCATCGCTAATGGGCTCCAGGCTCAGCCTTGCATAACAGTAACAGTAAAGCTGACATATTGAACAGGTATTTCTGCTCAGTCTTTACTGAGGAAGAGGAGGGTAATGGGTCTGAATGGAGTACAAGGGGTGAGAATGGTGCAGAAATGGACACAAGTCCCTTTACATGAGAAAGGGTCCTGAAGGAACTGGAAGTAATAAGAGTTGATAAAGCAATGGGGTCAGATGGGGTGCACCCAGGGTCCTTAAAGAACTAAGAGAGGTGGTGGCTGAACCTCTTGCTATCCTGTTTAGCCGATCACTAGAAACAGGGAGGTACCCAAAGACTGGAGGATAGCAGATGTAGTCCCTTATACAAAAGTGGGAACAAAGAGGCAGGGGGAACTACAGACCAGTCAGCCTCACCTCGGTAGTGGGGAAGATCATGGAAGCACTACTGAAGGAGAGATTGGTGGAACATCTGGTTGTCAATGGACTACAGGACCCAAGGCAGCATGGTTTCACCAGGGGAAGGTAATGTCAGACCAACCTCATTGAATTTTTTGACTGGGTGACTAGGGAGGTGGATCAGGGGAGGGCAGTGGACATGGCCTATCTGGACTTCAGCAAGGCCTTTGACACTGTGCCACATAGAAGACTATTGCACAAACTGGGGAATATGGGTGTGGGCAGGACAGTAGTGCAGTGGGTAGGTAACTGGCTGGGCAGCAGGACACAGAGGGTGGTGGTAAATGGCTGTCCTCCACAGAGGAAGAGTGACCAGTGGGGTACCACAGGGATCAGTGCTGGGACGGTACTATTCAATATCTTCATCAGTGACATTATAGGGACCTAGAAGGCAGAATTTCACTGTTCACTGATGACACAAAGCTCTGTAACAGAGTAGACACACCAGAGGGTGTAGACAGAATGAGAAGGGACCTGCAGAAACTTGAAGAATGGTCAGGGGTTGGCAGTTGAAATTCAATGCAAGGAAGTGCAAGATAATGCATATAGGGCACAAAAACCCTGGCACAATATATCAGTTAGGGGGTGAGGATATAGCATACCGAAGCAGGAAAGGATCTTGGAGTTATCATCTCTGATGACCTCAAGGCAGAAACAGTGTGACAGGGCAGCAGGTAAAGCAAATAGGATGCTGGGATGCATAGGCAGAGGCATCACCAGCAGGAAAAGGAGGTCATAATTCCACTATACAAGACACTAGTGAGGGCCGCACCTGGAGTACACTGTGCAGTTCTGGAGACCTTACCTACGTAAGGACATAGACAGGGTAGAGAAGGTTCAGAGGAGGGCAACAAAGATGGTGCATGGATTGCATCACAAGTCCTATGAGGACAGGTTGAAGGCACTGAACATGTACTCCCTGGAGGAGAGAGAGAGAGAGGGGATATGATAGAGACATACAAGTATCTTACAGGGAGGAACAGGGTGCAGGAATGCACTATTTTTAAGCGAAAAAGATGTTCCAGGACTAGAGGGCATGGGATGAAGTTGGAGGAGGGCGATTCAGAGGAAAGCGTGAGGAAGAATTTCTTCACAGAGCAGGTGGTGGACAAGTGGAACACCCTGCCAGAGGAAGTGGTGGGGGCTGAAACAATCACGGGATTTAAGAATGCATGGGATAGACATAAAGGAATTCTGGAGGTCAGGGGTAAGGGGCAACAGACTTCCTGGAAAACATAAACTGAACTTACAAACTTAAATGGGCAGACTGGGTGGGCCATAGGCGCTTATCTGCCGACACTGTCTATGTATCTATGTATGTATGTATCTATGCATGCTGCACAGCCTGGCCCCATTCTAGCTACAGGGGCAGGCTTTCCAGTTTTCACGAGGAATGGGTCCATACTACAACCGACAGATGGGTTTAGACATAATGCGCAAGGGATACCTAATCGAGTTCAACCTGGAGCCACCATTACCTCATGTGGTACCATCGCCCATTTTGGGCAACTTAGCATAAAATGTGCACCGTTCCAGGCAATTACAATCCCTCTACCACCAGGGGCCATCAAGCGGGTTCACCACCACAGAATTCAACCGGGGGCCTCTTCTCGCTTTTCTTTATTGTTCCCTAACGCACAAGGGGATTCAGACTAGTTTTGGACCTGAGATTTTTAAACTGCTTTGTGTGTAACAGATCCTTCCTATGGAGACCCTGCCATCCTCATCATGGAACTCTGTCAAGTTGACTTGTTTGGCATTTATTGACTTGCAGGACGCCAATTTACACATTCGTATCCAAAAGGCACACAGGCAGTCTCTCAGATTCAAAGTGGGGGGCATCTCTTCCCATTCAAGGCTCTTCCATTCAGGCATTCATCTGCCACAAGAGTCTTCTCCAAGGTCCTAGTGACAGTCATAGCTCGACTTCGGATCCAACGGTTACAGCTTTTCCCTCATCTGCACACTATTTTCACCAGAGCACTGCATTTTGGCAGGTGGTACAAGTGGTGGCTGAGTTCGTACAGTGCTGCTCGGCACTCAAATTGGTCACAACCAGAAGAAGAGCTCCTTAATTCCAACGCTGACCTTGAACCATCTGGGGCAGATTTCAAGAAACAGATGAACAGGGTGCTTCCCACGGAAACAAAATTTGAGGACCTGCGGAAGCTTATCAGGAGATTTCAGATGGCCCACCAGCTGCCGGCTCATGACTTCATGCTGCTCATGGGGACTGTGGTTTCTCTGGCTGATACAGTCCCCTGGGCACTAATTCACTTGTGACCTATCCAAGCAAACCTCCTCAGACTGTGGTCCCAACCCAGACACAACCAGGACCAAAAGATCTTAATTTCTCACCAGATGAGGACCTCCATTCTTTGGAGGACTGAGGACCAATATCATGAGAGGTCGCAAGTTGGGGCTTCCACGCCGAATGAGAATCAGTGGCATACATCAATCATCAGGACAGGACAATAAGCTTGCGGATGCTCAGGGAATCTCTTCAGCTGTATCAATGGGCCGAACGTCACCTTACAAGCCTGAGGGCAGTTTACATTCCAGGTCGGGAGAACATCACGGCAGACTGCCTCAGTTGCAAGGCCGTCCTACTGGGGGAATGGGAGCTGAAGGACAGCGCCTTCCAAGTCCTCACAGAACATTAGGGCTGTCCTCAGGTAGATCTTTTCACCTACTGGCAAAACTCCAAGGTCAAACAATTCTGCTTTCTAGCCAAGGCTGAACTAGTGGTGGCTCAGGATGCCTTTTACCTAAACTGGAGTCAGTACAGTCTTCTGGATGCCTTCCCCTCTCCCCATACTGCTCCTATCCAGAGTTCTCCACAAAGTAGCGCTCGATTGGGCAGAGCTGATACTAGTCTGCCTGCACTGGCTCTGTTGTCCATGGTTCCCCTTTCTGATTCACCTGTCGAGGCAACCACCTCTAATTTTTCGAATCAGCCTGGACCTTCTTCATCAAGGTGTCCAGCTAGCTACCTCAGACCGGGTGCGGAACCTGGGCGTTATGTTTGATGACTGTCTGACCCTAAAGTTAGAGGTATCAGCGGTTGTTAAAACTTCTTTTTACCATCTGAGAAATATCGCCCGGGTGAAACATCTGGTTATTCCTGATGATCTTCCAACGTTGGTTCACACCTTCATTACCTCCCGCCTTGACTACTGCAGTGCCCTTTACCTAGGGCTGCCGAGGGTTGATATCCATCGCTTGCAGCTAATGCAGAACGCGGCAGCCAGGCTGTTGACTGGTGCTTCAAGAGCCAGTCACATAACGCCTGTGCTCCGCGCGGGTTCCACCTGCCGAAGCGCAGTGGCGATCACCTTAAGGTTGCTTTGCTAACCTATAAGGCCCTACACGACCAGGGATTGGGCTACCTGAAAGATCTCCTTGTCCCTGCTGTCCCTTCGTCCTCTCCGATCCACCAATGAGGATTGCTAGAGATTCCCAGGGCCGTTTGCAGACATAGAGGCAAGGGCATTTAGCTTTGTTGCTTCATCCCATGGAATTCTCTACCTCGCCGAATTCTGAAATTGCCCTAACCGTCCAGAGTTTTAAAACCGCCTTAAAAACTCATCTTTTCAGCTTGGCATTTGTTGATTGGTGCTGCTGTTTTTGGTATGTCTTTGGTATGTTTTGTTATGCTGCTACTATACTGCTTTTTGTTGTAAATTATATGTTTGTTTTTAATAACTTATTTTATTTTATGCGTTTTTATTGTACAGGCGCCTTGGTTTTAGAAAGGCGCCTTTTAGAAATAAAACTGATTTGATTTGATCAAGGCCCTGTGCTACATCCCACTTTGTGCAGCCGGTCCCTCTCTGCCTGGAGATTGAGCGGCAAACTTGCAAACAGCTTTGATGTACAGTTCTCGTGATTGAGATGATGGTTCAGTCGCATCACACATCTTCCTCCAAAGTGTACTGACATTGCACATCTTCCTCCAAAGTGTACTGACATTGCACATCTTCCTCCAAAGTGTACTGACATTGCACATCTTCCTTCAAAGTGTACTACAGGATTTGGTGGAGATTCCTGTTCGGGCTTCAATCCTGACAAACAGCAAACCAGCCAATATCGTTACCTATTCTGCTCCAATTTCTTCGTGAAGGATTCGTCAAAGGGCTGCAACTGGCCACCTTGCGAGTTCAGGTTTCTGCACTGGTGGCAGTCTTGTTAATAGATTCAGGGGAGTCTTTGGGTTCTCATCCCCATGTTAGAAGGTTCCTGTGGGCAGCCACTCTAAAACGCCCATCAGTTAAACCAAAGGTACCCCCTTGGAGACTCAATTTGGTCCTCAAAGCATTGACCAAGGCTCCCTTTGAACCTCTCAAGGAGGCATCCCTTATACATCTCACGAGGAAAGTCACCTTTTTCATAGCCATTATTTCAGCCAGAAGAATCGGCGAGCTGGGAGCTCTGTTGACTAAAGAACCGTATACTGGGTTCCATCAGGACTCTAGTCTTCTGAACAGATCCAGGTTTTTTGCCTAAGGTTTTTTGCCTAAGGTACGGTCTCCGTTTCATTGCAGCCAGGAGTTGATTCTGCCGTCTTTCTGTCCTCACCAAAAAAAAAATGACAAGGAGAGGGAATTTCACTCTCTGGACCCCAGATGAGCGGTAAAGCTTTACATTAAAAGATCGGAGTGAATGCACAAACCTTCTAGTTTGTTCATTCTCACTGTGGGTCAGAATATGGGCAAAAAAGCTTCTAAAGACTCTATAATAGATGGGCAGATGGATCTGTTCAACCATCACCACTGCCTGCAGTCAGGCTGGAGTGCTTTGGCCTGGGCCAGTAAAAGCCCACTCAACCCAGGCTGTGGCCACATCGTGAGCAGGTTTCAGAGAAGCTTCTCCAGCAGACTTAAGCAGGACGACTACCTGGTCATCTATTCATTCATCAAGTTTTACAAACTGAATGTGACTGCCTCGGCTGAGGCGTCTTTTGGCCACTAAGTTGTCTAGGCGGTGGTGGGCCCTTAAGGGCAATTACATTCTTCCCACACGGGATGTCAGGGGATGTACTTCTTTAGTATATCCCATCAGTATGGAAGCCCGGAGACCGGCTTAAGAGAAAGAAAATGAAATACCTGTAAATTTTCTTTTTCCAATGGCTGGTCTCTGGGTTTTTTCCCTCTTAGAATGAACAAATGTGGCCAGTTGGCTGAATGTTTGGATAATATTTCTCATTTTTGTTTCCAAGTTTATATAGTACTACCAGATTTGGACTGCTTTAGGAAGAACTGGTGTGCACAGGAAGTGGAGGGGAGGATATCCAGGCTGCAGAGTTTTGGTTCCTGCCTGCATGATAGCCTCAGGAAGTACAGCCCATTAGTATGGAAGCCCGGAGACCAGCCATCGGAGAAAGAAAATTTGCAGGTATTTAAAATTTCACTTTTTGCACCCTTGACCTCCAGGATGCTTTTTACACAATACCGTCTGCGGGTCCCACCGGCGATACCTCTGTTTCCAAGTGGAAGGGGTCCTGTATCAGTTCCATGTCATGTCCTTCGGCCTCTCTTTTTCTCCCAGGGTCTTCGCCAAATGCGTGGCAACAGAATTGGCCCACCTGTGGTGCTGAGAGGTCAGAGTGAACCCCTGCCTAAATCACTGGCTTATAGCTGGTCCATCCAGAGAGGAGCAAGAAAGATCCACAGACCTGGCTCTCCAGACCTGCTGAGACTTGGGCCTGTTGGTCAACCTGGCAGGTGATCAAGTTCATCAGGGCAGAATGAAACTCCCTGTGGGCCAAGGCCTGCCTCCTGGCAGACTGGCATAGGATCTTACCTCCTTTACCCGATCATTTCAGGCTTGACTCTTGTGCCCTGCCCAGGATTTCCTATGGCTGCAGGGGTACATGGCATCTAGCACCAGTGTGGTCTGCAAGGCCCATTGGGAGCTGGACTGGGCTGTCAGTTTTCCCAGTGCTTAGGCCACTTTGACCAGCTTGTCACAGTGACCCAGATGATGTGGGACGCCATCCAGTGGTGACTTGTCCTGGAACGTCTGGAGGAAGGAATACCATCACACACTGACAATGGACGTGCCTTTGATAGGCTGGGGAGCACACCTGGGAGACCACATAGCCCACGAGTTCTGGTCGCTCAGGGAGTCCCGTCACCACATAACACCTGCTGGAGCTCCATGCAGTGCACTTGGCTTTGATGGAATTTGCTCCGCTAGTCAGGGGTCAGGTCATTTAAGTCCAGATGGACAACACTATGACCATGTTTTACCTTAATGCACAGGGCGGCACACACTCACTCCATCTGTGTCAGGAGGCACTTCGCACCTGAACTTGTTGTATGCAACCTAGGTGCCTATCTCCTGGCGATTAATGACGTGGGGGAGAACAGTCAGCTGGTAGATGCTCTTAGCCTGGTAGGTAAAACACTGCACGAGTGATCTTTGAATCAGGAGGTGGTGAACCACCTGTTCTCCCTGTGGGGCGCACCCTTGGAGGACCTGTTTGTCTCCTGGGAGAACACCAAACTGAGGCTGTTTCATGCCCGTTCCCTCACAGTCTGAGACACAGATTGAGGATGCCTTCATGAGGCCCTGGATTCCAGGCCTTGTGTACACCTTTTCTCCCTTCCCTGTGATCCACAGAGTATTGGTCAAGGTCAGGAAGGACAGAGCGCAGATGATCCTGATAGCTCCAGACTGGTCTTGGCAGTTCTGGTATTTGGATCTCCTCAGCCTCAGCAGCAGGTCTTCGTGGCAACTGCCTCTCTAAGAGAGCTCAGACCTGCTGACCAGAGTTAAGGGGACAGTCCTGCACCCAGACCTTCAGTCCCTGTACCTTATGGCCTGGTTCCTGAGCGGCTAGAGTTCCAGGCCTTGGGTCTCTTCAAGGATGTTGTCCATGTGGTGAAGGCCTTCAAGAAAGAGTCAGCTCGTAGGTGCAGTGCCTTTAGATTGAAGAGATTTTCCATTTGGTGTCATGGCAAGGAGCTTGACCCTCTTGCCTGCCCTATAACTAGCATCCTGGACTACCTTTGGTCCCTTTCCCAGCTGGGACTGTGAGCAGTGACCCTTAAGGTGTACCTGGCAGCCATTTCTGCTTACCGGGCGCAGGCTGGTATGCCGATGGTGGTCCAGGAGAAGGTGGTAGGGCGCTTTTCCAAGGAGCCTTGACCACTCATCCCCTCTTGTGTGTGAACCAGCTTCACCATGGAACTTACTGCGTGTCCTGGCTATGCTCATGGGCAAGCCCTTCGAGCTGATACACAGGTGTGTGTGACACCTGTCGTGGAAGATTGCCTTCCTGGTAGCAGTTATGTCTGCCAGAAGGATAGGAGAGCTCCAGCCGCTGTGAGTGACTCCCCCTATCTGGTCTTCCAGAGGGAAAGAGTTGTCCTTCACCCCAACCTGAAGTTCCTCCCGAAGGTGGTATTGGAGTTTGACCATAACCAGGTGATTGACTTACCGGTATATTTTACCATCCCATCTTTGGAAGCTGACCACCGGCTCCATACCCAGGACCCGTGGAGAGCGCTCTCCTGCTGTGTGGAGCATACAGCTGGAGTCCGGGGACAGGCTTGCCAGCTGTTCAGCACCTACGCTGAAGCCGCATCTGGCAGACCGGCAGCAAAGCAGACACTTGCAAGGTGGATCACATCTTGCATCGACCTGTGCTGTAGGTTGACTGGTCTAGAGCCTCATGTAGGGATACGAGAGTATTCCTCTAGACATACTGCTGCAACGGTGGCTACTTCCAGGGATTTGTCCATGCAGGAGATCTGCTGGGGTGCTACCTGGAAGTCAGCACACATCTTCATTTCCCATTACCACATCAACCTTGAGTCACGCCAGGATATAAGTTTTGGGACCTCAGTTCTCCAGTCTCTGTTTGCCAACTAGGAGTGCACACCTTGCCCCCTCCTCCCAGAGAACTGATGGGAGTCTGTCAGAGTATGGATAACTGAACCATATCCATGCCCCTAGAAGAATAGGTTACTCACCTGTAACCATAGTTCTAGGAGTGGTATATGGTTCACATCCACATGACCTACCCGGCCTCCCCTGGAAAGTGGTACCTGCTTCTGTTTCCAGCGTGCGAGATCTGACGTCATGGCCGGAGTTCAGGGGTTATAGTGTACCATCCAGGTGGCAGGAGGAGCTTAGCTTGAAGGTGTTCTGGCCAGTAGCATCATTCCAGTGGAACTGCCAGAGTGTGGATGCAAACAATATATACCACTCCTAGAACTATGGTTGCAGGTGTGTAACCTGTTCATTGGTGACAAGAAAATGGCTAATGTTAACAGTAAGTGAGGTGTAGTGCTCCTTTAACCTCTATTCCTGTTCCGCAGCAGCAACATTATTTTGTCATATAATCCTTGTGCTCTGTCCAGTATAGTGCTTCTTTTGTAATATTGGGACAATTGTTTGTCAGTGAATAGGGGATCGTAAAGATGTTACTGCTCATTATCTCAAAACCCTGTGTTCATCTCGGTCATAATATGATCCTGAAGTCGCAGTGCGCTTAACTTTAACGGGAGAAGTGAGTGCCACTTGCCTTTTAGACTTCAAGTATTTAGAATGTTCAGTCTACAAGAATTCAGAATATCGTATTCCAGTCTTTATTCCATGTGTACACATGGGTATTCTGAATAGCGTCTGCATCAGACTTACAGGTTTAATCTTTTCTGATATCACAGGAAGTTTGTGAAGGTGAAAGGGCAAGAGGAATGAGGAGGTGGAGTTAGTGGGTACAGATGAAGCCACTTTATAGTGACAGCTTCATGGCACAAGAATCGACCTTTTTAAGCGACTGTCCTGATCCTTAGAAAAAAGCAATTTTTTAATAAGTATCTGAGACTCAAGTTGTACAATAGTGCTCTAAATCTTTATTTCTCAGATGTGTTAAAAGAACACCAGTAACAGTTAAAGCACTTTTGTTTTTCAAACAAACTGTTCAAGCTTAGTTTACGAACAGAAACGTAGACAGTGTCAGCAGAAAAAGACTGATTGTCTATCCAGTATGCCCGTATTACCCTAGCTCTGCCCAGAACCTAATTGTTATCCAGGGTACTAATGGCTCTATCCTCACCCCACCTCCCTCCCTGCTACTGTTGCCCTGAGTAGCTACAACAGCCTTCATTTTGCCTCATCTGTGCCATCATATACCACTCCTAGAACTACTGTCACAGGTGAGTAACCTGTGTTTCTAGGAGTGTGTATTTGTTATTCATCCACACTCATTGGCATGTCCCCTTCCACTTTAAAACTTGCCGGAAGTCTTCAACCTGGCTCCTCCCACCCACCTGTGTGGTATATACCCCAGCTCCACCCCATGACGCCAGATCTTCCTTTCCACTGGAAGATTCAGGTTGTCTCCCTTGTGCTCACGCATTTCGTAGGCCCTGGCTTTCAAACCTTTGGTTTTACCGAAACTCCACATTGTTAAGAGTTAGCGATCGTCTTTTCTCGTCTTCGATTATGGAAGAAAAATCTTCCCCCGGATTTCACCGGTGCCCCTGCGGCCAAAAAATGTTGCGTACTGATCCCCACCTCACATGCATCTACTCCCTTGGTGTCGGCCATGATGACACCTCGTCCTGCAGTTTTTGCTTGGCCTTCCATCCCAACGTCCTGGACAACCATCTTGCACGTTTGAAACTGGGGAGACCAGAGAAGAGGAACCCTCTGGTGAAGTCCAAAGAGGCTAGGTGGGTGGTTTCCTCGGCTGCGGGATCCGCCGAGTAATTGGAACGCATGCAAGTGTTCGAGGAAGAAGCGGCTTGCGCTGCAGACTCTCGGAGCTTCTTCGTTCTGCTCAATCTGGGCTCCACCTTCTCGGGTTCCTTCTGGGAGTTGCGCCAGTCTCTTCCCACCAGGGGAGAGGCGCCTGCAGACTCATGCTCCTCCCGATCCCGTAAGCGGGAGAAGGAACCGAGCAAGTCTTCGTCTCGACGGAAGCGCTCTTGGGGCCGGGAGAGGTCTTAGTCCCAGGAGCATGCGGTCTTGACCCTGGTCGAGATTGCTTCTTCGGCCGCTGGCTTCTCGGACCTCCAGTCGGGCCAGCCGACTGAGGATGCGGCTGAGGTCTAAAAATGTTTTCTAATTCAACCGACCCGCTGTTGCCGACTCCGTCACCGACTCTAGAGAGGAGTCCGTCCTTCTTCTCCCCGATGAGGAGGCCCAGCCTGTTGGTGTCCCCATCGAAGATCCGGTTTCAGACCCCTAGAAGTCACCGGTTCCGCCGGTGTCCCCTGAGCTACCGAGTCTGGCCGCCCAATCTCGGTCGAGGTCTAGAACCCCCTCGACGGAAAGGCAGTGGAAGAGCCATATGCGCCCAAAAATGAGGCAACGCCATCGGTCGTCCTCATCCTTCTCAGATGAGGAGAGGCTCCGGCGTAAACTCCGGCGCTACGAGGACCTCATGTAGCAACAGCTGATCTTGTCCGGGCACAAGCCTACCCCGGCTCCTACCCCGGCCATTACTTGACTTTCGTCTCCTAGGCTGAAGCTGGCTTAGGGCCGAAATCTTGATTCCACGTCAGCGGGGCGGCGAGACCACCAGTTCAGCCTAAACCTGTCTCTCCACCGATTGTGGTGGAACCGCCGCCTAAGCAGCCTGTGGGAGGGGCTGCTTCCAAAGAAGAGAGACTGGACACCGGGCTTCCCTGGCATTTGTCGGTCACGGTCACCTCAGACTGCCCCCGGTGAGTCGAGGGTGATTGGAGTGGCAGGCCACTGTATCCGGATTCGGACGTCACCGGACTTCATTCTCATCCTGCGGATGATGAATCGTCCATTGGCTTAGGGACGAAGGAAGGTCCTTCCTCCTTCCAAGGGATCCTTCGCCTCATCTCTGAGTCCACAGGGATGCCCCTGGAGCCTATGCAGAAAAAGGCAGAGTACCCTCTTACGGACATCCTTAAGAGAGGGGAATACCCTGACGGAGGCCTTCCCTGTGGCCGAGGCCATTGTTGGTCCGGCCCTTGAACTCTGGCAATGTCCTGCCTCTTGTCCAGCTCTGTCTGCCCGTATGGCCCGCAAGTACATGGTGCCCATGGGGTCCTTAGTGGGGTTCACGGAGCACCCTTCGGCCGAGAGCCTGGTGACCGCCTCTGTGTTCAGGCGTACTGGCAGTTCTGCTGATATGGACTGACCTCCCGATAAAGAGTCCAAGCTCTTGGACCATTCGGCTGAAAGGTCTGTGCGGCCTCCTCCCTGGGCCTTCGTCAGGCAAGTTCGGCCGTCATCATTGCACACTTCTCTCATGCCCTTCTCGGGTATTAGATGAGGTCCTCCCACATCTCCCTGCGGACATGCAGACCACGGTCAAGCAGGTCTGAGACCAGGGTCAAGCTGTTGCCAAACAGCAGCTCCAGATGGCCCTGGACATTGGGGATTCTTGTGCCCGCTTGATGGCTGCCGCTGTTGCCTCTCGTCGCAGGGCTTGGCTGAGGCTCTCCTCCTTTCCGGCGGACACTCAGCACAAACTAACTGACGTGCCCTTCCTTGGGACTGACTTGTTTGGCCCAGGAGTGGCCGGTCACCTCCAGCGCATTGAGCAGTCCAACGCCACCTTGGACGCTACTTCTGCCAAGGGTTCTTCGGGCAAGAAGAAGCCTTTTCGGCACACTCCCCCTGCGGCTCAGAAATCCTTTCAAGGGGGACAGCAGCATCAGCATCAACAGCAGGCTCAAGCTTGGTGCCCTTGGCCCAAGCCTGGACCCCAGCAGGCCTGTAAAGGAGGCCGAGGCTCAGGTCCTGGAGCCTCCTCCAAGCCTGCCCAGTGACTGGGTAGGGGCTTCCACCCCTACTCCCGTCACGCCAGCTCTGGGCCCTTCTGTGGGGGGCCGGCTCTGTCACTTCCTTTCCGCCTGGTCCACTGTCACTTTGGACAGGTGGGTTCTCAAAGTAGTTGGTTAGGGTCTGCCTCTGGAATTTGAGTAGTACCCTCCAAGCCGAGCCCGCGTCCCTCGGGAGGAACGGGTATCCGCTCACACCCAGTTGGCTCTTTGAGATGACATTGCTCAGCTCCTCCTCAAGGAGGCAGTACCTCCTGTGGCAGATTCTCCAACAGACCCAGGCTTTGTCTTCAGGTACTTCCTAGTGCCCAAGTGGACGGGGGGGGGCTGGCGCCCCATTCTAGATCTCCACGACCTGAATCAATATCTCAGGTCACGCACCTTTCGGATGGTCACTCTGTCCCAGATCATACCATCCTTGGAGCAAAATATGTGGTTCTGTTCACTGGATCTGTAGGACATGTTCTTTCACGTCCCATCAGCGGTTCCTCCGCTTCAGGGCCGAAGGGACCCTGTACGAGTTCTGAGCCATGCCGTTCGGCCTGTCATCGGCCCCCCGGGTCTTCACGAAATGCATTGCAGTGGTGGCGGCCCTTCCTCGGTGTTGGGGGGGGCCAGAATTTACCCCTACCTCGATGATTGGCTTCTTGCAGGTTCCACCCAGCAGGAGGTGGAGAGGTCCAGGGACCTGGCCCTCCAGACCTGCTCCCAACTCCGACTTGGCCTCCTGATCAGCGAGGCCAAGTCGGAACTCGTGCCTTCTCAGGTGATGGGCTTCATCGGGGCAGAGCTCGACTCTTGTCAAGCCAGAGCTCGGCTCCCAGCTGACAGGGCGCAGGTTCTGTCCTCCTTTGCCCAATCATTTCTGGTTGGGCACTTGTGCCCTGCTTGGGACTTTCTGCGCCTTCTGGGTTACATGGCGACATGCACCCCTTCCAATGGGAGTTGGCTGCCCAGTGGACTCAGCGCCATGGTTATTTTGACCAGCTGATCACTGTAACCCAGAAGATGTGGGACGCTCTCCAATGGTGGACCGCCCCAGACCAGTTGCAAGAAGGGATCACGTTTGTCTGCCCCAAGCTGACGGTCATCCTCACGACCGATGCCACTCTCATGGACTGGGGGGCCCACATGGGGGACAAAAGGTCCCAAGGGCTCAGGACCCTCGAGGAGTCCCAATGCCACATCAACCTGTTGGAGCTCAGAGCAGTCAGACTGGCACTGTCAGCTTTCGCTCCTCAGCTCCGGGGTCAAGTGGTTGAAGTCCACACGGACAATACCATGACCATGTAATACCTCAACAAACAGGGCGGCTTGCACGCCCGTCTGCTGTGCAAGGAGGTGCTCTGCATCTGGACCCGTGTAAGCCGATTGGAGGCGGATCTCCTAGCCATCCTTGTGGCAGGAGCCTCGAACCATCTGGCTGATGCTGTTAGACGCTTAGGCCAGACATCCCACCAGTGGTCTCTCCATCCAGAGGTAGCCTACAGCCTGTTCTCCCATTGGGGCAAACCGATGGTGGACCTGTTTGCCTCCAGGGAAAACACCAAGCTGAGGCTGTTTCATGCCCGTCCCCCTCAGCAGGGCTCGCTGCAGGGGCATGCCTTCTCGAGGCCATGGACCCCAGGCCTCCTCTATGCCTTACCTACATTTCCCTTGATCCACAAGGTGCTCCTCTAGGTGAGGAGGGACAAGGCGAAGGTGATTCTGGTAGCCCCAGACTGGCCGCGTCAGTTCTGGTATCCAGATCTCCTCAGCCTCAGCTGCAGGCCCCCGGATCGGCTTTGTACAACACCGGACCTGATATCATTCAGTCAGGGGAGGGTATTCAATCCGGACCTTCAATCCCTGCACCTCACAGCCTGGTACCAGCGGCTAGAATTCCAGGCTTTGGGTCTTTCCGAAGATGTCTACACTGTGGTGGAGGCATCCAGAAAGGAATTGACCAGGAAATGCTATGCCTTCAAATGGAAAAGGTTTTCCATTTGGTGTCAGGGCAAGGGTCTTGACCCTCTGTCCTGTCCGGTGTCTAACATTCTTGACTACCTTGGGTCTCTCTCCAAAGGGGGTCTTCAGTCATCGACCCTTAGGGTGCACCTGGCAGCCATCTCTGCTTACCGGGCGCAGGCCGGTTAGCCGACGGTGGTGCAGGAGACAGTGGTTGGGCGCTTTTTCAAAGGCCTGGATCACATATCCCCTCCGGTGCGTGAACCTCTACCTCCGGGGGATCTACTGCTGGTACTGGCAAAGCTCATGGGAAAGCCATTCGAACCAGTGCACGAGTGTGCTTTGTTACACTTGTCGTGGAAGAAGGCCTTCCTGGTAGCTATCACGTCTGCCAGAAGGACAGGGGAGCTCAAGGCGGCGCTTTCGGTGGACTCTCCTTATCTGGTCTTCCTCAGGGACAAGATTGTCCTACGCCCCCACCCGAAATTCCTTCCGAAGGTGGTGTCAGAGTTTCACCTTAACCAGGTGTTAACTCTGCAGGTATACTACCCCTAATTACACCTTGGAGGCCGAGTACAGGCTCCATACTTTGGACCTGAAACATGCTCTCTCTTATTACAAGGAGAGGATGGCGGAAATTCAGGGACAGGTTCGCCAGCTGTTTGTCACCTACGCTGAAGCTGCTTCTGGCAGACCTGCAACAAAACGGACCATAGCAAGATGGATTACATCATGCATAGGTCTGTGCTATGAGTTGGCGGGCAAGGAGCCTCCCAGAGGGATAAGAGCTCATTCTACCTGCCATACTGCTGCATCGGTGGCTGCTTCCAAGGAAATCCCTATCCAGGAAATCTGCCGGGCTGCTGCCTGGAAGTCCCAAACACCTTCATCACCCGTTACCACATCGACCTTGAGTCACGCCCGGGATGCTGGTTTTGGGGCCTCGGTTCTCCAATCTCTATTCCCTAAGTAGGGGGCGTGCACCTTGCCTCCCTCCTCCTGGAGAACTGCTAGGAGTCTGCCAAAGAGTGTGGATGAACAACATAGCCACGCTCCAAAAGAACAGGTTACTCACCTGTAACAGTAGTTCTAGGAATGGTATATGTTGTTCATCTACAGGACCCACTGACCTCCCTGCTGCGGACTGCAACACCTGGCTTCCAGCGAGGCGCACTGGCACCCTGGTCCAGCGGGCTAAGATCTGGTGTCATGGGGTGGAACCGAGGAATATACCACCCGAGTGGGTGGCAGGAGCCAGCTTGAAGATTTCTGGCAAGATTTAAAGTGGAAGGGGACATGCCAGTGAGTGTGGATGAACAGCATATACCACTCCTAGAGCTACTGTTACAGGTGAATAACCTGTTCTTTCTTAACTGGTCCAGTTTCTGTGGCACTTGTGAGCTTTATCGCTTGTAGTTTTCATTTTATGGTTACAGGATATACATCCGTCATGATATAACGACCTGGATATTTTTTAATGACGGATCCTATTGTAATGTGATTTTATGTTTTACATGTTTAACATATGCATTCTAGGTGGACCAAGCAGTCCTTATCTGCCATCAAATTCTATGTTTCTGTGTTATGTATTATTGTTGCTATGTAACCACTGTGGCTCAAGTTGTATAGTTCTTTTACTATAAAACTAATGCAAATTAAGATTAAGAAAAAGGCTTTGGTGGCTTCATAATCGATCCACCAGTGTTGACTAGATTGCTGTCATTCAGGTCCAGGACACTGTCCTGGACTGAAACCACAGAGGTGTCTATCTCAGAACTTGCAGGACAACACTGTAGTCTTCCGTACATGTTTTCTCTAACCATTACAGGCTTGACGGTAAAACTGAGCCCAAAGCAGCCACTGGGTTCATACCACTGTAGGCAGAGGTCAGGCAGTAGTACTCTGCTTGTGAGCTTTATAGCAGTATTTTCTCCCATCCAGAATTTGATAGGTACTGCTTATTAGAACCTACATGTTAAGACTTCCCAGTGGCAGCAGGGAGTGCTTAAAAAAGGAAATTCTGTCAGTTATCATAATGTATTTTTCCATTGGCTCCAGTGTTGTCATTGGGACCACACTTGAAATGTGTTGCTAAATTGTCATGGAGATTATTGTTGAGATATTTCAGTAGATTGGCATTTAGTGTGTTTTATTGGGGAAAAATTGAATTTTTGTAATAAACAAATTGATTTATTCAAACATATTGCTAATCATTCTAATGCCTTATAATTTTGGACTGCGCCATTTTTCAGATTGGAGACGTGTTTTTGAAGCGGTATAGTTCATTTTATGAGGTCTGTCCTTAGTGTTGTCTGGATTCTACTAAAAAACGTGTTGTGCATTTTTTCTTCTTTTGTATTAGCAAGGATATGTGCCTAAATGTTAGTCATGGTATTCCATCTCAATATCTGGCATTTCGCCTATCCAGTAGAACCGTTCTACAGATCAAACTGCAGAGTGGCGGCATGGAAAGTGGTAATCCAGTCAGAATACCAGTGATTTACAAATTGCATAACAGTTTTGAAAGCAGAATACCAAACTGGATGGACCATTGTTAATTTCTAGCCCTGATTAGTATTTTAGCTATACTGCTTGGTAAGTAGTAGTATGGGCTTATCAGTTAGGCTCTGTCCATACTAGGACTGTTATAAATGATTTTAAGATTTTTGTGGCCAGAGTGTAGCACTGTAAAAGAATGCTACAATCCGTGTTCCAAGACCGTGCTGAAACCCTGCTTGGAGCAAGACTTTAGCATGGTTTTAGACCAACATGGTTGGCTTAAACCAAGTTAGCAGTATGTTTGCAGTCGTCGCTGTAACACAGTTTAAGACAACCACGTACACACTTGAATTCTTTTTTTGTGGCTACCCCAAAGGAAAAAAAAATACTGACTTACATTATTGAGCTTGCAATGAGCTACCAAACAGAATGCAGTAATTTTTCCCTAAATCCATTACCGTGCCAGATTGCGAGTATCCTGGCATGCACTGCAGCACCCACAATGTTTTGTGGTACTGCCGCAGTCAGGCCTGGGAGCTCTCTCTCGAGCAAGCACAGTGTTGGAGTGCAGTCTGGGCACTGACAACCGTGCTCAAACATGGAAAGAAAAACATGTTGAGAAATGTTTTCTTTAAAAACTAGTCAGCATGGACTGGGGGTTAGGGGCTAGAGAGCTCTCATGTCACCAACATTCTGGGGGGGTGGGGGTCACAACTTTGAACTGTGCCAGTGCCCCTAGTAGAGGTGCATCTTACCCATATGTAATACTTCCCAGTGACGACGTTGAAATGTACAGAAAAGTCTAACATAATATCTTTTCTCCTGTTTCAGTACATAGTCAGGTTTTCTTTTTTGTTAGGGTTTAACCTATAAAACAAAGCAGTGTGTATTTAACAAAACAGAGCTGTATTTATGCCAGTGCAGCAACCATCTGCTCACCAGTTCCGTTCCTCCCAGCTGTTATCATTCTTAATGAATTAGCTAATTACTGTTCTATAAATAATTGAAATGCCCTGTGGGGTATGCAGGCAAAATAAATAAAACTGTCTGCTTGCTAGCAGCTTGAGTACAGAAGTAGGTTTTAATTACAGGGTTCACGCTTAACAGTTTGTACTCTGGTCCAGCCAGGAAAGTGGTACCTAGTTTGCACTGGCTCCACGATAAAATAAATAGAGGTCAGTGAAAAATGAGCACAATACATTATTAATAAAAATTAAAAAAAAAGTTGTTTTAGTATTTACTGTTGTTGTAGCTGTTTTAAACGCAAGGTTTATTACTATCCCTGATCACTTCAGGGGTAATTCTTGTCCAGTGTAGTGGCTGATCAGTAGGTCATGGAGAGATAGAGAGGAGGCCCTAAAGGGTTGCATAATTTAAGAAAGCGTGGTCATTGTGAAAACAACTAAAAATAAGTAACCCTGATGGGATTAGATGTATTTTATTACACAAACTGGGGAATATGGGTGTGGGCAGGACAGTAGTGTGGTGGGTAGGTAACTGGCTGGGTGGCAGGACAGAGAGGGTGGTGGTAAATGGCTGTCACTCCACAGAGGGAAGAGTGACCAGTGGGGTACCACAGGGATCAGTGCTGGGACCGGTCCTATTCAACATCTTCATCAGTGACATTGCACAGAACCTAGAAGGCAGAATTTCACTGTTAGCTGATGACACAAAGCTCTGTAACAGAGTAGACACACCAGAGGGTGTAGACAGAATGAGAAGGGACCTGCAGAAACTTGAAGAATGGTCAGGGGTTTGGCAGTTGAAATTCAATGCAAAGAAGTGCAAAGATAATGCATATGGGGCACAAAAACCCTGGCACAATATATCATTTGGGGTGAGGATATAGCATGCACCAAGCGGAAAAGGATCTTGGGGTTATCATCTCTGATGAACTCAAGGTAGGAAACAGTGTGACAAGGCAGCAGGTAAAGCAAATAGGATGCTGGGATGTATAGGCAGGGCATCACCAGCAGGAAAAGGAGGTCATAATTCCGCTATACAAGACACTAGTGAGGCCCCACCTGGAGTACAGTGTACAGTTCTGGAGACCATACCTACGTAAGGACATAGACAGGGTAGAGAAGGTTCAGAGGAGGGCAACAAAGATGGTGCATGGATTGCATCACAAGTCCTATGAAGCCAGGTTGAAGGAACTAAACATGTATTCCCTGGAGGAGAGGAGAGAGAGAGAGAGAGAGAGCGGGGATATGATAGACACATACAAGTATCTCACAGGGAGGAACAGGGTGCAGGAATACAGTATTTTTAAGCGAAAAAGATGTTCCAGGACTAGAGGCCATGGGATGAAGTTGGAGGGAGAACGATTCAGAGCAAACATGAGGAAGAATTTCTTCACAGAACGGGTGGTGGACAAGTGGAACACCCTGCCAGAGGAAGTGGTGGGGGCTGAAACAATCACGGGATTTAAGAATGCATGGGATAGACATAAAGGAATTCTGGAGGTCAGGGGAAAGGGGCAACAGACTTCTAGGAAAACATAAAACTGAACTTACAAGCTCAAATGGGCAGACTGGGTGGGCCATAGGCCCTTATCTGCCGACACTGTCTATGTATCTATGTATAAAAGCCACCATGGCTGATGTTAGTCTGTCTCCAGTGTCTTCCTCTGTACTGAACCACGTATCATCTGCTGCAGTGGTGTAGCTAGGAAAATAAAACGTGTAAGCCAGATCCCTTAAGTGGCACTTTGCCTCCCTTCCCATTGTAGACATTCAAACTTTTGTTACTCAGACCACTTGTATACCTATTGTACTTCAGGAACTGCACAATACAAAATACAGCAGTACTTAGTTTCATGCATTTAACATTAGATTTAATTTAAATAGAGGACAGCATTCGTATTATGACACCAGCAGGGTAGATATCGGTCAGTAAGCGTAACTACAATCGATGGTTAGGGTCTAGAATGCCACCCCGTTCTCCAGTCAGCTTGCAAGCCATGGCTTGCTTAGTGTTCACATTTCTAGAGTCATGATCTGCTGTTGATATACCTGTACAGCTGAACACTGCCTGCCTAAAATGCCACAACCCTGTCTTCTGTGATTTTCACACAGTCTTAACTCAGCACAGGGCTCGAAATAACCGGCTGTCTGCCTGTCCCAGACAGCCAGTTTTGATTTCGGATAGCCGTTTTGCCATTCTTGCCTGTCCTTGGGACAGGCAGCTGCCAGTACACTGTAAATGGGCACTAGGACCCAGCAGTAGATCGCTTTATACAGTCGCTGACCGAGATTAAGGTGTAAAGTGCACTTCCGGGTAACACGACCTCACGTACTGCAGCGCTGTGCCTCATGATGTCCACAGAACTATGAGCAGTTCTTGGCGAGGCTATTTAAGTGAGACCATCATGCTGGCGGCTATATTCAAATGCACACATTCAGTTTCCGATTCTTGATCGTGCAGCGTTTGAGTGCCAACACTTTGGAGGAGGCAGTGCGATCGAACTTGGTTTGAGAGGTAATGTGCTTCAATTAATAAAATGCTTTTCAGACCACAGAGCACAAGACGTATTTTAGCATGAAGGCTAATCTTTCAACATTAAATAAGCAATTTTTAGAAGGATAATTCTTTTTTAATAGACTTTAAGCAGAATACGAAAGGTGGCGGGTCAGGCAGCAATAAAAGCCCTTTTTGGAGCCGAACCTGAACTTAACCAAAAAATAATTGAAAGCCCTTCAGCAAGATACCTGTGTGCTATACCTGGTTAAACAACTAAATAAAAAAAAAAAAAGATAAGAAGGAAGGAGATGCAGGGCTATAGACATGGGAGGAGAGGGAGCGTAAGTTTTAAATGTAATTATACAAAAATAATAAACAGTTAGTAGCATAAAATGCAGCGGGGGGGGGGGAGGAGCACCAGTACGAAGACCCACCAGCTCGAATTCAGATCAACATTTAAATTATTTAACCCCAAACTGAATGGACAGGCATAAATTCTGTAGGACAGGCAAAATTTACATTCTGCCTGTCCCTTGGACAGCCATTCCTAAAAAATTATTCTAGGGACATGGATATGTTGTTCATCCACACTTATTGGCAGGTATCCTTGCCGCTTTAAATCTTGCCGGAAGGTCTTCAAGCTGGCTCCTCCCACCCGCCCGGGTGGTAAAACTCTCGGTTCCGCCCCATGACGCCAGATCTTCCTTACCGCTTGGAAGCTCAGGTTCTCTCCTTAACGCTCTGTGTATAAGACTGGTTCCTATTTCTTGAGTTTACCGAAATTACTTTAAGGTTTCAAGACTTCGTCACCCGCCCCTCGTGGCTCGTGGACAAATCGACTCCCGGTTTCCGGAAGGTGCCCATACGGGCAGAAAGATGTCTCGGGACGGACCCGCACTCCACGTCGTCTACTACTTGGGCCTTGGGCACGATCCGCGAGCTTGCGACCTGTGCTCTTCTTTTTCAGCCCTCGTCCTGGAAGACCGTGGCCGCCCATTTACAACTTACAATTCAAAAACGTTATCCTCCTGCAAAGTTGAAGGAGGCCCGGTTGGTGGTTTCCTCAGCGGCTGGCTCGGTGGAACAGCTTGAGCAGATGATCGCTCTCGAGGAGGAGGCGGTGCAAGCCGCATCTTCGTCTTCCTCGGCCGCGGCATTTATCCCGCTCTCCCTGGGATCCTCCTGTTCAGCTTCTTTTAAGGAGCTCTGTCTCTCCCTCTCCACTAAGGGAGAGGGACCAACATCTTCAGGGCCTTCCTCTCGGTCCAAGAAGAAGGACCACAAAGGTAAATCCCTCCGTCGATGCTCTTGGGGCCAGGAGAGGTCCCTCTCTACGAGTAAATGCCGACCATCGACTTCGGTCGATCCTTCGGCCTCGGCCACTGGCTTCACGGTGTCCCCGTCAGGTCAGTTGACCGAGACTCCCATCGACGCAGTCAAGATTTTTCTCGACCCGTTGGACGGGCTGTCGACCGGTGAAGCCGAAAACCCTCACTCCCCGGTTCCCCCGGTGGTGGTTGAGGAGTCCGTGGACTTACCCGTGCCTCCGGTTCCGGAGTCCACGGTTGAGCTCTCTGAGCCGAGGGGGCGGGTTTCCCCGCTACCCTCGTACCCCCTCGGAAAAGCGAGGTTCGCGGTCTCGGTTCTCGGACTTCTTCTCTGTCAGCGATCCCGCCGTCACAGGTGGTCTCGGTCTCGGCACCATGGCAGCCAGGCGCGCTGCCGTCGTCCTCATCCTCCCGGACGAGGGAGGCTTCCAGCGCAAAATTACGTCCGACGATACGAGGACCTCATGTGGCAACAGCTTCTTCTGTCCGGGAGCAAGCCGATGTCGTCGCCTTCCCCGGCTATCAAGTGGCTGTCACCGGAGCAGCCGAAGCAACCCCTCGCCTTAGCCGAGGCACCTACTTCCAGGCCTGTTGCTTGGCCAAAACTGGCTGCCCCACCGATTCTGGTGGTACCTCCGCCCCCACAGCCGTTGTTTGGGGCTCCGACCAAAAATTCTCTGTCGGCCCAAGGTCTGCCCCATAGGCTGTCTGTCACCCTCACTCCCGATCGCCCTCGGCAGGTGGAGGGTAGTTCAGGCCAAGAGCAGCTCTTTCGGACTCCTCCGAGTCGGCAGATGATTCCTCCCTGTTCTCCAGGCGGGTCGACTTGGAGTCTCGGGAGGTCAGTCACTGGACGATAGCCCTTCGTCATTCATGGGTTTGCTAGGCTCATCTTGGAATCCACGGGATGCAGCTCGAGCCCATATCCAAGCGGGCCAAATGTCCTCATGGAGATATTGGACCGGGGATCTCTCTATAGAGAGCCTTTCCCAGGTGTGCAAGGCCATTGTAGGCCCGGCCTTGGAGCTCTGGCAGCGTCCTGCTTCCTGCCCTGCGCCTTGGCCAGGATGGCAAGGAAATGCCGTGGTCCCTACCGGTTCCTGTCCGGTTTCTTGGAACACCCCTCAGCCGAGGGGTTAGTTACCGACAGCGTCTTCCGCCCGTGCGGAAAGCGTCAGGGATGTGGACAAACCTCCCGACAAGGAGTCCAAGAAGTTGGACTACGCCGGGCGAAAAGTCTACGCTGCGTCCTCCCTTGGCCTTCGTCAGGCCAGCTCGGCCGTACTGATGGCACATTTTTCTCATGCTCTGTTGGGCTGCCTGGACGAGGTAGTCCCTCATCTCCCGGCTGACCTGCAGACCACGGTTAAGCAGGTGCGGGACCAGGGCAGGGCAGTGGCCAAGCAGCAACTTGCTTTGGACATCGGTGACTCATGCGCCAGGTCAGTAGCGGCCGCAGTGGCTATGCGCCGTCAAGCATGGCTGAGGATATCCACCTTCACAGCGGATACCCAGCACAAATTGGCGGATGTCCCCTTCCTGGGACCGACCTCTTGACCCTGGGTGGAAGGCCACCTCCAGAGGATCGAGAAGTCCAATGCCACTTTGGACTCGGTCTCATCTGCCCAGAGGGACAAGGGCCGCAGACCGCAACCCAAGCCCTTTCATCTGTCTGCACACGCGGCACGTCCGGCCCAGCAGCATCAGGGCCAGCAGGCTTGCGCTTGGCGTCCCAAACCCAAGCCCGCGGCTTCCTTCTCCAGTAAGCAGGGAGGTAAAGGCCCAGGAGGTCCCTCGGCCAGTCCCTCCTCCAAGCCTGCACAGTGACGGGTTGAGGGGTGTCGCCCTCAACCTCGTCACCTCACCCCAGGTTCCCCCCATGTGGGGACGGCTCCGCTACTTCCTTTCCGCCTGGTCTGCTATAACCACAGACCGGTGAGTGTTGGAAGTGGTGAGAAGGGCCTGCCTCTGAGTTCGAACAGGCCCCCGCTCTTCCGGAAACAGTCGCCCCAGGGGGCCTCGGGTCCGCAGCTCGCCTGCCGGGCGTCACCGAGCTGACATCGCTCTGCTCCTCGAGAAAGAGGTGATCAGAGAGGTGGCGGACCCTCCCTCAGACCCGGGGTTTGTGTCCAGGTACTTCCTGGTCCCAAAACGGATGGGGGGCTGGCGCCCCATTCTCGACCTACACGACCTAAACAAGTTCCTAAGGTCTCGAACCTTCAGGATGGTCACTTTGGCTCAGATAATACCATCCTTGGAACGCGGCGTGTGGTTCTGCTCTCTGGACCTGCAGGACGTGTTTTCCACGTCCCTATCCGTCCGTCTCATCAGAGATTCCTTCGCTTTCGGCGGAAGGATCCTTCTCGAGTTCGAGCCATGCCCTTGGCCTGTCTCTTGCACCAGGGTCTTCACCAAATGCATGGCAGTGGTGACAGCATTCCTGTGGCGCCGAGGGGTCGGGTGTACCTTACCTGGACGATTGGCTGATGGCAGCCCCTCCAGACAGGAGGTGGGCGGTCCAGAGATCTGGCCCTCCAGGTTTGCTCTCAGGTCGGCCTCCTCATCAGCGAGGCCAAGTCGGAACTCGGACCAAGCAGGTGATTCTCTTCATCGGGCAGAGCTCGACTCTCTTGAGCCAGAGCGGCTCCGCCGGGACAGGGCGAGTTCTTTCCTCCTTTGCCCAGTCATTTCTGGTTGGGCAATCGCGCCCTGCCCAGGACTTCCTGCGCCTCATGGGTCTCATGGCGGCCTGCACCAGCGTGGTCCGTTGGGCCCGCTGGAACATGTGCCCCCTTCAATGGGGGCTGGCCAGCCAGTGGTCTCAGCGCTGCGATCCATTGGACCAGCTAGTGACGGTGACCCAGGGGATGTGGAACGCTCTCCAGTGGTGGATCGTTCCAGCTCATCTGCAGGAGGGCATCCCGTTTGTCCGCCCCGAGCCGACGGTCTCTCTATCGACCGATGCCTCTCTGATGGGTTGGGGTGCCCATCTGGAGGAGCACAGAGTGCACGGCCTCTGGTCCCCGCGGGAGTCCCGATGCCATATCAACCTGCTGGAGCTCAAGCGGTCCGCCTAGCCCTCACCGCCTTCGCTCCGTTTCTACGGGGTCAAGTGGTTCAGGTCCAGATGGACAATACCACGACCATGTACTACCTAAACTGCCAGGGCAGGACACGCTCCATGCCTCTGTGCAAGGAAGCTCTCCGCATTTGGTCACTCGTGCGCAGCCTGGAGGCGGATCTCCTAGCCATTCATGTGGCAGGAGCCTCCAACACCCTGGCCGATGCCCTAAGCCGGATAGGGGCTGTATCCCACGAGTGGTCTCTCCTGACGGAGGTAGTACAAGATCTGTTCTCCCATTGGGGCACACCTCAGGTGGATCTGTTTGCCTCCATGGAGAGCAGCGAGCTGAAGCTGTTCCATGCCCCCTCAGCAGGGCTCGCTGCAGGGGATGCCTTCCGAGGCCGTGGACCCGGGCCTCTTCTCGCCTTTCCCCATTTCCCTTGATCCACAAGGTGCTTCTCAAGGCGAGGAGGACAAGGCGAGGTGATTCTGGTAGCCCCAGACTGGCCCGCCAATGCTGGTATCCAGATCTCCTCAGCCTCAGTTCCAGGCTCGAGGCAGCTTCCAGCTCACCCAGACCTGCTTTCAGTCAATCAGGGAAGGTGTTCCATCGGATCTTCAATCCCTGCACCTGGCGTGGTTCCTGAGCGGCTAGAGTTCCAGGCCTTGGGTCTTTCCGACGAGGTCCTCAATGTAGTTGAGGCGTCCTGTAAGGAGTCGACCAGGAAATGCTATGCCTTCAAATGGAAAAGGTTTTCCATTTGGTGTCAGGGCAAGGGCATGGACCCTTCCACCTGTTCCTTGGCAAGCATCTTGGACTATTTATGGTCCCTTTCTCAGCAAGGGCTCAGGTCGACGACCCTAAGGGTGCACCTGGCAGCCATCTCTGCTTACCGGGCGCGGGCCGGGAAGCAGTCGGTGGCGCAGGAGAAGCTGGTCTGGCGCTTTCAAAGGCCTTGATCATATTTCCCCTCGGTCAGAGAACCTCCACCTCCGTGGGATCTACTACTGGTACTGGCAAGCTCATGGGCAAGCCATTCAGACCAATGCACAGGTGTGATCTCTCTCACCTGTCGTGGAAGACCGCCTTCTTGGTGGCTATTCGTCCAGCCAGAAGGATGGGAGAGCTCCAGGTGCTTTCCATCGAGTCTCCTTACCTGGTCTTCCACAAGGACAAGGTTGTCCTGCGCCCCAACCCGAAATTCCTTCCGAAGGTGGTGTCGGAGTTTCACCTTAACCAGGTGTTGACTCTGCCGGTGTTGTACCCCAATCACATCTCGGAGGCCGAATATAGGCTCCATACTCTGGACCCTAGAAGGGCGCTCGCTTACTATAAGGTGTGCACGGCTGAAATTTGGGGAGAGGTTAAGCAGCTGTTTGTCACCTACGCTGAAGCCGCACCTGGCAGACCTGCAAAAGCGGACGATAAGCAGGTGGGTCACCTCCTGCATAGATCTCTGCTATAAGTTGGCGGACATGGAGCCTCCCAGAGGGATAAGAGCTCATTCTACCCGTCATACCGCTGCATCGGTGGCTGCTTCCAGGGACGTCCCTATCCAGGAAATCTGCAGGGCTGCTACCTGGAAGTCAGCACACACCTCTATCACCTACTACCACATCGACCTTGAGTCACGCCGGGATGCTGGTTTTGGGGCCTCGGTTCTCCAGTCTCTTTTCCCTAAGTAGGGGGTGTGCGTCTTGCCTCCCTCCTCCCGGAGAACTGCTAGGAGTCTGCCAATAAGTGTGGATGAACAACACATCCATGTTCCTAGAAATACAGGTTACTCACCTGTAACAGGAGTTCTAGGAATGGTATATGTTGTTCATCCACACGACCCTCCCGACCTCCCCGGCTTCGACGCACAACCTGAGCTTCCAGCGGGCCAGATCTGGCGTCATGGGGCGGAGCCGAGAGTTTTACCACCCGGGTGGGTGGGAGGAGCCAGCTTGAAGACCTTCCAGCAAGATTTAAAGCGGCAAGGATACCTGCCAATAAGTGTTGATGAACAACATATACCATTCCTAGAACTCCTGTTACAGGTGAGTAACCTGTATTTTCGAGCCCTGACGCAGCATATACTGCCTGAACAGAGCCATGTCAAATCGCAACAGTTTTTTTTCCAAAACAATGTTTGCAAATAACTGACTGACGGTAGTACCACAACTACCGACTGAACCTCAGAACTGAGCCTGCCTGAAATCCTGATCAAACAAAACTCACATTCTCCACACTAATGCTGTGACTGCCAGAACTCTGCCAAGAGAAATCTCCCAACACTGATGCATGGCCTGTATCGGGTCCAGGTCAAAATTGCGATGTGAAAAATAGCACAGTCAAAAAGCATGCTGTGTGGACACCACAAAAGCATGCAGTCAAAAACTGCGCAAATATAAATAAACCAACCCCGAAACCATGCACCCTTTTATGCCTGCGCGTTTTTGACCCCACTGTTTTTCACTGCACAATTTTGACCAGACACGGCCTGTATCAGTACTGATAACCACGGAACCCTCACTCACAGCCTGAACTCTGTATTTTGATTACCACTTGAATCACTTGAAGCATTTTCAAGTTATACAGTCACGACTGGGCTGCCTCAAATAAAACGTGTAATTACATACTGAGGTATACTGAAAGTATACAACAGTAGAAGTCAACCTTTTCTAACCCCAGGAGTCCCTTACTTAATGTTTACACCGTATGCATCCATCTCCATTTGCCCATGAAGATGGAACCTATTCTAATTCTGGAATTTAGAACACTGGTTTCAAACTCTGCACTTCTGCTCTGGCGGTTAAGCAGATTTTTTTCTCCGCCTGGAGAGAGAAGTCGCCACCAAAGTTAGCTCCGGTATCGCTGGGTCTCCATCTGGTTTATTTATTTTATAAGTTACTAAAAAGTTGGTAAATTTATTAATTTAGTTAAAATTGTTCTGTGTTAGTTAGGGAGTTAATTTTTTAACTGGTTTGGTCTCTCCTGTTCCCAGTTTGATTCCCAGGAACTGGGTGTCATTGATCAGTGTTGGGCTCTACAAATTTTTCTGCACCTCACACTTCTTTCCAGAGTGACACCAGTTTTTCATACCACATTCAAGTGAGCCACCTGAGATGTTTTCTCCTCCAGTTAAAAAACTGGACACACACTGAGCCTTGTCAGAAAATTTAAATCACCACTGGCCTTATTAACATGTACCAGACTGGTCTATGTGTACACTTCTGTTCCCTGACCTTCGTTAAAATACACTGGGCCAGCCAAGTCTGGGGTAAGTCATACTGGCTCAGGGCAATTTGCACTATACTCCAGGCCAGTAAAATATTGCCAAGTTTGAACCCTGTAATTGGAGTACTATGTCTTTTCTTCTCCCAAACTCCCATTTGGCTCGGGCCTCCAAATACATGCTAGTTGCAATCACTTTTAAAGTGGGGCTTGGAATGCAAACAAAGTAAGTGATTGCCTGTCAGTGCAGGAAGTAAATCTCTTCTCTTGTTTACATTTCAAGCATTAAAGAGTTAGTGTACTGCCTAAAACTAACGTTAGTTTTTAAAAGCAGTCATTGATTACCTTTAATAGCTGAGGTGATTTTTCTTGTCCCTTTGGTTGATTAGTATGCTGTTTACCTGATGTTAGTAGGTGTGATGTGTGGGACAGGACTCTGCATGGCAGCTGACATATCTGTATCTCTATTCCCACCACTACATCATCAGCATTGTGATCTCACTGAATGTTTGGCTTCATTGGGGACTGGGGTTCCACCTGGAGGGACACCAGCCTATACTGGCAGGATGGTCTGCATCTGTCCAGGAAGGGAACAAGTCTTTTTGAGCAATCGGTTTAAATGCTTCATTGGCAAGCTTTTAAACTAGTCAAGGGGGGAGGCACTGATAAGCAGCAGGAAAATCCCAGCCTCTCCGTACAAAACAGGGTACTAAATGAGAAAAAGACCGAGGTAGAAAGGTCAATGGGGGATGCTGCAACAGAAGGTAAAGCCATCAAAAAATGGAGAGCAATGAGTACCAATGCCTGTAGTATGGGTAACAAGCTTCCTGAATTAGTGGCCTTGATGGAGGAGGAACATCTGAAATATTGTGGCAGTCACAGAAACATGGTACACACAAAACCATGACTGGGACGTAAACATACCAGGATACACTGTCTACAGGAGGGGCAGGGAGGGTAAAAGAGGAGGAGGAGTAGCTCTTTACATAAGGGAAGGAATCAAAGCAACAGAACAAAAGGGTAAACAGGGAGGAGAAGAAGCACTGTGGGTCAATTTGGAGACAGGCAATGGCACCACAATCCACACAGGGGTTGTATACAGACCCCCCTCTCAGGGGGAGGAAATGGACAAGGAAATGATAGAAAGTATACTTAGAATGGCAGAAAAAGGGGAGATATTGCTGATGGGTGATCTGAATATGCCAGATGTTAACTGGAGTGCAGTTGCAGCAGCCACTTCGAAGAGTGGGGTTGTTCTAGATGCCCTACAGGGCGCATGCCTTAGACAACTAGTACTGGAACCCACTTGAGAGGGAGCAATGTTAGACCTGGTTCTCTCAAATGGAGATTGAGAGATCACAGATGTAGAAGTGGTTAGCCATCTGGGAACTAGCGACCATCGAACAGTATGGTTCACAATAAACACAGCAATAGAGTCAAGCCATACAAAGGCAAAAGTACTAGACTTTAGGAGGGCTGACTTTGCCAGAATGGGTGAATGCCTAAGGAATGCACTAGCAAATGGGCAGGAAGGAGGGGTGGAAGAACAATGGGGAATAATAAAAACTGCCATCACAGAGGTAACAAGCCTTTGTGTGACGCAAATAAACAAAACAATGTAATAAACCACTATGGTTCTCAAAGGAAGTGGCAGTGAAGGTTCAAGAGAAAAAGAAAGCATTCAGGAAGTACTAGGAATCACAGAAGGAGCAGGACAGAGAACTGTATCAGTTAAAGCAAAAGGAAGCTGGGAAGGCAGTCAGAACAGCAAAGGCCCAAACCGAGGAAAAGATAGCCAACTCAGTTAAGAAGGGGGAGAAAACCTTATCTTACTTCGAGAGGGCTCTTGCAGTAAAGTAATTACATAGGATTGGCTGACAGAGGCAGAGCCTCGGAAAAATTTCTAGCTAGCAGTCCTGGCGAGGACCACTTCGATCAGGTGACCGGTGTCAGGAGGCTAAGGTATAAAGGCGGTCCCGGATGCTCGCCTTCCTGTTCTTTCCCACAGTTAGCTTGTGCAGCGCCTCAGGAAAGTTTGTGCTTCACGGCCTTACCTCGCCGTTTTTACCGAAAATCATTCTTTTTCGACTAACGTCAGTACTAAGCGTCGGTGTATATGCGTCCCCTACACCCTCGAGCACAAGAATAAGTGCGATTCATCACGGCGTAACTACCCGCACAAGAATGACCACTTCCTGTGCCTGTTCTGCCTAAACCCGATCACCCAGTCGGAAGTGCCAGCACTGCCTCAGTTTTAACGCAGCTACCTGGAAAAGGCGGCAGCAATCCCTGGAAGCCCATATTCTAAAGAAGAAAATGAATTCTATGGAGAAGGAGCTCAAAAAACTGAGGCAGGCGTCCACTTCCCCCGAAGGCCATCGGAAGGAGAAGGAGAGGCACCAGGACAAGGGCTCCTCCACCGCGTCTCCCTCGGGAGTCACTGGGACGCAGGTAACATCTCCTCCGGGGGATCGCTCCTCAATGGCCGCCTCAGAGGTTTCCGAGGGGGTGGCTGTCCGCCCGTCTGGCTTGCGCTCGGGCCTTGCGGGCGCCTCTGGGCAGTTGGAGGCCTCCGCCCCTGGTTCGGCCGCAGGCTCGTGGCCTACCACTGTGGGCGACTCCGGTAAGCCGGGCGTCAGCTCCTCTGACATCTGCCCGGAGAGGGCCGGTAAGACGTCCGACCCTCCGGGGCAACACGCGGCCTCCTCTCCACTGGACCAGGCTGGTCACTCTACTCGACCTGCCTCTGGTGACGGCTCTCGTAAGTCGGATGTCGGCTCCTCCGGTGCCCACCGAGAGCTTGCCATTAAGCCTCATGTCGGCTCGTCCGATGTCCAGCCGGTGAGGGAACTGACGACGGCCCCCCCAGCGTCCGTCGTACCTGGTTCCCCGCAGCCTTCGCTGCCGTCTGGGGAACCAGAGTCTCCCCAACTTGACCCTTGGGACTTTTCCCTTCCGTCCCTGGGCGAAGCTGGGGATCCTTTGCCTCCGTCAGTCCTTCCTCCATCTGGGCGCTGGACCTGATATCGGCTCCTCGGACGCCCGGCTCCGCGCCCGGCCCCTCCGGCGTCGGTACCTCTGGCGCCAGGGCCTCTGCCGTCGGCCCTGGCGTCGGCCTTACCGACTCCGGAGACATTCTGCTCCTTGGGCCTCCGGGCTCTCCACTATGGACCGCCTGTGAGGGCATCCGGCCAGGCTATCTGCTCGCAGCCCCCGGCTCGGGTATCCTCCATCTTATTCGGCGGTGTGCCGAGCGCGGTATCTGGCGCCGCAGTACCCGACACCAGGCTTCCCGGCCACAGTACTCGGCGCAACAATACCTGAAGCCGAGCTACCCGCGGCGGGTTTGGATACGCTCCCATACGGTTATAACCCATATCCTTATCCCCCGCCTCCTCCTCCTCCACCGCCCTCGTGGCCGCCGGTGGACCTGCAGGAGACTCTTGCCTCCTGGTGGGCTGAGGCCAAGGCTCAGCTCACCAAAGAGGTCGAGAGACGCCTTCCGGTGATGGTGCCGTCCCAGGTTCCCGTACGTCTGAGGCGGCACACTCCCTCACCACCTCCGGACTCCAGGGGTTCTTCCGACCGGGTCCAGAGAGGGGCAGGACACGCTTCCCCGGGGGCTTCCCAAGGGGCCCGTTCCTCCCTCGGGTCGGGAAAGGGAGTCTTTCTCTTCTTCATCCTCCTCTTCACCCTCGGACTCCTCAAACTCTTCCAACAGTTGCTCAGAGAGAGACGACGAGCCTCGCTCTCCGTCGAAGCCTAGGACTCCTCGGAAGTCTCCTCCGGAGGATCCTTCTTTTACGGAGTTGCTTAGGAAAATCCAGGAGGTTCATCAGTGACACTCCCTGGAACTAGATCCTCAGCGTCTGAAACTTGCTGAACATCTGGCTCTGCCCGTGACAGCTCCTACCTTGGTGCCACCCTGGATAGAGCCTCACGCCGACCTTGTTACCACTATATGGAAACAGCCGTCGGCCTTAGCCCCACTTCTTAGGAAGTCGAACCGGCTATATCAGGCTCCAGAGGGTGTTGATTTCTTGGATTCTCACCCTCGTGCCGACTCGGTCGTGATTAGTGTCGCTCATGGCCGGTCGGCGAACCCTAAACACCTTAGCTCGTCACCTCCTGATAAGGAATCACACCTTCTGGACCAGTATGGGAGAAAGATTTACGCTTCCTCCACACTGGGGATCAGGGCCCTGAACTATGTCGGCCATATGGGGGACTACCAGAATGCCATCCTGACTCAGGCGGAAGCCAAACTGGACTCCTTGCCGGACTCCCAAGTCAAGCAGGAGTTGGCTGATCTTGTCCGCTCTGCTCGTTCGGCCAGTCGACACGTTACGTGTGACATACGATGCAGTGGACACTGCTGGGCGGAGCTCAGCTTTTGCTGTAGGCCTACGACGTCATGCTTGGCTCCGCGTGTCAGGTTTGGTCTTGGAGGTGCAATTTGCTATCCAGGAAGCACCCTTCCGGGGGTCGGTGCTTTTCGGGGGTGATGTCAAGGACATCATCACCGATTTGCAAGAGAAAGGGACGGCTCTGAAGTCAGCTGATTCCATGTGCCGTCCCTTCTCAGACGGAGATACCAAAGGCGAAACCCCAGGAAGGTGGGCCACAAAACCCGGGCCCCGCAGCTGCCAAGCCCCCGCCCAAAAGAGCGGGTGCTTCAGCTGCGGCGCTGTCCCACACCACCTGACTCCTTTCCTCTCCCATTGCCTCCGGACTCCCCGGAGGAACCGGTAGGAGGGAGGTTTTCCTTCCACCTTCCGGGATGGGAGAGGATAATCACAGATTCTTGGGTGCTCCAGCTTATAGCAGAAGGACACTCCATAGAGTTTCTTCAGAAACCACCCCGCCACCCCCTCTGAAGTCGTCGTATTCACTGGAACATCTTCTCTTGGTCCAGAAGGAAATCTCGGCTCTTCTGCTGAAGCAAGCGATAGAGCCTGTCCCCCTTCATCTACAAGGGACGGGTTACTATTCCCATTTCTTCCTGGTCCCAAAGAAGACAGGAGATCGCAGACCAATTTTGGATCTCAGTTCCCTGAATCTTTACGTAGAGTACAAAAGGTTCAGGATGCTCTCTTTACAGAGCCTTCTGCCCCTCCTCCGGCCGGGTCAATGGCTTTGTGCTCTGGATTTGCAGGATGCTTATCTGCACATTCCCATTTGCCCATCTCATCGCAAATACATTCATTTTGCGTTCAAGGGGGACCACTATCAGTTCAAGGCACTCCCGTTTGGTCTATCCTTGGCTCCCCGAGTATTTACCAAATGCCTGGCAGTGGTGGCAGCCCACCTGCGTACCAAGGGAGTGCAGGTTTTCCCGTACCTGAACGACTGGCTCCTGGCGGCCTCATCCAGGGAGGAACTCCTGCGTTTCCTCTCCCTTACCCAGCAGGTTTTTGCCTGCCTGGGTATTACCATCGACCATTCCAAGTCTCATCTGGACCCTTCCCAGAGGCGACAGTTTTTTGGGGCGATCCTCGATATGACCATGGGCAAGGCCTTCCTACCTCCGGACAGGGCGGCCACCCTTCAGACCCAAATAAGTCTGTTGTCCAACCGCAGGATGGTCTCAGCGAGGTCGGTCCTTCGCCTTCTCGGGCTCATGGCGGCTGCTATCGCGATGGTACCTCGCGTTCGACTCCACATGAGGATATCTCAGTGGACTCAACGCTCTCAGTGGGATCAGCTAGTGGATGACCTAGATCACTCAGTTCTGATCTCCTCGCCGATGATGCGAGACTTGCAGTGGTGGATGGTTCGAGAGATCCTGTTTGGGGGAGTTCCTTTCTTTCATCCTCCCCCCTCCCAGACTCTAACCACAGACGCCTCAGGCGAAGGTTGGGGAGCCCATCTAGGACCTCATTGGACCCAGGGCTCCTGGTCCAAGCTAGAACAAGCTCTCCACATCAGTGTGCTTGAGCTTCGGGCAGTGTTGTACACTCTCCAAGCCCTTCACCAATACATCCTTCCTGGCCACCTAGCCGTCCAGACGGACAACATGTGCTTGGTGTGGTACATCAACAAGCAGGGAGGGACTCGGTCCTACCCTCTATGCAGGCAGGCAATGAGGGTTTGGGATTGGGGCGACACAACACGACCTTCACCTCACGGCAGTTCACATTCTGGGAGTCGACAACACCCTGGCAGACAAGCTAAGTCACTCTTCTGCTCTGACTCACGAGTGGGAACTGGACCAAGGGGTCCTAGACAATATCTTCCAACTTTGGGGAGCACCACAGGTTGACCTGTTCGCATCCCCCCAAACGCAAAACTTCTCATCTTCTGCTCGCTCGTTCCAGAGCGAGGCGCTTTTTGGAGCGACGCTCTGTCTCTAGACTGGAAGGACAGACTCGTCTATGCCTTTCCCCCCAATTCCACTCGTCCCACGAGTCTTGCAGAAACTAGCTTCAGAAGGAGCGAGAATGATTCTGATCGCTCCTTTCTGGCCCAGGCAAATCTGGTTTTCTCTTCTACAGCAATATTCAGAGGATCCTCCTCTTCCTCTTCCTCTATCTCAAGGTTTGTTAACCCAGGATCAGGGGACCCTGGTCCATCCAGGCCTCAAATCCCTTCAAGTGCATGCATGGCTCCTGCAGACCTAGCCCAATCCCGTTTTGGAGTGTCTCCCAAAGTTGCGGAGATTTTAGTGGAGGCCAGAAAACCCTCCACCAGATCCACTTATGCCATGAAGTGGAAAAGATTCACTATTTGGCCGCTTCCAAGAACGTGGAACCTTTCTCCTGTTCAGCGGGGCTTCTGAGTGAGTATCTACGTCATCTGTTTGACCTGGGTCTCAGCCATTCCTCTCTGATGGTACACATGGCGGCTATTTCGGCCTGTTGTGTTCCCTTCGCAAACAAAGCTTTTTCTCAACTGGAGGTCTCCAAGACCTTTCTCAGAGGGGTCCTCCATCTGAGGCCCCCCTATCCATACTCCTGCTCCCCCTTGGGACTTGAACTTTGTTCTCAAGAAACTTACTCATCCTCCCTTCGAACCTGCAGCTTCTGCGGATTTGAAGTTCCTTTCGTGGAAGACGCTGTTCCTGGTGGCCATTACTTCGGCTTGAAGAATCTCCCAGCTCCAGGCCCTGATGTGTAAAATCCCCTACTTGATTTTTCACAAGGAACAAGTTGATTTTCGCACGAATCCTAAGTTTCTCCCTAAAGTAGTAGCCGAGTCTACCTTAAATCAGTCCATAGAGTTACCTGCCTTTTTTACGCAGTACTCTAATCAAGGGGAGTATTTACTCCATACTATGGATGTTAACCGGATTCTGAGATACTACACCAACAGGACGGAAAATCTCATAAAGACTGATCAGTTGTTCGTCTCTTTTGCTCACAAAAGAGAAGGCAATGCTGTTTCCAAGCAATGCCTGTCTAAGTGGTTGGCTCATTGCATCACTTTCTGTCATGACAAATACAACAAGACCCTCCCGGGTCAAGTCAGAGGCCACTCCACAAGAAGCGGCTTGTTTCAAGAATGTGTCTGCGGCAGACATCTGCGCTGCCGCCACCTGGACTTCTGTCCATACCTTTTCGAAACACTACAGTTTGGATGTTGCCTCTCGCCGTAGAGCAGGCTTCGGCTGGCTGTTTTGCAAGGCCTCCTATCTTGAGACTTGCACAACCAGAACTACCTTTGGAGTAGTTTTCCTCCTCCGGTGCCTCTCTTTGTTCCAGACTGCTTGGGATTCAGTCCTATATGTAATTACCTGCAAGAGCCCTCTCGAGTAAGATAGGACAGTTACGTAAGAACTTACCGTAACAGTAGATCTTCGAGAGGCTCTTGCAAGTAACTCTCTCCCCCTCCATCCCCTAGGCTTTTTCAGCTCCTTTTCCATTGAGGAAGATGTCCGGTCCTCTCTCGTCCGGCCTCTTTTGGCCTGTGGCGGGAAAGAACTGGAAGGCGGGCGTCCGGGACCGCCCCTTTATACCGGCGTCTCCTGACGCCGGTCACCTGATGGAGCGGTCCTCGTCAGGGACTGCTAGCTAGAAATTTTTCCGTCGGATCCTGACGCCTGCGGCGTCAGTCCTATATGTAATTACCTGCAAGAGCCTCTCTCAAGATCTACTGTTACGGTAAGTTCTTACATAACTGTACTTTATAGGTACATCAGGGAGCAAAGGAAGACCAAGGGAGGGATAGTGAGGCTTAATAAAGCGGAGGGGGTGGGCATAGGGTGACTCGAAAAAGGCAGAGATACTAAATAAATATTTTTGCTCAGTATTTACAAATGAAGAGGGGGAGGTACCTAAAACAAACAATAGAAGCACTCTGGATACAGAAGTTGATACCAGCCCATTTGCAGAAGAAAGGGTTCTGAAAGAACTCTTAAAACTGAAGGTGGACAAAGCAATGGGGCCTTATGGGATTCATCCCAGAATTCCAAAATAACTAAGGGTAGAACTAGTGACACCACTGACTACCCTCTTTAACAAATCATGGGAGGATGGGGTGGTACCAGAGGACTGGAGGAGGGCAGATGTGATTCCCCTTCACAAAAGTGGGAGCAAGGCAGAAGCAGGAAACTACAGACCTGTTAGTTTAACCTCAGTGATAGGGAAAATGATGGAATCACTTCTGAAGGAAAGAATTGTTGAGTATCTAGAGGCCAGAGGGGCACAGGACCCAAGGCAGCATGGATTCACAGTGGGAAGGTCATGCCGGACGAATCTGATAGATTTCTTTGACTGGGTGACCAGAGTAGTAGATCAGGGAGGGGCTGTGGACATGGCCTACCTAGACTTTAGCAAGGCATTTGACAAAGTCCCACACAAAAGATTAATATACAAGTTAGCCAGCCTGGGAGTGGGTCCCAAGATGACAGCCTGGGTAAAGAATTGGCTGGAGAATAGGACACAGAGAGTAATAGTAAATGGAGTCCACTCTGAAGAAAGTGGGGTTACTAGTGGGGTACTGCAGGGTTCAGTATTAGGACCGGTCCTCTTCAGTGTCTTTACAAGTGACATTGCAGAGGGACTGGAAGGAAGAGTATGTCTCTTTGCAGATGACACAAAGATCTGCAACAGAGTTGATGCACAAGGTGGGGTGGAAAGGATGAGAAGGGACTCGGCAAGGTTAGAGGAATGGTCAAATGTATGGCAGCTTAGATGCAATGCTAAGAAGTGCAAGGTAATGCACCTGGGAAACAAAAACCCAGGGGAAGAGTACACAATGGGGGGTGAGATACTAACAACAACAAAATGGAAAGGGACCAAGGGTAGTCATATCAGATGACCTAAAGGTGGGCAAGCAATGAGAGGGCAGCAAGGAGGGCTGGGGGATACTGGGATGCATAGGAGAGGCACCACCAGTAGAAAACAGGAAGTTATTATCCTTCTGTACAGACAGCTGGTGAGACCCCATCTGAGTACTGCATGCAGTTCTGGAGACCCAATCTCCAAAAAGACATAGACAGGATGGAAGCTGTCCAGAGGAGGGCAACTAAAATGGTGCAGGGTCTGACCCGAAGACATATGAAGAGAGACTAAAGAAGCTTAATGTGTATAGCCTCGAGGAAAGGAGGTGGGGGGACATGATAGAAACTTTCAAGTACCTCAAGGGAATCAACAAAGTCCAAGAGGGTAGCATCTTTCAAAAAAGAGGTGTGCAAGAACAAGGGAGCACAATTTGAAGATAGAGGGGGGGGCTCAGAGGTAATTTAAGGAAGTATTTTTTCACAGAGAGGGTTGTGGATGCATGGAATGGCCTTCCGGAGGAGGTTGTGGAGTCAAAAACAGTGGTGGAATTCAAGCATGCATGGGACAGTCATAAGGCAATTCTAGGGGGTGAGGGTAGGAAGAAGTAGGCTGCTGGTTAACTAGGATCTGCAGCTTATCCATTAGGTAGGGAAATGGGCAGACTGGGTGGGCCAAGCGGTCCTCATCTGCCATCAAATTCTATGTTTCTGTGTGACATCACTGCTACTTAGGAACAGCCACTCAGTAGCTGCCAGGTCAGTCACCTGTGATGTCACTGTCAGTGAGATCACAATGCTGATGATGATGTGGGGGTTAAAAATAGATATGTCAGCTGCCAGGCTGAGAGCTGTTCCATGCATGCAACACAATATTATCACATAGAAGACTCTAATGATCTAAAGGAAAATACATTAGAAATAAAAAAAGTTACAACTGATTACTTCTTAGAATTGGTACTATTTTCTTGTCTGCCCGTTTTGTTTCCACTGTGGCTAAGGTTTATCGCCTCTTTGTTTTCTGATTGGCAGCCTTTCATATTATCCCCATGATGGGGCCTCCACCTGAAACCAGGTCCAGAGCTCTGAGCAGGGAGACAAGGTCGGCCTCAGTGCAGTCTCCCATGACCAAGAGAAATCTTCCCGAGTCCCCCATCCCCACTTCCTCTGATCTAGACCTCTGCCCACTCCACCATTCTGTCTGTCGTGGAGCTTAGGTACATGTCACATATGGTTACGGATGTGCATCAGTGCTGCTTCAAGCCAGCTTGTAGGGGTTACTGAATGGTAAATATCCCCCTCCCAGGAATCTGAGTATGCATCTGCAGCATGCTTGAGACTCCTCCTAGCCCAGGGGCAGTAAGTCAGATTCACAGTGCGTACTGGGTCACCCACATGGCAGATTTCAGTCTTTAGGATTATATACAGTAGCCCTAGCTGCTTTTCAGCAGGAAATTGTTTTGGCAAAAACTTTAATTAGCAGACCAGGGGGAGACTCCCAAGTGTATGCTTGGCATGAAAATTATTTAATGGTATGAAAATAAAGAATGCAACACATTTCCATTTTTTTTCACTTGTTTTTTTCTTGCCCCCCCCCAAACTTCTCTGTTCTGGTAAGGTTCCTTTTCTCTCATCATGTCACACCTTTATGTTTTTAGATTGTAGTGGGTCAGCTTTGGTACAGTAAAATTGAATCCAGCAGAACTTGGTTGTGTATCTACTAAGTCAAACCCCACACGATTAACAGGCCAAAATGTATTTTTCTAGTAAGCAAGGATAATGACCGGGGTAGAATTTAAGGGGGAAAAAGTGGTATTCTTGGCAGAAAACCAGGATCAGAATTTTGGTATTCCGCCCAGTTTCCGTAGGTTTTAACATGTTTTCAAGTACAGAATTTGAAATGATTAAAACCTCTAAATGAATACACTTGACAGAAAGAAATGACTGTATCTCTTTTTATTCAAGTGCAAAAATCCCCACGTAATCCCACACATTGCCCAAGGTGTGGGTAGTAGGGGAATAAATCTCTATCTTGTCCTGACCAACACCTCCCCTAACTGGATCATGCACCTGTTCCCTCCCAGTGGATCTTACTTGACGTGGCGACGTCCTTCACACACCACCACCTGTAAATCCCATCATAGCTTGGTCTTCAGGTCTGTGTGCCCCACCTCTCTTTGTGTCATGGCTCACCTGCACTCCCCACCGGACCTGCCTCTCTCTCTCTCTCTGTCCCATTGATCCTGGTGGCTGACTTGGCAGTCCTGCCTGATGACCTCATGGATTCCATCCTGACCTTGGCCTGCCCATCCTTCCCTGTATCCTATGCTGGGCATGGGCAGCCTGCATCAGTAACCTTCCGAATCCTGACCCACCGACTATCACATAAATCTTGTCTACCTGCCCATCTTCCCCCTGGATTCTGGCCCTGGTCTATGTACCCCCATCCTGGCTTACCTTACTGTGCCCAATCTGACAACCCCTGCACATTGCCACATCATGTAATTTTATTACAGTTATTCTGAGGCCAGGGTATTGATTGCAGTTCTGCTCACCGTCCAACCACAAGCTGTATTGTTTATCAGACTGTTAAGCAGCTACTGTGCTACAGCACCTAGCCACAATGCAAAGTAAAAGTCAGGGATCAGGCAGGCACACATGCCGTTGTAATTTGTGTTGAATGATTCAAAACCAGACTTATCCATGATCTTACCTTGTGCCCAGTTTGCCCATCAAGTTAAAACACATTTGATCCTGGGCCAGCAGCATGGCCGACAGAGTGAACTCTGTCCCGTTCCTCACCTCAGTGGCTATATATTTGTCGCGTCAGATGGTTAACACTGACTCAAACTGTGGGGTGGGAGGAATGGAGTTATTCTTTTTCACGCTCTCCATCAGTCTAGTTAAATACAATGTTTCTGGCATGGAATGAGAGTGTGTGTGTCCCTGAAAACGTCTCGGGTCAAGTGCTTCAATAACAAAAGCTACTGTTAGTGCAAGAGGCCTTGTACAGAACAGTGCCTGCATGGGTGCCTAATATATTTTATAATAGTTCCTTTCAGCATCTACACATTGCCCTCTCTAAAATAATGTCTTGTGCATATTCCTTTTTTTCGTGATAAGTTTATGTTTTCAGTAGAACAGTTGGAGCCAGGCGTTGATAATATTAAAGTAGAAAAGACTGTAGATCCCAGTAATATCCTAAATTAGATTTTGAAGGAGGGATAAAGTCTTGGCCCCTCCTTTGTATCGATTGTTAGTGTTTCCTTCCATGTTTAAGGGTGTTTTTCCTCCTTCATGGAAAGCTGTGACTGTTGTTGACTTCCGAAAAGTTAATCCTGTGACAAATTAAAAAATGATTTAAGACCAATATCTTTGACCACAGTGGCAGAAAAAAGTTTATATGGGTTTTATTTACAATTTGATATGGGAACATTTCAAAAATCTTATAGATGATAATCACTTTGGGACAGTAGGAGGAAGTTCAACAGTTCATGCTATAATCAAATTCATGCATCTGTGCTATAGTGCAGTAGAAAATAATCAAGTCTGTAGATCGGTTTTCATCCATTTTTTGAAAACCTTTGTTCTAGGGACGTGGATATAATGATTTTACTTCGAGAGGGCTCTTGCAGTAGGTATTTACCATTAGGACTGCCTAGTAGGACACGAATAATTTAGCTAACGGTGTCTGGTGGGGACCCGCTCACCAATGTCCGTGACTGACGTCAGTGTCACTCTGTATAGTGGGCGGTCCCCGGCCCACCCTCCAGTTCTTTCCCGCCGTTGACCTGTGCATGTCGGACCTCGTGGAGAGCGCTGCTACAGTTTGACCACCATTTTGGCTGAGTATTCATCTTAGATTTTTCTTTAATTTCTTATCTCTTTTAGTAAATATTTTTGTGCATGTCTTCTCTGATACCTCCCAAGTCACATAAGAACAAGTGCGATTCCTGTGGTACACAACTCCTGCATAAGGGCGACCATTCCCTCTGCCTCTTCTGCCTAGGTCCGGAACACCAGACCAAGGACTGGGAGGCTGGCCTGAACTTCAGTCAGGCCACACAGAAACGCAGACAGAAAGCCCTTAAGGCCCATGTTTTGAAGCTGAAAATGGCATCGATGGAGAAGGAGCTGCAGAAACTGTGGAGTGCATCTTCCTTCCCTTCTTCAGACTCACACTGACATAAATGGAAGGTGAAGCACCGGGACCAGGATAGGTCCCTGTCTCATCCGTGGCTCCCTCTGGGGACGACCAGCGGCCCTTTTCCTCCGGGAAGGGTGCCGCTTCGGACAAGCCTGCTTTGACCCAGGAGCAGCCCTTGGTGCTTCGTCTGAGTCTCCTGCCATGCTTAGGCCCCTCATAACCAAAGGGTCTGAGTCTGCTGGCAGGGCTGATAAGTTTCTTGTTGGAACCTCTGATGAGTGTCCAGCACAGGCTGATAAGTTGGGCACTGGAAGACACGGTGACCGTCCAGCCATAGCTGATAAGCTGGATGTCGGTTCTTCTGATGTCCACACAGCCCAGGCGCTTCCGTCAGGCTCTGACGAAAGTCCCAATGTGACCATCCAGCGCCCGCTGCTGCTTTGGCCACAGCCCTCCCTCGCAGGCTCGCCTGATCTGGGTACTCCTCTTCCCCCTCTGGCCTCTCCCAGAGCCGGAGTTGGAAGGATATTAGCCTGACGATACTGTTTCAGGGTCACAGCTGGACATCCTTGTGAATCCCCTGGTCGGCCCAAGGACCCTCCGTCCTGGGCTTCCTGGGCAGAGCCCTCTGCCACCCCGCCTCTGCCGGAAGGACCCTCCGGGATGTCGTCGGGCTCAGTCTCTAGTGGCCCTCTGCCTGACTATCTACCCTCAAGACCTTCCTACCCTCCTTTCAGGCCTCCGTCTGGCCTTGCGGCTCCTCTGTAAGGGCCATCGTTGGATTTACAGATGCACGGCTACCAGCCGCCGTGTTACCCTGTCCCCGGATATCTTCCACCGGGGTACCAGACACCAGGTCTCCCTTCGCTGGGGTACCTGCCGTTGGGCTATGCGCCTAACTTCTGTACACCAGGCTATCCGCCGTCAGGGTACCAGACATCAGGATACGCCCCTGGTTTTCAGCCGGTGTACCAGCCTCCACTGCCCCCACCTCCGCATCCCTAGCCTCAGGCGGACTTCAGGGCCATCCTCCAGTCCTGGTGGGCTGAGACCAAGTCCCGATTGGTGTTGGAGTTTGACAGTCGTCATCCGGTGGCAGCCTCTACTCTGGCATGCCTGGATCGGACGCCTAGGTCTCCTTTGCTGGTGGAGTCCCACTCTTACACGTCAAGCCTGGTGAAAGGGGTAACTCCTGACACTGAAAAGGGTAGGCTTCCTATTACTTTTATGGAGGTCCCCCGCACCAGGGTTCGATCTCCAGTCCGGACTCACTCGTCTGAGTCGGACTTAGATTCCGATTCCTCTGCTCCGCCTTTTGGCCTTGAGACTCCTCCACCGGACGAGCCTAAGTCAAAGAAATCGCCAAAGTCTCCTCCGGAGGACCCTTCATTCACAGACCTCCTCAAGAAGATTGCGGAGGCCTATTAGTGGAAATCTGATGATCAGGACCCCAAACGCAAGAGACTGGCCTAGCATTTGGATATGCCAGAGTTGTCTCCAGTCCTCATGCCTCCCTGGTTGGAGCCTCATGAAGACTTAGCCACTACCATTTGGCTGATGCCTTCGTCCATTCCTGCCATAGCCAAGAAGACGGACAGGACCTATCATATGCCAGAGGGCAAGGACCACCTGAACGCCCACCCTAAAGTCGACTTGGTGGTCATTAGCGTGGCCCACGACCGATCCGCTAAACCTAAACACATGAGCACTTCTCTGCCTGATAAGGAGTCAAAGCAGCTCCACCAATTTGGGCAGAAATTTTATTCCTCTTCCACGTTGGCTGTTTGCGCTCTAAACTATGTGGCTCACATGTTGGTGTTCCAAAAGTCAATTTTTCACAAATTCGAGCTGGTCATTGAGGCCATGCTGGACTCTGAAGCGAAGGAAACACTTTCCGACACAATTAGGTCAGTTAAGATTGCTTGTCGCCACTCTCTGAGGGCAACCTACAACGTGGTTGACTCCTTGGCTAGGGGTATGGCCACTGCTGTCAGCCTGAGGAGGTATTCCTGGCTCAGAGTTTATGGGCTGGCACCTGATGTCCAGGCTGCCATCCAGGATGCCCCCTTCCGGGGTTCTGTCCTCTTCGGAGGAGATGCCCAAGACATCATTACAAACCTCCAGGACAGGGGGAAGGCCTTACATTCAGTGCAGACTATGTATCGCACTGGCTGCAAGCCCAAACAGCCTTTTCGTCGCCAACAGAGACGGCAGACGAAAGAACACCAGTAGGCCAGACGTAAAGCCAAACGTCGGCCCCCCTCAGCCACCTCCACCCCTATAGCCAAGAGCCAGAGAGCTTTAGGGACAGCCTTCTCCAACTCTCTCTCCGCCTCTTCACTTGTGGTCCGCCTCCCCTCCTCCTCCGTTGCGGTTGGAGGATTTGGTGGGTGGAAGGTTCGCCAGTCATCTGGCAGGATGGGAGGCGATCACCACAGAGTCGTGGTTCCTGCAACTGGTATCTCAAGGCCACATGTTAGAGTTCCTGGAGAGACCCCAAGACAACCCTCCGGGTCACTCACATTATCCAAAGGCACACATTTCCTTGATCAGAGAGGAGACAGAGGCTGTTCTGCAAAAAGCAGCCATAGAGCCCGTGCCGCCAAACCAGATAGGAAGAGGATACTACTCTTACTTCTTTCTGGTCCCCAAAAAGATGGGAGATTTAAGCCTGCCCAGTCATATGCTGCAGAGGCAGCCCATTCATTGAATCGAGGAGGAATTTCAATAAGAGAGGCAAGGGGTTAGGCAAACATCGCTTCTGAGGGACTTTATGTAGGAGGAATGAACGAACCTGCAAGCATCAAAAGTGCTCCCAGTTTGTCAAGGGAAACATGGCTTGTAATTGGACAAACAATGGAACACCTTAGGAGTCCAAAAATTGAAAAATGTACGATTAGCCCATTTGGTGCCAACGTGAGTAAGTTTGGTCTGTTCTTGATGGGAGGACTTCCGCTTGAGTTTTATTCTTAACTTTGATTAGTGATTTGAATGTGGGTTGTAATATAACAGTGGTAGCGTCAACATGTTTAATAAGGTCATTCCTGAGCACTGTAATGGCTGTATGCAATATTTTTAACACTGTCTTGGTTTGGAGTTGGGTTTACGAATGCAGATCAATCCTATTAAAATTAAAGAGAAATATTTTTCTTCTAATAAGTGTGTGAGTTAGTCTTTGATCTGTTTTTAAGATGGGGCAAGGGGAGAGAATGACTTTTGTTAGCATTTTGGGGATTCTAATATCAGACAACTTAAAGTGAACTAAATAAATTTGATATGCAGAGTGGATGAGACACTTTTTTTTGGGTGCTTAGAAGAGCTGGAATTAGCAATCCCGGGGCCAGATTCACAAAACTTCGTCTGCATGTAAACCCAGTTTACCCAGGGCAAACTGTGTTTTGTCTGGAGTTGGTAGTCACAAAGCTCAGTTTGCCCCTGCAAACTGGGTTTGCACTCAGACAGAGTTATGAGGGGGGCCGCAGTGCAAACGGGGGGAGAGGACCTGCACATCCCCGCAGTGCAAATCACAAAGTTTTTGCGATATCCCTTGTGTGGAGAAATTACTGCTGTAAGAGGACTAAACCTCGCTTTCAGAACCTCGTGTAACACTGCTGACCAAAACCTGGTGGTAATCTGCGCAAGCCTAGCAGTTGGCGGAGGTACTGGCGCCCCCCCCTTCTCTGATCGCTGTCCCCAAAGAAATAGTTTCCCCAGTAGTCTAGGATCCCTCCCTGAACACCAACCCAATAAGAGAAAGTTTTTTTTTCTTTCCATAGTGTAGGGTCTCTGCCCCCCCCACCCCCGTCACCAATCGCCATCCCCATAGTTGATATAAATTTTCCATGGTGCAGTGGTGCTCTCCCCCGCCCTGATTGCCGACTGGCGCCTGATCAATTCTCATCTAGAAACAAATTAATTACTTCTCACTCCACTCCATCCAGACATTTGTACACATCTGAGTTTGGTTATACTCACGTCACTTTCAAAATGAGGAGTACAGTACTCATCCCAAAAAATCTTATGTAGAGCCCTGGCCGACCCCATATGCTGTCACAATTTTCCATAGTGTAGTGGTGCCCTCCCCCGTCCCATTCTCCCGGCCTTATATCCAGGGCTTGACAGATCCTATAGCCCGACATCCCAGGCTATCATTCTAAACTCCGGGACAAGCACTTTGATGAGAGCTACTTGTCCACGGACAAGTATGGTTTTAAAAACCAAAAAAACTTTTTTTCTGCAGTTGCTTAAGTTTTCCAGCAGGGTGTGCTGGTGGGTTGCGAGGTCAGATTGTCCTGGTGGTCATGTGACCCACCAGATCGCCGGGAGCTGATCCACGTGACAAGAGACCAGAAGAGCGTGCCGCCAAGATGAGAGAGAGAGAGAGAGAGAGCAGGGAATACGGGGAGTGAGTGGCTGGCAAATGGAGAAGGACTAGAGTCTTCGGACCAGTCAGCACTGAGCAGGGAGGCACATAGCAGTCAGAATGGCAGGTCATACCTCCGATGGTATGATCAGCCTGAGGGAAAGTGAGACCTGTTGTCCATTTGGGGGTAATCAGAGGCACACTTTCACGTTATTCTTTCCATAGTGTAGGGTAATCATATCAGATGACCTTAAGGTTAGCAAGCAATGTGAGAAGGCAGTAGGGAGGGCCGGGGGTATACTGGGATGTATAGGGAGAGGCATCAGCAGCAGAAAACAGGAAGTTGTTATCCCTCTGTACAGACAGTTGGTGAGACCCCATCTGGAATACTGTGTCCAGTTCTGGAGACCCCATCTTCGCAAGGATAGAGGCAGTCCAGAGGAGGGTAACTAAAATGGTGCAGGGTCTGCAAGAGAAGCCGTATGAGGAGAGACTAAAGGAGCTTAATATGTATACCCTTGAGGAAAGAAGGGAGAGGGGGGACATGATAGAAACTTCAAGTACCTCAAGGGAATCAACAGTCCAAGAGGGTAGCATCTTTCAGAAAAGAGACTTGCAAGAACAAGAGGACACAATTTAAAGATAGAAGGAGGGCGGTTCAGGGGCAATGTGAGGGAAGTATTATTTCACAGAGAGGGTAGTGGATGCATGGAACAGCCTTCCTGAGGAAGTTGTGGGGTCTAAAACTGTGGGAGAATTCAAGAATGCATGGGACAGTCATAAGGCAATTCTTGTGGGGGGCAGGAAGATATAGGCTGTTGGTTAACTAGGATCTGCGGCCTATCCTGTAGGTAGGGAAATGGGCAGACTAGATGGGCCTAGCGGTCCTTATCTGCGGTCAAAGTCTATGTTTCTATGTTTCTAACTAGGGAGAGGACATGTGACCGATTGTGTGCTTCAGTGTGGACTGTGGAAAGTTGAAAAGCAAAAAAAAAAAAAAACCACTTTATTTGTTGTTACCCATTTTACTAGGGAAGGGAATTTTTGTACACAGGAGAAAAAAACAAAACATGTTGGGGTGGGGGTGGGAAGAAATATTGTCAGGGAGCCGGAGGGTACCCGGAGTGACTGTAGTGAGCCAGGGGAGGGAAGGGCTGGAGGCACGGGGCGCGGTAAGATCTGTCTGCCAACCTAGTGCAGAGCACACTGTGTAGATTCAGACTGCCTTTAAGTTTTACCTTAAATAAATCTGCCCCTTCAAAAAAGTTAACTAATGGACTGACCAAAAAAAAGGAAGAAAGTTTGTTGGTGTTGGATTGGGCAAGGGTCGGGATCTCCAGGACAGATACAGAGGAGAGGGACACCGAGCAGCAGTAAAAGAGGAAAGAGAAAGAGAACAGACTGAGCCAGGTTAAAGCCAGACGTTCCAGAGCTGAGCAAATTAAAAACAGTAAGTAAGCATTAAGCCACGAGAAAGGATGGGTCTACTGTGGAATTAATCCGTGGTTTGGGGGGGTTGGGCATGCAACCATGGATTAATTCCACAGTAGACCCATCCTTTCGCAGGGTTTTATTTAACTCTAAAAATTGATTAGCATTTTGCTCATAAAAGTGCTAAAACTTTGTGAAAATACATAGCTCTTGCCTCACTGTGTTTAACAAACACAGCACTTCTAGAAAATCTATATAAATACTTTCTGTACAGTTAGTATCGTCCCAAGAAAAAAAAACTGCTAATCAATTATTTAAAATCCTGTTTCGAGTAGCTTAATGCTCTTGTAACAAGGCATTCACTCTATTACTGTTTAACTTTTGTAATAATATTGTTGGATTCAAGAAATACACTGACAACGACTGTTATGGTTGAATTTTTTGTCTTGACTTTGTTCACTTTCAACATCTACATGTGGAACACAAGTTCCGCTTCCAAAGCTTAGCAATAGCGTGGTCATCCAAAAGTTAGATTTTTGTAACAATTCTTTAACATACACAATCTAAGCAGTTATTTCTTTTGGAAAAACCACTTACAGTTCTCTGTACTCGTTGCTCGAAAATCTTCTACGCTGCTATTGAAGACGTACATTAAATGCATGCTGGGATTAATCGCGTCATTACAATTTACATGTGGACTTCCTTTACACTGTTTACAAGTGTGCGGCTCAGGAAAGGTCAGACTTCTTCGGTACGATGCGAAGAACAACAACCAAACAACATTTAACGACACTTTGGCATGTAAAAATTAGCTTCTTTTTAATATGACACGGATGAAAATTATGCATTTAAAACATTCTCGTTTTTAATATGACACATATTTTATGGAGACTGTGGGGCTCTTTCAGGTGAGCCATAATACTTAGAATTCACTGTGCCATACATTGTCAGGTTCTGTAAATTAAACGGACTCCACTGATTCACTCCACTCAGGTTTACATTGCTTAGAGGACCCTGAATTTCGCTGTCTTTACTCACAATCCATTAGGGTGGGTGGGGATGACAACATACACTGCCACTACATTGTGTGGTTCACTATGGTACTACAACAGCAACTATGGGTCTACTAGGAAATTAGACCATGGTTGCTGTGTGGTCACATGTTGCTATTTATCCAATAATGCTGCTGTATTTCTGTTGCTTTATTAATGCCCTGTTACAAAATAAAATAATGGGCATCTCTAAGGGGATAAATATTAATGGAAGGGGAGGGAAGAGAGAGGGTTGGAATTTGCAAACTAAGTAAACTTAACTACAGAAAAAGGCAACAGTTTCTACTGTTACAAATGTAACTGACTAAACAGAGCAAATGTGCCCCCCCTTCTAAAAAAAAAAACTGCAACTACGGGGCACAGTGTTACCATCACAGCTCCGCATTCGGCAAAAATAAATAAATAAATAACAGACTGCTCTAAGGAGATGAATATTAATGAAAGGGGAGGGAAGAGAGAGAGAGAGAGAGTTGGGATTTGCAAAGTGAACTAAACTGCAGAAAAAGGTAACAAATTCAACTGTTACCAGCATAACTAATTGTAGTCTAAGCACTGGGAGTTGGAGAGGAGATTCAAATGGGGAAGAGAGAAGGGTTGGGTTAAAGGGGCACTGTGTGTGTGTGTGTGTGTGTGTGTGTGTGTGTGTGTGTGTGTGTGTGTGTTTACCTTACCATTACAACTCCGCATTTGGCAAAACAAAAGCTTAAGTGGACGTAGACGGATTGGGAAACTAAAGGAAGAAAGAGAGAGAGGGCTGGGCAAAGTTTGTGTTGCCCTAAGAAAACTAAAAGGCCGAAACTATTACCAAGTGAGCAGTATTTGGCTAAAAGCAGTCTAAGAACAGTGAGATTCACATAAAATATTAAAGGAAAGAAAGAGGGGTTGCGCTTTGTGTTGTCCTAAGAGAACCAAAGTGCAGTAACTGTTACCATCATGCATCACAATTGAACATTTGGCAAACAGCAGACTAAGGACCGTCAGATAAAATAATATAGGAAGGGAAAGGGTGAGACCGAGCAGTTAAACTTCAGGAAGAGAGCAAGAGTTGGGCTTTGGGCTTCATGTTGCCCTAATGAGAATGTAGAGGGCAGAAAGGTGTGACCTAAAATTTGGCAACAGCTGCCTAAAGAACTTAAAGGAAAGGACCAAACCAAGCAGTAAAGTCAAGGAAGAAGAGAAAGAGGGTTGGGCTTTGTTGACCTGACAAAGGTAAAGGCAAAGTGTGATAAGTACAACTGATCTTAAACACAAAAGCTGCTTAAAGAGCAGCATCCTAGTAGCTGCCTGCCCCAGCCCCTTTGATGACTTACCCCTTCAGACATCTGCCTACGAAGAGTGGCAGAAAAGCTCCTTTTGTAGTTAAAGTTTAAACAGCATGAAGTCTTGCTGTATTCAGACATAATGCAGTTAGCCTCAGCACTTGAACTGCCCCAGAGAGGAAAGAGTTAACTCCATGCAGAAGCATGGAACATTGAGCTCGAGCTCGGTTTTCAAACCTTTGTCTGTGGTACTTTCCAGTGTAACCATCAGATTCTGTACTCCGCCTAACAGTGAAGTCGCGGTTTGGTATAGTAAAGCGTTCGGTTTAAAAAACATTTCTTTATTGTTTTTTTGGATTTCCAGCCTCTGTCTTTGGTTCAGGTAGTGTTGTAGATAGGTAGTGACTGTGTTTTTATTTTAGGAAATCGTTTGTCTCTTCAGTTTCTTTCGGTTGGTCTGGTTAGGAACCGACCTTGTGAATTCCCTAATTTTAAATATCTTTCAGGGATTAGTGTGGTGTTCTGGTACCGATTGGTTTCAAAAGAACCGGGCTTTTCCTCGGTTCTTTTCCAAACCCATGACACAGTTGTTACCGATCGGTTGGTATTACCTGGCTTGAAAGCTTCTATAGGGTAATTTTGGTAGGTTGGCCATGTCTGAGAAACCAAAAAAGAAAACTGGTCCCACTGGGTTTCAACACTGTACTGAGTGTGGGGAGGCCTTTGCCAAGGCCGACCCCCACCTCATCTGTGTTTATTGTCTGGGGTTTGATCACCTCCAGTCAGACTGCCAAATTTGCAGAAACTTTCCCAAAACCACTCTAGAAAAAAGACTGAGTAGGTTGAGGGAAAGGGAGGCCGAGAAGTCCGTGGATCTGGATGGCCAGCCCGGTTTGGTTGCGTCCGAACCTGAGGAGGTGCCTACTAACCTGGGTGATATCTCTTTGGGCAAAAGGAGATCTGACTCTGAGGGATGATTCCGTCAAAAAAGAAAAAGTCTCCCGGTTCAGATCCAGTACCGCATACTCCAACTGCGGATGAGATAGCCAAAGTGATTAGTATTGTCCAGTCGCTTTGCCCGGTTCCGTCTGAACCAGCACCACTGGTTAGGCGGTCAGTTCGGTCGGAACCGGCCCCCTCAGATTACGATCTGGATGCTTTCTATGAGGAGTGGGAGGGAGACGAAGATTATCCCGACGATGATGATAACGACCGGGGGGGTCTGGATGTGCCCATTGAACCGGACATCTCCCCAGACAGGCCTTTTGATATCTCTCCTCCCAGGCTCTCTGAGTCCCTTTCACACTTCTTGTTTTACAAGAAGGTGGCCCAAACTCTCCAGCTCCCTATGGTTGAAGCTGCTGAGGAGGAGGAGGAAGAGCCTGATTTTGTGGAGATGATGGACATCCCAGAGTCCAAAAGGTTGTCTATTCCCCTTCATAAGTCCTTGGGGGAAACAGACACAAAAGATTCTACAGACTCCTAACTCTTTACCTCCTGTAGATGAAAGAATGGACAGGAGGTATATGTTACCAGGCTCAGCTGTGGAGTTCCTTTATTCACATTGCAGCCATGTTGGGGTAGTGCAGGCTGCAGCCTGTGACAGGGCAAACATTCCTTTGGCTTCACACACCCCAAACAAGGACTCCAGGAATGTTGATGCCATGGCCAAAAAACTACACTTGGCATCTTCTTTGGGACTCAGGCAGGCAAATTATATGGCCTATACAGCCAGGTACCAGAAGTCCAGGTGGGACACGGTTCTGAAACTGGCTCAACAGGCCTCCCCCCAGCTAGCCAAAGAGCTGGAGGAGGTGGCTGCAGATGGAATTGGGGCATCCAAAGTACAATTTCACACTGCTGTGGACTCCAACAATGTGGCACCCAGAGTCATGGCTACATCTGTGTCTCTCAGGAGGCATGCTTGGCTCAGATGTACTAGCCTATCACAGGTCACCCAGTCTTAAGGCTATGGATTTTCCTGTAGTTGGTAACTCTCTGGGGAGCAGACAGAGGCTTACATGAAAAAAATGGATGAATACAGGACAACTTACAGGAGTGCACAGGCCAAGGAAAGGCAAGCCACTCCTCAAAAGCAGCAGTCCAGGGGCAGGGGCTCCTGTTTTCAGAATGTTTTTCAAATGTCTGCTCCACATTAACCCTCCCTTTAGGGAGCCTACTCCGCCTTGGGATCTTAATGTCTGCATTGCTCAGCTCATGCAGCCACCCTTTGAGCCCATGGCTTCAGCTGAATTGAAGTACTTCACCTGGAAAACTGTGTTTCTGGTAGCTATTACTTCTGCTAGGCGGATTAGTGAATTACAGACCCTGTCAGTCGAACCTGACTTCATATCTTTCCATGGGGATAAAGTGGTCCTAAGAACTAATAGGAAGTTCTTGCCTAAAGTGGTATCGGATTTCCACCTAAACAAGTCCATATCGCTCCCTGTGTTTTTCACTGACCATTCTTCTTCAGGGGAAAGAAGATTACACAGTTTGGATGTTAAAAGGGCTCTCTTAGCTACTACATAGAGCATACTAAGGCACACAGAAATGACTGTCTTCAATTGTTTCTCACTTATGGTGAAGTGGGGAAAGGTAAGCCTGCCACTAAAAGATCTATTGCCAGGTGGATTGTTTCTTGTATACAATTCTATGACAAATTGGGGTAGAACACCCACTTCAGGCCTGAGGGCTCACTCCACTAGGGGTACAGCTGCCTCTCTAGCTGCGGCCAGAGATATTCCCTTGTTAGAGATCTGTAAAGCAGCCACCTGGAAAACAGTACATACATTCACCAAGCATTACTCCCTGGACATCCAGGCTAGGAGTGATGCTAGGTTTGGCACAGCAGTACTGCAAAGCATGTTCCCAAAGTAGGTTCTGCACTCCCTCCTCCATAGGGAACTGCTTGGTAGACTGCATTATGTCTGAATACAGCAAGACTTCATGTTGTTTGAAGAAAAAATTACTCACCATAGTAATGTTATTTCTTCTAATGGAGTCTTGCTGTATTCAGACCTCCCCCACATCTCCCCTCTCAGAACCTGTTTTTGGGAAGTGGGCTGGCAGGTACAGTGTTGCACCTCAGGGGTGTACCTTGTACCCTCCCTTTTGGTGGGGTAGCGGTTATGTTTATTCTTATGTTCATAGCCTAAATTGTCACTATCTTGTTTCTTCTTGAGTTCTTGACTTGAGTCTTTTGGACCCAAAACTATTTTTTGCCTTTTGGCTATGTTTCAAACAATTTCCATATTTTAGTGCCTAGTTAGTTATTTGCTCGTAAGAATCTGACGATTACACTGGGAAGTACCACAGACAGGTTTGAAAACCGAGCTCGAGCTCAATGTTCCATGCTTCTGCATGGAGTTAACTCTTTCCTCTCCGGGGCAGTTTAAGTGCTGGGGCTAACTGCATTATGTCTGAATACAGCAAGACTCCATTAGAAGAAACACCATTACTATGGTGAGTAATTTTTTTCTTATGTCCTTTGTAAAATTAAAATACAGCAGGCGGGCAAAAAAAAAAGACCGGCTTCCTGGTCTGCAGACTATGCCAGCGATAGGCCCGCCAGCCCCTGTTTTGTGATTTCACAACGAAGGCTGCGTGAGTGCCATAGTCGAGGTACGGGTCAGGAAGCATAGGGAAAACTAGGAGCAGTTGTAAAATTCCATAAAGCTGTTTATTTTTAGTTGTAGTAACTTAAAAAAATAAACTTGTTCAGAATAACTATGTACAAAGGAATAAAATAAAATCTTTTTTCAGTCTCTGTGTCCCTTATTCTTCTAAAAAACTCCTTTGCAGTTCAAGTTTAACTCTTTTATAAATCTTTTCAACCCTCATCCTTGGCAAACATCCTGTCCTTGTAGGTTTCAGGCAGGATGAACAGAATGTGCTTGCTGAGGCACTCCCAACTTTTGCAAAAGGCTCAACATCTGCACTTGGGTTGCCTCTAGAGTTTATGCAGTCATCTCAGAATATAAATATATACATTTCAACATTAATACTACATATTTTCCAAACATAAGGGGTCCCAATATCAGTTTCATTCCATACATTGATTTGCACATAATTTTATATCAGCTGATGTAGATATGTAAGGGAGGAAAACAGACAGCAAGAGAAAACTGAGAGACAGTGAGAAGCAAAGGATTGCGAGACTGTTTTGGGGTGATTAAGTCCGAAGTCTCTCAGGAAAATTTGGTCGCGCAACCAGACAGAGAAGCGAGCAAGGAAAGAATACAGATTCTTGCATTTACACACTTTCCATAACAAACGGGACAGGGTCCTATTCTACCCTGTCACAAGCATGCCCCATTCAGTTCTATGGGGCTGATATTTCGAAAGATTTTTGCACTCTTTATTGGTGGGATTTTAGTAAATCAAAGTGCTCTATTGACTAATAAGGTCCCTATTAGTTGATCAATTGCTTTGATTTACTAAAATCCCACCGATAAAAATATATCAACTCCAACTTGGATAGAGACACGCTCTGCCAAGCCTTCATTTTGTGACATCACAAACAGGGCTGCGCACAACGGGGCATAGTTTGTGGACCAGGAAGCAGTTTTTTTTTTTTGCTAAGCTGCTGTATTTTAATTTTACGAGGGACATAAGTTTAACTACAAGAGGAGTTTTTCTGCCACACTTCGTAGGGAGATGTCTGAGGGGGTAAGTCATCAAACGGGCAGGGGGAGAGCAGCACCAGTAATAGTATGAAGCTACTCTTTAAGAATAAGGAATAAATAACAAAATAAAAGAAAGTTGTTTGTTGTAGTTGGGGTGTGCTAGGAACAGGAAGGTAACTGTCAGGCTCTGGAGTGTGCCGGGGGAGGGTATGTGAGTGATGGCACTGGGCAAAAGTACAGGAAGAGCCCAGGAAGGTGGGAGGAGATAGAATTAAAAAAAGTTAACATCAAAGCAAGCAATACCGTCCTGCAAACAAATATTTTGGTGTTGCTGTTTCTTTATCCCAATCTCATTCCACTCTGACTGCCTCCTGTCTTGCTTAGTTTGGCAGCCTGTTACTTAAAGACAAGTTTTTATTTGTGACTGTCTGTTTCTGTTTCTTCTCATTCAGACCCCAGGAAATCTTACTGTATTCTGACAAATGCAGTATGGTCTCACCATAGGACTGCCCTGGAGCCGAAATGGTTAATAGAACCTGTGCTAATAGTGGAATGTTAGGATCGAGCTCGGTTTTCAAACCACTGTCCCAGGTTGCACTTCCTGCAACTGTCGGATTCTTTATTCCGTTTGCCTCAGTAAGACGTTTCCAGAGAGCTCTCCTTCACTTTCTTGAAGTTTATTTTTGTCTTGGTTTCTCGAAGTCTGTTTAATTTCTTTGATTTTTGAAGCACTGTCCTTGGTTCACAGGTAGACTTCATCTAGACAGAGTAAAATTTGGTACGTTTTTTTCCGGTTCCTTATCGGTTAGTCTCAACTAGGGAAGCAACCAATAGTTTCTTTAATTTTCTGAGATAATTCTCAGTCTGCCCGACTGTTTAGGTAAGTCAGTTGTTGTTATTTAAAAATTTTTGGTTGATCGATTTTTAACCGACCAATAAATGTTACAGACCAAGAAAAGAATGGGCCCCACAGGTTTCCAACATTGTACAGAGTGTGGGGAATCGTTCACTAAAGCAGATCCTCATTTAATTTGTGTTTTTTGTTTGGGGTTTGACCACTTCAAAGAGGATGCGATATTTGCAAAAACTTCCCTCAGTCGACACTTGAGAGGTGACTTAAACTACTGCAGAAGAAGATATCTGAAAAGGCTGCTGACCCAGCTACAGACAAACCGGCCACCAGCCAAAAAGAACTGGAGGAACAGCCTTCTGACAAGGGCGATAGTTCAACAAAAAAATGGCTTGCGGATACTGCCGCTGATCCGGCAACCACAGGACAAAAAAAAGAAAAAAGAAACGTAGTGGTCGAACCGCAACTGAAAAAAAACCAACAACAGTTCTGACCGCTGAAATAGCGAATGCTGTTAGGATCATCCAGGTTCTTCCACTGAGTACTCTGGTTCCGGTTGAGAAGCGGCCATACACACAATCCTCTGTTTCTACCTCGGTTCTCGGTTCTTTGAAACGGGGTAGAGCTTTTTGGGGAGGATGAGGATGAAGATTTTGGAGAACTGATTGAACGGGATATTTCTCCTGATCCCCACCGTCCTGATTCCCCTGACAAAGGGACTGAGGACTATACTTCTCACTTTGCTTTTATAAACCAAGTGGCCCAATCCCTGGACCTCCCTACTGAGGAATCCGCTGATGAGGAGGAACAGGATTACATGGAGAAGATGGACGTTCCAGGCTCCAAAAGACTGTTACTACCCATCCACAAATCCCTGAAAAAACAGGTTAACAAGGTCCTGCAGACCCCCACTTCTGTGTCACCAGTAGATAGAAAGGTGGACAAAAAATACTGGGTGGCTTGGGGTGGAACAGAGTTCCTTTTTGGACACCCACGCCATGAGGGAGTGGTGCAGGCTGTAGCCTGTGATAAGGTTGGCATACCCTTGGCATCTCACCCTTCAGACAAAGATTCCAGGAAAATGGATTCTATTGCTAAGAAGGTTTACCTGGGATTCTCTCTTATTATCAGGCAGGCATCCTATATGGCCTATGTTGTCAGATACCAGAGGACCTTATGGAATACTGTGATGGAAATGTCAAAGTCTGTCCCAGCCCCTATGGCAGATTACCTGGAATAAGCTGCGAAAAGGGGCATAGAGGCATCAAAAGCCCAATTTAGGATGGCTGTGGATAATAATGACACTGCTGCCAGACAAATGGCTTCCTCTGTACCACTCAGAAGGTTTGCTTGGCTCAGAACCAGTAATCTGACACAAGATACACAATTCAAGGCCCTGGATTTCCCATGTGAGCCTACTTCTCTGTTTGGTGAACAGACAGAGGCTTACATGAAGAAAATGGATGACTACAAGACAGCCTATAAAAGTGCTGCTGTGAAGGAAAAGCATCTACACCCCAGAAGCAACAAGCCAGGGGAGGTGGAGGGGGACACTATAGGCCTTTCTTCCAGTCTCAAGCTTTTCCCCAGTACCAACCTCAGAGAGGATATTTCAGAGGCAGGGGCAAGAGAGGTGGCATCTGAACTAGTCCCAGCACTCAGACGGCATCCCAAGCCAAGCAGACACCCTGAGGTGTCTGCTCGGGTCACTTACCCAACCCCAGTAGGGGGCATGCTGGCCTACTACCTCCAGGAATGGCAGACCATCACCACAGACAAGTGGGTCCTGGAGATAATAGGTCAAGGTCTGGCTCTCAGGTTCAAGCTCATGCCAGAGCTGAGGGCAAGGGTCTTCAGACCTTCTTCCCCATCAGAAACATTGCTTTTGGAAACGGAAGTATCGAATCTTCTGTCTGAAAGGGCAATAGAACCAGTTCTTTTGGTACAGAGAGGAAAGAGTCTCTATTCAAGGAACTTACTCACAATAAAGAAAATAGGAGTGGCAGCCCATATTGGATCTCAGGCACCTGAACAGATATTTGGTGAAGCAAAAGTTCAAAATGGTGACCTTGGCAACAATCCTTCCAACTTTAAGGCAAGAGGATTGGCTTGCATTTCTAGACCTAAAGGATGCATACTTCCACATCCCCATCAGGCAGTCCCACAGAACATTTCTCAGATTCAGATTGCCATCAGGCCATTACCAGTTCAAGGCAATGTCTTTCAGACTTACTTCTGCCCCAAGGATGTTCAGAAAATGATTGGCTGTGGTTGTGACGCACCTGAGGAGGCAAGGGTGGCAGTATTCCCTTACCTGGACGACTGGCTAGTCATAGGGCAATCCCCTCAACAAGTAAGGGAATCCCGGACACTCACACAGGAAGTACTTTAGTCACTAGGGTTCTTGGTCAACCTGAAAAAATCTGTACTGGAGCCAGTACCACTCCTGGAATTCATAGGAGCAGAGCTGGACACTGTGAGGGGAAAGGCTTTTCTTCCTCAGACAAGGGCAGACAGCCAGATACAGTTGGCAAGTACCTTCAAGCTGCAAAGCCTAAGGCCTGCAAGACACTTCCTGCAGCTGCTGGGCCATATGGCAGCCTCCACAGCAACAGTGTCAGGGGCAAGGTTCCAAATTAGAGATGTTCAATATCATCTCAAACTACACTGGCACCAGAAAAGAGACTCGCTGTCAAAACTGGTGCCAGTTACAGGAGCATTCCTGCAGGCACTTCAGTGGTGGCTGGACATGGACAACCTCAGACAAGGGGTGCCATTCCTACAGAAAAATCCTTCCATAGTGCTGACCACAGATGCTTCCCTACTGGGATGGGGAGCACATCTAGAGGAGCACACTGCCCACGGCACATGGCTTAAGCAGGAGGCATTGCTGCATATCAACCTGCTAGAGCTCACAGCAGTATTCCTGGGACTCCAGGCATTCGCCAGTGTGCTACAGGGAAAGGTGGTGCAGGTCAGGCCAGACAACACAACTGCCATGTATTACATCAACAAACAAGAAGGCGCAAGGTCAACCCCCCTGTGCACAGAGGCCATGAAAATTTGGAGTCTAGCTTACTCGATGGGAGTTTCCTTGTCAGCAGTCTACCATCCAGGGAAGGACAATGTGCTGTCAAATGTCCTCAGCAGAACGAGTCAGAACCACCATGAGTGGTCCCTGAACAAGCAGGTGTTACAAATTGTATTCAAAAGGTGGGGCACTCCAGGGATAGACCTTTTCACAGCCCCAGACAACTACCAGCTTACCCAATTTTGTAGCAGGCCCCCAGAGAGAGGCTCAGTCCCACTGGATGCACTGCTTTGGATTGGACAGCGAAGTTTCTGTATGCCTTCCCTCTGTTCCCATTGCTACTGAGAGTCCTGAACAAGCTCAGATCCCAGCCGGCAACAGTGATCCTCATTGCTCCAGACTGGAACAGACAGCCATGGTTCTCCCTGGTTCTGGCACTGTCAGTTGCCAAACCAATCAGCCTCCCCAGGAAGCACAACTTGCTGACTTCCTTCCAGGGCAGGATCCTATACCTCAGGCTCAAGGCCTGGCTCTTGAGGACCTCGAGTATGCTGACCTGCATCTCTCTCCGAAGGGGTCATGGAGGTCCTTAAGGTTTCCAGAAAGCCCTCCACCAGGAAGACTTACACATCCAAGTGGAAAAGATTCTCCATTTGGTGCCAGAGCAAGAATCTGGACCACACTCGGGTGGGATTGCCAGTTGTCCTGGATTACCTAAGATGCCTTCACTCCCTTGGTCTGAGACCATCCACTTTAAAAGTGCACTTGGCAGCTGTCTCGACTTACCTGTCAGCAGGTAAAGCATCATCTTTGGCTTCTAACCCAGTGTTCAGGAAGTTCATTAAGGGCTGTCACATCTGCATCCCTCACATAGGACTCCTACACCAGTGTGGGATCTGAATATATGCATTGCACAGCTCATGCAGCCTTCTTTTGAGCCTGTCATCAGCAGATCTCAAGTATGTAACTTGGAAAGCTGTGTTCTTAGTTGCAGTCACTTCTGCCAGAAGGATTAGTGAGCTCCAGGCTTTGTCCATGGAGACTGACTATATTGCATTCCACAGGGACAAGGTGGTCCTTAGGACCAACAATAAGTTTCTCCCTAAAGTGGTATCTGACTTCCATATTAATCAGTCCATTACACTGCCAGTCTTTTTCACTGACCATTCCACTTCAGGGGGTCTATCAGCTACTACCTGAAGCATACAAAAGGCCACAGAGGGGACAGGACCCAACTCTTCTTGACCTATGTGGAAGTAAGGAAAGGTAAACCAGCCACAAAAAGATCCATTGCAAGGTGGATTATGGCCTGTATCCAGTTCTGTTATGACAAAGTGGGCAAGTAGCCCCCATAGGGTCTCGGCCCACTCCACCAGAGGAATAGCTGCTTCTATAGTAGCATCAAGAGACATTCCTTTGCTGGAAATCTGCAGAGCAGCTACCTGGAAAACAGTTTACACATTCCCCAAACATTACTGCCTGAATACCCAAGCTAGGAGTGATGCCAAGTTTGACACAGCAGTCCTGCATAGCCTGTTTACTAAATAGGTGCCCACCTCCAAATGCAGTGTCAGAATACAGTAAGATTTCCTGGAGTTTGAAGAAAACATTACTTACCAGTCAAGGCTCACCAAGTATGCAAATATGTTACCAAAGCCCTTGGTAAATCAAGATTCAGTAATGACTCCCTCGATCTCAAAATCCTGTCTCTCACACTTGATGAAGTGCTTAGTCCTCTGACCAGAATTTTCAACCTCTCCCTCAGCCAGTTTCCGGACAGATGGAAGTCTGCCACTGTCACCCCAATCCATAAAAGTGGTGACAAAACTGCCCACGATAACTACAGACCTATCTCCTTACTACCCCCACTTTCCAAGGCACTAGAACGCATCGTCTCAGACCAGCTCACAGAATACCTGGATACGTTCAACATCCTTTGCAAGCAACAACACTGGTTCCTCAAAGGTCACAGCACCTCCACAGCCCTACTTGAATTCACCGGCGCAATCCACAACGCACTTGACTCCGGTGAACTACTAGGCTCAATCTACATTGACTTAACTAAAGCCTTCGACACTGTCAATCACCGCCTCCTGCTTGTCCAGCTTCAGAACACTGGGCTGTCAACCGACTCCACTGGCTGGTTTAAGAGCTACTTTGAAGAACGGTTCCAAACAGTTAGAATCGCTGATACACTCTAGGACCCTAGACCGGCCCGCTCGGGAGTCCCCCAGGGCTCCATTCTGGGACCCCTCTTCTTCAGCCTATTCTTAAACTCACTACCGGACAGCTGCCCAGAACAAATAATTCTCTACACTGACGATGCTGTGATCCTCACCTCGGACCCTGATCCAATCCAATTACAAAATAAACTTCAGCGGGCCTTCTCCATCGAATCCTGGTTCCTAAATCATAAACTGCTTCTCAATCAGAAAAAAACAAGTCTGTGGTCTTCTGCAACTCCCACAACAAAAACAAACAAACTGCACCTCTCCATTGCAACCGAACAAGGAGCCATCCTAGAGCAAACACAATCGTTCAGGTACCTTGGCATTACCCTTGATCCCCACCTCTCATACGCTGTCCATATCAGCAATGTTGCAAAGTCTGCCAATGCGACGTTAGGCATATTATTCCGGCACAGGAAACACCTAACCCCAGAAGCACTGTCAGTGGCCATCCAAAGCTCCATTGTCAGCATCATAGACTATGGTCTTATCATATATGGGTCTGCAACTACCACTGCTCTCAAGCGTCCATGACCTCCCTGAATAAGGCCTGTCGTCTCATCACTGGCTCACATGTGATACCCACATGTGACCTTTATTCCCAATCTGGATGGCTTCAACTGGACAAACGCATAAAATACCAAACCTGCATCACGGCCAAGAAAATTATAATGGGGCTTGCCCCACCTGGTGTCTGTTCCCTCCTTAAGCCTAGACATAGGAGCGTCACTACAAGGAGATCCAATTCCCATCTACTACATATCCCACGATGTCGCATGACCCAAGGACGAAGATCATTCGCCTATCGGGCATCCAACTGGCTCAACTCTCTTGGCAGCGACATAGCGACTGCTCCAACACTCAGCCTCTTCAAGTCCAAGCTGCGCCTCTCACTGCTTGTATCCTGCGATTGCCCATCTTAACATTTCCATCGTTCCAGCTGCACATGCCCCAGCACCCAGCACTTACAATCAGTCTTTGCACCCCTAGCACCTTACCTGTCATATTCCCTCGACAAGGCCTCTTGGCTGCACTGTCCCCGCCTCGCCCACCTCCCTGCATCTCCACTCTGCCCGCCCCCCAACCACCTCCCGCATTTCCCTACCCCTGCACCTCCTTCCCCCGATCTCCCTACCTCACTCCCCCACCCACCCCCTTCCCTTGTCTTGCTCGTAGCTCAAGTCTTTGTACTGGTTATTACATGTCTGTAAGTCAATGACTATATGTTTGTAACTAAAAATGATGACTGTTGCACACGCTGACGTGGAATCTTTGTAAAAGAGTCTCGGCTCAAAGGTATTGTAATTCTAGATTTAAATAAGTAAATAAAAATGAAATACCATAGTAATCTTATTTCTTTCAAGGGAATCATACTGTATTCTGAGCTCCCACCCTTCCCAGGGTTTTATTTAACTCTAAAAATTGATTAGCGTTTTGCTCATAAAAGTGTTAAAACATTGTGAAAATGCATAGCACTTGCCTCAATGTGTTTAACAAACATAACACTTCTATAAAACCTATATAAATACTTTTTGTGCAGTTAGTATTCTCCCAAGAAAAAAAACTGCTAATCAATTATTTAAAACCCTGTTTCCTCTCCTGCTAGGACCTACAGGGCACTGCATAACAGCTGTACGTGTTTTGTGGGAAACCTGTGGGCATACCTGTTTATTTCTTGGGCATCTGTTGACTGGAGTCTTGGAAGATGCCCTTGTTGTTTAAGAAGGGTTTGTCCCAAAACGGATTTTATTTGTTATGTTAGAATAGATTAATTAACTAGTTAGTTTTAGCTTCTGCATGCTTGGTAAGAATCTGACGGTTGCAGGAAGTGCAACCAGGGACAGTGGTTTGAAAACCGAGCTTGCGCCTAACATTCCACTATCAGCATAGGTTCTACTAACCATTTTGGCTCCGAGGCAGTCCTATGGTGAGACCATACTGCATTTGTCAGAATACGGTAAAATTCCCTTGGAAGAAACAAGATTGCTATGGTAAGTAATGTTTTCTTCTAGACTACCCGTACTACCACAACCTACACACACCAAACAGTGACTTTACAGATTAGATTTTATTAGCATCACAGAAGAGTAAATACATATATACTGTACATATGTACATACATAGTTCTAAATTATTATCCTGCCCTACTAGTAGGTATGTTAGTTTGTTGAACTTTGTTCTGGGACTGGCACTTGTCTCTCACTTCCACGTCCACCTGAATTAATTTAACCGAAAATACATAATTCTTTCTTGTTTTCCAGAGCTACAGCTACATAGTATTCGTAATGCAACCCCCTACACCATGTATTTTCTTGCTATGTACTTTTTTACAAGTTCTCCTTAAATTATAACCTTCCCAACATGGACTACCACTCGCAACACTGAGGCTACCATTTTTGGCTAGGCCACTTGTCCTTGGATTAGCATGTAGTTTTGACATTTGTGAACCTCTACCTGTATCCCATGGCATGTTCTGTAGTGTAGTGGTCCCTCCCCCTCTCCTGGTCTCCGATCTCCGGCCCATAATAAAAAAGAAAAATCACTGACAGTCCAGTGGTGCCCTTCCCAGTCTCCGATCTCCATCCTGTACTGAAAAACTAATATCCCTGACAGTCTAGTGGGTCCCTCCCCAGTCCCTCATCCTGAATCCCAAAGTAAGACCCCCGGTAGCCGAGTGGTCCCTTCTCTCTCCCCCGATGTTCCGATCACTGTCCCCATATAACCAGTAGCAAATCCCTGGCAGCCCAGTGGTCCCCCTCTCACCCTCCCGATACTTAACATATATACATCCCGGTGTCCGGTTCTCTGCCTCCCCACCCAATCCCGACCCCTGTTGCAGTAGCAAACAGAGTTCCCTGGTGGTCAGGTGGCCCCCCACCCAGTAACAGAGTGACCCACCAGCCTGCCCCCCCCAAACGGACCCCCAAACAGCTACCAGCACAGCCCTCATCACACCACCACGGCTGGCTGCCGACTGAGCTGCAGTGAGTACATATTGTATACAGTACACGCTCATTGACATTGAATGACAGTTCCTTGTTGCTCCCTCTGGAATGCTGACACGCTGTGAGCAAGATGTTTTGGAACACATACCATACTGGTGCCAAGCTTGGCTGATGTCCCACCTCAGGGTGATGCCTCTTGCTGCACTGCCACTAGCAGTCACACAGTGAAAGGGTTGCAGCGGAGGAATGTCGTCTTCTCCACAACTACCCCCCAATGTCCCAGGCTCGTTCCCAAACCTGGTTCTCCCATGTCAGAAACGGCAGCACTTTCACTGTGCTGACAGGCCATTGAGCCTTTTTAGAGTAACTTATTATGTAGCTTGAGTCAGTTTTGTGTTAAATTGCTGTTGCATTTAAAGGGACATGGTCAACCACCTTTAGACTTCAAATTGTCCCTAGTGTGAAAAACACATTCTGTGATTGCTGCCCTTCTATAGAATGTGCAGACGCAGTTGGTTGTTTTGAATCTGCCACCTTTTTCACAATAAAAAAATAATTACTTTTGAGCCCCCCCCCTCCCCACTTCAATGGGCACCAAAGTCATCTTATTAAAACCTTGTTTGCCATTTCCTGATTTAACGGGGACATGTTTTAAGTCACTTGAAGACAATCTCCTACTTTCATTTTTACATGCAGCTTTAATGTTAACATGCAGAGAAGAAAATAGCGCAAGGGCATTCTACTTTTGGCAGGTTGGGTTAGTATGGACAGTTTTCTTACGGGACTCCAAGACTTGTGTGATTCTAAATATTACCGCTGTATCCTACAAGAATTACATGATACCAAGTCTGACCAGAACTGGGATTTGATAACTTGGGGATGTGTCAGGAAAAGTATGGGAGTATAGCAGGGGGTGGGAAAGCTGGCCAGGGATTGATTTCAGGAGGCAGGTGGGAGGTTGTATTTATTTATTAAAGCATTTCACCAGGAAGGTATGCTGAGCAATAAATTGCTCGTTTCCAGATACGTCCGGAGGGATAGGGGAAAATGGAGTTACAGGTACAGTAGTACAAAGTTACAACTGAATTACTTTTTACAATGTAGTAAAACAAAATTTAAACAACACAAGATACAAAATTGCGAACATAAGTGCAATATGAACAGTAAAGTGCAAATGAAATACAATATACATCGTCCAAAAAATCGGGAACAAGAGAAAACATGAGGAGTTAACAGGCATGCAGTGATGCATGGTTCAATATCAAGAAACAAAGGAAATGTGTTACAAAAACAGGGTGCAGCGTGGATACTGTATTATCAGCTAAAACATGAGCAGGAGTGGGATATATACACTCGAAGGAGGGAAGAGAGAGAGCATTGGGAGAAGGCACATTACAGGTGGCAGAGGGGAGGGCATTCCAGTTTTTAGACAGTGGTAGGAAAAGGCGGATTGGCCAACAGTAGTGGAACAGTGGGGGATGGCGAACAAATGAGAGTCTGTGTATCAAAGGGAATAGGAAGTTGGTGAAGTGACAGAGATGAGAGATAGGAGTAGAGATTCCCAGACCAAAATTTAGCCATGAAAGTACAAAGTGAGCTGGCGGCTTGGACTTCAGAGGAAGCATGTGGCAATCATAAAGATCGGTGAGTGGTGAGAGCGAGGGGGTCAGGATAGCATGAAGCGGCCGAAGGAATTGAAGAGAATGTCCAGTATGGCCAGAGTAGTTTTTGGGGTGGCACTGTAGGCTGTCTGCATAGTCAAATGTAGGAAGGATAATTTTCTGCACAATAGCACGTTGGGCAGATGTAGGAATGCAGTCCTTGTTTCTATATAGGGCACCAAGCTTGGGGTGAAGGTTCTGATGGACTGCATCCACATGTGCTGAAAAGTCCAAGTGGTGGTCTAGCCATACACCTAGATATCTGAAGGAGGTAATATTCTCAATTAGGGTACCATCCAGCAGGTAGAAAGCTGGGGATGCTTTAAGGCAAGATGGCCTTTTTGAGGCTGTCTTTTTAGCATTCAGTTGATTCGACTGGAACCATTTTTGAACAGCATAGAAATCCTTTTGCAGCCTAGACTGGGCATTGCCGGAAGATTTGCTAGACGTATAGAGGACTGTATCGTCTGCATACACATGAAGTCACAGAAGCTTTAAAATGACAAAATAGAAAACCATGCAAAGGAAGATGTCGTTTTGCATTTTAAAGCTTCAATGAGTGTTGTGTGTAGTTTGAAAAACTGTCCTTAACCAGTCATCAAAACACTTGGTAAATACGGCTCACTTTCTCATAGTCCATTAAATTTCCTAATTTTGTATCAGCAACATCCAACACAAGTTACGCATTTTGTCATATTTATTGCCATGTATTACATCAGGAAGGAAGGACGAGGATAGCCATCACTTATCAATTCAAACACCATGAAGTCTTGCTATATTATAACAAAAGCAGTCAGCCACTGCAGCTGAACTGCCCCGGAGAGGAAGGAGTTAACTCCAGAGGATCTGGAGTTCTACAGCGCAAGGGCGCTGTGCCAAAGCTCTATCTGGCAAGTTTCAAATGAAACTGTCAGATTCTTTACTCTGCTTCACTGAACAGTCGCTCCGGAGATCAGCTCCTTCAGCTCGGTTCATTTGAACCGGCAAAAGTTATTATTTTAACCGCATTTCGGTTAAAAAGCTCTATCTGGTAAACCGTAAGTACGAATTTAAAGTCTGTGTGGAAAGTTAATTATCGGTTCGGTTTTGAACCGATCGGTTTGTTTATTTCAACATTTTAAAGTGTTGGTTGGGTTTTAGGGTGCGGTTCCGGTTCTTATCAGTTCTAAAAAACCTGAATTTTAATAGGTTTTCAAATACCCGTGACACGGTTAGGAACCGATAAGGGTGTCTTGCCTTACCACTGCCATCAAAGGGCAAGTTTTGGATAGGCTGGCATTATGTCTGAGAAACCCAAAAGAAAACCCGGCCCACTGGGTTTCAACACTGTGATGTCTGTGGGAAGCCTTTGCCAAGGCTGACCCTACACCTGTGTCTATTGTCTGAGGCTGACCACCTCCTGTCAGACTGCCAGGTGTGTAAAAATTTCCTGCAGCCACCCTGGAGAAGAGATTGGGCGGCTCAGGAGCGAGAGGCCAAAAGTCCGCTGACCGGATGGCCAGCCGGTCCAGCACCCACTGGACCAGAGGGAGTGCCCTCTGACCAGGGCGAGACTTCTTGAAGAAAAGGAAGGCTGGTTCAGAGGAACCAGTCCCAGTTAAAAGACAAAGAAATCAGTAGGTTTGGAGTCCAAAATTGTGTCTCCAACTGCTGCAGAGATAGCTAAAGCCATTCAGATTGTCCAGTCACTGTCTCAGGGACCTGTCGAACCACCAACAGTTGGTAAAGGTTGGTTCATTCAGTTCCAGTGGTTCAGGAGTATGATGTTGAGATTTTTATGAACCACAGGAGGGAGGAGAATTTGATCAATATATGTGTGGCTGGGAGGTCTGGGCGTGCCCATTGAACCGGACATTTCTCCAGACAGACCTTTAGAATCTCCTCCTATTCTGTCTGAGTCCCCTTCTCATTTTATGTTTTACAAAAAGGTTGCAGAAACCCTCCAGCTTCCTTTAGAGGAGGCTGTGGATGAGCAAGAGGAGCCTGATTATGTAGAAATGATGGATATACCAGAGTCTAGGAGGTTGTCTATTCCTTTGCATAAGTCATTTAGAAAGCAAACAACAAAGATTTTAAAAAATCCTCATTCTGTCCCTCCTGTAGATAAAAAAATGGACAGAAGGTATACTTTGTCAGGCTCTGATACAGACTTCCTCACTGAACAGTGTAGTCATGTAGGTGTGGTACAAGCTGCAGCCTGCATAGGCTAATATTCCCTGGCCTCACATCCTCCTGATAAAGATTCCAGGAAGATTGATGCCATGGCAAAAAAACAGTATATGGCAGCTTCTTTGGGACTCAGGCAGGCAAATTATATGGCTTATGTAGCTAGATATCAGAAATCTAGGTGGGACACAATATTGCAGTTAGCCAAGCAGGCCCATGGCCAGCTGGCTAGTGAATTGGAACAGGTGGCTGCTGATGGCATTGAAGCCTCTAAAGTTCAATTTCTTACTGCTGTTGATGTTAATGATGTCTCCTCTAGGGTCATGGCCACTTCTGTAGCTTTCCGTAGGTTGGCATGGCTCAGATGCACTAATCTGTCCCAAGATACTCAGTCAGAGGCTATGGATTTTCCTGTAGTGGGAAATTCTCTGTTTGGGGAACAAACAGAAAACTATATGAAAAAGATGGATGAATACAGAACTACCTACAAAAGTGCCCAGGCTAAGGAGAGGCATGCCACCCACAAGGCATGCTCCCAGAGGAAGGGCAGGCCTTTTCACAGGCCTTTTACCAATTTCAAGCCTCCTCTGCTGTTGCGCAGAGGGTTTCTTCAGAAGGCAGGGGTAGGCAGGCACAAGTAAACCATCCCTCCCTCAGCCTAAGGCTGCTGCTAAGCAGGCACCTGATGGGTGCCTAGGGCGATCTCTCCTGTACCAGTGGGGGCAGGTTGGCTTATTTCAGCCAGAACTGGCTGTCCTTAACTTCGGACAGATGGGTTCTGGAGGTAATAAACCAGGGTCTGGTTCTCAGCTTCAGACACTTTCCAAAGATGAGAGCCAGACATTTTCCACCTGCAAATCCTTCAGAAGCCCTTGCTTTGGAAGCAGAGGTTTCTTCTCTTCTGGACTGCAAAGCAGTGGAAAGGGTTCCTCCTTGCCATCAGGGCAAGGGGCTTTATTCAAGATACTTTCTTACCCCAAAAAAGACAGGAGAATGGCGGCCCATTCTAGATTTAAGGTACCTGAACAAGCATCTTTTGAAACCAAAGTTCAGAATGTTGACTCTGGCAATGATATTGCCTTCTCTAAGGCCAGGGGACTGGCTAGCTTCCCTGGACCTCAAGGATGCCTATTTTCATGTCCTGATCAGGCCTTCTCACGAAAGTACCTCAGGTTGAACTGCCCTCAGGCCATTACCAGTTCAGGGCAATGCCTTTCGGCTTACCTCTGCGCCAAGGGTATTCACAAAATGTCTACGCTGTGGTAGTGGCTCACTTAAGAAGGCAAGGGGTTGCTGTGTTTCCCTACCTGGACGACTGGCTCATTGTGGGTCAGTCTCCAGATCAGGTAAAATCCCACTTGCAAGTCACCAGCAGCTTCTCACTTCCCTGGGATTCCTGCTAAATTTACCAAAGTCAGTTCTGGAACCAGTTCAGGTCCTAACTTTCATAGGTGCAGAATTGAACACAAAGTTAGCCAGAGCATTTCTTCCCTCGGAAAGGGTAGACAGACTCATGGCCCTGGCATCCTCCTTTACCCTGCGAGTCTCTCGACCAGCAAGGCATTTTCTGCAACTCCTGGGGCACGTGGCTGCTTCCACAGCTGTAGTGCAAGGAGCAAGATTCCAGATGAGGGACATTCAGTTCCATTTGAGGGCCTATTGGTCTCAAAGGAAGGACCCCCTTACCAAATTGGTCCCAGTGACTCAAACTCTGATCCTGGCCTCCACTGGTGGCAGGTCCAAAGCAATCTAAGACAAGGGTTCCTTCATTCCCATTTCCACTCCCTCACCCTCACCACGGATGCCTCCCTGTTGGGGTGGGGAGCTCACTAGGCGACCTGTCCACTCAGGGAGTGTGGTCTCCTCAGGAATCTCTGCTCCACATCAATCTTTTGGAACTCAGAGCTGTCTTTTAGCTCTTGGTGTTTTCAGTTTCTGTCCAGAACAAAGTGGTTCAAGTCAGGACAGACAACACCACCACAATGTGGTACATCAACAAGCAAGGACCTCGGTCTTCAGCCTTGTGCACGAAGCAATGAAGTTATGGTCTCTGGCTTACTCCTGAACACCTCCTGATAGCAGTTCATCTCCCAGGGAAGGACAATGTCCTGGCGGATGCCCTCAGCAGAATTTCTCAGGGCCATCCAGATGGGCTCTGAATCCACAGGTGCTGGGGTCTGTCTTTGCCAGATGGGGCATCCCTCAGATAGATCTTTACGCAGCCCCAGACAACCACCAACTTCCTCTATTTTGTTGCAGGCCTCCAGTGCTGGGCTCAGTCCCTCTGGACGCCTTTCTGTTGGACTGGAAGGGGAAGTTCATGTATGCCTTTCCCCCCTTTTCCTCTTCTTTTCAGGGTGCTAGTGAAAATCAGTTCTCAATCCTGCAAAGTGATTCTGATTGCCCCAGATTGGGCCAGACAGCCCTGGTACCCTCTGCTTCTGTCCTTGACAGTCCACCCTGCCCTGAGCCTGCCCAGAGTCCACGACTTACTGGCCTGTGCACAGGGGAGAGTGTGGTATCCGGACCTCAAATCCCTCCATCTCAAGGCCTGGCTCTTGAGGAGTTAGAATTTGCTGATTTACACCTTTCTCAAGGTGTCATGGATATTTTAAAGGCTTCAAGGAAGCCTTCCACTAGCCACTTATAATTCTAAGTGGAAGAGGTTTTTCCATCTGGTGCTCTGAGAGGCAGATTATTCCAGAATCTGCTGATCTTCCCATTCTACTGGACTATTTGGTCCATTTAAATTCCCTAGGCCTTAGGCCAGCTACCTGAAGGTTCATCTGGCAGCTGTCTCTGCTTTTGTGTCAGCAGGAAGCCTGCCTCCCTTTCTTCTCACCCTGTGTTCTCCAAGTTTTTTAAAGGGTTACTTCATACTAACCCCCTTTTAGAACAGCTCCTGCCTGGGACCTGAATGTTTGTATTGCTCAGTTAATGCAACCTCCCTTTGAGCCTCTGTCCTCAGCAGAGCTCAAGTATCTAACTGGAAAACTGTTTTCCTAGTGGCTATCACTTCTGCCAGACGACAAGTGAATTACAGGCCCTGTCAGTGGAAGAAGATTTTATCTCTTTCCACAGAGATAAGGTAGTCCTCAGGACTAATAGAAAGTTTTTGCCTAAGGTGGTTTCAGTTTTCCACCTGAATCAATCCATCTCTCTCCAGTATTTTTCACTGAGCATTCTTCCTCAGGTGAGAGGAGACTGCACAGCTGGCGATCAAAGAGCCTTAAGCTACCATTTGGAGCACCAAGGTCACAGGTTGAATCCTCAACTCTTTCTTACTTATGGCGAAGTTGGCAGGAAACCTGCCACTAAGAGGACAATTGCAAGGTGGATTGTCTCTTGTATCCAATTGTTACTCAAAAACTAGGTGAGAACCCCCTCAGGACTGAGGCCCACTCCACCAGGGGTACAGCTGCGTCTCTAGCGGCTGCTAGAGACATTCCCATTCTGGAGATTTGTCAAGCTGCTAGCTGGAAGACAGTTCACACTTACAGCATTATTCCCTGGATGTCCAGTCCAGGAGAGATGCTCTGGTTTGGCACAGCTGTGCTTCAGAGCCTATTTCCTAAGTAGGTTCTGACCCTCCTCCATGGAGGTACTGCTGTGTAATCTGCTTTTGTTATAATATAGCAAGACTTCATGGTGTTTGAAGAAAAAATTACTCACCTTAGTAATTGCTTTTCTTCTCATGGAGTCTTGCTATATTATAACCACCCTCCCTCCTGCCCCTCTCAGAACTTCTACTTGGGTAGGGGTGGCAAATTAGTGCAAGCACTGTGTCATGCCATTGTAGTTGTTTCCTTTACCCTCTTTCCTTTAGGGTTAGGGAACTAGGTTGTTTCGTTTAGGTTATATATATTGACCCCCTTCCTGGACTTGAGTCTTGGGGGGAAGGGGAAGTTCCTAATGGTGCTTGTCAAGGGTGGTAAAACGAACTATAATACCATTATTCATTGTTATTATGGCTATTGGTATTTCTTTTGTTGTTTATATTGTTATTACTACTAGTAGGTAGCCATTTGGCTAGTGTAGAGTTTTCCACACAGACTTGTTGTTTAATGTTAGCTACGTAAAGATCTGACAGTTTCATTTGAAACTTGCCAGATAGAGCTTTGGCACAGCGGCCTCGCGCTGTAGAACTCCAGATCCTCTGGAGTTAACTCCTTCCTCTCCGGGGCAGTTCAGCTGCAGTGGCTGACTGCTTTTGTTATAATATAGCAAGACTCCATGAGAAGAAAGGCAATTACTAAGGTGAGTAATTTTTTCATCTGTTGCATCTGATCATTAGCTCTTCAAATTTTGCGTCACTTGAGTTGCATCGTTCAGGCCTGAAAATTTTGCCAGCGACACTAAAAAGTCTCTCTATAGGTGCAGACGAGGCGGGTATGGTGAGATGCTTGTAGGCTAGCTGGGATAAATAGGGGAAATCTGTTAGTTTTTCTTTCCAATATGCCAGAGGATCAGAGTCTTCTGGCAGACAGGGTTGGCTCGGGTAGTTCGAGATTTCAACATGTGCAAATGTGTTGGTGTTACTGCTGCCCATTTCAGCAGAATGGGGAGTCATGTATGAGAAGAATTTGGTGCGTTCTCTTAATGGAGGTGATGTAGCCATGTTGGCATCACGGAGGTCACCTCTTCAATCAGCAGCTCCTTCATGCTGTATGCTTCCTCGTCTTTGCACCAGTCCAGCTTGAAGCGAAGATCCAGGCTTGCGGCCATCTTGAAATTCTCCATCTCCTCAAACTTTGTAAGTCGTATCTCCAAGGATGACTGAATGGTTGATACCATCTTGTTACTGTACTTCTCACTAATATGTGCCATTGCATGACGTAAACTCTGACACATGCAATGACATAGCTGGCAGTGATTATCCGGTCCCCCTGAATCTTCTCAGTGACCTCCTCAAAGGGCGCAAGAATTTCACAGAGTTCAATGATTTTCAGTTCATATGGTGTCAGCTTGCATGGGGTATTAAGCTCAGATAGGACCTCAGTAGGGATTTTCAGAATGGACCTCAGCATTTTAAACTGGCTATTCCACCTTGTGACATTTGACATCTGTAGTTTTCAGTGTCCCTCTAGTATCTCTGTGGCCTTGTTGGATTTATGGCAGTGAGCAACTATTCTCAACACCTTTGCCATCACTGGTCTTAAAGGACCAGCCTGCTCAAGGGCATCATGAACAACCAGCTGAAGAGTGTGAGCAAAACGAGGGCTATGCACAGGTGGCAAATAATCCAGCTTGTTGCTCACATTCACCACTTCAGTGGCAACATCCTCATCCTGGTCTTCATCACTGTCTTGGACATCTACTGGTGGGAATATAGTGAATGCCTTCACCATGTTGGCAGCATTGTCAGTCACTATGCCTGACACTTTAGCTGCAATGTTATAAAATGTCACAGTTTCCTCATACTGTCTGTAAATGTTCTCTGCAGTATGTGCACCCATAAATCGGCGACAAGCCAACATGGTGGTCTCTAGTGAGTGGTCAACAATGCAGTGGCTAATGAAGCCAATAAATGACCTCATACCTCTGCTAGACCACAGATCTGTGGTGAGGTAAATGTTTTGTGCTTGCTGCATTTGATTCCTCAGTTTATCTTGGACACTGGAAGCGTGTTCAGGAAGTAGCTTCTGGCTGACATGTTTCCTGCTGGGCATGGTGAAACGTGGTTCGGCTGTGCTGAGGATGGCGCGAAATGCTGTGTTGTCTATCATAGACAAAGGCATGAGGTCTTCAGCAATGAAGCTAACGATTTTGCTGGTACGCTTCTCCTGGCGTGGGTCTATGGCTTTCCACTTCTTGGGGCCTGAGGTCTGGCCAGATTGATGAGACGACTCCCCAAAGACTTCAACGTGTTTCATCTAAAACATTAACATACAACTTACATTACTTTATCCATATTATAACCACGCAGACAACATTTGTACACAATACACTCTACTAGCATTAGAGGATTCTCTAGTTAAACAACATACTCATTGAATTGATCGATAAAATTATCGATCCATGTAGACATGCAAGACAAAGAATTTCAGTATTAACTGTACTTACTTTGAGGTGCGTTATGAAGTTAGAAGCAGCTTTTATTGAGCCAGAGACAGAAGTTTCACAGTATTTGCATATATCACGATAGTTCCCATTTGCATTATATTCACTTGGCTCCCCAAAATGTTCAAAGACTGAATATTTTTTTGGCATAATGGCACTTGAGATCAACAGCAATGTCTAATTTGTTAGGCAAAGTTTGTGGTCAAACAGCAAGCAAAATAGGGTTTATTCCGTTTCTCAGTTCCTCTTCCAGTCCAGGGTCATTCAATCATCAGGGTTCTCTGTTCCAGTCCAGGTCCAAATCCAAATTCAAGTAATCATTCAAAGCTCTCCAACACACCAAACTGTTCTCCAAATCCCAACACTCCTAGTCACTCTCCTTGTCTTTCCAAAAATGTACTCGACAAACAATGAGTGTAAGGCAGGCTCTTACATAGAGCTACAAGACAGGTGAGATTGTTCTAATTAATTAAAGAACAGGTGTGAGCATTCACATCACAATTGGATACTAATAGACTCACCTACATAGTTCCTCTGTATGAGGCAGTAGGTGTGCTAAGCTGCAATCAGCTCATCATTCATGACACCCGTTACTGTGATTGTGTGATTTACATACAGGTGTGTTGACCATTGAGCCAGGCTCAGTTAATCATTAGCTTTAGCTACCATGTGCTACCAGTGATTAAAGCACTTTGCTTGCTTCAAATCAGTCAGTCATTGGCAACATGGTAGCTCAATTCTTGGTTCATGATGCGTCACTTGACAAACACTAAGCCACACTACACTACACTATGAATGCTATTCCACAATTTAAAACAAAGGTTTTGTGCAAAATAAATGTTATTTAAGAATTGGATTTCAAATCGAATTGATAATTAATATGTTAAATTCAATTAAATTCCAATTCTGTAGTTTTCGTTTTGTTTCAGATCCAACTCAATTCCAATTACCCACTTGATCACAGTTTTATTTGACTTGATTTATGAATTTCAATTAAATTCTGAATTGAATTGGAAGGGAGGTCGTTAAGGAAAATAAAGAATAATATTTGGCCAAGTGCAGAGCCCTGTGGGACTCCCAGAGGTGATCGGGAGTTGTAAGGGGAGGGAGGAGGCAATCTTAACAGATTGAGTTCAGCCTGTCGGGTAGGAGCCAACCCAAGCTGCGCGGATGGATTTAACTCATTACCTCCTGGAAACGCCTGTAGCTGGCGGTCAAATCATCTCCTTTGTCTCTCACGACGACTTCAGTTGGCAGACAAAGACCTCCTGTTTGCCCTGGACACTTCTCAGGTCTTCGGCACAATTTCTCTGTGTTACTTGCGAACCAAATTGATTAGAACTGACTGCATAGCACCATTGGAAATGTAATTTTGTGCTGAACGACTTTGCCACTGATACTTAGTGTGTATCACGTATACTTTTGGAGTTATTCACATTTGTTTATGGGATGGTGTGTGTGTGGCTGAAATTTGTCCCTCAAGCCTCACCTAAGAATCTTGAATAAAAGGGGGGAAAAAATACATGTTTTATATTAGAAAAATTGCTTTTTAGTACACAGTTACTTTTGTACCTACATCTAATACATGGATGCTTAATTTGGTGTTCATATGTTACATATTTTCTTACCAAAAATGGTTTATGTTGACTATTCTATTGCAAAAAAAAAAAACACTTTTTTTGCTATTTCAACGAATACAGAAAAAAAATTTCTTATAATTAATTGCATAGCACCATTGGAAAGGTAATTTTGTGTTGAACAACTTTGCTGCTCATACTTTGTGTGTAGCACTTACGGTTCATGAGGTATTCACGTTTTTTTGTGGCATGCTGATTATGGCTTGATTTTACTTAGAAAGCCCCAGGATGCAGTATTAAGAGTATACAGGACACAGGTGGTGGAACTCTCAAAGAGCTCCTGTAGAGTGAATGAGAGCCCCAGCAAGTGTTTAGAGAAGAAGAGCGTGGGATACTGTGTTGAAGACTTTTGCCAGGTAGACAAATATGGCCAAGGTTATGTGACCCAGATCCATTCTGGAGAGTATGGGGTCTGTTAGACGTATTGAGGTGGTGGTGGAGTGGGACTTGCAGAAGCCAGACTGGAAAGGAGTGAAAAATAAGGTGGAGTCAAGGTAGGAGGTGAGTTGGGCAAGGACAATGCGTTCCTGGAGTTTAGCTAGGATTGGGAGTAGGTACATGGGGCGATAGTTCCCAATGGAGGTGGGGTAACCATCCTTGGGAAGGGGAATGACTATAGAATGTTTCCAATTGGTGGGAACTGAGGATAGGGAAAAAGAAAGGTTGAGAAGGGAGGCCAGTGGACCAACGATTGCAGGTGCTGAGAGGTGGAGTAGATTGGGATCAAGGCCATCTGGGCCTTTGCCTTTGGAGGGGATTAAGGCTAGGAGGGCCTTGAGGGCATTAATTGGAGTTATGGGAGAGAAAGAAAATTGATTAGGGGTGATAGGGTGAGGATCGGCTTTAGGGACAGAGGAGGCAAGAGGTGGGCAAGTGGGACAGGAGGAGAGTAGCGAGGAGGCACAGGATGTGAAGAAAGTGTTGAAACTGGTTGCGACAGAAGGAGGATCAGAAATAGTAGCATTACCAAGGACAAGCAGAGGGGGTTGGGGGACTAGATGGTGGTGAGAAAATAGATTTGACCATCTTCCAGAAGTTAGAGGGGTGGTTTAGACTGGTGTGGAAGGATGAGGAGAAGAATTTTTTTTTTTTTTAAACTCCTCTTTATCGCATTTTCAAGTAGAGAACAATGATCAGTACACATTTTAAATTACAAATCACATTATGGACAGTATACTGCTTTCAAACTGTTTGACATTGGATTCAGCTGAAGTTTATCCATCTACAGTTTCCATAATTTGAGTCACACATGATGTATTACAAAAATTATCTTCACAACCATCATCACCTTGTGAAAAGGAAGGAAATAACTAATCAAATCTGCGGTCTCGCCAACCCACCCTTTATGTATTAAAAATTACCTAAAACTAAATACTTTTATTTAATGAGTCTACTCATTCATTTACTAAATATAATCATTTTAAAGAGATATAATCAGGAAATAAGATACAGGCTTATTCAGTTCTACAAATTATATTAATTACATTTCTATATCACGGAAGGAGCAAGGGAGTAATAAAATATAGTAATGAAAGGGGAAGCTTTTAATTAGAGTATCAGATGAATTGCTATTAGATCAGAGCATGCATCTCCCACCTAGTCCATCTATTAATGTATTGTGGGGTGCAGTGTTGGAAAGAGGACGTGATACGTTCCATTTCTTGTATTTGGGAGAAAATTTTAATCCATTCTTCTAATACTGGGGATCCACTTGTAGCCAATGCCTCGTGATGGCCTTCAATGCTGCTACAACTAGTATATTCTACAAATACTTGGCTTCTTTGCCTTTCATCCACTTTACCTCTGATCCCAGTATCAACTGTTCCGGCTCGATCTCCCCAATTTCTGTAAAAGTGGTCTGCAAATGTTGAGCTAGCCTCGACTAGTAAGACTGAATCCATGAGCATCGCCAGAAAATATGGGTGGGCACGACCTGCTGAACTTTCTCAGCAACTCCTCCAGCATGCCACTGTTCTGTTAGAGGTGAATTTAGACTGAGCTCTAGGGACCATAAAATAACGGGTCCTAATTTTCCATACAAATTCGTGCCAATTTGGCGAGGAGGTGGTACTCTAAGTCACCGACCGAATTTTTTCCCAGACATCCGGTTCAGTTAGAACTCCCAACTCTTCTTCTCATTTAGTTTTCAGTGCTTGTTTGCAGTACCCAAGGTCTTGTGTATAATTGATATATAAAAGGGAGATTGCTCCCTTCCCAGTAGGAGAAACCCAAATCCTTTCCAGTGGGGGAAGTGGGGAGTTCAGCACTTTTACTGTTGCAGGTTTATTAAGGCTAGTATTTACATAGTTCTTTATTTGGTAGTACCGAAATCTGTCAGAGTGGTTTAAATTAAATTTCAGGGCCATAGCCTTAGATGACATCGGAGAACCTCCCTGTGTGATCTGCCAGGGAGCACAGAAACCTAACTCCACTTGTTGTTTGAACCACGGGTTCATCGTGCCTGGCTGGAAACATTCATCCCAAGCTCACAACACATATTTCCATAGGTTTTGTGAGGAGGGGCCCTGGTGAGTTCCCGCCACCATCCTTCCAGAGTTGCCCTGCTCCCATGGGGAGAGATAATCTCTCATGCCCTTGGGGGGGGTTAATAAATGGGTGAACCTGTAGAGCGGGATCTTTAACCAAATGAAATTCTGTCGTCTTCTAGTGAGATACGAAATGTGGGTTCAAACAACATGAAGTCTTACTGTATTCTGACAAACTGCAGTTAGCTCCAGCCTTTAAAAGAGTATAGAGTTAATTTTCTATGCGGTGCATAGAACGTTGAGCTCGAGCTCGGTTGAGGTCTCTGTCTGCAGCACTTTGAAACCCAACCGCCAGATTCTTTACTCCGCCTCACTGAACAGTTGCTCCGGAGATTTCTCCTTCTGCTCAGTTCAAAGTTGGTTAAAATTGTCGGTTCTTTCCGAATTTAAATCCGAAATTAATTCTGCATTGTTGGTTCAGGCTCTGTCTGCGGTACCGTGAGTACTTAGATAGTTTTCTGTTTACTTTGTGGAAATTGTAAAGACTTGTTCGATCGGTTCGGCTGAACTGATCCATTAGTTTGATTTCTTGTGCTTTCTTTAGTGTGTGGTTACCGGTCCTTCTCGGTTTTAAAAAAAATGTATTTTAAATGTTTTTTTTTTTCCAATACCCGTGACACGGTTAGGAACCGATAAGGGAGTCTTGCCTGGCGGTTGCCGAAAAAAGGGTAAGTTTGGTTAGGTTGGCCATGTCTGAGAAACCCAAGAAAAAAAACAGGCCCACTGGGTTTCAACGCTGCAGTGAGTGTGGGAGGTCTTTGCTAAGGCCGATCCCCACACCACCTGTGTTTATTGTCTGGGTTGAACACCGATACAGACTGCCAAATTTAGAAACTTTCCTAAGTCTACCTGGAGAAAGATTAGGTAGACTTAGGAAAAGGAGCTGAGAAGTCCGCTGACCCGATGGCCAGCCCGGTTCGGTTCCGACCGAACCAGAAGGAGTGCCCTCTGACCAGGGTGATACTTCTTCGGGCAAGAGGAGAGCCGATCCTGAGGGATCGGTTCCTATGAAAAGGAAACGTAAAGACAAGTCAGCCAGTTCAGATCTGGAGGTTCATGTTCTGACCACTGATGAGATTGCCTGAGCGATTCGGATTGTTGAATTACTTCGCCCAGTTCCGGACGATCTGGCTCCGTTAGCTAGGGGGCTCGGTTCGGTCGTTTTCACCGGTTCAGGATTATGCCCCTGAAGATTTTTATGAACCGGAATTTGAGGAGGAGGGGGATTATGAACAAGATGATGACTATGATGGAACAGAAAGTCTGGATGTGCCCATTGAAACGGACATCTCCCCAGACAGACCTTCTGGTGTTTCCCCCTCCTAAGCTCTCTGAGTCCCTTCCCCACTATCTGTTCTACAGGAAAGTGGCTGAAACTCTCTAGCTCCCTATGGAGGAAGCTACAGAGGATCAAGAAGAGCCTGATTTTGTTGAAATGATGGACATCCCAGAGTCCAGGAGGCTGTCTATTCCCGTGCACAAACCATTTGGGAAACGGACACAAAAAATGTTGAAGTCTCCTAATTCTGTACCTCCTGTTGATAGAAGAATGTAGAAGAGGTATACTTTATCAGGCTCAGACACAGAGTTTTTCTACCAGCAATGCAGCCATGTTGGGGTCGTGCAGGCTGCAGCCTGTGACAGAGCTAATGTTCCCTTGGCTTCACACCCCCCAGATAAAGACTCCAGGAGGTTGGATGCCTTGGCAAAGAAGCAATACATGGCATCCTCTTTGGGACTCAGGCCGGCTAATTATATGGCCTATGCAGCCAGTTACCAGAAGTCCAGGTGGGACACTGTACTGGCACTGGCTAAACAGGCCTCCCCCCAGCTGGCCAAGGAGCTGGAGGAGGTAGCTGCGGATGGGATTGAGGCATCTAAGGTACAGTTTCATGCTGCTGTGGACTCCAGTGATGTCATCAAGAGTCATGGCTGCATCTGTGGCTCTTTGGAGAATGGCTTGGCTCAGATGTACTAGCCTCTCACAGGACACCCAGGCTAAGGCCATGGATTTCCCTGTGGAAGGTAATTCTCTGTTTGGGGAGCAGACAGAGAATTACATGAAGAAGATGGAGGAATATAGGACCACTTACAGGAGTGCACAGGCCAAGGAGAGGCAGGCAACTCCTCAAAGGCAGCAATCTAGGGGCAGGGGCAGGCCTTTTCATAGGCCTTTCTACCAAGCACAGGCCTCTTCTCCCTTTTCACAGAGGGGGTTCTTCAGAGGGAGAGGCAGAAGGGGGATGAGCAAGGCTGCATCCACTCCTCAGCCTAAGGTCCCTGCCAAGCAGACACCCTGATGGGTCTGCCCGGGTCGACTCTCCTATCCTTGTAGTGGACAGGCTGGCTTACTTCGTCCAAGACTGGGTGTCTGTTACTTCAGACAAGTGGGTCCTGGAAGTAGTAAGCCAGGGACTGCTTCTCAGTTTCAAAAAATTTCCGAAGATGAGAGCCAGATCTTTTCCACCTGCAAGTCTCTCTGAAACCCTTGCCCTAGAGGCAGAGGTTTCATCTCTTTTGGCCTTAGAAGCCATAGAGAGAGTTCCTACACTACACTGGGGCAAAGGTCTGTACTCCAGGTACTTCCTTACCCCAAAAAAGACAGGAGAGTGGTGACCCATCTTAGATCTAAGATAAACATCTTTTAAAACCAAGGTTCAAGATGGTGACTCTGGGAATAATTCTTCCCTCTCTAAGGCCAGGGGACTGGCTAGCCTTCCTGGACCTCAAAGATGCCTACTTTCACATCCCCATCAGGTGCTCCCACAGAAAGTACCTCAGGTTCAAGTTGCCCTCAGGCCATTACCAGTTCAAAGCAATGCCCTTTGGCCTAACATCTGCTCCAAGGGTTTTCACAAAGTGCCTGGCAGTGGTAGTTGCCTTTTTAAGGAGGCAAAATATTTCCATTTTTCCATATCTGGACGACTGGCTCCTCGTGGGTCAGTCTCCAGACCAAGTTAAGTGAGACCTGCAAGTGACCCAGCAAGTGCTCACTTCCCTGGGATTTCTTCTCAACCTCCCCAAGTCAGTTCTGGAACCGGTGCAGCTTCTTACCTTTATGGGGCAGAGCTAGATACTGTCAAAGCAAGAGCCTTTCTTCCCCTGGAAAGGGCAAGAGTTCTTATAGAACTGGCTTCCTTCTTCAGTCTTCAGGTGTCCCGACCAGCAAGGCATTTCTTTCAACTCTTGGGCCACATGGCAGCTTCTACAGCAGTGGTCCAAGGGGCAAGATTCCAGATGAGGGACATTCAGTTCCATCTGAGGGCCTTTTGGTCCCAAAAGAAGGATCCTCTTACCAAACTGATTCCAGTGACTCGGACACTGATCCAAGCTCTTCAATGGTGGCATGATCAGGACAATTTAAGGCAAGGGGTCCCATTTGTTACTCGGTCTCATTCGGTGGTCCTTACCATGGATGCTTCCCTCTTGGGGTGGGGAGGCCATCTGGGGGCTCTCACAGCCCAGGGACTGTGGTCCCGTCAGGAATCCCTCCTTCATATCAATCTCCTGGAACTCAGGGTAGTTTTTCTGGCCCTGCAAGCTTTCTCTCAGTCAGTGCAGAACAAGGTGGTTCAGGTCAGAACAGACAACACCACCACCATGTGGTACATCAACAAGCAGGGAGGCACTCGGTCCACGGCCTTGTGCACGGAAGCCATGAAATTGTGGTCCCTGGCTTGTTCTCTGCAGACCTCTCTGATAGCAGTCCACCTTCCAGGGAAGGACAATGTGCTAGCAGATGCACTGAGCAGGATCTCCCAGGGCCATCATGAATGGACCCTGGACCCTCTGGTATTAAAAGTGATTTTCTCAACGTGGGGCACTCCAGAGGTAGATCTCTTTGCAGCCCCAGACAATCACCAACTTACTCTGTTTTGTTGCAGACCCCCGGTCTTGGGCTCAGTCCCTCTGGATGCTCTGATGTTGAACTGGGAAGGAAAATTTCTCTATGCCTTCCCTCGCTTTCCTCTACTGTTCAAGGTTCTGGTCAAAGTGAGGTCACAACCCTGCAAAGTGATTCTGGTTGCTCCACATTAGAACAATTTTCATCTGTGAAGCTGTCTAATACCCGGGCAGAAACAGGACAGCAAGTCCCCCTTTTTTCTTAGTTAGATATAAAATGTGTTTCTTTACCAGAGGTCTGGTAGGTCCCCAGACATATGACATTAATTGCTTTTGCCACTCCATCAGGGTCTGATGTGAAACTGAGCAAAGGACAGTCTAGAATAACTATAAAAATCTTGGTATTATGTTCATTTTTGTGGCCTGAGTCCTGGAGTACATGGGCAGGGGGAGAAGAGCCCACTTCCTGTAGTCCTGTACCACGTCCTTGACTAGCCCTGTATAATTGTCCTGAAAAAGGGTATTTGGAATAGTAGCCAAATACACTCCCAAATATTTCATCTTGGGTACATCCCATCTCATCTGATATTTTCTTTGTACTTTAAGGGAGGCCTAGTATGAAAAAGTTAAAATCTCTGTTTTGGTGGTATTTAGAGAGTAACCAGTTATTTCTGAAAATATTTCTGTCTATCTAAAAATTTCAGTTAGGGAAGACTCAGGTTCACTGAGGAAAAGTAAAATGTCATCAGCATAGAAGCCAAGTTTGTGCTCATTACCTCCCATTTCAATCCCCCCTAATCCTGGGGTTAAGTCTAATGGCTTGCGCCAGGGGCTGTATAAATAGGGCAAATGGGGGGGGGATGGGACAGCCTTGCCGAGTGCCCCATTCCAATAGAAATGATTTTCTAACATGTCCGTTTAGTTGCACACTTCCCTTAGGATCATTGTACAAACGGGAAATTAAACTACAGACACCTTTGGGAAACCAAAGCCGACCAGGGATGCCTGAAGAAAAGGCCATAGAACTTTGTCAGATGTCTTTTTTTGGCGTCTAGGCTCATCACCAGGGCTGGATGTTTCTTATTGGACAAGTGTTCTATGATGTTTATCGCTCTTTGTATGTTGTCCTGAGCCTGATGACCCGGTACGAACCCTGTCTGGTCTATATGGGTAAATTGTGGGATTATGGACTCCCAAGCGCTTGGTGATGATGCCTGTAAGGGTTTTATAATCCGTATTTAAAATTGAGATAGGTCTATAAGATGCGCATAATTGTGGATCCCTGGCTGGCTTGGGAATTACTGTAATCATTGCCTGGGTCCATGATGGAGCTGTGGCCCCCTCCTTCCCCAGAAGGGAGTCATAAGCCCAACTCAATGTATGGACCACCTGGTCCTGAAACATCTTGTAAAATTTCCCTGGGAACCCATCGGCCCCTGGGCACTTCCCTGTTTTGAGATGGCCTATTCCGGATTGAATCTCGGATTCATGTATTGGGGCTATAAGTCTAACCACATCTTCCTGCTTAACCTTTGGGAGATGCAATTCTTTAAAAAAAAATTGGCATCGGGGGACTGCCACATGCAAATCTTTATAATATTTAGTAAAGGCCTCAGCGATATCAGGTGTAGAGACTAGTTGTTGCTTTGTAATTGGATGAGTTATTTTATTTATTGTGGTGTTAGACTTCCTTTACCTCAGTCTACTGGCCAGTAATCGAAGGGCCCTTGGACCACCCTCAAAGTACCTCTGCCTCAGGTACAACAAATTCTCTTCCACCTTATAGTCCAAAACTGAATTAAGTTCCCGCTTAAGTTGTTGGAGATTTTTGGCTATTTGATCTACATAATGGATTTTTTGACTAGTTTCTAATTCCTTAATCGGGGTTAGTAGCTTGCCCTTCTTGGCCTCTTGTCCCCTTTTCTAATGCACAGCTAAGGCAATAAGTTTGCCTCGTGTCACAGCTTTTATTGTATCCCACAAAATTGTTGGGGAAACCTCTGAAGTATCATTGTGTTCCAAGGTTTCTAAGATTGTTTGTTTCACTGATTCTTGCACCTCTTTCTGCTGCAAAAGAGACAGATTGAGGCACCATAAAGTATTTTTCCAGGTCTTCCCTAGAGGAGAAGTATTCTGCCTTGGCATATCTAGTGGCTTTTGTACAAGCATGGCGGAGTTGTCTGAAGGCGAAGGAGGAGAGTGGGTTTTTTTGAGTGGATGTAAGCCTTCCAGGCCTGGTCTCTTGCCTGCATACATGCCAGTAGTTTGGCAGTGATCCATGGAAGGTGAGAGCCTTTGATCCTGGTTAACTTAACTGGGACATGACAATCCCAGATTTCCATAAATTTAGACTGGAAGTAGCTGAGGGCAGCGTCGATGGAGGTTTCTGCTGAGAGAGTAGACCAGTCTGACTGGTGTAGGTCAGTTAAAAAGGCAGTTGCATTTAGGGAGCGGAAGGAGCGAATATGGATCAGTTTACTGGGGAGGCTTTAGGCTGATGGACTTTGCGAATGCAGTAGATCATATGGTGATTGGTGTGGGAGGTAATTAGTTGAATCAAATTTAGGGATTTGACTTTGGACTTTGGAGGGTATAGTGGCGCTGGTGGATGAGGTCCAGTCCACATTTAGGTCACCCAACAAGTAAAGCTCACCTGAGGTGGTGTGAGAGGTGATAGTACTAGTAATGAGATCTATGATGGTAGCTGATGGGAGACCAGGCGACAGTAAATGCATGCAAGAAATACAGGCAGTGTAATAAAGGGGGGAGATAACTTAATTAGGAGGAGTTCATATTTGGGGGGGGGGGGATGAGATTGATGGGACACTGGAGAGAATTGAAGGTTGGATGACATATACACTGCAATACCTCCTCCTTTGCAAGAACTGTCCTGTCTTAAGAGGGAGTACCCTGGTGTTGCAAGAGTGACATCCGATATTTTATTGAACAGCCAGGTTTCAGAAAATAACGTGACATCCAGCTTCAGGTTCAGCATGACTGGCTGGAGGAGGGCAAGTTTGGGGAGAAGGCTTTGACTATTGAAGTGGGCAATTTTTAAACCCTTGGGAAGATACGGGGTGGTAGGAGTGGTTGGACCAGGGTTTGGTTCTGTGTCTCCAGCAGAGATCAGGAGCAGGGTGATAAGCAGTTTGGAAAAAGTGTAGATTAGCTTGGGAGATTTGGAGTGAGAAGTGCGTATGGGTGGGGGAAGAGTTGAGAGTACACTAAGGTACGTAAGAGTCGCTACATGTGGGGGGAAGAATTGTAGCTGAGGGATCCAACAATATATGGCAGAAGTAGGGTGAATAGGAAACATGGAATGAGTAGGGGCATGGGATGGGTGGAAGTGGGGGCAGGGTATGGAGGGCTCCTAGAGGTGGGAGGGAGGAGGAAGAGCAACAAAGGGAGATGAACAAGTACTAGGCAGACGAGGACAGAGTGGTACATTATGGATGGGAGAAGAAACTTGTAGAAGGGGGTAAGAGGAGAAGACAAACACAGAAATGGTGTACAGCTGAAGTTGTGCAAAAAACACACAACTATGCTTGTAGCTTAGCAGTACAGTACCACCTCTGTCCACTAGAAAGCAGAAGTAAGAAAGGCTATGGAGCTTGGTGCTGCTGGGAGAAGCCAACTGGTGGGAAGGGGAGGGGTGTCAGAGAAGGAGGGAGGCACCACTACGTAGAGAAGTATTGGGCGGGGGTTCTCATTGGTTCAAGCACATGATAAATTAACAACTAGCTTATGGTGGGGGATGGCTGGGAAGGGAGGCATTAGGGAAAACAGAGTGCTGAGATGAGCAGATGATCTGTCTGTTTACCTTGGAAATGGCTCCTTGCTACCGCTGCTAACTTGGGAGGTAGGGCGAGTGAATGGAGCCCTGAGATGCCTGTTGGGAAACAGAAAAGGGATTAGCTAGGTCACTAGAGGAGAACAAAGACCTTAGACTAGAGAGTTGGGGTGGGAAGCAGAGACGTCCAGAACAAGTGGAGAAAGGGGGAGGGGTGGGTGAAAGCGAGTACAAGACAAAAATCACAGTGCAAATTAGAACACGAGTGGCAGACCACATGAATAGCCCATGCCCTAAAACCCAGTTATGAAAGCAACGCACACACACTGAGCTGATTACAGCCCAGGAGACCTCTGTGGAGTTCCAGCTAGAAGGGAGAATTCACAGTGCAGCTGAACAAACACCACAGTTAAACAGTCCACTCCCGAGAACCCAGTTGTTAGAGCTGCACACACTCTGAGCTGATTACAGTGAACAGGAGACCTTCGTGGAACTCTGGTGAGTATGTGAACACAGCATGAAGCGCTGTACAGCAGAACACAGTACAATATAAATCATCCGGTTATAGCACCTGATGTAAATGTCCCTTAAAGCTCCGGTACAAATGCGGTAACATTATGCAGTAATCGGGACAAAATGTTGAAAGAAATGGCAGTCAGCACAACTCTGCTGACAGGAATAACAGAGTGTGCCGAGATGAGCTGCTGATCTGTCTGTTTACCTTGGAGACGGCTCCTTGTTGCCGCTGCTAGCGTGGGAGGGAGGGCAAGTGAATGGAGCCCTTGAATGCTCCAGAGATGCCTTGGAAATGTCTCCTTACTGCCGCTACTAGCGTGGGAAGAGGGAGAGTGAATGGAGCCCTTAAATGCCTCTGAGATGCCTTGGAAACGGCTCCTTGCTGCCGCTGCTAGTGTGGGAGGGAGGGCGAGTCAATGGAGCCTTTGAATGCTCCTGAAATGCCTCGGAAACGGCTCCTTGCGGCCGCTGCTAGCGTGGGAGGGAGGGGGATATCAGTTTCTCCAGCTATAGGCAACATTTTTTCTGTGGCGGCCAAGGGTAATGATTGAGGTTTTGTTGGGAGGCGAGTGGGTTGAAAGCCGTTGGTGGAAGTTTGTAGGATTTTCCAAGTACATACATGCAGTACCAGTGCACACTCTAGACAACACCACTCAGCAGGGTCTGTTTGACAGGTTCGCCACTCACTCACCACATCCTAATTCACTGTTCAATCTAAGGACAATCTCACACTCCAGTCATTGTTGCTGCATGAGTCAGCAGTTGTGGTGCCATTTGGTGAGGTTGAGGACCGTCATTCTGCTTCGGGTGCAGATTTTCCCTTCCTGTTTCCCCCAACCCCTGAGGACACTGCAACTCAAGAATGTCATGACGTGAGCATGCGTAAAATACAGACACGTTAATCTCATTGGCATCCGCTCCTCCCAGTTAGAGTGGCAGTTGCACCTCCCTTTGTGGTTATTCAGCAGGTGATAAAGCAGCAGAATCATTGCGCCTTCTCTTCTTGGAGGAAGGGAGCATCCAGAGAGCCCTCTGCCTTCCTCTCCCTAACTGACCCTCTGACGACTCAAACTCATTCCCGAACTTGGGTCTCCAGAGTCATGAGTGGCAGGACTATTGCTGCACCAAGAGGCTGTCTGCAGACCCCCTTTTCAGGGATATCTGCAGTCATTATTGGGCCTATGAAAATTGTGCACCTTATGACTAGGCGACTGCATGTTCTCAAACCATTTGCAGAAAAAAATAAACAATCTTCTCTATTCAAGAGGGTCTAATCCCAAGGATAAAACAATTTCATTGACATTTACATTGCAGCAATAAATATTTCTTATTGCATGCCTCTGGACACCTTTAAGCATTTTGCATTTCTGATGAGTCAAAGATGAATGCCAAATTGGACTCTCATATTCAAGACTAGACTTGCAAATGGATTTAAATATAATAAAAAGATCAGGGGCAGGATTCACGAAAAACACAAAGTGCCACACACAAGTTTGCACTGCACCTCACGGTTGCACTGGTGGGTAGTCCTGCAGTTCACAGTTGGATAGCGCGGAAAGCACCAGGAACCCCAGTAGTGCTGCCGCCACATTCAGCCAGAAGAATGGACCGGCAGCAATAGCGCGCATGCGTCAAGTCCCTATTCACGAAACTGGCCTTGCAAATGAGCCCATTGGGCATGCAAGGTGCAAGCAGCCATTAGCATGCCCGTTATGGGTGCATTTGCATGGTCTTTTTTGGTCTAGCGTGCCCCCCACCAGCCCATGCCCCACACAGCTGCACTCTGCATTCCCCTGGTGTAGAGCAACAGGACGTGGAAAAACACCCTAGTCTGCAGGATGAAAGCCCTGGTATACTTGGGTCACACACAGTCTCCTGATGCCTTTGTGCTGTCTAAGATGTCCGTGGGGGGGGGGGTGGAGCTGTCACCCCTCTAATGAGGAGGAATGGGTATGTGGAGGTGATAGAGTTGGGTTGTTGTCCGGGGCTTGCCATGGACAGTCCTAATGAAGAAAAGGGGACAAAAACAGAATGTGACAAAAAAAAAAGGGTTCCATAAAACTTATATGGACTGGAGTTCTCAGCCAGTAGTGGAACACTAGTGGCCCTTGAGTTAAAAAAATGAATCCGCTCTCAGCCTGTGACTTTTACCATTATAACCTACTGTTGGTACGACTTCCTTGAATATAGACAGCTGAGGAACTCCTGCAAGAGAGCCATCCGCTCTGCTAAGAGCGAATTCTGCCAGTCCGCCCTGATATCCTCAGCCAGCAACCCCAGGACCTTCTGGCAAAACATTAAAAACTCGGTTGGGGGGTCCGCCCGTGCTCAGGCCTCCGACCTGCTGATTGGGGGGGGGTCAGTTGTAATAACCCCCCCACTATTGCCAATGCTTTTAACAGCCAGTTCTCTGACCTGGATGCTCCTTCCCCCCAACCCCTCGGCCCAGTGACCCTGGGTCCCCCCCATGATGGGGCACCCAGACAACCCTCCTTCTACCTAAAGGCTGTCTCCGCCTCGGAGACTCAGAGGCTCCTTGCTAGTCTCTCCCCTCACACTGGAGCTGGCCACGACAGCCTTGCGCCGAAACTTCTCTGCCTTGGGGCAGCCCCCCTAGCCTGGCCTATCTCTTACATATTCAACACTTCATTAATCTCGGGAACCATCCCGGAGGTATGGAAGGTGGCTAGGATCGTCCCTGTACTCAAGCATGGCGACCCAAAGGATTCCAGTACCTACCGACCTATTGCGATCCTGTCGGCGATCTGCAAGCTACTTGAGAAAGTAGTTGCCTCCCAGCTCACTCACTGCCTTCAGAGTTATGAGCTACTCTCCAAAGCACAACATGGCTTCAGAAAAGGGCACAGCACATCTACAGCCCTTGCGGTGGTCACCTCCGAGATAAGGTCTGCTACCGACCATGGTAAGTTGACAGGAGCCATCTTCGTTGATCTCTCAGAAGCCTTTGACCGGGTTGATCACTTGCTCCTCCGCTCTACCCTTTGGTCTGTTGGTCTCTGCCCTCCTGCCCATGCCTGGTTCTCCAACTACTTCACCGGGAGGCAGCAATATACTGTCTTTAACAAAGCCCTCTCTAAACCTTCCCGGGTGACCTGCGGGGTACCTCAGGGCTCCGTCCTTGGACCCATCTTGTTTTCCTTATTCATAAACGAGCTGCCCTCAGTATCTGCCCATGGGCACACCACCCTGTACGCGGATGATCTTGTCATCCTGGTCAGCTCACGGGACATCAAAGACATTAACTCCCGGTTAAACCACGACTTTAACCACATTTAAACCTGGCTTGAGGACCACAGGCTAACCATTAATCTCACCAAGACCCGGGCCATGCTCATTGGCTCCTCGGCCAAGATAAAATCATGCCAAGCTTCTCTCAACATCTTGGGAACTGATGGTTCCCTCCTGAATGTTGCAGATGCGGTCAAGTACCTGGGTGTCACTCTTGACCCACAACTGGACCTCTCACTCCACATTCAGAATGCCTATAAAGCCACAAACTGCAAGCTGGGCATAGCTTACAGAGCTAAAGGCTGTCTCACCCCGGCCGCACATCTTGCCATTGTTAGAGGGATCCTCCTACCCACGCTTGGTTATGGCTTGGTATCCTTTGTCCACGTTCCAAAATCCAGTCTCTCCAAATGGGACACTGCGTACAACAATGTATGCTGTTTTGCCCTCGCCGCTCCTCACCTCACACACCGTTGTGAGCTATACTTACGACTGGAGTGGCTTCCCCCGGAATACCACCGCACCTTTGTCCTTGGCAACTTCATTGACTTCTGCCACACTCGCCTCTTTCCTCAAACCTGCTAACCTAACCTACCAACTAAGATTCAGCGACTCTCTGGTCCTCCTGGTCCCTAAAACTCGCACCCAAATGGGGGATTGGGCCTTTGCTGCCTATGCGCCCAAACTATGGAACTCCCTTCCTGCAAACACTCGCTCCACTACCTCCTACCCCTGTTTCAAAGCCTCCTTATGGGGCTTCCTAAAATCGGCCTCTTCCTGCCTCTGTGCCTGAGCCGCCAAACTGGTCCCAACAGTCTGGGCATGATGACCCTGGCCTCTACTAGCACTTCTTCCACCAGGCAAGCTCGAGGCCTACTGACCAACCTATTGAATACGGGGCTGGCATACTCGATGCCTTCTGTCCCACCTTCTGTACATGGTACACTCCCCAGCCCTAGATGACCCTGACTTGTGTGCCTACAACCAGAATTCCCGCCCCCACCCACCCACAGCCTATGCCCATCCTCTGTAGCTTGCCTCTCAATTACCTGGCTCTGCAGAGTGGTACTTGTGACTTGTCCTGTATGCATTTGCTGCCCAGGCCAGTACACACTGTCATCTACCTCTGATTGAAATGCATGAGCCTGAAAGCTCTTCCTTGTACCTAGCTAGCTTGATGTTTGTTGTTATATACTTTTGTTTTACTTCCATGCCTGTACCTATGCGATTCTACCCCTACCCCAATGTCACTATGTCTCTTGCTTCTGTATGAACCCTGTCTGCCCGATGATCACAATGTACCTCTTAATGTAACCATTGTTTCAATGCTTTGTGTGCACCCTGTCTACCTGTTTACTCTGATTTGTACACTTGTAATCCTCCCGGGTCGCACCTGAAAATAGGCACGTGCTGTCTAGTGTGCTTACCTGGTTAACAAAAGCAAATACATAAATTTTCACCCTTTGGTGGTAGTTTTCTACTATAAACTCAACTGTAGTCAATATTTGTATAATATATAATTGTAACCCTTAGGCGGCGCTATCCCTAAGGTTACTACCTCTGCCTGTATCTCTCCTAACTGGTTGAGGGGCCTGGGTTCAATATTTTGGTGCCTCCACCCAGAGTAATATAAATGGGGGTATATACCTACCCTTGTATAGCCCTCTGGGAAGCTATAACCACCCCACAGACCCACCTAGTGACTTCGTACCCTTTGCAGCAGTTAACACACAATCAGCGGTGTACATTAATAATATACGCACACCCTTTGCACTTACTACCAAGGTCTGGCCTTCAGCAAATTCCCTGGAATCCTCTTAAAGGCAATGTTAGCAGGAAGACATACACTTTCAATACTGTAAACCTCCTAATAATATGCCCATAAGCCAGGTTAAACGTAAAACAACAAATCAGATTCATTAAGGGGGCGGGAACAAGGAAGGGGCGTGAATTTAGATGAATGATTACTTTACTGATTTGGTTCAGGTTAACTTATTATGCATGCACTTTAGTCTCAAAATAAACAGTCTGACAACACTTGCTACTCAGAATATTATGCTGGCTGGCCAGAATCAGTGCCTGGGGGTGGCCGGCGTTGCAGCTGTTGTTGGGGCCCTTGATGGAAAGAAAAAGGCAGTTATTGTACACGCACAAAGCTTTGATTATTTGTAATCCTGGCCGGTTAGCCCAGTGTATTGTAACCCTGTAATTCACTGGAACAATCAGATGGTGCCACAAAATAATTAAATGATTTGTTGCAGGGAACCACCCTGAATTTACTCATGATACTAGTTGGCTATACTTGACATGGTGATATGAAGACCTCCTGTAGATCACCGAAGAGCATGGGGAAGCTGGGCCGTCATGACACACCTTCGCTTCATGGCCTTTCCTTCCAGGTGGCCGCAACCTGCAATCTGTCTCTGCACAGGGGCAGGATCCCCAAGCTAGTCTCTCGCTGAGAAACAGTCTCTGGTGCAAGCACAGTCGGCTGGAGCCGGGTTTGGCAATGGCCCAAGACTAGATGAACACTTACGGCAAAGTTCAGTTTGGTTGATGAAACTTCCAGCTGGCATAACTGTCCGGTCACTGGCAAAACAGGCCTCGACCCATGATAAACATTCAGCACATTTAACAAGAACAGCATTAACTTTTGTACCTCAAAGTTCGGTTTCAGTCTGGTTGCTATTGCAGTCGATTCACTGAGCAAACCTCTCGATCATCAAAGCAGTCTCTCAACTCTTGGGCCGAACGCTTCACAAGAGCTTCCTTTCAGTCCCAAAATCCTAAGCTGGACATTAGAGAGGGCCTATGGGAAAGACAAGAGGGAGTGGGTGCCACTGGACACCATGGAGGGCTTACGGGAGAGGAAGGGGGGTGCAACTAGACATCAGGGAGGAATTAAGGGGATAGGGAAGGTGCCACTGGAACCCAGAAAGTCATTGGAAATGCATGGGGAGAGGAAGTAATTTTTCCCCCAATAATCTCCATTATAGCTTGAGGCAAGTGCACGCTTGGGCAAGTGTAAATTGGTACCTCTTTCCTGGCTAGGCCAGGGCAAAAAACAAAACAAAAAAAAAAGTAAGTGTGAAGGAGCTTTGGTCTTCATTATAGTTCTTCAGAGAGCACAAACACCCCTGGTTCAGTGGGTTTATGAATCTATGCCAACAGGAAGCAAAATGGCAAGGTTCTTTTCCTCAGACCAAGAAATCTATTGTATGTGACAGCCTCCATCGCTCTTAATGCTATGTGTTTAATATCCAAATGACCACGTGAAACATGGGTGAAAACCTGACCTATAACATACTTCATCACTTTGTATCTTCTCTTGACCCAATTTCAGGAAGTGATGTCTAGGCCTATGAGAAGAGAAGTAATCAGTCTACTAATGATTGTGAATGATTTTAATATTTTGTTTAATACCCTGTATGACTTTGTATGAGAAGTGCTATAAGATTTTGAAAAATCCATTATTTTATCCAAGTGTTAATATATATACTTTTTATTTGTAGCTTCGTCAGACTTTACTGCAGAGAGAATGTCTCCAATCAGAGCTCGAACGATGAAGGATTATGAAAATGTAAGTTAAATTAAACTCAAGCTGTCTTTAAGATGTTTTCAAAAGTTGCAGTATTGCATTCTGTTTCATTATATGTTCCTGATCAGAAGAGTAAGCTAAGCTGCTGAAAGAGTTGTTACAGCCAGTCCGTTGGCATACTGGTAACGCTGCTGCTCGCGACGCTGGTGACCCATGTTTGGGAGTGAACTCGAATTGTTGGGGGCTGGCCTGGGGAGGAAGGCTGAGCATCCCAGAGGATGTTATCCTCCGGGAAGGGAGGGCTGCCAGCTCCGCTGCAGTACTGCCATCTGGGTGACCACAGGTGGCAGTGCAGTTGGAGCAGCTAGTGAGTTGGAGGACATTTTCTGGTTCCACACCACACACGCTCTCTTATGCTTGTGCTTCCAAGCTGTTGTCATCCTAGGAGTATCGGAAGAAAAGAACTTGAAAATGCCCTGACCGGGATGCTGTCAGCGGCTCGCAGGCCCTGCACCTTGCTACCCAGTCACCCTTTCCCAACCAATCCATTCCATCATGGGAGTTGGGGTGTCCCACAGCCCCCCGCCAGAGAAGGGAAACTCTGAGTGAACACGGAGGTGAAGTAAGTCCTGGGGGACTGCCATGCTAATGGGAGCTGGGGCGGCTGAGCAGAAGGGGGATGGCTGGAGAAAAGGGGGAGAAACAGATCAACAGAAAAAAAGAATTATCATAAACAACAGATAACAAGCTGTGAAAATCATAATGTGCTCTGACCTGAGGAGGGGGAGTTCTGTACTCTCAAACCTTGCACTTAATGCTCATGACCTCTCCGAATTTTTAATAGTTAATAAATCTAGATTGCAGAGTCGGCCTTAGCGGTACTCCATCAGTGCCTTAGGGCCCCCTGCCATAGCCAGTGTACATTAGGAATCTTATTTTTCACATTTTCATGATCCTCTTTGGGAGTATTTCCGTAGAGCTGTAACACATTGAATTGTACTCTGGTGCAGTCGGGACCTTATGGGACCTTATTTTGTAATGGTGGGGCCTCCCACCGTGATGTAGCTGTCAGTGGCACACTGCATTGTCCATATATGTGGGTGGGCCCCATCGACTTTAGTTGTTTTTCTCCAGCCATTGAGAGAGTGAGCGTTGCTCCACTGGAAGTGATTTTCCGTTAACAAAATTCTTTCTGGTAGCTACTCTTGGGATTGTCAATTTCCAGTGTAGGTAGTGCAGATTAAGATGCTTTTCTGCCACTGTCGTTTCGGAAAGCTGATTTGAAGGAAAGATGTCCACAAGCTGTGTGGTTGTTATCGAGTTATCCAACAACGAGTAAAACTGTGAAGCTTGACAAAAGTTTAACCAAACCACTTGGAGACACCGGGATAAGGTATGGAGCATGTCCTCTTTTTTTTTTTGGAAAAATGGACAAGCATACAGTGCTTGACAGATCCTCTGTAACCACTGGCGCCAAAATTATCAGTGCTGAAATCTACAGTGGCGAAGGGGGACAATCAAAATCAGTATGTAAATTAAACTACCCGACTAAATCTGCCATCCAGTTGGAGGCTTTCTTGTTGACAGAGATCCACCAGAACCAGAGGAAAATGAACTGCTTGTCAATGAGTTGATGGCATTCCCCTGTTTGCCAGTGATCCTGAGCCTCGCTCACAATTAAGAGGTATGAGAAGTCTTTCACCAGTCTGCCAACGAATAAGGTAGGTTTAGCCCCTGAAAAGCCAGAACCGTGTCTTTCAAAAGGCACGAATCTGATACCTAAGGTACTGCAGGCTTCTACATGCCCCTCTGGAGCTATTTCTTTTTTTTTTTTTAATTTAAGTTTATTAATATTCAAAGGGTACAGTAAAAACAGAAAAAGGTGAACAGTCCAAGAAAGATCAGTTCCTTTCAAATACATACAATCCATTTCAGAATACAGACATTGAGAGACATTGAATATAGGAAGTGAACCAGAACCCTCTATCCCAGCTAAAGGGCTGACATGATCGGGCTCAACGGGGGGCACCCCGGCCCGACGAGGAGGACCCTTCCTGAGTGACTGTCTCACTTTGAGATTACATTCGGAGGTACTACTTGTTTAATTTGAATTTATTTTTAATCTTATTTAAAGCCCTAACCAGTGCCTGATGCTGGGGTGGGACTTGAGGAGGTCCGAGCCGAGGAGGCCCCCGCCAAACCTCCCACCTTGCCCACCTCCGAACAAAGACCGGCAACCTACAATTTATCTTGTAAGTTATTCTCCATTGCTGCCACCTCCTGCACCACCGCAATCCAGTCACCCAGGCCGGGGGGGGGTCCCTTCTCAACCACAGCCTAGTGATTGACTTGTGGGCCGCCGCCAGGAGCAGGGACCAGAGGTACAATGAGTCTGCTCCAGCCAGGCTTTGAGGGGGATATCCCAGTATGAGGTTTATCCAACCCGGGGGAAGATCCAGGGTGAACAGTTCCACGAGTGCTTGAGCCACCTTTCCCCAGAAGGGCCCGAGGAGGGAACAGGACCAGAGGACATGCAGATAGCTCGCCCGGGCCTCTCCGCACGACCTCCAACAACCCGGGTCTCTATCCGGGAGTCTTCTGTTCAGAGATAGGGGAGTGGAGAAAGCGAATCCTCACCTTCCAACTAAAATCCTGCCAGAAGGAGAGCAGGTAGTTCTAGAGGCCAGCCTAAACACCAAGTCCCAGTTGACTTCAGGAGCCCACCTGCCCCATCTCCACCCATTTCCCTTGATCCCAGCTAAAGGATCTTTTCTAAGTCCTGTCAGGGCTCTGTTCAGCGTGGAAATTAGCCCGAAGCTATCTGCGAGGTCAGGATTTGTAGAGGTTTCTGAAGGGGCCTCCTCTCCAGCTGATCCTTCCCGACACCGGAGAATATAGTCCTGCCTGCAGATATCTATAATGATCTGTATTCACGAGTCCAAATTCTCTACTTAGGGTTTTAAAATCCTTCACCTCCCCCTCTACCATAAACTGTTTGGCGTAAGATAAGCCTCTATTCTCCCAAGTCCTAAAAGTATGGTCTAGGCGGGATGGGGTGAAGTCAACGTCCCAGGACAGCCTATGCAGTGGCCAGAGAGAGGATTTTAGTTTGTATTTCTGCCAAACCCTATGTGTGGCTTTCAGGGTGTCTCTTACGGCCATTAGTGGAGGAGCGGGGTAGGCTTTATTCGTGCTCAACTGTATGGCTCGAGAGCCTAACATTGGGCCCTGTTCCTCTGCCTCAAGGATTTCCATCTCTTTCCAGTTGGCTGAATATGTAGGGACGGACCACTGTAAAGCCTTCTTAATCTGTGTGGCGAGGTAATAATCCTCCAAATCTGGGAGTGATCTGCCTCCTTTATCTTGGGTAGTTGGAGAACCTCAGCATTTATTCTGGGTTTTTGTTATTCCATATGTACCTCGTAATTGTTTTGTGCCAGTCTCGAACTGGGCTCTGGGTATGTAGATCGAGACATTGGAACAGGTATAGGAACCTAGGTAAACGCTCATAGTAATGGAGTGAAATCTCGAGTAAAAGGAAGGTTCAGCAGGGACCATCTATCTAGGTCCCTTTGTACTTGGTTGAGGAGTGGGATGTAGTTTGCTTTGAAAGATGCGAGTTGTGCTTAGTCAGGATAGCTCCTAGATACTTCATCTCCTCCGCTTGCCAGTTGAGTGGCAGGATTCCCTCAGCTCACGGAGGCGAGAAATAAAAGCACAGCACTTCAGTCTTGTTCTTATTAGGGGCGTGGCCTGAGTGCTCGCCATACTCTAAGAGTTGACCATACCTGACTAATTGCTTCCTCTGAGCGAAGGCAAAGGAGGACATCATCAGCATACAATGATACCTCTTGCTGCCCCCACCTCAACTCCTGTATTCCAGGAGAGGTACGGATTGCCTCCGCCAGCAGCTCAATGTAGAGGGCGAACAACAGTGGGGATAGGGGGTGCCCTGTCGGGTACCTCTTCCCAATGAGAATCTGTCCAAAGCCCCCATTTATCCTAACGTATGCTTGTGGACTGGTGTACAGGGACTTTAAACAGTCGATAAATGGTATCGGGAAGCCCATCTGGTCTAAGACCGCAAATAAAATAGCCAGGAGACTTTGTCGAAGGCCTTTAAACATCTAAACTCATGAGACACGCAGAGGCATTATGCGGTGGATGGCGTCAATTATATTGATAGCTGACCCTAACCCCATCCGGGGCCTGTCGGCCCTGGATAAATCCCATTTGTCCGGGTTGATGAGCTCTTGGAGAATGGGGTTCAGTCTCGTATCGAGAATCAAGTAATATCTTATAGTCCGAGTTCAAGAGGAGATCGGCCGATATGATTCACACAAGAGGGGTCTTTGTTTTCCTTCGGTATGAGGGAGATAGTGTATATTGCCATGACGGAGGAATTGGACGAGCCTCCTGCCAAACCTCTGCTAAGACCCCTTTACCAGCATGGGGGCTGCCGTATAAGGCCTTATAGAACTCGGCTCAAGCTGCCCGTCCTGGGCACTTCCCACTCTTCAGTCTCCTTTATAGTGCTTAATATCTCCGCCTGTGTGATTGGCCTGGTTATTATCCGCCTTTTCCTCTGTGTTTGGGAAGGGATAGGGCCCTCAAGTGTCTTGTATCGCCTGTGTAGATGTTCGCACCTGTGGGTATAAAGTTTGGAAAATAGGAGACAAAAGCCTCTGCAATCTCCTTCGCTTTATGAGTCATCTGACCTGTGAGTGGGGAAGCAATTTTGTTATAGTGGCCCTAACTCTGTATTGTCTCAAACGGGCCGCTAATAATCTGGTACCTCTGGGACCCCCTTCATAATATTTTTGTTTGAGGAAAAAGAGATTCCTCTCCACTTCCTCCCTCTGCAATCTCTGATGTTCTGTCCTCAGGGATCTAAGTTCCTGATCTCTCTGCGCATCCCATTTCATTTTTTGCTTAGTCTCCAACTCCCTTATACCTGCTAGCAAATTTTGCTGCTTAAGGAGGCGTTCTTTTTTTGGGAGGCAATGCGTATGAGATGTCCCATGACAACAGCTTTCACTGTGTCCCAGATAATCTGTGGGGAAATCCTTGGGGAAGTGTTATCCTGTATTGTGTCCACAATCAATTGCTTAATTTTTTCAAGGGTCTCCTTGTCTCTAAGTAAGGAGGTGTTGAGCCTCCAGTGAGTTGTTTTCTTGGGCAGAGAGAGAGAGCCACCTCCAAAAAGATGGGGCTGTGATCCGACAGGGAGGCAGTGCCCACCCACATCGATGGGAAACCATCCAGTCCATCCCTGAAAGTAAAGAATGTGTCAATTCGGGAGAAGACCTTGTAGCGGGGGGAGTAACATGTGTATTCTCTCCCTGTTGGGTATCTTCCGTGCCAAATGTCCACCAGGCCGCTCTGACATATAGCATGTTTAACCTTCCTAACCTTCTGCTGGTCATAGGGTTGGGCCCTTGAGGTTGTATCGAGGTCTCTGTCCCATATTAAATTCCAATCCCCCCCCATAATTAACAAGCCCTTAGATCTCTCCGCGACCAATCGGGCAATCGATGTGTAAAACGATGAGGGGGAGCCCGGGGGAGCGTAGATGTTAACCAGGGTTACCGGGGTGTCCTGTACCTTACCCACCACAAGGATGTATCTGGCCCCGGGGTCCTTCACTGTCTCCTCGGGCTCGAAGGGGAACGTGGCAGCAAACATGATAGCAACCCCCCTTTTACGACCTGCAGGGAGGGACGAGGTAAACATGTGAGGGTATGCCCTGGTCTTCAATTTTAATGCTTCCGATGGGGACAGGTGGGTCTCCTGTAGGAATACCACCTCACAGTTCTGTCTGGAGATGTACCTTTGAATTTGCTTTCTCTTGACCGGGCTGGAGCAGCCATTGATATTGTAAGAAAGTACCTTCACATATCCATTACTCATCCTCTGGAGCTATTTCAATGGGGACTGGACTCTCGACATTGACGTTTGGCGATGCGGCACCTATGGTCATCATCGCCTTTGCTGGTATTGTTTTGGCAGTGCTTTGTGATTTGATAAGGAGACTATTGCCGTTGCTGCCGCCGTAAATGGCCCAGGGCATTTCTCAGCTGTCGCCAGCTGAGTCTGTGATAGCTCATTACGTCTCTCCTCATAGGTCTGTGACTTCTCAGCTTCTTCCCCTTGAAGGGGAGGAAGAGTATATCCCAGACTTCCTGAATACGGAAGGGGATTGGGTGGTATCTTTACCTCTTCTGCCTTTTGGGGCAGAAAGATTCACCAGGTTCTACTGTATCCTTTGGTAATGACAGCACCATTTGTACAGGCCTTGTTCTCCTTCTGAGGCACCTACTTTCCGGGCCTTAATATGGCAAATCTCAGTGACTCTTAATTTCTCTTGGAAGAAGCAAATTCTTCAAAAGAACAGAAACACTGTGACTTTTTGGAGGTTACGTGAGCTGCCTCAGTGGATTCCCCCCCCCCATTTATACTGCCCTGGAAGATGCCACCTTGAGTACCTGGCATCACTCTAGCACCCTGTCAGCTGTCCCTAGGAAGGCTGATAAACAATATCTAGCTCTTAGAGACAAAAGGTATTGTATTAGTTGCCCATGAGTGGTCTTGGGCCCCTCAGAAGATGAGCACCAGACCCTGGAGTCCAGAAAAGTGGACGTTATGGGAAGCACACCTTCGCCTTTGTCTCGCTAGGCCTGCACATTTCCAACTACCAAGCTTACCTGGTCAGATATCAACCACATCTGGAAGGATACTGGCCATATTATCAGCAACCTGCCTGTTGGGTCTGACAAGGCAGAAGCCCTGAAATGTGTGTCACAGGGTTCTGAAATTGGCAGGCATCTCCTTCGATCTGTGTATGATGCCTCAGCCGCATTTGGCATCTTTCTGAGGCGGCACTCCTGGCTCCGTATTGCAGGATTTGCGGAGGATGTGCAACAGTCATTACTGAATGTGCCCTTTGAGAAAAATGTTACACTCCAAGGTAGAAGCCGTTTTCAATGAGTTGAAACCCTTGAGGAAATCAGTATGGTCTAGTCTGTCGTTGGTCCCAATTGACCCTCACAGTAGAGGTTGTGGTGGAGGCATCTTTCTGAAGGGCTCTTGCTGCCACTCTTTCTGTGGTAAGTGATGGTGCTCTCTGCAGCTCCAGCAGTTCATATGTGGGCCCTACGAGGCCTTCAAGGGACATTGGAAAGTTGGCCATAAACCAACCCTCTGTTTCTGACATGCTTTCTCTGCCTCCATCTCCCCCTTGGGGGGTGGTGGATCAGGATCTCTCTGTTTGTGCCTTACTGGCAAAAGGTGACCACAGTCAGATGGGTCCTGGAAATTACATAGCCTGGGTGTGCTTGGAATTAGCATCACAACATTTTATCACTCCCTGCAGGTCTTTCCCCAGTTTCTCCAAGCATACAGAGTTTCTCTGGGCCAAGTTGCAGAGTCTGCTGTGCAAAAGAGCTATTCAGCTGTTTTTTCCAGCTGAGCTAAATCATGGGTTCTACTCTAGGTGCTTTCTTGTTCCCAAGAAGGTGCTTACACCCCATTCTGGTCCTCACATACCTCAGTGAGCATGTGGCTTACAAAAATTTTGCATTCTGTCCCTAGGGTTGCTCCTCACTCTGTCCGGAGAGGTACACCCGTAATATGTATAAATCAATCAGAGTCTTTATTTAACCAGGCGAACACCGTTGAGCAAAGCTCATTTTCGAGGTTAACTGGAATATAGATATAGAGTCAAGCATGGAAGGGCTACATACACAACAGAATCATATTACAAGTCATAATACAATATAAATTGAACATAGAACAATGTACAGAATTCAGCTGGGTAACAGTACCAATTCTTTGTAAAAAAAAAAAAAATATATATATATATACAAAAATATACATGAGATTCTCTGGACTGTATGAACGGAATAATAATACAAGTTACAAGGAGTATACAGGGTGCAAGAGAGAAAGAGCTCTTAGATTAGGTATGAAGTAGAAGGATAGATCCATAAAATGAGGGGGAAGAGGCAGATGCCTAAAAGAGAGGAGGTAGAGGGGTAGAAGACTAAATGGGTAGTGCCAGCCATACGATGGCCACTGATCGCAGAGTGCTGCTGAGACCACCAATGGAATGAAGATGGGCCCCAGGATGCTGGTCAAAGGCAAGAGGAGGGAAGGGATATGGGAACAGAAAGAATAGGGGTCAGGGGAGGATAGAGAGTGGGAGGCTCAATTCAAGTAATAAGGCAGGGTCAGGTAAAACAATTGCAGGATTCCTTGAAAGATCGAGAGTAAAGAGTTTTGAATGTTGGTAGTTTGATAGGGTAAGCCAATTTCAATGTTTTTTGCAACTTGTTCCAGAGTGAGAGTAACGCGTAACTTAAGGATGTCCTACCAAAGCGCAGTCTGACGTTGGGTATAATAAAGGAGATGTAGGAGGCACTCCTCAAAGCATATTTGCCTACTGAGCTTAGGGGCAGGCAATCCAAGACATATTGAGGCAGCTTCTTAGTAATAGCTCTTAAGGTCCAAAAGGTGGCATTCCTCTGTCTTCTATATTTGAGGGATGGCCATCTCACAACAGCATATAGGGAGCAGTGATGCGTGGCTCAAGGGAGGCCGGTAATGTACCTTAAGACTCTATGATCGAGCGTGTCTGGTTTGACCAATATGCAGGAAGTTTATCTACACATGAAAATCAGGCAATGCCATAGTCCGTATGTTAGCTTCTGCCTGGAAGTGCAGCACTACCAGTTTTGGGTCCTGCCCTTTGGATTGTTTTCAGTGCCGTGTGTCTTCACCAAATGCTTTCCTGTGTTATCCGTGACGCTGCATCTGGAGAAACTATATATTTTCCTGTATTTTACTGACTGACTCCTGAAGGGAATGTCGGCAGCTTGGGTCAAGCACACCTTACACCACACCACAAAACTGCTTGACAGTTTGGAGGTACTATTGAATGTGGAAAAGTTTGTCCTGCTCCTTGCCAAAGAATCCCGTAGATATAAGCAGTTCTGGATACTGTCCATGCAAAAACCTTTCTACCTGAAGACAGGGTCTCTGCCGTAATAGTGTAGGCAGCCTTGGTGAGTCACAGTGAAAAGGCTTCAGCCCAGGTCAAGTTACATCTCTTGGATCTCATGCCACCCTACATTTTAATAGTTCCTTTGGCTCACTTGTATACGAGAATTCCCTAGCGGTTGCCGCAGACTCATTGGTCCCAGGCCTCTCAATTCATGAACCATCTGATTTTGGCTTGCCAACCCCTGTGGGAATGCCCTGGTGAGATGGTGGAACGGAAATGTTTGCTCTGAGGTGCTTTTGTGCAGTCTCAGCCATAGGTAGACCTCATCAACCGGGATGGGGTGTCCGTCTGGGCCTTCATCAGACCCACGGGTCATGGTCTCTTTTGAAGCAAAACCTTAACATAAATGTGCTGAAAAAGAGGTCTCCAGGCACTGGTTACTCAGGTTCAGAGGGTTTCTCTTTTGTTCTCTCTGTATTGAGAGGCAATGAGGATTTGGTAATGGATTGTGATTCATGAGGTCGACCTCCTTGCATTGCACAAGGCTGGTCCCCTTAGTATCTTGGCAAACAGTCTCAATTGGCATATATTGCAGCCCCAAGACAGACATTTGCACCAGGATGTCACATGTGGGGGAAGGCCAGAGTTGGACCTTTCTGCATCCACACAACGCACAAAACTGCTGTACAGTATCTCTAAAACAATCAGTCTTTTCCATAGAGTATCAATCTTTGCTTTTACAGCCAGAGGCAATAGGACGCCGGGGAGCCAGAACATTTGGGACCTGCGGTGCCGGTGCCTAGCACAGATGCATGGCATTGTCTTCTTCAGCCTCAGCTGCCTCCGTTCCTGTTTTTCCTACCGTGGAAACACAGTACTTTCCGTGTCGGGGACCAGAACATCAGTTTGCATGCAAATAGCGTACTAGTCTAGTTCATCACATTTCTGTCACATTTTTTTAACCGACTCAATTGTTTTTATAGAAGTTTTTGTAGTTTAACATCAAGATTTCTCACAGCCCTATCACTTTGAGCGATGTTTGAAAACCATTATGGCCGGTAGGGAACCTGATAAGGCAAGTTGCTCTGGCAGTGAGGTTGGGTCATACTGCTACTCTCCTCTCTGGGCAAGTGTTCTGTTACCAGGCAGTCTCGCAACCAGGAAGTAAGGCAGTCCTCCTGCAGTCATACAGTTAAATGGTCCCAACTTTGCTCATTCTTGATGCCTGGTTCCAGGAACTGTTCAACCTTGTCCTTACATAGGACCCCCCCCCCACCCCCAAACAGCGACACAGGTCCAAGTGAAGTTTTTGTCATTCTACCCAGAGGCATCCATCTCCCTTGGGTGAGAGAATTCTGGTGTCCTCTCCTTTTTTGCGATCAAGTGAGTTGTGGTATGACCATAGACCTTTTTGCACCACTGGGGACAACTTCTCCTCTTCTGACACTCTTCTGCCTCTGGGGGATGTTTAGATTAGCAATTTTGTTGATGGTTAGCTGTCATTGAGCAGTGGCTTCTTAGCACCTTATCGGCATCACTTGCGTTTCTATCTTTGGTGCTGGAGACATCTCTTACTGTAGTCCCATTAGGGCCTGTTCCAACTCCATCACCACTGCTGGCACTGTCGGGGCAGTCCTCAGTGCTGATGGGATTCCTCTTTTGGGAACTGATATCAACAACGGGACAGATCATAATGCTGGATAGGGAGAAGTGCTCCAGATAAGTACTGGCCTATTTTACTCACCAATTTTTAAGAAATTCTCTTTAAAATGTTTTTTGTTGAGTGCAGATACTTAACCCAAACCTTGGAAATGCTTCATAGATAGTTAAGGAGGAGACGTTTTTTCTAAGTTGAAAGCACTTTTAGTCATCAAAATTATATTTTACTCACCTAATGTCAAAAATGGTGAGTACATTAGTCTTGAATGCCAACATTATCTGGAGCACTGATGGGGAGTGCTCTTCTGATCCAGCTGCTGGTGCTGAAGCCACTGGCTTCATCCTCCATGCTGGAAGATGAGCAGGAGTATAATCCATATCTAATTGATGACAAGTTTGAGGATTAGAAAGAGTATTCTTCAGAGCCAGTGATATTCCCACTTACCTAGACAGTGCGGACTGCTGTAGGATTTCTCTTTCTAGTCACGGCTGAAGAATGTGTACAAGGCTCTGGACTTACAGACAATGGCTGTAAATGAAGGTAAGAAAATACGGTTGGGGTATCATACTCCTGGTATCTCTGAAGCCAACTATCTTTTCTGCTCTGGAGACCCCTACTGGCACAGGTTGGAGTAAGCCAGCTTCTATTCTGGCAGTCCCTCGGCTCTTGGATAACAATATATGGCAGAGGTAGACTGTGAAAAATCAATGGGGTGGTCTGGATTCAGACATGGGGCTAGTAAAGACACTGGCAAAAGGGGAGGAGGGAAAGGAGGAGTGAAGGGCCACTAGGGCCCTCACAATCAACATTAGATAACTAGAGCTAGATAGACATGATGGGCCATGGGACCTTTTCCCACGAACAGCTTCTGTGTAAAGGATCCAGTGGGGAGAGGGTGCTCATTGGGAGGGCCAGTGGCATCAAGGGTACCCATGATATAACCTGCAAACATCTTGCCAGCCGTGGTTGCAGACTGCCAGGGTGGAAGGGAAAGACCCCAGAATCATAGTGGAGTTAAAGAAGCAAATGGTGGGCCTCTTGTGATAATCTTTCATGAGTCTGTACAGGTGTGGTACCAGAGGACTGGAAGGTGGTCAAGGTTGTCTCCATCTTCAGGAAGCAGCAAGATTGGTGCTGTCAGCTATAGGTTAATCAGTCAGACATCAAGGACAGAATAATGGAGTTGGCCCAGTGGCATGGAGGACTGAGGTGCTGAGCGCCTTACCTCCTGCAATGCCAGCATCCCGGGTTCAGAAATGGACTTGGGTTGCCGGGTGTTGACTGGGCCGAGAGAGGGCTGAGCACTCTGAGGGACTGCTCTCTTGTGGGAGGGTTGTTGGCGTGGTCATAGACTGCCACCAAGTGGAGGGCTGGTGACAGTGTAGCTTCTGGCAGCACGAAGGGAGGGGCTGTGGGTTCGTCATGCATGTATGCCAATACACACATGCATTGATGTGTGGCAGGGTGGGGAAGAAAAGCAGAAAAACTAGTGACAGGGGTTTCATGAAGTCTGGCCCATCTTTCCTGAGTCCGCACAATCACCCAGGACCTTGTCTGCTCTGTATATTTGCACGGGGGCGCCAAGACCAGATGAGTCTGTAGCTGGCCTGCCGGTGCAGCGGTGGCACTACCGCTTACGACACCAGCAACCCAGGTTCGGGAACGAGCCCGGGAGCTGGAGGGCTGGCCGGGGTAGGGAAGCTTGAGCGTCTAATGGACAGCTCGCTTCCTCTGGGAGGGAGGGGGTACGACAGCCCGGTGCTGGTCTGACCTCTGGCGGAGGCCAGAGGTACAGCAGCCTGAGGCCACAGATGGGGAGGGAGCGCGGCAGGACGTCGGCGTAAGCACCTTGACATCACGGCACAGCCATGACTCCAGGGGTTACAGAGGGGAAAAACAATCAGGAGTCGGCCTGGTGGTGCTGAGGGTTGAGGCGCTAGATGCCACACCTCGCACCATGCCGGTGACCCGGGTTCGGAGGCGAACTCGGTCGCCCGAGAGCACCTTCTCCGAGCTTCCTAGTCGGCAGCTGTGGCCCCTAGTGGAGGCTGGGGGTGCGACAGCTGCCGAGTCACTGGGGCATGATTGGTCAGGGGCAAACGTCCGGGGCCAATCAGCTCTGGGGGCAGCTCCTTCATGGAGGGGGAGGGACATTGCAGGTGTCTGCGTGCGTGCCTTGATATGCAGGCATGCAGCGTCCCATAGAAAAAGGGAAAATCACCCTCCAGAGCCGGGTAGATGGAGCGCCAAGCCCAGTCCTGATATGCCACCTACTGCCGCCGTCTCTGGGACCTGAAAAGATATAAAGTACAGGGGTGTTCTGCCCCACCCCAAACCCTGCCTGGGGGGGAATCCATGGTAGAATGGAGGGACCCAAGCAGTAGGTAAGTCGGTGGGAGGGATGGGTTTCATTGGCGACTCCTGAAGGGGTGGCTCTGGCAGGGATGTAGGTGGGGAGAAAAAAGAAATTTCAAAAAAAAAAAACAAAACAAAAAAAAACCTGGCTAAGCATACTGGTGAGGATAGCGCCTCTCACTACTCAGCCTGTGAGGCTACAACGGGGGCCTGACGAAAACAAGAAAGATTTGGGAGATCCCTCCGCCCCAACCCCGCTTGGGGGGAAAAACAGAGGCTACATGGGGGTGCCTGACCAGTGGATCGTGATCGAGATGGGTCGGTGGAGCTGTGTCAGGTACCGGGGGATAAACAGTAAGTTAAACAAGCATTTGTGAGTGCTGAATGTTTGCTTGCTGGTATTAGCATTGGAAATGCAGCAGTTAGACAGATGCAGAGAGGGAATGGCTATGAAGTAGTGAACTTCATGCCAACCCCACCTCCACCCTGCAGAGACGGACAGGCATTGGGGTATGCGTTTGGGTTATCGCCCATAACGTTCATGCCGATTCACCTCACCTTATCCTGCAGACACAGACAAGTGTTGAGGTGTGCCTTGCGGCTTTATAGTCACCCCACTCCATAAGGACATACACTGAAATGGGTGCAATGTAGGAGAATGGTGTGAACTCTGGGGCCAAAGAGTCCAAGGCACACTTCGATGCCTGTCACTGGTTGCAGGGGAGTGGGGTGGGGTGGGGGTGGAATGGCATGAGCATTACAGTCGGCGATCCAAAGACACGCCCCTGATGCCTGTCAGTCTGTACAGGGTGGGACGTTATGGTTAGAAACCTTAACACCCCAGGCGTTTGTTGGTGTTTGCACTACAAATTTTCAACATGGCCTTTTTGTAACCCCTACCTCATGAAAGCATTTGGGACCTCTTCTCATGAACAGTGGCACTATGATTTCAAACAATATGAAGTCTTGCTGTATTCAGATATAATGCAGTTAGCCCCAGCACTTGAACTGCCCCGGAGAGAAAAGAGTTAACTCTATGCAGAAGCATAGAATGTTGAGCTCGAGCTCGGTTTTCAAACCTCTGTCTGTGGTACTTCCCAATGTAACCGTTAGATTCTTTACTCCGCCCAACAGTGAAGTCGCTTCGGAGATTTCCTCTGCTTGGTTCGGTAAAAGTAAAGCGTGCGGTTTAAACCAATCCTTTTTATTGTTTTTCGGATTTCCAGCTTCTGTCTACGGTACAGGTAGTGTTGTAGATAGGTAGTGACTGTGTTTAATTTTAAAATCTGTGTGAAAATTAATTGTTTCTTTGGTTTCGTTTCGGTTGGTCCGGTTGGAACCGACCTTGTGTTTTCTTCTGTCTTAAATTAATATTTTGTGGGATTAGAGTGGTGTTCTGGTACCGATCGGTTTCAAAAGAACCGGGCCTTTTTCCTGGTTCGTTTTCAAAACCCGTGACAGGGTTTGTTACCGATCGGTTGTTATTACCTGGCTTGAAAGCTGCTGCTGTAGGGTAATTTTGGTAGGTTGGTCATGTCTGAGAAACCCAAGAAGAAAACCGGTCCCACTGGGTTTTAACACTGTACTAAGTGTGGGGAGGCCTTTGCCAAGGCCGACCCCCACCTCATCTGTGTTTATTGTCTGGGGTTTGACCACCTCCAATCAGACTGCCAAATTTGTAAAAACTTTCCCAAAACCACTCTAGAAAGCGACCCGAGTAGGTTGAAGGAAAAGGAGGCCAAGAATCTGTGAATCGGGATGGCCAGCCAGTTTGGTTGCAGCGAACCTGGTAGGTGCCTACTGACCATGCTACCTCCTCGGCAGAAGGAGTCCGGCCAAAGAAACAAAAGTCTGCCAGTTCGGATCCTGTATTGCACTCTCCAACTGTGGACAAAATAGCCAAAGCAATTAGCATTGTTCAGTCGCTTAATCAGTTCCGTCTGAACCGGAACCGCCGGTTCGGTCGGACCCGTCTCCTCCGGTTTATGATCCAGATGTTTATTATGAGGAGTGGGAGGGAGACGAAGACTATCCCGGTGATGATGGCGATGATGATGATGATGGGGGTCTGGATGTGCCCATTGAACCGGACATCTCCCCAGACAGGCCCTCAGGTATGTCTCCTCCCAGGCTCTCTGATTCCCCTTCACATTTCTTGTTCTACAAAAAGGTGGCAGAAACCCTGCAGCTTCCCTTGGTTGAAGCTGCAGAGGAGGATGAAGAGCCTGATTTTGTGGAAATGCTGGACATCCCAGAGTCCAAAAGACTGTCTATCCCTCTTCATAAATCCTTGGGGAAACAGACGCACAAAATTTTACAAACTCCTAATTCAATACCTCTTGTGGATAAGAGAATGGACAGGAGGTATTTGTTATCAGGCTCAGCCACGGAGTTCCTTTATAACCATTGCAGCCATTTTGGGGTAGTGCAGGCTGCAGCCTGTGACAGGGCTAACATTCCTTTGCTTAAACCCCGGATAAGGACTCCAGGAAAGTGGATGCCATGGCCAAAAACAGTATTTGGCATCCTCTTTGGGACTCAGGCAGGCTACTTATATGGCCTACACAGCCAGGTACCAGAAACTCAGATGGGATACAGTTCTGGAACTGGCTAAACAGGCCTCTCCCCAGCTAGCCAAGGAGCTGGAGGAGGTGGCTGCTGATGGAATTGAGGCATCCAAAATGCAATTTCATGCTGCTGTGGGCTCCAGTGATGTGGCATCTAGAGTCATGGCTACATCTGTGTCTCTCAGAAGACATGCTTGGCTCAGATGTCCTAGCCTTTCACAGGATACCCAGACTAAGGCTATGGATTTTCCTGTAGTGGGTAACTTTCTGTTTGGGAAGCAGACAGAGGCTTACATGAAGAAAATGGATGAATACAGGACCACATACAGGAGTGCACAGGCCAAGGAAAGGCAAGCCACTCCGCACAAGCAGCAGTCTAGGGGCAGGCCCTTTCAAAGGCCTTTTTACCAAGCCCAGGCCTCCTCTCCCTTCCCATAGAGGGGGTTCTTCAGAGGAAGGGGCAGGAGGGGGATGAGCAGGGTGGCTCCTTCCTCCTCTCAGTCTAAGGCTCCTGCCAAGCAGACACCCTGATGTGTCAGCCCGGGTCGAATCCCCATTTCCAGTAGGAGGCAGGCTGGCTTACTACTTCCAGGCCTGGAGGTCTGTGACTTCAGACAGGTGGGTCCTGGAGGTAGTAAGCCAGGGACTGACCCTCAGCTTCAAAAAGTTCCCGAAAAAGAGGGCCAAGTCTTTTCCACCTGCATCAGCCTCAGAGACCATTGCCCTAGAGGCAGAAGTTTCCTCTCTTCTAGCTCTCAGAGCTGTAGAAAGGGTAGCTGCTCAGCACAAGGGGAAAGGACTGTACTCCAGGTACTTCTTTACCCCCAAAGAAAACAGGGGAGTGGCGACCCATCCTAGACTTAAGGTATTTGAACAAACACATTGTAAAGCCAAAATTCAAAATGGTAACTCTGGGAATGATTCTTACCTCTCTAAGGCCAGGGGACTGGCTAGCATCTCTGGACCTCAAGGATGCCTACTTCCATATTCCTGTCAGGTGCTCCCACAGAAAATACCTCAGGTTCGAGTTGCCTTCAGGCCATTACCAATTCAGAGCCATGCCATTCGGCCTAACATCAGCTCCAAAGATGTTCACAAAGTGCCTTGCAGTAGTGGTGGCTTACTTCAGAAGACAGGGTATCACCATCTTCCCGTATCTGGACGACTGGCTCTTAGTGGGTCAGTCATCTTTACAGGTTAAGTCAGCTCTTCAAACTACCCAGGACCTCCTCAGTTCCCTGGGGTTTCTTCTCAATCTTCCAAAGTCTGTCCTCGAACTAGTTCAACTTCTCACCTTTATAGGCATAGAGTTGGACACTTTACAAGCAAAAGCTTTGCTTCCCCTGGCAAGGGTGAAGGCCCTAGTGGATCTCGCTTCCTCCTTTCAATCTCAGGTCTCCCGCCCAGCAAGACAGTTCCTCCAGCTCCTGGGCCACATGGCAGCTTCCACGGCAGTGGTGCAGGGAGCAAGGTTTCAGATGAGGGACATTCAGTTTCATCTGAGGTCTTTTTGGTCTCAAAAGAAGGATTTACTTACCAAACTGATTCCAGTGACTCAGACTGTGGTCCAAGCTCTCCAGTGGTGGCTGGACCAGGACAACCTCAGACAAGGGGTTCCATTTCTCCCTCAAGTCCCATCAGTAGTTCTAACTACGGATGCTTCTCTCCTAGGGTGGGGAGCCCACCTGGGAGCCCTGACAGCTCAAGGGGTATGGTCTCCACAGGAGTCTCTCCTTCATATCAATCTCCTGGAACTCAGGGCAGTTTTCCTAGCCCTTCAGAGCTTCTCAGATTCAGTCAAGGGCAAGGTGGTTCAAGTCAGAACGGACAACACCACCACAATGTGGTACATCAACAAGCAGAGAGGCACTCTGTTCTCGGCCTTGTGCACATAAGCCATGAAGCTGTGGTCTCTGGCCTATTCTCTTCAGATTTCTCTGGTAGCAGTTCACCTTCCAGGGAAGGACAACGTACTAGCAGATGCTCTGAGCAGAATTTCACAGGGACATCACGAATGGTCCCTGGATCCTCACATCCTGAAGGTCATCTTCTCCAGGTGGGGCACTCTAGAGATAGATCTCTTTGCAGCACCGGACAATGATCAGCTTCCTCTGTTTTGTTGCAGACCTCCAGTCCTGGGGACGGTTCCCCAGGATGCTCTCATTTTGGACTGGAAGAGCAGATTTCTCTATGCCTTCCCTCCCTTCCCTCTGCTGTTCAGAGTTCTGATCAAGATCACGACTCAACCCTGCACAGTGATACTGGTGGCTCCAGATTGGGCCAGACAGCCTTGGTATCCTCTTCTGCTGTCCTTGTCAGTGTCACGTCCCCTGTCTCTGCCCAGGACATACAATCTCCTGTCCTCCTCCCAGGGGCGGATCTGGTACCCCAATCTCCAGTCTCTCCATCTCAAGGCCTGGCTCTTGAAGAGTTAGGATATGCAGCACTACATCTCTCCCAGGGAGTGCTGGATATTCTGAAGGTCTCCAGGAAACCTTCCACTGGAAAAACTTACAACTCCAAATGGAAATGGTTCAGTATTTGGTGCTCTCAGATAGGCATCCTGCCTGATTCTGCAGACATTTCCACAACCTTGGACTATCTAGTTCATCTGAATGGTCTAGGCCTTAGGCCTGCCACTCTGAAGGTTCATCTAGCAGCTGTCCCTGCATTCCTCTCAGCAGGGAAGGGCTCTTCCCTGGCATCTCATCCTGTTTTCAGAAAGTTTTTCAAAGGTCTGGTTCACATTAACCCTCCCTTTAGGGAGCCCATTCCGCCTTGGGATCTTAATGTCTGCATAGCTCAGCTTATGCAGCCACCCTTTGAACCTCTGGCTTCGGCTGAATTGAAGTATCTGACCTGGAAAACGGTGTTCCTGGTAGCTAATACTTCTGCCAGGCGGATTAGCGAGTTACAGGCTCTGTCAATTGAACCTGACTTCATGTCCTTCCACAGGGACAAAGTGGTCCTAAGAACCAATAGGAGGTCCTTGCCCAAAGTGGTATCTGATTTTCATCTGAACCAGTCTGTATCTCTCCCTGTGTTTTTCACTGACCATTCTTCTTCAGGTGAAAGAAGATTACACAGTCTGGATGTTAAGAGGGCCCTTAGCTACTACTTTGAGCATGCTAAGGCACGTAGAAATGACTGTCTTCAATTGTTTCTCATGTATGGTGAAGTGGGGAAAGGTAAGCCTGCCACTAAAAGAACTATTGCCAGGTGGATTGTTTCTTGTATACAATTCTATTATAACAAGTTGAGTAGAATGCCCCCTTCAGGCCTGAGGGCTCACTCGACTAGGGGTACAGCTGCTTCTCTAGCTGCGGCCAGAGATATATCTTTGTTAGAGATCTATAAAGCAGCCACCTGGAAAACAGTACATACTTTCACCAAGCATTACTCCCTGGACATCAGGCTAGGAGTGATGCTAGGTTTGGCACAGCAGTACTGCAGAGCCTCTTCCCAAAGTAGGTTCTGCATTCCCTCCTCCATAGGGAAACTGCTTGGTAGTCTGCATTATGTCTGAATACAGCAAGACTTCATGTTGTTTGAAGAAAAAAAATTACTCACCATAGTAATGTTTCTTCTAATAGAGTCTTGTTGTATTCAGACCTCCCCCCACCCTGCCTCCCCTCTCAGAACCTGGTTTTTGGGAAGTGGGCTAGCAGGTACAGTGTTGCACCTCAGGGGTGTACCTTGTACCCTCCCTCTTGGGTGGGGTAGATGTTGTTGTTATGTTTTCTGCTGTTTCATTCTTAAATTTTGTCACTACTTTTCCTTCTTGGGTTCTCGACTTGAGTCTTTTGTGGCCCAAGAAGAATCTTTTGCCTTTTGGCTATATGTTGAACAATTTCCATACTATAGTATACTAGTTAGTTTGCTTGTAAGAATCTGACTGTTACACTGGGAAGTACCACAGACAGAGGTTTGAAAACTGAGCTCGAGCTCAACGTTCTATGCTTCTGCATAGAGTAAACTCTTTCCTCTCAGGGGCAGTTCAAGTGCTGGGGTTAACTACATTATGTCTGAATACAGCAAGACTCCATTAGAAGAAACAACATTACTATGGTGAGTAATTTTTTCTTTGTGAATGTGTGTCCCGAATTTTGAGTTCCCACAGCGACCGTGCCATTGTGCGCCAGATGTACGAAAACACAGATGGGGCAGGATGTGAAGAATGACAGCTGTACCATTCATAGGGAGGTATGAAGAGATGGCAACGTTGAAAATCCGTAGTGAAAATATTAAAAACGCTCAAACTTTCGAGTGTATGTGGAAACTGTGCAATGCATGCGTGTAACAGTCATTTAGTGGAATTATTTCACCAAATGTTCAACATAGGCATTTTGTGACCTCTGCTCATGAACACTGTCAGTATGATTTTATTAATCTGTCTTGAACATTGATTTCCTACAGCAACCACGCTATTCTGAGCCAGATGTGTAGACACATATTTCAGGCAGGATGTGAAAAATGACAGCTGTACTGTCAACATAAGCAGGTCTGAAAAAATTTCGATGTTGAAAATCTGGAATGAAAATACTACAAATTTGTGAAGTTACAAGGGTGCGTGGAAACTGCACAATGCATGCTTGTAACACAGTCATTTTATGGACGTTTGTCACCAAATTTTCAACACAGGCATTTTAGGACCTCTGCTCATGAATAGAGTCACTGTGATTTTACATACAAACGTACGAATCTGCCAGCAGAACAGACCTATTGGCCTATCTAAGTCTGCCCGAGTGTGCAGCTAGCACCCTAGATTGCAGCTGCCCCACCCTCCTCCCCCTCAGTTCCTCCCCCGCTTGTCCCAGCCCCTGCCCCCCTAACTCTTCCTCTTGCTTTATCCCACTCCTTCTTAAAGCTATTGACTGTCCTACATGTTACTACCCACTCTGGCAGCGCATTCTAACTAGACACCACTCTCTCAGTGAAGTAGTGCCTCCTCATTTCCCTCTTGAAACGTCCCCCTTCCAACCTTAGTCCGTACCCCCTCATCTCTCTTCCACTCTTCAGTTTTTTTGTTGTTTTTTTTGAAATTACCATTTCAAACAACATGAAGTCTTGCTATATTATAGACATTAGCAGTTTGTTCCAGCTCTAGAACTGCCCCGGAGTGAAATGGTTAAAACCATTCCAAAATAGAATTTTGGCACGAGAGCAGCTCTATCTGTGTCATTTCAAACTTGAACTGTCAGATTCTTTACTCCGCCTCAGTGAACAGTCGCTCCGGAGATTTCTCCTTCTGCTCGGTTCATTTCTCGGTTTAAAAAGTGTTTTCTCGGTTGGATTTAACCGAGAATAGTTTTATTTTAACCGCAAAACCGTTCGGTTCAAGCTCTATCTGTGGTCCAGTTCAGAGCAATGCCCTTCGGCCTTACCTCTGCTCCAAGGGTATTCACAAAGTGTCTAGCAGTGGCAGTGGCCCACTTAAGGAGGCAGAGGATTGCTGTTTTTCCCTATCTAGACGACTGGCTCATTGTAGGCCAGTCCCCAGAACAGGTAAAATCTCACCTGCAGGTCACCCAGCAGCTTCTCACCTCCCTGGGTTTTCTGCTAAACCTACCAAAGTTGGTTCTGGAACCAGTCCAGGTACTCACCTTTATAGGGGCAGAATTGGACACAAAGCTAGCCAGAGCCTTTCTTCCCCCAGAAAGGGTAAGGAATTTAGTGGCTCTGGCCTCTTCCTTCACTCTGCAGGTCTCTCTCGACCAGCAAGACACTTTCTGCAGCTCCTGGGGCACATGGCTGCATCCACAGCTGTTGTGCAGGGAGCCAGATTTCAGATGAGAGACATTCAGTTTCACTTGAGAACCTTTTGGTCTCAGAGAAGAGACCCCCTTTCCAAGTTGGTCCCAGTGACTCGAACCTTGATCCTAGCTCTCCAGTGGTGGCAGGATCAGAGCAATTTAAGAGCGGGGGTCCCCTTCATTTCCCCTTCTCACGACTTGACTCTCACTACAGATGCTTCCCTTCTGGGTTGGGGAGCCCACATGGGCGACCTTTCCACTCAGGGAGTTTGGTCCCCCCAGGAATCTCTGCTCCACATCAATTTGCTGGAACTCAGAGCTGTCTTTTTAGCTCTTCAAGCTTTTTCTGCATCTGTCCACGACAAGGTGATACAAGTCAGAACAGACAACACCACAACAATGTGGTACATCAACAAACAGGGGGGCACTCGGTCTTTCGGCCTTGTGCACCGAGGCAATGAAGTTGTGGTCTCTGGCCTATTCCCTGAACACTTCCCTCATAGCAGTTCATCTTCCAGGGAAGGACAATGTCCTAGCGGATGCCCTCAGCAGGATTTCCCAGGGCCATCACGAATGGTCCCTGGATCCTCAAGTGCTGGGGATAGTTTTTGCCAGGTGGGGCATCCCTCAGATAGATCTTTTTGCAGCCCCAGACAATCACAAACTTCCTCTGTTCTGTTGCAGGCCTCCAGTGCTGGGCTCAGTTCCCCTGGATGCCCTTCTTCTGGATTGGGAGGGGAAGTTCCTTTATGCTTTCCCCTTTCCTCTCCTATTCAAAGTACTATTCAAAATCAGATCTCAGCCTTGCAGGATGATTCTGATTGCCCCGGATTGGGCCAGGCAGCCCTGGTACCCCCTCTCTCTGACAGTCCATCTTCCCTGTGCCTCCCAGGAATCACAGTCTGTTGACTTGTGCCCAGGGAAGGGTTTGGTATCGGACCTCAAATCCCTCAACCTCAAGGCCTGGCTCTTGAGGAGTTAGAGTTTGCTGATTTACACCTCTCAGGGTGTTCTTGAGATCCTAAAGGCTTCCAGAAAGCCTTCCACTAGGCTACTTATATCTAAATAGAAAAGGTTTTCCATTTGGTGTGCTGGGAAAATATTTCCCAAAATCTGCTGAATTGCCCATTTTGTTAGATTACATGGTACATCTTAATTCCTTGGTCTCAGACCAGCTACCCTGAGAATTCATTTGGCAGCTGTGTCTGCTTTTGTGTCAGCAGGAAAGTCATCCCTCTTTCCTCTCATCCTGTGTTTTCCAAGTTTTTAAGGGATTACTCATACTAATCCTCCTTTTCGAACCGCCCCTGCTTGGGACCTTAATGTTTGCATTGCCCAGTTAATGCAACCCCTTTTGAACCTCTGTCTTCTGCAGAGCTTAAGTACCTAACTTGGAAAACTGTTTTCTAGTGGCTATCACTTCTGCCAGACGCATAAGTGAATTGCAAGCCTTGTCAGTGGAGACTGACTTTATTTCTTTCCACAGGGATAAGGTAGTCCTTAGGACTAACAGGAAGTTTTGCCTAAGGTGGTTTCAGATTTCCATCTTAATCAATCTATCTCCTTCCAGTATTTTTCACTGATCACTCCTCTTGGTGAGAGAAGGTTGCACAGCCTGGATGTTAGAGAGCTCTTAGTTATTATATAGAGTCACCAAGGTCACAGGTTGAATCCTCCAACTTTTCCTTACCTATGGTGAAGTTGGGAAAGGCAAACCTGCCACTAAGAGATCAATAGCCAGGTGGATTGTCTCTTGTATCCAATTTTGTTATCAGAAAGTGGGCAGAGCCCCGGTTTGAGGGCTCATTCTACCAGGGGTACAGCTGCGTCCTCTAGCTGCTGCCAGAGATATCCCTTTATTAGAGATTTGCCAGGCTGCTACTTGGAAAGCGGTACACACTTTTACCAAGCATTACTCCCTGGATGTCCAGGCCAGGAGAGATGCTCGGTTTGGCACAGCTGTTCTTCAGAGCCTATTCCCTAAGTAGGTTCTGCCCCTCCTCCATGGAGGTACTGCTGTGTATTCTGCTAATGTCTATAATATATCAAGACTTCATGTTGTTTGAAGAAAAAATTACTCACCTTAGTAATGTTGTTTCTTCTAATGGAGTCTTGCTATATTATAGACCTCCCCCAACCTGCCCCTCTCAGAACCTCTACTTGGTGGGGTGCGGGCAACTTAGTGTGGGCACTACTTATGTCCTGTTAGCATTTTGTCCCTTTGGGACTTTGGGGTGTGTATGTGTATGCCGTGTGTGTGTTTTATTATACTTATGTTCCATTTTCATATTATTAGAATGGTGTTAGTATTTCTGGTCCCCTGACTTGAGTCTTGGGTGTTGGGACCATCAATGGTTGTTATTATTTAGGTAGCCATTTGGCTAGTGTGGTTACAGCTTCCACACAGACCTTAGTGAGTTTGGCTCGTAAAAGATCTGACAGTTCAAGTTTGAAATGACACAGATAGAGCTGCTCTCGTGCCAAAATTCTATTTTGGAATGGTTTTAACCATTTCACTCCGGGGCAGTTCTAGAGCTGGAACAAACTGCTAATGTCTATAATATAGCAAGACTCCATTAGAAGAAACAACATTACTAAGGTGAGTAATTTTTTCTTATTCGCCTTCCTGCCTGCCATCCCCGACCCTTCAGGTGCCTCAAGGTAGACATCCCTCTGCCTTCCACCCTGCCCGTATGACCCCACAGGAACCCCATAGAGCTTCGGTTTGCCCCACGAGCGGGGATGGGGCAGAGCCCCCTTACCCCAACAATCAACTTTCATTGGTCTGGGGGCCATCAGGCGGGTGAAGGCACATCGAGGGCACGTCTCGGAAGGCTCCATCTTCCCGGCGATGGCAGGCGTTTTTCCGCTTTTTCTCCCACCCCCTACAGCGTAGGACCCCTGACGTCAAGGCGCAGAGCGCTGACATCACGCTGTATGTCGGCAGCCCTTCCCCTTAACATCGGGGGCTTGCAGTACTCCGAGCCTCCGCTCGGAGTCAGACAAGTGTTCGGGCTATAGCCTAACCCTCCCGGAGTAGGCGAGCTGTCGTGGGACGCCAAGCCTAACTCCCCGGCCCGCCCAGCAGCGGCCGAATCTGCTCCTGAACCCGGTCGCCGGGCGTGAGCGAGGTGTGGCGTCCAGCGCCTCAACCCTCAGCGCCACCGGGCCGGCTCCACTCTTCAGTTTAAACACCCCCTCAGTGCTAGATTTATTTACCCCTCAGGTATTTAAATGATTCAGCCATATCCCCCCCATGCCTTCTGTCCTCCAGTGTGTACATGTTCAGCTCCTTCAGCCTAACTTCATATGCCTTTCCTTCCATCCCCTTTAACATTTTTGTCGCCCTCCTTTGCACTCCCTCCAGCAACTTTATCTCTCTCCTCAGGTATGGCCTCCAGTATTGCAGACAGCACTCCAGGGGCTGTCTGACCAACGATGTGTAGAGCGTTAGGATCACATCCCTGTGCCTGAATGAGAACCCCCTTGCAATGCACCCCAGCATCCTGTTTGCCTTCGCTGCTGCTCTCCTGCACTGGGCCGAATTGTTCATGCTCTCAGTTGCCAACATCCCTAGGTCCTTCTCCTCCTCTGTGATCCCCAACCTCACCCCCCCCCTCCCAACCAGTAGTCCCTCTTCTGGGTCTTAGCCCCGAAGTGCATCACCTTACACTTCTTTGCGTTGAATCCTAGCTGCCACTCTCTAGTTTGGTTAGGTCCCCCTGCAGTTTTTCCCATTCATTCTCTTCGTCCACCACCACCCCCAATTTGGTATTATCTATGAACAGACTAACCCTGCTCCCCACTCCATGTGCTATATCAGAGATAAAGAGCCCAAAAAGCACTAGGCCCAGCACTGACCCCTGCGGCACCCCACTTGTCACTGCTCTGGATGCCAAGAGCCCCCCCACCACCACCCTCTGCACCCTGCCCTGTAACCAGTTCTCTATCCATTTAGTCAGCTTCTTTCTCACCCCCACTGCCGCCAGCTTCCCCCCAGTCTCCCATGAGACACTGTATCAAAGGCCTTACTGAAGTCCAAGTACAGGACATGTACCGCATGGCCCCTGTCCAACTCCCTTGTCACCTAGTCATAATACTCTTATTAGGTTGGTTTGTCAAGACCTGCCTGAGACGAACCCTTGTTGCCACCCATCTTGGAGCCCAGTACTCTCTAGGAATGCCACCAGCCTCTCCTTCAGTATCGCCTCTATAAGCTTACCCACTATGGACGTGAGGCTGACTGGCAACTAATTTCCTGGCTCCTCCCTAGGCTCACTCTTGTGTATGGACACCACATGGACCACCCTCCAGTCCTGGGGCACACACCCCGTTTCCAGGGAGTTGTTGAACAGATCTGCCAGCAGCTCAGCCAACAGTTGCGCCATCTCCCTCAGCACCTTGGGGTGGATGCCATTGGGACCCGGTTCCTTGTGTACCCTTACTGCACTCAGCCCTCTAGCACCCTCTCCCTGTGATCACTTTGTCCCACACACCCAGCCCATGCTGGTAGTGGACCATCCTCTCCTCAGTGAAAACGAGCAAGTACTATTTAGAATTTCGGCTTGTTCTCCCCTTTTTCCACCCAATCCTCCCCGCTTTATTTTATTTATTTATTTTTTATTTATTTATGACTTTGATAACCGGGTGAGTGCACTGATCCCAGGGACCGTTTTTAGGCACGACCCGGGCCATAACACATGGCGCAGGGTGACAGTGGAGTACAAGGTAACAGTAATACACATGAAACAGATTTGATATAAGCAACAATAGCAGACACAATATACAGGTTTGATGCATAGGTCCATTTGAGAGCAGTGAATACAAGGTTTCAATATCAGACATGAGGAGACTTGGTACAAACAAACAAATCGTAGGCACAGTGTACAATGTGAGACTGCATCGTCCAGTGAGCAAGTAATACACAGAATACTCAGTAAAAAAAAATATACAATACATACAGGCAAGGAAGTCAAATATTACTGTGAAAAATGCAATATAACAGTTGTAGGCAATAGAGTTGACTAGTGTGGATAGGTGGGTAACCCCTGGGCTGGGGAGTTGACTAGTGTGGGTTGGTGTGAGACCCCTGGGAGCATCGGCAGGATGAGTTTTCCAGGAACCAGACTTTAAGGTGGGACTTGAAACTGGAGTGTGTGTCAATGGAACGGAGTTCAGCCGGTAGTTTATTCCACTGCAAGGGGGCAGCTGCAGACCAAGCTCTGCTACCCATGTTGATTGATACCTTAGGAACAGCTAGAGGGGGAGTACCATTTGAGCGGAGGTTGCGGAGGAGTGTTCGGGTTTTCAGAAGGGCAGTTAGGGGGGATTCTGGAGCCGTGCGGATGACATTGCCCACCATGCAGCAGAGGGCTAGGTCAAAGCGACCTTGCAGCGGTAGCTATCCAAGGATAATACAGAGGGTACAGTGGTGGGTGGAGAACGGGGCCAGTAAAGCAAAGCGACAGGCGTTGTTGGCAGCGGAGAGTTTAGCCATGGCAGTAGCTGAGATCCTGGCATAAATAGGGGAGCAGTAGTCAAGAATAGGGAGAAGATTACCCTAGACAGTGGCTAGTCTAGCTTCAGGGGTAAGGTATTGCCTGAATCTATAGGCGGCACCTAACTTTTGATGGAACCTTCTGACAAGGGAATTTGCATGCTCAGTGAAGGTGAGGGAGGGGTTGAGCAGTACTCCTAAGTATTTGTAGGAGTTGATGTCCTCCAGGGCTGTACCAATATGGGGTGAGAATGCGTAAGGGGGCGTGGCTTTTAGTTTTGGCCAGGAAGGGCTTAGATCCAAACAGCATCGATTTAGTTTTTTTGGCATTTACTAAGAGGAGGTTTTTTGAGAACCAGCTGCGGGCTGCAGCATAGTTGTGTGAGAGAACTGAGGAGATTGCGGCCGTAGATTTGTCACTGTGGAAGAGGACAAGGTCATCGGCATACAGGAGAGAGTTACAGTTGAGGCAGTCGAAGGGAAGTGCATTAACGAATAAGGAGAAAAGGAGGGGACCCAGGATTGAGCCTTGAGGGACCCCCACAGAGACAGGCAGAGTGGGGGAGCAGGTTTGACCAATACACACGAATTGTGAGCGATCAGTAAGGTAGCTAGTGAACCAGCTTGTGACTTTTGAGAACAACCAAGGAGGCTAAGCTTGGAGGTAAGGAGAGCATGGTTAACCATGTCAAAAGCCTTTGAGAGGTCGATAAGACAGCCCTGTGGCTTTACCATTATCCATGTTAGAGAGGATGTGGTCAGTCAGTAGAGCAAGGGCAGTGGCGGTGGAATGATTCTTGTGAAAGCCATGCTGTTGGTTGCATAAGAGGGTGTATTTGCTTATGTACTCAGTGAGCTGATTGTGGACTGCTCTCTTGAGTAGTTTACTGAGATGAGGGAGGATAGATGGATTTTGGATGGTAATTGTCAGAGGATTTGGGGTCACCGGATTTAAGAATGGGGATGGCCTTAGCTATCTTCCATGGGTCAGGCATGGAGGAGGTGGAAAGGGCAAGGTTAAAGATGAAGGTGAGTGGCATGGCAATCGCCGAAGAGATCGGCTTAAGAAAGACTGGAGATAGGCCATCAGATCGCTTCACTGTATCATGTATGGAGAGGGCTTTAAAATAGAATGGGGGTATTTGCAGGTTAGTAGCAGAGCTGGAGGAGGATGGCAGTGTGTCAGGTATTAGGGCCGGGCTTTGAGGTTGGGCAGTTGGCAGCTTATTTAGGTACATGGATAAGTTGGTGAACTTACAGTTGAAGGCACTGGCCACAGAGATGTGGTGCAGTGTAGCTGGGGCAGGGGTTTAGGAGGGAGCTGATTGAGTCCCAGAATTTTCTAGGGTCTCCAAGGTTGGCCTTTTGCCTCGCAATATGTTCCTTGCACTTCCTCTTTCTCTGACATACCTAAAAAATAACTCCCCATGCCCTGTGCTAAACTGAATTCCCTGGAGGTCTTAGCTTTTTTCACCCTCCTGGCCACCTCCCTTGACCAACTCCCGTAAGTCTCCTTATCCTCTCCCTTCCCTGTTCTCCTGTACTGCCGGTATGCAGCGCTCTTTGCCCTCACCCCTTGCAGCACTTCCTTGTTCAGCCAGCATGGTTTCTTGGCTCTGCTCTTCTTACTTCTGGCCCTGGTTCAGGCTACTGTGGCCTCTGTTAGCCCAGTCTTTATGATTCCCCACTCTCGTTCTGCATCCATCCCCAGCGTTATATCCTGGAGTCTCCCTTGCAGTATTGTTCCCATCCTCCCAAAGTCCACCACCTTAGTGCCCGTGCCTCCTGTCTCCCTGACCAGTGTGAGAACGAGCCACACTGTTTGGTGGTTGCTACCCACTAGTGGGTCCTCCACCCTTACCTTCCTCACTGCCTCCCCATTTGCCAGTACTAGTTCCAGAGTTCTGCCAAGCCTTGTAGGCCCACTTACCAATTGTGTCAGAAGGCCGTCCTGGAATGTATCAAGGAGCACTTGCTCCCTGGTACTGCTAGTGGCCGGGGTGCTCCAGTCAACCCCTGGTAGGTTAAAATCCCTCACTATCACCACACTCCCCCTTCTGTACACCCTCCTTATCTGCTCTGCGAACTCCCCATTCAGTTCCCCAGATTGGACTGGTGGTCTGCACACCACTCCCAGCCTCAGCTTTCTGCCCTTGGAGTCCAGGAGCTGCACCCAGTGTGCCTCTGTCCTCTCTCCTCTTCTCTTCTCCCTCATCCCTTATGCAGTTGATCCCTTCCCTCACACAGAGTGCAACCCCCACTTCAAACAACATGAAGTCTTGCTATATTCTGACATATGCAGTGAGTCCCAACCTTCGAACTGCTCTGGAGGTGAAAGAGTTAACTTTCCATGCCAGGCATGGAACGCTGAGCTTGAGCTCGGTTGAGACTCTGTCTGTTGTTCTTCAAACTCAAACCGTCAGATTCTTTACTCCGCCTCACTGAACAGTCGCTCCGGAGATTTCTTCTTCTGCTCGATTCATTTTGTCGGTTAAAGTACAGTTTTCGACCGAATTTAAACCGCAACCTGTCGGTTCAGTCTCTGTCTGTGGTATTTGTGAGTACTAGATAGGTTTTACATTAATTCTTTTTGTGTGGAACTTGTAAACGGTTATCGGTTCGGTTTGAACCGATCAAGTTGTTTTAAAAAATCTTAACTTGTGATTTAGAGTGTGGTTACCGGTTCTTGTCGGTTCTAAAAAAAACGGATTTTATTACGTTTTTTTCCACGACCCGTGACACAGTTGGGAACCGAGAAGAGGGTCTTGCCTGGCGGATTGCCATAAAAGGGTAAGTTTGGTTAGGACTGGCACTATGTCTGAGAAACCCAAAAGAAAAACCGGGCCCACTGGGTTTCAACACTGCAGTGTGTGTGGGGAAGTCTTTGCCAAGGCTGACCCCCACACCACCTGTGTTTATTGTCTGGGGTTTGACCACCTCAATGCAGACTGCCAGATTTGTAAAAATTTCCCTACAGCTACCCTAGAAAAGAGAGCTGGTAGGCTCAGGGAAAGGGAGGCCAAAAAGTCCGCTGAACCGGATGGCCAGCCTGGTTCGGTTCCAACCGAACCAGAAGGAGTGCCCTCTGACCAGGGCGAGACTTCTTCAGTCAAAAGGAGAGCCGATTCTGAGGAGTTGGTTCTGGCTAAAAGAACTAGAAAAGAGAAATCAGCTGGTGTGGAGCCAAAACTTTCCTCTCCAACCGCTGAAGAGATAGCCAAAGTGATCAAAATTGTTCAGTCGCTTTCCCCGGTTCCGACCGAACCGGCACCATCAGGCAGGCGCTCGGTTCGGCTGGTTCCACCGGTTCAAGATTATGAGTTAGAGGAGTTTTATGAACCGGAGGAGGAGGAAGAGGAGTATGAGGAAAGTGAATTGGATTTGAAAGTCTGGATGTGCCATTGACCCGACATCTCCCCAGACAGACCTTCAGGAGTGTCTCCTCCTAGGCTTTCTGAGTCCCCCTCCCATTTCATGTTCTATAAAAAAGTGGCTGAAACCCTCCAGCTTCCTGTGGAAGAAGCTGTGGATGACCAGGAGGAGCCTGACTATGTAGAAATGATGGATATCCCAGAGTCTAGGAGGCTGTTTATTCCCTTGCACAAATCTTTTGGGAAACAGACATTTAAAATGTTAGACTCCTAACACTATATCTCCTGTGGATAAAAGAATGGACAGGAGGTATACATTGTCAGGCTCAGACACGGAGTTCCTTGCACAACAATGCAGCCATGTTGGGGTAGTGCAGGCTGCAGCCTGTGATAAGGCAAACATTCCCTTGGCTTCACACCCCCCGGACAAGGACTCCAGGAGGATTGATGCCATGGCAAAGAAACAGTACATGGCAGCATCCTTGGGACTCAGACAGGCCAATTATATGGCCTATACTGCTAGGTATCAAAAATCTGGATGGGACACTGTTATGGCCCTAGCAAAACAGGTCCCTGGTCAGCTTGCCAAGGAGCTGGAGCAGGTGGCTGCTGATGGTATTGAGGCATCCAAGGTGCAATTCCATGCTGCAGTGGACTTCAATGATGTGTCTTCTAGAGTCATGGCTACATCTGTGGCACTTCGAAGAATGGCTTGGCTCAGATGTACTAGCCTATCACAGGATACCCAGACTAAGGCCATGGATTTTCCTGTTGTGGGTAACTCTCTCTTTGGGGAGCAAACAGAGAATTACATGAAGAAAATGGATGAATATAGGACCACCTATAGGAGTGCACAGGCCAAAGAAAGGCAGGCCACTCCTCAAAGGCAGTTTTCCAGGGGCAGGAGCAGGCCTTTTCATAGGCCTTTTTACCAAGCCCAGGCCTCCTCTTCTGCTTATGACCAGAGGGGGTTCTTTAGAGGCAGAGGCAGACGGGCTACAAGCAGGCCTGCTTCCACCCCTCAGCCCAAAGCCCCTGCCAAGCAGGCACCCTGATGGGGTTGCCAGGGCCGATTCTTAGCTACCTGTAGGGGGCAGGCTGGCTTACTTTGTCCAGGACTGGGAGTCTCTGACATCAGACAAGTGGGTCCTGGAAGTAGTAAGCCAGGGACTGGTTCTCAGCTTCACAAAGTTTCCAAAGATGAGAACCAGATCCTTTCCACCTGCAAATCCACCAGAGGCTCTTGCCCTAGAGGCAGAGGTCTCTTCCTTCCTGGCTCTCAGAGCTGTGGAAAGGGTTCCACCCCTACACCAGGCAAGTTGTACCAGGTACTTCCTTACCCCAAAAGACAGGAGAATGGCGGCCATCCTGGATCTCAGATACTTAAACAAGCACCTTTTAAAACCAAAATTCAAAATGGTGACTCTGGGAATTATTCTACCTCTCCTAAGGCCAGGGGACTAGCTAGCGTCCCTGGACCTCAAGGATGCCTACTTCCATATTCTCAACAGACGCTCCCATCGAAAGTACCTCAGGTTCGAGCTGCCCTCAGGCCATTACCAGTTCAGAGCAATGCCCTTTGGCCTCACCTCTGCTCCAAGGGTATTTACAAAATGCCTGGCAGTAGCAGTTGCTTCTCTAAGAAGGCAAGGAATTGCCATCTTCCCTTACCTGGACGACTGGCTCATAGTAGGCCAGTCCCCAGACCAAGTCAAGTTACACCTACAGATAACTCAGCAACTGCTCACCTCTCTAGGTTTCCTTCTGAATCTTTCAAAATCAGTCCTAGAACCGGTCCAGCTTCTCACCTTCATAGGCGCAGAGCTGAACACGGAGAAAGCCAGAGCCTTCCTTCCCTTGGACAGGGCAAGGACCCTGGTCTCTCTGGCCTCCTCATTCACCCTGCAGGTGTCTCGACCAGCAAGGCATTTTCTACAGCTCCTGGAGCACATGGCTGCTTCTACAGCAGTAGTGCAGGGAGCAAGATTTCAGATGAGGGACATTCAGTTCCATTTGAGAGCCTTTTGGTCTCAAAGGAAGGACCCTCTAACCAAATTGATCCCAGTGACTCGAACCCTGATCCAGGCCCTACAGTGGTGGCAGGATCAGAGCAATCTGAGACAAGGGGTTCCTTTTGTCACTCAGTCTCACTCCTTAATCCTTACTCAGATGCATCCCTCTTGGGTGGGGGCTCACATGGGCGACCTCACCACCCAGGGGTTGTGGTCCCCTCAGGAATCTCTGCTCCACATCAGTCTGTTGGAACTCAGAGCAGTTTTTCTAGCACTTCAAGCTTTTTCCAAATCTGTTCAGAACAAAGTTGTACAGGTCAGAACAGACAATACCACCACAATGTGGTACATCAACAAGCAAGGGGGCACTCTGTCTACGGCCTTGTGCACCAAAGCAATGAAGTTGTGGTCTCTGGCTTACTCCCTGAACACCTCCCTTATGGCAGTTCACCTCCCAGGCATGGACAATGTCCTGGCAGATGCTCTCAGCAGGATTTCCCAGGGCCATCACAAATGGTCACTGGACCCCCTGGTCTTGGAAGTGATATTTTCCAGATGGGGCACCCCGCAGATAGATCTTTTTGCAGCCCCAAACAATCACCAACTTCCCCTTTTTTGTTGCAGGCCCACAGTGTTGGGCTCAGTCCCTCTGGATGACTTAGTTCTCAATTGGGAAGGGAACTTTCTCTATGCTTTTCCCCCCTTCCCTCTCCTGTTCAAAGTGCTAGTCAAAATCAGATCTCAACCCTGCAAGATGATCCTGATTGCTCCAGACTAGGCCAGACAGCCCTGGTATCCACTCCTACTGTCCTTAGCAGTCCATCTTCCCCTGTGTCTTCCCAGGAATTATAACCTGTTAACCTGTGCTCAGGGGAGGGTTTGGTACCCGAACCTCAAATCTCTCAATCTCAAGGCCTGGCTCTTGAAGAGTTAGAGTTTGCTGAATTACACCTCTCCCAAGGTGTAACGGATATCCTGAAGGCTTCTAGAAAACCTTCCACCAGGGCTACTTATAATTCCAAATGGAAAAGGTTTTCCATATGGTGCTCTGGAAAGCATATTTCCCCAGAATCTGCTGATTTGCCCACAGTCCTGGATTATATGGCCCACTTAAATACCTTGGGGCTGAGGCCAGCTACCCTGAAAGTGCATCTGGCAGCTGTGTCTGCTTTTATTTCAGCAGGTAAGCCTTCTTCTCTTTCTGCTCACTCTGTATTTTCCAAGTTTTTCAAGGGATTGCTTCACACCAATCCTCCATTCAGGGACCCTGCCCCCGCCTGGGATCTTAATGTTTGCATTGCTCAGCTTATGCAACCCCCCTTTGAGCTAACAGGAAGTTCTTGCCTAAGGTGGTTTCAGATTTCCACCTTAATCAATCTATATCTCTTCCAGTGTACTTCACTGACCATTCCTCCTCTGACAAGAGGAGGCTGCACAGCTTAGATGTGAAGAGAGCCCTTAGTTACTACATAGAGTGTACCAAGGGTCACAGGTTTGACTTCCTCCAACTGTTCCTCACTTATGGTGAGGTTGGCAAAGGGAAACCTGCCACTAAAAGATCCATTGCCAGGTGGATTGTCTCTTGTATCCAATTTGGCTATGAAAAACTGGGTAAGGTTCCTTCCTCAGGCCTGAGGGCTCACTCTACCAGAGGTACAGCTGCTTCTCTGGCTGCTGCCAGGGACATCCCTATTCTAGAGATATGTCAAGCAGCTACCTGGAAAACAGTTCACACTTTTACCAAGCATTACTCCCTGAACATCCAGGCTAGGAGTGATGCTCGGATTGGCACAGCTGTGCTTCAGAGCCTATTTCCTAAGTAGGTTCTGTCCCTCCTCCATGGAGGTACTGCTGTGTAGTCTGCATATGTCAGAATATAGCAAGACTTCATGTTGTTTGAAGAAAAAATTACTCACCTTAGTAATGTTGTTTCTTCTAATGGAGTCTTGCTATATTCTGACCTCCCCCCGCCTGCCCCTCTCAGAACCTCTGTTTTTGGGATGTGGGTAGGCAGTGCAGTGTTGACACTTAGTAGGTGCCCACCTTGTTGTTTTTCACCCCTCCTTTCTTGGGGTGACTTGGTGTTGTGTTTTTCATTTTTTGGGTCTCCTGACTTGAGTCTTTGTTTTGGGACCAAAAAATGTGTTCTTACAGCCATACAATCAAGCCATACAAAAGCAAGAGTACTGGATTTTAGGAGGGCTGACTTTGGGAAAATGAGAGAGTGCCTCAGAAAAGCACTAGCAAACAGGCAAGAAGGAGGGGTGGAGGAACAATGGGGAGTGATCAAAATAGCCATCACAGAAGCAACAAGCCTTTGTGTAAAACAAATCAATAAAACATAACGAAGGAAAAAGACGTTATGGTTCTCAAAAGAGGTGGCAGGGAAGGTTAAGGAGAAAAGGACAGCATTCAGGAAATAAAAGGAAACACAGAAGGAACAGGACAGAGAACTTTATCAGTTAAAGCAGAAAGAGGCTGGGAAGGCAGTCAGAATAGCAAAGGCCCAAACTGAGGAAAGGATAGCCAATTCTGTTAAGAAGGGGGATAATACCTTTTATAGGTACATTAGGGAGCGAAGAAAAGACCAAAGGAGGGATACTGAAGCTTAATAAAGGGAGGAATGTGGGTAGAGGGTGACAGTGAAAAAGCAGGGATACTGAACAAATATTTCTGCTCAGTATTCACAAAGGAAGAGGAGGGAGTTACCTAAACCAAACAAGAGAAACACTCTGAAGACGGGCTCGATAACAGTCCATTTACAGAAGAAAGGGTTCTGAAAGAACTAATAAAATTGAAGGTGGACAAAGCAATGGGCCTGATGGGGTTCACTCAAGAATTCTAAAAGAACTAAGGGTAGAACTAGTGACACGCTGACTACTCTGTTTAACAAATCATGGGAGGATGGGGTGGTACCCGAGGACTGGAGGAGGGCAGATGATTCCTCTTCACAAAAGTGGGAGCAAGACAGAGGCAGGAAACTACAGACCAGTTAGTTTGACCTCAGTGGTAGGGAAAATGATAGAATCACTTCTGAAGGAAAGAATTGTTGAGTACCTAGAGGCCAGTGGGGCACAGGACCCAAGGCAGCATGGAATCACGATGGGAAGGTCGTGTCAGACGAATCTAATAGATTTCTTTGACTGGGTTACCAAAGTAGTAGACCAGGGAGGGGCTGTGGACATGGCCTACCTAGATTTTAGCAAGGCATTTGATACAGTCCCACACAAAAGATTAATACACAAGATAGCCAGCCTTGGAGTGGGTCCCAAGGTGGTAGCCTGGATAAAAAATTGGCTAGACAACAGGACTCAAAGGGTAGTAGTAAATGGAGTACACAGTGACGAAAGGAGGGTTACTAGCGGGTACCGAGAGGTTCAGTACTGGGACCGGTCCTTTTAATGTCTTTATAAGTGACATTGCAGAGGAACTGGAAGGAAAAGTATGTCTCTTGCAGATGACACAAAGATCTGCAACAGGGTTGATACAAAGATGGAGTGGAAAGGATGAGAAGGGACTTGGCAGGTTGGAGGAATGGTCAAATGTATGGCAGCTCAGATTCAATGCAAAGAGTGCAAAGTAATGCACATGGGGAACAAAACCTGGGGAAGCGTAGACAATGGGGGTGAGATACTGACAACAGTAAAAATAGAAAGGGACCTGGGGTAATTATATCAGATGACCTAAAGGTGGGCAAGCAATGTGAGAAGGCAGTAAGGAAGGCTGGGGATACTGGGATGTATAGGAAGAGGCATCAATAGTAGAAAACAGGAAGTTGTTATCCTCTGTACAGACAGTTGGTGAGACCCCATCTGAGTACTGTGTGCAGTTCTGGAGACCCCATCTCCGCAAAGACATAGACAGAGTGGAGGCTGTCCAGAGGAGGGCAACCAAAATGGTGCAGGGTCTGCACCAGAAGACATATGAAGAAAGACTAAAGGAGCTTAATATGTATACCCTTGAAGAAAGAAGGGAGAGAGGGGACATGATAGAAACTTTCAAGTACCTCAAGGGAATTAACAAAGTCCAAGAGGGTAGCATCTTCCAGAAAAAGAGATATGCAAGAACAAGGGGGCACAATTTGAAGATAGAAGGGGATGGCTCAGAGGTAATGTGAGGAAGTATTTTTTCACTGAGAGGGTTGTGGATGCATGGAACAGCCTCCCTGAAGAGGTCGGGGTCAAGAACAGTGGGGGACTTCAAGAATGCATGGGACAGGCATAGGGCAGTCCTAGTGGGGGGTAGGAGGAATTAAGCTGTTGGTTAACTAGGATCTGCAGCTTATCTGTTAGGTAGGAAAATGGGCAGACTAGGTGGGCCAAGCGGTCCTTATCTGCCGTCAAATTCTATGTTTCTATGTTTCTGTATTTAGTAGCCAGTTGGCTAGTGTAGGTTTACAGCTTCCACACAGGACCTTAGTGAGTTTAGCTCGTAAAGATCTGACGGTTTGAGTTTGAAGAACGACAGACAGAGTCTCAACCGAGCTCGAGCTCAGCGTTCCATGCCTGGCATGGAAAGTTAACTCTTTCACCTCTGGAGCAGTTCTAAGGTTGGGACTCACTGCATATGTCAGAATATAGCAAGACTCCATTAGAAGAAACAACATTACTAAGGTGAGTAATTTTCTCTTCCAACCCCCCAGTCCCTCCTGTACATCCTGTATCCCGGGACTGCCAAGTTGCAATCATGGTACTCTGTGGCTCAAGTCTGTGTCACTGCAGCAATGTCCACCTTCCCTCTGAAAGAGCGTCTGAAGCTCTGCAGTTTTGTTCCTCAGGCTTCTTGTGTTGAGAGAGACCAGCTTCCACCCATACCCCTCCTGCTCCTCACTCTTCTCCTTGACCTGTGTCCCTCCTCCAGGTAGTCCGCACCCTTTTTCCTCCTTATTCTTACCGGGTGGTGGTGCCTTCTGTATTACGCTCAGCCCACTCTGACGGCCCCTGCCGGGGTTACTACGCCTCCGCCTTTACCTATATCTAGGAGGGTGAGCTCATTAGGCTCCCCTGTCCTGACCTGTCTACCAACTTCAGTCTTTTGGCTACCCCCCCCACTAGTTTAAATTCACCTTAGTAGAGATATACCCCTCTAATCCCGCCTTGAATACTCCCCTTCCCGCTCAAGTGAAACCTGTCCCCTGCGTACAAGTCAATATTCCCCCAGACCCTACCCCAGTTAGTCACTAACCCATCATTTTTGGTGTGGCACCAGTCTTTCAGCCACTCGTTGAACTCCTCGATCCTACCCTTCCTCCCCATGCTTGCACATGGTATGGTGATAAACCTCCGAGAATGCCACCGACTCACACTGCCTGCCCAACTCCTTGAAACTCCCCCTCACTACTTCCAGAGTCTCCCCCGCCAAGTCGTGTCTACCCACATGCAACAGTAAATGAGGTTTCTTCCTCCCCCCACTGCACACTTGAGCAGTGCCTGCCCTGCCCCTCCTGCAGTCAACCCAGGGATAGCTTCAACCAGATCACGGCTGTGCTCCCCTTCTGCCCCATCTCATCCCTTTCAGTATAGAATCCCCAGGACGAGCACCCCGTCCCTTCTATTGTCTGTTCCCCAGCCCTGTATCTGCTCTTCCTGCCCCTTACTCCTGCCAGCTGCACCTCTGTGACTTCTGTATCAGCACCCCTATTTCCGCCTCACCTCTTTTTCTGCCTTATTCCTTCCATTCTCTTGAACCCTTCCCAGCCTGACTACTTCCTACTGGGCTTCATGTCGGCCTCCTGCTGATTTCCAACCCCCTCCTATCTCTGTTGTTGTCGATTTAGAGCCCCCATTCCTCTTGACCCGATAGTGATGCCCCTCCCATCCTTTCCCCTTCCGTAGCCTTCTCTCCTCCAGTCCCCTCCTTCCTTCCTTCCTTACTAGCTCCCTTCTACCCTTCGTCCTCGCTATCTCTTCCTTACCTGTTACCATCCCTCTCATGCCCTTGTCTCCCCCAGTATTTTCCTGCCCCCCCATAGCAGAGGCTCGATCTATTTCTAGTCGATACCCCTCCTACATCTCTTCCCTTATCGGTTCCCCTCCTACTTCTTCCCTTCCATTGCCCCCTGGTCCCTCCCAACCCGCAGCCATCTGCTCTCTCCCGGTACTCCTGGTGGTCTCTTCCTCCCCATCAGGAGCCCCTCGCCTCGGAAACCCCTCCTTCTCTTTTTCTGCTAGTGCCTCTGATACTGGGGTTGGTTTTAGTCCCTAGTTGTTCTTCCCTGTTCCCCTTGCCATCCCTATTCCCACCCCACCCCACCCCAGCCAGGATGCCTGTCATACTTATCTGCCCTGCCACTTAGACTCCTTCCTAGCCTCCACAATTCCTCCCTCAAAGTAGCCAGTTGTATACAGACCATACACCCCCCATCCTTCAAGCCCAGTTCAGGATCATGGCGGACCCATACCCTGTACACCCCACCACCCTTCCAAAGATGCCCGCCATATTGACATGTGGCACCTGCCCCATTTTGGCCCCCATCTTATGTTACGGGCTCTTACTCCCAGTTTGTGTACCCTACTACAACTGTTAGGCCCCTATTTACTCAAATTCCTGTCCCCCCCAACACTAGTCCCCCTACTGCCCCCTTGCCAACGGGTTAATTCAGTCTCAGATCTCATCCGTTGTATTACTGTAGCAATCCTACAGCCTCCTTGTCCATTTTCACCCTCAGCTAACATACTGTTTGTTCTCAGCCCTCATATAGTTTCACTTAGCCCAGTTAAATTCCTGTTGCACTCCAAGTATTACTCCGCTCAGTTAGAAAAATAAACAGAACAAATAAATATATATTATTACAGCAATCCTAACAGTATAGCTCAGTTCTTAGCTCAGTTAGAGAAATAAACAGAACAACTAAATATGTATTATTACAGCAATCCTAAAAGTATCCAGTCATTGCTTTGTCTCCACCTCGGAGACCCTGCTGTAATGTAGGACCACTCAGGACCCTGGGCGGTAGGGTGGGCAACTCTAAAGTCCCGACAGAGCTCCGTTGAGCTCGCTCACTCCCCCCTCTCTCACTTGCTCGTTCTGTTTCTCCTGGTGCTGCAGGCTGCCCTTTGTACTGGCTCCTGCCTGGCGTTGTACGCCTTTTCTGCCCACAAATAAATCTGCAGCTGTCCCGACAGAGCTCCGTTGAGCTCGCTTACTGTCCCTCTCACTCTCTTGTTCTTAATCTGTCCCAAACACTGATGTCCCACAGCGACCACGCTATGCTGTGCCGGAACTGCGCAAACACATTTCGGCCAGGATGTGAAAAATGACAGCTGTACTGTTCATAAGGAGGTGTGAAAAAATGCCAGTGTTGAAAATCTGGCTTGAAAATATTACAGATTTGCGAAGTTACTAGGGTGCATGTAAACTGCGCAACACATGCTTGTAATACAGTCATTTTATGGACTTTCGTCACCAAATTTTCAACATAAGCATTTTAGGATCTCTGCTCATGAACAGTGTCACTGTCATTTTTTAATCTGTTCCAAACACTGATTTCCCACAGTGACCGCGCTATTCTGTGCAGGAAGTGCGAAAACATTTCGGTGAGGATGTGTAAAATGACAGCTGTACTGTTGATAAGGAGGTGTGGGAAAATGCCAATTTTGAAAATCTGGAGTGAAAATATTACAGATTCGCAAAGTTATGTGCGAGCTTGGAAACTGCACAACGCACGCTCGTAAAACAGTCGTGTTTTGGATTTTTATTCACCAAATTTGCAACATAGATTTTTTGAGAGCCCACCTCATGAATAGTGGCACTGTCGTTTCGTTAATCGGTCCCGAAAGGTGATGCCGCGCAGTGACCACGAAAATCACCTTTCGCGACCGAATAACGCCGTGACAGTGACTGAATTCATGAGGAGGGGTCCCAATAACCTCACGTTGAAAATTTGGTGCCAAAATTCCCCAAAATGCCTGAGATATGAACCAAAGTTAAAAAATCCCCACTATTTATGCCATTATATAGCTTACTGGCATTTCTTCAGTTTGCAGTCAGCTTTGAAGAGTACAGATGTGTTCCTAGTCCACGAAGATCGTTGCACTGGGCTCCTGAGGTAAGTATGGGGTGGGGTGTGTGGGTTTGTAGAGAGCGCAGAGGGTGGGTGCGGGTTGGGGAGGGCACTGGAATACTGAGGACCGTTCTCTCATTTTACAGGTAAAAACAAAACAAAATGGACAGCATGGTCGGTTTCCTTTTTCGGGTGTGTTTGGTACACTGGGTGGGCTCCCAGTGTACCACCATGTTGGGAGGACCCGAAGCGATGGGGATTGGGCCCCGTTGGCACAGAAACAGGTGGGGGCTCATGATGCCGAGAGAGATTGGGCACCCCGCACACAGCAGAAATCGGGGGTGGGGATATTATGTCGACGGGTAGTGGGCTCCCCGTCGGCAAATTGAACTGGGAAGGGGGGACTGAAGCCGAGGATTGGGCCCCGTCAGCAAACAAAGACAGTTGGGCGGGGCGCATGATGATGATGGGAAGTGGACTCCCCGTCCGCAAATGAAGTGGGTCGGGGGCATGCCTTCAGGGGGATTGGGCAGCCCCGTAGGCTCTGAGGCGGCCGCATAGAGCCGCCATATTTCTGGTAATGTTACACCAGGCAAGGTACTGCCCTGCAATGACGGGTCTCTCCCTCATTGCAGTGGAATTGCTGATGCTGCAGTGACAAGGTGGACCCTCACTGCAGTGGCGAAATCGTTTCATGTTGGTGGCACTTCTGCAGAACCAGTGTCATCAGGACACTGGGCCTGCATGGGTGCACACCAGCAAGCCTACAAATGCAGTGCTCGTATTGGCCACCACACTGCCGCACCTCCACAGCCCACTTCTCTCCTAAGCTGCCACATAATGTTTCTTGCGCATGCTGCAAACAAACATAAAAAGAAAGACCAGGTGAGTCTCAGGGGCGGGGACAGAGCTGAACAAGCTGTCCAGTGTTGCTGAGAAGGAGGATAAAATGCATGTGAGAAAAAAGAAGGAAAGAATAATGGATCACTTGATGTAGGCCAGGGTTCTCACCCCTTTTCAGTATGGCTTTATGAGGGGCAGATTGTGCCAAACTAACCTGATCGCATTTTTAGAAGGGGTTAACTGAGAGGTTAACAGGACTCTGGGTAGCACCCTTGGGATTTAAGTGTAGGACCAGTGGGTGTTGGTTGCACTGTTAAAAGGGAACCGTAGTCAACATTTACAAAAAATTATGTTGTATAGAGTGTTTTGATTTGTGGGTGTAGTCCTAATGTTGCCTTACCTTTGTTGTTAGTTTTTTTTCTAAATCTGCCTACTAGTTTATGGCCCCTGTGGATCTCCATACTTGAACTCTTTATTGCTTTTCTGTTCCTTACTACATCACCTGTCCCATGTGACAGTGATGCATCTGTGACCATTGATTCTGCAAGTGCTGGTTCAGTGTTAAGTGTACAGCAGTAGAGGTGTGATTTTAAATGCCTGTCCTTATCTAGCGAGCACTAATAAAGTCTACATTCACAGCTTGACAGACACCTGAGCAATAATTAAGTAGGCTATTCTGTAAGCAAAGAGCTGGAGACATAGAATTTGTCTCGACCCACCCAGTCTGCCCAGATGGCCCCTGCTTAATCTGTCTCTGTGGACTCTAACTGGTCTCCGGTGACCATCCCTCCTCCCTGCCTATTTAGTAATATTGCCCTGTGTGTGGTCCACACATGCTTGAAGGCCCCTACTGTTTTTGTCTCCACCACTTCTGCTGGCAATCAGTTCCAGGTTTCCACCCCTCTTTCTGTGAAGTAGTACTCCCTCACAGCTAGAGTCTTTACTAATTATAGTACTGATGGCCTGGGGTGATTTGTGTAGTTTGATGAAACAAAAAGCTTTAAACATAAAACATTAACTCCTTTTGGCTAGACTGAGATACATACCTATAAAATAAAAATTGGATTAGAAAGAAGTATTTAGTTGAGGCCAGAACATCAGTCTCTTAATAGCAGATTGCTGCTGCAGCAGCTGTCATGCACTGAATCAGCGGTCTTGGGCGCATCACTGTCACATGGGACAGGAGACATTGTGGGAAGAGGAAGGCAGTAAATGATACAAACAGAGAGTTGCCAGGAGCCATAAAACTAGTAGGCAAATATAAAAATAATCCTGACAGCAGGCAAATAAAAGGACACTGTGGCGGAGATAGGCTACACCCTTGGCTGTGGCTGATGGACCACTTTTCTATCTCCTTATTTCCTAGCTACTAAAATGCCTGTTGTGCAACAGTTAACGCTTTTTTCTTTGCTTTTCTTCTCTTCCCCCCTACCCTAGGTTGGCCACCTAGCGTAGCTCTTTACTATCCCTAATAATCTTCCTACTAGTTCTCTCTTTTCATTCTTTTTCCATCTCCATCCATTCGGTCTTTGGAATGATGCCTAACACCCGGAGAGGTGTTGTGTAAAGTGCATAAGTGCATTTTGTGTACAAAAGCAGGAATGCTATTTTAAATAGGAATAAATACAGTTAATAAAGTCTTTTTAAATAAGGATTCAGCAGCCATATAAAACAATAATAATTTCATGATTAGTACAGTTATAAGAAATCCTTAAGGTATTATCATAAATTCACATTATAAACCTGTTACTGTATGAAGCTATACTAAAAAAAACTGGTATGCTTTATAGAAATGCTTAGTCAGTATGAATCAGAGATATAGAGAGTCAGTATCTGTGGAGATATACATTGTACCTTTAATTGAACCAGGAAGTCCCCTGGAACAAACAAACTCCCTTGGTTTTAAAATTGCATGTCCAGACATGTAACAGCATGTTCAGACATGAAAATGGAAAGGACTCAGTCAGGTGACCCTACCAAAAAGATGTAAAACCTCTTCACTGAGTTCACTTCAGGGCAATCCAGTGGGGCTCAGCTCTGAGAGAGGAGGAGAGGTTCTACTGTTTGTGCAGACAAGCCGTTGAATGCAGATGAGAAGAGTCTTAGGACCTCTATGATCCAGGACTGTATTATGTGAGAAACTACTGATGATAAGTAGTGATTTTCTTTGCAATTTGTTTTGTTTTCATTTATTATTTTTCAAACTTTTGAAAAATAAATATCACACTACGGTGTGTTTTTAAACCTGTAAATTTGCCTCATCTGAAGTTTATTCGCACATGCTGTGACAAACTCGTTGTCAGAAGTGGGATAGTAGTGGTTGTCCAGAGAAACAATGGGGAAACCAGTACCCAGATATCAGCCCTGGTATCCAGACATTGGGGCAAAGAGCAGGATGGCATACCTCCAGGATCTCTTGAATTCCAAGGATCTGTTGAAAGAGGAGGGGCTTACCAGAACCCAGGTGAGGAGAACTGGAAAGGAGCTATTGCCTGGATTGGAGTTCGATGGAACATGGAGGCGGACCAGCGCCGAAGCGAGGTGGAGCACTGCTTCCAGGTGCTGATGGAGGGTTCCCAACTGGAGGATTTAATGGTGGAAGGAGAGGACCGGTATCCATGGGTTCTAGAAGAGGAGGACCCTCTGATGGAACCTTTGTTGCCAACCTCTTTTGAGATCCTGTTGTTGCCCATTTTTCAGGCTGCTGCTACTTGGAGACAACAAGATGAAGGCCCCAGGTAAGACTGTTTCAGGACATATGCATACTGGGGTGAAGAGTACAAGCAACAGGGAAGACACCATGGTGGCTGAAGGACTCTCCATGTTTTGAACCCCTGTGAAATGGATAAATGAAATCTATGAAATGATTACAAGAAATGTATAACATAAAAGAAATGTCTGAACTGTATGATATAAAATGAGGAACCTAGGGGTATGGAGGATCTAGGTATGGGGTGGATGGAACCTGTGATTGGGCCCTGAGTGGAAACAATGTGTTAGAATGGGGTTGAGCTGGTAACTTGCCCTGGAGAAAGTTGTGGTATAGGCCTGTATGGCTGCCTGGTAGCTAGATGGAGAAGCTAGAACTCAGCATAAAACTGCTGTGTATTACTTCCTCTTTTTAATGATGCTGATAAAATGATAGTGGGTGCACAGGGCTGAAACGATGCCAAGTGTGGGTGCTGAAATGATGCCAAGTGATGGGTGCTGAAACGATGCCTTTTGATGGGTGCCTGATATTACATATGAAATGTCTGAGTTGTAGTAACCAGAGTGAAATAGTTAGGGGGTAGACAGTCACTACAGATTGAAGTCCTCTGACAGCATAGATGGATACTGTGCTGAACTGTATGACAGCCCCAGGGTAATGTTGTGAAAGTACTGTTGTATTGCAGTAACTTGGTATGGTGGATAGTACTAAAAATAGCTGAATTAAAGGACCCTGAGGTGAAGCTCTCATAGTGGTCGAGAGAAAGTTTCAACCAACCCCCATTCTACTGTTTTGGTAGAATATTTATGACTGAGAGGGGGTTCTTGAAAAAACAGTATAGTTTTGATAACTGTTTTTTCTTAAGGAGGAGATGTGTGGCAGAGAAGGCTACACCCTTGGCTGTGACTGATGGACCACTTTTCTATCTCCTAGCTACCAAAACTTCTGTTATGCTAACAGTTAACACTTCTTTCTCTTTGCTTTTCTTCTTTTTTTTTCTCGCCCCTACACTAGGTTAATACCTAGTGTAGCTCTTACTATCCTACTAAATATCCTACTAGTTATCTCTTTTCATTCTTTTCCATTTCCATCCATTCAGTCCCTTGAATGATGCCAAACACCCGGAGAGGTGCTGTGTAAACTGCATAAGTGCATTTTGTGTACAAAAAGCAGGAAGGCTATTTTAAATAGGAATAAATACAGTTAATAAAGTCTTTTTAAATAAGGATTCAGAAGCCATATAAAGCAATAATTTCATGATTAGTACAGTTATGAGAAATCCTTAAGCTATTTTCATAAATTCACATTATAAACCTGTTACTATATGAAGTTAAACAAAATAAACTGTGGTATGCTTTATAAAATGCTTAGTCATTATGAATCGGAGATACAGAGAGTCAGAAGTCCCCTGGAACAAACAAACTCCCTTGGTTTTAAAACAGCATGTCCAGACGTAACAGCATGTTCACACATGAAAATAGAAAGGGCTCAATCAGGTGACCCCACCAAAAAGATGTAAAACCTCTTCACTGAGTTCACTTCAGGGCAGTCCAGTGGGGCTCAGCCCTGAGAGAGGAGGAGAGGTTCCACTGTTTGCGCAGACAAGCTGTTGAATGCAGATGAGAAGAGTCTTAGGAACTCTTAAGATCCAGGACTGTATTATGTGAGAAACTACTGATGTTAAGTAGTGATTTTCTTTGCAATTTTTGTTTATTTTATTATTTTCAAACTTTTGAAAATAAATATCACCTACGTGTGTTTTAAACCTGCAGATGTGCCTCGTCTGAAGTTTATTCCCTGCGCTGTGACAGACACACCAGGACTCTACATGCAAATCAAAAAACTCTGCACAAAACTTGATGTTTCTGCAGATTTTGATTGTAGGTCTCCTTTAAAGTAGTCATACAACACATAATGGTGCAGGTATCTGAGAGCAGCACCCAGGGCATCAGGTAACTCCATTTCTGTAAGTATTTAGCTTGCAGAAAACTGTGTCAAAACTTCTGAAATACAGAGGAATAAGTATTTGACTGTCAAAAAATAGGAAAAAGAAAATGTAATCACTTCAGATTTCAAAGGCATGTGGGAGTAAAACTAGTTGATATTTAAGGAAAGGGGGCATTTTACTAGCAATATGTTGCATTAACATTCCACAGTTGGTCTCTAGATTGCCTTTCTCATTTGGGACTTGGAAAATGTTTTGACTTAAAAATCTGAAACCATGTCCAAATTTGGATGTGTGGAAGTTTTTGACTTTCTCCTAAATAAAACTGACCCATCTCAAAACTTGTGAAGTGAAACTTTGTTGAGCTGTATTACGTACCGCAAATTTGAGAAGAATGATGAAAGCAATCCATTATTAATGTGGCATGTGGGTGAAACATGATCATGTGTACGACACCACTGTGAAACTTACACTTCAGTAACCTAAAGAAACCTGCATAAATATTTTAAAGAAAGTATATAGTGAAATAAAGCTGTTTGTAGCAAAAGCAGTACCCAGCAGTAGCAGTCTTGAAACTTCATGCTGCCACAAGCTTGTTTGTTATTGTAGACATCAGTGGATCAAATCCATTTGGAATTGCTGAACTAAACTGTATTTTTAAGGGTATTTTTTTGAGTGTTTTGCTCAGTGATCAGTTTTTAAATGGTTTAATCGTTTTGTAAATTTGCTGTCAGATGTCCCTATGACAACAGCTGGTTGTGCTCTGATCTAAGGGTCAGATGGCTGGGGTTACCCACATTAGAGCAAAAACAAAGATACCGAATGACAGTGCAGCAGCAGCAACAGAGTGGCAGCATTAACGGTGAACAGTAATCATGCCACAAGCTTGGTATGCTGGAAAAGCAACAGAAGACCAGCAAAAGTGACTGCGAAGCACCTGCATACACCCAGATCAAGTAACTACCTGAAAGCAAATAATTGTATAACCAACTCTGGATCGCACACTGACTGTAGGATGGCAGCAGTGGCAGAAACATCAAAGAAAGTGGCGCAGACAACAGTGAAGTGTTGCAACGATAGATGGCACAAATACACGGGGACACAGACAGGAAAAATACCACTGCCAGAGAACAGCACATCATTCACCTGGGAGCCATCACTGTGTGATATGCCAAACACCTGCCTCTCCATTCCAGTCACCGCGATCAAAAACACATTTGCTCCAATGCCGGGTCCGCTCCAGGACACAACACTCCTTCGTCTACCCTCACTTACGCACTTATATCCTCTGCTCCATTGTCGGGATACCAGATGGCTGTGGGTTTATATCTCACATCAGGACTTGAACTTCTATGTATCCAATACTGACAGTGTAGTTTAGTACTGAGGAAGCCCGTCTGTATAGCCGCAGAAAATGCTTGTAATTTTTAAAATAGTCCTTTATTGCTTGTTATTTTGAAGTTTTTCTATGTGCCGCTTAAATGGTTTTCACCCAAGAAGTATTGAGTATGATGTGAAAAGCAGTGCTTTACCTGGAAACAGACCTGTCAGGTTCTAATCCTCCACTGCCTCCTCAGCATGTGACCTCACTCGTTGCATCACAGGCTTATGGTTCACATGTAAAGTGAATTTCTAGCATTTTGTTGGGGGCTTTTGGGCTTTATAGCCTGTTACCTTAAGGTACTGTAGGTCCTCTGAACCAGAAAATATATATTTTTTTATTAGTCCTGTTAAGGAGGGAAGGGATCGTAAATCGGGCCATGCCCGATGACCAGCCAATCCCTTCTACTTCCCAGTGCACTGTCCACGCTCCCGCTCTCAGATGTTCTGTGACATCTAACCAGGGAGAGTGTGGGGGCATGTCCCATTGAAGTCTGTAGGCCTCGGATTCAAAACTTTTTTTAAGTGATAAAATAATTTCTGTTCTGTGTAGAAAGCCATGGTAGCAACTAATGAACCCTGTATTAGTTGATGGCTTTCATATATATCTAGAGGTTGCTTAATCACTTTAAAAATTTGAAACCGAGCGTATTGCCTCTCAATGGGGCTTGCTCCTGTCTCCTGGTTAGACACCACAGAATGCCTGAGCGTTGGAGTGTGGTCATCGGACTGGGAAGTGGAAGGGATCGGTTGGACATCGGGCCCGGCCAGATTTACGATCCCTTCCCTTCCTAAAAGGACTAATAAAAAAAAATTATTTTCTGGCTCAGAGGACTAACCAGCTATAAAGCCCAACACCACATCTTTGAAATTTCTTTTAACTGTTTTTTTGCACTGGTCCTGCCTGGAAAGTTTTCAGTGGCACGCTCTCTCTCTGTCCCCCCCCATCCCTTTAATTTCTTCCTGGTGTCCAGTGGCACTCCTTTCTCTCCCCCATAAGTCCTCCCTGAGTCCAGTCGCATCTCGTCCCTCTCCCCTTCTCCATAAGCTCTCCCTGATGTCCCGTGGCACCCTACCCTCTCTGCATTCCCATAAATGTACTGTGGTGTCCACTGTGGCACCCCTCCCTCTCTGTTCCCAGTAAACCCTCCCAGGTGTCCAATGGCTCCACCTCCCTCTCCCCATCCTGTTACGTTTTCCCTGGTGTCCAGTGGCACCCCCTCTGTCTTTCAGTCCCCAAACATTGTCCCTGGTGTCCAGAGACACACCCCAGTGCATCCCAATCCCGTGACCCCCTGTCCTTGATGGCATCTGGCACAAACCCTCTGCTCACCTCCTTGGCTAGCCACCATCTAACTTGCACAACCACAGTACAGCAAGGAAAAACTATTGTAATTCATACCAGTCCCCCACCCATCTTAGCCCCCTGAACCAAAGTCAGCTTAGTCAAAAACTCACCCTCAAAGTGACAAGCAATAGTATAAAAATTCTGAAGCAGCACACCACAGTCCTAGCTTAACAATCTGACGACTGGGTGTGAATGCCGACAGTCTCTCCCAGTAGTGCTTTGCAGTATCTTGTGTGGGAGAGACTGATGGCATTCGAGCCCTGCAGTGAGACAGCTGAGATAAGATCCGAAGTGTGCTACTTTGGGACTTTTTTTCCCGTAATATATGACACCTTGTGGATGAGTTTTCTGACTAAGGGGATATGGGTGGTGAGGGTGGTGGACCTGAGATGGGTGGGAGGAGGTTTTCTTTTTTATACACTATCCTGAACAGGAAGGTCCTGGTGGAGTCACACTGGCCCCAGGTAGTTCACACTGTGCTCTGTGCCAGTAAGTTATTGTTAAAAATCCACCCCATAAGCCTTGCTGCCTGACTGGTAACATATGTCAGAAGTTACCAATCAAAGCAGGAGATTGGTGTCACAAACCCACTCAACAGGTCAGGCCCTCTACTTCCAAAGTGCCAACCTCCGAGCGCAGTCTTGTGAACAGTTTAACAGAACAAGGTAACCCTCTTGTCTGTTTTGTGAGTTCGGACCAACCTTTGGTCTCCAGTCTTGGAGGGATTCAAACTGTGAACCTCTTGTTAGCGTACCCAATGCACAGGCTCAGATATTTCTGTCTTCGGGGGGCCAGATATCTTTGCCTACGGGCACCTAACCAGGTGTACAGAGATGAACCCTTAAAAACGTTAATAAAGACCTCAGATTTAAAACGCTTCTCTTTTCAGTTTGGTATCACCATTCAAGCTTATGCCTAGTGTCTGCTATAACCATATATACTTTTCTTACAAATGAAAGAAATTCAAAGACAGACCAAATATGCTCTAAAATGAGTTTTTACTAAAAATAGATAAAAATATGTAAAACACAAAATACAGAACTATTATACATCACAAGACATACAAATCTCTTAAAACAGGTTTTAACAGTGCAATTCCTACTATAGTACTTAGTCTCTAAATACCTGTTTAAAAGTGCTCTAGATGTTTCTTTGTCAGAGTCTAGATAAGTGTCTCTGTGAAGTCAAACAGAATAATGTTTAAAATCTGGTTTTCCCCACCTACTTGCATGAGGTCACCTAGCTCCTCCCTGTCAGAATATATAAAAAAAATGTTATATAAACAACAGGATGTCTTTTCCAAGTATTAAATTCTGCAACCTCAGCATGACTCATGTCCTCCAAATGACATTTCTTTGATCTCATGATAAACTTCCCCCTTCCAGGACATGAAAGCATCTTTATGATTTCGCACCAGTTTACTAAACCTGGTTTCCTCTCCTAACGTCATAAAATGGATATGCTCAACTCAGGTCTCTTCCAGCCTTTAATTAACTTTAGATAAAACAGGATATCCTTGATCAAGGTCTGTTCTACTCTGTCATTAGCTTCAGGCCTGCCATGTAACACCTGGTATCTAAAACCTGTGTAGTGTGTGTGTGATCTCACATGCTGTTTCAGCATTTTCTCATGGCTTTCATCTTTTCAGCTGAAACCTGGGGGGGAGGGGTAAGCGACAGATTTTCAACATCTCTCATGACAGACAGTCCATAACCCATTTTGATAATAAAAAATGATAACTACAGCACTCAGAACTGGCTGTCCATGTCACAATTGGCTCTTCTTGGTTATTAGTCACAGTCCCAGATACCACAATGCTTATGATGTAAAAGGAGGAATAGAACCAACTGTGTCAGCCTTCTAGTAGACTGCTGTTCCACACATCACACCTACTACTGTCATGTACAGATTTTTTGGAGGCAGTATAGCGCAGTGGTTTAAGGCTCTGAAATGCAAATCTGGAGACCTGGGTTTGAATCCCACAGCCCCCACTTGCATACTGTGACCCTGAGCAAGTCACTTAACTTCCTTGTGCTCCCAGGTCGCACCTGTAAACAAGCTTTCAGCTTAGTGTCTCTCCTGGTTAAAAAAATAAAATAAAACCAGCCCTTGGCCTTGGCCAGTGAGGAATTCTGCTTCAGCTGGCAGCCGGATTAGAAACGGACCCGGTCGCCAGAGGGCAGGCGGGGAGAAGGATAGAGCTTCCATGGACAGCTCTCCTTCTCCGGGGAGGGTGGGGAAGTGTCCGTGCGTGATGGACCTAAGCGGAGGCCGGGGTCCCACAGATACGCACTCCGCAGCTAATGGAGGGGGTGGATGCTGGACGTCATTGCGTCCTGCGCCTCCCAGAGGAAAAAAACAAGAAAATGGAGGAGGAGAGCCCTCCGTCTACATGAAGCCCTCTCGGGCTTCAATCAGCCACCACCGCTTTCCCAATCAGTCACTATTCCATGGCCGAAATTGGGGAACCGGTGCGTGGCCCCTCGGAGTAAGCTGGTAGTAACCGGGAGTTGCGGCAATGGGCAGTTGGCAGGAGTCCGGGGGCCGTGACCAGGGCGGATAAATAGGACGGAGGTCTCTTCCGGGAGAAAAAGATAATTAAAAAATAAAATAAATAAAAATTTTTATAATTTGCAAAACAAGAAAAAATACTTCAGATACGAGAAGTGTTAGATGACTATGAATGAAAAGTTACTATTAATTTCAGGCAGTGCACAAGTTCTTTAAACCAAGGTCCACTTTGGCCCATTAGTTCTGGTAGTTGTATAAATATAAGGTAAGGATCCAGTGGGGCTAATTGACAGAAGTAAAAGATGACACTGAAGATCTTATTTAAAAGAGCTATCTCTTCTGTACTTGTGGCAGAAGTCTATTTGAAAATCAGAACCTTGGTGTTTTGGCCAGCATTTTCTGTGTCAGTACAAATAACATTGGCCTCTGTTTGCATGTGGTTTACTGAAGCTCCTAAAGGCTGATCCATTTACTTTCATACAGTCATTGTAATTGAGGGTCGAAGATTTTTTTTTTCTTCTAATCTTCCCCAAATCAGTCTTCGCCATTCATTACTGATGGGTCCTACTGGAGGTCAGGACCCTGCATGGAAAAAAGAGCACTGCCTCTTTAAAAATGTTTGTGCTGGGTGGAGCCGATGTCGGGATAACGCTGCTCTCGAGGTCAGCGTTCTACGTGGCGTTCGCAGGTTGGCCAGTAACCGACACCGACTCCTCCCAGTCCTTGGTTCAGTTTTCTCCACCATTGATGAAGGATCCTGCGTGGGAATCGCTTCAGCAACTGCGTCACTACCTAGGTCTCAGTCCCTGTGGGGTCATCAGCGTTGCTCAGCGCAGGACGTTTTTTCCTTTTTCTTTTGTTTTAACTTGGTGCCGGGTGTCCTTTTCTCCTCAGATTTGTTTGTTTTTAGCAGCGGTATGTCGGGGTCGGGGCGTCTGTCTAAATTGAAATGGTGGAGTTGCCCCATGCATCGGTGCTCCTCGTCGGCTTCATTACGATCATGGACCCCTCGACCATTGCTTCTCTTGCCTAGGGTCAGCATCGATGGATAAGTATACGTCTGCTTCTCGATGGACCTTCTTACTCTAGTTGTTGGTGCGGCGCGATGGGGTAGGAATACCCCAACTTTCGACGGGCGTCTACAAACTTGGGACGCCAAGGCAAGAACCTTGGCCTCCACCACTGAGCCCTCCCCTGGGTCTATACGACCCAGCGGGGAAAGGACCCCCTCTGTCCCTCACCTTGCTCGGGCTAGGGGTCCCCGTTAAGGGTTGGTGGGGAGGTCATCTTCCTCCAGTAAGGTGGCTTGTCACCCCTCGCAGTCCAGTTCCTCCGCGGAGGACTGGATGACCCCCTAGATGGAGTCAAAGCTGTACTGCTCTCCTTGGGAGGTTCCTCTGAGATCGCACCCTCCACCAATGGCTCTTGGCTGTCTCTGGTACCGATGATCAGGGCAGAGTGGGTAGCATGTCTGGTCCTCTCCTGATGCCTCTCTGGACACCGGGGTGTCCAGGGTTCTGGGTGTGGCCCAGTTGAGGATTGCCCTACTCTCGTCCCCTGCCTTGATGGACGATAACAGGGGTGATCCTGACTGGGTCCCCAGCTCCTCAGATTCTATTCTGGCATCTCCGGGGCTGTTGGAGTCTCTGGGTTTGGTATCTTGATCGGAGGACAGTGCTGTTGTCAGCGCTGCTACCCTGGATCCTTCAGGAGCCACTGTTGGTTCTGAGAGACCCTTGCGGGTTCCTCTGGGGGGGGGGGGTTCAGAGAGTGCCGATTGCCGTGCCCGGCGTCATCTCCCGGTGTGGTGCCGTGGTTGGCGCTGCTTCTCTTCGCCGATGTTGGTGCTGTCTCGTCCTCTGCCAAGACAGGGCCAATCTTGACAGCTGGTTCTACCTCGTTGGCCGGGTTTGGCCCCATCGTGATCTGGATCCCGGCCGACAGGGCGAGCTTCATGGAGACCCTCTAGCCTTTTCGGGGTGGGGGTGGGAGTCCAGATTATTCTCAGAGTGACAGATCTCTTCTCAGGAGAAGAGGGCTGGTGGGACTGGCTCTAAATGGCAGCCCCCATGTCCCTGTGGCATTGGGGGCCATCGCCAGGGGCTGTCTGTGTTGGCCTCTCTCTCCTGGGGAGAGCCTCTTCAGTGGGTGGGGGCAGGAGCCTCCCGAGGGGCGCTGCATGGCTCCAGCCTCACTATCTAGGGGTTTTCCCCCAGGAGCGTCCCACAGTCCGCCCCTTAGAGATTGGACACACTGGGGAGGAAGGGCTAGCCATTTCTTCACTGATTCAGGGCACATCTGCACAACCCCAAAGCTCAGGCAGGCGTCCTTCCTGGTCTGGCCAGGCTGTCCCATCTCCAGTCACTCTGCCACCTCTCCCCCTTTTCTGTAGTTTCTAGGCCCAGATGCCCTCTATCTTGGGAACAGTTCAGGGCTGTGGTGCACTGTTCCTTTGCTACTTAGAACCGTCTCTGAGGTCATTTTCAGACCTCAGACATCTCGCTTCTTGAGCTCGAATCGGACTCCTCTCCTCTTTGGCTTCCTCTGTAGAGGAAAAGGCCTTCATGTCACTTCTCTGCTGTGGGGACTTTGTATCCTACCAACACTTCCCTTGCAGAGATGCTGAGGGAGCTCTGTCTTACCCACCTAGTCGGATGGAACCTGGTCGTATGACGTTGTCATTCCTGGGGGAGTACAGCACTGATAGGTTGGTCATCCCTTCCTGGCCGAGGCCATTATGGATGGCATCGCACGCCATCTGGCTACGTCCCTCCACCCCTTCACCTGCCCCAGGGACTGTATGCATGGAGTACTGCTGCAGCAGATGGGGCCTCCATGTGCCATGCCACAGCCTTCTTCAGGTCTGGGGTTCCTGGGTAGTCCGTCGGGGCGTTGATGTCTCAGTCGGGACCGCTTCCTGACATGGACTCAGCAGAGTTCGATCGATGGAGAGGAGGGTGTTTTATTCTGCAGTACTCCTGTTGCAGGTGTTAGCACATCAGGCACACCTGGTGACCTTATGCAAGGCACATCTGTCTCTACTGGGACAGGTCCTAGCAATGCTGCCTGATGGTGAGGGAACCAGGCGAGCCATTTACCTGACTGCTTAAGGCCTGGAGCTAGCAAGACACCTCTCTAGGGCAGTTTTCGACGCCAGTGAGGTGACTTCCAGGCTGGTAGGATACTCAGTCTGCATTAGGTGGATTTTGTGGCTTTGCCTGTCCAGGTTGTCACCCCTGGCCCAGTGCAGGGTGATATCCTCACCTTTTCGGGGGGCCTACTTTTTTTTCCACAGAGCACGGCAGGTTCTTCAGGGGCACCCTCTCGGATCCCAGGAGTGTTCGCCGGCCCTGTCAAGTCCGGTGGCCTAGCCAGGCCCTGGTTGGGCCCCCTTCTCCCGTGTTCTTCCCCACAAGAGGCTGGGGCACACTTTTTCCCAGGGTTCAGATGAATGCTGGGTTTCTTATTTCTGTGGTAACTAATGTAATTTTGTGGTTTCCAGATTACAATTCCTCGTGGAAAAGATGGCTTTGGATTTACTATTTGCTGTGATACTCCAGTTAGAGTTCAAGCGTAGATCCAGGTAAGGTATCCCTTTATTATTCCTTAGTAGTCCACTTGCTTAGCTGTCATAGTGCAAGGTAATGAAATGTTTATCATGGTTTTAGTGATTATTTTTAGTCATTTAGTTGGTTTCTGTTTGATCAGGTGTTGATCTTTGTGAGACACAGGCTAGGCCTCTGTGAGCATGAAAAGGATATAAACATGGTACTTGCAATTTGAAATAGAGGAAGAACAGACTTAGGCCACGGAGGTCGCATGGGGAGAGAGAGATTGAGCATCCAAAGGACTGCTGTCCTCCTGGGATGGGTTACTGGGGATTCCCCACCTTGGTGCAGCTCCTGGTGGAGACTGGGAGCACAGTACCGACAGGGGATGCAAATGGGGAGAGGCAATGGCAGACATCTGCAGGAGGGGGCAGGAGCGCGCCCTCTACGCACTGACATTGCACATCCACGTCTCTGGAGAGAAACAGGCAAAGAAAACCCCGACTACCAGGAGAACGACGATGGACCCGAGGAAGCAGCTCACACACCCACTGCCGGTCTTGACCCAACCAGCTCTCCCAGATCCTCTCCTCTGTCTGGGGCCGTGGTGGGGCAGGATTCTGTCCCCAGTTTCCTGGTCGGGAGAGACTCCAGTTGGGCAGTAGGAGCTGCTTGGGTGGATCTCGCCTGAGAGAGGTCCTGGCACGTGCAACCAGGAGTGAAAGAGTCGGCAAAAAAAATAGAAGAACAACGCAATAAACAGTGTGGCAGGTAGCCTGCCTGCTTTCTCCTCTGACCTCTTAATGATTTTCTATCAGAATGCCTTTTATGCACATTCCTGCACTTTTGCTGGCTTGATATCTATATGTGTATGTATCACATGAATAGAAGTTCATTTATTCCAGATGTGATACATACAAAGACAAGTACTCTGTTCTAGCAGTAATATGAACATATCCGTTGACTGAAACGAGAAAAGTCTCCTGGTATGTAAGTTTAGGATAGCACTCGTTTAGTAGGACAGAATTCGATAGATAAATAGAGACTGGTTTGTGATCAGTTGTAGCTTGAGGAATAGAGGTCTTGTAAGGCAGCCACTAATCAATATGTGAAGCAGCTATGAGGTTTATGTTCATTGGAAATGGGTAAAGAGTACAGATTTCAAATGGTTAGGTTAATTTTCCCTCACTGTCTGGCAGCGAGTTCCAATACAAAATCCTGCTATACTGCTCACCTCCTTATCTTCAGTACAAATAAAAACTCTGTCTCATAAAAGCCAGTATCCTCCATAGAGTTACGGTATTTGATCTTGGAGCTGAGGTGCCTGGACCTTGCTGGAGGCAGAAATGTTGGGGCTCTGCATACTGACATTCAGCACTAGTATGTGTATTAGCATCCATATGCACCATAGGTGCTGGCAGTCCCAAACCCTCAGTTCCTCACCGACTAGTGATCTCTCCACCCACTCCAACTCCACTACCTTCACCCTTCAGTGCTCCACAGTAGGTGGGTTAGAGGAAAGCCAGTTGGAGGTGATACACCTGAGTACTGCCACCTGAGAATTTTTTTATATATATATATATTTCCTATTCCTCGGCTGGGGGTTGTACCTATGATTCCCCCTCCCCATCCAGCTGTCTCCTCGGCCCCACCATCCAGAGCTCTGAGGCCCCTATGTCCCTGCCCCCGGCACATCACAGTGGGTACTTACCTGCTCGTATGGAAAACCAGGGGGCGGACACCAGGGTTACTTAGGGTGCACCTGTCGCGCGCCCATCGAATCCTGCCGGTACTGTACGAGAGTTTTTTTTTCTGTTTGTTTTTGTGTGACTCTCCTCGGCGCTGGGTGTGCAGTGGCACCAAGGATGCTGTCTTGTGCGTGTCCACACACGGCACATCCAGTGTTGCCTTGCGCTGCCCCCTCTGCGAACCGTGGCATGCACTGACCTCCAGCTGCTACCAGGAGCCAGTGCGTCCATGGTAGTTCCCTTCCCGGAGGAGGAGCGCAGTCCCTATGATGCTCAATCCTCCTCCCCCCGGCTAACTCTCCAGCACCCGATGTTGCTTCCAACCCCAGGTCGCTGGTGTGGCACAAGGTGTGGTGTCACGCGTCTCAACCCTCAGTGCCACCTGGAGGATTTGACCTAGATGTCTAACTCTACCGGAGCAGGTTAATAGAGCAGGAAACCCCAGGACCAACTCAGTGAACACAAAGGGAGCACTGAGTCCTGTTAAGTTCTGAATTTCTAGTTTACTGAATGCCAGAATCTCAGAAGGCCAGGGCAGTCCCAAAATTTATGGTGGTGAGTTCCCTACTACCACATCCACTCCAGCAAAGATCTGTGTAGGTGGATTTAAAATGTTTCTATTACAGGTGTTCGGAAGAATCTTACTAAAATTTTCCAATTAAATTCCCACCATGAGGGGGACGCTGTGACTCTGTCAACTCAGCTGTAGCTCTTGACCACAGCTCTGGATCAATGTGGGAGTTATCTTTGCTTCCACTTCATCTGCTGAGCCTCCAGTGGGGAAGCTGCTGACTGTGTCATTAGTGAATAAAGCTGGAATGGATGACAGAAGTTGCCCTTAAGGACAACCACATGGTAAAAGAAAGATTCCAGCATAGCGCGCTCTCTTCTGATCTGGGGAAGGATAGCGGTTGATAAAAAAAAGTTACGTACTTGCAGGTACCTATAATGGGCCTATTTTCTCAGAGAGTACTTGGCTTGTAACTGGGCAAAGGGATGCAACCATATTCATCTGTACATTGTAGAAGGTGGTTAACTTATATCTCTCCCAATGAGCACATCCAGGGTCTAGCCAAGGGGAAGAAAAGACCTTTTGTGGCGAATAAGCAATAGAGGGCCTGTATTGTTGGGTGTGTGGGTAACTTTCTGGAGATGTAAGAAATGCTAGAGAGTGTTTGGTTCAAGGGTTTTGAATGGATTTCATATTTGTGGGAGATTGTACTGGTTGGTAGGGTCCATACCAATCCAGAGAGATCTACCTCTTCTGTTGAGTACCAACCTGAGCTGGTCCAACGTTTGGCCCAGGTGCATAGATGGGATCCCTGTGCAGCCAGATAATAGAGGCAGAAGTAAGGAAGACCCAATTCTCTTGTACGTCGAGGGGCCTGGAGCAGTTCCTTTGCAAGGCGGGGATGGGAACCTGACCAGAGAAATCTCTGGATCTCCTTTTGAAGGTTGTTCCAGTAAAATTTAGGGATAGGAATGGGTAGGGTTTGAAATTAAAACAAAAGGCGGGGAAGGACATTCATTTTAATGGTTTGGATGCTGCCATATAAAGTAAGGGATAGGAGGATCCATCTAGCAAAGTACACCTGCAGCATTTGAAATAATGTAGCATAATTATTATTAAAAAGAGAAAAATGTGCTGAAATTCAAATCCCTAGATAGCGGAAGGTATTTTTCAGGACCCTAGAAGAAGGGAAGGTCCGTCGTAAAGCCTGAGATGGGGAGCCACTTAAAACCATCACCTCTGATTTCTGAAAGTTTTCTTGTATCCTGCCAACAAACCAAAATCTTGAAGAGACCATTGCAGGTGGGAGAGAGATGTTGAGGGTCTGCCAAAAAGAAAAAGGAATCATCCACTTGAAGGCCAGTTTCTGTTCGACCTCCTGTCACCACCCTCTTAATAAGTGGATTGGTCCTGATTGAGTGTGCAAGGGTTCTCAGGAAGTGGCAGGAAGAAGGGGCGAAAGGGACAGCCCTGCCTGGTGCCATGCCCCAGAGGAATCTTTTATTATTTGTATTTTTCCGCCTTACTGTGGCGTTCCCGGCATGGGGCATCCAGCTGCCGCTCTGCCCGCCCAAAGAGCTGGGTGGCTCTAACCATACCCAGGAGGGTCTGGGGTGGCTGTCTTGCCATCCTGCTGGAGGGCCCCCCGATGCCTCTCTCAGCCAGGACAGCCCTGGAACCCTCCCCGACGGGACTCCTCACGAGTCCTTCGGGCAGTGCAGAGCACGGCCATTAGGCTGCACGGTCGCACCCAGCCCAATTTTCCTCGCCTTTTTTAGCCCTTTGAGCGTGGACGTGCAATGACGTCCAGGCACAATGTACTGACGTCTGCCACACTCCCCCACACTTGCACCGATGCTGGCAGTACCTACAGGTGTCCCCAGAGGTCACTACAGCGTGGTGAGTGTCCCCTACCCACCCCAGATCTAGGAGAGCAGTCTACAGATGCTCAATCCTAGTCCTCCCCTGCCAACCCCCGATGAGCCAGGCTCGTTCCCGAACCTGGGTCGCCGGCGTGACACGAGGTGTGGCGTCCAGCGCCTCAACTCTCCGCGCCACCAGGCCAGCAGAGGGACTCTTTTTGACAAAAAAAATTAACTTTTACCCTGGCTTCTGGGGTGGTATATAATGAGGTGATGGCAGTTAGGAAATTCTGTCCTAGCCCATATGTCTTCAGGGTGGTGAAAAGAAAAGGCCAATCCACCCTATCAAAGGCCTTTTCAGCATCCATACTGATAGCCAATTGAAAAAACCTTTTAGCTTGTTGAGTCGTTATATTTAAGGGGCAGCAAATGTTATCTGGGCGGAATCGTCCCATAATGAAACCAGTCTGGTCAGTGTGGACTAGAGAAGAAATACAAGCTTGCAGACGATCGGCCAGGATACCTGTGAAGATCTTAAGATCAATAGGTAATAAAAGATGGGACAATATAATCCACAATCCTCTGGATTTTTGTAAAGTTTCAGGAGTACCGAAATCTGTGCTAGGTGCCCAGACGCAGGGACCCCCTTTCCTCCTCTAATATCTCATTGTAGGTATGCTGAAGCGGGCCCACTAACAAGGGAGCAAACTGCTTGTAAAATTCAGAGGCAAACCTGTCGGTGCCTGGAGTCCTCCCATTTTTTCAATTCTTAATCTTGGAAACTATCTCAGGTGGTGATTGGGGCATTTAGGGCCTTTTGCTGCTATTCACTAAGAGTGGGAAGCTGCAGCTGATCTAAGTAAGTTTGCACTTTCTTGGTGTGGTCCGGGCCGCATTCCGGGGTGTAAAGAAATCTGTAGTAATTAGCAAAAATGCGGGAGATCTCCACCAGGAAAGTTGTGGAGGAAGCCCTCGAAGAGTCGGTGAGACCGAGAACTGCTCTGTGTGTCACGTCCTTCCTAAGTTGCCAGGCCAAAAGCTTACTAGCTCTATTTCCAAATTCAAAGTATTTATTTTTTGTTACTCTTTTTATCTCTGCAGGCCCCAGAACACTCAGGCATCCTCGCTCACCACTACTACATACCACCCATCTGAAGCTACCCCACTGGGAAATTGGGGACAGACACTCCCCTACCTACTTGGTCTGGTGGGGCACCAACATTGGAACAAAGGCACAGCCGGGGGATCGGGAGAGCCAGCGGGGTAAGCCCTGCATTGGGTGTGTTGCAGTGGGGCACAGGAGGTGCCGTCACCTATCCAGGGAGTGAGGCTTTTTCCATGGGTTTTGCCCCAGAACGTGGATGTGCAATGACGTCTGTGCAACCAACATGCTGACATCTGCCACCACTCCACCCCTTGGTACAGCATTGATGCTGCAGTGCCCATGATCTCCATCGGGGGCCACTGGAGAGCAATGCATGCCCCAGTACTCACCCTGGGAGAGGAGAGGAGAGCTGTCCTCTGGATGCTCAATCCTGTCCCTCCCCAGCTAACTCCCGGCGGCCCAAGTCTGTTCCCAAACTCTGGTCACTGGTGTGCCATGAGGTGTGGCATCCAGCTCCTCAACTCTCAGCACCACCGGGCCAGCATCTCAAAGTATTTTTGTCTCGAGTATCTTAACTGACCCTCAATTTGGATGTCTAGGAGTTGGTTGTGTTTGTTTTTCTTGCTCCAACTGACATTTAGTCCCCTCATCAAGGGAAATTTGGTGGTGAAATTCCAAGTCTGCTATCTTGTGCTCAAGCTCTAATTTTTTTTGATTATGTGCCTTCTTCACTTTGGTGGAGTATTTAATGATTTCACCTCGCAAATAACATTTAAAGGCGTCCCAATGGACCCCCGCCCTTGTGTTCCCCGGAGGGTTAGTCTGTAAAAAGGTTTTGATCTTGTCTGTGACTAAGTCTTTAAATTCCATCTGGAATAATAAACTAACATTTAGGCACCATAGGGTTTCTGTAGGTACTGGGGACGTGTGTAAATGGAGTTGAATTGGGGCATGATCTGACAGGGAGATTGAGCTTATCTTGGCACCACGCAGCTTAGGAACCCAGTCCGCCGATATAAAAAAAAAAATCAAGATGAGAATACCTATATTTAGGGGAATAATAGGTATAATCCCACCCACGAGGATGAAGAAAATGCCATCCATCAACCAAAGCAAGCTCTGCACACAGTCTAGACAGCACTTTTCCCATCCTGAAGGGTCCCTTCAATCTTGAACCTACTCGGTCCAATGAAGGATCCACTATGGCGTTGAAATCGCTCCCCACGATAATCATACTCTGCCATTCACTGACTGTCTCACCTGAGACTTTTGTAACAAAAACAGTACGTTCAGACTAGTCATTCGGAGCATAAAGGTTAAAAAGTATACACTTCTGGCCTCTGTAATCCCCATGTACATGTACAAATCTTCCATCAGGGTCCATGTTGACATGTAAAACATTGAGGGGGGTATTGTGGTGAACTAAGATGGCCACTCCCCTGCTATGAGGGTGATCTATATAATGTGAAGCAAACACTTCCCCACGCATCCCTGTTTTAGTTTTAGGTGTTCCTGCTGGGTTAAATGGGTTTCCTGCAGGAAAGCTGTAATGGCATGTCACTTTAATTCCTGAACGATGTGGACCCTTTTAATGGGGCTATTTATGCCCCGTACATTAAAAGACAAGATTTTAAGATCCACCATAAGAAAAGATGGGTGAAGGCCAGCAAAAATCTATGGGGAGGGGGCATGCACTAATCTCAAGAAAACCATACAAACAGTTCAAACGGTAAGAGAAGAACATCTGTGAACAATAAAGTACAAACAGTAAGCTAGAAAACAAGCAATAACAGGTGTACTTCAAGGCTGGAAATACCCTACCCTCGCTCATGGCAAATTGTACCATGGGACGAGGCAAGGAGCCACCCATCAGTCTGGTACGCTCCTACCTCTATAAGGGCAGGAGACCAGAAGGGTAAGTGAGTCACCACTACGATGGTAAATATAAAATGACATCCAATTACAGAGCTCCTAAGCAGCGCTGTTTTGACCACCTCACATTTGACTAATCTAGTGTTACATTTACAAGAGATAAAGGTCACCAGAAAAGGGGTCTCCCCGCCCAGGGAGGAGCAGCCAGCAAGATAAACCAACTGAGAAAATTGTATTCTGTGAGGCCAGGTATCAAGGAGACTTCCCAGCCGCGGGAAGACGTAAGTGGCAGAGCCCCCCTACCACGACCCCCAGGGTGCCAGTGGATCCAGAGGTCCCCCTTCAGTTCACCGCTGTTCCCATTCACATCCCAGAGAGAGCTCCTATAAAAACCAGGTGTTGTAAAGTGTTATTTTTTCTTGTAATAGGCTGTCTCAGCCTTTGTGGGTTATTCCTGGTTTGACACTGTAAAAGCTCTGTGCATAGATCAGTGCAAAAATATCTGATTAGGCTGGGAACCCTGTAAAACCACTTATAGGTCTGCCATCCAGCAGGAGCAGGAGCAGATGTAAGACCGAACTCTGAGAGCAGTAAGGTTCATCTTAGTCATCTGTGTGCCATCCGCTGGAAGGGAAGCTCTACAGGCCACCCTACCTAGCCTCCTAAGCATTACTGACTTTTGGATAGGCCATATGACCATGACAGCACCACACCTGTGATGGATTGTCGGCATCCTCTCCACTGTGCCCGGGGGGGGGGGGACCTGACCATGGTCACGAGGACATCCCGAACCGGTCTAAAGCCAAATAAACCAATCCACCAAATTAGAGTGCCTTTGATCCAAAAATTAAAGAAGCGTTCCTTGAGAAGCAGGCAGTAGGAGCACCTCTCTTGAACCCAAGATCATCAGGTCAGCCGTAACCCTCTGGAGGGGAGCACCCAAAACCAACCCCACCCCAGGAGCAGTGAGCCCAACTGCATCCCTCCCTTCCACCCCACCACCCGAGGGACCTCTGCCCTCATCATGCTGGTATTCCAACTGGAATACCATGCCTCCATTCAGTCACTCTGCAGTTCAGTCTGTAGCATGCTGTTTTGGATAGGTGAAATATAAGACTTTGAAACGGAATACCAAATTTAGGTTTTTGTTATTCTGCCTCCCAGATCAGATTATTTTCTACATTTTTACCCGATACCTCATCATCATCGTGGCCTACCTTATTGTGACATCACAAGTGACCGATATTGCAGCTGGTGTCTGCCTTTTCTTGCAGTTGTGGTGCCACAGACATTGAGTAACAGGATGTATAAGAAGGAATAGGAACTAGCTAGTTATCCTACAGGTAGTGTACTATTACACACATCACACAGAGTACTGTCAGGTAGAAGATCTTCTAATTAGCAAAGGAAAGAAAAAAATACTTTTGATATAAGGTCTTAGCTTTAAGGTGTAATCGTTCACTATTTGTGAAGGTCCATGTTAATTTCAGGTAGTACACTAGCCCTTTAAGTGATTTGAGAATCCCAATAATTCCTGATATAGGAAAGTGATTTTTGTGAAGTTTGGTAAGACAGACCCACACTTGAGCAGTCTGCCTTAGCTTTGATACATGGAGACTGGTGCCTGGGCTGAAAGGGTCTAAGTGTAGGGGTGTGCCACCTTCACAGAGAGCCAGGTGTGGGCACAGAACACTGTGTGGGACAAACCAGGATGGAAATATGTGGCGGCTATGTGCAAGGGGTGCTATGACTGGGTGATTTACCATAATAGGGCTATTGGGTGCCCCCTGTCTACTATACAGATAATTCACAAGGATTTTTTTGACACATTTATGTCATCTAGGTCCAGATTCTCCGTTCATCCTCTCTATGCAGCATGGTTGGCCTGATCTTACCTTCCTCCTCCTCGCCTGAGGGCTGCCACGTCCCGTTACTAGTCTTAGTTGGTGAGCCTGGACACTGAGCTCAATCAACAGTATTTGAACCTTCTTCCCTTGAGGGTCACTCTTAGGTTTTCATTTCTCAGCTCCATTCCCTTGAGTCTGCTAAGACTGATGCTTTTGGTAACCGGTCTTATGCATCTGTAGCACTTGCACTATGTATTGCTTATGCCCAGTCCTGTGCTGCTAGATATCGGCAAGACCTGTGGGGCTACACACTTTTAACTACTTTGGTACCAGATGGACCCCATTAGCTCACCCTCAAGAGTTTGTGGAAGCAGGCTTGGACTACCCACCCATGGCACCACCAACAGCTAGCCTATCATTCTGCAGGTGGCTGCTACTGGAGCAATGATTCCCTGGCTGTACTCTCAGACATGCTTGGTTGCATGCTGCTGTAAATGACCCACAACTGAAATGGGATCCTGGTCTTCCCATTCAGGATCCATCCTGTTCAGCAGTAAACATTCTGCATTTCTATCTCAGGTCATCTCTGCTGGGGCCCAGTCTAAACATACTGCACTTTTCAGCAGAGTCCCAGCGATGCTGTGCCTTCAATCCTCAGTCCCCAGCTTTTTCTTCTGCTTGACAGGTCAAACTAATACCTATGAGCACCCAGTTCAATGACAGAGTACTGTACGGCTTTGAAAAATCAATCTTCACCATTCAGTCCCACACATCGGTCAAAGCCTGAGGCAATAGGACCCAGTGGGAGCAATGTCTTTGCAGCCTAAGAGAAACAGACAATCTTATCTGTCAGTCTTCACCATTCATCACTGGTGGGTTCTGGCTGGAGGACAGGACCCCATGGGAATTTTTTTTTTGCAAAGGCGGGCCGCCCCTTGAGGTGAGCGCATTGTGTGGCGCTCGTGGGTTGGCCAGTAACCAACGTCGATTCCTCCTCAGACCCATTTCTGCATCTCCCGCCGTTGAGTTGACATGTACCTCATGCGGAGCAAATCTATTTCTTAGTCAGTGGCCTAGTCAGTCAGTACCTAGTTCTGTACAGCTTCTCTCGGCACCGTCGATTGATGAGACCATTTCTTTTTAATTTTTTTTCTGACGAAGCCGAATGCTATTTCTGTTTCTTGTTTTTTTGTCCAGTCATGTCTTGTTTGGGGGACAAGAAGAAGCCTCAAGTCAGGTCTGCCTTCTGTCTGCGGCGGTGTCCCTGCGGCGACTTTTTTCCCTTACAGACCAGCATGGCCGTTACTTGACCTGCTTGGGCCCCACACCATGATATGGATTGTTACAACGCCTGTTTTCCATGGACCGTTGAGTGTTAGAACTGCGTGCGTTTAAAGTTGGATGTCGCCACTGAATTTCGATGCACAGGCTCACACCGGGACACCAAGTGCAGGTTTCTTGACCCTTCCTCCGGGACCCTCCTGGTCCTATAGGCCGTGGAGAAGGGGGGTTCCGCCTCTTCTTGCCTTACCTCGTGGAAACTCCTTCCATGGTGCAAGAGGCCCAGATTGATTCTTCTGGGAGTCAGGCGGGAGGCAGGGGTTCTGAAATCGCCTCCTTGGGCAGCTCCCCGGCATCGTGACATGGGCCTCAGGGCCCAGTCAGTGTCATCCTTAGTGCCGTCTGTCTACGCCGCCTCTGATCCTGGAGCTGCAGTGTGGCCAACCTGGTGGTTCCGCCTGGCCCTCCCCTTCAGGGAGGCGTCGCACCATGCCTGGTGAAGTCCTCAACCTTCTCTCCAGCCTCGAGGGACTGCCGGCGCAGGTAATATGCAACCCTTAGGGTCTCCAGGAGCCTTGGCTCACCCTCCTTGGGTGTGATGCCCTGGACACACCTTCTGGGTACAGATGTCCAAGACATGACCAACCCCTGGAGACAGACTCAGCTGAGTTTGACTTTTGGGGGAGGAGAGTGTTCTCTTCAGCACGTCTCTCTTGGTCTCTTATGGCACATCAGGCCCATCATGCTGCCTATAACAGGCACTTATGGTCTCTACTAGGACAGGTCCTAGTGTCCTTGCCTGATTTGGAGGTGACCAGACAGGCCATTGCCCTCTCCACACAGGGCCTGGAGCTTGTAAGGCACCAATCAAGGGCATCGTATGACACCAGTGAGGTGGCATCCAGGCTATCGGGGACAGCGATCTGTATTAGGTGGACAGCATGGCTTCATCTTTCCAGGTTATCACCCCTGGCCCGGCGTAGGGTGACTACCTCCTCATTCTGGGGAACCCACCTTTTCTTCCGCAGGGTGAGGCGGGAACTTCAGGGGCGACTTCCCTTCCCTACCCAAAGGAGAACGCCACCTCACCCAGACCAGTCTCAGGCCTAACTAGGCCTGGAAGGGTTCCCCTTCGGTGTCTCCCCCACAGGAGGCTGAGGAATTTTTCCCTCAGGGATGTACCAGGTCCCCTTCGGGGGGCTTGGTAATCACCCACCAGTGGTGAATGGTGAAGATTGACACAGATAAGATATGAAAATGATGTACCTACCGTAATTCTTGATCTTTCTGTGTGTTTTCACCATTCATCACTGCTTCCCCCACCTTCCCCTCTTAGGCCTCAGTCTCTGGGCAGTGCTTCCTCCCTGGTTGCCTCTCCAATCTGTGTCCTGTCGGTAATTCTGATACCTCTCACTCCATCCCTTTAGAAGGTGTCGAGAATGTTTGGGGGGGGGGGATAAGCAGGGAGGTAACACTTTTTGGTCACCAGGGTTCTGTTTTTTCCTAATGGGACCCTCTTCCTGGTTGGACCCATTTTGAATACTCTCCCCTGCTTTAGCTGTAGCCCTTGGGGTTCTCTTAAAGCAGGCGTGGTGGGGCCCTTGTGATCATTTCCATCCTGTATCTATTTTTCATGATTTTCCTGGCAGGGTTTACCTCTGGGACTTCCTGACACTCTTACATTGAAGAATAAGCCTCCTCTTCTTCGTCCCTCCTCGGAGAGACATTTAAAAAAAAAAGAAGAAGAGTTTGGGGGCTTATTTTTGTTGTCTAATTCAGGATGAGTCCTGTCCCTTCTTGTTTTATTCCTTTCTCCGGGGGGGGGGCATTTGCCATCTATCTTCGCCAATGAGGACTATTCAGAGTCTGTGCACTGCTTCCTCTTCTGGTTGTCAGACCAGCCGTCCTCTGGATTCTTCTAGAGATTTCTTCCTTCTGGAATAAAAGAACACGATTAAAGCAATATTGCCCTTCTATTGTCCTCAGGCAGTCCTTTGGACCCGGCAGGTGGAGTGCAGTGTTTTCTCTCTCTCTCCCCCCTTCTCCTTTCTCTTCTATCCTACCTTTCTCCTCCCTTATTCTACCCCTCCGTCCTCGCCCAGAGGTTGGAGCTCCTGTCCCAGGACCCTAGGCTGTTATCCTTCTGTCTTCTTTCCGCATTATTCCTTCCTTGGTTTTATATCCTTTCCTTTTTCTATCCCTTAGGCTCCTTATCCTGCCCTCTTTTTTCTTAACTACTCTCAGCATGCAGAACTGGGTCTGAGGAGGTCGGCGTTGGTTACTGGCCAACCCCACGGCGCCATGTCGTCTGCCTCGGTGGTGCAGCCTCGACGTCGGCTCACCTCTTCTAAAAAAAAAGCTCTGCAGGGTCCTGTTTTTCGGCCAGGAACCCACCAGTGATGAATGCTAAGATGCACAGAAAGATCAAGAATTACGGTAGGTAGACTTTCATTTAGTGCGTGGCGGCCCCCGCTATGTTTTTCCTGCCATCGAAAAGCAACTGTGGGAACCTCTGGTCATCGAAACCTGCATCACAAGTTCCTCAATTCATCACTGCCTTAGTTTGATGCAGTTTTTTTCTGGCACTGTGTTTTCCTGTGGTGCGACTAATTTTTTTTTTTTTTTTTTTTTTGCTTATTTTACTGTATCATCATGTTGGGTCCTGAGGAGCATAAGACGACCAAGAAGAAGAACAAGGGCAGACCACTTCATGTGTCGGTGCTCCTATGGAGGTCTTACTGCTATTCATGACTGACATGATGACTGCTGGACTTGCCTTGGCACTAACCATGACATGGATAGGTGCAGTGCCTGCTTCTCCATAGACTATCACACCCTTGAGAAGCGCGTATTGAAATGGGGCCTCAATCCACCCATCTTCTGAGCCAAATGTTGCACCAGTTATGCCAAGGTAAGGTTTCTGAGCCCTGTCCCTGTACCTCTGGTACTGTGGAAGTCCAGGGCACCCCTCCAATTACCTCGCTGAGTCGTCTGGAGGCCCAAGGGGGTCAGGTGGGCCCTTCAGGGCAGTGGACGTTCCTAGTGGTGAGGCCAAAGCTATAAGCTTGGTCTCCACCTGGTGGGCACCTCGGTGTGGTGGCCTGGTGCCATCTCAGGTCCAGGTGCTTAGGCTGGTACCAGTGGCTGGCTTGCTGGCACAGAGGCAGAGCGTCTGTCTGCAACGCCGGCAACCTGGGTGAGGAAACGGACTTGGGACATCGGAGGGCCAGCCAGGGGGAGAAGGACTGAGCATCCTAAAGACTGCTCTCCTTCTCCAGGGGAAGGGGGTAGTGTCTGACACACACCACGGACCTCTGGCGGAGGCGCTGGGGGGCCACTGTGGCGGCACCATTACCTACAGGGGGTGGGCGGACCACGGGACATCATTGCTATCCCGCCCCAGGTACTGCCGCTGCTAAGGAAGAAATCTCTCGGTTCCCTGGCCATGAGACCCCCACTCCGCCCGCCCCGCTCCACTGCCACTAAGTGGCCACTGGGGGTGTCCGGCTCCGTGGCCTGCCACGGGGAGGGCAAGCCCTGGCATGGTGGTTCAGCATTAAGGTTGGGGCGAAGCTGCATTAGGGCATTTATGGCAAGACCAGAGGCAAAAAGTAAAATAAAAAGGCTGGTACCAGTGACTAGGACGCCACTGTCCAGAAGACCAGACCCTTTCTGGCATTACTCGTGGTGCCAGAAGAGGGAAGGTTTCAAGTAGACACTGTTATCTCCCCAAAGCACCCTGGTGGCCTGGGGAAAGATGATGATGATGCCAACCTTCAGCCTGGTGGTGGAGCCAGTGAGGATGGAGGCCTTCTTGGGCTTTGTTCTGAGCCTAGAGTGTACCCTGTAGTTGCCCCTAGCACTGACTCCAAGAATGGCAACGGATGCCTTTTTGGCACCGGATCTGGTCTTGGTGCCATTTACAGTACCAGATCTGGTTCTGGTGCTGTTGGAAGGGCCGGGTTCAGGGCTAGCTCTTGGAAATGCTCCTGGCTTGAATGTGAGGCTTGGCCTTGGGGGAAGTGTCAGCCCTGGTGAGGGATTTGGATGTAACACTGGGCCTGCAACTGGCCCCTTGTCTGGTGCTGGTGCCCCAGTGCTTTGCCTGGTTTTTGTTTTTGCCCCCAAAGAACTTGCTGAACCTGTCACTGGTGGGAACCACGGCCACTTTTTTTTTTTTAACCAGGAGAGACACTAAGCTGATGCTTGTTTACAGGTGCGACCTGGGGCACAAGGAGTTAAGTGACTTGCACAGGATCACACAGTATGCAGGTGGGGGCTGTGGGATTCAAACCCAGGTTTGCAGCTCAGAGCCGTAGACCACTGCGCTATTCTGCCTCCATATGGGCCTTTTTGTCTCCACTCTCTGCACCTGGGGGTTCCCCCCCAAGGGCACTGTCTGGAGTGGTTCACCAGGTGAGGTTCCTTGAATATTCTCGCAGCCCTGGCAGAAGAATGGGCCTGCTCATCTATGTCCCTCCTCCCCTCCCACACTACCAGGTATTTTGGGTCCCCTGGGATCAGTTCAGGTCGATGGCTAGCGTGTTCCACCAATACCATATCAAGCAGACCAGGCCTCAGGGCCCTGCACTGCTGTTGTCTGGATCCAACTCCTCCTCTCCTACCTACTCCTCTGAGGAAAAGGATTTTCAGTCCACCTCTTCTCTGATGCTGAGTACTCCCAGTACCAGTGGTTCCTGACACAGATGCTGCAATAGTGGAATATAGGGTAATTTGTAGGTCACAATACTGCTACCCTACTGCTTTCATTCCTTGCGGATTTCAGTGATGACACCTGTGTCATCCTTCTGTTGCTGTGGCCCTTTATGGAGGCATCCAAGAATGTCTGGATCTGTCCCTTTACCCCTTCCCTAGCCCCTAGGGGCATCCAGCACAGATATGTCACTCCCTCGGATTCTCCAGGTGGGGATCAGTATGATTGCCCGACACGCATATTCCTGACAATTTTTTTCCCGGCATCAAGTTCCCGTCAGGTAAGTTTTGCCCAACACGAATGCGCCTGTCTGCCAAAATCCCGACATTAACAGGAATAGTGCATACAGTTGTGAAACGGGAGTCGGGACAGTTGTGCAACACTACTTCCACAACCTGCATTCTGCAGTACTGTAGACTAATGAAGCAGAAGCTGCTTTGATAGTGGCACTGTGAGGGCCAAAGGTGCTGTTTTCCGTTTGTCCCTATTTTCCCCAACATCCCCCTCCCTCCCGTAACCAGAAACTGTACTTCTAGGGATGTGGATATGTTGTTCTTATCCACGCTTGTTGGCATGTCCCTTTCCCATTTAAATCTTGCCAGAAGATCTTCAAGCTGGCTCCTCCCACCCACCTGGGTGGTATAACCCTCGGCCTTCCATGACACCAGATCTTCCTTTCCTCTGGAAGATGCAGGTTGCCTCCTCTCTGCTACCACGTGTTGTAGGCCCTGGCTCAAAAAACTTCAGATCCACTGAAGATTATGCTCTTTCGGGTTAGCGATTATAGTAGCTGCTTCTCGATAATGGAAGATAAATCTTCCCCCGGTTTTCGCTGGTGCCCGTGCAGACAGAAAATGTTGCGCACAGACCCACACTCCATGTGCGTTTACTGCTTGGGTGTCAGCTATGACACCTAGGCTTGCGAGTTTTGCCTCGCATTTCAACCGAACATCCTCTATGCTTGAAACTGGGCAGGCCTGAAAAACAGAATCCACCAATGAAATCCAAAGAGGCTCAGTGGGCGGTCTCTGCAGCTGCGAGGTCTGCCGAGCAGCTGGAACAGATGCAGGCCTACAAGGAAGAGGCGGTGTGTTTCGCGGAGCATTTCTCTCGGCTGATATTCATTCCACTCAACCTGGGCTCCACTTTCTTGGGCTCCTTTCCGGAGATGTTTCTTTCTCTTCCCACTAAGGGCGAGGAACCTGTGGGCTCGCATACCTCCCAGCCCCATAAAAAGGACAAGGAACCGAGAGATTCTTCACCTCTGTGAAGACATTTTTAGGATCAAGAGCGATCTCGATCCCAGGAATCTCCACCCTCGACCTTGGTCGAGATTGCAGCCTTAGCAGCCGGCTTCTCGGTCCCACCGTCGGGCCAGCCGGCCGAAGTCTCAAAGACATAGTTGAGTTAACTCTCACTCTGTCAATTGCTTGTCAGCTGAGGGGGTTGATGACTCTCTTAACAAGACTCGGTCTTGTTTATCCCTAATGAGGAGACCCAGCTGCGCTGGGAATCCTATTGAGAGCATGTCCCAGATCTGGGAAAATCACCGGTTCCACCCGAAGCGACCCAGTGGGCCAGTCCGATTGAGATCGAGGTCTCGGACCCCCTCGACCGACAGGCCGAGGAAGGCGTATAAGCGTGCCAAAAAGAGGTGATGTCACCGCTTATCTTTGTCCTCCTCAGATGAGGGGAGGCTTCGGCAGAAACTCCGACGCTATGAAGATTTGATGTGGCAACAACTCGTTCTGTCCAGGCAGAAGCCTTCCTCGGTTTCTACCCCGGCCATTGTGTGGCTCTCACCTCCCAGGTTGAAGCCAACTCCCTTGGTACCAATAAAATCGGTTCCCTAGTCCGTGGAGCCGGTGAAACCTGCCCCGTTTCGGCCAAAACCGGTCTCTCCACTGATAGTGGTGGAGCCGCCACCAAAACAGCCCTTGGGAGGGGCTCCTATGAAGGATTCTCGAATGGTCCCAGGTCTTCCTCGTAGGCTATTGGTCACCCTCACGCCTGACCATCCCAGGCGCGTTCAGGGGAATCTTGGTGGTCCGGATACCTCGGATTCTGATGACACCGACCTTCACTCTCACCCACTGGATGATGAGTCGGCCAGTAGTCTGTCGACAGAAGAGGGCCCTTTGTCCTTTCAAGGGATTCTCCACCTCATCTCTGAATCCATGGGGATGCTCCTGGAACCTGTCCAGAAACGGGCAGAGTACCCTCTTACTGACATTCTTAAAAGAGAGGATACTCCTACGGAAGCCTTTCCTGTGGCCGAAGCCATTGTTGGCCCTGCCTTGGGGCTTTGGTAGCATCCTGCTTCCTGTCTAGCGCCATCTGCCCAGATGGCCCGTAAGTATGCAGTGCCCATTGGGTCCCTCACTGGGTTCACAGAACATCCCTCAACTGAGAGGTTAGTGACCGCCTCTGTGTTCAGACGCACAGGCAGCTCTGCCGACACAGATAGACTTCCTGACAAGGAGTCCAAAAAGCTGGACCAGTCTGCCAGGAAGGTCTGTGCAGCCTCCTCCTTAAGCCTCTGTCAGGCAAGCTCGGCCGTCGTCATGACGCACTTCTCCCATGCCCTCCAGTGGTCCTTGGATGAAGTTCTCTCGAACCCCCCCCCAAGGATCTTCAGACTATGGTCAAGCAGGTCCTGGACCAGGGCCGTGCTGTTGCCAAGCAGCAGCTTCAGATGGCTTTGGACCTTGGGGACTCTTGCTCCCGTTTGTTGGCAGCCCGGTTGTCTCATGCCACAGGGCTTGGCTAAGGCTTTCTACCTTTATGGCGGATACCCAGCACAAACTTACTGATGTGCCTTTCCTGGGCACCGATCTCTTCAGCCCAGGTGTAGATGGTCACCTTCAGCGAATCAAGCAGTCCAGTGCCACCCTGGACTCAGCCACTTCTGCTCAAAGCACTCCTAGTGCCAAGAAGCAGCAGAAAAAGAAAAAGCCTTTTCAGCACCCTGCTCCTGTGGCCCAGCAACCCTTCTTTCATGGTGGGCAGCAACAGCAAGCACAGGCTTGGCACCCTCGGCCCAAGTCCGGGCCTCCACCAGCCCGCAGACAAGGAGGTCGGGGTTCAGGCCCTAGACCCTCTTCCTCCATGCCTGCCCAGTGATGGGATAGGGTTTGCCACCCCTATCCCTGTCATGCCAGCTCTGGGTCCTCCCGGGGTGGGGGTCTGCTCCGCCACTTTCTTTCCATCTGGTCCGCTGTTACCATGGACATGTGGGTCTTAGAAGTGGTCGGCCATGGTCTGCCTCCGGAATTCGAGCAGTACCCTCCCAGCCGAGCCCGTGCCCCATGGGAGGAGAGAGTATCAGCACACACTTGGTCAACTCTGAGAGACGACATAGCCCAGCTCCTCCTCGAGGCAGTGGTTCGAGTGGCAGATCCTCCAGTCAACCCAGGGTTCGTTTCCAGGTACTTCCTGGTCCTGAAGCGGACGGGGGGCTGGCGCCCCATTCTAGATCTGCATGCCCTAAATCAGTATCTCAGGCCATGCACCTTCAGGATCGTAACTCTGTCCCAGATCATACCATCCCTGGAGTAAAACATGTGGTTCTGCTCACTGGATCTCCAGGATGCGTTCTTTACATCCCAGTCCATCCGTCCCACCAGCGGTTCCTCTGATTCAGAGCAGAGGGAACCCTATATGAGTTCCGAGCCATGCCATTCGGCCTGTCATCTGCCCCAACGGGTCTTCACCAAATGCATGGCAGTGGTGGCAGCCCATCTCGGATGTTGAGGGGTCAGAGTGTGCCCTTACCTTGACAACTGGCTCTTGGCGGGTTCCACCCAGCAAGAGGTGGAGAGGTCCAGGGCCCTGGCCCTCCAGACCTGCTCTCAACTTGGCCTCCTGATCAACGAGGCCAAGTCGGAGCTCGTGCCTTCTCAGGTGATATGCTTTATCGGGACAGAGCTCGACTCTTGCCGAGCCAGAGCATGGCTCCCGGCAGAAAGGGTGAAGGTTCTCTCCTCTTTTGCCCATTCATTTCTGGTTGGGCACTTGTGCCCTGCCCAGTACTTTCTGCACCTTCTGGGTTACATGGCAGCCTGCACCACCGTGGTCTGTTGGGCTCGGTGGCATATGTGCCCCCTTCAGTGGGAGCTGGCCGCCCAGTGGACTCAGTGCCTAGGTCATTTCAACCAGCTGATCACTGTGACCCAGAAGATGTGGGATGCGCTCCAGTGGTGGACCATCCTAGACTGGTTGCAGGAAGGGATCCCGTTTGTCTGCCCCGAGCCGACAGTCGTCCTCACGACCGATGCCTCTCGTGGGCTGGGGGCCCACATGGGGAACAACAGGCCACGGGTTCTGGATCCCTGAGGAATCCCGATACCATATCAACCTGTTGGAGCTCACGGTGGTCAGACTGGCATTGTCAGCATTCACTTAGCAGCTTCAGGGTCAAGTGGTTCAAGTCCAGACGGACAATACCACGACCATGTACTACCTCAACAAGAAGGCGGCACGCACTCCTGGCTGTTGTGCAGGGAAGCGCTTGGCATCTGGACACTTGTGAGCTGACTGTAGGTGGATCTCCTAGCCATCCATGTGGCAGGAGCCTCCAATCAGCTGGTGAATGCTCTCAGCTGCATAGACGAGACATCCCACGACTGGTCTCTCCATCCAGAGGTAGCTCACAGTCTGTTCTCCCACTGGGGCAAACTGATGGTGGACCTGTTTGCCTCCAGGGAAAACACCAAGCTGAGACTGTTTTACACCCACCCCCTCATCGTGGATCGCTGCAGGGGGATGCCTTCTCGAGGCCATGGACGCCTTCCCTCCATTTCCCTTGATCCACAGGGTGCTTCTCAAGGTGAGGAGGGACAAGGCGCAGGTGATCCTTGTAGCTCCAAACTGGCCCCACCAGTTTTGGTGCCCAGAGCTCCTCAGCCTCAGCAACAGGCTCCCGAGGTGTCTTCCAGCCCTCCCAGGCCAGATATCTGTCAGTTGGGAAGGTATTCCATCCAGACCTAAATCCCTGCACCTGCCAACCTGGTAAGTGAGAGGCTAGAGTTCCAGGCTTTGGTTCTCTCTGAGAATGTACTCACAGTAGTGGAAGCATCCAGGAAGGAATTGACTAGAAAGTGCTACGCCTTCAAATGGCAAAGGTTTTCCATTCATTGCCAGGGCAAGGGCCTGGACCCTCTGTCCTGTGGCAAGCATTTTAGACTACCTTTGGTCTCTGTCTAAAGGGGGGTTTCAGTCCTCAGCCCTTAAGGTGCACCTGGCAGCCATCTCTGCTTATCGGCGTGGTCCAGTCAGCAGACGGTGGCACAGGAGAAGGTGGTCTGGTGCTTTTTCAAAGGCCTCAGTCACATATTCCCTCTGGTGCATGAACCTCCACCTCTGTGGGATTTACTGCTGGTTTTGGCAAAGCTCACGAGCAAGCCATTTGAACCCATGCACAAGTGTGAGATGTCACACTTGTCATGGAAGACAACCCTCCTGGTGGCTAGCACGTCCGCTAGAAGGACTGGGAGCTCAGGCACTCCCAGTGGAGTCTCTTTATCTGGTCTCCCACAGGGACAAGGTTGTCCTGTGCCCCCACCCAAATTTCCTCTCTAAGGTGGTGTCAGAGTTTAACCTTAATGAGGTGTTGACTCTGTCTGTGTTCTACCCGAACTACACCTCGGATGCAGAGTACAGGCTTCATACTCTGGACCTGAGACGTGCTTTCTCCTACTATAAGGAGAGGATGGCGGAAGTTAGGGGAGAATTTCGCCAGCTGTTTGTCACCTTTGCTGAAGCTGCACCTGGCAGGCATGCAGCAAAGTGGACGATTGGCAGATGGGTTATATCTGCATTGATCTCTGCTATAGGTTGGCAGGTAAGGAGCCTTCCGTAGGGCTAAGGGCTCATTCCACCCGCCATACTGCTGCGTCGGTGGTTACTTCCAGAGACACGCCTATCCAGGAAATCTGCAGGGCTGCTACCTGGAAGACAACAAACACCTTCATCTCCCTTTACCACATCGACCTTGAGTCATGCTGGGATGCTGATTTTGGGGCCTCAGTTCTCCAGTCTCTGTTCCCAAAGTAGGGGTGCGCGCCTTGCCTCCCAGAGAACTGCTGGAGTCTGCCAACAAGTATGGATAAGAACAACATATCCATCCCTAGAAAAACAAGTTACTCACCTGTAACAGTAGTTCTAGGGTGGTTATATGTTATTCAACCACCACGGACCCACCCGACTTTCCGGCTGACGCGCTGACCTAGCTTCCAGCGGGCTAAGATCTGGCATCATGGGGCGGAGCCAATGGTTATATCACCCGGGTGGGTGGGAGAAGCCAGCTTGCCAACAAGTGTGGCTGAACAACATATACCACTCCTAGAACTACTGTTACAGGCGAGTAACCTGTTTTTACATAACATCTACACAGAGTAAGCATGGTGGTAGTGAAACTCCAGTGACGGTGGGCTTGGCACAGAAATCATAATAAAGGCAAGGGTAACAGATACACACATTGTTTTAACCTTGTGCATGTGCAATATAAAACGGCAAAGTCCTTGGAGCACGAGAGTGGGCATATCGAGACACTGCGCTCCCCAGTACAACAGTACTTCCATTTTCTAATTAAAGTATTAAATCAGTCGAACTGGAATAGTAACAGCCCAATGGCAGAAGCCACTGAAGCAGGAAGCAGGGTGGGTCTCGGAGAGTTGCAGTCAGGAAATAATGTAACAAAGTGTACCACTCGGGCAGATGGAAGTCAGGAAATGGGAGTCGGGGAAATATGCGTCGGTCAGATGACTGTTGGGCAATCGTACCAGACTCTCCAGGTGTTATCCCTCATTCCACTTCAGGGATTCTGGTGCTGCAGTCCTCCTCTAGGACTAAGCGTCCAGTGCATGACTACTCCTCCCAACCCTAGCTCTGCGGAGATTGATGCCTGGGACAGAAAAGTTTTTTGCAGCAGCACACACCGTGATGTGCATCTCTGCACATCAGGCAGCTTATGCCAAGTGCCTTTGGGCGACGTTAAGTCAGCTCCTAGTGTCTATGTCAGATTGTCCGTCAACCAGGCAGGCCATTCGCCTTTCCAGCCAGGGCCTGGAGCTGTTGAGGCACCATGTGAGGGTGCAGCACAATGCCAGTAAAGTAGTTTCTAGGTCGGTGGGAACAGCAGTCTGCATTTGGCAAATGGCATGGCTTCAACTCTTCTGGTTGGCACTGTTGGCCCGGCGTAGGGTGCTAAACTTGCATTACCAGGTAACTATTTCTTCTTCTGCAGTGTGAGGAGTGATCTATCTGGGTGTCCTCCTGCTCCCCAGACCTTGTGAGCCTTCACCTGCCCCTGACCAGTCTCGGGTCCCACTGGACCTGTGAGGAGTCCCTGCTCTCCAGTGGTTCTCTGTCACCAGAGTGCTGATGAATACTTTTCTCCCCCAGGGTGAGCCAACTGCTCCCCTGTTTTGGGGGACTGAATGGTGAAGATTACATACTCACCGTAATTCCTGATCTTCCAGAATATCTTCACCATTTAGTCACTCGACCACTCAGCATCCCTCCTCTCATGTAAGAGTCAGAGTCTCTGGGTAGCTCAGCCTGTTTTGATGGTGCTCTGGCACTTCTTGCCACTCCCTCTGAGCTGTTCCTGTCCTTAAGGTTTAGCTGTTTTTCTCTTTCCTTTTGGAGAACTAAAAAAAAAAAAAAATAGAAGTGGAACCCCTGCCTTTCCTGCCAAAAAAATTGTTATCCTCCTTTTCCTTAAATGCTGTATCTCCCTGTAGCTGTACATCCTCAGACTCGTCCCCTGGCTGCTGTCAGTCTGTTTCCTGTCTTGCATTCTGAGCTTCTGCCATGTGGCAGTCTCAAGAGCTGACTCAGGTGCAGCTTCACTTCAAGCTAGGTAGAGATAGTCACAGCGGAGGGAGGTTCTGCTTTCTCATCCTGTCGGCTGCCTGCTTTTCCTACACTATTCTGGGTTCTTCTCCTTTCAGTGTTTCTGCACTCTCTGTAGTGGCAAGAGACTTATGTCTTTTACCTTGCTTTCTAAGTTGCTATTTCCTCTGCTCCTGTAGAACTCTGTGCTTGTCTCCCAAATTCTTGTCCTCTCAGTACAACATGTAGAGTTGAGTTGGTATTTGCCTTCCTAACGGCGCTGAGATCTGATGGGCTTCTTGCTCCAGCCAGAGCTGCTGCCCTTCCTCTCCACCTTCCAGTCCAAATGACTGAGACAGGCTACCCCTGTGCCACTTAGGCCTAATTCTTAGGTCTTCTTGTTGATAGTCAAGTTTTATTATTTTATATCCTATATCTTTTTCCTGTCCTTTTGGCTACAAGTCTGTAGCCCTCTCTCTCTCTCTTTTTTTCTCTCCTGGCAAACGGAACTGAGGAAGGAGGGCTGGTGTCTGTTACTGGCCAAACCACTAGCACACAACATCACTACATCTGCCTTGTGGGCAGTGCCGGCATCGATGTCTGTCTCCTCCAAGGCTGTGAAACACTTTGCTCCCTCTGGGTCCTAGCACCTGTGGCTTGAGACCGGTATGTGTGACTGAATGGTGAAGATATTCTGGAAGATTAGGACTTACGGTGAGTATGTAATTTTTATTTCTAGGAATCTAATGCTATATCAGTGCTGTCATAGCCATTCTTTTCTGATAGCTTAAATTCAGACACCCAGTCAGCAGGTCACATGTTTTGTTTTCTCAGCTGCTGACCACTGTCCACTGCTTACTTGGTGATCTAACCACTAGTCTTCCGTGGGGCATTTTCAGATTCCAGTGCAGTTGTATTCCTCTTCCTAAGGTTATTGATCTGGGTTATATCTACTCTATGGGCTTCCTTTGCAAAACATTCTTTTTCCTGGCTTGGCCATCCTCTCATGTTTATTGTACTGCTTTTAACGCGACCAAATAGTGTGGCTCTGGGGAAGAGATTGAAACTTAGAAGATGGGAAAGTAACTTCACAGAAACTCTTGATCTTCTAGGATATAGCTTGTGTAGAGCCACACTGGAGCCTCCTTCCTTCCCCCATTTTCTCACTTTCTCATTTAACAGTGAAAGATTATGCCTGCTTTGTCAGGGACAATACCTAACAGTTTTCTTAATGCAGCTGGGGCAGTATGATTGCAGTTTATGGTTATGACTCAGTAGCCATGACATTTGCTGGGGCAGTTACCTATGTTCCTACTGACTTGGTAGGTTCTTTTTTCTTTTCGGTTCTTGTGAATATTTCTTTTTTACAGAGCACCCTGTTCTTTTTTCCCCCCCTTTTTGAGCGCATTGTAAATATCTATTCGAAAGGTGTGGATACAGTTCACTATCCACACAATGGCAGTCTTCCCGGAGGCAGTCGAGTCATCGGAATGTCTTCAAACTAAGCTCCTCCAAGCACCTGCGTTGTATATCTTCCAGCTCCGCCCTGTGACTTCAAGTCTTCCTTCCCTTTGGAAGGGTCAACCGTCCTCCTTTGCAGCTCTGCATATGTAGAGGGATTTCAGAGTTTCAAGTGCTTTACTTTAGTGGATTTTGACTTTTCAGTCAGCGATAGTTCTGTGATCAACTATGGAAAGCAAAATGTGTTTGTGTGTGAGGGGACTGGGATAAATTCTGCACCTATTGTAAACAGAAAATGTTGACCATGGAGCCACACGAAACATGCATCTACTGCCTAGGCGATCAACACAATGTAGAGAACTGCAGCAAGTGACGTGCCCTGCTGCCAGTGTCCATTGATGAATGGAAGGCCAGGCTCACCTTGAGTTGACCTGTGGACTGCAAATTGGCCTTGGTGGCTGCTAGGTTGACTGCACAGCTTGTGGTCATGGAAAAGGAGGAAGCATCAGGGAGTACCTCATCAGTTTCTGCATTGTTCCTGGCTGGGGCCAGAAGTCGGAGGATCCTTTTCTGATGTTTTCAGGAAAATGTACATGGCCCTCCAAACCTTCAGGGAGAGCCCTTCTCTCTGTAGCAAGACGCCAAAGAAGCATTGTTGCCTCAGTTCAGGAGACTGGAAAGGATCATGCTTTTCTTACTCGTTTGACTCCCCCGACTGCTCGACCTTGGTCAAGCTTCCTCCGGTCGAGGATTTGGGCCTGGACTTTGGTCGAGCAAGTGGTTGAGATATTTCTTGAACCAGTCAACGGTTGTCTGAAGACATCTCTCAGACCCTAGTGCTCCTTGTCCTGTCACCCAGGAAGACGACGACTGGTCAGATCCCCCAACCGAGTTGACTCAGGAGCTGCCTCCACCAGCAGTCATGCCTCCAAGGCCCATTTTGGTCTCTGTGTCTAAGCAGGAGGTCAGTACCGACCATTTGTATCACTCCGTCGATATCAACTCTTGAGCTGACAGGCAAGGTTGAGGTACTACTTGCACTCTTGATTTTTCTCGACCAGGAGGCAGTGCTTTTGACACTTCTTGACCTCCTCATTCTTGGGTCAGGAGAGACAGCAATGTCGTATGCATCGACACTACGAAGAGCTCATTTGGCAGCAACGGACCATTGCAGGGAAGGTAGGATGTTGGCTGGACCTTCAACGTCACGGGCAGTGCCGAGCTTGGTGCCAGGCTCAGGTCTCTGGGGGGTCTGGCTTGGTGCCAGACCCAGTCTCACCCATGATGCTGCCTCTGATGCCAGCTCCTGTTCTGCCTTTGCTGGTGTGGCCAGTGTTACCTACTCCTAGGCCTGGGTTAAGAAAGCTAAGGTCCATCCCTCTTCCAGATCCTCTCCTCAGGAAGCACCTGGAGGGGGATGAGTCTGACCCTGAACTCATCATTTCTGAGGGCGGTGACAATGACCCTTTTTATTGCCTGGACACATCAACTCTAGGCTGTTCTCCTGCAGCCCAGGAGGACCTTTCTTTTCAGGCTGTTCTCTGCAACATGTATGCCACACTTGCTTTTGAGCATTCTGCCATCGACCCAGGTAAACGTCTCTGTCTGGAGTGGTTCAGTGTTTCCACCATGCTGGTCAGTCTCATACCCCCATTCCCCCCTGTGTTTGAGACTCTGATGCAGTGTGGAGTAGGCCTACGTCTATTCCCTCTGTCTGTTGGCAGATAAACCATAAGTATACTGCCCCAAGGACAGGCCTATACTTGCTTTTTAGCCTATTGCTGACAAGATTGTCATTTTTTATCCCCCATATTCTAGTTATCCTCCTTGGCCTGCAGGCGGGTATCCGATCCTCCTTCATTCTCCCGGTCACCGCTCCCCCGGCACCCTCGAACCCTGTTTCCCCCACAGATTACCCCTGGGGCAGAAGGGGAGGGAGCTGTCTTCCCCCTCCCTCCTATATACACACATCTGGAGTGGGCAATTATGGGCAGTACCTGCGGTAATGGCGCTGGCATGCTGGAGGGGACATCATGGAGCCTGCAGCTGTGCTTTTTCACATTTTTCTGTTCCCTCCTGGCCATGCTCACACGCACGTGAAGGCGTCACAAAGTCATGCTACTTGTCTCCCTGGCTCTGGCACTGCCCCCCATCCTCCACCAAGAGGCAGCCAAGGAGCGGGATGATGTGCCCACCCATCCCCGGTAGAAGAGAGCTGTCATCAGATGCTTGATCCTCTCCTCCCTGCAGACCTCTAGCGGCAGGCTTGCTTCCCGAACTCGGGTTGCGGTGTGGCACGAGGTGTGGCCAGCGCCTCAACCCTCAGTGCCACCCGGGCCAAGCAAGATTGTCATTTTGACTGAGAATGACAAAACCATTTTCCTCAGGAAGTGACTGTGCACCCTATTTATAAGGAGTCACACTATATAGATACTATGGGAAAATGGCCTTTGCTGCTGCTACCCTTAACATGAGGATAGCCAGCTACCAAGGGCATTTTCTAAGTATGAATATATCCTTTGGACCTCTCAAGTCTCTGGCAGAATCCCAGCCTGAATTCCGAGACCAAACACAAGATTCTTCAGACTGTTACTTGTGGTATTAAGTCTAAGGCTATGGGCACCTTAGACACTGCCTCATACTCTGCTGCTGCAGGAATTTGTATTAGAAGGCATTCTAGGATTCGGACATCTGGCTTCTCCAACATCGTCCAGCAACAGGTGATGAATGTTCCCTCTGATGGTTTTTACCTGTTTGGACAGCAGGTAGAACCATCTCTTGAGGCCTCCCAGAAAAGTTGGACGGCCATAAAGATCTCCAGGCCTGCCCCTCCTACCCTCAAAGAGATAGGGGTGAGACTTGTACCATAATTGACAGTCCTTTTGAGGCAAAGGAAGAGGCGCTCAAGTCAAGTCTCAGCCTCCCTAACCACAAAAGAAGGCACAGACCCCAAAAACACATAGTGCCTCTTTCTGAAGTCCTGGCCCTGGTCCTGCCTCAGCTGCCTGAAAGAGATGGCTTCTTTCCAGTGGGGATGGGGGGAGGGGTGCCTGACTTTTACCATTAATGGGAATCCATCATGATGGAAAAATGGGTGCTCAGGATTTCCAAGAGGGATACTTACTGAATTTTATAGAAAGCCTTCTGGGTTGTGCACCCAGAAAGCAACCTCTCCTATCAGCTCACATTCCAGAGCTTCTGGCACAGGAGATTGAAGGCCTGCTGAGCAATTGGGCAGTGGAAGTAGTGCCAGAAGCAGAACGCAACACAGGCTTCTACTCCCATTACTTTCTTGTTCTGAAACTGTCGGGGGGGCATGCACCCCACTCTTGATCTCAGAAACTTGAACAAGTTCATGGGCAATGTTAAAATGATCTCTTTGGGGACCCTGCTACCAATCCTGAAGTCTCAGGATTGGTTAGCCTCACTGGATATGCAAGATGCTTACCAGCATATCCTGGCCCACCCCAACTACCACAGGATTTCTCCACTTCATGGGACTGGGTCAGCATTATCCGTTCCAAATCTTGCCCTTTGGGCTTTCCTCACTGCCTTGAGTCTTTACAGTGTGCTTTGCCATTCTCCCAGCACACCTTGGAAAACTCTGACTCCAAGTTTTTCCTTATCTGGATGACTGGCTACTAGCCAGTCCATCCAAGCAGGAAATGAAATGAGCAGTGGTCACAGCCTTTCCATTCCATACCTCCATGGGAGTGCTGTTGCATCTCGAGAAGTCACAGCCTCAGCCCTCTCAGCAGCTCCTCTTCTTAGGGGCCCTTCTGGACACCACCAGAGCTAGAGCCTTTATTCCAGAGGACAGAAGGGAAGCAATCCTTTGGATGGCTCATTACATCATGGAGTACAAGTCTGTTCAGGTGCGCTCCATGCAGAGCATACTAAGTCTGATAGCCTCCTCAGTGTTTAGAGTGACTCTGGCATAACTGCACATGAGGACAACCCGGTGGATGCTCAGCACACAGTGGTCTCCAGCAACACACCCTCAGTCTTACTGCATCAAGGTGATGAAGCCCCTGCTTCGATGTCTTGCAAGCTGGACACTGGAGGACAGCCTCCTCCAGGAGCTCCCTTTCTCTTAGCCAGAGCCTCAATTAACCCTCACCACAGATGTGTCTCTGGTGGGGGTAGGGAGCCCATTGTCAGGGGCACTGCACTCGGAGTTTGGAGCCCTGTAGTGTCCCTTTGCCACATCAGTGTGTTGGAAATGAGAGTGATCTCTATGCCCTGCGGGCCTTGTGGACCTCGTCAGCCACAAGGTAGTTCAGATGGACAACAAGTCTGTCATGTACCACATCAACAAGCAAGGGGGAGCACACTCTTGTACCCTCTGCAGAGAGGCAAGGAGAATGTGGGATGGTGTCTAGAACAGGATGTTCTGATCTTGGTAGTTTACTTACCAGGAGTTCTGAATTTTCTGACTGACAAGCTCAGCCAAACAGAAGCCAACCCTCATGAGTGGGCTTTAGCACCAGACATTATGCAGTCACTGTTTGACAAGTGAGGAGCCCCAGATGTGGACCGTTTTGCATCCCCATTCAAAGCCAGACTGTCTCAATTATTGCTCCAGAAATCCAGGACATGGCGTTTTCTGTCAGGATGCATTGAGGCTGCAGTGGACAGATCTTTTAGTATGCATTTCTGCCAGTCCTTCTAATTGAGGGTACTGCTCAAGCTGGAGGCACATGGAGGTAAGATGATTCTGGTCACCCCATGCTGACCTCAACAGATATGGTTTCCTCTGCTCAACAGACTGTCAGTACTCCGAGGGCCCTTTCTCTCTGGCCAGATTTTCTGATGTAAGTATCCCTGGTCTATCTCAATCTGCACTCCCCTCACCTCCAAGCCTGGCTCCTGAAGAGATAAAGCTGAATCAGTATAAGGGTGTCTGAGGTCCTTTTGACTGCTCGTAAGTGAAAATGTTTCTCCATGTTGTGCTCCAGAACTCCTATGGACCCATTCTGGTGCCCTCCAGTCAAGGTTCTGGAGTACTTATTGAACCTCTGTGATGCAAGCTTGCGATACTCTACAATTAAGGTCCACTTGTGCACTGTTTGTGTGCTACAAGCCAGTACAGAACCTCCTAGCCTAGCTGCCCCTCCAAGAGGTTCTTGAAGGGTATTTTGCACACAAGACCCCCAGTCAGGAAACCTATGGTTGCTTGGGATATCAAACTTGTGTTGGATATGCTGACTAGCAAGCCTTGGCTATGTGTTACTAGAACTGTAGAGCAGATAAAGGCTGTAAGCCCAAGTAAACTGCCCTCCCACTATATCAGTGGTAGTACATGATGTTTGGTTTTGAGATCAGATATTTGTCCAGTCTGTGTGTGACCTGATATTCCTAACCTGGAAAACTGCTTTTCTAGTGGCCATCACCTCTTCCTGCAAAGTTTGAGATTCATGCTTTGGTCACAGATTCTATGTATACTGTTTTCCACAAAGACATGGTCCTCCACATACACCCCAAGTTTTTACCTAGGATAATGTGGGAGTTTCACTTAAATCAGCTTCTTGTGCTACCTACATACTTTCCTAACTTCCAGAATGAAGGGGAGCACACCCTATATTCTCTAGATATTAAAAGAGCCCTCACATTGTACCTAGACAGAACTAAGAGCTTCTGACCAGTCTAAACAGGTTTTTGTCTCCTGTGATCCTAATTGGATGGGACAACCTGTTACAGTCAAATGCATTTCTGCATGGATTGTTAGCGGCCATTGTCACTGCCATACTATGGTGCAGGTCAAGTGGGAAGGCAAGGTACATGCCCACTCAGCCAGAGTGGTTATGCCCCTGGCAGAGATTCCTTCTGTTCCTTTTGGTGATATCTGCAGAGCTGCCACCTGAAGCACAGTGCACACCTTCATCAAGCACTATGCCTTGGATGTCCATGCCAGGTAGCATGCCTCCTTTGGCAGGACCATCCTTAATGGGCTTCTGTCCTGAGTGAGCTCTGGCTCCTACCACCCTGACCCAAGGGACTTTCGTCTGAGCTTGCTACTCAAACCCAATGGTGTGAATCAGTGGTGAAAAGGTGTAAACATTACATACTCAATATAATTCTTGATCTTCTAGGAATATCTTCACCATTAATTCACACACCCACCCTCCACCCCCCAGGCACACTGTGCCTGTTTGTTGGTCTTTACCCCTTGTTCTTGGTTTGAGTGTGTTTCTTTTTTGTTGACCCTTAAACAGGTTATCAGGGCCATCTTATGCCCTTAAGTGCATTAGTGTTGAGTTATGCTGCACCTCCTTGGTAAAAAAGGTACTAGGGTGGTTGAGGACTGGTACTGAAGTAATCCATGCAGTACGAGCCAGTCTTATGGTGCCGCTCATGAGCACAGCCTACCTCAGCGCCAGCTCTGCTGAAAAGTTCTGACTCCCACAGGGTCCTAGCACCTCCAGCTCAGAACCCACTGTGTGAATCAATAATGAAAATATTCCTAGAAGTTCAAGAATTATGGTGAGTACGTAATTTTTATTTTGTTGTCCAGTTGTGATTATCATTTGCTGTTTGGCCTCTCTTTAAGCAATACCCAAAACCTCATACAGTTCTGATAGCCATGCTTAGTCTAAATGTTGCTAACCTGCAATCCTGAAATTAAAGTTCTCCCATAAGAATTTACTGACAAGTCCTATGTCTTGCATATGATTTTTTCCAATAATGAGTCTAATTTATACCCAACAGCACCAGATTCTTATGGGGGAATATATACACTCATTAATATGAGTCCTTCATTTGAATCTGTCATTAATCACTAGACGGAAACCTTCCTGAAAAATTATAGGCGTTATCAGTATTACTGAAACTAACATAATCAGACCTTCCATGTATCTTCCACAATATTGGTGCTTTCTAGCAGGATCATAAATTAATATAGCCTGGGAAAAAATTTCCAAATAATCTGCAGCGCTCCCTTTATCCATGTTTCTTGTAGCATCATAATATGATACTTAGATCTTTTTCCCCAGTTTATTAGCCAGACCACGTACATTTGATGACATTTTATACAAGCATCTGTTAATTGAGATGCTGCTTATATTCACTCCATTCTTTACACTGCATGTTTTTAAATTCCTTCTCAATGGTTGTTATGGGGATACAACTTTCTACAAGTGTCTTTTACTCAATTAAATCCTCGTCAACCATTGTAGCGTTGTTGACCTTGCACTTTCCTTCCGCTCACCCATTCTTGATTTTCTTCCCTCCCTTTTATTTCATAGGTTTTTTCTACTAGTTTCATGTACTGATTAATCATGTGTTCTTTTAAACCGTGCTGTCCATTTCTCTGTTCAATGGTTTGTTTTGATGTGTGCTCCTTTCTTAATATTGGGATCATAGGTGGAATCAGAATCAGGAACAGTGGCCACCCATTTCTGCACCCAGCTAGAGTGTCGCACAGTATTCCATGGATGCGGATGATTACCTGGAGGGAATGCCTGTTGAATGGTGTGATTAGCGCAGTTACATTACATCCTACCCTGCCATGCCAGCTGCCACACCAGCTGAACAATCTGAAAACCTAGTAGCCCCCAATTCAGTAGACAAACAGTACAGCCTTTCATTTTGCAGCCACAGAAGTGGCTGTTATGATTATAGTCACTGCTACTGACTGCAGACCAGTTATTTCTACACAATCTCCCAGTCAGTAGCAGCCACATGTATAAAGTATATTCTTTGTAAAAAAAAAAAAAACTTTGTTAGTGCCCTAGTTAGGGTTCAAGTTAACGCCACAACAATAGGGAAATGTGGCATTAGGGTTTTCAACCCTAACTCCCCATCTCCACCCACACCGCAGCAACAAAAGAAAAAAAATTTAGGGGGTTTGGGTCTCTGGAGTTTTGGTGAATCAGTGATGGGGGTCTTCCTTGGGGATGTCGATCCTAATGCCCACTCCTCCCCCCACCCCCAGCCTGTAGCCTCCTGTCTGAAGCAGAAGGTACAGCTTCAAGCCAGTGCCTTATAGTGATACACTCTTCAAAGATAGACAACTATGTCTCACCACATGTTGCGGACACAATCTGTTATAACTTTCTTCATGTAGGGCCCTGTGTGGAAAAAAGAGATCATGGCCAATGCTGTTTGTTCAGGGAATGGGGGTAGGCATTATGGTTGACAACCCCAGGGAAGACCCCACCACTGATTCACCAAGACTCTGGAGACCCAGAGCTCTGTTGTTTATTTCTTTTGGGGGAGTTAGGGTTGGAAACCCTAACACCACATTTAGGGTTGGAAGCCCTAACACCACATTTACCTTCTTTTGTGACATTAACTTGAACCCTAACTGGTGCATTAGCAATGTTTTTTTGCAAAGAGTTTCTTTTCTTTTGACATAGTGAAATCAGATATTGCATGAACAGATGCAGATGCACAGGACTTGGTGGAAGTCTCCATCTGCCTACAGAAGTGCAGGGCCCTTGCAGTACCATGCAGCGATGGATGTCAAGAATTCATGGGGCTGTCTGGTGGGCTGCAGAAGCACAGGGCCCTCTGCTTCATGTGGCCAAACATAAGACACACAGGGCAAACAGTCAGCCTGTCAACCAATGCACAGGGTCCTCTGCCAGTCGGGGGCAGAGGTGCAGGGCCCATGCCAAGAGAAGAGCTGTCTTCACTATGTGGTACCCAGACTCATGCGGGCAACCCTGCAGCTTTTATTCCCTGACTGGGGGTGGTGACGCATAACAGTGCCATCCCAACTCCCTCACCCCATGTAGTTGGATCACTGAGTTCGCCAACAAACTCCGATCACCAGCATGAGATCAAAAGCATACCCAGGGTGAAGACTATAGCACTGCACACAAAGTTTCTAATAATTTTCTTTATTATTTTGACTCCAGATTTTCAAGATAGTTGTTGTATGACTCCCCTTATAAACATGATGTGTAGCATTTATTGTATACTGTCCAAAACGTCATTTTGCACAAGTGTGAAAATAATGACACCTGTCATGTTTATAAGGTGGTATGAAAACATGGCTGTGTTAGAAGTTTGGTGTTAAAATATTTAAAATTAGTGAAGTTATGAAAGAACATTGAAATATTACAACATTCTCTCATAACCAGGTCATTTTACCATATTTGTACACCAGATTTTCAGCATACCCTTTTTGTTAGCCCACCTCATGAACCCGGTAAGTGAAAGTTTTAAAATCACTGCCTAAATGTCATTTCACGCTGCAGGTGTGAAAACACATTTTGGCCAGGATTTGAGAAACAGCTATCATGTTTATGAGGCAGTGTGGAAAAAAATGGATATGTTGAAAATTTGGGGTCAGAAAATTGAAAATTAACGAAGTTATGAGACAGCCTAGAAAAAAGTCAGTGTATGCTCATAACTTTGTCAGTTTAACATATTTTGATCCAAGATTTTCAACATAGCCTTCTTATGACCCCATCTCATGAGCAAGGGTGGTGACATTTTTCAAATCCCACCAGAAAGGTGATTTCACAAAGCAACCACAGAATCACCTTTCAGGCCAGATTTGCATAATTCACCACCTCTGGCTATGCTGTGGTGTCCCAAAAAGGCCATATGGAAAATTTGATGTAAAAATATTCAAAAATGACAAAGTTATGAATAAAAGTTTAAACCCCATTGGTATACATTAAATTGCATTTATCTTATTTTCTTATATCACAGTAGCCAGTTCCAGCAGCAAGGCATGTCTTTGATCAGAGAGTGGGCTGTACACCATGATACATGTTTAGGTGAGTGAAAGTGTTTTGGGGGGTCTTGGAGGGTGTGGGGTGGTAGGTGCTGAATGAGAGGTTGGGGTAGGGTAGGTGGGGTGTGTGTGTGGGGGGATCAGATCAGTGAGGGGCCATATTATTTTATTATAGGTTGGAAAAAATAATTGATGGATAGTTTTCTTTATTTCAGTTCACATTCCAGCACTGGGGATTGGGCAGCCCAGTGTCAGGCTATTGTTTGGGGAACAGGAGCACATAAATATTGGGAATGGTGGGTGGCCAACTCATGGGGAGGACAGCCGCTAACAAATATTTAAATTAGTTAGACAGACAGGATAGAACAAGGATTGCTGGCTCACTGTTTTAAGTGAAGTCAGCAGCACCACTCCAGCTGTGGCTTTAGCATTCAAGAAAGTCCCACTGTTCTCATACAGAGAACACGGGTGAACGACTTCTCTCGCTAAGCCGGCCATTAAAAAAAAAAAAAACCCACCAGAATGTAGCTAAATGGGTCTCATTTACCAAGATTCAGTTGTTTATTTTTTAAAGTTACACACTTTCATGTATTGTCCATATTTTTTATTTCAGAGGAGGGAACAAGATGGGAACAGTCACAACACGAACATTTTTTTTTGGCGCTATGAGAAGCAAGTGGTGAGAAACCAGAAATGGTCTGCAACATAGAACTTTTCGTGTAGTATCAGAACGTTATCCCAAAACCCGTACTAAGCATGCTCAGAACAGCAAACTAAAAACAACTTTAAATCCTTATAACTCTGGAACCCTTTAATATTTTTTCATGAAACTTCCAAAGGACACTACCTTGCACAGCACCCTTCTGTTGCAAAAGTTTCAGGAAAAAAATCCCATTCCGTGTAGGCTGTACTTGAGAGCGAAACCAAAAACCCATGTTAAGTATAGGAAAAAAAATAGGCGTCTACAGCAAAATGGCATAAGCGGATTTCAGAAACTGCACAAGCTGGCATCGTGAAACTTTCTCCAGATGTAGACCTTGCCTACTGGACAAGGATGGCAAAATTTCAGCTAATTTCATCAAACTCTGCCAAAGTTATTATGTTGCAAAGTTAGGGTTTAACATAGAACCTGTTTGTCAACTCTAACTTTCCTGGTGCTACTGTGTCAGTATAATAGTTTGTATTAGTTTTAATTTTATTGTATTTATTGTTTTGTGAATTTGTACAGGCGCTTTGGTTTTAAGAAAAGCGCCTTTTAAAAATAAAGTTGAATTGAATTGAATTAATAATGCTGCCACTTTAACTGTATCGCCCAAAGAAGCAAGTATCTTGATTGCCCAGTCCTGTGCCACATTAGAACGTAACACAGCTTCCCTATCATGGATGGCGACCTGGGAAAGGACCTAGCAACTCGACAAGGTCAGCTTGGTAGTACAGATGCTGTAAAGTTAATATTTAGCTGGGAAAGGAGCTGCAGAGTGTGAAAATGTTACCTTTGCAGAGCTTCTTGAAATTCCCATCCCAGGCATCAGCTTCATGGCGTCTTGACGAGTGGCACTTTCGATGAAGTATGCACAAAGTGGCAACTTCACTTGTGAATTTGCATGACTGCTGGACAAAATGCTACTTCACCTGCCAAAAACTTCACAAAGTCAGCAGTTCACAGTTTGCAACCCTTGTGAAATGAATTTGCCAGCTTCACACATCTCTACTTGGCAGCAGTCCAACCTCTCCTTTCTTATCGCTAACATCCAAGCCAAGTAGTCTGAAGGCCCCTTGGCTCCCCTCGCCAAAATCTTTTAACAGTCAAAACATTTACCTTTATAAAACAGCTGAAGAGGAAAACCGTTTACAACATTGTTGTTAGAGGCCTTCTGAGTACTACTGACCCTGGACTAGACAGCATGACCAGTCCACCCCTCTCCCCACCCGTTTCCCTGCAGTCATCACCAAGTCTCCCCAGGCTCCTGGAATAAAGAACTATAGAAGGGTGCTGCACAGCAATTCTTATTTTTTAACTTCTTGTTTATTGAACATTGATCCAGAATACAAAGTGCCAAGAACATTCTACCATACAGACACAGTTTTAGTGGGTATATGGATTATTAGAGTCTTCTCCACAACGTCTGCCCTCAAAGGGCCTCACCCTTAACCGTTATAAATCTAGTCTATATTAAATTGTTGAGACATATCAGGTTCCATAACATATGTCATTCATTCTTGCAAACATGCTTTTCACTCTCTGGGTTGCAGGCCACCTCAGATGCCCCTGCCATTAGAGGGGGCTGCTGACTCTTCCTCTGTATGGGGGTATAGTAAGAATTATCTTTCATTGAAGCTTTCTTTTTAAAAAAAGGAATACAATACTAATCCTCCATTTAACCTACACCCTTTTAACCTGGGTAGAAGAACAAATGGTGCCAAAAAATGTGTTGATACCCTCCTTTGGAGTAGACCGATTCTGTTGTATTAAAATTCTAAAGGAATGCCCGTTGAGCTAAGATTTAAATTCTTTCTACCAAATGTTCATAGGGGAGCCATCTTGCTATGAGTTTTTTGTTTCAACAGAAGCTGAACTGTAATCTGTTCCATTGATTGCATTTTTTTAGATTCTTGATCTAATCCCTAAGTGCAGGACTAGTATCAGATAGCCACTTCTGTGTAATAGCCTTAAGGGCTGCCGCTATAAAAATATTGTAAAGATAATTGGACTTGCCCTTATGGGTCCCCTAAGGAGGGAGACCCAAGATGAGCTGCATGAACCCCAACTCTGCGCTGATATTCAAATGTGTTTTTATTAATCTACCTATCTCATTCCAAAATGTATTTTGTCTAGGGCAGCTCCAACATATGTGAAAGTGTAAGCCCTTTACGCTGCATTCTGTCCAGCATCTGTCTGTTGATCCCATTCCTAAATATTTAGACCTGTCTGGCATTAGAAATATCTGGCTGTAACTTGCCAACATAATCCCCCACAAGCTGAGGAAGTTGTTTTGAGAACTGACTGCCAAACCCCCTGCCACTGCTTATCTGAGATATCCGTGTCTGCCTCTTTTGCCCATTTTTCTTGAAGGCACCAAGCATTACCTTCTCCTTTGTCTTTATTAAGTTTAGAGTATAATTTGGAAATAAGCTGTTTTGATTCTGATTGCTTAGTGGCATCCCTAACCAGGCCAAGCAGGGCTGGTGGCAGTTCAGGGAGGTGTACACTCATCTGGGTAGCATTGATCAGAGAATGCACTTGTAAATATCTGTAGTGGTCAGAGGTCTCTAAGAGGTATTTTTCTTGCAAGGAGCTTATTGTGCCTACTTCTAAAAATTGTGTTAAATAAATGAAAGCTTTTATCTCCCAAATTAAAAACCTACCATCTAGTTTGCCTAGCAGAAAGTCTGGTTGTCAACGCAGCGGAATACGTGCCAGTTGTCTTAGCAGGATTTCTAATCTGTTCGAGTTGTGCAGAGTATGAGAGGTCTAATGGTTTTTAAATCTTATTGTTTCCTGCAGACTGCCCAACAACCATGGTTGGATATGCAAAGGGGCTTTTCTCATCTGTTTACCCACTGCTTGTACCCAAGCCACCTCTCCTGTGTTTCTCCAAATTGGGACTATTGGAGTAATATGTGCTGCTTCATAATAATGCTTAAAATGGGGACATTCCGTACCACTTACCTTGCTGGACTGTAATTCAGCAACCAAAACATGCCATGTCATGCACCAGACAGATTACACCTCAGAAAGGAGGGCTCAGGGGTACTCAGGGACAAGCTTTTGGGGATACATAACCCATAAACTTAATTTAAACTACTGGGGGGCAGACGGGCCTACAGGCCCAATGACTCCAGGAGGAAGGAGGAAGAGGTCAACAGACCTCCACTATACCAAGTAAAAGTGATCTGAGGGGGACAAACAGTCAGCAACGGGGTGGGGGGTGGAGGGGAGCACGAGGAAAGAAGGAAGCAAGGGAAGGAGGCTCAGATTCTAGATGGAGGGTGGTACCCCTGAATGCACGTAGTCTCGGTAATAAGATGGACGACCTGCAGGCACTACTAACAGAAGGGAGGTGGGCATCATGGCAGTCAGAGACTTGGGTCACACCAGACCAAGACTGGGACTCGCAATCCCGGTATAAATTACACAAGTGGGATGGGGGGGAGTTTACATCATGGAGGTATAATGTATGAGGGAGGAGTCGAGCAGGGAGGTGGAATCAATGTATGTTCAGATACTGTCTAGTAGAAGGAGGAAGGTGAGGTTGGGGTGGTTTTCAGACCACCCAACCAGGAAGAGGAAAGGGACAGGGAACTGAACTCACAAATATTGAATGCTGCAGGGAAGTGGGAGGTGGTAATAGTGGGGGACTTAATTCTGCCCAAGGTAGACTGGAGCGTACCGACCATGACGTGCGCCAGGAATCAGGTGATCCTAGATGTGCTGCTGAATGGGTTCATGACTCAGGGAGTCACCGAACTCACCTGGGAGGGGGAAATCCCAGCTCTGGTGCTGATGAATGGGGAGCACGTGCAAGATACAATGGTCAAGAAGCCCCTGGGTGGAAGTAATCATCACATAGTGTGGTTCTGGCTGGATATGGGCAGGAAGAAAAAAATTACTCACCTTAGTAATGTTGTTTCTTCTAATGGAGTCTTGCTATATTATGACTATTGCAGTTTGTCCCAGCCTTCAGTTTGTCCCAGCCTTAGAACTGCTCCGGAGGTGAAAGAGTTAGCTTCCATGCAGAGCATGGAGCTTAGAGCTCGAGCTCGGTTCAGAAGCTTTGTTAGGGTGGTTTCAAACCGAAACCGTCAGATCTTTACGAGCAAAAACTCACTAAGGTTCTGTGTGGAAGCTGTAACCTACACTAGCCAACTGGCCACTAATATATTAATACATTTTCCTGGTCCCAACACCAAGACTCAAGTCAGTGGACCAGAAAATAAGATAAAATAACTAAATAAACACAACACCCAAACATGAAAGAGGGCATCAATAAATGCCAACAGAGGACTACCCACCCCATACCCAAAGTAGGAGTTCTGAGAGGGGCAGGCTTGGGGAGGTCATAATAGTAAGACTCCATTAGAAGAAACAACATTACTAAGGTGAGTAATTTTTCTTCAAACAACATAAGTCTTGCTATATTATGACTATTGAACTACACAGCAGTACCTCCATGGAGGAGGGACAGAACCTACTTAGGGAATAGGCTCTGAAGCAACGGTTGTGCCAAACCGAGCATCCTCCTGGCTTGAATATCCAGGGAGTAATGCTTGGTGAAAGTGTGTACTGTCTTCAAGTAGCTGCCTGACATATCTCAAGATAGGATGTCTCTAGCAGCAGCTAGAGATGCAGCTGTACCTCTGGTAGAGTGAGCCCTCAGGCCTGAGGGGGGAACCTTACCCAGCTTTTGATAACAAAATTGGATACAAGAAACAATCCACCTGGCAATGGATCTCTTAGTGGCAGGTCTCCCTTTCCCAACCTCACCATAAGTGAGAAACAGTTGGAGGGAGTCAAACCTGTGACCCTGGTACGCTCTATGTAGTAACTTAGGGCTCTCTTAACATCTAAGCTGTGCAGCCTCCTCTCACCAGAGGAGGAATGGTCAGTGAAGAACACTGGAAGTGAAATAGATTGGTTAAGGTGGAAATCTGAAACCACCTTAGGCAAAACTTCCTGTTAGTCCTGAGGACTACTTTATCCCTGTGAAAGGAAATAGTCAGTCTCTACTGATAAAGCCTGTAACTCACTTATATGCCTGGCAGAAGTGATGGCTACCAAATAGTTTTCCAAGTCAATACTTAGCTCTGCCGAAGACAGAGGCTCAAGGGGTTGCATCAGCTGAGCAATGCATACATTAAGATCCCAAGCCGGGCAGGGTCCTGAATGGAGGATTGGTGTGAAACAATCCTTTAAAAAAAACTTGGAAAATACAGGATGAGCAGAAAGAGAAGAGGGCTTCCCTGCTGAAATGAAGGCAGAGACAGCAGCCAGGTGCACTTTCAGGGTAGCTGGCCTCAGTCCCAAAGAATTAAAATGGACCATGTAGTCCAATACAGTGGGTAGATCAGCAGATTCCGGGGAAACATGCTTCCCAGAACACCATATGGAAAACCTTTTCCACTTGGGAGTTATAGGTAGCCCTGGTGGAAGGCTTCCTAGCAGCCTTCAGGATTTCGAGAACACTTTGAGAAAGTTGTAAATCAGCAAACTCTAACTGCTCAAGAGCCAAGCCTTGAGGTTGAGGGATTTGAGATTGATACCAAACTCTCCCTGAGCACAGGTTAACAGATTGTGGTTCCTGGGGAGACACAGGGGAAGATGGCCTGCTAAGGACAGAAGGAGTGGGTACCAGGGCTGCCTGGCCCAGTCTGGGGCAATCAGGATCATTTTGCAGGGCTGAGACCTGATTTTGACTAGTACTTTGAACAGGAGAGGGAAGGGGAAGGCATAAAGAAACTTCCTTCCCAATAGAGGAGAAAGGCATCCAGGGACTGAGCCCAACACTGGGGCCTGCAACAAAACAGTGGAAGTTGATGATTGTCTGGGGCTGCGAAAAGATCTATCTGAGGAGTGCCCCATCTGGCAAACACTATCCCAGTACTAGGGATCCAGTGACCATTCGTGATGGCCCTGGGAAATCCTGCTGAGAGCATCTGCCAGGACATTGTCCTTGCCTGGGAGGTGAACTGCTATAGAGGGAAGTGTTCAGGGAGTAAGCCAGGACCACAACTTCGCCTCGGTGCACAAGGCTCGAAGACAGTGCCCCCTTGTTTGTTGATGTACCACATTGTAGTGGTGTTGTCTGTTCTGACCTGTACCACCTTGTTCTGAACAGATGCAGAAAACCTGAAGTGCTAGAAAAACAGCTCTGAGTTCCAAAAGATTGATGTGGAGCAGAGATCCTGAGGGGACCATAACCCCTGGGTGGAGAGGTCGCCCATGTGAGCTCCCCATCCCAAGAGGGATGCATCTGTAGTAAGGGTCAAGGAATGGGACAGAGGATGAAAGGCCCCTGTCTCAGATTGCTCTGATCCTGCCACCACTGAAGGGCCTGGATCAGAGTTCGAGTCACTGGGATTAACTTGGATGAGGATCTCTTCTTTGAGACCAGAAAGCTCTCAAATGGAACTGAATGTCCCTCATCTGAAATCTTGCTCCTTGCACCACAGCTGTGGAGCAGCCATGTGCCCTAGGAGCTGCAGGAAATGCCTTGCAGGTCGAGAGACCTGCAGAGTGAAAGGGCAGCCAGGGCCAGCTAAGGTCCTACCCTTTCAGGGAAGGAAGGCTCTGGCCTGCTTTGTGTCCAGTTCTGCGCCTATAAAGGTGAGTACCTGGACAGGTTCCAAAACTGACTTTGGAAGATTGAGAAGAAATCTCAGAGAGGTAAGCAGTTGCTGGGTAACTAGCAGGTGTGATTTGACCTGGTCTGGAGACTGAGCCACAATGAGCCAGTCGTCCAGGTAGGGAAAAATGGCAATCTTTTGCCTTCTTAGATGAGCGACTGCTACTGCCAGACATTTTGTGAACACCCTTGGGGCAGAAGTGAGGCCGAAGGGCATTGCTCTGAACTGATAATGGCCTGAGGCAGTTCGAATCTGAGGTACTTTGATGGGAACTTCTGATAAGAACATGGGAGTAGGCATCCTTGAGGTCCAGGGAGGCTAGCCAGTCCCTGGCCTTAGGGAGGGTAAAATCATTCCCAGTGTCACCATTTTGAACTTTGGCTTTAAAGGTGCTTTTTAGATATCTTAGATCCAGGATAGGCCGCCACTCTCCTGTCTTTTTTGGGGTAAGGAAGTACCTGGAGTACAGACCCTTGCCCTGGTGAGGGAGAAACCCTTTCTACAGCTCTGAGAGCCAAGAGGGTTGAGACTTCTGTTTCCAAAGCAAGAGTCTCTAAAGGGTTTGTAGGTGGAAAAGATCTGGCTCTCATCTTTGGAAATTTTTGAAGCTGAGAACAGACCCTGGCTCACTACTTCCAGGACCCACCTGTCTGAGTTAAAGACTCCCAGTCCTGGACGAAGTGAGCCAGCCTGCCCTACAGGTAGTGGAGAGCGACCCTGGGCATCCCATCAGGGTGCCTGTTTGGAAGGGCTTTAGGCTGAGGGGTGGGAGCAGGCCTGCTCGAACCCGTCTGCCTCTCCCTCTGAAGAACCCCCTCTGTACATAGGCTGAGAGAGGAGGCCTGGGTCTGGTGAAAAGGCCTGTGAAAAGGCCTACCCCTACCCCTGGGGGCTGCCTCTGAGGAGTGGCTTGCCAGTTCCTTGGCTTGTGCACTCTATAAGTGGTTCTATATTCATCCATTTTCTTCATATAATTCTCTGTCTGCACCCAAACAGAGAATTTCCACCACAGGAAAATCCATAGCCTTAGCCTGGGTATCCTGTGACAAACTAGTACACCTGAGCCAAGCCAATCTACGAAAAGCCACAGATGTAGCCATGACTCTAGAAGATACATCATTAGAATCCACTGCAGCATGGAATTGCACCTTAGATGCCTCAATACCATCAAAAGCCACCTGTTCCAGCTCCTTTGCAAGCTGGCCAGGGACCTGTTTGGCTAAGGCCATGACAGTATCCCATCTAGATTTCTGGTATCTCGCAACATAAGCCATATAGTTTGCTTGTCTGAGTCCCAAGGATGCTGCCATGTATTGTTTTTTGGCCATGGCATCAATCTTCCTGGAATCCTTGTCAGGAGGATGTGAAGCCAGGGGATATTAGCTTTATCACAGGCTGCAGCCTGAACTACCCAACATGACTGCATTGCTGTGAAAGAAAATCTGTATCAGGACCTGACAAAGTGTACCTCCTGTCCATCTTTTATCCACAGGAGGCACAGAATTAGAGCTTTTAAAATTTTTATTGTTTTTTCTGAAAGATTTATGTAAAGGAATGGACAACCTCCTGGACTCTGGGATATCCATCATCTCCACATAGTCAGGCTCCTCTTGCTCATCCAAAGCCTCCTCTAAGGGAAGCTGGAGGGTCTCAGCAACTTTTTATAAAACAAAAATGAGAGTGACTCAGAAAGCCTAGGGGAGACTCACCTGAAGGTCTGTCTGGGGAGATGTCTGGTTCAATGGGCACATCCAGACTTTCAAAGTCACATTCACACTGATCATAATCCTCATCCCTCCTCTGGTTCATAAAATTCTTCTATATCATAATCCTGAACCATTGGAACCGACCGAACCGACCTTTTGCCAGACAGTGGCGGTTCGGAGGGAACTAGGGACAGGGACTGGACAATCTGTATTGCCCTGGCTATCTCTGCAGCAGTTGGAGAAGGAATTTTGACTCAAACCTGCTGATTTCTTAGTTTTCTTTGCTGGAACTGGCCCTCAGAGCCAGCTTTTGTTGACCGAAGTCACGCCCTGGTCAGAGGCACTCCTCCGGTTCGGGTTGCACCGAACCGGACTGGCCATCCGGGTCAGCAGACTTTTTGGCTCTCGCCCTGAGCCTGCCCACTCTCTTGTCCAGGGTGGCTGCAGGAAATTTTACAAATCTGGCAGTCTGAATTGAGGTGGTCAAACCCCAGACAATAGACACATGTAGTGTGTGGGTCAGCCTTGGCAAAGGCTTCCTCACAGACACTACAGTGTTGAAACCCAGCGGGCCGGTTTTCTTTTGGGTTTCTCAGACATTGATGCCAGCCTAACCAACAGACTTGCCCTTTTAATGGCAGTGCCAGGCAAGACACCCTTATCGGTTCCAAACCGTGTCACGGTGTGGAAAAACCGTAATGAAATCCGTTTTTAGAACCGATAAGAACGGAATCACGATCTAAAAAGCCTTAAAAGGCTTTAAACTTCAATTTTAATACACTTCGATCGGTTCAACCGAACCATAACCACTTTACAAGTTCCACACAGAAAACCCTATCTATTACTTACGTATACCATAGACAGAGCTTGAATCGATCGGTTTTGTGTTAAAATAATTAAATCATGTTAAATTCAACTGAGAATACGCTTTAAACCAAGAAATGAACCGAGCAACAGGAGGAATCTCGGGCGACTGTTCAGTGAGGCAGAGTAAAGAATCATGACGGTTTAGGTTTGAAACCACCCTAACAGAACTTCTGAACCGCGCGTTCGCTCAAGCTCCATGCTCTGCATGGAAGTTAACTCTTTCACCTCCGGAGCAGTTCTAAGGCTGGGACAAACTGCAATAGTCATAATATAGCAAGACTTCATGTTGTTTGAAAACATCCCCACTAAGACCAAAATCCTGGACTTTTGGAGGGCAGAATTTAGGAAAATGGGCGAATTGTTGAGGAAATACCTGGCGGGCATCATGACAGATATGGGGGTGGACGAAATGTGGTCCATCATTAAGGGTGGAATAATGGTTGCAACAGAAGAGTGTGTTAGGCTCATAGGGAAGAACTCAAGAGCCAAAGCACCCAGCTGGTTTAGTACTGAGGTTGCCCAGGCAGTAAGGGACAAGAGGGTAGCCTAAAGGAAATTCAGGAAACCCAGAGAGGAGGACAGGGAGAATTACCTAAAGATGGCTAGTGAGGGCATGTAAGGTAGCCTGGCAGGTGAAGGCTCAGAAGAAACTGCAATTAGCGAAGAGAATTAAGGAGGAGGAGAAGACGTTTCCTCACTATATAAGCGAGAAAAGGGACAAGAAGGACGAGATTGTTGGGCTTTGGAGGGGGGTGGGTGAGTGGAGAAGAATGGGGGAAAGCAGATGTACTGAACGAATACTTCTGCTCCATCTTCACCAGGGAGAAAGATAGACCAGTTCCAAAAGGGGGCAGAAGAGGATCATGGGGGAAGGGAGCATGGATGTGGTGATAGAGTGAGGAAAGGGCTGCTAGCATTGAAGGTAGACAAATCACCAGGCCTGGATGGAGTTACACCCAAGAGTGCTGAGGGAACTGGCAGAGAAGCTTGTAGAGCCACTAGGTGGCATGTCCAATAGTTCACTGGAGTCCGTGTCATCGAGGCACAGGTCAGGAAGCATTGAAAAACCAGGAGTAGTTTCAAAATTCACAAATAGCGTTTTCTTTTTCTCAATAACAGAAAAGTAAAAAATAAAAATTAGTATAACTATTTACAAAGGCAGTACAAACAGAGAAAACAAAGTCCTTCTAAGAGTATCTCTTAATTCCAAGTTTGTCTCTCACTTTCCTTGTCCCTCTAGCAAAGCATTGCTGCTCTTTTTATTAGTCTTTGTCTGGGAACATATTAAAAGATCCTGTTTCTTGCAGAATGTTCTTGTCAGTTTCGATGCAGGTGCAGCAGAAAGAACAGTGACCCAGAACTGACCTCTTGTTTACAGCTGTGCAAAAGGCTTAAAAACTGCATCTCAGGTTAACCCTTGAGTTCCAGATAGCTTTGCAATCATTTCAACAGTATAACTATATACAGTTTTAAACAAAGGGATCCCAGTATCCATGACATTTCCATCGAAAGATTCACATATATTTTTATGACTGCAGAAATGGGGGGACAGAAATAACAAGGGAAGGCAGAGAACAGCGAGATGAGTATTGCTAAACTGTCTGAGTGATCAGTTCCTAGTGTCATACAAGAAAATCTGGTTACAACCAGATAGACAAAAAAGAGACAAAGTTGGAGGAGAGAACAGATCCTTGCCTTTAACTCTTTCTGTCTAACAAATGGGACAGGGCCTTATTCAGCCCTGTCACAGTCAGGCATGGTACCACAGGACTGGAGAATGGCACATGTAGTGCTCCTCCATAAGAGTAGTCCCAAAGAATGACCCAGGGATTTCAGACTGATCAGTCTGACTTCAGTCATGTGCAGGCTCATGGAGCCATACTTAGGAAAGGTTGGTAGAGTATCTAGAGGAGCAAGGTCTTCAGGATGCTAGGCAGCACAGGTTTATGGGAGGTAGGTCATGTCAAACAAATCTGACTAAGCTGGACAATGGCCTTGTGGTTGGATTTCTGCTTCTGTGCCGACAACCCATGAGTCAGAGGGCTGGCCAGGAGGAGAGGGATCAAGGGTCCTGGGGACTGCTATCCTTCTCTGGGGGAGGGGGAAAGAGTGTCCAGTGCTTACTGACCCCTGGCATAGGCTGGGGATCCACTGTGGCTGTCGCCTGGGAGGGCAGGCGGATGCTGAATGTCATTGCACGTCCCCGCCCCCAGGGATCCAGCAAGCATTGAAAGCCAGCCCCAGCATGATGACCTGCTCTGCCGCCGGCTCCTCTGGCTTTGACGTCCACCGGGGGTGGGGTCCCGCTCCCATGGCCCCAACCCAGGGGTAAGCTGGAGCTTGCCTACAGTGTCTGTGGTGGGAGGGGGGGAGCCCTTCCGGCAGCCCCGCCCAGGAGGGTAAGCCAGAGAATGGGGGGGATAACAGGCAAGGCAGGTCTGACCTCCAAATGGAGGATTGGGGGACCTGGGCCCCCCCAAAAAAATCTGATTAACTTCATTGACTGGGTCACTAAAAAAGTAGACAGGGGCCAAACAGTGGACATCCTCTACCTGGATTTCAGCAAAGCTTTTGATTCTGTACCACACAAGAGGTTGATCAGGAAGTTAGTGGATCTTGGGGTGAGCAGAAGATGACCAGATGGGTGGAAAACTGTCTGGGGAACAGGATCCAGAGGGTGGGTGGGGGATTTATCTGACACCAAGGAGGTCACCAGTGGGGTCCCACAAGTCTCCGTTCTAGGGCCAATGTTGTTCTCCGTCTTCATTAATGACACTGGAGATGGCATGAAGGGCAAAATGTGCCTTTTCACGGATGGCACCATCCTCAGTGAGAGGGTGGACGTGGCCAAATGGATACAGGACCTAAAGGAGGATTTGGAAAAATTGAGAGGTGGTCCAGGATTTGGCAGCTTGGTTTCAGTGCGAAGAAATGCAGTGTTATGCACATTGGAGCCAAGGATCCCATGACGGAGTACTACCTGGGAGGGGTCCGTGTATCTGCAGCAGAGGAGGAGAAGGGTTTGGGAGTGATGATCACCAGCGCCCTGAAACACTCCACACCGTACAAGAAAACGGCAGCAATGACGAACAGGATGCTGGGATGCATAGCCAGTGGACTCAGCTGTAGGCAGAAGGAGGTTATACTGCCCTTGTATAGGTCATTGGTGAGGCCACATCTAGAGCAGGGAGTACAGTACTGGTGCCCACACCTTAAAAAAAGACATTAACTTGCTGGAGATGGTCCAGAGGAGGACAACAAAGATGACTGCAGGTCAGCAGGCTAAAACATACGAGGAGAGGTTGGGAGCCCTGAACAGGTACTCCCTGGAGGAGAGGTGGGAGAAAGGGGAAATGATTGAGACCTTCAGATACTTGAAAGGGATAAATAAAGTGGAAGAGGAGGGTCTTATTAAGCTAAGTGGCAACCAAAACATGAGGGGGCACAGTCTTAAGTTGGGGGGGAGGTTTAGGAAGCACTTCTTCATGGAGAGGGTGGTGGCCAGCTGAAATGCGCTGCTGGAAGAGGTGGTCTCATTAAAGACGGTGGACAGCATCAAGAGAGGCTGGGACAGACGTAAGGAAAAAATAAGGGTCACGGAAGGGGTGGATAGAAAGGATGGCAAGATTGGGAAGGGGGTCAGGGTCAATAGCTTAGGCTGTGAATCCTGCAATACGAGTAGACTAGATAGACCAAATGGCCTTATTCTGCTGGCTTCTTCATATGTTCATATGTAACATATTCAACATAGATCAATATCTAGCCATATTGCACTGTATCCGTCGGGTTCTTCACAGTAGAGTCTGACATTACGATGCCCTTGAATCAGTCTTCACCACTGATTCACATCAGTGGGTTCTCTGAACTGGAGTTACTAGGACCATGCAGGGAGCCAGAGCGTTTTGAGAAGGGGCTGTGCCGGTGAACACGCACGTGCGCTTGTCATGAGACAGCTCATGCTACATGTGGTTTACCATGTGTGTATTACCACTTTATTCCTTCCTTGCTGCCCTCCTTTTACCCCACCCCCTTTCCTCTTCTCTAGCACTCCCTAACGCTTAAGCGTATTCATTCTATCTGGACCCTATTAACTTATACCTCCATTACCCTTATTTACCCCCCCAATGGTGGCTTTCTCCTCTGGACTGTATATATATTGAACATGAAGTTTATGTATGTTTTCTTTTAGCTATGTATTTAATGATCACATTGTTTTATGTATTCTTACCTATGTATTTCATCTGTTTTATTCTTGCACGACTTGTGCTTTTGAGTGTACTTGTGAGTGTTATTTTGTGCCTTGTCCACCCAGGGCCACTTTTAAATGAGTTTTCTCAACAGTGCTTCTGGTTAAATAAAGATTGATTGATTACCTTGGCACTGCCCTCAATGGCCTCAATTCCTCCCCCCCCCCCACTGGCGAGTGTGCTTCAGTGACAACTTTGCTCGCCCACCGGAAGTCATAAGTTTATGTCTATACAACGGCTGCATTCTTCTCAATTTTCATGTATAAAGCTAGTGTTTCTTATTTTTGTGTCAGTGTAGTGATGTTAGTGTACTTTGTCAGTTTCTCTCAGCCCTACCAAGCAGTGATCGAAGGCCATGGACGGTGACCGTGATGGTAGGGAGCCTCTTCAGGTATACTGCTTTGGCATTGGGGCTGTGTCAGGTCCGGTTCTCCCTGCTGGGGAGGGTTCTGACGATGGGCGGTCCTATGTTCAGGAGGGAGGACAGCCCTCCCATAAACACAAAAAGAAACAGGCCCATTTCCGATTCTAGTCAGGTACCTGGTACCATTCAACCTCGAGTTCTTTCTCTTCCTGCCGGAAGAGGAAGAAAGGGTACTGCTTGAGGTCGCCTTCTAGTAGGTCTTGCATGAGGTCCTCAGTGTCCTGGAGCAGAAGGCCCTCCCCAGCGCTGTCAATGTCACCAGTGGTTTCTGGTCATGGGTGCTTGAGGTCTCTGGCCTGGAGTCCCTCCCAGTCTTCCTGTGGGGACACTGGCTGGCAGTTACATCATTAGACAGCTCTTATGGAGCAGTGGGTACAGAGTCTGGCTCATTTGCCCTTCTTTTCTTGCGGAGCCAGTCCCTGACCCCCTCAGGGCTGGGGGCATCAGCGCTGCAATTGGGAACTCCAGCCAGGTAGAGCATCTGGCTTTGTCAGTGACCTCTGGGTCTTTGCTGGTGACCACGCCACCAACGCCTGTTCCACTGGCCGCACCCCCATTCAGTGTCACTACTTTGCGACTGGCCCATTACCTTAGCTGGTCATTCCGGTCCCGGCTGGACCTTCAGTGCCATGGGTGGTGCCAGACTTGGCTCCGGGATCAGGTCCAGGCCCTTTGGAGCTTGGTCTGGCGCCATGCCCTGTGCCACCGGGTGTTGGTCCCAGTCTCTCCAGCTGGTGCCTCCAATGCCGGGCAGCTCTCCTCTGCCAGTGTCACCTGTGTTGCTGACCTCCTAGGAGTGGGTTAGGGAACCTGAGGTCCACTCCTCTCCCAGGCCCCTTCCCCTGAGAGGATCTGGAGGGGGATGAGTCTGACCCTGAACTTGTCAGTCTTCTTCGGGGGTATCTCAGTCATCCGGTCACACACACCGTAAGAACTTCACTGTCGGTAATGCAGGATCCACATGGAAGATTTTCAGCAGTACCACTGGGGCCACCACCCACGTCATCTGCCAACATCACCAACCCTATAAGGGTGTGAGCTGCCCCGCTCCCTCCTCAGTTCTTTCCTGCTGTCGACTCTGTTTGCATGGGTCTCCGTGGAAGCTCTGATGCAGTTTCACACCATTTTCACCTATGAATTTAATTTTACTTTGTTTTATAGAATCTTTTTTTATAAGAGATTCTTTTGCTTTGTTTATGTTGAGAGTTAATCCTTCCACTTCTCTCTTCTGTCGCTGCCTCGTCAGATGACCGTATCCTGTGTCTGCTGTCTTGGGCCTGATCACAATGTCTCAGACTGTGAGTTCTGCCAGAAATGTACTCAATGTTCATGGTGTGTGTGGAGAACCTCTACCTTATACTGAATAAATCAACTTGAGATGGTATTCATGAATCAAAGTTACTTCATTTATTCAGACAATATTTTCTTTAGCTCCCAAATCTTTATAATTTGATGAACGTTTCAGGACTTAAGTGTCCCTTTTCAGCATAATGGGCTGAAATAACATAAGAAAATAAAGTATATCATCCTGTTTTAAACTTTCACATTTCCTTTAACTTTCTAAAGGATAACACTTTATAGTAATGGTGCCCATAGAATTGTAGGGGGAACATACCTGCTTTAAAAACAGCAGTTTCAAAGTTCAACTTAATTTCTTTAGAAAGACTCCTTAATGCTATGGACAGAATATAAATTCCATAATTGGATATCTCATTATTGTTTTAATTGATCTTATCTGTGTCAGTCTTCACCATCCATCACATTTGGGTGTGTGGGTGTGAGAGCTCTTTTTGGGGGGTGGGGGTTGGTAGATCGACACACAAGGGCTCCTTGTAGGCCAATGCACTCACGTGGCGATCGTGGGTTGGCCGTTGGGTGTAGTCGACCCGCCCTCTGCTGAGTTCTTCATCTTTCACCATAGAGGTTGCACCTCAGGAGGAGCTCCATGCAACTACGCCGGCCTAGTCTTCGCCTGTCGACGCCAAGTCTCACCTGCCGGTTCCGTTTTCACCCTACTTTCACGCCGCTGTTTGGTAAGACTGTTCCTTTATTATTTTCAGCGACATTGAGTCTGTTTTTCATTGTTTTCCGTCGATCATGTCAGGTCAGAGGGCAAAAGTCACTGAAAGCAGGCGGCCTCCTATCGTCGGTGCCCATGCAGCCGCAGGTACTCCGTTACCAACCAGCATGATCGTTGCCGTACATGCCTTGGCCTGCTTCATGACATGGATTCATGCAGTGCCTGTTTCTCTATGGATTGTCATGTCCTTGAACAGCGTGCGTGGAAAGTTGGATGAGCTCCGCTGACTTTCGGGGGATGGGTGCACACTCGTCGGGCCAAGCCGCGGTCTCTTGGCCTTTCCTCCAGGTCCCCTCCCGGTTCTGTACAGACCACGGAGAAGGGGGCTTCTACTTCTTGTAGCCTCGCCATGGCAGAAGCCCCTTCTGTGGTGCAGGAGGCTCAGTCCATTCCCCATGGGGGGTGGGAGGGAAACACCACTCCGGCAAGCACCCTTTCGGGGGTGAAGGCTCCCCCGGTGTCATTTCCTTGGGCTGGAAAGCCTGGGTTGACACTGACCTCGATGCCATCCGGTGCCATTTTGGGCCTCGGTGCCATTCGGCGGCACCATGGGCCCTGATGGCGCCGTGGTCGGCTACCGGTCTGCCGTTGAACCGTGTTCTGCTATAGATTACGTTCCTGGCGCTGATAGCACTGGCGGCACCATGGGAAGTTCTACGGTGCCGTCTTGACTGTTTCTCATTCTGAGGCTGGAGATGGTGCCATGTCTAGCTCTGGTGCCGCTTGCAGTGCCAAGCGGAGACACAGTAACATTGGGAGGTGTCACGCTCGGTGCCTGTCGCGGTGCCAAGGAAGCTGTCGGTATCACTGTTGGCACCGTCCCTGACCCTGGTGCTGTTCACGGCGCCGTGGGGGGAGATGGCGCCATGGCGGACATCGACTCTGGTTCTGCTACCGCTCTTGGCGCTGTCTCTTCCTCGGGCACCGTTCACAGCGCCATAGGGAGTTTCGTACCGGCTCTGGTGCGGACATCCAGACTGGCACCTCTCTCCATCCAGACAGGAGCAGGCGTCTCGTACGGTCTCACACCGGACTTCGGTCTCTGCCTCTTCGGAGGTGGACTCTGAGTCTGGTTTGGACCAGCTGTCTGACTCTTTGGAGTTGGCAGCCCATGTGGACACCCTGGTGGTTACTTTGGCTGACCGGAACCAGCCTCCCTCTGAGGAGCGGGCGGTAGCCCCTGAGTCTGGTGTCAGGGGTGCTGACCAGCAGGTGGTGGTCCAGGCCAATATGCCCTGCAGCCTAGGCTTGGAGGGTTTTCTGCCCCCTCAGTTGGGTTACCCCCTCATGTGGTGTGCCTGGATCGCCCAACTTTAGGACCAACCGGAGCCCTTTGGGAGGGAGGCACTGCTCCTGGTGGTCTCCTCGGGACTGACAGGTTTGTCAGCTGCCCAGGCTGGTGTTTGTGAGGTGGAGGCTCTTTCAGACTCTGAGGGTCAGGGTTCAATGTGGCGACCCTTTTCTGGGACCCACCCGGGTTCGGGGAGGAGTCATAGCGTGGACCCCTTCCCTTCCTTCTCAGTCTTCTCAAGAGGACCCTGGTCTTTGGAGGGAAGGGACCATCCTTCTGGGTTTACACGGTCCTGGTCACCTCACAGGGGGGGTTCTTAAGGGCACGGACTAGGCAGTTCCAGCGTGGTTGATCAGCTGTCGGCTATTGGGCTTTCCGGAGTTCCTTCTTCCCTTGAGGCTTCCGGTGCGCTCTCTTGCCCAGACAGAGGACGGTCCTCTTCTTTTGTGGAATTAACCCCATTCCTCTGTCACCATCTCCCTGCTCTCCCAGGCATTCGTGGTCCTGTGGGACCTCTCCTGGGAACAGTTCAGAGGTGCAGCTGCTCACTTCCCTACTTATGTCAGGGCCATGGACGAGTGGGTGTTCCACCCTCCCCCTGAGCAGCCAGCCTCTGAATCTCCGAGGTCTTCCGCTTTCCCATCCTACTCTTCTGAGGGAGAGGAGCTTTCTGTCCACATCTCCCCTGCTGCTGATCTTGCTGGTATCAGCGTTTCCTCGTGAGGATGATGGAAGACCTGCATATCACCCCACCCACTCAGCACAATCCGGAGCATTTGACACGTGCCTTCTTAGGCAACCTTTAGTGCAGCCACCCTGGCCTGCTCCTTTCCAGGAGGTGTCATTGCGGTTCTGGTAAAGACCCTTTTCCGGAGTCCTAGCCCCTAGGGATCCGAGCCAGAGGATTGTGCCCCCGGAGTATCCAGGTTCCATGCCTCATCCTCAGTCAGGACTGACGCAGGTTGACACTCCCAGTGGGCTTCGTGGACCTCCACAGTGACCGCCCCAGATAAAGATTCCATGGATTTGACTTCTGGGGAGGAGGGACCTTCTACCTCGGCACAGTTGTTACTTTCGATTTCTGCTCATCAGGCTCACTATGCTTCCTATGATAGGTTCTTGTGGCCCAGGCTACTTCAACTTCTAGCCTCCTTGCCTGATTCGGAGGTAACCAGCCAAGCCATTGCACTCTCTGCAGGCCTGGCTAGCAAGCTTGAGCATGCTTACGATGCCAACGAGGTAGCTTCCAGGGTCGTGAGGGACAAGCAATCTGCACTAGGCGGACAGTAGACTACATCTTTCCTGGCTGTCACCCTTGGCCCGGGCGAGGGTGATTTCCTCTGCCACCGGAGAACCCACCTTTTCTCCCGTAGGGGTGGGCGTCTGTAGGGCAACCTCCTGCCCCCTCCGAAGTCTCATCTCCTCTCCCCAGTCTCGGCCTCGCCAGGCCCGTAAAGGTTCTCCTCTCAGTGTTTCCCCACTGGGAGCTAAGGGACTTGGTCCTTGGGGGCTCGGTACTCACCCAAATGTGATGAATGGTGAAGACTACACAGATAAAATATGAAAATTACATGCCTACCGTAATTCTTGATCTTTCTGTGCATCTTCACTGTTCATCACAAATCCCACCCTCCATCCCCCTGGGGCCTCAGTCTCTGGGTCCTCCTCCCTCTGTGTGCCCCCCTTTCTCCCCCTCTTCCTTTCCACTGGTCAGGAGCGGGGTGACCTTGGGCACACTGGGATTTTTCCTACGCCTTCTGGTGGGGGAGAGGGATCGGGGGGGCTCCCTCCTTAATGCCTTGGCTCCACCCTTTTGGGTGGGATTGGTGGCTGCCCTCTCCCTCTCTCTCCCCATCTTCCTCCGTCCTTGTCCTTAGGGACTCATCCTAATTTTTAATTAGGGAGACTTTTTTTCCCCATTCCAATTATTTGGTTTCGGTAGGACAACCCTGGATTTCTGTCCCATGATAGCCTCTAATGCTTCTGCTGGAGTTGGTGCCAGTAATTCTGTGCCTTGAATTCTGGCAATATATGCTGGCTAACTCCTAGAGCAGTTCTTAAACTAAGTTTGGGAACAGTTACGAGTCCAGGTATGTCTCTCCCTCCCACTTCTTGTTTCCTCCCTCCTTCCTTTACTTTTCTGATTCCAGAGATTGGGGCCCTTCCCAGTCCTCTTAGTTTTTCTCCATCTCCTGTCTGTCCTCTCAGTGCTTATTTCTCCTCTTAGTTCATATATCTTTTCCTCTTTCTGTCCCTTGGACTTCCTTGTCCCCCCCCCAACCCTTTCTTACTCTATGGCGACTCAGAACTGGAGGGAGGACGGGGTCGTGATAGCTAACGGCCAACTCGCAAGCACCACGCAGTGCGTCGGCTACGAGGGTGGAGCCGTCGGTGCATCGACTCCGTCCATCAAAAAAAAGAGAGCTCCCTTGGGGTCGTGACCTCCGGCCACATACCCAAATGTGATGAATTTTGAAGATACACAGAAAGATCAAGAATTACAGTAGGTACGTAATTTTCATTTTTAGCTTTGACCCAGAAAGAATGGTAAGGAAAAGGGGGACACTTTGGGTTCCTGGTTAGGTTTCTTTATACGCTTTCTTTTAGAGTTTGTGAAACTTTTATCCTGCTTTATCAGTTACTTGCTACAAAAAATGAAGAAAATAAGTTGCGTTGTATTAAATCACATCATTGTGTATGTTGCTTTAAATTTTAATAATAAAATTTAAATCAGGTATTTAATTTTTTATGGTTACCTTGTATTGAAGGACTGCAGTTGTGATATGCTTAGTTGTAGTCCTTAATCAAAATCTGTGGGAAAGCAGTGTGAATCTTTGTGTTATATTTAAATCACAACTCTCCTTCTCTAACGAGTCTTCAAATGTTTTGGGCGTTTTTTATTTTTTTAAAACCTGAAGAAAGTCTTTATTTTTGGAAAGTTTTGGGAGTGAAAGTTCTTTAAATTTGAGGGACTGCATCTGACTAAGGAGGGAGTCAGTGCATTGGGGCAGAAGTTTAACGTCTTTGCAGGCTATTTAAATTAGCAAATGAGGAGAGGGGTTCAGCACCCCATATGTCGAATGGGAAGAACACCCCTCCCCCCTCAGCTAGTGATCAAACAGGAGTTCAGCATGTTTGCAGTTCATTTGCATCACCAGGTAAGGAAAAAGGTCCGGCTCCCCATACGACACACAGGGGAAACGCCAGACCTCACTCAACAACCAACACACTGAAATCTGGCCAATGGAAAATCATGTACGCAAATGCTCGCAGTCTGGGAAACAAGATCCCAGACCTGCTGAGCAATAATGACAGAGCTAAACTGGACATAGTAGCAATTAGCTAGACGTGGTTTACCAGTAACCACACTTGGGAGACTTCAGTACCTGGCTGTGTATGTTCAGAAGAGACCGAGGTGCAAAAAGGGGGATGGAGTGGCCCTGTATGTCAATGAAAATATCAAAGCTACAGAAATTCAGAATACACACTGGAGCTAGAAGAACTGTGGGTCACCCTGGAAACCGGAAATGGGACAGCCATACAAACTGGGGTTGTCTACAGGCCCCCAGATCAGGGGGAGAACATAGACACATTACTGTTAGAAGATATACACAACATGACAGCTAAATGGGAGGTACTGATAATGGGAAACTTAAACATGTCAGATACAGATTGGTCAATACCAGCATGAACATATGCCAGAACTAGACACATGGTGGATTCCCTGCAGGGGGAGGGCCTCAAACAACTGGTACCACAACCCACAAGAGACGGGGCTATCCTAGATCTAGTACTGACTAACGGAAAGGATCACAGATCTCCAGGTAGAAGGTCACCTGGGGGCCAGTGACCACCACATGGTATGGTTCAATTTGGCCACTAGAACTAAATCATTCCATTCCAAGGCAAAAATGTGGGACTTCAGAGGAGCTGACTTTGATAAGATTGCCAACAGAGTTAAGCTAGCCCTGGCAAAAAGAAATACAGGTGAGGGGGTACAGGCAAAGTGGGCAAACATTAAGGATTCAGTACTTAAAGCAACATCCCATTGTGTTAGACAGAAAAGGAAGTGCAAAGAAGAAGAAACCACTTTAGTTCTCAAAAACAGTAGCAGAAAAGGTCAGAGTCAAAGGTGGCCTTCAGGAAATATAAAAGGGCATGGCGGGATGAAGATAGGAAGATACCAAACTTCCCTGAGGGAAGCAAGGAAGGCAGTAAGGCAGGCAAAGGCCCAAACCGAGGAAACACAAGCACAAACAGTAAAAGAAGGTGACAAGACTTTCTATAGATACATTAGTGAAAGGAGAAAGTCCAGAGGGGGTATTGCTAAGATCAAAGGAGATAAGGGGGCGTGAGGAGGAGGACCATGTAAAGCATCTATCCTAAGTAGATACTTCTGCTCAGTGTTTACTGAAGAGAAGGTAGGGCAGGGCCCACAGCTGAGCACCATGGACACAGAGGGGAGGAAGGTGTGCACTAGTCCCTTCACAAAAGAAAGGGTCCTACAAGAGCTCGATAAGCTCATGGTGGAGAAGGCAATGGGACCTGATGGCATACATCCCAGGGTACTAAAGGAGCTAAGGGTGGAACTAGCAGAGCCATTATCAGAACTGTTTAGTGAGTCTCTGAGCAGGAGAGGTCCCAGAAGTCTTAAGAAGGGCTCATGTGATCCCGCTCCACAAGAGAAGGAGGTGGGGAACTACAGACCAATCAGTCTTACCTCAGTAGTGGGCAAGATTATGGAGGCATTCCTTAAGGAAAAGATAGTGCAACACCAGGAATCCATAGGAGCACAGGATCCAAGACAGCATGGGTTTACAAAAGGAAGGTCCTGTCAAACTAACCTCATAGATTTATTTGACTGGGTAGCCAGAGTGGTGGACCAAGAGGGAGCAGTTGATGTCACCTACCTAGACTTCAGCAAAGCTTTTGATACTGTTCCACACAGAAAATTGATTAATAAGCTGGGTAGGCTCAGGGTGGGTTAGAAGTTGGTCAACTGGGTGGCAAACTGGTTGACGGGCAGAAAACAGAGAGTGGTGGTAAACGGTATACAGTCAGAAGCGATGCAAGTCACAAGTGGGGCACCTCAGGGATCAGTCCTGGGGCCAGTCCTCTTCAATATCTTCATCAGTGACATTGCAGATGGACTGGAGGGTAAGGTTTGTCTGTTTGCAGATGACAGAAGATCTGCAACAGAGTAGGTTATCCAGATGGGGTGGGCAGAATGAGAAGAGATCTGGAACTGGGGTTTAATGCAATCATGCACATAGGGAAGAGAAACACTGAGAGCCACTTATAAGCTGGGAGGGGAGATGCTGGCAGTCACAAGGGACGAAAGAGACTTGGGCATCATCATCATCGATGACCTGAAATCATCAAGCAGACCACTAAAGTAGTAGGTAGGCTAGGGATGTTGGGGAGTATATTAGTAGGGTATCACAGATGGGAAGAGGAGGTATAATCTCTCTGCAGACACTAGTTAGGCCCCATCTGGAGTACTGTGTGCGTACGTGCTGGAAGCTCAACCTTCACAAGGACATTAATCAAATTGAGGTGGTCCAGAGAAGGGCTACCAAAATGGTGCAGGGACTGCATCAGAAAACATAGGAGGACAGATTAATGGAGCTCAGTATGTATACCCTAGAGCAAAGGAGGGAGAGAGGTAATATGATCGAAACATTCAAACACCATAAGGGCATTAACAAGGTGAAAGAGTCTGATATGTTTCAATATAAGAAAAATAGCAGGACAAGAGGACACAGCATGAGATAAGAGGGAGGCCAATTAAGCGGTAATGTGAGGAAGTTATTTCTCACAGAAAGGGTGGTGGATGCATGGAGCAGCCTACCTCAGATAGTGGTGGATATGAATACAGTGCAGTGCTTCAAACAGGCATGGGATAGGCATAAGGGCAATACAGATGAGTATGACTAGATAGGCCATTGACAGAGCAAAGGCCGATGGCACATTTATAAGGCAGAAAAAGAAATGGGCAGACTGGATGGGCCTTGGGTCCTTATCTGCCATCAACTTCTGTGTTTCTGTAGTTTAGCGCAATTCTGTTCAGGGAGGCTTCGCTGAAAAAGACTTAACTGGTCTAACTTCGATCACCAGCGTTTGAAACCGCCACCATTACTTGCAGACCTGAGAGTGTTCTCAGCAAGTGTTGCTTCACTCTGCAGCATGGAAGAAGCGAGCCACAGGTTCATGCTGGGAGGCATGATGACATTCTCATGCGGCTCGGTCTAAAAAGAAATCACTAATGCTCTGAGGAACAATGTGGTCCTTCTCCCTTAAAAGGTGCCTTGGAGAAAAAAGCTGCTAACTCTGAACTTAGGGAATCAGAAAGAAGGCTGTAAACCTTTAGTTTGTTATACTAAAGAACCAAGCATGCAACTTAGGGTGCTTTTGAAGGATAGTGGCATGCCCAAGGTAAAACATTTGACCTTCCACCCATTAGCCATAATGAATTACAGATTTTTATTCTGGACTTCTTAAATTAGTTAAATTGAATATAAAGGGCTGGATATTCAAACTGCGCCATTCAAAGGCGCAAGCCCTTGCGCTGCGCAAAATAGTTGCGCAGGGGTGTGTCGGGGCGATATTCAAAGGAGTTGCGCTATTGAGCAACTCCTTTGAATATCAGCCACAGCCACTGTGCATGGCGCAGTGGAACTTGCGCCACCGCAAGTTGACAGAGTGGAGCATTCAACTTGCGGTGGCACAAGTGCCATTGCGCCATGCAAAATCGATATTCAAAAGGTGACATGCAAATGGGGCTGTAATTCATGCAAGGCGGCGGGGGGCCATTTGCATCTGATTATGGCTCCATTTGCATGCCATTATGCATGTAGGTGCGCCGATCCCGAGGACTTGCGTCAGGCGCCTGCCAGGCAGCAGCCGTCGGAACCGGCGCCCCTGCAGCCCGATCGCGGGGAATCGGTGTACAATCCCCACCACCCCCAGTGACCCGATCGCGGGCAGTGTACTCCCCACCAGCCCGATCGCGGGCAGCAGTAGCTCCCCCCCAGCGTATCCCTGGTGGTCCAGTGGACGAAAATGCCCGATCAGCAGTAAGTTTAATAAACCCCCTCCTCCCGCAGTCATCCCTGGTGGTCAGTGGACCGAAATGCCCGATCGCGCAGTAAGTTTAATAAACCCCCTCCTCCGCAGTCATCCTGGTGGTCCAGTGGACCGAAATGCCCGATCGGCGGGCAGTAAGTTTAACAACCCCCCTCCTCCGCCAGTCATCCCTGGTGGTCCAGTGGACGGAAATGCCCGATCGCGGGCAATGCGTTTCATCGCCCCAGAACATAGCCCTGGTGGCTGGCGTCCCCCACCACCCGCTCCCCGCCAGGCCGGGCGGCAGCATCCACCCGCCCGCCCGCCGACGACTGACTGCCGGTGGGGCTGCCGCCCGTGGTGCAGAGCAGAGCCAATGGCGTGCAGCCGCACATGACGATCCAGATTTCACAAATCTGGACTGTCATGCTCTGATACTCTTCTACGCCCATTAGCTCTGCAATGCCTAAACGATCAATCCCGAAGCAAAGGTGGAGAGATCCAGGGACCTGGCCCTCCAGACCTGCAGTGACCTTGGTCTCCTGATCAACAAGGCCAAGTTGGAACTTGTACCTTCTCAGGTGATATGTTTCATCGGGGCAGAGCTTGACTCCTGCAAGCCAGAGCCCTGCTCCCAACAGACAGGTGGAGGTTCTCCTCCTTGCCCAATAATTTCTGGTTGGGCACTTGTGCCCTGCCCAGGACTTTCTGCGCCTTCTGGGTTACATGGTGGCCTTCGTCACTGTGGTCCGATGGGCCCAGTGGCATTTGCACCCCCTCCAATGGGAGCTGGCCAGCCAGTGGACTCAGCATCATCTTCTTTTCGACCAGCTGGTCACTGTGACCCAGAAGCTCTGGGATGCTCTCCATTGGTGGACCATCTTGGATCACTTGCAGGAAGGGATCCCATTTGTCCGTCCCGAGTTGACAGTCATCCTTATGACTGATGCCTCTCACAAGCTAGGGAGCCCACATGGGGAACCACAGAGCCCATGGGTTCTGAACCCCCGAGGAATCCTGATATATCTGCTGGAGCTTCGAGCAGTCAGACTGGCACTATCAGCCTTAGCTCTGCTCCTTTGGGGTCAAGTGGTGCAAGTCCAGATGGAAAATACCACAACCATGTACTGCCTCAACAAACAGGGTGGCACATACTCCTGGCTGCTGTGCAGGGAAGCACTCCACATCTGGACCCTCATGAGCCAACTAGAGGTGTATCTCCTAGTGATTCATATGGCAGGAGTCTCAAATCAACTGGTGGATGCTCTCAGCCATGTGGGCAAGATGTCCCACAAGTGGTCTCTCCATCCAGAGGTAGTTCACAGCCTGTTCTCCCACTGGGGCAAACCTCAGGTGGATCTGTTCGCCTCCAGGGAGAACACCAAGCTGAGGCTGTTTCATGCCCACCCCCCTCAGCAAGGCTCACTGCAGGGGGATGCCTTCTCGAGCCCGTGGACCCCAGGCCTCTTCTATGCCTGATCCACAAGGCCAGGATGGACAAGGCACAGGTGATCCTGGTAGCCCCATATTGGCTGCACCAGTTCTGTATCCAGATCTCCTCAGCCTCAGCGGTGTCTTCCAGCACGTCCAGACCTGTTATCCATCAGTCAGGGAAGGTATTCATCTGGACCTTCAATCCCTGCACCTGACAGCCTGGTTCCTGATCAGCTAGAGTTCCAGGCTGTGGGTCTCTGAGGATGTACTCACAGTAGTGGAAGCATCCAGGAAGAACACAGAAACATAGACTTTGTGGCAGATAAGGACCGCTAGGCCCATCTAGTCTGCCCATTTCCCTACCTACAGGATGAGGCCGAGATCCTAGTTAACCAACAGCCTATTTCTTCCTACCCCCACAAGAATTGCCTTATGTCTGTCCCATGCATTCTTGAATTCTCCCACAGTTTTAGACCCCACAACCTCCTCAGGAAGGCTGTTCCATGCATCCACTACCCTCTCTGTGAAATACTTCCTCACATTGCCCCTGAACCGTCCTCCTTCTATCTTTAAATTGTGTCCCCTTGTTCTTGTAAGTCTCTTTTTCTGAAAGATGCTACCTCTTGATTTTGTTGATTCCACTGGAGGTACTTAAAAGTTTCTATCATGTCCCCCACTCCCTTCTTTCCTCAAGGGTATACATATTAAGCTCCTTTAGTCTCTCCTTATACGGCTTCTCTTGCAGACCCTGCACCATTTTAGTTGCCCTCCTCTGGACTACCTCTATCCTGTCTATGTCCTTGCGGAGATGAGGTCTCCAGAACTGGACACAGTACTCCAGATGGGGTCTCACCAACTGTCTGTACAGAGGGATAACAACTTCCTGTTTTCTGCTGCTGATGCCTCTCCCTATACATCCCAGTATACCCCCAGCCCTCCCTACTGCCTTCTCACATTGATTGCTAACCTTAAGGTCATCTGATATGATTACCCCCAGGTCCCTTTCCTTTTTTGTTGTTGTTACTACCTCCCCACCCATTGTGTATTCTTCCCCTGGGTTCTTGTTTCCCAGGTGCATTATTTTGCACTTCTTTGCATTGAATCCTAGCTGCCATACTTCTGACCATTCCTCCAATCTTGCCAAGTCCCTTTTCATCCTTTCCACGCCTCCTTGTGTATCAACCCTGTTGCAGATCTTTGTGTCATCTGCAAAAAGGCATACTTTTCCTTCCAGTCCCTCTGCAATGTCACTGATGAAGACATTAAAAAGGACTGGACCCAATACTGAACCCTGCGGTACCCCACTAGTAACCCCTCTTTCTTCAGAGTGGACTCCATTTACAATTACCTTCTGTGTCCTGTTGTGCAGCCAGTGTTTTACCCAGGCTACCACCCTGGGACCCACTCCCAGGCTGGTTAATTTGACTATTAATCTTTTGTGTGGGACTGTGTCAAATGCCTTGCTAAAGTCTAGGTAGGCCATGTCCACGGCCCCTCCCTGGTCTACTACTTTGGTCACCCAGTCAAAGAAATCTATTAGATTGGTCTGACATGACCTTCCGCTGCTAGAACCCATGCTGCCTTGTGTCCCAGCCCCACTGGCTTCTGGTACTCAACTATTCTTTCCTTCAGAGTGACTCCATCACTTTCCCTACCACAGAGGTCAGACTGACAGGTCTGTAGTTTCCTGCCTCTGTCTTGGTCCCACTTTTGTGAAGGGGAATCACATCCGCCTTCCTCCAGTCCTCGGGTACCACACCATCCTCCCATGATTTATTAAAAAGAGTAGCCAGTGGTTTCACTAGTTCCTCCCTTAATTCTTTTAGAATTCTGGGGTGAATTCCATCAGGACCCATTGCTTTGTCACCTTCAGTTTTAGGAGTTCTTGCAAAACCCTTTCTTCTGTGAAAGGACTGGGATCGACCCCCCTATCAAGAGTGCTTCTGTTAATTGGATTAGGCACTTCCCCCTCCTCTTTTGTGAATACTGAGCAGAAATATTCGTTCAGTATCCCTGCTTTTTCACTGTCCCCCTCTGCCCACCCACCGTTCATTCTATTCAGCCTCACTATCCCTTCCTTTGTCTTTCTACGCTCGCTGATGTACCTATAAAAGGTTTTATCCCCCTTCTTAACTGAGTTGGCGATCTTTTCCTCAGTTTGGGCCTTTGCTATTCTGACTTCCCTCCCTGCTTCCTTCTGCCTTAACTGGTACAGCTCTCTGTCCTGCTCCTTCTGTGTTTCCTTATACTTCCGGAATGCTATCTTTTTCTTCCTGACTTTCACAGCCACCTCTTTTAAGAACCATAGTGGCTTTTTCTTTCGCTTTGATTTGTTTATTTGCTTCACACAAAGGCTTGTTGCCTCTGTGATGGCAGTTTGATGATTCCCCATTGTTGCTCCACACCTCCTTCTAGCCTGTTTGCTAGTGCTTTTCTGAGGCACTCTCCCATCTTGCCAAAATCAGCCCTCCTAAAGTCCAGTACCCTCACTTTTGTATGGCTTGACTCTGTAGCTGAGTTTAGTGTGAACCACACTGTTTGATGGTCACTTAGGAAGGAGTTGACCAGGAGGTGCTATGCCTTGAAATGGAAAGAGTTTTCCATTTGGTGTCTGGGTAAGAGCCTGGACCCTTTATTCTGTTGGTGGCTAGCATCCTAGACTACCTTTGGTCTCTGTCCAAAAGGGGTCTTCAGTCTACGACCCTTAAGGGGCACCTGGCAGCCATCTCTGCTTAAAGGGTGCAGGCCGGTCAGCACACAGTGGCGCAGGAGATGGTGGTCTGGCATTTCTTCAAAGGCCTCAACCACATATCCACTGTGGTGCGTGAACCTCCACCTCCGTGGGATCTACTGCTGGTACTGGCGAAGCTCATGGGCAAGCCATTCGAACTGATGAACAAGTATGAGATGTCACATTTGTCATGGAAGACCACCTTCCTGGTGGCTATCATGTCAGCCAGAAGGACTGGGGAGCTCAGGCGCTCTCAGTGGAGTCTCCTTACCCGATCTTCCACAGGGACAAGGGTTGTCCTATGCCCCCACTCAAAATTCCTTCCGAAGGTGGTGTCGCAGTTTCACCTTAACCAGGTATTGACTGCCTGTGTTCTACCGAACTGCACCTTGGAGGCAGAGTACAGGCTCCATGCTAAGGACCTGAGAGCTCTCTTTACTATAAGGAGTGGATGACGGAAGTTCGGGGAGAGGTTCACCAGCTGTTTGTCACCTACGTTGAAGCCGCACCTGGCAGACCTGCAGCAAAGCGTATGGTTGGCAGATGGATTACATCCTGCATTGATCTCTGCTATAGATTGGCAGGCAAGGAGCCTCCCAGAGGGATAAGAGCTCATTCTACCTGCCATACCGCTGTGTTGGTAGCTGCTTCCAGGGACATCCCTATCCAGGAAATCTGCAGGGCTGCTACCTGGAAGACAGCAAACACCTTTATTACCCACTACCACATCAACCTAGAGTCACGCCGGGATGCTGGTTTTGGGGCCTCAGTTCTCCAATCTCACCCCCCCCCCCAAGTAAGTACTATATACAGTATCAGAGGGGGTGTGCACCTTGCCTCCCTCCTCCCCAAGAACTGCTTGGAGTCTACCAAATGGTGTGGATAGATTCAGAACAACGTATCTATCCATGATCCTAGAAAAACAGGTTCTAGGGACATGGATATGTTGTTCATCCACACTTTCTGGCAGGTTCCTTGCCACTTTAAATCTTGCCAGAAGGTCTTCAGGCTGGCTCCTCCCACCCACCCGGGTGGTAAAACTCTCGGCTCCGCCCCATGACACCAGATCTTCCTTACCGCTTGGAAGCTCAGGTTCCCTCCTTAGCGCTCTGCGTTTTCAACTGGTTCCTGATTTTTCGGTTTCTCCGAATTTAGTTGGAAGTTTTCTAAAACTTCCGTCTTCATCCCTTGCTGCTGCGATGGATACTGCTTCCGGCTCCGGAGGCACCTGGTAATACCTCCAGGAAGGACCCGCTCCCGCATGCGTTACCTGCCCGACTTGGACCATGATCCACAAGTTTGCGATTTTTGCTGCCCTTTCGACCAGCATCCTGGAGGATCATGCGGCCCGTTTGGGGCTCAGGCGACCTGAAACTTTTTCCGCGCCGGAAAAATCCTTGGAGGCTCGTCGAGCGGTGTCCACGTCGGCTGTCTTGGCTGAGCAACTCGATCTTTTTTCCTCCATGGAGGAGGCGGTGACCAAGTCTGTCCCCCCCCGGTCGTGGCGCTTATCCCGCTGTCTTTGAGTTCTCCTCATTCAGCTTCATTCAAGGAGCTTCGCCAGTCCCTTTCCTCGAAGGTAGAGGGACCTTGGGACCTGCCTCTGGCCCAGGTCAAAGGTTGCAGGCTAAGTCCCATCGTCGGCGCTGGCGGAGAGTTCCCCTTCCTGTCTGCCGACTTTCGCTTTGTCAGGGTGCGGCTCAGGCGCTGGCCAGTGGTGTCCCTGTCAGGTCAGCGGCCATGACTCCCGTCGACGTTGTCGGTCTCTCGACCCTTCACCCAGGCGGTCTCCTGCAGGAGCCGTCAACCCTTCGCCGGTTTCCCGGTGGAGGCAGAGGTTCTGCCTGCACATTCGCGACAGGCTCGGTCTTTCTCTTGCTGAGCCGAGGGAAGAGCGGGCGCCCCTGCTCCTTTCCCAGGCCCACCTTGGTTGCCCCGAGGATCTGGGTCTTGGTCCTCTTTCGGTCAAGCCGCCTCCGCCGACTTTGGCGATCTGCCGGGCACCGAAGTTAAGTGGCATTACCGTTCCTCGTCTCCTCCTCGGATGAGGAGAGGCTCGATGCAGATGGCGTCGGCGTTACACGTAGTTCATGTGGTAGCAGTTGCTATTGTCTGGGAATCAGTTGACTCGATTCATTCCCCACCCAGCAAGCAGCTGTCGCACAAACAACCCGACTCAGCCGCTTGCTGCAGTCGAGGTGCCCACTTCAGGGCCGGTTGTTCGTCCGAACCTTGCTGCCCCACCGTCTTTGGTGGAGCCTCAGTCGGGTCACGACCTGTCCCACAGGTTGTCTGTTCCCCTCACTCCCGCCTGCCCTCGGCGGGCGAAGAGTGGCTCAGGCCTGAGGCAGCTCTTTGCAGACCCTTCGGAGTCCGACGTCGACTCCTCCATGTTCCCCAGTCGGGAGGACCCGGGGTCCTCTCCAGAACGTTCTGTGGATGACAGCCCATCGTTCTTTATGGGTCTGCTTCAGCTCATCTTGGAGTTCACCGGGATGCAGCTTGAACCCGTGTCCAAACGGGTCTGTTATCCCCTGACGGAGATTCTAGACTGAGGGGGTTCACCCTCGGAGGCCTTCCCGGTGGCCGAGGCCATTGTCGGCCTGGCCTTGGAGCTCTGGCAGCGGCCTACTTCCTGTCCTGCGCCCTCGGCCAGGATGGCCAGGAAGTACTCTGTCCCTGTCGGTTCTTTGCCGGTTTCTGGAGCACCCTCCACTGAGGGGTTAGTTACCGATAATGTCTTCCAGTGTTCTGTGAACGCTTGGGATGTGGATAGGCCCCCGACAAAGAGTCCAAAGGATGGACTATGTCAGGCACAAGGTTTACACTGCGTCCTCCCTAGGCCTCCGACAGGCCAGCTCGACCACACTGATGGCACATTTTTCCCACGCCCTTTTGGGCTCCCTGGATGAGGTGCTCCCTCATCTCCCGGCTGACCTGTGGACCACTGTCTGGCGGGTGCGGGACCAGGGTAGGGCAGCGGTGAAGCAGCAGCTTCAGACTGCTCTGGACTTGGGTGATTCCTGTGCCAGGTTGGTGGCGGCCGCAGTGGCCATGTGCCGCAGGGCGTGGCCGAGGTTATCCTCTTCTCAACAGATACCCAGCACAAGTTGGCGGACATCCCTTCTTGGGGACTGACCTCTTCGGCCTGGGTGGAGGGACATCTCCAGGGACCGAGAAAGTCGATGCCCTCGGACTCTGTCACCCCCACCGGAGGGACAAGGCCGCCGCAGCCTCGTGAGCTCCTTTGCCCCTCAGTCCCTGCGGCTTGACCGCCCATCAACTCCAGCATGAGGGTCAGCAGGCTTGTGCTGGGCATCCTGACCACGCCAGTGGCTTCCTCTAAAGGGAAGCAGGAGGTAAAGGCCCAGGGCTCCCTCGGCCAGTCCCTCCTCCAAGCCTGCTCAGTGATGGGCTGAGGGTGCTGCCCCGGCCCGTCACCCCTACCGGGTTCCCCGTGGAGAACAGCTCGCCCTCCTCCACCTGGTCGCTTTCCCGGACCTCTGGGTGTGGAGGTGCTAGGGGAGTCCTGCCTCTGGATTGTGAGCAGGCCCCACCCTTTCGAGCCGTTGCCCCTCGGGGGCCATGGGTTCCGCAGCCTCGCTATCAGCCCGCCGACCCGACTTGCCTGGCCCCTCGAGATAGAGGTGATCAGGAAGGTGGCGGATCCTCCTCCAGACCCTGGGTTCGTGTCCAGGTATTCCTGGTCCCTAACGGATGGGGGCTTGCGCCCCATTCTTGACCTGCATGACGGGATGGTCACTCTGACTCAGATATCCCATCCTCAGAACGAGGCATGTGGCTCTATTTCCTGGACCTCCAGGACGTACTTACACTTCGATTCGTCCGTTTCTTGGGAGACTCCTCCGTTTCTTAAGCGGGGGATCTCTTTACGAGTTCCAGGCCATGCCCTTTGGTTTCTGCTCAGCAGCATTCCTGCAGCACTGAGGGGTCTGGGCGTAACCCCACCCGGATGGCGGCCTGACTGCAACCCCTCCAGGGAGGAGGGGGTTGGTCCAGAGTTCTGGCCCTCTAGGTTGCTCTGACTGGTCTCCCTTTTATTGGAGCCATGTTGGAACTCGTGTCTAAGCGGGTGATCCTTTCTTTGGGGCTGCTCGACTCTTGAGTCTGAGCTCGGCTCCCGGCGGACAGGGCCGAGGTTTTTTTCCCTCCCTTACCTAGTCAGGTCTGACTGGGCAATTGCGACCTGCCCAGGACTCCCTGGGCCTTGTGGCGGCCTGCACCAGCGTGGTCTGTTTGGATCCGCCGGTTCATGCATCCCCTTAATGGGGGCTGGCCAGCCAGCGGTCACAACGCTCCGTTCCTTTGGACCAGCCCGTGACAACAGCCCAGGGCTTAGGGAACGCTCTCCTTCAGACTGTTCCAGCTCATTTGCAGGAGAACATCCCGTCTCGTCCACCCGTAGCGACAGTCTTCTCTGACTGATGCATCTCGGATGGGTGGGGTGCCCATCAAGGGAATACAGAGTGCACTGCCTCTGATCCTCTCAGGAGTCCGATGTCTTTCCTACCTGCTGGAGCTCCAGGCAGTCCACTAGCTCGCACTGCTCGCTCCGTCTGTGCGGGTCTAGTGGTTTAGGTCCAGGCGGACAATACCACGACCATGTGCATCCTAACCCGCCAGGGTTGGATGAGCCCTGCCTCTGCGTATGAGGTTCTCCGCATTGGGTCTTTTCGTGCAGCCGGGAGGCGGTTTCTCGCCATTTTGATGGCAGGGCCTCCAGCACCCTGGCCGATGCCTAAGCCAGATAAGGCTGCGCCTCACGAGTGGTCTCCTTGCCAGAGGTAGCACAGATCTTTCTCCCTCTAGGTCACACCTCGGGTGGACCTTTGTCTTTCCCTCCAGGGAGAATTCGAGGCCGAGACTGTCTCATGCCCGCCCCCTCAGCACAGTTTGCTGTAGGGGATGCCTTTGAGGCCGTGGACCCCGGGCCTCTTCTATGCCTCTCCCCCATTTCTCTTGACCCACAGGCAAGGCGAGGAGGGACTAGGCGCAGGTGATTCTGGTAGCCCCAGACTGATTTTGCCAGCTCTGGTATCCAGCTCTCCTCAATCTCAGCCCCAGGCTCCCGAGGCGGCTTCCAGCCCGCCTGGTCCTGATCCGTGTTGTTAGGGGAAGGTACTCCATCCGGACCTTCAATCCCTGCACCTGACAGCCTGGCCCCTGTGCGGCTAGTGGCCAGGCCTTGGGTCTTCCGGCAAGGTCCTCGATGTTTTGAGGCGTCTTGCCAGGAGTCGACCAGATATGCTCGCCTTCAAATGGAAGAGTTCTCCATTTGGCGTTAGGATAGGGCCTGGTCCCCTCTCCTGTTCCTCGGCGAGCACTCCGGACTACCTGTGGTCCGTTCTTTTCTTGAGCCAGGGCTTTGGTCGATGACCCTCAAGGTGCTCCTGTTAGCCACTCCTGTCTTCCGGGCGCAGGCCGGAAGGTAGTCGGTGGCGCAGGAAAGGTGGTCTGGTGCTTTCCAAGGCCTTGATCACACCTCCTCTCCGGGGAGAGTATCCTCATCTTTGTGGGATCTTACGCTGGTATGGGCTTAGCTCACGGGCAAGCCGTTCGAACTTTGCACAGGTGTGAGTTTCCCACCTGTTGTGGAAGAACACCTTCTTGGGGAGCTACCATGCCAACCAGAAGGCTGGGAGAGTTCAGGCGCTCCTTTGAATCTCCTATCCGGTCTTCCACAGGGACAAGGTTGTCCTGCGCCCCACCAAGTTCCTTCCGTAGGCAGTGGAGTTTTTTCCCTAACTGGGTATTGTCTCTGCCGGGGTTCACCCCATTCACACCTCGGAGGCCGTATATAGGATCCATTGGGACCCTAATTTAGTGCTCGCCTTCCCAGGGAGCGTAGGGCTGAAGTTCGGGAGAGGTTCGCCAGCTGTTTGTCATCTATGCTGAAGCTGCACCTGGCAGACCTGCAGCCAAGTGGACGACAAGCGGGTGGGTCACCTCCTGCATAGATCTCCACAATAGGCGGGCGGGCATGGAGCCTCCCAGAGGGCTAAGTGCTCATTTTACCCGCCCTTCCGCTGCATCGGTGGCTGCTTCCGAGGATTCCCCTGTCCAGGATATCCGTTGGGCTCCTACCTGGAAGCAGGCATTTACCGGCTTCCCCCTTCCACATCGACCTTGGGTCACGTTGGGATGTTGGTCGGGGCCTCGGTTCTCCAGTCTTTATACCTAAGTAGGGGGTGTGCGCCTTGCCTCCCTCCTCCTGGAGAACTGCTAGGAGTCTGCCGAAAGTGTGGATGAACAACATATCCATGTCCCTAGAAATACAGGTTACTCACCTGTAACAGGAGTTCTAGGAATGGTATATGTTGTTCATCCACACGACCCACCCGGCCTCCCCGGCTTCGACGCACAACCTGGCTTCCAGCGGGCTAGATCTGGCATCAAGGGGCGGAGCCGAGAGTTTCACCACCCGGGTGAGTGGGAGGAGCCAGCTTGAAGACCTTCCGGCAAGATTTAAAGCGGCAAGGAACCTGCCAGAAAGTGTGGATGAACAACATATACCATTCCTAGAACTCCTGTTACAGGTGAGTAACCTGTATTTACTCACCTTCAACAGTAGTTCTAGGAGTGGTATATGTTGTTCATCCACACGAACCCACCCAGTCTCCCCGGCTTCAACGCACAGCCTAAGCTTCCAGTGGGCTAAGATCTGGCATCATGGGGCAGAGCCAAGAGTTATACCACCCAGGTGGGTGGGAGGAGCCAGCTTCAAGACCTTCCAGCAAGATTCTTAAAGGGAAAGGACATGCCAAACAGTGTGGATGAACAACATATACCACTCCTAGAGCTACTGTTACAGGCGAGTAACCTGTTTTTTCTCCTGTTGGCTCTTACTTCTGTGTTTCTGGCAGGGGGAACTGAGGTGGGCTTGGGGACCGCCCTTCTTAAACCACAGCAGACGTCGATGTGGGGACATCAGGGGCTGGTCCCCTGTTGTAGACTGCTAGCTAGAATTGTACCGTGTGGTCCTGGTGCTTGGTGGCTTAGTCCTAATGGTTTTGTCTACTGCAAGAGCTCCTCTCAAAGATCTACTGTTACGGTAAGTTCTTGCATAACTGCACTGTATCATAGAATAGCACAAAGTGGCATGCATCTCAACCCCATACCTTGTAAACTGAGTACAAAGGACCAACATCAGGGACACATCTTAAAAATTCCCTCAGGAAGCTGGCAAAATAAGGGGCTTAATGTAAAATGCATTCAAGGGGCATGGATGCTGTTCACTTGTCTACACTCTGGCAGTTCCACTGGAATGGTTTGATTGGCTGGATGTTTTTAAACTAAGCTTTTCCCACAACCCAGGTGGTATATCCTGACTCCACTCTGTGACATCAGCTCTTTCTTCCTCTGGAAGAATAGGTCCTCCTTTGCAGCTCCTTCTTTGTTTTTGGGTGCACTGTTGCCAGACTTTCTTCAAGTTTTCAAATGCTTCAGTGATTCTCCGGATTCCTTCAACAAGTGATGATGGAGCAGTGGAAGTCAGGATTTAAATTTTGTATGTGGTGCTGGCAGAAGATGTCAGTCACCATCCTGCATGGGCAACACAGCATGACTGCGGGTGGGCTTTGCTTAAACATGCTTTCTGAGTCCCTCGAGGATAGGAAGCTCTGGCTTTCCCTCTGTCAGCCTTCAGAATGGGATCTGAACCCGCCTAAAGGCTGCAAGGAGGTCTTTGCTGCAGCCACGTCGGCTGAACAGCTTGCGACTCTTGAGGCTGAAGTAGCAGCAGCTGCAGTGGATACTTTCTCTGTCTCTGCACTGTTCCCTGGGGCCAGTGTGGCAGGGTCATTCACCAGAGAGTTTCAAGAGAGGTGTCTGGCCCTCATGACATTGGAGGAGAGTCCTAGTCCCTGTGATACTAAGAGCAAGCTCCACCGGTCATGGCACTGGGAGCAATCGAGGTCCTTCTGGTCCCTCAACTTGCCCAATTGCCCAACTGCTCAGTGGCTGTCAAGTGCCCTTGGCTCGGGGGGGGGGGGTGGTTGGGCAGGTCGAGGGCTCTTCACTTTCCCAGTCAAGCCAGTTAGTTTTGACTGCAGTTGAGCAGGCCACTGAGATCTTTCTCAAGCCTGTTGACCAGTTGTTGGCGAGGGAAGGCTCAATCTCACAGACTACGGTGCTCTAGGTCCTTACCCAGAAGGACGTGGTCCATTTGATGTTCCTGTCTGGCCTCGACAGAAGCCGCTTCCACCAGAGGTCAGGTCTTTCACGCCTATGCTGCTGAAAGTGGGCAGGCACATGGTATACAGCAGTGCACTGGAAGGCCCTTCTCGACGTCAACCAGCTGGCCAAGGTCATGGTCGAGGCATTCCTGCTCTCGATCCTGCTTGACCAGGAGGCATCATCATCGACGTTCCTTGTTCTCCTCATCCTCGGGTGAGCAGAGGCACTGCTGTAAGATGCATCAGTGCTACGGGGAACCCCTCTTCCAACAGTGGGCCATAGGGTAGGGCTCTACCCTCTGGACTTTTGGTCTCCTGGCCTTTGCCAGTGGCACCCCTGCTGGTCCATACTACGCAGGTGCGCCCTACAGCTGGTTCTCCACCTCTTCAGGTGGAGCTGCCACCACCACAACTGAAGGTGGACGCTCTGACTAAAGCCTGCTAGGCCTGTTGTCAGTGAGGATCATCCTGGGAGCGGATACCCAGGAGGTCCATAGGAGGCCAAGGGCCATTTTTAAGGAGTCCTCGGACAACTCGGATCTTGAGTATTCATCTACGGTCGAGCAGGCTGCCAAGGTCTTTCTCTTGTGGGATCCACCTCCTCGATCATGGCTCGGTCAAGGAACATTTCAACGAGTATGGCCTGGTGTCTTTCAGAGTGCTTCTCCAACTAATCTCATAGTCCCTGTTGGACCCGCTTGAGCCAGTCCAAAAGAGGGTTAAGTACCCCCTCACAGACATTTTGGACCTGAACAAATCCCCTGGGATTGCCTTCCCTGCAGCTGAGTCTATTTGAGGACTGGTCCTGGAGCTTTGGCAGTATCCAGCATCCTGCCTGGCACCCTCTGCCCACATGGTCTGCAAGTATGTGGTTCCCACATGTTCTCTTCCGGGATTTTCAGATCATGCCTCCTTGGAGGGGTTGATCACAGATTCATTGTTCTGCAAATCGGACAACAGGTGGACATGGACAAGCCTTCGGATAAGCAGTCCCGTAAAATTAATGACATGATTAAAAATGTGTACTCTGCAGCGTCTCTGTGTCTCCCATCACGCTGGCTATGCAGTGATGATAGCCAACTACAGTCACTCCTTGATGGGAGTATTTGATGTAGTGTTCTCTCACCCCCTGTTGAACATCAGTTGGCGGTGCAGCTCATCAGAGACCAGGATCAGTCACTGGCTAAACACCAGCTCCAGACAGCCTGCAACATGGGCAGCTCTTGTGCCCATGCTGTGGCAGCAGCCATCTCCATGCTTTGCAGGGCCTGGCTACATTTGTCCACCTTTACGGAGGATACCCAACACAAGCTAGTCAATGTCCCTTTTTTGAGCACCAATCTATTTGGCCCTGGAGTGGAATGACCACTCACCTGCATTGAGAAGTTCAGTGCCATGCTATATTCTGTGACATCGTGTTAGAAGGACCAGAAAAATAAGCTTAAGAAACAGGCCTTCCAGTATTGGTCCTTTCAGTCACAGCCTCTTCAGCAGCAGCCCAGAAGGGGCAGTTCCAGGCCTGGTGCCCCAAGTCAAGGGGCCAGGGTCCAAAAAAGGGAGGGAGCAGGGGTAGTGGTTCCCTTCTGGCAGCAGCCATTTGTGCCCCAACAAAAGTGTCCAGTGACGAGTTTGGGGACATCGTCCCTTCACCCCTCCTGTCCCTGCCTGCTCCTCCTGGTCGGAGGCTGACTGCATCACTTCTTGCCACATTGGTTTGCTATCACAATGGACAAGTGGATGTTGTATGTAGGGGAGAGAGGATTACCTGAGGACTTTGAGGCTTTTCTGCCTTACCACCTCCACGTGCCTTGAGAGTCCAGGGTGTCCCTGGACACACTGTCCGTCCGAAGGGTGAACATTGCTCAGCTCCTTGCAAAAGGGGCAATAGCCTGTGACCCGGACATCCTGACCAGTCAGGGTTACGTGTCCAGGTACTTTCCGGTCCTAAAACGAATAAGGGGGCTGGTGCCCCATACTGGATTTACACAGTCTGAACCAGTTTATGCAGAAATGCAAGTTCTGAATGGTCACTTTGAATCAGATTATTCCATCACTGGAGCAGAACATGTGATTCTGCTCCCTAGACCTATAGGATGCTTTTTTCCACATTCCTGTCCATCCACCCTACCGCCATTACCTTCAGTTTCGAGTGGAAGGGTCCTGTTCCAGGTCATGCACTTGGCCTCTTCTCAGCACCCAGGGTCTTCACCAAATGCATGGCAGTGTTGGTGGTCCACCTGCAGGGCCTCGGGGTCAGAGCGTACGCCTTCCTGGATGACTGGCCAGTCCATCCAGGGAGGTTGTGGAGTGGTTCAGAGAGCTGGCTCTTCAGACTTGCTGATACTTGGGCCTGTTGGTCCACCTGGACAAGTCTGAACTGGTACTGAAGTAGATGGTCAAGTTCATTGAGGTAGAACTAGATTTCCTGTGGACCAGGGCCCACCTCCCTGCAGACCGGGCACTGGATCTTACCTCCTATGCCTGACCATTTCAGGTTGGGCTTTTGTGCACTGCCCTGGATTTCCTGAGGCTGTACCATCATGGTCTGTTGGGCCCACTGGTGGATGTGCCACCTTTAGTGGTAGTTTGGCCTTTATTGGTCCTAGCACCTACGTACATGGACCAGCCAGTTACGGTGACCTAGCCAATGTGGGATGCCATCCAGTGGTGCCAAATCAGAACACCTGTAGGAAGGAATCTCACTTATCTTCCCAGAAGTGACCGTCATGCTCACGACAGGTGCGTCTCTGGTGGGGGTGGGGACTGCACCTGGGAGACAACAGAGCCCATGGATTCTGGTTACCCTGGTAGTACCATCACCATATAAACCTGCTGGAGCTCTATGCAGTGCATTTGGCTCTAGATGGAATTTGCTCCGCTAATCAGGGTCAGGTCATGCAGGTCCAGATGGACAACACCACATCCATGTTCTTCCTGAACAGGCAGGGCGGATCTTGTTCCCTTCCCTTGTGTCAGGAGGTACTCTGCGCCTGGGCACTTACACACAGCCTGGATGCAGATCTCCTGGCGATTATTGTCGCAGGAGAAAACAGTCAGTTGGTGGATGCTCTCAGCTGGGTGGAAGAGACGTTGCATGAGTGGTCCCTGCATCAGAAGGTGGTTAGCCACCTGTTTTCCCTATGGGCATGCCCTTGGAGGACCTATTTACCTCCTGGGAGAATGCCAGACTGAGGCTGTTTTGTGCCCATCTCCCACGGTCGGGACACTACTAGGGATACCTTCATGAGGTTCTGGACCCCAGGCCTCGACACTTTTACCTCCCTTCCCTTGATTCACAAGGCCGTGGTCAAGGCACGATGATGCTGATAGCTCCAGACTGGCCATGGCAGCTCTGTTACCTGAATCTTCTCAGCCTCAGCAGCAGACCCCATGGAGACTGCTTCGCCACCCAGACTGCTGACCATACAAACAAGGACGGTCCTGCACCTGTACCTTTAGTCCCTGCACCTCACAGCCTGGTTCCTGAGCGGCTAGAGTTCCAGGCCTTGGAACTGTTGGAGGAGGCCTCCATGTTGGGAAGGCTTCCCAAAGAGTCGACTCTCAGATACTGTGCCTTTAAATGGAAGAGATTTTCCATTTGGTGTCAGAGCAAGTGCTTGATCCCTTTGTCTGCCCTGTAGCTAGCATCTTTGACAATCTCTGGTCCTTTCCCAGCTGCGAATGTGGGCAACAGCCCTTAAGGTGCACTTGGCAGCCATTTCTGCTTATGGGCTGGTGCAGACGGCTGCCCAGGAGAAAGTGGTCAGGTGCTTTTTCAAAGGCCTGGACCGCCTTCCCTTCTGGTGCATGAACCACTGCCACCATGGGACTTACAGCTTGTTTTGTCAGTGCTCATGGGCAAGCCTTTCAAGCCAGTGCACAGGTGTGCGATGACACTCTTGTGGAAGATGGCCTTCCTGGTAGCAATTACATCAGCCAGAAGGACTGGGGAGCTCCAGGTGCTTTCAGTGGAGTCTCCTTACCTGGTGTTCCACAGGGACATCATCCTTCGCCCCAACCCAGAGTTCCTTCTGAAGATAATATCGGAGTGTCACCTTAACCAGGTGATTAACTTGCCTGTTTATTTCACCAGCCCATCTTCGGAGGCCGACCGCAGGCTCCATACCCTTTACTTATGGAGGGTGTTTCTTACTACATTGAGCACACAACTGGAGTTCAGGGACAGGATCGTCAGCTGTTTGTCACTTATGCTGAAGCCGTGCCTGGCAGATTGTCAGCAAAGCAGACGATTGCCAGGTGGATCACACTCTGCACCAACCACTGCTATAGGTTGACAGTTAGGGAGCCTCGTGTATGGCTTAGGGCTCATTCCACCAGACATACCACTTCCTCGGTGGCTGCTTCAGGGATGTCCCTATCCAGGAAATCTGCATTGCTGTTACCTGGAAGTTAGCACACACACCTTCATTTCCCACTTCCACATCAACCTTGGGTCACAGTGGGATGCTGGTTTTGGGTCCTCGGTTCAGCAGTCTTTGTTAGAGAGGTAGGGGTGTGTGCCTTGCCCCCTCCTCTTGGAGAACTGCTAGGATTCTGCTAGAGGGTGGATACATAAACCATATCCACACCCCTGGAAAAATAGGTTACTCACCTGTAAGCATAGTTCTAGGAGTGTAATATGGTTCACATCAACACAACCCACCCGACCTCCCCTCTCAAGTGGCACACAGATTCCTGATTCTAGCATGCAAGATCTGACGTCCTGGAGCGGAGTCAGGTGATATACTGCCCGGGTGATGGGAGGAGGTTAGCTTAAAGATGTACAGCCAATCAGACCGTTCCAGTGGAACTGCCAAAGTGTGGATGTGAACCATATGCCATTCCTAGAACTGTGGTTATAGGCGATTAACTTTTTTTTCTGACAAAGCAAAAGTCTGTATCTCAGTTTGCCATCATGTTCTACTTCAATTTCCCACTGCTGCATCAAAGAGAAACCAATTTTAAGAGTGACAGCGAAAAATTTTGAGGCAGCGGAGCCACCGGAATGCCGACTTGGGAGACAAGTGAAGTCCCGGCTCCAGCTTCCTGCCTGAGCTAACCCAAGACCTTGCATCGGGACAGTGGGATGGGCTGCCCCAAAAGTCTGCCAAATTTGATTTTAAAGTTTGGACTCCTCCTCCTGGACCTTTGCCCTGTTTCAGACCAGCCTGTGAGGGGTTTGTGAGGGTGAGCTGCCACCCTCCCCCCACTAATCGCACCACGATGGAGCCGCAGGAACGCCGACTCGGGAGGTATGTGAAGTCTTGCCTCCAGCCTCCTCCCTGAGCCAACCAAGACCTTGCATCGGGACCTTCAGTACTACTTTAAGACTTTATACTAGCAGTCCTCCATGCTGTAGTCCTTTTTCAAAGGACCAAGCTCAAAGGACCATGTTGTTTGTCTGCCTTTAGTCTGCTGGAGTCAGCTGGTCTGTTGGCCACTCTGCACCACACGCTGTCAGACTCGCATTGCGCACACTGCCTCCTGCACTTAATGTATGCATACTACTGTTTTGTATAGGGCTTTATGCTGCCGGTTGGTATGTTTCTGCCTTTATGACCTGGGTCAATTACCTGTTTGTAGCGGTAGTATCTGGTAATATGATACTGCTCTGCACTGCAGTCTGTATTGTTTTATTTTACTGTGATACTTGTAACGTGATTTTGTTAAGTGCTTTTGCTGTTCCCTACTTTCCTTCCTGTTTCCTGCCCTCTTCTGGTAAGTACTTTAGCACTTTTAATAACTTGTGCCTTCTGTTTTAGCTTCACCCTGGGCCCTTTCCCCTGTACTGTATCTCCTCTGTTTATCCTCTTCCCTGCCTCCAGTGCTGCTTTCTGTCTTCTTCTTCCCAAGATTTCTTGGCTTCTGTGTGTACTCCATATATAGGGTCCCCCTATTTTTCACTCTCAAATCTGCCCACACTTAGCTTCCCAACTACCAGACTCTACTCTGGCCTCTTGCCTGCCTATCCCTACGTCTCCCACCCCCTTCTCACTTTCCTTGCCCTCCCACAACTTACTGTTCTCTCCCTACCTCCCTAATACCTACAACTACTCTCACTCCCTTCCCTGTTTCCCTCTCCTCTCTCATTTGCCAATACCTTGTGTCCCTTCCACCCTCATTCCCCCTCTCCTTCTCTCTCTCCTATTCTCACTTCTCCACCTCCTAACAGCAGTGCAAACACCCTTTACTGGAGCCCCCTATCTGTACCTTCCCTACCCTCCCTTTCAGTTCCCATGGTCTGCTCTTCACCCTGTTGCTTCAGTACAAATATCCTAATCTTCCCCATGTCAGTCTTCACCATTCATCACTGGTGGGTATCAGCTGTGAGCACAGCACCCTGCGGGGGCTTTTTTTTTTCAAGAGGGAGGAGCCCACCAACGAGGCTGACACACAGTGTGACCCTCGTGGGCTGGCCAGTAATGGCCGTTGGCTCCTCCTCATTTCTTTTACTTTCGCCGTTCGAGACAGCACCTCACAACTGCTTTGTGGTTTTACCTCTGTGTTAGCAACACCGTACCTTGATTTCAGGGTCGTGTTTCTCGATGTCGTTGACGCTGTTCCTCTCTGCTTCGACTCGGTTCTGCCATCCAAGTTACTCAACGCCGTCTCTGGAATCCCGGTAAAGTCTTCCCTGTTTTTTTTTTTTTTTTAACCTGAATGGCGTCGAGTCTGCACTGTGTTTGTAATTTTAGTTTTCCACCCGCATTATGCCTTTTTCATGGGACAAAAAGCGCTTTTCTAAGGCAGGACGGCCCCGATGCATCTGTGTCCCCGCGGCTGGCATTTTTCTGTTATGGACCAGCATGCTGTTTGCCTTTCCTACCTTGGACCCCAGCACGATATGGATCACTGCGACACATGCTTCTAGATGGACCACCGTGATTCTTGGTACCTCGTGTTTAAAGTCGGAAAGGCTCCGGCTGACTTTGGGGCGTCATCGTTCGTGTCGGTCCAAGCTTTAGGTCTCTTAGCCCTTCCTCCGGGTCCCCTCCCAGGCCTATACAGTCCGGTGAGGAGGTCTTTTCCTCTTCCAGCATTGCCATGGAGGAGACCTCTACCATGGTGCCGGAGGGACGTTCCGGTTTCACCCGGAGCCAGACTGGGAGCACCGCTCTGGCAGTCACCTCCACGGAGGTGCAGGCTTCCCGTTATCGGGGCTCACGGTCACTGAGCCCGATGCTGGGGTGTTCCTTGGTGCTGCCCGCTGGTGCCGTCTCTGATCCAGGAGCCGTTCATGGCCCCGGTGATTTAGACGGTGCTGTGAGTACCACCAGGCCTGCTAGCAGGAGAGCCCCCTGGGGTCGCCAGGCTGGAGGTCTTTTGGATCTGCTCCTCTCCGGAGCTGGATGATCAACAGGCTGATCCAGACTGGCGAAAAGACTCCTCGGAGTTGGGCTCTCTGGGGCCCAGGACCGTTGCGCCCTCCCATGTGCCCCCTCCCACAGCTCCAGTGACTATGGTTGGTGCCAGGGGCGCAGTGCAGGATAGCAGTCCCGGGGCTGAGGGTGTGGTGGTCCAGGCATTGGGGAAGGGGTCGGCTGCCATCCCCGGTGCCATCCCCCTTCCTAATGCTGGGACTGGGACCTCCTCTTCTGTGACCCTCCTTGGAGGGGGCCTGTTTAATTGGAGGGCTCCACGACACAGGGTGCAAGGAAGAGGTCTTCCTCGGAGTTGGTGAGGTTGAGGGGACGGGACGAGGAGCTGCGGTGCTCCTCTGTAGTCCTTCAGGGCTCAAGGAGGAGCCACAGTGCTGAGCCCAAGTTTTCTCCCTCGTCCCCTTTGAGGGAGTCCTCATTGGGTGGGGTTGGGTTCCACCCTTTTGGACTCATGCGGCACCGGTCCCCTCATAGGGATGCTTCCTCTGTAGGGCTCAGTCCAGACCACTTTGGGCTTTTTCAGCAGCCATTGACAGAGCAGACCTGCAGATCCCATGGTCGTCTGGGATTGCCTGCTAGGTCTCCTAGCCCTAGCAGAGGTGCTTCACTTGCTGTGATGAGTTTTCTCCTTACCTCTGTGTCCAGCCCCTCTTCTCCCAGGTCATGTGGGTCCTTCAGGACTTTTGACCTGGGAACAGTTCAGATCCCAGGGTGTGGATTTCCCCCACTGTTAGAGGTATGGCAAGCAGGTCTTTCGCCTGTCTGCCCCACTGCAGCAGGAGTCTGAATCATCAGGTTCCTCGATCTCCTCGTCTTCCTCTGTCGAGGAAGAGGAGACTTCTGTCCACCTGTCCTTGGACGCTGATCAGACATGGTATCAGTGCTTCCTTGCGTGGCTGTTCGAGGACTTGCACATTTCCTATATTGCTTGACGCAATACCGAGCGTACCACATGAGCCTTCTTAGGCAAGTACAGTGTGGATCACTTGGTGGTCCCGTCTTGGCCTATTCCTTTCCAGGAGGCGTCATACAGCACCTGGCAGCGTCCATCTGCCCCAGCTCCAGCCCCGCTGGACTGCTAGCATCGGTACTGCATACCGCAGAGGTCTCCAGATTCATTGTCGCATTCCCCTGTGGGATTGACATGACTGGATACCCCTACCGGGCATAGACATCCGATCCGCAACTGTACCCCAGATCTGGACTCTGCGGAGTTCGACTTCCTGGGGCGGAGAGTCTTTCCATGGGGCAGATGCTTTTGCATTGCATCACATCAGGCACACCACGCTGCCTATAACAGGCACCTGATGGCGCGTTGGTCAGGTACTGCATCGCTGCCTCATTCTGGAGGCAACCAGGCAGGCCATGGCCCTCTCCACATAGGCCTGGAGTTAGCAAGGCATCAGATAAGGGCATCTTATGATGCCAGTGAGGTCTTTTCAAGACTTGTGGGGACAGTGATCTGCATCAGGCGGATGGTGTGGCTCGCCTATCTCGGTTATCACCCCTGGCCCGGCGAGGGTGATTGCCTCCACATTCTGGGGACCCGCCTTTTCTCCACAGGGTGAGGTGAGAACTGCAGGGTGCCTTCCTTCCCCAGGGAATGGGGGACCCTGCCTCACCTTGACCAGTCTCAGGCCTAGCTGGTCTGTAATGGGTCTTCTCCTCCTGTGTTTTTTCCCCACAGGAGGCTGAGGTTCATCTGTTCCTCAGGGAGTGCTGAACCCTCTCGGGGGCTTGGTACTCACCCACCAGTGATGAATGGTAAAAACTGACACTGAGAAGATATGAAAATTACGTACCTACCGTAATTCTTGATCTTTCAGTGTATCTTCATTCATCACTGAATCCTGCCTATCTTCCACTCAGAAGGCCTCAGTCCCTGGGCAGTCCTCCACCCTGCTAGCTGTCCTCCCTAGGTCCAGTGGGGGACCTCTTGCCTTCTGGCATCCCTAGGACCCATATCTCCCAATTTGGGGGGAGGGGTCTCTATGGGAGGTGAGCCGGTAGGCCATTCCTTGGGAAATCTTGGGGGACTCCAGGCAGGCCTTTTCCTTCTGCCTCGAAGGAACCTCAGGGACTGGTGCACCACCCTCTCAGTGTGCCGGCTCCTCAGGGAGGCCCTTGGATTGGGGTGGGGTCGAGGGGGCAGCGATTCACCCCTTTCACTTCCCTCTCTATCACTTTCTTCTACCCCTTCAATCTCCCTCCACCTGGGGGGGGGAGATGTTGAACAGGTGGAGACCTCACTGCCCCTCCCCCAACTCTGTGGGTTCTCCTCTTTGGCTTTGGGGGGTCTCCCATCCAGGGGAAGTCCCCCCTGGTTCAAATGGGGGGGAGGGGGGCCTTCCCAATCACCCTTATAGATAATGGAGTTAGAGCTGCTAGTTGCACTCTATGCAACTGTTCTTAAGCCTGCTTACCTCTGGAAGCACTCTCGGTCTCTTTTCTGGGCTGATTGATCGGGTCTTGTTGGGTCCCTCCTCTCCTCCCTTTTTCCTCCTTATCTCTGCATCTTCCTGCCTTTCTTCTTATTTCCTTTCCTGTTTTCTCTGTTCATCCAGGGACTGGGGCCTTATGGCCCATGTCCTCCAAATTCTACCATCCTCCATCCTGCGGCCGGCCTATTCCTTTTTCAATTTATATCTTTTCCTTTTGCTATCACTCAGACTCCCTTGCTCCGCCCTCAGTTTTTTTTTCTATTCTCTTTTCTTCTGTCTCTCCGGCGTCCAGAACTGAGGTGGAGGAGGAGTCAACAGCCGTTACTGGCCAGCCCATGAGCGTCACACTGTGTGTCGACCTCGTGGATGGATCCGGCTCCTCCCCCTTGGGGGGGAGCTCCCACGGGGTGCTGCACTCATGGCTGACACCCACCAGTGATGAATGATGAAGATACACTGGAAGATCAAGAATTATGGTAGGTATGTAATTTTCATATAGTTAATGGCTTCCTCTTTTTCCCCATAGGGAAATCATAGCGTAATTTGCTGTTATAAAGGAACGTTTACAATGGCAAACATGCGCACGGTCTCCCTGACTTTGCACATGCGCCTGCTACCGTTTTCTGTACTTCTGACTGCCAGGGCCGACCGCTCTCCACCTGCCTTCAGGTTCTCACTGAAACAAATCGCTGCCAGTGCAACTTGGTGGTAAGTTGCTCCACGGTCATAGGCTAACCATGACATATTGCACCTTGGTCACTTGGTAGAAACTTGTACTACCAAGTGTTTCTGTTTCTGTCTAACATGTGCATATTTAGAAAAATGTGATGAGCTGTATATACCTGTCCGCGATCCAACTAGCCTAGGGGGTGTATACGACAATGTTATAAGTTATATTATGACCAATCCAGTCCTTGAGCTATGCTCCACTCCTATGTATGATGACCTGTATATATCTGTCAGTTGAACTAGCTAGTCTAGAGTGTATAATCTGAAATGTGTTTACTACTGTATGTTTCCCCTAGGTCAAATGATGTATTTCCCACATGTTTGTTTACTGTGACAAAAAACTGTACTCTCTTTGCCATGTCTCCTTGACTGTTGTTCCTCATGTTGTACTCTCCCGGGTAGTTCCTGAAAATAGGCATAATACTTGTCTAGTGTACTTACCCGGTAAACAAAAGCTAAATAAATAAATAAATAGTTTATTTCTTCAAAACAAATGGCTTTTCAGGGAAAATGGATGTTTAAACACAGCACATCAAACCTGCCGAAAATGAAACTGCACATAGCGGGGCCACACCGGGACAGCACGTGTGGAAACCCTATTTTATATAATTGCTGTGGCAAAAAATAGAAACCCAGCAATTATATAAAATAAAAATATGGTGGCATGTGTAAACTTGATTTTACACACACCCTTATTATGGGATACTTTTCATAAACCCTCGGGGTTTATGTAGCATCCCACAACTTCAGTGTGTGTAAAATCTGCGCTACACACTCCACCCCATACTTTATTCTCTATATAATAACTGGGTAGCGTTTTTTCCCATAGAGAAAGGTGTTTATAATTTGCCGTTATAAAGGAGTGTTTATAATGGCAAACGTGCCGCTTCTCTATGGGGAAAAACATGAGCCACCAACTCTTCCTCGCGACCACTGCAGCTGTTTCTTCTTCCCACATTTTGAAACCTCTCCTAGAAACACTGCCTCGCGACCACTCAGTCTTGGCTGTGCGCAAAACTGAAACCTCTCGCACTCACCTGACAGCCGACACTCGAGTAACACTTCACCACAGCCATTGTTTGACCTAACAGAAATACAAGGCTGCACTTCCCACACAGTTCCTAACTACTCTCACTCTCCGATACTCTTTACCCGCCCCTCTGCAGGTCACATGATACTGTTGCTCCAGTAATGAGGCTCTCCTAACAACCCTGACAACCTAGCAACAGACTTTTCTTTCGTAGTTTGACTTTTTTTTTTGAAGTTTCAGTAGTGCAATTGTTGGGATGTTATGCTGCATGTTGATATGTTATCCTGCTTTTTTCCTGTTAAGCTTTCTCCAAAATAACTTTGACAAACATTCTGAAGTAAGCCTGTTCATTGTAGTAAGAATGATGAAGCCTGATGCACACATATTTTATATAACTGTGAGGTGAAAAAACACAACCCAGCAATTATATTAAATAAAATATGGGTCAGTGTGTGTAAATTTGAAGTTTACACAGACCCTTGGGGTTCGATGTTGTCATAAACCCTCGAGCTCGGTCCTCTGGGTTTATGTAGCATTCATCCTCGGTGTGTGTAAACTTCATTACACACACTGACCCATACTTTATTCTCTATTTTTTGCTTTCCCCATCCATATGTTTCTCTGCAGTCCCTCTCCTATCTCACGGTTTGGACATCTGTACTTTCCTTAACTACATTCCTTCCACCAAGTTTATTTGTCCCGTCCCCCTCCATCCAATCTCTCACCTACCATCTTTGCCCTCTCTCCTCTTGCCATGGCTCCTATCATCCCATTGGTATTTCTCCTCCCTCACTTGTCTTCCCCCCTGGCCTTGCCAGATGACCTCCATCTCTATCCCCATGTGCCTGTCCCCCGAAGACACCCCCATTACTCCCTACACTCTTAACACCCACCCCTTTTCTCCCCCTTCCTCTATCCTCCCTCCCTGCATTACCCATGCACTCCACCCAGGCTTTGTCTTCTTACTCCCTCAATCTTGAGCTCCTTCACCGGCTTTGCTTCCCATCTCTTCCTCCACCCCGACCTCAACCCGCTGTTCGTTTTAGAGCGCAAAAGTCTCACGACTACCTCCTCATCCTCTTTCTTCTCCTCCTCCTCCTCCCTTATGGCAGGGGATATTCAATCCAACCCTGGCCCATCTGCACCCCCTCTCCATAACCCAAAGGTCTTTAACTTTTTCACCTTAATGCAAGGAGTCTGCTCCCTAAGCTTGACTCCCTTAAGATCTGGATCTCCCAACACTCCCCGACTTACTGTGCATTTCCGAAACCTGGCTGTCCTTCAGAATTTGACTCTGTCATCCCTCCCAGATTTCCATCTCTTTCGACAGGACCGTGGCAAACAAGGTGGCAAGGTAGCCATCTACATCCGACATAATCTATCCTATACCATCTCTCTCTGTGAATACTTCTCCTCCTGTCATGAGCTCCTTCTAGTCAATCTCAAGTTCTCCTCTTCCCTTACCATCTTTGTTGGTGTCTTGTACGTGTCTCTCAAAATCTGTTCTCCCTCTCTTGTTGACAGCCCTCAAGCCCATTATTGACAAGATAGAGTCCCCGAACCTCTCACAACTAATCAAGGAACCCACTTGGCTTAACCACCTCTCCGTCAACCACTCTCTCCTGGACTAGGTGCTCTGCTGTTATCCTCACCGCATAGTTGCTGCTGGTACTCTCCTCGATGTCTTCAGCGACCACTATATGACATATTGTGTCATGAAGGTGCATCATTCACACTCTCCACCCAAGTACCTCTGGCTTAGGTCCCTTAGATCTCACAGATGCCCTCCTACAAGATCTCATCTTCTCTGACTGGTCTCATCTACTCTGCCCCTTATATGGATTCTGGTCTCTCCCTCTTCTGCTCTATCCCAAACAAGGTCTGGAACACTTATGCTCCCTCTAAGAAGATGCAGGGTCAGATGCTCCAAGCATCCTTGGATATCAGCTAACATCATCCAGCTATGCAAGTCCCAAGATCTTGCGTGGGCACTCTACAAATTTTCCTCTTCCTCTATGACTCCTCTACAGGTCCCTCAGAAACCCTTGTACAAAGGCTATTAAAGCAGGGAAAGCCAGTATTTTAAATCTACCTCAACACATCTTAAACTCTCCAAATTCTGGAGAGTTCTCCACCCTGTTTGACCCCCAAATCCCCACCCAACTCTACTGGTTGATGGTCGCCAGTCTCTGACCCTCCTCTGTGGCTTCTATTCTCAACTTCTTCTTACTACGTGTTGTCTTCCCACTTACCCAGCCTCTGAGTCCCCTGCCCTCCTACTCCCCTCCCATCTAAGGGCTTCTGCTTCTTTCCAGTCTCAGAGCAAGAAGTTCTCCTTGTCCTGTATTTGCTCAGTCCCTCCAGAACTAGCCCTGATGGCCTTGACCCCAAACTTCGTCCCTCTACTCATGCCATTGCTCTACCACTCTCCCATATACTGAACCTCTCATTCACATTTGTCACCGTTCCTCAGGCATAGAAAGTTACCAAGGTGCCCCCCCCCTCACAAAGGGGGTGTGACCCCTCTGCTCGTGGCAACTATGGACTGATCTCTCTCCTCCCCTCCTTGGTAAAACTACAAGATTCTCTTGTATTTACTAGACTTACTGATTACCTTAACTCCTCTGACTTTCTATCCCCTTTTCAATCCGGCTTTAGAAAGAATCATTCTACCATTTCTTCCCCACTCCATGTCAGTGACTCCATACTCAAAGGTGTGGACCAGGACCACATCATTGCAATTATTTTCACTGACCTCGCAAAAGCTTTCGATTCAGTATCTCATTCACTTCTCCTAACCAGACTTCTCTCTGCTGATCTATCAGCCCAGGTTGTGAACTGGTTTTGGTCTTACCTCACGAGCCATATGCAGTGTGCTCAGGCAGGAGGCATCTTGTGCCCCCTTCCCATTCTGTCAGGAGTCTCTCAAGGCTCCATACTGGGTCCTATCCTCCTTTGTCTTTTTGAATGACCTTGTATCTGTCTGTGTCTCCTCCCATATCCATATGTACACCAATGACATGGTCATCTATGCCTCTGGACCCTCAACCCTGGCTGTGGAGGCCTTGCTTCAAAGTGACTTCTTTAGGAAGCTGCGTTTGTTCCAGGCCAACCAGCTTAAGGTAAACACAAAGAAGACTGTGTCCATGACTTTCGGTACCGCACAGAAAGTTGCCAGGCTCTCCACCCACCCCACCCCCACTCTTGATGGCACCACACTCGACGTTGTTCTACTACCTTCAAATACCATGGCATCTGGTTGGACAGCAGACTTGATTTCTCTGCCCATATTGACTGTAATCACGCCAAACTCCGTCTCAAACTTGGTGCCATGTATCGGAACAAGGTCTGCCTCTCCCCTCGTGTCCACCGCAAGCTGCTTACTAAAATGATCCTCCCAGTCTTAGACTATGTTGCTGTGGTCTTTGGATCTGTCCCTTCCTCATCCCTCTCCAGATTTGACTCCTTCTTTTTTTTTAAAACTTTGTATTTATTATTTTCATATAAAAATGCAAATATAAGCATTAACTCTGAGTTAATCAGTAGAATACAGACATCATATGTCAGCCATTCAGATCATATTAATCTCTCCTCTGGTGTTACTTCAAGTTGGGGAATAAAGAAAGATAAAGTTACATTCATTACCAGTTTAACAGAAGTGGTCTGCAAGCCGTCAAACTATGGATATGTAGGTAGGAAAATGAACTGTATGATTTCATTCTGACAAAAAAAACTGCCCACCTGTGGAAAGTGGTAATATCCCTTAAACATAGTAAGATGCCAATGAACATAAAAGATCCAGGCTTAAACCCCCTTCTTTCTCCATACTGTATGTTGATTAGGCTACTACCTCTCACCCACAATATGAGAGGGTTCTTTATATTTTTATAAAACAAGTTAAATTGACTGAATGACAACATTTAAACAGTAAAGCACTGAAATCTGGATGCAGTAGACAGATTTTTAGGAGTAAATATTATAAAATAACAGACTTCATGCTATAGAAAGCATCAGGAGACTATACAACTGTGCCTAGTCCTAGAATCCGTGATGGGAGATACTGGGTGCTCCAAGGGAGAACTGCATGGAAGGTGTCTGTGGGGTAGAAACAATTCACCATCTTGGGAGATATTTCTGATAGAGTTCAAGGAATGTTTATGAAGCGTGCTGGAGTCCATCAAACGAAAACTGTGTAGGATGTCGCCAGTAGTAACAAACAAACAATAAATGTCCCCTGTCCCTTAAACACCCTTCTCCCAACTATATCTTGAACAGTGCCAAAACAACAGGGTCACTAGCTCATAGACAGACCTTCCCTGAGCACAGTTTGAATGTTAGTCTTCATCTTCTGTACTCACAGCCTGTCTCTGGCCAAACTCCTTTTCTGCCCATTTAACGGCTGCAGTAGGATATGTAAACTGAAATATTTTGCCTCCATATTGGATTCGGATCCTGGCTGGAAGGAGAAATGAGTGGACCACACCAAGGGCCCAGAGTTTGACTGACACCATCAAATTGCTTCCTCCTCATCCTTGTCATGTATCTGTCTGGAAAAATCTGTATTTGTTTACCCTCAGATTGTAGCGGTGAGTTAATTCTGGCAGCTTGAAGAAGGGAATCCATGGTAGCCATGCTGTCCATGATGGTGAGAACTGTCCTGCTATAATCCGGGGTACTAGGTTTGGCTCGAAGGTTAACGCGGCAAACAGTTTTAAGAGTAAGTTTTGTTTCGATATGGAGGTGATGTGTAAGTCAATTTGAAATAAAGAAGGTGATGTTCTCTCCTTCTGCTTGCTCCAATAACCCCACTGTTCTGATATGGGAGGACTGCATTTGATTTTCAAAATTCTCCATCCTGTTTTGAGAAGGTTCATACTAAGGAGATAAGAGCAGACAAGGCGGCATGCCGCTTCTGCCACATTATCCATAATAGGTCAAAATGTTTCTTTCTGAGATACAAGTGTCTAGTCTCCTTTTAAACTGTTTTGTCCTTACTGATAATTATTTCAATTGATAGTTTGTTCCACGGGGTAACCACGCTCTGTGTGAAGAAAGACCTTCTATTAGTGTTGCTCAGATAGTGCTTTTGTGGATCCTACCACTATCTGTCAGATAATGCTGGTATCCTACCTTGGATCCTGCTAGAAATCCTACCAAAGACAGATGTAGGAACCAGGGTCAGATACTGATGGATCCTAGTTAGTATCCAGGTATCCTAGTTAGGATCCAGGGATCCTAGGTCAAATAATTAGGATCCGGGGTCAGGCAGCGATGGATCCTAGGTCAGATAGTTAGGATCCGGGGTCAGATAGTGATGGATCCTAGGTCAGATCCAGGGATCCTAGGTCAGATAGTTGGGATCAGAGCTGGATCCTAAAAGGTAGGATCCATGGTCAGATAGTACTACTATCCTACCACAGTAGCTATCTGGCCAAATGAGAGGTATCTGTTTGTATCCTAATTTCTAGGATATTATCTGAGCAACACTACCTTCTACTGTTGGTTCTGAACCTTTTAGGTCTGAGCTGTAATGGATGTCCCCTGGTGCTTAAGTTATCAATTTTAAATTCCAAATGTAATTTGTTCAACAGATAACTATCTTGCATGATATCATAACTAAGGCCCTGATTTTTCCACAATTCCTCAGTTGTGGGGATTTCTGCAGAATTTAGTGTAAACCACGGAATATCATTCCATGGTTTCCATGAACTGCGGAATATTATTCCGTGGTTTACATGAACTGCGGAATATTATTCCGCGGTTTACATGAACTGTGGAATATTATTTCGCACTTTACATGAACTGCGGAATATTATTTTGCAGTTTACATGAACTGTGGAATATTATTCTGCAGTTCATACTGAAAAGTCACTATGTAGTCAGCACGCGGTGCAGTGGTACGAGAACAAGCCTGGAAAGTTGAAGTGCCAGCATGGGGTGGAGGGGGAACTGAGCATCCTATGACTGCTTTCCTCCAGGAAAAGGGGGGCCCTGTTCTTTAACCCTTATGGTAGCTCAAAATGGGTTGCAGGACTGACTGTGTTTGGTAGGTGTGTCAGACGCTCAGCTGCATGGCCCCAACATCATTGCACTACATGCCTCCTGGGAGAAAGTGGAGGTTCCGCCACCACACAATGACATCCACTCCCACGTTGCAGACCCCGCACCACCGACCAAGCTCTTGCCCCCATTCTACCATTCAGTCTCCATCGGGGGAAAGGACCACAGGCAGCCCCGCCCCTGGAGCATAATCAGGGGGTGTTTGGGAGTAAGGTAAGTCCCGGTGTGTGTGGTGGGGCTGAACATGTGTAGATTAGACGATGAAGCATATTAAATAAATAAAAAGAAGAGTCAGTTTAAACTGTGAGTAAAACAAATCTGCAGTTTACATTGACTGTGACCAAGGAAAATTATTCCATGGCTGATATATAAACTGTGTTTATTCCATGGATCATATAAACCCCAGAAAACTATTCTGTGGTTTATATTAAACTCTGCAGAATGCTTTTTGGAATTCTGTGGAATTTAAAAACAAAAATCTGAAAAGCATTTTGGAACAGCCCCTGCTCATTAGTTTGTCTGCTAAGGCTTTACCTTAAAAATCAAAACAGGTAAATCTTCCCCCATCCTGCTCAGCACCACCACCCTCCCTACCCCACCTTGAGACCCTCCTTGACTCCCTTTATTTGAAGTAGAAATATTTTCATCAGGTCCCATACTGTGCAGCAATCCTTATCCTTCTAATTTCACCGCTGGTCCGGAATTCTGTTTTCTTGTCCTGGGTGTGCTTTGAGCACAGCCACACAAAGCACTACTGGAATGAGAAAATGGCATTCTGGCTTAGTGGGAAAACTAGAAGGATGTTCCCCAGGATGCATCTGGAATCGAGCAGTAGCCTGCTCAGTATGCCTTCCTGGTTAAACGCTTAAGTAAGTAAATAAATAAATAAAATGAGGATCGCTTTGCAGTGTGGTAGCCACTAAAAATATTACTTATTCAAACTTGGTGGCCCTGTTTACTCTCAGGCTGGGGTGGGGAGGATGAGGGGGCTGAGACGGATGGGCTGGTTTGTTTACTTTCTAATACTAAGAACTCAGGAGTTGATTGACAACCTTCTCTGGTTTGTAGGTCCAAGTTCAAAAATTAACATTTTCCCCTACCTTGTTGCTGCTTGGGGGGGGGGGTCTCTGACTACTACTGAAGCCCCCAACTGCCGCCGCTGAATTTCCACAGAAATAAGAACCTAATGCCATAGAAGTTTTGTGGCAACAGGAGGACTTGCTGCAGAATTTAGGCCCAAACTGCCGCAGAAAAATCAGGACCTTGATCATAACAGTAGGCCCCTCTTATCCTTCTAGTGTCCAATGACATTAGGTTTAGGTTTTGTAGTCGTTCATTCTGTGTTTTTTTTTTTTTTTTTTGGGGGTTTGTCATCTTTATCACCTACTGTCTCAGTCTCTGTCTGGTGGGGACACTCGGTTGAATCTCTGCTGCCCGCCTGAAGCCCCTGACCTTTGCACTCTCTGGTACTCCCTCAATCCTCCAACCTCCTCTGGCCGCACAACCTCCTGGCTCTGAGCCCCGGGAGGGACCACCAACTGTTCCGTCCTCTCCAATCTAGTGGAGGAGAGGGCAACAAGGAGCATGGTTCGGCTGGCCCGGCACTGGGCATGGGGCCCCGCCACCGATCTCCACCATCGCTTACCAAGACAGTAGGAGTTTTTCTTGTATTTTTCCTCCCTGCAGGATGCATTGTGCTATGGCGTCCTGCACGGCGCATCTGCTGCTGGTACCTGCCGATATCCTGCCCCCTTTCTGCAGCCCGATGTCTATGCTGCCCCTGGTCTCCACCACAGGCCGCTACTGTGTTGGGCACTCTGAGAAATCCACCCTGAGAGAGGAGAGCAGTCTTCTGGACACTTGCTTCTCTCCCTCCCCCGATGGCCCAAGTCCGTTCCTGAACCCTGGTTGCTGGCGTGGTGCCCAGTGCCTCAACCCTCAGTGCCACCTGGCTGGCCGTCCATTGTAGGTTAAGGTCCTTATATTATGGATCATTTTAGTAGCTTGTTTTTGGATTTTTTCTAACATTTCCAAAGTCCCCTTAATTGCTACTCCCCATGCTTGGCTACCCGTAATCAAGCAGTGGTCTAACATAAGATCTGTACAGTGGCATTGTTACTTTTTCGCCTCTACTTCTAAAGTTTCTTTTTATTGACCATGATATTCTCTTAGCCTTGCCTATTTGTGCGTTACAGTGTGTGGCATAAGTTAATTTGTCTGTTATTGTTGTTCCTAAATTTCTTCATTTGTTATTCATACTGCCAACCATTTAGATAGTATATGCATTCATTATTGTGTTGTTCTAGATGCACAATACAGCACTTGTGTTGAATCTCATCCTCCAAGTGTTGATCCAGTTAGATATCCTGTCTGAGTCCCTTTGGAGTATGTCTATATCTTGTGTTTTTATTGCCCTTGCTAATTTTGTGTTGTTAGCATATTTAGCCAGCTTGTTTTCTGTTTACCCATATCTGACATAAACAGCTGAAACAATATCTGTCCAAGGACTGAGCCTTGGGAGACTTCACTCGTTACTGGCATTTTATCAGATAGGTAGCCATTGATGCCGAGTCTCTTGACTCCTACTTCTCAGCCAGCTCCCAATCCAGTTAATAATTCTCTGGTCCACCAAGATGTCTATCAGTTTCTGTATTATGGCCTTGTGTAGGACTTTATCAAATGCCTTAGCCAGGTACAAGAATATACAATCAGTGGATGTACCTGTGTCTAGTGACGGTGATATTTTCTCATAAAAACACAACAGGTTTGTCAAGCACGATCTGCCCGCCATGAATCAGTGTTGTTCACTATCTTTGAGATTATGTTTATCTATATGCTGATTGATTATAGCCTTGAGGATGGACTCCATAATCTTCCCTGGCACCGAGGTTAAGCTAATAGATCTGTAATTTGTTTAATCAGATGTACTTCCATTTTTACGGCTGTGGGCGGAGCCTACAGCTATTTTGCCTTCGGGTGCTTCAAAACTGCCAACTGTGGCACACTTCCATTGGACGTTTGGAAGTATCCTTCTGAAAGGCCAACAGAGCTGGGACCACTTGGCCATGGTCAGCCGCTACAGAGTAACAGTCGCACTATTTTGGCAGTTACTTCTGCATTCTGCTGGTGCCACCATCTTGGGAATGGCAGAATGCCATTCACCGCAACTACACATGCGTGAATGCCGCACATGCACAGTTGGCGTCGCTGACATCATCTTGCAGATGACACACTGTGGCGCTCGCTGTCCAGAGCTCCGCAGGCTCACCACAGCCATATCGGCTCTGGCTAGAACTTGATATGGGTAGGGACAACTATGGCTGACAGCCAGTCAGCGGGGATCTCATTGTTAAATAATGCTCTTAAGCGCAGTAGTCTTAATGGAGTGGCCATTTGAGGTGCTAATAATTTTAGCATGTTTGATGATACGTTGCCTGGTCTTGCAGAGTTTCTTTTTTGGGCCTTTTAAGTTTTGTAATAATACAGTTCTTGCTGATCTGTAACACTGTTGTAGCATTTACTATTATTTCTCCCACATAAGGGTCATTTGGTGTGAATACAGTTCCAAAGTATGTGTTAAAGATGGCAGCATTTGTTTTGGGTCATCAATCTGTTGTTTGATATTATAGTGCATAGTCCACTATTTTGTTTTTGCAGAAATTGACATAGCTGTAGAACATTTTCACTTTGCTTGCATTTTGTGCTAGTCCTATCTCCATTTTCTGTTTGCTTTTTTATCTTATTTTTACATTGTTTTTGAGCTTTTAAATAGATTTCCCAGTTTTCTTCAGTTTTGTTTGTAATATGTTTATCATACAGCCAACGTTTTTTCTTTATTAGTGTTTTAATACCTTTATTGAGCCATTTTGTGTTTTTCCCCTGTTGTATTTTTCAATTTCTCAATATGTTTATCACATATTGTGATGATGTTTTTTAATTATGTCCCACATGAGTGAGACGGATTTATTGCTTAGTTCTCTTTCCCAGTTTATCTTGGAGAGATCTTCTTGAATTGTTGTGTGGTTTGCTGTGTTAAAGTTGTAAATTTCTCTGCATCCTTTATTTATTTGGATGTATTCCTGGAGTTTAAAGATATCTAGGATATTTTCTTCTCTAGTCGGGGTTGTAATATGTTGTTTTAGCCCTAGTTGTACAGTAGTGTTTATAAATGCAATGCTATTGGATTTTGTAGCTGTTATATTATCCCATTTTATGTCACTAAAGTTTGTCTACTAAGAAGACCACATGTCCAAGTTTGCAGGCCCTTTCTAGTTTGCAGTTTATTTTCTCTACTATCTCAGTTTCATTATTTGGGGGTCTATAGCATAAGCCTATTAGAATACTGGATTTTCTTGCTGTTTTGATTTTGATCCATAATGATTCTGTATTACTATGTTCTAACCCCAGGAATCCTCAAATATTCCTTCTTGCAGTGCTCCTTTAAGCCAGCACTGCCCCGGAGCCAAATGGAATGCTATGCTAATGATGGAATCTTTAGCTCGTACATCCAGTTCAAAAACTGCCCAGTATAGCTGCCTACATTCTAACCTCAAATTTCTTCTCTCCGCTGCAAAAATTAGACACTCTGGAGATGATCTCTCTATCAAGAGTGATTCCTAAAGTGCATTGAACAAAAAAAAGTAAGTATTTTTGTTTAATTTTTTCATTTACTGCCTAGTGTAATTGTATTTTAGCTTTTTACCTCATAGTTTGAATTTAACGTTACTTTTTCCGGTTCCTCGTGGTTCCTGTGAACCAAAAGGCAACCAATTCTTTTCTCTCCTGAATCGGAACCTGTTTTAAAGGGTTCCGATTATATTTTCTGTGTTTTTCTTTAAAATTTATTGTTTTTGAACCGATTTTTCTCGGTTCCCTGAGCTGTTTCTCGGTTCCAGATCCGACCAGAACCAATAGATTTGGATTTTTCTTGGTTGCTGAACCGACCGCAGATATTTAACTTGACTGTATTTTTGTCGGTTCCTGATTCCTATTTTCTTTAAAATGTCATGTAAACCTAAAAAAAGAAAACAGGACCTCCTGGGTTTAAAAATTGTTTGAAGTGGCCTGAAGTGTTTGCTAAGGCAGACAAACATGATTTATGTTTGCTCTGCCTTGGTCAACAGCATTTTTCTGCTGACTTTGAGATATGCAAGTCTTTCCCTGGAAAAACAGTGGAAAAACTTAAAAGGAAAGGCTAAAAAGAAAACTGGAAGAGGGGTCCATTTGCTCTAACCAGTCCACCCCCTCTAACTCCTTGGCTGTTTCTTCCAGAGCCTCAAAAACCACCCCTGAGATGGATGAGGGCTCTAGCAAGAGAGGCAGTGTACTGGCTGACTCTCCAGTGCCTGCCAAAAAACTCAAGAAGACAAAGCACACTGAAACCCCCGGCTGAAAAGCCTCAACGGGTCCCCTCAGGTGCCTGTACCTGCTCCTTCGCCTGCTGAGCTAACCCAGGCTCTGGCCTTACTACAAATGCTGCAGGGCTTACTACACCCTAAGCAGCCTGTGGTCCTCAGGTTGAATAAAAAAAACTATTTTTGTACCTCCTTTATCTACTGACACAGTGGAATTTTAGGAGGATGATCAGGTAGAGGAGGGTATCGAACCCGAGGTCTCGCCAGAACAGGACTTTGGCTCTCCTCCAAGACCCACAGAGGACTTTTCATCCCATTTTCCTTTGTCAGGAAAGTGGTGGAATCTGCAGAAGCGATCCAGGATGAGGAAGAAGCCCAGTATATGGAGCTTATCTGGCTGACACCCACTAGAAGGCTTCTTCTGTCCTATGTATAAGTTTTTTAAGAAAGATGTCTTGGAAATTCTTAAGACTCCAAACACTGTCACACCCACTGATAAAATTGTGATTAAAAAATACCAGTTTTGAGAGGTCGGAGCTGAGTTTTTATTTATTCACCCTGACCACCAAGGGATTGTACAGCAGGCTGCCTGTTAAAAGGCAAAAACTCCCTTGTCCTGTCACCCCCCTAAGAAGGACTCGAGAAAAATAGATAGCACGGCTAAAAAAGGTTACCTTTCAGCTTCCTGGCAGTTCACCAAGCCAGCTACCAAGCTTATGCAGCCCTCTACCAGAAGGCTCTTTGGCAGTCCATCTTGGACAATGCAGAGGCTAATTCCTCTCTAACAGTTTTGGAGTTATTGGACACTGCAGGACTGGGCTTGTAGGCTTCCGAGTACCAGTGCCAAATGTCAGTTGATACGAATGACACAGCTGCTCGATGGAAGGCAGGTACTATAGCCTTGAGAAGATTTGCCTGGCTGAGAGCTACTAATCTCACCCAGGACACCCAGAGTAAGGCTATGGACTTCCCAGTCGAGGGCCACTTTTTGGTGCCCAGATTAAGGCATACATGAAGAAAATAGATGAGTATAAGGCTACTTTCCGCAGTAATTCTACCAAAGAAAGAGCTTCTCTCTCTACTTCATCATATGGAAGGGGAGGCACGGGTAGGTCCTCTTTTAAGAGACCCTTCTTTCAAGTGCAGGCTGTGCCACAACAGCAGTACCAATCACAGCAGTGTGGCTTCTATAGAGCCAGAGGCAGAAGGAGTTCCAGGCGAGGATCCCAGTCTGCACAACCCCAGCAACAAACAAAACAAAATCCCTGACTTTTCCCACTGGGCTACCTCTCCATCTGCTGTGGGGGGGAAGACTGACTCATTATTTTCAGGAATGGATGAAAATCACCACAGACAGGTGATTCTGGAAATAGTTAGTCAGAGTTTGTCCCTTTGTTTCAAATCCCTTCCTCCTCCCAAGATCAAAGCAGTCCACACCAGCTCCTTTCACAGAAAGAAAACTACTGGAACAAGAGGTGCAGGCCTTACTACTAGCAAGAGCAGTACAGCCTGTCTTCCCTCCCACCCCCAGCCAAAAAGGGCAGGGGTTTTATTCAAGATATTTCCTAACAAAAAAGAATGGGGAGTGGTGGCCTATACTAGACCTCAGACTTCTAAACAGGTACCTGGTAAAACCCAGGTTCAAGATGGTCACATTGGCCATGAGTCTGCCAACTCTGCAAAAAGGAGACTGGCTAGCCTAATTAGACCTAAAGGACGCATATATCCATATTCCCATAAGGGAGTCACACAGAAAATATCTGAGATTGACTTCCCTCAGGCCACTATCAGTTCTCAACACTTCGCTTCAGACTTACCTCTGCACCAAGGGTCTTTACCAAGTGCATGGCTGTAGTAGTGGCACACTTAAGACTAGGTGTTAGTTTTTCCCTATCTGGACGATTGGCTAATCATGGGAAAATCTCCCCAGCAGGTGACCAAACACCTTCAGGTAACCCAGGATCTATTGCACTCTCTGAGATTCCTTCTCAACATCAAAAGTCAATCCTGACCCCTGTGCAGATACTGCAGTTTATAGGTGCAGAACTAAACACCATACTGGGAAGGGCTTTCCTCCCTCAGGAGAGGGCAGAAAGCATTCGGCTTTGGCAGGCTCGTTTGTCCTGGGCAAGCCAAAGCCAGCAAGACAGTTTCTACAACTGTAAGGACACATGGCTTCAGCAACAAGCATAGTCATAGATGCCAGGTTTCAGATGAGACATCCAGTTCCACCTCAGGGCACACCGGTGCTAAAGGCGGGACTCCCTATCAAAACTGATACCAGTAACAAGGGTGTTACTACAGGCACTCCAATGGTGGATGGAGCAGGAAAACTTGAGAGAAGGGGTTCCATTCCTGCAATAGCCCCCTTCATTGGTTCTTACAACAGATGCTTCCCTGTTAGGGTGGGGTGCTCACTTGGGGGAACACACCATTCACAGCACCTGGGAGAGTGTAGGTTCCCTCCAGCAGATAAATCTGCTAGAGCCAAGGGCTGTTTACCTGGCCCTTCAGGCATTCTCACATCTAATACAGGGAAGGTGGTGCAAGTCAGAACAGACAATACCACAACAATGTACTACATCAACAAGCAAGGACGGACAAAGTTTACCCCACTTTTGTACAGAGGCAATGAGGATATGGAGCCTTGCTTACTCTCTAAACACTTCCTTGCAGTCGATCCATCTGCCTGGCAAGGACAACACCCTGGCAGATGCCTTGAGCAGGATAAACCAGCCCATCATGAATGGACACGGAACAAGCAAGTGGTGAATGTTCTATTCAGGAGGTGGGGCACCCCAGAGATGGACCTTCTTGCATCCCACCAAAATCACCACCTGCCTCTGTATTGTTGCAGGGCCCCTGCCAATGGAACAGTTCCCCTAGATGCCTTGATTCTGGATTGGACAGGGAGGCATCTTTGTGCCCCCCTTTCCCTGGATACTCAGGGTGCTCATCAAGCTCAGATCACAGCCAGCTTCAATGATACTAGTAGCCCCAGACTGGGCCAGACAACCTTGGTACTCCATCCTGCTCTCTATGTCAGTGATCAAATTGACTCACCTCCCAAAAGTTACAACCTACTGACCTCCCTTCAGGGGAGGGTCATGTCCCCCACTCTCAGGTCTCTCAGACTCAAGGCATGGCTCTTGAGGACTTAGAATACAGTTTTCTGAAGGGACCCTGGAGGTCCTCAGAGGGTATAGGAAACCTTCTATTAAGAAAACCTATGCCTCGAAATGGAAGAGGTTCTCTATATGGTGTAAGGATAAGGGCATGGCCCCAGCTCAAGCTAGCATACCAACTTTGCTGGACTATCTGACTCATCTGCATTCCCAAGGCCTGCAGCATTCAACCCTGAAAGAGCACCTGGCTTTGGTGTCAGCATACATTTCAGCTGGAAGGGACACCTCCTTAGCATCAGATCCTATATTTAGGAGTTTTTTTAAGGGACTGTCTCACCTGTTTCCCCGTCATAGGGAACCAGTGCCAGCTTGGGATTTGAACACTTGCATTACTCAGCTTATGCTTCTTCCCTTTAAGCCCATGGCCTCTGCAGATCTCAAGTTTCTTACTTGGAAGGTAGTCTTCTTGGTGGCAGTCAATTCTGCGAGGAGGATAAGTGAGCTCCAGGCCTTCTGTGTGGAAAGAGAATATGTCTCCTTCCACAGGGTCATGGTAGTGTTGAGAACTAGTCGGAAATTCCTCCCCAAGGTGGTCTCGGACTTCCATTTGAACCAGTTTGTTACCCTGCCAATTTTCTTCACTGAGCACTGTAGCTCAGGAGAGCATAGACTTCACAGCCTTGATGTAAAAAGGGCTTTAAGCTACTACATGGCTCATACCAAAGACCATAGGCAGGACAGACAACAGCTGTTCCTCACCTATGGAGAGGGTAGATAAGGGGACACCTGCCTCAAAAAGAACCATCTCTCAATGGATAGTTAAGTGTATCCAGTTTTGCTACTCAAATGCAAGTAAGGTGCCCCTGTTGGGCTTAGGACCCATTCTACAGGGGGCACAGCTGCCACTATTGCAGCTACCCAAGAGGTGCCTTTGTTGGAAATCTGTAAAGCAGCTACCTAGAGGCTAGTCCACACCTTCACTAAGCATTATAGCATGGACACCCAGTCCAGGAGTGATGCAAGGTTTGGCACAGCAATGCTGCAGTGTCTTTTCCTAAGTAGATTATTTGCCCACCTCCTTGAGGTATTGCTGCATAGTCTGCAAGAAGTAATAATATTAGTGGATTCCTGGGGTTAGAAGAAAAATTACTCACCTGTAGTAATCTTGTTTCTTCCAACGGATCCACTAATATTTACTTCCACCCTGCCTTCCTAGCAGAATCAGTAAAAAAATCTTCTCCAGTGCTGATTGTATGTATATTTGGAGTGGTATGCCATCTGCTTAGTAATGTTTTATAGTTTGTAGGTTTTTTCCTTAGGTGAATCTGACATTAAGAAAAAGGAAACGCTTCCCTCTTTTTCCTGTGATTAATGTTTACTAGTTGCCCCAGTTGGGGACCCTTTTTATATTTCTATTCTAGGTTTGTGTTACTATGGCCTCTTTGCAGACTCCTAGAAATCTGAGGTTAGAATGTGAGGCAGTTACACTGGGCAGTTTTGAACTGGATGCATGAGCTAAAGATTCTATCATTAGCCTAGCATTCCATTTGGCTCGGGCAGTGCTGGCTTAGTTTATTGTTCTAGTAATTGCTACTTTGAGCCAGAGGCTCTTTTACAAAGGTTCCACGTCAATTAGGTACAGTACAAAGGTTACATAGATAACACAACAATTTGTGTTATGTCAAAACAAGAAAACATATACAAATACATATCAAATCACTTGTGCAAAAGGACATGAGATATCAATAATCACATCATTATTACAAGAAAGAGGTCATGCCAGATTAGGAGAAACAAATAGGAAAAAGTCCAGAACAGAGAGGTTAAGTGAAAGGTGTGGGAGCAGACAATAGCAGGAGAAAAGGTTTCCCAAACATGTCTTTGTCAAATAACGGAACAGGGTGGGTAGTGAGAAAGTAGGAGGTTTAATCAGGGCACTCACAGGAGCTGGAGGTGGCAAGGTGAGAGAAAAGCCTTGATTTGAAAATACCTAGAGAGGTGGAGGCAGTAATATGAGTGCTGAGGGCATTTAGCCAGCTGGGGTCACGATAGGCAAATGATCTTTGTCCCTGGGAAGTCCGGCATCGGGGGACTTGGAGAGGCTGGTGTTCTGATCTTCTGGTAAAACAGGTGCTAGCGCTCGGGCATAACAGGTCTTGGATACAGGGTGGAGTGAGGCCCACAGTGGATTTTTTCGCCATCAGGCAGGTAAGGTACTTTATCCGGTTTGAGAGTTGCAACCAACCTGAGTCAGCATAGAGTTCACATGTGTGGGTACGTCAGTGTGCACCAGTGAGTAGCCGACAGGCCTTATTTAGGGATGTTGTAATGCGACTAAGTGCTGTAGTAGTGGCAGATCCGTATATAACTAAGCCATAGTCAACGACTGAGATGATAGAAGATTGGATGGCAATCCTCAGTGCAGAATGGGTAAGAAGCTGTCGGTTCCGATACAGAATCCCAATTCGCTGATTAATAGTTTTTGCTGTACTATCAATGTGAGTTGCAAAGGTTAGGCCTTGATCAAAGTTGATTCCAAGATATTTGAAAATTGGCACTTGTTCACGGGTATTTCCCAGGTATGTATTAATGGTGAGTGGGACTTGCCGTTTCTTGTTTTGCGGGTTAGAGAAGAGCATGGGTTTAGTTTTTTTGTGGTTTAGAACCAGCTTATGTTCAAGGAACCATATCTCAACTTTGGAAAAAGCATGCTGAAGGTTGAGGCGTAAGAGGTTCGGATCTTTATGAGTGGCAAGAATCACGGCATCATCGGCATAGAGGATTAATTGTTCAGGGCAGGATTTGGGGAGGGAGTTTGAGAAAAGGCTGAAAAGGAGGGGGCCCAGGATGGATCCCTGGGGAACTCCTGAGCGAACCGGTTTTGAGTCTGAGAGAACTCCAGCTACTTTTACAGATTGAGAGCGCTGAGCAAGGTAATTTTTTACCCAGTCACCAGGACCCTGCAAGAGCCCTAGGGATAGAAGTTGTTTGATAAGTAGGCCATGGTGAACTGTATCAAATGCCTTGGTTAAGTCAATGTAGACTGCTCCAGTTAGGTTTCCTTTGTCCATGGCATTGTGGATTGCTCCTGAAATTCAAGTAGGGCAGTCGATGTGCTGTGCCCTTTCCTAAATCCATGCTGCTGAGTGCATAGGATGTTGTGCTTTTCCAGGTAGTCTGAAAGTTGGTCCGCCACCAAGCATTCAAGGGCCTTAGAGAGAGGTGGTAGTATTGATATCGAGCGATAGTCACCAGGCAGTGACTTATCACCACTTTTGTGCACCGGAGTGACAACTGCAGCCTTCCATTTCCTAGGGAATTGGCTGTAGCAGAGGGAGAGATTGAAAATTTTTGTGACGGGGAGCAGTACTTCCTCCAGAGTGAGGGACAGAAGTTTAAGGTCAATAGTGTCGCTGCTTGCTCGGGACTTAGAAATGGCCTTCTTTACATATTTATAGACTTCATGTGCCTTTACTAGTTTGAAATGGAAGGGTGGTTTGTTTGGAGAGGCAGTAGTAGAAGTAGAAATTGGAGGGTCAGCATTAGTAAAGAAATCAGATGAGAGGACACCACTAAGGTCCGTGAAGGTATCATTTAGGGTGTTTGCAATGATCTCTGGGTCTAATGTAGTGGTTCCATCCACATTCATTATTGTAGGAGAGGATTTGGACTGCTGACCCATGATATTCTTTATGTTGTCCCAGAAGGATTTTCCTTCGCCCCAGGAGTTGGGAGAGGGCATTCTTGAAGTAGGAGCTCTTCATCAAGCGAATCTGTTTAGTACAGTGGTTGCGAGCCTGTTTATACTTTTGAATGTCCGACAGTGTGCCAGTAGCTCTTGCAGTGGCCCAGAGGTGATCCCTACTTTTGAGTTGTGCCAATAGCTTTGCTGTGAGCCAGGAATTTGTGAGTGCTTTGATTTTGCGCTTTTTTACTGGTGCATAGATGTCACAGGCAGTGTTGAAAGTAGTAATAAAGTAATCAAGGGCTAGGTCAACATCTTGAGTTTTGTAAATCAAGGATCAGTCTATCTGCCTAAGACAGGTCTTGAGATGGGTAAGGTTGCCATAAGGTAGGACTCTGCTATAGATGGTTTTGGGTGGCTTACAAACTTATTTGTCCAGGTACATATTATTGAGAGTGATCACTAGCGAGTCAGGAGAACACTTACATTGGTTATTATGGTGAGGTGGCTGGTAAGGATCCAGTCAATGAGGGTGCTGGTCCCTGATTTGTAGTTTTCCTGGTAGGGGTTTACCACTTGTGTTAAATTTGCTGCTAGGATGGCATCTTTGTTTGACCCTGCATCAGGAGCAAGCCAATTTATATTAAAGTCCCCAAGGAGAAGGAGTTCGATGTCAGAAGGTTGTGTACTTATGAACTCGAGGACAGCCTGTAGGCCGGAATCAGGATCTTTTGGTGGGATATAGACAGCAGCAATCGTGAGGACTTTGTTTTGGGCACCAAGCAGTATCTTGATAGGGAGGAGTTGCACTGAGGTTTCTGTGGTGGGATAAGAACCAGGGAGACAGGCTTAAAGGAGCACTGCAAGAAGTAATGATATTAGTAGATCCCATTAAAAGAAACAAGATGACTACAGATGAGTAATTTTTTTTTCTTCTGTCTTAAAACTTTCTGATATTAATGTCGACTTTATATGATTTGATGTATATGCTGCTAGTCCACCTCCCCTTTTATTCACTCTGTAAAAGTGATATAGATAATATTCTGCAATATCTTTTCCCCATCGATTACCTGCTGTCCACCATGTTTCCGTGATAAAAGTCATGTCGGCCAGTCTGTTAGGCTTTAAAAGGGCTTGCAGTTCATCTGTCTTGTTACGTAAACTCTGGGCATTTATTAAATAGCAGTATAGACTGTCTCTGTTTATGGTATTTTTCTGGTTTGTATGTTCTACTATTGTTTCCATCTTGGGATCTCTCTGTCCCTCCCATTTAGTTTAACTCATCTGTTGATGCATTTTCAATCAATCAGTTTTTATTTTCTACTGGAGGGTATGTGAGCAAAAATGCCCGTTTTCACAAACGTCCAGTTGTACAGATATTTTTACAAAAAAATTGGACAAAAAAGTACAGAACGAATAATTTAAAGCATCAAACAGTGAGGTGAGGAGTAATACAATATATACTCTTAATACACTTAATTACAGTAGGTTTATAAACGGGAAACATTTCATACAGTGGCAGATAGTCAAAGGGAAAAAGCTTGAGGAAAATATTCAGAAAGGGTGTATCTGAGGCAGATGCTGGGGAAAACATGGGGCAGACACAGGGAGGCGAGTGGAAGGGGGTAGTTAGAAAGGAGGGAAAATAATACAAAATATTTGATGAAAGGACAATAACAAAATATTGAAGTACATTCGGTGGTATGATGTCCTGGGCTCACACAGATGGTAGATTTTAGGAGGTGGTCCTTGAGGTGCTGCTGAAGGAACCAATTGAGCTACAGGCAAGAATTTCAGGGCAAATTGTTGTAAGACTTGGGGCCCTCTTAAGTGATTGAATTCTGTGCATGGGAGGTATGACGGAACTGATCATAGTTGCTAGGGTTTTGGTCCCTGACATGCTTAGGCGTAGTGCATCTTTTGAATATAGGTGTTTTGTTTGTTAAAGAATCACAACTATTTATGAAACAGAGTCCTTTGTTTTACATTTGTTTTCAGTTGTATATTTATACATTGGATTGTTTGTTTTTTTTCCGTCGTGTCCTGTAAGTATTGGTAAAATGGCTGAAACTACTGGCTTCTATCCTTTTGGTTTTATTAGGTCTGATAATTCCATAATTTCATCTACAATATCCTTCTCATGATCCTTCCCCACATTGTTTATTCCCACATGGACTACCATGGTTTGTTTGACTCTTGAGTTATGACTTTTGGCAGTATCTTTTTTTTTTTTTTTTTACATCTCCTATCTTTGCTCCTGGCAAGCAATTCAGCTCTCTATTTGTCTCATCTGAGCCACATATTATGGCATCTGTTTTCCTTAGGATAGAGTCACCAATTACCAATAACATTTTGTCCCGTTATCTCCTCTGTTACTTCTGTTTCCATAAGTGGAGCATATTTGTTGGCTAATGTTTCATTTTTACTCATAGCTGTCCTTCCCTTTTTGGGGGATATGTTTGTACTGTAGCCCATTCTTGGTCGCTGTCTGTCATTTTCTGTTTGACTTTCGCCTTCATCTGTTTTCTCTATATCTATCACCTCTTATGTATGTCTTTCTCTTTTCTCCTTTGGTGTACCGTTTACTGTTTTTAGTGTGGTACTCTTTGCTTGCTCTTTTAGGGGGTTGACTTCACATAATAATTGAAGGCTATTTTCCTTAATAAAGTCTGCAGTGGCAATTAAAGCTTAGTGCCTCGCTTGTCAGCACTGTCTGCCTTTGACTGAATAGCATCCATTCGGGCAGAGTGGGACTGGAGCTGGGTCAATGTGGACTCAACCCATGCCGCACACACCTCAACTGCTCCCTCTCTCTCCCCTCTCTTCACTTATGCAGACAGCATCACTGTACCTCTCTTATCTCGAAGTTCTAGTTTGGCTCCCTTCTCTCCTACTTCTCACTCTTCGCCACCTCATCCCAATCTTCCAGCCCATTATGCTCCAGAGACTTCTGCACCTTCTCTCTCCCCTACCCTCTATTCCATTCTCTGCATGCTGCTTTCTCCTGTCACCTCCTCTCCCTCTGGGACTCTATTCCTACTTCCCTTTGTCAAGCTCCTTCTCTTCATGGACTAAAACCTATGCTATCGCTAATCCTGCCTCGATCTTGCACCTGTCATTCCTCCCCATGATGCCCTGGGTTGTGTCTTTCATGACCCACATCAATGGTTTTCCATATGCACTGTACTCCAACTGCCCACTGTTCTGTTCTGGAACTTAATCGCTGATTGCCTCTACCAACATTCCTGTATCCTTTTCCTGAGTTATCCCATTCCTGTGCCATTCCAACCCAATTGCCTACATTAATGTTTTTTCATGCACCCTATGTTATTACTTAATTGTAACAGTTTTTTACATGTGTACTGCCTCCTTCCCCCATCCTTGAGTTGCATCTGAAACAAGCCTTGGCTCAGTGTGCCTCTCCCGGTTACCAAATTTTAAATAAAATAAACATCACAAACTTACCTAGAAATCTGTGACAGTTGAGGTGTATAAATTGAGAAAAAGTGCAAAATGGTACAAAAGAAATCCTGTAGCAGGTCCAAACGAGCTCGGTATAAACAATATTACAAAGAAGTACAATTTACAGAGTACGTTGGAAGCCAGTATTAAATAAAACCTTGGGAGAATGGGCAGTGAGCAAGGGGCAAAAGATAGGGACATAGAAATGGGAGCAGTAGGGAAGGAAGGAAGGAAGAAGCGAGAAAAATAGATGGGGAAGAGGTTTTAGGGAGTTAACTGCTAGTGATGCTCAGATAGTGCTCCATAGGAGCTTAGCACCCTCCAAAGCATAGCCCTGCTCCCCGTCCACTGGATCTGACTCTCATCCAAAGGAGACTGTATGTCAGATCTCTGGTCGGATTGGAGATCCTAAGCTAGGGGTGGTCGGATGTCTGGTTTTGGGGTTGGGTTTTGACTCTGACCTTTGGACAGTTGGGATCCTCGGATCCTGTTGGCACTTATGGCTCCAGTTGGATCCATTCCTGGTATCTGAGGAGATTGGCTTCATGGTTCATACATCATACATATCCTGTGGTATCCGATATCTGGTAAAATCGGAAGCATCCAATAATATTTGATGTCGGTGAATACTATCCAAGCACCAGTATTAGTGCAGACATAAGAGATATGATCAGGGAATAGGGCTTTCAGGGTCCAGGGGTATGAAGCAAAGTGGACTGTCCTGCTGCTGTTGGGGTTGTAAAGAGAAAGAACAGGAGTGAGTGGTGTGTATGTGTGTGCTGAAGTATCCAAGAGGGCCAAACCTGGACATAAGGAAGAAAGAGGGGTCCAACCTGATAAGGGTGGGCATGGCGGCAGTACTGTACAGCACATCCCCATAGTCCAAAGGCTGGCTTGATAATTTTCACAATAATTTCCTGTTGGGTAGAAAGGGGTGCTGCAGGCTTTGTTCCTGTAGCGAGCACTGAGCCGAGGGAGGAGTTTTTCTGGTGATGGTATCACTGTGACAGGTCAAGATGATTGCCCAGACATTGCACCCTCCGACACTTAAAAGGAAGTTAGAGCCACAGAGCCAGGGCTGATAGTTACCTGTACTGCAGTGCATTGCAGAATTAAAATTTTTGAATGTGTTGCTATTCCATGAAGAAACAGAAGGTGGTGCAAGGAGCCTACATAATGCAGCTGTACTCCTCACCTGCTGTTCTTCACTGTAGTGGATTCAGAACAGTTTGCTTTCAGTATAGGCATGTGCAGAGAGATGTCAAAGGGTGGCCAGAGCAAACAAGTTTATGGGGCTGTAGAAAAATTATTTAATCCACAGCATTAATCTTTAGGTTAGGATAGTGTCTTTATATTTTATTATTGGGTGGAATACTATATCTAGCCCCACCCCAATATGTCTTTTACTAGCTGTGCATACAGTAGTCATCTGGATACAAGTTGTCGAAAAGGTTGTGGGGAGGTGGAATTAAGAAAACATTTTTTTTTTTTTTGGTTGAGAGGTTTACCACACATGATCATAAATACATAAAAATAATTGCCACTGGAGGCCATAAGATAAGAAAAGAGGTAAAATAATAAGGAACAAACACAGGAAATATAGAAAAACAACATAGAAAATGATTGTCAAGATAAGGCCATCATTCAGCAGTAACGTCAGTAGCTGGGTTCAAGATACAAAATTACATCTTCCACTAAACTAGATACTATCCGAAGACGTCTGTGAGGTCTTTTCAGGTCTCTGAAGTGACCAAGTATAAGGATCCATATTAATAAGATTACTAAATGATTCCCAAATTTATTAATGGCTGTGGTCCTTTGTAAAACAGTAGATCGTTGTTTTCAATCCTTGGCATATCCACAATGAAATTAATTCCAGTTGTGCATGGAGGAGCTTTATCTTTCCACTCAATCAGAATAATTTTTTGGCATTAATGATGCCAGTTTGAATACGTTTTAAGAGAATGGGGTAAATCCTTTCTTGCATTTTCATATGGATTTTTACTTCCTGGGCTTGTAGCTTACCCCTAGGATATACTCTATTTACAGGGATGTACCCTGGTCAAGTTGAACCTAGCTGCCATTTAAACAGCTACTAGGTTTTTCCTCCCTCCTTCCCCCCGATGGGGGCAATACTTCAAGCAGCCCTACACAGCCATATTCTAGCCTGCAGCAGGAACAGGCTACCTGGCCAAGCTGCAGGAGTTGGCTGTCATGGCAGAACCCACTGCCAGTGTTCGCCGATTGTGATGCATTGCCAGGCAACAGCTGTCTCAGCCTTGGACTGTCCTGATGAAACTTCCCAGCAGGGTGGAACGAATCAGTTTGTGAGCTGCTGGTCAGTTTGGCCACTAGCTTTCAAAATCATGGAGGCAAATCAATATTTTTGTGGCCATTATTTGTAGGGCTTCAAAATCACTTAGTGGGCAGATAGCCAGTTAGCAGATAAATCAAAATCTGGTAGCTAAACTAATTTTGTTACTGGCCATGGGCCACGTGGTACCTTATTTGTCTCACCCTGCTTTGCAGGCTCGCATCCAAACTCAGGTTGTCAGCATGGGGGGGGGGGTTAAGTATTTTTGCTGAAATATTCACTCCTAAAAGTATTTAGGGTACTCACTTGGTTAGGTGGAATCTTCATCAAGGACATCTCCTCCATTAGACTGCACTCGTGGAGCAGGTGAGCTGTAGGCATCAGGACCACTTGGAAACTTTTGCTAGCCCTGGGCCTCCCACACTGACATGCAGCTTGGTGCCTATAAAACATGGGTGCCTCATTTCTCTTCAGTTTCTTCTAGCACCTTCATTCACTCATTGCACCTGCAGAGAAACTATCCCGTCAATTTTAACTTTATATTTTCTAAATGTTGTTTTACTAACTTTTCGTTGTCATTTTATGCTGCTGTCGAAAGAATCTTTGTTTAGGTTTTGTTCCTGCAGTTACAAAATCTACAAGGAGGATGTTCTCACAGTTTGTGTTTGGGTCTGTCCCACAAGAGGGCCTGCACTGTCTGCCAGGCCACAAGGAGATGCTGAAAGATGGTCTTTGTCATAGTCACTAAGGCCATGGGCTCCAAGCTGGCATCTTCCTCTTGATGAATGACCATCATTGGGAAGTCTCCTGTGGTTCATCAACCATTTCGTCGACCCAGTTTTGAGATCAAGGACGAAGACAAGGAAAGTCGCTGAAGTCCTTCTCCTCCAGTTATCACCACAAGCATAAGAACAGGGCTTCTGCTTCTTTGGTGAGATCGAGGCCTCCACTGAAGGTGGGTAAATCCTTCTCCTCCTCTTCTGCTGTGGTGGTGGCAACACAGCCCTCCCAACCGTCGATAAGGCACCAAATTGGGGTCTGGGTCTGGCTCTAGCACTGCTGTACCTATGGATGGTTTGCAACCTCCATCGACAGGTTTTTTCCCATCAGTGCTGATAGTCCTGGGCTCTTTTCAGGGTACAGTCAACTCCCAGATCATGCTGGTGACGGTCTTGGAATGGTTTCACAGATTGTCACCATTGCTTCACAGAAGATAACAGCTATCCCGTCGATGGAGCCTACCCTTCCGGCACTGTCCTTGAAGATTTCAAGAAGCATACCTGTTATTCCTCCTTCTCAGCTGTTTCCATCATCACCTGTTCTGCCTGTACCCCCATCATCATTCCAGACGAGGAAGAGTAGGAGTATAATCCTGACCTCCTTAATATAGAGGAGGATTTGAGAATGAGGAAAGGCAGAATGATCCTTTGGAGGGTTGTTTACCTTCTAGTTCTACCCTCTCTTCTTGCAAGAAGGACCCTGTGGTGTATACACCCAGGTCTCCTCCTGAGATGCCTCTTTTCAGGAATTATTAAAGCAAATACAAAGTGAAGAGGCCTTTGCTGCTGCTGAAGAAGACTCCACCAAAAGGAACTTGTTGGAGTTTGCGGAGGTCTCTACTATTTCTTCCATAGTCATAACTATTGTATATCCTGCCCTAAGAGAATGCTACATTTGCTGATTGACATAGGCCTAATACCTTGCCTGCAGTGCTCTGAAGGGATTATAAGCAGTACCCTGCTCCATTGGTTAAACCTAATTATGCCTCAGACTGAAACCAGTTCTGTAGTCGTCATGTCTACTCATGGTCATTGTATGGCTCCTAGACATGAGCTCTCTGCCTCCAGAAAAATAATCAAGAAGATTGGATGTTATGGGTAAACAGACTTCTGCATCAGCATCCTTATGTCTCAGAATAGCTATTTTCCAGGACTATATGATTAAGTATCAGAATAACCTGTGTAAGTGTGCCACGTCTGCTATCCAATCCTTGTCTGATAGTTCTGTCAAGGCTGATTGCCTAACTACTTCAGCTGATATGGATACTGGTATGCATCTATTGCATTCTGCATATGATGCTTCCGATGCTTGACCAGGGCTGCTGCCTCTGGGATTTGCCACTGGAAATATTCATTGCTTCATGTGGCTGGATTTGCCACTGATGTACAGCAGTCTGTTCAGTATGACCCTTTTTAGAAGATTTCAACTGTTTGGTGTTGATGTTGAGAATGCTCTCGTGAGTTTCAAATCTCAAGGATGATGCAACAGTCTCTTAAGTCACTAGCAGTGTAGACTTCCAGGATGTGTGGTAGGGGCTGTTTGTAGGCCCACTGCCATTGGTGGCCATGCCTCCCATCAGCAGCTTCATGCTTGTGTTCGAGGTCACCTCACCCTGGTGCACATGCTAAGGCACCCAATGATATTGGGTCAGGCAGCTCCACCACCCTCGGTACTTTTGGACTCTGCAACTCCTACCCCACCACTGCAACCCCAGATGTCCAGGTGGGAGGATGGATCTGCCTTCCTCTTCAAAAATGGAGGGAGAGCAGGATGATTGAGTGGATCCTGGAAATAGTAGTATGCTCTCAAGCTACTGTTCACCCCTCCAGTGCATCCTCTGCCTTTTTGTCATTATCCCCCTGGCCACTTATCCATTCCACTGGCAGAGGTTCAGACACATACTTCAACAGCTTGCTATCAGATCTGTTCTCTCTCAAGAAAGAAACTAGAGTTCTGCTCCTGATTCTTTCTGGTTTCTACATGGACAGGAATCTGCATCTTGTATAGAACCTGAGAGACCAGAAACTGTTCATCGAATACAAAACATTTTGCGGTGTCTCTCCAGGCTGTTATCCCCTGTTTCAACAGGGTGAGTTATGTGTCCTGAATATGAAAGACACATACCTTCATGTCAAGATTCACAAATGCCACAGGTAGTACCGCTGCTTCATGCTGGAAGGTAGTCCTAGTCAGTTCCCAAGTCTTGCCCTTTGGTTTATCCTCTACACAAAATGCTTGGGGTTGTGGTGGTAGCCCTGCGGGGGCTTTTTGTCTTCCTGTATCTAGACTACTGGCTACTGATAGCCCCATCCAGGGAAGCAGTCCTGTACACATTGTCCAGAACTAGACAATTTTCGAGGAACTGGGTGTCACAGTGTACATGATCACTGCTTGTTCATTGTCAGAGCCTCAATATATTACAGTGGAGTGCCTTTCTGCCCTCTGACAGGGTGGAGGCCCTTGTTTCCCAGGACCAGCTGATACCCACAAGCCATTATATCTCCACTCGGATGATGTTGCATCTCCCAGGGCTGATGGCTACAGCCATTTTACAATCCCTTATGCCTGTCTTTGCAGTCATGTCCCGCACTAGACGCTGGGTACATTGGAACCAACTGACAGATGATTTGAAATAATTCTAATCACATCTGCTCTCTGCTGTGCTCTAGTATAGTAGATGGACCACATGTGTGTGTTACAGGGCATTCCACTCCTTTTCCCGACTACTCTGCACATTCTGACAACGGATGCCTCTTAGTCAGCAGGGGGTTGCCCGTCTCGGATCTTTTCAGACTCGAGATTTCCTGAACTGACCTGGAGTCTGATCTCCATGTCAGTGTTCTGGATATGAGAGCTGTTTTGCTTGCCCTACAGGCATTTTAGACGCATCAAAGCTACGGCTCCTAGCTGACTGGGACAGACAGCATGTCTACACTACATGAACTAGAAAGGAGGCACTCACTCTTCTCTTTGTGCAGGGAAGGGAAGAGTGTGGTGCTGGGCCCTGTCTCATGGCCTTCAAATGTTAGCTGTGTTTCTCCCTGGTGTCCAAAATATATTGGTTGACAGGCTAAGCAGATCTCGGTCCCTGGTACATGAACAGAAACTGCCGACTTCTCTGGTAAATGACCTCTTCTCAAGATGGAGCCATCCAGAGCGGGATCTTTTTGCATCCCCATACAATGCAGAACTGCTGCATTTTTGCTTGCTTGCTCCAGGGCCTGGAGTTTTTTGGCAATATGCATTGCCCCTCTCCTGGAAAGGGAAGATCTTCCAAGAACCAGTTTTCACCATTCATTACTGATGGGTCTGTGCTGGACGTGATGGGACCATGTGGGAGTGTACAGCTTTAAAATTTTAGAGCTAGGGGACTGACGTCTGGGACGGGGAGCTGGATCTTTTTGCATCCCCATACAGTGCAGAACTGCTGCATTTTTGCTTGCTTGCTCCAGGGCCTGGAGTTTTTTGGCAATATGCATTGTCCCTCTCCTGGAAAGGGAGGATCTTCTAAGAATCAGTCTTCACCATTCATTACTGATGGGTCTGTGCGGACGTGATGGGACCATGTGGGAGTGTACAGCTTTAAAATTTTAGAGCTAGGGGACTGACGTCTGGGACGGGGCTTCCCACAAGGGAGACACATGATGTGGTGCTTGCAGGCTGAACAGTAACCAAACTGGCCCCCTACTCCCCTCAGTTCTGTTCTTCCTGCTGGCAGGGTCGCATTCCGTGGGAGTATTCACCATTTTTTCTAGCTGCGCAATTCTATTTGTCGCTGCTTGCTCGTTGCTGTAACTCTTCTATCAACCTTTTTCCATTGCCTCTTTTCTTTCTTATTCTTTCATGGTGCTGAGCTCGATTTTTGCTGTTTTTGTTTTATTTTCTGTAGTCTGTTGTGGCCAGTTCTCGAGGGCCTAAGAAGTTAAAGAAGAAGACTGAATCTCCCTCATGTGTTGATGCCCGTGTGGAGAAATATGTCCTTCCAGGACCGGCGTGACTACCGCTGGACCTGCCTTGGGCGCAACACGATATGGACCACTGTGATGTCTTCTCAGTGGACTTCTGCACCTAGAAATCCACGTGATGAAGTGGGTTCAGTCGCTCCTCACTTTCAGAGGCAGGTGTCACACAAGGGAGACTCCAAGGTAAGGACCCTGGGCTTTTCCCCTGAGCCCCTCCCCAGTACTGTACATACTGAGGGAGATCAGGCCTCTTCTGATCCTCGTTTTGCCAAGACAGAGAGCCTGGAGGGGGGAGGGGTTTGTGGGACAGCTGGCCCCCCTCCAAGGGGCTGGTTGCGCACCCTGCCCAGTCTGGGACCACCTCAGAGGTCCAGACACCCCCTGCCATGAGGTTGGAACTATAACCTGGGCCTACACAGGTGGGTTCCTTGGGGTTTTGACTTGGCACTGCATTGGCTTCTGGCACTGAGGCTGCTGCCATTGAGCGGAGTGGCACTGTCCATGTGACCAGGCCCTCTCTTGATGCTGCTTCCAGCACTAGAAGAAGAAAGGTTTCTGGAGCCAGTGACTCAGTGGAGGTCTTCTGGAACTCCTCCCCTGAGGGATCAGATGACTGGGGGGACCTGGATGATCCTGACTAACATCTGGGCTCTGGCAATAAAGGTAGCCTTTCTGGGTCTAGTGCTAGGCCTCTGATGTCTTCGGTGTTGCTCCTGGCTGCTCCCTGCCTTATGCTGGCCCCAGCACTGTCCCTCTTCTGTCTCACAGCACCATTTGTGGTGCTGGGGATAACCTAGTGCCAGTTCTGGTGTCAGGAGGTGGCTGGGTGGCGGACACAGCACTGGGTCAGATTTCAGTGGCTGGTCTGACTCTGTTGCCCTTCGTGGTGATGATGGGTATTCTGTTGCTGCTTGCAGCTCCAGCTCCTCTTATCAGGTTCCCAGTGTTGGTTCCGTCTTTAGGCCTAGGCTGAGGGGCATAAAACATTCTGATGAGGTGGGGCTGGTAGGTCCCGGTTGGCACCTCACTCCATACCCAGGGCTGCTAGTGTTTTGGCAGGAGTCACAGTGCTGACTTGTTTCCTCTGGCCTCCCAGGAACCATCTGGACCTGTCGTAGGCTTCTGCAGTTCCAGTCTCACTGCCGAAGGGTTCCCTCAAATGGCACCATCTAGGCTGCCCCTCTGCAGTTGGGTGTTTCAGGGTGGATGAGTTGGCCAGGCCCTCCCCTCAGACGAGGTGCCCTATATGCTGTCATAGCCCTGATGGAGGATCTGGCCTACCCACCATGATGCTCCTCCTCCTCCTCCTGTGTCTACTCCTCCTGCTGTCTCGGGCATTTTGGGTCCTACTGGGCCATTGACCTGGGGCCAGTTTAGGGCATCGGCGAGTGCCTTCTACACTTATTTTATGGCACTAGATCAGGCTGTTTTGCAGCCTGAGACCCTGGCACTGCGCCGCCAGAGTCTAGCTCCTCCTCATCTTCATCTTCCTCTTCTGATGAAGAGGACTCTTTTCCTTCATCTATCCTCCAACGCTAAGTAACCTTGTTACCAGCAGTTCTTTGTGGAGATGATGTAGGAACTGCAGCTGCCCCACTTTTCAGGCTGCAGTCCTGCTCGTCGGACGCTGTCCTTCCTTGGGGAATACAGTCACTGCTATGCAGTCATATCTTTGTGGCCTAGGCCATTTGCAGTGGCAACTAGAGACATCTGACTCCTCCCTCTGCCTCCTCTCCAGCCCCGCGGGACACCCAGCGCAGGTACTGCACATCCATGGGGGTTTCTAGGAGCCATGCCACACCCCACTTCTGGGGTCCAGCTCCTGGATACCTCCTCCGAGCATAGGTGCCCAGTGCATGACCATCCCCCAGAGTTGTACTCTGAGTTTGATGCCTGGGGTCAAAGAGTTTTCTCGGCAGGACACACCATATTGTACATCCTGGTACACCAAGCACACCAGGTGTCCCATGGCAGGCATCTGGGTGACACTGGGACAGCTCCTGGCATCTTTGGCAGACTGAGAGTAAACCAGACAAGCCATACGCCTTGTGTGCAGGGCCTGGAGCTGGCCATACACCAGGCAAGGACATCCTACAGTGCTAATGAGGTATTCTCTAGGTTGGTGGGAACTGCAGTCTGCATTGGGCAGACAGCATCGCTTCATCGCTTCAGCTTGTCACCCTTGGCCTGGCGTAGGGTGATTGCCTCATGGTTCCAGGGGGCCCACTTCTTCTTCTCCTGTAGGGCCAGGCATGAACTTGCAGGACACATTCCTGCTCCCAGGCCGCGGGAGCCTCCGCCTGCTTCTGACCAGCCTTGGGCCTTGCCGGGCCCATAAGGGGCCCCCACCTTTCTGTTTCTCCCCCCCCCCACAGGAGGCTGAGGAAACAACCATTTCCCTCAGGGTTGGTCAACACCACCCTTGGTGGTAAGCTTCACACTCTGACCCATCAGTAACGAATGGTGAAGATTGATTCTTGGAAGATATGAAAATTATGTACTCACCGTAATTCTTGATCTTCCAGAACATCTTCGCCATTCATTACTAAAACCCGCCCACCTTCCCCCTCAATGGCCATGCTTCTGGACAGTTTTTCTTCTCCTCCTCCTGTCTCTCTCTCTCTCTCTCTCTCTCTCTCACCTTCTGCCTCCTTTGCTAGGTGCTCCAGTTTAAAAAAAGAGGGAAGCATGTGTGGGGGGACTCAACAGAGGACTATTTTACCTCCTTTTATGGCCCTCAAAAAAAAAAAAAAAAATAAAACTAAGATATATGAAAAAAGTTGTTTCTAGGGGTGTGGATGTGTTGTTCCATCCACATTGTCTGGCACGTACCTTGCCTCTTTAAGATGGGCCAGAAAGTCTTCCAGCTGGCTCCTCCCACCCACCCAGGTGATGAAACTTTCAGCTCCGCCCCATGACGTCAGATCTTCCTTACCTCTTGGAAGCACCAGGTTACCTTCTTAATGCTCTCGCGTTTTGCAGGCCCTGGCTCTAAAAACTTCGGATTTTTTCCTAAACTTACTTTGAAACTCATTCAAGTTCAGTCTTCACCCTCTTTCCTGACGGCTGCGATGGAGGACAAGACCATCCCTGGGTTCTGCCGGTGCCCCTGTGGGCAGAAGATGTTGCGCACCGACCCCCACGCCTCGTGCATTTATTGCCTCGGGCACACCGTGATCCACAGACTTGTGAGATGTGTCTTTCCTTTACTGAGTCGATGCTCGAAGACCGCGCTGCCCTACTCCAGCTGGGGCGACCAGAGAAATGGTACCCACCAGTCAAATTGAAGGAGGCCTGTTGGGTGGTGTCCGCAGCGCGGCGCTCTGCGGAACAACTGAAACAACAGCTTGAACAGCTCACCGCCCTCAAAGAGGAGGGCGCCCCAGGCCACGCGAAGCCCTTCTTCAGCCTTTATTCCACCCAACTGGGCTGTTCTTACACGGCTTCCTTTAGGGGAGCTGTTCCAGTCCCTCTAGACTAAAGGGAGGGTCCTTCTGGGTCTCACACCCCTCAGTCCTGGAAGAAGGATCCGGAAAAAGATAAGACCCACTATTGACGCTCTTGGGAGCGGGAAAGATCTTGTTCTCCAGACCGTCGGCTCTCGACCTCGGTCGATGTTGCAGCCCAAGCCACTGGTTTCATGGTGTCCCTGTTGACGTGGCCAAGATTTTTCTCGAGTCCACTGACAGGTTGTCGACCGAGGAGGCTGACAACTCTCTGACACCGGTGCTTCCGGTGCCTTCCGAGGACTTGCCTAAGACCACTGAGCCAAAGTCCCCAGCCCAGGACCCTGAACCGGAGAGTCAGCAGGTTTCCCCCGCTCCTTCCTTGGCCTACCTATGGTCTCTGTCCTCCTTCACTTCGGGGAAAATCCCACCAACATCGGCAGTTTCTGTCCCGACATCACGTAAAGTGGCGCTGCCACTCTTCTTCCTCATCTTCCTCGGCTGAGGAGAGGCTCCGGCGCAAGTTGCGTCGTCGCTGTGAGGATCTAATGTGGCAACAGCTCTCACTTATTGTCCCAGGAGGCAGGATCCTTGGTCCATCTGGACCCTCGCCCTCTGAACCTGCACGCCTGGCTCCTATGGACATAGATTTCATGCGCTCTCACGGGGTCTTACAGGGGTAGCAGATGTTCTAACAGCTGCTAGAAAAACCGACCCTCATGCCACATACGCCATGAAAGGCATAGATTTTGCTTCTGGGCTCAAGCATGAGGGCTTTTCCACTGGATTGTCCGGAAGGTTCAGTGCTAGACTACCTCCTATCCCTATTTCAGGCAGGCTTGGCCTACTCCTCAATAAAAGTGCACCTTTGTGCCATTTCGGCTTATCACACTCCTACAGACCTACGGTCCATAGCTCAGTTGTAAACCACATGAGCATTCTTGAGAGGTGTCCTCCACCTTAGGCCTCTAATTAAGGATCCCATTCCTTCGTGGGACTTACCCTTCATCCTGGAGCAGCTTACGCTTCCACCTTTTGAACCAGCCGCGGATTGCGAGCTACGTCTTCTGGCATGGAAAACGTTATTTTTAGTTGCTGTTACTTCAGCCAGAAGGATTTCTGAGCTACCGCACTGATATGCAAAGAACCTTGATTTGGTTTCACCAGGACAGGGTGTCCCTAAGGACAAACCCAAAGTTTCTACCTAAGGTGGTCTCAGCCCTCACCCTTAATCAGGACATCGACCTGCCAGTATACTTTCCTAAATACTCTAATAGAGAGGCCCTGCTGCACAATCTAGATGTGCATAGGTGTCTAGATACTACCTGACCAGAACCAGGCAACACCGTAAATCTGATCAGCTTTTGTCTCCTTAAGCCCATAGGATGCTGGGGCCCCAGTTCCTAAACAGTCACTTTCAGGTGGCTCATCCATTGTATCCGTTATGTTACAGAAGCGTAACAACTCCTACCTGACTCAGTTAGGAGGCATTCCACAAGGGGTGGCTACCTCCTTTGCTCTGAAGAATGTGTCCACTTCAGCCATCTCCACAGCAGCTACTTGGAGCACCGTGCACAACTTTATCAGGCATTATAGCCTGGACATTTGCATCACGGTGAAGAGCTAGTTTTGGTCTAGCAGTCCTTCAGGGACTACTATCCTGAGGCCGGTCCAACTCGCGATCTCTACCTAGCCTCCTCCCACCTATGAGGGATTTCCAGAATTGCTTGGGAATCAGTCTTAATGGTGTAACCTGCTGCAAGAGCTGTTTCTCAAAGTAAGATAATACAGTTACATAAGAACCTACCGTAACAGTAGATCTTCAAGATCAGCTCTTGCAGCAGGTAGTCTCCCTTCCACCATCCCCTCTGGAGGTAGAGTTGTTCCGTTATCTCACTACTGTCTCCTCTCCTGTTGAGCATCGGAGGATTCCCTCCCTGATCTCCATTAAACCGCTTCCAAGTATAGGACTTTTGGTTAAAATTCATCTATGCACCAGAGTCCTGAAGGAATCCTGGAATCTGGAGTTATTTAGAGGCCTACCACGAAACTATTAGGAGGAAAGGAGGATTGAAGCTAGCCAAATTATTGGTGAGACTCTTCCAACTTGTCTGCTTTTTGCAACGGCAGTGAGAGTATCTATTGCTTGAATGTTTCTGCTGTTTATTGCTGTAGTCAATGTGAGAGATTGACTCAGCTAAAAAAATATTATTTGGTTCATCTTCCACTGGAGGTGAGAGCTCTAAACTGACTTATAAATTGTTTTGGTTACTGTTTACTGTTTATTATTATAACCAATGTGAGAGATTGGCTTAGTGGAAATTATTATTTGGTTTAATTTTTCTATTGGAGGTGAGAGCTCCAAGGAATTCACTTACAAACATGGTATGATTCAGTTTCAAATCATTATTTAATTATTTTTTCATTGGAGGTGAGAGCTCAAATGAATCTTTATTTTTATCTTTATCTTCATTTATAGCTGGAACAATTGATTGGACTTCAATTCTGGACTGTAAATCGGAACTCTGTGTATGAAATTGTTTTAATATTTCAAGGGGGGTATTTTATTTCATTTTATTTTATTCTATTTATTGTTCTTTTTAAGGTTGTTTAAGTTGGGGGTGGGAGGGTTTTGTTTGTGTGAGGGTGAATAAATTGGTTTAAAATATGTGTTGGGGTATAAGTAAAACGGTTAGGCAGTACTCCCCCTCAAGACTTCAGGATCTCCGTCCCTTTGAATTACCCCCACTTACAGAGGCGGTTTATGCTAGATGTTGAAATCTCAGCATTATGAGATCAAAATGCAGAAAGATACGGGTATCCTGGAACTCTTGGGGGGGATGGGAGGGAAGAGAATGGATACGGGTGGTGAGGGCTAGGAGACGCCTTGGGGCGAAATGGGAAATGGAGCGAGGTCCTCCTTGCCTAGTTCCCATACCCAAGGGCACTGAATTGGAGTGCGTCAGGCAGGAAGTGGGATCACCCTTGGATTTCCGTCCCTTTCGGGCAGTGTTAAGCAATGCCAGGTCGATTAGGAATAAGACTGCAGTGATTGCGGACCTTGTTTCCTCAGTCGACTTGGCTTGCATCACGGAGACCTGGCTAGATGGAAATGGTGGTCCTGTGTCGGACTCCACGATTCCGGCTGGGTTCTTGGTGATTCACTGCCCGAGAGTGGACTGGAGAGGTGGGGGGGGTTGTGGTCTGTTTTAGACAAGATCTGGATCTCAGGGAAGTGCCAGTTGGTGATACCAACTCCTTTGAGTGCATAGTGGGTGCAGGTGCAGGCTACAGGACCCTTCTTATCTACTGTCCACCAGGGGATGAGAGGGAGTTCCTGAAGGAGGTCATGGACTTCATCACGCTATGGTACTGGAATCTCCCAGATGGTTAATTCTTGGGGATTTCAATTTCTGGGTCGACGATGAACTCTCGCCATTTGGTTAAAACCTCCTCCAGTTGATGGATTCATTGGGCCTGTTATGGGTAATTACCTCTGCAACCCATGAGGGAGGGCATACATTGGACTTGGTGTTCCATCTGGGGATGGAGGTATCTGATGTGGAGATGGAGCCAATTGGATGGTCTGACCATCACGCCCTGAGGTTTAGATTTGCAGCCCCCCGAAATAGGCCTGCCCCTAGGGAGTTAGTACAGTTCCGTCCTTTAAGAGGGGTCACCTCAGAAGGCCTAATTACGGAGCTGGACTTCTCAGATTTTCCAAGGGATAGCATGGATCCAGGGCCTTTGGTTTTAGCCTATAATAGGGCTGTAACTGAGGCCCTGGATGCCATTGCTCCAATTCGTGTTTGTCCCCGTACTCTTCACTTAGGGGCTCCCTGGTTTGATGGGGCGGTCCGTGAGTGGAAGAGGAAGGGACAAAGATTGGAAGGACACTGGCGGAAAACTCAACTGGAGGTGAATTGACTTGAATTGTTAGAACATTATAAATTCTACCAATCAGCAATTTCCCATAAGAAGGCAGAGTTCCTGTCCAGGGAAATTGCTGCTGCAAGGAACAGACCATCCCAGCTCTTCCGGACTGTAGACAGACTGTGCAATCCAGTCTGTCTCTAGACTGGTAGAGCATTATCACAGGTACAGTGTGAGGAGTTTGCAAAATTATTTGCTGACAAGGTATCCACCATCAGGGATGAGATCCCCAGTGTCCTTCTATTGGACATTGCACTGATCAATCAGGTGGTACTAACGCCCAGTTATACTGGTCTACCTTTAGACTACCAGCAGTAATGATATAGTGAGGATCATCCAGACTCTGTGACCTACCTACTGTAAGTTGGACTCAGGCCCTACTCACCTGGTGGTGGAGTGTGTAGATGTTATCAGCCCAGTCCTGGCTGGGATAGTGGTGGTGTCATTAGAGAGAGGGATCTTTCCAGATCCCTTAAAGGAGGCGGTAGTACGCCCCCTGTTAAAAAAGCCCTCTCTTGACCATGACTGCCCAGAAAATTATAGACCAATCTCTAACCTTCCTTTTGTAGGGAAGGTTATTGAGAAGGTGGTCGCTCTGCAACTGGAGGATCATTTGTCCAACCACAATAACTATGACCATCTCCAGTCCAGCTTCAGGAAAAGGCATAGTACAGAGATGGCTCTTGTTCGGGTATTGAATGATCTCCTGATGGCAAGAGATCGGAGGACGCGTTCCATCTTGGTTCTCCTGGATCTCTCAGCAGCATTTGACACTGTGGATCATGGGGTATTGCTCGACTGCCTGCGTTTTTTCTGTGGTCTGAGGGGAGCAGTCCACAGCTGGTTTCGATCTTTTCTGGAGGGCAGATCTCAGAGTGTGTTGTCTGGAATTTACACCTCGGCCCCTTATTGGCTGCCCTGTGGGGTACCGCAGGGGTCGGTGCTGTCCCCTATGTTATTCATGGTGTATATGCTTCCACTGGGGACATTATAAGATGGTATGGGCTGAGTTTTCATTGTTATGCTGATGATTCTCAGCTCTACCTGTCTCTTATGCCTGATCAGGATTCTCAGCTCTACCTGTCTTTTATGCCTGATCAGGAGTCTGATTCCATCACGATGTTTAACAACTGCCTCCTGGAGATTCAGGATTGGATGAGTGCTAGTTGGCTTAGGTTGAATTCAGGGAAAACTGAGTTGTTGGTTGTGGATCCTGGAGGGAGGACAACAGGGGCTTGGACTGGGAAACCCTCGGATTTATATCTTTTGGGGGGAGGCGCTTCTTGTCTCTGGCCAAGTGCGTAACCGTGGCGTGATTTTTGACGAAAGCCTGACTATGAAGATGCAGGTGTCAACCGTAGTCAAATCTGCCTTTTTTCACCTGAGGAACATTGCCCTGGTGAAACACTTGGTTCCACGGGAAGATCTTGCCATCTTGGTCCACGCCTTTGTCACCAGCCATTCTGATTACTGCAATGCCCTCTAACTAGGGCTGCCAGGGGTGCATATCCGCCGCTTGCAGCTTGTGCAGAATGTGACGACCAGGTTGTTGATGGGAGTTTCAAGATCTAGCCATATGACACCTGTGCTGCATGATCTGCACTGGCTGCCAATACAGTGGCGGATCACCTTCAGATCGCATTATTGACCCTTAAGGCCCTACATGATTTGGACCTCACTGCCTGAAAGAGCTCATGGTGCCTTACTGTCCTGCCCGTTCTCTTCGCTCCTCTGACGAGGGATTGCTAGAGATTCCCAGGGTACGTCTAAAGATATCTGGAGGTAGATCTTTTGCCTATATGGCACCAACCCTGTGGAATTCTCTACCTCGTCAGATACGAGAATGCCTAACTGTTGAAAGTTTTAAAAAACAACTAAAGACTTTCCTTTTTGCCCTAGCATTTGCTGGAACATAATAAGTAAGTGTATTGTATGATTGTTTGATTTATTGTTCTGAAATGTGATTTTAAGTGATTTCAACTATTGTAAAAGCGCCCTGAGCTTGAGAAGGGCGCTTGATATAAATAAAAATTTACTTACTTACTTACCTAGGATTAGGTGTTTGTAACACCGCTCTGAATACCTTCTTTGAAGGCAGATCCTCAGCCTCCACTTCTGATGTCATCTAGCGGCCCGGAGTCTCAGCGGGAGAACTGGGATTCTGGGGACCGCTCCCTTCGTATGATGCCTGACGTCGGGGGCCGGGCCGACATCAGGGGTGGACCCTGCTGGATACTGATAGCTAGAACATTTCCGTGGGGTCCTGGTGTCTGCCAGCTTCAATCCTAATGGTGTAACCTACACTCCGGAGCCCTCTCTGGATGTGGAGCAGATTCAAACCTACTTGAGGAAACCTCCGTTTGCCGGTCCTTTTTCAGTCTCTCCAGCAGGTAATGGACAAACCAATCACTTGAACTGGAATTAAATCAAGCCATTTCAAAAATAAAAACTCAGAATCAGTTTACACAAGTATAAGTGACAAGCAGTCAAGCAAATTCATGGCAGATCCACTGAGGAACTATGTTTACAATATAAAATCACACTAAATTACCTGTACTACATAACAATATTTGCAACATTTACACTGCACTTAGGGGCTGCAAAAAGAACTTGCAGAGTATGAACTCAAAAGTGTCTGCTACAAAGCAGAGTTGTTTAAAAATAGCAGGCAAATTCGACTGGCCAATCAAGGAGCTCTAGACCGCCAGCCAGCCAGTTGCAGCCTGTCCCTAAAAAGGCGCCTGAGTTTGAAGCTCCGAAAATAGCTACGAGTGTCCTAAGCCTTTCCCCACTCCTCTCTGCTCTGTACCTGGAGCCATTGGCACAGGCACTATGACAAAATAGGAAAATAACAGGACTGGAGGTAGGAGGAGAGAGACATAAACTGGCGTTGTATGCGAATGACCTCCTTGTTTATTTAACTAATCCGGAGGATGCCCTAGAAACTGTTGTGGTGTCATTGCTGGAATTTGGGCCTAGCTTTCTAAAAATTAATCCTGATAAGACAGAGGTCTTGCAGCTAAATTATAACCCATCAGGATGGAGTTCCCATTTAAATGGAGTCTCCAGAAGATGAAATACTTAGGGATACAGCTAACCCACTGTAGAGCCCAGTTGTTTCAGGCTAACTTTGCTCCTTTATTGGAGTGTTGGAAAAGAGATCTGGAAGGCTGGGCCCTAATACCCATTCCACTTACTCAACGGGTGGAGGCAGTTAGGATGGTGCTCCTCCCAAGATTTTTGTATCTGGCACAGGCCATACCCGTTATAATACCAAAAGCGTTTTATAGGGACCTAAATCATAGAATCTCCAGATTCATTTTAGGAACTCAGAGGCATAGGATTAGATACTCGGTCCTCCAATTGCCTAAAAACAGGGCAGTCTGACTCTTCTGGACTTGCAGCTATACCACCGGGGGCCCAGCTACGAACAGTGGTTTACTGGTGCCATAATCGGTGTCCGGCAAGGTGGAAAATAGAGGAGAGAGAGGCTCTCAATCAACAGAATTATACTGTCCCAACAAAACATCTGGGAACAGAGGGGAGATCCAATCCATATACAGAAACTAGTATTAAATTATGGCGGGACTACCTGTCAACTAGGAAATTGGCTCAGTGAAGGCCTCTCCTTGGGTCTGTCCCTACATGGATTCCTTTCCTTGAGCTCACATGAACATGGGCTTTAGAAAATGGGAGGAGCAGGACTACACATGGTAATACATTTTATCATGGAGGGTTATTTCCTCACTTTAGCTGAGCTGATGGAACCTTATGGGCTGCGCCCATAGGACAGATTCCGGTACTTTCAGGTCCGGAATTTTATAAGGTCCCCATCCCGGGATCTGTGAAACAGTGCCCCACTGCCCACCATTATACCCATCTTAGTGGTGGTCGTAGAGAGCAAAGCCAGCCTAGAGCATATAATCTCATACCTATACAAAGCGATAATGTCCCTGCAGGGGGACTCACTTGAAAAGACTAGGGCAGCATGGGCAGCAGATTTGGGTATCCAAATCGCTGATGAAACATGGGACAGACACTTAAATTGTATACACTGGGGAACAGAAGCCATTAGCTGGAGAGAGTTTTCATGGAAGGTTACACTCAGATACTTTTGACCCCGAAAATACAGGCCAAATTCCAATCTTGTACATATCCAATAACATAAAATCTGAAAAAATATTCACAGCTACTGATCGTCTGACCAACTATGGGTCAAAATAACACCACCAAACAATCCAAAAATAATATTGAGTGTCATGTATAGACCCCCAGCATCAACCCCACAAGCTAACAAAATCCTGATAGGTAATCTCTTATTAAATCCAGCTGACAGAATATTAATCTTAGGAGATCTACCTGGTATTAAGTGGGATGCAGCAATTACAGATACATCCTTAGAGAGTGTTCCTGAATGCATGCGACCAAATAGGACTTATACAGAGAGTCGAAGATCAAACAAGAGGACAGAATATATTGGACTTAGTCCTAACTAATATGGAGACGCATAAGCGAATGCAAGACAACTGCACCATTAGAAACTAGCGATCATTTCAAAGTGAAGTTTGTTAGCTGAACCAATAAATGAACAGAAGGAAACACTGCCATTTTGATTTTGGCAAAGCCAATTTTGCTAAAATGAAAGCTAATCTTACAATTTGGCAGTGGGAGAAAGATTTCGGCAATAAATCACTAAGTGACATATGGGAAATCTTTTCTACTAATATTAAACGGCAAATAATTGACAATATCCCTGTTAAACAAAAGTAACTACCAAAGAACAATAAAAAACAATGGTGGACACCGACAATCAAAAAATTAATAAATAGGAAACACTGGTTGTTTAAGAAATGGAAAACAACTAAATCATATAAAACTAGGACTCAATATATGCAACTATCCAACAGTATAAAAAAACAAATTAAGAGGGCTAAAACTAATCATGAAGTAAATTTAGCAAACAGTCAGTGGAAACTATAAAGCATTTTACGCCTATATTAATAATATCAAAGGGAACTCGAACAGCATAGGACCTCTTAAAACAATAAATGGGGATACAACTTCTGACAACAAAGAAATGGCAAATTTAGCAAATAATTATTTTTCGACAGTATATAACAAAAAAAGTGATTTTCATCCAGTATTAATACAAAATAATTATACAAAAGGCAAAATAGTATTAAAAGTCACTGATGTCGAATCAAGGCCAGCTAATTTAGACCCTAACAAATCTCCGGGTCCTGATAGACTACACCTAAGAATATTGAAAGAATTGGCTAAAACAATAGCCCCTCCCCTAACTTATATTTTTCAAAAATCTTTGGACACAGGGGAAGTAGTTGACTGCTGGAAATCAGTAATAGTCGTTCCAGTTTTTAAAAATGGGAACAAGTGTGACCCCGAAAACTGTCGTCCCATTAGCCTCACTGCTATCCCCTCTAAAATATTGGAGGGAATATTAAAGGATGATCAATCAATATCTAAATTTAAAACATCTTACAGACCACTTTCAAAATTGGTTTGTAAAGGAAGGCCTTGCCAAACAAATATGCTGGCATTTTATAACCATGTGATAGACAGATTAGATATAGGAATTTTGGTGGATGTACTATTTCTTGATTTCTCTAAGGCTTTTGATAAGCTTTCCCATCCAGAACTCATACAACAAATGAGTAAATTAACTATCCATCCAACTATAATAAAATGGGTCCAAGAATGGCTGAAAAATAGAAACCAGCGTGTGTGTATCAGAGGAGAGTTTTCTGAACAGTCAGAAGTGACTAATTAGGGGTTACCAGGGTTCAGTGCTGGGCCCCTGTCTAATTTATATGCATCATCACTTCAAATAAACCATAGCACCGTTTGGCTACATAAATTTGCAGATGACTGCAGGATAGGTGCAGAAATTAATACTAGTCAAAATTCATCTGGTCTACAAGCAACTATTGATAACATTGAGATATGGACCAAGCAATTCCAGTTAGCACTAAATCAAGACAAATGCTTTATAATGCATCTGGGAAAAAGAAACCCTAGAATATCTTATAAACTAGGAAACACTGCTTTGAAAACAATTGAGGAGGAAAGGGATTTAGGTGTTATAGTGTCTAGTAATATGTCTTTTATACCACACTGCCAAAAGATGGCCCAAAAAGGAAATAGGATACTTAACTGTATATTTAGACACGTAGTGTCAAGAAGCAGGCTGTCATGTTGCCACTATATACATCCCTGGTTAGACCTATCTTGGAATACGGCATCCAGGTTTGGACACCATACAAAAGACAAGATATAGTATTGTTGGAGAGAGTACAGAAGAGAGCTACCAGGGCATTACAGCATATGGCTGGTAAAAATTATGAAACTCGACTGTCCGAATTGAATATGTATTCCTTGGAGGCAAGGAGGAAAAGGGGCGATATGTGCTTGGTACACAGAGCATAGAATAATGATGATCTTTGGGACATTACCAGTTTTGAAATAAATACAAATATATATAATACTAGATCTCATGCCATGCAGTTAACAGCACCACACAGAAAGCAAGTGCATAGTACATGGTGGTTCAACCAAAGAGTTGTACACGACTGGAATAGGCTACCATTGGAGGTTGTGGCTAGTCCAACAACCACAGTATTTAAACTTGGATGGGATGCATACATAAACAAAATTAGAGTTAAATAAATTTAGACGGCGCGCGCATATAGGACGCAAGTCCACCAGCTCAGTATCATTCCTATGATTCGGACACCTGCTTGCTGGCGAGGCTGTGGGTATTCCCCGGCAGCTCTGGCCTACATTATGTGGCACTGCCCCAGGCTGGGACAATACTTTCAGCCACTAAGGAATATTTTTAGCCAGACCTTGATTGTCTCCCCCAATTTGTTATTTTATTTTTTTCAGAATTTCCACCCGGAGTGCAGGGACGCCAATACCAAAAGGTTACTTAGGGTCTGTATCCTTGTAGCTGAAGAAGCTATCACAAAAAAATTAACCCAGGACCCTATAACCATAACACAATTGCAGAATATAATGATGTCTGTTTACAAGATAGAATCTCTGACAGCAACTGTCAATAAGAAACAGGCCAGTTTTGAAATAACCTGGAGACGCAGGGTATTGTATATTTCATCACTAAGACCTGAATTTGTCCCCTAGAAGTAATTCTGGACTATATAGATTAATCCCTCTGTAACCAAATCAATTATTAGACATCTCCCTTTCTCTGTGTTTTATGCTTATGTTCATATCTATGATTATATTTATATTGGTGGCATTGTATCCTTGAAATTGATTGAAATACCAGCTTACACCAATGGATATGCATTACTGATTAGAAGTAAGCCATTTACTGTCAAATTCTGTATGTAGTATTTGTATAAAGCAGTGTTGTGTGTTTGTATGTCTGTTGACATATGACAATTTATAAATGAAGTTTTAAAAAAGAGATGTCGAGCTGTGAACCACTTTTTGTCATATGTCAACAGCTTGAGCACATCAGGTGTTGGGGCACAACTGGGGTAACTTGTTCGTTTCCTTTAATCAATTGTGAGTCTCCAAGCTCCGTTTGGCTTTTTCACATGCCAGATAGGCGAATTGACAGTGGAGACACAGGTCCTAATCACTCCTTGTTAAAGCAGTGATTGGATAGTCTCCTCAGTAATGGTAAGGCTTCAGCAGGAAATGGATACTGCTTCTGCCTCACAGGGTTAGGTCCTGTGATTTCAATGGTAGTGTGCATCCTACCACTGTCATGTTTGTTTGTGGCAAACATGTCAAGGTGTTTTTGCAGCAGAGGTGCAAGTTCAGAAAACAGGTCAGGACTTTTGAACAAAGTCATGACATCATACTCCTTGCTGTTATGGGAAATGGCCGCCACCACGTGTGAGACTGGGATGGTGACAGCATGACATTGTCCTTTGATCTGAAGGAGTAGTCTATTGGCAAGATCCACTACAGAGCCATGCAGTGCTAGAAAGTCGATTCCCAGTATGCTGGATGATGATGTAATACCATGAGGTCAAAGACAAAATTGGTCCTGAAGTGGCCTGCCACCACAGGTAGAGGGACAGATCGGTAGGTGTGTAGCTGGGTGTCATCTACACCCTGGGCACTGGTCTTCCAGCCAGTAGACCAGTCAGATGAAATCCAAGCAATCTCTGCACTCATGTGCCAAAAGTGTTGCAAAACAGACACCAACCTTCTTTTTCCTTCCACAAAGCTGTGAATTTTTATTGTATGATGTCAGGATTCACAGGTAAATCTTACTGCTCCAAAAATTCCAAATTACAGGCATTGTAAGTGCATCCAACGAACACTGTTACAGCTTTGACCACATGTGTGTCTTCCTAAGGGATGATTAGTGCTATGCAGTGTTTCCTTTTATAGCCACTCTACCATTTAATTGTTTCTAGAAATAATTGTTTCTAGAAAAATAGTTTTGAACCAATTTTTATTAATTTCTATGTAAATTGTGTACATTTGTATAGAGTTGATATTATATAAAAAATAGCTTATAATTATCTTCTGCATTTGATATTTAGATAAAAAAATGCTTGATTGATTGTTAGAGAAGGTTTAAAAACCAAAAAATTCACTAAAAATGAATTTTGAAATTTCAGGTACAGATCCCACCAGAGCTACTTAAAAACATGATGATGTACATAGAGTTAGAAATTGTGGATAAATCATTTAAATTAGTTTGTTGTACTTGATATTCAACTAAAGAAAGGTTGTTTAAGTGATAAAGAAGGTTAAAAAAGTATAAAACCCACTAAAGCTGACTTTTGAGATTTAAGGTTCAGATTCCACCAGAGCCACTTTTCATGGAAAACGTTTTTCGGTCAATTAACCAATAGGGGTAGTTAATTAAATGGTAGAGTGGCTGTAAAAGCATAGCACTAATCATCCCCTTAGGAAGACCACACATGTGGTCGAAGCGCTGGGTAACAGTGTTTGTTGGATGCACTTACAATGCCTGTAATTTGGAATTTTTGAAGCAGTAAGATTTACCTGTGAATCCTGACATCATACAATAAAAATTGCAGCTTTGTGGAAAGAAAAAGAAGGTTGGTGTCTGTTTTGCAACACTTTTGGCACATGAGTGCAGAGATTGCTTGGATTTTGTTCATTATTGGATGGGGCTAGCAACCCCACACTCTGCACCTTGGTTATCTGTGCACACGTCTGAGGAGTGGTCTAGACCAGTCAGATGAGACTGGGTCCTCATCATGGAGGACTGATATGGCTGCTCCTGTATCCAGGAGCATGGTAAGGTGGTGGCCCCCAACCGTGAACTTTACACAAGGCCGCCCATTCGTGTCAACAAGCAAGTCACTGACAATCTGGACTGGGACCTGTAATTGTTGATCTGCATTTTCAGAATCATCATAATCATCCTGTTCTTGAAATGTGAGATCTGCTGGATCTCTCTGGGTCTCCTGTATGTCTTGCACTGGATACAGATGTACCTGTGCCATTACAGGCGCAACAGCGACCTGCTCGGTTGTCTCTTCCTTAGTTGTCACATCGGCCTGGCCACTAGTCGATGTTACAAAAGGATTATTTCCTCGGCTGCTCAGTTGTTCAGTAGCCGAAGGATTTTTCTGGCCAGAAAGCTGTCCAGCGGCCGGGGCGAGGGCTGCTATGTTAAGCGTTGGCTTAGCCGCTCTCTTGGCATGGATCTCTTCCAGTAGTTTTGAGGAGGGTCTTGTTCTTGTCTCTTAGGCTCCGATAGCTAGGACCATTACAGTTTCGGCCATCGAATTGGGCATTTGGATTTTTCCAATTGCTCTTGTCACTATTCCTGTTGTTTTTGTAGTTCTGGTCCCTGCCCCTCCTCCTTTTGCAACTGTTTGTCATCATAAGGGTATCGTTCTTCTGGTTTTAACTTCCACAGTATATTGAGTAGGCATATTGGAGGTTGGCTGCACTGCAGCATTGACTTATGGGTATTGTAAAGGTGTGGAAATACAGATGGACGCTAAACACAAGATTTTGTGGAACCCACTTTTCTAAGTTGGATGTTTATAATCATAAACAACAGCAGCTTTTGCACCATATAAATTAAAAATAAAACAATTCAAAAGAAAAGACTTGTAAATACTTTTCACAATGTTCTCCTTAGTGCAGCACAGGACTCTCCTAGTCCTTCACCTACACTCAGTCAGAAGACATTGACCCTATCTAACATCTGTCTGCTCAGGCAGTACTATTTATAACAGCCCACCTGGGTCAGGTGACCAAGCATCATCATGGCCCTTCATTTAATTAAATAACAGGCTAAAAGGACTTAGTTACCCTTCTATAACGAGACGCAGCTTTAGATAATAGAAGGGACTTTCCCAGAAGGATTTTCCCCTTCTTAAAGGTGGAAACTTTCCACTGGGACTTGAGTGACAGACAGCTTAGTATAAAAAGGGGCCGCTGTTTTCCTATGGACGGTATTTCATTCTTTTTCCGATTCAGGTAAGAACAGACTTAGTTTGTTCCTTCAAATTTCTACCTGTGCAACTACAGTTTAACAGTATAATGCATTCAATAGATAAACGCAGCATTTCGTACAGGTTCTAACATTTCCATGGCGGCAACAGGGTTACAGAAAATAAAAGGAAAGGGTTTGCTGCTTTGCAATAAATACTAATGTATAGGCTAGTCGTTGTAGATATTTCTCTGCCTACATAATAAACAGTCACTGTATCCCTTTTGATTAGGGTTTTTACTGTATACAATACCTATTTTACATTCTAGCTACAGTAGCCAGCCATTCTGTAGAGCTATGGCTATTATTATATCAGCTACTTCTGTCCGGGAGCTCGAGGTCACTGGAAGTTGACCTTCATATATACAGGCCCATGGAAGGAGGAGAAAAGAAAGTTAGAGAAGCACAGAATGTTGTCTGGAAGTGGCCTGCCTCCAGATGGAAAGAAACAGAGAATTTGACGGCAGATAAGGACCGCTTGGCGCACCCAGTCTGCCCATGTCCCTACCTGATGGATAAGCTGCAGATCCTAGTTAACCAGCAGCCTACTTCTTCCTACCCCCGCCCCCTAGAATTGCCTTATGACTGTCCCATGCATGCTTGAATTCCACCACTGTTTTTGACTCCACAACCTCCTCTGGAAGGCCGTTCCATACATCCACAACCCTCTCTGTGAAAAAATACTTCCTTAAATTACCTCTGAGCCACCCCCCTTCCATCTTCAAATTGTGCCCCCTTGTTCTTGCACACCTCTTTTTTTGAAAGATGCTACCCTCTTGGACTTTGTTGATTCCCCTGATGGAGAGAGAGGTTGCAACCTGGTATACTCAAGGGTCCTACTACAGTGGCAGGATGCACCTGTCACAGGCATCAAGGATGCATATCTTTGTCAAGATCAGGAAATCCCACAGGAAATACTTCCACTTTGTGCTGAGAGGAGCACTACCAGTTCAGAGTATTGCCTTTGCTTGTCCTCTGTGCCATGAGTCTTTATCAAATGCTTGGCAGTAGTGACAGAAGCCCTTTGCAGGAAGGCCTCTATGTTTTCATCTATCTGGCAACTGGCTTCTGAAGGGATGCTGTCTTACATACCCTGTCTCGAACTCGGCGTCTGTTGAGAGGCTGAGGCATCACAGTCAGTGTACCAGAATCTTTGACCTTCTGCCAGAGACTGCAATACATAGGGGCAGTCCTGGACACAGAGAAGGATGCCTCTCCTGCTGCTGGATAGGAAAGAAAAATCTGATTGCCCAGGCACACTTAGTGTCCAGGAGTTGCTTTGTCTCTTCCAGAATTATGTTGCACCTCCTTGGGCTTATGGCTGCTGCCATAGTAACAGTGCCACTGGCCAGACTGCACATGAGTATTTCCCAGTGGACACTTAAGTGCAGTGGGATCAGTTGATGGATGAGCTGGACCAGATGGTGCTTGTCACACCCTGCTTGTAAAGCATTATGTTGGATGGATCATAGAAACTTCTTTAAGGGTGTTCCATTCCTTGCAGCAGCTGCTGTATAGATCCTCACCATGGATGCCTTGGGTTCCAACTGGGGTGCTCACCTTGGCCATTTCCAAACACAAGAGACATGGTGCAAGATAGAAGCCCAGTTCCACATAAAATTTCCTGGAGATGAGAGCTGTCCTGTGCAACCTTCAGGCATTTCAGGCGCATCTGTGCCCCAGGCCTCTGTTAACACAAATGGACAACACCAATGTAATGCATTACATCAACAAACAGTTGATCACTCATTTCTACCCCCTTTGCAGGGAAGCAATGAGAGTATGGCACTGGGCTGTGTCTTACAGTCTATAGCTATTGGCTGTGCTTCTCACAGGCCTTCAAAACATCTTAGCAGATAGGCTAAACATATAACAGTCCGGGATTCACAAATGAGAACTACTGACCTCTGTGGTAGATGAACTCTTTGCAAGATAGGGTCACCCAAAGTTGGATCTTTTGTGTCCCCACACAATACAAAACTTGCTTGTTCAGGGCCTGGAGTTTTCTGGTGAGATGCATTGTCCCCCTCTTGGAAAGGGAAATTCCTGTATGCATTTCCTCCAGTTCCTCTAATATAGAGGGTGCTGACAAAGTTGTGGATGGACAGTGTCACTCTCATCCTTATTGCTCCGCTGTGGCCTTGTCAAATCTGGTTTCCACTATTGCAGCCGATGGCAGTGGAACCTCCAGTGCCCCTACCATTGTGTGGGGCCTGTTGTCATAGGACAAGGGATCCTTGGTCCATTTGGACCCAAAGTCCCTACATCTGCATGCATGGCTCCTGAAATCAGACATGGCACGTTTCAGGGTTCTTCTTAAGGCTGCTGAAGTACTGGTTGTGACAAGAAAACCTTCTACCAGGCGTACTTATTCTTAGAAATGGAAACTGTTCGTGCCGGTCCAGTGGTGCTGGGGTTGAGGCGCTGGACACGATCCGGGTTGATGCGAGCCGGGTTGTCGAGGTTTGGCAGGGAGGACTAGGATTGAGCGTCCGCTGACTGCTCTCCTAGTCCTGGGGTGGGCTGGGGCACACTCATTGCGTGGTAGGTCCGGGACTATCCTGGCTGAGAGGCGGCAAGGGAGGCCCTCCAGCAGGGTGACATGACAGCCATCCCGGATCCTCCTGGGTGTGGTTTGAGCTACCCAGCTCTCCGGCGAGCAGGGCCAGTGGCTGGATGCCCCATGCTGGTGCACAGGCTGCAGCTAGGGGCAAAAGCAGCCATGATAAAAAAATGGAAACTTTTCACTTTGTGGGCTGCTTCCAGAAATATAGACCCATTCACTTGTCGTGTGACTGCTATATTGGAACTTGCTGTGCTTGTCAGATTTGGCCTATGGTATTCCTCATTTTGGCTTATAGTTAATCTTATCTGTGTCAGTCTTCACAATTCATCACTACTTGGTATAAGCCGGAGGATTAGTACCCTGCAGGAGCATTTTTTTTTTTTTGCAAGAGGAGGAGCCGATGCAGAGACAGCGCCGCCCTCGAGGCCGACGTATTACATGGCACTCACGGGTTAGCCAGTAACTGCCATCGACACCCCCTTAGCCCCAGTTCTGCTTCTCCTGCCATTGAGAGAGAACCTCCTGTGAAATTTTTGAAGTTGAAACTGTGTCAGCGGCCTAGTCCGTTGGCGCTGGCTCAAGTTCTGCTCGCCTCCATTCTCAGTGTCATATCCCGGTAAGATCTTTCCTTTTATTTTCGATGCCGAGTGTCTTTGTTTTGTTTGTTGTGTTTTCATCCGGTCCTGTCTTGTTTGGGGGACAAAAAGAAAACTTTTAAGGCAGGTCAGCCTCCTATGCGGTGGTGTCCCTGCAGCCGACTTTTCTCTGTCACGGACCAACATAACCGGTGCTTGACTTGCTTGGTCCCTAACCATGACTTGGAGCATTACGATGCCTGTTTTTCCATGGACTGCCAGGTTTTGGAATTGCACGCGTGTAAAGTCAGACAAGCGCTGCCAGCTTTCATAGGACAGGCTTGCACTCAGGAAGCCAAGGTCTGGGTTCTTGGCCCTTCCTCTGGGTACGGCCCATTGAGGGAGCCCCCGCCCGTTCTAATCTTGCCTTGGCGGTGGCTCCTTCTATGGTGCAGGAAGCCCAATCTGGCCCCCTTGGGGGCCAGGCAGGAAGTATCATCTTGGCAATACCCCCTCCTGTGATTGTCCTGGCCAGCCTGACTTCTGGGCAGGCTGGGATGTCCCAGGCAGGGGAAGGGCGCTCCACCCTTGACTGTCTCCTTGGAGTTGGCTGCAAGGTGCCAGCTGCTGGTGAGGAACAGGTCTCTCTGAGTCCGAAGGGTTGAGTGGACTCTGTTCAGTGCAACTATCTCCCCTGGGAGCCCGCAGGGGCTCAGGGAGGAGCTGTAGCAGTGGGCCAGTCTTCTCCCTCAAGGTCCACCAGAAGGAACATCATCTTTGGAGGTCAGGGGACACCCTTTTGGGCTCACGTGGCCCCAGTCGCCTCGCAGGGAGAATTCTTCTCTCTGACTCACCTCTGGCCATTCCAGCTTGGTTGAACGGCCTTTGTCTGCTGGGACCACCGGAACGACTCCTCCTTTGAAGTCTCCTGTACGGTTCCCCTGCCTGGGCAGAGGCAGCGCCCCTCTGGAGGTGCCTGGCCGCCGTGCCTCTACCAACCCCTCCCTCCCAGATATCTCTGGTCCTATTGGGCCCCTTACCTGGGAACAGTTCAGGGCCACGGCTGCACTGTACCCTGCCTACTTCCGAGTCATGGATGAAGAGGTGTTCCACCACTCCCCAGTGCAACCTGACCCTCTCTCTCCAAGCTCGTCGGCTCACTCGTCTTCTTTCTCCGATGAGGGAGAGGAGTCATCTGTCCATCTTTCCTCAGCAGCTGATCTCTCTAGTTATCAGTGTTTCCTGTCGAGGTTGCTCGATGAGCTCCACATTTGCACCTTAGGAGAACACAATCCAGATCGGTCGGTGCATGCCTTCTTGGTGAGTACAGTGCGGCTGATCTGTTGATCCCCACCTGGCCTGCTCCCTTCGGGAGGCATGCATCAGGTCTGGTGATGTCCCTTGCCCCAACTCCAGCTCCAAGGGACCCTGTCATAGGGTGATCGCCCCCTGGGGTCTCCAGGAACTCTGTCTCACCCTCTTTGGGTGTGATGCTCCTGGACACACCCTCTGGGAATAGAAGCCTGAGCCGTGACCAACCCCCAGATTTGGACTCATCCAAGTTTGATTTTTGGGGCAGGAGAGTTTTCTCCTTCGCACGGATCTTGCTCTGTGTGGCAGCGCATCAGGCCCACCATGCTACCTACAACAGGTACTTGTGGTCATGGCTAGGACAGGTTCTAGCCTCCTTACCTGATTCAGAGGAAACCAGACATGCCCATTGCCCTATCTGTGCAAGGCCTGGAGCTTGCAAGGTACCAAGCAAGGGCATCGTACGATGCCAGCAAGGTGTCCTCCAGGATAGTGGGGATAGCGATCTGCATCAGGCGGTCATCATGGCTTCATCTCTCCTGGTTGTCACCCCTGGCCCAGCGTAAGGTGACTTCCTCCGCCTTCCGGAGAACCCACCATCTTCCTGGACATAAGTCTCCACCACTCATTCACACTAGTGGGATTGGCGCCGGAGGCACTAAGACCCATCGGAGCAAACTTTTGCTGGAGGGTGTGCTGAGAGGCAGCGCCATGAGAGCGGCGCCCCTTGAGCAGCGGCTCGAGCAGTAATGACCATCTCGGCAGTTACCCTCAACCGCTCTCAGTTCTTTTTTCCCGCCGAAGTGCGCCAGTGATGATCGCCGCTTTGTCGAGTCAAACTTCAAACTAGCGCATAGTTTTCAGTTTGTTTTTTGTAACATTATCACGATAGTAGTATCGCTTAGTTTTATTCTATTTTTCAGAAATTTTCTAATATTTAAATTTAACTTATTTGAAGAAGTCTCGCCTACTGGACGGAGTCGACTCATGAGCAGGTCAGGTGGACGTAGGAGACTTCAGATGAAAGCTGTTCAGTCAGCCGGCTGGGTCGGTCAGCCTCCTTCTCCTCAGCGGGTTCCGACTAGGTCAGTCCGATGCCGAGGGATGGGCGGTCCCCGCTGGCATAAAATAATGGTCGCATTCTAGGCGCCGTTGACCTCGAGCTCTTCTTGCGCCCACAGGTCAAAAAGAGAAGGCATCACAGAAGTCGCCCTCTGGTATGTCCGTGGCTGCCGACGGTCGGTTATCATTGCTAGTTGCGGTCTCCTTCTTCGAGTCGCAACTTCCGATAATCGTCGTCCTCCGACATGTAGCCCTCCCCGCCTATAGGTAGGGCTCCAGATGAGCAGTTTCATCAGTGGGCGCTCTTGATGGGCGATGTGCTCGGAGGTTGGTTCTTCTGCCTGGCTCGGTTACCTCGGAGCCTCGGGCTCCTCCGGCGATCAGGTAGGGCGGTTGAACCTTCCAGTCGCTGGCACCTTCTTCGGTGCTAGCGACTCCGTGCTTAAGTGTTCCCCCTCACATGGTTCTGCGGGCGAGGGGCCCCACCGATGCCCTTATCTCCCTGTTTTTTCCCTTCTTGCTTTCCAGGTTCCCGAGCTTTTCCGGCACCTTCTGCAGGGTCTGTAGCCTTGTCGGCGCCGTTCTGAGGCCCGGAGCTTCGCGGCGCCCGTTGCCGGCACCGTGTAGAACTCTCGGCGCTGTTGGTGAAACGCGTGGTCTCGGCGCGCCGGTGGTACTCGTGGATCGGTGCGTTCGCGTGTCGTCCGGCATTTCTTGGGCGTCACGCGTAAATCCTTGGCGCCGCAGGGGTCACAGCCGGGCACCGTGGCGCCTCAGCCGTTTTCAGCCTGGGTTGCCTCATGCGCTGCAGCCCTTGGGACTCCCTTATTTTCTGCCATTTCCTCTCTCTAAATTTTCACTCCTTTCCTGTCCAAACAGTCCTTTCTGGACCATCAGGAGATGATGTTGAGCCTGGACCCAGACCTTCGGTTGGGTGATGAAGTGGAGAAACAGGATCTTTCTTTGCTACAGAGCCTGTGGTGAGGACCTGTCCTTTAAGTCTGTTGAAGAACCTGGGATCCACTCTTTCTCTCCAGACTCACAGACATCGATCCTGGGAAGATATTAAGACTCCAGTATCTTCATGCTTCAGGAGATCCCTCAGTTTGACTCCTCCATTCAGCCTTCCTTCGAGAGCTGTCTCAAATGGTATGGAATAACCCTGCTCTTATTCCCTCGAGTGGCTAAATCCATTGATAAGAAGTATTCATCTCCCAAGGATCGTCCCATTTGGCATCCCAAGCTCTGCATGATCCTATTGTAGTCCTGGCAGAGAATGACAAGGTCGTTCTTCCTCAAACTACTACAGCTCGACCTATTAACAAAGAGTCTCGTAAGATTGATACATTAGGTAAGAGAGAGAGGTCTTTGCTGCCTCCCTCTAATGTATGCGTGTGCCAGTTATCAAGGCTATTTTTCTCGAGTATGAGTATATCCTGTGGCACTCTGTAGAAAAGAATGGTTGAAGCTCTTCCAGATTCGATTCAAGTCAGGCTTCTTCTGACCGTTATTAAGGTATTGGTCCAATAACCAACAGGTCAAAGCCGCCATGGACGCTTTTCGACCTGCTTCTCGCTCAGCGCCGCGAGGATTTATACTAAGGCGCCATTCCTGGCTTTCTGCGTACTTCGGCTTCACCTAATGATGTCAGCAGCAGGTGATGGCGCTGCCTTTTGATGGCTCCTTTCTTTTGGCCCTCAGGTGGAGCAAGCCTTAGAGCCCTCAGAAGACTAGATCGGCCATTAGTTGGCCAGACCTCCGCCTGCCCCTCTAGGGGCATGTGAACAAACGCCAGTTTCACAGTGTCAGTCCTTTCGAGGCAGAGGCAGGGAAGCTTCCATAAAATAACCTGCCCAACCTCAAAGAAGACGCAGCAGAAGCGCGGGGACCTAAAGCTCCCAGCGCTACCTTATGGTCGTTGGCCCAAGTTCCATCCACTCTGCCCGGGTGGAACTTTCTCTCTCCGGGTGGAGGTCGTCTGATGTACTTCTACAACCAGTGGAAGTCCATAACCTCAGACAATGGGTGCTTCGGATACCCCGCGAGGGTTATTCTCTCAATTTCTTGGAAACCCCCGACTGTCCTCCACACGACAACCCAGGTTGTCGGCCTCAATGACCTCCTCACCGTGGAAATCCAGGGCCTTCTGAACAACAGGAGCAATAGAACTGTGTGCCCCGCATTCTGCAAAACACAGGTTCTACTCCATTACTTTCTGGTTCCAAAAGAAATCTGGGATCGCTCCCATTCTAGACCTCAGAAAGTTAAACAAATTCCTCCCCAGGAGAAATTAAGATGATTTCCTAGGTACCCTGTTACCCTTGCTGCACAGCATGACTGGCTGACCTCTGGATATGCAGGATGCTTACCAGCATATCCCGTCCACCGACCCGCAATTCCTCAGGTTTGTAGCTTTGGGTCAGCATTATCAGTTCAGAGTCCTGCCCTTTGGGCTATCCTCGGCGCTTGTGAGTTTTTACAAAGTGTTGTGCAGTTCGTGGGCGCATCTCAAGAAAAGTCGGACTCAGAGTGTTTCCCTACCTGGACGATTGGCTTCTAGCAAGCCCTTCCAAGCCAGGATCTCTTGGAAGCTGCAAACGACTTCTCATCTTCTCACGTCCATGGGAGTTCTGCTGAATTTGAAAAAATCTCAACTGCAACCCTCCCAGAGGCTCCTTTCATAGGGGCGCTTCTAGACACCTCTTCAGCGAAGGCTTTCCTTCCAGAGGACAGAGGCTACCGACATCCTTCGTATGCCCCGTTACATCAGGAGAACCAATCGGTTACAGCTCTCGATGCAATGCATGTTGAGTCTCATGGCGGTCCTCGGTCTTCACTGTCCCTCTGGCCCGACTGCACATGAGAACCACAATGGATGCTCTCCACTCAGTGGTCCCCGACCTCTCACCCCAGTCTTATCCCATCAAGGTGGCCAGGACCCTTGAGGTCTCACCTGGTGGTCTCAGAAACAATCTCTGGAAGGATTCCTTTGCTTCCCGGATCATCAGATCTCCATCACCACAGATGCATCGCTAATGGGATGGGGAGCTCACTGTCTCTCCTCCACACTCAAGGTGTATGGACTCAGTTCGAAACTCATCTCCACATAAATGTCCTGGAGATGAGGCGTCCTCTATGCAATCCGAGCTCTAAAGGATGTCTTTGTCACAAGAACATTCTCCTTCAAGCGGACAACAAAGCAGTGATGTATTACATCAACAAACAGGCGGTGCTCATTCTTATCCGCTTTGCAGGAAGCAATGAGGTGGGAGTGGTGCTTGGAGCACAGTCTCTGATTCAAGCGGTTTTATCTGCCAGGTATACAAAAGCGACCTAGCAGATCACCTCAGCAGAGCGGAGGCAGACCCTCACAGTGGTCTCTCGATCCAGCCGTAGCTCGGTCCCTGTTCAAAGAGTGGGGTACTCCAGACCTGGACCTTTTTGCATCCCCACTCAGCACAAAACTGCCTCTCTTCTGCTCCAGAAATCCAGGGCCTAGCATTTTTCTGTCAGGATCGTTCAGGCTGAGTGGACAAAAGCGCTTTCTTCGCCTTTCCACGCTTCCTCTAATCCAGAGAGTACTCCTCAAGTTCGAGTCTCAGGGGACCAAGATGATTCTCATTGCTCCTTCCTGGCCTCGCAACTATAGTGTTCCTCATCAACAGTATGTTGGCAGCCTCCGAGAACACTCCCTTTGCAAATCAGTCTTTTGACTCAGGGTTAGATTGGTCCATCCCAACCTGAAAATCACTTCACCTTCATACTTGGCTCTGAAGAGATAGAAGTAGAATCGGTTCAACGTCTCTCGTAAGTCTCAGACATCCTTCTGGCTGCTCGGAAGCCAACCACCCAACATCGCTTCCAAATAGAAGCGTTTTTTTCTCTCTGGTGATAAAATCCTCTTGGAATCCTTTTCCTAAGTCCTCCTGGCAAGGTTCTGGAGTATCTTTTGGACCTATCAAACTTGGGTCTTCAGTACTCCACAGTTAAAGTTCACCTTAGTGCCATCTCAAGCGTTCCATGGGCGGTTTCTTCCTTAACTCTGGCTCAGTTACCTATGGTGAAGAGAGATTTCATAGAGGATTCTCCATACCAGACCCCCTGTTAAGCGTCCAGTTGCAGCCTGGGACATTAACCTGGTGCTGGACATGCTCACTCGGAAATACCAGACCCTTAGCTACCTGTGAGCTAAAATTTCTTACCTGGAAGACTGCCTTCCTGGTGGCCATTCCTCAGCCCGCAGGGTCTCTGAGATACATGCCTGATTACGGACCCTCCGTATACTGTATTCCATAAGGACAAGGTAGTTCTCCATACTCATCCTAAATTTCTTCCCAAGGTTGTGTCAGAATTCCATCTGAACCAACCTCTGGTACTCTCCACTACTTAGCTAATTTCCAAAATGAAGAGAACGAGCTCTTCATTCCTTGGATGTTAAGAGAGCCTTGCGGTTCTATTTAGATAGAACCAGGATGTTCGCAAGACTCAGCAACTGTTCGTTTCTTTCAGCGACACCTTCGGCTGGGTCAGCCTGTCGCTATTAGATGCATCTCTTCATGGTTAGTGGCATGCCTTCGTCATTGCTATTCCATGGCTCAAGTTAAATTAGAAGGTAAGTGTATGCTCACTCTACTAGGTGGTCGCGGCATCCCTAGCGGAAGTCGCAATGTTCCAATTGCAGATATATGCAACGCCGCCACCTGGAGCTCAGTGCATACTGGGTTAAGCACTATGCACTGGATGTTCATGCCAGGCGACATTCCGCATTCGGCAGAACTATCCTTAATGGGCTTCTATCTTGAGCACGCGTGAGCTCTAGCTCTCCTGCACGCCCCTTTGGGGATTATCAGCTTGGTACTCTCCCACTAGTGTGAATGAGTGGTGGAGACCTATGTCCGGAAGATGGAAATGCATTACCTCGTGATTCTTGATCTTCTGGACAATTCTCCACCACTCATTCAGCCCACCCTCCATCCCCCGAGTTCACCGCTGTATTGGTCTTCACTCCCTCAAATCTTTAGGCCGTGAGGACTTCTTTGCTGACCCTTCTTACACGGGTCATACGGACTATCTTATGTCCGTTTTTTAATGTTGGGTTTACTCTTTACGTTAGTTGCGCTACCTCCTTGGTAAAAGGTACTGAGGCGGTTGGAGGGTCGTGCCGAGATGGTCATACCGCTCGAGCCGCTGCTATAGTATCCGTGTCTCAGCGTAGTCTCTCGCCGACCCTCCAGCAAAAGTTTGCTCGATGGGTCTTAGTGCCTCCGGCGCCAATCCCACTAGTGTGAATGAGTGGTGAACTCGTCCAAGAAGATCAGGAGTACAGTGGTCGTAATTTCCTTTTCTCCGTGAGGTTGAGGAAGAGCTTCAGGGCGCCTTTCTTCTCCTGTGAGGCAATCCTCACCTCACCCAGACCAGTCCCAGGCCTAGCCAGGCCTGCAGGGGTTCTCTTCTCCAGTATCTCCCTCACTGGAGGCTGAGGGACACTGTCCCTTAGGGAGGTGCTGGGCCCCCTTCGAGGGGCTTGATACTCACCCAATAGTGATGAACGGTGAAGACTAACGCAGATAAGAAATGAAAATTACATACCTACCATAATTATTGATCTTTCTGTGCATCTTCGCCATTCATCACTAAATCCCGCCCACCTTCCCCTCTGGGGCCTCGGTCCCTGGGCAGTTTCCTCCTCCTCCCTGTTTGTCTTCCATTTGTAATCTGGTCTTAGCACACCCCCTCTTCCTTTCTGAGGGGGGATTCCTCTGGGTAGGCATGCAGGGAGGGTTGTACTGCTGGTGATAGCAGAAGCGCTGTCCCTCTCCTTCAACCTAGGTAACTCTTGGTCCTCTGGCTCCCTCTCATCCTCTTGAGGGGGGCCCGGGGGGGGCTCTTCTCTTGATCCCCTCAGTTATTTTCCCCTCTGGAAAATTAGTTTTCCTCCCTTTGGTTTCTCCTGTGGAGGTACCCTACTCTCCAAACATTCAATCCCTAACCTGGGGTGTTCTCCAGGGCACCTTTTAGCAGTCCTTCTGCCTTATTAGTTTGGTAGGGCAGGGAGAGACTACCCGCCCTGAATCCTTGGCCTGCCTCTACCTCTCACTGGTTCCATTCCTCAAGCCTTGGCACCAGCTAGCTTGCCTTACATCTGTGGTTTGCCTTCTCAAATAATCCAGGCCGATAGCGCGCAGGCGGGGGCGGTGTCTCCTCCTCTTTCCTTCTACCCCTTCCCACATTCCTTTTCAACCAGAGATTGGGGCCCCTCACCCTAGTCCCTTAGCTTTTCTTCTTCTTTCCTGTCTTCTCTGCATCATATTCCTCCTTTTAGTTTTATATCCTTTCCTTTTCTATCCTCAGGCTCCTTGCCCAACCCCTCCAACCTTTTTATCTTCCGTCTCTCACCAGTGTGCAGAACTGGGGCTGAGGAGGTGTCAACAGCAGTTACTGACCAACCCATGGCGCCACGTAATACATCAGCCTCAAGGGTGGTGCCGTCTCTGCATCGGCTCCTTCTCTTGCAAAAAAAAAAATGTCTCCCACAGGGGTCCTAATCCTCCGGCTTATACCCAATAGTGATGAATGGTGAAGATACACAGAAAGATCAAGAATTACGGTAGGTACGTAATTTTCTTTTCTAGGATCGTGGATATGTTGTTCATCCACACTTATTGGCATGTTCCTTTCCCCTTTAAGGATCGCTGGAAGGTCTTCAAGCTGGCTCCTCCCACCCACCGGGGTGGTATAGCCCTCAGCTCTGCCCCATGATGCCAGATCTTCTTTTCTGCTGGAAGATTCAGGTTGCCTCCTATTTGCTCTCGCTTTTCGTAGGCCCTGGCTTCAAAACCTTCAGTTATTCCGAAACTTCGACTCGTTCAAGTTAGCGACGGTGAGTCTCATTGTTCCATCATGGAAGATGAATCTTCCCGTGGATTTCGCTGGTGCCCGTGCAGCCAAAAATGTTGTGCACTGATCCGCATACCACGTGTGTTTCCTGTCTGGGTGTCAGCCATGACACCAAGACTGGCGAGATGCGTCTCACTTTTCACACGAATGCCCTAAACGATCGTCTCGCAGGCCTCAAATTGAGCAGGCCCGAAAAACGTAATCCTCTGGTGAAATCTAAAAAGGCCCGGTGGGCGGTCTCCATGGCTGTGGAATCCACCAAACAGCTGGAGCGAATGCAGGCCTTCGAAGAAGTAGCGGCGCGGGCCACAGAATCTTCCTCTCTGTTGTTTTTTGTTCATTTCAACTTGGGCTCTACCTTTTCGGGTTCCTTCTGAGAGCTGTGCCAATCTCTCCGCACTAAGGGCGAGGAATCTGCCGGCTCTCACTCCTCTCGGTCCTGTAAGAGGGCTAAGGATCCAAATCAGTCTTCGTCTCGGCGAAGACGCTCTTGGGATCGTGATCTTGGTCCCAGGAGTTGGCAGTATCTACTTCGGTCGAAATTGCCTCCTCGACCACTGGCTTCTCGGCCTTGCTGTCTGGCCAGTCGACCAAGGTCTCGATCGACGAGAAATATAAACACAGAAACATGGAAGTTGACGGCAGATAAGGGCCACAAGGCCCATCCAGTCCGCCCCTTTCTTTTTATACCTTATGAATGTGCCATTTGCCTTTGCTCTGTCAATGGCCTATCTATTCATACTCATCTGTATTGCTCCCTTATGCCTATCTTATGCCTGTTTGAAGCCCTGCACTATATTCATATCTACCACTTCCTGAGGTAGGCCGTTCCATGCATCCACCACCCTTTCTGTGAAAAAGAACTTCCTCACATTACTCCTTAATTGGCCTCCCTCTAATCCCATGCTGTGTCCTCTTGTCCTGCTGTTTTTCTTATATTGAAACATGTTAGACTCTTTCACCTTGTTAATGCCCTTAAGGTGTTTGAATGTTTCAATCATGTCACCTATCTCCCTCCTTTGCTCTAGGGTATACATATGGAGCTCAGTTAATCTGTCCTCATATGTTTTCTGATGCAAGTCCCTCACCATTTTAGTTGCTGTTCTCTGGACTGCCTCAATTTGGTTAATGTCCTTGTGAAGGTGTGGCCTCCAGTACTGCACACAGTACTCCAGATGGGGCCTAACCAGTGTCTTGTAAAGAGGGATTATTACCGCCCTCTTCTGACTTGTTATACCCCTACTAATACACCCCAACATCCCTCTAGCCTTACCTACTGCTTTAGTGGTCTGCTTGGATGATTTCAGGTCATCAGTGATGATGACGCCCAAGTCTTTTTCTTCTCTTGTGTCTGCCAGCAACTCCCCTCCCAGCCTGTAGGTGGCTTCAGGGTTTCTCTTCCCTATGTGCATAATCTTGCACTTCTTTGCGTTAAACCCCAGTTGCCACTCTTCCGACCACTTTGCTAGTATATCCAGATCTCTTCTCATTCTGCCCACCCCATCTGGATCATCTACTCTCTTGCAGATCTTGGTGTCATTTGCAAACAGACAAACCTTACCCTCCAGTCCATCTGCAAGGTCACAGATGAAGATATTGAAGAGGACTGGCCCCAGGACTGATCCCTGCGGTACCCCACTTGTGACTTGCATCTCTTCTGACTGTATGCCGTTTACCACCACTCTCTGTTTTCTGCCTGTCAACCAGTTTGCCACCCAGTTGACCAACATCTGACCCACCCTGAGCCTACCCAGCTTATTAATCAGTCTTCTTTGTGGAACAGTATTGAAAGCTTTGCTGAAGTCAAGATAGGCAACATCAGCTGCTTCCGCTTGGTCCACCACTCTGGTTACCCAGTCAAAGAAATCTATGAGATTAGTTTGACAGGACCTTCCTTTTGTAAACCCATGCTGTCTTGGATCCTGTGCTCCTATGGATTCCAGGTGTTGCATTATCCTTTCCTTACGGAGTGTCTCCATAATCTTGCCCACTATTGAGGTAAGACTGACTGGTCTTTAGTTCTCTGCCTCCTCCCTGCTACCACTCTTGTGGAGCGGGATCACATGAGCCCCTCTCCACTCTTCTGGGACCGCTCCTCTGCTCAGAGACTCACTAAACAGTTCTGATAAAGGCTCTGCTAGTTCCACCCTTAGCTCCTTTAGTACCTTGGGATGTATGCCATCAGGTCCCATTGCCTTGTCCACCCTGAGCTTAGCGAGCTCTTGTAGGACCCTTTCTTTTGTGAAGGACTAGTGCACACCTCCCTCCCCACTGTGTCCATGGTGCTGAGCTGTGGGCCCTGCCCTACCTCCCCTTCAGTAAGTACTGAGCAGAAGTATCTATTTAGGATAAATGCTTTTACATGGTCCTCCTCACATGCCCCCTTATCCCCTTTCATCTTATCAGTACCCCCTCTGGATTTTCTCCTTTCACTAATTTATCTATAGAAAGTCTTGTCACCTTCTTTTACTGTTCGTGCTAGTGTTTCCTCGGTTTGGGCCTTTGCCTGCCTTACTGCCTTCCCTGCTTCTCTTAGGGAAATTTGGTATGCCTCCCTATCCTCATCCTGCTATGTTTCCTTATATTTCCTGAAGGCCAGCCTTTTGGCTCTGACCTTTTCTGCTACTGTGTTTGAGAACCAAAGTGGTTTCCTTCTTTTGCACTGCCTTTTCTCACTAACACAATGGGATGTTGCTTCAAGTATTGCATCTTTAATGCTTGCCCACTTTGCCTGTACCCCCTCACCTGTATTTGTTTTTGCCAGGGCTAGCTTAACTCTGTTGGCCATCTTATCAAAGTCAGCTCCTCTGAAGTCCCATATTTGTGCCTTGGAATGGGATGATTTTGTTCTCGTGGCCAAATTGAACCATACCATGTGATGGTCACTGCCACCCAGGTGACCTTCTACCTGGAAATCTGTGATCCTTTCCCTGTTAGTCAGTACTAGATCTAGGATGTGCCTCTTGTGGGTTGTTGTACCAGTTGTTTGAGGCCTTCCCCTGCAGGGTATCCACCATGTGTCTAGTTCTGGCAGATGTCTCTGTCGATTGACCATTCTGTATCTGGCATGTTGAAGTCTCCCATTATCAGAACCTCCCTTTAGCTGTCATGTTTTGTACATCTTCTAACAACAACGTGTCGTGTCCTCCCTGATCTGAGGCCTGTACACAACCCCAGTTCGTATGGCTGTCCCAATTCCTGTTTCCAGGGTGACCCACAGTTCTTCTGGCTCATATGTGTATTCGAATTTCTGTAGCTTTAATATTTTCATTGACATAAGAGCCCCCCCACCCTTTTGCACCTCGGTCTTTTCTGAACAGTACATAGCCAGGCACTGAACCTCCCAAGTGTGGCTACTGGTAAATAATGTCTTCCTAATGGCTAATATGTCCAGTTTAGCCTCTGTCATTATTGCCTGCAGGTATGGGATCTTGTTTCCCAGACTAGGCGCATTTGTCCACGATTTTCCATTGGTCAGATTTGATGCGTTAGTTGTTGGGCGAGGTCCGGCATTTCCCCTGTGCGTCATATGGGGAGCCGGACCTTTTTCTTTACCTGGTGATGCAAATGAACTACAAACATGCTGAACTCCTGTTTGACCACAAGCTGAGAGGGGAAGGGTGTTCTTCCCGTTCGACGTATGGGGTGCTGCACCCCTCTCCCCATTTGCTAGATTGAATGTTCTGCAGAAACATCAAACTTCTGCCCCAATGCACTGACTCCCTCCTTAGTCAGATGCAGTCCATCTAATTTAAAGAACTTCCGCTCCCCAAACTGTTGCCAGTTCCCTACAGATTTGTGTCCTTTTTCCTGGCACCAGCCCTTGAGCCACATGGTTGAGATCGTTCACAATCCCATTGATCCATTGTTGCCCGTTCGGTTGACTACTCTCTCAGTAAGACCCGGTCTTGTCTTTCCCGACGGGAGACCCAGCCAGCTGGGGATCCCATAGAGGAACTGGTCCCTGATCCCAGGAAGTCACTGGTCCAACCAGTGTCTCCAAGCGACTAACTCGGCCAGTCCGGTCCAGGTCGAGATCTGGGACCACCTCACGACCTGCACAGGCCAAGGGCGCATAAGCGCCCAAAAGAGGCTACGCCATTGAACATCCTCGTCGCCCTGGATGAGGAGAGGCTGGCAGAAGCCCACCGATGCTATGAGGATCTGATGTGGCAGCAGCTGATCCTGTCCGGCAGAACCCGACCACGTTCTCTACTACAGCCATTACTTGGCTTTTGCCTCCTAGGCTGAAGCCGGCTCCTTTGGAACCAGCGAAATCTGTTCCCCCGCCCGAGGAGCCGGCTCAACCTGCTCTAGTTCAGCTGATATTGGTCTCTCCACCAATTGTGTAGAGCTGCTGCCTAAACAGCCTTTAGGAGGGGCTCCTACAAAGGAAGCTTGGTCAACCCTGGGTCTTCCTCACGGGATCTCTCTCACCCTCATGCCTGATCACTCCAGGCACATTGAGGGCGACCTTGGCAGCTGACCATTCTATCAGGAATCCTCGGATTCAGACGACACCGACCTTCACTCTCACCCGCGGGATGACGAATCGAACGTTGATCTGTCGACTGAGGAAGGCCCTTCGTCCTTTCAAGGGATTCTCTGCCTTATCTCCGAATCCACGGGGATGCCCCTGGAACCACTCCAGAAATGGGTGGAGTAACCTCTCACTGACATTCTCAAGAGAGGGGATATGCCGATGGAAGCCTTTACTGTGGCTGAAGCCATTGTTGGCCAGGCCTTGGAGCTTTGGCAGTATCCTGCCTCCTGCCCAGTGCCGTCTGCCCGGATGGCCTGCAAGTATGTGGTGCCCTTGGGGTCCCTCTCGGGGTTCACAGAACATCCCTCGGCTGAGAGCCTTGTGACCGCCTCTGTGTTCAGACATACAGGCAGTTATCCCGACACCGATAGATCCCTGGACAAGGAGTCCCAAGAAACTGGACCACTCTGCCAGGAAGGTCTGTGTGGCTCCCTCTTTAGGCCTCCATCAGGCAAGCTTGGCTGTCGTCATGGTGCACTTATCCCATGCCCTTCCAGGTTCCTTGGAAGAAGTTCTCCTGCATCTCTCTGCAGACCTTCAGACTATGGTTAAGCAGGTCCGGGACCAAGGCCGTGCCGTTGCCAAGCAGCAGCTTCAGATGGCTCTGGACACTGGGGATTCATCCCTGTTCAGTGGCAGCTACATTGCCTCACGCCACAGGGCTTGGCTGAGGCTTTGCACCTTCATGGCGGACACCCAGCAGAAACTTGCTGATGTTCCTTTCCTGGGCACCAACTGGTACAAGTGTGGATGGTCACCTCAGCGAATCGAATCAGTCCAGTGCCACCTTGGACTCTGCTACTTCTGCTCAAAGCACTTCTGGCCCTAAGAAGCAGTAGCAGCAGCAGAAGAAGCCTTTTGCCACTCTGCTTCTGTGGCCCAGCAGTCCTCCTTTAGGAGCACAACATCAGCAGGCATAGGCTTGGCACCCCGGCCCAAGCCTGTACCTCCACAGGCCTGTAGAGGAGGTCAGGGTTCAGGCCCTGGACCCTCTTCCTCCAAGCCTGCCCAGTGATTGGATAGGGGTGGCCACACCTATTCCCGTCATACCAGCTCTGGGTCCTCCCGTGGGAGGTGGGCCGCACGTCCTTTCCACCTGGTCCGCTGTTACCATGGACAGGTGGGTCTTAGAAAGTGGTTGGCCAGGGTTTGCCTCTAGAATTAGAGCAGCACCACCCAGACAAGTCCATGCCCGTGGGAGGAGAGAGTATCAGCCAACACTCAGTCAGCTCTGAGAGATGACATAGCCCAGCTCCTCCTCAAGGAGAAAGTTGTCCAGTGGCAGAACCTCCAGTTAACCCAGGGTTCGATTTCCAGGTACTTTCTGGTCCCGAAGTGGATGGGGGCTGGTGCCCCATTCTAGATCTGCACGACCTGAATCAGTATCTCAGGCTGCACACCTTTCGGATGGTAACTCTGTCCCAGATCATATCATCCCTGGAGAAAAACATGTGATTCTGCTTACTGGATCTTCAGAACGCATTCTTTCATGTCCCAGTCCGTCCATCTCACTAGTGGTTCCTCCGCTTCAGAGCAGAGGAACCTTTACAGTTCGAGCCATGCCATTCAGCCTGTCATTGGCCCTGGGTCTTCACCAAATGTATTGCAGTGGTGGCAGCCATCTCCCAGCTGTCGAGGGTCAAGTCATACCCTTACCTCAACGATTGGCTCTTAACGGGTTCCACCCAGCAAGAGGTGGAGAGGTCCAGGGACCTGGCTCTCCAGACCTGCTCTCAACTTGGCCCCCTGATTAATGAGGCCAAATACCACGTTAGAGCATCAGTATGGTTACTTTTTGCCAGTGGGTGAGTGGCCCCTGCAGAGATACCAACACCTCTTCCTGTGGCAATTGGTATTCATTGAGGGTCTCATCCTATTACTGACCAGGCCTGACCCTGCTTAGCGTCTGAGATCTGGCAGTATCAGGCTCCAGTCAGTCATTCAAGGGGCTGTCGGTATAACCTAGAGGTTAGAGTAATGAGCTGTGAATGAGCTTGTTACATCTGGCAGACCTGGGTTTAATTCCCACAACCTACACTTGCATTCTGTGACACAGCAAGTCACTTAATCTCCCAATTACTTATGGGTTGCCCCTGAAAATAGACCATGGGCCTAGTATGGCTTACCTTATTACCAAAGAATTACATATATATATATATATTTTTAATATATATGTAGGTATATATATATATACACACACACACACACGTGCGCGTGTGTGTATGTATATGTATAAAGTGTGTATATATGTGTGTGTGTGTGTGTGTAGTTGTAGTCTCCACTAATTTGGATCTCTTTAGTTTTTAAATTCAGAAAGTGCTACACAGTGACATCAGTTTCACAGACTTAAGGTCAGTGCAGGTTACTTTAATGCTGACTGCTTGACAGGGTGCAAGCTATTTTAGTGCTGACAGCTTGACAGGTTTGAGACAGGCTCTTGTACAGCTGCTAACAGACCAGGCCGGTGTGTGAAAGAAATTGCTGTGGCAGAAATAGACAAAGTAGCTGCACTCCTCTAAGTGTTCTTGAGCTGAAGGTGCACAGTTGCTACGATCAAGCAACATTATTTTAAACTCTGCTCATTTTGAATTGGTGCTACACTGTTTGCAACTTAAATAAATTCTATTTCACAGCGCAGAGTCCTTAAGTAGATTTTATCTGATAAGATCCCACTGTGTAACTTGTCAAAGAAGCAAGTACATACTTCTCAACCTCTCAGCATTACAATATATAGCATGGGTCTTTAAAGAGCAACTTTCTACTATAATAAAAACCTTAAAAAACACTAGATTTACACCAATTACATTTTCAAAGAATTGTTTTTTTATTTATTTTTTACTTTTCTTTGTTGTTTGATGTACTAAATGTTGTAGACAATGAAAAAAGCACTGCATTGAGTCTTTCAAGCTGTATCCAACTTTTCCCGATATCCACACAATTGCTGTTTGTGACATAACAGTATATTGTCTTGGTGAGCACTGTGACAAAATTTTTTTTACAGACTTTTTAAATAGACTGTCACAATGTGCTGAAAACCTTGGTAAGGAATTCTTGGGGGGGGAGGGGGAGATTCTCTAGCAAGTTGTAATAGCTGAAACATTTTTTTATGACTATGCATGCTGAGCTGCAGAGTGGCTCTATAGGACATGTAGCAGATGGCCTGAATGAATAATTAATAATAATAATATTCTTTATCAAGCGCAATTCAAATATCAAAGTGCTGTACAAATATAAGATCATAAAACTTTAAAACACGTAGGCACTACAAAAGCAAATGAACGAGCACCAGATGTTTTCAGCTGCACCATGGGAACCTCTAGCAGTGCCTCATCGGCAGAACGGAGAGTAGCATATTGTTAGTTCCAAGAATAACGGGCTGCATATTTTTAGTATTAAGGACCATTTCTGTTAAGGTAATTTAGATTTTTAATAGTTTGTACTGTATGTCTGCAAATTGCTCCAAAATTATGAGGAACATCAATAAATGTTTGTGGACCATGGGTAAATTTGACTGTAAATTACATGGCTAGCACTATGGAAAATTTATAGCAGTTGAGAACTACAGTATGAGTAAGTGGAACTGGATATCTGAACTAAAAGGCACTATTAAAGATCCACTAAAAGAGGAAGGGGAGTCTCTAGGTTCACATTCATCTTTCCTGGCAAAACTAATTAAGGGGACTTTAGTTCTAACTTTGTCTTTCTCCTTTTGCTATTTATGATTCAGTACACTTTTGTTTATTTTTCTGAGATTTAAATTTTTTTATTTCATTTAAAAATTGTTAAAAGATACAGTAATACGTGGGTAAAATGAAAAAATTAATGGCGTACAGATAAGTTATAATTACATTCTAATAGATTTATTTTTACTGTGTATGTGCAAATGTAGTACTTAAAATTAAAATATCATCTCCCCTTTGGTGACAAGCTATGGGGCATTGCTCTGTCACAATGGTGACTCTGGTTTGTGATCCAAGGCCTCAGGTGCAGAGGCTGGCAATGTGGGATTCAGAGTGTCTATTGAACGATTCCCTCTTGGAGAGTGAGTTATGCAGCTGTGCCTTTCTGCCGATTCCTAGTGGAGGCAGTGCGGTGGTGCCCTTTGGTGGTGTGGGGGGGGGCCATGTGCCACTGGACATTCTGCCTCCAAGATAACTGTGGAACACACATGTGGGTTGTGGGTGGGGTTCTGATAATAGAAAATCATGCTGGGTACACTTGATGCTGGCCCCTCTGCCAGCTCCTAGTGTACCACCCATACCCTGAAGCGGACTGGCCTTGTGACTGCCAACCTTCTGATCTGATGATACGCCTCCTGATGGCAGCAGGAGATCTCCTGGCAGGGATTTGCTGGAATCTTTGGGACCAGTGGAGGACTTTAAGGATGTGGGTGACAAGGACCAGAAGAGCACTGTGAGTCTGGTGGGGTGGGGGATACCTTGAGTGTGCCTAAAGTAGTAGGTGCCTAGGGCTGATAGGAGCATTAAAATCTTCCAAAATGAAATATAATTTTAACAGTTTATTCAGATTATTTTCTTCTTCAATGATGTCTCCATTTTTCTCCACTGTGGTCTGGTACTAGAATCCACAATCTGCTGTATCCCTTCCTTCTGCCCACAGAAGAAACCATCTGTTTTCAGGTGCAAGTTATTGACACTATTGCTAATATATTCCTGTATCAGTCACATTCCTCACCACTTTGCCGTGTTGCCCCATCAATCCATCATAGCCATCACACATGGACCTGGCAAGCTCTGCAATATCAACAAGCCCAGCGGAGCAATGCCCTCACAGTGCTAGGCCAGGGAAGTTCTTCCATATCAGGTTTCCAAACCAGAGAGGATATCGTCTTGAGGTTAGGGGTAGGGCTGCAATGCCAGGTCAACCCTATGTGTTGTAATGAGTGATTGTCTGACCTCATCCTCCTGGCCCTACTTTTATTTTTCCCCAAGTTCCTCCGGGCATCAGGGTATGCCCCGAAGGACAGTGCTGACAACACCCACACTGTACATTATATCACTGTCTGCCTCTCTCCTGCTGCATGTTCCTGGATCGTTATATGGCAAACAGAGTATGATGCCAGGTTCCTACTTTTCCAGGGAGCGGAGCATAATGTTGGAACTCCGTTTCCTTCCCTACAGGCCAGTCGCAACTGTCCATAAATGGGGCATGAAACTGGGTCACCAGCATGACGAGTGACTTTCCAGTCACTGAGCTGATGGGCTAGCCTCTGTTCTCATTTATTCTACAGGTCTGAGGAACATGTGGGAATGTTTGGTACTGTCCTCAAATGGTTTTGATCCTCTCTGTGAGGAAGGGAGCAGTTGTTGTAGATCAGCTTCTATAGGTTTCGCCCTGCAGCACTGGATTAAGGTGTGCCTCAGTGATCAGCCCTCACCTGTTCTGTGCTCGGTGTATTTGTTTCTGTTAGGGGAGATCATCAGGCATTACAGCATGGGTTTTCAGTACAGTGGGGATAATACCCTTAGCTGTATTTGTCCTTTTCATCTGACAAGTCCACCTCTGTGCTATTATTAGAGCAGTGTCTGATGAATATTAGGACTTGGATGGCTTCCAGTTGGTTGATATTTAACCCCGGGAAGACAGAGCTGTTACCGATGGGTTCAGATTGGCAGGCATCAACACTGAAGTGTAGCCTTAGGCTGCCAACATTCGTGATACACCCTAATGTAGTTAATGATCTAAACAGGCTTAGGGTGTTCCTTGTTGGTCTGTAGACCATGGAGTCTTAGGTGCTGTGCTCAGGAGTGGTTTTTTTTATCATCTTAAGACTGTTGCCCGGCGTGCCCCTTCCGTATTAAAGCTGACCTTCATATACTGGTCCAGGCTAGCCTGGACTACTGCAGTGTGTTGTACAAGGGCTTACCTGGCAATCAGATCCACTGCTGCAGTTGTTCAGAATACCTCAGCAAGGCTTCTGACCTCCATCCAGAGGTCAGATGACATACTGTGTTGCTGTGGGTTCTAAACTAGCTCCTTGTTAAGTAAAGGATTGACTTCAAGGTTCTTTTGCTAACGTTTAAAGCTCTGAATGAGTTGGGTGCCCTGTACCTCCCTGAGCTCTTGACTCCCTAGGTAAGAATGCTGAGATCTATGGGAGAAAGGATGCTGCTTGTGGTGCCTCAGTCACAGTTAATATCAGCTGGAGACCCAAGATTTTTTTGTGACTGCTCCTGTCCTGTGATACCCACTCGCAGCTGATATCCATCTGGACTAGTCTGTAGGAATTTATAACCTGAAGGTGAAGAGACACTTATTTAGTCAGGGATTCTCTGCTCTCACTAACTTTTTGTATTTTTACTGCATGATGAACTTTCAAGCTCGTTTGTCATTTGTTTTAGAATATATTTATTATTAGAGCTGTGTGAACCTCCCAAAAGTTTGACCTCACGAATTTTGGCCGTTGAACTGTGGAAAATTCAACAAGGTTCTCTTTAATGGCAAACTAGTTTGTGCTGCTTCAGCCAACCACAGAAAAGCATTATGAAATGGGATAAAATGAGTAGCATAACACACTGTGGTGATGAAGGACCCAAAACAGCAGGATGATGCAGTGGGCCACACTGAGGGCTACTGGTTCCAAAATTGGCTTCGGTTTTTGCCATGTATAAGTGTTGTACACACTGGCTTAATGGACAGCGTTGCCCCAAACATTAATTCACTTGTGCAGACCTGCCAAAATTGAGCAAACATTAATCCAAACTAGAGTGAGTAGAAGACAACAGTGAGGCATCTCCCAGTGTATGTATTGGCTGCTGCCCCCAAAAAAAAAAACAAACTAATGGACATACAAGCCTCCTCATCTACCTTATCATCCTTCTGTTAGCCCAGCTGGAAGTGTAGGTGATTCATTATCCATAAACTGTGGCAAAAAGGCTCTGGAAAAGGGGGGCAGGTTAATTTAAAAAAAAAAAAAACAGTGAGCATCTCTTCATTTTGGGTTTGGTCTCCTTTGGGTGACAATATTGCCTGCAGCCAAGAGCTTTTTCTGCAGTCAGTGTCTATGTATATATGTATTCTAGGGATGGTTCTTCCAGGGTCCTCCTTTGTCATTGAACTGCAGTGGTGTCCAGGGAAAGTGGGAAGCGGAGGGAGCAGCTATGGGGAGGCTGCTATGACACCAGCTGCAGGGCAGACCCTATTTACCTTTTTAACATTTTGTCACTGAAGTGCTGAATGCTAGCACTCAACACATAGGAAAATGAGGGATACATTGGTCTTCATATGGTGTGGCACATCCTCACCCACACAGACACAAACTCAGAATGCTGGAAGCTAGTGATGTAGCCCCTTCGCTGCCAAGGAAAGTGTGCTAGAAATATTTCTCTAAATATATGAGTGACCTGAAACACACCTCTCACTGTCAAAAAAAAAAAAAAAAAACTGTGGCAAAGGCGCAACAGGATGCTGGGGTGTATTGCAAGGATCAGTAGTAGACGGAGCGAGGTTATTTTACCATTGTACATGTCATTGGTGAGACCACATTTAGAATATGGGGTGAGGGTACTGGCATCCTTACCTTAAGAAAAACATCGGCGTGCTGTGGGGGTTCAGAGGAGAGCAACCAAGGGGTTACAGGATAGGTCCTGTGAGGAGAGGCTGGGAGGCCTGGGGATGTACTCCCTGGAAGAGAGGAGGCAGAGGGGTGATATGATAGAGACCTTCAAGTACATGAAGGGAATTAACGGAGTGAAAAGGGAGGTTCCATGTTAAAATCGCGACCGTAAAATAGCGCCAGAAACAACGGCGAATTAAAAACGGCGACAGGCAAGTTATCGAACAATCTTAATAGTGCTGCAAATTGAGCTACTCGTCAAATAGGCTTGTATGATGCATAGAAGAGAATAACAACAAAATGTTTACCACATAGCCACGTCCCAATGTCTTTGGTAGCCAACGCTCCAGAAATATGTCATGGTTGTCTCATTCATTACCCTCTTGAACCACCAAGACACATATATTGGGGGCCCAGACAGCATTTTCCAGTAGCTTTATGTTTGTCTCAGGACACCTTGTTCCTAGCCAGCTTCTGGAAATCATAAGCCCTGCCACTCCACCCCATCTCTCGGTTGCTCATACTTTCCAGGGGTCACCATGTGCAACAGTATGGTTTGACTTTGGCCATTTCAAAAATGTGTGTACTCAAGGTATTTCAACCTTCAGCCTCCTCCCCCAGCTGCCAATCTGTTGGAGCAGGAGGGAGGCCCCAACCCCTCCATCTGCTGGAACGATTAATAACATTCAGTGAGCAGACTTTGGTGCTTTTATGAACCTTGTGCTAAAAGAGGTAAGTAAACTAATGTGTGATTAGCTGAGGCTTTCAAGGATATGCTTTGGAGGGTTGCATATTTTTTTTGTTTGTTTGTTACTAGACTATTAGCCAGCTCTAAGCAGTGGCCATGGCAAATTCGTGCTGGCCTGTTGGGCTCACATTCAGCTGATAGAGCATTTGGATGGGGTTGAGGGGACCAGGGTTCAAATCTCAGTTGGGTAGTATTACTTATGTCTCATTACGATTCGTGTTTTGAATTGCATGATAGTGAAACGTGCTATGACTTGTCATTTCCGGGATAAACTGACTCGTTACTCTGATGGTTGGAATGTTTTGTCTCCTGTGCGACTGTACATCAGGGTGTACGAAATGCCAGATAGTCTTTGGTGCTGATTATATTTAACTAAGACAGTAACTGCGCTGCACTGAGTGTCCCAACCAGTTTCAACGGGAAGCGGAGGTATGACTAAATGGTAGTCTGAGGCATTTTTTTTCACTAATTAGGCAGTCGCTATTTTTGATGCTTACATGACAGTGTTAGTCGCTGTAATGTGTTCTGCACCTTTGTGCCTGATCGCCGCTCAAGGGATCGCTATTTTGTACTCGCCGCTTTAGCACTCACGATATTATATAGTCGCTATTATCACGGGTTACCAAAAGGTAGGGTCTCTTTAAGATGAGTGACAACAGCACCATTAGGGGCGAGCCTAAAATTAATAGGGGGATTTAGAAGGGATGTAAGGAAGCATTTCTATATGGGGAGGGTGGTGTCCACCTGGAATGTGCTGCCAGAGGAGGTGGTATCAGCAAGGATGGTGGGAGCATTCAAGAGAACCTGGGATACTCACAAAGGGAATCCTTGGGACCAAGGTGAGAAGGGGGGGAGGAAGGGACAGTTTTGGGGGGGAGGGTCATTGGTGTAAATTGTAAGGCCAGACCCTGCATCACTTACTGAGCGGATTAATAGATCGGGTGGTCTTCTTCTGCTGGCTCTTTTCATATATTCATAGGTGACTTCCAGCAGTTCTTGATTTCTTCCTATATATAATCCTTACCTGTGCAGGTGTGTCCACCGATTTCACACCTGCACAGGTAACGGATTTGTAGGGGAGGCGCTTTGGTAAGGTTATTTCATATATTATTCCTAAGTCCCCATTCGGCCTGCACTATAGCTTCGGGGATATGTCGCTACGATGATGTCATCGCGTAATGACGTATCCGCCATCTTAGGGAGCTACTGTGGCGGGGAGCTTAAACAGGAACCGTGGGTTTGTTTACATTTCGGAGAAACATTTCTTGCTTAGTGACTCTGGATTTTCACACTTTTACATAAAAACGGATGACAGCATTACGTAGGTGTCAGCGTGGCTCAGTTGGTAGCACATCCGCCTCTGGACCAGAAGGTCGTGGGTTCTCGTCCCACACCGGGATGGACTTGCACCTAAAAATTGCTGGCATCCGAGTGCAGTATTGGGGGGTGCTGTACTGCTGGGGTGTGCTGTCCTTCGGATGAGACGTTAAACCAGGTCCCTTCTGCCCATCCTGGTGTTGTCCTGGTGGGTGTCCAGGTGGAAGTAAAGAACCCAGGTACTCTTTGTAAAGAGCAGGAACATTCCGTGTCCTGGCCAACATCTCTTCCCATAAACCGGTTCATGCAATTATCCAGGCTGTGTGGGTGATGATGTGCGATATGGCCACCACCACACATTCAGTCACTTCACTACCAGTCTAACATTGCTTGTAAAGTGCTTTGGGATTCTGTGTATGAAAAGTGCTATATAAATGCTGATTCTTCTTGTAGGTAAGCCCCTGACCTACGATGCTGTGCTTTTTGGGGGGGGAATTCAACAGTCCCAACGAGTCCTTTAATGCACACAGTAGTGCTGCAAAAACATTAAACAGATGAAGAATGGAAATGAAAACCATTAGGGTTTAAAATTTCATGAGTCTTGGCATATTGGTAATGTCATGTTTATCAGGGTTTTTCAACCCTAATGCCCACCGGCCTCCCCAACCCCTTTTTGAGAAAATGACTTCTAACTTGCTTCACGCACCTGCATGGAGTAAGATGTGCAGGGCCCTTTTGTCCCTGCACAAAGCAGGAAAGAAGTCCTAACTTGCTTCGCAGAGGGCCCCAACAGGACACACAGGGCCATTTGGGCCCTGCAAAAATCCATGTACTAACAGGCAAGTCCTGACTTGCTTTGCACTGGGCTGTTTGGGCCCTGCATGAATTAGAAGCTAATTCCTAACTGCTTTGGGCAGGGCTCATCCGAACCTGCGTGTTTAGTCATAACTTATTTCTGTTTCACTATATTTACCCATTTTTTTCTGTCAAGTGCTTTTTTTTTTACCCTACCTCCACCACCAATTCTGGGTGCATTCTACTCAAAGTTTTTTTTTTTTTTCATTGAGTCATGACACTAGTTTTTTTATATTTTTGGCTACTTTTTCTGTCTGGGTACTTTTTCGTCCTACCCTCTGAAGCCCTGTGGTTGCCAGCCCCCCCCGTAATGGGTATTTGTGTACGCTAGTGTATGCCAAAGGCATCCATTTCTTGTTGGGATCAGGGGGTTGGCATCCATTGGGTTTGTGGGGATAGGGCTGGGCGGAACCTTGGCAGAAGAGTTAGGTAAAAAATATTTAAAAACAAAAAAAATGAATGAACTAAGGAAAAACACCCTAGTGAAATAAACAGGCACAACACATTTCAATGCGATCGGCATGCAGAGTGCAGCATATTGAGGATTAGGCATTGAGCGACAAAAGGAGCCATGATGATGAATAGAGGGGAGCACTATTGGTGCATAATTGGTGGGGTGCACACAGGATAGGAAAGGGCTGTATTTTGAAAAAGTTTGGGGGGATACCGACAGTGGGATTGGGCACCTGCCATCAGTAATGTGGTGTGTGTGTGTGTGTGTGTGTGGTGGTGGTGGGGAGCTGGGATTTAGAGTACTGTGGTGGGGGAGGGTGCAGGGTACTGAAAGGGCAGAGGAGGGTGATGAGGTTTTTTTATGAAAAGGTCAGACAGGAGGGGTAGACCGATGGTAGGAAATGGACACCCACCTTCAGTAAGTATCATGGGACAGGGAGTGCAAAACAAGATGCTGGTGATGGGATTAGGCACCCGCTGCCATTAACAGCAGAATAAACACCGTCATGGATGGGGGTTCAATATAATTTTTTTTTCTTCTATATACATTTAATGCTCCTCGTGGAGCTGGCAGGTGACTCTGGCCCCTCCCTCAGAGGGGCTCGCTCTCCGGTCCCCGACTCTTCCACGCCCGACCCTCCCAGCATTCCCCACAGATTGCCCTCCACCCATGACAGGGACGAGGACAAAGGCATCTGTTTCCCCCTCCTGAAGACCAACATCCAGTGCTGCAGGCCATCATGGAGCCTGCCAGCTCCATTTTCTGTCCCTCCTGTGTGGAGGCACACGTGACGCAGCAACCGCTGCACCCTCCATATGCTAGCCGCCTCCCTGCCTGCACTGCCTTTGGGCTCTCACCCTGAGGCAGCCTTGCAGCATGCGCCACTGAGTCCCTACCTGCTAGGAGAGCATCCCTACGGCCACTCTGTCCATCTCCCGCCTCCCCCTGCTGACCCCGACATCCCAGGTTCATTCCCGAACCTGGGTCACTGGCATGGCATGAGTGTGACATCCAGCGCCTCAACCCTCAGCGCCACTGGGCCAGCCCGGCTCAGTATAATCTTTTGTGAGGGACAGGGTAGGATTAAGGATGTTCCTCCAGTTATTGTCATAGTGTAGACTGTGGGACATGACAGAGACCTACAAATACCTCATGGATTGAACAGGGTATAGGAGGGGAGTCTATTTCCAATGACAAAGTGCACCAAGATAAGATGGCATGCAGTGAAGCTGGAAAGGGGGAATAAGAGGGGATGTGAGGAACTACTACTACACAAAGAGTGGTGGATGCCTGGAACAGTCTACCAGCAGAGGTGGTGTGAGCGAAAACAATGGGGGTCTTCAGGCATGCATGGGATTAGGCATAAGGGAATATTGGTAAATAGGCAGGGAGAGGGGAGGGTCGCTGGATACCAGGTAGGGTCTGCTGAGACAGAATAGGCAGGGGAAATATGAAAATTATGTACCTACTGTAATTCCTGATCTTTCGGTGCATCTTCACCATTCATCACATTTGGGTATGGCCGGAGGTCATGACCCCGCAGGAGCTCTTTTTTTTCTGATGGGCGGAGTCGATGCACAGATGGCACTGCCCTCGAGGCTGACGCACTTCGGTGGCGCTAGCAGGTTGGCCGTTAGTTGTCGTTGACCCAACCCTCCCACCAGTTTTGAGTCGTCGCAGAGTAAGAAAGCGCTAGAGAGCGGGGAAGGAAGTCCAAGGACAGGCAAAGGAAAAGATATATAAACTAAAAGGAGAAATAAATGACGGAGAGGACAGATAGGAGATTGAGAAAAACTAAGGGGATTGGGAAGGGGCCCCAATCTCTGGAATCAGAAAAGGAAAGGGAAGGGAGGGAAGGAGGGAAAAACGAGAAGAGGGAAGTGGGAAGGGGGAGGACATACCCTGGATTCATTGACTGTTCCCAAACTGGATTAAGAGCTGTGAAGGAGTAGCCAAAAGGCTGTATTGCCACAATTTAAGGCACAGAATCACTGGCGCTAACTCCAGCAGAAGAGGCTATCCTGGGACAGAAGGGGACAGGAATCCATTGTTGTCCCCACTAAAACCAAATAATTGGATAGGGGAGAAACAATGTTTCCCTAATAAAAAAATGAGGGATGAGTCCCTAAGGACAAGGACGGAGGAGAAGAGAGAGAAGAGAGGGCAGCCACCAACTCCCACCCCAAAGGGGTGGAACTAAGTCATTTATCAGTGAACCACCCTCTTCTCTCCCCCCTCCGCCAGAAGGTAAAAATCCTCCTGTGTGCCCAAGGTCACCCCACTCCTGACAAGCGGAAAGGAAGGGGGGGAAGAGGGGGGCACACAGAGGGACGGGGACCCAGAGACTGAGGCCCCAGGGGGATGGAGGGTGGGATTTGTGATGAATGATGAAGATACACAGAAAGATCAGGAATTACAGTAGGTATGTAATTTTCATATCACCACCATTCATCACATTTGGGTGAGTACTAAGCCCCCTCCCGGAAGGGGGCCCTAGACCCTAAAGGACTAAGTCCCTTAGCTCCCAGTGGGGGAAAATACTGAGAGGGAGAACCTTTATGGGCCTGGCGAGGCCTGAGACTGGGGAAAGTGAGACGAGGACCCCCCAGAAGAGGTAGGAGATTGCCCCAACAGATGCTGTCTCACCCTACAGGAGAAAAGATAGGTTCTCCGGTATGCGTAAGAAATCGCCCTATGCCGGGCCAAGGGTGATAACCAGGAAAGACGTAGCCATTCCGTCTGCCTAGTGCAGATCGCTGTCCCTATGACCCTGGAAGCTACCTCGTTGGCATCGTAAGATGCCCTTGCTTGGTGCCTTGCTAGCTCCAGGCCATGTACAGAGAGTGCAATGACTTGTCTGGTTACCTCCAAATCAGGCAAAGAGGCTAGGAGTTGACCTAGCCTGGACCACAGAAACCTATCATAGGTAGCATAGTGGGCCTGATGAACAGAAATTGAAAGTAGCAACTGCATTGAGTAGAAGGTCCTCCTCCCCCAGAAGTCAAAATCCACGGAATCTTGATTCGGGGCTGGTCACTGCAGAGGGCCCAAAGCCCATCGGGAGTGTCCAGCTGCATCAGTCCCCTATGGGCTGGGACTCCGGAAAAGGGCCTTTGCCAGAACCGCAATTGACGCCTCCTGGAAAGGAGCAGGCCAGGCAGGCACCACAAGGGTGGCCGCACTGAAATTGCCTAGGAAGGCACGCATCAAATGCTCTAGATTGTGCTGAGTGGGTGGGGTGACATGCAGGCCTTCCATCATTCTCATGAGGAAATGCTGATACTGGACGAGATCAGCAGCAGGGGAGAGATGGATGGAAGGCTTCTCCCCAGAAGAGGAGGATGTGGAAGCAAAAGACCTCGAGAGCCAGAGGTTGGCTGCTCAGGGGAGGTGGAACACCTGCTTGTCCATGCCCCTGACATAAGTAGGGAAGTGAGCAGCTGCACCCCTGAATTGTTCACAGGAGAGAGGTCACATAGGGCTACGAATGCCTGGGAGACCAGGAGATGATGACAGAGGAATGGGGGCTAAGTCCAGAACAGCAGGGGACCATCCTCTGTCCGGGCAAGAGAGCGCACCAGGAGCCTCAAGGGAAGGAGGAGCTCCGGAAAGCCCAACAGCTGACAGCGGATCAGCCACGCTGAACTGCCTAGGCTGTGCCCTGAAGAATCCCCTGAGAGGTGACTGGGACCATGCAAACCCAGAAGGATGGTCCCTTCCTTCCAAAGACCAGGGCCCTCTCGAGGAGATTGAAAAGGACGGGCAGGGGTCCGCGCTGCGACTCCTCCCTGAACCCGGGTGGGTCCTAGAAATCGGTCGCCGCATCAAACTCTGACCCCGCAACCCCTCAGAGTTCGAAAGAGCCCTCCTCCTTGTAAACACCAGCCTAGGCAGCTGATAACCCTGGTCAGTCCTCGAGGGGACCACCCAGGGAGTAGCACCCTCCCCTCCTGAGGGCGCTTTGGTCGGCCTTAATGTTGGGCGATCCAGGCACACCACCTGAGGGGGCAGAAAATCCTCCAAGCCCAGACTGCAGGGCAACAATGGCCTGAACCACCGCCTGCTGGTCAGCACCCCAGACTCGGGGGGCTTCGCCCGCTCCTCAGAGGGAGGCTGGTGCTGGCCAGCCAAGCTAACACCAGGGGTGTCCACATGGGCTGCTAACTCCAAAGAGTCAGACAGCTGGTCTGAACCAGACTCAGAGTAGCCTCCGAAGAGATATAGACCGAGGTCCAGTGCCAGACCACATGCGGATGCCCCCTCCTGTCTGGACCGAGAGAGGCACCAGTCCGGGTGTCCACACCAGAGCCGGCACTGAACTCCCCCATGACACCGTGAACAGTACCCAAAGAAGAGACGGTGCCGAGAGTGGCAGCAGAACAGGAGTCGATGTCTGCCATGGCGCTGTCCCATCCCACTGCACCACGAACGGCACCGGAGTCAGGGATGGCGCTGACTGCGACACCGGCAGTTCCTCGGCACCATGAGCAGTGCCAAGAGCCCACCTTCCACAGTGCTGTGTCCTCACTCGCGCCACAAGTGGCACCAGAGCTAGACACGGTGCCATCCCCAGCCTCGGCGCCGCAAACAGCGCTGAGACAAGAAAAGGTTGAAGACAGCACCGTAGAATTTCCCACAGCACCGCCAGCGCTATCGGCACCACAAACTGCATCGACAGCAGAGACAGTGGCAGACCGGCACTGACTATGGCACCATCAGGGCCCATGGTGCCACCAGTTCCATTGTCCCTCTCCACTCATTTGTTTTCCCAAGAGCAAGGAATGTTAGTCCATCCAAACCTTTGGTCCCTACACCTGCATGCTTGGGTCCTGTGGACTTGGCTAGGGATAGGTTTGTAGTATCCCTTAGAGTGGCAGAGGTGCTCGTGACACTGAGAAAACCCTCTACCAGGGTGACCTACGCCATGAAATGGAAGCATTGCTACTTAAGGGCAATTCTCCGTTCTCTGGATCCCCTAGGTTGTCCGGTGGAATCTGTGCTGGAGTATCTTCTCCACCTGTCGGACTTGGGTCTCAGTTACTCATCCATAAAGGTGCACCTTTGTGCTCTGTCAGCTTACCATGCACCAATAAATGGGAAGACTCTGGCTCAGCTGAACATCTGCAAGACCTTCCTGAGAGGTGTCTTACATATGAAACCCCTCAAGAGAGACCCAGTGCCATCCTGGGATCTCCTGTTCATTTTAGGAAAGCTCACCTTGTCGCCTTTTGAACCAGTCACAAGCTGTGAGCTCTGCCTTCTGTCTTGGAAGGCATTATTTTAAGTTGCCCTTACCTCAGCCTGGAGGATTTCCAAGTTGCAGGCTCTGATGTGTAAAGAGCCTTCTCTTGTTTTTCACAGGGACACACTTCTCCCATGCCCTCTTGGGGTCTTTGGATGAAGTCTTCCCACACCTTCCCGCGGACATGCAGATCATGGTCAAGCAGGTCTGGGCAGTTGCCAAACAGCAGCTTCAGACAGCCCTGGACATTGGGGATTCTTGTGCCTGCTCAGTGGCAGCCACAGTTGCCTCTCATCGCAGGGCTTGGCTGAGACTCTCCTCTTTTTTGGCAGATACTCAGCACAAACTAGCTGATGTGCCTTTCCTGGCACTGACCTTTTTCGGCCCAGGTGTGGCTGGTCGCCTTCAGCATATTGAGCAGTCTAATGCCACCGTGGATGCTGCTTCTGCTAAAGGTTCTTCGGGCAAGAAACAGCAGAAGAAGAAGCCTTTTTGGCACTCTTCCCCTGCAGCACAGCAACCCTCCTTTCGAGGAAGGCAACAGCAGCAGGCTCAAGCTTGGCGCCCCCTGCCCAAGCCTGGGCCCTCCCAGGTCCGCAAAGGAGGCTGAGGTTCAGGTCCTGGATCCTCCTCCTTCTCCAAGCCTGCTCAGTGACGGGGCAGGGGCTGCCACCTCCTCTCCCATCACGCCAGCTCTGGGTCCTCCCATGGAGGCTGGCTCCACCACTTCCTTTCCGCCTGGTCGCTATACACCATGGACAGGTGGGTTTTGAAGTGTCGGTCAGGGACTGCCTCTGGAATTTAAGCGGTAGCCTCCAAGCTGAGCCCGCGCCCCTCAGGAGGAAAGATCCGTCCATACTCCGTCGGCTCTCGAGATGACATCGCTCAGCTCCTCCTCAGCGAGGCAGTAGAAGCGGCAGATTCTCCAGCAGACCCAGGCTTTGTCTCCAGGTACTTCCTGGTGCTCAAGCAGATGGGGTCTGGCGCCCCATTCTAGATCTGCACAACCGGAATCAGTATCTCAGGTCACGCACCTTTTGGATGGTCACTCTGTCCCAGATCATACCATCCTTGGAACAAAATGTGATTCTGCTTACTGGATCTCTGAAATGCGTTCTTTCACGTCCCAATCCATCCGTCTCATTAGAGGTTCCTCCACTTCAGAGCCAGAGGGACCCTATACATGTTCCGAGCCATGCCGCTCAGCTTGTCATTGGCCCCATGGGTCTTCACAGTGCATCGCAGTGGTGGCAGCCAATCTCAGGCATTTGGGGAGGGTGTCAACATTACCCCTACTTCGATGATTGGCTTTTGCAGGTCCCACCCAGCAGGAGGTGGAGAGGTCCAGGGACCTGTCCCTCCAGACCTGCTCCAACTCGGCCTCTTGATCAGCGAGGCCAAGTCAGAACTCGTGCCTTCTCAGGTGATATCTTCATCAGAGCAGAGCTCAACTCTTGTCAAACCAGAGCTTGGCTCCCAGCGGACAGAGCGGAGGTTCTCTCCTCCTTTACTCCAATCATTCGGTTGGGCAGTTGTGCCCTGCCGGACTCTCGCCTTCTGGGTTACATGGCAACGTGCCCTCCATGGTCCACTGGGCCCAGTGGCACATCCCCCCCTCCAGTGGGAGCAGGCCACCTAGTGGACTCAGAGCCACTGTCATTTTGACCAGCTGATCACTGTAACCCAGAAGATGTGGGCCACTCTCCAATGGTGGACCGCCCCAGACCGGTTGCAGGAAGGATCCCATTTGTCATCCCGAGCGCGGCCCGTCCTCGCGACCGATGCTTCTCTCATGGGCTGGGGAGCCCATGGGGGACAAAAGGCCCATGGGGTCTGGACCCTGAGGAGTCCTGATATTACGTCAACCTGTTGGAGCTCAGAGCAGTCAGACTGGCACTGTCAGCTTCGCTCCTCAGCTCCGGGTCAAGTGGTTTAAGTCCAGACGGACAATACCACGACCATGTACTACATCAACAAACAGGCGGCACACACTCCCATCTGCTTTGCAGAGAAGTGCTCTACATCTGGACCCTCGTCAGCCGTCTGGGCAGCTCTCCTAGCCATTCATGTGGCAGGAGCCTCGAACCATCTGGCGGATGCTCTTAGGCGAGATATCCAGTGGTCTTTCCATCCAGAGGTAGCTTGCAGCCTATTCTCCCACTGGGGCAAACCAATGGTGGACCTGTTTGCCTCCAGGGAAAACACCAAGCTGTGGCTGTTTCATGCCCTCCCCCCTCAGCAGGGCTCGCTGCAGGGAGATGCCTTCTTGAGGCTGTGGACCCCAGGCCTCTTCAGTGCCTTCCCTCCATTTCCCTTGATCCACAAGGTGCTCCTCAAGGTGAGGAGGGACAAGGCAAAGATGATTCTGGTAGCCCCAGACTGGCCGCACCAGTTCTGGTATCCAGATCTCCTCAGCCTCAGCTGCAGGCCCCCAGAGCAGCTTCCAGCATGCCCAGACCTGATCTCTCTCAATCAGGGGAAGGTATTCCATCCAGACCTTCAATCCCAGGCTTTGGGTCTTTCCGACGATGTCCTAACTGTGGTGGCGGCATCCAGAAAGGAGTTGACCAGATGTTATGCCTTCAAATGGAAAAGGTTTTCCATTTGGTGTCAGGAGCAGACTAGGCCCTCTGTCCTGTCAGTGGCTAACATTCTTGACTACCTTGGTCTCTGTCCAAAGGGGTCTTGATCATCGACCATAGGGTGCATCTGGCAGCCAACTCTGCTTACAGGCACAGGCGATCAGCCAACGATAGGCGCGGAGACAGTGGTCGTCGCTTTTCAAGGCCTGGATCACATATCCCTCGGTGCTTGAACCTCCACCTCTGTGGGATTGACTGCTGGTACTGGCAAAGATGATGGGCAAGTCATTCGAACCAGTGCACACTTGTGCATTGTCACACTTGTCGTGGAAGACTGTCTTCCTGGTGGCTATCACATCTGCCAGAAGAACAGGGGAGCTCCAAGTGCTTTCAGTGGACTTCCCTTATCTGGTCTTCCACAGGGACAAGGTTGTCCTACGCCCCCACCCAAAATTCCTTCCTAAGGTGGTGTCAGAGTTTCACCTTAACCAGGTGTTAACTCTGCCTGTGTACTACCCTAATTACACCTCGGAGGCTGAATACAGGCTTCATACCCTGGACCTGAGACGAGCCCTCTCCTATTACAAGAAGTGGATGGTGGAAATTCGGGGAGAGGTTCACCAGCTGGTTGTCACCTATGCTGAAGTCGCTTCTGGCAGACCTGCAGCAAAACGAACTATTGCAAGGTGGATTACATCTTGCATAAGTCTGCTACGAGTTGGTGGGCATGGAGCCTCCCAGAGGGATAAGAGCTCTTTCTACCCGCCATACCGCTGCATCAGTGGCTGCTTCCAGGGACATCTCTATCCAGGAAATCTGTCTGGCTGCTACCTGGAAGTCGGCAAACAACTTCATTGCACATTACCACATCAACCTTGAGTCACGTCGGGATGCTGGTTTTGGGGCCTCAGTTCTCCAGTCTCTTATTTCCCAAGTGAGTATTTTGTGTGTGGGGAGGTATGCCTTGCCTCCTTCTCCCAGAGAACTGCTAGAGTCTGCCAATAACTGTGGGCCAACAACATATCCACGATCCTAGAAAACGGTTACTCACCTGTAACAGTACTAGGAGGGTATATGTTGTTCATCCACACTGACCCACCCACCTCCTGGCTGCGGACACAAAACCTGGCTTCCAGTGGGCTAAGATCTGGTGTCATGGGGCGGCTGAGGGTTATACCACTTGGGTGGGTGGGAGGAGGCAGCTTGAAGACTTCCAGCAATCCTTAAAGGGAAATTGGACATGCCAATAAATGTAGATGAACAACAATATATGACTCCTAGAACTACTGTTACGGGTGAGTAACCTGTTTGACTGGCATACTACCTGGAGATCTCGCTCTCTGCAGTCCACCTTCCAGGGAAGGACAATGTCCTGGCAGATGCTCTCAGCAGAATCAACCAGAACCACCACAAGTGGTCATTCAGCAAGCAGGTCCTGCAGATTGTTTTCAAAAGATGGGGCACTCCAGACGATTTCTTTGCAGCCCCAGTCAACAGTCCGCTACCTCAGTTCTGCTATAGACCTCCTGTGAGGGCACAATCCCACTGGATGCACTGCTGCTGGATTGGACAGGGAAGTTCCTGTTGCCTTCCCTCCCTTTCCACTGTTGCTAAGGGTGCTGAACAAGCTCAGATCTCAGCCAGCAACAATGATCCTCATCACTCTAGGCTGGGCCAGGCAGCCCTGGTACTCCCTGATTCTCTCCCTGTCAGTAGTCAAACCAATCAGCCTCCTCAGAAGGCACAACCTATTGACATCCTCTCAGGGCAGGATCCTATATCCCAACCTCCAGTCCCTCAGGCTCAAAGCCTGGCTCTTGAGGACTTAGTATGCCAACTTGTACCTCTCAGAAGGAGTCATGGAGGTCCTGAGGGTCTCTAGAAAGCCTTCCACCAGGAAAACTTACCCATCTAAGTGGAAAAGGTTTTCCATCTGGTGCCAGAACAAAGACATAGATCACAGTCGGGCAGGCTTGCCAGTTGTTCTGGATTACTTGACCCATCTTCATTCCCTTGATCTAAGACCATCCACTCTTGAGGTCTCTGCTTACTTATCAGCAGACAGGGTCTCATCCCTGGCTTCGAACCTAGTATTCAGGAAGTTTTTCAAGGGACTGCTGCACCTGCATCCTCCACATAGGGATCCTACTCCAGTATGGGACCTTAATATATTTGTTGCCCAGCTCATGCAGCCTCCTTTGAGCCCGTGTCCTGGCAGATCTCAAGTATGTAACCGGAAAACTATTCCTGGAGACAGTCACCTCTGCCAGGAGGATTAGTGAACTCCAGGCCCTATCCATACAGCCTGACTACATTGCATTCCATAGGGACCAGGTTGTTCTCAGGACTAATAGGAGGTTTCTTCCTGATATGGTATCTGACTTCCACCTCAATCAGTCCATTACACTGCCAGTCTTTTTCACTGACCATTCCATTTCAGAGAAACTTAGACTCAATAGCCTAGATGTTAAGAGCTATCATCTACTACCTGGACCACACAAAGGGCCACAGGCAGGACAATACTCAGCTCGTCCTGACCTATGGAGAACTGGGAAAAAGCAAACCAGTCACACAAAGATCCATTGCACGCTGGATTGTTGCCTGCATTCAGTTTTGTTATAGCGAAGTGGGCAAACAGCCCCCTTCGGATCTCAGGGCCCACTCCACCAGTGGAACAGCTGCTTCTATAGCAGCTTCTAGAGACATTCCTCTGCTGGAAATATGTAAAGCAGCTACCTGGAAAACTGTTCATACATTTACCAAGCACGACTGCTTGGATGCCCAGGCCAGAAGTGATGCCAGGTTTGCCACAGCAGTACTGCAGAGCTTGTTCCCTAAATAGGTTCTCTGCCCACCTCCAAAGGTACTGCTTGGGTAGTCTGCATTTATCAGAATACTGTAAGATTTCCTGGGGTTTGAAGAAAAAAATAATTACTGTAGTAATCTTGTTTCTTCCAAGGGAATCTTACTGTATTCTGACCTCCCACCCTACCTCCCCTGCTAGAACCTAATGGGCACTGCATTCCAGGTGTCCATATCATACTGCAAACCTGTTGGTATGATTGTTTGTTTTGTTTTCTTGGGCATCTGTGACTTGAGTCTTAAGGATGCCCTATTGTTAAAAGAGTGGTTGTGTCTTTAGGGGAAATTAGTTTTATATTAGGATAGTTAGTTTTAGTTTTATTCATGCTAGTAAGAATATGACTGCTGCAGGAAGTGCAAGCAGGGACAGTGGTTTGAAAACCTCCAAGGGAGGACTGCCTACCAAACATGTCTCCTAGCTAAAAAGATCACCCTTGGCCTCACTCTGCCCTCTTTGCAGTCGCTCTTTACCGTAGCTGCCACTCCAAGAAACACAAGGAGCTCATCTAAACCGTCCTTCTCAGTCCTGCGCTGCAAGACATCTCTTTGCCAGCGTGCCTTCATGTCCAGAGCCATGGTGCTGCTAAACAGCCTTCCTACCGTAGTATTGGCTGAACAAAAGCTAGGACCCTTCAAATCTCGGGCTACAGCAGCACCTCCTAACTGGTAGCTCCTGTGATTGCATTGAATTCATCCACCCACCTACCCTACCCCTTACCATGCTAAGCTTTACAAACTTGTGCATATTTGACTGTCTGCTTAGACCGTTACCTGTTAGTTTCTCTCTGCTTTGTTGTTTGATTATTGCTGCAGGTCACTGTGGACTGCCTGTTCAGACCTTACCTCACTACCTTGTTTTTGCCTCGAGTTCTAGTATTGTAATTAGTTTTTTCCCCCAAACGCTCTCTCTCTCTCTCTCATGCTGTTTTTCTGCATTTGTAATTTGCCTTAACCTAGTATTTTCCCTGCGCAATGCTTGTCTCTCCATACCATGCTGTTGCTTCCTCAACCATTCTGGTTACCAGTTTCTGTTTTGTCTCTACTGTACCTTAAGCTCAATTTGTACCTCATCTGTATGATTTTGTTCTGTCCGACGTGGAGCCTTTGTAAATGAGTCCTTGACTCAAAGGTTTGTAATTCCGAAACTTAAAATAAATAAAATAAAAATAAAAAAACGAGCTTGAGCCTAGCATTCCACTATTTGCATAGGTTCTATTAACCATTTCGGCTCCGGGGCAGTCCTATGGTGAGACCATACTGCATTTGTTAGAATACTCTTGGAAAAAACAAGATTACTATGGTAAGTAATTTTTTCTTTCTTACAATCACTATATTAGACTTCTTCAAGAAAGGGAAATGCAGCAGCAGCTATTAAGTAAGTTACAGTGGGAGGTGTGACCGGCTCCTAGATCCACCTTTTCTCTCTCTCTAGAGTTTGATAGCCAGGTTTTATTTTGTTTGTTTTTCCAAATCCTTTCTCTATTCCTTTGGGCTAGGGAATCTGTTTGGCCCTCTGTTTTTTTCCAACGTTGTTGCTCTCCTGGCGAATAGAACTAAGGTTGTGAGGGAGCTGGCAGGGGTCATTGACTAGCGCACAGCACCATGTGGGGTGGTGCAGGTGCCTTGCCCAGTAGCCATTGCTGGACCTCTGGCCAAAGCTTTTCTCCTGTGGAGTTCTAGTGCCTCCAGCCCAGACCGTTAAGTGGTAATCAGTGGTGAAGATATTCTGGAAGATCAACAGTTATGGCAAGTACACAACTTTAATTTGTGTGCAGATTGTCTAGATTATTGTTATGTTTAGTGTATGTGAGTTGTCTGTGGTGAGATCTGCATGGTGCCATGGTCTTCAGAATGTGGTGCCAGTTTAGACATTTCCTGTTCAGCTTGCCCCCAATAATTTGCATACTCATGACGTGTTGCATTGATTTCAGTGCATGTGTATGGGTAGGTGAGATTTGCCAAAAAAAAAAAAACATACAAATTGGGAAACTGTCTTCTTATAATTTTTATGCATCCTACAAACTGCTTTTCTTCCAAACCGCTTCACTGATATGTTCACTGTACTTGGTGCCTCATACTGTTGTCTGTAGTGGACTGCAAGTAGTAATGATAGAGCAAATGTGTAACTCCATTGGGCTGGCAGTGATTGCACAAGTTCATTGGTAACTATGGCCCTCTGTTGGGATGTTACTGATCCCCCTTGTTTTTAAAGGGTGTCAGTGAATACAGTTCTAAACCCTAAATAAAGTTTCCTGTCTTCTTTCTTGTATATGAACAGGAAGATCTGCCAGAGGTAAAACACGGACGAGGCTGGGACGGAAAGCCACCCTCATAAAAACAGTCCAATCCGGGAACAACTATACAAATTATCAGAACTGCACCATCGTGAGACCTCACATTCCCCACTCGAAGTTATGGAACCACGTAACACTTGCTCCCAAAGTTCTGGTGTTTCCTGTCTTTGTTCAGGTAATAAGATTTAGGGGCAGCCATATTTGGGAAGCTACGAGTTTGGATGTACTTATGTACTTTATTGTTATTTATCAATTATTGTTTCCTGGAAACAATAGTCCGAGATAAAGTCCTGTTCACTGCTGCATCAGGGCAAGATTGACAACAGTAGCAGCAAACTTTGATTTATTGCAGATTTAATGCCTGTACTGAGACCTGTATTGGTGAGCACTGGACTTGCTCATTTGGATTGGATTTTCTCAGTACCTGGCACAAAATGGTACCATTAGAACTGTACCCATACTAACTTAACAGTGGGAAACTGTAGGCGGGATCCAAGGCGGACCTGGCTCGGTGGGAGCTGCTCCCTCTCTCCTGGGAAGCAGGATTGACATAATCAAGATGAATGTCCTCCCCACTTTTTGTTCCTGTTTCAGGCCCTACCTATCAACATTTTGGACTCCTTTCTGAAAAAAGTGAACACCGCCCTTCTGGCATTTATCTAGCAGAGAGGCAGAAGACGTATCAGCAGTAAGCTCCTCTCCTAACCAAAGAGTAGGGGAGGACTTCCCTACCTGACCTCCGACTATATTACACGATGACGCAGTTGGTCCTGGTGGTCACCTGTGCCAAAGGACAGACACAGGGTGGCTAAAGACAGAAGCCTATCAGGCCCAGTTGCTCTCCCTCACCTCTCTTCCACATGCCCTGCTCAATCCAGAAGTCTGGAAGAGTCTGCAGAACCCTTGGACTAAACACGTGCTAAGGGTCCTGGTGAAGCCATGAAAGCAAACACTAACCCTAGAAGGGATAGTCCCTCACCACAATAATTGAGACCCCCATTTCGCCTCCCCCAACTGGACTCCCCATTTCAGGGCTGGAATGCACCATCGCTGGTGAGATTCCAGAACCTGACTTGGGAGACAATGCTTCATTCACAGCTCTCTAGGGCAGATATGCCCTGAATAGAGCAAACTTCCACAGGTATTTACAGGTGAGGCATTACCTGGTTTCAAATAACGTTCTCCTAAAATAAGGAGAGACTTAATAGCGCCGGAAAATTTCCTATATTGGTTGGTCCTGCTTGCAGGAAAGGGAAACTGATCTCAAGGGCCTATATAGCACTCCAGGGTAACCACTGTGCACAATTTGGGGACCTTAGAAGGAATTGAGAGATGGAAGTGGGACTCCTGATCCCAGAGGAGCAGTGGAGCTCAACCTGAGAGGGGGGTGGAGGACCACGGCATCCCCAGGCGGGAGGGAGTTCGGCTGGAAGTGTCTGACTTGCTTCTTCCATACTCCCTCAATCACGAAGCACTTCACCAGAGGAAACTCAGAGCTGTGCTGGAGAGGCTGCGGCCAAGTTGGAACCCACTTCCACATCCCGGCTCGCTCCCTCTGTTCCTCCATCCAGGACCTCCTGGTGGTTCCGAGGACTTGGCTGAAAACCTCAGGTGATCATTCATTTGGGGGTGGGGCCCAGTCCTCTGGAACTTGCTCCCAAAATCTTTGAAGAAGGCCCCTACAGTGGAGGTGTTCAGGAGGGACCTAAAGACCCACCTTTTTAATTTAGCTTACCCTGCATACGTATTTTAAAATAGTACTTGATGTTATTTAATATTTTGTATACATTTTTTTATTTATTTAAACACTGATTTTATTACCATGTTAAACTGTCTACTACCGTAAGGCACTCCGAGCTCCTGGGATTGGGCGCCTAACTAAATAGATTTTACTTACTTACATACTTTGGTCCTGTCCCACGGTGGTAGCTTTTTGGGCTAAAATTCATCAAACCCTGAACAGTATGTATGAGGCGTAAATACCATTGAACTTTAATACAATGATCTGGGCTTTAAAGTTCCAATATTCGAAATAGCAGGCAGCATGGCCTATTCAGGACGTTATGCCTTGCAGTGCAAAAAGAAATAAGTCAACTGGCTGAAGGACTCCTACCCCCACCCCCACCCCATCTGCTGATTCATGGAAAATCAGAGTGGGAAACATAAAGCCAATGGAAGAGCTAACAGCAAAACTCAGACTTACCACCGACAACAGGGTTTTGAATAGCTGGTATAGCATAGCAAAACACTACGCAAAATAGAGGATAATGCTAACCATTTCCAGAAATGCATAGCAGTACACTGCTATCCATTTTTAAAGGGGGGGGTCCAAAGTGGACAAAATTAATAAAACTATATATACTTTTTAAAATCTTGCTAACCATTCTGTGCCAGGTGTTATGCATTTTCACTTGTAACCCCCCTACAAATGGGGGTTCCCGAAAAGTCTTCCTTGAGCTTGTCTAAATGCTCACTGCCAGGCTGGTGTCCTGCGTTTTTGCAGTTTAAATGTGATTGCCAGAGATTGCCTATATAGCCTCTGTGTACTGTCTCTTTAAGAGCTGCCTGGATTGCAGCCATAATTAATCTGAAAGGGAGCTCTGTTAGAAGATGTGCTCGTTTGCTGATCATTTGTTAGAGTAGTAATAATATTGCAATTTGTTCTAACCTGCCTTCTTTGCAGCATGGACAGTTCTGTCTGTTTCCATCATCTTGGTCCTGGACTGCTGAAATGGGCCAGTCAGAACATTTGGGACTCTAAAATGGAGCCTGCCTACAGAGGCTTGGTGGGGTCAAAACTTGTAGGCATTGTAGTTTTTGCATTTTGGTGCCTAAAATAACCTGGAGGGGGAGCCCTTATTGTGACTGACAGCTCAGCCAACCGAACCTTTTGGATCTTGGGGAAATTCCCAAGCTCTTGCAGCTAGTTTCAGTCCTGAATTGGGAAATGAAGAGATAACAGCTTGAATGATTCAAGCAGCAGCCCCGGTGTAGATTCACGCGGGAGAACTGTGGAAAGGCCTGAGTTTCGGCCTGCATGCCTGCCTGCTGTCCCTGAGAGAGAACTTGTGCCTTTTTTGGATTGAATCTGAACTTGGAGAGCCAAGTAAGCCACTGAATTGTCATCAGGCTCCCACGGAAGGAGGCTGAAAATTTGCTGAATACAATCGGCCTGTCTGGTCCTCCAGCCACCTCTGAACTCCCCGGATTGTGCAGTGACTCTGTAATTGCAACCGGAGAGCCTTTTGCCTGGGACAGTGGAATTTCCTTACATGTGAATGTGTTGTGTGCTTACAGTGGGTCGTAATTTGGTTTCTCACTGTGGTTTGAATTGTGTTCTGCTTGCTGGAAGCTACATTAGAATTTCCTTCCCTGTAAATGTGCTATGTGCTGCTAGTGGGTCGCGATTCGGTTCCCCACTGTGGTTTGAACTGTATTCTGCTTGCTGGAAGCTGCATCCGCCCCACGGACTGAATCCAAAATCATCTCCACTGGGCATGGGCCTTGCCACACTGGCCCAGCCCAACTACCCGCTACACAGAGAAAGCCATCGACGAGAGATCTGCCTGGGGATCGGCCCCATGCTCAACACTTGAACAGGAACGACACCTCAGTGATTTCGTGTGGGCCCCGCTTTTCCGGGCACTCCAACTCAACAAACTGCAGTCTGTATTTCTTCCTGCCTGTGTCCAGTATTGGGTATCGTGAGTAAACATTAGGGTAGCTCCCTGCAACAGCAGCTAAATCTAAAGTTTTGTGCATGTTGCTTTCTTCCATCACAGGGCCCCAACCAGCTGCAGCATTCCTGGCTAGCCCATCGTCTCCCTACCTGGGTACCCAGAGGTGTGACTGTGTGGGGACTTTAAGTGCATGCATAACTGTTTGATTAATATAGCCTTTAAGCCAATCAACCTGATTACGCCCCTTCCTTGTTTAAGTCCCCTGAATAAACCAGATCTGACTTTTTCTGCATTTAACCTGACTGTGGTTCCAGTTTGTGCCAAGAATATTGTACTGTTGCTATTTGCTGTGCATAACCTTGTTTTACAGGGGGTCCCCAGGGTCGAGCCAGAGGAACCAGCCCTGGTGGTAAGTGCAAACAGTGTGGGTACTTGTATGGTGCACAAAGGGTACTGTGAAAGTGATTATCATATATTGCTCAGGTCACTAGAAGGGAAAGAAGGGGGTTACAGTGTCCCAGAGGGCTGTGCCCAGGTTAGTTTGACCCTGACCTCCTGGTATAGGCACCTGTTGCAGAACCTAGGCCCCTTAACCTGCTACTAGTGAAGCAGGCATGGGTAGTAGCCCGTGGGATAGCCACCTAGGTTACATCTTGAGGCTTACGCTGGGAATTTGTGCCTTCTAGTGGCCAAAATTACTTAATTATTGTTAAAGATTAATGGCTACCCCAGTAGAAATGGCTGTACACCAGTTGGTGGAGTGGTGTACTGGGCAGGAGATCGACCCCCAAAATGCTCTGCTTACACTGGATATTCCCCTGTGTATCAGTAAGGACACTGTAGAGGGAGCACTCTCCAAAGTTGAATGTTTAAAAAACCCTGTGGTGGTGGGTCGACAGGCTGATTTGTTCGCCAAAACTTTCATAGCCTTGGTAGAATGTAGTGACCTCCTGGACAGCTCTAAAGTGCCACAGACTATTGCCTCAGAAGGGGTCCCAGCTGCCTGGAGAGTGATAACAAAGACAGTAAAGACCCTGGGGAGGGTGAGCTCCCACCATTATCTGAGACTTTTGAGGAGAAATTTGCTAAGTTGTTGCTGGAGGAAGGGAAAACCGTAGAGGACTTTAAGAAACTGTTCCTGCCACCTGGGGGTGTTCTTTCCCCAACACCCCCTCCCACTCCAGCACCTGTTACTGCCCCGCCCCCTGTGCCTGTGCCAATGCTGGCCCCTATATCTGTACCTGCCATTAGTCACGACTCCTACCGAAGGCTGAGAATCTTCTTGGGCACCCTCCCCACCCCCCAGGTGGACGATGACTGGGAGACCTGGATCGACTATGTTGCCCCCTTGGTACCCGAGTGGCAGTGTGCAAAGGCTGGAGAAGCATAAAAGAATCATAGAAAGTTTGAGGGGCCCTGCCCTTGAAGGCATTACATTTTTGAGGTCCACGAACCCTGATGCATCTGCTCAGAAGTACCTATCTGTACTTGAAAGCAATTTTGGGAGCATTGAGTCAGGGGAGACTTTGATGTAGAAATTCTAAGGTACCAAACAATGGAAGGGGGAAAGTTTGTCTGCGTATATTACTTTCCTAGAAAGGGCTCTGCCGAAAGCTTACAGAAAAGGTGGTGTAGCCACTAGTGATTTGAACCGTGTGAGATTGGGGCATATACTGCAACACGCCAAGCATTCTAAACTGCATATCATCCAGTTAAGGCTCCAGGATAGGAGAGGTAACCCACCTGACTGCTGTGACTTGATAAAAGAACTCCGGGAGGTAGAAGGTGAAGAGGGAGATTTGTAATTTTGGGGTGCGTGCAGCCCAAGTGAACATGGCACCGGAAGGCCCTTACAAAATGGAGACCACTAAGAGTGTCCCGCTGCAGGCCCCTGTCAGGACGCGACTGTTATGGGGGTGGGGGTGCACCCTCAGGCATCCTGTACTGAGGGTGGCTTCTCTGCTGAGCTCAAGGAATTGACTGCCACCCTAAAGGAACTTTTGAGACATGGTACACTACCCATGAAGTCAGATCCACAATCTCCCGTCGATGCTCCAGCATCCCTTACTCGTTTTCCCAAGGATGCCCCGAGACCTGTCATTTGTCACAATTATGGCAAGGATGGCCATATGAAGAGGGATTGCCAGTCTCAGAAGGACTTGGAGAAAGTGGTGAACCAGCTTCAAGGAGAGCTTAGGAAAATGAGTCAGTGGTCAAGGGGTGCATGAAATGACCGCAGTAAAGGCTTCGGCCATCCTAACTCAAACCCCTCTATGGCTAAATCATCTGTCCAGGCTCCTGCTGTTGTCCCTCCAGACTGGTCCAAGATAGTGGGCTCTTCAATGGAGACTAATGTGGTTGTAAATGGTATTCCTACTCGGGCTGTGCTTGACAATGGGTCGCAAGTGACCATTGAGTTTTAGGACTGGTATGACAAACACTTATCTGATGTGCCCTTACAATCCCTGGAAGGCCTACATGTGTGGGGGCTGAGCGACAAGTCTTATCCATATCTAGGATATACCCACCTCTGGTTGTCTTTTCCTGCAACTGTCACTGGCGTAGAGGAGCAAGTAGAGACACTGGCCCTAGTGTGCCCCCCCCCCCATCGGACTGTATGATGGGGTTCCCCTGTTAATTGGAACAAACGCCCACATGTTTGGGAGACTAGCACAGCTCTGCCTTAAAAAAACAAGGGCAGCTGACTAGACGGGCCTATGAATTCCAGCCTTAGTAAAAAAGGCTTATGACTGGCAACAGAGACCCAATGAAGTGGACCCAGATGAGTCAGTGGGGATAGTGTGGAAAAAGGAACCTGACTCCTTGGTATTGGCCCCCAACGCCCAGTGCACAATCCATGGAGAAGTCTGCCTAAAGAGAAAAGTAAAGAACAAAATATTAATGTTGGATACACCAGGAGATGGAAAGTTGCCAGAGGGATTATTGATCAAACCCAGCATCTTACCTGCTTGTGCCCACGCCTATGCACGACAAGTGATGGTTCAGATTCAGAATGTGTCAGATCGGGAGATTCGGGTGAAGAGAGGGTGCACCCTAGGTACAGTACACTATGCCAACACTACCGTATTGCCCGGCAACGAGTGCTCTGGTGAGAAGGAGAGAGTGACCCCGGACTTATTTGACTTTGGTGACTCCCCGTTGCCAGCTGAATGGAAGGCTAGAATTAGCAAGAAACTCGCTCAGAGGGACCAGGTGTTTTCATTAAAAGAATGGGACATGGGGTGTGTCCAGGGTGCACACCATCACATACATCTGCATGATGACCGGCCATTTTGAGAGAGAGAGATCCCGATGTCTCGCCCCAGCAGACATAGATGATGTGAGGAGACACCTGCAGGAAATGCTCGCTGCTGGTGTAATACAAGAATCAAGGAGCCCATATACCTCTCCCATTGTAGTTGTGCAGAAGAAGAATGGGTCGGTAAGGATGAGTGTTGATTATTGAATCCTGAACCAGCGGACCATCCCCGATCAATACACCATGCCCCGTATACAAGATGCCCTGGATTGTTTGAATGGGAGCAGATGGTTTTCAGTATTTGATCTTTGTAGCGGATACTACCAGAACAGCTTAATCTGGTTCAAGGTCAGTTGGCATTCATCTGTATCCCCCTCTCCCGGGTCGTGCCTGAAAATAGGCAGGATTTGTCTAGTGCACTTACCCGGTCAACAAAAACTAAATAAACAAATAAATAAAAGATCCCAATGGCCCTGGAGGACTGTGAGAAAACAGCCTTCTTCTGTCTTTTGAGGTTCTACGAATTCCTGAGAATGCCACAGGGGATTTCAGGTGCTCCGACCACCTTTCAGCGACTGATGGAACGTGTGGTGGGAGATGTAAACTTGCTGGAATGTCTAGTGTACCTTGATGATGTCATTGTGTTTGGGCACACATTAGAGGAGCATGAGACCCAACTGTTTAAGTCCTAGACTGATTGGAAGACTTGACCTCAGGCTGTCCATTGACAAGTGCCAGTTTTTCAAACCTCTATAGAAGTATGTGGGGCACAGTATCTGCAGAAGGGATAGGGCCCAGTCCCAGTAAGGTTGAATCACTGACGACTTGGCCCCAGACCCATAATTTGAAGAACTACAATGTTTCTGGGGTTCTGTGGCTACCAATGAGGTTCCATAAAAAGCTATTCAAAGGTGATTAGCCTCCGCTCTTGAATCTTACCCATGGTTACTCCTCCTACCAACCATAAATATAAAAGGGCAGTCAAAGAACCCAGAGAAAGTGTACTTCCACACAGGTGGTACTTTGATCCCAACTTCTAGACACCTGAATGTGAAGTAGCCTTTCACTTAAGTCAAAATATACAAGCTCACTCCACACCCCATCCTCGCCTCTCTGCTGACCCCACCAAGCCCTATAGCTGCCATACAGACAGTCTGCAGGGTCTAGGAGCTGTGCTGTATCAAGCCCATGAGGATGTTTTGAGACCAGTGACGCTTCGCCTGTGGAGCTTGACCCCATCGGGCAAAACTACCTGTACACAAGCTGGAGTTCCTTGCGCTAAAAGCAGACCATCGATTGACCAGTTTCATAGAATACCTCTATGGGGCAAAAGATATTGGTGAAGACCGACAATAATCCATTAACCTATATACAGACTCTTAGTTGTTAGACGCCACTGGCACCAGTGGCTTTCCGCCTTATCAACCTATGATTTTGCTGTTGAATAGAGGCCAGGACTGAACCATATTGATGCAGACGCCTTATCACGAAGGCCAGTTTCCAAGAGTGATTGGGTCAGGCTGTCTGAACCTGACATCCGAGCCTTGTGCCAAAAATTTGACTGAGATGAACAGATGTCTACGGACACAGTGGACTGTTTAGTAGATTGCTTGGGCCCTCACTTATACCTGCATACCGACTGCCTATTCCATACTACTGCTGCTCTAGATATTAGTGCACTACCTCAGTTGTGACAGGACAGCATTCAGTGGGCTCAATCCCAAGATCCTATGATTCAGCCAGCGCTTCATGCCCCTGCCTGTGGGAAAAGATGTCCAAGTTGTGTTCCCCTTACTTGCTGAACCGCCAGTTCTTGTTGTTTAAAGAAGGCCCCAGGTTGAAGCTACTCAACCAGTTGTTGTACAGAGACACAGTGGATCATGGCGGTCAAGTAGACAGGCAACAATTGGTCCTTCCACGACCTTTAAAGATTTGGTACTGAGGTCCTTCCCACAATCAGATGGGGCACCTTGATATTAACAGAAATCTCGACTTGGTATGATCTCGATTCCTACTGGCCCAGATGGGGGCCCGATGTTGAAGCACCATGTAAAGACCTGCAGTCGCTGCCCGCAAAGGGAAAGCTGTGCCTCAGAGAGCTGCCCCTTGTCAAGTATTACTACCAGCACCCCATGGAACTGGTCTGCATAGACTTTTGTAAGCTTAGAACCTGGATCAAGGAATATTGGCAGTATGTTAGTGGTTACAGAATCATTTCTACACGGTATGCACAAGCATTCCAAACTAAAGATCAAAGGCCTCTGCAGTGGCCAAGATGCTAGTGGAAAATTTCTTCAGTCCACTATGGTGCCCCTCAGCCGGATCCACTCTGACCAAGGCAGAGATTTTGAAAGTCGGCCAATCAAAGAAATGCTCTCTCATTAGAGGGAGTCAAGAACTACCCCTTATCACCCACAGGGGACCCTCAACCAGAACGTTTTAACTGCACCCTTTTAAACATGCTGGGCACCTCCATCCCAAGACAAGCCTAAGTGGAACCAACAGATTAGCACCTTGGTCCGCATACAGTTGCACAAAAAATGATGCTACTGGGTTCTCCCCCTGTTCAGGAGGAGGTCCGACTGCCAATTGATGTCTGCTTTGGGGTCTCCAGAGGGTCCGAGCAAAAATTACCTACAGTATCTACAGAAACTGAGAGTTCAATTGAACCATTCCTATCAACTGGCCCAGACAATGGCATCAAAAGAAGTCTAGGCCAACAAAGAGAGGCATGATAAAAAAGTAAAGGCTCAAGAGCTTTGGACCTGGGACCGTGTGTTGATACATGATTTGGGACTGCATGACAAACACAAAAATTGCTGATAGGTGGCACCATCTTCCCCATGTAGTAGTTGGAAAGTTGAATGATTTACCAGTACCTGAGTGCCAGAATAACTCCCAAAGTTGTCACATTCATGCACCATAACCACTTGCTACCCATCGGCCAAAGTCATAATTGAGACTGCACCATCAGAGACACTCTGGCTGGTGGACTTGTGCTGCTGCAAAAGAGACGGTCAACTCACCCCAGTAGTTACAGACTAACGCTTCCCCAGGCAGGCCCAGGAATGATAGTGGGACTGGCCGGGGTCCGCCTGAATAAAGTGAAAGTATGACAATGCCTATTACCTCCTATGAATTGAGTCAGCTGTTTCGGAGGTAACCCTATGACTGATTATGGATGAGTTTGGGCCTTGTGGACTGCCTAACCCCAGTCATTCTTGGAGCAATGCTCCCGGAAAGTGAAGCAGCAATACGCCTGAGGTCATGACTCTGTGTTTTGAACTGTGTGAATTGCCTGAAGAAGGGGCTGATGGTCTGAGTCTCTGGTGATACACCAGAACTTGAAGAACACCGTGAGAGTGTTGACAGCCCCCTTCAGTGCTGCAAAGCCCAACTGTGCCAGAACCTCCTCCAAAATGAGCAACCCGGGCCTCCGTCAGAAGATAATGGCAAAGTGTTGAAACAGAGCCTACAGAGCAAGGAGCTGACAGTGCCAAGTTGGACATTCCATCCATGCAGAAGCACACCTCACAAGTAATGGCTCCCAGTTAGCAGCTGAAAGTACAGAGACTGTGGCTGCTCCCCGAGAGACTGGCCAAATGTCAAGCCAGTGCTACGCTTTGGTGCAAGTTACCCTGGGAGGTCAGTGATTTGCCTCTCAATGTGGTTAACAAAGGGTTTATGTTTTCCCAAGCTCATTGCCCAATTTGAGCTTGACAGCCAACTCCAGGTTACTTGTTCTTCCCTCTCACCATGGTGCCCCTGCCCCATCCAGTCCCAAGTTAGCTGATAGGGAAGGGCCACCTCTTACATTGTTTAATGTACAAGAAGTTACTAAATGAATCAGTATTATTTGTATGAAACCTGCATAGGTATTGTCAATATGGATGTAGTAATGTGAAGTATATTGAGATGTATAGTAATGTAACAAGCTAATGATATATATGTCTCGTTTATATCGCATTTTTGATATTGTGATGGTACAGACTTGACGCGGACGCCAAGTTTTCTCCAGGCAGGGAAGGGTGTAACCCCCCTACAAATGGGGGTTCCCGAAAAGTCTTCCATAAGGTTGTCTAAATGCTCACTGCCAGGCTGATGTCCTGCATTTTTGCAGTTTAAATTTGATTGCCAGAGAGTGCCTATAGCCTCTGTACACTCTCTTTAAGAGCTGCCCGGATTGCAGCCATAATTAATCTAAAAGGGAGCTCTGTTAGATGATATGCATACTTGCTGATCATTTGTTAGAGTAGTAATAATATTGCAATTTGTTCTAACCTGCCTTCTTTGCAGCATGGACAGTTCTGTTTGTTTCCCATCATCTTGGTCCTGGACTACTGAAATGGGCCAGTCAGAACATTTAGGGACTCTAAAATGGAACCCATATTCGTAGGGCTTGGTGGGGGTCAAAATCTGTAGGGAATTGTGGCTTTTTGCATTTTGGCACCTAAAATAACCTGGAGAGGGAGCCCTTGTTGTGACTGACAGACAGATCAACAAATGAACCTTTTGGATCTTGGGGAAATTCCCAAGCTCTCAACAAGTTTCAGTTCTGAGTTGGGAAGTGAAGAGATAACAACTTGAATGATTCAAGCAGCAGCCCCTGCAGATTCTCATGGGAGAACTGTGGAAAGGCCTGGAGTTTTGGCCTACATGCCTGCCTGCTAACAATCCCCTGAGAGAGAACTTTGTGCCTTTTTCGGACTGAACTGAACTTGGAGAGCTGGCAAGCCACTGAATTGCATTCAGGCTTCTACCTGAAGAAGACCAAGATTTGCTGAATGCCATCGCCTGTCTAGACCTCAACCACCTCTGAACTCCCGGATTGTGCAGAGACTCTGTAATTGCTACCACAGGGCCCTTTTACTAGTACAGTGGAATTTCCTTGTATGAATGTGTTGTGTGCTTATAGTGGGTCGTGATTTGGTTTACTGTGTGGTTTTAATTGTGTTCTGCTTGCTGGAAGCTGCATTAGAATTTCCTTCTGTGTAAATATGCTATGTGCTGTGTCCTGCTAGTGGGTGTGATTTGGTTCCCCACATGGTTTGAACTGTATTCTGCTTGCGGGCTGCATCAGCCCCTGGACTGGATCAAATAATCTCGTTGGGACCCGGACGCCCTTGCCACACTGGCCCAGCCCTCACTACTCCGCACAGAGAAAGCCATCGACGGTGAGAGATCTGCCTGGGATCAGCCCCATGCTCAACACTTGAAAGGAATGATGCCTCGGTGATTTGTGTGAGCCCGTTCTCCTAGGCACTCCAGCTCAACAACCTGCAGTCTCTATTTCATCCTACACCTGTCAATGTTGGGTATCATGGTGAAACATCAGGAGTAGCTCCTGCAACAGCAACTAAATCTATGGTGTGTGCGTACTGCTTTTCTTCCATCACAGTGCCCCAACCAGCTACAGCGTTCCTGGCTAGCCCATCGTCTCGCTACCTGGGTACCCAGAGGTGTGACTGTGTGGGGACTTTAAGCGCATGCATAACTGTTTGATTAATATAGCATTTAAGCCAATCAACCTGATTACACCCCTTCCTTGTTCAAGTCCCCTGAATAAATCAGATCTGTTTCTGCATTTATTCTGACTATGGCTCTAGTTTGTGCCAAGAGTACTGTACTGTTGCTATTTGCTGTGCATAACCTTGTTTTCTAGGGACATGGATATGTTGTTCATCCACACTTATTGGCAGGTATCCTTGCCGCTTTAAATCTTGCCGGAAGGTCTTCAAGCTGGTCCTCCCACCCACCTGTGGTATAACTTCGCTCCGGGCCCCATGACGCCAGATCTTCCTACCGCTTGAAGCTCAGGTTCCCCTTTAACGCCTACGCTTAACTGGTCCTATTTCTTCCGTTTTGCAATTTGAAAGTTTTACAAAGACGTCTTGAACCCCGCTGCGAGGGACAAATCACTCGCTTTCAGAGATGCCCTTGCAGGCAGAAGATGTTCGGACGGATCCACACTCCACGGTGTCTACTGTTTAGGCCTTGAGCACGCACCGCGGGACTCGACTATGCTCTTCTCCCGCCTACGCCCTCGGAAACCATGACTGCCGCTGCAACTGGGCCCCCGAAGCGCTTCTCCGTGAAGTCCAAGGAGGCCCGTCGGCCGTGTCCGCGTGGTGGGCTCGACGGATCAGCTCGAGCAGATGATCGCCCTCGAGGAAGTAGTAGCAGGCAGTATCTTCCTCGGCCTTGGCATTTATCCGCTCTCTCAGGTTCTTCCTACAGCTAATTTGAGCTGTCTGTCCCTCTCCACTGGGGAGAAGGGCCAACGCCTGCTGGACCTTTTCTCTGTCCAAAAAGAGGACAGCAGGTCTCCTCCGGCCGACGCCTTGGGAGCCGGAAAGGTCCCTCTCCCAGTCGCCGACCAGCGACTTCCGGGTCGACCGCCCCGCCTCGCCACTGTCTCACGTGCCCTGTCAACCTAGGTGGCAGATCGGGATGGGGCACACCCTCAGCTCACTGGGGCAGGCTGAGGAGGGACCGCCCAGGGACCTCCTGGCCTCTTCCTCCTGGCTCCTGTTAGAGGAAGCCGCGTTTGGGTTTGGGATGCCAAGGCCGAGCCTGCTGGGCTCCTGACGTTGTTGGCCGGGCGCACAAGACATAGAAGGACCTAAAAGGGCTTAGGCTGTGGTTTGCGGCCTTTGTCCTCTGAGCGGAAGAGACCTAGTCCGTGGCATGGACTTCTCGACTTCCAGGTGACCTTCCACCCCAGGGTCAAGAGGTCCCAAAAGGAACATCCCAACTTGAAAGTGGGCATCCGGCAAAGGTGGATATCCTCAGCCAAGCTCACGACGACAGCCACACTGCGTGTCGCTAACGATCTGGCACATGAGTCCCTACATCCAAAGCAGTCTGAGTTGTTGTTTGCCAATCTCCCTGTCCCGCATCTGCTTAACCGTATCTGTAGATCGGCGAGATGAGGATGACTCATCCAGGAGCCCAACAGGGCATGAGAAAATGCGCCGCGAGGCGGGCCAACTGGCCTGACTAAGGCCGGTGGTACTCAGCGACTTTTCGCCCGGATTACAGTCCAATTCTGACCCTTGTCAGGAGGTTTGTCCATATCCTCATGCTAGCCGGGCGCCGAAAAACGCTGTCGCACCAACCTCAGCAGAGGGTGTTCAAAACCGACAAGGAACCGGTAGGGACTGTATATTTCTCGGCCATCCTACCACAGGGCAGAAGCAGGCGCTGCTAAAGTTCCAGTGTTGACCCACTATACCTCGGCCAACGGGAGTGCTCTCCGTCGAGAATCCTCGTCCAGAATCTCCGAGGGGATACCTGGTCGCTTGAACGTGGGTTCGAGCTCCTGTAGACCCTAGATGATCCAGTCCAGGAAGGACGACGGCTATCGCCCATTCCTATTGCTGAAGACTCCAAGTCCAGTCACGCTTTGAGAAGAAGAGGGAATCATCTCGGCCCGGAAGAGTCCTCAAGAGCTGCCTCTGGCCTGAGCCACCTTCACCCGCCGAGATGGTCGCGAGGGCACTGTCGATGGGTAAACCTCACGATCGAATCTTTGTCGAGCCTACTGGTGTGGATGTGAGGTTCACCGCACCGTGGAGCATGGTTTCCGGAAACCGCCTGTATAGGCCCTCGGTAAGTCGAGGTTGTACGGTTGCCCGTGATAGCATTTTCTGCCGGGCCGAGTCTGTTATTCCCGGCCAGGAGGAGCTGGCAAACATATGTCTTCGCACTGGCCGATTTATTTCCGGGGCCTCTCCGTGCGGGAGGAGGACGAGGATTTAGCGCTGACGCCGCCATCATGTGGATCAGACCGCTTATGACGTGTGGAACGCTGATCGTGGCAGTCCGATCGAGACCGAGAGTCCGGAATTTCCGGGTCGGTGCAGGAGGGTGTCGGCTGAACCCACACCCTTCTGCTCGGAAGGTCCATCCGAGGGCCTGAACCGAGGCACAGGCGAGCCCACGGATCTCAACCTCCGGGGAACCGGGAGGAATTGCTAAAGGCGACAGCCTGGTTTAATGGGTCGAGAAAATCTCGACTTCATCAGTGGGGGAGTCTCGGGTCAATGATCTGACGGGACACCGTAGGCCAGTGGTCGCGGAGGTGCCCATCAAGCCGACGGCCGACGGCCCGGGAGTAGGGACCTTTCCATCCTGCAAGAGCGCTGACGAGGACTTACCTTGTCTCTTTTTGACCGAAAAAGTTCCAGTGATGAGGCTCTTCTCCTTTAGTGGAGAGGGACAGACAAGCCCTCAGAAGCCGGTAGGAAGAACCCAGAGCGGATAATGTCATGCTTGGTGAAGATACGTACCGCTACGCTTCTCCTCTTCGAGGGCGCACTATCCGCCGAGCTGATCCGCCGGTGCCTGGGCGCGACACCGCCAACCGGGCTTCCTTGGACTTCACCGAGGAAACGCTGGACGGCCCAGTTGCACTCGGGCAGCACGGTCTTTTAGGGACGAGTCGAGAAAGATGAGCACAGGTCGGAAGTCGCGGGTCGTGCCTGGGCGCCCAAGCAGACACACGGAGTGGATCCGTCTCGAGACATTTTCTGCCTGCATGGGCATCTCCGAAATCCGGGAGTGGTTATCATCGTCGAGTCAGCGTAGGACTCAAGACGGTAATGTCTTTGCAAAGTATTATTTTAAATCCGCAAACGGAGAAATAGAACCAGTCACAAACGCAGAGTCGTTATGAGGGAACCTGAGCTCCAGCGTTGTTGAAGATCTGGCGCTGGCGGTCTGAGTTATATTACTGCGGGTGGGTGGAGTTGATCTCGCCTGCTTGAAGTTGCACGGACAGGCGTTACGAGGTGTGGACGAACAACATCCATGTCCCTAGAAATACAGGCATCACCTGTAACAGGAGTTCTGGAATGGTATGCTGTTCATCCACACTTATTGGCAGGTTCCTTGCCGCTTTAAACTTGGGCCGAAGGTCTTCGTTGGGCTCATCCCACCACCCGGGGGTAAAACCTCTCGGCCCGCCCATGACACCAGATCTGGCCCGCTGAAGCCCAGGTTGTGCGTCAATGGCGGGAGGTCGGAGTGTAGGATGAACATATACCATTCCTAGAACTCCTAGCTACAGGTGAGTAACCTGTATTTCTAGGGACATGGATATGTTGTTCATCCACACTTATTGGCAGACTCTAGCAGTTCTCCGGGAGGAGGAGGCAAGCACACCCCCACTTAGGAATAACACTGGAGAACCAAGGCCCCAAACCAGCATCCCGGCGTGACTCAAGGCCGATGTGGTAATGGGTAATAAAGGTGCTGACTTCAGGTAGCAGCCCTGCAGATTTCTGGATAGGACGCCCCTGGAAGCAGCCACCGATGCAGCAGTATGACGGCCAGAATGAGCTCTTATCCTCTGGAGGCTCCATGCCCGGCAACTTATAGCAGCGATCTATGCAGGAGGTGACCCACCTGCCTATCGTCCACTTGGCTGCAGGTCTGTCAGGTGTGGCTTTCAGCGTAGGTGACAAACAGCTGGCTAACCTCTCCTCGATTTCAGCTGCGGCGCTCTTTATAATAAGCGAGCGCCTTCTAGGGTCCAGAGTATGGAGCCTATATTCGGCCTCCGAGGTGTGATTGGGGTGAACACCAGCAGAGTCAGCACCTGGTTAAGGTGAAACTCCGACACCACCTTCTCGAAGGAATTTCGGTGGGGGCGAGGGACAACTTGTCCCTGTGGAAGACCAGGTAGGAGACTCATGCAAAGCGCCTGGAGCTCTCCCATCCTTCTGGCTGACGGATAGCCACCAAGAAGGCGGTTCTTCCACGACAGGTGAGAGAGATCACACCTGTGCATTGGTTCAATGGCTTGCCCATGAGCTTGCCAGTACCAGCAGTAAATCCCACATAGGTGGAGGTTCGCACCGGAGGGGATGTGATCAAGGCCTTTGAAAAGCTCCCGACCACCTTTTCCTCGCCACCGATGCTGCCCGACCCGCCGCCCGGTAAGCAGAGATGGCTGCCAGGTGCACCTTTAGGGTCAGTCGACCTAAGCCTCCTGACTAGAAAAGCAACGATAAATAGTCCAAAATGCTTTGCTACAGAACAGGAGGAAGGGTCCAAGCCCTTGCCCGGCACCAAATGGAGACTCTCTTCCATTTGAAGGCGAAGCATTTCTGGTCGACCTCTTACGGGACGCCTAACAACATTGAGGACCTGCGTTGAAAGACCCAAGGCCTGGAACCTAGCTACCAGGAACCAGCCGCCAGGTGCAGGGATTGAAGGTCCGGATGGAACACCTTCCCTCGGGAGCCTGGAGCTGAGGCTGAGGAGATCTCGGCACTGAACGGCTGGGGCCAGTCTGGGCTATCAGAATCACCTGCGCCTTGTCCCTCCTTGCCTTGAGAAGCACCTTGTGAATCAAGGGAAATGGGGAAAGGTGAAAAGAGGCCCGGGGTCCAGAGCTTAGAAGGCATCCCCTGCAGCAAGCCCTGCTGAGGGGGCGGGCATGAAACAGCCTCAGCTCTCGCTCTCCTGGAGGCAAACAGCTCCACCTGAGGTGTGCCCCAGTGGGAGTACAGATCTTGTACTACTCCGCAGGAGAGACCACTGAGATGCAGCCTCTATCCGCTCAGGGCATCGGCCAGGTGTTGAGGCCCTGCCACATGAATGGCTAGGAGATCCTCCAGGCTGCGGACGAGTGACCAAATGCGAGAGCTTCCTTGCATAGAAGCATGGAGCGCGCCCCGCCCTGGCGGTTTAGGTAGTACATGGTCGTGGTATTGTCCGCCTGACTCGGACCACTTAACCCGGAGAAAACGGAGCAAAGGTGGTGAGAGCTAGGCGGACCGCCGGAGCTCCAGCAGGTTGATGTGGCATCGGGACCTCAGGGGACCAGAGGCGTGCACTCGGTGTTCCCCAGATGGGCACCCAACCAATCAGAGAGGCATCGGTCGATAGAGAGACCGTGCTGGCTGGGATGGACAAACAGGATACCCTCCTGCAGATGAGATGAACGGTCCACCACCGAGAGTTCCCACATCTCCTGGGTCACCATCACTAGCTGGTCCAATGGATCGCAGCGTCAGACCACTGGCTGGCCAGTCCCCACTGAAGGGGGCGATGTGCCAGTGCCCAACAGACTACGCTGGTACAGGCCGCCATGAGACCCAGGAGGTGCAGGAAGTCCCGGCAGGGGCGATTGCCCAACCAGAAATGATCGGGCAAAGGAGGAAAGAACCTGGCCCGTCCGCGTGGAGCCGTGCTCTGGGTCAAGAGAGTCGAGCTCTGCCCGATAAACAGAATCACCTGCTTCGGCTCGAGTTCCGACTTGGCCTCGTTGATAAGAAGGCCGACTTGAGAGCAAACCTGGAGGCCAGGATCTCTGGACCGCTCCACCTCCTGTCTGGAGGGGGCTGCTATCAGCCAATCGTCCAGGTAAGGGTACACCCGAGCCCTCGGCGCCATGAGGAAAGCTGTCACCACTGCAATGCATTTGGTGAAGACCCTGGGAGCTGGAGACAGGCCGAGGGCATGGCTCGAATCAAGAGGGATCCTCCGCCGAAAGCTAAGGAATCTCCGGTGACGGACAGATAGGGACGTGAAAGAACGCGTCCTGCAGTCCAGAGAGCAGAACCACACGCCGTGGTTCCAGAGATGGTATTATCTGCGCCAGGTGACCATCCTGAAGGTTCGAGACCTTAGGAACTTGTTCAGGTCGTGTAGGTCGAGAATGGGCGCCAGCCCCCGTCATTCGGAACCAGAAGTACCTGGACCTGAACCCCGGTATGAAGGGGGTCCTCCTATCGCCTCTGATCACCTCCTTTTGAGGAGGAGAGCGATGTCGGCTCGGCGAGCCGACACTGAGTCTTCGGACCCCGAGGCTCCCGAGGTGCTGGCGGCTTTGAAGGGCGGGCCTGCTCGAATTCTAGAGGCAGGCCTTTTCCCACCCACCTCAGAACCCACCTGTCCGTGGTAATAGCGGACCAGGCGGAAAGGAAGTGTCGGAGCCGTCCCCACGGGGAACTAGGGCAAGGTGACTGGGATGGGGCGACACCCCAGCCCGTCACTGGGCAGGCTTGGAGAAGGGACCGCAGAGGGACCTCCTGGGCCTTTTCCTCCCGCTTCCTGTTGGAGGAAGCCGGCAGCTTGGTTTGGGATGCCAAGCTCGAGCCTGCTGGCCCTGAGCGTTGCCTGGGCCTGGCGCGCGGGCGCAGAAGGACGAAAGGAGCTTGGCTGCGGCTTGCGGCCTTTGTCCTTTGAGCGAAGAGACAGAGTCCAAGGTAGCATTGGACTTCTCGATCCTCTGCAGGTGACCTTCCACCCCAGGGCCGAAGAGGTCAGTCCCCAAAAAGGGAACATCCGCCAACTTGTGCTGGGTATCCGAGGTAAAAGTGGATATCCTCAGCCAAGCCCGACGACGCATGGCCACTGCGGCCGCCACCGACCTGGCACATGAGTCCCCAAAGTCCAAAGCAGTCTGGAGCTGCTGTTTGGCCACTGCCCTGCCCTGGTCCCGCACCTGCCTGACCGTAGTCTGCAGATCCGCGGGAAGATGAGGGACAACCTCATCCAGGGAGCCCAACAGGGCATGTGAAAAATGTGCCATGAGGACTGCCGAACTGGCCTGACGAAGGCAGAGAGAGGACGCAGCATAGACTTTTCGCCTGGCATAATCCAATTTCTTGGATTCCTTGTCGGGAGGTTTGTCCACATCCCTGGCGTTCCCGGCACGCCGGAAAACGCTGTCGGTAACCAACCCCTCCGCAGAGGGGTGTTCTGAAAAACCGGACAGGGAACCGGTAGGGACCGCATACTTCCTGGCCATCCTGGCCGAAGGCGCAGGGCGCTGCCAAAGCTCCAAGGCCGGACCCACTATGGCCTCGGCCACCGGAAAGCCTCCGTAGGAGAATCCCTCGGTCCAGAATCTCCGTGAGGGGATACCTGGCCCGTTTAGAAACGGGTTCGAGCTTCATCCCGGTGGACTCCGAGATGAGCCGAAGCAACCCTAAGAAGGACGAAGGGCTATCGTCCACTGACTGTCCTCCCGAGGACTCCAAGTCGAATCGCTTGGAGAAAAGGGAGGAATCATCCTCGGACTCGGAAGAGTCCTCAAAGAGCTGCCTCGGGCCTGAGCCACCCTCCACCTGCCGAGGTTTATCGGGAGTGAGGGTGACAGACAGCCTATGGGGCAAACCCAAAGCCGACCGAGAATTCTTGGTCGGAGCCCCAACTAATGGCTGTGGAGGCGGAGGTTCCACCAGAATCGGTGGGGCAGCTGGAATTGGCCGAACAACCGGCCTGGGAACAGGCTCCTCGGCTACAACGAGGGGTTGTTTCGGCCGCTCCGGTGACAGCCACTTAATGGCCGGGGAAGACGACTGGGTCGGCTTATTCCCGGTCAAAGGAGCTGTTGCCACATGAGTTCCTCATACCTCCGACGCAACTTGCGCCGAAGCCTCCCCTCGTCCGAGGAGGAGGAAGAGCGGCGGCGCCGCTTGCCGCGACCGAGACTGCCTATGACAGCGGGATCGGCTGGACCGTGAGGATGTCCGAGACCGAGAGTCTCGACTAGGCCGAGGAAGGCGAGGAGAAGTGTCTGAAATCGGCACTCCCCTCGGCTCGGACGATCCCACCGAAGGCTCCGGAACCGGAGGCACAGACGACCCGACGGGATCCTCAACTCCCACCGGGGGAACCAGGGAGAGGGGATTCTTAGCTTCTCCAGCCGACAACCCGTCTAACGGATCGAGAAAAATCTCGACCGCGTCGGCGGGAGTCTCGGTCAACTGGCCTGACGGGGACACCGTGAAGCCAGTAGCCGAAGCCTAGGGGTCGACCGAAGTCGACTGTCGACAAGAAGGGGAGGGGGATCTTTCCCGCTCCCAAGAGCGTCGACGGTGAGACTTATTTTGCTCTTTTTGGACCTGGAAAAGGGTCCAGAAGAAGTTGGACCCTCACCTTTCATCGAGAGGTTCAGACAAAGCTCCTTGAAAGAAGCCGAGTACGAGGCACCGAGAGAGAGTGGGACAAATGCCGCAGCCGAGGTAGAAGCGGCCCACGCCGCCTCCTCTTCGAGGGCGATCATCTGCTCGAGCTGATCCGCCGAGCCCGCCATCGGACACCGCCAACCGGGCCTCTTTAGATTTAACCGGTGGAATTCTTTTCTCGGGCGCCCAGTTGTAATCAGGCACCGCGGTCTTCAGGGCGCGTGGCACAAGGCGAGCACAAGTCGCATGAGCCTGCGGGAGTCGTGCTCAAGGCCCAAACAGTGAGCATGCGTGGAGTGCGGATCCGTCCCTAGACATCTTCTGCCCGCAAGGGCACCTCCGGAAACCGGAGTCGATTGGTCCATCGCAGCCGCGGAAAAGAAGACCAAAGTCCTTTAGCAAAAACTTTTGATTTCGAACTGTCAAGAATTAGGAACCAGTCTTATATGCAGAGCGTTAAGGAGGAACCTGAGCTTCCAAGTGGTAAGGAAGATCTGGCATCATGGGGGCGGAGCGAGTTTTACCACCCGGTGGGTGGGAGGAGCCAGCTTGAAGACCTTCCGCAAGATTTAAAAGCAGCAAGGAACCTGCCAATAAGTGTGGATGAACAACATATCCATGTCCCTAGAATTTCCATTTTGTACACAATCTCCAACAGTTATACCCCCAATTAAAATATGTATAGATCCTTTCCAAATGGCACCCCTTCCAAACAAGTCAGATTGTTGTCAGATGACTCCTCTACTCTCTAAAAGGTTATACATGTATTGGACACTCCTCAGTGGCCTACACTAACCCAAATACTACAGATTAGAATGAGAATATTAGAGTGGCTTATGGTTTGTGACAGGCACGCAACAAAACTGTACACAAATGTGTACAGTGAGTATGCCTGTCTACGCCCTTGCTTCAGCCACCTTTCTGTAAAACAGAAAATGGGGAATGGACTGAGAAAGCCTAGGAGGGGAAACACCAAAAGGTCTGTCTGGGGAGATGTCTGGTTCCACAGGCACATCCAGACTTTCACCATCGTCACCATCATCCTCGAACTCCCCCTCCTCCTCAAATTCCAGTTCATAAAAATCTTCAGGGGTATAATCTTGAACTGACCAAACCAAGCCCCTGCCAAATGGTGCCGGATCGGTCGGAACCGGGCAAAGCGATTCCACAATCCGAATCGCTCTGGCTATTTCTGCAGCAGTCGGAACATGAACCTCTGGATCCGAACCGCTCGATTTCTCTTTGCGTTTCCTTTTTGTAGGAACCAACCCCTCAGCATCGACTCTCCTCTTGCCCGAAGTAGTATCGCCCTGATCAGAGGGCACTCCTTCTGGTTCGGTCAGAACCAAACTGGGCTGGCCATCCGGGTCAGCGGACTTCTCGACCTCCTTTTCCCTCAGTCTACCTAATCTCTTTCCAAGGGTAGATTTAGGAGAATTTTTTACAAATTTGGCAGTCTGTATCGAGGTGTTCAAACCCCAGACAGTAAACACAAGTGGTGTGGGGATCGGCCTTAGCAAAGACCTCCCCACACTCACTGCAGTGTTGAAACCCAGTGGGCCTGGTTTTCTTCTTGGGTTTCTCAGACATGGCTAACCTAACCAAACTTACCCTTTTTATGGCAACCGCCAGGCAAGACTACCTTATCGGTTCCTAACCTGATCGGGTGTTGGAAAAATGTTCTAAAAACACTTTTTATATATATATATATATATATATATATATATATATATATATATATATATATATATCCGATAAGGACCGGTAACAACACTCTAAAGTAAAAGACAGAAATTCACTAAAAGTGATTGGTTCAGTCGAACCGATCAAACAAGTTCACAATTTCCACACAGAATTAGGAAAAACCTATCTAGTACTCACGGTACTGCAGACAGAGGCTGAACTGACTAAGCGGAACAAATTCGGCTTAAAACCGACAACTTTTACCAACACTTTAACAGACTTCTGAACTGAGCTAAAGGAGAAATCTCCAGAGCGACTGTTCAGTGAGGCAGAGTAAAGAATCTGACTGTTGGATTTCAAAGGGCTGCACACAAAGACCTCAACCGAGCTTGAGTCAGCATCCTATGCTCTGCATAGAAGTTAACCTTTGTTCTCCAGGGCAGTTTAAAGGCTGGGGCTAACTGCAATAGTCAGAATACAGCAAGACTTAATGTTGTTTGAATAGCTCTTATCCCTCTGGGAGGCTCCTTGCCCGCCATTTCATAGCACAGACCTATGCAAGATGTAATCCACCTTGCAATAGTCCATTTTGCTGCAGATCTCCAGAAGCTGCTTCAGCATAGGTGACAAACAGCTGGCAAACATTTCCAAATTTCCACCATCCTCTCCTTTTAATAGGAGAGAGCTCATCTTGGGTCCAAAGTATGGAGCCTGTACTCTGTCTCCGACGTGTAATCAGGGTAGTATACTGGCAGAATTAACACCTGGTTAAGGCGAAACTCTGACATCACCTTCGGAAGGAATTTCAGGTGGGGCCATAAGACAACCTTGTCCCTGTGGAAGACCAGATAAGGAGTCAACGAAGCACCTGGAGCTCCCTGTCCTTCCGGCAGACGTGAGCCAGCCACCAGGAAGGCCGTCTTCCACAAGTGTGACAACACACACTTGTGCATTGATTCAAATGGCTTGCCCATGAGCTTTGCCAGTACCAGCAGTAGATCCCACAGAGGTGGAGGTTCACGCACTGGAGGGGATACGTGATCCAGGCCTTTGAAAATGCACCCGACCACTGTCTCTTGCGCCATCAGCTGACCAATCCGCACCCGGTAAGCAGATTTGGCTGCCAAGTGCACCCTAAGGGTCAATGACCAAAGACCCTCTGCACAAAGAACAAGGGTAGTTGAGAATGTTAGCCACCAGACAGGACAAAGGGTCCAGGCCCTTGCCCTGACACCAAATGGAAAACCTTTCCCATTTGAAGGCATAACATTTCCTGGTAGATTCCTTTCTGGATGCCTCCACCACAGTGAGGACATCCTCAGAAAGACACAAAGCCTGAAACTCTAGCCGCTCAGGTACCAGGCTGTGAGGTGCAGGGATTGAAGGTCCGGATGGAACACCTTCCCCTGATTGACAGAGATCAGGTCTGGGCATGCTGGAAGCCGATACGGGGCCTGCAGCTCAGGCTGTGGAGATCTGGATACCAGAACTGCTGCAACCAGTCTGGTGCTACCAAAATCACCTTCGCCTTGTTCCTCCTCACCTTGAGGATCAAGGGAAATGGAGGGAAGGCGAAGAAGAGGCCTGGGGTCCACGGCCTCGAGAAGGCATCCCTCTGCAGCGAGCCCTGCTGGGGGGGCAGGCATGAAACAGCCTCAGCTTGGTGTTGTCCCTGGAGGCAAACAGGTTCACCATCAGTTTGCCCCAGTACGAGAACAGGCTGTAAGCTACCTCTGAATGGAGAGACCACTCGTGGGATGTCTCACCTAAGCGGCTAAGAGCATCCGCCAGATGGTTTGAGGCTCCTGCCACATGAATGGCTAGATCATCTGCCTCCAGGCGGCTGGACGAGGGTCCAGATGTGGAGCGCCTCCATGGAAAGCAGATGGGAGTGCGTCCCACCCTGTTTGTTGAGGTACTACATGGTCATGGTATTGTCCATCTGGACTTAAACCACTTGACCCCGGAGCTGAGGAGCGAAAGCTGACAGTGCCAGTCTGACTGCTCTGAGCTCCAGCAGCTTGATGTGGTATCGGGACTCCTCGGGGGTCCAGATCCCATGAGCCCTTTTGTCCCTCATGTGGGCTCCCCAGCCCATGAGAAGCGCATCGGTCATAAGAACGGCCGTTGGCTCGAGCGGACAAATGGGATCTCTTCCTGCAACCGATCTGGGGCAGTCCACCATTGGAGTGTGTCCCACATCTTTTGGGTCACAGATCAGCTGGTCGAAATGACAATGGTGCCGAGTACACTGGTCGGTCAGCTCCCATTGAAGGGGTGCATGTGCCACCAGGCCCAACAGACCACGGAGGTGCACACCGCCATGTAACCAAGAAGGTGCAGAACGTCCTGAGCAGGGAGCAATTGCCCAACCAGAAATGATTGGGCAAAGGAGGAGAGAACCTCTGCCCTGACGAGAGCCAAGCTCTGCCCTGACGACTGCCGAGCTCTGCCCTGATGAAGCACATCACTTGGGAAGGTACGAGTTCAGACTTGGCCTCGATCAGGAGGCAGAGTTGGGAGCAGGTCTGGAGGGCCAAGTCCCTGGACCTCTCCACCTCCTGCTAGGTGGGACCTGCCAAGAGCAAATCATTGAGGTAGGGGTAAATTCTCCCCCCCTCGCGATGGGCTGCCACCACTGCAATGCATTTGATTAAGACCAGTGGGGCCGATGACAGGCCGAACGACATGGCTCGGAACTCGTATAGGGTCCCTTCAGCTCTGAAGCGCAGGAAGCGCAAATGAGATAGACACACTGGGACATGAAAGAACGCGTCCTGCAGGTCCAGTGAAAAGAACCACATGTTTCGCTCCAAGGATGGCATGATCTGGGACATAGTGACCAACCGAAAGGTGCGTGACCCGAGACACTGATTCAGGTCGTGAAGATCTAGAATGGGGCGCCAGCCCCTCATCTGCTTGGGCACCAGGAAGTACCTGGAGACAAAGCTTGGGTCTGCTGGAGGATCTGCCACTGGAGCTACTGCCTCCTTGTGGAGGAGCTGAGCAATGTTGTCTCGGAGAGCCGACTGAGTCTGGACGGATACTCTTTCCTCCCAAGGGGCACGGGCTCGACTTGGAGGGTACTGCTCCAATTCCAGAGGCAGTCGCTGACCGACCACTTCAGAACCCACCTGTCCGTGGTGATAACGGACCAGGCGGAAAAAAGTGTCAGATCCGGACCCTCCGGAGGACGAGACTGGCTTGACAGGAGAGGGGTGGCTGCCCACACCCAGTCACTGAGCAGGCATGCAGGAGGAGGATCCAGGACCTGAACCTCGGCCCTTTACGGGCCTGAGAGGGCCCAGGCCAGGATGCCAAGCTTGAGCCTGTTGCTGCTGTTGCTGCCGCCTCCTTCAAAGCAGGGTTGCTGGGCCGCAGGGTAAGAGTGCCAAAAGGCTTCTGCTGTTTCTTGCTCAAAGGACCTTTAGCGAAGTAGCGTCCAGGTGGCGCTGGACTGCTCAATGCGCTGAAGGTGACCAGCCACACCTGAGCCGAAAGGTCAGTGCCCAGGAAAGACACATCAGCTAGTTTGTGCTGAGTATCTGCCGGGAAAGAGGAGAGTCTCAGCCTAGCCCTGAGACAAGAGGCAACTGCGGCAGCCATCAAGCGGGCACAAGGATCCCCAATGTCCAGGGCTGTCTAGAGCCATTCGGCAACAGCCCGGCCCTGATGCCAGACTTGCTTGACCGTGGTCTGCATGTCCACGGGAGGTGTGGAGGACTTCATCCACAGACCCCAAGAGGGCACGGGAGGAGTGTGCCATGATGATGGCCGAACTTGCCTGTCGAAGACCTAAAGACGAGACCGCACAGACCTTTCAAGTCGAATGATCCAAATGTTTGGATTCTTTTTCAGGAGGTTGGTCAGTGTCAGCAGAACTGCACGTACGCCAGAACACAGGCGGTCATCCTGGGCACCACATACTTGCGTGCCATGTGGGCAGATGAAGCTGGGCAGGAGGTAGGGCACTGCCGAAGTTCTAGAGCCGGGCCAGCTATGGCCTCGGCCACAGAAAAGGCCTCCATCGGGGTATCCACTTTCTGGAGAATGTCCGTGAGAGGGTACTCCGCCTTTTTCTGGATAGGCTCCTTGGGCATCCCTGTAGACTCAGAGATGAGGCGAAGAATGCCCTGAAGACGAAGGACCATCCTCCGTCTCTATCCTACCAGTCGATTTGTCATCCCCAGGATGAGAACGTAGGCCGGTCTGATCAGAATCTGAAGAATCCGAATACAGCGGTCGACCAAGATCACCTTCGGACCGCCGCAGGCAGTCCAAGGTGACAGTGACCAAGAGACACTGGTAAAGCCTGGTGTCTGGTTGATCTCCCTTTGAAGGAACCTCTCCCACAGGCTGCTTGGGCGGCGGTTCCACCATGATTGGTGGAGAGACCAGTAGAGGCCAAACCGGGGGTTTTGCCGGCTCCACAGGCAGGGGGAACTGATTTAATCGGCTCCGAAGGAGTCTGCGTCGGCCTGGGAGGCGAAAGCCAGGTAATGGCTGGGGTTAGAGCCGGGGTCTGCTTGTTCCCGGACAAAATTAGCTGTTGCCACATGAGGTCCTCATAGCGCCGGAGTTTCCGTGGGAGCCTCTCCTCATCCCAGGACGACGACCAATGGCGTCGCCTCTTCTTAGAGCGCTTATGGCTCTTCCTCAGCCTGCTGGTCAAGAGGGTCCTGGACCTCGATCAAGATCGTGCAGGCAGATTCGGTTGATCGGGAGACACCGGTGGGACTCGAGTATTCCCGGGGTCGGAGACCACTTCCTCGGCAGGGTTCCCAGCAGGCTGGGTCTCCTCATCGGGGAAGGAAAGGACCGGAGTCCGATCTAGAGTCGTTGGCCGGAGACAATTATCTGGTCAATAACAATTTTGACCTCAATCGACTGTTCGATTGACTGACCAGACGACAAGGCCCAGAAGCCAGCGGCCGGAGTGGCGATCTCGATCAAAGTCGAGAGTGCCGGTTCCTGGGACAAGGATCTTTCCCGATCCCAAGAACGTCTTCGCTGAGAGGAAGACAATCCTGGGTCCTTCTCCTGCTTACGGGACCGAGAGCAGTGTGTGCCCGCAGGACTCTCACCCTTAGTCAGGAGAGATTGGCACAACTCTCGGAAAGAACCTGAGAAGGTGGAGCCCAGGTTGAGTGGAACGAAGAAGCCCCGAGAGATAGATTCCGTGGTCCGAGCCACTTCCTCCTCGAAGGACTGCATACATTCCAATTGCTCAGCAGATCTCACAACCGCGGAAACCGCCCACATAGCCTCCTTTGATTTCACCGGAGGGTTCCCTTTTTCTGGCCTCCCCAACTTCAGGCGTGCAAGATGGCCATCTAGGACATTAGGGTGAAATGCAATGCAAGGCAGAAGTCTCACTTCGAGGTGTCATGGCCGACACCCAAGCAGCAGACGTACACAGCGTGGGGATCGGTGCGTGACATTTTCTGGCCGCATGAACACCGGCAAAATCCAGGGAGACCTGTCTTCCATAATCGAAGAAGGAGTGTCACGGTCACCAATGCGAACTAGACAAGTTTCGAAGCACTGAAGGTTTAGAAGTCAGGCCTACAGAATACAGAAGCACGAAGGAGGCAACCTGAATCTTCCGTGGAAAGGAATATCTGGCGTCATGGGGCGGAGCGGAGCGTTATACCACCTGGGTGGGTGGGAGAAGCCAGCCTGAAGACTTCTGAGCAGCCTTAAAGGGAAAGAAAAATTACTCACCTTAGTAATGTTGTTTCTTCTAATGGAGTCTTGCTATATTATAGACATTAGCAGTTTGTTCCAGCTCTAGAACTGCCCGGAGTGAAATGGTTAAAACCATTCCAAAATAGAATTTTGCACGAGAGCAGCTCTATCTGTGTCATTTCAAACTTGAACTGTCAGATCTTCACGAGCCAAACTCACTAAGGTCTGTGGAAGCTGTAACCTACACTAGCCAAATGGCTACCTAAATAACAACAACCACTGATGGTCCCAACACCCAAGACTCAAGTCAGGGACCAGAAATACTAACACCATTCTAATAATATGAAAATGGAACATAAGTATAATAACACACACCAGCAGCGTACACATACACCCCAAAGTCCCAAAGGGGAAAAATGCTAACAGGACATAAGTAGTGCCCACACTAAGTTGCCCGCACCCCACCAAGTAGAGGTTCTGAGAGGGGCAGGTTGGGGAGGTCTATAATATAGCAAGACTCCATTAGAAGAAACAACATTACTAAGGTGAGTAATTTTTCTTCAAATAACATGAAGTCTTGCATATATTATAGACATTAGCAGAATACACAGCAGTACCTCCATGGAGGAGGGCAGAACCTACTTAGGAATAGGCTCTGAAGAACAGCTGTGCCAAGCCGAGCATCTCTCCTGGCCTGGACATCCAGGGAGTAATGCTTGGTAAAAGTGTACGTTTCCAAGTAGCAGCCTGGCAAATCTCTAATAAAGGGATATCTCTGGCAGCAGCTAGAGCGCAGCTGTACCCCTGGTGAATGAGCCCTCAAACCGGGAGGGCTCTGCCCCTTCTGATAAAATTGGATACAAGAGACAATCCACCTGGCTATTGATCTCTTAGTGGCAGGTTTGCCTTTCCCAACTTCACCATAGGTAAGGAAAAGTTGGAGGATTCAACCTGTGACCTTGGTGCGCCTCTATATAATAACTAAGAGCTCTCTTGACATCCAGGTTGTGCAACCTCCTCTCACCAAGAGGAGTGATCAGTGAAAATACTGGAGGGAGATAGATTGATTAAGATGGAAATCTGAAACCACCTTAGGCAAAACTTCCTATTAGTCCTAAGGACTACCTTATCCCTGTGGAAAGAAATAAAGTCAGTCTCCACTGACAAGGCTTGCAATTTACTTATCGTCTGGCAGAAGTGATAGCCACTAGATAAACAGTTTTCCAGTTAGGAACTTAAGCTCTGCAGAAGACAGAGGTTCGAAAGGGGTTGCATTAACTGGGCAATGCAAACATTAAGGTCCCAAGCAGGGCCGGTTCCTAAAAGGGAGGATTAGTATGGAGTAATCCTTAAAAACTTGGAAAACACAGGATGAGAGGAAAGAGGGATGACTTTCCTGCTGACACAAAAAGCAGACACAGCTGCCAAATGAACTCTCAGGGTAGCTGGTCTGAGACCCAAGGAATTAAGATGTACCATGTAATCTAACAAAATGGGCAATTCAGCAGATTCTGGGAAATATTTTCCCAACACACCAAATGGAAAACCTTTCCATTTAGAACTATAAGTAGCCTAGTGGAAGGCTTTCTGAAGCCTTTAGGATCTCAAGAACACCCTGAGAGAGGTGTAAATCAGCAACTAACTCCTCAAGAGCCAGGCCTTGAGGTTGAGGATTGAGGTCCGGATACCAAACCCTTCCCTGGGCACAAGTCAACAGATTGTAATTCCTGGGAGGCACAGGGAAGATGGACTGTCAGAGAGAGAAGGAGTGGGTACCAGGGCTGCCTGGCCAATCTGGGGCAATCAGAATCACCCTGCAAGGCTGAGATCTGATTTTGACTAGTACTTGAATAGGAGAGGAAAGGGGGAAAGCATAGAGAAACTTCCCTCCCAATCCAGAAGAAGGGCATCCAGGGAACTGAGCCCAGCACTGGAGGCCTGCAACAGAACAGAGGAAGTTTGTGATTGTCTGGGGCTGCAAAAGATCTATCTCATGGATGCCCCACCTGGCAAAAACTATCCCCAGCACTTGAGGATCCAGGGACCATTCGTGATGGCCCTGGGAAATCCTGCTGAGGGCATCTCTAGGACATTGTCCTTCCTGGAAGATGAACTGCTATGAGGGAAGTGTTCAGGGAATAGGCCAGAGACCACAACTTCATTGCCTCGGTGCACAAGGTCCAAGACCGAAAGTGCCCTGCTTGTTGATGTACCACATTGTTGTGGTGTTGTCTGTTCTGACTTGCATCACCTTGTCGTGGACAGATGCAGAAAAGCTTGACGAGCTAAAAAGACAGCTCTGAGTTCCAGCAAATTGATGTGGAGCAGAGATTCCTGGGGGACCAAACTCCCGAGGTGGAAAGGTCGCCATGTGGGCTCCCAACCCAGAAGGGAAGCATCTGTAGTGAGAGTCAAGTCGTGAGAAGGGGAAATGAAGGGACCCCGCTTTAAATTGCTCTGATCCTGCCACCACTGGAGAGCTAGGATCAAGGTTCGAGTCACTGGGACCAACTTGGAAAGGGGTCTCTTCTGAGACCAAAGGTTCTCAAGTGAAACAATGTCTCATCTGAAATCTGGCTCCTGCACAACAGCTGTGGATGCAGCCATGTGCCCCAGGAGCTGCAGAAAGTGTCTTGCTGGTCGAGAGACCTGCAGAGTGAAGGAAGAGGCCAGAGCCACTAAATTCCTTACCCTTTCTGGGGAAGAAAGGCTCTGGCTAGCTTTGTGTCCAATTCTGCCCTATAAGGTGAGGTACCTGGACTGGTTCCAGAACCGACTTTAGTAGGTTTACTTAGAAAACCAAGGGAGGTGAGAAGCTGCTGGGTGACCTGCAGGTGAGATTTACCTGTTCTGGGGACTGGCCTACAACGAGTCAGTCGTCTAGATAGGGAAAACAGCAATCCTCTGCCTCCTTAAGTGGGCCACTGCCACTGCTAGACACTTTGTGAATACCCTTGGAGCAGAGGTAAGGCCGAAGGGCATTGCTCTGAACTGGTAATGACCTGAGAGCAGTTCGAATCTGAGGTACTTTCGATGGGAGCTTCTGATTAGGACATGGAAATAGGCATCCTTGAGGTCCAGGGAGGCTAGCCAGTCCCCTGGCCTTAGGGAAGGTAAAATCATTGCCAGAGTTACCATTTTGAACTTTGGTTTCAGAAGATGCTTGTTCAGATATCTGAGATCTAAAATGGGCCGCCATTCTCCTGTCTTTTTTGGGGTAAGGAAGTATCTGGAATACAGACCTCTGCCCTGATGCAGGGGAGGAACCTTTCTACTGCTCTGAGAGCTAACAGGATGAGACCTATGTTTCCAGAGCGAGGGTCTCTGAAGCACTTGCAGGTAGAAAAAGTCTGCTTCTCAACTTGGGAAACTTTTTGAAGCGGAGAACCAGACCCTGGCTTACTACTTCCAGAACCCACTTGTCTGAGGTTAAAGAAGCCCAATTCTGACTGAAGTAAGCCAGCCTGACCCCCACTGGTACAGGAGAATCGGCCCTGGGCACCCCATCAGGGTGCCTGTTTCGCAGGAGCTTTAGGCTGGGGGGTGGGAGCAGGTCTGCCCACCCCTCGTCTGCCCCTGCCTCTGAAGAAGCCCCTCTGAGCATAGGCAGAGGAGGCCTGAGTCTGGTAGAAAGGCTTGTGAAAAGGCCTCACCCTACCCTGGGGCATGCCTTTGAGGAGTGGCTTGCGCCTCCTCAGCCTAGGCACTCTTGTAAGTAGTCCTATATTCATCCATCTTCTTCATGTAATTCTCTGACTGCTCTCCAAACAGAGAATTTCCCACCACAGGAAAATCCATAGCCTTAGTCTGGGTATCCTGTGACAAACTAGTACACCTGAGCCAGGCCAACCTACGAAAAGCTACAAATGTGGCCATGACCCTAGAGGAAACATCATTAACATCCACAGCAGCATGAAACTGAACCTTAGAGGCTTCAATGCCATCAGCAGCCACCTGTTCTAGTTCACTAGCCAGCTGGCCATGGGCCTGCTTGGCCAATTGCATAACAGTATCCCATCTAGATTTCTGATACCTAGCTACATAAGCCATATAATTTGCTTGCCTGAGTCCCAGAGAGGCTGCCATATACTGTTTTTGCCATGGCATCAATCTTCCTGGAATCCTTGTCAGGAGGATGTGAAGCCAAGGAATATTAGCTTTATCACAGGCAGCAGCCTGAACTACCCCAACATGACTGCATTGCTGAGAAAGGAATTCTGTATCAGGCCTGACAATGTATACCTTCTGTCCATCTTTTATCTACAGGAGGCACAGAATTAGGAGCTTTTAAAATTTTAATTGTTTGTTTCTGAAAGACTTATGTAAAGGAATAGACAATCTCCTAGACTCTGGAATATCCATCATTTCTACAAAATCAGGCTCCTCTTGCTCATCCACAGCCTCTTCTAAAGGAAGCTGGAGGTTTCAGCAACTTTTTATAAAACATAAAATGAGATGGGGACTCAGACAGCATAGGGGAGATTCTAAAGGTCTGTCTGGGAGATGTCCGGTTCAATGGGCACACCCAGACCTTCCCAGCCACATTCATACTGTTCATAATCCTCCTCCCTCCCTCTGGTTCATAAAATTCCTCAATATCATAATCCTGAACCACTGGGACCGGACGAACCGACATTTTACCAGATAGTGGTGGTTCGGACGGACCCGGAGACAGTGACTGGACAATTTGTATGGCTTTTGCTATCTCTGCAGTTGGAGAAGGAATTTTGACCCAGACCTGCTGATTTTCTTGTTTTCTTTACTGGAATTGGTTCCTCAGAACCAGCTTTTCTTTGCCGAGGAAGTCTGGCCTGGTCAGAGGGCACTCCCTCTGGTTGGTTGGCACCCAGACCGGGCCACAACCATCGGGTCAGCGGACTTTTGGCCTCTCATTCCCTGAGCCTGCCCAAGCTTTTTTCCAGGGTGGCTGCAGGGAAATTCTTACATACCTGGCAGTCTGACTGGAGGTGGTCAAACCCCAGACAATAAACACGTGGTGTGTGGGTCAGCCTTGGCAAAGACTTCCCCACAAACATCACAGTGTTGAAACCCAATGGGCCCGGTTTTTCTTTTGGGTTTCTCAGACATAATGCCAGCCTAACCAAAAACTTGCCCCTTTTAACGCAGTCTAGGCAATACACCCTTATCGGTTCCTAACCGCGTCGGTATTGGGAAAAACGCACAACCGCTTTTTTTAGAACCGATAAGAACCGGGAACCGCACTTCTAAAAATAGTAACTTTTAGTTTTAAATGAGTTTTAAACCCACTGATCGGTTCAAACCGAACCGATAACTTACAAGTTCCACACAGACAAAACCTTCATTTACTTACGGTTACCACAGATAGAGCTTGAACCGAACGGTTTTATGTTAAAATAAAACTATTCTCGGTTAAATCCAACCGAGAAAACACTTTTTAAACAGAGAAATGAACCGAGCAGAAGGAGAAATCTCCGGAGCGACTGTTCACTGAGGTGGAGTAAAGAAATCTGACAGTTCAAGTTTGAAATGACACAGATAGAGCTGCTCTCGTGCCAAAATTCTATTTTGGAATGGTTTTAACCATTTCACTCCGGGGCAGTTCTAGAGCTGGATCAAACTGCTAATGTTTATAATATAGCAAGACTTCATGTTGTTTGAAAGGGACATGCCAATAAGGGTGGATGAACAACATATCCACGATCCTAGAAAGTAACATTTCAAAAACAAATATATTACAAAATACTATGGTCAGTTACCAACCAAAATGGAGGGCTTCACGGACTGTGGTAACGAAGGCACCACACAAAGTTGTGTAGCAACAGGATCCAAGCACACAAAACCTCTCAGGAGGACGCCATAATTCAGTAGAAAAATTCATTTATTGCCACATACACGACACAACAAAATGCCAGAAATGTTTTGGAAGTCCTTTATCAAAGGCTAATTACTAACATGCAATGTCACATTATATAGGTGGAATTGTAACGTGTGATGTGTGACATCCTGTGATGTATTAAAATCGACTTTAATCATTTAAATTAAAACCGTGAAGAAACATTTCAAATACCGAATAAAATGCAAATATAGGTTTTAAAACCATGAATGGCAGCGGTTTTAAAGAAAAACATAAGGAAACTGATAAGGGTGGGGAAGAAGAAAAGGAAGGAAGACATAACAGAAGGAATAGTAACAACATGTCATGCCAGCAAAAAAGGGGAGTTACAAAAATGAAATTACAAAACATAACGACCTGGAGGATTGGGTGGGGGAAGGAACACAATAAGAGAGGAAAAGGGAAATTTAGCTGTCGTATATTGCTACACATTATTTTTATTTCGTTTTGTTTTACCGGGTAGGTGAGCTAACCATAGAAATGAGTATTTTCAGGCACGACCCGGGAGGTTACAGAGTGGAATTATATAAAACACAGAAACAAAACAAGGTTTTACAGTAAAAATACAAGCAAGGTGATGAGAGCAAGGTACAAAACAGAGTGGTCATGACAAAACATGCAATAAGGCAATTTGCTGGCAGGTGTATGGAGAACTGACATGACTTGCTTCCTCTTTTTCCAAGTATGGACGAATGTCCAGTTGTGTGTTAAGTCCTGGTTTATTGGTAGCCCTCAGGGTCAGGATCCAAAAATTCTCCCCAATTAGCATCAGATTCTCAAACATTTCCTCTTCGGGGGTTTCTACTAACCTTGTCAATTGCAATAAAGCAAAAGCTATGAATACTGCAGTCTGATGCTTCTGTAATGTGTAGCATATGTTAGGTCTTTTCTGTCTATAGCTCCAGCATGTTCCCCCACTCCATCTTTAAACATATGTTCAGTTTTTCCAACCAAGAAGGAGCCACACGTACACAAGGCCAAGTACATAATACCTTCCGTGTCGCAAGTGACACATTGATATCAAAACGGGTGTGTGATTTACGGTAGAAAAATGCTTAGTCTGTTCTATGTGTTGGCACATAATACACCTTTTACATCTAAAAACAGCCTTTAGGCTTACCAAGCCATGTACTCTGCTGACTGTTGGTGTAATGACTGTATACCAATAGATCCCATAATTTGGGTGCCCTTCTGTAGCACATCCTGGGGGAGACTCCAGAGATTTTTTTAGTTTGGTTCTGCTGAAAAGGACATACCAATGTTTGAGGATGATTTCAAGTTCCTAGCCTTTGCTGAGAAAGTAGTGATGAAATTAAATCTGGAATTTGTGCGTTAAAGACCCTGACCCTAAACACAGATTCTAGATTTCATTTTGTCACAACTTTCTCAGCACAGACTAGGGAACTTGAAATCATCCTCAAATGACATTGGTATGTCCTTTGGCTGCATCACCGTGACTCCAAGAGGGACCTCTTCCTCACCGTCAACCATAAGGGTCCTACCTTACCTACCAGCCCTTGGGGGCAGCTGGAGAGGGAACCCCTTCCCTAGCCCCAGGCAACTGAGCAGGTCCGGAAATGAAGCCAACCTGGTCATTGGGGCCTGGGAACTCAATCCCCCGCCGCCAGAGTCCCCAACAACACCGGAAGACTCTCCAGCGCCGGCCTTCCAAGCGGCCCCAAAGGGAGAGAAGGATGGGAAGGCACAGAGGTGCTGGGCAGGGAAGAGTCCTGATACATCAAAGAGTCGGGCAGCCAGTCCAGATCTACCTCCAAATCACCCTCGGAGGAGGAGGAGGAGGAGGAGGAGTGGACCCAGAGGACCTCCAGAGAGGCTACTCCCAAGGTCCTCCTACTTCCGGCGTCATGAACGGCGCTGCGAGACTGCCCAACACTGCCAAAATGGTGCTCCCAGCATGGCCCGGGGGGGTGGGCGCTGGACCGTGCCTCCGGCACCGTAGAAGGGGTCACCGCTGTGGCAAGGCTAGAAGCAACAGAGGCCCCCTCCTCCACGGCCTGTTTAGAACTGGGAGGGGACCTAGAGGAAGGGTCAAGGGACCTGCGTCTGGCATCCCGTGTGTGAAGTTGCCCTCAAAGTCATTGGCGTATAGCGGACCTTAAGCGCACGGTTTTCAAGTACTCTACGGTCCATGGAGAAGCAAGCGCTGCATTGGTTCATGTCATGGTCTGGGCCCAGGCAGGCCAAGCAACGATCATGTCGGTCTGAAATGGAATAAAGCCAGCCACAGGGACACCAATGCATGGAGGGCTGCACGCCTAGAATATTTTTCTTGTCCCCGACGAGACATAATCAGATGGAAAATTAACCAAATACAGCAGAAGGTTCTGGTGCTGATAAAGATGTTACCAGTAGATCTGGAGCCGACTCCGCGCCGAGACGACAGGCACACAGAGCCAAGGCTTCATGAAGACTGAAACAGACTAGGCCATGATGGCGCAGAAGAAATTGCTTGCCAAGGGTCACACACTCTACAGCAGGAGAAGCAGAACTGAGATGGAAGAGGAGCGAGACGGCCTCAAGTGCAGCACTGTCCCGGCACCAGCTCCTCCACTTTTAGAAAAAAATTGCTCCCGCGGGGTCCTGCGCCTCTGGCTTGTACCCACCAGTGATGCATGGTGAAGACTGACAGATCAGATTCACCCCTATATACTGCAACCTTTGGAATGGTATCAGAACTGACTTGGGCAGATTGACAGTGATCCCCAGAGAGTGAAACAGCTAAGAGTTCGCTCCAGTCTCAGCAAAAGCTGTTCCCTGGACGAGGCCTTTAGGAGCCAATCACCCAGATAAGGGGAAGACAAAGTCCCTTCCTTCTGAGAGGTGCTGCGACCAGTGCAAAGCACTTGGTAAAGACTCACGGCACAGAGGACAAGCCAAAGGGCAGCACTTTGAACTGATAATGCTTGCCCTGAAAGGCAAAACAGAGAAACTTACTTTGAGGAGGAAAACCGAGATGTGCAGATAAGCATCCTTCTTGTCCTGTGAACAGAGACAGTCCCCTGTCTTAAGAAGGGCATCAGGCCCAGCAAAGTTAACATCCATTAATGAAAATTACATCCCCAGCATAATTCTTGATCTTCCTGTACATCTTCAGCATTCATCACTGGTGGGTACAAGCCAGAGGTGGGAGCAACTTTTCCAAAAGGGGAGGAGCTGCCACCCTGGAGGAGACTCACTGCATGGCGCGCGTAATGTTAGCCAGTAACCAATGCAAACTCCTCCACCTCAGTTCTGCATGCCAGAGAAGGAAAACAAAAGAAGGAAAAGGGCAGAGTAAGGGAGCCCGAGACACAGAAAAAGGAAAGGATATAAACCAAAGAACAAATAATGCCAGCCGAAAGGACAGCAGGAAGGGAACCTAGGGGTCTGGGACACGGGGCCTCGAACTCCGGGCAGGCAAGGGAAGGATAGAGTAAGGGAGAGAGAATAAAGAGCAAAGATAGAGGGGAGATGTAGAGGAGAGGACAGGAGATGGGAGACCCCGCAATACCGCAACAGAGGTCCAGAGGACTCTCTCTGGACCAGAGGAGAGGGGCACTACTGTCCAAAGTCAAATTCCAACTTTTAAGAATTTTTTTTTTTTTTTTTTTTTTAAATATAGCTCCATGAGAGAGGAGCAAAACATAATAGCCTCATGACTGAAGAAAGCAAGGAGGGTCAATTGGACATCAGTCTAGCAGGACAGCAAGTGGGCCAGGGCAGCAGGCTTGAAGGAGCCCTCTCCCCCAGTCCAGAGGAGATGGAGGAGGTGTCAAGGGTCTCCCTCTCCCCCAGTCCTGAGGAGATGGAGGGGGTGTCAAGGGTCTCCCACTCCTGTCCTTAAGGACTAAAGGGTGGGGTCGGGACTAGCCCCGGGGCAGGGTCCCCTCTTGCAACAAGAAAACCCCTCTCACAGAGGGTTCCAAAAATAGGCCTTGCACTCTCCTAACAGGAGGGGCAAGAGGATGTGTGAAGAAGTCCCTCTCTTCAAGATGTTTATACATTGTTTTAGAAGGGGAACACTGCTCAGGAAGGATCCAGCTGGAGATCAGCAGGAAAGGAGTCACAGCTCCAGAAAGGGAAGAGGACTGCACGTACCCAGGGCCCTCCCATTTCCTCCAATCTCAATGAGGACCCCACAGGTCAAGATGACCAGAGCTGGCAATCCAAATCCTCAAGAGGAAGGGTCCAGATAGCCAGCAGGAGAAAAGGAAGTCCCCATCAGGACCACGAGAAGAGAGCCCAGGGGAGCCACTATCATAAAAGGGAAAGCGCCCCTGCTTGCCCTCCCCCAACGGTGGGCCTCTGTCACTTCAGCGGAAGGAGCAGAGAGAGCAGAGGTACCAGTAGGACACAGCCCACAATTGGCCTCAAATGGGGCAAGGCAAGCTGGGAGGAGGCCCAAGAGGGCAGGAAGCAGTGATGAATGGTGAAGATATACCGAGAGATCAAGAATTACGGTAGGCAAGTAATTTCATATCCCTTGTATCAGTCTTCCACCATTCATCACTGGTGGTGATTACCAAACCTCGAAGGGGACATGGTACCTCCCTGAGGGAAAAGTTTTCCCTCAGCTCCCTGAGGGGGAACACTGGGTGAGGAGACCCTCACAGGGCAAGCTAGGCCTGTGACTGGTCAGGGTGAGACGGGGTCTTCCTTTGCCTGGGAGAAGGAAGTCACCCCTCAAGTTGCTGCCTCACACTGCGGGAGAAGAGGTGGGTCCCCCGGAAAGTGAATGCAAGTACCCTTCACCGGGCCAGAGGTGTCAACCTAGAAAGGTGAAGCCACGCCGTCCGCCTAATGCAGATGGTTCTCCCCGCCAGCCTGGACGCCACCTCACTGGCGTTGTACAATGCCCTTGCCTGGTGCCTCGCAAGCTCCAGGCCATGCATGGAGAGGGTGATGGCTTGCCTGGTTGCCTCCAAATCAGGCATTGATACTAGCAACTGGCTTAGCATCGACCATAAGTGCCTGCTGTAGGCAGCATGATGGGCCTGATGTGTTGCGACACAGAACATGAGGCGCATCGAGGAGAAGACTCTCCTCCTCCATTGGTCAAACTCCGCAGAGTCAGCCTCTGGGTGCCAGTCATTCCTTGGGCTTCTGTGCCTGGTAGGGTGTCCAGAAGACTCACTCCCAAGGTGGAGTGAGGCAAAGCTCCTGGAGATCCATGGGGTGCGCAGTACCTGCGCTGGCAGTCCATTGGGGCTGGAGAACGGCTGATAGACGCTGCCAGGTGCAGTACGATGCTTCCTGAAAAGGAACTGGCCAGGCAGGCACCACCAGGTGGTCTGCACTGTATTCACTTAGAAAAGTGTGCATCACCTGCTCAAGATTGTGAACTGCCACCCTGCATACATGGAGCTTGTCATCCAGTCTCAAAAGGAAATGCTGACAGGAGGTCTGGTCAGTGTCAGAGGACAGGTGGCTGGATGGATCCTCTTCCTCAAGGGAGGAAGACGAGGAAGTCGAAGACTCTGAAGAATCCAGTCTGGCTGCTGCAGTGGGAAACAGGTGGAAGACCTGCTCTTCCATGGCACTCACATAGCGGGAAATGCAGCAGTTGTGGCCCTTAACTGCTCCCAGGTCAAGGGTCCCAAGGACCTAAATGGCCCAGGAAAGAAGGAGTAAAGGCAGAGGGGAGGGGAGAAAGCTGTCTCACCAGGTAAGAACGCCCGCTGCCAAGGCTATGAGGACCTGCAGACGATCCAACGCCAGGGAGGGATCCGCTGGCCTCCTTAGTCAGTGGTCAGCCAACCAGACTGAAGCAGTCAGGATTGAGCCCAGAAAGGGAATCCACCCTCCTTGTGAGGGACCAGGGCTGTGGGGTCCAGAAGGGCAGGCCCACTCACCAAGGTCTCATTAGAAGATGAAGGGAAGAAGGAAGGTTTAGCGCTCTGGCTCCTCCCTGAGCCCCGTAGGGCTCCAAAAGGAGGACTACTCCAAATCACCTCACCCCCTATGACTCTGAGAGGGACCTCTTCGTCACCAAATCGCAGGGCTCCACCAATCCCACAACCACCGGGGAAACTGTAGGCGTGGGAGCCCCCTTTCCTGCACCGGAGGACAGAGCGGTGCCGAAAACTGCTGGCTCCAGACCTGGTGCCGGAACACTCGATTCCTACCGGGGGGGGGGTGCATTACCACAAGATGCCCCTACGAAACCACAAGCAGCTCCAGAGAGATTTCCGGCACCGGAATAGGGGCCTGCACAGATCGAAATTACCGGCCCTGAAGAAAGAGCGGATTAGGAGAGCGCTGTAGTGCTGGGAGAAGGAGAACCTTTGGACCCCAAGGAGTCGGGTAGCCAATCCAGATCTGCGTCCCGATCATCCTCCTAAAAAGAGGAGGAAATTAGCAAGATCGGCAGAGAGGCCACCCCCAAGGTCCTCCTTCCCTCGGCGCCGCGAATGACATCACAGGGAGACCCGGCACAAACTGCAGCACAGACTTGCTCACCAGAGCCACACTAATGGCTCCCGGATCAGAAGCGGTTCCAACAGGTGGCGCACAGGAAGACACCAAGCCGGGCCTAACAAGCATAGGCCGTGATGCCGGGGAGCCTGCACCTCATAGGGCATGCCAGCCAGGCCCCCCAAAGAGCCCAACCGTCCCTCCAGCACTATGAGAGACCTCCGCCCTGGCAAGGCTCGAATGGGCAGAGGCCCCTCCTCTGCGGTCCGTATAGAACCGGAGAGTACCTGGAAGGGTCGAGGGACTAGCATCAGGCATCCAAGTAGGATGAGCCTCCAAGGTTGGCAGAGCACAGCCAACCTTAAATGCGTGGTATTCAAGCACTCTGCGGTTCATAGAGAAGCAGGGGTTGCAACAGTTCATATCATGGTTCAGATCCAGGTAGGTCAGGAAACAGTCATTTCGGTCAGAAACGGAGATCTGCCAGCCACAGGGACACCAACATACTGGAAGCCAGCCCACTTTTAGAAGATTTTTTCCTTTTGTCCCCCGAACTCTGCATGACTTGCGCTCAAACAAAAAACTCAGCAAAAGAGACTGCGGTGAAGAAAACAGAAAGATCTCACCAGTGTTGGAGTCGAATACGGCACTGAGGGAATGGAGACTGTGGCAGCAGAACTTTGAGGCGCCAACTAACAAGTAGGCCACAATGGTGTAATTTCTTCGCCCAGCTTAGGCTGCACACTTGACGGTGGGAGAAGCAGAAGTGAGGTGGAGGAGGAGTCTATGTCTGTTACTGGCGACCTCCCGAGTCCACGAGTGCGTGGTCTCTCTGGAGGCAAACCCCCGCGCGCAAGATGTGCCCTGCCAGTCAGATGTGTGGTGTTACATTCTGTAGATGTACATGCCACAAGAAGGCCAGTGTTAAATAAAGACCTCAGAGGATCATTCATATTATATATATCTCTTTCTATCTATATATACATATATCTATCTATATCTATATATCTATATATCTATATATCTATATATCTATATATCTATATATCTATATATATATCTATATATATATCTATCTATCTATATATATATTATATATATATCTATATATATTATTATCTATATATATATTATATATATATCTATATATCTCATATCTATATCTATATTCATATCTATATCTATATCTATATCTATCTATATCTATATCTATATCATATATATATATATCTCTATATATCTATCTATATCTATACACACACACACACACACACACACACACACACACATCTCTCTCCCGTCGCCCCTCCTACCAACTGGCGATGGGACACATGGGTATTTTGGCAGGTTCTCTTCCCTTGCCTCTGCACACGGTTGCATGCGCGTGTGGAGGCACACATGCACCTCACTGCGCCAGCTCAGCCCCTTCCACCTCCATTGACTGTTTGCTGCCCCATCTTCGCTACCACCAGACCGCCACCAGGTGGGAGCGCAACCACAGGGGACGCCAACCCACCCTCACCACCCACAGGACAGGAAAGCTGCCCATCGGCATGCTTAATCCTGCCCGCCTCAAAACACCGACAACCTGAGGTAGTTAACCCAGGTCGCCAGCATAGCACGAGGTAAGGTATCCAGCTCAACCCTCTGCACCACCAGGCCCGCTGACAGACTGGGTTTTACATGTTTTGGCCTTCCTCTGACCCAGAGGAACCAGCTTGCCTGCCAGGAAGCTGACTATTATTTGTCAAAGGCTTTGGGTGTTGCTGATCAAAGAGTATTTTCCTGATGAACTAACTGAGGGAAGCCAAGGTAATAAAACTCTTAAGGATATGGAGAGAAGCTATTCCCTGTTGTAAAGTTCAAAGCCCAGGATGTGTTAAACAGAATTTTGGGAAGTAGCCATTCTTTACAGGACACTGTAAATTAGCTTACAGAGTGTTGTACTGAGACAACGTTTTAACTCTGAAGTCATGTTCATGGTTATTAAAATCTGCCAGGAGGTTGTGATGTCAGAAGCTTAGTAAAACTTTTGGACAGCTCAAGAGTGACATCTACTGGCCTGAAAGTTAGGACTTACAGAATGCCTTGGACCTCAGGTATATAGAAGACAGTCCCACAGAGCAGTTTGAAAAAACATTCTCCTCTGGACACTCTGCTTAACACACCTTTTCATCTGGACTTCACTTGAGACACAGCAAAACTGCTGAAACCCAGTGTGGCTACAAGGACTTTAAAATCTTCATACTTAAGGTAGAGACTTGACCAGTTTTAGTGAGTTTTATTCTGTATATTTATCCAGTTTATTATACTGTAATCTAAATTAGTATATGTCCTCTTTTAGTTGTGACTGCATTTAATCATTTTAGTAAAAACATTTGTTTTTTAAAGAAATTCTGCCTGTGTGAGTTTCCTTAAATTGTATGTGTGACTGTAGAAGGTTTATTAAAAATCTGTGACTGGGGATGCTAATGAGCAGCTACCTGAACGGCCGTTGCTTCCCGTCGCTCTGCTCCAACGGTCACAAAATAATAGTAAAATTAACTGAATACAGCTATCTCGGATCGCTATCAGTATCACTGGTGTAGGAGACACGATGGAAGAATATCTGACCCCCAACCTCGCCAAGAGTCAGCAAAATGAGGGTAAAAAGACAGCACGGCACCAAGGGAAAAAGTTCGGCCTGGTGTCTCTCGTGGCAGAGATCACCAAGGCTAGACTGGGAGCTGACTGGCCAGGTGATTGCAGCACTTGAGCCTAGATTGATAAAGCTTGAAGATAAATTGGATTCTCGGCTGCAGGAGGTTTTGGAGCAGCAGACCCAGCAGGGCAACAGACTGGCAGAGGAACGGGTGTCCAGGTTGGAGGACCAAGATTGTCGGTGCCTGGGCAGGTCAGAGCACTTCAAAAAAAGTTGGAGGAGTTTAAAGAAGCCTATGATTACCAGGAAAATTATCACAGATGCTTCAATTTGCGTCTGCGAGGGTTACCGGAGGGGCAAGGAGGAGGAGATGCCTTGGATTTTTGCAGTAGAGTACTACCAGAACTACTGGGCTTGCAAACTAAACATGGAAGGGTGAAGTTCGAGAGAGCACAGCGAGCTGTGATGCCGCGGCCACCAGCAGACCAGCCACCGCGGCAAATAATTATGAGATTTCACAGTTTCCATGATCGGAAGGCGACCTTGAAGGCCTACAGGGCGAAGGGTACGTCAGGTCATGAGGGAAGTAGTTTATTTCTTTCACAAGACTACTCTGCAAAACTGCTTAAAATAAAGGAAAATGTTTAATGGGCTTATGGCACAGCTAAGGGGTTTGAAGATTGAGAATTTCCTCATACACCGCAACGGTGAAGATTAGACATGAGGGGGCAACCTTCTCATTTTGGGAGTTAGAGAAGGCTGAAGATTTTGTGAAGACTCTGCGCAAGAAAATGGGGTGAGATTCATATGCGGGACATTGGACAGTGAATTTCCACGTGAGGGACTGTTGTCTGAAAGTTAAGTGGACTGGTTCAACTTGGGTTTGGCATTTATTTTCTGCATTCTACAGAAGAAAGTGACTGCTGATTAGTCTAAAGGTTCAAGACTGTTTCTAGACGTATGTTTAATCCCCACTTAGGAATGTGTGTTCGACAGAGTTTTTCATTTCTGAAGCTGCTACTGAACGAGACTTTGATGGATTAAGGGCCCAGAGCCTGGTGTGAATCTCGGAGGGTGGTAGTGGGGAGCGGCCCAGCGCATGTATTGAAGGCGCGGCCTGGTCTATATTCCTCCACCTTCTGCAACTGGGTAACTGTACAGAAGGGATGGGGCAAACCACGTGAAGAGGGTGTAGGAGGATACAACTGTGGCCTAGTTTCAGTTCCGGTTGTTTAAGGACATTCATCTGGCCGACAGAACTGAATGCTGGTTCCACTATTGGTTGAGAGGAATAAGCTAGTGGTGGGCTTATGAGCATTAGCCTGAATTGATTAACGGCAAATATTGGTTCGGATGCACTCAAGGAGAATACATTGGGGGGTGTAGAGCGTACAGGGGTTCACACTGGGGTAATTATTAAGAGTATAATATGCGCGCAGAGGTAACACCCGCAGAGGAGAAGTGGAGGCAGGGGGAGCGACGGGACACGTATTTCAGTTGAGGAGGGGTTTTGTTTTCTAGGACACTTGTGCTACATTATCAATTAGTGTCGGGTACGAATTGGAGGAGAGGAGCAAGGGTTACTGGATAGACTGTAAAGGGGTGAGGATATTTGGGGGAGTTTAGTATTGAGGGTAAGTGTTACTGGAAATGTGGGTTGCTTGTAGGGAGGCAAGGGGGATATTCTACTGGGGGAGGAGGGAGGGGTATATAGGGCGCTAGTTAACACCGTTCTTGTTAGAACTATCACTGTTCTGTTTGTGGATGCAATCAATGGTGTGACATGTAAAGAAATTATGCAACATTGTACATCATGCTGTCAGTCAAATGTTGGGGAGCATTAGTAGGCTAAGAGATGAGAAGGGGAATGGGAAGCTTTGTTATTTGAATCATGGCTAATGTTTCGAATTTAAATGTAATCTCATGGAATGTTAAGGGAACAGCAAGCCCAGTGAAGAGGACGTCACTTTTGACCACACTGAAAAGGGCAGGAGCACAGGTGGCCCTGCAGCAGGAAACCCACCTGACGGATTTAGAACATGCGAAGTTGGTCCAGAACTGGGTAGGGAAATATTATGTGGCATCCTTCTCTTCTCATAAGCGAGGGGTTGCGATACTCTTGCATAAAAACCTCCTTTTTGAGGTTAAGAGAGTGGTACGTGACCCCAGAGAAGGCAGATATATTTTAGTCTCGGTATACTCCAGGGAGAGAAGATTACCTTTGGGTGCATTTATGCCCCGCAGTGTACTAACTGTAATATCACTCCTCTTTGCTGGACTTGCTGGTTAGGGAGCAATTCCCGGGGCTCATTATGGCAGGGGACTTTAACTGGACCATGGATGCCTGCTTGGATCACTCTGAAGGGAAGGGGCGACCGTCGGAATTTATGAACCAACGGCTGCTGGGGACGGCGGACTTGGACTTAGTGGATGGCTGGCAGTCGGCCAACCCAGGGGCGAGGGAATACACATTTTACTCCAACCCTCATAAAACTTGGTCCCGGATAGACTATGTTTTTCTCCCTAGAAGCTAGGTGGGTAGGATACAGGATCTCTCTCTCATAGTCCCATTCATACATCGGATCATGCTATGGTGAAACTGAAGTTGGCAGGTAAGGCACCCAGAGTGGTACTTCCACAATGGAAATTCCCCATGTATCCGATAAAAAAAAACAAAAAAAAAAAAACAGGCCTTTAGGAAATACTTGGTCGCGCAGTGGCAGCAGTATAAGGAGACAAACTCCACGCTGGCGATCTCCATAACAACTTTCTGGGAGGCTGGAAAGGCTTTTATGAGGGGGGCTATAATAGCCTATGTGGCAAAAATTAAAAAGCAAAATAGGTGAAAGAGGGAGGAAGTGCAGCAGCAAGTTATAGAGTTAGAGAAGCGGGGAGAAAACTCCAGATTATTGATAGCTAGGGAGGCACTTAACACATTGCTGAGGGAGGAGGCTGGTAAAACTTGGTTTTATTGCCAGAGACAGATTTTCGAATGGGGAAATAAACCGGGACCCTTATTGGTGAGATTGATGAAAGGGGGTAGATGCCCAACACGTATATTAAGGGTGAGAAACAGGGAAGGAAAGATCTGTACAGCTCCGAAGGATATAGGAGACTGTTTTAGGGTATTTTATGAATCTTTATACAGGGCTGAATATAAAAGGAAATGAGGCTCATATATGGAGATTCCTGGATAATATACAATGGCCCGCTGTTACGGCAGCACAGAAAGAATTGTTGGGACAGCCTACTGCAAGGTCAGAAATTTTAAGGGCCATCCAGAAAATGCAGCAAGGGAAGGCTAGTGGCCCAGATGGATTCCTTATCAAGTATTACAGACCTCTGGGTGGGCAAATAGCTGGGGTAATGTGTGAGGCGCTTAATATGGAGGGGGTCCCTATATTGCCAGACTCTTGTTATGAAGCAATTATTTGCTTGATACCCCAGCCGGGCAAAGATGGGCTGGACATGCAGCATATAGACCCATTTCATTACTTAATGTAGATTTAAAATTTTAGCTAAGGTTCTAGCCACCAGGTTGGAGAATATTCTCCCAGACTTGATTCACCCAGACCAGACCGGGTTCATTAAAGGCCGTCAGTCATATCATAATATGCGCAGATTACTGAATGTAGTATGGAGGGCTGGTCGAGCGCAAGAATCAGTGGGGGTGGTCTCTATGGACGCTGAAAAAGCGTTTGATAGAGTGGAATGGGAGTACCTGTTCAAGGTGATGACCCGGTCTGGTCTGGGTGACTCTTGTGGGGTGGGTGAGAGCTATGCATCTTAAGCCTAGTGCACGAATTATGGTTAATGGTATCCTGTCTGTGCAGTTTGGTTTTGGGAGAGGCAGGGGTGTCCACTGTCCCCACTCTTGTTTGCTTTGGCAATGGAGCCTTTAGCGGTGGTGGGGCGCCAACATCAGGAGGTGGAAGGGATTGCGTGGGTATGGGGTACTGAGCATAAGGTGGCAATATATGCTGACGATATGCTCTTGTTTATCGGAAACCCGCAGGAGGTCTATACCACCACTGTTGGCTATTATTGACGAATTTGCAAATTTTTCTGGGTATAGGGTCAATTTAGAAAAATCTGAAATGATGCGTTTTCCAGGTAATGGTGTGGAACTGCAGCGGATGGGGCTTAAAATTGTACAATCTGACTTTAAATATTTAGGGGTGAGGGTTGGAAGTAGATGGGGAGATTTACATAACGAACTACCCACCTTTGATCAAGTCAATCCTCGCAAATCTAAGAAGATGGATGCAACTTCCTATTTCGTGGTTAGGGAGGATCAATTTGATTAAAATGAACATCCTTCCCCAGATTTTGTATCCTATGCAAATGTTGCAGCTGAGATTAACTATGGGCGATGTTAAGAAGTTAGAGAAGGGGTTTTCCGAATTTATTCGGCAGGGTAGGAGACCCCGAATTAGTTTAAAACAACTTAAGGCAGAGAGGGCCAAGGGTGGGCTTAATTTTCCAGACTTGGGTAAATATTATTTGGCCGTGCAGCAGAGAGGGATAGCGGACTGGGTACACCGACCACTGGCTTCCAGCTGGGTCGAGCTGGAACAGTGGGGATCCCAGGAGACGATCTGATACTTGCACAACAGAGGACTTTGCACTTATAAAGGGTTACAGAGCGGTAATCCCTTGGTGAGAGAGACACTTGAGGCATGGGAACAACTCTGGAGGAGAAAGGGACTGGGGCAGGGGGAAACAATATTGCTGCCAGTTGCAAAGAATCCTTTCTTTTTGCCTGGAACGAAAAACGGGGGCTTTCAGGAATGGGAAAGGCAAGGGGTAGAGAGTGTGGGCAATTTGCTAGCAGGAAGTGAGTTATGTACATTTGAGGTGCTTAGGCAAAATTGCAGCTGGGGACCTCCCATAGGTACAGATATCTGCAGGTCCGAACCTTTATGGGGAGGTTAGACAAGAGTGGCCGGGAAGGACTGGATCCCAACATGACAAAACTGGTATATCATGCCAAAAAAGACCAAAGGTTTTCTAGGAAGGCTGCTAAACAAGGCAAACAAAGACAACAGATTTGACTGAAATATAAAAGCCCCATGGGAAAGAGACCTAGGACAAAATATTTCAGATAATTGAAGGTGATCCTGCATCTGCCAGAGGGCATAATGGTCTGCAGTAAGTTTAGAGGCCTTTTTAAATTCTTATAGGCTATACTGGACCCAGTTGTAGTGCATAGGGCAACCCACGATATCACCACAATGTGGGAGGTGTAGTAGAGATAAGGGACCTCGTTCATTGCTTCTGGACTTGCCCAGTTCTGGTCACCTTTTGGGAAGACGTAATGGACGAGGTGTCTCGGATAGCTGGTCGCTTGCTGGTTTGGGATCCTCCGATATGTTTATTTGGGGTGGAGATAGTGAAAGGGGAAGGGGAATGATTGCCTCTTCCAAGATGGATGAGGGTCATGTTTGTATTGGCATGTCACTGTATCCGGAACACCTGGGTGTCAGGGAATAAGCCTGCAGTCCTTTGGCATAGACTGATCCTTCGTTCCCTTGCGTTGGAAAGGCTGACACAGGTGGTCAGAGACAGGGAAGAGGCCTTCCTGAGGGAGTGGTCTCTTTTTTTGTCCTCTCTGAGTGTAACTGAGAATATAATACTTAGGACAGGGTTAAATGGATAAAAGTCGAGAGGGGGGGAATATCATAGTAGAATGACAGTATGAGGACTGGCAGGAGACCTCTGATGATACCGGGAGATGGAGGATCAGATAGGTATGAGATAATGGCAAGGGGGGTGGGGGGGGGTCATTACTGGAATGAAGCTGAAGCATGTTTTTTATGGTAACATCAAGTAACACACGATTGCATCTGTACGTTTGTATTGTACTTGTTCTTGTATGTTTGCAAATATAAAAAAGTTCTTTAATAAACAGATCATTCAAAAAAAAAAAAAAAAAATCTGTGACTAGTCGGCCCAGAGGGTTGAGGCGCTGGATGCCACGCCGGTGACCCGGGTTCAGGGACGGACTCTGGGAGCTGGCAGGGGAGGGAGAGGACTGAGCGTCCGGAGGACAGCTCTCCTCTCCCTGGGAGGGATCCTGGGGCTGCTCAGTGCCCTCGCGACCCCCGATGGAGATCGGGAGTACAGCAGGGATCACCAGCCAGACAAAGGGGCGGGAGTGTGACAGATGTCAGCAGGCAGCCTTGCGCAGACGTCATGGCACACTGCACTCCCGGGGGAAACATAACAGAAAAATCTCCATCGTGGGGATAGGAGACGGCACCTCCGTCCACCCAGCCACACTCCACCGCCGGTCGTCCTCCATTTCTGGGCCGAGCCCAGCCTGGCCTGAATTGAGAGACAGAGCGGATAGGGCGGCCCTACCTGGGCAACAGAGCCGGGGGAAGATAGCCAGGTTGGTGCCAGGAACCGGAGGCCTCTCAAGCATGGAGGTAGAGCAGGGTGAAACGGAGGATGCCCGAGAGAGTTCCCCGGGTCGGTGCTAAAATAGATTGAAAAAAAAAAAAAAAAAAAAATTCTGTGACAACTGTTAAATGCTTAGAGTGATCACCAATACAAACCAAATTGAAAAAGGGAATCTGGAAGGATAGGGAGAATACCAGAGTCTCATACGAATCTGCAGGGATTGTGAACTAGACTGTTGCATGTCCTGTAGGGCAAAGGGCAAATCAGGTGTTACGCTGCTATCCCAAAGAGAGAGTGTAATGCCTGGGTTTTCCACTGCTGTAATAGCTCAGAAAAGGGGTTCACATTTGGCCACAAGACTCAAGACTGGTATTGTGTCCTGATCCAAAGTAGAGAGGGACGTTCTGGGACCTCGTGGAATGTGTTCCAATGCAAATCTAGCAAACACTCTGGAAGGACACCAGCAGTGTATCCCCGTTTTCCCCCGCCCTGTCACGGATTGCACTTAGGGTTGGGCACTGCGAGCTCAGTGGACCTTAACCCTCAGAAGTGGGTTTGTGATACTGGCTCTTCCCTCTTTTAGAAAAAATTGCTCCCGCGGGGTCCTATACCTCTGGCTTGTACCCACCAGTGATGAATGGTGAGGACTGATGCAGAGAAGATCTTTTTCTATTGGACATACAGATTGAGGTCCTTTAGGTCCAGAATAGGCCTCAGATTTCCGGTCTTTTGGGGGGAAAATCAGGAAAAACCTGCAGTAAAACCCTTGGTGGTTTGGCACCTGGGCACGTTGGCTCGATGGCACTGCTTAGCAGAAGAGACTGCACTTCCTCCTGGAGAACAGACAGGTTAGCCATGGGACAACAGGTGGGCGAGGTGAGGTGTCTGAGGCTGCTCGATGAGCTCCAAGGTGTGTCCCCCCTTTCTATGATCTGCAGAATCCATACATCTGAAGTTATGGTTCTCCATTGATTCAGATGGAGGGAGAACTGACCTCTGACCACCACCTTCTGGTAAGGGACCAGAAGAGGGGGGGTCCAGCAAAGGTAAAGCCAGCCATAGGGGTTAGTCCTTCACTTTTTTTAGGTCATATTCAGAAGTACTTACACAGATTTCAAATACATCTTTCCACATTTTCAGGTTACGAGAGCCTAATTATTACAGTATAATGTTTGTCATATATAATTGCTTTGGATGTTCATTCCAAATTGGTCTAGAGCATTATTGCCTTACAAACTAAGCAAACATTATATATCTAAAGTCAAATGTCATATAAACAAAATAAGTTATCAGTTGAAGACAGACATTGGGCACAAAGGGACTTAATTAGGTACAATACTTTGGTGATATTAAAAATTTCTACTTATATTTCATTACCTAATCCTGACAGGAAAGGGGCTTGGGGCAAATCCACAAACTAAAATACCTTGCTTGAAGTACGTGTTCCCTTTAATTTCTTTTTTCTTTTAAAATGGAAACAACCCTCAAACTTCAGTTTTAAAACTGTTCTTGACTTATTTCCCATCTAGTCCAACTTGTGATAAAGGTTTCCATTCTATTATTGAGGGCATATGACATTTGTTCATTATGATGTATATTCTGGATTATAGATTTCCAATCTCTTGCCGTGGGTGAAATATTTTGGAGCCATTTTTTAGCGATTGCTTCATATGCCCTAATAATACAGCCCATAAATATAGGGTATGTTTGTCGGTCATTCTCCGAGGTATGCCTAATATTAGATTAATCTCAGACATGGGATTGTGACAATCAAGTATGTTTATTATATGGCCTGAAATCCCTGTCCAGAAGTTGCCTAACTTATGCAATCGTAAAAATGTGTTTATATGTGGCTTTGTTTTCCCACATAGCCTCCAACACTTTTCAGGTTTTCCGGTTTCTCTGGGCCAGAATTGAAGGCACTAGAAAAATCTTGCCCTTACTTTCCATATGAATTTTCTCCACATTGGGAGGAGGTAGTCAACCATGTACTTTTCCATATTTTAGGCCAGTCTATAGGGCTAATGGCTTGTTTAAATTATTTTTCCCAGCCTACTTTGAGTCCATGCTATGCCTATTTAACCAAAATTAAAATTTATAAATTACTGAGATGGCCTTTCCCGGAAGGAGAAGACCATCTCTGTGCAAATGGAGGATGGCCTCGAAATTTGAGGTTCTCTTTCTCTTACACGTTGTGTTATGTAATTTCTCATATGATAGAATGTTCTTCTATCTTTCTCCATCCAAGCAAATTCTGCCGAGTTCCTCAAAATTAAAACTGTGTCCCTTCAGAATTTGCCAGGGCCTACCAGCCCTTTTAAGCTGAATATTATACCAAGAGCCAGCTACCGATGTATCGGTTTATTAAGTACAAACCATTGGTATTTCCAAAATGATTTAATATTTGTTTATAGTTGGTTCCTCTCCGCCAACCCTCGAGTATGGTAGATGTGGCTCTGGATATATTACATAGGGTTCATTTTAACGGGGAGAGAGTACAGCAGGTAGAGCGTAGGGTGTTTCTCTTGCCAGGTCTATTTGTTTCCAGGCTGCTTGGTATGCATGGGTATTCCATAACAGTGCCAAACGCATTTGGGCCACAGCACAATAGTCAGGTAGAGGGAACTAATTCTCCCATTGTCTTGGGGAGGCAGCTTCTTGGTATTAAATCGAGGTTTCTTATGGTTCCATTGAAAGGCGACAAAGGATTTCTGCCATGATAGTATTTCTTTAGGGTGAATAGTGCAGGGGACACATTGAAACAGGTAGTCCCTCACTTCTGGGGCACTTGGCCGCTGCTCCAGCACTGGAGGGGTCAAGCAAGGAAGCCTGGGCTCTGCTTATTCCCTGGGGATGGGAGCTGTCCCGGGCCTACTGTTCGTTCTGCGAAAAGGAGGCCATCCTCCACCTCTTGGTTGGACGTGGTAGAGAGAGTGGACAGACTTTAGGCCCTGCCCGATGCTTGCAGATCATTAATAATGTCCTGGACATCAGGGTCAAACAGCTCGATGCCATTAAAGGAGCATTAAGCACTTTTGTTGCACATCAGCCATAAACTCAGAATTCTGAGCCAGGACTGCCTATGTAGGCATCTGCCCTGGCAACAGTGTCAACCCTGTCATACAGGGGTCTGAGGAGATGCTTACTAATATCCTTAGCAACTCGAAGGCACTGAAGCAGTTCCTGCTTTGGAGTGTCCTCCAGAAGGACCTAGGCAGCAGCCTTGCCATTCTTCCATGGGCATTCTGGTATTTTACCATATGAGACTAAGTTTGCAATCATCAAACCCAGAGTAAAGGAAGCATAACCCCTTTTACCACAGAGGTAGATTCTGCAAGACTGTCGGGGGGGGGGGTGGACTTAGATGCTTAGGCACCTTAGACCTGTCATGAGCTGCCTTGATGAACAGGGAGTCTGTCTCAGGCTGGGCAACATAACAGAGGAGACCCTGGGGGGCATGATAAAGTTTGTCTGCCCTGTGAGGCATAGCTGGTACCATGTTTGGTCTGTGCCAAGCTGCCGTGGCTGCATTTCTCAAGGTTGGTAACACTGGAGGAATGATCTTTGGGGGAAACAATATGGAGTCTCCAGGAAGTCCACCAGTTCTTTCCTGGAGGCATCCTTTTCCTCAGTGTGGAAGCCCATGGCTGAGGACAGCTGCTTCATCACATTAAAAAATGTGGGGTCCGCCGGCCCAGTGGCGCAGAGGACTGAGACGCTGGACGCCACACCTCGAACCACGCCGGCGACCCGGGTTCGGGAACGGACTCAGGTCATCGAGGGCTGGCTGGGGAAGGAGAGGATTGAGAATCCGGAGGACTGCTCTCCTCTCCTGGGTGGGTAGCCCCGCTCTTGTAGCGGCCCCCAGTGGAGACCAGGGGAACTACTATGCAGCGGCGCAGGAGGCACAAGCAAAGAAAAGCAGAAAACAACTTCGTCGCCGGATGACTGCTTCTGCATTCTCCACACCTCTGGGGAGCCTGCCCCCACAGCAGTACCCCAGAGTCAAGTAAAGACAATAGAGTGCAGTGTTTCCCCTCGGAGGGGACCCACCCAGTGATGAGTTACTCTGGGACAACTCGGAGGGTTGGCTGCGATATGTGTTGGGTCGGCAGTGCTTGGGAAGAGGATGGCCGGGAGTGGAGAAGGTCAGGAGGGCCTGAAGGAGAGGCAGACACCGGAACGCTGTAGGAAGAGAAAAAAAAGATCACACACACACACAAAAAAAAAAAAAAATAATATGGGTCCTCAGGAGGAGACCTGGGGGTATGCTTCACCAAGTCCTCACTGACAGAAAAGGCTGTAGATCTGTCAGACAGCAGGATCTCTTCCTCTTCCTCCTACTCGTCTTCAGGAATAATGAGGTCTGGGTGGTACTCCTCCTCGATGTCGACCTCTCCAAACCTGGGTCTGGCGTCTAATGTGCCTATGGGGCGCTTCCCAGGGCCGACAAGTAGGCGGAGGCCTAAAGGCGCCTAACAACTGCACAATCACATTAGTTAACTTGAGCAAGACTTGGTTCAAGTCAACGGTGGTTGTCAGCGGAAGGGGCGTTCAACAGCACAGGTGTCAACGACCCACTTGCTAGAACCCAATAACCTGAAGAGCCTGCTGTCCTAAAGGGAAGAAGGGGCAGATCTCGACAGGCAATAACCCGGAAGTCGACTGCTGCCCCACCCCACCCCCGAATCGGACGATGGTGCTGTCGGAATGGATCTGGTGGGCAGAGACCTAAACAGCAGATTTCTGCGCCGGTGCAGCTGCAGCCGAATATCCCCAGAAGTAGTAGAGTCCAACAGGGAACAAGATCGACACCGGGGGAGCTGTCGTGCTCTCATTCGTTTTCCTGACTTTCCCCCTCCCCCAAGGACTTGTCTCTGGCCTTGCAGCTTGAAGAACCTGTCTGTGACTGGGAGGCCGGGTCCCTGGAGGACCCCTGCCTGGAACTGGCTACCTGTTGATCAGGAAATTTCTGACAGCCTTTCTGCATGCCAGAGTGTTCTTCAGTTAAACTTTATCACAACACTGGTTCTCCCCACAGCTCGGTCTGCCATCATCCGGCTGCTGTCCTCTGCACCTCATGAGATCCCCGGCAGCTCACTCGTACAGGGCTATCATGCACAGTATCCGTGGCGGGGACGCCCTAATCCCAGCTGCCAGGCAAGTATCCAGTACCCAGACATGATTCCACACGGGTCCAAAGGTGTGCAGATGCACAGCCATCAAGCCGCCATGACCGACCGCCATTTTCAGACGTGTTTTTCTCCCCTTAGGAGGACAAATGTGCAATGACGTCCATGCACAACGTGCCGACGTCTGCTGTACTTCTCCCTGTAGATGCTCCGTGACTGTGGTTCCCCAATGTCTATCAGGGACCGCTACAGCACAGTGCAAGCCCAGATCCCACCACAGGAGAGGAAAGCAGTCTGCCGATGCTCAATCCACTCCCTCCCGACCAACACCAGATGGCCCGGACTCATTCGCAAACCGGGGTAGCCAGCATAACGCAAGGTGTGGCGTCCAGCGCCTCAACCCTCAGTGCCACCAGGCCAGCTTCTTCGGTTAAACTTCTGGCAGAGCTCACAGTCAGAAACGTCGTGGTCAGGCCCAAGACAGCAGACATAGAGAGAGTATTCATCTGTGGAGGCAATCTTCTTTCTGCAGTGACGGAAGAGAGAAGACAAATTATTAACTCTCGACAAAGACATTTCTTCAACTTGTTTAAAAAATAGATTCTAAAAAAAGGAAAGTTAGAAAAGCCGTAGGAGAAAGAAGGCATGAACACAGAGACAGAGCTCCCAGAAACCCATGCGAGCAAGTCAACAGCGGAAAAGAACTGAGGAGGGAACAGGGCCGCTCATACATTTATAGAGTTGATGCCATCGGCGGACAACTGCGTTAGCAGCCCCAGTTGTACTGCTGAAAATCTTCCATTTGGATTCCCCTTCAATGACGGTGAAGTGCCTACAGTGTGACCTGATGACAGATAACACCGATGAAGATAGTACAGTTACGCAAGAACTTACCGTAACAGTAGATCTTGAGAGAGAGCTCTTGCAGTGAGTAATTACATATAGGGCTCTTGCAGTAGGTAATTACATATAGGACTGATGCCGACCAGCGGCAGGACCCCACGGAAAAATTTCTAGCTAGCAGTCTCGATGCAGGGACCGCTCAGGGTGACCGAAGGCCAGAGACGCCGGTATAAAGGGGCGGTCCCGGACACCCGCCTTCCAGTTCTTTCCCGCCACAGGCCAGAAAGGCCCGGACAAGAGAGAAGCGGATGTTTCCATTCCTGGAAAAGGAGCTGAAAAAGCTTAGGGGGATGGAGGGCGGGAAGGTATTACCTACTAATCGAAGATCTACTGTTACGGTAAGTTCTTACGTAACTGTACTATCTTATTTCGAGAGGGCTCTTGCAGTAGGTAATTACATATAGGACTGAATTCCAAGCAGTCTGGAACAAAGAAAAGGCACCGGAAGGAGGGAACTACTCCAAAAAGTAGCACTAACCATGCAAGCCTCAAGACAGGAGGCCTTGCAAAACAGCCAGACCGAAGCCTGCTCTACAGCGAGAGGCAATATCCAAACTGTAGTGCTTGGTAAAGGTATGGACGGAAGTCCAGGTGGCAGCAGCGCATATGTCTGCCGCAGACATTCTTGAAACAAGCTGCAGAGGCAGCTACTCCTCTTGTGGAGTGGCCTCTGACTTGACCTGGGAGGATCTTGTGGTACTTGTCATAACAGAAAGTGATGAAATGAGCCAACCACTTAGACAGGCATTGCTTGGAAACAGCATTGCTTTCCCTTTTGTGAGCAAAAGAGACGAACAACTGATCAGTCTTTCCGAGATCCTTCGTCCCGTTGGTGTAGTATCTCAGAATCCGGTGAACATCCATAGTATGGAGTAAATATTCTCCTTGGTTAGAGTACTGCGTAAAAAAGGCAGGTAGCTCTATGGACTGATTCAAGGTAGACTCTGCTACCACTTTAGGTAGAAACTTAGGATTCGTGCGAAGAGCAACTCGTTCTTTGTGAAAAATCAAGTAGGGGATTTTACACATCAGGGCCTGAAGCTCCGAGATTCTTCGAGCCGAAGTAATGGCCACCAAGAAGAGCGTCTTCCACGAAAGAAACTTCAAATCTGCAGAAACTGCAGGTTCGAAGGGAGGAAGAGTAAGTTTCTCGAGAACAAAATTCAAGTCCCAAGGGGAGCAGGAGTACGGATGGGGCCTCAGATGGAGGACCCCTCTGAGAAAGGTCTTAGAGACCTCCAGTTGAGCGAAAGTTTTATCTGCGAAGGGAACATGATAGGCTGAGATAGCTGCCATGTGAACCTTCAGGGAGGAATGGCTGAGACCCAGGTCGAACAGATGACGCAAATACTCCAGCAGAAAACCCGACGAACAGGAGAAAATCTCCAAGTTCTTGGAGGCTGCCCAAATAGAGAATCTCGTCCACTTCATGGCATAAGTGGACGTGGTGGAGGGCTTTCTAGCCTCCACTAAAATCTCCGCCACTTTTGGAGACGCATCAAAATGGGATTGTGCTAGGTCTGCAGGAGCCATGCATGTAGTTGAAGGGATGTGAGGCCTGGATGGACCAGGCGCCCCTGATCCTGGGTCAGCAAACCTCGAGATGGAGGAAGAGGAGGATCCTCTAAATATTGTTGTAGAAGAGAACCAGATTTGCCTGGGCCAGAAAGGCGCTCAGAATCATTCTCACTCCTTCTGAGGCTAGTTTCTGCAAGACTCGTGGGAGCAGAGGATGGGGGAGAAAGCACAGGCAGATCTGTCCTTCCAGTCTGGAGACAGGCGTCACTCAAGCGCATCGCTCTGGAGCAATGACGAGGTGGAAGTTTGCGTTTTGGGGGAGAGGCGCAGGTCTGCCTCGGAGTCCCCAAAGCTGAAAGATATTGTCTAGTACCCTTGGTCCAGTTCCCACTCGTGAGCCAGAGCAAAGAGCGGCTTAGCTTGTCCGCCAGTGTGTTGTCGACTCCTGGAACATGAATCGCCATTAGGTAAAGGTCGTGTTGTGTTGCCCAATCCCAAACCCTCATTGTCTCCCTGCATAGAGGGTAGGACCGAGTTCATCCCTGTTTGTTGATATACCACGCTACACACATGTTGTCCATCTGGACGGCTAGGTGGCCGGGAATAATGTATTGGTGAAGGGCTTGGAGAGCATACAACATAGCTCGAAGCTCGAGCACATTGATGTGGAGAGCTTGTTCCAGCCTGGACCAGGAACCCTGAGTCCAATGAGGACCTAGATGGGCTCCCCAACCTTCGCCTGATGCGTCTGTAGTCAGAGTCTGGGAGGGGGGAGGTTGAAAGAAAGGGACCCCCTGAAACAGATTCTCTCGAACCATCCACCATTGCAAGTCTCGCACCATCGGCGATAAAGATCAGAACTAATTGATCCAGGTCATCCACCAGTTGATCCCACTGAGAGCGAAGAGTCCACTGAGAGATCCTCATGTGGAGTCGAGCTCGGGGGACCGTCGGAATAGTGGCCACCATGAGCCCCAGAAGGCGGAGGACCGACCTCGCCGAGACCCTCCTGCGTTCTGATAGAGAAATCTGGGTTTGAAGAAAGGCCGCCCTGTCCGGAGGCAGGAAGGCTTTGCTCACAGTCGTGTCGAGGATAGCCTCGATGAACTGTAGCCTCTGGGAAGGGTCCAGATGAGACTTGGAATGGTTGATGGTAATACCCAGGCAAGCGAAAACCTGCTGGGTGAGGGAGAGAAAACGCAGGAGTTCCTCCCTGGACGAGGCCGCCAGGAGCCAGTCGTCCAGGTAAGGGAACACTGTACTCCCATTGCTACGAGGTGGGCCGCCACCACAGCTAGGCATTTGGTAAATACTTGGTTTGGGGGAATAGACCAAAGGGGAGCGCCTTGAATTGGTAGTCGTCCCCCTGAAACGCAAAATGAAGGTACTTACGATGGGAAAGGCAAATGGGAATGTGCAGATAGGCATCCTGCATATCCAGGGCACAAAGCCATTGACCCGGCCGAAGGAGGGGCAGAAGACTCTGCAGAGAGAGCATCCTGAACCTCCTTGGTGAGCTGAGCCTTGGCCTCGGCCCACCAGGAGGCCAGAGTCTCCTGCAGATCCACCGGCGGCTGTGGGGGTGGTGGAGGAGGAGGGAGAGAAGGGTACGGGTTATACCCGTACGGAGAGTATCCAAAACCCGGCTACGGAAAACCCGGTGCCAGGTATTGTGGCGCCGGGTACTGCAGCAGAAAGACCGCATCTGGTACTGTGGCGCCGGATACTGCGGTCCCGCACGTCGGCGTTGGATAAGACGGAGGGTACCTGGGAGCCGGGAGCTGCGAAGCAGGCAGCCCAGCCGCGGCCTCACAGGCGGGTCCACATTGGAGGAACCCGGAGGGACATCGGAAGTGGAATGTCTCCTAGGGTCGGTAGAACTGGCGTTGGAGGTACCAGCGTCGGGCGGTGCCGGGGGCCAACCTCAGATCCGGATCAGCCAGCGGAGGAGGAGCAGGAGGATCATCCCAGCGTCATCCGGGGATGGAGGAGAAAAAATCCCGGGGTCAGGTTGGAGTGACTCTGGGTCCCGGACGGTAGCTAAGGCTCCAGGGAACCGGAGTACGACGGACGTTGGGGGTGCCGTCATCGGTTCCATCGCCCGCTGAGGCGCTGGACGGTGCTTATGGCCAGCTCTCGGCGAGCGCCGGAGGGGCCGGCGCCCAGCTTAAGGGAGCCATCACCGAGGCGGGCCGAGTGGAAGGGTCGCCAGGTCCGGTGAGGTAGAGGCCCGCGCCGCCCGGCGTCGGGCGTTTTACCGCCCTCCATATGGACGGAGGAGCCGACCCCACTTACTGAGTCGCACACGCCAGCAGGCTGCAAGCCCGCGGCCAACCGGGGCGGAGGCCTCCAATAGCCCGGAGACACCAAGAAGACCCAGCGCGAGCCAGCGGGCTGGCAGACGCCGCTCAAACCTTAGAGGCAGCTGCCGAGAGAGGTCCCCTGAGGGAAGTTACCTGTGCCCCTGCGACTCCCGAGGGAGACGCGGTAGAGGAGGTCTTGTCCCGGTGCCTCTCCTTGTCCTTTTTCTGATGTCCTTCGGGGGAAGTGGACGCCTGCCTCAGTTTTTTTAGCTCCTTTTCCATAGAACTCATCTTTTTCTTCAGAAGATGGGCTTCCAGGGATTGTTGGCGCCTTTTTCCGGTAGCCGCGTTGAAGCTGAGGCAGTGCTGGCACTTCTCGACCGGGTGATCGGGGCCTAGGCAGAAAAGGCACAGGGAATGGCCGTCCTAGTGCGGCAGTTGGGCACCGCACAAGTCGCACTTATTTTTGTGCTCGGAGGGTGTAGGGCACGACATACACCGACGATGACCTGACGTTATATGAAAAAAAAAAAAAACGAATTTCGTAAACCACGAAAGATAGGGTTGGATTAAGCACAAACTTTTTCCGTGGAGAGCTGCACGAGCCAATGGCGGAAAGAACTGGAAGGCGCATCCGGGACCGCCCCTTTATACCGACATCTCCTGACGCCGGTCACCTGACGTGGGTGCGGTCCCTCGCCAGGGACTGCTAGCTAGAAATTTTTCCATGGGGTCCTGCCACCGGCCGGCGTCAGTCCTATATGTAATTACCTACTGCAAGAGCCCTCTCGAAGTAAGATCTACTGTTATGGTAAGTTCTTGGGTAACACTTCTATTTTCTTCGGGGACATCTCTGTCATCAGGTCACACATATGGAACAAGTCCAATCAAGGCTGAGAGCGAGGACAGTCTGTGTGTCAGGAGGCCAGAGGCCTAGAAAAGAAGGCCCTGAAGCACTGCTAGGCCAAAGCTTGCCCATCTTCTGGATGCAGTGTCCAGACTGTAGTGCTTGTGAAAGTGTGGGCAGTTCTCCACGTGGCAGCAGTCCAAATCTCAGCTGCAGACACACCAACGAAACAGGCAACAGAAGTAGCCATACCCCTGGTGGAATGGCTCTGAACGACTCCAGGAAGTTGCTTATCACACTTCCTGTAACAAAATATAATACAGTTGGCCAACCATTTAGACAAGCACTGTTTAGAAACTGGATGGCCTTCTCTGCCAGGATGAAAGAAACAAAAACAACTATTTGGTCTTCCTGCAGTGCTTGGTACGGTGTGCACCAACGCAAAATTCTATGCAAATCCAAGGAATGGAGTAATACTTCTTCTGGATTGGCATGCTCTGGATAATAAACAGGCAGGTGGATGGATTGATTGATTGAAGGTAAATTCAGGCACCACCTTAGAAAGAAACTTAGGATTAGTACACAAAGAGACCCAGTCCTTGTGGAAAATCCAATAAGGCTGCTAACACATGAGCACCTGCAGCTCTGAAATTCTTTGAGTAGAAATAATGGCAAATAAATTAACACTTCCCACAACAGAAAGCATAACTTGCAAGATGCGGCTGGCTCAAAAGGAAGCAAGGTCAGCTTCTCCAAAACAAAATTCAGGTCCCAAGCTAGAACCAGGTTACGGATAGGAGGCTTCAAGTGGAGAATGCCTCTCAGAAAAGGTAGGGCCACATCCAGCTGTGCCACAGTACGGCCATCAATGAGGACATGAAAGGCAGATATGGCTGACAGGTTCACTCTAAGGGAAGAGTATTTGAGACCTGCATCAGACAAGGTCAGGAGGTACTCCAAAATCTGATTCTCTGGACAAGTGAAAGGGTCCAGGCTATGAGAAGCAGCCCAGATAGGGGCATGCCTGGGCTGTGGAACTGGCTGCTGAATGAAGACATAATAATAGACACAAGTACAGAGTTGAGGTCGGCGGCAGGGATAGCAATGGACGTCGACAAAGGCACCAGAGGGTGAGCAGACCTGGTCGATGGCGGGTCACTGGCTGTAGCAGCAGCTGTACAGCCCAGCGCAGACAAACCTCGAGATTCGGGGGTCTTGATGGCAGGGCAGAGGCTGATGACCCGGAGGCCAATGGCCCATCCGCAACCAAGCGGCATGGGTTCCGAGCGGAAGGTCATGTCAGACTAATCTAATCGATTACTTTGACTGGGTGACCAAAGTAGATGACCAGGGAGGGGCCATGGACATGGCCTACCTAGACTTTAGCAAGGCATTTGACACACAGTCCCACACAAAGATTAATAATCAAATTAACCAGCCTGGGAGTGGGTCCCAGGGTGGTAGCCTGGGTAAAACATTGGCTGGACAACAGGACACAGAAGGTAATTGTAAATGGAGTCCACTCTGAAGAAAGAGGGCTTACTAGTGGGGTACCACAGGGTTCAGTACTGGGTCCAGTCCTTTTTAGTGTCATTGCAGAGAGACTGGAAGGAAAAGTATGCCTCTTTGCAGATGACACAAAGATCTGCAACAGAGTTGATACACAAGGAGGCGTGGGAAGGATGAGAAGGGACTTGGCAAGGTTGGAGGAATGGTCAGATGTATGGCAGCTAGGATTCAATGCAAAGAAGTGCAAAATAATGCACCTGGGAAATAAGAACCCAGGGGAAGAATACACAATGGGGGGGAGGTAGTAACAACAACAAAAAGGAAAGGGACCTGGAGTAATCATATCAGATGACCTTAAGGTTAGCAAGCAATGTGAGAGGCAGTAGGGAGGGCTGGGGGATACTGGGATGTATAGGAGAGGCATCACCAGCAGAAAACAGGAAGTTGTTATCCTCTGTACAGACAGTTGGCGAGCCCATCTGGAGTACTCGTCCAGTTCTGGAGACCCCATCTCCGCAAGGACAGACAGGATGGAGGCAGTCCAGAGGGGGCAACTGAAATGGTGCAGGGTCTGCAAGAGAAGTCATATGAGGAGAGACTAAAGGAGCTTAATATGTATACCCTTGAGGAAAAGGGGGTGGGGAGAGACATGATAGAAACGTTAAGTACCTCAGTGAAATCAAAGTTCAAGAGGTAGCATCTTTCAGAAAGAGATGTGCAAGAACAAGGGGACACAATATGAAGATAGAGGGGGACGGCTCAGGGGCAATGTGAGGAAATATTTTTTCCACAGACAGGGTGGTGGACGCATGGAACAGCCTTCCTGAGGAGGTTATGGGGTCTAAAACTGTGGGAGAATTCAAGAATGCATTAGACAGACATAAGGCAATTCTTGTGGTGGGTAGGAAGAAATAGGCTGTTGGTTAACTAGATCTGCAGCTTATCCTGTAGCTAGGGAAATGGGCAGACTAGGTGGGTCAAGCGGTCCTTAACTGCTGTCAAAGTCTGTTTCTATGGCTGGGAGAGGAATCTACCAAAGGGGGCCAGGTAAGAAGAGAGGTCTGTACAGAGCAAGGCACTGATGCAGTCGACAGGGTGATCCCTGGGGAGGAAGAATCATCCAGCAGGGACCAGGATTTCCGACGGGAGGTTGGGGGCAGGAGCAGTCTTCAGGCCTCTCCTTGTCCCATCGACTGTGTTTCGCCAAGGATTTGTCCCAGGCCTTGGTGGGCCAAGAGCCCAAAGAAAACACCGGTGATCGGGCTGGGGGGGAGCTCCAGAGGGCCCCTGCTCTCCACTGGCTGCCTGTTGCTCCAAAAGGAACTCCTGCAGGACTTTCTTGCATCAGCGCTGGGTAGTGAGATTAAACTTCTGGCAGGACTCACCGGCGAGGAGACAGCAGACACAAAGTTTGTGTTAGTTGGCGGATGACATCTTTCTACAGCGGTAGCGACAGAAGAGAGTCGAAGGAGTAGTTCCCAAAATACACAGGACAGAAGAATCATTAAGCTTTAACCCTTAAGCTGCCAACAGAATTAAAACATATAGGACTTTTGGACTGATATATCAGTCCAGGCCCTGCAAGGGTTAAGCGAAAGAAAAAGATAAGTAAAAATGGCAGTTGAACTGAGCAAAGTTTCAGCAGAGTCAATGCATGTATGGTCGACGGCAGGAAAGAACTAAGGAGGAAGCAGGGCTGCCCGTGCTTATATAGGGTGTGTGATGTAAGAGACTGATGTCGGTGTGGGCAACCCCTAGTAAACTGCTGCAGAAAAAGCTTCCGTGAGATCCTGACACCTGATGGCCAAGTTCCATAGGTGTGACCCGATGACAGAGATATCCCAGAGGAAGATCCACTGTTGCCAGAGGAGCTCCTCGTAACAGTTCTGCAGTTTATGGTGGAACCTGTTCTTGTCTGAAGACAAGAAGGAAGAAAGTGCCGACGGTGCCTCTTGGTCAACAGCTGACAGCGGGAACGCCAAGATTCCCTGGATCTCAAACAGAGCGCCTGATCGAGACCTTGACCGAGACAGATGCTGGTCGAGTCATGGGGAAGGAGATGGGGGGGCTCCACTCTACTGTAGAAATTTGTGTCATCTGCAAAGGCGACATACCTTCCCTTCTAGTACCTCTTCAATGTTGTTTATAAAGATATTAAAAGCAGACTGGTCCCAGTGCTAATCCTTGAGGCACTCGCTAGTCATACTCCTTACTCAGAGTCAACTGCATTTACCACTATCCTCAGCCGCCTATCATCCAATCAATTTCTTACCCAGTTTACCACTTTAGTCCCACTCCTGGGCTGCCCAGCTTGTTTATGAGTCTCCTATGTGGAACAGTGTCAAAGGCCTTACTGAAATCTAGAGTCGCCACATCCACCGCTCCACCCTGATCTACTTCCCTGGTTACCTAGTCAAAGAAATCTATAAGACTAGTTTGACAGGACCGCCTCCTAGTGAATCCATGCTGCCTCGGATCTGGTAAGCCACTGAATTCAAGATATTCCACAATCCTTTCTTTCAGTAGCGATTGCATTCATTTTCCTACCACCGAAATCAGGCTGACTGATCTGCAATTACATTCATTACAGAAGAAAGCAAAACTAATCAAACGTTTTGGACAAAAGTCCTTCAGAACTGTTGGTAAAAATATCACAACTTAGATGCAGAAACATAAGTGCTCTTGTAAAAGCACTATTATGAAGCTGATGTTTGGGCAGCTAGGTCTATTTTTATTTTTATGAGCAACGTGCCGTCTCGTATCTATCTGCCTGTGCATTTAAATAATCCTACCAAAATCACTTTCTTCATCTTTCATTATAAGATCATTTCAACAAACAAGCAATAAACACAATTCAACAACTGTGGAGCAGTGCACAGAAAACACCCAAAAATTGAAAGTGGACTACCTATGAAGTATGTAGACAAATGCCACGGGAAGCTGAGCAGCGACTGAGGAAAATACAGGTTACTCACCTGTAACAGGAGTTGTAGGAGTGGTATATGTTGTTCATCCACACTTACTGACAGGTTCCTTGCCGCTTTAAATCTTGCCAGAAGGTCTTCAAGCTGGCTCCTCCCACCCACCCGGGTAGTAAAGCTCTCAGCTCCGCCCCATGACACCAGATCTAGCCTACTGGAAGCCAGGTTGCGCGAAGCTGGGGAGGTCGGGTGCGTTGTGTGGATGAACAATATATACCACTCCTAGAACTCCTGTTACAGGTGAGTAACCTGTATTTCTAGGGACGTGGATATGTTGTTCAATCCACACTTACTGGCAGACTCCTAGCAGTTCTCTGGGAGGAGGGAGGCAAGGCTCGCACCCCCTACTTGGGAAATAAGGACTGGAGAACAGAGGTCCCAAAACCAGCATCCCAGCATGACTCAAGGTCGATGTGGTAGTGGGTAATGAAGGTGTGTGCTAACTTCCAGGTAGCAGCCCTGCAGATTTCCTGGATAGGGACATCCCTGGAAGCAGCCGTATGGCGGGTAGAATGAGCTCTTATCCCTTTGGGAGGCTCCATGCCCGCCAACCTGTAACAGAGATCTATGCAGGAGGTGACCCACCTGCCTATCATCCGCTTGGCTGCAAGTCTGCTAGGTGCAGCTTCAGCGTAGGTGACAAACAGCTGGTGAACCTCTCCCCGAACTTCAGCCGTCCGCTCCTTGTAATAAGAGAGCGCTCTTCTAGGGTCCAGAGTATGGAGCCTATATTCGGCCTCCGAGGTGTGACGGGGTAGAACACCGCACAGTCAACACCTGGTTAAGGTGAAACTCCGACACCACCTTCGGAAGGAATTTGGTGAAGGCGCAGGACAACCTTGTCCCTTGGAAGACCAGATAAGGAGACTCAATGGAAAGTGCCTGGAGCTCTCCCATCCTTCTGCTGGACGTGATAACCACCAAGAAGGCGGTCTTCCACGACAGGTGAGATGTCGCACCTGTGTTTCGGTTCGAATGGCTGCCCATGAGCTTAGCCAATACCAGCAGTAGATCCCACGGAGGTGGAGGTTCTCGCACCAGAGGGGATATGTGATCAAGGCCTTTGAGAAAGCACCTGACCACCTTCTCCTGCGCCACCAACTGCTTGCCGGCCCGCGCCCAGTAAGCAGAGATGGCTGCCAGGTGCACGCTGAGGGTCATCGACCGAAGCACTAGCTGGGAAAGGGACCACAGGCAGTCCAGAATGCTAGCCAAAGAACAGGAGGAAGGGTCCAACCCCTTAACTTGACACCAAATGGAGAATCTCTTCCATTTGAAGGCATAGCATTTTCTGGTCGACTCCTTATGGGATGCCTCAACGATGTTGAGGACCTCATCAGAAAGACCCAAGGCATGGAACTCTAGCCGCTCAGGAATCAGGTTGTCAAGTGCAGGGATTGAAGGTCCGGGTGGAGTACCTTCCCCTTGTTGACTGAGATCAGGACCAGGCGGGCTGGAAGCCGCCTCGGGAGCCTGGAGCTGAGGCTGAGGAGATCTGGGTACCAGAACTGGCGGGGCCAGTCTGGGGCTACCAGTATCACCTGCACCTTGTCCCTCTTCACCTTGAGAAGCACCTTGTGGTGCAAGGGAAATGGAGGGAAGGCGTAGAAGAGGCCCAGGGTCCACGGCCTCGAGAAGGCATCCCCCTGCAGCGAGCCCTGCTGAGGGAGGCGGGCATGGAACAGTCTCAGCTTCGCATTCTCCCTGGAGGCAAACAGGTCCACCTGAGGTGCCCCAGTGGGAGAACAGATCTTGTACTACCTCTGGCAAGAGAAACCACTCATGAGAAGCAGCACCTATCCGGGTGAGAGCATCGGCCAGAGTGTTGGAGGCTCCTGCCACATGGATGGCTAGGAGATCCGCCTCCAGGGCTGATCATGAGAGACCAAGTCGGAGAGCCTCCTTGCACAGAGGCAAGGAGTGCATTCCACCCTGACAGTTGAGGTAGTACATGGTGCGTGGTGTCAGTCTGGACCTCTTGACCCTGTACAAGCGGAGTGAAGGCGGTGAGGGCTAGTCAGACTGCTCGAAGCTCCAGCAGGTTGATGTGGCATCGAGACTCCCGAGGGGACCAGAGGCCGTGAGCTCTGAGCTCCCCCAGATGGGCACCCCAACCCATCAGAGAGGCGTCAGTCGTCAGAGTGACCGTCGGCTCGGGTCGGACAAACAGGATACCCTCCCGCAGATGAGCTGGAACGAGCCACCACTGGAGGCCGTTCCACCTCTCCTGGGTCACTGTCACTGGCTGGTCCAGAGGACCGGAGTGCTGTGACCATTGGCGGGCCAGCCCCCACTGCAGGGGACGCATATGCCAGCAGGCCCAGCGGACCACGCTGGTGCAGGCCTCCATGAGGCCCAGAAGGCATAGGAAGTCCCGGGCAGGGCGCAATTGCCCAACCAGAAATGACTGGGCAAAGGAGGAAAGGACCTCGGCCCTGTCCACCGTGAGCCGTGCTCTGGCTCGAAGAGAGTCGAGCTCCGTCCCAATGAATTGGATCACCTGCGATGGCACGAGTTCCAATTTGGCCTCGCTGATGAGGAGGCCAATCTGAGAGCAGACCTGGACGGCCAGATCGCTGGACCGCTCCGCCTCCAGTTTGGAGGGGGCTGCAATCAGCCAGTCATCCAGGTAAGGGTACATCCGGACCCTTCAGCGTCGCAGGAATGCTGTCACCACTGCCATGCCTTTGGTGAAGACCCTGGGAGCTAGAGAGGCGCCAAAGGGCATGGCCCGGAACTCATAAAGGGATCCCTCTGCCCTGAAGTGGAGGAATCGCTGGTGAGATGGACGGACTGGGACATGAAAGAACGCGTCCTGAAGATCCAGAGAACAGAACCACATGCCTCGTTCTAAGGATGGAATGATCTGAGCCAGAGTGACCATCCTGAAGGTGCGAGACCTTAGGAACTTGTTCAGATCGCGTAGGTAGAGAATGGGGCGCCAGCCCCCCCATCCGTTTTGGGACCAGGAAGTACCTGGACACAAACCCTGGGTCTGGAGGAGGGTCCGCCACATCCCTGATCACCTCCTTCTGGAGAAGCAGGTCAATGTCGGCTTGATGAGCTGACAGACTGCGGAACCCGTAGTCCCCCCATGGGGCGACGGCTCAAAAGGATGGGGACTGCTCGAATTCCAGAGGCAGATCCCTGCCGACCACTTCCAGCACCCAGCAGTCCGTGGTGATAACAGACCAGGCAGAAAGAAGTGGCGGAGCCATCCCCCCACGGGGGAGAACCCGGGGAGGAGTGACGAGGTTGGGGGAGACACCCCTCAACCTGTCACTGGGCAGGCTTGGAGGAAGGACCGGCCGAGGAGCTGCCTGGACCTTTCCCTCCCGGCTTCCTGCTGGAGGAAGCAGCAGGCTTAGCTTTGGGGTGCCAAGTGCGAGCCTGCTGGCCCCGATGCTGGTGTTGCTGGGCCGGACATGCCACAGGGGCTGAAGGACAAAAGGGCTTACGCTGCTGCTGGTGGCCTTTGTCCTTCGGGGCAGACGTGACAGAGTCCAAGGCGGCGTTGGACTTCTCGTTCCGTTGAAGATGACCCTCCACCCTGGGAGCGAACAAGTTGGTACCCAGGAAGGGAATGTCTGCCAGCTTGTGCTGGGTATCCGCCGTAAAGGTGGAGATCCGCAGCCAAGCTCTGCAGCGCATGGCCACTGCGGCCGATACTGACCGGGCACACGAGTCAGCAATGTCCAAGGATGTTTGGAGCTGCTGTTTGGCCCCTGCCCTTCCCTGATCCCACACCTGCTTGACCGTCGTTTGAAGGTCAGCCGGGAGATGAGTAATCACCTCATCCAGGGAGCCCAAAAGGGCATGTGAAGAGTGTGCCATCAGGACGGCCAAGCTAGCCTGACGAAGGCCTAGGGAAGAAGCAGCATAGACTTTCCGCCCGGGGTGAGTCCAATTTCTTGGACTCTTTATCGGGTAGCTTGTCCACATCCCGGCGTTCCCGGAGGACGGAAACACTGTCGGTCACTAACCCCTCCGCAGAGGGGTGCTCGAAAACCGGAAAGTGAACCGGTAGGGACAGCATACTTCCGAGCCATCCTGGCGAAGGTGCTGGACAAGAAGCTGGCGCTGCCACAGCTCCAGGGCCGGGCCAACAATGCCTTTGGCCACCGGAAGGCCTCCGTAGGGGAATCCCCTCAGTCCAGTATTTCAGTGAGGGGATACTTGGCCCATTTTGAAACGGGTTCGAGCTTCATCCCAGTGGACTCCGAGATGAGTCTAAGCATTCCAAGGAATGAGGATGGGCTCTCGTCCACCGACTGGCCCCCAGTGGACTCTAAGTCAAGCAGCCTGGAGAACAAGAAGGAGTCATCGTCAGACTCAGGGTGTGCGAACAGCTGCGGCGCCTGAGCCACCCTCCCACCTGCCGAGGTCGATCGGGAGTGAGGGTGACCGACAACCTATGGGACAAACCCTGACCCGAACAAGAATCCTTGGTCGGGGCCCCAGTCTTCGGTTGTGGAGGCGGAGGTTCCACCACAATGGGTGATGCAGCCGGTTTCGGCCAAACAACCAGTGCCAGCTTCGGCTCCTCGACTACTATGAGGGGTTGTTTCGGCCACTCCGGTGACAGCCACTTAATGGCCGGAGAAGGCGACTGAGTCTGCTTGTTCCCAGACAATAAGAGCTGCTGCCATATTAAATCCTTGTAGCGCCGACGCAACTTGCGCCGGAGCCTATCCTCTGAAGAGGACGAGGAGGATAAGCGGCGCCGCCACTTTCCATGGTGCCAAGACAGAGGCCCCCCGACGTCGGCGAGACCAGTTGGACCTGGAAGAGGTCCGAGACCAAGACACAGACCTTCGGGGATTCCGAGGGTAGGTCAGAGAGGGGGCGGGGGAAACCCGCTCCTCCCTCGGCTCAGGGACCTTAACCGGGGACTCCGGCACAGGCAAGTCTTCGGTTTCCACCGGGGGAAACCGGTGAAGAAGGGTTGTCGGCTTCTCCAGTTGACAAACCATCAGGCAGGTCGAGAAAAATCTCAACCACTTAGACTGTTGTCTTGGCCGGTTGACCTGACGGGGACACAGAGTGTCGACTATCCAGGGAAGGGGACCTCTTCCGCTCCCACGAACATAGACGGCGGGACTCACCTTTGGAGTCATCCTTTTTGGACCCAGAGGAATGTCCAGATGGCCCTTCTCCCTTGGTGGAGAGGAATTGGCACAGCTCCTTAAAAGAAGCTGTATAGGAAGAGCCCAAGGAGAGCAGGATAAATGTCGCGACCGAGGAAGATAATGATGCGGCCTGGGCCGCCTCCTCCTCGAGGGCGATCATCTGCTCCAGCTGTTCTGCAGAGCCCGCCGCCCGACACCGCCCAATGGGCCTCCTTAGACTTGACCAGAGGATAGCATTTCACAGGTCGTCAACAGCAATGGAGCAGCGTGGTCCTCCAAGACCGAGGCGAAAAGATTGCATAACTCACAAGCCTGTGAGTCATGGCCAAGTCCAAGGCAATAAGCATGCGTGGCATGCGGATCGGTCCGGGACATCTTCTGACCCCAGGGCACCAACGAAATCCGGAGTCAATTTGTCCATTGCAGCCACAAGGGAAAAGACCAAAGTCTTTTAAACTTTAGAATGAGTTCGGTTTGACCGAAGATGTGGATCAGGCCTAAGCGCGAAGCGCTAAGGAGGAACCTGAGCTTTCAAGCGGTAAGGAAGATCTGGCGTCATGGGGCGGGCCGAGTTTACCATCAGGGTGGGTGGGTGGGTGGAGCCAGCTTGAAGACCTTCGGTAAGATTTAAAGCGGCAAGGAACCTGCCAGTAAGTGTGGACTGAACATATCCACGTCCCTAGAAATAATCACTTCATTAAAAAAAATAATGATCTGATGGTCAAAGAGAGCCAGGTACAAGGCAAAGGAATAGTGCATGCAACAATGCTAGCCTTGGTGATCATGGGGCCCTGTGAGAACCTTTTTACTGGGGGTCCCTTATCAGAAGTGGGAGCCATAAGGAACAGCATCTCTGCAAGGCCTCAGTGTCTTTCTTTTCAGTTTAGAAGAGAATTTAATGTCTGTACATATTTCTTCAATTAGAATGCAATTACTAAGGAACAAAGAGATAACAGACTTGGCAAGCAATTCTTCAGAAAACTGAAGACACAAAGAACCAGGAAGAAATGAGGTCAAGTGACTAGCTGGAACTTCTTTACAGGCTCCTCTGCTCCTGTGGCCTTGTGCAGCTGCAGTCTGTACTATACTAAATGAGCTCTGGCATGCAGGCACATATCTACTGTAGTAAATGGTTCTCAACACCAGCTTGTTGTCAGAAGGCACTCGATGGATCAAATGAGTGTCATGTGAGAAGGAACAGAGATGTTCTACAAAGTAAGCAGACAACATGATGTTGAAGACCTTTTATGCACCCAAAAAAAAAAAAAACCCTAACGATTCTGAAATAAAGGCAGTCCTGAACAGGGTTTTCAGCTCCGTGACCCAGGAGTACTATTGGGAAGGAGCACACAAGACATTTTATATTATCCTAAAACTTTGTCTGACCTCTAAAGCACAGCAGCCACACAAGAAATAAAACACCTACTTCCTCTAAGATACGGACTCGGTTGTTGAAAACTTCTTTCAATTGCTGCAGCTCCCTCTGAGCATCCTCCTTCACACGATGAATTTCACCATCACGGTTCCCAGACAAGCTTTCAACAGCTTTTCTATCAGTAACAGCAAAAAAAAATGTTTTACTGGATTCCTGTTAAGCAGGAATGTAGTCCATACCATTCATTATTGATCAATAAACAACCCCTCCCCTTAGGGGGGATTTACACCGGAAATATTACATAGTAACCAACTTGGAGAGAGATACCTGATGTTAGAATCAACTTGCAATTGTAGCGTTCAGTTCTTTCCTGGGATGGTAGGTTTTCACTCAAACATTTGTTTCAATGTTTACATGTATTTATAAAACGGCTTGGTCAAATGCTGCAATCTGGCTGTCAGTGCCTGAAAATCCACAAGTTCATCTCAACACAAGCCCATAGTTTGGTCAAGGTTCCGTGAAACAGTACCCAACTATAATAAAGCATGTCACCTGCGCCACTGTTCGATACAGTTTTCAAGAAACCCCAACCAACGTACAGTTTAAAAGCAGTTCACCAGTGCCACTGTTTTATGGTCCCATATAACAGGAAAAAAAGTGAAAACAGTATCTTAATCCCTCCATCTGATGCACTGCAATAATGCACTCCAGGGTTTGAGGGTTTTGCTCAAATAAACAGGCGACTGATGCCACTCAGCTTCACCTCCTGCCTCAAACACCTGTCCCATGGTTTAACTAAAGCACAACCTCACACCCTGTGGTGCTTTCCTGCTTAGATATGGTACACATTTCTCGGATGTACTGTATTGGTTGCTGCTACTGTACCACTCTTGCTCTGGGACAAGATTTAAAACAAAGTGCTGCCTCTTTTCTGGTAAACCGTTAAACGCTCAATACCCTCCAAACTTATGAAATACTAACAATTTTTCATTTATGTACACAAGTAAAAAGCAAAACCTTTGGAAAACCCACTGAAAGGGTCCCTGGGATTTGCCCCAGACTCTTCATTTAGCAAGTAGGGGGTCCAAAAATATATTTAAAAATGTGCTGACCTGGCAATGGGAGGGTTGAGGTTACAAGGTGGTAAGCATTACAATAAATAAAAAGTGACAAACGCCATGTACAATACCAAGTAGTGACAATGTGAAATGTAGAATGCTGTGTGTAAAATCCACCATCGTTTTCACAGACATTTCAATTACATTTCTGTGTATCAATTTTATGTAAATAGGCATTTTCCTCAAGTGGACTCTTAAAACGTTGGTGGAACCATGGAGAATCAGCGCAGCACAGGACCACTTGCCCAAACAACTTTCCAACAGAAACTCTGCAGGTATAAAAGGCCTTTGGCACGTAAGAAGCCCATCAATAAGTGAGATACACAGTGCTAGAAAAGTTAAAAAAGGCTGCAAGTACATACGAGGCTTTGATGAGGAGTTTTTGCTTCTCCTGCAAATCCTGCTTCAGACTCTCCAACTCAACTTTTAACTCGATGTTCTGTAACAGAGAAAGATTAATTATTAATGAGAAAAATGTGAAGTGGGGAACAAGCAAGAAATTTACTACAGTGTTCCAAGATGCTTCGCCACACACACACACAAAATAAAAAAAAAAAAAAAAAAGAATTGCTTTTTGTGATGCATTTCTACAGACAGATGGCAAATCACATGGATAAATGGGAGAATGTCATACTTAGAATTTAGTATGCCATTTATTGCTGTCTATATATGGTCTCTGTATCGCACTGGAATCAGTAAAAAGCAAACCGGAGCTATTAATAGCTCTATTACTACTTACACCATGTGCTCCCGCAGCTGATCCACAACTCAGACTTCAACCACGGGAGCTTCTGGCATGCATCACTAGAGGCGCTTAATACAAAATGTCAGGCTGGAGGGATGGCAGGATCAACCAGATAAAATACAATTACTCCAAAGCCTGAAAGTCAAACAATTTAAGGTCCACACGAAAATACTAATCGGGGACTGCCTCACACGAAGATATAGGGCAGATATAAATGGACGTTTCCCTTTAATGAAAAGTACTGTTGGGAGATTAAAAACAAGCATCTGTCAGTGCCAAATGTTCGCCATGTGCACTGGTGTCATGAGGGTGTGTGTTTGAAAATTGCTTTGGTGAAGGAATTTTATTGACATTTAAGAATGCAAAGTAGAAGTGACGATGTTGGGCAGTGTAACGGTCTTGTTTGTTAATATCTGTGTGCCAAATTTTCAACATACCCTTCTTATGACCTCACATCATGAACAAGTGCAGAGAAATTTTTCAACTCCTGTCCGAAAGAGGATTTCACGCAACGAGTGCGGAATCACCTTTCGGGATGCAGAAAAAAAAAAAAAAAACACAACACATTTTGGCCAGGATCTGAAAAATGACAGCTGTCACATTCATGACGTGCTGTGAAGAAATGGCTATATTGAAAATGTGGGGTTAAAAATGTTGACGATTGCAAAACTTGCGAGCCTGCATTCGCAAATTTCAACGCAGGCTCATGAACAAAGTTAACATTTTTACACCAAATTTTCAACATAGCCTCTTTATGATCCCACCTCATGAACAAAGGTGGAGTAAATTGAAGTCCTGCCCAAAAGGCTATTTTGCACAGCGACTGCAAAAATCACCTTTGGGGCAGAATTTCTTAATGTCACTTAATTGCTCATGAGGTGGGGTCCCCAAAAAGGTATGTGGAAAATCTGGGGCACAAATATTAATAAATGGTCAAGTTACGGCCTTACGTTGTAAACCCCACTGAAATACATGAAAACTGAAAACACCAATGAAATACATTGATGCGCTTACCTCAGTTCGCGGTTGAGTTTTCAAGAGTAAAGATGTGTCTGCGGTCCAAGGAAGATTACGGTGACAGACCTCCGGTGGGTAAGTAGGGGATGGGGGTTTGGGGTGGTGGTCTTCAGTGGGAGGTTCGGGGTGGGTAATGGCGCAGACAACGACAGCCGGTTTTCTTTTCTTCAGGACAAAAGCGACGACAGTGTTTCATTTCAGGGAGTTTTCTATTAATAGAGGACACTGGGAGATTTGGCACCCCCAGTGTCACTCGATGAGAGACACAATTTAAATTATTATGACACTGGGGATTGGACACCCCAGTGTCAATGAGTTATTTTTTTGGGGTATAACAGGCAGACAGCTGCTTTCTGCAAGCCTCTCCCGGGGGTGGATGCCTCCTCTTAGCTCTGTGTGAGGACGGTGCCTAGAGACCCCAGCTCCCTCGCCTCTCCGACACCACCATCCAACACAATGCAGCTGGACGGAGCCCAGAGTCCCAGCAATACAGGTCCGCCAGCTGCTGAGCCAACCAGCCTGGCATGGCAGCCTGGGCTGGCTCTGCCTCCAGGCTGCGGTGGCAACACTCCAGCAACACCTCATGCCCTTGTGCCTTTGTGTCCCAAGTAATAAAGGAGTGGCAGATAACTGCAACAGTTAAATTTTTGGAACGCTTTTTTTTTTTCCCCTTTTATTTATTTAGTGATTCGGAAAAGACCTTTGAGCGCAAGCTCTTTAACAAAGGTTACACGTCGTAGACTGCAAAACAAACAATAAGAGAATGCAAAGGTACAGTACAATAAACGATACAGCTTGGATTCAGAACTTACAGAATAACTCAAGACATAGGCACAAGTTAAAACAACAAGAAAAACACTTTATGAGGGTGGGGGTGGGGAATAAGTAGCCACAGAGTGACTTGTCAGTAGTTCAGAGGCAGGGGATAGCTGGCAGTGGGATAAAGAAAGAGTGCAGAGAGGGGTAGGTACTGCGGTGGAGGAAGAAGGGCGATAAGGTATCGGGAGAAATGGGGGGTGAGGGGAGGCTGAGCGGAGAAGATGTGCTAGAGTAAATGGTGGGGTGTGAGGGGACATGGTCAGGTAGCTTGCATTAGTAGTGACTGTTAGGGAAACTCATGGGACTGGGAGTTTTGGGTGGGGGAGAAGAGAGATGTGGGGTTCGGGTGCCAAGGAGCATGACACGAATGGACTGCTGAGGAAAGTCATGAGGAGGGACAGAGGAGAGGAACCTGAGGCCTGCCTAGTGCTTGCTGGGGGCAGAGAGAGGGGGTGTCTGGACTTAAGGACAGGTGCCGTAGAGAGTGTAATTAGGTGCTGCTTGAGGTCAGTTTTGCATTGGGCCAGACAACTGGTGGCCAAGAGGTGCCAGGGAGTTCATTCATCCACAGGGGACCCAGTAGGCAAATGCATGTTGCCCAAGCGAGGTGTGACGGAGGGGATAGTCAAGGCCCCTCTAGTCCTCTCCCTGGTGACCTGTTGGCGACAAGTTGGCAGCCTTGATCAAATTGCCTACTGTCTCTCCCTTTTTTATTGCAGGAACAGGCTGGCCCACTGACGTCAGAGGGGCTCCCGCCCCACCTCTCAACTGCAGGGGACTATAGGGGTATTGCCTGAGCTGCAAAAACAAGGAAATCTATAAAATCTGACTTATTTATTTGTGATATCACTGGGGACTAGAGGTTCCCCTGGATAGTTTTTTTTTGGGGAGGGCGGTGACAGGGAGGGGCGGCTTGGTGGACAGTAAGGGACAGCAATAAACATCGATGGACCTTTTATTCATTGCAGGTAAGCATTCCAGGCTGACCATGACAGATCAGTCTGGCTTGTTGAGCAGCAGCGGATCAAAGGGCACAGCTTCTTTTAAAAGTTAATTGCCATCCCGCCCAGCAAGTCAAACTCTGTCATAGTCAGCCTGGGTGCTGATTGGTGGCAGTTTCGGGCCCCTGCAACACTACTCTGCATTGGGTGGGCACTGACACACCTCAAAGGCTCACTCATACCAACGTGTTCACTGCACTTGCACGCACAGCAAATACAAAAATTAATATTTTAAAAATAGTCAAGAAAAAATTACTTTAGCAATTGTGTTTCTGCTAGTGGAGTCTTGCTGTATTCTGACATATGCAGTTCGCCCCAGCACTTGAACTGCTCTGGAGAAGAAAGAGTTAACTAAGCAGAGAGCATAGAACGTTGGGCTCGAGCGCGGTTTCAAACCTCTGTCTGCAGCACTTCAAAGTGTAATCGTCAGATTCTTACAACCTATTACTAACTAACTACACTTATTCAAAGTGGAAATTGTAAAAGAATTGACCATCAGGCAACAACTGATTTGGTTCCCCCAAAGACTCGAGTCAAAAAAACAAAAATAAAAACCAGGTAGTGAACCAACATAGAGTTATCAGAAAACAACATAATGATAACCCACTCCCCCATCTCTAAAAAGGAGGAGCGCCAAGTACACCCGAGGTGCAACACTGTACCTGCCAGTCCACTTCCCAAAACAAAGGTTCTGAGAGGGGAAGCAAGGAGGGAGGTCAGAATGCAGCAAGACTCCATTAGAAGAAACAATTACTAAGGTGAGTAATTTTTTGTTCAAACAACATGAAGTCTTGCTGTATTCTGACATATGCAGACTACCAAGCAGTACCGCCATGGAGGGGCACTGAACCTATTTTGAGAATAGGCTCTGCTGTACCGCTGTTCCAAGCCGAGCACCACTCCTAGCCTGGATATCCAGAGGTAATGCTTGGTGAAAGTATGGACAGTTTCCAGGTGGCTGCTTACACATCTCCAGTAAGGTATATCCCTGGCAGCAGCCAGGGAAGCAGCTGTACCTCTAGCCGAATGAGCCCTCAGGCCTGAGGGGGGTATTTTGCCTAGATTTTCATAGCAGAATTGTATACAAGAGACAATCCACCTGGTAATAGTTCTCTTAGTAGCAGGCTTACCTTTCCCCACTTCACCATAAGTGGGAAACAATTGGGGACATTCATACCAGAGTGCCTTAGTATGCTCAGTGTAGTAGCCAAGTACCCGCTTAACATCCAAACTATGTAATCTTCTTTCTCCTGAAGAAGAATGATCAGTGAAAAACACAGGAAGAGACACGGACTGGTTCAGATGAAAGTCTGAGACCACTTTGGGTAAGAACCTCCTATTGGTTCAAAGGACCACCTTATCTCTATGGAATGAGATAAAATCTGGCTCCACTGACAAAGCTTGTAACTCACCAATACGCCTGGCAGAAGTGATAGCTACCAGGAACACAGATTTCCAAGTCAGAAACTTGAGTTTGGCTGAAGCCAAAGGCTCAAAAGGGGGTTGCATGAGCTGAACAATGCAAACATTAAGATCCCAAGCAGGGGTAGGGTCCCTAAAGGGAGGGTTGGTATGAACCAAACCTTTAAAAATTTACAGAAGGCAGGATGAGATGCCAGACATGGAGCCTTCCCTGCTGACAGGAATGCAGATACAGCTGCTAAATTAACTTTTAAAGTGGCTGGCCCAAGACCTAGGCCATTAAGATGAACCATATAATCCAGAACTGTAGCCAGATCAGCAGTATCTGGTAAAACATCCATACTGGAACACCAAATACTGAATCTCTTCCATTTGGAATCATAAGTTTTTCTGGCGGCAGGCTTTCGAGAACTTTAAGAATATCCAGCACCCCCTCAGACAGGTGCAGACCTGCACACACTAACTCTTCAAGAGCAAAGCCTTGAGGTTGACAGACTGACGGTTGGGGTACCAGATTCTCCCCTGAGGAGGAGGATAGCAAATTGTGCCTCTTCGGGACAGAGAGGGGAAGATGGACTGCTAGGGACAACAACAGAGGATACCAAGGCTGTCTGGCCCAGTCTGGTGCAATCACGATCACCCTGCATGGTTGTAGCCTGATCTTGACCAGGACCTTGAATAACAGGGAAAAGGAGGAAAGGCATAAAGGAACCCCCCCCCCAATCCAGAACATCCAGGGGAACTGTGCCCATGACTGGAGGCTGCAGCAGAAGAGAGGAAGCTGATGATTTTTTGGGGCTGCAAAGAGATCCATCTCTGAAGTGCCCCACCTGGAGAAGACTACATTCAGTATGAAGGGGTCCAGGGCCCATTCATGGTGGCCGAGATATATTCTGCTCAGGGCATCTGCTAGCACACTGTCCTTCCCTGGTAGATGGACCGCTACTAGGGATGCTTGCAGGGCATAAGCCAGAGACCATATTTTCATGGCTTCCATGCACAGGGCCGTAGACAGAGTGCCTCCCTCCTTGTTGATACACCACATGGTGATGGTGTTGTCTGTCCTGACCCACTTTGTTCCTCACCGAGTCCAAGAAAGCCTGGGCAGCCAGGAATACTGCCCTGAGTTCCAAAAGACTGATATGAAGTAGAGACTCCTGAGGGGACCAGACACCTTGTGCTGCAAGGGGCTCCCAGGTGGGCTCCACACCCCAGAAGAGAGGCCTCTGTGGTTAGTACCACTGAATGAGTCCGACTGATGAATGAGACTCCTTGTCTGAGATTGTCCTGATCCAACCGCCATTGGAGAGCTTGGATCAGAGTCTGCGTCACTGGAATCAGTTTGGTTAGAGGATCTTTTTCTGAGATCAAAAGGACCTCAGGTGGAACTGGATGTCCCTCATTTGAAATCTGGCTCCCTGTACCACTGCAGTGGAAGCTGCCATGTGGCCCAAGAGCTGAAGAAAATGTCTTGCTGGTCGAGACAAGAGAGGCGGAAGGAGGAGGCAAGATCTGTAAGGGCCTTTACCCTTACTAAGGGAAGAAAGGCCTTTGCTTGCACAGTATCCAACTCCACTCCTATGAAGGTGAGAAGCTGTACTGGTTTGGGAACAGACTTTGGTAGGTTGAGAAGGAAACCCAGAGAAGTGAGCAGCTGTTGGGTAACCTGTAGATGTGAGTTGACCTGTTCTGCAGACTGCCCCACAATGAGCCAGTCGTCCAGGTATGGAAAAATGGAGACCCCTTGTCTCCTGAGGAAAGCCACTACTACTGCTAGGCACTTTGTGAATACCCTTGGAGCTGATGTTAAGCCGAAGGGCACTGCCCTAAACTGATAATGGCCTAAAGGCAATTCGAACCTGAGGTACTTTCTGTGGGGGCACCCGATAGGGATTTGAAAGTAAGCGTCCTTGAGGGCCAGGGAAGTTAACCAATCTCCTGGCCTTAAGAGGGAAGAATTACTCCCAGAGTCACCATCTTGAACTTTGGTTTGAGGATGTGCTTGTTTAGGTATCCGGGTCTAGGATGGCCGCCACCCCGCTTTTGGGGTAAGGAAGTATCTGGAATACAGAGCTTTGCCCCTGTGTTGAGTAGGAACTCTCCCTACAGCCCTGAGGGCTATAAGAGAAGAAACTTCTGCTTCCAAAGCAGTGGTCTCAGATGGATTTGCAGGTGGAAAGGATTACAGAGGCTGGGCAAGAGATCCAACAACTTCATGTTCAAGTATATCGCAGGATATCGCTTATACCGACACAAAGGAAGAGAACCTATGAAACAGAATTCTATTCGTCCTTTGGTGTTGTCCACTGAGTAACAGTATGCCACAAATTAGCACCAGATGGGTTTCACCTCCATTGAAAAATGGTTTAACAGACAAAAAACTGGTGCTCAACTACAAGAAAACAAAGGTGATGCTTTTCTGTGGCTCCCGCAACAAGCATAGGTCTCAACCCATCGCAACTGCAAACTGCCATGGTACTGTCCTAAACCAAGTACACTCTTAAATATATGGGCATCACCTTCGACAGTCACCTAACCTACGGCATCCACACTGACACTGTTGCCAAAGCTGTTAACAAGCGCATTGGCCTTCTCTACAGGCACAGGCAGCGCCTCACCTCAGCTGCCTTAAAGATAGCTGTGCAGAGCTCTTGTGGTCTCACTTTGGCCCTGTCCACACTACACCAGTAAAACTCTTCTGTAACGTTACAGAGGGCTTAAACTATTACCATAATGGTTTGCATTTACACTGGTAACGTTACAGAAGGCGTTTTCGGAACCGTTACAAAAACCTGTTGTGAGGTGGTTCCAACAACGGTTCCTGTAATGGTTGCAGTTCTGTAACGTTACCGGTGTGTGTCTAAACGCTCCACTGTGTAGCCTCCAGTCCCCCACTATACCTGCATGCATTGCAGCACTGTTGTAATGCATGCGGGGGGTCGGAGGCTACCAGGGCATACCAATGGCAGTGTGGGGCATGAGCGTAGTTTGCAACACTTGGCAGCCTCCATAGCACGGTAACCCAACCTACAGCAGTATGCCCACCCCTGGATTTACACCCCGTGTCCCCATCTGACCTACCCATCCCCCTGTCCTCACATGCCCCCCTGAGAGCTGCCTCCTTAAGTATTCATACACTGTCCGTGAGGACACCTCTCACTGTGACGGGCGCTGGGAGTCCCGTCTACCCATCAAGCTGGCATCAATACTACCTGCAGAGTGGTGCCAGTAGTGCACACATACAGTGGTTGAGCTCCTGAGTGCGTCATGTAACACCGCTACGGTGGCCAATAGATGTGTGGCACTGTGTACAGCGGAGCAGTGGAGTACACCGACGGCAGCAGTGGAGGGGCTGCCATCAGCCATTCGGCAGCAGTACCTGACCGGCTGTCATGCCCTACCCCTGTTGGACATGTTGCTATGTCACACTCTCCCCCTCCCTTTCACTGTAGTACCTCCCTGAATACAACATGCAGAACCCCCCACGCCTTCTCCCGGTCACCTCCTCACCATAGGTGTGTCACAAATCATTTCCATACTGTATGTTGTACATTATGGCTTGTACAGATGCATACTACCCCATATGTATTGCAGGTGGATGCCTCTCATCAAAGCTGTCCTCACCAGGTGCACCATGGGATATGCTCTGTGTCAACGGGGTTGGGAACACACACACACACACTGTGGACAGGCTATACCGTTTTCAATCAGTTATCTAACTGTTCACTGACAGTGTGGACACACTGTACCATTTTCGGTCTGCAACGGTTTGAAACCATTACAGATTTTAAGTGGTGTAGAGTGGACGGGGCCTAACTGATTATGGGCTGGTTGTCTATGGCTCTGCTACAGACACCGCCCTTAGGCGCCTATCCTTGGCCCTAAACAAAACCTGCCATCTCATTACTGGATCCAACTGTCTCACCCACATGTGTGCACTCTATGCCCAAATAGGTTGGCTCCAACTATCCAACCATATTAAGTTCCATATCTGCTTAATGGTCAAGAAAATCATGTTAGGCCTTGCACCTCCAGGAGTCCAAGCGCTCCTACATGCAGCCCGCATCCCCCGCCTCACCAGGGATTCTGAAAATCAAATTCTGCACATCCCCCGGTGCCGCACCTCCTCGCAGGGACAAAGGTTGCTTGCGCACCGTGCACCCTCCTGGTTTAATTGACACAACAAAGACATCACCTCGCTGCAAAGGCTTGGCCAGTTCAAAACCATTCTTCGACTCCACCTCTCTGCCTCCAGCTCCTGTGACTGTCACTCCTAATCTGCCATCCCCTCTTGCACTTACATCTCCTTCTCCATGACACCTTTCCCGTACCCCCTACACTCCCTGGCTTTAGCACTTTAAACCTGACAATGCCCTCGGCTGCTCCTCTGCTTCTGTTGTCCCCTCCATCCCTCAACCTTCCCCGTTAACCCGTGCCCTGCCCTGGTACCTCTCCTTCCCTCTTCTGGCTGTTTTCCAGCTGCCTCAGACTGCCTAGAATCCCCTGTACTGCATTGTTCAATCCCTTGTGCTGCATTGTTCATACGTATTTCTGTCCTGTACCTTCTGCCCCCTCAAATGTATTGTATTTCAACTGCCTGAACTACGCATTTCAAAGCTTGTCATGTTTGTATCGTTTCCCAAGCTGACGTGGAACCTTTATAAAAGAGCCCTGGCTCAAAGGTATTGTAATCCTAGACTATAAATAAATAAAATAAATAAATAAAAGCAGCCAGGTTTTAGTCCCTGCAGATACCTTTTCCTTTCTACCTTGTCCTTAAACCATCAAGATTATATCGACAGTCATGCCCAGAGGGAAAAATTTGTTGGCCACGGTCATGTCTACTCCTGCCACTATATACTGCAAAACTGGTCTTTAAATTAAGAATCTGTGAAGCAGAGATAGATCCCTAGGGGCTACAACACCTTGCTGCTTCTAAGAATGATGCTGGCTGTTCACATCTTTGTAGTATCCATGACCAGGGAACAGGAGTAACTAGGAAAATAAAGCACCACACACACACACACACACACACACACACACACACACACACACACACACACACACACACTTTTATGTTGTCCCCTTCAGTTTTATACAAAGTGGTTTGTTATATCCCAATGGCCAAGAAAATCACGTTGGGCCTTGCACCCACAGGAGTCAAGCGCCTACATGCATCCCGCATCCCCCGCCTCACCAGGGATTCTGAAAATCAAATTCTGCACATCCTCCGGTGCTTTAAGCAGGCACTGAAAACGTTTTTATGGATTAAGGCATTCCCCGATTATTATCTGTTGTGATTTTAATTGAACTGTCTGTGATTGTGAAGCGCCTTGATAACGTGAAAGGCGCTCAATAAATAAAGCTATTATTATTATTAATGTTATACCTAACCCATTTGTTACCAAAGGCTGTATACGTTACACTGTGGAATGCTCCGTGTAAGCAATAATACCCAACAGGGTGGGCGGTATTAGACAATACCGGACCACGCAGGGCATGTGTGGCCCAGCCGGCGCTGGAGGCGGAGGGCCTTATCCCTGAAGGTCCGGTATTGCCAATACCGCCCATCCTGGAGGGTATTATTACACTTAGAAAATGGGTTATATGTATTAAAAAAGTAATATTTAAGAGCAATAAATAAGATTAAAAATGAACTTAGTTACTTTGTTAGTAAAATAGTCCCTCTGCTGGTATCCTTACCAGTTTATACCAGTAAAGGGCAGTGCAATCTTTTACAGCTCTCTTTTCTATTGCTGTGTACAGCATCTTCTTGGCTCCTGAACCATCACCTCCCCCACCCCTCCCAATTTACTTGCGTCACATTTTTTGTGCGTTTTGTTTCCCTTTCCTTTCTTTCTGTGACTGAGTGCGCCCCGTTAAAGCTTACTGGTGGTGGGATCACAGCCCCGGTGATCAGCAGTACAGGCGGCAGCTCGCGGGGGCGGATGCAGACTATGTTCCGGGCAGAGCAGCGCGAGGACAGACTGGTGGCACATGGGCGGGGTACGAGGAGGTGCGGCGGTGGAGGAGCTGGCGAGCTGCACCAGGCAGGAGGGCGGGGGACTGCTGCTGCTGCAGCAGCAGGTGTGGGCTGGCCGGTACAGTTGCTGATGCCGCTCTCCCAATTCCTCAGCTGCTCGTTCTCCAGAAAATCTATCTAAATAAACAAACAAGAGGAGGGAGGAACTCTAATTAAAATCGCAGCCTCCTCCACTGAACTATTAATATTAACCTCTTGCAAGCAGTTAGAAAAACTCCTAGTTGCAGTTTGCAAAATATAAAACTTGAGTCGTGAACAGTTTACTCGAATAAAAAGAGCGTAAGAAAGGAAACTGGAGCAAATGTTATCTCTAACGCACAATACTGCAAAGCAAGCCTGCATCTGGTCCGAACTCAGCATAACCGATCAGGATATTATTTATACTCGAGCTTAATTTTCGGCTCAGAAGCGATCCTCACCACTAGCAAACCTTTCTTTTATTCATTCGTTGGGTGCTGTGTTCAAGTGGGACCAAGAAGCAAGGAGGCAGGTCATGCACAGCAGCACCGATTGGGATATTATTGCCAGCGGTGAGGATCAGCTTCTGAGCTGAAAAGAAAGCTCTGGGTTTTGTTTGTAACAGTTCGTTACAGAAGGTCGACTGACTTGGGACAAGAATTCTTTTAAACATTACTGGGTGGGTAAAGGATTGAATGGGAGGGGATCTTGGTAGCTCTCGCTAAATGAGGGGATAGAATGGTAGCGAATTTGAAATAAAAAGTTTGTGTTGTAGCCAATTAGGAAGCAGAGCGGGTGCTAAGATAGTTCAGTGGGTGAAGGGGCACTGTAGCCTGGCTCTCATTTTTAGCTGGGCATCTACTGTCTGAGATGCCCACCTAAAAACGTGCCTCAGCCAATCAGGAGAGATAATTATCTTTAGCCATTTTCTAAGTATATTCATTGCCATCCATTTGTATACGTAACCCTGCCTGTTATCCCAACTGTGCACGCCAATGGTGTGCCAAGCACTGGGGAAAGAAAGCAGTAATCAGCTGTATGTATTTGTATTCTTGCCTACTCATACAGAGCACAGAAGTAATAATATACCATCAGAAGATGAGGTAAATGGTGCCTCTGAGCTGGGGCAAATTGTTGCACTTCCAAAATAAATGTGTACACCATGGCGTGCATGGTGTAAGTCTTCCCACACCAATGCCAGGAAATCACCAAAGTATGGAAGACATGCCCTCCCATGTGAAAGGTATGCTACTGTGAAAGATATGGTGAGATGACCTGCACAATGAAAAACTTGAAGAGCAGCACCGAAACTACTGCCCCACACAGAATCGGAGGCCTTACTGGTGACTTCTGTGCACTGGGATATATCGAAGGGTAGGAACACATTTGTTCAGGCCCCTCTGGTTTATGTATAGGATTACTGGTTCATAACCATTTCTTTCTTTCAAATAAACACAAACAACTTACAGTTTTATAGATGTCCTCACTGGCATCATCAAATTTTGCTGCATTCTCTCCTCTAGAAGTAGATACGAAGTTTGAGGTTGAAGTTCTCTTTCTTTAGGTCCGTGATTTGCTGTGAAATGCAATGATATGGACTATAAAAAAATCACCCGAGAAACCTCTTCTCATTCAACATTAGTGTACTGTCTCAAATTAATATTAACTTTTAATCAACTATTTACACTTTATATCTTAGCTACTCCCCCCTTTTGACTAGTTGGATTTTCTACCCGGCTGTACCAGGTGTGATGTGTGGAACAGCAGTCAGCCTGGAGGTCGATCTCAAGTTCTGCTCCTCTTCATACCTCGTCAGCATTGTGGCCCCAGGGACTGGGGCATAACAACTGCTCAGAAGTGCCACTCCACAGCTGGCAGATTTGTTTCTAGTGATGCAACAAGGAGTGGGGTCACAATGTTGAGGAGGTATGACGAGGACTATAACTAGGTCAGCTGCCAGGTAAACTACTGCTCTTCATATCAAACCCAATACCATCATATAGAATGTGTTCCAAGTTAGCAAAAGGGAAAATATTTCAGAAATAAAAAGAACTGACCATTTAAAAATGAACGTTTTAATCTATTTTTGATGCTACTAGCTCTTTAAAAGTAACAGTTCTTCAATACAAAGAACAGAAACATTTTGTGGTTAATGTAATTTATAAGTAGGTCCGTGTGCCATACTGGAAAGTGTCAGAAGTTTTGTTCAAAATGGTAGACAATATAAGGTAATAAGGTTAAATGAAGAACGATCAGACATATTTGCAATAACAGAAAATCAAAAATGCTAAACTGTATAAAAGAAAGTAATCTGGCTTAATATAGGGCCTTTCAGAAACCGTATCTCAAAGCATTTTACAAGCAAAAAACTGCAACCGCTATTAGGACAACAGGTATTTAGTGCACTTACAGTTTGCATGTAGTAGGGGCAGTCTGAAAGAAGTAAGGATACAGGAATGGAAGGGAAAGTAAAGGTCAAAGAGGATGCAGAAGGGGTAAAACATGGGCACAGAAAAATAAAACCACTGTTAATCCATCATTCAATAAAATCAAAGCCAGAGCTACGGGTGGGGGTTGCTTGCAGGTCTGAGGGAATCAGGAGGGCCGAAAATATATAAAAAAAGAACATGGGAGCTGCGATTTAGCCTATATGCCAACCATTTTAGCACTAAAAGCCGGTGGATCCAATGCTTTAGACGCTACTCCCTCTCACTAGCTACTAAGCGCATTCTGCTCAATTATTCAAGTAAGAGGAGACCTCCGAATCCTTGGTATATATACATACACTTATTAAAGCCTCAACTGGTCACTGATCCTTCCAGAAGGAGAGTTCTCTTCTTCACAGCCAGACAGGATACCCTGTTCTAGCTTTATTCAACAAAGCTTAAATGAGTGTGATTTAACTGTGATGGAGTCACCCGTCGAGTCGACAGACGAGTCTCAGTTGCTGTGGGTCTGTTGATGGGAGAAGAGACCAATCCTGGACGTATGGCCACATATTTGACACTAGAAGCCAGGTGAGCAAATCAAGAATCTCAAATCATGTTGGAAAGCAAAAGCAAAAATCTCACACTGAACTCAGTCATAAAGATCTGAAGAAGAGTCCGTTGCATTTAAAAAGAAAATCTAGTTCTAAAAGGACTGGTTCCATTTACACAAACTCAAGATGTACAGATGCTTGGAAATGACTACAACTGATACTCTTAAACTCTTGGAATGTATTTACCAGTTGAAACGTTCTATGTTCAACCTTATTTTTAACCCCTGCACACTGAATGTTAAAAGATCAATGGCAAATGTAAATGTATTGTTCTCATGTTTGAAACTCTTATTGTTGCCTGTATACTGAAATCTAAATTCTCTACATGAATATACAGGCCTCCTGTCATCGTCGTCCCCCCCCCTCCCATATAAATTTCAAACCCCTACATTTACCTCAGTGAAAAACAGTCATACTTCTCCTTTTCAGCTACACCGTTCTAGTTCTCACAGCATACCATGTCACTTCTTCAATGACATGATTTGATGAGACAAACACAGTGTCGTAGCTGAAAAAGAGAAGTGCAACTGTTGTCACCGAGGCAAACATGGGGGCTTGAAATTAACATTTTAATTCAAGAAAGACAGGAGACCTGTATATTCATGTTCGGGGTGTAGCTTGTAATACACAGGCAATAATAAAAATATCAAACATGAGAACAATAGGTGTACATTTTTCCATTTACCTTTTTTTTTTTTGCCAGCAGCTTTTTCTCCCAGAAGCTGATGAGGGCAGGCTTTTCAGCCTGTCCCTGCATCCCCTGCCTAGCATCTGCCACCCCAGGACTCAGCTTCCCATAGATCCCCCCCAGATTGCCCCTCCCCCCCAGGGAAGGGAGGGCCATCCTCTACACACTTAGGAGACCTACATCCAGAAGCAGGCCGGTGGTCACTCAGCAGCACAGGAGAAAGGCAACCAGGCAGGTCTTCATGAAACCAGCACCAACCTTTTCTCATTTTCTCCCCAGCCCCAGGTGGAGGCACACACATGCAACAGAACCGCAGCCCCTCTCTTATTGCGTTGCTCGTAATTCCGGCACTCCCACCCTGCATCCACCAGGTGGCAGCCAAGGACAGAGACAGCGTGCCTCCCACCCCTGTCAGAGGAGAGCAGACCAGCAGACGCTCAATCCTCTCCCACCCTGGCAGGCCAAGCTCATTCTCAAACCAAGGTCAGCAGTGTGGGAAAAGGTATGGCACTCAAGGTGCCTCAGCCCTCTTCGCCACTGGGCCAGCTGTGCCATTTATCTTTAAATAGAACTGGAAATGTAAATTGGGTTCTGTTTTAATTGCCACTACTGAGGTGCATTTAAAAAAAAAAAAAAAAATACACATTATTGAAAAGAATAATGTTTCAATCTACCACTAAACTGTGTTTTGTCACTATCTCTGCTCGAAGCCCTCACAGGTACAGCATTCAGTAGGAAATGTGGTCCCATTTTAGTCTTACCTTAGCACTGTTTTTCTCTTGCTAAAAGCAGGAATATTGAACATCTTGATAAAGAAAAATTAATCCAGTCACACATAAATTTAAAGCAAAAACTTTTCCTAAAGCGATGGGCTAGCAATAATTTGAATCTGAGGCCGTTTGAAAGGAGCTACAGTGAAAGAAATGCACATAAGCAGAATCTTACAAGAAGTTTTAAAAGGTTTTGGTACAGTCACCCGTTCCTTTACCTTTTATTCATTTATTTGGGTTGGGGTTCGACTTCATTTATTTATTCATTACAAATCGGGTTTACAACCAGGGTGACTTCACACCACCCAGAACAAAAACACACACGGCAGGGCAAGCGTAAATAAACTGACAACACAAGCGGCTGTATTTAGGAAGCTTCTACGGCAATTCTACACAATCGCCTTTTTTTTACATAATTATTAAACAGTTTTTCTATTGTTGGTACATGCTGCCAGTAAAAAAAAAAAAAATTACATTTCCAATGATCTCTAACTAACATGGTCATACTTCTCTCACACACAAACAGTCCTAAAGAAAAATATCTACTAGTAATTGACTATACCATAACAAACTACACTCACAAACAGAACGACTACAGAAAACAAAATCTTAGTTTTCCTATTTTAGTTGTGAACAGTTCAATTATATCACTCTGAAAGCTTTGAGTTTTTTACTTGCGCTGCAACCAATCTAACCATGGCACTTATCGAAAAGAGTAGCTATAATACCCCTGCTACAGAGCAGAGATAATTGATAACCTCCATCTTAAAAGGCAAGGAAATATAACCAGCTCAAAGTCAAACATACCTGGGGCTGACTTTCTCTGCAACTATGGAAAACAGGGCAAAGGCAGTGGGAGAAAAGGAGGGGGAAGAGCTGGTTTTAGCCGGCTGTGTAAATGGAGGATCATTATCCAACAAAAGGTGCCCGACAGCTAGCTAAACTGAAGTCCTTACACTATTTGATTGCAGACTCTAACAACTGAAATGTAAGGTGATTGGCGGGGTTAAATAAATAATTCTCTACAGGTGTCATTAAGGTGACATTATTTGCATTCAGCACGCCTGATCAACTTATTAAATTGGCCCAATCCTGCAAGACTGCAATCAGAAAGCTGTTACTTGCTTAAATGGCTAAAAAAAAAAAAAGCAGATTCTTTAACGCACAGCTTATTGATAGTGATGGCTTTCCAATCAAAGACTTCAAAGGCAGTGAGTTCCACTGTAATACCCAATTGTCTAAAGTAAGGTTGATTGCATTAGTTATATTTCAGGGTTCAGGTCCATTCTGAGGCAGGTTTTTAAAAGTAATAGTGCACGACAGGGTATGGGTCGTGGTGAGATTTACCTATGCCTAGTGTGGTGTCTCATGAGGCCACAGGCCAAGTGAACTACACCAGAAGTGGGTAAATCCCACCGCAACCACACCCTAGACTGCATTACTGTGATTATGCAAGGGATGTAAAAACTAAAATGAAAGAATACTACTAAAAAAAAAAAAACAGGTTACTCACCTGTAACAGTAGTTCTAGGAGTGCTATATGTTGTTCATCCACGCTTGTTGGCAGTGTATTTTCCCTTTAAGGTGTGCCGGAAAGTCTTCAAGCTGGCTCCTCCCACCCACCCGGGTGGTATAACCCTCGGCTCCACCCCATGACATATGAACATATGAATGTGCCAGGAGAAAACAGACCACTCAGTCTATCGAAGTCTGCTCAAGTGTGCACCCCCTTGTCATCCCACTGCCACCCCCCACCCTCACTCTCCCCTGTTCCCTGCCCTTTTAAAGCTGTTCACAGATTTACATTATACCACTCATTCTCGTAGTACGTTCCATTTTGCTACCACCCTCTCTGTGAAATAGTGTCTCCTCATTTCCCTCCTAAATCCCACCCCCCCCATTCTTAGCCCATGCCCAGGGACAATGGTTTTCCATTTTAACGGTAACACCGGTAACAATCACGGAATCCTGCTTGGTTTGTGGATTTTGAATTCTTGTACCGGTGCCTCATGGAAATTGCATGTCACTGCATAGAATCTCTAAGATTTCAGCATCTTTTTAAATTTTTTTTTATTTTCTCTTTCTATGTCCCCTTCTCACAGCATCAGTCTCCACTTTTCAGAGATCCCTAGGCTGGGTATCCCCTAGCTTCACCCCAGGTAATGCTCAGGAGCTCCTGTGGGCCTGCCCCTATCCTGCCTGGGTTGTACCCCCAGGTGGGAAGGAGGGACCCCAGATCACCCTCCACACTCCCTTAGTGTGTGTCGGGAAGCTTAGTGGGTCTCTCGTGGAGCCTGTTCATGACGCCTGGAGCACCCAGGTCCCTTCTGCCAGTGGCTGATGTGGGGTGATTGTTCCTGGTTTTCTGGTCTCTGTCCCTGAGGGCACTTGCACTAGAGGAGATTCAAGGAGGTAGGTCACATAGAGACATGCCACTGCTCCAGATCCTGGCTAGGCATCCTCCCCTCCTAATCACTCTGCAGCACCATTGCACCACCACCCATGTTCACACAGGTGGTGGTAACGCTGCAGAATCTGCAGCCCACCCTCCCCGGAGGAGGAGAGCAGTCCCCCAGGTGCTCGATCCTACTCCCCTGGCCAGACCTCCAGCAACCCGAGTTCGCTTCTGACTCTGAGTCACTGGCATTGCAAGCAATAGTGCTACCACAGCTCCAGCGGGCTGACCCAGATTTCAGCATCTTAAAATGAATTCTGCTATGCTTTGTATTTTTTCTGCTTTGCTGCATATAGAGTTAGTAAGAAAATTACCCACACTGCTTTGTTGTAATCAGCCATTCAGTTTAACCACACATGCCTACTGGTTAGAGTAACAAACCGTGATTGAACTGGGTACATCCAGCAAACTTGGTTTGATTCCCACAACCTCCACTTTTATACTGTGTGACTCCAAGCAAATCACTTACCTCTCCAGTGCTTCTAGGTCACTCCTGAAAACAGACAGTTCTGCCTAGTGGGCCTTACCTGCTTTACAAAGAATATAAAAAAAAAATACCAATATATGTTTACTACATCATAGAATAGTAGTCAGGGTACCATGTAATTTACCTGAGTTTTATTTGGGCTGCAATGATTTTTTTATAGGTAAAGATATATGTTCAGATACATTTTATGTGTTTTATAAGCTTGTTTTTAGGTTTTAGTCAGGTTTTTATTGTATTCTTTGCATATAAGCATCTAGGTTGTAGATTGCTAAACGCAGGATCACTGTTACCAACTAGCTTATTCAAGTTTATAATCAGTAGGGCCATCCAAAATCCTTAATTGTTTGAATGAAAACTAGTCTGAATGAAAGTATGTTCACAAAGAAGAAACTGCCTTACTAATTATGAAAAGACTTCACAGTCAGCACCCCATTCAGGTGAATGGGATCATTTGCAACTTTTCTCCCACCTGCTGTTTCAGTTTCTGTGACAGCAAAATTTTTTCTGACAGACTGCTTCAACAAAGAGCAAATGTTAAGTGTTTAAGTGTACTTATATTTGCCCAGTGGATTTTGAAGGCACTTTCAATGTCAGTGCAGAGCTAAGACCCCAGGGGCAGTATGATGCTGGTGGGCAGAGTGGTGCTCAATTCACATCTGAACAAAGACATGAAAACTGGGAGACAGCCTTTTCATGGACACAAAGTGAAAAAAAGCATCCTCATGTCTGAGAGATGCATGAATCTATTTGAAAGTTCTCCACTAATCACTTTTGGACTTTTTAGGTTAAGACACTTTATTTCAAAGAAGCAAATTCAAGCAGTTTTTTTTTTTTTTGCTCCTCCTACCCCCTGGCCATCCACTCCTTCAGGCCTGCCAAGGCCCCCTATCACCGCTGCTGAATTCCAACCACCATCCACTGCCCCTTACTGCTGTGCTACCAGGTAACCCAAAGTAACCCTACACTGAGTGGGCCCCTACCCCTGTGGGAGGCTACCAGGGGAGGAGAATTACCCCAAAGAGCTTCCTGTGTATCCTGGGCATGGCAGAGGTCAGACCGGACATGTCTTGGGCATCCAGCTTATGGAGATGCCAACAGCCATTCTTCGGTTGGTCAGCGGGTGTTTTCGCATTTTCTTGGGAGCGTGACAGGCCACATGATGTCAAGGCACAAGCGACTCATCACGCCTCCCTCCTGCAGTGAGGGCTGACATGTTGTCATGCCTCTGGCCTCCACCAGGACCAGCAAATGCTGAGCCATAAACCCACCCTCCCTCCCTCCCAGGAGAAGGTGAGTGGTCATGGATACTCAAGCCTTCACCCACCAGCTGGCCCTCCAAGTCTGTTTCCTAATCCTGATCAGTGATGTCACAGGCAGAAATCCAATTCAGGCAGCTAAATTATAGATAAGAAAAACAAAGGTCGTCTACCCTAGCGGTGACGGTTCAGATTAATTCACATTTGAGTTCTAACAAACAAAGAGACTAAGTAACTTGTGCATGTGGGGTGTGGGTGTTGAAGAAAGGGGATCATAGTGCTGTCACTACTGCCAGCACCCCAGAGGGATGTGGACTGCATTGTTGCTACTGCCATCACACCGAAGGGGTGGAGGCTGTACTGCTTCTGCCATCACCACAGGTGAATGGGGAGTGTAGTACTGCTGCCGCCTCACCTGAGGGATGGGGACCATAGTGCTGATACTGCCATCACACCTGAGGAATGGTGAACGTAGTTCTGCTGCCATCACACCAGAGGGATGGGGGCCTTAGTGCTGTTGGTGCTGCCATCACACCTGAGGGATGGGGGCACGTGAGTGTTGCTGCCATCACATCTTGTACCCAAAATAACTTTAAATTGGTACAAGGATGGAAGAATGTGTAATAGAGGTGGTCAAAATTTCTAAAATGCATGTTAGCAGAGTTAAAAATTGTTAAATAAAGTACACAAAACCAAACACCGGTAAAACTGGATTTTGGCTTAGCAGACACCGGTGACAATACCATTTTTTACAATGTGCAAAATGAAATATGCCCTTTCTTAATCCCGGTAAACCAGTGTCCCTGCCCATGCCCCCCTGGTGTCCCTCCCCCTCCCCCTCCTTAGCTTAAAGACCCCGTGTGCCCCATCCTTATTGATTCTACTCAGATACTTGAATGTCTCTATCATGTCCCCTTGTCCCTTCTATCCACCGGGTGTACGATTCAGGTTTCCCAGCCTGCTCTCATAGTCTCTCTCCTCCAATCACATATCATCTTCTTTGCCTTCCTCTGCACCCCTCCAGTAGCTGATATCACGCTTCAGGTATGGCCTCCAAAACTGCACACAATACTCCAAGTGCGTCCTTACCAGCGACCTGTAGAGGGGCAAGATCACCTCTCTTCGCCTGGACGAAAAACCCCTCGCTATGCACCCCAGCATTTTGTTCACTTTTGCAGCCGCTCTCCTGCACTGGGCAGTGTTGTTCATGGTCCCTGTTACCACTACCCCAGGTCCTTCTCCTCCTCCTCCTCAGTGATCCCCGGCTTAACCCCCACCCCCCAAGCCAGTATTCTCCTCTTGGGTTCTTCGGCCCGAAGTGCATAACCTTACACTTCTTTGCACTGATCCCCAGCTGCCACCTCTCTGACCACTCTTCTAGCCTGCTTAGGTCCCCTGCAGCTGCTTCCCATCCCTCCCTCCATCCACCCTGCTCCCATTTTGGTGTCGTCTGCGAACAGACTTACCTTGCTCACCACCTTGTCATAATGTCTGATGTGAAGAGCCCAAATAATACTGGTCCCAGCACAGAGCCCTGTGGCACCCCTCGTCACCGACCTGATCGAGAGCTCCCTCCGACCACCACCTGTTGCAGCCTCCCACTCAGCCAGCTTGTAATCCAGTTCTTCATTTTTGCCCCAACCCCTACACCAGTTAGCTTCCCCCCAAGCCGCCCATGGGGCACCGGATTGAAGGTCTTCCTGAAGTCCAAGTAAAGAACATCCACCGCATGACCCTTATCCAGCTCACCTGTCACCCAGTCATAATATTGTATCAAGTTGCTTTGACAAGACTTCCCCGAAAGGAAGCCATGCTGCCTCACATCCTGGAGGCCGCTGTCCTCCAGGTATGACACCAGTCTTTCCTTTAGTATCGTTTCCATGCGTTTTCACACTATGGAGGTGAGACTTACCGGGCAATGATTATCCGGTTCATCCCTTGGTCCACTCTTGTGTAATGGCACTACATGTGCCATCCTCCAGTCCAGTGGCACACATTCAGACTCCAGTGAGGTGCTGTACAGATCCGCCAGCAGCTCCGCCAACACTTCCACCATCTCCCTCAGCACCCTGGGGTGGATTCCATCCAGCCCTGGTGCCTTCTTACCCTCAGTCCCTCCAGGACTCTACCTCCCTCAATTCTTCTATCTGTGCCTCCCCCGCCCCCACCTCCCAGCCCATAGTGGCAGCGGTCCCCCCCTTTTCTTCCATGAACACTGAGCAAAAATATTCATGCAGTGCTTCTACCTATTCCTCCCCCACTCCCCACCCTTTTTTATCCTCACTATTGTCTCCTTACACTTCCTCTTCTCCCTGATGTATCGGAAAAAGTCCTTCTCCGCCTGTTAATTTCCTGCGCTAATCTCATCTTACCGTGGGCCTTGGCTTCTCTCACTTTTCTGGTCACCTCCCTGGACCATCTTGCATACTCCTCCCTGTCCCCTTCCTTTCCCATCCTCCTATACCTCTGGTGCGCCTCTCGGTTTGCCCTCACCACCTCCATTACCTCGTTGTTCAACCAGCATGGCTTCCTTGCTCTGCTCCTCTTACTCTGTGCCTTGGTGCAGGCTTCCGTTGCCTCTGTAATCCCCCATTTAAAAATATCCCATTTCTGCTCCACATCCATCTCCTGCCCTATGCCCTCCAGTTTCCCTTTCAGTACTTCCCACATCCTTCCAAAGTCTGCCCCCTTGAAGTTTACCACCCGGGTTACTGATTTCTCTGACTCCCCGCACATCGTGATATTAAACCACACCGTGTCAGCTAGTGGGTCCTCCACCCTTATTTCCCTTACTGCCTCCCCATTCGACAATACCAAATCTAAAGTGTTCTTTAGCCTAGTAGGTACACTGACCAACTGTATCAGGAGACCCTCCTGGATCGCGTCCAGGAGCACTTGCTCCCTAGCACTGGAGGTGACCGGAATGCTCCAGTCAACCCCTGGCAAGTTGAAATCCCCCATGATGACCACCTTCCCTTTTCTACATACCTTTCTGACTTGTCCTCCTAATTCCCTGTCAAGCTCCTCAGACTGGGACGGTGGCCTGTATACCACCCCAAACCTCAGTTTCCTTCCCCTTGTGTCTAGGAACTGCAGCCAGATTGCCTCTGTTCTCCTTTCCTCCCTCTCGTCCTTTGCATTTGATCCCATCCCTCACACAGACTGTCACCCCACCCACCCCACCCTCCACGGTCCTTCCTGTATAATTTGTACCCTGGCATTGCCAGATCCCAGTCCCGGTTCTCGGCTGCCCACGTTTCCGTGACAGCTGCAATATCCACCCTCCACACTGCCAAGAGTGCCTGTAGCTCAGTTGATTTGTTGCCTAAGCTTCTCGCATTCAGCGAGATCACCATCCATCCTGCCCCTTCCCTTCATCACCCTCCATCTCCTCCCTTCTATTCCTTCCCTTTTCGGCTGCCCAGAGTCCTTCCCTGCTAGCCTGGGGGATGGGCTGTGATTCCACTCTATCGGATCCCTGCCTACCTGCTGTCTACTTGCCACCTCCTCCCCATCTAGTTTAAATCCACCTTTAGCATAATACCTCCCAGGCTTTGCTGGGGAGGTATACTCATGCGCCAGATAATAGCCCGCTGGAAGCAGAGTGTGAGCACCAAGTCAGGAGTTCGGGTGGATTCGTGTGGATGAACAACATATACCACTCCTAGAACTATTGTTACAAGTGAGTAACCTGTTTTTCTAGGGATGTGGATATGTTGTTCTATCCACACTTGTTGGCAGACTCTAGCAGTTCTCTGGAATGAGGGAGGCAAGGTGTGCCACTCCCTACTTCAGGAACAGAGATTGGAGAACTGGGCCCCCAAAACCAGCATCCCGGCGTGACTCAAGGTCGATGTGGTAATGGGAAACGAAGGTGTGTGCTGACTTCCAGGTAGCAGCCCTACAGATTTCCTGGATAGGGACGTCCCTAGAAGTAGCCACCGACACAGCGGTATGGTGGGCAGAATGAGCTCTTAACCCTGTGGGAGGCTCCTTGCCCTCCAAACTATAGCAGAGATCACTGCAGGAAGTAATCCACCTGCCAATCATCCACTTGGCTGCAGGTCTGCCAGGTGCGGCTTCAGTGTAGGTGACAAACAGCTGGAGAACTTCTCCCCGAACTCTGACCGTGCGCTCCCTGTAGTAAGCAAGGGCTCGTTGCAGGTCTAAGGTATGAAGCCTGTATTCGGCATCCAAGGTGTGACTAGGGTAGAACACCCGTAGAGTCATCACCTGGTTCAGGTGAATCTCCAACACAACATTCGGAAGGAACTTCAAGTTGCGGAGCAGGACAACCTTGTCCCTGTGGAAAACCAAATAAGGAGACTCACTAGAGAGCGCCTGGAGCTCTTGTATCCTTCGGGCTGACGTGATGGCAACCAGGAAGGCAGTCTTCCATGACAAGTGTGACATCTCACAGAATGGCTTGCCCATGAGCTTTGCCAGTACCAGCAGTAGATCCCACAGAGGTGGAGGTTCATACATCGGAGGGGATATGTGATCTAATCCCTTGAAAAATCACCAGACTACTGTCTCCTGCACCACCGACCACTGACCAGCCCACGCCCGGTAAACGGAGATGGCTACCAGGTGTACCTTGAGGGTTGTTGACCGAAGTCCCCTTTTGGAGAGGGACCACAGGTAGTCCAAAATGGTTGCTACTGGACAGGTCAAAGGGTTCAGCCCCTTGCCCTGACACCAAATGGAGAATCTCTTCCATTTGAAAGCATTGCATTTTCTAGTTGACTCCTTCCTAGAAGCCTCCACAACAGTGAAGACGTCTTCGGAGAGACCCAGAGCCTGAAGCTCTATCGCCTCAGGAACCAGGCTGTCAGGTGCAGGGACTGAAGGTCCGGGTGGAGTGCCTTCCCCTGACTGATGGAGAGCAGGTCCGGGGCAAGCTGGAAGACACCTCTGGAGCCTGTTGCTGAGGCTGAGGAGATCGGGGTACCAGTGCTGGAGTGGCCAGTCTGGAGCCACCAGAATCACCTGTGCCTTGTCCCTCCTGTCTTAAGCAGCACTTTGTGGATCAAGGGAAGTGGAGGGAAGGTGTAGAAGAGGCCTGGGGTCCACAGCCTTGAGAAGGCATCCCCCTGCAGTAAGCCCTGCTGAGGGGGGTGGGCACAATACAACCTCAGCTTTGCGTTCTCACTGGAGGCAAACAGGTCCACCTGACGGGTGCCCCACTGGGAGAACAGACTGTAGCATACCTCTCCAGGTGGAGAGACCATTCGTGAGACGCCTCGCCCACCTGGCTGAGAGCGTCCGCCAACTGGTTGGAGGCTCCTGCCACATGGATGGCTAGGAGATCTGCCTCCAGGTTGTGCATCAATTTTCAGGTCCGAAAAGCTTCCCTGCATAGAGGCCAGGAATGCGTCCCTCCCTGCTTGTTGAAATTGTACATGGTCATGGTATTGTCCGGCTGGACTTGGACCACTTGACTCCGAATAAACAGAGCGAACACAGTCAGCGCCAGCCGAACTGCCGGAACTCCAGCAGGTTGATGTGGCATCGAGCTTCTTCGGGGTCCAGAGGCCGTGGACTCTGTGCTCCCCAGTGGGCACCCCAGCCCACTAGAGAGGCATCGGCTCGCCTGGACGACAGTCAGCTCGGGGTAGAAAAACGGGGTCCCTTCCTGCAGGTGGTCTGGGATGGTCCACCACTGGAGAGCGTCCCGCATCCTCTGAGTTACTGTGATCAGCTGGTCAAACTGACCTGTTCGCTGGGACCATTGGCTGGCCAGCTCCCATTGCAGGAAGCACATATGCTACCTGGCTCAATGGATCACGGTGGTGCAGGCTGCCATGTAACCCAAAAGGCGCAGGAAGTCCCGGGCAGGGTGCGAGTGCCCAACCAGAAATGATTGGGCATAGGAGGAGAGAACCTCCGCCCTGTCCACCAGGAGCCAGGCTCTGGCTCGGCAAGAGTCGAGCTCCGCTCCGATGAAGTTGATCACCTGTGTAAGTACGAGTTCTGACTTGGCCTTGTTGACTAGGAGTCCCAGATCGATGCAGGTCTGAAGGGCCAGGTTCCTGGACCACTCCACCTCCTGCCTGGAGAGGCCTGCAATCAACCAATCATCCAGGAAGGGGCAGACCTAGACTCCTCGACACCAAAGGTGGGCCGCTACTGCAATGCATTTGGTGAAGATCCTGGGGGTCAAGGACAGGCCGAATGGCATAACCTGGAACTCGTAAAGGACTCCTTCTTCTCGGAAACAGAGAAACCTTCGGTGGGACGGACGGATTGGGATATGAAAGAACGTGTCCTGAAGATCCAGAGAGCAGAACCACATGTTCTGCTCCAGGGATGGAATCATCTGAGACAGAGAAACCATCCTGAAGGTGCAGGACCTGAGAAATTTGTTCAGGTCATGCAGATCTAGAATGGGGCGCCAGGCCCCTGTCCGTTTTGGCACCAGGAAGTACCTGGAGACAAACCCTGGGTGTGCCAGAGGATCCGCGACCCTGACCACCACCTCCTTGCGGAAGACTTGGGCGATGTCTTCTCAGAGAGCTGACTGGGTCTCTGAAGAAACTATGCCCTCCCGTTGGGCACAGGTTCAGTTTGGTGGGTACTGCTCGAATTCCAGAGGCAGACTCTGTCCAGCCACTTCCAGAACCCATCTGTTCGTGGTAACAGTGGACCACGCAGAACTGAAGTGGCAGATCCAGCTCCCCAGGGGAGGTGTGACAGGCATGGGGTTGGCTGCCCTCATCCCGCCACTGAGCAGGCTTGGAGGAGGACCCGGCCAAGGGGCCACTAGACCCCTTACCTCCCCTGGCTTGTGGGGCACCAAAGCCACAGACTTGGGTCGAGGGTGCCAAGACTGAGCCTGCTGCTGCTGTCCAGACTGGTACTGGGCAGGCTTGGCACGAGGGTGGAAGACTGAAAGGCTTCCATTCTTGCTGCTTAGAGCTTTTAGTTTCTTTCTGGATGGACTGCACCAAGTCCAAGGTGGCACTGGACTTTTCGCTGCGCTAGAGGTGACCGTCGACTCCAGGCCTGAACAGGTCGGTGCACAAGAATGGTATGTCCGTCAATTTATGCTGGGTATCGGCCGTGAAGATCAAGATCCACAGCCAGGCCCTGCGGCGCATGGCGACAGTGGCTGCAACCGAGCTGGCACACGAATCCCCTAGGTCAAGGGATGTCTGAAGCTGTTGATTAGCAACGGCTCGCCCTGATCCCGGACCTGCTTCACCGTGGTCTGAAGGTCTGCGGGAAGATGAGGGAGCACCTCATCCAAGGAGCCAAGAAGAGCATGGGAGAAGTGTGCCATTATCACGGCCGAACTCGCCTGACAGAGGCCGAGCGAAGAGGCAACATGAATCTTTTTGGCAGGACAGTCCAATTTCTTGGACTCTTTGTTTGGAGGTTTATCGACATCCTTGTGGCCCGAGCGTCGAAACACGGAATTGGTCACAATCCCCTCAGCCGAGGGGTGTTCTGTGAACCCCAAAAGGGATTGCAGGCCATGCGGGCTGATGGTGCGGGGCAGGAGGCTGGATGCTGCCAAAGCTCCAGGGCCAGGCCAACAATGGCTTTGGCCACTGGGAAAGCCTCTATCGGTGAATCCCCTTATCGAGGATATCGGTAAGGGGTAATGAGCTGCTACCGACAGCCTCCATCGGCATCCTGTAGACTCGAGATGAGATGGAGGATGCCCAGAAAGGATGAGGGGGCCTTCCTCCGCCGAGATCCGCCACCAACTCCCGCCCACCGGACGGAGTGGAGCAAGGAATCGCCGCCGGACTCCGTGACTAGAGTCCCAGTAGAGTGGTGACCACCCTTCTCACTTTCCACCTGCCGTGGGTGGTCAGGCGTCAGAGTGACCGACAGCCGGTGGGAGCGACTCGTGGCCAGCCGAGACTTTAGTCGGCCCTGGAGATGGCAGTTTGGTGGCAGCTCCACCGCAATCGGTGGAGAGGTTGCAGCAAGCTGGGGCACCACAGTTTTCATCGGCTCCAAAAACAGAGGGTGACCACCAGCTCCAGAGATTCCAGAGGCGAGACATCGCCCGGAGGACAACAACCAGGTGATGGCTGGAGTCGAAACCGAGGCAGGCTTCTGACAGGCAAAGACTATTTGTTGCACATTAAATCCTCACAGCGCAGACACAGCTTGCGTCAGAGCCTCTCCTCAGCCGAGATGAGGATGAAGGACAACGGCCGGCGCCGTTTCTTGTTGCACAGAATGGCGGCAGTGGGTTTTGGAGACCAGCTCGAACAAGACGACCGAGACATGACCGAGACTGTCGGGGACAGACATGGGTCTTTGGAAGGAGCCGGGAGAACCACAGCTCCCCTGCTCAACAGGAGCTTGTTGAACCAGCCCCTCGGCGGGTCGGCTCTTCAGCCATAAGGATCAGAGTCCTAAATAGAGAGTTGTCAGCCTTGACAAGAGAAAGTGGGTCGACTGGGTTGAGAAAATCTGCACCATAGCTTCGACAGGCTGACCTGACAGGGTCACCGGAAGACAGCCGCAGGGGCCGCGAGTTTTAACCATAGTCAAATGAAGTTTCCTGAGACCAGGAACAATTCGGCCCAAGGACATCTCCCATGAGACTTCTTCTTATCCTTCAACCTTCTTTCTTTCGCGAGAGCTGTGCAAAGCCGAGGGGCCCTCCCCTTGGTCGGGAGAGACTGGCACAGTTCCTTGAAGGAGCCTAAGAAAGTGGAGCCAAATTTCAAGGGGACGAAGGCAGACGCTAAAGAGGAACTTTCCACGGTGCAAGCCCCCTCCTCTTTGAAGGCCTTCATCTGTTCAAGTTGGTTAGCAGACCTGTGGCTGCAGAGACCACCCAACAGGCTTCATTGTATTTAATCGGCATGTTACGTTTTTCCGGACGACACAGCTGTAAACGGGCGAGACGATTGTAGAGCACATTGAGCTGGAACACACGACAAAATCTGCAGGCCTGGATATCATGGTCATGTCGCAGGCAGTAAACGCACATGGCGTGCTGGTCAGTGCGCGCGTCTTCTGTTAAGCAAGAACAGCGGCAAAACCTGGGCCAGGACTTTTCCTCCATCCGCTCAAAGATCGTTCTGGTGTTGGAAGTAAATCTGAAGATTTAAGCCAGAGCCTACCAACGTGAGAGCTGCAAGGAGGAACCTGCTTCTTCCAGCGGAAAGGAAGATCTGTGTCATGGGGAACAGCCTAAGGTTATACCACGTGGGTGGGTGGGAGGAGCCAGCTTGTAGACTTTCACGCACACCTTAAAGGGAAAGGACAATGCCAACAAATGTGGATAGAACAACATAGCCACGTCTCTAGAATGTAATATTTTCTAAATGTTTTCTCTTGATTTTACCTAAATATCCTTCCTCACTGAGTGGAACAGTCCCCCCAGCAGCCCGTTTAAGAGGGCATGGATGTGCTTTTCTGTTGTTTTTTCTGCTGCAATAGCAGCAGCTGTTATATTTTTGTTTTATTTAACAAATTGTGAGTGCTTGTGAGCAAACAGGAGATTGGGCTGGGAGAGAGTGAGAACACTTTTGTAAGTGCTGAGACAGCAAATGGAGAAAGTGAGAGTGCTGTGATTTTTTTTGGTAAGCAGAAGATAGAGCGGTTAGAAAAAGAGAGCATACTTTTTTTTTGTAAAGTAGCAACAGTATCAGGAGAGGGAGTATTTTTTTTTAAATACTGTGGTGAGCAGCTGTTTGTTGGGCAGGCAGAGCAAAGCTTTCTGCTGTTGGCTGTCAGCAGACTAAGCGCGCAGTGCTGGTACACTGCATGATATTAAGTAAGCAATAAGAAACGACAGGGTGTGGGTTAGTATTCCAGAACCACACGCCCAGGTGCTGCCATACACCAGGTCTCTCTCCATCAGCAGTTCAGCAGGCAGCATCACTCAGGCACAGGACCACAAAGGTGGCACCCTGTATTCTGGGGAGGGCCTCCTGAGCTGCAAGGCTGCCAGGAATCCCCTCATTGGCCCTGCATTAACCCACTGTATCCCTTAATCCCCAGAATTAACAGCAATTTACACTAAATGCCCTCCAGATCCCTTTCCTGGCATCTCCACTGCTGTCTTGGGCCTGTCTCTGGAGGCCACAAGGCAACGGGGCCTTGAGGTGATTTGGTGTCAAAGTCGGGAACCATCATTAGCTTCAAGGTATGAGGTCCTTGTCACCTTAGGGCAGAGACTACCTGAAGGCAACCTGGTACATGCCTGTCTCTAAGCTCTGCCCACAGGACTATCTAAATCAGTCATTACTAGATAGTAGGCTTTGGGTCTGGCTCCCTGGTATAACAACCTCCCGTCTCCTAGTGTTAGGAAAGAGTTGTTACACACAAACACAATACCTCATTTGATAGAGCTTTTTATTGACATTTAAACTTGAGTCAGCCTGCACGTGTACATTTGCTTTTCAGATAGTACTGGTAACCATAAATGCCTGGCCGCTGTAATGCAACTCATGCTGGTCCCAATGTATAGAAACAGAAATTAATAACTTAATATAGAGAATATTTACATGTGATACCTTTTTTTTTTTTTTTTTTTTAAAGTCTGTTCATAAATGTTTTATCTCTGCAACTCAAAATATTTATACTACTATGCTAAAGAAATTACTCTATTTCTGTTTGAGTATTAATGTTAATGTAATGGCATTATTTTGCCAAACATAATAAAAAACCTGACTGACTTTATAGTACTGGAACATGCTATATGACTTGAAAATGCCATCGGTCCTGGAACCAGGAGCTGCTGCTTTTTGTCCTGGACCACTAAATGAGGGTTACTCACCTGTAACTGTAGTTCCAGGAATGGTACATGGTGCACATCCACACTGTGGCAGTCTTCCTTTCCTTTTAAAGCTAGCCGGAACATCGTCAAGCTAAGCTCCTCCCACCCACCCGGATATTATCCTCCTCAGCTCAGCCCATGACATCAGATCTTGTACACTGGAAACAAGGATCTGTGTGCCACTTGCAAGGGGAGGTCCAGTAGATTGTGTGGATGCGCACCATATCCCACTTCTAGAACTATGGTTACAGGTGAGTAAAGTACAGTTACGTAAGCACTTGCCAGAACAGTAGATCTTCGAGAGGAGCTCTTGCAGCAGGCTATTACCATTAGGACTAATGCTGCAGGCCTTAGGACCCACCAGAAAAAAACAGCTAGCAAGCCACTAGCAGGGCCGCCCCGGCAGTTGGCCCGCCCCAATGTCAGTCATCATGCGGGCAGTCACCAGCTCCACCTCAGCTCACCCGCCGAGGAACGCGAAACAGATCCCAGCAAGCCAACCAGAGAAGCGCCTCAGTCATGCTGAAACTCTCCAGGGATGGAGGGCGGAGTAGAGCCTGCTGGTAACAGCTCCTTTCCGAAGATCTACTGTTACGGGTAAGTTTCACGAACTGTACTATCTTACTGAGGGGAGCTCTTGCAGCAGGCTATTACCATTAGACTGGAAACCAAGCAGTCCCACGCTTAAGGAGGCATAAGCCCCTGGAGGAGGGAAGACAAGAACTAGTACAACGGCATTGCCTAAACAGGTGAGGAGACAGCACATCAGGACAATAGTCCTTGAAGGACCGCCAGGCCAAAAGAGGCCTGGCGCCTAGAAGCAATGTCCAGGCTGTAATGCCTGACAAAAGTATGTACTGAACTCCAAGTAGCTGCTGCACAAATGTCTCAGATAAAGATATTTTTCAAAAAAGCGAAGGAGGTAGAAACTCCTCTAGTAGAATGACCTCTAACCGCTCCCGGTAGAGGTTCGTTGTACTTTTTGTAACAGAAGACTATGCAGTGGACTAGCCATTGAGATACAGTTTGTTTAGACACCGGTTTGCCCAGGTGTTGAGGCACAAAGGCCACAAAGAGTTGCTCCGATTTGCGGTGTGCCGCTGTATGCTTGAGGTAGTACCGCAGCGCCCTGTGGACATACAAGGTGTGTGAGAACTTCACCCCTGTTGGAAGGAGTCGAATAATAAACTGGAAGGTCAATTTACTACTTGAGGGTTAATTCAGAAACCACTCTGGATAGAAACTTAGGATTTGTCCTGAGGAAAACCCTTTCCCTATGAAAAATCAAATAAGGCCCCTTGCACATCAGGGGCTGAAGCTCGGAAACCGTTTGAGCTGAAGTAACAGCAACTAAAATGGACATGTAGCTCACACTCTGCTGCGGGTTCGAAGGGAAGGAGAGTAAGCTTCTCTAACACAAAAGGAGATCCCAGGAGGTAACTGGATCCCTAATGGAAGGCTTAATATGAAGTATGCCCCGTGAAAGGTGCCACCCACATCCAACTGGGTCTAGGTTCTGCCCACAACCAAGACATGATAAGCCAAATGTCCCACATATGCACCTTAATGGAGGAGTAGCTCAAGCCTTGTTGTAATAAGAGAGAAGATACTGTAATGCTGAGTTCACTGGACAAGTAAGGGGATCCAGATGATGCAACGAATCCCAGAGGCAAAAACGCTTCCACTTCATAGCGTAAGTGGAATGAGTAGAAGGCTTTCTTGCCGAAACGAGGACGTCTGCCATCTCTTGGGAGACCCCATACCTTGTTTTAACTACGTCTGCAGGAGCCTTGCATAAAGGTGCAGGGACTTGAGATCTGGAAGCACCAGCTTGCCCTGATCCTTTGACAGTAACTGCGAAGTGTACTGGCAGCGGGATCAAGGTTCCGACAACAGCTGCTGAAGTAGTGGGAACCAAATTTGTCATGGCCACAGCTGGGTGGTTAGGATCATCCAAGCCCCCTCAGCCTGTACCTTCAACAGAATCCTCCGAATTAGAGGGAAGGGAGGGAAGGCGTAAAGGAACCTCCCTGTCCAACAAAGGGACAACGCATCTGGCCAAAAAGCACCAGGCGCAGGCTCCTGGAGCAGAAACTTGGCAATTTGGCATTGCGGAGATTTCAAAGGAGGTCCAGCTCTGAAGACTCTAAGTGTCAAGAGCTGGTCCGCTATCGACTGGAAGGAAGCTTCCACTCATGCACCTTGGAGCAAGACTGGCTTAGGCCATCTGCCAAGGCGCTTTGGATGCCTGGAACATGCACTCACGGTCAGAGAGAGTTGATGTTCCAGCGCCCAGAACCAGACTATCTTCGCCTCCCCTGCACAAGGGTAGGAGTGTGTTCCCTTGCTTGTTGATATAGAAGACAACAGCCGTGTTGTCTGACTGAACGAGGAGAGAGCCTGGCACTAGGTCCTCTTAGAAAGCCCGAAGGGCGCTGAGGACCGTTCGCACTTCCCGAACAGTGATGTGGAGGTCGAGCTCCTATGGGGACCAAACACCCTGAGTCTGATTGTCCCCTATATGAGCCCCCCAGCCAATGTCGGAGGCGTCTGTCATCAATGTTCGACTCGGCGGCTCCTGTCAAAAAAAGACCCCTGACTCCGAATTGAGGGGATCTAACCACCAAAGAAGGGTCCTTCTGACTGGCCCGGAGATCCTGACCATATGGTCGAGACCATCAGACTTTGGTCCCACTGCACTCTGAGCATCCTACTGGGACTCTCATCGTAGGGCGAGCCAAGGGAGTTACAGGGATGGCCCACCATGCGCCAGTAGCCTGAGGAAGGTCCTGGCTTGGACCTGTGGGGTTATGAGGACCATTTGAGCCACTTCTCGCAGGCAATCTCCCCTTTCCTGTGGGAGGAAGGCCATGCTCTGGACTGTATCCAGGACCGCACCTATAAAGACAAGTCTTTGGCTGGGCTCTGGGATGACTTTGAAAGATTCAGGGTGACCCCCAACTCTCAGAATAGTGTATAGGTGTCCCCCAGAGTTTGAATGAGGCTCATTTTTGACAAGACCGCCAAGAGCCAATCGTCCAGGTAAGGGAAGACATAATGCCCCTTGCGCCTTAGAGCCGCAGCTACCACTGCTAGGCACTTGGTAAATACTCAAAGAGCTGAGGAGAGGCCGAACGGCAGAACCCGGACTGATAGTGTCCCCCTTGGAAGTGGAACCTCAAGTACTTCCTGCAAGGGGGAAAGACCCCAATATGCATGTATGCATCTTGCTTGTCCAGGGAACAGAGCCAGTCTCCCTGGTGTAGCAGAGGAATGAGATCTGGAAGGGTCACCATCCTGAACCTTCGGTAGTCTATATAGTTGTTTAAGGAATTGAGGTCCAGGATGGGCCGAAGATCCTGAGCTTTCTTTGGAACCAGAAAGAAGTGGAAGTAAAACCCTTTTCCCCGCTGCTGCAGGGGGACTGGCTCTATCGCCTTTTTTTCGCAAGAGGGCCTGAATCTCTCCTTCTATAAGAGGTATATGAGAAGGAGGATACCTTGAGGACCTTGGTGGTGTCTCTGGGGGAATCTGAGTGAACTCCAGTGTATGTCCCCTCCTTATGATATCTAGAACCCAAAGGTACGAAGTGATTTCCATCCCTCCAGGTGGAGGGAGAAGCAATCCCCTACTGCCTCCCCTTGTACCTCATCCAGAGGAGGGGGGGGCAATAGGGAGTCACTTGGCAGAGCCAGGAGTTGGCAGAGAGGCTTGAGAGGACTCTGGGCCTCGAGAAGGAGCAGCTCCAGGCTGCTGGTTCCGGCCTTCCTCTTAAAGCTGCCTCTCTCTTGCCATCTGGTTGCCACGGGCATGCTGGCCTGGGGTCTTCAGAAATGGCCATTTACGGATCACTTCGATCCCCTTATACATCTGTCGGACGGACCAGATTGATTTGCCCGACTCCTGGAGACGAGAGATGAGGCTCTCTGTCTCCAACCCAAACAGTACGGAACCATGGAAGGGAAGAAAAAATTACTCACCTTAGTAATGTTGTTTCTTCTAATGGAGTCTTGCTGTATTCTGACTATTGCAGTGATTGCCAACCTTTGAACTGCCCCGGAGAACAAAGAGTTAACTTTCCATGCAGGGCATGGAACGCTGAGCTCGAGCTCAGCTGAAGCCTCTGTCTGCTGTGGTTTAAACTCCAACCGCCAGATATTTACGGCAATACTCACTAGAAGTTCTGTGTGGAAACTGTAAGACTCACATTAGCCAACTGGCAACTAAATTTATTAAAAAAGGGTTGTTTTTGGTTTCAAAGCAAAGACTCAAGTCAGGAAACCCAAAAAACAAAACACAACACACACACACAAAATAAAGGAGGGTGAGAAAGGGGCACCACTAGGGTGCCAACACTGCTCCTGCCCACCCACATCCCAAAAACCAGGTTCTGAGAGGGTAGGCGGTGGGAGGTCAGAATACAGCAAGACTCCATTAGCAGAAACAACATTACTAAGGCGAGTAATTTTTTTCTTCAAACAACATGAAGTCTTGCTGTATTCTGACTATTGCAGACTACCAAGCAGTACCTCCATGGAGGAGGGACAGAACCTACTTTGGGAATAGGCTCTAAGTACTGCTGTGCCAAACGAAGCATCACTCCTAGCCTGGATAACCAGAGAGTAATGCTTGGTGAATGTATGGACTGTTTTCCAGGTGGCTGCTTGACAAATTTCTAAGATAGGAATATCCCTGGCAGGAGCCATGGAAGCAGCTGTACCTCTAGTAGAGTGAGCCCTCAGGCCTGAAGGTGGGGTTCTACCCAGTTTTTCATAGCAGAATTGTATACAAGATACAATCCACCTGGCAATAGATCTTTTAGTGGCAGGTTTGCCCTTACCGACCTCTCCATAAGTGAGGAATAACTGGAGAGACTCAAACCTGTGACCCTTGGTGCGCTCTATGTAGTAGCTAAGGGCCCTTTTTACATCCAGGCTGTGCAACCTCTTCTCTCCAGAGGAGGAATGGTCAGTGAAGAAAACAGGGAGAGACATAGACTGATTAAGGTGGAAATCTGAAACCACCTTAGGCAAAAACTTCCTGTTAGTTCTTAGGATCACTTTATCTCTATGGAAAGAGATGAAATCAGGCTCCACTGACAGGGCTTGCAATCCACTGATGCGCCTGGCAGAGGTAATGGCTACCAAAAACAGTTTTCCAAGTCAAGTGCTTAAACCTGCAGAGGACAAAGGCTCAAAGGGTGGTTGCATAAGCTGAGCAATGCAAACATTAAGGTCCCAAGCAGGAGCAGGGTCCCTAAAGGGGGATTGGTGTGCAGCAATCCTTGAAGAACTTACAAAACACAGGATGGGCTGACAGAGGAGAGGGCTTGCCTACTGACAAGAAGGCAGAAACAGCTGCTAGATGCACTTTAAGTGTAGCTGGTCTAAGTCCCAAGCCATTAAGATGAACCATATAGTCCAGGACTGTAGGCAACCCAGCAGAGTCTGGAGAAATATGCTTATTAGAGCACCAAATAGTGAACCTTTTCCATTTGTAGTTGTAAGTCTTTCTGGTGGAAGGCTTTTGAGAAGCCTTAAGGATATCCAGAACCCCCTGAGAGAGGTGCAGATCAGCAAACTCTAACTCTTCAAGAGCCATGCCTTGAGATTGAGAGATTTGAGGTTCGGATACCAAATCCTTCCCTGAGAGAATGTCAACAGGTTGTAATTCCTGGGAAGAGACAGGGGAAGGTGGACTGTTAAGGATAGCAACAGTGGGTACCAGGGCTGTCTGGCCCAGTCTGGAGCAACCAGAATCACTTTGCATGGTTGAGACCTGATCTTGACTAGCACTTTGAACAGGAGAGGGAAGGGGGGAAAAGCATAGAGGAACTTCCCTTCCCAATTCAGAATCAGAGCATCCAGGGGGACTGAGCCCAAGACTGGGGGTCTGCAACAAAAAAGAGGAAGTTGGTGATTGTCTGGGGCTGCAAAAAGATCTATCTGTGGAGTGCCCCATCTGGAGAAAATCACTTCCAAAACTAGGGGATCTAGGGTCCATTCGTGATGGCCCTGAGATATCCTGCTGAGAGCATCTGCTAGGACATTGTCCTTCCCTGGTAGGTGAACTGCAATCAGAGAGGTTTGCAGGGAATAGGCCAGAGACCACAACTTCATTGCTTCTGTGCACAAGACCGTAGACCGAGTGCCTCCTTGCTTGTTGATATACCACATTGTGGTGGTATTTTCTGTTCTGATCTGGACCACCTTGTTCTGTACAGATTTGGAAAAAGCTTGCAGTGCCAGAAACACTGCTCTGAGTTCCAAGAGACTGATGTGAAGCACAGACTCTTGAGGTGACCACAGCCCTTGGGTGGTAAGATCCCCCAAGTGGGCTCCCCAGCCCAGCAGGGAGGCATCTGTGATGAGTATTACTGAATGAGACTGAGTGATAAAAGGAACTCCCTGTCTTAAATTGTCCTGATCCCACAACCATTACAAAGCCTAGATCAGTGTTTGAGTCACTGGGACTAGTTTGGTAAGGGAATCCTTTCTTTGGGACCAGAAGGCTCTTAAGTGGAACTGAATGTCCCTCATCTGAAATCTTGCCCCGTGGACCACTGTTGTAGGGGCTGCCATGTGGCCCAGGAGCTGCAAGAAGTGCCTTGCTGGTCGAGACACCGGAAGGGTGAATGAAGAGGCCAGTTCTATAAGGGTCCTTGCCCTGTCCAGGGGAAGGAAGGCTTTTGCTTTTAGTGTATCCAGCTCTGCCCCTATGAAGGTGAGGAGCTGTACTGGCTCGAGAACTGACTTTGGAAGGTTGAGGAGAACCTAAGGAAGTGAGCACTTGCTGAGTTATTTGAAGATGTGACTTGACTTGGTCTGGAGACTGGCCCACTATGAGCCAGTCGTCCAAGTATGGAAAGATGGAGATCTTTTTCTCCTTAGGAAAGCAACCACTACTGCCAGGCACTTGTGAACACCCTTGGGGCTGATGTTAGTCAAAGGGCATTGCTCTGAATTGATAGTGGCCTGAGGGCAACTTGAACCTGAGGTACTTTCTGTGGGAGCACCTGATGGGAATGTGAAAATAGGCATCTTTGAGGTCCAGGGAGGCTAGCCAGTCCCCTGGCCTTAGAGAGGGCAGAATTATTCCCAGAGTCACCATTCTGAATTTTGGTTTTAAAAGGTGCTTGTTCAGATATCTTATATCCAGGATGGGCCACCATTCTCCTGTCTTTGGGGGTTAGAAGTACCTGGAGTACAATCCTTTGCCCTGTGTAGGGTAGGAACCTTTCTATGGCTCTGAGAGCCAGGAGGAAGAAACCTCTGCCTCTAGGGCAAGGGTCTCTGATGGATTTGCAGGTGGAAAGGATCTGGTTCTCATCTGGGAAACTTTCTGAAGCTGAGAACCAGTCCTGACTACTACTTCAGGACCCACTTGTCTGATGTTAAAGACTTCCAGTCCTGGACAAAGTAAGCGTCTGCCCCCTATAGGTATTGAGAATCGCCCGGCAGACCCATCAGGGTGTCTGCTTGGCAGGGGTTTTAGGCTGAGGGTGGAAGCAGGCCTCATTCCCCGCCTGCCTCTCCCTCTGAAGAACCCCCTCTGAGCATAAGCAGAAGAGAAGGCCTGGGCTTGGTAAAAGGGCCTTTGAAAGGGCCTGCCCCTGCCCCTGGAATGCTGTCTCTGAGGAGTGGCTTGCCTTTCTTTGGCCTGAGCACTCCTGTAGGCGGTCCTGTACTCGTCCATCTTCTTCATGTAGTTCTCTGTCTGCTCCCCAAACAGAGAATTACCAATGACAGGGAAATCCATGGCCATAGCCTGGGTATCCTGTGATAGGCTAGTACATCTGAGCCAAGCCATCCTCCGAAGGGCCATAGATGTAGCCATGACTCTAGATGAAACATCACTGGAGTCCACAGCAGCATGAAATTGCACCTTGGATGCCTCAATCCCATCCGCAGCCACCTGCTCCAGCTCCTTGGCAAGCTGGTCAGGGGCCTGTTTAGCCAGAGCCAGCACTGTGTCCCACCTGGACTTCTGGTATCTAGCTGTGTAGGCCATATAGTTAGCCTGCCTAAGTCCCAAAAGATGCTGCCAGGTACTGCTTCTTTGCCATGGCATCAATCCTCCTGGAGTCCTTATCTGGGGGTGAAGCCAGGGAATATTTGCCTTATCACAGGCAGCAGCCTGCACTACTCCAACATGGCTGCATTGCTGGGAAAGGAACTCCGTGTCCGAGCCTGAAAGGGTATACCTCTTGTCCATTCTTCTGTCCACAGGAGGTATGGAATTAGGAGTTTTAAAATTTTAAATGTCTGTTTCCCAAAAGATTTATGGAGGGGAATAGACAATCTCCTGGACTCTGGGATGTCCATCATCTCAACAAAATCAGGCTCCTCCTGACCCTCTACTGCTTCTTCCATTGGAAGCTGGAGGGTTTCAGCCACTTTCTTGTAAAACATAAAGTGGGAAAGGGACTCAGAAAGCCTAGGAGGAGAAACACCTGAAGGTCTGTCTGGGGAGATGTCCGGGTCAATAGGCACATCCAGACTTTCATAATCACCATCAACATCATTATCCTCATACTCTCCCTCCTCCTCCTCCGGTTCATAAAATTTCTAAAGTACAATCCGGAACCAGGGAACCGACCGAACCGAGCCCCTGACAGATGGTGCCGGTTCAGCCGGAACCGAAGTTAGCAATTGAACTATCCTTATCGCTTTGGCTATTTCATCAGCGGTCGGAGAAAGAACTTGTGGATCCGAACCGGATGATTTTTCCTTTTCTTTTAACCAGAACCGACTCTCAGAATCGGTTCTCCTTGCCCAAGAAGTTTCACCCTGGTCAGAGGGCACTCTGAACCGAACCGGGCTGGCCATCCGGTCAGCGGATCGCCTCGCCCTTTCCTCAGTCTACCTACTCTCTTATCCAGGGTAGCTTTGGGAAAACTTTCACAAATTTGGCAGTCTGAATCGAGGTGGTCAAACCCCAGACAATAAACACAGGTGGTGTGGAGATCAGCCTTAGCAAAGGCTTCCCCACACACACTACAGTGTTGAAACCCAGTGGGCCCGCTTTTGTTCTTGGGTTTCTCAGACATGGCCAATCCTATCCACAACTTACCCTTTTTTCGGCAATCCGCCAGGCAAGACACCACTATCGGTTCCTGACCGTGTTACGGGTCTTGGAAAAAAACATAATTAAATCTGTTTTTTTTAGAACCGATATGGACCGGTTACCACACTCTAATAAATTCAGAAGTTTTTTGAAACCAAACTGATCGGTTCAGACCGAACCGATCCAATGTTCTAATTTCCACACAGAAACTAAATGCAAAACCTATCTAGTACTCACAGTACCACAGACAGAGACTTAAACCGACAGGTTCAATAGCAGAAATTCGGTAGAAACCGAGTGAAAAAACGACACTTTAACCGACTTTTTTGAACTGAGCGAAGGAGAACTCTCCGGAGCGACTGTTCAGTGAGGCGGAGTAAAGAATCTGACGGTTGGAGTTTAAACAACAGCAGACAGTGGCTTCAACCGAGCTTGAGCTCAGCGTTCCATGCCCTGCATGGAAAGTTAACTCTTTGTTCTCCGGGGCAGTTCAAAGGTTGGCAATCACTGCAATAGTCAGAACGCAGCAAGACTTCATGTTGTTTGAAGGTCCCTGATTCCGGTCTGCAGATTCTGGGAAAGCCCTTCAACTCGTAGCCAGGCGTGGCACCTTAGGCAGACACCTGACGCTGATGCCCTGCAGTGTTGTACGAGGCATGCAAAACATGGGTGCCTATGTCCAAGCCAGATTTCAGAATGTCCAGGAACTCCGTTTTTTGGACGGAGTCTAGCAAGGCATTAGCTACCTCTTGTCCCTTCTCCCATAAGGCATTCTGGTACTGGACCATATGCGTTAGGAAGTTCAGGGAACGTATGGAGCAGGTGGATGCAGAGCATACCTTCTTGCCCACCTGGTCCAAATAACGGGACTCCTGATTGGGAAGCTGGGAACTAAGGTGCTTGGGCTGTCAAGACTTATCATGAGCAGCCACTATGACCATCGAGTCAGCCTGAGGGTGCTCCGCCAAATAGAGCTCCTCCCTCGGCGCTCTATACAGCCTCTCCGATTTTTGGGGAACTGCCGGGACTATGGCTGGGTGTTTCCAATTGATCACTGTCAGGTCTTGGAATGTATCCACCAAAGGAGGCACTACCAATGGTTTAGGCTCCTTTTGCCTCAGGTATCTGGCCAGTCTCCGGCGTTCTGGATCCAGGTCCTCCGTCTCCCATTCGTTGGAGGCCCGGATGTGCCTCTTGACATCCATAAAGGCTGGATCGTCAGGGGGCGAATAGGATGCCTCTTTGTCAGCAAGAGAACCCCCAACTCCTGAGAGGAACTGGTCCAAAGAGGACAAAGATGAAGTGGACTGGCTCCTACTGGGAAGAGGGGAGCCCAAACCATGCCTGTAGGGGCTACCCTACCTAGAATGTCGGGCACTTTCCGACTAACATCAGCCATGGGACCAATGACAGAGCGGAGACTGGCACCTGTCAGGGGACCGCATCTGCTAAAAGCATCCTCGCCTCGTGATAGATCTTTGATGGCTGCGGGACTTGGGCGGGACCGCGTCGGCTAGAGGACCTGAGTGGCGCCGGCGACAGTCTTCAGACCAAGACCGGGCTCAAACCACCAAGGGGGAGCAGAATTTTGGAAGTTTACGCTGCTCGCTAGGGGTTTTGGACTACACAGGAAGAGCCCCGGTATCCTGGATGTCCGGCCAGTCGGGTAACCGTGTTGGCTCCAGCTTCCGGGCAGCCTCGTCCTTTTTGACTTGGTTCCACCAGAAGGAAAAGAGCTCCTGCAGCTCCTCCTTATTAAAAATCGAAGCTGCCATCCCCTTCAGGGGAATCGGTGAAGCCGGAAGGTCCAGCAGGGCCTTGGGGGAAGATTCCGAGGAAAAGCCCTCTAGAGTAGAGGACCTCAGGGCTGGTGACGGATCGTGACCTGTGCGGGTTCACCCTGAGGCAAGTCGACCTTAGACACTGTGAACAGCATCATGGCTGGTGTCTTGGCCAAGGTCGGCTCTGACTTCGCCGACTTGGAAGGGCGGGACCCAGAAGGGGTCTTAGCCGGAGGGTCCTGATCCTTGCTCAATGGCTTACCCAACCAGGGTAAAGCCGTGACTGAGACCTTTTTCAGCGGGACCGAAGCATGCGCCAAAGTGGAGGCCTTAGTTGTGTCCGCTGAGGTGACAGAGGTACACAGCAGCGTAGCCTTCACCTTGGCTGGTTTGTCCTAAGTAGCCCCCGCCAGGGCCAGCGTCAGTGTCTTGGCAGGGGCGTCGGATCTCACCTTTTCTCCATGTTTCCAGTGTCTCGAACAGTCAGAACTGCCCAAGCCTGAAGACAAAGCCTTGTTGTGGGAAGAATGCAACCTGGACCGCTGGTGGGACCAGCTATGGTCCTTCTCGCGGGACTTGTAGGATTTGTCCCAGTGCTTGGCCTTTTCCCCAGGAGAGCTTTTCATGACGTCCATCTTTTTCTCTAAAAGGTGGGCTTTTAAGGCCTTCAGGCACCTGATCCGAGTCTTGCTGGTGAAGTCCTTGCACATCTTGCAGGCTTGGAGGTCGTGGTCTGGGCCCAGATAGAAGATGCAGGCCTCGTGGCCGTCCTTCAATGGGATCTGGCGGCCACAGGCACACTTGGTCTTCTTGGGGTCGATGGACGAGACTGACGACAGAGATGACATGCGATGACAAAGTCTGAGAAAAAGGGAGAATCCGACGAAGGAGTAAGGTTCTTCAGAGAAAAACAATGAAAAATCACCAAATTTCACTGAAACTGCTGAAGAACACGCTAAGACTTTCCCAATGAGTGCAGGTCTGCGGTGGGAAAAGAACTGAGATGGAGCTGGGGACCGCCCCCTTTTATGGCATGACCGACGCTGAGCCGGAGCCGACATCGGCTGGCGAGCCCTGCTGGGTATTACTAGCTAAGTTTTTTCCAGTAGGTCCTAAGGCCTGCGGCATTAGTCCTAATGGTAGTAGCCTGCTGCAAGAGCTCCCCCTTGAAGTAAGATCCCTCATTTCCATGGATGTGAATATGGTGCACTTGTCCACACTGTGGCAGACTCCTAGCAATTCTCAGGGAAGAAGGGCAGCACCCCTACTTGAAACAGGGATTGGAGAACTGAGGCCCCAAAAGCCAGCATCCCTGCATGATTCAAGGCCAGTGTAGTAGTGGGAAATGAAGGTGTGGTGGCTTCCAGCTAGCAGCCCTGCAGATTTCCTGGATAGGGACTTCCCTGGAAGCAGCCACCAAGGTAGCGGTATGTTGGTGGAATGAGCCCCAAGTCCTACAGGGGGCTCCCTACCAGCCAACCTATAGCAGAGGTCAATGCAGGATATAATCCACCTGTCAACTGTCTGCTTAGCTGCCGGCCTATCAGATACGGCTTCAGCTTAGGTGATAAAGAGCTGGTGAACCTCTCCCTGAACTCCAGCCGTGCGCTCTATATAATAAGCAAGTGTTCGCCTCAGGTCCAATATATGGAGCCTAAGCCCAGCCTCCGAGGTTGGACTGGTGAAGTACAACAGAAGGTCAATTACCTGTTTAAAGTGAAACTCTGAAACAACCTTTGGAAGGAACTTCGGGTTGGGACAGAGGACAACCTTGTCCCTGTGGAACACCAAATACAGAGACTCCACCAAAAGGGCCTGGAGCTCACTGATCATTCTGGCAGAGGTGATAGCTACCAAGAAGGCAGTCTTCCACAACATGTAAGAGAGAACAGACCTGTGCATTGGTTTGAATGGCTTGTCCATGAGCACTGCCAGCACTGACAGAAAGTCCCAAGATGGTGGTGGCTCATGCACTGGAGGGGTCAGGTGGTCAAGGTCTTTAAAGAAGCACCCAACCACCTTTCTCCTGCCACCACCATCTGCATACCAGCCTTCACCTGGTATGCAGAGATGACTGCCAAGTGCACCGTGAAGGTTGTTAACCTCAGGCCTGACTGGGCGAGAGGTTGTCCAAAATGCTATTTATTTTTTATTTATTTCTTAGATTGAAAATACCTTTGAGCCAACAGCTCTTTTACAGAGGTTCCATGCCAGGCAGAGACAGACACAGTTACAATCAGAACACATAGGTACAAACATGTAAATGTGAACAGTGCTTAAAAGACAAAATAAAGTGCCAGTTAGGTAGAGTATCAAAGTAGCATTACAGCCTAGTGGAGGTTATGTCACGATAGAGGGAGAGGTGAAAAGGGGTGGGGGTATGGGAAGGACTAACGACAGGAAGGCTAAGATAACTGGGGGAGGGAAGAAAGGAGAGTTGGGAGGAAGAGTATAGAGACGGTGGGGGTGGGGGGCAGGTTTACTTTGGTGCTAGGGGTGTAGCATAGTCCAGCAATCACACCTCCATAGAGTAGCGAGGTGCTGTCGGAGTTTGCTCTTAAAGGGATCAATCTTGGACTTGTCATGGAGTGATGGTGGGAGGTCTTTTAGCCAGCTTGGGGCTCTGTATCTGAATGAGCGCTATGCCAGGGAGGTGCGTCAGAAAGGGACTTGAAAGTCCAGGTTAGACATTCCACAGGTGTGGTGAGGGTTAGTTACCTGGTTGAGAAGACTGAGGAAGGCAGGAGGCTTTAGACCAAGACGTGTTTTTTTTTTTTGCTCCTCCTCGGCTCCTGGCCGGACTCTCTTTCGGACCGCCTATGCCCCACGCTGCCACCCTGCCCTGACGCAGCCACCGCCACCCCATATCGCAGCCCGGCGTAACCCTTCACCGGAAGGGTCCCCCTCCTCAGAGGGAGAAGGTGCCGGTGGGGCAGGCCAGCGCACTCTTTCTTGCCCCAGGTGCTGCTGAGGTGGTCTTTGGACTGCCTAGGGTCCTGTGGCAGCAGGAGCCGGCGACCATCATCTGGTCGACTACAGAGCTCTTTTTCCTTTTTTCTCCCTGAGGGCATGGTGTGCCACTAACGTCAAGGCATATGCCGATATTCACCATGCCCCTTTAGTCAGCAGAACCCAGTGCACTGCCATACCCCTGGCCTCCGCCAGGAGTCAGCAAGTGCCGGATTGCCTTCCCACCCTCCCCCCGAGAGAAGGCAAGCAGTCATCAGACACTCAAGCCTTCTCTCCCCGGCCGGCCCTCCAGCGTCCCGGGTCCACTCCCGAACCTTGGTCACCAGTGTCGCAAGCGGAAATCCAACCGTTGCACCGACGGGCAGGCTGACAGAATTCTTTTTAGCCAACAGATTGGTCTGGTACTTTATATGGCCTTTAAGGTTTAGCCAGTTAGACTGAGCATACAACTCACAAGTATGAGTGAGTCTGTGTGCACCAGTAGCTGGTCTGCAATTTTTATTAAGGGCTAGACCGATTCTTTTCAGTGTGGTATCAGAGGCAGCATCAAAAAAATGAACCCGTAGTCAATTAAGGAGAACACTGAACTGGATATTGCTATGTGGAGGGTGTCAGGGGTGAGACAGATCCTATGCCTATATAAGAGCCCAATCCTGGTGTTTACTGCCTTTGCTAAGTGGTTCACATGGGTGGCAAATGACATGAAGGTATCTAGAGTTATAGCCAGGTATTTGAACTGCTGGACCTGTTCAAGAGTGCGTTTAGATTGCTGAGGATGTTTAGCTGGTGTAGTTTGTTCCTATTGTGGAGGCTAGCGAAAACCACAGATTTTTTTTTTTTTTTTTTTTAATTGAGAAGGAGTTTGTGGTCAGAGAACCAATCCTCGACAGCAGAGTTGACCTGCAGTTGTTGTTCGAGGGGGAGAGGGTTAGGGTGACTTGATAAAATGACGGCATCATCCGCGTATAGAAGTAGGTTAGTGGAACAGGCCTGAGGCAGGGTGTTGAGGACATAGGATCGATCCTTGTGGGACCCCAGATTGCACATGGTGGCTGTCGGAAAGCACATTGCTTATTTTGACTTGCTGGGTTCGGCCACCAAGGTAGCTCTCAAACCAGCCTGTAACATCAGCCAAGAGTCCCAGGTCATGGAGTGAGTCGAGTAATAGGGTATGATGACTGACTGTGTCAAATGCCTTTGTGAGGTTGCTATAAACCGCCCCACTAGGTGACTCTGGTCCAGAGCGTGTGTATAAAGCCAGTGTATTCAAGTAGTGCAGTGAGATGCTATGCGCCTTTCCTAAATCTATGCTGCTGCGAGCACTGGAGTTGTTATTTTCGTGGTGTTCTGTAAGCTGAACCGAGACTATGCATTCTAATGCTTTTGAGAGGGGAGGAAGAATGGAGATGGGGCTATAGTTCGAGGGCCGAGTTCAGTCACCACTCTTATGGACTGGTGTAACCACAGCAGCTTTCCATAGCGCTGGGAACTGTCCAAGGCAGAGTGATAGACTTGGTAGTTTAGAGAGGGATAGTAGGATGGCATTAAGGGTTAGGTGAAGGAGCTACAATTAGACAAAGTCCAGAAAGTCAGCAAAACTCCTAAATAGGTATTTAATCAAAAGTCCTTTATTATCACAATCATTATTTCAGGCTTCTGACCAGGACTTTTCAACCCCACTTCACCCATGTATGGGCTTCTTCAGGGAGATCATGGTCTTCTTGAGCAGTTCCTTTATGTTGTTTCAAGATATTGCTACTCAAATTCCTCAGTTTGTGCTAGTATACATACTTAGTAAAGCAATTTTAAACCTGTTTCTTTGGCCAACCAGACTTCAGTAGGTGCTCCAGCATTTCCTGCTGACATCCCTGGCATTTAGCAAATACCTGTTTAGGAGTTCAGCTGACTTTTGGACTTTGTCTGAATACTCAAGCCTTGGTAAGCCCCCCAAGCAAAGTTGACTGTACCATGAGTTTGCTGCAAAGTACCCAGGAGACCACTCTCTTCTGTGAGTCCAGAATGCTAGCTAAGGGGCAGGACAGGGGGCCTAGCTCCCTGCCCTGGTACCAAACAGAAAAGCACTTCCATCTGAAGGCATAGCACTGGCGGGTCAACTCTTTCTGGGAGGTTTCCATGACCTGGAGAACCTCCCTGGAGAGACCTAAAGCCTGGAACTCTAGCCGTTCAGGAACCAGGCTGTGGTTCAGGGACTGAAGGTCCAGTACAAGACCTTCCCCTTGTGAAAGGAAAGCAGATCCCGGCATAGAGACAAGTGCCACGGAGGCCTGCTGCCTAGGCTGAGGAGATCTGAGTATTAGAACTGGCATGGCCAGTCTGTTGCTACCAGAATTATCCACACCATGTCCCACCGCACCTTGACCAGCACTGTGTGTATCAGGGGAAAGGGGAGGGAAGGCATAAAGTAGGCTTGGGGTCCAGGGCCTCATGAAGGCATCCCTCAACAGTGTCCTGTACTGCAGGGGGCCGGCACAGAACAGACTCAAGTTTGCCTTCTCCAAAGAGGCAAACAGATCGACCAGGAGACTGCCATACTGGGGGAACAGGTGGTCCACCACCTCCTAATGCAGAGACCACTCGTGAGATGCCTCGCCCACTCTACTGAGGGCATCTGCAGGCTGGCTGGAGGCTCCGATTACATGAATTGCTAGAACATCTGCACCCAAGCTACGCACGAGGGTCCAGATGTGGAGAGCCTCCTAACACAACCAGAGGGAATGCATTCTGCCCTACCTATTGAGGTAGTATATGGTCGTGGTATTGTCCGTCTGGACCTGCACAACCTGACCCCAGACAAATGGAGCAAATGCCATCAAAGCAAAGCGCACTGCACGTAGCTCCAGCAGACTGATGTGATAACAGGACTCCCTGGGGGTCCAGAGCCCTTGAACACTGTGGTCCCCCAGGTGCACTCCCCATCTCACCAGAGATGCATCAGTCAGCAGAGCATGTAGCTGCCTATGGACAAATGGGACTCCTTCCTCGAGATGTTCTGGGATGACCCACCACTGTAAGGCATCACACATCAGCTGCCCAGGCAACCTAGGTGCTGAGACTACCGCGGCGGCCAGCTCCTACTGTAGGTGGTGCATCCGCCAGCAGGCCCACCGGACCATGCTGGTGCAGGATGCCGTGTACTCCAGCTGCCGCAGAAAGTCCCAAGTAGGGTGCGAGAGCCCAACCTGAAATGACTGGGCAAAGGAGGAAAGATCCACTGCCCAGTCCGTTAGAAACATAGACTTTGACGGCAGATAAGGACCACTTGGCCCACCCAGTCTGCCCATTTCCCTACCTACTGGATAAGCTGCAGATTCTAGTTAACCAACAGCCTACTTCCTGCCACCCCCCACTACAACTGCCTTGTGCCTGTCCCATGCATGTTCGAATTCCCCCACTGTTTTAGCCCCAACAACCTCCCCAGGAAGGCAGTCCACGCATCCACCACTCTCTCTGAAAAATGATTTCCCACATTACCCCTGAGCCGTCCCTCTATCTTTAAATTGTGTCCTCTTGTTCTTACACATCTCTTTTCTGGAAAGATGCTACCCTCCTGACTTTGTGATTCCTTGAGGTACTTGAACGTTTCTATCATGTCCCCCTGCCCTCCTTTCATCAAGGTATACATATTAAGCTCTCTCAGTCTCTCTTCATATGATTTCTGATGCAGACCCGCACCATTTTAGTCACCCTCCTCTGGACTGCTTCCATCCTGTCTATGTCCTTGCGTAGATCAGGTCTCCAAAACTGCACACAGTACTCCAGATGGGGTCTACCAACTGTCTGTACAAAGGGATAACCACTTCCTTTTTCTACTTGTGATGCCCCTTCCTATGCATCCCAGTATCCCCTGGCTCTCCTCACTGACTTCTCACATTGCTTACCCACCTTTAGATCATCTGATATGACTACCCCAAGTCCTGCTCCATTTTGTTGTTGTTAGTACCTCCTGCTATTGTGTACTCTTCTCCTGGGTTTTTGTTTCCAGGTGCATTACTTTGCACTTCTTTGCATTGAATCTAAGTTGCCATATATCTGACCATTACTCCAACCTTACAAGTCCCTTCTCATCCTTTCTACCCCCCCCCTTGTGTATCAACTCTGTTACAGATCTTTGTATCATCTGCAAAGAGATACCTTTCCTCCAGACCCTCTGCAATGTCACCTATTAAAGATGTTAAAGAGGACTGGACGCAGTACTAAGCCCTGAGGTACTCCACTAGTGACCCCCCTTCTTCGGAATGTGTGCCACTCACTAGTACCTTCTGTGTCCTGTTGTGCAGCCAGTTTGCAACCCAGGCTACCACCCTGGGACCCACTCCCAAGCTGGCTAACTTGATTATTAATTTTTTGTGCGGGACTGTGTCAAATGCCTTGCTAAAGTCTAGGCAGGCCATATCCACAGCCCCTCCCTAGTCTATTACTTTGGTCACCCAGTCAAAGAAATCTATTAGATTCGTCTGACATGACCTTCCTGCTGTAAATTCAAGCTGCTTTGGGTCCTCTGCCCCGCTGGCCTCTAGGTACTCAACAATTCTTTCTTTCAGAAGTGATTCCATCATTTGCCCTACCACTGAGGTCAAACTTACAGATCTGTAGTTCCTGCTTCTGCCTTGCTCCCACTTTTGTGAAGGGAATCACATCTGCCCTCCTCCAGTCCTCAGGTACCACCCCATCCTCCCATGATTTGTTAAAAAGTGTGGTCAGTGGTGTCACTAGGTCCTCCCTTAGTTCTTTTAGGATTCTGGGGTGAATCCCATCAGGCCCCATTGCTTTGTCCACCTTGAGTTTAGGAGTTTTCAGGACTCTTTCTTCTGTAAATGGACTGGTGTCAACCCCTACCCAGAGTGCTTCTACTGTCTGGTTTAGGTAACTCCTCCTCATCTTCTTTCAGTAATACTGAGCAAAGTATTCATTCAGTATCTCTGCCTTTTCACTGTCTCCTCTGCCCACCTCCCCTCTCCCTTATTAATCTTCATTATTCCTCCCTTAACCTTTCTATGCTCCCTAATGTACCTATAAAAGGTTTTATCCCCCTTCTTAACTGACTTGGCTATTTTTTCCTCAGTTTGGGCTTTTGCTATTCTGACTGCCTTCCCCACTTCTTTCTGCTTTAATTGATACAGTTCCCTGTCATGCTCCTTCTGTGATGCCATATACTTTTTGAATGCAGCCTTTTTCTCCTTAACCTTCCCTGCCACCTCTTTTGAGAACCATAGTGTTTTTTTACTCCGCTATGTACTTGCAGACCATGCAGAAGGGAGTCGAGCTCTGCCCCGACAAAGTGGATGACCTGCAGGAGGTTGAGTTCCAACTTGGCCGGGTTGATCAGAAGACCCAAGGTCGAGCAAGTCTGGAGGGCAGGTCCCTGGAGCACGCCACTGCCTCTCGAGATGATTCAGCAATCAGCCAGTCACCCAGGTATGGCTAAACCGAACTCTCCATTGCCTCAGAAAGGCTGTCACCTTTGTGATGCACCGGTGAATTCCCTGGGGGCTGAGGAGGGCCAAAGGCATGACCCAGAACACGTAAGAACCCTTTTGGGTGGATCCAAAAGTACCACCAGTGGGACAGACTGGAATGTGGAAGAAGGCATCCTGGAGGTCCAGAGAGCAGAACTACATGCCCTGCTGCAGAGATGGTATTATCTGGTTCAGAGCGACCATCCAGAACTTGCGCCCTCAGGAACTGATTCAGATTGTGAAGATCCAGTAAAGGGAGTCAACCCCCGTCCACTTAGGGAGCAGAAAATACCTGGACACAAAGCCCTGGCCAGCTGCAGCATCTAACACTTACAGGCTACAGCTTCTCTTCCTTGAAGCTGAGCTATGTCCTCTCTGAGGCGGACCACATGTCCTGAGACACCATGGACTCCCATGGGGCATGGGCTCGGTAGGGCAGGAGAGATGCAAAGTCAAGAGACATTCCTCGGCCCACCACTTCTAGCACCCATTTGTCCAAAGTGATGGCAAACCAAGCGTGCCAGAAATGGCGATGTCGTCCCCCGCAGGAAACTGAGGCAGGGACGTGACAGGAGGGAGGCAGACACCCCGACCCGTCACTGAGCAGACTTGGAGGTGGCCCTGGCACTGGCCATTGGAGGGGCAGTGCTGCCCCGCCTTCCAGGTTTCTTGAAGCCCTGGCTGGTGAACCTGGACTTAGGTCGCCAGGCCTGGGATGGCCCCAGTTGGGGCTGCTGCGATCTGAACTGTGGAGACTGAAAAAAATGAAACTGAAAGGGCTCTTTCTTTTGCTTTGGTCCTTTAGGGTCCTTCTACAAGGTCATCACCAAATCTAGGGTGATATTGGACTTCTCAATCCTACTGAGGCATCAATCCAGCTCTGGACCAAACAGGTCAGTGCCCAAGAAGGGGACGTTGGCCCGTTTGTGCTAGGTATCCACCATAAAGGTGGAAATCTGCAGTCAAGCTCTACGTGTATAGTGACCACCGTCATCACAGACTTTAGGAGCTGCCGATATCCAAGGCCATTTGAAGCTGGTGCTTGGCAAGGAAGAGACCCTGCTCTCTGACCATCTTGACCGCCAACTGCATGTTCACAGGAAGGCAGGGAAGGACATGGTCCAGGACACCTAACCTATGAGGGCATGTCCAAAGCTGGCCATCATCAAGGCAGAACTAGCTGGACAGGAGACCCAGGGAGGAAAGAGCAAAGACCTTTTTCACTGCATCCAGCTTCTTAAGATTCCTTGTTGGTGGGCTTGTCCACATACCGGCGTTTTCCGTCTTACAAAGGCCTGATCCCACTACCAATCCTCGGCAGAGGGGTGGACCAAACCTGGAAGAGAACCAGTCAGAACTGTGTACTTATGGACCATGCCAGCCAATGGTGCAGTGTATGAAGCTGCCAAAGCTCCAACACAGGATTCAAATAGCCTACGCCAATGGGAAGGCAACCCCAGAGAAGTCATCCCGGTCGAAGATCTCCATAAGGGGGTATCTGGCCCACTTCTGGACTGGCTCCAGGGGAACTCCATTGATTCAGAGATCAGTTGGAACAAAGCTCTGAAGAAAAATGGACCATTCTTCGTACAGAGCTCTTCAGTTGACTTGCAGTCGAAGCCCAGTGTCCTAAAGGACTGTATGGAGGAACCTTCAGAGTCCAAAGACTCCTCGAATACCGCACTCAGCTGTTTCTCCCCACGAACTACCTTAGACTCGTCCAAGTGTGTGATATGGACAGACAACCAACTGGGAAGACCGGTAGCCACATGAGCAGCCTTGGTCAGAGCCACCTGTAAGGGCTGCTTGCCCGGAGGCTCCACCAGAATTGGTGGAGAAGCCGCTGTAGGCACAACCAGACTCAGCAGGCAGAAGTGACCGGAGGAGACCAGGAAAGCACTGGGACCTGCAGAAGTGGCCCACAATAGCAGAGGACCCACTGCTGTCACATCAGCTACTGGCAGCGCTGACGCAAATTGCAACAGAGCCCCTCTTCATACAAGAAGGAAGAGGAGTGTCGACGGCACTTCCTGGTCAATGGCCATGCGCAGGAACACAGAGACTCCCAAGATCGCGATCTCAACCGAGACAAGGACCTCGACTGACAACTACAGCATCAACTGTGAGGGGATGTGGGAGGAGGAGCCATGTACAAAACAAGGACCAGATCTGTCTGCTGAATCCCTGAAGGGGAGGATCTCTTGGGAGGAGGCAGACAGCTCGGCTGTCTTCTCCTACCCCTCTTGAAAGAGAGATGAAAGGACTGGAGTCCAAGAAATCGAGTCATCCTCGATCTCTTCCGACAATGGGTCGACCGGGTCACTAAATAATTCGACTGGCTGGTCAGCCTGTGTCATGGGCAACAAGCCCATCAGTTACCGTGGAGCTAGTGACCTGATCCTCGACCCGGGAAGGCTCAGTCGAGGCCAAAAGCTCGACAGTCATCAAACAGTCAAGGGAATCGCGGGAGTGGGAACAGCGTGTTCATTCCCAAACCCACAACCGATGCCAGGGTCTTTTAAATTATTTAGATTTATTACCCCAGGAAGGGCCCTTCCCATGAGTCTGCAAGGACTGGCACATTTCTCAAAAGGTGCCACTGAAAGAAGCCTCAATGCTGGTGCCAACTTTGCTTTGTGGGTATCCTCAGAGTGGACGGGGGGGTCCCATTTGTCCAGCCAACCGAGACAGAAGTGGGCATACCAATACTCGACTAAGAATAGCAACAGAATTTAGTAAAGCTCGTAGGCCTGACAGTCATGCTCTGCCTCAAGGCAGTAGATGCACGAGTCATGCGGGTCCATTCAAGGCACTTTTTGATTGCAGGCGATGCTCCTCTTGAACCCAGCATTGGACTGAGGTTCATCGTGCTCCATTTCAAGAAAGGCGTAAAAATAAACACACTGACAAACTGCTTGAAAATGGGAAGAAAACTTGGGCCTCCACCGCACACACGGAGTGGCGAAGAAAGAGGCCTGACTTTTCCAGCAGAAAGGAGGATCTGACATTAAGGGACAGAGCTGAGGAGGCTAACACCTGGGTGGGTGGGAGGAGCTTAGCTTGAAGATGTTCCGGCTAGATTTGAAGGGAAAGGAAGACTGCCACAGTGTGGATAAGTGCACCACATCTAGGTCCCTAGAATAATAAATTCTTACTGGTCCTGTGGAACAGTGGACTCATAAATAACTGCAGAAACTGGAATCTGAATTCCAGTAAAAAAATATGAATTTCTGTCTGTTCTGAATCTGAGATTATCTTGCAGTACACATAATATTTGATAAAACGTGTGCTCTCCTTACCAGTGTTGTTTAATTTTAGCTAAATGTCTGTGTACTTAAACTTTTTTTTTTTTTTTTAATTATCAGAGTTAATGTTTTGCAGGACCAATAAATCTTTCAAGAGACTGGTACTGGATTAGTTAATCAATAAGAAAACTCTTCACACTTGCCATCCAGAGGACCCGGGTTCATGCCTAGAGTATGGTAAGTCTGATGCCATCCGGTGAAGCGGGGTTCATGTGTCCATTGGATGTCTCCTGCCTTGGGGAGGGAGGGTAATTCCTTCTGTTGCATGACCGCTCCCTGGTGACCCAAGGGGAGGAGGGGGATGTCCTGTGGGAAGGAATACGTGGTCCCTCTGGGGTGGCCTCATGTCGGTACGTACCTACTCACTTGGCAAGTGATGCAGAGGCATCACATGCCCAGACTGGGCAGGCAGCGGAAGACTGGAGATAACATGGGGCTTACCCACCCTTCTGATGACCTCATAGGCACTCGCCGGGTCACCTCTCAGGACCACGCCCTGGGGTGGCATAAGGGGAGGGTTTGGCAGGGGAAGAAATACCCCCAGCAGCACTGGCAGATGAAGCCTCCCTGCCCCCACACCACAGCAGGGTCTCAACTTCTCCCACACCTCGCCAGCTCTTCCTCACAGGTCCCAACCTTCAAATGAAGAATCCTCCTACCAGCTTGGGGGAACTAGGAGGTCCCACCCACGGGGCATAAGCCATGGGATATGGTTGGGGTACCCAGGGAGGTTGTTGAACAAAGGCTGGTAGCAAGCTGGACCACCACAGGATTCCTGTGGCAGGCAGAAGGGCTTGGTAGGTGGAAAGGGGTCCCAGCTGGCAAGGTGAAAATGGGGGACAAAAAATGGAAATTATGTACTTACTGTAATTATGATCTTCCCAAATATCTTCACCATTCATTACGGATGGGTCCCTCACGGAAGTCAGGACCCTGCAAGGACAAAAAGAGCACTGCCCTCTTTAAAACTTTTGTGCTGGTGGAGCTAATGCTCTAGATGGCGCTGCCTTCTTGGCAATAGCTGGCTGACAGTAACCGGATCCTCCCAGCCCTCAGTTCTGTCCCGCCAGGAGAACAAGAAAAGTTGGTACAGCAGAGGGCCAGGGTGCCCGAATGATAAGGAAGGGTGGGAAATAAAATAAAGCCAAAAAAGAGAACTAGGGTTAGACTAGAGAGATAACTAAGATGGACAGGTAGAGGATGACCAGAACACTGGGTAGCCCTAGGCAGGATAAAACACAATTGAGAGACAGGAGAGAAAGAAGGAAGACAGGCAGAAGGAAAAGACTGGCTCAACTCTCCCCCGACACTCCCCTTACCCACAACTCCACCGGACTCTCCTCTCCAGATCAAGTCCGCATGGACTAGACTCACTGAAAACAGGGAGGAATGGAGCTGATCCAGGACCCAAGGGCCAAGCTTGATTTAGGAGGGAGCAAGGGGTGGGGTGGGGTGAGACGAGAGGAAGAGCCAGAGGCCTGGGTGGCTATGTCTCTCTACTGAGGAAGCCTTCCCCTCCTCTTTTTTTTTAGTTGCAGAATATTCCACAAGAAAAGAAAACGCCAGCTCCCTTATATTCAAGAAAGTCCTGTTCTTACCTACTGTTCATCCATATTTTCGCTCCTGTAATGTATGCCCACTGTCCCCCTAAGGCTCACCAGAAATGGCAAAAAAACAATGCACCAGGAGAGAAGATCGCTCCAGGGTGAGCAGAAATTAAAGTCCAGAGGACTGCTCAAAGCTGAAACTGAACCAATTAAGGTGGTTGGATTTCCAGGAGTGTCCCACAATTGTAGTGGGACAACCCCGAGGCTTACCAACAGAGAGAAAGAGCATCTAGACTGGACACAGGGTTCGCCTAAGAGCGTGTCCCTTTATCTACTCCCTCCCTCTCTCAGAAGGAGCGGAGGAGAAGGGAAAAGGGGACTGAGCTGCCCAATGTCTGATCATAGGGAAGGTGGGTGGGTGTAATGAATGATGAAGATATTTGGAAGATCTATACTGTATGAGGAAAGTGAACGTGGATTTGAAAGTCTGGATGTGCCATTGACCCGGACATCTCCCCAGACAGACCTTCAGGAGTGTCTCCTCCTAGGCTTTCTGAGTCCCTCCCATTTCATGTTCTATAAAAGTGGCTGAACTCCTCCAGCTTCCTGTGGAAGAAGCTGTGGATGACCAGGAGGAGCCTGACTATGTAGAAATGATGGATATCCCAGGAGTCTAGGAGGCTGTTTATTCCTCGCACAAATCTTTTTAAACAGACATTTAAAATGTTAGACTCCTAACACTACATTTCCTGTGGATAAAAGAATGGACAGGAGGTATACATTGTCGAGGCTCAGAACACGGAGTTCCTTGCACAACAATGCAGCCATGTTGGGAGTAGTGCAGGCTGCAGCCTGTGATAAGAGCAAACATTCCCTTGGCTTCACACCCCGGACAAGGACTCCAGGAGGATTGATGCCATGGCAAAGAAACAGTACATGGCAGCATCCTTGGGACTCAGACAGGCCAATTATATGGCCTATACTGCTAGGTATCAAAATCTGGATGGGACACTGCTATGGCCTCTAGCAAAACAGGTCCCTGGTCAGCTTGCCAAGGAGCTGGAGCAGGTGGCTGATGGTATTGAGGCATCCAAGGTGCAATTCCATGCTGCAGTGGACTTCAATGATGTGTCTTCTAGAGTCATGGCTACATCTGTGGCACTTCGAAGAATGGCTTGGCTCAGATGTACTAGCCTATCACAGGATACCCAGACTAAGGCCATGGATTTTCCTGTTGTGGGTAACTCTCTCTTGGGGAGCAAACAGAGAATTACATGAAGAAAATGGATGAATATAGGACCACCTATAGGAGTGCACAGGCCAAAGAAAGGCAGGCCACTCCTCAAGGCAGTTTTCCAGGGGCAGGGCAGGCCTTTTCATAGGCCTTTTACCAAGCCCAGGCCTCCTTCTGCTTATGACCAGAGGGGTTCTTTAGAGGCAGAGGCAGACGGGCACAAGCAGGCCTGCTTCCACCCTCAGCCCAAAGCCCCTGCCAAGCAGGCACCTGATGGGGTTGCCAGGCCGATTCTTAGCTACCTGTCGGGGCAGGCTGGCTTACTTTGTCCAGGACTGGGAGTCTCTGACATCAGACAAGTGGGTCCTGGAAGTAGTAAGCCGGGACCGTTCTCAGCTTCACAAAGTTTCCAAAGATGAGAACCAGATCCTTCCACCTGCAACCACAGAGGCTCTTGCCCTAAGGCAGAGGTCTCTTCCTTCCTGGCCTCAGAGCTGTGGAAAGGTTCCACCCTACACCAGGCAGCGTTGTACTCAGGTACTTCCTTACCCCAAAAGACAGGAGAATGGCGGCCATCCTGGATCTCAGATACTTAAACAAGCACCTTTTAAAACCAAAATTCAAAATGGTGACTCTGGGAATTACTTCACCCTCTCAAGGCCAGGGGACTAGCTAGCGTCCCTGGACCTCAGGAGGCCTACTTCCATATTCTCAACAGACGCCCCATCGAAAGTACCTCAGGTTCGAGCTGCCCCTCAGCCATTACCAGTTCAGAGCAATGCCCTTTGGCCTCACCTCTGCTCCAAGGGTATTTACAAATGCCTGGCAGTAGCAGTTGCTTCTCTAAGAAGGCAAGGAATTGCCATCTTCCTCTTACCTGGACGACTGGCTCATAGTGGCCAGTCCTCAGACCAAGTCAAGTTACACCTACAGATAACTCAGCAACTGCTCACCTCTCTAGGTTTCCTTCAGAATCTTTCAAAATCAGTCCTAGAACCGGTCCAGCTACTCACCTTCATAGCAGAGCTGAACACGGAGAAAGCAGAGCCTTCCTTCCTTGGACAGGGCAAGGACCCTGGTCTCTCTGGCCTCCTCATTCACCCTGCAGGTGTCTCGACCAGCAAGGCATTTTCTACAGCTCCTGGAGCACATGGCTGCTTCTACAGCAGTAGTGCAGGGAGCAAGATTTCAGATGAGGGACATTCAGTTCCATTTGAGAGCCTTTTTGTCTCAAAGGAAGGACCCTCTAACCAAATTGATCCCAGTGACTCGAACCCTGATCCAGGCCCTACAGTGGTGGCAGGATTAGAGCAATCTGAGAACAAGGGTTCTTTTGTCACTCAGTCTCACTCCTTAATCCTTACCAGATGCATCCCTCTTGGGTGGGAGCTCACATGGGCGACCTCACCACCCAGGGGTTGTGGTCCCCTCAGGAATCTCTGCTCCACATCAGTCTGTTGGAACTCAGAGCAGTTTTTCTAGCACTTCAAGCTTTTTCCAAATCTGTTCAGAACAAAGTTGTACAGGTCAGAACAGACAATACCACCACAATGTGGTACATCAACAAGCAAGGGGGCACTCTGTCTACGGCCTTGTGCACCAAAGCAATGAAGTTGTGGTCTCTGGCTTACTCCCTGAACACCTCCCTTATGGCAGTTCACCTCCCAGGCATGGACAATGTCCTGGCAGATGCTCTCAGCAGGATTTCCCAGGGCCATCACAAATGGTCACTGGACCCCTGGTCTTGGAAGTGATATTTTCCAGATGGGGCACCCCCAGAAGATCTTTTTGCAGCCCCAAACAATCACCAACTTCCCTTTTTGTTGCAGGCCCACAGTGTTGGGCTCAGTCCCTCTGGATGACTTAGTTCTCAATTGGGAAGGAACTTTCTATGCTTTTCCCCTTCCCTCTCTCCTGTTCAAAGTGCTAGTCAAAATCAGATCTCAACCCTGCAAGATGATCCTGATTGCTCCAGACTAGGCCAGACAGCCCTGGTATCCACTCCTACTGTCCTTAGCAGTCCATCTTCCCTGTGTCTTCCCAGGAATTATAACCTGTTAACCTGTGCTCAGGGAGGGTTTGGTACCGAACCTCAAATCTCTCAATCTCAAGGCCTGGCTCTTGAAGAGTTAGAGTTGCTGAATTACACCTCTCCCAAGGTGTAACGGATATCCTGAGAAGCTCTAGAAAACCTTCCACCAGGGCTACTTATAATTCCAAATGGAAAAGGTTTTCCATATGGTGCTCTGGAAGCATATTTCCCAGAATCTGCTGATTTGCCCACAGTCCTGGATTATATGGCCCATTAAATACCTTGGGGCTGAGGCCAGCTACCCTGAAAGTGCATCTGGCAGCTGTGTCTGCTTTTTATTTCACAGGTAAGCCTTCTTCTCTTTCTGCTCATCTGTATTTTCCAAGTTTTTCAAGGATTGCTTCACACAATCCTCCATTCAGGGACCCTGCCCCCGCCTGGGATCTTAATGTTTGCATTGCTCAGCTTATGCAACCCCCCTTTGAGCTAACAGGAAGTTCTTGCCTAAGGTGGTTTCAGATTTCCACCTTAATCAATCTATATCTCTTCCAGTGTACTTCACTGACCATTCCTCCTCTGACAAGAGGAGGCTGCACAACTAGATGTGAAGAAGCCCTTAGTTACTACATAGAGTGTACCAAGGGTCACAGGTTTGACTTCCTCCAACTGTTCCTCACTTATGGTGAGGTTGGCAAAGGAAACCTGCCACTAAAGATCCATTGCCAGGTGGATTGTCTCTGATCCAATTTTGCTATGAAAAACTGGGTAAGGTTCCTTCCTCAGGCCTGAGGGCTCACTCTACCAGAGGTACAGCTGCTTCTCTGGCTGCTGCCAGGGACATCCCTATTCTAGAGATATATCAAGCAGCTACCTGAAAACAGTTCACACTTTTGCAAGCATTACTCCCTGAACATCCAGGCTAGGAGTGATGCTCGGATTAGCACAACTGTGCTTCAGAGCCTATTTCCTAAGTAGGTTCTGTCCCTCCTCCATGGAGGTACTGCTGTGTAGTCTGCATATGTCAGAATATAGCAAGACTTCATGTTGTTTGAAGAAAAATTACTCACCTTAGTAATGTTGTTTCTTCTAATGGAGTCTTGTATATTCTGACCTCCCAACCTGCCCCTCTCAGAACCTCTGTTTTTGGGATGTGGGTAGGCAGTGCAGTGTTGACACTTAGTAGGTGCCCACTGTTGTTTTCACCCTCCTTTCTTGGGGTGACTTGGTATTGTGTTTTCATTTTTGGGTCTCCTGACTTGAGTCTTTGTTTGGGACCAAAAATGTGTTCTTACAACCATACAATCAAGCCATACAAAAGCAGAGTACTGGATTTTAGGAGGGCTGACTTTGGGAAAATGAGAGAGTGCCTCAGAAAAGCACTAGCAAACAGGCAAGAAGGAGGGGTGGAGGAACAATGGGGAGTGATCAAAATAGCCATCACAGAAGCAACAAACCTTTTGGTAAAACAAATCAATAAAACACAACGAAGAAAAAGCGTTATGGTTCTCAAAAGAGTGGCAGGGAAGGTTAAGGAGAAAAGGACAGCATTCAGGAAATAAAAGGAAACACAGAAGGAACAGGACAGAGAACTTTATCAGTTAAAGCAGAAAGAGGCTGGGAAGGCAGTCAGAATAGCAAAGGCCCAAACTGAGGAAAGGATAGCCAATTCTGTTAAGAGAGGGGATAATACCTTTATAGGTACATTAGGGGAGGCGAAGAAAAGACCAAAGGAGGGATACTGAAGCTTAATAAAGGGAGGAATGTGGGTAGAGGGTGACAGTGAAAAAGCAGGGATACTGAACAAATATTTCTGCTCAGTATTCACAAAGGAAGAGGAGGGAGTTACCTAAACCAAACAAGAGAAACACTCTGAAAGCAGGCTCGATAACAGTCCATTTACAGAAGAAGGGTTCTGAAAGAACTAATAAAATTGAAGGTGGACAAAGCAATGGGGCCTGATGGGGTTCCATCAAGAATTCTAAAGAACTAAGGGTAGAACTAGTGACACCTGACTACTCTGTTTAACAAATCATGGAGGATGGGGTGGTACCCGAGGACTGGAGGAGGGCAGATGTGATTCCTCTTCACAAAAGTGGGAGCAAGACAGAGGCAGGAAACTACAGACCAGTTAGTTTGACCTCAGTGGTAGGGAAAATGATAGAATCACTTCTGAAGGAAAGAATTGTTGAGTACCTAGAGGCCAGTGGGGCACAGGACCCAAGGCAGCATGGAATCACGATGGGAAGGTCGTGTCAGACGAATCTAATAGATTTCTTTGACTGGGTTACCAAAGTAGTAGACCAGGGGGGCTGTGGACATGGCCTACCTAGATTTTAGCAAGGCATTTGATACAGTCCCACACAAGATTAATACACAGATAGCCAGCCTTGGAGTGGGTCCCAAGGTGGTAGCCTGGATAAAAATTAGCTAGACAACAGGACTCAAAGGGTAGTAGTAAATGGAGTACACAGTGACGAAAGGAGGGTTACTAGCGGTGACCGAGAGGTTCAGTACTAGGACCGTCCTTTTAATGTCTTTATAAGTGACATTGCAGAGGAACTGGAAGGAAAAGTATGTCTCTTTGCAGATGACACAAAGATCTGCAACAGGGTTGATACACAAGATGGAGTGGAAAGGATGAAAGGGACTTGCAGAGTTGGAGGAATGGTCAAATGTATGGCAGCTCAGATTCAATGCAAAAGTGCAAAGTAATGCACATGGAGACAAAAACCCTGGGGAAGCGTACACAATGGGGTGAGATACTGACAACAGTAAAATAGAAAGGGACCTGGGGTAATTATATCAGATGACCTAAAGGTGGGCAAGCAATGTGAGAAGGCAGTAAGGAAGGCTGGGGATACTGGGATGTATAGGAAGAGGCATCAATAGTAGAAAACAGGAAGTTGTTATCCTCTGTACAGACAGTTGGTGAGACCCCATCTGAGTACTGTGTGCAGTTCTGGAGACCCCATCTCCCAAAGACATAGACAGAGTGGAGGCTGTCCAGAGGAGGGCAACAAAATGGTGCAGGGTCTGCACCAGAAGACATGAAGAAAGACTAAATGAGCTTAATATGTATACCCTTGAAGAAAGAAGGAGAGAGGGACATGATAGAAACTTTCAAGTACCTCAAGGGAATTAACAAAGTCCAAGAGGTAGCATCTTCCAGAAAAGAGATATGCAAGAACAAGGGGCACAATTTGAAGATAGAAGGGGATGGCTCAGAGGTAATGTGAGGATATTTTTTCACTGAGAGGGTTGTGGATGCATGGAACAGCCTCCTGAAGAGAGTCGTGGGTCAAGAACAGTGGGGACTTCAAGAATGCATGGGACAGGCATAGGGCAGTCCTAGTGGGGGTAGGAGGAATTAAGCTGTTGGTTAACTAGGATCTGCAGCTTATCTGTTAGGTAGGAAAATGGGCAGACTAGGTGGGCAAGCGGTCCTTATCTGCGTCAAATTCTATGTTTCTATGTTTCTGTATTTAGTAGCCAGTTGGCTAGTGTGGGTTTACAGCTTCCACACAGGACCTTAGTGAGTTTAGCTCGTAAAGATCTGACGGTTTGAGTTTGAAGAGCGACAGACAGAGTCTCAACCGAGCTCGAGCTCAGCGTTCCATGCCTGGCATGGAAAGTTAACTCTTTCACCTCTGGAGCAGTTCTAAGGTTGGGACTCACTGCATATGTCAGAATATAGCAAGACTCCATTAGAAGAAACAACATTACTAAGGTGAGTAATTTTCTCTTCCAACCCCCCAGTCCCTCCTGTACATCCTGTATCCCGGGACTGCCAAGTTGCAATCATGGTACTCTGTGGCTCAAGTCTGTGTCACTGCAGCAATGTCCACCTTCCCCTCTGAAAAGAGCGTCTGAAGCTCTGCAGTTTTGTTCCTCAGGCTTCTTGTGTTGAGAGAGACCAGCTTCCACCCATACCCCTCCTGCTCCTCACTCTTCTCCTTGACCTGTGTCCCTCCTCCAGGTAGTCCGCACCCTTTTTCCTCCTTATTCTTACCGGGTGGTGGTGCCTTCTGTATTACGCTCAGCCCACTCTGGCCGGCCCTGCCCATTACTACTGCCTCCGCCTTTACCTATATCTAGGAGGGTGAGCCTCATTAGGCTCCCTGTCCTGACCTGTCTACCAACTTCAGTCTTTTGGCTACCCCACTCAGTTTAAATTCACCTTAGAGATATACCCTCTAATCCGCCTTGAATACTCCCTTCCCGCTCAAGTGAAACCCGTCCCCTGCGCATAAGTCAATATTCCCCAGACCTCACCCCAGTTGGTCACTAACCCATCATTTTTGGTGTGGCACCAGTCTTTCAGCCACTCGTTGAACTCCTCGATCCTACCCTTCCTCCCCATGCTTGCACATGGTATGGTGATAAACCTCCGAGAATGCCACCGACTCACACTGCCTGCCCAACTCCTTGAAACTCCCCCTCACTACTTCCAGAGTCTCCCCCGCCAAGTCGTGTCTACCCATGAGCAGTAAATGAGGTTTCTTCCTCCCCCACTGCACACTTGAGCAGTGCCTGCCCTGCCCCTCCTGCAGTCAACCCAGGGATAGCTTCAACCCAGATCACGGTGCCTCCCCTTCTGCCCCATCTCATCCCTTTCAGTATAGAATCCCCAGACGAGCACCCCCGTCCCTTCTATTGTCGTTCCCCAGCCCTGTATCGTTCTTCCCTGCCCCTTACCCTGCCAGCTGCACCTCTGTGACTTCTGTATCAGCACCCCTATTTCCGCCTCACCTCTTTTTTCTGCCTTATTCCTTCCATTCCCCTTGAACCCCTTCCCAGCCTGACTACTTCCTACTGGGCTTCACATGTCGGCCTCCCCTGCTGATTTCCAACCCCTCTCCTATCTCTGTTGTTGTCGATTTAGAGCCCCCATTCCCTTCGACCCCGATAGTGATGCCCCTCCCATCCTTTCCCCTTCCCGTAGCCTTCTCTCCTCCAGTCACCCCCTCCTTCCTTCCTTCCTTACTAGCTCCCCTTCTACCCTTTCGTCCTCGCTATCTCTTCCTTACCTGTTACCATCCCTCTCATGCCCGCTTGTCTCCCCCCAGTATTTTCCTGCCCCCCCATAGCAGAGGCTGAGATCTATTTCTAGTCGATACCCCTCCTACATCTCTTCCCCTTATCGGTTCCCCCTCCTACTTCTTCCCTTCCGTGCCCCCCTGGTCCCTCCCAACCCGCAGCCATCTGCTCTCTCCCCGGTACTCCTCGTGGTCTCTTCCTCCCCCATCAGGAGCCCCCCCCTCGCCTCGGGAAACCCCTCCCTTCTCTCTTTTCTGCTAGTGCCTCTGATACTGGGGTTGGTTTTAGTCCCTAGTTGTTCTTCCCCTGTTCCCCCTTGCCATCCCTATTCCCACCCCACCCCACCCCAGCCAGGATGCCTGTCATACTTATCTGCCCTGCCACTTAGACTCCTTCCTAGCCTCCACAATTCCTCCCTCAAAGTAGCCAGTTGTATACAGACCATCACACCCCCATCCTTCAAGCCCAGTTCAGGATCATGGCGGACCCATACCCTGTGCACCCACCCACCCTTCCAAAGATGCCCGCCATATTGACATGTGGCACCTGCCCCATTTGGCCCCTCATATTCTGACGGCTCTTACTCCCAGTTTGTGTACCCTACTACAACTGTTAGGCCCCTATTTACTCAAATTCCTGTCCCCCAACACTAGTCCCCCTACTGCCCCTTGCCGACGGGTTAATTCAGTCTCAGATCTCATCCGTTGTATTACTGTAGCAATCCTACAGCCTCCTTGTCCATTTTTCACCCCTCAGCTAACATACTGTTTGTTCTCAGCCCTCATATAGTTTCACTTAGCCCAGTTAGAATTCCTGTTGCACTCCAAGTATTACTCCGCTCAGTTAGAAAAATAAACAGAACAAATAAATATATATTATTACAGCAATCCTAACAGTATAGCTCAGTTCTTAGCTCAGTTAGAGAAATAAACAGAACAACTAAATATGTATTATTACAGCAATCCTAAAAGTATCCAGTCATTGCTTTGTCTCCACCTCGGAGACCCTGCTGTAATGTAGGACCACACAGGACCCTGGGCGGTAAGGGTGGGCAACTCTAAAGTCCCGACAGAGCTCCGTTGAGCTCGCTCACTCCCCCCTCTCTCACTTGCTCGTTCTGTTTCTCCTGGTGCTGCAGGCTGCCCTTTTGTACTGGGCTCCTGCCTGCGTTGGCGCCTTTTTCTGCCCACAAATAAATCTGCAGCTGTCCCGACAGAGCTCCGTTGAGCTCGCTTACTGTCCCTCTCACTCTCTTGTTCTTAATCTGTCCCAAACACTGATGTCCCACAGCGACCACGCTATGCTGTGCCGGAACTGCGCAAACACATTTCGGCCAGGATGTGAAAAATGACAGCTGTACTGTTCATAAGGAGGTGTGAAAAAATGCCAGTGTTGAAAATCTGGCTTGAAAATATTACAGATTTGCGAAGTTACTAGGGTGCATGTAAACTGCGCAACACATGCTTGTAATACAGTCATTTTATGGACTTTCGTCACCAAATTTTCAACATAAGCATTTTAGGATCTCTGCTCATGAACAGTGTCACTGTCATTTTTTAATCTGTTCCAAACACTGATTTCCCACAGTGACCGCGCTATTCTGTGCAGGAAGTGCGAAAACATTTCGGTGAGGATGTGTAAAATGACAGCTGTACTGTTGATAAGGAGGTGTGGGAAAATGCCAATTTTGAAAATCTGGAGTGAAAATATTACAGATTCAAAAGTTATGTGCGAGCTTGGAAACTCACTATGCGCTTCGTAAAACAGTCGTGTTTTGGATTTTATTCACAAATTTGCAACATAGATTTTTGAGCCCACCTCATGAATAGTGGCACTGTCGTTTCGTTAATCGGTCCCGAAAGGTGATGCCGCGCAGTGACCACGAAAATCACCTTTCGCGACCGAATAACGCCGTGACAGTGACTGAATTCATGAGGAGGGGTCCCAATAACCCCACGTTGAAAATTTGGTGCCAAAATTCCCCAAAATGCCTGAGATATGAACCAAAGTTAAAAAATCCCCACTATTTATGCCATTATATAGCTTACTGGCATTTCTTCAGTTTGCAGTCAGCTTTGAAGAGTACAGATGTGTTCCTAGTCCACCGAAGATCGTTGCACTGGGCTCCTGAGGTAAGTATGGGGTGGGGTGTGTGGGTTTGTAGAAATGCGCAGAGGGTGGGTGCGGGTTGGGGGAGGCACGGAATACTTGAGGACCGTTCTCTCATTTTACAGGTAAAAACAAAACAAAATGGACAGCATGATCGGTTTCCTTTTTCAGAGTGTGTTTGGTACACTGGGGTGGGCTCCCAGTGTACCACCTGCACTAGAGGGAGAGGACCCGAAGCCGATGGGGATTGGGCCCCGTTGGCACAGAAACAGGTGGGGGCTCATGATGCCGAGAGAGATTGGGCACCCCGGCACAGCAGAAATCGGGGGTGGGGATATTATGTCGACGGGTAGTGGGCTCCCCGTCGGCAAATTGAACTGGGAAGGGGGGACTGAAGCCGAGGATTGGGCCCCGTCAGCAAACAAAGACAGTTGGGCGCATGATGATGATGGGAAGTGGACTCCCGTCCGCAAATGAAGTGGGTCGGGGCATGCCTTCAGAGAGTTAGGCAGCCCGTAGGCTCTGGGCGACGCATGAGCCGCCATATTTCTGGTAATGTTACCCAGGCAGAGTACTGCCCTGCAATGACGGGTCTCTCCCTCATTGCAGTGGAATTGCTGATGCTGCAGTGACAAGGTGGACCCTCACTGCAGTGGCGAAATCGTTTCATGTTGGTGGCACTTCTGCAGAACCAGTGTCATCAGGACACTGGGCCTGCATGGGTGCACACCAGCAAGCCTACAAATGCAGTGCTCGTATTGGCCACCACACTGCCGCACCTCCACAGCCCACTTCTCTCCTAAGCTGCCACATAATGTTTCTTGCGCATGCGCGCAAGCAAACATAAAAAGAAAGACCAGGTGAGTCTCAGGGGGACGGGGACAGAGCTGAACAAGCTGTCCAGTGTTGCTGAGAAGGAGGATAAAATGCATGTGAGAAAAAAGAAGGAAAGAATAATGGATCACTTGATGTAGGCCAGGGTTCTCACCCCTTTTCAGTATGGCTTTATGAGGGGCAGATTGTGCCAAACTAACCTGATCGCATTTTTAGAAGGGGTTAACTGAGAGGTTAACAGGACTCTGGGTAGCACCCTTGGGATTTAAGTGTAGGACCAGTGGGTGTTGGTTGCACTGTTAAAGGAACCGTAGTCAACATTTACAAAAATTATGTTGTATAGAGTGTTTTGATTTGTGGGTGTAGTCCTAATGTTGCCTTACCTTTGTTGTTAGTTTTTCTAAATCTGCCTACTAGTTTATGGCCCTGTGGATCTCCATACTTGAACTCTTTATTGCTTTTCTGTTCCTTACTACATCACCTGTCCCATGTGACAGTGATGCATCTGTGACCATTGATTCTGCAAGTGCTGGTTCAGTGTTAAGTGTACAGCAGTAGAGGTGTGATTTTAAATGCCTGTCCTTATCTAGCGAGCACTAATAAAGTCTACATTCACAGCTTGACAGACACCTGAGCAATAATTAAGTAGGCTATTCTGTAAGCAAAGAGCTGGAGACATAGAATTTGTCTCGACCCACCCAGTCTGCCCAGATGGCCCTGCTTAATCTGTCTCCGTGGACTCTAACTGGTCTCAGGTGACCATCCCTCCCTCCTGCCTATTTAGTAATATTGCCCTGTGTGTGGTCCACACATGCTTGAAGGCCCCTACTGTTTTTGTCTCCACCACTTCTGCTGGCAATCAGTTCCAGGTTTCCACCCCTCTTTCTGTGAAGTAGTACTCCCTCACAGCTAGAGTCTTTACTAATTATAGTACTGATGGCCTGGGGTGATTTGTGTAGTTTGATGAAACAAAAAGCTTTAAACATAAAACATTAACTCCTTTTGGCTAGACTGAGATACATACCTATAAAATAAAAAGATTGGATTAGAAAGAAGTATTTAGTTGAGGCCAGAACATCAGTCTCTTAATAGCAGATTGCTGCTGCAGCAGCTGTCATGCACTGAATCAGCGGTCTTGGACGCATCACTGTCACATGGGACAGGAGACATTGTGGGAAGAGGAAAGGCAGTAAATGATACAAACAGAGAGATTGCCAGGAGCCATAAAACTAGTAGGCAAATATAAAAAAAATCCTGACAGCAGGCAAATAAAAGGACACTGTGGCGGAGATAGGCTACACCCTTGGCTGTGGCTGATGGACCACTTTTCTATCTCCTTATTTCCTAGCTACTAAAATGCCTGTTGTGCAACAGTTAGCAGCTTTTTCTTTTCTTCTCTTCCCCTACCTTAGGTTGGCCTACCTAAATGCTCTTTACTATCCTAATAATCTTCCTACTAGTTCTCTCTTTTCATTCTTTTTCCATCTCCATCCATTCGGTCTTTGGAATGATGCCTAACACCCGGAGAGGTGTTGTGTAAAGTGCATAAGTGCATTTTGTGTACAAAAGCAGGAATGCTATTTTAAATAGGAATAAATACAGTTAATAAAGTCTTTTTAAATAAGGATTCAGCAGCCATATAAAACAATAATAATTTCATGATTAGTACAGTTATAAGAAATCCTTAAGGTATTATCATAAATTCACATTATAAACCTGTTACTGTATGAAGCTATACTAAAAAAAACTGGTATGCTTTATAGAAATGCTTAGTCAGTATGAATCAGAGATATAGAGAGTCAGTATCTGTGGAGATATACATTGTACCTTTAATTGAACCAGGAAGTCCCCTGGAACAAACAAACTCCCTTGGTTTTAAAATTGCATGTCCAGACATGTAACAGCATGTTCAGACATGAAAATGGAAAGGACTCAGTCAGGTGACCCTACCAAAGATGTAAAACCTCTTCACTGAGTTCACTTCAGGGCAATCAGTGGGGCTCAGCTCTGAGAGAGGAGGAGAGGTTCTACTGTTGTGCAGACAAGCGTTGAATGCAGATGAGAAGAGTCTAGGACCTCTATGATCCAGGACTGTATTATGTGAGAAACTACTGATGATAAGTAGTGATTTTCTTTGCAATTTGTTTTGTTTTCATTTATTATTTTTCAAACTTTTGAAAAATAAATATCACACCACGGTGTGTTTTTAAACCTGTAAATTTGCCTCATCTGAAGTTTATTCGCACATGCTGTGACAAACTCGTTGTCAGAAGTGGGATAGTAGTGGTTGTCCAGAGAAACAATGGGAAACCAGTACCCAGATATCAGCCCTGGTATCCAGACATTGGGGCAAGAGCAGGATGGCATACCTCCAGGATCTCTTGAATTCAAGGATCTGTTGAAAGAGGAGGGCTTACCAGAACCCAGGTGAGGAGAACTGGAAAGGAGCTATTGCCTGGATTGGAGTTCGATGGAACATGGAGGCGGACCAGCGCCGAAGCGAGGTGGAGCACTGCTTCCAGGTGCTGATGGAGGGTTCCCAACTGGAGGATTTAATGGTGGAAGGAGAGGACCGGTATCCATGGGTTCTAGAAGAGGAGGACCCTCTGATGGAACCTTTGTTGCCAGCCTCTTTTGAGATCCTGTTGTTGCCCATTTTTCCAGGCTGCTGCTACTTGGAGGACAACAAGATGAAGGCCCCAGGTAAGACTGTTTCAGGACATATGCATACTGGGGTGAAGAGTACAAGCAACAGGGAAGACACCATGGTGGCTGAAGGGACTCTCCCATGTTTTGAACCCCCTGTGAAATGGATAAATGAAATCTATGAAATGATTACAAGAAATGTATAACATAAAAGAAATGTCTGAACTGTATGATATAAAATGAGGAACCTAGGGGTATGGAGGATCTAGGTATGGGGTGGATGGAACCTGTGATTGGGCCCCTGAGTGGAAACAATGTGTTAGAATGGGGTTAGAGCTGCGTACAACTTGCCCTGGAGAAAGTTGTGGTATAGGCCTGTATGGCTGCCCTGGTAGCTAGATGGAGGAAGCTAGAACTCAGCATAAAACTGCTGTGTATTACTTCCTCTTTTTTAATGTACTGATAAAAGTACGATAGTGGGTGCACAGGGCTGAAACGATGCCAAGTGTGGGTGCTGAAATGATGCCAAGTGATGGGTGCTGAAACGATGCCTTTTGATGGGTGCCTGATATTACATATGAAATGTCTGAGTTGTAGTAACCAGAGTGAAATAGTTAGGGGGTAGACAGTCACTACAGATTGAAGTCCTCTGACAGCATAGATGGATACTGTGCTGAACTGTATGACAGCCCCAGGGTAATGTTGTGAAAAGTACTGTTGTATTGCAGTAACTTGGTATGGTGGATAGTACTAAAAATAGCTGAATTAAGGACCCTGAGGTGAAGCTCTCATAGTAAGTGAGAGAAGTTTCAACCAACCCCCATTCTACTGTTTTGGTAGAATATTTATGACTGAGAGGGGGTTCTTGAAAAAACAGTATAGTTTTGATAACTGTTTTTTTCTTAAGGAGGGAGATGTGTGGCAGAGAAAGGCTACACCCTTGGCTGTGACTGATGGACCACTTTTCTATCTCCTTATTTCCTAGCTACCAAAACTTCTGTTGCTCAACAGTTAACACTTTTCTCTTTGCTTTTCTTCTTTTCCGCCCTACACTAGGTTGGCCACCTAGTGTAGCTCTTTACTATCCCTACTAAATATCCTACTAGTTATCTCTTTTCATTCTTTTTCCATTTCCATCCATTCAGTCCCTTGAATGATGCCAAACACCCGGAGAGGTGCTGTGTAAACTGCATAAGTGCATTTTGTGTACAAAAAGCAGGAAGGCTATTTTAAATAGGAATAAATACAGTTAATAAAGTCTTTTTAAATAAGGATTCAGAAGCCATATAAAGCAATAATTTCATGATTAGTACAGTTATGAGAAATCCTTAAGCTATTTTCATAAATTCACATTATAAACCTGTTACTATATGAAGTTAAACAAAATAAACTGTGGTATGCTTTATAAAATGCTTAGTCATTATGAATCGGAGATACAGAGTCAAAGTCCCTGGAACAAACAAACTCACTTGGTTTTAAACAGCATGTCCAGGCGTAACAGCATGTTCACACATGAAAATAGAAAGGGCTCAATCAGGTGACCCCACCAAAAAGATGTAAAACCTCTTCACTGAGTTCACTTCAGGGCAGTCCAGTGGGGCTCAGCCCTGAGAGAGGAGGAGAGGTTCCACTGTTTGCGCAGACAAGCTGTTGAATGCAGATGAGAAGAGTCTTAGGAACTCTTAAGATCCAGGACTGTATTATGTGAGAAACTACTGATGTTAAGTAGTGATTTTCTTTGCAATTTTTTGTTTTCATTTATTATTTTTCAAACTTTTGAAAAATAAATATCACACCACGGTGTGTTTTAAACCTGCAGATGTGCCTCGTCTGAAGTTTATTCCCACACGCTGTGACAGACACACCAGGACTCTACATGCAAATCAAAAAACTCTGCACAAAACTTGATGTTTCTGCAGATTTTGATTGTAGGTCTCCTTTAAAGTAGTCATACAACACATAATGGTGCAGGTATCTGAGAGCAGCACCAGGGCATCAGGTAACTCCATTTCTGTAAGTATTTAGCTTGCAGAAAACTGTAATCAAAACTTCTGAAATACAGAGGAATAAGTATTTGACTGTCAAAAATAGGAAAAAGAAAATGTAATCACTTCAGATTTCAAAGGCGTATGGGAGTAAAACTAGTTGATATTTAAGGAAAGGGGCATTTTACTGCAATATATTGCATTAACATTCCACAGTTGGTCTCTAGATTGCCTTTCTCATTTGGGACTTGGAAAATGTTTTGACTTAAAAATCTGAAACCATGTCCAAATTTGGATGTGTGGAAGTTTTTGACTTTCTCCTAAATAAAACTGACCCATCTCAAAACTTGTGAAGTGAAACTTTGTTGAGCTGTATTACGTACCGCAAATTTGAGAAGAATGATGAAAGCAATCCATTATTAATGTGGCATGTGGGTGAAACATGATCATGTGTACGACACCACTGTGAAACTTACACTTCAGTAACCTAAAGAAACCTGCATAAATATTTTAAAGAAAGTATATAGTGAAATAAAGCTGTTTGTAGCAAAAGCAGTACCCAGCAGTAGCAGTCTTGAAACTTCATGCTGCCACAAGCTTGTTTGTTATTAGTAGACATCAGTGGATCAAATCCATTTGGAATTGCTGAACTAAACTGTATTTTTAAGGGTATTTTTTGAGTGTTTTGCTCAGTGATCAGTTTTAAATGGTTTAATCGTTTTGTAAATTTGCTGTCAGATGTCCCTATGACAACAGCTGGTTGTGCTCTGATCTAAGGGTCAGATGGCTGGAGTTACCCACATTAGAGCAAAACAAAGATACCGAATGACAGTGCAGCAGCAGCAACAGAGTGGCAGCATTAGCGGTGAACAGTAATCATGCCACAAGCTTGGTATGCTGGAAAAGCAACAGAAGACCAGCAAAAGTGACTGCGAAGCACCTGCATACACCCAGATCAAGTAACTACCTGAAAGCAAATAATTGTATAACCAACTCTGGATCGCACACGCACTGTAGGATGGCAGCAGTGGCAGAAACATCAAAGAAAGTGGCGCAGACAACAGTGAAGTGTTGCAACGATAGATGGCACAAATACACGGGGACACAGACAGGAAAAATACCACTGCCAGAGAACAGCACATCATTCACCTGGGAGCCATCACTGTGTGATATGCCAAACACCTGCCTCTCCATTCCAGTCACAGCGATCAAAAACACATTTGCTCCAATGCCGGGTCCGCTCCAGGACACAACACTCCTTCGTCCACCCTCACTTACGCACCCTATATCCTCTGCTCCATTGTCGGGATACCAGATGGCTGTGGGTTTATATCTCACATCAGGACTTGAACTTGCTATGTATCCAATACTGACAGTGTAGTTTAGTACTGAGGGAAGCCCGTCTGTATAGCCGGCAGAAAATGCTTGTAATTTTTAAAATAGTCCTTTATTGCTTGTTATTTCTGAAGTTTTTCTATGTGCTCGTTTAAATGGTTTTCTACCCAAGAAGTATTGAGTATGATGTGAAAAGCAGTGCTTTACCTGGAAACAGACCTGTCAGGTTCTAATCCTCCCACTGCCTCCTCAGCATGTGACCTCACTCGTTGCATCACAGGCTTATGGTTCACATGTAAAGTGAATTTCTAGCATTTTGTTGGGGGCTTTTGGGCTTTATAGCCTGTTACCTTAAGGTACTGTAGGTCCTCTGAACCAGAAAATATATATTTTTTTATTAGTCCTGTTAAGGAGGGAAGGGATCGTAAATCGGGCCATGCCCGATGACCAGCCAATCCCTTCTACTTCCCAGTGCACTGTCCACGCTCCCGCTCTCAGATGTTCTGTGACATCTAACCAGGGAGAGTGTGGGGGCATGTCCCATTGAAGTCTGTAGGCCTCGGATTCAAAACTTTTTTTAAGTGATAAAATAATTTCTGTTCTGTGTGAAAGCCATGGCGCAACTAATAGACCCCTGTATTAGTTGAGCGGTGGCTTTCATATATATCTAGAGTGTGCTTAATCACTTTAAAAAATTTGAAACCGGCATATTGCCTTCAAATGGGGCTTGCCCACTGTCTCCTGGTTAGACACCACAGAATGCCTGAGCGTTGGAGTGTGGCCATCGGACTGGGAAGTGGAAGGGATCGGTTGGACATCGGGCCCGGCCAGATTTACGATCCCTTCCCTTCCTAAAAGGACTAATAAAAAAAAATTATTTTCTGGCTCAGAGACTAACCAGCTATAAAGCCCAACACCACATCTTTGAAATTTCTTTTAACTGTTTTTGCACTGGTCCTGCCTGGAAAGTTTTCAGTGGCACGCTCTCTGTCCCCCCATCCCTTTAATTTCTTCCTGGTGTCCAGTGGCACTCCTTTCTCTCCCCATAAGTCCTCCCTGAGTCCAGTCGCATCTCGTCCCTCTCCCCTTCTCCATAAGCTCTCCCTGATGTCCCGTGGCACCCTACCCTCTCTGCATTCCCATAAATGTACTGTGGTGTCCACTGTGGCACCCCTCCCTCTCTGTTCCCCGTAAACCCTCCCAGGTGTCCAATGGCTCCACCTCCCTCTCCCCATCCTGTTACGTTTTCCCTGGTGTCCAGTGGCACCCCTCTGTCTTTCAGTCCCCAAACATTGTCCCTGGTGTCGAGACGCACCCCAGTGCATCCCAATCCCGTGACCCCCTGTCCTTGATGGCATCTGGCACAAACCCTCTGCTCACCTCCTTGGCTAGCCACCATCTAACTTGCACAACCACAGTACAGCAAGGAAAAACTATTGTAATTCATACCAGTCCCCCACCCATCTTAGCCCCCTGAACCAAAGTCAGCTTAGTCAAAAACTCACCCTCAAAGTGACAAGCAATAGTATAGAAAAATTCTGAAGCAGCACACCACAGTCCTAGCTTAACAATCTGACGACTGGGTGTGAATGCCGACAGTCTCTCCCAGTAGTGCTTTGCAGTATCTTGTGTGGGAGAGACTGATGGCATTCGAGCCCTGCAGTGAGACAGCTGAGATAAGATCCGAAGTGTGCTACTTTGGGACTTTTTTTCCCGTAATATATGACACCTTGTGGATGAGTTTTCTGACTAAGGGGATATGGGTGGTGGAGAGGGGTGGACCTGAGATGGGTGTGGGAGGAGGTTTTCTTTTATACACTATCCTGAACAGGAAGGTCCTGGTGGAGTCACACTGGCCCCAGGTAGTTCACTGTGCTCTGTGCCAGTAAGTTATTGTTAAAAATCCACCCCATAAGCCTTGCTGCCTGACTGGTAACATATGTCAGAGTTACCAATCAAAGCAGGAGATTGGTGTCACAAACCCACTCAACAGGTCAGGCCCTCTGCTTCAAAGTGCCAACCTCCAGCGCAGTCTTGGAACAGTTTAACAGAACAAGGTAACCCTCTTGTCTGTTTTGTGAGTTCGGACCAACCTTTGGTCTCCAGTCTTGGAGGGATTCAAACTGTGAACCTCTTGTTAGCGTACCCAATGCACAGGCTCAGATATTTCTGTCTTCGGGGGGCCAGATATCTTTGCCTACGGGCACCTAACCAGGTGTACAGAGATGAACCCTTAAAAGCGTTAATAAAGACCTCAGATTTAAGCGCTTCTCTTTTCAGTTTGGTATCACCATTCAAGCTTATGCCTAGTGTCTGCTATAACCATATATACTTTTCTTACAAATGAAAGAAATTCAAAGACAGACCAAATATGCTCTAAAATGAGTTTTTACTAAAAATAGATAAAAATATGTAAAACACAAAATACAGAACTATTATACATCACAAGACATACAAATCTCTTAAAACAGGTTTTAACAGTGCAATTCCTACTATAGTACTTAGTCTCTAAATACCTGTTTAAAAGTGCTCACAGATGTTTCTTTGTCAGAGTCTAGATAAGTGTCTCTGTGAAGTCAAACAGAATAATGTTTAAAATCTGGTTTTCCCCACCTACTTGCATGAGGTCACCTAGCTCCTCCCTGTCAGAATATATAAAAAAAAATGTTATATAAACAACAGGATGTCTTTTCCAAGTATTAAATTCTGCAACCTCAGCATGACTCATGTCCTCCAAATGACATTTCTTTGATCTCATGATAAACTTCCCCCTTCCAGGACATGAAAGCATCTTTATGATTTCGCACCAGTTTACTAAACCTGGTTTCCTCTCCCTAACGTCATAAAATGGATATGCTCAACTCAGGTCTCTTCCAGCCTTTAATTAACTTTAGATAAAACAGGATATCCTTGATCAAGGTCTGTTCTACTCTGTCATTAGCTTCAGGCCTGCCATGTAACACCTGGTATCTAAAACCTGTGTGAGTGTGTGTGTGATCTCACATGCTGTTTCAGCATTTTCTCATGGCTTTCATCTTTTCAGCTGAAACCTGGGGGGGAGGGGTGAGCGACAGATTTTCAACATCTCTCATGACAGACAGTCCATAACCCATTTTGATAATAAAAAATGATAACTACAGCACTCAGAACTGGCTGTCCATGTCACAATTGGCTCTTCTTGGTTATTAGTCACAGTCCCAGATACCACAATGCTTATGATGTAAAAGGAGGAATAGAACCAACTGTGTCAGCCTTCTAGTAGACTGCTGTTCCACACATCACACCTACTACTGTATGTACAGATTTTTTGGAGGCAGTATAGCGCAGTGGTTTAAGGCTCTAAATGCAAATCTGGAGACCTGGGTTTGAATCCCACAGCCCCCACTTGCATACTGTGACCCTGAGGCAAGTCACTTGCTTCCTTGTGCTCCCAGGTGGCACCTGTAAACAAGCTTTCAACTTAGTGTCTCTCCTGGTTAAAAAAATAAATAAAACCAGCCCTTGGCCTTGGCCAGTGAGGAATTCTGCTTCAGCTGGCAGCCGGATTGAGAACGGACCCGGTCGCCAGAAGGCCGGCCAGGGAGAAGGATAGAGCTCCCTTGGACAGCTCTCCTTCTCCGGGGAGGGTGGGGAAGTGTCCGGTGCGTGATGGACCCCTAAGCGGGCGGGGTCCCACAGATACCGGCTTTCACGCAGCTAATGGGCGGGGTGGATGCTGGGCGTCATTGCGTCCTGCGCCTCCCAGAGGAAAAAAACAAGAAAATGGAGGAGGAGAGCCTCCGTCTACATGAAACCCTCTCGGGCTCAATCAGCCACCACCGCCTCCCAATCAGTCACACTATTATGGCAAGTGGGGAACCGGTGCAGTGTCCCCGCAGTAGCTAGTGGTAACCGGGAGTTTGACAATGGGCAGTTGGTGGGAGCTCCGGGAGCCGTGACCAGAAGCGGATAAATAGGATGAGGTCTCTTCGGGAGAAAAGATAATTAAAAATAAAATAAATAAAAATTTTATAATTTGCAAAACAAGAAAAAATACTTCGAATCGAGAAGTGTTAGATGACTATGAATGAAAAGTTACTATTAATTTCAGGCAGTGCACAAGTTCTTTAAACCAAGGTCCACTTTGGCCCATTAGTTCTGGTAGTTGTATAAATATAAGGTAAGGATCCAGTGGGGCTAATTGACAGAAGTAAAAGATGACACTGAAGATCTTATTTAAAAAGAGCGTATCCCTCTTCTGTACTTGTGGCAGAAGTCTATTTGAAAATCAGAACCTTGGTGTTTTGGCCAGCATTTTCTGTGTCAGTACAAATAACATTGGCCTCTGTTTGCATGTGGTTTACTGAAGCTCCTAAAGGCTGATCCATTTACTTTCATACAGTCATTGTAATTGAGGGTCGAAGATTTTTTTTTTCTTCTAATCTTCCCCAAATCAGTCTTCGCCATTCATTACTGATGGGTCCTACTGGAGGTCAGGACCCTGCATGGAAAAAAAAGCACTGCCTCTTTAAAAATGTTTGTGCTGGGTGGAGCCGATGTCGGGATAGCGCTGCTCTCGAGGTCAGCGTTCTACGTGGCGTTCGCAGGTTGGCCAGTAACCGACACCGACTCCTCCCAGTCCTTGGTTCAGTTTTCTCCACCATTGATGAAGGATCCTGCGTGGGAATCGCTTCAGCAACTGCGTCACTACCTAGGTCTCAGTCCCTGTGGGGTCATCAGCGTTGCTCAGCGCAGGACGTTTTTTCCTTTTTCTTTTGTTTTAACTTGGTGCCGGGTGTCCTTTTCTCCTCAGATTTGTTTGTTTTTAGCAGCGGTATGTCGGGGTCGGGGCGTCTGTCTAAATTGAAATGGTCGGGAGTTGCCCCCATGCATCGGTGCTCCTGCGGCAACTTCATTACGATCATGGACCCCTGCGACCATTGCTTCTCTTGCCTGGGTCCCAGCATCCGATGGATAAGTATAACGTCTGCTTCTCGATGGACCTTCTTACTCTAGTTGTTGGTGCGGTAGCGATGGGGTAGGAATACCCCAACTTTCAGCAAGGCGTCTACAAACTTGGGCGCCAAGGCAAAAAACCTTGGCCTCCACCACTGAGCCCTCCCTGGGTCTATCGACCCAGCGAGAAAGAACCCCTCTGTCCCTCACCTTGCTCGGCTGAGGGTCCCGTTAAGGGGTTGGTGGGAGGTCATCTTCCTCCAGTAAGGTGGCTTGTCACCCCTCGCAGTCCAGTTCCTCCGCGGAGGACTGGATGACCCCCTAGATGGAGTCAAAGCTATATGCCGGCTCTCCTTGGGAGGTTCCCTCGAGATCGTGCACCCCTCCACCAATGGCTCTTGGCGCTGTCTCTGGTACCGATGATCAGGGCAGAGTGGGTAGCATGTCTGGTCCTCTCCCTGATGCCTCTCTGGACACCGGGGGGTCCAGGGTTCTGGGTGTGGCCCAGTTGAGGATTGCCCTACTCTCGTCCCCTGCCTTGATGGACGATAACAGGGGTGATCCTGACTGGGTCCCCAGCTCCTCAGATTCTATTCTGGCATCTCCGGGGCTGTTGGAGTCTCTGGGTTTGGTATCTTGATCGGAGGACAGTGCTGTTGTCAGCGCTGCTACCCTGGATCCTTCCAAGAGCCACTGTTGGTTCTGAGAGACCCTTGCGGGTTCCTCTGGGGGGTTCAGAGAGTGCGGTGCCGTGCCTGGCGTCATCTCGGTGTGGTGCGCGTGGTTGGCGCTGCTTCTCTTCGCCGATGTTGGTGCTGTCTCGTCCTCTGCAAGACAGGGCCAATCTTGACAGCTAGTTCTACCTCGTTGGCGGGTTTGGCCCCATCGTGATCTGGATCCCGGCCGACAGGGCCAGGCTTCATGGAGACCCTCTAGCCTTTTCGGGGTGGGGGTGGGGGAGTCCAGATTTCTCAGGTGACAGATCATCTTCTCAGGAGAAGAGGGCTGGTGGGACTGGCTCTAAATGGCAGCCCCCATGTCCCTGTGGCATTGGGGGCCATCGCCAGGGGCTGTCTGTGTTGGCCTCTCTCTCCTGGGGAGAGCCTCTTCAGTGGGTGGGGGCAGGAGCCTCCCGAGGGGCGCTGCATGGCTCCAGCCTCACTATCTAGGGGTTTTCCCCCAGGAGCGTCCCACAGTCCGCCCCTTAGAAATTGGACACACTGGGGAGGAAGGGCTAGCCATTTCTTCACTGATTCAGGGCACATCTGCACAACCCCAAAGCTCAGGCAGACGTCCTTCCTGGTCTGGCCAGGCTGTCCCATCTCCAGTCACTCTGCCACCTCTCCCCCCTTTTCTGTAGTTTCTTAGCCCCGAATGCCCTCTATCTTGGGAACAGTTCAGGGCTGTGGCGGCACTGTTCCCTTGCTACTTTAGAACCGTCTCTGAGGTCATTTTCAGACCTCAGACATCTGCGCTGCCGAGCTCCGAATCGGACTCCCTCTCCTCTTTGGCTTCCTCTGTAGAGGAAAAGGACGCTTCATGTCACTTCTCTGCTGTGGGGGACTTTGTATCCTACCAACACTTCCTTGCAGAGATGCTGAGGGAGCTCTGTCTTACCCACCTAGTCGGATGGAACCCTGGTCGTATGACGTTGTCATTCCTGGGGGAGTACAGCACTGATAGGTTGGTCATCCCTTCCTGGCCGAGGCCATTATGGATGGCATCGCACGCCATCTGGCTACGTCCCTCCGCCCTTGCCTGCCCCTAGGGACTGTATGGGCAGATATTGTGCAGCAGCATGGTCTCTAGCTACCATGTCACAGCCTTCTTCAGGTCTGGGGTTCCTGGGTAGTCCGTCGGGGCGTTGATGTCTCAGTCGGGACCGCTTCCCTGACATGGACTCAGCAGAGTTCGATCGATAGAGGAGGAGGGTGTTTTATTCTGCAGTACTCCTGTTGCAGGTGTTAGCACATCAGGCACACCTGGTGACCTATGCAAGGCACATCTGTTCTCTACTGGGACAGGTCCTAGCAATGCTGCCTGATGGTGAGGGAACCAGGCGAGCCATTTACCTGACTGCTTAAGGCCTGGAGCTAGCAAGACACCTCTCTAGGGCAGTTTACGACGCCAGTGAGGTGACTTCCAGGCTGGTAGGATACTCAGTCTGCATTAGGTGGATTTTGTGGCTTTGCCTGTCCAGGTTGTCACCCCTGGCCCAGTGCAGGGTGATATCCTCACCTTTCTGGGGGCCCACTTCTTTTCACACAGGGCACATAGGTTCTGGGGCACCCTCCACCTCCCAGATCTGAAAGTGTTCATCGGCCCTGTCAAGTCCGTGAGCCTAGCCAGGCCCTGGTTGGGCCCCCTTCTCCCGTGTTCTTCCCCACAAGAGGCTGGGGCACACTTTTTCCCCCAGGGTTCGCCATCTTGGCATTCGGACCTATCAGTAATGAATGGTGAGGATTAATTTGGGAAAGCTATGTAAATTACATACTTACCGTAATTATGATCTTCCCAAATATCTTCATCATTCATTACACCCACCCACCTTCCCTATGATCAGACATTGGGCAGCTCAGTCCCCTTTTCTCTTCTCCTCCGCTCCTTCTGAGAGAGGGAGGGAGTAGATAAAGGGACACGCTCTTAGGCAAACCCTGTGTCCAGTCTAGATGCTCTTTCTCTCTGTTGGTAAGCCTCGGGGTTGTCCCACTACAATTGTGGGACACTCCTGGAAATCCAACCACCTTAATTGGTTCAGTTTCAGCTTTGAGCAGTCCTCTGGACTTTAATTTCTGCTCACCCTGGAGCGATCTTCTCTCCTGGTGCATTGTTTTTTTGCCATTTCTGGTGAGCCTTAGGGGGACAGTGGGCATACATTACAGGAGCGAAAATATGGATGAACAGTAGGTAAGAACAGGACTTTCTTGAATATAAGGGGCTGGCGTTTTCTTTTCTTGTGGAATATTCTGCAACTAAAAAAAAAGAGGAGGGGAAGGCTTCCTCAGTAGAGAGACATAGCCACCCAGGCCTCTGGCTCTTCCTCTCGTCTCACCCCACCCCACCCCTTGCTCCCTCCTAAATCAAGCTTGGCCCTTGGGTCCTGGATCAGCTCCATTCCTCCCTGTTTTCAGTGGAGTCTAGTCCATGCGGACTTGATCTGGAGAGGAGAGTCCGGTGGAGTTGTGGGTAAGGGGAGTGTCGGGGGAGAGTTGAGCCAGTCTTTTCCTTCTGCCTGTCTTCCTTCTTTCTCTCCTGTCTCTCAATTGTGTTTTATCCTGCCTAGGGCTACCCAGTGTTCTGGTCATCCTCTACCTGTCCATCTTAGTTATCTCTCTAGTCTAACCCTAGTTCTCTTTTTTGGCTTTATTTTATTTCCCACCCTTCCTTATCATTCGGGCACCCTGGCCCTCTGCTGTACCAACTTTTCTTGTTCTCCTGGCGGGACAGAACTGAGGGCTGGGAGGATCCGGTTACTGTCAGCCAGCTATTGCCAAGAAGGCAGCGCCATCTAGAGCATTAGCTCCACCAGCACAAAAGTTTTAAAGAGGGCAGTGCTCTTTTTGTCCTTGCAGGGTCCTGACTTCCGTGAGGGACCCATCCGTAATGAATGGTGAAGATATTTGGGAAGATCATAATTACAGTAAGTACATAATTTCCATTTTTTGTCCCCCATTTTCACCTTGCCAGCTGCCGGGACCCCTTTCCACCTACCCAAGCCCTTCTGCCTGCCACAGGAATCCTGTGGTGGTCCAGCTTGCTACCAGCCTTTGTTCAACAACCTCCTCTGTACCTCTAACCATATCTCTATGGCTTATGCCTCATGGGTGGGACCTCCTAGTTCCCCAAGCTGGTAGGAGGATTCTTCATTTGAAGGTTGGGACCTGTGAGGAAGAGCTGGCGAGGTGTGGGAGAAGTTGAGACCCTGCTGTGGTGTGGGGGCAGGGAGGCTTCATCTGCCAGTGCTGCTGGGGGTATTTCTTCCCCTGCCAAACCCTCCCCTTATGCCACCCCAGGGCGTGGTCCTGAGAGGTGACCCGGCGAGTGCCTATGAGGTCATCAGAAGGGTGGGTAAGCCCCATGTTATCTCCAGTCTTCCGCTGCCTGCCCAGTCTGGGCATGTGATGCCTCTGCATCACTTGCCAAGTGAGTAGGTACGTACCGACATGAGGCCACCCCAGAGGGACCACGTATTCCTTCCCACAGGACATCCCCCTCCTCCCCTTGGGTCACCAGGGAGCGGTCATGCAACAGAAGGAATTACCCTCCCTCCCCAAGGCAGGAGACATCCAATGGACACATGAACCCCGCTTCACCGGATGGCATCAGACTTACCATACTCTAGGCATGAACCCGGGTCCTCTGGATGGCAAGTGTGAAGAGTTTTCTTATTGATTAACTAATCCAGTACCAGTCTCTTGAAAGATTTATTGGTCCTGCAAAACATTAACTCTGATAATTAAAAAAAAAAAAAAAAGTTTAAGTACACAGACATTTAGCTAAAATTAAACAACACTGGTAAGGAGAGCACACGTTTTATCAAATATTATGTGTACTGCAAGATAATCTCAGATTCAGAACAGACAGAAATTCATATTTTTTTACTGGAATTCAGATTCCAGTTTCTGCAGTTATTTATGAGTCCACTGTTCCACAGGACCAGTAAGAATTTATTATTCTAGGGACCTAGATGTGGTGCACTTATCCACACTGTGGCAGTCTTCCTTTCCCTTCAAATCTAGCCGGAACATCTTCAAGCTAAGCTCCTCCCACCCACCCAGGTGTTAGCCTCCTCAGCTCTGTCCCTTAATGTCAGATCCTCCTTTCTGCTGGAAAAGTCAGGCCTCTTTCTTCGCCACTCCGTGTGTGCGGTGGAGGCCCAAGTTTTCTTCCCATTTTCAAGCAGTTTGTCAGTGTGTTTATTTTTACGCCTTTCTTGAAATGGAGCACGATGAACCTCAGTCCAATGCTGGGTTCAAGAGGAGCATCGCCTGCAATCAAAAAGTGCCTTGAATGGACCCGCATGACTCGTGCATCTACTGCCTTGAGGCAGAGCATGACTGTCAGGCCTACGAGCTTTACTAAATTCTGTTGCTATTCTTAGTCGAGTATTGGTATGCCCACTTCTGTCTCGGTTGGCTGGACAAATGGGACCCCCCCGTCCACTCTGAGGATACCCACAAAGCAAAGTTGGCACCAGCATTGAGGCTTCTTTCAGTGGCACCTTTTGAGAAATGTGCCAGTCCTTGCAGACTCATGGGAAGGGCCCTTCCTGGGGTAATAAATCTAAATAATTTAAAAGACCCTGGCATCGGTTGTGGGTTTGGGAATGAACACGCTGTTCCCACTCCCGCGATTCCCTTGACTGTTTGATGACTGTCGAGCTTTTGGCCTCGACTGAGCCTTCCCGGGTCGAGGATCAGGTCACTAGCTCCACGGTAACTGATGGGCTTGTTGCCCATGACACAGGCTGACCAGCCAGTCGAATTATTTAGTGACCCGGTCGACCCATTGTCGGAAGAGATCGAGGATGACTCGATTTCTTGGACTCCAGTCCTTTCATCTCTCTTTCAAGAGGGGTAGGAGAAGACAGCCGAGCTGTCTGCCTCCTCCCAAGAGATCCTCCCCTTCAGGGATTCAGCAGACAGATCTGGTCCTTGTTTTGTACATGGCTCCTCCTCCCACATCCCCTCACAGTTGATGCTGTAGTTGTCAGTCGAGGTCCTTGTCTCGGTTGAGATCGCGATCTTGGGAGTCTCTGTGTTCCTGCGCATGGCCATTGACCAGGAAGTGCCGTCGACACTCCTCTTCCTTCTTGTATGAAGAGGGGCTCTGTTGCAATTTGCGTCAGCGCTGCCAGTAGCTGATGTGACAGCAGTGGGTCCTCTGCTATTGTGGGCCACTTCTGCAGGTCCCAGTGCTTTCCTGGTCTCCTCCGGTCACTTCTGCCTGCTGAGTCTGGTTGTGCCTACAGCGGCTTCTCCACCAATTCTGGTGGAGCCTCCGGGCAAGCAGCCCTTACAGGTGGCTCTGACCAAGGCTGCTCATGTGGCTACCGGTCTTCCCAGTTGGTTGTCTGTCCATATCACACACTTGGGCGAGTCTAAGGTAGTTCGTGGGGAGAAACAGCTGAGTGCGGTATTCGAGGAGTCTTTGGACTCTGAAGGTTCCTCCATACAGTCCTTTAGGACACTGGGCTTCGACTGCAAGTCAACTGAAGAGCTCTGTACGAAGAATGGTCCATTTTTCTTCAGAGCTTTGTTCCAACTGATCTCTGAATCAATGGAGTTCCCCTGGAGCCAGTCCAGAAGTGGGCCAGATACCCCCTTATGGAGATCTTCGACCGGGATGACTTCTCTGGGGTTGCCTTCCCATTGGCGTAGGCTATTTGAATCCTGTGTTGGAGCTTTGGCAGCTTCATACACTGCACCATTGGCTGGCATGGTCCGCAAGTACACAGTTCTGACTGGTTCTCTTCCCAGGTTTTCGGACCACCCCTCTGCCGAGGGATTGGTAGTGGGATCAGTCTTTTGTAAGACGGAAAACGTCGGGTATGTGGACAAGCCCACCAACAAGGAATCTTAAGAAGCTGGAACATGCAGTGAAAAAGGTCTTTGCTCTTTCCTCCCTGGGTCTCCTGTCCAGCTAGTTCTGCCTTGATGATGGCCAGCTTTGGACATGCCCTCATAGGTTAGGTGTCCTGGACCATGTCCTTCCCTGCCTTCCTGTGAACATGCAGTTGGCGGTCAAGATGGTCAGAGAGCAGGGTCTCTTCCTTGCCAAGCACCAGCTTCAAATGGCCTTGGATATCGGCAGCTCCTGCGCAAAGTCTGTGATGACGGTGGTCACTATACACCGTAGAGCTTGACTGCAGATTTCCACCTTTATGGTGGATACCTAGCACAAACGGGCCAACGTCCCCTTCTTGGGCACTGACCTGTTTGGTCCAGAGCTGGATTGATGCCTCAGTAGGATTGAGAAGTCCAATATCACCCTAGATTTGGTGATGACCTTGTAGAAGGACCCTAAAGGACCAAAGCAAAAGAAAGAGCCCTTTCAGTTTCATTTTTCAGTCTCCACAGTTCAGATCGCAGCAGCCCCAACTGGGGCCATCCCAGGCCTGGCGACCTAAGTCCAGGTTCACCAGCCAGGGCTTCAAGAAACCTGGAAGGCGGGCAGCACTGCCCTCCAATGGCCAGTGCCAGGGCCACCTCCAAGTCTGCTCAGTGACGGGTCGGGGTGTCTGCCTCCCTCCTGTCACGTCCCTGCCTCAGTTTCCTGCGGGGACGACATCGCCATTTCTGGCACGCTTGGTTTGCCATCACTTTGGACAAATGGGTGCTAGAAGTGGTGGGCCGAGGAATGTCTCTTGACTTTGCATCTCTCCTGCCCTACCGAGCCCATGCCCCATGGGAGTCCATGGTGTCTCAGGACATGTGGTCCGCCCTCAGAGAGGACATAGCTCAGCTTCAAGGAAGAGAAGCTGTAGCCTGTGTGCTAGATGCTGCAGCTGGCCAGGGCTTTGTGTCCAGGTATTTTCTGCTCCCTAAATGGACGGGGGGGTTGACTCCCTTTACTGGATCTTCACAATCTGAATCAGTTCCTGAGGAGGCGCAAGTTCTGGATGGTCGCTCTGAACCAGATAATACCATCTCTGCAGCAGGGCATGTAGTTCTGCTCTCTGGACCTCCAGGATGCCTTCTTCCACATTCCAGTCTGTCCCACTGGTGGTACTTTTTGGATCCACCCAAAAGGGGTTCTTTACGTGTTCTGGGTCATGCCTTTTGGCCTCTCCTCAGCCCCAAGGGAATTCACCAGGTGCATCACAAAGGTGACAGCCTTTCTGAGGCAATGGAGAGTTCGGGTTTAGCCATACCTGGGTGACTGGCTGATTGCTGAATCATCTCGAGAGGCAGTGGCGTGCTCCAGGGACCTGGCCCTCCAGACTTGCTCGACCTTGGGTCTTCTGATCAACCCGGCCAAGTTGGAACTCAACCTCCTGCAGGTCATCCACTTTGTCGGGGCAGAGCTCGACTCCCTTCTGCATGGTCTGCAAGTACATAGCGGAGTAAAAAAACACTGGTTCTCAAAAGAGGTGGCAGGAAGGTTAAGGAGAAAAAGGCTGCATTCAAAAGTATATGGCATCACAGAAGGAGCATGACAGGAACTGTATCAATTAAAGCAGAAAGAAGTGGGAAGGCAGTCAGAATAGCAAAAGCCCAAACTGAGGAAAAAATAGCCAAGTCAGTTAAGAAGGATAAAACCTTTTATAGGTACATTGGGAGCATAGAAAGGTTAAGGGAGGAATAATGAAGATTAATAAGGAGAGGGGAGGGAGGTGGGCAGAGGAGACAGTGAAAAGGCAGAGATACTGAATGAATACTTTTGCTCAGTATTATGAAAAGAAGATGAGGAGGAGTTACCTAAACCAGACAGTAGAAGCACTCTTGGGTAGGGGTTGACACCAGTCCATTTACAGAAGAAAGAGTCCTGAAAAACTCCTAAAACTCAAGGTGGACAAAGCAATGGGGCCTGATGGGATTCACCCCAGAATCCTAAAAGAACTAAGGGAGGACCTAGTGACACCACTGACCACACTTTTTAACAAATCATGGGAGGATGGGGTGGTACCTGAGGACTGGAGGAGGGCAGATGTGATTCCCCTTCACAAAAGTGGGAGCAAGGCAGAAGCAGGGAACTACAGATCTGTAAGTTTGACCTCAGTGGTAGGGCAAATGATGGAATCACTTCTGAAAGAAAGAATTGTTGAGTACCTAGAGGCCAGCGGGGCACAGGACCCAAAGCAGCTTGAATTTACAGCAGGAAGGTCATGTCAGACGAATCTAATAGATTTCTTTGACTGGGTGACCAAAGTAATAGACTAGGGAGGGGCTGTGGATATGGCCTGCCTAGACTTTAGCAAGGCATTTGACACAGTCCCACAAAAAATTAATAATCAAGTTAGCCAGCTTGGGAGTGGGTCCCAGGGTGGTAGCCTGGGTTGCAAACTGGCTGCACAACAGGACACAGAAGGTACTAGTGAGTGGCACACATTCCGAAGAAAGGGGGGGGTCACTAGTGGAGTACCTCAGGGCTTAGTACTGCGTCCAGTCCTCTTTAACATCTTTAATAGGTGACATTGCAGAGGGTCTGGAGGGAAAGGTATGCCTCTTTGCAGATGATACAAAGATCTGTAACAGAGTTGATACACAAGGGGGTAGAAAGGATGAGAAGGGACTTGCTAAGGTTGGGTAATGGTCAGATATATGGCAACTTAGATTCAATGCAAAGTGCAAGTAATGCACCTGGGAAACAAAAACCCAGGAGAAGAGTACACAATAGCAGGAGGTACTAACAACAACAAAATGGAGCAGGACTTGGGGTAGTCATATCAGATGATCTAAAGGTGGGTAAGCAATGTGAGAAGTCAGTGAGGAGAGCCAGGGGATACTGGGATGCATAGGAAGGGGCATCACAAGTAGAAAAAGGGAAGTGGTTATCCCTTTGTACAGACAGTTGGTGAGACCCCATCTGGAGTACTGTGTGCAGTTTTGGAGACCTGATCTACGCAAGGACATAGACAGGATGGAAGCAGTCCAGAGGAGGGTGACTAAAATGGTGCAGGGTCTGCATCAGAAATCATATGAAGAGAGACTGAGAGAGCTTAATATGTATACCCTTGATGAAAGGAGGGGCAGGGGGGACATGATAGAAACGTTCAAGTACCTCAAGGGAATCAACAAAGTCCAGGAGGGTAGCATCTTTCAGAAAAAGAGATGTGTAAGAACAAGAGGACACAATTTAAAGATAGAGGGGGGACGGCTCAGGGGTAATGTGAGGAAATCATTTTTCACAGAGAGAGTGGTGGATGCGTGGAACTGCCTTCCTGGGGAGGTTGTTGGGGCTAAAACAGTGGGGGAATTCGAACATGCATGGGACAGGCACAAGGCAGTTGTAGTGGGGGGTGGCAGGAAGTAGGCTGTTGGTTAACTAGAATCTGCAGCTTATCCAGTAGGTAGGGAAATGGGCAGACTGGGTGGGCCAAGTGGTCCTTATCTGCCGTCAAAGTCTATGTTTCTAACGGACTGGGCAGTGGATCTTTCCTCCTTTGCCCAGTCATTTCAGGTTGGGCTCTCGCACCCTACTTGGGACTTTCTGCGGCAGCTGGAGTACACGGCATCCTGCACCAGCATGGTCCGGTGGGCCTGCTGGCGGATGCACCACCTACAGTAGGAGCTGGCCTGCCGGTAGTCTCAGCACCTAGGTTGCCTGGAGCAGCTGATGTGTGATGCCATACAGTGGTGGGTCATCCCAGAACATCTAGAGGAAGGAGTCCCATTTGTCCGCCCAGAGCTGACTGTCACTCTGCTGACTGATGCATCTCTGGTGAGATGGGAGTGACCTGGGGACCACAGTGTTCAAGGGCTCTGGACCCCAGGGAGTCCTGTTATCACATCAGTCTGCTGGAGCTACGTGCAGTCGCTTTGCTTTGATGGCATTTGCTCCATTTGTCTGGGGTCAGGTTGTAGCAGGTCAGCGGACAATACCACGACCTATACTACCTCAACAGGTAGGGCAGAATGCATTCCCTCTGGTTGTGTTGGAGGCTCTCCACATCTGGACCCTCTCTGTAGCTTGGGTGCAGATGTTCTGAAATTCATGTAATCGGAGCCTCCAGCCAGCCTGCAGATGCCCTCAGTAGAGTGGGCGAGGCATCTCACGAGTGGTCTCTGCATTAGGAGGTGGTGGACCACCTGTTCCCCCAGTATGGCAGTCTCCTGGTCGATCTGTTTGCCTCTTTGGAGAAGGCAAACTTGAGTCTGTTCTGTGCCGGCCCCCTGCAGTACAGGACACTGTTGAGGGATGCCTTCATGAGGCCCTGGACCCCAAGCCTACTTTATGCCTTCCCTCCCCTTTCCCCTGATACACACAGTGCTGGTCAAGGTGCGGTGGGACATGGTGTGGATAATTCTGGTAGCAACAGACTGGCCATGCCAGTTCTAATACTCAGATCTCCTCAGCCTAGGCAGCAGGCCTCCAGTGGCACTTGTCTCTATGCGGGATCTGCTTTCCTTTCACAAGGGAAGGTCTTGTACTGGACCTTCAGTCCCTGAACCACAGCCTGGTTCCTGAACGGCTAGAGTTCCAGGCTTTAGGTCTCTCCAGGGAGGTTCTCCAGGTCATGGAAACCTCCCAGAAAGAGTTGACCCGCCAGTGCTATGCCTTCAGATGGAAGTGCTTTTCTGTTTGGTACCAGGGCAGGGAGCTAGGCCCCCTGTCCTGCCCCTTAGCTAGCATTCTGGACTCACAGAAGAGAAGTGGTCTCCTGGGTACTCGCACATAAACTCATGGTACAGTCAACTTTGCTTCGGGGGCTTACCAAGGCTGGCAGTATTCAGACAAAGTCCAAAAAGTCAGCTGAACTCCTAAACAGGTATTTGCTAAATGCCAGGGATGTCAGCAGGAAATGCTGGAGCACCTACTGAAGTCTGGTTGGCCAAAGAAACAGGTTTAAAATTGCTTTACTAAGTATGTATACTAGCACAAACTGAGGAATTTGAGTAGCAATATCTTGAAACAACATAAAGGAACTGCTCAAGAAGACCATGATCTCCCCAGAAGAAGCCCATACATGGGTGAAGTGGGGTTGAAAAGTCCTGGTCAGAAGCCTGAAATAATGATTGTGATAATAAAGGACTTTTGATTAAATACCTATTTAGGAGTTTTGCTGACTTTCTGGACTTTGTCTAATTGTAGCTCCTTCACCTAACCCTTAATGCCATCCTACTATCCTCTCTAAACTACCAAGTCTATCACTCTGCCTTGGACAGTTCCCAGCGCTATGAAAGCTGCTGTGGTTACACCAGTCCATAAGAGTGGTGACTGAACTCGGCCCTCGAACTATAGCCCCATCTCCATTCTTCCTCCCCTCTCAAAAGCATTAGAATGCATAGTCTCGGTTCAGCTTACAGAACACCACGAAAAATAACAACTCCAGTGCTCGCAGCAGCATAGATTTAGGAAAGCGCATAGCATCTCCACTGCACTACTTGAATACACTGGCTTTATACACAACGCTCTGGACCAGAGTCACCTAGTGGGGGCGATTTATAGCAACCTCACAAAGGCATTTGACACAGTCAGTCATCATACCCTATTACTCGACTCACTCCATGACCTGGGACTCTTGGCTGATGTTACAGGCTGGTTTGAGAGCTACCTTGGTGGCCGAACCCAGCAAGTCAAAATAAGCAATGTGCTTTCCGACAGCCACCATGTGCAATCTGGGGTCCCACAAGGATCGATCCTATGTCCTCAACACCTGCCTCAGGCCTGTTCCACTAACCTACTTCTATACGCGGATGATGCCGTCATTTTATCAAGTCACCCTAACCCTCTCCCCCTCGAACAACAACTGCAGGTCAACTCTGCTGTCGAGGATTGGTTCTCTGACCACAAACTCCTTCTCAATTAAAAAAAAAAAAAAAATCTGTGGTTTTCGCTAGCCTCCACAATAGGAACAAACTACACCAGCTAAACATCCTCAGCAATCTAAACGCACCCCTTGAACAGGTCCAGCAGTTCAAATACCTGGCTATAACTCTAGATACCTTCATGTCATTTGCCACCCATGTGAACCACTTAGCAAAGGCAGTAAACACCAGGATTGGGCTCTTATATAGGCATAGGATCTGTCTCACCCCTGACACCCTCCACATAGCAATATCCAGTTCAGTGTTCTCCTTAATTGACTACGGGTTCATTTTTTATGGTGCTGCCTCTGATACCACACTGAAAAGAATCGGTCTAGCCCTTAATAAAAATTGCAGACCAGCTACTGGTGCACACAGACTCACTCATACTTGTGAGTTGTATGCTCAGTCTAACTGGCTAAACCTTAAAGGCCATATAAAGTACCAGACCAATCTGTTGGCTAAAAAGAATTCTGTCCAGCCTGCCCGTCGGTGCAACGGTTGGATTTCCGCTTGCGACACTGGTGACCAAGGTTAGGAGTGGACCGGGCGGCTGGAGGCGGCCGAGAGAGAAGAGCTTGAGTGTCTGATGACTGCTTGCCTTCTCTCGGGGAGGGTGGGAGCAATCCGGCACTTGCTGACTCCTGGCGGAGGCCAGGGGTATGGCAGTGCACTGGGTTCTGCTGACTAAAGGGGCATGGTGAATGTCGGCATATGCCTTGACGTTAGTGGCACACCATGCCCTCAGGGAGAAAAAAGGAAAAAGAGCTCTGTAGTCGACCAGATGATGGTCGCCGGCTCCTGCTGCCACAGGACCCTAGGCAGTCCAAAGACCACCTCAGCAGCACCTGGGGCAAGAAAGAGTGCGCTGGCCTGCCCCACGGCACCTTCTCCCTCTGAGGGAGGGACCCTTCCGGTGAAGGGTTACGCCGGGCTGCGATATGGGGTGGCGGTGGCTGCGTCAGGGCAGGGGCGGCAGCGTGGGGCATGGTGGTCCGAGAAGAGTCCGCCAGGGAGCCGAGGAGGAGCAAAAAAAAAAAACACGTCTTGGTCTAAAGCCTCCTGCCTTCCTCAGTCTTCTCAACCAGGTAACTAACCCTCACCACACCTGTGGAATGTCTAACCTGGACTTTCAAGTCCCTTTCTGTCGCACCTCCCTGGCATAGCGCTCATTCAGATACAGAGCCCCAAGCTGGCTAAAAGACCTCCCACCATCACTCCATGACAAGTCCAAGATTGATCCCTTTAAGAGCAAACTCCGACAGCACCTCGCTACTCTATGGAGGTGTGATTGCTGGACCTATGCTACACCCCTAGCACCAAAGTAAACCTGCCCCCACCCCCACCGTCTCTATACTCTTCCTCCCAACTCTCCCTTTCTTCCCTCCCCCAGTTATCTTAGCCTTCCTGTCGTTAGTCCTTCCCATACCCCCACCCCCTTTTCCACCTCTCCCCTCTATCGTGACATAACCTCCACTAGGCTGTAATGCTACTTTGATACTCTACCTAACTGGCACTTTATTTTGTCTTTTAAGCACTGTTCACATTTACATGTTTGTACCTATGTGTTCTGATTGTAACTGTGTCTGTCTCTGCCTGGCATGGAACCTCTGTAAAAGAGCTGTTGGCTCAAAGGTATTTTCAATCTAAGAAATAAATAAAAAATAAATAGCATTTTGGACAACCTCTCGCCCAGTCAGGCCTGAGGTTAACAACCTTCACGGTGCACTTGGCAGTCATCTCTGCATACCAGGTGAAGGCTGGTATGCAGATGGTGGTGCAGGAGAAGGTGGTTGGGTGCTTCTTTAAAGACCTTGACCACCTGACCCCTCCAGTGCATGAGCCACCACCATCTTGGGACTTTCTGTCAGTGCTGGCAGTGCTCATGGACAAGCCATTCAAACCAATGCACAGGTCTGTTCTCTCTTACATGTTGTGGAAGACTGCCTTCTTGGTAGCTATCACCTCTGCCAGAATGATCAGTGAGCTCCAGGCCCTTTTGGTGGAGTCTCTGTATTTGGTGTTCCACAGGGACAAGGTTGTCCTCTGTCCCAACCCGAAGTTCCTTCCAAAGGTTGTTTCAGAGTTTCACTTTAAACAGGTAATTGACCTTCTGTTGTACTTCACCAGTCCAACCTCGGAGGCTGGGCTTAGCTCCATATATTGGACCTGGGCGAACACTTGCTTATTATATAGGCGCGGCTGGAGTTCAGGGAGAGGTTCACCAGCTCTTTATCACCTAAGCTGAAGCCGTATCTGATAGGCCGGCAGCTAAGCAGACAGTTGACAGGTGGATTATATCCTGCATTGACCTCTGCTATAGGTTGGCTGGTAGGGAGCCCCCTGTAGGACTTGGGGCTCATTCCACCCAACATACCGCTACCTTGGTGGCTGCTTCCAGGGAAGTCCCTATCCAGGAAATCTGCAGGGCTGCTAGCTGGAAGCCACCACACCTTCATTTCCCACTACTACACTGGCCTTGAATCATGCAGGGATGCTGGCTTTTGGGGCCTCAGTTCTCCAATCCCTGTTTCCGAAGTAGGGGTGTGCGCCTTGCCCCTTCTTCCCTGAGAATTGCTAGGAGTCTGCCACAGTGTGGACAAGTGCACCATATTCACATCCATGGAAATGAGGGATCTTACTTCAAGGGGGAGCTCTTGCAGCAGGCTACTACCATTAGGACTAATGCCGCAGGCCTTAGGACCTACTGGAAAAAACTTAGCTAATAGTACCCAGCAGGGCTGCTCAGCGATGTCGGCTCCGGCTCAGCGTCGGTCATGCCATAAAGAGGGGGTCCCAGCTCCATCTCAGTTCTTTTCCACCGACCTGCACTCATTGGGAAAGTCTTAGCGTGTTCTTCAGCAGTTTCAGTGAAATTTGGTGATTTTCATTGTTTTCTCTGAAGAACCTTACTCCTTCGTCGGATTCTCCCTTTTCTCAGACTTTGTCATCGCATGTCATCTCTGTCGTCAGTCTAGGTCCATCGACCCCAAAAAGACCAAGTGTGCCTGTGGCCGCCAGATCCCATTGAAGGGACGGCCACGAGGCCTGCATTCCTATCTGGGCCCAGACCACGACCTCCAAGCCTGCAAGATGTGCAAGGACTTCACCAGCAAGACTCGGATCAGGTGCCTGAAGGCCTTAAAAGCCCACCTTTTAGAGAAAAAGATGGACGTCATGAAAAGCTCTCCTGGGGAAAAGGCCAAGCACTGGGACAAATCCTACAAGTCCCGCGAGAAGGACCATAGCTGGTCCCACCAGCGGTCCAGGTTGCATTCTTCCCACAACAAGGCTTTGTCTTCAGGCTTGGGCAGTTCTGACTGTTCGAGACACTGGAAACATGGAGAAAAGGTGAGATCCGACGCCCCTGCTGCCAAGACACTGGCGCTGGCCCTGGCGGGCTACTTGGACAAACCAGCCAAGGTGAAGGCTACGCTGCTGTGTACCTCTGTCACCTCAGCGGACACAACTAAGCCTCCCACTTTGGCGCATGCTTGATCCCGCTGAAAAGGTCTCAGTCACGGCTTTACCCTGGTTGGGTAAGCCATTGAGCAAGGATCAGGACCCTCCGGCTGAGACCCCTTCTGGGTCCCGCCCTTCCAAGTCGGCGAAGTCAGAGCCGACCTTGGCCAAGACACCAGCCATGATGCTGTTCACAGTGTCTAAGGTCGACTTGCCTCAGGGTGAGACCACTCAGGTCACGATCCGTCACCAGCCCAGGGTCCTCTCCTCTAGAGGGTCTTCTCGGAATCTTCCCCAAGGCCCTGCTGGACCTTCCGGCTTCACCGGATTCCCCTGAAGGGGATGGCAGGCCGATTTTTAATAAGGAGGAGCTGCAGGAGCTCTTTTCCTTCTGGTGGAACCAAGTCAAAAAGGACGAGGCTGCCCCGAAGCTGGAGCCAACACCGGTACCCGACTGGCCGGACATCCAGGATACCGGGGCTCTTCCTGTGTAGTCCAAAACCCCTGACGAGCAGCGTAAACCTTCCAAATTCTGCTCCCCCTTGGTGGTTTGAGCCCGGTCTTGGTCTGAAGACTGTCGTCGGCGCCACTCAGGTCCTCTAGCCGACGCCGGTCCCGGCCCAAGTCCCGCAGCCATCAAAGATCTATCACGAGGCGAGGATGCTCTTCTAGCAGATGCCGGTCCCCTGACAGGTGCCAGTCTCCGCTCTGTCATTGGTCCCATGGCTGATGTTAGTCGGAAAGTGCCCGACATTCTAGGTAGGGTAGCCCCTACAGGCATGGTTTGGGCTCCCCTCTTCCCAGTAGGAGCCAGTCCACTTCATCTTTGTCCTCTTTGGACCAGTTCCTCTCAGGAGTTGGGGGTTCTCTTGCTGACAAAGAGGCATCCTATTCAAGCCCCTGGCGATCCAGCCTTTATGGATGTCAAGAGGCACATCCGGGCCTCCAACGAATGGGAGGCGGAGGACCTGGATCCAGAACGCGGAGACTGGCCAGATACCTGAGGCAAAGGAGCTAAACCATTGGTAGTGCCTCCTTTGGTGGATACATTCCAAGACCTGACAGTGATCAGTTGGAAACACCCAGCCATAGTCCGGCGGTTCCCAAAATCGGAGGGCTGTATAGGCGCCGGGGAGGAGCTCTGTTGTAGACACCCTCAGGCTGACTTCGATGGTCATAGTGGCTGCTCATGATAAGTCTTGACAGCCCAAGCACCTTAGTTCCCAGCTTCCCAATCAGGAGTCCCGTTATTTGGACCAGGTGGGCAAGAAGGTATGCTCTGCATCCACCTGCTCCATCGTTCCTGAACTTCCCTAGCATATGGTCCAGTACCAGAATGCCTTATGGGAGAAGGGACAAGAGGTAGCTAATGCCTTGCTAGACTCCGTCAAAAAGCAGTTCCTGGACATTCTGAAATCTGGCTTGGACATAGGCACCCATGTTTTGCATGCCTCGTACAACACTGCAGGGCATCAGCGTCAGGTGTCTGCCTAAGCCACGCCTGGCTACGAGTTGAAGGGCTTTCCCAGAATCTGCAGACGGAATCAGGGACCTTCAAACAACATGAAGTCTTGCTATGTTCTGACTATTGCAGTGATTGCCAACCTTTGAACTGCCCCGGAGAACAAGAGTTAACTTTCCATGCAGGGCATGGAGCGCTGAAACTCAAGCTCGGTTGAAGCCACTGTCTGCTGTTGTTTAAACTCCAACCGTCAGATTCTTTACTCCGCCTCACTGAACAGTCGCTCCGGAGAGTTCTCCTTCGCTCAGTTCAAAAAAGTCGGTTAAAGTGTCGTTTTTTCACTCGGTTTCTACCGAATTTCTGCTATTGAACCTGTCGGTTTAAGTCTCTGTCTGTGGTACTGTGAGTACTAGATAGGTTTTGCATTTAGTTTCTGTGTGGAAATTGTAAACATTGGATCGGTTCGGTCTGAACCGATCAGTTTGGTTTCAAAAAACTTCTGAATTTATTAGAGTGTGGTAACCGGTCCATATCGGTTCTAAAAAAAACAGATTTAATTATGTTTTTTTCCAAGACCCGTAACACGGTCAGGAACCGATAGTGGTGTCTTGCCTGGCGGATTGCCGAAAAAAGGGTAAGTTGTGGATAGGATTGGCCATGTCTGAGAAACCCAAGAACAAAAGCGGGCCCACTGGGTTTCAACACTGTAGTGTGTGTGGGGAAGCCTTTGCTAAGGCTGATCTCCACACCACCTGAGTTTATTGTCTGGGGTTTGACCACCTCGATTCAGACTGCCAAATTTGTGAAAGTTTTCCCAAAGCTACCCTGGATAAGAGAGTAGGTAGACTGAGGGAAAGGGCCGAGACGTCCGCTGACCCGGATGGCCAGCCCGGTTCGGTTCCGAGTGCCCTCTGACCAGGGTGAAACTTCTTCGGGCAAAAGGAGAACCGATTCTGAGGAGTCGGTTCTGGTTAAAAGAAAGAAAAGGGAAAAATCATCCGGTTCGGATCCACAAGTTCTTTCTCCGACCGCTGATGAAATAGCCAAAGCGATAAGGATAGTTCAATTGCTAACTTCGGTTCCGGCTGAACCGGCACCATCTGTCAGGGGCTCGGTTCGGTCGGTTCCCCTGGTTCCGGATTGTACTTTAGAGAATTTTATGAACCGGAGGAGGAGGAGGGAAGAGTATGAGGATAATGATGTTGATGGTGATTATGAAAGTCTGGATGTGCCTATTGACCCGGACATCTCCCCAGACAGACCTTCAGGTGTTTCTCCTCCTAGGCTTTCTGAGTCCCCTTCCCACTTTATGTTTTACAAGAAAGTGGCTGAAACCCTCCAGCTTCCAATGGAAGAAGCAGTAGAGGGTCCGGAGGAGCCTGATTTTGTTGAGATGATGGACATCCCAGAGTCCAGGAGATTGTCTATTCCCCTCCATAAATCTTTTGGGAAACAGACATTTAAAATTTTAAAAACTCCTAATTCCATACCTCCTGTGGACAGAAGAATGGACAAGAGGTATACCCTTTCAGGCTCGGACACGGAGTTCCTTTCCCAGCAATGCAGCCATGTTGGAGTAGTGCAGGCTGCTGCCTGTGATAAGGCAAATATTCCCTTGCTTCACCCCCCAGATAAGGACTCCAGGAGGATTGATGCCATGGCAAAGAAGCAGTACCTGGCAGCATCTTTTGGGACTTAGGCAGGCTAACTATATGGCCTACACAGCTAGATACCAGAAGTCCAGGTGGGACACAGTGCTGGCTCTGGCTAAACAGGCCCCTGACCAGCTTGCCAGGAGCTGGAGCAGGTGGCTGCGGATGGGATTGAGGCATCCAGGTGCAATTTCATGCTGCTGTGGACTCCAGTGATGTTTCATCTAGAGTCATGGCTACATCTATGGCCCTTCGGAGGATGGCTTGGCTCAGATGTACTAGCCTATCACAGGATACCCAGGCTATGGCCATGGATTTCCCTGTCATTGGTAATTCTCTGTTTGGGGAGCAGACAGAGAACTACATGAAGAAGATGGACGAGTACAGGACGCTACAGGAGTGCTCAGGCCAAGAAAGGCAAGCCACTCCTCAGAGACAGCATTCCAGGGGCAGGGCAGGCCCTTTCAAAGGCCCTTTACCAAGCCCAGGCCTTTCTCTGCTTATGCTCAGAGGGGTTCTTCAGAGGGAGAGGCAGGCGGGGAAGAGCAGGCTGCTTCCACCCCTCAGCCTAAAACCCCTGCCAAGCAGACACCCTGATGGGTCTGCCGGGCCGATTCTCCAATACCTATAGGGGCAGACTGCTTACTTTGTCCAGGACTGGAAGTCTTTAACATCAGACAAGTGGGTCCTGGAAGTAGTAAGTCAGGGACTGGTTCTCAGCTTCAGAAAGTTTCCCAAGATGAGAACCAGATCCTTTCACCTGCAAATCCATCAGAGACCCTTGCCCTAGAGGCAGAGGTTTCTTCCCTCCTGGCTCTCAGAGCCATAGAAAGGGTTCCTACCCTACACAGGGCAAAGGATTGTACTCCAGGTACTTCCTAACCCCCAAAAGACAGGAGAATGGTGGCCCATCCTGGATATAAGATATCTGAACAAGCACCTTTTAAAACCAAAATTCAGAATGGTGACTCTGGGAATAATTCTGCCCTCTCTAAGGCCAGGGGACTGGCTAGCCTCCCTGGACCTCAAAGATGCCTATTTTCACATTCCCATCAGGTGCTCCCACAGAAAGTACCTCAGGTTCAAGTTGCCCTCAGGCCACTATCAATTCAGAGCAATGCCCTTTGGCCTAACATCAGCCCCAAGGGTGTTCACAAAGTGCCTGGCAGTAGTGGTTGCTTTCCTAAGGAGAAAAAAGATCTCCATCTTTCCATACTTGGACGACTGGCTCATAGTGGGCCAGTCTCAGACCAAGTCAAGTCACATCTTCAAATAACTCAGCAAGTGCTCACTTCCTTAGATTCCTCCTCAACCTTCCAAAGTCAGTTCTCGAGCCAGTACAGCTCCTCACCTTCATAGGGGCAGAGCTGGATACAATAAAAGCAAAAGCCTTCCTTCCCCTGGACAGGGCAAGGACCCTTATAGAACTGGCCTCTTCATTCACCCTTCCGGTGTCTCGACCAGCAAGGCACTTCTTGCAGCTCCTGGGCCACATGGCAGCCCCTACAACAGTGGTCCACGGGGCAAGATTTCAGATGAGGGACATTCAGTTCCACTTAAGAGCCTTCTGGTCCCAAAGAAAGGATTCCTTACCAAACTAGTCCCAGTGACTCAAACACTGATCTAGGCTTTGTAATGGTTGTGGGATCAGGACAATTTAAGACAGGAGTTCTTTATCACTCAGTCTCATTCAGTAATACTCATCACAGATGCCTCCCTGCTGGGCTGGGGAGCCCACTTGGGGATCTTACCACCCAAGGGCTGTGGTCACCTCAAGAGTCTGTGCTTCACATCAGTCTCTTGGAACTCAGAGCAGTGTTTCTGGCACTGCAAGCTTTTTCCAAATCTGTACAGAACAAGGTGGTCCAGATCAGAACAGAAAATACCACCACAATGTGGTATATCAACAAGCAAGGAGGCACTCGGTCTACGGTCTTGTGCACAGAAGCAATGAAGTTGTGGTCTCTGGCCTATTCCCTGCAAACCTCTCTGATTGCAGTTCACCTACCAGGGAAGGACAATGTCCTAGCAGATGCTCTCAGCAGGATATCTCAGGGCCATCACGAATGGACCCTAGATCCCCTAGTTTTGGAAGTGATTTTCTCCAGATGGGGCACTCCACAGATAGATCTTTTTGCAGCCTCAGACAATCACCAACTTCCTCTTTTTTGTTGCAGACCCCCAGTCTTGGGCTCAGTCCCCCTGGATGCTCTGATTCTGAATTGGGAAGGGAAGTTCCTCTATGCTTTTCCCCCCTTCCCTCTCCTGTTCAAAGTGCTAGTCAAGATCAGGTCTCAACCATGCAAAGTGATTCTGGTTGCTCCAGACTGGGCCAGACAGCCCTGGTACCCACTGTTGCTATCCTTAACAGTCCACCTTCCCCTGTCTCTTCCCAGGAATTACAACCTGTTGACATTCTCTCAGGGAAGGATTTGGTATCCGAACCTCAAATCTCTCAATCTCAAGGCATGGCTCTTGAAGAGTTAGAGTTTGCTGATCTGCACCTCTCTCAGGGGGTTCTGGATATCCTTAAGGCTTCTCAAAAGCCTTCCACCAGAAAAGACTTACAACTACAAATGGAAAAGGTTCATATTTGGTGCTCTAATAAGCATATTTCTCCAGACTCTGCTGGGTTGCCTACAGTCCTGGACTATATGGTTCATCTTAATGGCTTGGGACTTAGACCAGCTACACTTAAAGTGCATCTAGCAGCTGTTTCTGCCTTCTTGTCAGTTAGGCAAGCCCTCTCCTCTGTCAGCCCATCCTGTGTTTTGTAAGTTCTTCAAGGATTGCTGCACCAATCCCCCTTTAAGGACCCTGCTCCTGCTTGGGACCTTAATGTTTGCATTGCTCAGCTTATGCAACCACCCTTTGAGCCTTTGTCCTCTGCAGAGTTTAAGTACTTGACTTGGAAAACTGTTTTTGGTAGCCATTACCTCTGCCAGGCGCATCAGTGGATTGCAAGCCCTGTCAGTGGAGCCTGATTTCATCTCTTTCCATAGAGATAAAGTGATCCTAAGAACTAACAGGAAGTTTTTGCCTAAGGTGGTTTCAGATTTCCACCTTAATCAGTCTATGTCTCTCCCTGTTTTCTTCACTGACCATTCCTCCTCTGGAGAGAAGAGGTTGCACAGCCTGGATGTAAAGGGCCCTTAGCTACTACATAGAGCGCACCAAGGGTCACAGGTTTGAGTCTCTCAGTTATTCCTCACTTATGGAGAGGTCGGTGAGGCAAACCTGCCACTAAAGATCTATTGCCAGGTGGATTGTATCTTGTATACAATTCTGCTATGAAAACTAGGTAGAACCCACCTTCAGGCCTGAGGCTCACTCTACTAGAGGTACAGCTGCTTCCATGGCTCCTGCCAGGATATTTCCTATCTTAGAAATTTGTCAAGCAGCCACCTGGAAAACAGTCCATACATTCACCAAGCATTACTCTCTGGTTATCCAGGCTAGGAGTGATGCTCGGTTTGGCACAGCAGTACTTAGAGCCTATTCCCAAAGTAGGTTCTGTCCCTCCTCCATGGAGGTACTGCTTAGTAGTCTGCAATAGTCAGAATACAGCAAGACTTCATGTTGTTTGAAGAAAAAAATTACTGCCTTAGTAATGTTGTTTCTGCTAATGGAGTCTTGCTGTATTCAGACCTCCCACCGCCTACCCTCTCAGAACCTGGTTTTTGGGATGTGGGTGGGCAGGAGCAGTGTTGGCACCCTAGTGGTGCCCCTTTCTCACCCTCCTTTATTTTGTGTGTGTGTGTTGTGTTTTGTTTTTTGGGTTTCCTGACTTGAGTCTTTGCTTTGAAACCAAAAACAACCCTTTTTTAATAAATTTAGTTGCCAGTTGGCTAATGTGAGTCTTACAGTTTCCACACAGAACTTCTAGTGAGTATTGCTCGTAAATATCTGACGGTTGGAGTTTAAACCACAGCAGACAGAGGCTTCAGCTGAGCTCGAGCTCAGCGTTCCATGCCCTGCATGGAAAGTTAACTCTTTGTTCTCCGGGGCAGTTCAAAGGTTGGCAATCACTGCAATAGTCAGAATACAGCAAGACTCCATTAGAAGAAACAACATTACTAAGGTGAGTAATTTTTTCTTCCCTTCCATGGTTCCGTACTGTTTGGGTTGGAGACAGAGAGCCTCATCTCTCGTCTCCAGGAGTCGGGCAAATCAATCTGGTCCGTCCGACAGATGTATAAGGGGGATCAGAAGTGATTCCGTAAATGGCCATTTCTGAAGACCTCAGGCCAGCATGCCCGTGGCAACCAGATGGCACAGAGAGGCAGCTTTAAGAGGAAGGCCGGAAACCAGCAGCCTGGAGCTGCTCCCTTTCGAGGCCCAGAGTCCTCTCAAGCCTCTCTGCCAACTCCTGGCTCTGCCAAGTGACTCCCTATTGCCCCCCCCTCCTCTGGATGAGGTACAAGGGGAGGCAGTAGGGGATTGCTTCTCCCTCCACCTGGAGGGATGGAAATCACTTCGTACCTTTGGGTTCTAGATATCATAAGGAGGGGACATACACTGGAGTTCACTCAGATTCCCCCAGAGACACCACCAAGGTCCTCAAGGTATCCTCCTTCTCATATACCTCTTATAGAGGAGATTCAGGCCCTCTTGCGAAAAAAAGGCGTGAGCCAGTCCCCCTGCAGCAGCGGGGAAAAGGGTTTTACTTCCACTTCTTTCTGGTTCCAAAGAAAGCTCAGGATCTTCGGCCCATCCTGGACCTCAATTCCTTAAACAACTATATAGACTACCGAAGGTTCAGGATGGTGACCCTTCCAGATCTCATTCCTCTGCTACACCAGGGAGACTGGCTCTGTTCCCTGGACAAGCAAGATGCATACATGCATATTGGGGTCTTTCCCCCTTGCAGGAAGTACTTGAGGTTCCACTTCCAAGGGGGACACTATCAGTCCGGGTTCTGCCGTTCGGCCTCTCCTCAGCTCTTTGAGTATTTACCAAGTGCCTAGCAGTGGTAGCTGCGGCTCTAAGGCGCAAGGGCATTATGTCTTCCTTACCTGGGACGATTGGCTCTTGGCGGTCTTGTCAAAATGAGCCTCATTCAAACTCTGGGAGACACCTATACACTATTCTGAGGTTGGGGTCACCTGAATCTTTCAAAGTCATCCCAGAGCCCAGCCAAAGACTTGTCTTTATAGGTGCGGTCCTGGATACAGTCCAGAGCATGGCCTTCCTCCCACAGGAAAGGGGAGATTGCCTGCGAGAAGTGGCTCAAATGGTCCTCATAACCCCACAGGTCCAAGCCAGGACCTTCCTCAGGCTACTGGCGCACATGGTGGCGGCCATCCCTGTAACTCCCTTGGCTCGCCTACGCATGAGAGTCCCTCAGTGGATGCTCAGAGTGCAGTGGGACCAAAGCTCTGATGGTCTCGACCATATGGTCAGGATCTCCGGGCCAGTCAGAAGGACCCTTCTTTGGTGGTTAGATCCCCTCAATTCGGAGTCAGGGGTCTTTTTTGACAGGAGCGCTTGAGTCGAACATTGATGACAGACGCCTCCGACATTGGCTGGGGGGCTCATATAGGGGACAATCAGACTCAGGGTGTTTGGTCCCCATAGGAGCGCGACCTCCACATCACTGTTCGGGAAGTGCGAACGGTCCTCAGCGCCCTTCGGGCTTTCTAAGAGGACCTAGTGCCAGGCTCTCTCCTCGTTCAGTCAGACAACACGGCTGTTGTCTTCTATATCAACAAGCAAGGGGGAACACACTCCTACCCCTTGTGCAGGGAGGCGAAGATAGTCTGGTTCTGGGCGCTGGAACATCAACTCTCTCTGACCGTAGTGCATGTTCCAGGCATCCAAAACGCCTTGGCAGATAGCCTAAGCCAGTCTTGCTCCAAGGTGCATGAGTGGAAGCTACTCCAGTCAGTAGCGGACCAGCTCTTCGACACTTAGAGTCTTCCAGAGCTGGACCTCTTTGCGTCTCCACGCAATGCCAAATTGCCAAGTTTCTGCTCCAGAGAACCGCGCCTGGTGCTTTTTGGCCAGATGCGTTGTCCCTTTGTTGGACAGGGAGGTTCCTTTACGCCTTCCCTCCCTTCCCTCTAATTCGGAGGATTCTGTTGAAGGTACAGGCTGAGGGGGCTTGGATGATCCTAACCACCCAGCTGTGGCCATGACAAATTTGGTTCCCACTACTTCAGCAGCTGTTGTCGGAACCTTCGATCCCGCTGCCAGTACACTCGCAGTTACTGTCAAAGGATCAGGGCAAGCTGGTGCTTCCAGATCTCAAGTCCCTGCACCTTTATGCAAGGCTCCTGCAGACGTAGTTAAAACAAGGTATGGGGTCTCCCAAGAGATGGCAGACGTCCTCGTTTCGGCAAGAAAGCCTTCTACTCATTCCACTGACGCTATGAAGTGGAAGCGTTTTTGCCTCTGGGATTCGTTGCATCATCTGGATCCCCTTACTTGTCCAGTGAACTCAGCATTACAGTATCTTCTCTCTTATTACAACAAGGCTTGAGCTACTCCTCCATTAAGGTGCATATGTGGGACATTTTGGCTTATCATGTCTTGGTTGTGGGCAGAACCCTAGCCCAGTTGGATGTGGGTCGCACCTTTTTACGGGGCATACTTCATATTAAGCCTTCCATTAGGGATCCAGTTACCTCCTGGGATCTCCTTTTTGTGTTAGAGAAGCTTACTCTCCTTCCCTTCGAACCCGCAGCAGAGTGTGAGCTACATTATCTTTCCTGGAAGGTGTCCATTTTAGTTGCTGTTACTTCAGCTCAAACGGTTTCCGAGCTTCAGCCCCTGATGTGCAAGGGGCCTTATTTGATTTTTCATAGGGAAAGGGTTTTCCTCAGGACAAATCCTAAGTTTCTATCCAGAGTGGTTTCTGAATTAACCCTCAAGTAGTAAATTGACCTTCCAGTTTATTATTCGACTCCTTCCAACAGGGGTGAAGTTCTCACACACCTTGTATGTCCACAGGGCGCTGCGGTACTACCTCAAGCATACAGCGGCACACCGCAAATCGGAGCAACTCTTTGTGGCTTTTGTGCCTCAACACCTGGGCAAACCGTGTCTAAACAAACTGTATCTCAATGGCTAGTCCACTGCATAGTCTTCTGTTACAAAAGTACAACGAACCTCTACGGGAGGCGGTTAGAGGTCATTCTACTAGAGGAGTTTCTACCTCCTTCGCTTTTTTGAAAAATATCTTTATCTGAGACATTTGTGCAGCAGCTACTTGGAGTTCAGTACATACTTTTGTCAGGCATTACAGCCTGGACATTGCTTCTAGGCGCCAGGCCTCTTTTGGCCTGGCGGTCCTTCAAGGACTATTGTCCTGATGTGCTGTCTCCTTACCTGTTTAGGCAATGCCGTTGTACTAGTTCTTGTCTTCCTCCTCCAGGGGCTTATCGCCTCCTTAGCGTGGGACTGCTTGGGTTCCAGTCCTAATGGTAATAGCCTGCTGCAAGAGCTCCCCCTCGAAGTAAGATAGTACAGTTACGTAAGAACTTACCGTAACAGTAGATCTTCGGAAAGGAGCTGTTACCAGCAGGCTCTACTCCGCCCTCCATCCCTGGAGAGTTTCAGCATGACGAGGCGCTTCTCTGGTTGGCTTGCTGGGATCTGTTTCGCGTTCCTCGGCGGGTGAGCTGAGGTGGAGCTGGTGACTGCCCGCATATGACTGACATTGGTAGACCCGATGCTGGGGCGGCCCTGCTGGGTATTGCTAGCTAATTTTTCTGGTGGGTCCTAAGGCCTGCAGCATTAGTCCTAATGGTAATAGCCTGCTGCAAGAGCTCCTCTCGAAGATCTACTGTTCTGGCAAGTGCTTACGTAACTGTACTTTACTCACCTGTAACCATAGTTCTAGAAGTGGGATATGGTGCGCATCCACACAATCTACTGGACCTCCTTGCAAGTGGCACACAGATCCTTGTTTCCAGTGTACAAGATCTGATGTCATGGGCTGAGCTGAGGAGGATAATATCGGGTGGGTGGGAGGCTTGGCTTGACGATGTTCGGCTAGCTTTAAACGAAAGGAAGACTGCCACAGTGTGGATGTGCACCATGTACCATTCCTGGAACTACAGTTACAGGTGAGTAACCCTCATTTAGTGGTCCAGGACAAAAAGCAGCAGCTCCTGGTTCCAGGACCGATGGCATTTTCAAGTCATATAGCATGTTCCAGTACTATAAAGTCAGTCAGGTTTTTTATTATGTTTGGCAAAATAATGCCATTACATTAACATTAATACTCAAACAGAAATAGAGTAATTTCTTTAGCATAGTAGTATAAATATTTTGAGTTGCAGAGATAAAACATTTATGAACAGACTTTAAAAAAAAAAAAAAAAAAAAAAAAGGTATCACATGTAAATATTCTCTATATTAAGTTATTAATTTCTGTTTCTATACATTGGGACCAGCATGAGTTGCATTACAGCGGCCAGGCATTTATGGTTACCAGTACTATCTGAAAAGCAAATGTACACGTGCAGGCTGACTCAAGTTTAAATGTCAATAAAAAGCTCTATCAAATGAGGTATTGTGCTTATGTGTGTAACAACTCTTTCCTAACACTAGGAGACGGGAGGTTGTTATACCAGGGAGCCAGACCCAAAGCCTACTATCTAGTAATGACTGATTTAGATAGTCCTGTGGGCAGAGCTTAGAGACAGGCATGTACCAGGTTGCCTTCAGGTAGTCTCTGCCCTAAGGTGACAAGGACCTCATACCTTGAAGCTAATGATGGTTCCCGACTTTGACACCAAATCACCTCAAGGCCCCGTTGCCTTGTGGCCTCCAGAGACAGGCCCAAGACAGCAGTGGAGATGCCAGGAAAGGGATCTGGAGGGCATTTAGTGTAAATGCTGTTAATTCTGGGGATTAAGGGATACAGTGGGTTAATGCAGGGCCAATGAGGGATTCCTGGCAGCCTTGCAGCTCAGGAGGCCCTCCCAGAATACAGGGTGCCACCTTGTGGTCCTGTGCCTGAGTGATGCTGCCTGCTGAACTGCTGATGGAGAGAGACCTGGTGTATGGCAGCACCTGGGCGTGGTTCTGGAATACTAACCCACACCCTGTCGTTCTTATTGCTTACTTAATATCATGCAGTGTACAGCACTGCGCCGCTTTTAGTCTGCTTGACAGCCAACAGCAGAAAGCTTTGCTCTGCCTGCCCAACAAACAGCTGCTCACCACAGTATTTAAAAAAAAATACTCCCTCTCCTGATACTGTTGCTACTTTACAAAAAAAAAGTATGCTCTCTTTTTCTAACCGCTCTATCTTCTGCTTACCAAAAAATCACAGCACTCTCACTTTCTCCATTTGCTGTCTCAGCACTTACAAAAGTGTTCTCACTCTCTCCCAGCCCAATCTCCTGTTTGCTCACAAGCACTCACAATTTGTTAAATAAAACAAAATATAACAGCTGCGCATTGCAGCAGAAAAACAACAGAAAGCACATCCATGCCCTCTTAAACGGGCTGCTGGGGGGACTGTTCCACTCAGTGAGGAAGGATATTTAGGTAAAATCAAGAGAAAACATTTAGAAAATATTACATTCTAGAGACGTGGCTATGTTGTTCTATCCACATTTGTTGGCATTGTCCTTTCCCTTTAAGGTGTGCGTGAAAGTCTACAAGCTGGCTCCTCCCACCCACCCACGTGGTATAACCTTAGGCTGTTCCCCATGACACCAGATCTTCCTTTCCGCTGGAAGAAGCAGGTTCCCTCCTTACCGCTCTCACGTTGAGTAGGCTCTGGCGCTTAAATCTTCAGATTTACTTCCAACACCAGAACGATCTTTGACCGCGATGGAGGAAAAGTCCTGGCCCAGGTTTTGCCGTTGCCCTTGCGAACAGAAGACGTTGCGCGCTGACCAGCACGCCATGTGCGTTTACTGCCTGCGACATGACCATGATATCCAGGCCTGCAGATTTTGTCGTGTGTTCCAGCTCAATCGTGCTCTACAATCGTCTTCTCGCTCTGCATAGCTGTGTCAGTCCGAAAACGAATACGCCGATTAAATACAATGAAGCCTGTTAGGTGGTCTCTGCAGCCACAGGTCTGCTAACCAACTTGAACAGATGAAGGCCTTCAAAGAGGAGGGGGCTTGCACCGTGGAAAGTTCCTCTTTAGCGTCTGCCTTCGTCCCCTTGAAATTTGGCTCCACTTTCTTAGGCTCCTTCAAGGAACTGTGCCAGTCTCTCCCGACCAAGGGGGAGGGCCCCTCGGCTTTGCACAGCTCCTGCGAAAAGAAGAAGGAGTTGAAGGATAAGAAGAAGTCTCATAGGAGATGTCCTTGGACGGAGTGTTCCTGGTCTCAGGAAACTTCATTTTCGACTATGGTTAAAACTGCGGCCCCTGCCGCTGTCTTCACGGTGACCCTGTCAGGCCAGCCTGTCGAGTTACGGGCGAGATTTTTCTCAACCCAGTCGACCCACTTTCTCTTGTCAAGGCTGACAACTCTCTATTTAGGACTCTGATCCTTATGGCTGAAGAGCCGACCCAGCCCGAGGGGCTGGTTCAACAAGCTCCTGTTGAGCAGGGGGAGCTGTGGTTCTCCCCGGCTCCTTCCAAGAGACCCATGTCTGTCCCCCCCCGACAGTCTCGGTCTATGTCTCGGTCGTCTTGTTCGAGCTGGTCTCGCAAAACCCACCGTCGCCATTCTGTGCACAACAAGAAACGGCGCCGCCGTTGTCCTTCATCCTCATCCTCGGCTGAGGAGAGGCTCTGACGCAAGCTGTGTCTGCGCTGTGAGGATTTAATGTGCAACAAATAGTCTTTGCCTGTCAGAAGCCTGCCTCGGTTTCGACTCCAGCCATCACCTGGTTGTTGTCCTCCGGGCCGATGTCTACGCCTCTGGAATCTCTGGAGCTGGTGGTCACCCCTCTGTTTTTGGAGCCGATGAAAACTGTGGTGCCCCAGCTTGCTGCAGCCTCTCCACCGATTGCGGTGGAGCTGCCACCACGACTGCCCGCCTCCGGGGCCCGACTAAGGAGTCTCGGCTGGCCACGAGTCGTTCCCACCGGCTGTCGGTCACTCTGACGCCTGACCACCCACGGCAGGTGGAAAGTGAGAAGGGTGGTCGACCACTCTACTGGGACTCTAGTCTACGGAGTCCGACGGCGATTCCTTGCTCCACTCCCGTCCGGTGGACGCGGAGTTGGTGGCGGATCTCTCGGCGGAGGAAGGCCCCCTCATCCTTTCTGGGCATCCTCCATCTCATCTCCGAGTCTACAGGGATGCCGATGGAGGCTGTCGAGAAAAAGGCTCATTACCCCCTTACCGATATCCTCGATAAGGGGGATTCACCGATAGAGGCTTTCCCAGTGGCCAAAGCCATTGTTGGCCTGGCCCTGGAGCTTTGGCAGCATCCAGCCTCCTGCCCCGCACCATCAGCCCGCATGGCCTGCAATCCCTTTTGGGGTTCACAGAACACCCCTCGGCTGAGGGGATTGTGACCAATTCCGTGTTTCGACGCTCGGGCCACAAGGATGTCGATAAACCTCCAAACAAAGAGTCCAAGAAATTGGACTGTCCTGCCAAAAGATTCATGTTGCCTCTTCGCTCGGCCCTGTCAGGCGAAGTTCGGCCGTGATAATGGCACACTTCTCCCATGCTCTTCTTGGCTCCTTGGATGAGGTGCTCCTCATCTTCCCGCAGACCTTCAGACACGGTGAAGCAGGTCCGGGATCAGAGCGAGCCGTTGCTAATCAACAGCTTCAGACATCCCTTGACCTAGGGGATTCGTGTGCCAGCTCGATTTGCAGCCACTGTCGCCATGCGCGCAGGGCCTGGCTGTGGATCTTGATCTTCACGGCCGATACCCAGCATAAATTGACGGACATACCATTCTTGTGCACCGACCTGTTCAGGCCTGGAGTCGACGGTCACCTCTAGCGCAGCGAAAAGTCCAGTGCCACCTTGGACTTGGTGCAGTCCATCCAGAAAGAAACTAAAAGCTCTAAGCAGCAAGAATGGAAGCCCTTTCAGTCTTCCACCCCTGCGGCCAAGCCTGCCCAGTACCAGTCTGGACAGCAGCAGCAGGCTCAGTCTTGGCACCCTCGACCCAAGTCTGTGGCTTTGGTGCCCCACAAGCCAGGGGAGGTAAGGGGTCTAGTGGCCCCTTGGCCGGGTCCTCCTCCAAGCCTGCTCAGTGGCGGGATGAGGGCAGCCAACCCCATGCCTGTCACACCTCCCTGGGGAGCTGGATCTGCCACTTCAGTTCTAGTGGTCCACTGTTACCACGAACAGATGGGTTCTGGAAGTGGCTGGACAGAGTCTGCCTCTGGAATTCGAGCAGTACCCACCAAACTGAACCTGTGCCCAACGGGAGGGCATAGTTTCTTCAGAGACCCAGTCAGCTCTCTGAGAAGACATCGCCCAAGTCTTCCGCAAGGAGGTGGTGGTCAGGGTCGCGGATCCTCTGGCACACCCAGGGTTTGTCTCCAGGTACTTCCTGGTGCCAAAACGGACAGGGGCCTGGCGCCCCATTCTAGATCTGCATGACCTGAACAAATTTCTCAGGTCCTGCACCTTCAGGATGGTTTCTCTGTCTCAGATGATTCCATCCCTGGAGCAGAACATGTGGTTCTGCTCTCTGGATCTTCAGGACACGTTCTTTCATATCCCAATCCGTCTGGTCCACGAAGGTTTCTCTGTTTCCGAGAAGAAGGAGTCCTTTACGAGTTCCAGGTTATGCCATTCGGCCTGTCCTTGACCCCAGGATCTTCACCAAATGCATTGCAGTAGCGGCCCACCTTTGGTGTCGAGGAGTCTAGGTCTGCCCTTCCTGGATGATTGGTTGATTGCAGGCCTCTCCAGGCAGGAGGTGGAGTGGTCCAGGAACCTGGCCCTTCAGACCTGCATCGATCTGGGACTCCTAGTCAACAAGGCCAAGTCAGAACTCGTGCCCACAGGTGATCAACTTCATCGGAGCGGAGCTCGACTCTTTGCCGAGCCAGAGCCTGGCTCCTGGTGGACAGGGCGGAGGTTCTCTCCTCCTGCCCAATCATTTCTGGTTGGACACTCCTTCCCTGCCCGGACTTCCTGCCTTTTGTTACATGGCAGCCTGCACCACCGTGATCCATTGAGCCAGGTAGCATATGTGCTTCCTGCAATGGGAGCTGGCCAGCCAATGGTCCCAGCGAACAGGTCAGTTTGACCAGCTGATCACAGTAACTCAGAGGATGCGGGACGCTCTCCAGTGGTGGACCATCCCAGACCACCTGCAGGAAGGGACCCCGTTTTTCTACCCCGAGCTGACTGTCGTCCAGACGACCGATGCCTCTCTAGTGGGCTGGGGTGCCCACCTGGGGAAGCACAGAGTCCACGGCCTCTGGACCCCCGAAGAAGCTCGATGCCACATCAACCTGCTGGAGTTCCGAGCAGTTCGGCTGGCGCTGACTGTGTTCGCTCTGTTTATTCGGAGTCAAGTGGTCCAAGTCCAGCCGGACAATACCATGACCATGTACAATTTCAACAAGCAGGGAGGGACGCATTCCTGGCCTCTATGCAGGGAAGCTTTTCGGACCTGAAAATTGATGCACAACCTGGAGGCAGATCTCCTAGCCATCCATGTGGCAGGAGCCTCCAACCAGTTGGCGAGACGCTCTCAGCCAGGTGGGGCGGCGTCTCACATGGTCTCTCCACCTGGAGAGGTATGCTACAGTCTGTTCTCCCAGTGGGGCACCCGTCAGGTGGACCTGTTTGCCTCCAGTGAGAACGCAGCTGAGGTTGTATTGTGCCCACCCCTCAGCAGGGCTTACTGCAGGGGATGCCTTCAAGGCTGTGGACCCCAGGCCTCTTCTACACCTTCCCTCCACTTCCCTTGATCCACAAAGTGCTGCTTAAGACAGGAGGGACAAGGCACAGGTGATTCTGGTGGCTCCAGACTGGCCACTCCAGCACTGGTACCCCGATCTCCTCAGCCTCAGCAACAGGCTCCAGAGGTGTCTTCCAGCTTGCCCGGACCTGCTCTCCATCAGTCAGGGAAGGCACTCCACCCGGACCTTCAGTCCCTGCACCTGACAGCCTGGTTCCTGAGGCGATAGAGCTTCAGGCTCTGGGTCTTAAGACGTCTTCACTGTTGTGGAGGCTTCTAGGAAGGAGTCAACTAGAAAATGCAATGCTTTCAAATGGAAGAGATTCTCCATTTGGTGTCAGGGCAAGGGCTGAACCCTTGACCTGTCCAGTAGCAACCATTTTGACTACCTGTGGTCCCTCTCCAAAAGGGACTTCGGGTCAACAACCCTCAAGGTACACCTGGTAGCCATCTCCGCTATCAAGTGGGCTGGTCAGTGGTCGGTGGTGCAGGAGACAGTAGTCTGGTGATTTTCAAGGATTAGATCACATATCCCTCCGATGTATGAACCTCCACCTCTGTGGGATCTACTGCTGGTACTGGCAAAGCTCATGGGCAAGCCATTCTGTGAGATGTCACACTTGTCATGGAAGACTGCCTTCCTGGTTGCCATCACGTCAGCCCAAGGATACAAGAGCTCCAGGCGCCTCTAGTGAGTCTCCTTATTTGGTTTTCCACAGGGACAAGGTTGTCCTGTCTCGCAACTTGAAGTTCCTTCCGAATGTTGTGTTGAGATTCACCTGAACCAGGTGATGACTCTACGGGTGTTCTACCCTAGTCACACCTTGGATGCCGAATACAGGCTTCATACCTTAGACCTGCAACGAGCCCTTGCTTACTACAGGGAGCGACGGTCAGAGTTCGGGAGAAGTTCTCAGCTGTTTGTCACCTACACTGAAGCCGCACCTGGCAGACCTGCAGCCAAGTGGATGATTGGCAGGTGGATTACTTCCTGCAGTGATCTCTGCTATAGTTTGGAGGGCAAGGAGCCTCCCACAGGGTTAAGAGCTCATTCTGCCCACCATACCGCTGTGTCGGTGGCTACTTCTAGGGACGTCCCTATCCAGGAAATCTGTAGGGCTGCTACCTGGAAGTCAGCACACACCTTCGTTTCCCATTACCACATCGACCTTGAGTCACGCCGGGATGCTGGTTTTGGGGGCCTCAGTTCTCCAATCTCTGTTCCTGAAGTAGGGAGTGGCACACCTTGCCTCCCTCATTCCAGAGAACTGCTAGGAGTCTGCCAACAAGTGTGGATAGAACAACATATCCACATCCCTAGAAAAACAGGTTACTCACTTGTAACAATAGTTCTAGGAGTGGTATATGTTGTTCATCCACACGAACCCACCCGAACTCCTCGGCTTCGGTGCTCACACTCTGCTTCCAGCGGGCAATATCTGGCGCAGTATACCTCCCCAGCAAAGCCTGGGGAGGTATATTGCGACAAAGGTGGATTTAAACTAGATGGGGAGGAGGTGGCAAGTAGACAGCAGGTAGGCAGGGATCCGATAGAGTGGAATCACAGCCCATCCCCCAGGCTAGCAGGGAAGGACTCTGGGCAGCGGAAAAGGGAAGGAATAGAAGGGAGGAGATGGAGGGTGATGAAGGGAAGGGGCAGGATGGATGGTGATCTCGCTGAATGCGAGAAGCTTAGGCAACAAATCAACTGAGCTACAGGCACTCTTGGCAGTGTGGAGGGTGGATATTGCAGCTGTCACGAACGTGGGCAGCCGAGAACGGACTGGGATCTGGCAATGCCAGGGTACAAATTATACAGGAAGGACCGTAGGAGGGTGGGGTGGGGTGGGGTGACAGTCTGTGTGAGGGATGGGATCAAATGCACAAGGGACGAGAGGGAGGAAAGGAGAACAGAGGCAATCTGGCTGCAGTTCCTAGACACAAGGGGAAGGAAACTGAGGTTTGGGGTGGTATACAGGCCACCGTCCCAGTCTGAGGAGCTTGACAGGGAATTAGGAGGACAAGTCAGAAAGGTATGTAGAAAAGGGAAGGTGGTCATCATGGGGGATTTCAACTTGCCAGGGGTTGACTGGAGCATTCCGGTCACCTCCAGTGCTAGGGAGCAAGTGCTCCTGGACGCGATCCAGGAGGGTCTCCTGATACAGTTGGTCAGTGTACCTACTAGGCTAAAGAACACTTTAGATTTGGTATTGTCGAATGGGGAGGCAGTAAGGGAAATAAGGGTGGAGGACCCACTAGCTGACACGGTGTGGTTTAATATCACGATGTGCGGGAGTCAGAGAAATCAGTAACCCGGTGGTAAACTCTAAGGGGCAGACTTTGGAAGGATGTGGGAAGTACTGAAAGGGAAACTGGAGGGCATAGGGCAGGAGATGGATGTGGAGCAGAAATGGGATATTTTTAAATGGGGGATTACAGAGGCAACGGAAGCCTGCACCAAGGCACAGAGTAAGAGGAGCAGAGCAAGGAAGCCATGCTGGTTGAACAACGAGGTAATGGAGGTGGTGAGGGCAAACCGAGAGGCGCACCAGAGGTATAGGAGGATGGGAAAGGAAGGGGACAGGGAGGAGTATGCAAGATGGTCCAGGAGGTGACCAGAAAAGTGAGAGAAGCCAAGGCCCACGGTAAGATGAGATTAGCAGGAAATTAACAGGCGGAGAAGGACTTTTTCGATACATCAGGGAGAAGAGGAAGTGTAAGGAGACAATAGTGAGGATAAAAAGGTGGGGAGTGGGGAGGAATAGGAAGCACTGCATGAATATTTTTGCTCAGTGTTCATGGAAGAAAAGGGGGGACCTGCCACTATGGGCTGGGAGGTGGGGGGGACGGGGAGGCACAGATAGAAGAATTGAGGGAGGTAGAGTCCTGGAGGGACTGAGGGTAGAGAAGGCACCAGGGCTGGATGGAATCCACCCCAGGGTGCTGAGGGATGGTAGGGTGTTGGCGGAGCTGCTGGCGGATCTGTACAGCACCTCACTGGAGTCTGAATGTGTGCCACTGGACTGGAGGATGGCACATGTAGTGCCATTACAAAGAGTGGACCAAGGGATGAACCGGATAATCATTGCCCGGTAAGTCTCACCTCCAGTGTGAAAACGATGGAAGCGATACTAAAGGAAAGACTGGTGTCATACCTGGAGGACAGCGGCCTCCAGGATGTGAGGCAGCATGGCTTCCTTTCGGGGAAGTCTTGTCAAAGCAACTTGATACAATATTATGACTGGGTGACAGGTGAGCTGGATAAGGGTCATGCGGTGGATGTTCTTTACTTGGACTTCAGGAAGACCTTCAATCCGGTGCCCCATGGGCGGCTTGGGGGGAAGCTAACTGGTGTAGGGGTTGGGGCAAAAATGAAGAACTGGATTACAAGCTGGCTGAGTGGGAGGCTGCAACAGGTGGTGGTCGGAGGGGAGCTCTCGACTCCGAAGTCGGTGACGAGCGGGGTGCCACAGGGCTCTGTGCTGGGACCAGTATTATTTGGGCTCTTCACATCAGACATTGCGCACAAGGTGGTGAGCAAGGTAAGTCTGTTCGCAGACGACACCAAAATGGGAGCAGTGGTGGATGGAGGGGAGGGATGGAAGCAGCTGCAGGGGGAACCTAAGCAGGCTAGAAGAGTGGTCAGAGAGGTGGCAGCTGGGGATCAGTGCAAAGAAGTGTAAGGTTATGCACTTCGGGCCGAAGAACCCAAGAGGAGAATACTGGCTTGGGGGGTGGGGGTTAAGCCGGGGATCACTGAGGAGGAGGAGGAGAAGGACCTGGGGTAGTGGTAACAGGGACCATGAACAACACTGCCCAGTGCAGGAGAGCGGCTGCAAAAGTGAACAAAATGCTGGGGTGCATAGCGAGGGGTTTTTCGTCCAGGCGAAGAGAGGTGATCTTGCCCCTCTACAGGTCGCTGGTAAGGACGCACTTGGAGTATTGTGTGCAGTTTTGGAGGCCATACCTGAAGCGTGATATCAAGCTACTGGAGGGGGTGCAGAGGAAGGCAAAGAAGATGATATGTGGATTGGAGGGGAGAGAGACTATGAGAGCAGGCTGGGAAACCTGAATACGTACACCCCGGTGGATAGAAGGGACAAGGGGGACATGATAGAGACATTCAAGTATCTGAGTAGAATCAATAAGGATGGGGCACACGGGGTCTTTAAGCTAAGGGGGGGGGAGGGAGGGACACCAGGGGCATGGGCAGGGACACTGGTTTACGGGATTAAGAAAGGCATATTTCATTTTGCATTGTAAAAATGGTATTGTCACCGGTGTCTGCTAAGCCAAAATCCAGTTTTACCGGTGTTTGGTTTTGTGTACTTTATTTAACAATTTTTAACTCTGCTAACATGCATTTTAGAAATTTTGACCACCTCTATTACACATTCTTCCATCCTTGTACCAATTTAAAGTTATTTTGGGTACAAGATGTGATGGCAGCAGCAGCACTACGGCCCCATCCCTCAGGTGTGATGGCAGCACCAACAGCACTAAGGCCCCCATCCCTCTGGTGTGATGGCAGCAGAACTACGTTCACCATTCCTCAGGTGTGATGGCAGTATCAGCACTATGGTCCCCATCCCTCAGGTGAGGCGGCAGCAGTACTACACTCCCCATTCACCTGTGGTGATGGCAGAAGCAGTACAGCCTCCACCCCTTCGGTGTGATGGCAGTAGCAACAATGCAGTCCACATCCCTCTGGGGTGCTGGCAGTAGTGACAGCACTATGATCCCCTTTCTTCAACACCCACACCCCACATGCACAAGTTACTTAGTCTCTTTGTTTGTTAGAACTCAAATGTGAATTAATCTGAACCGTCACCGCTAAGGTAGACGACCTTTGTTTTTTCTTATCTATAATTTAGCTGCCTGAATTGGATTTCTGCCTGTGACATCACTGATCAGGATTAGGAAACAGACTTGGAGGGCCAGCTGGTGGGTGAAGGCTTGAGTATCCAATGACCACTCACCTTCTCCTGGGAGGGAGGAGGGTGGGTTTATGGCTCAGCATTTGCTGGTCCCTAGTGGAGGCCAGAGGCATGACAACATGTCAGCCCTCACTGCAGGAGGGAGGCGTGATGAGCCGTTTGTGCCTTGACATCATGTGGCCTGTCACGCTCCCAAGAAATGCGAAACACCCGCTGACCAACCAAGAATGGCTGTTGGCATCTCCATAAGCTGGATGCCCAAGACATTGTCCGGTCTGACCTCTGCCATGCCCAGGATACACAGGAAGCTCTTTGGTAATTCTCTTCCCCTGGTAGCCTCCCACAGGGGTAGGGGCCCACTCAGTGTAGGTTACTTTGGGTTACCTGGTAGCACAGCAGTAAGGGGCAGTGGATGGTGGTTGGAATTCAGCAGCGGTGATAGGGGCCTGGCAGGCCTGAAGGAGTGGATGGCCAGGGGTAGGAGGAGCAAAAAAAAAAAAACTGCTTGAATTTGCTTCTTTGAAATAAAGTGTCTTAACCTAAAAAGTCCAAAAGTGATTAGTGGAGAACTTTCAAATAGATTCATGCATCTCTCAGACATGAGGATGCTTTTTTTCACTTTGTGTCCATGAAAAGGCTGTCTCCCAGTTTTCATGTCTTTGTTCAGATGTGAATTGAGCACCACTCTGCCCACCAGCATCATACTGCCCCTGGGGTCTTAGCTTCTGTACGACATTGAAAGTGCCTTCAAAATCCACTGGGCAAATATAAGTACACTTAAACACTTAACATTTGCTCTTTGTTGAAGCAGTCTGTCAGAAAAAATTTTGCTGTCACAGAAACTGAAACAGCAGGTGGGAGAAAAGTTGCAAATGATCCCATTCACCTGAATGGGGTGCTGACTGTGAAGTCTTTTCATAATTAGTAAGGCAGTTTCTTCTTTGTGAACATACTTTCATTCAGACTAGTTTTCATTCAAACAATTAAGGATTTTGGATGGCCCTACTGATTATAAACTTGAATAAGCTAGTTGGTAACAGTGATCCCATGCTTAGCAATCTACAACCTAGATGCTTATATGCAAAGAATACAATAAAACCTGACTAAAACCTAAAAACAAGCTTATAAAACACATAAATGTATCTGAACATATATCTTTACCTATAAAAAATCATTGCAGCCCAAATAAAACTCAGGTAAATTACATGGTACCCTGACTACTATTCTATGATGTAGTAAACATATATTGGTATTTTTTTTTATATTCTTTGTAAAGCAGGTAAGGCCCACTAGGCAGAACTGTCTGTTTTCAGGAGTGACCTAGAAGCACTGGAGAGGTAAGTGATTTGCTTGGAGTCACACAGTATAAAAGTGGAGGTTGTGGGAATCAAACCAAGTTTGCTGGATGTACCCAGTTCAATCACGGTTTGTTACTCTAACCAGTAGGCATGTGGTTAAACTGAATGGCTGATTACAACAAAGCAGTGTGGGTAATTTTCTTACTAACTCTATATGCAGCAAAGAAAAATACAAAGCATAGCAGAATTCATTTTAAGATGCTGAAATCTGGGTCAGCCCGCTGGAGCTGTGGTAGCACTATTGCTTGCAATGCCAGTGACTCAGAGTCAGAAGCGAACTCGGGTTGCTGGAGGTCTGGCCAGGGAGTAGGATCGAGCACCTGGGGACTGCTCTCCTCCTCCGGGAGGGTGGGCTGCAGATTCAGCGTTACCACCACCTGTGTGAACATGGGTGGTGGTGCAGTGGTGCTGCAGAGTGATTAGGAGGGAGGATGCCTAGCCAGGATCTGGAGCAGTGGCATGTCTCTATGTGACCTACCTCCTTGAATCTCCTCTAGTGCAAGTGCCCTCAGGGACAGAGACCAGAAAACCAGGAACAATCACCCCACATCAGCCACTGGCAGAAGGGACCCAGGTGCTCCAGACGTCATGAACAGGCTCCACGAGAGACCCACTAAGCTTCCCGACACACACTAAGGGAGTGTGGAGGGGTGATCTGGGGTCCCCTCCTTCCCACCTGGGGGGTACAACCCAGGCAGGATAGGGGCAGGCCCACAGGAGCTCCTGAGCATTACCTGGGGTGAAGCTAGGGGATACCCAGCCTAGGGATCTCTGAAAAGTGGAGACTGATGCTGTGAGAAGGGGACATAGAAAGAGAAAATAAAAAAAAATTTAAAAAGATGCTGAAATCTTAGAGATTCTATGCAGTGACATGCAATTTCCATGAGGCACCGGTACAAGAATTCAAAACCACAAACCAAGCAGGATTCCGTGATTGTTACCGTGTTACTTAAAATGGAAACCATTGTCCCTGGGCATGGGCTAAGAATGGGGGTGGGATTTAGAGGGAAATGAGGAGACACTATTTCACAGAGAGGGTGGTAGCAAATGGAACGCATTACGAGAATGAGTGGTATAATGTAAATCTGTGAACAGCTTTAAAAGGGCAGGAACAGGGAGAGTGAGGGTGGGGGTGGCAGTGGGATGACAAGGGGTGCACACTTGAGCAGACTTGATAGACTGAGTGGTCTGTTTTCTCCTGGCACATTCATATGTTCATATGTCATGGGTGGAGCCGAGGTTATACTACCCGGTGGGTGAGAGCCAGCTTGAAGACTCTTCCGCACACCTTAAAGGGAAAATACACTGCCAACAAGCGTGATGAACAACATATAGCACTCCTAGAACTACTGTTACAGGTGAGTAACCTGTTTTTTTTTTAGTAGTATTCTTTCATTTTAGTTTTTACATCCCTTGCATAATCACAGTAATGCAGTCTAGGGTGTGGTTGCGGTGGGATTTACCCACTTCTGGTGTAGTTCACTTGGCCTGTGGCCTCATGAGACACCACACTAGGCATAGGTAAATCTCACCACGACCCATACCCTGTCGTGCACTATTACTTTTAAAAACCTGCCTCAGAATGGACCTGAACCCTGAAATATAACTAATGCAATCAACCTTACTTTAGACAATTGGGTATTACAGTGGAACTCACTGCCTTTGAAGTCTTTGATTGGAAAGCCATCACTATCAATAAGCTGTGCGTTAAAGAATCTGCTTTTTTTTTTTTAATTAGCCATTTAAGCAAGTAACAGCTTTCTGATTGCAGTCTTGCAGGATTGGGCCAATTTAATAAGTTGATCAGGCGGCTGAATGCAAATAATGTCACCTTAATGACACCTGTAGAGAATTATTTATTTAACCCCCGCCAATCACCTTACATTTCAGTTGTTAGAGTCTGCAATCAAATAGTGTAAGGACTTCAGTTTAGCTAGCTGTCGGGCACCTTTTGTTGGATAATGATCCTCCATTTACACAGCCGGCTAAAACCAGCTCTTCCCCCTTTTCTCCCACTGCCTTTGCCCTGTTTTCCATAGTTGCAGAGAAAGTCAGCCCAGGTATGTTTGACTTTGAGCTGGTTATATTTCCTTGCCTTTTAAGATGGAGGTTATCAATTATCTCTGCTCTGTAGCAGGGGTATTATAGCTACTCTTTTCGATAAGTGCCATGGTTAGATTGGTTGCAGCGCAAGTAAAAAACTCAAAGCTTTCAGAGTGATATAATTGAACTGTTCACAACTAAAATAGGAAAACTAAGATTTTGTTTTCTGTAGTCGTTCTGTTTGTGAGTGTAGTTTGTTATGGTATAGTCAATTACTAGTAGATATTTTTCTTTAGGACTGTTTGTGTGTGAGAGAAGTATGACCATGTTAGTTAGAGATCATTGGAAATGTAATTTTTTTTTTTACTGGCAGCATGTACCAACAATAGAAAACTGTTTAATAATTATGTAAAAAAAAAGCGATTGTGTAGAATTGCCGAGAAGCTTCCCAATACAGCCGCTTGTGTTGTCAGTTTATTTACGCTTGCCCTCTGCAGTGTGTGTTTTTGTTCTGGTGGTGTGAAGTCACCCTGGTTGTAAACCCGATTTGTAATGAATAAATAAATGAAGTCGAACCCCAACCCAAATAAATGAATAAAAGGTAAAGGAACGGGTGACTGTACCAAAAACTTTTAAAACTTCTTGTAAGATTCTGCTTATGTGCATTTCTTTCACTGTAGCTCCTTTCAAACGGCCTCAGATTCAAATTATTGCTAGCCCATCGCTTTAGGAAAAGTTTTTGCTTTAAATTTATGTGTGACTGGATTAATTTTCTTTATCAAGATGTTCAATATTCCTGCTTTTAGCAAGAGAAAACAGTGCTAAGGTAAGACTAAAATGGGACCACATTTCCTACTGAATGCTGTACCTGTGAGGGCTTCAGCAGAGATAGTGACAAAACACAGTTTAGTGGTAGATTGAAACATTATTCTTTTCAATAATGTGTATTTTTTTTTTTTTTTAAATGCACCTCAGTAGTGGCAATTAAAACAGAACCCAATTTACATTTCCAGTTCTATTTAAAGATAAATGGCACAGCTGGCCCAGTGGCGAAGAGGGCTGAGGCACCTTGAGTGCCATACCTTTTCCACACTGCTGACCTTGGTTTGAGAATGAGCTTGGCCTGCCAGGGTGGGAGAGGATTGAGCGCCTGCTGGTCTGCTCCTCTGACAGGGGTGGGAGGCACGCTGTCTCTGTCCTTGGCTGCCACCTGGTGGATGCAGGGTGGGAGTGCGGAATTACGTAGCAACGAATAAGAGAGGGGCTGCGGTTCTGTTGCATGTGTGTGCTCCACCTGGGGCTGGGGAGAAAATGAGAAAAGGTTGGTGCTGGTTTCATGAAGACCTGCCTGGTTGCCTTTCTCCTGTGCTGCTGAGTGACCACCGCCTGCTTCTGGATGTAGGTCTCCTAAGTGTGTAGAGGATGGCCTCCTTCCCTGGGGGAGGGGCAATCTGGGGGATCTATGGGAAGCTGAGTCCTGGGGTGGCAGATGCTAGGCAGGGATGCAGGGACAGGCTGAAAAGCCTGCCCTCATCAGCTTCTGGGAGAAAAAGCTCGGTGGCAAAAAAAAAAAGGTAAATGGAAAAATGTACACCTATTGTTCTCATGTTTGATATTTTTATTATTGCCTGTGTATTACAAGCTACACCGAACATGAATATACAGGTCTCCTGTCTTTCTTGGATTAAAGTGTGAATTTCCCCCCATGTTTGCCTCGGTGACAACAGTTGCACTTCTTTTTCACTATTTACTACTGTGTTTGTCTCATCAAATCATGTCATTGAAGAAGTGACATGGTATGCTGTGAGAACTAGAACGGTGTAGCTGAAAAGGAGAAGTATGACTGTTTTTCACTGAGGTAAATGTAGGGGTTTGAAATTTATATGGGAGGGGGGGGGACGACGATGACAGGAGGCCTGTATATTCATGTAGAGAATTTAGATTTCAGTATACAGGCAACAATAAGAGTTTCAAACATGAGAACAATACATTTACATTTGCCATTGATCTTTTAACATTCAGTGTGAAGGGGTTAAAAATAAGGTTGAACATAGAACGTTTCAACTGGTAAATACATTCCAAGAGTTTAAGAGTATCAGTTGTAGTCATTTCCAAGCATCTGTACATCTTGAGTTTGTGTAAAATGGAACCAGTCCTTTTTAGAACTAGATTTTCTTTTTAAATGCAACGGACTCTTCTTCAGATCTTTATGACTGAGTTCAGTGTGAGATTTTTGCTTTTGCTTTCCAACATGATTTGAGATTCTTGATTTGCTCACCTGGCTTCTAGTGTCAAATATGTGGCCATACGTCCAGGATTGGTCTCTTCTCCCATCAACAGACCCACAGCAACTGAGACTCGTCTGTCGACTCGACGGGTGACTCCATCACAGTTAAATCACACTCATTTAAGCTTTGTTGAATAAAGCTAGAACAGGGTATCCTGTCTGGCTGTGAAGAAGAGAACTCTCTCCTTCTGGAAGGATCAGTGACCAGTTGAGGCTTTAATAAGTGTATGTATATATACCAAGGATTCGGAGGTCTCCTCTTACTTGAATAATTGAGCAGAATGCGCTTAGTAGCTAGTGAGAGGGAGTAGCGTCTAAAGCATTGGATCCACCGGCTTTTAGTGCTAAAATGGTTGGCATATAGGCTAAATCGTGGGGCAGCTCCCATGTTTCTTTTTTTTTATATATATTTTCGGCCCCTCCTGATTCCCTCAGACCTGCAAGCAACCCCCACCCGGTAGCTCTGGCTTTGATTTTATTGAATGATGGATTAACAGTGGTTTTATTTTTCTGTGCCCATGTTTTACCCCTTCTGCATCCTCTTTGACCTTTACTTTCCCTTCCATTCCTGTATCCTTACTTCTTTCAGACTGCCCCTACTACATGCAAACTGTAAGTGCACTAAATACCTGTTGTCCTAATAGCGGTTGCAGTTTTTTGCTTGTAAAATGCTTTGAGATACGGTTTCTGAAAGGCCCTATATTAAGCCAGATTACTTTCTTTTATACAGTTTAGCATTTTTGATTTTCTGTTATTGCAAATATGTCTGATCGTTCTTCATTTAACCTTATTACCTTATATTGTCTACCATTTTGAACAAAACTTCTGACACTTTCCAGTATGGCACACGGACGCACCTATAAATTACATTAACCACAAAATGTTTCTGTTCTTTGCGATTGAAGAACTGTTACTTTTAAAGAGCTAGTAGCATCAAAAATAGATTAAAAACGTTCATTTTTAAATGGTCAGTTCTTTTTATTTCTGAAATATTTTCCCTTTTGCTAACTTGGAACACATTCTATATGATGGTATTGGGTTTGATATGAAGAGCAGTAGTTTACCTGGCAGCTGACCTAGTTATAGTCCTCGTCATACCTCCTCAACATTGTGACCCCACTCCTTGTTGCATCACTAGAAACAAATCTGCCAGCTGTGGAGTGGCACTTGCAGTTGTTATGCCCCAGTCCTGGGGCCACAATGCTGACGAGGTATGAAGAGGAGCAGAACTTGAGATCGAAACCTCAGGCTGACTGCTGTTCCACACATCACACCTGGTACAGCCGGTAGAAAATCCAACTAGTCAAAAGGGGGGAGTAGCTAAGATATAAAGTGTAAATAGTTGATTAAAAGTTAATATTAATTTGAGACAGTACACTAATGTTGAATGAGAAGAGGTTTCTCGGGTGATTTTTTTATAGTCCATATCATTGCATTTCACAGCAAATCACGGACCTAAAGAAAGAGAACTTCAACCTCAAACTTCGTATCTACTTCTTAGAGGAGAGAATGCAGCAAAAATTTGATGATGCCAGTGAGGACATCTATAAAACTGTAAGTTGTTTGTGTTTATTTGAAAGAAAGAAATGGTTATGAACCAGTAATCCTATACATAAACCAGAGGGGCCTGAACAAATGTGTTCCTACCCTTCCGATATATCCCAGTGCACAGAAGTCACCAGTAAGGCCTCCGATTCTGTGTGGGGGTCAGTAGTTTCGGTGCTGCTCTTCAAGTTTTTCATTGTGCAGGTCATCTCTTACCATATCTTTCACAGTAGCATACCTTTCACATGGGAGGGCATGTCTTCCATACTTTGGTGATTTCCCTGGCATTGGTGTGGGAAGACTTACACCATGCACGCCATGGTGTACACATTTATTTTGGAAGTGCAACAATTTGCCCCAGCTCAGAGGCACCATTTACCTCATCTTCTGATGGTATATTATTACTTCTGTGCTCTGTATGAGTAGGCAAGAATACAAATACATACAGCTGATTACTGCTTTCTTTCCCCAGTGCTTGGCACACCATTGGCGTGCACAGTTGGGATAACAGGCAGGGTTACGTATACAAATGGATGGCAATGAATATACTTAGAAAATGGCTAAAGATAATTATCTCTCCTGATTGGCTGAGGCACGTTTTTAGGTGGGCATCTCAGACAGTAGATGCCCAGCTAAAAATGAGAGCCAGGCTACAGTGCCCCTTCACCCACTGAACTATCTTAGCACCCGCTCTGCTTCCTAATTGGCTACAACACAAACTTTTTATTTCAAATTCGCTACCATTCTATCCCCTCATTTAGCGAGAGCTACCAAGATCCCCTCCCATTCAATCCTTTACCCACCCAGTAATGTTTAAAAGAATTCTTGTCCCAAGTCAGTCGACCTTCTGTAACGAACTGTTACAAACAAAAACCGCAGGCTTTCTTTTCAGCTCAGAAGCTGATCCTCACCGCTGGCAATAATATCCCAATCGGTGCTGCTGTGCATGACCTGCTCCTCGCCCTTGGTCCCACTTGAACACAGCACCCAACGAATGAATAAAAGAAAGGTTTGCCAGTGGTGAGGATCGGCTTCTGAGCCGAAAATTAAGCCTGCGATAAATAATATCCTGATCGGTTATGCTGAGTTCGGACCAGATGCAGGCTTGCTTTGCAGTATTGTGCGTTAGAGATAACATTTGCTCCAGTTTCCTTTCTTACGTTCTTTTTATTCGCAGTAAACTGTTCACGACCAAGTTTTATATTTTGCAAACTGCAACTAGGAGTTTTTCTAACTGCTTGCAAGAGGTTAATATTAATAGTTCAGTGGAGGAGGCTGCGATTTTAATTAGAGTTCCTCCCTTCCCCTCTTGTTTGTTTATTTAGATAGATTTTTCTGGAGAACGAGCAGCTGAGGAATTGGGAGAGCGGCATCAGCAACTGTACCGTCAGCCCACACCTGCTGCTGCAGCAGCAGCAGTCCCCGCCGCCCTCCTGCCTGGTGCAGCTCGCCAGCTCCTCCACTGCCGCATACCCCTCCTCGTACCCCGGCTCCATGTGCCACCTGCCTGTCCCGCGCTGCTCTGCCCGGAACATAGGCTGCATCGCCCCCGCGAGCTGCCGCTGTACTGCTGATCACCGGGGCTGTGATCCCACCACCAGTAAGCTTAACGGGGCGCAACTCAGTCACAGAAAGAAAGGAAAGGGAAACAAAACGCACAAAAAATGTGACGCAAGTGGGAGGGGGTGGGGGAGGTGATGGTTCAGGAGCCAAGAAGATGCTGTACACAGCAATAGAAAAGAGAGCTGTAAAAGATTGCACTGCCCTTTACTGGTATAAACTGGTAAGGATACCAGCAGAGGGACTATTTTACTAACAAAGTAACTAAGTTCATTTTTAATCTTATTTATTGCTCTTAAATATTACTTTTTAATACATATAACCCATTTTGCGTAATAATACCCTCCAGGATGGGCGGTATTGCAATACCGGACTCTTCCAGGGTCTATAAGCCCTCCGCCTCCAGCGCTGGCCCTATTGATGCTCTGGCGGTCCGGTATTGCCCAATACCGCCCACCCTGTTGGGTATTATTGCTACACGGAGCATTCCACAGTGTAACGATACAGCCTTTGGTAACAAATGGGTTAGGTATAACATTAATAATAATAATAGCTTTATTTATTGAGCGCCTTTCACGTTATCAAGGCGCTTCACAATCACAGACAGTTCAATTAAAATCACAACAGATAATAATCGGGGAATGCCTTAATCCATAAAAACGTTTTCAGTGCCTGCTTAAAGCACCGGAGGATGTGCAGAATTTGATTTTCAGAATCCCTGGTGAGGCGGGGGATGCGGGATGCATGTAGGAGCGCTTGGACTCCTGTGGGTGCAAGGCCTAACGTGATTTTCTTGGCCATTGGGATATAACAAACCACTTTGTATAAAACTGAAGGGGACAACATAAAAGTGTGTGTGTGTGTGTGTGTGTGTGTGTGTGTGTGTGTGTGTGGTGTGTGTGTGTGTTTTATTTTCCTAGTTACTCCTGTTCCCTGGTCATGGATACTACAAAGATGTGAACAGCCAGCATCATTCTTAGAAGCAGCAAGGTGTTGTAGCCCTAGGGATCTATCTCTGCTTTGCAGATTCTTAATTTAAAGACCAGTTTTGCAGTATATAGTGGCAGGAGTAGACATGACCGTACAACAAATTTTTCCCTCTGGGCATGACTGTCATATAATCTTGATGGTTTAAGGACAAGGTAGAAAGGAAAAGGTATCTGCAGGGACTAAAACCTGGCTGCTTTTATTTATTTATTTTATTTATTTATAGTCTAGGATTACAATACCTTTGAGCCAGGGCTCTTTTATAAAGGTTCCACGTCAGCTTGGGAAACGATACAAACATGACAAGCTTTGAAATGCGTAGTTCAGGCAGTTGAAATACAATACATTTGAGGGGGCAGAAGGTACAGGACAGAAATACGTATGAACAATGCAGCACAAGGGATTGAACAATGCAGTACAGGGGATTCTAGGCAGTCTGAGGCAGCTGGAAAACAGCCAGAAGAGGGAAGAGAGGTACCAGGGCAGGCACGGGTTAACGGGGAAGGTTGAGGGATGGAGGGACAACAGAAGCAGAGGAGCAGCCGAGGCATTGTCAGGTTTAAAGTGCTAAGCCAGGAGTGTAGGGGGGTACGGGAAAGGTGTCATGGAGAAGGAGATGGGTGCAAGAGGGGATGGCAGATTAGGAGGACAGTCACAGGAGCTGGAGGCAGAGAGGTGGAGTCAAGAATGGTTTTGAACTGGCCAAGCCTTGCAGCGAGGTGATGTCTTTGTTGTGTCAATTAAACCAGGAGGGTGCACGTGCAAGCAACCTTTGTCCCTACGAGAGGAGTGCGCACCGGGGGATGTGCAGAATTTGATTTTCAGAATCCCTGGTGAGGCGGGGGATGCGGGCTGCATGTAGGAGCGCTTGGACTCCTGGAGGTGCAAGGCCTAACATGATTTTCTTGACCATTAAGCAGATATGGAACTTAATATGGTTGGATAGTTGGAGCCAACCTATTTGGGCATAGAGTGCACACATGTGGGTGAGACAGTTGGATCCAGTAATGAGATGGCAGGTTTTGTTTAGGGCCAAGGATAGGCGCCTAAGGGCGGTGTCTGTAGCAGAGCCATAGACAACCAGCCCATAATCAGTTAGGCCCCGTCCACTCTACACCACTTAAAATCTGTAATGGTTTCAAACCGTTGCAGACCGAAAATGGTACAGTGTGTCCACACTGTCAGTGAACAGTTAGATAACTGATTGAAAACGGTATAGCCTGTCCACAGTGTGTGTGTGTGTGTTCCCAACCCCGTTGACACAGAGCATATCCCATGGTGCACCTGGTGAGGACAGCTTTGATGAGAGGCATCCACCTGCAATACATATGGGGTAGTATGCATCTGTACAAGCCATAATGTGCAACATACAGTATGGAAATGATTTGTGACACACCTATGGTGAGGAGGTGACCGGGAGAAGGCGTGGGGGGTTCTGCATGTTGTATTCAGGGAGGTACTACAGTGAAAGGGAGGGGAGAGTGTGACATAGCAACATGTCCAACAGGGTAGGGCACACAGCCGGTCAGGTACTGCTGTCAATGGCTGATGGCAGCCCTCCACTGCTGCCGCCGGTGTACTCCACTGCTCCGCTGTACACAGTGCCACACATCTATTGGCCACCGTAGCGGTGTTACATGACGCACTCAGGAGCTCAACCACTGTATGTGTGCACTACTGGCACCACTCTGCAGGTAGTATTGATGCCAGCTTGATGGTAGACGGCACTCCCAGCCACAGTGAGAGTAGTCCTCACGGGACAGTGTATGAATACTTAAGGAGGCAGCTCTCAGGGGCATGGAGGACAGGGGATGGGTAGGTCAGATGGGGACACGGGGTAAATCCAGGTGGGCATACTGCTGTAGGTTGGGTTACCGTCTATGGAGGCTGCCAAGTGTTGCAAACTACGCCATGCCCCCACACTGCCATTGGTAGTGCCTGGTAGCTCTCCGGACTTCCGCATGCATTACAACAGTGCTGCAATGCATGCAGGTATAGTGGGGACTGGAGGCTACACAGTGGAGCCGCTTAGCACACACCGGTAACGTTACAGAACTGCAACCATTACAGGAACCGTTGTTGGAACCACCTCACAACAGGTTTTTGTAACGGTTCCGAAAACGCCTTCTGTAACGTTACCAGTGTAAATGCAAACCATTATGGTAATAGTTTAAGCCCTCTGTAACGTTACAGAAGAGTTTTACTGGTGTAGTGTGGACAGGGCCAAAGTGAGACCACAGAGCTCTGCACAGCTATCTTTAAGGCAGCTGAGGTGAGGCGTTGCCTGTGCCTGTAGAGAAGGCCAATGCGCTTGTTAACAGCTTTGGCAACAGTGTCAGTGTGGATGCCGTAGGTTAGGTGACTGTCGAAGGTGATGCCCATATATTTAAGAGTGTACTTGGTTTAGGACAGTACCATGGCAGTTTGCAGTTGCGATGGGTTGAGACCTATGCTTGTTGCGGGAGCCACAGAAAAGCATCACCTTTGTTTTCTTGTAGTTGAGCACCAGTTTTTGTCTGTTAAACCATTTTCAATGGAGGTGAAACCCATCTGGTGCTAATTTTAGGCATACTGTTACTCAGTGGACAACACCAAGGGACTAATAGAATTCTGTTTCATAGGTTCTCTTCCTTTGTGTCGGTATAAGCGATATCCTGCGATATACTTGAACATGAAGTTGTTGGATCTCTTGCCCAGCCTCTGTAATCCTTTCCACCTGCAAATCCATCTGAGACCACTGCTTTGGAAGCAGAAGTTTCTTCTCTTATAGCCCTCAGGGCTGTAGGGAGAGTTCCTACTCAACACAGGGGCAAAGCTCTGTATTCCAGATACTTCCTTACCCCAAAAAAGACGGGAGTGGCGGCCCATCCTAGACCCCGGATACCTAAACAAGCACATCCTCAAACCAAAGTTCAAGATGGTGACTCTGGGAGTAATTCTTCCCTCTTTAAGGCCAGGAGATTGGTTAACTTCCCTGGCCCTCAAGGACGCTTACTTTCAAATCCCTATCGGGTGCCCCCACAGAAAGTACCTCAGGTTCGAATTGCCTTTAGGCCATTATCAGTTTAGGGCAGTGCCCTTCGGCTTAACATCAGCTCCAAGGGTATTCACAAAGTGCCTAGCAGTAGTAGTGGCTTTCCTCAGGAGACAAGGGGTCTCCATTTTTCCATACCTGGACGACTGGCTCATTGTGGGGCAGTCTGCAGAACAGGTCAACTCACATCTACAGGTTACCCAACAGCTGCTCACTTCTCTGGGTTTCCTTCTCAACCTACCAAAGTCTGTTCCCAAACCAGTACAGCTTCTCACCTTCATAGGAGTGGAGTTGGATACTGTGCAAGCAAAGGCCTTTCTTCCCTTAGTAAGGGTAAAGGCCCTTACAGATCTTGCCTCCTCCTTCCGCCTTCTTGTCTCTCGACCAGCAAGACATTTTCTTCAGCTCTTGGGCCACATGGCAGCTTCCACTGCAGTGGTACAGGGAGCCAGATTTCAAATGAGGGACATCCAGTTCCACCTGAGGTCCTTTTGATCTCAGAAAAAGATCCTCTAACCAAACTGATTCCAGTGACGCAGACTCTGATCCAAGCTCTCCAATGGCGGTTGGATCAGGACAATCTCAGACAAGGAGTCTCATTCATCAGTCGGACTCATTCAGTGGTACTAACCACAGAGGCTCTCTTCTGGGGTGTGGAGCCCACCTGGGAGCCTTGCAGCACAAGGTGTCTGGTCCCCTCAGGAGTCTCTACTTCATATCAGTCTTTTGGAACTCAGGGCAGTATTCCTGGCTGCCCAGGCTTTCTTGGACTCGGTGAGGAACAAAGTGGGTCAGGACAGACAACACCATCACCATGTGGTGTATCAACAAGGAGGGAGGCACTCTGTCTACGGCCCTGTGCATGGAAGCCATGAAAATATGGTCTCTGGCTTATGCCCTGCAAGCATCCCTAGTAGCGGTCCATCTACCAGGGAAGGACAGTGTGCTAGCAGATGCCCTGAGCAGAATATATCTCGGCCACCATGAATGGGCCCTGGACCCCTTCATACTGAATGTAGTCTTCTCCAGGTGGGGCACTTCAGAGATGGATCTCTTTGCAGCCCCAAAAATCATCAGCTTCCTCTCTTCTGCTGCAGCCTCCAGTCATGGGCACAGTTCCCCTGGATGTTCTGGATTGGGGGTTCCTTTATGCCTTTCCTCCTTTTCCCTGTTATTCAAGGTCCTGGTCAAGATCAGGCTACAACCATGCAGGGTGATCGTGATTGCACCAGACTGGGCCAGACAGCCTTGGTATCCTCTGTTGTTGTCCCTAGCAGTCCATCTTCCCTCTCTGTCCCGAGAGGCACAATTTGCTATCCTCCTCCTCAGGGGAGAATCTGGTACCCCAACCGTCAGTCTGTCAACCTCAAGGCTTTGCTCTTGAAGAGTTAGTGTGCAGGTCTGCACCTGTCTGAGGGGTGCTGGATATTCTTAAAGTTCTCGAAAGCCTGCCGCCAGAAAACTTATGATTCCAAATGGAAGAGATTCAGTATTTGGTGTTCCAGTATGGATGTTTTACCAGATACTGCTGATCTGGCTACAGTTCTGGATTATATGGTTCATCTTAATGGCCTAGGTCTTGGGCCAGCCACTTTAAAAGTTAATTTAGCAGCTGTATCTGCATTCCTGTCAGCAGGGAAGGCTCCATGTCTGGCATCTCATCCTGCCTTCTGTAATTTTTTAAAGGTTTGGTCATACCAACCCTCCCTTTAGGGACCCTACCCTGCTTGGGATCTTAATGTTTGCATTGTTCAGCTCTATGCAACCCCTTTGAGCCTTTGGCTTCAGCCAAACTCAAGTTTCTGACTTGGAAATCTGTGTTCCTGGTAGCTATCACTTCCAGGCGTATGAAGTGAGTTACAAGCTTTGTCAGTGGAGCCAGATTTTATCTCATTCCATAGAGATAAGGTGGTCCTTTGAACCAATAGGAGGTTCTTACCCAAAGTGGTCTCAGACTTTCATCTGAACCAGTCCGTGTCTCTTCCTGTGTTTTCACTGATCATTCTTCTTCAGGAGAAAGAAGATTACATAGTTTGGATGTTAAGCGGGTACTTGGCTACTACACTGAGCATACTAAGGCACTCTGGTATGAATGTCCCCAATTGTTTCCCACTTATGGTGAAGTGGGGAAAGGTAAGCCTGCTACTAAGAGAACTATTACCAGGTGGATTGTCTCTAGTATACAATTCTGCTATGAAAATCTAGGCAAAATACCCCCCTCAGGCCTGAGGGCTCATTCGGCTAGAGGTACAGCTGCTTCCCTGGCTGCTGCCAGGGATATACCTTTACTGGAGATGTGTAAAGCAGCCACCTGGAAAACTGTCCATACTTTCACCAAGCATTACTCTCTGGATATCCAGGCTAGGAGTGGTGCTCGGCTTGGAACAGCGGTACAGCAGAGCCTATTCTCAAAATAGGTTCAGTGCCCCCCTCCATGGCGGTACTGCTTGGTAGTCTGCATATGTCAGAATACAGCAAGACTTCATGTTGTTTGAACAAAAAATTACTCACCTTAGTAATTGTTTCTTCTAATGGAGTCTTGCTGCATTCTGACCTCCCTCCCCTTCCCTCTCAGAACCTTTGTTTTGGGAAGTGGACTGCAGGTACAGTGTTGCACCTCGGGTGTCGTAGCTCTCCTTTTTAGAGATGGGGAGTGGGTTATCATTATGTTGTTTTCTGATAACTCTATGTTGGTTCACTACCTGGTTTTTATTTTTGTTTTTTGACTCGAGTCTTTGGGGAACCAAATCAGTTGTTGCCTGATGGTCAATTCTTTACAATTTCCACTTTGAATAAGTGTAGTTAGTTAGTAATAGGTTGTAAGAATCTGACGATTACACTTTGAAGTGCTGCAGACAGAGGTTTGAAACCGCTGAGCTCAACGTTTCTATGCTCTCTGCTTAGTTAACTCTTTCTTCTCCAGAGCAGTTCAAGTGCTGGGGCGAACTGCATATGTCAGAATACAGCAAGACTCCACTAGCAGAAACACAATTGCTAAAGTAATTTTTTCTTGACTATTTTTAAAATATTAATTTTTGTATTTGCTGTGCGTGCAAGTGCAGTGAACACGTTGGTATGAGAGTGAGCCTTTGAGGGTGTGTCAGTGCCCACCCAATGCAGAGTAGTGTTGCAGGGGCCCGAAACTGCCACACCAATCAGCACCCAGGCTGACTATGACAGAGTTTGACTTGCTGGGCGGGGATGGCACGAACTTTTAAAAGAAGTTGCAGTCCCTTTGATCCGCGTTGCCCAACAAGCCAGACTGATCTGTCATGGTCAGCCTGGAATGCTTACCTGCAATGAATAAAAGGTCCATCGATGTTTATTGCTGTCCCTTACTGTCCACCAAGCCGCCCCTCCCTGTCACCGCCCCTCCCAAAAAAAAACTATCCAGGGGAACCTCTAGTCCCCAGTGATATCACAAATAAATAAGTCAGATTTTATAGATTTCCTTGTTTTTGCAGCTCAGGCAATACCCTATAGTCCCCTGCAGTTGAGAGGTGGGGCGGGAGCCCCTCTGACGTCAGTGGGCCAGCCTGTTCCTGCAATAAAAAAGGGAGAGACAGTAGGCAATTTGATCAAGGCTGCCAACTTGTCGCCAACAGGTCACCAGGGAGAGGACTAGAGGGGCCTTGACTATCCCCTTCCGTCACACCTCGCTTGGGCAACATGCATTTGCCTACTGGGTCCCCCTGTGGATGAATGAACTCCCCGGGCACCTCTTGGCCACCAGTTGTCTGGCCCAATGCAAAACTGACCTCAAGCAGCACCTAATTACACTCTCTACGTGCACCTGTCCTTAAGTCCAGACACCCCCCCTCTCTCTCTGCCCCCCAGCAAGCACTAGGCAGGCCTCAGGTTCCTCCCTCTGTCCCTCCTCATGACTTTCCTCAGCAGTCCATTCGTGTCATGCTCCTTTGGCACCACAACCCCACATTCTCTTTCTCCCCCACCCAAAACTCCCAGTCCCATGAGTTTCCCTAACAGTCACTACTAATGCAAGCTACCTGACCATGTCCCCTCACACCCCACCATTTACTCTAGCACATCTTCTCCGCTCAGCCTCCCTCACCCCCATTTCTCCCGATACCTTCTTCCTCCACCGCAGTACCTACCCTCTCTCTGCACTCCTTTCTTTATCCCACTGCCAGCTATCCCGCTCCTCTGAACTACTGACAAGTCACTCTGTGGCTACTTATTCCCCACCCCCACCCTCATAAAGTGTTTTTCTTGTTGTTTTAACTTGTGCCTATGTCTTGAGTTATTCTGTAAGTTCTGAATCCAAGCTGTATCGTTTATTGTACTGTACCTTTGCATTCTCTTATTGTTTGTTTTGCAGTCTGACGTGTAACCTTTGTTAAAGAGCTTGCGCTCAAAGGTCTTTTCCGAATCACTAAATAAATAAAAAGGAAAAAAAAAAAGGCGTTCCAAAAATTTAACTGTTGCAGTTATCTGCCGACTCCTTTATTACTTGGGACACAAAGGCAGCAAAGGGGCATGAGGTGTTGCGGGAGTGTTGCCACCGCAGCCTGGAGGCAGAGCCAGCCCGTGCTGCCATGCCAGGGCTGGTTGGCTCAGCAGCTGGCGGACCTGTATTGCTGGGACTCTGGGCTCCGTCCAGCTGCATTGTGTTGGATGGTGGTGTCGGGAGAGGCGGAGGGGAGCTGGGGTCTCTAGGCACCGTCCGCACAGAGCGAAGAGGAGGCATCCACCCCCCCCCGGGAGAGGCTTGCAGAAAGCAGCTGTCTGCCTGTTATACCCCAAAAAAATAACTCATTGACACTGGGGTGTCCAATCCCCAGTGTCATAATAATTTAAATTGTGTCCTCTCATCGAGTGACACATAGGTGCAAATCTCCCAGTGTCCTCTATTAATAGAAAACTCCTGAAATGAAACACTGTCGTCGCTTTTGTCCTGAAGAAAAGAAAACCGGCTGTCGTTGTTCGCGCCATTACCCACCCCGAACCTCCCACTGAAGACCACCACCCCAAACCCCCATCCCTACTTACCCCACCGGAGGTCTGTCACCGTAATCTTCCTTGGACCGCAGACATATCTTTACTTCTTGAAAACTCAACATGAACTGAGGTAAGCGTAGACCAATGTATTTCATTGGTGTTTTCAGTTTTCATGTATTTCAGTGGGGTTTACAACGTAAGGCCGTAACTTGACCATTTATTAATATTTGTGCCCCAGATTTTCCACATACCTTTTTGGGGACCCCACCTCATGAGCAATTAAGTGACATTAAGAAATTCTGCCCCAAAAGGTGATTTTTTGCAGTCGCTGTGCAAAATAGCCTTTTGGGCAGGACTCGACAATTTACTCCACCTTTGTTCATGAGGTGGGATCATAAAAAGAGGCTATGTTGAAAATTTGGTGTAAAAATGTTAACTTTGTTCATGAGCCTGCGTTGAAATTTGCGAATGCAGGCTCGCAAGTTTTGCAATCGTCAACATTTTTAACCCCACATTTTCAATATAGCCATTTCTTCACAGCACGTCATGAATGTGACAGCTGTCATTTTTCAGATCCTGGCCAAAATGTGTTGTGTTTTTTTTTTTTTTTTTTTTTTCTGCATCCCGAAAGGTGATTCCGCACTCGCTACGTGAAACTCTTCTCGGACAGGAGTTGAAAAATTTCTCTGCACTTGTTCATGATGTGAGGTCATAAGAAGGGTATGTTGAAAATTTGGCACACAGATATTAACAAACAAGACCTACACTGCCCAACATCGTCACTTCTACTTTGCATTCTTAAATGTCAATAAAATTCCTTCACCAAAGCAATTTTCAAACACACCCCCTTGGACACCAGTGCACATGGCAACATTTGGCACTGACAGATGCTTGTTTTAATCTCCCAACAGTACTTTTCATTAAAGGAAACGTCCATTTATATCTGCCCTATATCTTCGTGGTGAGGCAGTCCCCATTAGTATTTTCGTGTGGACCTTAAATTGTTTGACTTTCAGGCTTTGGAGTAATTGTATTTTATCTGGTTGATCCTGCCATCCCTCCAGCCTGACATTTTGTATTAAGCGCCTCTAGTGATGCATGCCAGAAGCTCCCGTGGTTGAAGTCTGAGTTGTGGATCAGCTGCGGGAGCACATGGTGTAAGTAGTAATAGAGCTATTAATAGCTCCGGTTTGCTTTTTACTGATTCCAGTGCGATACAGAGACCATATATAGACAGCAATAAATGGCATACTAAATTTCCAAGTATGACATTCTCCCATTTATCCATGTGATTTGCCATCTGTCTGTAGAAATGCATCACAAAAAGCAATTCTTTTTTTTTTTTTTTTATTTTGTGTGTGTGTGTGGCGAAGCATCTTGGAACACTGTAGTAAATTTCTTGCTTGTTCCCCACTTCACATTTTTCTCATTAATAATTAATCTTTCTCTGTTACAGAACATCGAGTTAAAGTGTGAGTTGGAGAGTCTGAAGCAGGATTTGCAGGAGAAGCAAAACTCCTCATCAAAGCCTCGTATGTACTTGCAGCCTTTTTTAACTTTTCTAGCACTGTGTATCTCACTTATTGATGGGCTTCTTACGTGCCAAAGGCCTTTTATACCTGCAGAGTTTCTGTTGGAAAGTTGTTTGGGCAAGTGGTCCTGTGCTGCGCTGATTCTCCATGGTTCCACCAACGTTTTAAGAGTCCACTTGAGGAAAATGCCTATTTACATAAAATTGATACACAGAAATGTAATTGAAATGTCTGTGAAAACGATGGTGGATTTTACACACAGCATTCTACATTTCACATTGTCTACTTGGTATTGTACATGGCGTTTGTCACTTTTTATTTATTGTAATGCTTACCACCTTGTAACCTCAACCTCCCATTGCCAGGTCAGCACATTTTTAAATATATTTTGGACCCCTACTTGCTAAATGAAGAGTCTGGGGCAAATCCCAGGGACCCTTTCAGTGGGTTTTCCAAAGGTTTTGCTTTTTACTTGTGTACATAAATGAAAAATTGTTAGTATTTCATAAGTTTGGAGGGTATTGAGCGTTTAACGGTTTACCAGAAAAGAGGCAGCACTTTGTTTTAAATCTTGTCCCAGAGCAAGAGTGGTACAGTAGCAGCAACCAATACAGTACATCCGTAGAAATGTGTACCATATCTAAGCAGGAAAGCACCACAGGGTGTGAGGTTGTGCTTTAGTTAAACCATGGGACAGGTGTTTGAGGCAGGAGGTGAAGCTGAGTGGCATCAGTCGCCTGTTTATTTGAGCAAAACCCTCAAACCCTGGAGTGCATTATTGCAGTGCATCAGATGGAGGGATTAAGATACTGTTTTCACTTTTTTCCTGTTATATGGGACCATAAAACAGTGGCACTGGTGAACTGCTTTTAAACTGTACGTTGGTTGGGGTTTCTTGAAACTGTATCGACAGTGGGCGAGGTGACATGCTTTATTATAGTTGGGTACTGTTTCACGGAACCTTGACCAAACTATGGGCTTGTGTTGAGATGAACTTGTGGATTTTCAGGCACTGACAGCCAGATTGCAGCATTTGACCAAGCCGTTTTATAAATACATGTAAACATTGAAACAAATGTTTGAGTGAAAACCTACCATCCCAGGAAAGAACTGAACGCTACAATTGCAAGTTGATTCTAACATCAGGTATCTCTCTCCAAGTTGGTTACTATGTAATATTTCCGGTGTAAATCCCCCCTAAGGGGAGGGGTTGTTTATTGATCAATAATGAATGGTATGGACTACATTCCTGCTTAACAGGAATCCAGTAAAACATTTTTTTTTGCTGTTACTGATAGAAAAGCTGTTGAAAGCTTGTCTGGGAACCGTGATGGTGAAATTCATCGTGTGAAGGAGGATGCTCAGAGGGAGCTGCAGCAATTGAAAGAAGTTTTCAACAACCGAGTCCGTATCTTAGAGGAAGTAGGTGTTTTATTTCTTGTGTGGCTGCTGTGCTTTAGAGGTCAGACAAAGTTTTAGGATAATATAAAATGTCTGTGTGCTCCTTCCCAATAGTACTCCTGGTCACGGTTGAAACCCTGTTCAGGACTGCCTTTATTTCAGAATCGTTAGGGTTTTTTTTTTTTTTTTTTGGGGGGGTGCATAAAAGGTCTTCAACATCATGTTGTCTGCTTACTTTGTAGAACATCTCTGTTCCTTCTCACATGACACTCATTTGATCCATCGAGTGCCTTCTGACAACAAGCTGGTGTTGAGAACCATTTACTACAGTAGATATGTGCCTGCATGCCAGAGCCCGCCTTAGTATAGTACAGACTGCAGCTGCACAGGGCCACAGGAGCAGAGGAGCCTGTAAAGAAGTTCCAGCTAGTCACTTGACCTCATTTCTTCCTGGTTCTTTGTGTCTTCAGTTTTCTGAAGAATTGCTTGCCAAGTCTGTTATCTCTTTGTTCCTTAGTAATTGCATTCTAATTGAAGAAATATGTACAGACATTAAATTCTCTTCTAAACTGAAAAGAAAGACACTGAGGCCTTGCAGAGATGCTGTTCCTATGGCTCCCACTCTGATAAGGGACCCCAGTAAAAAGGTTCTCACAGGGCCCCATGATCACCAAGGCTAGCATTGTTGCATGCACTATTCCTTGCCTTGTACCTGGCTCTCTTGACCATCAGATCATTATTTTTTAATGAAGTGATTATTTCTAGGACGGATATGTTCAGTCCACACTTACTGGCAGGTTCCTTGCCGCTTTAAATCTTACCGAAGGTCTTCAAGCTGGCTCCACCCACCCACCCACCCTGATTGGTAAACTCGGCCCGCCCCATGACGCCAGATCTTCCTTACCGCTTGAAAGCTCAGGTTCCCTCCTTAGCGCTCTGCGCTTAGGCCTGATCCACACCTTCGGTCAAACCGGAACTCATTCTAAAGTTTAAAAGACTTTGGTCTTTTCCCCTTGTGGCTGCAATGGACAAATTGACTCCCGGATTTCGTTGGTGCCCTTGGGGGCAGAAGATGTCCCGGACCGATCCGCATGCCACGTGCGTTTATTGCCTTGGACTTGGCCATGACTCACAGGCTTGTGAGTTATGCAAATCCTTTTCGGCTTCGGTCTTGGAGGACCACGCTGCCCGATTGCTGTTGACGACCTGTGAAATGCTATCCTCTGGTCAAGTCTAAGGAGGCCCATTGGGCGGTGTCGGGCGGCGGGCTCTGCAGAACAGCTGGAGCAGATGATCGCCCTCGAGGAGGAGGCGGCCCAGGCCGCATCATTATCTTCCTCGGTCGCGACATTTATCCTGCTCTCCTTGGGCTCTTCCTATACAGCTTTTATGAGCTGTGCCAATTCTCTCCACCAAGGGAGAAGGGCCATCTGGACATTCCTCTGGGTCCAAAAAGGATGACTCCAAAGGTGAGTCCCGCCGTCTATGTTCGTGGGAGCGGAAGAGGTCCCCTTCCCTGGATAGTCGACACTCTGTGTCCCCGTCAGGTCAACCGGCCAAGACAACAGTCTAAGTGGTTGAGATTTTTCTCGACCCGTCTGATGGTTTGTCAACTGGAGAAGCCGACAACCCTTCTTCACCGGTTTCCCCCGGTGGAAACCGAAGACTTGCCTGTGCCGGAGTCCCCGGTTAAGGTCCCTGAGCCGAGGGAGGAGCGGGTTTCCCCCGCCCCCTCTCTGACCTACCCTCGGAATCCCCGAAGGTCTGTGTCTTGGTCTCGGACCTCTTCCAGGTCCAACTGGTCTCGCCGACGTCGGGGGGCCTCTGTCTTGGCACCATGGAAAGTGGCGGCGCCGCTTATCCTCCTCGTCCTCTTCAGAGGATAGGCTCCGGCGCAAGTTGCGTCGGCGCTTACAAGGATTTAATATGGCAGCAGCTCTTATTGTCTGGGAACAAGCAGACTCAGTCGCCCTCTCCGGCCATTAAGTGGCTGTCACCGGAGTGGCCAAACAACCCTCATAGTAGTCGAGGAGCGAAGCTGGCACTGGTTGTTTGGCGAAACCGGCTGCATCTCACCATTGGTGGAACCTCCGCCTCCCTGGCGAAGACTGGGGCCCCGACCAAGGATTCTTGTTCGGGTCAGGGTTTGTCCCATAGGTTGTCGGTCACCCTCACTCCCGATCGACCTCGGCAGGTGGAGGGTGGCTCAGGCGCTCGGCAGCTGTTCGCACACTCCTGAGTCTGACGATGACTCCTTCTTGTTCTCCAGGCTGCTTGACTTAGAGTCCACTGGGGGCCAGTCGGTGGACGAGAGCCCATCCTCATTCCTTGGAATGCTTAGACTCATCTCGGAGTCCACTGGGATGAAGCTCGAACCCGTTTCAAAATGGGCCAAGTATCCCCTCACTGAAATACTGGACTGAGGGGATTCCCCTACGGAGGCCTTCCGGTGGCCAAAGGCATTGTTGGCCCGGCCCTGGAGCTGTGGCAGCGGCCAGCTTCTTGTCCAGCACCTTCGGCCAGGATGGCTCGGAAGTATGCTGTCCCTACCGGTTCACTTTCCGGTTTCTCGGAGCACCCCTCTGCGGAGGGGTTAGTGACCGACAGTGTTTTCCGGCGTTCCGGGAACGCTCGGGATGTGGACAAGCTACCCGATAAAGAGTCCAAGAAATTGGACTACCCCGGGCGGAAAGTCTATGCTGCTTCTTCCCTAGGCCTTCGTCAGGCTAGCTTGGCCGTCCTGATGGCACACTCTTCACATGCCCTTTTGGGCTCCCTGGATGAGGTGATTACTCATCTCCCGGCTGACCTTCAAACGACGGTCAAGCAGGTGTGGGATCAGGAAGGGCAGGGCCAAACAGCAGCTCCAAACATCCTTGACATTGCTGACTCGTGGTGTCCGGTCAGTATGCCGCAGTGGCTTACAAGGCTGCAGAGCTTGGCTGCGGATTCCACCTTTACGGGCGGATACCCAGCACAGCTGGCAGACATTCCCTTCCTGGGTACCAACTTGTTCGCTCCCCAGGGTGGAGGGTCATCTTCAACGGACGAGAAGTCCAACGCCGCCTTGGACTCTGTCACGTCTGCCCCAGAGGACAAAGGCCACCAGCAGCAGCGTAAGCCCTTTGTCCTTCAGCCCCTGTGGCATGTCCGGCCCAGCAACACCAGCATCGGGCCAGCAGGCTCGCACTGGCACCCCAAAGCTGCCTGCTGCTTCCTCCAGCAGGAAGCCGGGAGGGAAAGGTCCAGGCAGCTCCTCCGGTCCTTCCTCCAAGCTTGCCCAGTGACAGGTTGAGGGTGTCTCCCCAACCTCGTCTACTCCTCCCGGGTTCTCCCGTGGGGATGGCTCCGCCACTTCTTTCTGCCTGGTCTGTTATCACCACGGACTGCTGGGTGCTGGAAGTGGTCGGCAGGGATCTGCCTCTGGAATTGAGCAGTCCCCATCCTTTGAGCCGCCGCCCCATGGGGACTACGGGTCCGCAGTCTGTCAGCTCATCAAGCCGACATTGACCTGCTTCTCCAGAAGGAGGTGATCAGGGATGTGGCGGACCCTCCTCCAGACCCAGGGTTTGTGTCCAGGTACTTCCTGGTCCCAAAACGGATGGGGGGGCTGGCGCCCCATTCTCTACCTACACGATCTGAACAAGTTCCTAAGGTCTCGCACCTTCAGGATGGTCACTCTGGCTCAGATCATTCCATCCTTAGAACGAGGCATGTGGTTCTGTTCTCTGGATCTTCAGGACGCGTTCTTTCATGTCCCAGTCCGTCCATCTCACCAGCGATTCCTCCACTTCAGGGGAGAGGGATCCCTTTATGAGTTCCGGGCCATGCCCTTTGGCGCCTCTCTAGCTCCCAGGGTCTTCACCAAAGGCATGGCAGTGGTGACAGCATTCCTGCGACGCTGAAGGGTCCGGATGTACCCTTACCTGGATGACTGGCTGATTGCAGCCCCCTCCAAACTGGAGGCGGAGCGGTCCAGCGATCTGGCCGTCCAGGTCTGCTCTCAGATTGGCCTCCTCATCAGCGAGGCCAAATTGGAACTCGTGCCATCGCAGGTGATCCAATTCATTGGGACGGAGCTCGACTCTCTTCGAGCCAGAGCACGGCTCACGGTGGACAGGGCCGAGGTCCTTTCCTCCTTTGCCCAGTCATTTCTGGTTGGGCAATTGCGCCCTGCCCGGGACTTCCTATGCCTTCTGGGCCTCATGGAGGCCTGCACCAGCGTGGTCCGCTGGGCTGCTGGCATATGCGCCCCTGCAGTGGGGCTGGCTCGCCAATGGTCACAGCACTCCGTCCTGGACCAGCCAGTGACAGTGACCCAGGAGAGGTGGAACGGCCTCCAGTGGTGGCTCGTTCCAGCTCATCTGCGGGAGGGTATCCTGTTTGTCCGACCCGAGCCGACGGTCACTCTGACGACTGACGCCTCTCTGATGGGTTGGGGTGCCCATCTGGGGGAGCTCAGAGCTCACGGCCTCTGGTCCCCTCGGGAGTCTCGATGCCACATCAACCTGCTGGAGCTTCGAGCAGTCTGACTAGCCCTCACCGCCTTCACTCCGTTTGTACAGGGTCAAGAGGTCCAGACTGACAACACCACGACCATGTACTACCTCAACTGTCAGGGTGGAATGCACTCCTTGCCTCTGTGCAAGGAGGCTCTCCGCACTTGGTCTCTCATGATCAGCCCTGGAGGCGGATCTCCTAGCCATCCATGTGGCAGGAGCCTCCAACACTCTGGCCGATGCTCTCACCCGGATAGGTGCTGCTTCTCATGAGTGGTTTCTCTTGCCAGAGGTAGTACAAGATCTGTTCTCCCACTGGGGCACGCCTCAGGTGGACCTGTTTGCCTCCAGGGAGAATGCGAAGCTGAGACTGTTCCATGCCCGCCTCCCTCAGCAGGGCTCGCTGCAGGGGATGCCTTCTCGAGGCCGTGGACCCTGGGCCTCTTCTACGCCTTCCCTCCATTTCCCTTGCACCACAAGGTGCTTCTCAAGGTGAAGAGGGACAAGGTGCAGGTGATACTGGTAGCCCCAGACTGGCCCCGCCAGTTCTGGTACCCAGATCTCCTCAGCCTCAGCTCCAGGCTCCCGAGGCGGCTTCCAGCCCGCCTGGACCTGATCTCAGTCAACAAGGGGAAGGTACTCCACCCGGACCTTCAATCCCTGCACTTGACAACCTGATTCCTGAGCGGCTAGAGTTCCATGCCTTGGGTCTTTCTGATGAGGTCCTCAACATCGTTGAGGCATCCCATAAGGAGTCGACCAGAAAATGCTATGCCTTCAAATGGAAGAGATTCTCCATTTGGTGTCAAGTTAAGGGGTTGGACCCTTCCTCCTGTTCTTTGGCTAGCATTCTGGACTGCCTGTGGTCCCTTTCCCAGCTAGTGCTTAGGTCGATGACCCTCAGCGTGCACCTGGCAGCCATCTCTGCTTACTGGGCGCGGGCCGGCAAGCAGTTGGTGGCGCAGGAGAAGGTGGTCAGGTGCTTTTCCAAAGGCCTTGATCACATATCCCCTCTGGTGCGAGAACCTCCACCTCCGTGGGATCTACTGCTGGTATTGGCTAAGCTCATGGGCAGCCATTCGAACCGAAACACAGGTGCGACATCTCACCTGTCGTGGAAGACCGCCTTCTTGGTGGTTATCACGTCAGCCAGAAGGATGGGAGAGCTCCAGGCACTTTCCATTGAGTCTCCTTATCTGGTCTTCCACAGGGACAAGGTTGTCCTGCGCCTTCACCCGAAATTCCTTCCGAAGGTGGTGTCGGAGTTTCACCTTAACCAGGTGTTGACTGTGCCGGTGTTCTACCCCCGTCACACCTCGGAGGCCGAATATAGGCTCCATACTCTGGACCCTAGAAGAGCGCTCTCTTATTACAAGGAGGCGGACGGCTGAAGTTCGGGGAGAGGTTCACCAGCTGTTTGTCACCCACGCTGAAGCTGCACCTAGCAGACTTGCAGCCAAGCGGATGATAGGCAGGTGGGTCACCTCCTGCATAGATCTCTGTTACAGGTTGGCGGGCATGGAGCCTCCCAAAGGGATAAGAGCTCATTCTCGCCATACAAGCTGCTTCCAGGGATGTCCTCTATCCAGGAAATCTGCAGGGCTGCTACCTGGAAGTTAGCACACACCTTCATTACCCACTACCACATCGACCTTGAGTCATGCTGGGATGCTGGTTTGTGGACCTCTGTTCTCCAGTCCTTATTTCCCAAGTGAGAGTGCGGCCTTGCCTCCCTCCTCCCAGAGAACTGCTGGAGTCTGCCAGTAAGTGTGGATTGAACAACATATCCACGTCCCTAGAAATACAGGTTACTCACCTGTAACAGGAGTTCTAGGAGTGGTATATATTGTTCATCACCTCGACCTCCCAGCTCGCAGCAACCTGGCTTCCAGTAGGCTAGATCTGGTGTCATGGGCGGAGCTGAGAGCTTTACTACCCGGGTGGGTGGGAGGAGCCAGCTTGAAGACCTTCTGGCAAGATTTAAAGCGGCAAGGAACCTGTCAGTAAGTGTGGATGAACAACATATACCACTCCTACAACTCCTGTTACAGGTGAGTAACCTGTATTTTCCTCAGTCGCTGCTCAGCTTCCCGTGGCATTTGTCTACATACTTCATAGGTAGTCCACTTTCAATTTTTGGGTGTTTTCTGTGCACTGCTCCACAGTTGTTGAATTGTGTTTATTGCTTGTTTGTTGAAATGATCTTATAATGAAAGATGAAGAAAGTGATTTTGGTAGGATTATTTAAATGCACAGGCAGATGAATACGAGGAACACGTTGCTCATAAAATAAAAATAGACCTAGCTGCCCAAACATCAGCTTCATAATAGTGCTTTTACAAGAGCACTTATGTTTCTGCATCTAAGTTGTGATATTTTTACCAACAGTTCTGAAGGACTTTTGTCCAAAACGTTTGATTAGTTTTGCTTTCTTCTGTAATAGATATGATTGCAGATCAGTCAGCCTGATTTCGGTGGTAGGAAAATGAATGCAATCGCTACTGAAAGAAAGGATTGTGGAATATCTTGAATTCAGTGGCTTACCAGATCCGAGGCAGCATGGATTCACTAGGAGGCGGTCCTGTCAAACTAGTCTTATAGATTTCTTTGACTAGGTAACCAGGGAAGTAGATCAGGGTGGAGCGGTGGATGTGGCGTACCTAGATTTCAGTAAGGCCTTTGACACTGTTCCACATAGGAGACTCATAAACAAGCTGGGCAGCCCAGGAGTGGGACTAAAAGTGGTAAACTGGGTAAGAAATTGATTGGATGATAGGCGGCTGAGGATAGTGGTAAATGCAGTTGACTCTGAGTAAGGGAGTATGACTAGCGGAGTGCCTCAAGGATTAGCACTGGGACCAGTCTGCTTTAATATCTTTATAAACAACATTGAAGAGGTACTAGAAGGGAAGGTATGTCGTCTTTGCAGATGACACAAATTTCTACAGTAGAGTGGAGCCCCCCCATCTCCTTCCCCATGACTCGACCAGCATCTGTCTCGGTCAAGGTCTCGATCAGGCGCTCTGTTTGAGATCCAGGGAATCTTGGCGTTCCCGCTGTCAGCTGTTGACCAAGAGGCACCGTCGGCACTTTCTTCCTTCTTGTCTTCAGACAAGAACAGGTTCCACCATAAACTGCAGAACTGTTCGAGGCTCCTCTGGCAACAGTGGATCTTCCTCAGGGATATCTCTGTCATCGGGTCACACCTATGGAACTTGGCCATCAGGTGTCAGGATCTCCCGGAAGCTTTTTCTGCAGCAGTTTACTAGGGGTTGCCCACACCGACATCAGTCTCTTACATCACACACCCTATATAAGCACGGGCAGCCCTGCTTCCTCCTTAGTTCTTTCCTGCCGTCGACCATACATGCATTGACTCTGCTGAAACTTTGCTCAGTTCAACTGCCATTTTTACTTATCTTTTTCTTTCGCTTAACCCTTGCAGGGCCGTGGACTGATATATCAGTCCAAAAGTCCTATATGTTTTAATTCTGTTGGCAGCTTAAGGGTTAAAGCTTAATGATTCTTCTGTCCTGTGTATTTTGGGAACTACTCCTTCGACTCTCTTCTGTCGCTACCGCTGTAGAAAGATGTCATCCGCCAACTAACACAAACTTTGTGTCTGCTGTCTCCTCGCCGGTGAGTCCTGCCAGAAGTTTAATCTCACTACCCAGCGCTGATGCAAGAAAGTCCTGCAGGAGTTCCTTTTGGAGCAACAGGCAGCCAGTGGAGAGCAGGGGCCCTCTGGAGCTCCCCCCCAGCCCGATCACGGTGTTTTCTTTGGGCTCTTGGCCACAAGGCCTAGGACAAATCCTTGGCGAAACACAGTCGATGGGACAAGGAGGCCTGAAGACTGCTCCTGCCCCAACCTCCGTCAGAAATCCTGGTCCCTGCTGGATGATTCTTCCTCCCCAGGGATCACCCTGTCGACTGCATCAGTGCCTTGCTCTGTACAGACCTCTCTTCTTACCTGGCCCCTTTGGTAGATTCCTCTCCCAGCCATAGAAACAGACTTTGACAGCAGTTAAGGACGCTTGACCCACCTAGTCTGCCCATTTCCTAGCTACAGGATAAGCTGCAGATCTAGTTAACCAACAGCCTATTTCTTCCTACCCACCACAAGAATTGCCTTATGTCTGTCTAATGCATTCTTGAATTCTCCCACAGTTTTAGACCCCATAACCTCCTCAGGAAGGCTGTTCCATGCGTCCACCACCCTGTCTGTGGAAAAAATATTTCCTCACATTGCCCCTGAGCCGTCCCCCTCTATCTTCATATTGTGTCCCCTTGTTCTTGCACATCTCTCTTTCTGAAAGATGCTACCCTCTTGAACTTTGATTTCACTGAGGTACTTAAACGTTTCTATCATGTCTCTCCCCACCCCCCTTTTCCTCAAGGGTATACATATTAAGCTCCTTTAGTCTCTCCTCATATGACTTCTCTTGCAGACCCTGCACCATTTCAGTTGCCCTCCTCTGGACTGCCTCCATCCTGTCTGTCCTTGCGGAGATGGGGTCTCCAGAACTGGACGCAGTACTCCAGATGGGGTCTCGCCAACTGTCTGTACAGAGGATAACAACTTCCTGTTTTCTGCTGGTGATGCCTCTCCCTATACATCCCAGTATCCCCAGCCTCCTACTGCCTTCTCACATTGCTTGCTAACCTTAAGGTCATCTGATATGATTACTCCCAGGTCCCTTTCCTTTTTGTTGTTGTTACTACCTCCCCCATTGTGTATTCTTCCCTGGGTTCTTATTTCCCAGGTGCATTATTTTCACTTCTTTGCATTGAATCCTAGCTGCCATACATCTGACCATTCCTCCAACCTTGCCAAGTCCCTTCTCATCCTTCCCACGCCTCCTTGTGTATCAACTCTGTTGCAGATCTTTGTGTCATCTGCAAAGAGGCATACTTTTCCTTCCAGTCTCTCTGCAATGACACTAAAAAGGACTGGACCCAGTACTGAACCCTGTGGTACCCCACTAGTAAGCCCTCTTTCTTCAGAGTGGACTCCATTTACAATTACCTTCTGTGTCCTGTTGTCCAGCCAATGTTTTACCCAGGCTACCACCCTGGGACCCACTCCCAGGCTGGTTAATTTGATTATTAATCTTTTGTGTGGGACTGTGTGTCAAATGCCTTGCTAAAGTCTAGGTAGGCCATGTCCATGGCCCCTCCCTGGTCATCTACTTTGGTCACCCAGTCAAAGTAATCGATTAGATTAGTCTGACATGACCTTCCCGCTGTGAACCCATGCCGCCTTGGGTTGCGGATGGGCCATTGGCCTCCGGGTCATCAGCCTCTGCCCTGCCATCAAGACCCCCCCCCCCCCCCCGAATCTCGAGGTTTGTCTGCGCTGGGCTGTACAGCTGCTGCTACAGCCAGTGACCCGCCATCGGACCAGGTCTGCTCACCCCCTCTGGTGCCTTTGTCGACGTCCATTGCTATCCCTGCCGTCGACCTCAACTCTGTACTTGTGTCTATTATTATGTCTTTCATTCAGCAGCCAGTTCCACAGCCCAGGCATGCCCCTATCTGGGCTGCTTCTCATAGCCTGGACCCTTTCACTTGTCCAGAGAATCAGATTTTGGAGTACCTCCTGACCTTGTCTGATGCAGGTCTCAAATACTCTTCCCTTAGAGTGAACCTGTCAGCCATATCTGCCTTTCATGTCCTCATTGATGGCCGTACTGTGGCACAGCTGGATGTATTTCCACTACTTTTCTGAGAGGCATTCTCCACTTGAAGCCTCCTATCCGTAACCTGGTTCTAGCTTGGGACCTGAATTTTGTTTTGGAGAAGCTGACCTTGCTTCCTTTTGAGCCAGCCGCATCTTGCAAGTTATGCTTTCTGTTGTGGGAAGTGTTAATTTATTTGCCATTATTTCTACTCAAAGAATTTCAGAGCTGCAGGTGCTCATGTGTTAGCAGCCTTATTGGATTTTCCACAAGGACTGGGTCTCTTTGTGTACTAATCCTAAGTTTCTTTCTAAGGTGGTGCCTGAATTTACCTTCAATCAATCAATCCATCCACCTGCCTGTTTATTATCCAGAGCATGCCAATCCAGAAGAAGTATTACTCCATTCCTTGGATTTGCATAGAATTTTGCGTTGGTGCACACCATACCAAGCACTGCAGGAAGACCAAATAGTTGTTTTGTTTCTTTCATCCTGGCAGAAGGCCATCCAGTTTCTAAACAGTGCTTGTCTAAATGGTTGGCCAACTGTATTATATTTTGTTACAGGAAGTGTGATAAGCAACTTCCTGGAGTCGTTCAAACCATTCCACCAGGGGTATGGCTACTTCTGTGCCTGTTTCGTTGGTGTGTCTGCAGCTGAGATTTGGACTGCTGCCACGTGGAGAACTGCCCACACTTTCACAAGCACTACAGTCTGGACACTGCATCCAGAAGATGGGCAAGCTTTGGCCTAGCAGTGCTTCAGGGCCTTCTTTCTTAGGCCTCTGGCCTCCTGACACACAGACTGTCCTCGCTCTCAGCCTTGATTGGGACTTGTTCCATATGTGTGACCTGATGACAGAGATGTCCCCGAAGAAAATAGAAGTGTTACCCAAGAACTTACCATAACAGTAGATCTTACTTCGAGAGGGCTCTTGCAGTAGGTAATTACATATAGGACTGACGCCGGCCGGCGGCAGGACCCCATGGAAAAATTTCTAGCTAGCAGTCCCTGGCGAGGACCGCACCCACGTCAGGTGACGGCGTCAGAGATGTCCGGTATAAAGGCGGTCCCGGATGCGCCTTCCAGTTCTTTCCGCCATTGGCTCGTGCAGCTCTCCACGGAAAAAGTTTGTGCTTAATCCAGCCTATCTTTCGTGGTTTACGAAATTCGTTTTTTTTTTTTTTCATATAACGTCAGGTCATCGTGGGTGTATGTAATGCCCTACACCCTCCGAGCACAAAAAATAAGTGCGACTTGTGCGGTGCCCAACTGCCGCGACTAGGACGGCCATTCCCTGTGCCTTTTCTGCCTAGGCCCCGATCACCCCGGTCGAGAAGTGCCAGCACTGCCTCAGCTTCAGCGGCTACCGAAAAAGCGCCAACAATCCTGGAAGCCCATCTTCTGAAGAAAAAGATGAGTTCTATGGAAAAGGAGCTAAAAAACTGAGGCAGGCGTCCACTTCCCCCGAAGGACATCAGAAAAAGGACAAGGAGAGGCACCGGGACAAGACCTCCTCTACCGCGTCTCCCTCGGGAGTCGCAGGGGCACAGGTAACTTCCCTTCCAGGGGACCTCTCCTCGACGGCTGCCTCTAAGGTTTGGGAAGCGGCGTCTGCCAGCCCGCTGGCTCGCGCTCGGGTCTTCTTGGTGTCTCCGGGCTATTGGAGGCCTCCGCCCCGGTTGGCCGCGGGCTTGCAGCCTGCTGGCGTGTGCGACTCAGTAAGTGGGGTCGGCTCCTCCGTCCATATGGAGGGCGGTAAAACGCCCGACGCCGGGCGGCGCGGGCCTCTACCTCACCGGACCTGGCGACCCTTCCACTCGCGACCCGCCTCGGTGATGGCTCCCTTAAGCTGGGCGCCGGCCCTCCGGCGCTCGCCGAGAGCTGGCCATAAGCACCGTCCAACGACTCAGCGGGCGATGGAACCGATGACGGCACCCCCAACGTCCGTCGTACTCCGGTTCCCCAGCCTTAGCTACCGTCCGGGGACCCAGAGTCACTCCAACCTGACCCCGGGGATTTTTCTCCTCCATCCCCGGATGACGCTGGGGATGATCCTCCTGCTCCTCCTCCGTTGGCTGATCCGGATCTGAGGTTGGCCCCCCGGGCACCGGCTCCGACGCTGGTACCTCCAACGCCAGTTCTACCGACCCTAGGAGACATTCCACTTCCGGATGTCCCCCCTCCGGGCCCTCCAATGTGGACCCGCCTGTGAGGCCGCCGGCTGGGCCGTCTGCTTCGGCAGCTCCCCCGGCTCCCAGGTACCCTCCGTCTTATCCAACGCCGACGTACCCGGGACCGCAGTATCCGGCGCCACAGTACCAGATGCCGGTCTTTCTGCTGCAGTACCCGACGCCACAATACCTGGCACCGGGTTTTCCGTAGCGGGGTTTTGGATACTCTCCGTACGGGTATAACCCGTACCCTTCTCTCCCTCCTCCTCCACCACCCCCACAGCCGCCGGTGGATCTGCAGGAGACTCTGGCCTCCTGGTGGGCCGAGGCCAAGGCTCAGCTCACCAAGGAGGTTCAGGATGCTCTCTCTGCAGAGTCTTCTGCCCCTCCTTCGGCCGGGTCAATGGCTTTGTGCCCTGGATATGCAGGATGCCTATCTGCACATTCCCATTTGCCTTTCCCATCGTAAGTACCTTCATTTTGCGTTTCAGGGGGACGACTACCAATTCAAGGCGCTCCCCTTTGGTCTATTCCCCCCCCCCAAACCAAGTATTTACCAAATGCCTAGCTGTGGTGGCGGCCCACCTGCGTACAATGGGAGTACAGGTGTTCCCTTACCTGGACGACTGGCTCCTGGCGGCCTCGTCCAGGGAGGAACTCCTGCGTTTTCTCTCCCTCACCCAGCAGGTTTTCGCTTGCCTGGGTATTACCATCAACCATTCCAAGTCTCATCTGGACCCTTCCCAGAGGCTACAGTTCATCGAGGCTATCCTCGATACGACTGTGAGCAAAGCCTTCCTGCCTCCGGACAGGGCGGCCTTTCTTCAAACCCAGATTTCTCTATCAGAGCTGGGAGGGTCCGGCGGGTCGGGTCCTCCGCCTTCTGGGGCTCATGGTGGCCACTATTCCGGCGGTCCCCGAGCTCGACTCCACATGAGGATCTCTCAGTGGACTCTTCGCTCTCAGTGGGATCAACTGGTGGATGACCTGGATCAATTAGTTCTGATCTTTATCGCCGATGGTGCGAGACTTGCAATGGTGGATGGTTCGAGAGAATCTGTTTCAGGGGGTCCCTTTCTTTCAACCTCCCCCCTCCCAGACTCTGACTACAGACGCATCAGGCGAAGGTTGGGGAGCCCATCTAGGTCCTCATTGGACTCAGGGTTCCTGGTCCAGGCTGGAACAAGCTCTCCACATCAATGTGCTCGAGCTTCGAGCTATGTTGTATGCTCTCCAAGCCCTTCACCAATACATTATTCCCGGCCACCTAGCCGTCCAGATGGACAACATGTGTGTAGCGTGGTATATCAACAAACAGGGATGAACTCGGTCCTACCCTCTATGCAGGGAGACAATGAGGGTTTGGGATTGGGCAACACAACACGACCTTTACCTAATGGCGATTCATGTTCCAGGAGTCGACAACACACTGTCGGACAAGCTAAGCCGCTCTTTTGCTCTGGCTCACGAGTGGGAACTGGACCAAGGGGTACTAGACAATATCTTTCAGCTTTGGGGGACTCCGAAGGTAGACCTGTTCGCCTCTCTCCCCCAAAGCACAAAACTTCCCACCTTTCGCTCGCTGTTCCCAGAGCGATGCGCTTTCTGGAGCGACGCTCTGTCTCCAGACTGGAAGGACAGATTCGTCTGTGCTTTTCCCCCCCAATTCCTCTGCTCCCACGAGTCTTGCAGAAACTAGCCTCAGAAGGAGTGAGAATGATTCTGAGCGCTCCTTTCTGGCCCAGGCAAATCTGGTTCTCTCTTCTACAACAATATTTAGAGGATCCTCCTCTTCCTCCATCTCGAGGTTTGCTGACCCAGGATCAGGGGCGCCTGGTCCATCCAGGCCTCACATCCCTTCAACTACATGCATGGCTCCTGCAGACCTAGCACAATCCCATTTTGATGCGTCTCCAAAAGTGGCGGAGATTTTAGTGGAGGCTAGAAAGCCCTCCACCACGTCCACTATGCCATGAGTGGGCAGATTCTCTATTTGGGCAGCCTCAAGAACTTGAGATTTTCTCCTGTTAGCGGGTTTTCTGCTGGAGTATTTGCGTCATCTGTTCGACCTGGGTCTCAGCCATTCCTCCCTGAAGGTTCACATGGCAGCTATCTCAGCCTATCATGTTCCCTTCGCAGATAAAACTTTCGCTCAACTGGAGGTCTCTAAGACCTTTCTCAGAGGGGTCCTCCATCTGAGGCCCCCCATCCGTACTCCTGCTCCCCCTTGGGACTTGAATTTTGTTCTCGAAACTTACTCTTCCTCCCTTGAACCTGCAGTTTCTGCAGATTTGAAGTTTCTTTAATGGAAGGCAGCTCTTCTTGGTGGCCATTGCTTGGCTGAAGAATCTGGAGCTTCAGGCCTGATGTGTAAAATCCTACTTGATTTTTCACAAAGACGAGTTGCTCTTCGCACGAATCCTAAGTTTCTACCTAAAGTGGTAGCAGAGTCTACCTTGAATCAGTCCATAGAGCTACCTGCCTTTTTTACGCAGTACTCTAACCAAGGAGAATATTTACTCCATACTATGGATGTTCACCGGATTCTGAGATACTACACCAACGGGACGAAGGATCTCGGAAAGACTGATCAGTTGTTCGTCTCTTTTGCTCACAAAAGGGAAAGCAATGCTGTTTCAAGCAATGCCTGTCTAAGTGGTTGGCTCATTTCATCACTTTCTGTTATGACAAGTACACAAGATCCTCCCAGGTCAAGTCAGAGGCCACTCCACAAGAGGAGTAGTGGCCTCTGCAGCTTGTTTCAAGAATGTCTGCGGCAGACATATGCGCTGCTGCCACCTGGACTTCCGTCCATACCTTTACCAAGCACTACAGTTTGGATATTGCCTCTCGCTGTAGAGCAGGCTTCGGGCTGGCTGTTTTGCAAGGCCTCCTGTCTTGAGGCTTGCATGGTTAGTGCTACTTTTTGGAGTAGTTCCCTCCTTCCGGTGCCTTTTCTTTGTTCCAGACTGCTTGGAATTCAGTCCTATATGTAATTACCTACTGCAAGAGCCCTCTCGAAATAAGATAGTACAGTTACGTAAGAACTTACCGTAACAGTAGATCTTCGATTAGTAGGTAATACCTTCCCGCCCTCCATCCCCCTAAGCTTTTTCAGCTCCTTTTCCAGGAATGGAAACATCCGCTTCTCTCTTGTCCGGGCCTTTCTGGCCTGTGGCGGGAAAGAACTGGAAGGCGGGTGTCCGGGACCGCCCCTTTATACCGACGTCTCCTGACGCCGGTCACCTGATGTGGGGGCGGTCCCTCGCCAGGGACTGCTAGCTAGAAATTTTTCCGTGGGGTCCTGCCGCTGGCCGGCATCAGTCCTATATGTAATTACCTACTGCAAGAGCCCTATATGTAATTACCTACTGCAAGAGCCTCTCTCGAAGATCTACTGTTACGGTAAGTTCTTGCGTAACTGTACTATCTTCATCGGTGTTATCTGTCATCAGGTCACACTGTAGGCACTTCACCGTCATTGAAGGGGAATCCAAATGGAAGATTTTCAGCAGTACAACTGGGGCTGCTAACGCAGTTGTCCGCCGATGGCATCAACTCTATAAATGTATGAGCGGCCCTGTTCCCTCCTCAGTTCTTTTCCGCTGTTGACTTGCTCGCATGGGTTTCTGGGAGCTCTGTCTCTGTGTTCATGCCTTCTTTCTCCTACGGCTTTTCTAACTTTCCTTTTTAGAATCTATTTTTAAACAAGTTGAAGAAATGTCTTTGTCGAGAGTTAATAATTTGTCTTCTCTCTTCCGTCACTGCAGAAAGAAGATTGCCTCCACAGATGAATACTCTCTCTATGTCTGCTGTCTTGGGCCTGACCACAGCGTTTCTGACTGTGAGCTCTGCCAGAAGTTTAACGAAGAAGCTGGCCTGGTGGCACTGAGGTTGAGGCGCTGGGCGCCACACCTTGCGTTATGCTGGCTACCCGGTTTGCGAATGAGTCCGGGCCATCTGGTGTTGGTCGGGGAGGGAGTGGATTGAGCATCGGCAGACTGCTTTCCTCTCCCTGTGGTGGGATCTGGGCTTGCACTGTGCTGTAGCGGTCCCTGATAGACATTGGGGGAACCACAGTCACGGAGCATCTACAGGGAGAAGTACAGCAGACGTCGGCACGTTGTGCATGGACGTCATTGCACATTTGTCCTCCTAAGGGGAGAAAAACACGTCTGAAAATGGCGGTCGGTCATGGCGGCTTGATGGCTGTGCATCTGCACACCTTTGGACCCGTGTGGAATCATGTCTGGGTACTGGATACTTGCCTGGCAGCTGGGATTAGGCGTCCCGCCACGGATACTGTGCATGATAGCCCTGTACAGTGAGCTGCCGGGATCTCCAGGTGCAGAGGACAGCAGCGGATGATGGCAGACCGAGCTGTGGGGAGAACCAGTGTTGTGATAAAGTTTAACTGAAGAACACTCTGGCATGCAGAAAGGCTGTCAGAAATTTCCTGATCAACAGGTAGCCAGTTCCAGGCAGGGGTCCTCCAGGGACCCGGCCTCCCAGTCACAGACAGGTTCTTCAAGCTGCAAGGCCAGAGACAAGTCCTTGGGGAAGGGGGAAAGTCAGGAAAACGAATGAGAGCACGACAGCTCCCCCGGTGTCGATCTTGTTCCCTGTTGGACTCTACTACTTCTGGGGATATTCGGCTGCAGCTGCACCGGCGCAGAAATCTGCTGTTTAGGTCTCTGCCCACCAGATCCATTCCGACAGCACCATCGTCCGATTCGGGGTTGGGGTGGGGCAGCAGTCGACTTCCGGGTTATTGCCTGTCGAGATCTGCCCCTTCTTCCCTTTAGGACAGCAGGCTCTTCAGGTTATTGGGTTCTAGCAAGTGGTGCGTTGACACTGTGCTGTTGAGCGCCCCTCCGCTGACAACCACCGTTGACTTGAACCAAGTCTTGCTCAAGTTAACTAATGTGATTGTGCAGTTGTTGCGCCTTTAGGCCTCCGCCTCACTTGTCGGCCCTGGGAGCGCCCCATAGGCACATTAGACGCCAGACCCAGGTTTGGAGAGGTCGACATCGAGGAGGAGTACCACCCAGACCTCATTATTCCTGAAGACGAGTAGGAGGAAGAGGAAGAGATCCTGCTGTCTGACAGATCTACAGCCTTTTCTGTCAGTGAGGACTTGGTGAAGCATACCCCCAGGTCTCCTCCTGAGGACCCATATTATTTTTTTTTTTTTTTTTTTTTTGTGTGTGTGTGTGATCTTTTTTTTCTCTTCCTACAGCGTTCCGGTGTCTGCCTCTCCTTCAGGCCCTCCTGACCTTCTCCACTCCCCGGCCATCCTCTTCCCAAGCACTGCCGACCCAACACATATCGCAGCCAACCCTCCGAGTTGTCCCAGAGTAACTCATCACTGGGTGGGTCCCCCTCCGAGGGGGAAACCACTGCACTCTATTGTCTTTACTTGACTCTGGGGTACTGCTGTGGAGGGGCAGGCTCCCAGAGGGTGTGGAGAATGCAGAAGCAGTCATCCGGCGGCCACCGAAGTAGTTTTCTGCTTTTCTTTGCTTGTGCCTCCTGCGCCGGTGCATAGTAGTTCCCCTGGTCTCCACTGGGGGCCGCTACAAGAGCGGGGCTACCCACCCAGGAGAGGAGAGCAGTCCTCCGGATTCTCAATCCTCTCCTTCCCCAGCCAGCCCTCGATGACCTGAGTCCGTTCCCGAACCCGGGTCGCCGGCGTGGTTCGAGGTGTGGCGTCCAGCGTCTCAGTCCTCTGCGCCACTGGGCCGGCGGACCCCACATTTTTTAATGTGATGAAGCAGCTGTCCTCAGCCATGGGCTTCCACACTGAGGAAAAGGATGCCTCCAGGAAAGAACTGGTGGACTTCCTGGAGACTCCATAATATTTCCCCAAAGATCATTCCTCCAGTGTTACCAACCTTGAGAAATGCAGCCACGGCAGCTTGGCACAGACCAAACATGGTACCAGCTATGCCTCACAGGGCAGACAAACTTTATCATGCCCCCCAGGGTCTCCTCTGTTATGTTGCCCAGCCTGAGACAGACTCCCTGTTCATCAAGGCAGCTCATGACAGGTCTAAGGTGCCTAAGCATCTAAGTCCACCCCCCCCCCCGACAGTCTTGCAGAATCTACCTCTGTGGTAAAAGGGGTTATGCTTCCTTTACTCTGGGTTTGATGATTGCAAACTTAGTCTCATATGGTAAAATACCAGAATGCCCATGGAAGAATGGCAAGGCTGCTGCCTAGGTCCTTCTGGAGGACACTCCAAAGCAGGAACTGCTTCAGTGCCTTCGAGTTGCTAAGGATATTAGTAAGCATCTCCTCAGACCCCTGTATGACAGGGTTGACACTGTTGCCAGGGCAGATGCCTACATAGGCAGTCCTGGCTCAGAATTTCTGAGTTTATGGCTGATGTGCAACAAAAAGTGCTTAATGCTCCCTTTAATGGCATCGAGCTGTTTGACCCTGATGTCCAGGACATTATTAATGATCTGCAAGCATCGGGCAGGGCCCTAAAGTCTGTCCACTCTCTCTACCACGTCCAACCAAGAGGTGGAGGATGGCCTCCTTTTCGCAGAACGAACAGTAGGCCCGGGACAGCTCCCATCCCCAGGGAATAAGCAGAGCCCAGGCTTCCTTGCTTGACCCCTCCAGTGCTGGAGCAGCGGCCAAGTGCCCCAGAAGTGAGGGACTACCTGTTTCAATGTGTCCCCTGCACTATTCACCCTAAAGAAATACTATCATGGCAGAAATCCTTTGTCGCCTTTCAATGGAACCATAAGAAACCTCGATTTAATACCAAGAAGCTTTCGCTCCCCAAGACAATGGGAGAATTAGCGTTCCCCTCTCTACCTGACTATTGTGCTGTGGCCCAAATGCGTTTGGCACTGTTATGGAATACCCATGCATACCAAGCAGCCTGGAAACAAATAGACCTGGCAAGAGAAACACCCTACGCTCTACCTGCTGTACTCTCCCTCCGTTAAAATGAACCCTATGTAATATATCCAGAGCCACATCTACCATACTCGAGGGTTGGCGGAGAGGAACCAACTATAAACAAATATTAAATCATTTTTGGAAATACCAATGGTTTGTACTTAATAAACCGATACATCGGTAGCTGGCTCTTGGTATAATATTCAGCTTAAAAAAGGGCTGGTAGGCCCCTGGCAAATTACGAAAGGGGACACAGTTTTAACTTTTGAGGAACTCGGCAGAGATTTGCTTGGATGGAGAAAGATAGAAGAACATTCTATCATATGAGAAATTACATAACACAACTTCGTGTAAGAGAAAGAGAACCTCAAATTTTCGAGGGCCATCCTCCATTTGCACAGAGATGGTCTTCTCCTTCCGGGGAAAAGGCCATCTCAGTAATTTATAAATTTTTAATTTTGGTTAAATAGGCATAGCATGGACTCAAAGTAGGCTGGGAAAAATAATTTAAACAAGCCATTAGCCCTATAGACTGGCCTAAAATATGGAAAAGTACATGGTTGACTACCTCCTCCCCAATGTGGAGAAAATTCATATGGAAAGTAAGGGCAAGATTTTTTTCTAGTGCCTTCAATTCTGGCCCAGAGAAACCCGGGAAAACCTGAAAAGTGTTGGAGGCTATGTGGGGAAAACAAAGCCACATATAAACACATTTTTTACGATTGCCTCAAGTTAGGCAACTTCTGGACAGGGATTTCAGGCCATATAATAAACATACTTGATTGTCACAATCCCATGTCTGAGATTAATCTAATATTAGGCATACCTCCGGAGGGAATGACCGACAAACATACCCTATATTTATGGGCTGTATTATTAGGGGCAGCATATGAAGCAATCGCTAAAAAATGGCTCCAAAATATTTCACCCACGGCAAGAGATTGGAAATCTATAATCCAGAATATACATCATAATGAACAAATGTCATATGCCCTCAATAATAGAATGGAAACCTTTATCACAAGTTGGACTAGATGGGAAATAAGTCAAGAACAGTTTTAAAACTGAAGTTTGAGGGGTTGTTTCCATTTTTAAAAGAAAAAAGAAATTAAAGGGAACACGTACTTCAAGCAAGGTATTTTAGTTTGTGGATTTGCCCAAGCCCCTTTCCTGTCAGGATTAGGTAATGAAATATAAGTAGAAATTTTTAATATCACCAAAGTATTGTACCTAATTAAGTCCCTTTGTGCCCAATGTCTGTCTTCAACTGATAACTTATTTTTGTTTATATGACATTTGACTTTAGATATATAATGTTTGCTTAGTTTGTAAGGCAATAATGCCTAGACCAATTTGGAATGAACATCCAAAGCAATTATATATGACAAACATTATACTGTAATAATTAGGCTCTACGTAACCTGAAAATGTGGAAAGATGTATTTGAAATCTGTGTAAGTACTTCTGAATATGACCTAAAAAAAGTGAAGGACTAACCCCTATGGCTGGCTTTACCTTTGCTGGACCCCCCCTCTTCTGGTCCCTTACCAGAAGGTGGTGGTCAGAGGTCAGTTCTCCCTCCATCTGAATCAATGGAGAACCATAACTTCAGATGTATGGATTCTGCAGATCATAGAAAGGGGGGACACACCTTGGAGCTCATCGAGCAGCCTCAGACACCTCACCTCGCCCACCTGTTGTCCCATGGCTAACCTGTCTGTTCTCCAGGAGGAAGTGCAGTCTCTTCTGCGCAAGCAGGCCATCGAGCCAGTGCCCAGGTGCCAAACCACCAAGGGGTTTTACTGCAGGTTTTTCCTGATTTCCCCAAAGACCGGAAATCTGAGGCCTATTCTGGACCTAAAGGACCTCAATCTGTATGTCCAATAGAAAAAGATCTTCTCTGCATCAGTCCTCACCATTCATCACTGGTGGGTACAAGCCAGAGGTATAGGACCCCGCGGGAGCAATTTTTTCTAAAAGGGAAAGCCAGTATCACAAACCCACTTCTGAGGGTTAAGGTCCACTGAGCTCGCAGTGCCCAACCCTAAGTGCAATCCGTGACAGGGCGGGGGAAAACGGGGATACACTGCTGGTGTCCTTCCAGAGTGTTTGCTAGATTTGCATTGGAACACATTCCACGAGGTCCCAGAACGTCCCTCTCTACTTTGGATCAGGACACAATACCAGTCTTGAGTCTTGTGGCCAAATGTGAACCCTTTTCTGAGCTATTACAGCAGTGGAAAACCCAGGCATTACACTCTCTCTTTGGGATAGCAGCGTAACACCTGATTTGCCCTTTGCCCTACAGGACATGCAACAGTCTAGTTCACAATCCCTGCAGATTCGTATGAGACTCTGGTATTCTCCCTATCCTTCCAGATTCCCTTTTTCAATTTGGTTTGTATTGGTGATCACTCTAAGCATTTAACAGTTGTCACAGAATTTTTTTTTTTTTTTTCAATCTATTTTAGCACCGACCAGGAGACTCTCTCGGGCATCCTCCGTTTCACCTGCTCTACCTCCATGCTTGAGAGGCCTCCGGATTCCTGGCACCAACCTGGCTATCTTCCCCGGCTCTGTTTCCCAGGGGCAGCCCTATCACGCTCTGTCTCTCAATTCAGGCCAGGCTGGGCTCGGCCCAGAAATGGAGGCGACCGGCGGTGGAGTGTGGCTGGGTGGGACGAGTGCCGTCTCCTATCCCCACGATGGAATTTTTCTGTTATGTTTCCCGGGAGTGCAGTGTGCCATGGCGTCTGCATCAAGGCTGCCTGCTGACATCTGTCACCTCCCGCCCCTTTGTCTGGCTGGTGATCCCTGCTGTACTCCCGATCTCCGCCGAAGTCGCGAGGCACTGAGCAGCCCCAGGATCCTCCCAGGGAGAGGAGAGCTGTCCTCCGGACGCTCAGTCCTCTCCCTCCCCTGCAGCTCCCAGAGTCGTCCCTGAACCCGGTCACGGCGTGGCATCAGCGCCTCAACCCTCTGGGCCGACTAGTCACAGATTTTTTTTTTTTTTTTGAATGATCTGTTTATTAAAGAACTTTTTATATTTGCAAACATACAAGAACAAGTACAATACAAGCGTACAGATGCAATCGTGTGTTACTTGATGTTACCATAAAAACATGCTTCAGCTTCATTCCAGTAATGACCCCCCACCCCTTGCCATTATCTCATACCTATCTGATCCTCCATCTCCGGTATCATCAGAGGTCTCCTGCCAGTCCTCATACTGTCATTCTACTATGATATTCCCCCCTCGACTTTTATCCATTTAACCCTGTCCTAAGTATTATATTCTCAGTTACACTCAGAGAGACAAAAAGAGACCACTCCCTCAGGAAGGCCTCTTCCTGTCTCTGACCACCTGTGTCAGCCTTTCCAACATGAGAGCAGAGGATCAGTCTATGCCAAGGACTGCAGGCTTATTCCTGACACCCAGGTGTTCGGATACAGTGACATGCCAATACAAACATGACCCTCATCCATCTTGGAAGAGGCAATCATTCCCCTTCCCCTTTCACTATCTCCACCCCAAATAAACATATCGGAGGATCCCAAACCAGCAAGCGACCAGCTATCCGAGACACCTCGTCCATTACGTCTTCCCAAAAGGTGACCAGAACTGGGCAAGTCCAGAAGCAATGAACGTAGGTCCCCTTATCTCTACTACACCTCCCACATTGTGGTGATATCGTGGGGTGTGCCCTATGCACTACAACTGGGTCCAGTATAGCCTATGCAAGAATTTAAAAAAGGCCTCCTTAAACTTACTGCAGACCATTATGCCCTCTGGCAGATGCAGGATCACCTTCCAATTATCTGAAATATTTTGTCCTAGGTCTCTTTCCCATGGGGCTTTTATATTTCCAGTCAAATCTGGTTGTCTTTGTTTGCCTTGTTTAGCAGCCTTCCCTAGAAAACCTTTCGGGTCTTTTTTGGCATGATATACCAGTTTTGTCATGTTGGGATCCAGTCCTTCCCGGCCACTCTTGTCTAACCTCCCCATAAGGTTCGGACCTGCAGATATCTGTACCTATGGGAGGTCCCCAGCTACAATTTTGCCTAAGCACCTCAAATGTACATAACTCACTTCCTGCTAGCAAATGCCCTCTCTACCCCTTGCCTTTCCCATTCCTGAAAGCCCCCGTTTTTCGTTCCAGGCAAAAAGAAAGGATTCTTTGCAACTGGCAGCAATATTGTTTCCCCCTGCCCCAGTCCCTTTCTCCTCCAGAGTTGTTCCCATGCCTCAAGTGTCTCTCTCACCAAGGGATTACCGCTCTGTAACCCTTTATAAGTGCAAAGTCCTCTGTTGTGCAAGTATGCGGTACGTCTCCCTGGGATCCCCCACTGTTCCAGCTCGACCCAGCTGGCAACCAGTGGTCGGTGTACCCAGTCCGCTATCCCTCTCTGCTGCACGGCCAAATAATATTTACCCAAGTCTGGAAAATTAAGCCCACCCTTGGCCCTCTCTGCCTTAAGTTGTTTTAAACTAATTGGGGTCTCCTACCTGCGAATAAATTCAAAACCCCTTCTCTAACTTCTTAACATACGCCATAGTTAATCTCAGCTGCAACATTTGCATAGGATACAAAATCTGGGAAGGATGTTCATTTTAATCAAATTGATCCTCCCTAACCACGAAATAGGAAGTTGCATCCATCTTCTTAGATTTGCGAGGATTGACTTGATCAAAGGTGGGTAGTTCGTTATGTAAATCTCCCCATCTACTTCCAACCCTCACCCCTAAATATTTAAAGTCAGATTGTACAATTTTAAGCCCCATCCGCTGCAGTTCCACACCATTACCTGGAAAACGCATCATTTCAGATTTTTCTAAATTGACCCTATACCCAGAAAAATTTGCAAATTCGTCAATAATAGCCAACAGTGGTGGTATAGACCTCCTGCGGGTTTCCGATAAACAAGAGCATATCGTCAGCATATATTGCCACCTTATGCTCAGTACCCCGTACCCCGCCAATCCCTTCCACCTCCTGATGTTGGCGCCCCACCACCGCTAAAGGCTCCATTGCCAAAGCAAACAAGAGTGGGGACAGTGGACACCCCTGCCTCTCCCAAAACCAAACTGCACAGACAGGATACCATTAACCATAATTCGTGCACTAGGCTTAAGATGCATAGCTCTCACCCACCCCACAAGAGTCACCCAGACCAGACCGGGTCATCACCTTGAACAGGTACTCCCATTCCACTCTATCAAGCGCTTTTCCGGCGTCCATAGAGACCACCCCACTGATTCTTCTTTCGACCAGCCCTCCATACTACATTCAGTAATCTGCGCATATTATGATATGACTGACGGCCTTTAATGAACCCGGTCTGGTCTGGGTGAATCAAGTCTGGGAGAATATTCTCCAACCTGGTGGCTAGAACCTTAGCTAAAAATTTTAAATCTACATTAAGTAATGAAATGGGTCTATATGCTGCGCAGTCCAGCCCATCTTTGCCCGGCTGGGGTATCAAGCAAATAGTTGCTTCATAACAAGAGTCTGGCAATATAGGGACCCCCCCTCCATGTTAAACGCCTCACACATTACCCCAGCTATTTGCCCACCCAGAATTCTGTAATACTTGATAAGGAATCCATCTGGGCCACTAGCCTTCCCTTGCTGCATTTTCTGGATGGCCCTTAAAATTTCTGACCTTGCAGTAGGCTGTCCCAACAATTCTTTCTGTGCTGCCGTAACAGCGGGCCATTGTATATTATCCAGGAATCTCCATATATGAGCCTCATTTCCTTTTATATTCAGCCCTGTATAAAGATTCATAAAATACCCTAAAACAGTCTCCTATATCCTTCGGAGCTGTACAGATCTTTCCTTCCCTGTTTCTCACCCTTAATATACGTGTTGGGCATCTACCCCCTTTCATCAATCTCACCAATAAGGGTCCCGGTTTATTTCCCCATTCGAAAATCTGTCTCTGGCAATAAAACCAAGTTTTACCAGCCTCCTCCCTCAGCAATGTGTAAGTGCCTCTAGCTATCAATAATCTGGAGTTTCTCCCCGCTTCTCTAACTCTATAACTTGCTGCTGCACTTCCTCCCTCTTTCACCTATTTTGCTTTTAATTTTTGCCACATAGGCTATTATAGCCCCTCATAAAAGCCTTTCCAGCCTCCCAGAAAGTTGTTATGGAGATCGCCAGCGTGGAGTTTGTCTCCTTATACTGCTGCCACTCTTGCGACCAAGTATTTCCTAAAGGCCTGTTTTTTTTTTTGTTTTTTATCGGATACATGGGAATTTCCATTGTGGAAGTACCACTCTGGGTTACCTGCCAACTTCAGTTTCACCATAGCATGATCCGATGTATGAATGGGACTATGAGAGAGAGATCCTGTATCCTACCCACCTAGCTTCTAGGGAAAAAACATAGTCTATCCGGGACCAAGTTTTATGAGGTTGGAGTAAAATGTGTATTCCTACGCCCTGGGTTGGCCGACTGCCAGCCATCCACTAAGTCCAAGTCCGCCGTCCCCAGCAGCCGTTGGTTCATAAATTCCGACGGTCGCCCCTTCCCTTCAGAGTGATCCAAGCAGGCATCCATGGTCCAGTTAAAGTCCCCTGCCATAATGAGCCCCGGGAATTGCTCCCTAACCAGCAAGTCCAGCAAAGAGGAGTGATATTACAGTTCGTACACTGCCGGGGCATAAATGCACCCAAAGGTAATCTTCTCTCCCTGGAGTATACCCGAGACTAAAATATATCTGCCTTCTCTGGGGTCACGTACCACTCTCTTAACCTCAAAAAGGAGGTTTTTATGCAAGAGTATCGCAACCCCTCGCTTATGAGAAGAAGGATGCCACATAATATTCCCTACCCAGTTCTGGACCAACCGCATGTTCCTAAATCAAGTCAGGTGGGTTTCCTGCTGCAGGGGCCACCTGTGCTCCTGCCCTTTTCAGTGTGGTCAAAAGTGACGTCCTCTTCACTGGGCTTGCTGTTCCCTTAACATTCCATGAGATTACATTTAAATTCGAAACATTAGCCATGATTCAAATAACAAAGCTTCCCATTCCCCTTCTCATCTCTTAGCCTACTAATGCTCCCCAACATTTGACTGACAGCATGATGTACAATGTTGCATAATTTCTTACATGTCACACCATTGATTGCATCCACAAACAGAACAGTGATAGTTCTAACAAAAGCGGTGTTAACTAGCGCCCTATATACCCTCCCTCCTCCCCAGTAGAATATCCCCTTGCCTCCCAAGCAACCCATTTCCAGTAACACTTACCCTCAATACTAAACTCCCCAAATATCCTCACCCCTTTACAGTCTATCCAGTAACCCTTGCTCCTCTCCTCCAATTCGTACCCGACACTAATTGATAATGTAGCACAAGTGTCCTAGAAAACAAAACCCCTCCTCAACTGAAATATGTGTCCCGTCGCCTCCCCTGCCGCCACTTCTCCTCTGCGGGTGTTACCTCTGCGCGCATATTATACTCTTAATAATTACCCCAGTGTAGTTCCCCCTGTACGTCTCTACACCCCCCCCCCCCAATGTATTCTCCTTCGGTGCATCCCGAACCAATATTTGCCCGTTAATCAATTCAGGCTAATGCTCATAAGGCCCACCACTAGCTTATTCCTCTCAACCAATAGTGGAACCAGCATTCAGTTCTGTCGGCCAGATGAATGTCCCTTAAACAACCCGGAACTGAAACTAGGCCACAGTTGTGTATCCCTCCTACACCCTCTTCCACGTAGTTTGCCCCATCCCTTCTGTACAGTTACCCAGTTGCAGAAGGTGGAGGAATGGAGCCAGGCCGCGCCTTCCAATACATGCGCTGGGCCCGCTCCCCCACTACCACCCTCCGAGATTCACACCAGAGCTCTGGGCCCTTAATCCATCAAAGTCTCGTTCAGTAGCAGCTTCAGAAATGAAAAACTCTGTCCCGAACACACATTCCTAAGTGGGGATTAAACATACGTCTAGAAACAGTCTTGAACCTTTAGACTAATCAGCAGTCACTTTCTTCTGTAGAATGCAGAAAAATAAATGCCAAACCCAAGTTGAACCAGTCCACTTAACTTTCAGACAACAGTCCCTCACGTGGAAATTCACTGTCCAATGTCCTGCATATGAATCTCACCCCATTTTCTTGCGCAGAGTCTTCACAAAATCTTCAGCCTTCTCTAACTCCCAAAATGAGAAGGTTGCCCCCTCGTGTCTAATCTTCACCGTTGCGGTGTATGAGGAAATTCTCAATCTTCAAACCCTTAGCTGTGCCATAAGCCCATTAAACATTTTCCTTTATTTTAAGCAGTTTTGCAGAGTAGTCTTGTGAAAGAAATAAACTACTTCCCTCATGACCTGACGTACCCTTCGCCCTGTAGGCCTTCAAGGTCGCCTTCCGATCATGGAAACTGTGAAATCTCATAATTATTTGCCGCGGTGGCTGGTCTGCTGGTGGCCGCGGCATCACTGCTCGCTATGCTCTCTCGAACTTCACCCTTCCATGTTTAGTTTGCAAGCCCAGTAGTTCTGGTAGTACTCTACTGCAAAATCCAAGGCATCTCCTCCTCCTTGCCCTCCGGTAACCCGCAGAGCATAAATTGAAGCATCTGTGATAATTTTCCTGGTAATCATAGGCTTCTTTAAACTCCTCCAACTTTTTGAAGTGCTCTGACCTGCCCAGGCACCGACAATCTTGGTCCTCCAACCTGGACACCCGTTCCTCTGCCAGTCTGTTGCCCTGCTGGGTCTGCTGCTCCAAAACCTCCTGCAGCCGAGAATCCAATTTATCTTCAAGCTTTATCAATCTAGGCTCAAGTGCTGCAATCACCTGGCCAGTCAGCTCCCAGTCTAGCGCGGTGATCTCTGCCACCGAGAGAGACACCAGGCCCGAACTTTTTCCCGCGGGTGCCGTCGCTGTCTTTTTACCCTCATTTTGCTGACTCTTCGCGGGGTTGGGGGGTCAGATATTCTTCCATCGTGGTCTCCTACACCAGTGATACTGATCGCCGATCCGCAGATAGCTGTATTCAGTTAATTTTACTATTATTTTGTGACCGTTGGAGCAGAACGACAGGGAAACGCGGCCGTTCAGGTAGCTGCTCATTAGCATCCCCAGTCACAGATTTTTAATAAACCTTCTACAGTCACACATACAATTTAAGGAAACTCACACAGGCAGAATTTCTTAAAAACAAATGTTTTTACTAAAATGATTAAATGCAGTCACAACTAAAAGGACATATACTAATTTAGATTACAGTATAATAAACTGGATAAATATACAGAATAAAACTCACTAAAACTGGTCAAGTCTCTACCTTAAGTATGAAGATTTTAAAGTCCTTGTAGCCACACTGGGTTTCAGCAGTTTTGCTGTGTCTCAAGTGAAGTCCAGATGAAAAGGTGTGTTAAGCAGAGTGTCCAGAGAGAATGTTTTTCAAACTGCTCTGTGGGACTGTCTTCTATATACCTGAGGTCCAAGGCATTCTGTAAGTCCTAACTTTCAGGCCAGTAGATGTCACTCTTGAGCTGTCCAAAGTTTTACTAAGCTTCTGACATCACAACCTCCTGGCAGATTTTAATAACCATGAACATGACTTGAGAGTTAAAACGTTGTCTCAGTACAACACTCTGTAAGCTAATTTACAGTGTCCTGTAAAGAATGGCTACTTCCCAAAATTCTGTTTAACACATCCTGGGCTTTGAACTTTACAACAGGGAATAGCTTCTCTCCATATCCTTAAGAGTTTTATTACCTTGGCTTCCCTCAGTTAGTTAATCAGGAAAATACTCTTTGATCAGCAACACCCAAAGCCTTTGACAAATAATAGTCAGCTTCCTGGCAGGCAAGCTGGTTCCTTTCGGGTCAGAGGAAGGCCAAAACATGTAAAAACCCAGTCTGTCAGCCGGGCCTGGTGGTGCAGAGGGTTGGCTGGATACCTTACCTCGTGCTATGCTGGCGACCTGGGTTAACTACCTCAGGTTGTCGGTGTTTTAGAGGCGGGCAGGATTAAGCATGCCGATGGGCAGCTTTCCTGTCCTGTGGGTGGTGAGGGTGGGTTGACGTCCCCCTGTAGTTGCGCTCCCACCTGGTGGCGGTCTGGTGGGTAGCGAAGATGGGGCAGCAAACAGTCAATGGAGGTGGAAGGGGCTGAGCTGGCGCAGTGAGGTGCATGTGTGCCTCACACGCTCATGCAACCGTGTGCGAGAGGCAAGGGAAGAGAACCTGCCAAAATACCCATGTGTCCCATCGCCAGTTGGTAGGAGGGCTGCGAGGAGAGAGATAGATGTGTGTGTGTGTGTGTGTGTGTGTGTGTGTATAGATATAGATAGATATATAGAGATATATATATATAGATATAGAGATATATATATATAGATATAGAGATATATATATATAGATATAGATATAGATATAGATATATATATATATATATATATATATGATGTATATATAGTATATATAGATAGATAGATAGATAGATATATAGATATATAGATATATAGATATATAGATATATGTATATATAGATATATGTATATATAGATAGAAAGAGATATATATAATATATGAATGATCCTCTGAGGTCTTTATTTAACACTGGCCTTCTTGTGGCATGTACATCTACAGAATGTAACACCACACATCTGACTGGCAGGGCACATCTTGCCGCGCCGGGGGGTTGTGCCGCCCTCGAGACCACGCACTGCGTGGACTCGAGGGTTGGCCAGTAACAGACATAGACTCCTCCTCCACCTCACTTCTGCTTCTCCCACCGTCAAGTGTGCAGCCTACGCAGCTGAGACGAAGAATTACACCATTGTGGCCTACTTGTTAGTTGACGCCTCAAAGTTCTGCTGCCACAGTCTCCATTCCCTCAGTGCCGTATTCGACTCCAACACTGGTGAGATCTTTCTGTTTTCTTCACCGCAGTCTCTTTTGCTGAGTTTTTTGTTTGAGCGCAAGTCATGCAGAGTTCGGGGGACAAAAAGAAAAAATCTTCTAAAAGTGGGCTGGCTTCCAGTATGTTGGTGTCCCTGTGGCTGGCAGATCTCCGTTTCTGACCGAAATGACTGTTTCCTGACCTACCTGGATCTGAACCATGATATGAACTGTTGCAACCCCTGCTTCTCTATGAACCGCAGAGTGCTTGAATACCACGCATTTAAGGTTGGCTGTGCTCTGCCAACCTTCGGGGGGGGGGGCTCATCCTACTTGGGATGCCTGATGCTAGTCCCTCGACCCTTCCAGGTACTCTCCCGGTTCTATACGGACCGCAGAGGAGGGGCCTCTGCCCATTCGAGCCTTGCCAGGGCGGAGGTCTCTCCATGGTGCTGGAGGGACGGTTGGGCTCTTTTGGGGGGCCTGGCTGGCGCCTCCTATGAGGTGCAGGCTCCCCCGGCATCACGGCCTATGCTTGTTAGGCCCGGCTTGGTGTCTTCCTGTGCGCCACCTGTTGGAACCGCTTCTGATCCGGGAGCCATTAGTGTGGCTCTGGTGAGCAAGTCTGTGCTGCAGTTTGTGCCGGGTCTCCCTGTGATGTCATTCGCGGCGCCGAGGGAAGGAGGACCTTGGGGTGGCCTCTCTGCCGATCTTGCTAATTTCCTCCTCTTTTTAGGAGGATGATCGGACGCAGATCTGGATTGGCTACCCGACTCCTTGGGGTCCAAGGTTCTCCTTCTCCCAGCACTACAGCTCTCTAATCCGCTCTTTCTTCAGGGCGGTAATTTCGATCTGTGCAGGCCCTATTCCGGTGCGAATCTCTCTGGAGCTGCTTGTGGTTTCGTAGGGGCATCTTGTGGTAATACACCCCGGTAGGAATCAGTGTTCGGCACCAGGTCTGGAGCCAGCAGTTTTCGGCACGCTCTGTCCTCCGGTGCAGGAAGGGGGCTCCCACGCCTACAGTTTCCCCGGTGGTTGTGGGATTGGTGGAGCCCTGCGATTTGGTGACGAAGAGGTCCCTCTCAGAGTCATAGGGGGTGAGGTGATTTGGAGTAGTCCTCCTTTTGGAGCCCTACGGGGCTCAGGGAGGAGCCACAGCGCTAAACCTTCCTTCTTCCCTTCATCTTCTAATGAGACCTTGGTGAGTGGGCCTGCCCTTCTGGACCCACACGGCCCTGGTCCCTCACAAGGAGGGTGGATTCCCTTTCTGGGCTCAATCCTGACTGCTTCAGTCTGGTTGAGCGGCCACTGACTAAGGAGGCCAGCGGATCCCTCCCTGGCGTTGGATCGTCTGCAGGTCCTCATAGCCTTGGCAGCGGGCGTTCTTACCTGGTGAGACAGCTTTCTCCCCTCCCTCTGCCTTTACTCCCTTCTTTCCTGGGCCATTTAGGTCCCTTGGGACCCTTGACCTGGGAGCAGTTAAGGGCCACAACTGCTGCATTTCCCCGCTATGTGAGTGCCATGGAAGAGCAGGTCTTCCACCTGTTTCCCACTGCAGCAGCCAGACTCGGATTCTTCAGAGTCTTCGACTTCCTCGTCTTCCTCCCTTGAGGAAGAGGATCCATCCAGCCACCTGTCCTCTGACACTGACCAGACCTCCTGTCAGCATTTCCTTTTGAGACTGGATGACAAGCTCCATGTATGCAGGGTGGCAGTTCACAATCTTGAGCAGGTGATGCACACTTTTCTAAGTGAATACAGTGCAGACCACCTGGTGGTGCCTGCCTGGCCAGTTCCTTTTCAGGAAGCATCGTACTGCACCTGGCAGCGTCTATCAGCCGTTCTCCAGCCCCAATGGACTGCCAGCGCAGGTACTGCGCACCCCATGGATCTCCAGGAGCTTTGCCTCACTCCACCTTGGGAGTGAGTCTTCTGGACACCCTACCAGGCACAGAAGCCCAAGGAATGACTGGCACCCAGAGGCTGACTCTGCGGAGTTTGACCAATGGAGGAGGAGAGTCTTCTCTCGATCGCCTCATGTTCTGTGTCGCACACATCAGGCCCATCATGCTGCCTACAGCAGGCACTTGTAGTCGATGCTAAGCCAGTTGCTAGTATCAATGCCTGATTTGGAGGCAACCAGGCAAGCCATCACCCTCTCCATGCATGGCCTGGAGCTTGCGAGGCACCAGGCAAGGGCATTGTACGACGCCAGTGAGGTGGCGTCCAGGCTGGCGGGGAGAACCATCTGCATTAGGCGGACGGCGTGGCTTCACCTTTCTAGGTTGACACCTCTGGCCCGGTGAAGGGTACTTGCATTCACTTTCCGGGGGACCCACCTCTTCTCCCGCAGTGTGAGGCAGCAACTTGAGGGGTGACTTCCTTCTCCCAGGCAAAGGAAGACCCCGTCTCACCCTGACCAGTCACAGGCCTAGCTTGCCCTGTGAGGGTCTCCTCACCCAGTGTTCCCCCTCAGGGAGCTGAGGGAAAACTTTTCCCTCAGGGAGGTACCATGTCCCCTTCCGGGGGGTTTGGTAATCACCCACCAGTGATGAATGGTGAAGACTGATACAAGGGAGATGTGAAAATTACTTGCCTACCGTAATTCTTGATCTCTCGGTATATCTTCACCATTCATCACTGCTTCCTGCCCTCTTGGGCCTCCTCCCAGCTTGCCTTGCCCCATTTGAGGCCAATTGTGGGCTGTGTCCTACTGGTACCTCTGCTCTCTCTGCTCCTTCCGCTGAAGTGACAGAGGCCCACCGTTGGGGAAGGGCAAGCAGGGGCGCTTTCCCTTTTATGATAGTGGCTCCCCTGGGCTCTCTTCTCGTGGTCCTGATGGGGACTTCCTTTTCTCCTGCTGGCTATCTGGACCCTTCCTCTTGAGGATTTGGATTGCCAGCTCTGGTCATCTTGACCTGTGGGGTCCTCATTGAGATTGGAGGAAATGGGAGGGCCCTGGTACGTGCAGTCCTCTTCCCTTTCTGGAGCTGTGACTCCTTTCCTGCTGATCTCCAGCTGGATCCTTCCTGAGCAGTGTTCCCTTCTAAAACAATGTATAAACATCTTGAAGAGAGGACTTCTTCACATCCTCTTGCCCCTCCTGTTAGGGAGAGTGCAAGGCCTATTTTGGAACCCTCTGTGAGAGGGTTTTCTTGTTGCAAGGGGACCCTGCCCGGGGCTAGTCCCGACCCACCCTTTAGTACTAAGGACAGGAGTGGGAGACCCTTGACACCCCTCCATCTCCTCAGGACTGGGGAGAGGAGACCCTTGACACCTCCTCCATCTCCTCTGGACTGGGGAGGGCTCCTTCAAGCCTGCTGCCCTGGCCCACTTGCTGTCCTGCTAGACTGATGTCCAATTGACCTCCTTGCTTTCTTCAGTCATGAGGCTATTATGTTTTGCTCCTCTCTCATGGAGCTATATTTAAAAAAAAAAAAAAAAAAAAATTCTTAAAAGTTGGAATTTGACTTTGGACAGTAGTGCCCTCTCCTCTGGTCAGAGAGTCCTCTGGACCTCTGTTGCGTGATATGGGTCTCCCATCTCCTGTCCTCTCCTCTACATCTCCCCTCTATCTTTGCTCTTTATTCTCTCTCCCTTACTCTATCCCTCCCCTTGCCTGCCCGGAGTTCGAGGCCCCGTGTCCCAGACCCCTAGGTTCCCTTCCTGCTGTCCTTTCGGCTGGCATTATTTGTTCTTTGGTTTATATCCTTTCCTTTTTCTGTGTCTCGGGCTCCCTTACTCTGCCCTTTTCCTTCTTTTGTTTTCCTTCTCTGGCATGCAGAACTGAGGTGGAGGAGTTTGCATTGGTTACTGGCTAACATTCGCGCGCCATGCAGTGAGTCTGCCTCCAGGGTGGCAGCTCCTCCCCCTTTTGGAAAAAGTTGCTCCCGCACCTCTGGCTTGTACCCACCAGTGATGAATGCTGAAGATGTACAGGAAGATCAAGAATTATGCTGGGGATGTAATTTTCATTAATGGATGTTAACTTTGCTGGGCCTGATGCCCCTTCTTAAGACAGGGGACTGTCTCTGTTCACAGGACAAGAAGGATGCTTATCTGCACATCTCGGTTTTTTCCTCCTCAAAGTAAGTTTCTCTGTTTTGCCTTTCAGGGCAAGCATTATCAGTTCAAAGTGCTGCCCTTTGGCTTGTCCTCTGTGCCGTGAGTCTTTACCAAGTGCTTTGCACTGGTCGCAGCACCTCTCAGAAGGGAGGGACTTTGTCTTCCCCTTATCTGGGTGATTGGCTCCTAAAGGCCTCGTCCAGGGAACAGCTTTTGCTGAGACTGGAGCGAACTCTTAGCTGTTTCACTCTCTGGGGATCACTGTCAATCTGCCCAAGTCAGTTCTGATACCATTCCAAGGTTGCAGTATATAGGGTGAATCTGATCTGTCAGTCTTCACCATGCATCACTGGTGGGTACAAGCCAGAGGCGCAGGACCCCGCGGGAGCAATTTTTTTCTAAAAGTGGAGGAGCTGGTGCCGGGACAGTGCTGCACTTGAGGCCGTACTCGCTCCTCTTCCATCTCAGTTCTGCTTCTCCTGCTGTAGAGTGTGCAGCGACCCCTTGGCAAGCAATTTCTTCTGCGCCATCATGGCCTAGTCTGTTTCCAGTCTTCATGAAGCCTTGGCTCTGTGTGCCTGTCGTCTCGGCGCCGAGTCGGCTCCAGATCTACTGGTAACATCTTTATCAGCACCAGAACCTTCTGCTGTATTTTGGTTAATTTTCCATCTGATTATGTCTCGTCCGGGGGACAAGAAAAAAATATTCTAGAGCGTGCCAGCCCTCCATGCATTGGTGTCCCTGTGGCTGGCTTTATTCCATTTCAGACCGACATGATCGTTGCTTGACCTGCCTGGGCCCAGACCATGACATGAACCAATGCAGCGCTTGCTTCTCCATGGACCGTAGAGTACTTGAAAACCGTGCGCTTAAGGTCCGCTATACGCCAATGACTTTGAGGGCAACTTCACACACGGGATGCCAGACGCAGGTCCCTTGACCCTTCCTCTAGGTCCCTCCCAGTTCTAAACAGGCCGTGGAGGAGGGGCCTCTGTTGCTTCTAGCCTTGCCACAGCGGTGACCCCTTCTCACGGTGCGGAGGTACGGTCCAGCGCCCCCCCCCCCGGGCCATGCTGGGAGCACCATTTTGGCAGTGTTGGGCCGTCTCGCAGCGCCGTTCATGACGCCGGAAGTAGGAGGACCTTGGGAGTAGCCTCTCTGGAGGTCCTCTGGGTCCTCCTCCTCCTCCTCCTCCTCCGAGGGTGATTTGAGGTAGATCTGGACTGGCTGCCCGACTCTTTGATGTATCAGGACTCTTCCTGCCCAGCACCTCTGTGCCCATCCTTCTCTCTCCCTTTGGGGCCGCTTGGAAGAAGCTGGAAGTCTTCAGTGTTGTTGGGACTCTGGCGGGGGATTGAGTTCCCAGGCTCCATGACCAGGTTGGCTTCATTTCCGGACCTGCTCAGTTGCCTGGGGCTAGGGAAGGGGTTCCCTCTCCAGCTGCCCCCAAGGGCTGGTAGGTAAGGTAGGACCCTTATGGTTGACGGTGAGGAAGAGGTCCCTCTTGGAGTCACGGTGATGCAGCCAAAGGACATACCAATGTCATTTGAGGATGATTTCAAGTTCCCTAGTCTGTGCTGAGAAAGTTGTGACAAAATGAAATCTAGAATCTGTGTTTAGGGTCAGGGTCTTTAACGCACAAATTCCAGATTTAATTTCATCACTACTTTCTCAGCAAAGGCTAGGGAACTTGAAATCATCCTCAAACATTGGTATGTCCTTTCAGCAGAACCAAAACTAAAAAAATCTCTGGAGTCTCCCCCAGGATGTGCTACAGAAGGGCACCCAAATTATGGGATCTATTGGTATACAGTCATTACACCAACAGTCAGCAGAGTACATGGCTTGGTAAGCCTAAAGGCTGTTTTTAGATGTAAAAGGTGTATTATGTGCCAACACATAGAACAGACTAAGCATTTTTCTACCGTAAATCACACACCCGTTTTGATATCAATGTGTCACTTGCGACACGGAAGGTATTATGTACTTGGCCTTGTGTACGTGTGGCTCCTTCTTGGTTGGAAAAACTGAACATATGTTTAAAGATGGAGTGGGGGAACATGCTGGAGCTATAGACAGAAAAGACCTAACATATGCTACACATTACAGAAGCATCAGACTGCAGTATTCATAGCTTTTGCTTTATTGCAATTGACAAGGTTAGTAGAAACCCCCGAAGAGGAAATGTTTGAGAATCTGATGCTAATTGGGGAGAATTTTTGGATCCTGACCCTGAGGGCTACCAATAAACCAGGACTTAACACACAACTGGACATTCGTCCATACTTGGAAAAAGAGGAAGCAAGTCATGTCAGTTCTCCATACACCTGCCAGCAAATTGCCTTATTGCATGTTTTGTCATGACCACTCTGTTTTGTACCTTGCTCTCATCACCTTGCTTGTATTTTACTGTAAAACCTTGTTTTGTTTCTGTGTTTTATATAATTCCACTCTGTAACCTCCCGGGTCGTGCCTGAAAATACTCATTTCTATGGTTAGCTCACCTACCCGGTAAAACAAAACGAAATAAAAATAATGTGTAGCAATATACGACAGCTAAATTTCCCTTTTCCTCTCTTATTGTGTTCCCTCCCCCACCCAATCCTCCAGGTCGTTATGTTTTGTAATTTCATTTTTGTAACTCCCCTTTTTTGCTGGCATGACATGTTGTTACTATTCCTTCTGTTATGTCTTCCTTCCTTTTCTTCTTCCCCCACCCCTTATCAGTTTCCCTTATGTTTTTTTTTTCTTTAAAACCGTTGCCATTCATGGTTTTAAAACCTATATTTGCATTTTATTCGGGTATTTGAAATGTTTCTTCACGGTTTTTAATTTAAATGATTAAAGTCGATTTTAATACATCACAGGATGTCACACATCACACGTTACAATTCCACCTATATAATGTGTACATTGCATGTTAGTAATTAGCCTTTGATAAAGGACTTCCAAAACATTTCTGGCATTTTGTTGTGTCGTGTATGTGGCAATAAATGAATTTTTCTACTGAATTATGGCGTCCTCCTGAGAGGTTTTGTGTGTGCTTGGATCCTGTTGCTACACAACTTTGTGTGGTGCCTTTCGTACCACAGTCCGTGTACGCCCTCCATTTTGGTTGGTAACTGACCATAGTATTTTGTAATATATTTGTTTTTGAAATGTTACTTTCTAGGATCGTGGATATGTTGTTCATCCACCCTTATTGGCATGTCCCTTTCAAACAACATGAAGTCTTGCTATATTATAAACATTAGCAGTTTGATCCAGCTCTAGAACTGCCCGGGTGAAATGGTTAAAACCATTCCAAAATAGAATTTTGGCACGAGCAGCTCTATCTGTCATTCAAACTTGAACTGTCAGATTTCTTTACTCCACCTCAGTGAACAGTCGCTCCGGAGATTTCTCCTTCTGCTCGGTTCATTCTCTGTTTAAAAGTGTTTTCTGAGTTGGATTTAACGAGAATAGTTTTATTTTAACATAAAACCGTTCGGTTCAAGCTCTATCTGTGGTAACCGTAAGTAAATGAAGGTTTTGTCTGTGTGGAACTTGTAAGTTATCGGTTCGGTTTTGAACCGATCAGTGGTTTAAAACTCATTTAAAACTAAAAGTTACTATTTTAGAGTGCGGTTCCCGGTTCTTATCGGTTCTAAAAAAACGGATTTATTACGTTTTTCCCAATACCCGTGACACGGTTAGGAACCGATAAGGGTGTATTGCCTGGCACTGCCGTTAAAAGGGCAAGTTTTTGGTTAGGCTGGCATTATGTCTGAGAAACCCAAAAGAAAAACCGGGCCCACTGGGTTTCAACACTGTGATGTTTGTGGGAAGTCTTTGCCAAGGCTGACCCACACACCGCGTGTTTATTGTCTGGGGTTTGACCACCTCCAGTCAGACTGCCAGGTATGTAAGAATTTCCTGCAGCCACCCTGGAAAAAGCTTGGGCAGGCTCAGGGAATGAGAAGCTAAAAGTCCGCTGACCCGGATGGCCAGCCGGTTCGGTGCCAGCAGACCAGAGGAGTGCCCTCTGACCAGGGCCAGACTTCCTCGGGAAAAGAAAAGCTGGTTCTGAGGAACCAATTCCAGTAAAGAAAACAAGAAAATCAGCAGGTCTGGAGTCCAAATTCCTTCTCCAACTGCTGAGATAACAAAAGCCATACAAATTGTCCAGTCACTGTCTCCGGGTCCGTCCGAACCACCACTATCTGGTAAAATGTCGGTTCGTCCGGTCCCAGTGGTTCAGGATTATGATATTGAGGAATTTTATGAACCAGAGGAGGGGGAGGAGGATTATGAACAGTATGAATGTGGCTGGGAAGGTCTGGGTGTGCCCATTGAACCGGACATCTCCCCAGACAGACCTTTAGAATCTCCCCCTATGCTGTCTGAGTCCCCATCTCATTTTATGTTTTATAAAAAAGTTGCTGAAACCCTCCAGCTTCCTTTAGAAGAGGCTGTGGATGAGCAAGAGGAGCCTGATTTTGTAGAAATGATGGATATTCCAGAGTCTAGGAGATTGTCTATTCCTTTACATAAGTCTTTCAGGAAACAAACAATTAAAATTTTAAAGCTCCTAATTCTGTGCCTCCTGTAGATAAAAGATGGACAGAAGGTATACATTGTCAGGCCTGATACAGAATTCCTTTCTCAGCAATGCAGTCATGTTGGGGTAGTTCAGAGCTGCTGCCTGTGATAAAGCTAATATTCCTTGCCTCACATCCTCCTGACAAGGATTCCAGGAAGATTGATGCCATGGCAAAAACAGTATATGGCAGCCTCTCTGGGACTCAGGCAAGCAAATTATATGGCTTATGTAGCTAGGTATCAGAAATCTAGATGGGATACTGTTATGCAATTGGCAAAGCAGGCCCATGGCCAGCTGGCTAGTGAACTAGAACAGGTGGCTGCTGATGGCATTGAAGCCTCTAAGGTTCAGTTTCATGCTGCTGTGGATGTTAATGATGTTTCCTCTAGGGTCATGGCCACATTTGTAGCTTCTAGTAGGTTGGCCTGGCTCAGGTGTACTAGTTTGTCACAGGATACCCAGACTAAGGCTATGGATTTTCCTGTGGTGGAAATTCTCTGTTTGGAGAGCAGTCAGAGAATTACATGAAGAAGATGGATGAATATAGGACTACTTACAAGAGTGCCTAGGCTAAGGAGGCAAGCCACTCCTCAAGGCATGCCCCAGGGTAGGGGTAGGCCTTTTCACAGGCCTTTCTACCAGACTCAGGCCTCCTCTGCCTATGCTCAGAGGGCTTCTTCAGAGGCAGGGGCAGGCGAGGGGTGGGCAGACCTGCTCCCACCCCAGCCTAAAGCTCCTGAAACAGGCACCCTGATGGGGTGCCCAGGGCCGATTCTCCTGTACCAGTGGGGGTAGGCTGGCTTACTTCAGTCAGAATTGGGCTTCTTTAACCTCAGACAAGTGGGTTCTGGAAGTAGTAAGCCAGGGTCTGGTTCTCCGCTTCAAAAAGTTTCCCAAGTTGAGAAGCAGACTTTTTCTACCTGCAAGTGCTTCAGAGACCCTCGCTCTGGAAACATAGGTCTCATCCCTGTTAGCTCTCAGAGCAGTAGAAAGGGTTCCTCCCCTGCATCAGGGCAGAGGTCTGTATTCCAGATACTTCCTTACCCCAAAAAAGACAGGAGAATGGCGGCCCATTTTAGATCTCAGATATCTGAACAAGCATCTTCTGAAACCAAAGTTCAAAATGGTAACTCTGGCAATGATTTTACCTTCCCTAAGGCCAGGGGACTGGCTAGCCTCCCTGGACCTCAAGGATGCCTATTTCCATGTCCTAATCAGAAGCTCCCATCGAAAGTACCTCAGATTCGAACTGCTCTCAGGTCATTACCAGTTCAGAGCAATGCCCTTCGGCCTTACCTCTGCTCCAAGGGTATTCACAAAGTGTCTAGCAGTGGCAGTGGCCCACTTAAGGAGGCAGAGGATTGCTGTTTTCCCTATCTAGACGACTGACTCGTTAGGCCAGTCCCAGAACAGGTAAATCTCACCTGCAGGTCACCCAGCAGCTTCTCACCTCCCTTGGTTTTCAAGCTAAACCTACTAAAGTCGGTTCTGGAACCAGTCCAGGTACTCACCTTTATAGGGGCAGAATTGGACACAAAGCTAGCCAGAGCCTTTCTTCCCCCAGAAAGGGTAAGGAATTTAGTGGCTCTGGCCTCTTCCTTCACTCTGCAGGTCTCTCGACCAGCAAGACACTTTCTGCAGCTCCTGGGGCACATGGCTGCATCCACAGCTGTTGTGCAGGGAGCCAGATTTCAGATGAGACATTGTTTCACTTGAGAACCTTTTGGTCTCAGAGAAGAGACCCCCTTTCCAAGTTGGTCCCAGTGACTCGAACCTTGATCCTAGCTCTCCAGTGGTGGCAGGATCAGAGCAATTTAAGAGCGGGGGTCCCCTTCATTTCCCCTTCTCACGACTTGACTCTCACTACAGATGCTTCCCTTCTGGGTTGGGAGCCCACATGCGACCTTTTCACCTCGGGAGTTTGGTCCCCCAGGAATCTCTGCTCCACATCAATTTGCTGGAACTCAGAGCTGTCTTTTAGCTCGTCAAGCTTTTTCTGCATCTGTCCACGACAAGGTGATGCAAGTCAGAACGAACAACACCACAACAATGTGGTACATCAACAAGCAGGGCACTCGGTCTTGGCCTTGTGCACCGAGGCAATGAAGTTGTGGTCTCTGGCCTATTCCTGAACACTTCCCTCATAGCAGTTCATCTTCCAGGGAAGGACAATGTCCTAGCAGATGCCCTCAGCAGGATTTCCCAGGGCCATCACGAATGGTCCCTGGATCCTCAAGTGCTGGGGATAGTTTTTGCCAGGTGGGGCATCCGCAGATAGATCTTTTTGCAGCCCCAGACAATCACAAACTTCCTCTGTTCTGTTGCAGGCCTCCAGTGCTGGGCTCAGTTCCCCTGGATGCCCTTCTTCTGGATTGGGAGGGGAAGTTTCTCTATGCTTTTCCCCCCTTTCCTCTCCTATTCAAAGTACTAGTCAAAATCAGATCTCAGCCTTGCAGGGTGATTCTGATTGCCCCAGATTGGGCCAGGCAGCCCTGGTACCCACTCCTTCTCTCTCTGACAGTCCATCTTCCCCTGTGCCTCCCCAGGAATTACAATCTGTTGACTTGTGCCCAGGGAAGGGTTTGGTATCCGGACCTCAATCCTCAACCTCAAGGCCTGGCTCTTGAGGAGTTAGTTGCTGATTTACACCTCTCAGGGTGTTCTTGAGATCCTAAAGGCTTCAGAAAGCCTTCCACTAGGGCTACTTATAGTTCTAAATGGAAAAGGTTTTCCATTTGGTGTGTTGGGAAAATATTTCCCAGAATCTGCTGAATTGCCCATTTTGTTAGATTACATGGTACATCTTAATTCCTTGGGTCTCAGACCAGCTACCCTGAGAGTTCATTTGGCAGCTGTGTCTGCTTTTGTGTCAGCAGGAAAGTCATCCCTCTTTCCTCTCATCCTGTGTTTTCCAAGTTTTTAAGGGATTACTCCATACTAATCCTCCCTTTGAGAACGGCCCTACTTGGGACCTTAATGTTTGCATTGCCAGTTAATGCAACCCCTTTCGAACCTCTGTCTTCTGCAGAGCTTAAGTTCCTAACTTGGAAAACTGTTTATCTAGTGGCTATCACTTCTGCCAGACGATAAGTAAATTGCAAGCCTTGTCAGTGGAGACTGACTTTATTTCTTTCCACAGGGATAAGGTAGTCCTTAGGACTAATAGGAAGTTTTGCCTAAGGTGGTTTCAGATTTCCATCTTAATCAATCTATCTCCCTTCCAGTATTTTCACTGATCACTCCTCTTGGGTGAGAGGAGGTTGCACAACCTGGATGTCAAGAGAGCTCTTAGTTATTATATAGAGCGTACCAAAGGTCACAGGTTGAATCCTCCAACTTTTCCTTACCTATGGTGAAGTTGGGAAAGGCAAACCTGCCACTAAGAGATCAATAGCCAGGTGGATTGTCTCTTGTATCCAATTTTATCAGAAAGTGGGCAGGACCCCTCCCGGTTTGAGGGCTCATTCTACCAGGGTACAGCTGCGCCTCTAGCTGCTGCCAGAGATATCCCTTTATTAGAGATTTGCCAGGCTGCTACTTGGAAACGGTACACTTTTACCAAGCATTACTCCCTGGATGTCCAGGCCAGGAGAGATGCTCGGTTTGGCACAGCTGTTCTTCAGAGCCTATTCCTAAGTAGGTTCTGCCCCTCCTCCATGGAGGTACTGCTGTGTATTCTGCTAATGTCTATAATATAGCAAGACTTCATGTTGTTTGAAGAAAAAATTACTCACCTTAGTAATGTTGTTTCTTCTAATGGAGTCTTGCTATATTATAGACCTCCCCCCCAACCTGCCCCTCTCAGAACCTCTACTTGGTGGGGTGCGGGCAACTTAGTGTGGGCACTACTTATGTCCTGTTAGCATTTTTTCCCCTTTGGGACTTTGGGGGTGTGTATGTGTACGCGTGTGTGTGTGTTATTATACTTATGTTCCATTTTCATATTATTAGAATGGTGTTAGTATTTCTGGTCCCCTGACTTGAGTCTTGGGTGTTGGGACCATCAGTGGTTGTTGTTATTTAGGTAGCCATTTGGCTAGTGTAGGTTACAGCTTCCACACAGACCTTAGTGAGTTTGGCTCGTAAAGATCTGACAGTTCAAGTTTGAAATGACACAGATAGAGCTGCTCTCGTGCCAAAATTCTATTTTGGAATGGTTTTAACCATTTCACTCCGGGGCAGTTCTAGAGCTGGAACAAACTGCTAATGTCTATAATATAGCAAGACTCCATTAGAAGAAACAACATTACTAAGGTGAGTAATTTTTTCTTTCCCTTTAAGGCTCGCCAGAAGTCTTCAGGCTGGCTTCTCCCACCCACCCAGGTGGTATAACGCTCGGCTCCGCCCCATGACGTCAGATATTCCTTTCCGCCGGAAGATTCAGGTTGCCTCCTTCGTGCTTCTGTATTCTGTAGGCCCTGGCTTCTAAACCTTCAGTGCTTCTGAAACTTCGTCTAGTTCGCATTGGTGACCGTGACACTCCTTCTTCGATTATGGAAGACAGGTCTCCCCTGGATTTTGCCGGTGTTCATGCGGCCAGAAAATGTCACGCACCGATCCCCACGCTGTGTACGTCTGCTGCTTGGGTGTCGGCCATGACACCTCGAAGTGAGACTTCTGCCTTGCATTGCATTTCACCCTAATGTCCTAGATGGCCATCTTGCACGCCTGAAGTTGGGGAGGCCAGAAAAGGAACCCTCCGTGAAATCAAAGGAGGCTATGTGGCGGTTTCATGGTTGTGAGATCTGCTGAGCAATTGGAATGTATGCAGTCCTTCGAGGAGGAAGTGGCTCGGACCACGGAATCTATCTCTCGGGCTTCTTCGCTCCACTCAACCTGGGCTCCACCTTCTCAGGTTCTTTCCGAGAGTTGTGCCAATCTCTCCTGACTAAGGGTGAGAGTCCTGCGGGCACACACTGCTCTCGGTCCCGTAAGCAGGAGAAGGACCCAGGATTGTCTTCTCTCAGCGAAGACGTCTTGGGATCGGAAAGATCCTTGTCCCAGGAACCGGCACTCTCGACTTTGATCGAGATCGCCACTCCGGCCGCTGGCTTCTGGGCCTTGTCGTCTGGTCAGTCAATCGAACAGTCGATTGAGGTCAAAATTGTTATTGACCAGATAATTGTCTCCGGCCAACGACTCTAGATCGGACTCCGGTCCTTTCCTTCCCCGATGAGGAGACCCAGCCTGCTGGGAACCCTGCCGAGGAAGTGGTCTCCGACCCCGGGAATACTCGAGTCCCACCGGTGTCTCCCGATCAACCGAATCTGCCTGCACGATCTTGATCGAGGTCCAGGACCCTCTTGACCAGCAGGCTGAGGAAGAGCCATAAGCGCTCTAAGAAGAGGCGACGCCATTGGTCGTCGTCCTGGGATGAGGAGAAGCTCCCACGGAAACTCCGCGCTATGAGGACCTCATGTGGCAACAGCTAATTTTGTCCGGGAACAAGCAGACCCGGCTCTAACCCCAGCCATTACCTGGCTTTGCGCCTCCCAGGCCGGCGCGAACTCCTTGGAGCGGTTAAATCAGTTCCCCCTGCTGGAGCGGCAAAACCCCAGTTTGGCCTCTACTGGTCTCTCCACCAATCATGGTGGAACCGCCGTAAGCAGCCTGTGGAGAGGTTCCTTCAAGGAGATCAACCAGACACCAGGCTTTACCAGTGTCTCTTGGTCACTGTCACCTTGGACTGCCTGCGGCGGTTCAAGGTGATCTTGATCGACAGCTGTATTCGGATTCTTCAGATTCTGATCAGACCGACCTACGTTCTCATCCTGGGGATGACAAATCGACTGGTAGGATAGAGGCGGAGGATGGTCCTAAATCTTCAGGGCATTCTTCGCCTCATCTCTGAGTCTACAGGGATGCCCAAGGAGCCTATCCAGAAAAGGCGGAGTACCCTCTCACGGACATTCTCCAGAAAGTGGATACCGATGGAGGCCTTTTCTGTGGCCGAGGCCATAGCTGGCCCGGCTCTAGAACTTCGGCAGTGCCTACCTCCTGCCCAGCTTCATCTGCCCACATGGCACAAGTATGTGGTGCCCAGGATGACCGCCTGTGTTCTGGCGTGACGTGCAGTTCTGCTGACACTGACCAACCTCCTGAAAAAGAATCCAAACATTTGGATCATTCGGCTTGAAAGGTCTGTGCGGTCTCGTCTTTAGGTCTTCGACAGGCAAGTTCGGCCATCATCATGGCACACTCCTCCCGTGCCCTCTTGGGGTCTGTGGATGAAGTCCTCCCACACCTCCCCGTGGACATGCAGACCACGGTCAAGCAAGTCTGGCATCAGGGCCGGGCTGTTGCCGAATGGCTCTAGACAGCCCTGGACATTGGGGATCCTTGTGCCCGCTTGATGGCTGCCGCAGTTGCCTCTTGTCTCAGGGCTAGGCTGAGACTCTCCTCTTTCCCGGCAGATACTCAGCACAAACTAGCTGATGTGTCTTTCCTGGGCACTGACCTTTTCGGCTCAGGTGTGGCTGGTCACCTTCAGCGCATTGAGCAGTCCAGCGCCACCTTGGACGCTACTTCTGCTAAAGGTCCTTTGAGCAAGAAACAGCAGAAGCCTTTTTGGCACTCTTACCCTGCGGCCCAGCAACCCTGCTTTGAAGGAGAGCGGCAGCAACAGCAGCAGCAGGCTCAAGCTTGGCATCCCTGGCCTGGGCCCTCTCAGGCCCGTAAAGGAGGCCGAGGTTCAGGTCCTGGATCCTCCTCCTGCATGCCTGCTCAGTGACTGGGTGTGGGCAGCCACCCCCTCTCCTGTCAAGCCAGTTCTGGGTCCTCCGGAGGGGGTCCGGATCTGACACTTTTTTTCCGCCTGGTCCGTTATCACCACGGACAGGTGGGTTCTGGAAGTGGTCGGTCAGCGACTGCCTCTGGAATTGGAGCAGTACCCTCCAAGTCGAGCCCGTGCCCCTTGGGAGGAAAGAGTATCCGTCCAGACTCAGTCGGCTCTCCGAGACAACATTGCTCAGCTCCTCCACAAGGAGGCAGTAGCTCCAGTGGCAGATCCTCCAGCAGACCCAAGCTTTGTCTCCAGGTACTTCCTGGTGCCCAAGCAGATGAGGGGCTGGCGCCCCATTCTAGATCTTCACGACCTGAATCAGTGTCTCGGTCACGCACCTTCGGTTGGTCACTCTGTCCCAGATCATGCCATCCTTGGAGCGAAACATGTGGTTCTTTTCACTGGACCTGCAGGACGCGTTCTTTCATGTCCCAGTGTGTCTATCTCATTTGCGCTTCCTGCGCTTCAGAGCTGAAGGGACCCTATACGAGTTCCGAGCCATGTCGTTCGGCCTGTCATCGGCCCCACTGGTCTTAATCAAATGCATTGCAGTGGTGGCAGCCCATCGCAAGGGGGGGAGAATTTACCCCTACCTCAATGATTTGCTCTTGGCAGGTCCCACCTAGCAGGAGGTGGAGAGGTCCAGGGACTTGGCCCTCCAGACCTGCTCCCAACTCTGCCTCCTGATCGAGGCCAAGTCTGAACTCGTACCTTCCCAAGTGATGTGCTTCATCAGGGCAGAGCTCGGCAGTCGTCAGGGCAGAGCTTGGCTCTCGTCAGGGCAGAGGTTCTCTCCTCCTTTGCCCAATCATTTCTGGTTGGGCAATTGCTCCCTGCTCAGGACGTTCTGCACCTTCTTGGTTACATGGCGGTGTGCACCTCCGTGGTCTGTTGGGCCTGGTGGCACATGCACCCCTTCAATGGAGACTGACCGACCAGTGTACTCGGCACCATTGTCATTTCGACCAGCTGATCTGTGACCCAAAAGATGTGGGACACACTCAATGGTGGACTGCCCCAGATCGGTTGCAGGAAGAGATCCCATTTGTCCGCTCGAGCCAACGGCCGTTCTTATGACCCATGCCTTCTCATGGGCTGGGAGCCCACATGAGGGACAAATGGGCTCATGGGATCTGGACCCCGAGGAGTCCCGACACATCAAGCTGCTGGAGCTCAGAGCAGTCAGACTGGCACTGTCAGCTTTGCCCTCAGCTCCGGGGTCAAGTGGTTTAAGTCCAGATGGACAATACCATGACCATGTAGTACCTCAACAAACAGGGTGGGACGACTCCCATCTGCTTTCCATGGAGGCGCTCCACATCTGGACCCTCGTCCAGCCGCCTGGAGGCAGATGATCTAGCCATTCATGTGGCAGGAGCCTCAAACCATCTGGCGGATGCTCTTAGCCGCTTAGGTGAGACATCCCACGAGTGGTCTCTCCATTCAGAGGTAGCTTACAGCCTGTTCTCGTACTGGGGCAAACTGATGGTGAACCTGTTTGCCTCCAGGGACAACACCAAGCTGAGGCTGTTTCATGCCTGCCCCCCCAGCAGGGCTCGCTGCAGAGGGATGCCTTCTCGAGGCCGTGGACCCCAGGCCTCTTCTTCGCCTTCCCTCCATTTCCCTTGATCCTCAAGGTGAGGAGGAACAAGGCGAAGGTGATTTTGGTAGCACCAGACTGGTTGCAGCAGTTCTGGTATCCAGATCTCCACAGCCTGAGCTGCAGGCCCCGTATCGGCTTCCAGCATGCCCAGACCTGATCTCTGTCAATCAGGGGAAGGTGTTCCATCCGGACCTTCAATCCCTGCACCTCACAGCCTGGTACCTGAGCGGCTAGAGTTTCAGGCTTTGTGTCTTTCTGAGGATGTCCTCACTGTGGTGGAGGCATCCAGAAAGGAATCTACCAGGAAATGTTATGCCTTCAAATGGGAAAGGTTTTCCATTTGGTGTCAGGGCAAGGGCCTGGACCCTTTGTCCTGTCTGGTGGCTAACATTCTCAACTACCTGTTCTTTGTGCAGAGGGTCTTGGTCATTGACCCTTAGGGTGCACTTGGCAGCCAAATCTGCTTACCGGGTGCGGATTGGTCAGCTGATGGCGCAAGAGACAGTGGTCGGGTGCATTTTCAAAGGCCTGGATCACGTATCCCCTCCAGTGCGTGAACCTCCACCTCTGTGGGATCTACTGCTGGTACTGGCAAAGCTCATGGGCAAGCCATTTGAATCAATGCACAAGTGTGTGTTGTCACACTTGTGGAAGACGGCCTTCCTGGTGGCTGTCACGTCTGCCGGAAGGACAGGGGAGCTCCAGGTGCTTTCGGTTGACTCCCCTTATCTGGTCTTCCACAGGGACAAGGTTGTCTTATGGCCCCACCTGAAATTCCTTCCGAAGGTGATGTCAGAGTTTCGCCTTAACCAGGTGTTAATTCTGCCAGTATACTACCCTGATTACACGTCGGAGACAGAGTACAGGCTCCATACTTTGGACCCAAGATGAGCTCTCTCCTATTAAAAGGAGAGGATGGTGGAAATTTGGGGAAATGTTTGCCAGCTGTTTGTCACCTATGCTGAAGCCGCTTCTGGGAGATCTGCAGCAAAATGGACTATTGCAAGGTGGATTACATCTTGCATAGGTCTGTGCTATGAAATGGCGGGCAAGGAGCCTCCCAGAGGGATAAGAGCTATTCAAACAACATTAAGTCTTGCTGTATTCTGACTATTGCAGTTAGCCCCAGCCTTTAAACTGCCCTGGAGAACAAAGGGTTAACTTCCTATGCAGAGCATAGGATGCTGAGCTCAAGCTCGGTTGAGGTCTTTGTGTGCAGCCCTTTGAAATCCAACAGTCAGATTCTTTACTCTGCCTCACTGAACAGTCGCTCTGGAGATTTCTCCTTTAGCTCAGTTCAGAAGTCTGTTAAAGTGTTGGTAAAAGTTGTCGGTTTTAAGCCGAATTTGTTCCGCTTAGTCAGTTCAGCCTCTGTCTGCAGTACCGTGAGTACTAGATAGGTTTTCTAATTCTGTGTGGAAATTGTGAACTTGTTTGATCGGTTCGACTGAACCAATCACTTTAGTGAATTTCTGTCTTTTACTTTAGAGTGTTGTTACCGGTCCTTATCGGTTCTTTATATATATATATATATATATATATATATATATATATATATATATATATATATGTATATATGTATATATATATATATATATATGTATATATATAAGTGTTTTGAACATTTTTCCAACACCGTGACAGTTAGGAACCGATAAGGTAGTCTTGCCTGGCGGTTGCCATAAAAAGGGTAAGTTTGGTTAGGTTAGCCATGTCTCAGAAACCCAAGAAGAAAACCAGGCCCACTGGGTTTCAACACTGCAGTGAGTGTGGGAGGTCTTTGCTAAGCCGATCCCACACCACTTGTTTACTGTCTGGGGTTTGAACACCTCGATACAGACTGCCAAATTTGTAAAAATTCTCCTAAATCTACCCTTGGAAAGAGATTAGGTAGACTGAGGAAAAGGAAATTCGAGAAGTCCGCTGACCCGGATGGCCAGCCCAGTTTGGTTCTGGCCAGACAGAAGGAGTGCCCTCTGATCAGGCGATACTACTTCGGGCAAGAGGAGAGTCGATGCTGAGGGGTTGGTTCCTACAAAAAGGAAACGCAAAGAGAAATCGAGCGGTTCGGATCCAGAGGTTCATGTTCCGACTGCTGCAGAAATAGCCAGAGCGATTCGGATTGTGGAATCGCTTTGCCCGGTTCCGACCGATCCGGCACCATTTGGCAGGGGCTTGGTTTGGTCAGTTCAAGATTATACCCCTGAAGATTTTTATGAACTGGAATTTGAGGAGGAGGGGGAGTTCGAGGATGATGGTGACGATGGTGAAAGTCTGGATGTGCCTGTGGAACCAGACATCTCCCCAGACAGACCTTTTGGTGTTTCCCCTCCTAGGCTTTCTCAGTCCATTCCCCATTTTCTGTTTTACAGAAAGGTGGCTGAAGCAAGGGCGTAGACAGGCATACTCACTGTACACATTTGTGTACAGTTTTGTTGCGTGCCTGTCACAAACCATAAGCCACTCTAATATTCTCATTCTAATCTGTAGTATTTGGGTTAGTGTAGGCCACTGAGGAGTGTCCAATACATGTATAACCTTTTAGAGAGTAGAGAGTCATCTGACAACAATCTGACTTGTTTGGAAGGGGTGCCATTTGGAAAGGATCTATACATATTTTAATTGGGGAGTATAACTGTTGGAGATTGTGTACAAAATGGAAATTCTAGGGACATGGATATGTTGTTCATCCACACTTATTGGCAGGTTCCTTGCTGCTTTAAATCTTGCCGGAAGGTCTTCAAGCTGGCTCCTCCCACCCACCCGGGTGGTAAAACTCTCGGCTCCGCCCCATGACGCCAGATCTTCCTTACCGCTTGGAAGCTCAGGTTCCCTCCTTAACGCTCTGCATATAAGACTGGTTCCTAATTCTTCGACAGTTCGAAATCAAAAGGTTTTTGCTAAAAGGACTTTGGTCTTCTTTTCCTCGCGGCTGCGATGGACAAATCGACTCCCGGTTTCCGGAGGTGCCCTTGCGGGCAGAAGATGTCTAGGACGGATCCGCACTCCACGTGCGTCTACTGCTTGGGCCTTGAGCACGACCCGCAGGCCTGCGACTTGTGCTCGTCCTTTTCGGCCTACGTCCTTGAAGACCGTGCTGCCTGATTACAACTGGGGCGCCCCGAGAAAAGAATTCCACCGGTTAAATCTAAAGAGGCCCGGTTGGCGGTGTCCGATGGCGGGCTCGGCGGATCCAGTCGAGCAGATGATCGCCCTCGAAGAAGGCGGCGTGGGCGCTTCTACCTCGGCTGCGGCATTTGTCCACTCTCTCTCGTTGCCTCGTACTCGGCTTCTTTCAAGGAGCTTTGTCTGAACCTCCGATGAAAGGTGAGGTCCAACTTCTTCTGGACCCTTTCCAGGTCCAAAAGGCAAAATAAGTCTCACGATCGACGCTCTTGGGAGAGGAAAGATCCCCCTCCCTTCTTGTCGACAGTGGAAGCTTGATTCGACCCCTAGGCTTCGGCTACTGGCTTCACGGTGTCCCGTCCAGGCCAGTTGACCGAGACTCCGACGGCGGTCGAGATTTTTCTCGATCCGTTAGCGGGTTGTCGGCTGGAGAAGCTAGAATCCCCTCTCCCTGGTTCCCCCGGTGGGAGTTGAGGATCCCGTCGGCTCGTCTGTGCCTCCGGTTCCGGAGCCTTGTGGGATCGTCCGAGCCGAGGGGAGTGCCGATTTCAGACACTTCTCCTCGCCTTCCTCGGCCTAGTCGAGACTCTCGGTCTCGGACATCCTCGCGGTCCAGCCGATCCCGCTGTCATAGGCAGTCTCGGTCGCGGCAAGCGGCGCCGCCGCTCTTCCTCCTCCTCCTCGACGCAGGAGGCTTCCGCGCAAGTTGCGCCGGAGGTATGAGGAACTCATGTGGCAACAGCTCCTTTGATCGGGAACAAGCCACCCAGTCGCCTTCCCGGCCATTATGGTTGTCACGATGGGCCGAAACAACCCCTCGTTGTAGCCGAGGAGCCTGTTCCCAGGCTGGTTGTTCGGCCAATTCCAGCTGCCCCACTGATTCTGGTGGAACCTCCGCCTCCACAGCCATTAGTTGGGGCTCCGACCAAGAAGTCTCGGTTGGCTTTGGGTTTGCCCCATAGGCTGTCTGTCACCCTCACTCCCGATAAACCTCGGCAGGTGGAGGGTGGCTCCGGCCCGAGGCAGCTCTTTGAGGACTCTTCCGAGTCCGAGGATGATTCCTCCCTTTTCTCCAAGCGATTCGACTTGGAGTCCTCGGGAGGACAGTCAGTGGACGATAGCCCTTCGTCCTTCTTAGGGTTGCTTGGCTCATCTCGGAGTCCACGGATGCAGCTCGAACCCGTTCCTAAACGGGCCAGGTATCCCTCACGGAGATTCTGGACCGAGGGTTCTCCCACGGAGGCTTTCCGGTGGCCGAGGCCATAGTGGGTCCGGCCTTGAGCTTTGGCAGCGCCTGCGCCTCGGCCAGGATGGCCAGGAAGTATGCGGTCCCTACCGGTTCCCTGTCCGGTTTTTCAGAACACCCCTCTGCGGAGGGTTTGGTTACCGACAGCGTTTTCCGGCGTGCTGGGAACGCCAGGGATGTGGACAAACCTCCCGACAAGGAATCCAAGAAATTGGATTATGCCGGGCGAAAAGTCTATGCTGCGTCCTCTCTCTGCCTTCGTCAGGCCAGTTCGGCCGTCCTCATGGCACATTTTTCACATGCCCTGTTGGGCTCCCTGGATGAGGTTGTCCCTCATCTTCCCGCGGATCTGCAGACTACGGTCAGGCAGGTGCGGGACCAGGGCAGGGCAGTGGCCAAACAGCAGCTCCAGACTGCTTTGGACTTTGGGGACTCATGTGCCAGGTCGGTGGCGGCCGCAGTGGCCATGCGTCGTCGGGCTTGGCTGAGGATATCCACTTTTACCTCGGATACCCAGCACAAGTTGGCGGATGTTCCCTTTTGGGACTGACCTCTTGACCCTGGGGTGGAAGGTCACCTGCAGAGGATCGAGAAGTCCAATGCTACCTTGACTCTGTCTCTTCGGCCAAAGGACAAAGGCCGCAAGCCACAGCCCAAGCCCTTTCGTCTTCTGCGCCGCGCGCCAGGCCCAGTGCAACGCTCAGGGCCAGCAGGCTCGAGCTTGGCATCCCAAACCCAGCTGCCGGCTTCCTCCAACAGGAAGCGGGAGAAAAGGCCCAGGAGGTCCCTCTGCGGTCCCTTCTCCAAGCCTGCCCAGTGACGGGCTGTGGGTGTCGCCCCATCCCAGTCACCTTGCCCTGTTCCCCGTGGGGGGACGGCTCCGACACTTCCTTTCCGCCTGGTCCGCTATTACCACGGACAGGTGGGTTCTGGAGGTGGTGGGAAAAGGCCTGCCTCTAGAATTCGAGCAGGCCCCGCCCTTCAGAGCCATCGCACCTCGGGGGGCCTCGGGTTCCGAAGCCTCAGTGTCGGCTCGCCGAGCCGACATCGCTCTCCTCCTCCAAAAGGAGGTGATCAGGGCGGTAGAGGACCCCCTTCATACCCGGGTTCGTGTCCAGGTACTTCTGGTTCCGAATGGACGGGGCTGGCGCCCATTCTCACCCACACGACCCTGAACAAGTTCCTAAGGTCTCAACCTTCAGGATGGTCACCTGGCGCAGATAATACCATCTCTGGAACACGGGCGTGTGGTTCTGCTCTCTGACCTGCAGGACGCGTTCTTTCACGTCCCTATCTGTCCGTCACCGGAGATTCCTTCGCTCGAGCGGAGGATCCCTCTTCGAGTTCGAGCCATGCCCTTCGGCCTGTCTCCAGCTCCCAGGGTCTTCACCAAATGCATTGCAGTGGTGACAGCTTTCCTCTGGCGCCGAGGGCTCGGGTGTACCTCACCTGGACGATTGGCTGATAGCAGCCCCTCCAGACAGGAGGTGGAGGGTCCAGGATCTGGCCTCCAGGTTTGCTCTCAAGTCGGCCTTCTTATCAACGCAGGCCAAGTCGGAACTCGAGCCGAAGCAGGTGATTCTGTTTATCGGGGCAGAGCTCGACTCTCTTCGAGCCAGAGCACGGCTCCCGGCGGACAGGGCCGAGGTTCTTACCTCCTTTGCCCGATCATTTCTGGTTGGGCAATCGCGCCCTGCCCGGGACTTCCTGCACCTCCTGGGTCTCATGGCGGCCTGTACCAGCGTAGTCTGTTGGGCACGCTGGCACATGCGCCCCCTTCAGTGGGGACTGGCCAGCCAGTGGTCACAACGCTGCGATCCATTGGACCAGCTAGTGATGGTGACCCAGGAGATGTGGAACGCTCCGTGGTGGACCGTTTCATCTCATCTGCAGGAGGGCATCCCGTTTGTCCACCCCGAGCCGACGGTCTCTCTATCGACCGATGCCTCTCTGATTGGTTGGGGTGCCCATCTGGGGGAACACCGAGTGCACGGCCTCTGGTCCCCTCGGGAGTCCCGATGCCACATCAACCTGCTGGAGCTCCGAGGCGGTCCGCCTAGCTCTCACCACCTTTGCTCCGCTTTCTCCGGGTTAGTGGTCCGAGTCCAGACGGACAATACCACGACCATGTACTACCTAAACGCGCCAGGGCGGGACCCGCCCATGCTTCTATGCAAGGAAGCTCTCGCATTTGGTCACCTGTCAGCAGCCTGGAGGCGATCTCCTAGCCATTCATGTGGCAGGAGCCTCAACACCCTGGCCGATGCCCTGAGCCGGATAGGCTGCATCTCACGAGTGGTCTCTCCTGCCGGAGGTAGTACAAGATCTGTTCTCCCATTGGGGCACACCTCAGGTGGACCTGTTTGCCTCCAGGGAGAACGCGAGGCTGAGGCTGTTTCATGCCCGCCCCCCTCAGCAGGGCTTGCTGCAGGGGGATGCCTTCTCGAAGCTCTGGACCCCGGGCCTCTTTTACACCTTTCCCCCATTTCCCTTGATTCACAAGGTGCTTCTCAAGGCAAGGAGGGACAAGGCGCAGGTGATTCTGATAGCCCCAGACTGGCCCCGCCAGTTCTGGTACCGAGATCTCCTCAGCCTCAGCTCCAGGCTCCCGAGGGGAAGGTGTTCCATCCGGACCTTCAATCCCTGCACCTGACGGCCTGGTTCCTGAGCGGCTAGAGTTCCAGGCCTTGGGTCTTTCCGACGAGGTCCTCAATGTTGTTGAGGCGTCCCGTAAGGAGTCGACCAGAAAATGCTACGCCTTCAAATGGAAGAGAGTCTCCATTTGGTGTCAGGGCAAGGGCTTGGACCCTTCCTCCTGTTCTGTGGCAAGCATTTTGGACTATTTATGGTCCCTTTCTAGTCAAGGGCTTAGGTCGACGACCCTAAAGGTGCACCTGGCAGCCATCTCTGCTTACCGGGCGCGGGTCGGGGAGCAGTCGGTGGCGCAGGAAAAGGTGGTCGGGAGCTTTTTCAAAGGCCTTGATCACATTTCCTCCGGTGCGAGAACCTCCACCTATGTGGGATTTACTGCTGGTACTGGCAAAGCTCATGGGCAAGCCATTCGAACCAATGCACAGGTGTGATCTCTCTCACCTGTCGTGGAAGACCGCCTTCTTGGTGGCTATCACGTCAGCCAGAAGGATGGGAGAGCTCCAGGCGCTTTGCATCGAGTCTCCTTACCTGGTCTTCCACAGGGACAAGGTTGTCCTGCGCCCCCACCCGAAATTCCTTCCGAAGGTGGTGTCGGAGTTTCACCTTAACCAGGTGCTGACTCTGCTGGTGTTCACCCCAATCACACCTCGGAGGCCGAATATAGGCTCCATACTCTGGACCCTAGAAGGGCGCTCGCTTATTATAAGGAGCGCACGGCTGAAATTCGGGGAGAGGTTCGCCAGCTGTTTGTCACCTACGCTGAAGCCACACCTGACAGACCTGCAGCCAAGTGGACGATAGGCAGGTGGGTCACCTCCTGCATAGATCGCTGCTATAAGTTGGCGGGCATGGAGCCTCCCAGAGGGATAAGAGCTCATTCTAGCCGTCATACTGCTGCATCGGTGGCTGCTTCCAGGGACGCCCTATCCAGAAATCTGCAGGGCTGCTACCTGAAGTCAGCACACACCTTTATTACCCATTACCACATCGACCTTGAGTCACGCCGGGATGCTGGTTTTGGGGCCTTGGTCTCCAGTCTTTATTCCCAAGTAGGGGTGTGCTTGCCTCCCTCCTCCCGGAGAACTGCTAGGAGTCTGCCAATAAGTGTGGATGAACAACATATCCATGTCCCTAGAAATACAGGTTACTCACCTGTAACAGGAGTTCTAGGAATGGTATATTGTTCATCCCACTCCTCGACCTCTCCCGGCTTCGACGCACAACCTGAGCTTCCAGCGGGCCAGATCTGGTGTCATGGGCGGAGCCGAGAGTTTTACCACCCGGTGGGTGGGATGAGCCAGCTTGAAGACCTTCCGGCAAGATTTAAAGCGGCAAGGAACCTGCCAATAGTGTGGATGAACAACATATACCATTCCTAGAACTCCTGTTACAGGTGAGTAACCTGTATTTTCTGGCTACACTCCTGGCCGCTGAAACCCTCCAGCTTCCTATGGAGGAGGCCACGGAGGATCAAGAGGAGCCTGATTATGTGGAAGTGATGGACATCCCAGAGTCCAGGAGACTGTCTGTTCCCCTCCACAAATCCTTTGGGAAGCAGACACTTAAAATCTTAGTTTCCCAATACTGTACCTCCTGTTGACAGAAGGATGGACAAGAGGTACACACTATCAGGCTCAGATACAGAGTTTTTATACTAACAATGCAGCCATGTTGGGGTAGTGCAGGCTGCTGCCTGTGACAAGGCAAATATTCCCTTGGCTTCACACCCCCCTAGACAGAGACTCCAGGAAGATTGATGCCATGGCAAAAAAGCAGTACATGGCATCTTCCTTGGGACTCAGGCAGGCGAACTACATGGCCTATACAGCCAGGTACCAGAAGTCTAGGTGGGACACTGTACTGGCACTGGTTAAACAGGCCTCCCCCCAGCTAGCCAAGGAGCTGGAGGAGGTGGCTGCTGATAGGACTGAGGCATCAAAAGTACAGTTTCATGCTGCTGTGGACTCCAGTGATGTCATCAAGAGTCATGGCTACATTTGTGGCTCTTCGGAGAATGGCTTGGCTCAGATGTACTAGCCTCTCACAGGACACCCAGGCTTAGGCCATGGATTTTCCTGTAGTGGGTAATTCTCTGTTTGGGGAGCAGACAGAGAATTACATGAAGAAAATGGACAAGTACAGGACCACTTACAGGAGTACTCAGGCCAAGGAGAGGCAGGCAACTCCTCAAAGGCAGCAGTCTAGGGGCAGGGGCAAGCCTTTTCACAGGCCTTTCTTACCAAGCACAGGCCTCTTCTCCCATTTCACAGAGGGGGTTCTTCAGAGGGAGAGGCAGAAGGGGGATGAGCAGGGCTGTATCCACTGCTCAGCCTCAGGCCCCTGCCAAGCAGACACCCTGATGGGTCTGCTGGGGTCGACTCTCCTATTCCAGTAAGGGGCAGGCTGGCTTACTTTGTCCAGGACTGGATGTCTGTTACCTCAGACAAGTGGGTCCTGGAAGTAGTATTCCGGGGACTGGTTCTCAGCTTCAAAAAATTTCCGAAGATGAGAGCCAGATCTTTTCCATCTGCATGTCTCTCAGAAACCCTTGCCCTAGAGATGGAGATTTCATCTCTTCTGGCCTTAAGAACCATAGAGAGAGTTCCTATCCTACACTGGGGCAAAGATCTGTACTTCAGGTACTTCCTTACCCCAAAAAAGACGGGAGTGGCGACCCATCCTAGAGCTAAGATACCTGAACAAACATCTTTTAAAACCAAAGTTCAAGATGATAACTCTGGGAATAATTCTTCCCTCTCTAGGGCCAGGGGACTGGCTGGCCTCCCTGGACCTCAGAGATGTCTATTTTTCACATTCCCATCAGGTGCTCCCACAGAAGGTACCTCAGGCCACTATCAGTTCAAAGCAATACCCTTTGGTCTAACATCAGCGCCAAGGGTTTTCACAAACTGCCTGGCAGTAGTCGCTGCCTATGAAGGCAAACGATTTCCATTTTTCCATATCTGGACTGGCTCATAGTGGGCCAGTCTCCAGACCAAGTCAAGTCAGACCTGCAAGTGACCCAGCAAGTGCTCACTTCTCTAGGATTTCTTCTCAACCTTCCCAAGTCAGTTCTCGAGCCAGTGCAACTCCTTACCTTTATGGGGCAGAGGTGGATACTGTCAAAGCAAGAGTCTTTCTTCCCCTGGAAAGGGCAAGAGTTAAAGAACTGGCTTCGTCCTTCAGCCTTCAGGTGTCAGGACCAGCAAGGCATTTCATTCAGCTCTTGGGCCACATGGCAGCTTCTTCAACAGTGGTCCATGGGGCAAGATTCCAGATGAGACATTGTTACCTCTGAGGGCCTTTTGGTCCCAAAGGAAGGATCCCCTTATCAAACTGATTCCAGTGACTTGGACTCTGATCCAAGCCCTTCAATGGTGGCAGGATCAGGACAATTTAAGGCAAGGGGTCCCATTTGTCACTCAGTCTCATTCAGTGATCCTTACCACGGATGCTTCCCTTCTGGGTTGGGGAGCCCATCTGGGGGCCCTTGCTGCCCAGGGACTGTGGTCCCCTCAGGAATCCCTTCTACATATCAATCTCCTAGAACTCAGGGCAGTTTTTCTGGCCCTGCAAGCTTTCTCTCAGGCAGTGCAGAACAAGGTGGTTCAGATCAGAACGGACAACAGCACCACCATGTGGTACATCAACAGACCAGGAGGCACTCTGTCTACGGCCTTGTGCACAGAAGCCATGACGTTGTGGTCCGTGGCTTATTCCCTGCAAACCTCTCTGATAGCAGTCCACCTTTCAGGGAAGGAGAATGTGCTAGCAGATGCACTGAGCAGGATCTCACAGGGCCATCACAAATGGTCCCTGGATCCTCTGGTATTGAAGGTGATTTTTTTCAATGTGGGGCACTCCAGAGAGAGATCTCTTTGCAGCCCCAGACAATCACCAACTTCCTCTCTTTTGTTGCAGACACCCAGTCTTGGGCTCAGTCCCTCTGGATGCTCTGATTTTGAACTGGGAAGGGAAATTTCTGTATGCCTTCCCTCCCTTTCCTCTACTGTTCAAAGTTTTAGTTAAGATAGGGTCACAACCTTGCAAAGTGATTCTGATTGCTCCAGACTGGGCCAGCCAGCCTTGGTACCCCCTGTTGCTGTCCCTAGCAGTCCATCTTCCCCTGTCTCTTCCCAGGAATTACAACCTGTTAACCTCCTCTCAGGGGATGATTTGGTACCCCAATCTTCAGTGTCTCAATCTCAAGGCATGGCTCTTGAAGAGTTAGAGTTTGCAGATCTGCATCTGTCTCGGGGTTCTGGATATCCTCAAAGCCTCTCGAAAGCCCGCCACTAGAAAGACCTATAACTCCAAGTGGAAGAGATTCAGCATTTGGTGTTCCAAGCATCATATTTCCCCAGACACTGCTGAATTGCTTACAGTTCTGGATTACATATGGTCTATTTGAATGGCCTAGGCCTCAGACCAGCTACTCTCTGGGTGCACTTGTTAGCCGTTTCTTTCCTTTCTGTCAGTGGGGAAGTCTTCCTCACTATCATCTCATCCTGTGTTCTGTAAATCTTTTAAGGGATTGCTTCATACCAGTCCTCCCTTTAGGGATCCTGCCCCTGCCTTGGACTTAAATGTTTGCATTGCTCAACTTATGCAACCTCCCTTTGAACCTATGTCCTCAGCAGAGCTTAAGCACTTGACTTGGAAAACTCTGTTTTTAGTAGCCATTACCTCTGCCAGACGTATCAGTGAATTGCAAACCCTGTCAGTGGAACCTGATTTTATCTCCTTTCATAGGGATACAGTGGTCATTAGAACCAATAGAAGGTTCTTGCCCAAAGTGGTTTCATATTTCCACTTGAATCAGTCTCTCTTCCTGTCTTCTTCACTGATCATTCTTCTTCAGGAGAGAGGAGGCTACACAGTTTAGATGTTAAAAGCGCCCTTAGCTACTACATAGAACGTACCAAGGGTCACAGGTTTGATTCCCTCATGTTGTTCCTCATTTATGGAGAAGTGGAAAAGGGCAAACCTGCTACCAAGAGAACTATTGCCAGGTGGATTGTGTCTTGTATACAATTCTGCTATGAGAAACTAGGAAAGATTCCACCCTCAGGCCTGAGGGCTCACTCCACCAGAGGTACAGCTGCTTCCCTGGCTGCTGCAAGGGATATTCCTCTTTTAGAAATTTGTCAAGCAGTCACCTGGAAAACAGTGCATACCTTTACCAAGCATTACTGTCTGGATATCCAGGCTAGGAGTGATGCTTGGTTTGGCAAAGCAGTACTTCAGTGCCTATTCCCAAAGTAGGTTCTGTCTCTCCTCCATGGAGGTACTGCTTGGTAGTCTGCAATAGTCAGAATACAGCAAGACTTTGTGTTTGAAGAAAAAAATTACTCACCTTAGTAATTATGTTGCTACTAATGGAATCTTGCTGTATTTTGAGCTCCCTCCCTGCCTCCCCTCTCAGAACCTGTTTTTGGGAAGTGGGTGGGCAGGTGCAGTGTTGCACCTCAGGGGTGCTTCTTTTACACCCTCCCTTTTTGTTTGGGTGTTTGTTTTATTATTCTTATTTGGATTGGTTTTTGGTTTTGGGTTTCCTGACTTCCTTGGGAATTCAAAACTTTTGTTGCCAGTTGGCTAGTAAACATTGTACAATTTCTGCTTAGGATAGTTGGTGAGTTTTTTGCTCGTAAGAATCTGATGGTTGGATTTCAAAGGGTTGCAGACAGAGACCTCAACCGAGCTAGAGCTCCGCATTCTATGCTCTGCATAGAAAGTTAACCCTTTGTTCTCCGGGGCAGTTTAAAGGCTGAGGCTAACTGCAATAGTCAGAATACAGCAAGACTCCATTAGAAGAAACATAATAACTAAGGTGAGTAATTTTTGCTTTCTACCCGCCATACTGCTGCATCGGTGGCTGCTTCTAGGGACATCCCTAGCCAGGAACTCTGTCGGGCTGCTACCTGGAAGTCAGCAAACACCTTCATTACCCATTACCACATCGAGCTTGAGTCGCACTGGCATGCTGGTTTTAGGGCATCAGTTCTCCAATCTCTGTTTTCAAAGTAGGGTGTGTGCGCCTTGTCTCCCTCCTCCTGGAGAACTGCTAGGAGTCTGCCAATAAGTGTGGATGAACAGCATATCCACGATCCTAAAAAAACTGGTTACTCATCTGTAACAGTAGTTCTAGGAGCGTGGATATGTAGTTCATCCACACTCTTTGGCATGTCCCTTTCCCGTTTAAATCTGTCCGGAAGTCTTCAGGCTGGCTCCTGCCACCCACCTGGGTGGTAAATACCTCGGCTGCGTCTCATGATGCTATATCTTCTTTCTGCCGGAAGATTCAGGTTCCCTCGTGCTACTTTTGTAGTATCATATGCCCTGGATACTAACTGACGGTTTTCACCGCAATCACTTTCTCTGAAACTCGTACGAGTTCACGATTCCGATCCGAGCACATCGGACATGGAGGTCAAGTTGTCCCCTGGGTTTCGCCGGTGTCCCTGCAGACAGAAAATGTCGTGCACTGATCCCCACCTCTCGTGTGTCTATTGTTCAGGTGTCGTGCATGACACCTCTTTGTGTACCATCTGCTTGGCCTTCCATCCCAATGTTCTGGACGACCGCAAGGCACGCCTTAAGCTGGGGACACTGGAGCTTCGCAATCCACCGGTGAAATCGAAGGAAGCAAGGTGTGAAGATTCCGCAGCTGCGGGATCCGCCGAGCAGCTCGACCAGATGGCGGCATTTGAAGAAGCTGCCCAAGCTTTGGCTAGCTGAGGTTTTTTCGTGACGCTAAACCTTGGCTCTACCTTCACAGGATCCTTTCGGGAGCTGTGCCAGTCTCTCCCCACCAGGGGTGAGGCGCCCTCTGGCATGGACTCCTTCTGCCCTGGAAAACGGAACAAGGACCCCAAGTCGTCTTCTTGGAGAAGATGTTCCTGGGACCAAGAGAGGTCTGAATCCCAGGACCTTGCGGTCTTGGTCGAGATTGCTTCCTTGGCCACGGCTTCTCGACCTTCCCGTCAGGCCAAGCCATAGAGGCCAGGAAACACCGCGCTCGGCGAGATATCTCGACCCGATCGAGCCGTTGTTGCCTACCCCGGTCGATGACTCATTGGAGAGGACACCTATCCTTTCCTTCCCCGACGAGGAGACCCAGCCCTCGAAGTATCCCGTTCAAGGGACAGGAGCTGAACCCTCGGTTTTCACCGACTCCGGCCTCTCCTGATCGAACAAGCTGACCCCGTGTGTCTCGATCGAGGACTAGGACCCCTTCGGTTGAAAAAGTGAAAAAAGGTCTCGAACACTCTTGGAAGAGACGTCTCCACCGAACCTTATCCTCTTCGGCCAAGGAGAGACTTCAGCGGAAGCTCCGTCGGCGTTATATGAAGACCTTATATGGCAACAGCTAATTCTGACTGGTCATAAGCCCGGCTCCATGACCATTATAGCCCCAGCCTCTTAGGCCTCCGACCCCTGTGGAACCAAAGACTCTGGTCCTTCCTCCGGTAGGAGTGGCACGCATTCATGTCCCGCCTGTTCCAGTCTCCCCACCATTTTTGGTGGAGCCACTGACTAAGCAGCCTCAGGGGGGTGCTCCCTTGAAACAGGACCAGACAAACACGGTCCTGCCCCGTCTGTCCTTCACTGTTGTCCCCGATCGCCCTCGGCGTATTGAAGGGGACATAGGTGGGAGACCCTTATATCCCGACTCTTCGGACTCTGATACCACTGGTCTACACTCACACCCTGATGAGTTGTCAGTGACAGGCTTGGAGGAAGGTTCTTCCTCTTTCCAGGGCATCCTCTGCCTTATTTCAGAGTCAACTGGTATGCCCTTGGAGCCTATCCACAAAAGAAGACTGAATATCCTCTCACGGATATCCTTAAGAGGGGGGATACCCTGATGAAGGCTTTCTCAGTGGCTGAAGCCATTATTGGCCCGGCCCTTGAGCTATGGCAGTGCCCTGCCTCTTGCCCGGCTCCGTCTGCCCGTATGGCTCGCAAGTACACTGCACCCAAGTGGTCCTTGGCGGGTTTCACAGAGCATCCCTTGGCTGAGAGCCTTGTGACTGCCTTTGTGTTTAGACGCATGGGTAGCTCAGCGGATACTGACCACCCTCTGGACAAGGAGTCCAAGAATATGGACCATTCTGCCTGGAAGGTGTATGCGGCTTCATCCTTGGGCCTTCGTCAGGCCAGCTTGGCAGTGATCATGGCACACTTCTCTCACGCCCTCTTGGGGTCGCTAGATGAAGTCCTCCCTCATCTCCCAGCGGACATGCAGATCACGGTTAAGCAGGTCCGTGACCAGGGCCGTGCTGTTGCAAAACAGCAGCTCCAGATGGCCTTGGATATTGGAGATTCCTGTGCCCACTCACTACCAGCTGCAGTGGCCACTCTCTGCAGGGCCTGGCTGAGGTTATCCTCTTTCCCGGCAGATACTCATCACAAGTTAGCTGACGTGCCCTTCCTTGGCACCGATCTCTTTGGTCCGGGAGTGGCAGGTCACCTCCAGCGCATAGAGCAGTCCAGTGCCACCTTGGATGCCACTTCTGCAAAGGGTTCTTCGGGCAAGAACCAGCAGAAGCGCAAGAAGAAGGCTTTTCATCACTCTTCTCCTACGGTTAGACATTCCTCCTTCCAGGGAGGCCAGCAGCGACAGCAGGCTCAAGCTTAGCACCCCAGGCCCAAGCAGGGTCCCCAACAGCCCAGCAAAGGTGGTCGAGGTGCCGGTCCAGGAGCCTGCTCTGTGACTGGTCAGGGGTGGCCACCCCTACCCCTGTCACGGCAGTTCTGGGTCCTCCTGTGGGGGGCCGGCTCCGCCACTTTCTTTCCGCCTGGTCCGGTGTCACTTCGGACAGGTGGGTCCTGGCAGTGGTCGTTCAGGGACTGCCTCTAGAGTTTGAGCAGTACCCCCCCACCAGCTGAGCCCGTGCCCCTCAGGAGGAAAGGATCTCAGCTGGCGCTTAGTCGGCCCTTCGGGACGACATTGCTCGGCTCCTCCGCAATGAGACGGTAGCTCCAGTGCCGGATTCTCCTACAGACCCAGGCTTCATTTCCAGGTACTTCCTGGTGCCCAAGCGGACGAGGTTGGCGCCCCATCCTAGAGCTCCACGACCTGAATCAATATTTCAGGTCTCGCACTTTCCAGATGGTATCTCTGAATCAGATCATACCATCTCTGGAGCAAAACATGTGGTTCAGTTCCCTGGATCTACAGGATGCGTTTTTCCACGTCCCAATCCGTCCGTCCCACCAGCGGTTCCTCCGTTTCAGGGTGAAAGAGACCCTGTACGAGTTCCAAGCCATGCCATTCTGCTTGTCATTGGCCCCTCGGGTCTTCAAGTGCATCGCAGTGGTGGCGGCCCATCTATGGCATCAGGGGAATCGGATATACCCCTACCTCGACGATTGGCTCCTGGCGGGTTCCTCCCTGCAGGAGGTGGAGATGTCCAGGGATCTGGCCCTCCGAACCTGTTCCTGATTAGGCCTCCTGATCGAGGCCAAGTTTGAACTCGTGCCCTCTCAGGTGATGGGCTTTATTGGGGCAGAGCTAGACTCTCGTCAAGCCAGAGCTCGGCTCCCGGCGGATAGGGCAGAGGTTCTTTCCTCCTGCCCAATCATTTCTGGTTGGGCTCTTGCGCCCTGCCCGGGACTTCCTGCGCCTTCAGGGTTACATGGCGGCGTGCACCTCAGTGGTCCATTGGGCCAAATTGCACATGCGCCTTCGCCAGTGGGAGCTGGCCGCTCAGTGGACTCAGCGTCAGGGTCAATTCGACCAGCTGGTCACTGTCACCCAGAAGATATGGGACACTCTCCAATGGTGGACCGTCCCAGGTCATCTGCAGGAAGGGATCCCGTTTGTCCGCCACCAGCCAACGGTTGTTCTCACGACCGATGCCCCTCTCATGGGCTGGGGAGCCCACATGGGGGACAACAGAGCCCATGGGTTCTGGACCCCCGAGGTGTCCCGATGCCACATCAACCTGCTGAAGCTCAGAGCAGTCAGACTGGCACTCTCAGCTTTCTCTCCTCAGCTCTGGGGTCAAGTGGTTCAAGTCCAGACGGACAATACCACGACCGTGTACTACCTCAGCAATCGGGGCGGCACGCACTCCTGTCTGCTATGCAAGGAGGCGCTCCGGATCTGGACTGTCGTTAGCCGGTTTGAGGCGGATTTTCTTGTCATCCATGTGGCAGGAGTCTCGAACCAACTGGCGGATGCTCTCAGCCACATAGGCGAGACATCCCACGAGTGGTCTCTCCATCCAGAGGTAGCTTACTATCTGTTCTCCAGTTGGTGGACCTGTTTGCCTCAAGGGAGAACACCAAGCTGAGACTGTACCATGCCTGCTCCCCTCAGCAGGGCTCGCTGCAGGGGGATGCCTTCTTGAGGCCGTGGACCCCAGGCCTCCTCTACGCCATCCCTCCATTTCCCTTGGTCCACAAGGTGTTACTCAAGGTGAGGAGAGAGAAGGCGAAGGTGATCCTGGTAGCCCCAGATTGGCCCTGCCAGTTCTGGTATCCAGATCTCCTCAGCCTCAGCTGCAGGGACCCGGAGAGGCTTTGTACACGCCCGAACCTGATGATATTGAACCAGGGGAAGGTATTCTATCCGGACCTTCAATCCCTGCACGTAACAGCCTGGTACCCGAGTGGCTAGAGTTCCAGGCTCTGGGTCTTTCCGAGGATGTCTAGACAGTTGTGCAGGCATCTCGTAAGGAATCAACCAGGAAATGTTATGCCTTCAAATGGAAAAGGTTTTCCATTTGATGTCAGGGTAAGAGTCTGGACCCCTTATCCTGCTCTGTGGCTAACATTTTAGACTACCTTTGGTCTCTCTCCAAAGGGGGTCTGTGGTCATTGACCCTTAGAGTGCACATGGCAGCCATTTCTGCTTTCCGGGCATGGGCCGGTCAGTCGTCATTGGCACTGGAGACAGTGGTTGGGCGCTTTTTCAAAGGCCTGGATCACATATCCCCTCCGATGCGTGAACCTCCACCTCCGTGGGATCTTTTACTGGTTTTGGCAAAGCTCATGGGCAAGCCATTCGAACCCATGCACAAGTGTGAGCTCTCTCACTTGTGGAAGACTGCCTTCCTGGTGGTTATCACGTCAGCCAGAAGGACAGGGGAGCTCCAGGCGCTTTCGGTGGACTCCCCTTATCTGGTCTTTCACAGGGACAAAGTTGTTCTGCGTTTCCACCCGAAATTCCTTCCGAAGGTGGTGTCAGAGTTTCACCTTAACCAGGTGTTGACTCTGCCGGTATAGTACCCTAACTACACCTCGGACGCAGAGTACAGGCTCGATACCCTGGACCTTAGACGTGCTGTCTCCTACTACATGGAGAGGACAGCGGAAATACGGGGAGAGGTTTGCCAGCTGTTTCACCTACGCTGAAGCCGCTTCTGGCAGACCTGCAGCCAAACGGACCGTTGCAAAATGGACTGCATCATGCATAGGTCTGTGCTATGAGTTGGCGGGCAAGGAGCCTCCCAGAGGGATAAGAGCTCATTCTACCCGCCATATTGCTGCATCGGTGGCTGCTTCCAGGGACATCCATATCCAGGAAATCTGTTGGGCTGCTACCTGGAAGTCAGCAAACACCTTCATTACCCATTACCACATCGACCTTGATTCACGTCTGGATGCTGGTTTTGGGGCCTCGGTTCTCCAGTCTCTGTTTCCTAAGTAGGGGGTGTGCGCCTTGCCTCCCTCCTCCCGGAGAACTACTAGGAGTCTGCCAAAGAGTGTGGATGAAAAACATATCCACGCTCCTAGAAAAACAGATTACTCACCTGTAACAGTAGTTCTAGAAGTGGTATATTTTGGTCATACATACGCACCCGGCTTTAGGCGCACCACCTTGCTTCCAGCGAGCTAAGATCTGCTGTCATGGGGCGGAGCCGAGGTATTTACCACCCGGGTGGGTGGGAGGAGCCAGCTTGAAGACTTCCAGCCAGATTTAAAGGGGAAAGGGACATGCCAAAGAGTGTGGATGAACAACATATGCCACTCCTAGAACTACTGTTACAGGTGAGTAACCTGTTTTTCTAGGAGTGGTATAGTATTCATCCTACGATTCCCTCCGATCTCCCGGCTGGAGACGCACAACACCTGGCTTCCAGTGGGCTAAGATCTGGCATCGTGGGGCAGAGCCGAGGGTTATACCACGCGGATGGGTGGGGGGATCCAGCTTGAAAACTTCCGGCGATCCTTAAAGGGAAAGGGTCATGCCAATAAGCGTGTATGAACAACATATTCTATTCCTAGAACTACTGTGACAGGTGAGTAACCTGTTTTTTCTGTCTTGCTTTGAGGGGTCTCTTGCAGCATGGAACACCGGTAGGACTAAGCAGTTAGGCGCTAGGACAACACGGAAAACTTCTAGCTAGCAGTCATTAGCGGAGGACAGCCCCTGACGTTGGTCATGCCAGACATCCACCTATGGTATAAAAAGGGTGGTCTCCCAGCCCATCCTCAGTTCTTTTCCCGCTGTCTACCCATGCAAGTCGGACCTCTATGGACTCCTGCTGCTGTCGACTGCCATTTTCTTCGTGCTTTACCTGCGCTTCTTTATTTTTGTTATCCAGTGCATTTATTTTCACATTTTCTACTAATATTGCATGTCATCATCTCCATCTTTCTCATCTGAGCAGCAGATGAAGTGTGTTTGCGGCAGGCAGCTTCCCTCCAAGGATAGCCACTCTTCTTGCCTCCTCTGCTTAGGCCGAGACCATGACATCGAGGCCTTCCAACATTACCAGGACTTCAACCAGGCCACACTGAGATGCCACTAGAAGACCCTGCAAAGTTTCCTGCTGCAGCAGAAATTAGTCGTGGTGGAGAAAGGAGCTCTAGGGCAAAAGCACCTCTTCTTCCCCGGCCTTCGGATTTCCACCTCTACTACTTCTACCTCTCAGAAGGAGAAGTCGTCCAGCTGCAAGCACTAGCACCGGGACAAACACTGGAACCGTCCACTGTCCGCTTCCTGTTCCTGGTCACCGCACAAGTCAGTGTCCTACTCTGGGTCTTCTCCTGCGGGAGGTCGGCCTCTCCTCCACCGGCAGCCCTCGCCCCTTCCAGACTCATAACCATCTCGGGCGATGGCTGTTTGGGGCTTTGTACCTTGTCCCAAGCTTCTGATGCTAAGGCCCTTACACACAGCGGGTCCTCAACCAGGTAGCTTGACTGGTTATTCTTCAGGCAGCGGCTCTTTTAGTGTCGCCCTACCGATCTTGGGGTTGCTGAAGTCGGTCCCGAGTTCCGGGACAGGTGCCTAGAGATGTGCGTCCACCTTCCCTGCAAGAATGGCGCTCCTACCCTATCAGGAGCTAGCTCATCCTGTACAGGCTTCTCCTAGGTCAGCGCCGGCCGCTTACCAGACCGACATCAGCTCGCGAACCGTCAACGCCGCTACCCGGAGCGCCAACCCGACGCAAGCCCCAACCGTCTCCTAAGGCTCACGCCGGCTGACCCTTTGGTCACACCTCGGCCAACGCTTGATGGACCAACTCCTGGTCTCCCTATGCCTACCAGACACACTCACCTCAGGCCCCAACGCCTGGTAACCCGACACCCAGGTACCCGATGCCGCACGGACTGACGCTGGGGCTGCTTACACCTAGCCCCTTGACGCCGCCTCCCCCTACTCCATCTCAAAATCCTCCTACGGATTATCTTGCGCTGTTTTCAGCCTAGTGGCAGTTTATGCAGCCCATGGAGCCTCCGCCGAGACCCCCCACACCGCTTCCTAGGGATCCTCCTCCTAATTCAGACAAGTCCAAAGCTCCCCCTAGGAGACCTCCTGCACCACCTCCTCCTAGGGACCCTCTTCTGACCCCAGATTGGGCAGGTGCCAGCCACCCCTGGTCTCCTGGAGATAAGGTTACCTGTCACAAAGACGGTCTTCCACAGACACCAGTCCTAGCTGCTCGGGAGGAGACTCTCTCTCTTCCTCCTCGGATGAATCCGAGGACTCCCATTTGCCTTCAGAGCCCAACAAACCCAGAAAGGCTCCTTGGTTTCCCCTGACGATCCAAGTTTTATGGACGTCATGAGGCACATTCAGCCATTGATGCGTTGGGAGATGGAGGAGCTAGACACCGAACGTCATCGCCTGGCACTTTCTCTGGAGGAAAGAGACCCTCCCTACAGTGGTTCCCCCTCTCATCGATTCATTTGAGGATGTCAACGAGGCTGTCTGGACCCGTCCTTCCTCCACCCTGGTCTTCTCCAAAAAGGCCTATCGCCTTTATTATACCCCCAGGGACAAACCTTTGTGGAAAGCCTCTGGAGTCTAACTTGCTGGTCATGAATGCGGCCCATGACCGTACCAAAAAGCCCAGGCACCTTAGTGCCCAACCTCTGAACAAGGAATCTCACCAGGTGGACCAGTTCGGTAAAAAGGTCTATGCCTCTGCCACCCTTACTGTTCGGACCCTGAAGTTCCTAGCCCACATGGTACAGTACCAAAATGCCCTGTGGAATAAGCCATTTGAGCTTATACAGGCTCTCCCTGAGGGACTGTTCAGGGCACAGCTTATCCCAATTTCTAAAATTGGGCTCAGACGTGGTCAATCATGTCCTTAGAGCCTCGTACAATGTGGCAGATATTGTGGGGCGGGCGGTGTCTCTGGGCATATACATCGCCATCACTCCTGGCTTTGTCTCTGATGTGCAAGCTAAAATATTTGCCCCCTTTCAGGGTCCAGTCCTTTTTGGAGAAGATACCAGAGCATTATCTCTTGCCTACAGGAATCGGTCAAAGCTTTAAGATTGGTGCACTTCATGTACAGGTCCCAGCCTAGATCTAATGAACATCAGCCCTTTCCCCGGCCCCCTAAACAGCAATCCAAGGGCCAGCAGCCGAGAAGTGCCTTCAAACGCAAGGCTCCTTCCCAGGAAACGAAGCCTCTGTCCCTAGGGCCCTAGATCCTCCCCTGCAGCTCTGCCCATTGCCTGGTTCCTCAGCCTGACTCCTTTCCAACCCCTCCCTCCTCCGGCAGACACTGTGGGGGAGGAGGTTGACTGTCGCTTTCCCCGATACCTAGAAGGATGGTGCAGCATAACCTCAGGTCAGTGGGTTCTTCAGCTTGTGGAAAAGGGACATACTCTCGAATTTTGGGAGATTTCCCCCGGACAACCTTCCCTTGCTCTCCCATTACCCTCAGGCCCATATCACCCTCATCCAGGAGGAGATTCAGGTGCTTCTGCATAAGCAGGCCATAGAACCCGTCCCACCAGCTCAAAGAAGGATGGGATTCTGTTCTCATCTTTTTTTTCTGGTCCCCAGGAGGACTGGCAACCTGCGTCCGATTCTCAATCTCAGCTACCTGAATCTGTTCATAGAATACAAGTGCTTCAGGATGATCACCTTGCACAGCCTCCTCCCCCTTCATCAAGGGGTCTGGCTTTTCTCGCTGAACATGCAGGATGCTTATTTCCACAACCTAGTCTTTTAGCCCCACAGAAGGTTCATTTGTTTTGTTTCCAAAGAAACCATTATCAGTTCTGGGCCCTGCCCTTCGTCCTTTCCTCGGCTCCTCGAGTATTTACCAAATGCCTGGCAGTAGTAGCTGCGGCCCTCAGGAGGCAAGGTCATTGTCTTCCCTTATCTGGACGTTGGCTCTTAACAGCCCCTTCCAGGGACCTGTTAATCAGCACCATGGAAACCACTTTCAATCTGTTTCATACTCTGGGTGTTAAAACCTGCCCAAGTCCTCCTCTTGGCTGAGCCAATGGCTGCAGTACATTGGGGGCAATACTGGATTCAGCTCGGGGCAAAGCCTTTCTGCCTCCAGACAAGGCAGAATGTTTGCAAGCACAAGCTCGGCTGGTGTCCTTGTTTCGGCAGGTCCCAGTCAGGTCATTCCTGAGACAAGGGCACATGGCAGCGGCCATTGATACCGTTCCACTAGCCCGCCTGCACATGAAGGTCTCGGTGGAAAATTCGGGTCCAATGGGATCAGCGCATGGATGATTTGGATCAGCTGGTCTTGGTCTCCGACCCTATGCGGAACTCCCTGTATTGGTGCAGAACCCCTCCAACTTCTTAAAAAGGGGGGTTCACTTTTGGTCAGCTTCTCCACATCGGATCCTTACCACAGATGTGTCAAACCTGGGCTGGGGTGCCCATCTAGCAGACTACTAGATTCAAGGGACTTAGTCGTGGTAGGAACAGCAGCTCCACATCAGTGTCCTAGAGATGCAGGCGATTCTTTATGCCCTGCAGGCCTTCCAGACACACCTGCTCCCGGGCTCTCTTCTGATTCAGACTGACAATATGTCAGTAGTTTTCTACATAAACAAGTGGGGTGGAGGGGTGGACTCACTCCTAACCCCTCTGCAGAGACGCCATGAGAGTATGGCACTGGGCCATAGAGCACAACCTGGAACTAACGCCGTTCATGTTCCAGACGTCCAAAACGTGTTTGCCAACAGGTTAAGCAGATCCCGGTCCAAAGTGAACAAATGGGAACTTCCCCTCTGTGGTCGAGGATCTCTGACAGATGGGGGTCATGCAGAGCTGGACCTCTTTGCATCCCCACTCGGTGCAAATCTGCCCAATTTGTGCTTGGTCGATCCAGGGCGTGGTGTTTTTCTGGTGAGACGCTTTGTCCCTTGCTTGGATAGGAAGGTTTCTGTATGCCTTCCCTCCCTTACAGAGGTTCTCCTCAAGCTGCAGTCAGAGGGAGCAGTGATGATCCTCATAGCTTCCTACTGGCCGTGCCAGATATGTTTTTTTTTTTCTATTACAGCAACTAGCAGTGGAACCTCCGCTTCCCTTGCCACTGTGCTCTGACCTGCTGTCTCAGGAGCAGGGCACTCTGGTCCTCCCGGACCTCTGGTCTCTTCATCTCCATGCGTGGCTCCTGCAGACTTAGCCATTGCCTGCTTAGGAGTTTCTTCTCGTGTGGCAGATGTTTTAGTAGCAGCAAGGAAGCCTTCAACAAGAGACACTTGCGCCATGAAGTGGAAGAGGTTCTCCATTTGGGCCACTGCTCTGCGCTTAGACCCCTTCACCTGTCTGGTGAACCTCATTCTGGAGTATCTCCTTTCCCTTTCAGATTCAGGTCTCGGTTGCTCCTCGCTTAAGGTGCACCTTTCCACCATCTCTGCGTACCATGCACCTGTTGAGGGCAAATCCATTTCCTAATTGGATCGTTCTGCACCTCTCTGCGGGGTATCCTTCATTTGAAGCCTCCCATTAGGGATGCTGTCCCACCATGGGATCTTTTTTTTGTTTTTGGAGAAGCTTACTCTACCTCCCTTTTGAGCCAGCTGCAAGTTGCAGGCTACGCTTACTGTCTTGGAAAGTGTTTTTTAGTTGCCATTACTTCTGCTGGTAGGATTTCCAAGCTTCAGGCTCTGTGAAAAGAGCCTTATTTGGTCTCCCACAAGGAGAGGGTGTCTTTGCGGACCAATCCTAAGTTTCTTCCTAAGGTGGTGTCTGAAGTTTTCGCTCAATCAATCCATCCACCTTCCTGTTTATTTTCCTGAGTATTCTAATTTGGGGGGGGGGGCTTACTTCATATTCTGGATGTTCATCAGGTACTCCACTTCTATTTGGATCGCACCTGTGCAATTAGGAAGACTGATCAGTTGTTCCGTTTTGCCCCAGGAGAGAAGGGGCTTCTGTTTCCCAACAGGTTTTGTCCAGGTGGTTAGCCAACTGTATTGTTTATTGCTACCACAAATATGACAAGCCTTTGCCAGGACCGGTCAAAGGCCATTCTGCCAGAGGCATGGCTGCTTCTGTTGCTTCCTTCAGGACTGTATCCGCTGCAGACATATGCACAGCTGCTACTTGGAGCTCTGTCCATACTTCCATTTGGCACTACAGTTTGGACATTGCCTTTGGGCGTAGGACAGGCTTCGAACTTGCAGTTCTTCAGGGCCTCCTCTTCTGAATGCCTTTTTACTGATTTCTTCCTCTTCCTAGCTGACAGGGTCAGTTCCCGTACTGCTTGGGCTCAGTCCTGCCGGTGTTGCCTGCTGCAAGAGCCCCCTCGAAACAAGATAAGTTGCGCAAGAACTTACCGTAACAGTAGATCTTTGAGAGGAGCTCTTGCTGCAGGCGCTGCTTTCCCTCCTTTCATCCCCTGGATGACTACTCCTCATCACAACTATTCTGCTTTCCTTGGTTTTAAGGAACCCCTTCGGTTCTGCAAATTTCTAAACATGCCGGTGTCCCCAGCGGGAGAACTGAGGTTGGGCTGGGGGACCGCCCCTTTTATACCATAAGTGGACATCTGGTGTGACAGAGATTGGTGGCGACCCCCCGCTGATGACTACTAGTTAGAAGTTTTCCGTGTGGTCCTAGTGCCTGGTGGCTTAGTCCTAATGGTTAGTAACTACTGCAAGAGCGCCTCTCGAAGATCTATTGTTACGGTAAGTTCTTACGCAACTGTACTTCTATGAAAATGGGTCAACCTGTTAACACAGACACGGTGTTGCAGTGACAGATTCTTGGTCTCTCTCTTCTGCTTAGGAAAACAAGACTACTAAAGAAGAACTGGAAAAGGCTTTTGCAATAGCAGATCAGGAGAAAATTCTGAATATGAGCCTTCAAGAGAAACTTTCAGCTGCACTGAAAGCAAACCTGGGTCAATCTGCTGTTCTCCCAGAGATAAGCAGCTGTCTGGAAGAGAAAAATAGGTTGGTGCTTACTGTTTTTAGTTCGCCTCATGTCTCTACCACCATAGGATTGGGTTAACACAACGTATCTCACAACCTGTTGTGTTAGCTTGTGTATATTGAATTATAGTGTACCTGTAATTTGGCCATACAGTACAGATTATGTTCTGGTAGTTACTGTATCCATCTGCTTATGAATATTGTTAAAATTGCTCTGTACTGTAATTATTCACACCTTCACTGTGATTCAGTGAACTGTCCCACAGCATAACCTCATTGTATTTATTGAACTCTATTTGTCTGTATATATCTGACTTTGCATATCTTGTACACTATGTATTTTTGAATTGCACTGCCTGCTTCTTCCATGTAGCTTCCCTTCACAACTGAAAATGATCCCTTCGAGGGGTGTTGATACAGTTCACTGTCCACACTTTGGCAGTTCCACTGGAAGTGCTGATTTGTTGAGATGTCTTGAAGCCAAGCTTCTCCTGCCACCCAGGTGGTATATCCCCAGACTCTGCCCTGTGACATCCATTTTTTTTCCCCCACTGGAAGATCGAGGTCACCTCCTTTGCAGTGCTAGTTTAGGAGTTAGTGTGCCATAAGTGAAACCTTTATTCGAAGTTTCAGAACCTAAGTGATTTATTTCTTCCGTCCTTTCGACTCCGTGGTGTCACAAAAAATGAAGCAATGGAAGCTGGGGTTCAAGTTTTGCATTTGGTGCCAGCAGAAGGTGTCAGTCACCGACCTGTGCCTGTACTGTTTGGACAGGCAGGTACGACAGGGACGGATGTGGAATCTAGCTTTTGATGCTCCTGGAATCTCTTGAAGACCTGCAGTATTGGCTTACCCTTGGATGGCCTTCGGACTGTGGTTTGACAGATTGTCTTATGGGCTGCAAGAAGGCCTCAGTGGCTTACAGCTTGTGGCCCTTGAAGTGGCAGCTGCCGTGCGGGTACCTCCTCTGTCTCTGCTCTGCTTCAGGCTGGGCCCTACATTGGAAGGTTGTCCATGGAAGGATTCTGAGAGATGTGCATGGCCCTCCACACCCTGAGGGAGAGCCCTATCCAGCATGGTAAGAGGTTCTAGTACCACTGGTTGTGGGAGCAGGAGAGATCAAGGTCCTCTTAATCCCTCGAATCTGGCTGAGACCTCTTTGGTTGAGGGGAAGGACCAGAGCTCCTGTGTACCCCTGTTGGGCTTGTCAACCTAGATTCTGTTAGAGCAGGTCATGAAAATCTTCTCAAGCCTGTTGTCTGGTGAGATTGAGGAGTCGATCTCACAGGCTCTGGTGCTTCTGCAACTCACTCAGGAGAACGTGGGCTAGTTGGTGTCTCAGATCGGTTCGCCTCGGTAGCGACTTCTACTGGTGGTCACTCCTTCTAAGCCTGTCATTGTTAACATTGTCAGGCAGATGTTGTACCATAACCAGCTTGGAATGCTCTCCTAGACATTGATCATTTGGTCGGTGGTTGAGATCGCGGTCAAGGTCTCAATCGAGGCACCTTCTCTCTTGATCCCACTCGACTGGGAGGTGTCACCTTTGATGCAGCTCAGCTTTCTTATCTTTGGTTGCAGAGAGGCACTGATATGCTGGTGCTATGGGGAGCTTCTATGGCAACAGTGGGCCATTGCTGGGAGGGGGCCTCTTCCCCCAGGACCTTTGGTCGTGATGCTTTCACCAGTCCACACCTCGCAGGTGCTTCCATCAACTTCTTCCCCATTCTTTCGGGTGTAACCGCCACCACTGCAGCTGAAGGTTGGCATTCTGACTAAGGAGGCTCTATTGGCAACCGACTTGCCAGGCTGGTTATCGGTGGAGATCACCCAATCTGAGGATACTCTGGTAGTCCTTGGTGAGAAACAGTTGAGGGCTGTTTTCGAGGAGTCTTCGGATGACTCTGACCAACCATCTATGGCGTTCTCTGAGGCTTGCATCCTCGATAGGGACTTGGTCGAGGAACTAACCATTGACCATGGGCTGGTGTGTTCTGGAGCTCTCATCTGGTTAATACTGGAGTCCTTGCATGTCTCTTTAGAGTCTGTTCAGACGGGTACCCTTTCATGGACATTCGGGGCAGGGACAATTCTCCAGGTGTTGTCTATACCATGGCTAAGGCCATACTGGGAACAGTTCTGGAGCTTTGGCAGCATCCATCATCGTGCCCGACACAGTCTACTTACATGGTCTGCAAGAATGTGGTCCACACTGGCTCCCTTTCTGGGTTCTTAGACTAGCCCTCAGCCAAAGAGTTGGTTTGTGACTCATCCTTCCGCAAAGCCAAAAGCCAGGGGGATGTGGACAAACCTTCAGACAGACTGCAGAAAGATTGACCATGCCACAGTAAAGGTCTACACTGCAGCATCTTTGGGTCTTCCAGCAGGTGAGCTATGCCATCATGATGGCCAACTTTGGACACTCCCTTATAGGAGTCCTTGATGAAATCCTCCCGCTCTTCTTTGTTGACCAACAGTTGCCTTTGCAGCTTATCTGAGAGCTTTCCACAAGAGCCCCAGACACCTCCATCTCCCTACAGGGGTACAAACATTTCAGACATGACCAGATAGGTAAATGAGGAGGTGGCTGCCTACTCTACCTGTGAAACACGCTGCAAGGGCATAAAATCACACTAGACAACACAAACTGTGACTGCGAGTGCCTAGCAGTGCACATACTGCTGGGGAATGGGAGGAAGAATCTAATCCTTATGGCAGTACACGTTCCCCCAAGAAAGCAACACAATGGGCTAGATACTTTCACCATGTACTACAAACAAGTAAGCCAGAGCAGAGAAACTGTAGTAATAGGTGACTTTAATATCAAGTGGGTGTCAAAAACAAGATCAGGATATACAAGGACCAACCACACCCAAGCTGTCTAACAAAGTACCACGACTAACTACAAAACCAGCTCAAGCATCCTCATAGACTGGGTCCTCACCACCCATTCGGACAGACTGAAAAAGGTTACTGTGATGCCAGATGCCCTGAGTGACCACTCGCCCATTGTGAGTAGTTGGTCCGCCAAACTTATCCGGTGAGCACCCAGAACTACTTACAGTAGGGTACTTCGCAAAGGGGCACTGAATGCTTTCAAGGAGCACATGGCCCAAGTAAACTGGAGCCAGCTGGACTCCACCACTAACATAGATACAGCCCTCTTCGTAACGGAGTTTAATACCGTCGCGGACACACGTGCCCCATTCAGAAAGTGGGTCATCAGATGGGACTCTGCGAACTTGGTTACACTGTCTCTGCTCACTGAAATGAGGATTAGGGACAACCTGTGGCATACAGCCAAGGAATCTGGCACGCCAGGCACACTGGCAGGAATACAGGGTAGCTAGGAACAGATGTACCTAGAACATCAGGTGGGCTAAGGCAGACTTCTGTAATGAGCAGCAAACCAGCTGCTGGGGTAAGGGAAAGGTGTTTTGGGAATCCCTAAAAGATCTCCTGGGCAGGGGTGATAAATCGTTCCCAGCAATGCTCAACACAAATGGATATATCACACTTAACCTCACTGAGATAGCCAACTCATTCAACAAAGCCTTCACCAACCTCAGTGCAGTCCTCGCTACTACTGAAGGTGAAATCACTGCCACCACAGCCTGTCAAGACAACACCCAAAAAGATCAAAGTAGGTCAGAGTTCTACTTCAAAACCATCTTTGTATGGGACGCAGTCAACTATGTTAAGCGTGTACTAGGGAAAACTAGGATGGGAAGTGATGCACTTGACGTGAAATTAATTGCTGTAGCCCTGGACGAACTTGCCTCCCCTGACCAAACTATTTAACTTCTCCCTAAGATACTCACAATTCCCCAATGTCTGGAAAAGTGCTCTAGTCACCTCAGTCCATAAAAGTGGTTGACTGCACCTTAGTCACAAATTACAGACCAATATCCATCCACTCTCCATAGCACTTGAGAGAATTATATGAGACCAACTCATCACATACCTCAGCCAGTCCAATGTCCGGTGCGAACAGCATGGATTCCGTAAAATGCATAGCACCTTCACTGCACTGATTGAATACACCAGCATTTTACACAAGTCTGTTGACAAGGGACACCTAGTGGTCTCAATCTACGTAGACCTAACCAAGGCCTTTGAGTTAGTAATTCATGCACTACTGTTAGACAAGCTCCCCACCCTAGGCCTCTCGGCCGACACAGTACTCTGTTTTAAAAACTGCCTGTCATGCAGAACACAACAGGTCAAGATGTATGGGGAGCTTTCCAATGCCAGACCTGCCGCATCTGGAGCGCCACAGGGCTCCATCCTGAGACCCCTATTGTTTAGCCTCTTCATAAACAACCTTCCCAAAGCCTGCCCTAGATCCACCGTCATACTGTACACAGATGATGCAGTCATCTGTGTAAGTAACCCCTGCCGGAATATACTCACCCGTGACCTTCAACACAGCTTTGCATCCTTCGAGAAATGATTCCAACAGAATAAGCTTGTGGTCAACTTTAAGAACTAAAACAATGCTTTTCTCTAGTGCACAGAAGAGGGCTGAGGTACGACCGCTCAACATCAGCAATAAAACTGGAAAATATCTAGAACAGGTTGACTCTTTCAAATACCTAGGGGTTACCATAGATCAGACACTAACATTTGCACCTCACATGGACCAAATAGTATGCAACATAAACAGGAGACTAGGGGCCCTCTATAGACAAAGGCACAACCTCACCCCAGAGCCAAAAGAGTGGCAATCAAAAGTTCCATCCTCCCCATAACTGACTACAGCTTAACGGTTTATGGGAGTGCCACGGATACTGTGTTAAACAGGGTTTGGTTAGTCCTGAACAAAGCCTGCTGCTTTGTTACTGGGGCTGACAAACACACCGCACACTTTACTCCCTCACAAAATTGCTCCCCCTGCATGACAGAATTAAGTACCAGACCTGCCTGTTAGGTATGAAAGCCCTCATGGGTCTGATCCCCTCAGGGTTGCAAGCTCTCCTAAGTTGTGCCCATAATCATTACCCTACCAGAGGCATGGCGAATGGTACCCAGACTGTGCCTTCCAACAGAAGCAACCCTAGCCAAACACTCCTTTGCAGCCAGAGCCCTGAACTGAATCAACGAATTTCTGATATCCCCAAAAATACTAGATAAGTTGGGCTATTTCAAATGGGAGCTAATAAAAGTGCTCCTACCTGGCACCAACTGTGGCTGCACCTCCCAGTAAGAAACCCCCCATGCATTGGCATCTGCCGCCTGCACTGCAACCGACCCCTACCAATGCACCAGCTGCTCGTGGTGCACCGTGCACTAGCACAAGACGCCAATCAACATTACCCGCTGTCAGTGTACTTCTCTCTGACCTCTCATGTAAGTGATACTCCTCCGATTCCCAGCTGATCGTGCCATAAAAGCACACAGATCCTTAAGCAGACAAATCCCCATAGGGCTGCTACCTGTGTTTCAGCACTTTTACTATGGAAGTTACTACACCTATTGAAATGCAACTCTGACCTGGTACTTCGAATTTGTTACTGAATTTGTGGTGTTAATGCCTTTGCACACCTATATCTGGTGCACTGTCAATAATTACTGTAAACTGTGCTGTTGCACCCAAAGTTCCTCCTTAACCCGGTGATAAACCTTCTGGTATATTTTATTTATTAGAATCTCGGAATTATAAACCTGTGAGTCAGAGACTCGTGTACAAAGGCTCCACATCAGTAATACAAAGAGACATCAATACAAATCGAAATGAAGTACAAAAGTAATGCAGTTATATAACATGTGAAATAAAACATGGTACATCAGATAGGTAGAGAGCAGGTATAATGTTACAGCATCATGTGGCATTAATACATCTTAGTGGGGGATAAGCAAGACAGCATTAAAGTAACTACAATATAGGAGGACAGGGCTGTGAATAAAGTGCCAGAGTGATGAAAAGTACACTATACAGTACAATGGGTTAGACTACATGCGAATGGACAAACACTGCTCGAGTAATAGCGAAACCCTGTACAGCTGTACTAACCCTTCTCTGGAGGCCAACTGCAGGCTCCACACTGTCTACCTGCCCCGGGGGGGGGGGCGCATTCACTTATTTTAAGGGGCGTCCAGCTTCAGTGTCAGGTGACTCAACCAGCTGTTTATAACATACGTTGAATCCGCTCCTGGCAGACCAGCAGCAAAGCGAGTGATGAGCAGGGTGGATTATATCCTACGTTGACCTCTGTTATAGGTTGGCTGGGAGGGAGCCTCTCATAGGGCTTAGGGCTCATTCCACCAGACATACTGCTGCCTTGGTGGCTGCTTCCAGGGATATTCCTATCCAGGAGATCTGCAGGGCTGCCACTTGGAAGTCTGCACAGACCTTCATCTCCCATTGCAGCATCAACCTAGAATCTTGTCAGGATGCTGTATTTGGGAACTTGGTTCTTCAGTCTCTGTTTGCCGAGTAGGGATGCGAACCTTGCCCTCTCCTCCTGGAGAATTGCTGGATGTCTGCCAATGTGTGGATAGTGAACTTATATCCATACTCCAAGAAAAATAGGCTACTCAGCTGAAACCGTACTGCTAGGAGTGGTATATAGTTCACATCCACACCATACACCTGGCCTTCCCTGGCAAGTAGCATGCAAGATCTAACATCATGGTGTGTAGTCTCAGGATACACCACCTGAGTGGTGGGAGAAACGTAGCTTGTAGACATTCCAACGAATCAGCACTTCCAGTGTAATTGTGTGGATGTGAAATACCACTCCTAGAACTATGGTTATAGGTGAGTAAACCATTTTTCTCCCGGTGGTGTACACATCTGGTGGATCTGCTGACCTCCTTGATGAAAGGCAGTTGGGGGCTGGTTCCACTGTATGCCAGCGGGTGCATGGGGTGACACGTGTGCAGGGTCTGCTAGCGCCGCCAGCCCTCCAGAAAAGCTCTGGTTCCTGCAGGGTTCTAGCACATCAATCGCAGACCCATAAATGGTCATCTCTGGAGGAGATACTCGGGAAGGTCAACAGTTATGGTTAAATACTTAGCTTTCATAACTTGGGGAAGGCATCTTCTGTTTAAATTAATATAACATCTGCATTGAAAATATATTTATATAAAATATTTTATTTTCATTAGTTTTTTCTTAATTGTAAGTTGCAGTGTTTTTCTTCAGAACTTTACAGTTGACCACACTTCAGTAGCAGTTGTAACTTATTAGCTGATCTGATATTTTGAATTTTACATTTACTACAGAGAAAATGAAATGTACGTTTTCTTTGACTTATATAGACTTATAGACCACCTGCAGCAGACCTTGCAGAATAAGGACGCCACAATTAACCAGCTGAAGAAAGAAAGACCTCAACTGGAAGCTAGCAGTGGGATTTTGCTGGCTGGAAAAATCCAGGAACTTACCGAGAATCTTACTAAAAAAGATAGTGAGGTAGAGGTAAGTTCTAAAACCATAACCGTTTCAAGCACTCATTAACAACTACTTCCACTTGTGGTAGGTTTGATGTGTGATAGGGATGCAGCAGGCAAAGATTCCAGTAAAAGGTTCCACAGGATGGTACACTTTACTTACACAACTGTTGACGAAAACATTTTAACAGCAAATGGTAGAGGATTTTAGCTTCGCAGGTCAGACATTGAGATCACCGTGGAAACCAGATCCTAGTAGTCACAGATCCCACTTACCAGGGTTGTACTGGGAAGAACCGCTGCCAAAAAGTGGGATCCCGGCTGTCTCTGCACTTTACCCGAGTCCAGCCTCAGCTAGGAATAACAGACCCAATGTGTCGGGATCTGCTCCCTACTCCCTCGTGGCTTGTTTACTCTTCCCTCTGTGCTTTCAACAGATTGAAGCACCAAGCCCTCACTTACATTCTGTGCCCTCACAGGTAGATGTACCTAATACACAGCAGCACTGCAACAAAACCATTCCAAACTAACTTGCTAGCAGCAACTGCTCCCAGTCTCTGCTGACAGTATGTCTCTCTTTCCTTCAGCTTTGCCTGAGGTCTAGTTTCTTCACACTCCAGTAAGTTGACTGAACAACGGGCACACCACCACTGTCATTGCCATGAGTATCTTTTGATATGTAAGGGTTCTTCTTGTTCACTTTAATCCCATGGTAAACACTACATTTCCCATCACGAGGTCTGCCGTCCTCCAGACCTGGCGTGAAGGCGTTCATCCTAATGTCTGGGAGCATTTCTTGCTTTTATTCATGCCATTCAATTAGTAAAGGATTGCTCTTTCCCCCGACCCCCTCCCTCTTCTTCATGCTGCAGGAGCCTGTGGCAGCCTTGCACACCACAGCAGCTTCTCCTCTCACCCCTCTTCACTAGAAGTGTTTGCTACTGTGGTTGGCATTGGCACCAGGCCACCACGGCTAGGATTTGCTGAGATGAGCAGTGCTCTTCAAACAACATGAAGTCTTGCTATATTATGACAGTAGCAGTTTGTCCCACCACTAGAACTGCTCCGGAGGTGAAATGGTTAAAACCATTCCAAAATAGAATTTTGGCCATGAGCTCTAAGAAGCAGCTCTATCTGTGTTATTTCAAACCTGAACTGTCAGATTCTTTACTCCGCCTCAGTGAACAGTCGCTCCGGAGATTTCTCCTACTGCTCGGTTCATTTCTCGGTTGGATTCAACCGAGAATAGTTTTATTTTAACCGCAAAACCGTTCGGTTCAAGCTCTATCTGTGGTAACTGTAAGTAAATTGAAGGTTTTGTCTGTGTGGAACTTGTAAGTTATCAGTTCGGTTTTGAACCGATCAGTTGGGTTTAAAACTCATTTAAAACTAAAATTTAATATTTTAGAGTGCGGTTCCTGGTTCTTATCGGGTTCTAAAAAACGGATTTATTACGTTTTTCCAATACCCGTGGACGCGTTAGGAACTGATAAGGGTGTCTTGCCTGGCACTGCCGTTAAAAGGGCAAGTTTTCTGGTTAGGCTGGCATTATGTCTGAGAAACCCAAAGAAAACCGGCCCATGGGTTTCAACACTGTGATGTTTGTGGGGAAGTCTTTGCCAAGGCTGACCCACACACCACATGTGTTTATTGTCTGGGGTTTGACCACCTCCAGTCAGACTGCCAGATATGTAAGAATTTCCCTGCAGCCACCCTGGAAAAAAGATTGGGCAGGCTCGGGGAACGAGAGGCCAAAAAGTCCGCTGACCTGGATGGCCAGCCCGGTTCGGTGCCAACCGAACCGGAGGGAGTGCCCTCTGACCAGGGCGAGACTTCCTCGGCCAAAAGAAAAGCTGGTTCTGAGGAACCAATTCCAGTAAAGAAAACAAGAAAATCAGCAGGTCTGGAGTCCAAAACCCCTTCTCCAACTGCTGCAGAGATAGCAAAAGCCATACAAATTGTCCAGTCACTGTCTCAGGGTCCGTCCGAACCGCCACTATCTGGCAAAAGGTCGGTTCGTCCGGTCCCAGTGGTTCAGGAATGTGATATTGAGGAATTTTATGAACCAGAGGAGGGGGAGGATGATTATGAACAGTATGAATGTGGCTGGGAAGGTCTGGGTGTGCCCATTGAACCGGACATCTCCCCAGACAGGCCTTTAGAATCTCCCCCTATGCTGTCTGAGTCCCCATCTCATTTCATGTTTTACAAAAAAGTTGCTGAAACCCTCCAGCTTCCCTTAGAAGAAGCTGTGGATGAGCAAGAGGAGCCTGATTTTGTAGAAATGCTGGATATTCCAGAGTCTAGGAGATTGTCTATTCCTTTACATGTCTTTTAGGAAGCAAACAATAAAAAATTTAAAAACTCCTAATTCTGTGTCTTCTGTAGATAAAAAGATGGACAGAAGGTACACATTGTCAGGTCCTGATACAGAATTCCTTTCTCAGCAATGCAGTCATGTTGGGGTAGTTCAGGCTGCTGCCTGTGATAAAGCTAATATTCCCTGGCTTCACATCCTCCTGACAAGGATTCCAGGAAGATTGATGCCATGGCAAAAACAGTATATGGCAGCCTCTCTGGACTCAGGCAAGCAAATTATATGGCTTATGTAGCTAGGTATCAGAAATCTAGATGGGATACTGTGATGCAATTAGCTAAGCAAGCCCATGGCCAGCTGGCTAGTGAACTAGAACAGGTGGCTGCTGATGGCATTGAGGCTTCTAAGGTTCAGTTTCATGCTGCTGTGGATGTTAATGATGTTTCCTCTAGGGTCATGGCCACATCTGTAGCTTTTCGTAGGTTGGCCTGGCTCAGGTGTACTAGTCTGTCACAGGATACCCAGACTAAGGCTATGGATTTTCCTGTGGTGGGGAATTCTCTGTTTGGGGAGCAGACAGAGAACTACATGAAAAGATGGATGAATATGGGACTACTTACAAGAGTGCCCAGGCTAAGGAGCTGCAAGCCACTCCTCAAAGGCATGCCCCAGGGGTAGGGGTAGGCTTTTCACAGGCCTTTTACCAGACTCAGGCCTCCTCTGCCTATGCTCAGAGGGGCTTCTTCAGAGGCAGGGCAGACGAGGGGTGGGCAGACCTGCTCCCACCCCCAGCCTAAAGCTCCTTGCTAAGCAGGCACCCTGATGGGGTGCCCAGGGCCGATCTCCTTTACCGGTAGGGGGCAGGCTGGCTTACTTCAGCCAGAATTGGGCTTCTTTAACCTCAGACAAGTGGGTTCTGGAAGTAGTAGGCCAGGGTCTGGTTCTCGGCTTCAAAAAGTTTCCCAAGTTGAGAAGCAGACTTTTTCTACCTGCAAGTGCTTCAGAGACCCTTGCTCTGGAAGCAGAGGTCTCATCCCTGTTAGCTCTTAGAGCAGTAGAAAGGGTTCCTCCCCTGCACCAGGGCAGGGGTCTGTATTCCAGATACTTCCTTACCCCAAAAAAGACAGGAGAATGGCGGCCCATATTAGATCTCAGATATCTGAACAAGCATCTTTTGAAACCAAAGTTCAAAATGGTAACTCTGGCAATGATTTTACCCTCCCTAAGGCCAGGGACTGGCTAGCCTCCCTGGACCTCAAGGATGCCTATTTCCATGTCCTAATCAGAAGCTCCCATCGAAAGTACCTCAGATTCGAACTGCCCTCAGGTCATTACCAGTTCAGAGCAATGCCCTTCGGCCTTACCTCTGCCCCAAGGGTATTCACAAAGTGTCTAGCAGTGGCTCACTTAAGGAGGCAATGATTGCTGTTTTTCCCTATCTAGATGACTGGCTTATTGTAGGCCAGTCCCCAGAACAGGTAAAATCTCACCTGCAGGTCACCCAGCAGCTTCTCGCCTCCCTGGGCTTTCTGCTAAATCTACCAAAGTCGGTTCTGGAACTAGTCCAGGTACTCACCTTTATAGGGGCAGAGTTGGACACAAAGCTAGCCAGAGCCTTTCTTCCCTTAGAAAGGGTAAGGAATTTAGTGGCTCTGGCCTCCTCCTTCACTCTGCAGGTCTCGACCAGCAAGACACTTTCTGCAGCTCCTGGGGCACATGGCTGCATCCACAGCTGTTGTGCAGGAGCAAGATTTCAGATGAGAGACATTCAGTTTCACTTGAGAACCTATTGGTTTCAGAGAAGAGACCCCCTTTCCAAGTTGGTCCCAGTGACTCGAACCTTGATCCTAGCCCTCCAGTGGTGGCAGGATCAGAGCAATTTAAGATTGGGGTCCCCTTCATTCCCCCTACTCACGACTTGACTCTCACTACAGATGCTTCCCTTCTGGGTTGGGGAGCCCACATGGGCGACCTTTCCACTCAGGGAGTTTGGTCCCCGAGGAATCTCTGCTCCACATCAATTTGCTGGAACTCAGAGCTGTCTTTTTAGCTCTTCAAGCATTTTCTGCATCTGTCCACGACAAGGTGATTCATACAAGTCAGAACAGACAACACCACAACAATGTGGTACATCAGCAGACAGGGGGGCACTCTGTCTTCGGCCTTGTGCACCGAGGCAATGAAGTTGTGGTCTCTGGCCTATTCCCTGAACACTTCCCTCATAGCAGTTCATCTTCCAGGGAAGGACAATGTCCTAGCGGATGCTCTCAGCAGGATTTCCCAGGGCCATCACGAATGGTCCCTGGATCCTCAAGTGCTGGGGATAGTTCTTTGCCAGGTGGGGCACCCTCAGATAGATCTTTTGCAGCCCCAGACAATCACAAACTTCCTCTATTCTGTTTGCAGGCCTCCAGTGCTGGGCTCAGTTCCCCTGGATGCCCTTCTTCTGGATTGGGAGGGGAAGTTTCTCTATGCTTTTCCCCCCTTCCCTCTCCTATTCAAAGTACTATTCAAAATCAGATCTCAGCCTTGCAGGGTGATTCTGATTGCCCGGATTGGGCCAGGCAGCCCTGGTACCCACTCTTTCTGTCACTGACAATCCATCTTCCCCTTTGCCTCCCCAGGAATCACAACCTGTTGACTTGTGCCATGGGAAGGGTTTGGTATCCGGACCTCAAATCCCTCAACCTCAAGGCCTGGCTCTTGAGGAGTTAGAGTTTGCTGATTTTACACCTCTCTTAGGGTGTTCTTGAGATCCTAAAGGCTTCTAGAAAGCCTTCCACTAGGGCTACTTATAGTTCTAAATGGAAAAGGTTTTCCATTTGGTGTGCTGGGAAAAATATTTCCCCAGAATCTGCTGATTTGCCCATAGTGTTAGATTACATGGTACATCTTAATTCCTTGGGTCTCAGACCAGCTACCCTGAGAGTTCATTTGGCAGCTGTATCTGCTTTTGTGTCAGCAGGAAAGTCATCCCCTCTTTCCTCTCATCCTGTGTTTTCCAAGTTTTTAAGGGATTACTCCATACTAATCCACCTTCTTTGGAACCGCCCTGCTTGCTACCTTAATGTTTGCATTGCCCAGTTAATGCAACCACTTTTGAACCTCTGTCTTCTGCAGAGCTTAAGTACCTCAACTTGGAAAACTGTTTTTCTAGTGGCTATCACTTCTGCCAGACGCATAAGTGAGTTGCAAGCCTTGTCGGTGGAAACTGACTTTATTTCTTTCCACAGGGATAAGGTAGTCCTAGGACTAATAGGAAGTTTTTGCCTAAGGTGGTTTCAGATTTCCATCTTAATCAATCAATCTCCTTCCAGTATTTTCACTGATCACTCCTCTTCTGGTGAGAGGAGGTTGCACAGCCTGGATGTTAGAGAGCTCTTAGTTACTATATAGAGCGCACTCAAAGGTCACAGGTTTGAATCCTCCAACTTTCCTTACCTATGGTGAAGTTGGGAAAGGCAACCTGCCACTAAGAGATCAGTTGTCAGGTGGATTGTCTTGTATCCAATTTTATCAAAAACTGGGCAGAGCCCCCCCCCCGGTTTGAGGGCTCATTCTACCAGGGTACAGCTGGTCTCTAGCTGCTGCCAGAGACATCCCTATATTAGAGATTTGCCAGGCTGCTACTTGGAAAACGGTACACACTTTACCAAGCATTACTCCCTGGATGTCCAGGCCAGGAGAGTTGTTTCGTTTGGCACAGCTGTTCTTCAGAGCCTATTCCCTAAGTAGGTTCTGCCCTCCTCCATGGAGGTACTGCTGTGTATTCTGCTACTGTCATAATATAGCAAGACTTCATGTTGTTTGGAAGAAAAAATTACTCACCTTAGTAATGTTGTTTCTTCTATTGGAGTCTTACTATATTATGACCTCCCAACCTGCCCTCTCAGAACCTCTACTTGGGTGGGGTGTGGCAACTTGGTGTGGCACCTTTTATGTCTCTGTTAGCATTTTTGTCCCCTTTTGGGGCTTTTTGTGTGTGTGTGTGTGTGTGTGTGTGTGTGTGTGTGTGTGTGTGTGTGTGTGTTTTATTATACTTATGTTTTATTCTCATATGATTAGAATGGTGTTAGTATTTCTGGTCCCCTGACTTGAGTCTTGGGTGTTGGGACCAGCAATGGTTGTTGTTATTTAGGTAGTCATTTGGCTAGTGTAGGTTACAGCTTCCACACAGACCTTAGTGAGTTTGGCTCGTAAAGATCTGACAGTTCAGGTTTGAAATAACACAGATAGAGCTGCTTCTTAGAGCTCGTGGCCAAAATTCTATTTTGGAATGGTTTTAACTATTTCACCTCCGGAGCAGTTCTAGTGGTGGGACAAACTGCTACTGTCATAATATAGCAAGACTCCATTAGAAGAAACATTACTAAAGTGAGTAATTTTTTTTTCCTTGCCTTGCTGCCTGACTCTAGTGACCCTAGTCTTTTTACCAACCATATATATACCAGTATGGATCAAGGGTGTGCCACCAGTGCTCTATTTGTGGACCTGTCAAAGGCGTTCAACCCAATCAACCACTCCCTCCTCCTCCTCCTCCAAACTGAACTGGATAGGCTTATCCCTGGAAACCACACACACTGGTTTGTTACCTAACTGACCAGTCTCCATTTGTCAGTATTTGCCCAGCCACCTGTCCTGTCACCACCGGAGTTCCACAGGTCTCAATACTGGGCCCTCTGCTCTTCACCATATTTGTCAACGCCCTTGCTTCAGATTGCCTCTCTTGTGAATCCCTCCTCTACGCCGACAGTCTGGTCATCTACCACAGTGACACATCCCTTCCCCACTTATCAACTGTCCTCACCCAGAACTACAGCGCTGCCCTCAATTGGTTCACCGAAAACTTGATGCTGGTTAACGCCAAGAAAATCCATATTTGGACTAAGGCGATGCTGTTTGGATCAAAATCTTACCTTGCCAAATCACTTAAATCCAATTCTTCCCTCCAAGTCCACTCACCCAATGGCCCTGCCCTAGACATCGTCCACTCCTTCAAGTATCTGGGAGTCATGTTTGGCCACACCCTCTCTTTCACTGACCATGTAAATTCAGTAGTTCATAGAATAAACCAAAAACTTGGTGCGGCTTGCGGTATCAGGCCCTACCTTACCGTGGATGCTCGCCTGGCCATTGCTAGAGGTAATCTTCTTCTCCCCATCTTGGACTACTGTTCCCCTGTCTACACTCACGTCTCCTCTTCCCTCTGGTTAAGACTTGAGGTCATATACAGTAGCATCTGTCGATTTGCCCTGTCTGCCCCTTACTACACCCACCACTGCGACCTTTACCACCCCCTAAACTGACTCTCCTTACAAGGTCGCTTCGACTTTACTATCTGCTGCCTCACCGATACCTGTATCAGGAGCAGTCCTGCTTCCCCCATCAGTCTTTTTAAGCCACGCATCCTGCTGAGACCCTCTGTTCCTCCTTTGTCCCCCGAGACTCCACATACCACCACAAATATGGGTAGTAAAGCCCTATCGGTTGCGGCCGCCATCCTATGGAATGGAGTGCCTGTGCACCCCTTTAGATCTACTGACAAACATGCCTTTAAATGAGACCTTAAAACCTGGCTCCTCGCTAGGAACACCTGCACCTGACCATGCAGGTAGTTGCCCTTCCTCCTAGCTTTCCATTGCCACGATCCACAAATTTCCTTCCCTGATCTTGCTCTGACCCTTAGGCAGCCAGTACTTGATTTGAGGGGAATAAGCGTCGCAACCTCTTTTGACTTATTGCTGCCTAGACTTGCACATTTCTCACACTTATTCTGAATCTGGTTCTCTGCTACTGCTGCCAGGATCCCTACTGTACTGCTTGTAATTTATTGCCATCTCACTTGCTATTTTGCCTCCCTGTTACTTTGTCTGCCGTCTTTTATACATACCTGTTGCATGTTATCGCACTGCCATTTGTTTGTTTTGTTACTGCCATCCTGGCCAGGGAATGTTAACTGTACTTTTATAGACTATCGTGGCTGCCTATTGGCATATGGAATGTACATTGCTGTTACCAATTTGTATCATTACTGTTTGTAATTGTTTCTGCTCATGCCTTTTGGCCCAGATTATGCCTGAAAACAGTCCGTTGGATCAGTGCACCCTACCTGATCAACAAAGTCAAATAGTCTGCTACTGAACGTGAGTCATCGGCAAAGAGACAGTGTTACCCTTTTTAGATATTTGACTACTGTGATCATGTCTCCCCCTGGGTCTTCTCTTGTGCTTGGAAAACATCCTCAATTCTGTCATCTGGTTCTCATAGCCCTTGTGTTCTCCAAGCCATCAGATCTTCTTCGATGGTATCTCAGTCATCAGGTCACACTGTAGGAACTTCAGATCTTCTTCGAGGTACAGCTCTTGCAGCAGGTTACACCATTAGGACTGAAGCCGGCAGGCGTCGGGACCCCACGGAAATCTTCTAGCTAGCAGTCTTCAGCGGAGACTGCCTCCGACATCGGTCTCGGCCCCGACGTCAGGCATAGTACATAAGGAGGCGGTCCCGTCAGAATCCCCAGTTCTTTTCTGCCGTCGACTTGCATGTTTCGACCCTTCGGTCAGTATCTAGCACTCGACGATCAGGAAATTCGTTCAACCGTTTCTTCACCGAGAATTTCTTCAAGAATCTCTTCCTCCAGATTTATTCCTCTGTCTGATGTCCTCCCCAACCTCCGTGGAGGCCATTCTTCAAGTCGCCTGTGGAAACAGATTCCATTCAAAGACCCACATTCGGCCCTGCGTCCGTGCCTGGGCCCAGACCACGACACCCAGGCTTGCTCCTTTGCCAGGGCTTCAACAGCTGGACCTGGATCCCACGACAAAGTGCTCCAGGCTTACTTTTAGAAGAGAAGCTCAAGGCCATGGAACCTTCCTCCAAGGGGAATCTTCGAAAAATCCGGAGGCACCATGAGAAGCACAGGGAGAAGGTGAGACCTAGATCCCCTTCTAGGGCCTCGGACTCCCTCAGCTCCAGCTCCAGGTCCGACCGCTCTCAGCCTCCCCCGGTCGTGGTCAAGTCTGCCAGCGCTTCTTCTTCCCTGTGGCCTGCTAAGACCTCCAGGCCTTCTTCTTCTTCCTCCAAGGCCTCGTCTAAGTCAGGGGATCACCACAAGCGTCACTCGGCCCCCAACGTCCAGTCAGTTTCCCTGCCGCCTCCCCCTCCAATGAAAGACTAAGGAGCTGACCTCCCTGAAGAGGACGTCTGACCTGATGTCGGCTAAACACCATAGATCCCGGGAACCGATGACAGTCCGACACCCTTCGCAGGTCAGGCACTCTCCTACCCGGACGCTGGCTGGGGGCAGACGTCCGACACAGCAGCGAGAAGAACCCCACCGCCGCCTGCCGACGTTGGCCTGGAGGCGTTGACGGAGGAGGAATCCACTCAGCCCGAGGACCAAGCGGGCGACCCTGGACCTGTCGAGCTCCTATGGGAGCCCTCCCCAGAACCGGAGACCCCAGGGGAGCCGACGCCGGGACCCGACGACAGGCCACCGGCGCCCGGCCCGTCATCTGGCCTTAACAGCTCGGAAGTGAAGGAGTTATTCACTTTCTGGTGGGACACCATCAAAAAGGATGTGGTCACCACGCACCCACCTCCCGCACCTGCGGCACCACTGGCCCTCCTTCACCCAATGGGGCAGCAGGCCGAGTACCTCCCCCCTCAGGAGCCAGCCGGACCTCCTAGGGACAGACCTACAGACAAGAGAAGGCCTCCGTCCAGATCCTCTTCTGGTTCACCCAGCCCCAAGAGATCCAGAAGACGCCGCTACTCACCATCTACGGAGGACTCGATATCGGACATCTCGGATGGCTCCAGATCTCCTTCTCACATCAGCGTCCCCTCTCCGGACCCACGTGAACTTCCTAGGTCTCCTCTGGATGACCCCTCATTCTCTGAGATCATGAGACATATCCAAGAGAACATGGGGTGGGACGCAGAAGAACTCGACCCTGAAAGGCTACGCCTAGCTCGTTATCTTCGGCAGAAAGATCCTAAGCCTGTGGTGGTACCACCTCTCAGGTGGACCCTTTGTGGATCGCCACCAAGGCAGCGTGGAACGCCCACATGGCTCCCGGCGATGCCAAGAAGGCTGACCGCCTGTACAAGGCCCCAAGGAGGACCAGTACTTGGCTAATCATCCTCTGGCTGACTCCTGGTCATCACATCCCTCTCATGACCGGTTTCAGAGACCATAACATCTGAGCACACAGCCACGGACCCGGAGTCCAAGCAACTGGAGGCGATGGGTAGGCACACTTGCGCAGCTGCGACCTGCGCCGTCAGGTCCCTGAACTACCTTACCCACATGGTTCAATTTCAGAATGCTCTGTGGGAACAGGGACAAGACCTGGTAGAAAATTTGCCAGATGGTGGGCAAAAGGAGGAACTTCTCCAGCTCCTCCGCACGGGTTCAGACGTGGGGACCCAGGTGCTCCAAGCCGCGTACGATTCCGCGGACTCCTCGGCCAGGCGGCAGCCTCAGGTGTATGCCTCCGGAGACACTCATGGCTCCGTGTCTCCGGATTTACCCAGGATGTCCAGAAGAACATTCTGGATGCCCCCTTTCATGGCGAAGTCTTATTTGGTAAGGCGTCTGAGAAGGTCATCACCAAACTGCAGGAAGCTGGGAAGGCCGTTGGATCTGTCCAGGCCATGTACAGATCTAGACTCTGTTCCTTTCATAGGGATCAGAGTCGCTTTCGCAGCCAGACTCAGAGACAGCAGCCTCGTTCCGGCCTGCAACAGAGCGGCTCCTTTACCCGGAAAGCCCAGGGCAAGTCATCCTCGGGTAGAGGCCAACGACCTACCAAGTCGGCCCAACCTGCAGGACCGCCGCCACAGCATGACTCCTCCGCCCCTGCCCTCAGGATCAATGGGAATTAAAGGCTGGGGTCGTGATCGCAGACCACCTGCCAGGGTGCAGTCGACATCACCACCCCACAGGTGGTGCTATGTTGGTCAAAAAAGGCCACTTTATAGAATTCTCAGACAAGCCACCCACAAGGCCTCCTTTGCTCTCCCGTCACTCGGGTCAACACGCCCTGCTCATCAGGCAAGAAGTGCTCACGCTACTGCAGAAAGAAGCTTTGTAGCACGTCCCAGTGAACCAGAGAGGAGCAGGATATTATTCCCACTTCTTCCTGGTTCCAAAGAAAACAGGGGACCTCCGTCCAATCTTGGACCTAAGCGACCTCAATATGTTGGTTGCCTACAAACGCTTCCTCATGGTGACCCTTCCGGGCCTAATCCCCATGCTGAAGGATGCATTCCTGGCGTCCCTGGACATGCAGGACGCTTACCTGCACATCCCCATCGCTCAAGCACACAGGAGGTTCCTGCGCTTCGAGTTCCTCGCCACCACTATCAGTTCCGAGGCCTTTTGGGCTGTCGCCGGCCCAGGGTCTTTACCAAGTGCATGGCAGTGGTGGCAGCGTCTCTGAGGCAGGGGCCACCATGTGTTCTCGCACTCGACGATTGGCTTCATGGCCTCCTCCAAGAGGTGCTGTTGATAGCTATCCAGCACACCCAGACCCTTTTCAGTCTCTGGGCATCCTAATCAACTCTGAAGTCTCTCCTGGTACCTTCCAGAAACTGCAATTCATAGGGCAGTTCTGGACACCACCCAAGGGAAGCTTTCTTCCGAAGACAAGTGGGAACGATCCGTCTCTCATAAGGGACCTATCAGCGAAGAAGACCGTCCCAGCCAGATTGGTCCTTCGTTTGCTTCGGACACATGGCTGCGCCATTCCAACAGTCCCGATGGCAAGGCTCCACATGTGGTAACCCAGTGGATGCTCAGAGTGCAATGGGACCAAAGGCAAGACTATCTGCAGCAGCCAGTCAGAATCACGAAGGCCGTGGTTCAGGACTGGCAATGGTGGCTAGATCCAGGAACCCTCTCTGTGGGGGTTCCATTCTCAGCGCCGTCCCCGGTGATAACACTCTCCACAGACTCCTCAGGACTGGGGTGGGGAGCACACTTGAACGGGGTGAGGTCTCGGGGAACATGGACTACCCAGGAATCTCATTTCCACATCAACATATTAGAGATGAGAGCGGTCCTTTGTGCCCTGCAAGCCTTCCAGTCGGACATTCCACCGAGTACTCTTCTGTTACAAACAGACAATACAGCGTGATGTATTACCTCAACAAACAAGGAGGCACACACTCCTACCCCCTCTGCAGGGAGGCCATGAGAGTGTGGGAATGGGTAATACGACACGGCGCAAACCTCATTGCAGTTCACGTTCCCGGAGTGGACAACACAGTCGCAGACAGCCTGAGTCGATCCCAGGCCAGGGTCCATGAGTGGGAACTTCTACAGGAGGTGTCAGAGGATCTGTTTCACAGATGGGGCACTCCAGAATTGGATTAGTTCACGTCCCCATCCAACGCAAAACTGCCCAATTTTTGCTCACTAGATCCAGGGCCTGGTGTTTTCTGGCGAGACGTGTTGTCCTTCTCCTGGGCGGGCAGATTCCTCTATGCCTTTCCTCCCTTCCTGTTGATCCAGAGAGTCCTTCTCAAACTTCACAGGGAGCATGTGACGCTGATTTTGATAGCGCCTCTTTGGCCCAGATAGATTTGGTTCCCGCTTCTGAGTCACCTGTCCCGGGAACCTCCGCTTCCTTTGCCAATCGGCTCCCATCTACTGTCTCAGGAGGAGGGTTCACTAGTCCACCCGGACTTACATTCACTGAACCTGCACGCTTGGCTCCTAGAGACATAGCCATTTTGCGACACGGGGTCTCGCAAGAGGTGGCGGTACTTCTGCCGCCAGAAAACCGGCGACATCGTTACATATGCCATGAAATGGCATAGGTTTTGCTCTGTGGTCTCAAGCACAAGCTTCCCTTTAGACTGTCCAGAGAAATTAGTTCTGGAATACCTGCCTCTTTTTCAATCGCTGGCTTACCTCGATCAAGGTGCACCTTTGTGCAATCTCTGCCTACCACGCCCCGGTAGGCCAACACACGGTAGCACAGTTGGATACGTCCCGGGCCTTCTTAAGAGGGGTACTCCACCTTCGGCCACCCATTAGGGATCCTGTCCCTCCTTGGGACCTACCTTTCTTCCTGGAGCAGCTTACGCTGCCACCTTTTGAACCTGCCGCAGATTGCGAGCTGTGTTTTCTGTCGTGGAAAACGTTATTTTTGGTTGCTGTTACTTCGGTGAGAAGAATCTCCGAACTACACGCTCTAATGTGTAAGGAGCCTTATTTAATTTTTCACCAGGACAGGGTGTCCCTGAGGACGAATCCCAAGTTCCTGCCTAAGCTGGTCTCAGCCCTCACGCTTAACCAGGACATTGATTTACCAGCGTACTTCCCTAAGTACGCTAATCGAGGAGAAGCACTGCTTCACACCCTGGATGTTCACTGGTGCTTTCGATACTACTTGACCAGGACCAAACACCGCAAAATGGAACAGCTGTTTGTCTCTTTCGCTGAGAGGATGTTGAGAGATCCAGTCCCGAAACAGACCCTTTCTCGATGGCTAATCCAGTGCATTTCCCTTTGCTACAACAATAGACAGAAACCCTTACCAGGGGTGGTTAAGGGCCATTCGACAAGGGGAGTGGCTACCTCTTTCGCAGCACTGAAAAATGTATCCACATCAGCCATATGTGTTGCAGCCACTAGGAGTTCAGTGCACACTTTATCAGGCATTACAGCTTGGATATCAGCCACGGGCGGCGAGCGGGTTTCGACTTGCTGTCCTTGGGCCTCCTGTCCAGGCTCAGGACGGTTGGTGTATCAGTATTGCCTCCTCCCAATGGCTTTTCATGGTGCCATTGCTTGGGAATCAGTCTAATGGTGTAACCTGCTGCAAGAGCTGTACCAAGAAGATAGTACAGTTGTAAGAACTCACCGTAACAGTAGATCTTCTAGAACAGCTCTTGCAGCAGATACCTTCCCGCCCACCATTCCCCCTTGGAGGAGGTAAGTTCCAGCCTACGCTGAGCAAGATCGTTTTAGTCTTGGCAATCTGATGGCGGGTCCTCGGTCTCCCTTTCTGATGTCATCTAGCGGCCGGGAGTCTCTGGCGGGAGAACTGGGGATTCTGGCGGGACCGCCTCCTTATGTACTACGACTGACATCGGGGGCGGGACCGACGGAGGCGGTCCCGCTGAAGACTGCTAGCTAGAAGATTTCCGTGGGGTCCTGACGCCTGCCGGCTTCAGTCCTAATGGTGTAACCTGCTGCAAGAGCTGTTCTCGAAGATCTACTGTTACGGTAAGTTCTTACGTAAATGTACTTTTCAGTGAAACAGGATCTACATGGAAGATTTTCCAGCAGTACAACTGGTGCCACCCACGCCGACGTCACCTGCTGATGTCACCAACCCTATAAAGGCGTGAGTGGACCCGCTGCCTCCTCTGTTCTTTCCTGCCGTCAACTCTGTTCGCATGGGTCTCCGTGGAAACTCTGTCGCAGTTTACACCGTTTTTGTCTATGATTTTCTGCCTAGCCTACAAATCTTTTTATTAAGAGATTTCTTTATTTTGTTTGTGTCGAGAGTTACTCCCTACACTTCTCTCTCCTGTGGCTGCCGCTGTGGAAAGAAGATTGCCTCTTCAGACTACCGTATGCTCTATATCTGCTGTCTTGGGCCTGACCACGATGTCCCTGGCTGTGAACACTGCAAAAATCTTACCACCCTCGGTGATGCAAAAATGCTTTAAAGATGTTTCTTATAGAGCAACAGGTAGCCAGTTCTGGGCAGGGGTCCTCTGGGTCCCAGTCGCCAGCAGGTTCGTCGAGCTCTCAGCCTTCTAAGACCTGAGACAAGCCCCCGGGGAAGAGTCATAGAAAGGACCGTGAAAGAGACTGCTCCCCCCGACGGCACTCCTGTTCTGAGGCCATCTCTTTTTCTTCTGGGGGCACTCCAGCTGCACCGATGCACTCAGCTGTCCATGCCTCTCCCAGGTCCATACCGACAGCATTTCTTCCCACCTCTAAGGGGGGAGGTCAGCCGTCGTGCCTCGTGTCGTGTACCTCTTATCCTTTGACCTTCGGGTCATCTATGACGGCCCCTCTGACACGGCCTGATGCTTCAACAGGCCCTTGGATGTCTGGGCTTTCAGGTCATTGGGACCCAATGGATGACTTGTCACGCCCTGTGCCGGCGACCCCTCTGCTGTTGACGCAATCTTCCATGATTGACCTCAATGATATTTTGGCCTAGATAACTACAGCCCTAGTACACCAGTTGGGTTCTTACAGGCCTGGCTCCCCAGTGCCGTTGATGGCCCGGTCATTGTTGACACCGCTTAGGCTTCCGCTGGCTGTGCCTCGCCAGCCGACGTTGGTTCCTCGTTTGTCAGGCCTGGAGCTCGAACAGGTCAACATCAAGGAGTACTGTCCTGACCTTATCCTCCCTGAGGAAGAGGAGCCTCTTTCCTCTGACAGGTTCGCAGTTTCTTCACTGAGCGAGGACTCCATTAAGCATACACCTAGGTCCCCTCCTGAAGACCCCATGTTCCCCCCCCCCTTTTTTTTCTTCAGTGTGATGAAGCAGCAGTCTTCAGCTATGATGCCACCAGGAGGGAACTGGTGGACCTCCTGGAGATTTCTGACGCCAAAAAAAAAACAAAAAAAATCATTCCTCTTCCTTCCTGCTTTGAGGAATGCTACTAATGCAGCCTGGCACCACTCAGATATGGTGCCCGCCATACCTGCAGGGCAGATAAACTCCATTATGCCCCCAGGGCTTGCTTATTATGCTGCCCAACCTGAGACTGATTCAGTGGTCATCAAAGCGGTGCATGACCAGTCCAAGGTGCCCAAGCGCCTGAGTCTCCCCCACCAAACGGGAATCCAGATGGATTGATCTCTGGGGTAAGAGGGTTTATGCCTCTGCTTTGCTGGGCTTTAGGATAGCCAGCTATCTGTCACACATGGTTAAGTACCAAAATACCAACTGGAAGAAGGGTAAGGCTGCTGCCCAGGCCCTCACAGATTGTTCCCCGAAACAGGAGGTTCTCGTGGCATTCCAATCCATGGAGGATGTCAGTAAACATCTCCTCAGGGCCTTGTATGATATCTCTCTGATACTTGTGCCAGGACTGCTGTCACAGGTATTTACCTTTGTAGGCACACCTGTCTCAGAGTCTCCGGCTTCACAGCAGATGTCCAGGAAAAGGTGCTGAACGCCCCCTTCAGTGGCTCAAAACTGTTTGGGCCAGATGTGCAAGACATCATCAGTGACCTCCAGGCATCTGGTAGGGTTATCAAGTTTGTCCATTCGCTTTATCATACACAGCCTAGGACCAGACCACACCCTTTCTTTTGGAAGATGTCCCAGAAGTCGGGAGGAGGTGCGCTTCCTCCAGGTGAAAGAAAAGCCTCCTCCACCTTGCCCATCCCCCCCCCTCCACTTCCTCTGCTGCCTAGTGCCCTAGGGGGTGACTGATCAGCCCCAGTGACCAGATCCGCCTCAGCCTGACTCCTTGCCAGACCCCACACTTGTGGCCCCCGACCAAGAGGTCAGAGGTCAGTTCTGTCCATCTCGGCCAGTGGAGAACCATAACTTCGTCTGCATAGATTCTTTAGATTATAGAAAGGGGTCACACTCTGAAGCTCGTTGAGCAACCTCCCAAAACTCCTTGGGTACCTTCCACCTACCCTTTGGCCCATGTCCTGGTCCTTTGGGAAGAGATACGGTCCCTCTTACAGAATGTGGCCATTGAGCCAAGGCCCAGGAGGCAGAGGAATAGAGGCTTTTATTCCAGGTTCTTTCTGTTTTCCAAATGAACTGGTGATCTGAGGCCTATCCTGGATTTCAAAGACCTCAATCTTTACATCCAGTACAAAAAGTTCCGCTTGGTGTCACTGCTGGGACTACTGCCTTTTCTCAAGCAGGGTGACTGGCTGTGCACCCTGGATATGCAGGATGCTTACCTGCATATCTCGGTTTGCCCTCCTCACCGGAGGTTTCTCTGATTTTCCTCTGTCAAGCTGAGCATTACCAATTCAAGACCTTGCCCTTTGGCTTGTCCTCTGTGCCACGGGTCTTTACCAAATGCTTAGCAGCAGTGGCTGTGGCCCTCCAGAGAGAGAGCGCCTTTACGTCTTCCCTTACCTGGACAACTGACACCTCAAAGCTCTGTCCAGAGAGCAGCTCCTCAAGACCTCAGAGAGGACACTTGAACTATTTCACTCCCTGGGCATCACTGTGAATCTGCCAAAGTTGGTCCTCGTTCTGTCCGAGAGACTGTAGTATATTGTGGTGGTCTTGGACTTTGTGCAGGGCAAAGCTTTCCTTCCTAAGACGGGGCTGAGTGCCTCGTCTCCCAGGCTCCGGAGGTTGCCCAGAGCCAGTACGTCCCCGCAAGAGTGTAGCTGAGGCTATTGGGCCTAATGGCTGCAGGGTTGTATGTTAAAATAGCGAAAACTAAATAGCGCCTGAGATTACAGCAACTTCATTTTAGCGACTGCATATAAAGCGACGTTACACAATACCGCATGTCAAATCTGAGCGAACATTGGCAAACATTTCTTTCCACGGATCCTAACACATCACTAGCTGGAAAGCAATCCTTTATTTATGTGCTTTAGTAGATACCCCCCCCACGACGAACATTGGCAAACATTTCTTTCCACGTATCCTAACGAGATACTGGAAATACAAGTAATCATGTTCGCTGACCTTGTCATCTCTCCGAACTTGTGCATCACTAGCCTGCCCTCAGAAAATTTCATTTACTCCCGTCCCATGTCCACTTCCTACGACTACCTAGCGTGTCACATTTCAGTGCTCCACTGACTGCTTCCTGCTGCACTTCAAATCCTAGCAACCTGTAACAGGTGCATAGCAACCATTCAGCAACTGTCAAAATCGCGACTTCCGGCTTTAAAAAACAAAAAACAAAAAAAAAACTGGCCGAAGCCAGAGAGCAATCCTTTATTTATTTTATTTAACTTTGGAGCAGTTCCTTCTTTTGCAGAGATCAGAGATTACAACTTAATCACTGTTGGAATTGAAAATTATACACTAGTCCCCTCAGGTATTCCAAGGTGGTTCTGGACTTGTACTGTGCCACAATGGAAGCAATACGTTGATTTTGATCCTTATACTTCCTTTTGGTTCTTGCATTACTGACACCTGATACAAGTTGTGTCAATTTAAGCTCTATCAGTTGTTGCTCATGTTTCAAGCATTCTATAAGCTTCTGACTGGCTCCGAGGCGGGACTTTAAACCGCCTGTGCCAACCTTCCACTGCGTTATTTGTTCACACTAATCCACTCTGTTCCAGCATGGCAGTTTCGCTGCTGAATGGGAAAAGTTGGTCGTCTTTGTCCGGGCCGACCTCTTGGTCTACCAAGCCATGTGTGTTCATAATAATCCAGGACTAGTTGCAAAAAGTCTTCATTGTGAACATAGAACTCCCATTTCTTTGAGTTCTTAAAATTTGCTCAGGACATCAGCAGGTGGTACAAATGACAAAGACCTCAAAATTCTTAAATTTAGGGCAAAGTCTGGGTCCAGGCAGTATTGCTTCTCCACCTCTGGGCAATTCTGAATTTTTCTCCAGACAGCTTGTGCAGAGTGAAAAAGGCACCCTCTTAATTGTGATTCAGGGAACACAGTAACAAAGGCTTTACAGACAGCGTTCTCGAAATCCTTGACACTGGATGGGAGCATATTACCAACTAGTGTTTTGAGCTCAGAAAAAACTCTTAACATATGAAGCTGTGGTATGTGAGCACATAACTACACAAGCAGCAGGTATAACAGCACCAGACCGCATGGCATGAACTGTGTACAATTGATTAAACATTGCAGGACATGATTTAAACGTTCCGTCTAACATCCAGTCACCACTTTCACGCAAAACACGCAAATTACCATCAGTGGCAAATATAAGGATTCTGTCTTGTTCCTACCACTGTCGAAGACGAGGAAACAATCACAGAGCTCAGTAATGCAAATTCCTGTGATATAATTAGGTCTTCCACAGAGGTTGGAGTAGTGGGACACCCCCTTTCCTGCTGACGTATGCGCTGCACTGTTTTAATAAGGCTTATGCCTGGAAGCCTATCACTAACAGCTTCTGGTGCAGATGCCGTACACTCAACAACCTGAGGTTGTCTTGACTGTGGTACGTGCACAGGAACGAATGTCTGCCATCACGCACCTAACCCCAACATCGCCAGCATCTGCCACATGATTATGCTCATGAATTGCATCCACAACACTGTCTGCTGGAGTGTGCAACCTAGCAAGGCAGTTGTATTTATGAGTCAGCACATCTCCTTTAAACTTTGGCAGCTCTTTCTTTATCTTTCGATACAGGTAGCCGGCATATAGAACCAGCAGCTTATCTTTCTGGCTAGTTACAAATTCCAGGGACATGCTGCAGTTCTTTCCTTCCTACCACACAGCCTCAGACCAGTGCGGAAGTTAAACAAGTGATTTTATTACCTATACCTTCTGAAATGTGACCAGTCCGGGGGGGGGGGTGTGTGTGTGGAGGAGGAATTGAAACACAAACACACTGCATAACAGAAGCGGATGTTTTCAGACGGGATACCCCTATTTTCAGAGTGACAACATGAACCAACCCACGTAACTGTAAGTTACAACCTACTTATAGATATTTCGGGTGTTGGGTGCTATTTTTCATTGGCGCTATAAAGTATTGGTTGTCGTTTAGTCGTCGCTATTATTCGGTCACTATTATTACGTCGCGATTTTAGCAGGATACCGGCTGAAGCCATTGCCCCTGATCCCCCTGGCCAGGCTGCAAATGAGTGTGCTTCAGTGAACTTTACACGTGCAGTGGGAACAGTCCACAGACAAGCTGGAGCAGCTGGTGCTGGTCGTCTTTTCAGTCTGCAAGGTACTCCAATGATGGACGGTCCCCCAGAACCTGTTGCAAGGGGTCCTCTACCTGATCTCCTCCCTCCAGCAGATTCTCACTATGCATGCATCCGGCTCTGGCTGGGGTGCACACCTTGGTCCTTTCAGACTGTGGGAACTTGGTCTCGGATAGTCGTCCCTGCACATCAATGTTCTCGATGTGAGCGGTTCTATATGCCATGCATGCATTTCAGAACTGTCTCCTTCTAGGTCAGCTGTTGGTCCAGTTAGACAACCTCAGCTCATACCCTCTTTGCAGGGAAGCGATGAGAATCTGGTACTGGGCTGATGCTCTCAGCAGTCCCATGTCCTGGGTGTCTTGAACACTCTGGTGGACAGCCTAAGCTGGACCCAGTCAAGAATGCATGAATGGGAACTCCTCTCATGCGTCACAGCAGATCTGTTCGACAGATGGGATTGTCCAGAGCTGGAGCTGTTCACGTTCCCACTCAACACAAAACTGCCTAATTTTTGCTTGCTAGATCCAGGGCCTGGAGTTTCTTGGGGAGACTCATTGTTCCTCTCATCGAGCAGGAGGTTCCTCCACACCTTCCCTCCCTTTCTTCTGATTCAGAGGGTGCTAATTAAGGCGCAGATGGAGGGGGCCAGCATGATTCAAGTCGCTCCCTTCTGGCCATGGCAGATATGGTTTCCATTACTGCAACAGTTAGTGGAGGAGCCTCCAGAATTTCGAGTGGGAGCTCTTGCAGCAGGCTTTTACCATAAGGACTGTAACATCAGGCACTAGGACCCCACGGAAACCTTCTAACCAGCAGTCTTAAATGGGGACTGCTCCGACACTGGCTGTTCCCCAACGTCGGCCAGTGGTATAACGGGGGCGGTCCCCAGTCCCACCTCAGTTCTTTTCCCGCCGCAGACTCGTCTACTTAGGTTCTCCGGTTGCCTTCCAGAACTAAACTAACGTTTTCAGCAAATTTGGAGTATAGTTTATTATTCTTTCAAAGAAAAGTCCGCTTTTTGTTAGCCTTAATATCTTCTGCATGTCTTCTTTGCCGTTGTCGGTTTCTTCTACCGAGAAGAGGACCAAGTGTGCCTGCGGTCGTTGGATCCTGACCAAGGACAAGAACGAGGCCTGTGTCTTCAGACTGGGGCCTGACCACAACACCAAGGCCTGTTCCATCTGAAGTAGCTTTACCGGCCGGACTCTCATTCACCACCTTAAGGCAGTAAAGGCACACATTTTAGAGCAGCAGCTGGCCGTCCTGCAGAGCTCCCCAGCCAAGAAGTCTGCCTCCTCTTCCCATTCCTCAAAGCACAAGGTAAACAAATGGATCCGGACCAGCCCAAGTCCCATGAGAAGGACCAGGGTGGGTCTAAGGGGCGTTCACACTCCTGGTCCCTGCACCACAAAAAGGCTGCCTCGGGATCTAACTCCAGGTGCTTGGATCATTCCTTCCGCCACTCTTCTGGGCGGCAGGACTCCTCCACTCCTGCCAAAACACCGGGCAGTGAAAAGCAGTGCTCAAGCTCTTCAACCTCAGTGTTGGTTACCCTGCAGGTGAAGGCCGCACCCATGTGGTCACCCTCTGCCTCAGGGGTTGGGACCTCCTTTTGACTACTGTGGGGACCTCGGTCGCATCGCACAAAGTCCCGGCATCGGTCTCTCCCAGGACTCTGGATAAGTCCAAAGAGCACCGGGGTTGGGAGTCTGCCTCCAAACTGACCTCTGCTCACCACACCTTGGTATCGTGGACACCTGTGTCCAAACAGATGATGGTCCACAAAGCAGATGACTCTAGACTGTCGATGGTACCAGCCAAGGGAAGTATGTCGGATAAGGTAGCTCTGGATCTTACTTGTTCACTGGTCCAAGGGCCTTCTACTCCCTCCCCCAGGGATCAGCTGGACCTCACTTCTTCCCCTGTTGCTCCACCCATGCCGGACAATCAGACGCCTTGCTCCCTGACGTGTACTGTGGTTTTCCAGTTTTGTAAAGCGGAATTGAAGGACAATTTCCATTTCTGGTGGAACCAGGTAAAGCAGGATGTCCTTTCCCCGGAGCCGGACGCTAAACCGAATCCAGATGAGGACCAGAGCTGGGGGGGGGAACCGCTCTCACCCACTTCAAAATCTTAAGTCCCTCTCGCACAGTCCCAAAGACTCCTGTGGCAGGACTTTGCACAGGGAATGGTGTCACCGACATCGCTCCCTCTTGCCGAGAACTTACTGATGTCACTCCTCCAGCAGTAGGTGGTCAGGCAGCCGTCTGTCAGACAGCCATTGTCTGCACTCGACCAGCTGTCGCTGGTCCTCTAGTGGGTGGCGTTCATATGAAGGGTGCAGGTCGTCTTCTTCAGGTTCTAGATCAGCTTCCCCCTCTTCTAGGGATCCCAATTCGTACTCTAATGCATCAGGTTCTGACTGTTCTCCTTCGAGAGGAAGACTTGCATCGCCAGAGGAGAAGGACACCCCTAGATCACCTCCTGACGATCCTACCTTTATGGATGTGATGAGGCATATCCAGACCTCCAATGGATGGGTGACTGAGGATCTGGATCCAGAGAGCTGGAGGTTGGCCAAGTAAGTACCTGAGGCAGAAGGAGCCAAAGCCTTTGTTCATTCGTTCCTTTAGTGGATACGTTCCAGGACCTTACCCGGATTACCTGGAAGCATCCGTCCACCACTCCGGCGATCTCTTAAGAAGTCGGACAGGCTGTACCGGGCGCAGAGGGATGAGCCTTTCCTGGTGGAACACCCTCGGGCGGACTCTTTGGTTATCACGGCTGCTCACGATAAGTCGAAACACTTCAGTTCGCTGCCTCCTGACACAGTCCAGATTTCTAGACTAGGTGGGGGAAAAAAATTATTCTAAACCCAGTAATACTCGGGTATTCATAACTTTCTGCAGTAAGCCTGGAGGGTTGGACTGCCTGGAGAGAATGGAACATATGCAAATGATGGAATCATCTGCATGTGACAGGTTTTCAAACCTCCTCAGATTTTTTACTCTGCCTGAACCGTCTGGTCACTTGGAGTGTCGCTCTTCAATCAACTGTTTGACGTGAAGAAACTTATAAAAATATAAGTATCGTTTCTATTTCATTTGCTGCCTTATATTAATTGTTTTACTTTAGCTAAACTTAGTTTTATGGTTATTTTGTTGTTTTTGCCGGTTCCTTTTGGTTCGGAATAATCCGGAGGGAACAGGGTTAGTTTTTCATATTTTAGGGTTTTTCTGAAACAAAACCCGTTTTATTTTTTGTTAAATTTAGTTTAAAAGTGTTTTTTTTTTTTTTTTTTTTTTGTAACTGTAGTTTCTAACCCCAGTAATGCTCAGACCATTCATAACTTTGTGCAGTCATCCTGATGGGTTGGACTGCCCGGAGAGATGGAACACATGCAAATGATGGAATTCTTTGCACGTGAGCATCTTTCAAATACTGCCTCTACCAACTGCAGATGTTTCTCTCCGCCTGAAAGTCTGGTCGCTCGGAGTCTGTCACCCTCTTTCGCGTGAAGAAGAAAGAAAAAAGTTTAAAAACCATAAGTGTTTTTAGTTTCTTTTACTGCCTCTACTAATTTGTTAGTTTTATATAGTTTATTATTGTTTAAATTGTTGTTTTCTCGGTTCCTCGCGGTTCGGTATAACCGTGAGGGATCCGAGCTAATTGTAACTTTGTTTCGGTTCTTTAACTAAAGAACCTATTCATTTTCATTTAAATTTGGTCCTTAAAGTTTTTATTTGTAACCGCTTTTCATTGGTTACAGAACCGCTGAACTGGTTCATATTTCATCTCCTTTTTCGGTTCAATCGGTTCCTGAACCGACCGCAAAAAAAAAAAAGTAAAAGCCTTTTAAGCTGTTTTAATAACCGCATTAGCTTTTGGTATTAGCAGTTGAGGTTTTTCATTTTATATTTCACCATGACTGAGAAACCTAAAAAGAGAACCGGTGAACCTGGTTTTAAAAACTGTTTGAAGTGTGGAGATGTGTTTGCCAAGGCGGACAAGCACACCTTATGTGTAGATTGTCTGGGTTTTGAACATTTGGACCAGGAATGTGAAATATGCAAAACATTCCCAGAAAAAACTGTTGAAAAACTCCTTGAAAGGCTTCACAAAAAGTTTCCAGGGGTCCCTCAGGCTCTGACCAGCTGACACCCCAGTCTGTTGTGGTTGAATTGACAAGTGCTTCTACCCCTGCCCCTGATACGGGCGAAAAAGGGGCAAAAAGAGGGAAAGAACCAGCTGACTCCCCAGTTCCCTCAAAGAAATTAAAGAAGCTCAAACATGCAGAACCCTCTCCTGCTAAACCAGGGATCCCCATAGCAGTCTGTCATGCCTCGACTCCCAGACATAGCCCAGGCGTCAAAATTATCCTGCCTCTGCAAAGCACCATCCCCAGCCTCCTGCCCCTCCCCCCCAGGGTCCCCACGCTGCTGCTTCTGTGTTGCCTCCTGCTTCAGAGCAACAATATTTCGAAGGGGATGATATTTATGAGGAGGATGAACCTATTCCCCCAGAGGTTCCCCTGAACAGGAATTTGGCTCTCCTCCCAGAGTGTCTGAGGATTTTGCCTCCCATTTTTCTTTTGTAAGAAGAATGGCAGATGCTCTGGACATCAACACAACAGAGCAAGTGGAAGATGAGGAGGAGATTGAGTACCTCAGTATGATGGGTTTAACTCCCACAAAAGCCCTCCTCCTTCCAGTATATAAATTCTTTAAGAAGGATGCTATAAAGCTCCTCCAGACCCCAAACTCTATTCCTCCTATTGACAAGAGAATAGATAAAAAAATATCAGCTGAACAGGGAGGGAACTGAATTCCTTTTCTCCCACCCTGATCATCAGGGGGTTATACAGCAAGCTGCCTGTGATAAGGCTAAGGTCACTGTGTCCTCACACCCTCCGGACAAGGACTCCAGAAAACTAGACAGTATGGCCAAAAAGGGCTATCTGTCAGCCTCATTGGCCATGAGACAGGCCACTTTTCAATCTTATGCTGCCCAGTATCGGAAATCCCTGTGGCAGTCGGTACTGGCAATGTCCATGAAGGCCACCCCACCCTTGTCAGATGACCTGGCAGAAACTGCCAGGTTTGGGCTAGAGGCGGCCAAGTACCAGTTCCAAATGGCTGCTGATCTGAATGACACTGCAGCCAGATGGATGGCTAATACAGTGGCCCAGAGGAGGTTTGCTTGGTTTAGGCCACAAACCTCCTCCAGGATACTTGAGTCAAAGGCCCTGGATTTCCCACTGGAAGGAAATCTACTGTTTGGGGAGTCCACAGTGCCTATATGAAAAAAGTGGATGAATATAAGGCTACTTATAGAAGTAACTCTGCTAGAAGAGAGCTTCCTCATCCACTAGGCCCATGGAAGGGGGCTAGGGGTAAATCCTTTTATCACGACCTTTTTCCAGCCAGTAGCCATGCCCCATCACCAGCAGTACCCCCCCCTCAGGGCTACTCAAGGTAGGGGATAGAAGGGGCTCTAGGCGAGGACTCAGCCACAGCCTCAGCCTCAGCCTAAGCAGAACCCTGAGATGCAAGTCAGCCTCCTCCCTACCTATTGGAGGCAGACTGTCCCATTTCCTCCCCCGCTGGTCAGCCATCACCGCAGACAAGTGGGTGCTGGGGGTAGTGGGCAAAGGTCTGTCTCTGCAGTTCAAATTTCTTCCTCTTAAAAAAAAAAAAAAAAGGTTTCTGCCTCCCCCCCTAGCACAAATCTCATTGCTAGAGGCAGAGGTCCAGAAGCTGCTTCAGCTCAAAGCAGTGGAATTAGTCCCTGCAACCCTGAGAGGAAGAGGTTTTTACTCTAGATACTTCCTAACAACAAAGAAAAATGGGGAGTGGCGGCCAATTTTGGATCTCAGAGCTTTAAACAAGCACCTGAAAAAGCCAAAGTTCAAAATGGTCACTTTGGCTCGGATTCTACCAATAATCCAGAAAGGGGACTGGCTGGCATCTCTGGATTTACAGGACGCTTATTTCTACATCCCCATAAAGGAATCTTACAGAAAATATGATTCAGACTTCCATCAGGTCATTATCAGTTTGCAGCCCTACCCTTCGGCCTTTCCTCGGCACCAAGGTGTTTACAAGATGCCTAGCAGTTGTTGTGGCATTTCTTCGAAGACAGGGAGTGACTGTCTTTCCATACCTGGACGACTGGCTGATAGTGGGCAAATCACCAGAGGAGGTCACAACCTCTCTAAGGCTTACACAGGATCTTCTGGAATCTCTAGGTTTCTTAGTAAACCAGAAAAAAATCTGTCTTGCCCCGCACACAGACTTTACAGTTCATAGGGGCAGAGATCAGCCCTCTGCAGGCCAGGGCCTTTTTACCACTGGACAGGGTGCAAAGTCTTAGGCTATATGGAAGCTCCTTGAAATTGCATGGTCGAAAACAATGAGCAATTTCTGCAGCTCTTGGGTCATATATGGCTGCATCCACAGGTACAGTGCAGGGTTCCAGGTTTCACAGGACACATCCAGCTTCCACCTCGTGGACTCATTGAGTCAGAAAAAAGACCCTTTCTCAAAGCTCATTCCAGTGACAAGGCCCCTGTTACAAGCCCTCTTGTGGTGGAAAAAGGAATCCAACCTAAGACAAGGAGTCCCCTTCCAAAAGGAGGATTAGATGCATCCCTGCTGGGCTGGGGTGCCCATCTAGGGGAGCACACAACTCAGGGTGCCTGGTCAGAAGCAGAGTCCCTCCAGCATATAAATCTCCTGGAACTCAGAGCAGTGCGGCTGGCACTTAAAAGGTTTTTCTACACTGGTGATGGGCAAGGTGGTACAGGTCAGAACAGACAATACCACCACTATGTATTACATAAACAAACAGGGTGGCACCAGATCAGGTCCGCTATGCACAGAAGCCATGAGAATTTGGGCTCTGGCATATTCGTTAAAGGTGTCCCTGCAAGCCATTCATCTGCCAGGAAAGGACAATATTTTGGCAGACACACTGAGTCGAATCAATCAGTCCCATCACGAATGAGCATTGAACAAGCAGGTGGTACAGGTAATTTTCAACTGGTGGGGTGTTCCAGAGATAGACTTGTTCACATCCCAGCAGAACCACCAGTTGCCTCAGTACTGTTGCAGGCCACCAGCCCAGGGCACAATCCTTCTGGATACCTTGGTGCTGGATTGGTTGGGCAAGTTTCTCTATGCATTCCCCCTTTCCTCTGGTTTTCGGGGTGCTGCTGAAACTCTTGAATCCCTCTCAGCTTCTGATGATATAGCTCCAGATTGGCCCAGGCAGCCATGGTACCCTTCTGTCTCCATGGCAGTGAGCAGGCCAATAAGCTTGTCTCTCAGGCACAATCTTCTAACCTCCAATCGTAAACATTGCTATTCCCAAGTCTCAAGTCTCTTCACCTCAAAGCATGGCTCTTGGAGGAGTTAGAGTACAGGCTTCGAACCTTCTGACGCTAGGTCATTAATATCTTGGAAAGTGTTAGCAGGAAGCCTTCAACCAAGAGAACTGTTCTGCTAAGTGGATAAGATTCACTTGGTGTTTCTAGAAACTACACCCAAATGATGCGGGGTCTCAGTGGTGTTGGATTATCTAACTCACTTGCATTCACAGGTCTGTAACCCAGTTCCTCGAGGGTCCACCTTGGCAGCAGTATTTCTGCATCCCGTCTGCTAGGACAAGGTATCTGTGGCATCAATCATTTTCAAAATATTTTCAAAGGCTCATGTATTTGCACTTCATTGTGCACCAGTGCCGCTGGGATCTTAATGTATGTATAGCAGTTGATGCGGGCCTTTGAGCCCATGGCTGTGTTTAAAATGTTACCTGGAAAACAGTTTTCTGGTATTAAATACTTCAGCAGAAGAATCGGTTGTTCAGGCTCTGTGTCGACCGACTATATTTCCTTCCAGGGGATAAAGTAGTCCTCAGAACAGACAGACAATTTCTTCCCAAGGTGGTTTCAATTTCATCTGAACAATCTCTTCCTGTCTTCTTCACAGACCATGCAAGCTCTGGTGAAAAGGCTTCACAACTGGATGCAAAAGAGCTCTCAGCTGCTACATGACTTGGCACTAAAGGCCATAGGTGCATGTTCATCTTTTCAATATGGGGATGTTGGAATAGGCAAACCAACTCAAAGATCATTTCTCGTGATGTCCATATTCAGTTCTGCTACAAGTGGTAGAGATTCCCCAGCTGGCTGGGTTATTCAATAAGAGGATCAGCCGCTGTTTGCAGCTGCTAGAGGTTATTGTTGGACATTTGTGCTGTTACTTGGAAATCAGTAATACCTTTGCCAAAGCATTACACTGATATTTTGTCCAGACTGGCTTAGTTTGGCACAGCAGTCCTGTGTCTGTTCCAATAAGTTTTGTACTACCCTGGGGTACTGCTTAGTAGTCTGCACAAGTTATGAATGAGTTGAGTATTACTGGGTTAGAAGAAAAATTACTTACCATAGCATCTTCTTTCTTCCCAGTGATGTCCTATTTCCTCTCCTCCATCCTCCTTCCAGAACTTAGCCTCTGCATTCGGCGTGCTGGTGCCATAGCCATATCCTTCTGGTACATTTCTCTATGTTAGACGAGTTTTACTATTTTTCTGTCTCAAAATAGTTTTCTCATTCTATGGTGAACACCATTTTATATTTAATATAGCTCCTCCCTTGGAGGTTTTCAAGTGTTGTTTATTTGGCTAATCCTAAAATGTTTTTATTAATTAGTATAATTTATGGTAAAATTTTTCATGTTGTCTGACTTCCAGGCTTTTACAAATCTGAAGGGCTTAGAACACTGGTTGGTAGGCAGTATTTGAAAGATGCTCATTGCAAGGTTCATCATTTGCATGTTTCATCTCCGGCAGTCCAGCCATCGGATGACTGCTAGAGTTATGAATGTTGAGCATCACTGGAAGAAAGAAGATTACTATGGGTACTTTTTTCTTTCGTTGAACGCTAGTGCCAATTCTTATTTTCTTTTGGTTCCGTTCGGAACCAACTGCAAGTGTTATTATTTAAATCTTTTTCGCTATGGTTCTCTTTATCAATGGCAGAAAAAATGAAAAAGACCAGGAGTCGGTTTTAAAATTGTCACATAATGGGGGAGCTTTTGTAAAGGCAGATAAACACACTATGTGTGTCTTGTCTGGGACGAGCATCTTAGGGTTGTCAATCTGCTGACGGTCCTTGAAAACTATTGGAAAATGCCTGAGCGATTGAAAAAGAAGCTCCCAAGGTCCTTCTTGCTCTGACCAGTGATGCCCCCTGTTGTTGTGGTTGAACCCATCTGTTGTACTTCCACCCCTGAGATGGAGATAAAGTTACCAAGAGATTTCTGAATTAGCTCCCTGTTCCCCTTAAAAAACAAAAAAGGGCACATCGTTAAAGCATACAGAGCCCCAAATAGTCAGGGACTTCTGTACCGCACATCATGCCTACTAGAAATTGCACAGGCTTTTAAAGCTGGTGTCAGGGCTTTTGTGCTATTTCTCAGCAATCACTCCAAGGAGGCAGCTGGCAAAATTCCTTTTTGAAGAGGAGGAATACTGTGAGTATGAGGAGGATGAAGGAACCCATCTTACCGGTATCCCTGAACAGAATTTGTTCACCCTAGAACATCTGAGGATTTTTCTTTCGCTTCACTGTTGAGAAAAATGGCAGATGCCTAGACATCTCCGTCAAGAAATGGATGATGAGGAAATAGAGTATCTGAGATAATGGGTTTGACTCCCCACCAAAGCCCTCCTCCTGTGAACAAATTTTAAAAAGATGCCTAAAATTGTTAAACCCCAGTTTCTGTTCTCAAGATAAGGAGGATGGAAATATCAGTTGGAGAGGAAGGGCAGGTTCTTTTCCCATAGATCATCAAGGGTCATTCAACAAGCAGCTGATAAGCAGAGTCCTCTGGCATCCATCCACCGATAAGGACTTAGGAAAATAGATAGTATAGCTAGGAAGGGTACCATCAGCTCCTAGCTATATGACAGCCTTCGGGCCTGTGCTGCCCAGTACCAGAAGTCCTTGTGGTAGTCAGTTTTGTATCTCAAACTCCCTCGGCTCATTGGTGACCTAGCAGAAACAGCTGAGTTTGGGCTAGAGGCGCTAAGTATTCTGTTCCAGATGGCTGCTGATACCGCGACACTGCAGCGGTGGATGCAATATGGTAGCCAGAGGAGTTTGGTTGATTGAGAGCCACAAATATCTGTTGATACAATCTGAGCTCTGATTTTCCTTTAGAAATGTCTTCGGAGAATCTACAGGCATACATAAAGAAGGTGGATGAAAAGGCCACTTACAGAAGCAACTCTAGTGAAGCTTCTCCATCACGAGCCTTATGGAAGGGAAGCCAGGCCAGGCCAGGTCCTTCCTCACTGGCCCTTTTTCCGCCAGTGGCCATACCTCAGTCTCAACAGTACCCACAGCAGAGGTACTTGGGGGCAGGGTCAGTGTTCTAGGCGTGATCTCCGCAGCCTCAATCCTAAGCAAGCAGACCCCTGAAGTACAGGCCTCCTCACTCCCTGTTGGAGTAGGCTTTCCCTTTCCTCCAGGTTGGCTGAACATCACCTGAATTAAGTGGGTCCTGGAGGTAGTGGGTCAGAATCTACCTCTGGCTCAAACCTCTTCCTCCTCTAGCAGCCAGGGGTTTCAGTGCACCTTCCTCGGCAGAGAAGAACCTTGGCCGAGGTCCAGAAACACTACTTTTAAAGCAGTGGAACCTGTCCTAAACTTATTGAGAGGAGGGCTTTACTCCAGATCTTCCTCACCACAAAGAAAAGTGGGCGTGCCAACCTATATTGGATCTCACCCAGCTAAACAGGCATCTGAAAAAGCAAAGTTCAAAATGGTAACTTTGATAAGATTCTGCCAACAATCCAGAAGGGATTGGTTAAACACTGACTTGAAAGATCTCTACTCACATCTCTACAAGGAGTCTCACAGAAATATCTCCTCGGTTCAACTCCTTCAGGTCGTTACCAATTTTTCAACCCTGCCTTTTGGCCTTCTTTGCTTCATGGTGTTTATGAGTGCTATTTTCAGTGTTGCACCTTTGAAGACAGGGTGTGATTTTTCGATCTGGATGATTTTCTAGTGGTGGCACGTCACCACAACAGGTCACTCGATGCCGTACCCAGGCCTGCTGGAACTTGGGGTTCCATCAATCTCAAAAGTCCGTCTCATTCCTGCATAAAAGTGGTTCATAAGGGCGAGATAATATCTGCAGGCAGGGCTCCCTCCCTCTGGACAGGATCAGAAATTCAGCTAGTGACGATTTCTTCACCTTGAACAAGAGCAAGCCGTTCTGCAACTTCTGGGTCATATGGCTGCGTCCACAGCTACAGTGCTGGTTTCAATGGGGACATCCAGTTCCACCGGCTTACTGGGTCAAGAAAGATTCCTTCAAACCCATTCGGTCACAGAACTTTGCTGCAGGCTTTGCAGTGGTGGAAGGAAGTACCAATTTAAGAGGGTGTTCCTTTGGAAGAATACCCTCAGTTGTTCTTGCAACAGATGCATCCTCTGGGCTGGGAGCCCACTTGGAGACCATAACCCAGGGTGCTGGTCAATCACAGAGTCCTCCAGCATAAACTTGTTGGGCTCATGGCTGTTTTTCTGCCTCAAACCTTTTCAGGACTAGTACAGTCAAGGTGGCGCGATCAGAACAGACAACACCACCACAATACTACATCAACAAACTGGGAGGCACCAGGTCAGGCCCTTTGCATTGAGGCCGTAATTTGGACCCTGGCGACTCTTTTGGGAGTTTCTCTACAGGCAATCATTTCTGCAGGAAGGGGACAATACCTTGGCAGATGCTTAAGTCGAATCAACCAGGCCTATCACGAGCGGATTCTGAACAGAGCAGGTAGTGAAATAATTTTCAAGGGTGGCACTCAGAGGACTTGTTCGCATCCACCAAGTCTGTTGCCTCAGTACTGTTGCAGGCCACCAGATCAGGGTACTTTGCCTGGATGCCCTGATTCTAGATTGGTCAGGAGGTCTTATGCTTTCCTCCCTTTCCCTTGGTTTTCAGGGTGTTACTCAGCTTGGGTCCCATTCAGCATCTCTAATCCTAATATCCTGATTGGCTCCTTGGGTCATATATGGCTGCATCCACAAGTGCAGTGCAGGGTTCCGGTTTCACATGAGACACATCAGTTTCACCTCAGGACTCGTGGAGTCAGAAAAAAGACCCTTTCTCAAAGCTCATTCCGTGACAGGCCCTGTTACAAGCCCTCTTGTGGTGGAAAAAGTCAAACCTAAGACAAGGTCCTTCAAGGAGGATTAGATGCATCCCTGCTGGGCTGGGGTGCCCATCTAGGAGCACACAACTCAGGTGCCTGGTCGAAGCAGTCCCTCCAGCATATAAATCTGCTGGAACTCAGAGCAGTCACGGCTGGCACTAAAGGTTTTCTCTACACTGGTGATGGGCAAGGTGGTACAGGTCAGAACAACAATACCACTATGTATTACATAAACAAACAGGGTGGCACCAGATCAGGTCCGCTATACAGAAACAACGAGAATTTGGGCTCTGGCATATTGAACAAGGTGTCCCTGCAAGCCATTCATCTGCCAGGAAAGGACAATATTTGGCAGACACACTGAGTCAATCAATCAGTCCCATCACGAATGAGCATTGAACAAAAAAAGTGGTAGGTAATTTTCAACTGGTAGGGTGTTCAGAGATAGACTTGATCATCCAACAGAACCACCAATTGCCTCAGTACTGTTGCAGGCCACCAACCCAGGGCACAATCCTTCTGGATACCTTGGTGCTGGATTGGTTGGGCGATTTCTCTATACATCCCCCCCTTCCATCTGGTTTCAGGGTGCTGCTGAAACTCAGATCCCTCTCAGCTTCTCTGATATTGATAGCTCAGATTGGCCAGGCAACATGGTACTCTCTTCTGCTCTCCATGGCAGTAGCAGGCCAATAAGCTTGTCTCAGGCAATCTTAACCTCAATCAGGAACAGTACTATTCAGTCTCAAGTCTCTTCATAAAGCATGGCTCTTGAGGTTAAATATGCAGCGAACCTTTCTGGCGTTGTATTACACATTTTGAAAGGTTACGGAAGCCTTCAACTAAGAGAACTTATTCTACTAAGTGGATAAATTCACTTTCTGGTGCTCTACTAGAAACTACACCCCAAATGATGCAGGGTCTCAGTGGTATTGGTTATCTAACTCACTTGCATTCACAAAGTCTGTAGTTCCTTGAGAGTCCACCTTACAGCAATCTGCACATATTCACTAGGACAAAGTATCTGTAGCATCAAATCCATTTTCAAAATATTTTCAAAGGCCTAATGCATTTGCCCTAGGGCACCAGTGCCAGCTAGGATCTGTAATATGTATAGCAAAGGTGATCACGGGCTCCCTTTGAGCCATGGCTGCAACATTTAAAGTATGTTACCTGCAAAACAGTTTTCCTGGTAGCAAATAACTTCAACAAGAAGAATCGGTAACTTCAGGCTCTCTGTGTCGACGGGACTATATTTCCTTCCACAAGGGATAAGTAGTCCTCAGAACAGACCAGACAATTCCTTCCCAAGGTGGTTTCAAGATTTCCATCTGAACCAATCACTCTGCCTATATTCTTCACAGACCATGCAAGCTCTGGTGAAGAAAGGCTTCACAATCTGGATGTCAAAAGAGCTCTCAGCTGCTACATATGACTACTAAGGCCATAGGCAAGACAAAAAACAACTTTTCCTTACATATGGGATGTTGGAATGGGCAAACCAGCCTCAAAGATCCATTTCTCGATTGGATTGTCCAGTGGTATTCAATTCCTGCTACACTAAGTGGGTAGAGTCCCCAGCTGGGCTGAGGAATCATTCAACAAGAGGATCGACTGCCACTGTTGCAGCTGCTGAGGAAGAGTACCATTGTTGGACATTTGTAAAAGCAGCTACTTGGAAATCAGTACACACCTTTACAAAGCATTATAATTTGGATATTTTGTCCAGAACTGGCGCCAAGTTTGGCACAGCAGTCCTGCAGTCTGTTTCAAAATAAGTTTTATGCCCACCACCTGGGGTACTGCTTAGTAGTCTGCACAAAGTTATGAGATAGTCTGAAGAGCATTACTGGGGGTTAGAAGAAAAAATTACTTACCATAGTAATCTTCTTTCTTCCCAGTGATGCTCAGACATAACTCCCTCCCATCCTCCTTCCAGAACTTAAGCCTCTGCATTCCACGTCCTAGTACCACAGCCATATCCTTCTGGGTACATTTCTCTATATTAGACAGAGTTTTACAGAGTTTTTCTGTCTCTCAAAATAGTTTTCTCATTCTATAGTGAGACACCATTATATATTTAGATATAGCTCCTCCCTTGGAGGGTTTTCAAATAAGTTGTTTATTAGGCTAATCCTAAAAATGTTTTATTAATTAGTAATAATTTATGGTAAAATTTTCCATGTTGCCCGACTCCAGGCTGCTTACAAATCTGAAGGGCTTAGAACACTACAGTTGGTAGAGGCAGTATTTGAAAGATGCTCATGTGCAAAAGAATTCCATCATTTGCATATGTTCCATCTCTCGAGACGATCCAACCCATCAGGATGACTGCACAAAGTTATGAATGTCTGAGCATCACTGGGAAAGAAAGAAGATTACTATGTAGGTATTTTTCTTTCGGTTGCTAGACAGCTAAATACCAATTCCAATTTTTCTTTTAGTTCCTCCGTTCCGGAACCAACTGCAAATGTTATTATTTAAATCTCTTTTCATAGCGGTTCTCTCTTTTATCTATTCAATGGCAGAAAAAAATGAAGAAAAAGACCAGTGAGCCCGGTTTTAAAAATTGTACACAATGTGGGGACGCTTTTGCAAAGGCAGATAAACACACTATGTGTGTGGCTTGTCTGGGACTTGAGCATCTTAGAGGGTTGTCAAATCTGCCTGACAGTCCCTGAAAAAACTATTGAAAAATGCCTGGAACGACTGAAAAAGAAGCTCCCCAAGGGTCCCTCTTGCTCTGACCAGCTGATACCCCCTGTTATTGTGGCTGAACCCACATCTGTTGCTACTTCCACCCCTGAGATGGGAGATAAAGCTACCAAGAGGATTTCTGAACCGGCTAGCTCCCCGGTTCCCTCTTTAATAAAACAAAAAAAAAGGGCACACAAGCTAAAGCATACAGAGCCCCCAAATATAGATCAGGGGACTTCTGTACCTGCTAATATCATGCCTACTCTTCAGGAAATTGCACAGGCTTTTAAAGCCAGTCAGGCTTTGCAAGGCTTAGTGCCCCCTGCTCAGCAACTACCTACTCCAGCAGGACAGCCTGGCAAAATTCCCCTTATTGAAGAGGAGGAATACTGTGAGTATGAGGAGGATGAAGGGGAACCCATCTTACCCGAGGTATCCCTGGAACAAGAATTTGGTTCACCCTCTAGAACATCTGAGGATTTTTCTTTTCGCTTCACTTTCGTGAGAAAAATGGCAGATGCCCTAGACATCTCCACAAGAGAAATGGAGGATGAGGAGGAAATAGAGTATCTGGAGATAATGGGTTTGACTCCCACCAAAGCCCTCCTCCCAGTGAACAAATTCTTTAAAAAGATGCTCTAAAATTGTTGCAAACCCCAAATTCTGTCTCCCCAAGATAAGAGGATGGACAAGAAATATCAGTTGGAGAGGAAGGGGCAGAGTTCCTTTTCCCATCCAGATCATCAAGGGTCATTCAACAAGCAGCCTGTGATAAGACTAAGTCCCTCTCACATCCCATCCACCAGATAAGGACTCTAGGAAAATAGATAGTATAGCTAGGAAAGGTACCTATCAGCCTCCCCTAGCCATATGACAGAGCTAACTTCAGGCCTGTGCTGCCCAGTACCAGAAGTCCTGTGGCAGTCAGTTTTGGCCATCTCTCAAGCTCCCTCCCCTATCTGGTGACCTAGCAGAAACAGCTAGGTTTGGGCTAGAGGCAGCTAAGTACCTGTTCAGATGGCTGCTGATACCAAACACTGCAGCCAGATGGATGGCGATATGGTAGCCCAGAGGAGATTTGCTTGACTGAGCCTAAATATCACTGTTGATACACAATCTGAAGGATCTGGATTTTCCTTTAGAGGGAAATGCTCTTTTCGGAGAATCTACAGTGGCATACATAAAGAAGGTGGATGAGTATAAGGCCACTTACAGAAGCAACTCTAGTAGAGAGAGAGCTTCTCCATCCACCAGGCCTTATGGAAGGGGAAGCCAGGCCAGGCCAGGTCCTTCCTCACCTGGCCCTCTTTCCAGCCAGTGGCCATACCCCAGTATCAACAGTACCCACAGCAGAGGTACTTTAGGGGCAGGGGTCAAAGGGGTTCTAGGCGTGGATCTCAAGCACAGCCTCAATCCCAAGCCAAGCAGACCCCCTGAAGTACAGGCCGCCTCCTCACTCCCTGTTGCAGGCAGACTTTCCCACTTCCTCCAGGCTTGGCTGAACATCACCACAGACAAGTGGGTCCTGGAGGTAGTGGGTCAGGGTCTGCCTCTGGCTTTCAAATCTCTTCCTCCTCTAGCAGCCAGGGGTTTCAGTGCACCTTCCTCGGCAGAGAAGAACCTACTGGACGCAGGGTCCAGAAACACTTACTTTTAAAAGCAGTGGAACCTGTCCCAAACTTATTGAGAGGAAGGGGCTTTTACTCCAGATACTTCCTCACCACAAAGAAAAGTGGGGCGTGCCAACCTATATTGGATCTCATAGCCCTAAACAGGCATCTGAAAAAGCCAAAGTTCAAAATGGTAACTTTGGCATAGATTCTGCCAACAATCCAGAAGGGATTGGTTGGCATCACTGGACTTGAAAGACTTCTATTTCCACATTCCCATAAGGGAGTCTCACAGAAAATATCTCCGGTTCAAACTCCCTTCAGGTCGTTACCAATTTTCAACCCTGCCTTTTGGCCTTTCTTTGGCCCCAAGGGTGTTTATAAAGTGCCTAGCACCAGTGGTAGCACACCTTTGAAGACAGGGTGTGAGTTTTTCCGTATCTGGATGATTGGCTAGTGGTGGGCACGTCACCACAACAGGTCACTCGATACCTAAGCCGTAGCCAAGGCCTGCTGGAATCCTTGGGGTTCATTATCAATCTCAAAAAGTCCGTCCTCATTCCTGCACAAAAGTTGCAGTTCATAAGGGCAGAGATAGACACCTTGCAGGGCAGGGCCTACCTCCCTCTGGACAGGATCAGAAATCTTCAGCTAGTGACAAATTCCTTCACCTTGAACAAGAGCAAGCCAGTTCTTGCAACTTCTGGGTCATATGGCTGCGTCCACAGCTACAGTGCTGGGTTTCAAATGAGGGACATCCAGTTCCACCTCGGGGCTCACTGGAGTCAAAGGAAAGATTCTCTTTCAAAACCCATTCCGGTCACAAGAACTTTGCTGCAGGCTTTGCAGTGGTGGAAGGAAGTACCCAATTTAAGGGAAGGTGTTCCCTTTTAGGAAGAATACCCCTCAGTTGTTCTTACAACAGATGCATCCCTTCTGGGCTGGGGAGCCCACTTGGGAGACCATACAACCCAGGGTACTTGGTCAATCACAGAGTCCCTCCAACACATAAACTTGCTGGAGCTCATGGCTGTTTTTCTGGCTCTAAAAACCTTTTCAGGACTAGTACAGTCAAAGGTGGCACAGATCAGAACAGACAACACCACCACAATGTACTACATCAACAAACTGGGAGGCACCAGGTCAGGGCTCCTTTGCACAGAGGCCATGAAAATTTGGACCCTGACGTACTCTTTGGGAGTTTCTCTACAGGCAATCCGTCTACCAGGAAAGGGGACAATACCTTGGCAGATGCTTTAAGTCGAATCAACCAGGCCCATCACGAACGGACTCTGAACAAACAGGTAGTGGAAATAATTTTCCAAAGGTGGGGCACTCCAGAGGGGGACTTGTTCGCATCCCACCAGAACCACCATTTGCCTCAGTACTGCTGCAGGCCACCAGATCAGGGTACTTTGCCCTGGATGCCCTGACTCTAGATTGGTCAGGGAGGTTCCTGTATGCTTACCCTCCCTTTCCCTTGGTTTTCAGGGTGTTACTCAAGCTTGGGTCCCATTCAGCATCTCTAATCCTAATATCCCCGGATTGGCCCAGGCAGCCATGGTACTCTCTAATGCTCTCCATGTTTGTGGCCAAACCGATACGACTCCCTGTGAGGCACATTCTATTGACCTCCAACCAGGGGACTCTGTTATAACTGAACATCAGGTCCCTCATCCTTAAAGCTTGGTTCTTGAGGAACTAGAATATGCTGACTTGCAACTCTCTGAATCTGTGCTTCACATTCTGAGGGGCTATAGGAAACCCTCTACTAAGAAAACTTGTTATTCAAAATGGAAAAGGTTTTCAGTCTGGTGTTCAACTAAGGATTTGATTCCATTATAGACTAGGGTCCCAGCTGTTTTGGATTATCTCTCTCATTTACACACTCTGGGTCTACAACCCAATTCACTCAAGATACATCTTGCAGCATTGTCTGCTTACATTTTTGCTGGTGCCAGGGTAACACTAGCTTCAGACCCCATTTTTAGAAGGTTCTTCAAGGGTTTGTCCCATTTTCACCCTCCTCACAGGGCACCTGTGCCAGCATGGGACCTTAATGTTTGTATAGCCATGCTCATGGGGCACCCCTTTGAGCCTATGGCTACAGCTCAACTTAAATATGTCACTTGGAAAACAGTTTTTCTAGTGGCAATGACTTCTGCAAGAAATGAGTTCCAGGCTTTCTCTGTGGAGCAGGATTATATCTCTTTTCACAGAGATAAGGTAGTTTTGAGAACAAATAGAAAATTCCTACCAAAGGTAGTCTCTGATTTTCACCTTAACCAATCCATTACCCGACCTGTCTTCTTCACTGAGCATTCTACTTCTGGTGAAAGGCTTCCTAGTTTGGATGTAAAGAGAGCTCTGTTATTGTATTACAGACACCAAGGACCATAGGCAGGACAGGAAACTGTTGTTTTTGACCTATGGGGATATGGGAAAAGGTAATCCAACTTCTAAGAGATCTGTTTTTCGCTGGTTAGTCCAGTGTATTCAATTCTGCTATACAAAAGCTGGTAGGGAGCCTCCAGCAGGGTTGAGGGCGCATTCCACCAGGGGAACAGTTGCTGCACTGGCAGCTGCAAGAGATGTTCCACTGGGTGATATCTGCAAAGCAGCTACTTGGAAGACAGTACTCACCTTTACAAAGCATTACAATCAGGATATCCAGTCTAGAAGTGGTGCTAGGTTTGGCACAGCAGTCCTGCAAAGTCTGTTTCCTAAGTAAATGTTCTGTGCCCACCTCCAGTGGTACTGCTTTGTAGTCTGCAGAAAGTTATGAATACCAGAGTATTACTGGGGTTAGAAGAAAAAATTACTCAACTTAGTAATCTTGTTTCTTCCCAGTGATACTCTGGTATTCATAACTTCCCACCCTACCTCCCCTTTCAGAACTCAAGCCTCTGCACTCCCGCATGCTGCACTACCAGAAAAGGGTACATCACTATGACTGTATATATGTTGCCACACAGTGGTACAAGTTGGTAAACAAGGCTTATGATCTTTACCTTTCTTCAGGTGTTTCTGACATGCTGATTCTGTAAAATATGTGTTTTTCTCCAGTTGGAGGTGGTTTCTTATTAAAATTGAGGTTATTTTGAACTTTCTATCATAAATACTTGCAGTATTTTACTGCATGGCTTTGCCTATTCAGGCTTCTAAGAAATCTGAGGAGGTTTAGAACACTGGCAGTTAGTATAGGGCAGCATTTGAAAAGTTGTCATGTGCAGATGATTCCATCATTTGCATATGTCCAATTCTCTCTGGGCAGTCCAACCCTCCAGGCTTGCTGCAGAGAGTTATGAATACCTGAGTATCACTGGGAAGAAACAAGATTACTAAGGTGAGTAGTTTTTTCTTCTGCCTCCATCTGTTCTATTAGATTGTTGAACTTTCTCACACATATGGTCCAGTACCAGAGTGCGATGTGGGAGAAAGGATTAGCGGTTGCTCAGGCCTTGCCAGACTCGGCTCAGAAAAATGAGCTTCTGGATATCCTTAAGTCGGGATCTGACATGGGCACTCGTGCTAAGGGGTCTTGCATTGACACTGCAGATATGGCTTTAGAGCAGTGCGCAATCCGGGCGCCTGCCTTGCACATCTGGCTCAGAGCTCTGGATTCTCACGGATCTGCAGTCCGGTATCCTGGGCCTTCCTTCCAAGGTTCTGTTCTTTTGGGAGGCGGAGAAACTGATATCCGTCTCCAGAGTCCGAAGTCTCTCAGTCCATCAAAAATGTCACGAGGGGACCAGGCCTTTTCGCAAACAACCTTCCCTCGGGGCAAAATCCCTGCAACCAGTTAGAGCAGAGGGGAGGCTTCAAGAGGAAAGCACCAACCCAAACTCCTGGGAGCTCTGCTTCCAGAGGCCCGAAGGCCTCCCAGCCCTCTCTGCCTGTTCCCGGATCTGCCCAATGACTCACTACCTGCCCCCTCCTCTGGCGGAGGCCATGGGGGGAGGCCGTAGGGGGTCACTTCTCCCTCTACCTAGAGGAATGGAAAAACATCACCACAGACCTCTGGGTGTTAGACCTGATCAGGAGAGGACATACTCTAGAGTTCCTTCAGATCCCTCCGGACAAGCCACCATGGTCCTCCCAATAAACTCCTTCTCACATGCCTCTTATAGAAGGAGAGATCCAGGCCCTTCTGCAGAAGCAAGCAATAGAGCCAGTCCCCCCGAAACAACAGGGGCAAGGCTATTACTCTCATTTCTTCCTGGTCCCAAAAAAGTTCAAAGATCTTTGGCCCATTCTGGACCTCGGCTCTCATCCTCTTTCATAGAGTACAGGCAGTTCAGGATGGTTACTCTTCTATGCCTCATTTCCCTCTTGCACCAAGGGGACTGGCTCTGCTCCCTGGACATGCAAGATGCCTACCTGCACATAAGGGTCTTTCCTCCCCATCGGAGGTTTCTGAGGTTCCACTTCGAGGGAAGGCATTACCAGTTTCAAGCCTTACCATTTGGCCTCTCCTCTGCTCCTTGAGTCTTCAAGTGCCTAGTGGTGGTGGCTGCGGCTGTCCAATGCCAGGGCCATTAAGTCTTCCCCTACCTAGACAACTGGCTCCTGGCAGCTCCTTCCAGAGCTCAACTCCGTCATACTCTCAGACACCTTTACACTCTTCTGAGAGTTGGGGATCACCCTGAACCTTCCAACGTCGTCCCCATGGCCCAGTCGACTCCTTTTCATTGGAGTGGTCATGGACACGGTTCAGGGAATCGCCTTTTCTCCCAGAAGGCGGGATATGCCCTGAGTTTAGCCAGGCGGTATCTATGGCTCCACAGGCTTCAGCCAGGACCTTCCCCTCCGACTTCTGAGCACATGGTGGTGGCCATTCCTTCGATTCTCTTGCTTCGCCTTCAGTGAGGGTTCCCAGTGGATGCTCAGGGTGCAATGGGACCAGAGGTCTGACGACCTAGACCAGGCGGTCAGGATCTCCGACTCAGTCCAAAGGACTCTTTCCTTGTGGCTAGACCCCTCCAACCTGGTATGAGGGGTCCCCTTCTAGCAGGAGCCCCTGAGACGGATTTTGACCGCAGACTCTTCCGGTCTCTGTTGAGGTGCTCATCTGGAGAATGGACAGATCCAGGGGACCTGGTCTCCAGACGAGGAAATACTCCACAACAATGTCCTAGTGATGCGAGCGGTCCTAAATGCCTTTCCGGTGTTTGTCGGACCTTTTGCCAGGCCCTCTTCTCATCCAGATGGACAACATGTCAGTAGTGTTTTACTTCAACAAGCAAGGGGGCACACATTCTTACCCCCTTTGCAGGGAGGCGATGAGGGTCTGGTATTGTGCCCTGGAACACCATTTAGATCTTACTGCTGTTCATGTTCCAGGCATCCAAAACGTCTTGGCCAACAGCCTAAGCTGGTCTCGGTCCAAGGTTCACGAGTGGGAGCTCCTTCAGTTAGTAGCAGATCAACTGTTCATCAGATGGGGCTGTCCAGAGTTGGACCTCTTTGTGTCTCCACTTTTTGCGCGCTGGAGGCCATGCCTGGTGGTTTTTGGCCAGACGCTTTGTCCCTCTGTTGGACAGGGAGGTTTCTGTATGCCTTCCCTCCCTTTCCCATTCTCCAGGGGGTTCTACTGAACTTGCAGGCTGAAGGAGCAGAGGTGATCCTCATCGCTCCCTACTGGGCTCGGCAGATTTGGTTCCCACTACTTCAGCAGCTGGCAGTGGAGTCCCAAATACAGCTGCTGCCGAGCTCGCGCTTGATATCCTAGGATCAGGGCACCCTGGTCCATCCAGACCTCAAATCCCTGCAACTTCATGCATGGCTCCTGCAGACTTAGTCTAGGTATGGAGTTTCCCAGAGGGTGGCGGACATTCTCGTTGCAGCGAGAAAGCTCTCAACTAGATCATACACCATGAAGTGGAAAAGATTTCGTCTGTGGGCTTCACCCCGTCACTTAGACCCGCTTACCTATCCAGTGATCTCTGTCTTGGAATATCTCCTTTCCTTATCAAACCAAGGCTTTAGCTACTTCTCCACTAAGGTACATCTTTCTGCAATTTCTGCTTACCACGTACCTGTGGGGAAACCCTTGCTCAGTTAGACGTGTGCACTTTTGCAGGGCATACACATTAAGCCTCCCATCAGAGATCCTGTACCGCCCTGGGATCTCCTTTTCTGCTAAAAAAAAACTTACTCATCTCCCGTTTGAGCCTGCCGCGGACTGCGAGCTTCACTTCCTTTCTTGCAAATAGTTATTTTTAGATCTTACTTCGAGAGGGTTCCTTCAGTTGGTCATAACATGTAAGACTAACGCCATCTGGCATCTGGACTGCATGGCAGAATTTTCCAGCAATACCTGACGGGGTACCGCCCACCCAACGTCACGTGACTGACGTCAGCATAACCCTATATAGTGGGCGGTCCCCACGCTTGCCCCCCAGTTCTTTCCCACTGTCACCTCGTGTCGTTCCCTCGCGGTAGACCTGCACAGCGATTGCCGTTAGTTTTTGTTGGTAGTTCATACTACCTTTTTTCACTGTTTTTGGTATTTTTCGTTCTATGTCTCCTCCCCAGAAGAAGTGTCAAACCTGTGGCACCCAGATTCCCCACAAGGATGGCCACCTCAAGTGAGTCATCTGTCTAGGCCCGGACCATCCCACCGTGACTTGCCCAGACTGCCAGCCCTTCAACCAGCCCAACAGCAAGAGGAGGCAGCAAACTCTGGAGGCCCATCTACTTAAGTCCCGGTTGGCGTTGCTTGAAAAGTAAATGGAGCGCATCAGGGAATCATCATCTTATCCTCCTCCTTCATCGAAGCACAAAAAGAGAAGCACAGGGAGCGGGAGCGCTCTTTGAACGGAACTTGAGCCAAGTCCAGCAGACCCTCCACCAGTAAGGTCTCTACCACGCTGCCTCCAGCTAAGGCCCAGGACACCACCAGGGATTCTGGTAGAACCACGAAGGCTCAACCCTCCGCCTTAATGGGTAAGTCGGCTGCCGGCTCCTCTGATGGCTGCACCTTTTCTGTCATTAAGTCTGTCTCTGGCTCCTCCGGGGACCGCTCGGCCACAGTTAAGTCGGCAGGGGTATCTTCCCCCTCCCGCCCAGCTCTACAGTCTGGTAAGACTGCCGCCTCCGGCGACTGCGCAGACACGGCTTTCCCGTCAGGGACCCTCTGTCAGCCCCCCCCCCCCCGACGTCCAGATGAGCCCGGGGGAGACTGCCCCTTCTCCCCTGCCGGTATTCCTCCCTTCAACAGTGGCTACCACGGGCGAAGACAGCGCGGGTCCTCTGGATGTGGAACACACCTCGGGGTCAAACCCCCGCTCACCCTCTGGGGATGGAGGTCCCTCCTCAGCCATCTGGCTCTATGCCGGAGGTGCCTCCGGTCCCGTCCTGGAGGATAGCTCCTGATCCGGCTTTGATCCCTACGCTGGACACTCTTCCTCCGTCGGATCCGGCAAAACCTTCCCTCACACTGGACCCTCCGACGTCTGTCTCCATGCTGGAACCTTCTTGTCTGCTGCCAGCTCCCTCGGCAGACCAGGTTCCTTCGTCGGTTCCCTTTTGCTGGGTTCCGACCCCAGCCTGTCTGGCCTTGAATTCCTTTCCGACACGGACCTGGCAGCACCAGTTTTAACACACTGTGACACAGACGCCGGTTGTCCTATGCTGGACTCATACCTATATACACCACAGCAGGCCCCACGTGGTCTCCCCCCAGTCGCCTGGTCCTGACGAGGGTCTTTACTCTAGATCCCGCTCTGTTCCACATTACCCCTTGGGGTATCCTATGGATTATCCCCTGGCAGGTCGTCATCCTGATTTGGAGCGGTGCGGGACACTACTTCCCAGGCTACTCTCCGTATCCAGGATATTCATTTTCGGGATATCATGGGTACCACTACCCTCCTCCCCATGCTATCCCACCTCCTCCCCCACCTCCTGCTCCCCCTCCTCCGCCCCCTTCAGTGACCCAACTGGACTTCAAGACCCTTACCCAGTCTTGGTGGAAGGAGGCACGATCAGAGTTGGTCTATCCTATGGATTATCCCCTGGCAGGTCGTCATCCTGATTTGGAGCGGTGCGGGACACTACTTCCCAGGCTACTCTCCGTACCCAGGATATTCATTTTCGGGATATCATGGGTACCACTACCCTCCTCCCCATGCTATCCCACCTCCTCCCCCACCTCCTGCTCCCCCTCCTCCCCCCCCTCCAGTGACCCAACTGGACTTCAAGACCCTTACCCAGTCTTGGTGGAAGGAGGCACGATCAGAGTTGGTCACTGACCTAGAGAGCAGACTCCCAGTCCCTCGCTCTCCTCCCAGGTCCTTATCCCTGGTGAGCTTGCCACAGTTCACATCATGGGGACTACCTCTCGGGAAATTATCCTTATGGATCTTGGTCCTGGAGAAAATCCGGAATGGGGGGCTCATTGGAGGGGCCATCGGATATACAGCCCCAGATCCCTAAGTGTAAGGATTCTCCCAAGTCTCCCCGAGGATCCTTCCTTTTCGGACCTATTGAGGTCCATTCAAAAGCACTATAATTGGGAGTTTGGGAAGCAGGATCCCATGCAGCAGAGACTTGCCGAGCACCTTGGTTTGGAGTCTTTGTCTCCGATTCCTGTTTCTCCGTGGATTGGGCCTCACGAAGACCTAACCATGATGGTCTGGCAACTGCCTCATTCAATCCCGGCTGTACCCAAGTGGGTGGACAGGACCTACTGGGTGTCCAAGGATGCCCCCTTTCTCAGTGCGCACCCGAAAACTGACTCTCTAGTAATCTTGGCTGCTCATGACTGCTCTTCAGTTCCCAAGCACATGAGCACTTCTCCTCCGGATAAGGAATCAAGGCAGATGGACCAGTATGGAAAGAAAGTTTATTCCTCCGCTACATGCGTGTTATGGTTTAATTATGTAGCCCATGTGGTGTCGCGCCAAAAAGCCACCCTGGCCAGGCCCGAGTCCAATCCATGGACCCTTCGGACCTCAAGGAGGAGCTCGCCAAGGACATCCGCCTGTCCAAAATTTCTTGCAGGCATGCGTTGTGAGCCACTTACGACTCCGTCGACTCAGTGGCCCGCACTTCAGTGACCGCTGTCTCCCTTCGGCAGCATGCATGGCTTTGCATCTCTGGCCTTGCAGACGAGGTCCAGACAGCGATTCATGACTCCCCTTTCAGGGGCTCTCTGCTTTTTTTGGTGGCGACAGTAAAGACATTGTTACGGATTTTCAGGACCGTGGCCAAGACCTGAGGTTCGTAAGCTCCATGTACTGATCGGGCACTCAACAGCAGCAGCCCTTTCGGAAAAGGACCTGGAGGCAGAGAAAGCTAGCCCAGTCTCTGCATCAGGGCAAGCGTAAGACCACGGGTACCTTCACCTCTCCTGCCTCCAAGAACCAGAGATGTTCAGAGGGACCTCCTCCGGGCCGTCCTGACTCCCCCACCCCCTACTCAGCCCCAGTGCGAGGAGCTGGTGGGGAGGAGGTTTGCTCGCCACACGCAGGAGTGGCAGAGCATCACGTCCGATGCGTGGGTCCTGCAGCTAGTGTCCCAAGGACACACTCTTGAGTTCCTGGAGCTTCCTCCAAAAAGGTCCGCCTACTCCCGAGACCAGGCTCGACTAGTAAGGAAGGAAATACAGGCCCTGTTGCTCAAAGATGCCATAGAGCCAGTTCCACTCCGGCACAGGTGAAGGGGGTTTTACTCCCATTTCTTCCTGGTTCCAAAAAAGACAGGTGACCTGCGACTCATTTTCCACATCAGCAGACTCTGTCTGTTCGAGTACAAAAAATTCTGGATGTTAACCCTCTAGAGTCTCCTCCCAGATCTTCAGGAGACTCACTGGCTCTGTGCTCTGGATATGCAGGATGCCTACCTGCACATCCTGATTTTCCCCAGCCGCCGCCGGTTCCTGTGATTCCTTTTCCAAGGGGAGCACTTCCAATTTCGGGCTCTCCCCTTTGGCCTTTCTTCAGCACCGTGGGTTTTTACCAAGTGCCTGGTGGTGGTGGTTGCAGCCTTTCGTCATCAGGGCATAGTGGTCTTCCCCCTACCTGGATGATTGGCTGATCTCAGCCCCTTCCAGAGAGACTCTCTTGGAGGTCCTATCCACTGCTCTGGACTTCTTCACCAGACTGGGGATTACAGTCCATATCCCCAAGTTGTCCCTTATCCCTTCCCAGAGGTTAGTTTATTGTGGCAGTATTGGATACAGTCCAGAGCAGAGCTTTACTTCCTTCAGACAGGATGGAGACGCTGATTGTGGCCTCCTCCAGGAGCCTCCCGGCACGGGAGGTCTTTTGGTTGCTAGGATTGATGGCGGCCTCCCATCTCCACAGTTCCCCTGCAAGGCTTCACATGAGGATCACTCAGTGGTCCTTGCAGGTCCAGTGGGATCAACTTCAGGATGATTTGGAGCATCCGGTCCTAATTTCATCCACCCCTCAGAAAGATTTGTATTGGTGGAAGGATCGCTTGAACCTGTCAATAGGCCTCCCCTTCAGCGCTCAGGCCCCTCTGGCATTCCTGACCATGGATGCCTCCAATGTAGGTTGGGGGGCCTACTTGGGGGAACACCAAGGCCAGGGACTATGGTCCCGCTTGGAGATGTCCTTACATATCAATATCTTGGAGATGATAGCGGTCTTGTATGTGCTACAAGCATTCCAGATGCTTCTTCGGGGATTACTTCTCATCCAGACGGACATGTCAGTCGTCTGGTATATCAACAAAGGAGGAGGAACTCGCGCGTACCCCCTTTGCAGAGAGGCGATGAGTGTGTGGAACTGGGCAGTCCAGCACGGTCTGTCCCTGACAGCTGTGCATGTTCCAGGGGTGCAAAATGTCCTGGCGGACAGTCTCAGCAGGTCTCCAGCCCTCAATCACAAATGGGAACTAAATCAGGAAGTGGCAGATTCTCTATTTCAAAGATGGGAGCGACTAGAATGTGACCTTTTTGCCTCCCCATCCAATGCAAAACTTCAGTTTCTGCTTGCTCGTTCAAGGGTATGGTGCTTTTTTGCACGAAGCGTTCTCTCTCTTGGGCAGGGAAATTCTTGTACGCCTTCCCTCAGTGTCCCATTCTTCAAAGGGTTCTCCTCTAGCTTCAGGCAGAGAAAGCACGAATGATGCTCATCCCTTCCCTCTGGCCGAGACAGATTTGGTTCCCTCTTCTGCAGCAAATAGTGAAGGAACCCCTAGTTCCGTTTCCATTGTCGCATGACCTCTTGACACAGAATCAAGGCCGGCTCGTGCACCCGGGGCTCGGGACCCTGCATTTGCATGCGTGGCTCCTGCAGACATAGCGATTTTTTTTTGCTTTGGGGTTTCCAGCAGAGTTGCTCAAGTCCTGGTGGATGCGAAAAAGCCTTCTACCCGGTCCACTTACGCTATGAAGTGGAAATGCATTTCTATTTGGGCAGCATCCAAGAGTTGGGACCCCTTTTCTTGTTCCGCCCCACAGATAATGGAATACCTTTTTCATCTTTCAGATTCAGGCATTTCCTATTCCTCGTTGAAGGTACACTTACCGGCCATTTCAGCGTACCACGAGCTAGTGGATGGTAAACCCGTGACTCAGTCGGACATATCCAAAACCGTTCTGAAAGGGATTCTCCACCTGAAACCCCCATCCGCAGCCGTACACCACCTTGGGACTTAAATTTTGTGTTGGAGAAGCTCACTCTCCCTCCTTTTGAGCCAGCGATGAGCTGTGATTTGCACAATCTCTCCTGGAAAGCACTATTTTTAGTTGCAGTTAGTTCTACTCGAATTTCAGAGCTTCAAGCTCTTGTGTGCAAGGAGCCTTATTTGATTTTTCACAGGGACCGGGCAGTCCTCAGAAAAAAATCCTAAATTTTTGCCTAAGGTGGTATCGGAGTTCACACTGAACCAGACAGTGGAACTTCCGGTTTATTTTCCGATTCCTGCAAATAGGGGTGAGTCGCTTCTGCACACCTTGGATGTGTACCGTATTCTCAGGTGCTATACCCATCGATCCCAAGATTTCCGAAAGGAAGACCAGCTTTTTGTTTCATTCGCCCCCAAATCCTTGTGGAAAGCTGTCTCCAAGCAGTGCCTGTCCAAGTGGTTAGCCAACTGCATTCACTTCTGTTATCAGAAGTTCGACAGACCTCTGCCAGGGTCTGTTAGAGGTCATTCCACTAGAGGCATGGCTGCATCCGCAACTTTACTACGTAATGTTTATGCTGCAGAGATTTGTGCAGCAGCAACCTGGAGTTCTGTCCATACCTTTTTACCAAGCATTACAGTCTGGACATTGCTTCTAGGCGGAGGGCCGGCTTTGACTTCGCTGTGCTGCAGGACCTTCAAACAACATGAAGTCTTGCTGTATTCTGACAATTTGCAGTTAGCTCCAGCTCTTGAACTGCCCTGGAGAGTGAAGGGCTAAAATTCTGTGCAAGGCATAGAACGTTGGGCTCGAGCTCAGTTGAAAACTCTCTGTGTCCTTTTGAAACCAAACTATCAGATTCTTTACTCCGCCTCACTGAACAGTCGCTCAGGAGATTTCTCCCTCTGCTCGGTTCAAACGCGGTTAAAGTGTCTGTTTTAGTCTGATTTTTCGTTCTGTTTTTCGGTTCGAGACTCTGTCTGTGGTACCATAAGTACTTAGATTAGTATTGTGGACAATTATTGTGTGGAAATTGTAAATATTTTCGATCGGTTCGGCTGAACCGATCCTGTAGTAAAATCCTTGTAAAAACAGTTAGTGTGTGGTTACCGGTCCGTATCTGTTTAATAAAAAAAAAAAAAACACGTGATTTGAATGTTTTTTTTCCATCACCCGTGACACGGTGAGAAACCAATAGGGGAGTCTTGCCTGGCGGTTGCCATATAAAGGGTAAGTTGGTTAGGTTGGCCATGTCTGAGAAACCCAAGAAAAAAAACTAGCCCACTGGGTTTCAACACTGCAGTGTGTGTGGGGAGGTCTTTGCTAAGGCCGATCCCCACACCAGCTGTGTTTACTGTCTGGGGTTTGACCACCTCGATTCGGACTGCCATATTTGCAAACATTTCCCTAAGTCTACCCTGGACAAAAGGTTAGGTAGACTTCGGGATAAGGAGACCGAAAAATCTGCTGACCTGGAAGGCCAGCCCGGTTCGGTTCCTACTGAACCAGGAGGAGTGCCCTCTGACCAGGGCGATACTTCGGGCAAGAGGAGCGCCGATCCTGAGGGATCGGTTCCTACAAAAAGAAAAAAGGATAAATCGGCCAGTTCGGATCCAGAACTGCATGTTCCGTCCGCTGAAGAAATAGCCAAAGCGATTCGGATTGTGGAATCGCTTCGTCCGGTTCCGACTGATCCGGCGCCTTCTGATAGGGGTTCGGTTCAGTCAGTTCCCCTGGTTCAGAATTATTCCACTGAAGATTTTTACGAACCAGAGTTTGATGAGGAGGGGGATTTTGAAGAGGACGATTATGACGGTCAAAGTCTGGGTGTGCCTGTGGAACCGGACATCTCCCCAGCCAGACCTTCTGGTGGAGTCCCCTTCCCACTTTTTGTTCTACAGAAAAGTGGCTCAGACCCTCCAGCTTCCTATTGAGGAGGCTATAGAGTATCACGAGGAGCCTGACTACATAGAGATGATGGACATCCCAGAGTCTAAGAGACTGTTTATTCCCCTTCATAGGTCATTTGGGAAACGGACGCAAAAAATTCTTAGGTCTCCCAACTCTGTACCTCCTGTTGACAAGAGAATGGACAAGAGGTACACTTTGTCAGGCTCAGATACGGAATTTCTTTATCAGCAATGCAGCCATGTTGAGGTAGTGCAGGCTGCTGCCTGTGACAAGGCAAACATCCCCTTGGCTTCACACCCCCCAGACAAAGATTCCAGGAAAATAGATGCCATGGCAAAGAAACAGTACTTGGCATCATCTTTGGGACTCAGGCAGGCTAACTATATGGCCTATACAGCCAGGTACCAGAAGTCCAGGTGGGACACTGTACTGGCACTAGCTAAACAGGCCTCCTCCCAGCTAGCCAGGGAGCTGGAGGAGGTGGCTGCTGATGGGATTGAGGCATCAAAGGCGCAATTTCATGCTGCTGTGGACTCCAGTGATGTGTCATCAAGAGTCATGGCTACACCTGTGGCTCTTCGGAGAATGGCCTGGCTCAGATGTACTAGCCTTTCGCAGGACTGCCAGGCTAAGGCCATGGATTTCCCTGTAGTGGGTAATTCTCTGTTTGGGGAGCAGACAGAGAATTGCATGAAGAAAATGGATGAGTACAGGACCACTTATAGGAGTGCTCAGGCCAAGGAGAGGCAGGCAACTCCTCAAAGGCAGCAAACTAGGGGCAGGGGCAGGCCTTTTCACAGGCCTGTCTACCAAGCGCAGGCCTCTTCTTCCTTTTCTCAGAGGGGGTTCTTCAGAGGGAGAGGCAGAAGGGGGATGAGCAGGGCTGCATCCACCCCTCAGCCTAAGGCTCCTGCCAAGCAGACACCCTGATGTGTCAGCCCAGGTCAACTCCCCCATTCCAGTAGGAGGCAGGCTGGCTTACTTTGTCCAGGACTGGATGTCTGTTACCTCAGACAAGTGGGTCCTGGAGCAGGGGTCGATCTTTACATTGTTTTACTAGCCCAAACACTAGTGCAAATTGACCAGGGCTAGTGCAGCTAACTCTCTACATGCCCGGCTTGACTAGTGCAGATTTTCATGGCTGTTAATGAAGTTAAAAAAAGTCTCTACTTTAGCTTTCTCTAGTCCTCATGCTAATCTCTCTCGATGTTCCAGATGGCCAGGTGTGATTAACAGCTCATTAAGAGCTGCAATTATCTGGCAGTTCACGAGAGGGATCCCACAAATGACTCTGTGAGTCATTATCACTCCATTGTTAAGACTTTCAGCTAGTGTCCAGGGTGTGATCAAGGGTTTATTTATTTATTTAGATTTTGGTAACTGGGTAAGCCCACTGAGACCAGAGGTCCCTTTTTCAGGGGCGACCCGGAATTAGTTACCAAAAAAAACCACATATTAGCATTATTTACAGTAGTTACAATAGGTACACAAATATACATCAGCATTCGTTTACAGAGGTAACAGGCTCACATTCAGGCTCTTATAAGCAGTACAGTGACGTCAAATTTCACACCGTTAGGAAATTGAGACAATTACAGTATAATTGACAACCTTGTTGAGGAGATTCATTAGGGGTGAAGGAGGAATTATGGCAGTGGTGATGGAAGGGAGACCTGGGCTAGGGAGCTAACGGTTGCAGCCACAGAGGCTGAGTTCGAGGAGATATACTTTGAGGCCAGACTTAAACTGGGTAAGGGAGGGTGAGTCAATCAAGCCAGCTGACAGGGAGTTCCATAGGTAGGAGGCAGCGTATTTGAAGGAGCACTTACCTTGGTTGGAGCGGATCAGAGGGATGTCTAGGGGGTGATTTGCAGGAGATCGCAGGGTTCGGCATTGTACTTTGGAGGTGAGTAGTCCATGAAGGTGGGGAGGGGGGCCAAGAGTAGAGAATTTGAAGGCAAGGCAGGCAGTAGGGTAGGCTAGTTTGTGCCACAGTGTGGGCCAGTTCAGGTCCATAAGTGCCTCACAGTGATGCCTCTTAGGGGAGGAGTTTGTGGCGAACCGAGCCATGCGGTTGTAGAGCAAGGTGAGTTTGAGTTCCATCTCACAGAGGAACTGCAATAGAGGGGCAACGTATAGGATGGAGGAGAGGAGATTGCAGCAGGCAGTTGCTCATCGTGCAACACAGGAAAGGGAGTTTCCCAGGCGGTAGAGGAGTCCAAGCCTTTGGTGGATGGACCGGGTTATGGAGTCGATGTGGGGTCTGTAGGTCATCTCTTGGTCAAGGTGGACCCCAAGGTATTTGAAATTGGCAATGACCTCAACTCTTTTTTCCTTGGACTGTGCTGAGCTGGAGCAGTTTACTTCTGTCAGAGCCCAGACGTCTAGATCCAAACAGGACGGCTTTGGTTTTTTTCTTCGTTGAGCTTTAGGGAGTTTGAGGAGAACCAGGCCTCAAGAGTTGAGAGACTGTCTTGCAGTTTGGCGGAGATGACACTAGGTTGTGGGTCACTGCAGTATATGACAGTGTAGTGTCGTCCGCATAGAGGATGAGGTTGCTGAGTGTGCAGTTGCCCTCAATATTATTGAGGAAGAGTGAGAAAAGCAGGGGGCCCATGATAGAGCCCTGAGGTACCCCAGAGGTCACAGGTCTAGGGCCAGACTGGGTACCCCTCTAACGGACTTTTTGGGTACGGTCATTCAGGTAGCTCTTGAACCATGACAGCAAGTGATCATCCAGTCCTAGGAGTAGGAGTTTGGAGAGAAGGAGATTATGGTTGACCAGGTCAAAGGCCTTGGTTAGGTCAATGAAGAGAGCGCCCGTTGGGGAGCCTTGGTCCATAGCAGCAAGGATGTCCGATGTAAGCCGGATGAGCACAGTGTCGGTACCCTGGCCCTTCCTGAAGCCGTGCTGTACATCAGCCAGGAGAAGGTGCTGCTCTAGGTAGTCCTGAAGCTGGTTATTAACTAGTCTTTCCTGTATTTTCCCTAGGGGGCTGAGAAGGGAGATTGGTCTGTAGTTTCCCATTTTGTCACGGGGACGATGGTCGCTACCTTCCACATTTTTGGGACTATACCTTTTAGAAGGGACCTATTGATGAGGGTGACAGGGAGGGTGACAGCCGGGGCAGCAGCCCTCAGCAGGCGAGGTTCTAGCTGGTCATGGCCCGGGGAGGAATTAGGGTTAATTTTGCCTAGGAGAGGTAGTACCACAGACTGATTGACCAGTTTCAGGTGGAATTGAGGCCTTGGATGCACCCAGACCTCTCTAGAGTGAAGGGAGGACCTGGAGAGGTTGGGAGGGGGGGACCATTTGGATTAGAGATGGAGGCACAGAAGGCCTCAGCAACTACGGAGGGGACATTGGTCAGTGAGTCCCCTACTAGGATGGAGTCTGCTTGACTGCTTATAGTACCCTTAAGGAGTAAGTTTATGTGGCCCCAGAATTTTTTTGGGTCACGTAGGTGACTTGTTTGGAGGTCTTTTAGGTACTGGGATTTAGCCTGTTTCAAGGATTTTTTACACTGATTTCTCAGTTCCCTGTACTTCTCCCAGTCTGAGTTGCAGGAGAATTTGTAGGTACCTCATGCTCTGTCACGGAGAAGCATGGAATGCTTGAGGCTCGGGCTCAGCCATTTATGGCATTTTCCCTGTACCCTGAGCTTTTTTGGGGGGGCGTGCATATTAGATGCAGACAAGAAGGCCTGGGTGAAATATTCAAGTGCCTCGTCAAGTGTGGGGAGGGAGACGATGGGGTCCCAGTCAATTTTCCTCAGGTCGGAACAGAAATCTGCTGGTACAAGCCTACTATAGTTCCTCGCTTCTATGACCTTAGTAGTGATTTTTGGAGGCTTGTTGGACCAGGTGCAAAAGATAGGCAAGTGGTCGCTCAAGGAGCCAGACGTAATCCTCGCCGACAGAATACGGCCCGGGCAGGAGACGAGGACCCAGTCAATGAGAGAGTGGTTACCGGTCTTAGGATTATGTCTTGCAGGAAGGTCAATGATCTGTGTAAATGGGGAGCCAAGTATTGGGTTCTTGGTTGAGGAGGAGACTAGGGCTGGCCAGTGGAGATTGAAATCCCCGAGGAGTATGGCCTTCCCCATGGTGTACTCCTCAAGGGCATTTGTTAGGGATTCAAGGGAGGAAGCAGCAGTTTGGGGTGGGAGGTAGACACACGCTATTGTGAGGGGCTTGGTGTTTCCAAGGAGGATTTTTACAAATGGTGTTTCACCTAGGGATCCACAGAGAGGGGGCGGTTCAGCTGCAAGGCTTGCAGGGCAGTGCTGACATAGATGATAACCCCTCCTCTCTTTTTTCCCACCCTGTCCTTTCTGAAGGTAAGGTAGCCTGCTAGGTCCATTCCGTGGGGGAGGATCTGTGGTTTGAGCCAGGTTTCAGTCACGGTTAGTAGGGTAGAGTGCTGTTAATTCACTAGGTTCCAGTTTTTTGAATGTGTCTAACAATTTGTCCAATATTATTAAGACCAGTGCCCCTCATTTCTCTACATTTTGAGTGTTTGTATCCAACATTTCAGTGACAAAATGCAAAGAAGTATACAGAATCAGCCCTCTCCCAAATCTCTTAACTCTGTTCTTTCCCTGGACACCACTGCAGACCAGACTCTGAAGTGACCATCCATAGATCCATAGCTGCCATTACTGGCAAGTGTAGGGGGTCCTCGGCTCTTCTAAATGGACCATGCCAGCCATTACCATCCATACAGTTCCACCCTTATCCCACTCAGCATGTCCTTTCAGCCTAAAAACAAAGCTTTGGATCATGTATGGTACAAAAATAAACCTTGATAAACTACATAATTTGAAACCTTGAAATAGGCATTCCTGGGGTGCATAGATCATCCTATACGGAAATAGAAATAGTATAGTGTTACGCCTGTGTACTGTTTCCCCCGGTCTGATGAAAGGACAATGTTAAAGAAAAATCTGTTATTGTTGGGGTAGAGCATATTAAAATCAATGCTTTTACAAATAAAAATGTCATAGTTTTCTATTTTCTAAGCCCCTTAGATTTGTCTAGCCCCCACTCCAAATAAATCTTAGATGTGCTCCTGGCTCACTTGAAACTGTACAAAAACTTTCAAAAGTGCAGGTCACCAGTTGCCTATAGGGTGGGGACCACGAGTGTCTTTCTCTGCCTGACTCTGTTCATTGCCCTGTGGGCGGTGATGACAGTGTGGTGAGGTGCATGATGATGCCAGCTATTGTGTGCACAGAGCTGGGACTGCTTGATTGAACATTTGCTGTTGATATCCTTTCTCTGTTTGGTGTGTGTGTGTGGGGGAGGAGGCCATGGTACAAAACAATCCGGGGGGTGGGGGCTCACTGTCTGTGATGGATGGCATTGCAGTCTTTTTTTTTTTTTTCCTGCTGTGGAGCTGGGAGCAAGATAAATGTGCAACAAGCAGAGTATTTCTTGGCTTTGCTTGCATTGTTTCCTGTATAAGTGAGCAAAATTTACCATTATAATTAAGGGCTAGTGCAACCATCTGTGGGCTAGTGCAATTTTGAATCAACTTGCCCTGCTGGCTACTGCAAAAAAAGGTTACGGTTGACACCTGTCCTGGAGGTTGTAAGCCAGGGGCTGGTTCTCAGTTTCAAAAATTTTCCGAAACTGAGACCCAGATCCTTTCCACCTGCAAATACTTCAGAAACCCTTGCTCTAGAGGCAGAGATTTCATCTCTACTGGCCTTAAAGGCCATAGAGAGAGTTCCTACTCCATACAGGGGCAAAGGTCTGTACTTCAGGTACTTCCTTACCCCAAAAAAAAAAGACGGGAGTGGCGACCCATCCTAGATGTAAGATACCTAAACAAGCACCTAATAAAGCCAAAATTCAAAATGGTGACTCTGGGAACAATTCTTCCCTCTTTGAGGCCAGGGGATTGGCTAGCCTCACTGGACCTAAAGGATGCCTATTTTCACATTCCCATCAGGTGCTCCCACAGAAAGTACCTCAGGTTCAAATTGCCCTCAGGCCATTATCAGTTCAGAGCAGTGCCCTTCGGTCTAGCCTCACCTCCAAGGGTGTTTACAAAGTGCCTAGCAGTAGTGGTGGCCTTTTTAAGAAGGAAAAGGATTTCTATCTTTCTATACCTGGACGATTGGCTTCTGGTGGGCCAGTCTCCAGACCAAGTCAAGTCAGATCTGCAGGTCACGCAGCAAGTTCTCACTTCCCTGGGGTTCCTTCTCAATCTTCCCAAGTCAGTTCTCGAACCAGTACAGCTCCTCACTTTTATAGGAGCAGAGCTGGACACCCTCAAGGCAAGAGCCTTCCTTCCTTTGGAAAGGGCAAAAGCCATCTCTCAGCTGGCCTCTTCCTTTCTCCCTCTGGTTTCTTGACCAGGAAGGCATTTTCTGCAGCTTCTGGGGCCACATGACAGCTTCCACAGCAGTGGTCCAAGGGGCCAGGTTTCAGATGAGGGACATTCGGTTCCATCTGAGAACCTTTTGGTCTCAAAGGAAAGATCCTCTTACCGAGCTAGTTCCTGTTACTCAGACCTTAATTCAGGCCCTTCAGTGGTGGCAGGACCTCGACAATCTGAGGCAAGGTGTTCCATTTGTCTCTGATTCACTTTGTGGTTCTTATCACAGGTGCTTCCCTTTTGGGGTGGGGAGCCCATCTGGGGGCTCTCACGGCCCAGGGACTGTTGTCCCCTCGGGAATCCCTTCTTCACATCAACCTCCTGGAGCTCAGGGCAGTACTTCTTGCCCTACAAGCTTTCTCTCTGTCAGTACAGAACAAGGTGGTTTAGGTCAGGACACACAACACTACCACCATATGGTATATCAACAAGCAGGGAGGCACTCTGTCCATGGCCTTGTGCACGGAGGCCATGAAAGTATACTCCCTGGCTTTTTCCCTGCAGACCTCTCTAGTAGCAGTCCACCTCCCAGGAAAGGACAATGTGATAGCAGATGCGTTGAGCAGGATTTCCCAGGGCCATCACGAATGGTCTCTGGATCCTTTGGTGTTGAAGGTGATCTTCTCAAGGTGCGGCACTCCGGAGCTGGATCTCTTTGCAGCTCCAGACAATCACCAACTTGCTCTGTTTTGTTGCAGACCCCCAGTCTTGGGCTCAGTCCCTCTGGATGCTCTGATTTTGAACTGGGAGGGGAAGTTTCTTTATGCCTTCCCTCCTTTTCCTCTGTTCAAGGTTCTAGTCAAGGTAAGGTCACAGCCATGCAAAGTGATTCTGGTTGCTTCAGACTGGGCCAGGCAGCCTTGGTACCCCTGTTGCTGTCCTTAGCAATCCATCTTCCCCTGTCTCTTCCCAGGAATTACAATCTGATAACCTCCTCACAGGGGAGGATTTGTTACCCCAATCTCCAGTCACTCAATCTCAAGGCATGGCTCTTGAAGACTTAGAGTATGCAGATTTACATCTGTCCCAAGGTGTTCTGGATATCCTCAAGGCATCTCGAAAGCCTGCCACAAGAAAAACCTACAACTCCAAATGGAAAAGGTTCAGTATTTGGTGTTCCAAGAAGCACATTTCCCCAGACACTGCTGAATTGTCTACAGTTCTGGATTATATGGTTTATCTTAATGGCCTAGGCCTCAAACCAGCTACACTCAAAGTTCATTTGTCAGCTATTTCTGCTTTCCTGTCAGTGGGGAAATCTTCCTCTGTCATCTCACCCTATATTCTGTAAATTTTTCAAAGGGTTGCTTCATACCAATCCCCCTTTTACGAATCCTGCTTCTGCCTGGGATTTGAATATTTGTATTGCTCAGCTGATGCAACCCCCTTCGAGCCTATATCCTCAGCAGAGTTCAAATACTTGACTTGGAAAACTGTGTTTTTGGTTGCTGTTACCTCTGCCAGACGTATCAGTGAATTGCAAGCCCTGTCAGTGGAGCCTGACTTTTTCTTTCCATAGAGATAAGGTGGTCCTTAGAACCAATAGAAGGTTCCTACCTAAAGTGGTTTCTGATTTCCACTTAAACCAATCTGTCTCTTCCTGTGTTCTTCACTGATCGCACCTCCTCAGGGGAACGGAGGCTACACAGTTTAGATGTTAAAAGGGCCCTTAGTTACTAATAGAACGTACAAAGGGTCACAGGTTTGACTCCCTTCAGTTGTTCCTCACTTATGGGGAAGTAGGTAAGGGAAAACCTGCCACCAAGAGAACCATTGCCAGGTGGATTGTGTCCTGTATTCAGTTCTGCTATGAAAACTGCACCCTCAGGCCTGAGGGCTCATTCCACTAGAGGTACAGCTGCATCTCTGGCTGCAGCTAGGGATATCCCTTGTTAGAAATCTGTCAAGCAGCCACCTGGAAAACAGTTCATACCTTCACCAAGCATTACTCTTGGATATCCAGGCTAGGAGTGATGCTTGATTTCTTTACACAGTACTTCAGAGCCTATTCCCAAAGTAGGTTCTGTCCCTCCTCCTTGGAGGTACTGCTTGGTAGTCTGCAAATTGTCAGAATACAGCAAGACTTCATGTTGTTTGAAGAAAAAGTTACTCAAGTAATTGTGTTTCTTCTAATGGAGTCTTGCTGTATTCTGACCTCCTTCCCTGCCTCCCTTCTCAGAACCTGTTTTGGGAAGTGTGTGGGCAGGTACAGTGTTGCACCCCAGGGGTGTCTTTAGCCCACTCCTGTTGTGTTGGGTGCTTTGTATTTGTTTAATTAAGAGTTTTTTGTTCTTATTACCTGGTTTTTTTGGTTTGGGTTTCCTGGCTTGAGCCTTTTAGGGAATCCAAAGTCTTTGTTGCCAGTTGGCTACTAGGAGTTTTGCAATTTCCACATTATATAGTCAGTGAGTTTAGCTCATAAGAATCTGATGGTTTGGTTTCAAAATGACACAGAGTTGTCAACCAAGCTCGAGCCCAACGTTCTATGCCTTGCATGGAATTTTAACCCTTCACTCTCTGGGGCAGTTCAAGAGCTGGAGCTAACTGCAAATTGTCAGAATACAGCAAGACTCCATTAGAAGAAACACAATTACTAAGGTGAGTAATTTTTTATTTTGTCCTAGGCTGGTCCCGTATTGTGTTTTTCATTTTGAGTTTCTCCTCCCGTGTTTCTCTCGGTCTCTTCTGAGGGACTGCTTGGGACTCAGTCCTACATGTTATGACCTACTGAAGGAACCCTCTCAAAGTAAGATAGTACAGTTACGTAAGAACTTACCGTAATATTAGATCTTGAGAGAGGTTCCTTCAATGATAAATCATATTTCCCTCCCTCCTTCCCCCAATTTTCTTGTGGGACTCCAGACTCTGTTTCCTTCTCTTGTCATACTTTTTAGGTCTTCAGCAGGAGAACTGGAGAGCAGGCGTGGGGACCGCCCACTGTATATGGTCACGCTGACGTCAGTCACGTGATGTCGTGTGGGCGGTCTCCCATCGGGTATTGCCGGAAAAGTCTGCCGTGCGGTCCAGATGCCACTAGTCCTACATGTTATGACCTACTGAAGGATCCTCTCTCGAAGATCTACTGTTACGGTAAGTTCTTGCGTAACTGTATTTTACTGTTACTTCTGCTTGGAGGGTTTCCGAGCTTCAGGCCTTGATGTGTAAGGAGCCTTATTTGGTTTTCCATAAGGACAGGGTGTCCTTATTCACGTAATCCTAAGTTCTTACCCAAGGTAGTGTCTGAGCTCACACCAAATCAGGACATTAACCTGTCTGTGTAGTACCCTGATCACTCGAACCAAAGGGAAGCGCTCCTGCATACTTTAGATGTTTGCAGGGCGCTATGGTATTGTCACGGTATTAGCGTAACCGTACTGCTCCGTACCATAAGATGTATCAGTTGTTTGTGGCCTTCGCACCCCGCTGTCAAGACACTTCGGTGTCTAAGCAGACCTTATATAAGTGGCTGGTAAATTGCATGGTCTTCTGCTACAACAAATACAAGAAACACCTTCCGGGTTTGGTAAGGGGTCATTCCACCAGGGGAGTGGCTACTTCCTTTGCATCGATGCATAATGTCTCGATAGCAGACATTTGCTCAACAGCTAGCTGGAGCTCAGTGCATCCATTTATCAAGCACTACAGCTTGGACATTGCGTCTAGGAGGAGGGCAGGTTTTGGCCTGGCAGTCCTGCAAGGCGTCCTATCCTAATGCCTTCTTATGGCTGTTTGACTTCAGCCACCTCCCGGACCTATTTTGATTCTTTTCTGGGACTGCTTGGGATTCAGTCCTTATGGTAATAGCCTGCTGCAAGAGCTCCCACTCGAAGTAAGATAGTACAGATCTTACTTCGAGACACCAACTTCTTGCAGCAGGACCTAAATAGGACTGAAACACGACGAAATGTCGAGACCCACGGAAAATTCTAGCTAGCTATCTTCAGCGGGGACCGCCCCTGACATCGGTCCCGCCTCCGACGTCAGGCGTAGTACATAAGGGGGCGGTCCTGCCAGATTCCCCAGTTCTTTCCCGCCGTCGACTTGCATGTCTCAACTCTTCGGTTCGGTTTCTAGCGCGCGATGCGTGGTAAAGTGCTTTCCTACGGGAAATTTGTTCTCCGAGTTCAGTTTTCTCTCTGATGTCCTCCCCGACCTCCGGTCACTCCTCGAAGTGCGCCTGTGGGAAGCAGATCCCATTTAAGGATCCGCACTCGGCCTGTGTCCGGTGCCTAGGCCCAGACCACGACACCCGGTCCTGCTCTTTTTGCCAGGGGTTCAACAGCAGAACCCGGATCTGTCGCCAGAAGGCCCTACAGGCGTTCCTGTTAGAGGAGCAACTCAAGTCCATGGCTTCCAAGGGGGATTCATCACAGAAGGCCCGCAAGCATGCTGAGAAGCACAGAGAGAAGGCCCCTTCCAGGTCCCCTTCTAGGGCCTCCGACTCACGCAGCTCTGGCTCCAGGTCCGACCGCTCTCCTTCCCGGGCCAGCTCTCAGCCTCCCCCCGCTGCAGTGAGAAAATCTCCTTCCTCTTCTCAGGCCAAGACCCCCAGGCCTTCCTCATCCTCCAAGGCCCTGGTTAAGTCGGGGGATCGCCACCATCACCACAAGTCGGGTTCCCGCCATTCTGAACCCGACGTCAGGTCTGCTTCCTTGCCTCCTCGGAAAACCAAGGAGCTCACCTCACTCAAGAGGCCGCAGGACCCGACGCCGGTTCGTCCGACGTCGGCCTCTCGCCACAGGTCCCCAGAGCCGTCTGCCAGAAGGTCGTCGCCGGCCAGGCCTACTTATCACCGGATGCCGGTAGGGGGACCGGCGCCCGCTCCAGTTGAGAAGAGGACCCCGACGCCTCCGACCGACGTCGGTCAGGAGACCATCACTGAGGAGGAGTTAACCCAGCCCGAGGACCAGACGGGCTACCCGTCCTGTTGAGACTCCCAGGGAACCCTCACCGCAACCCGAGCGCCCCTGTGGCAGCTGGCACAACGAGTCCACCGGCGCCCGGACCGCTGCCGGGCCTTTCCTTTTCAGAGGTGAAGGAGCTTTTCACTTACTGGTGGATACCATCAAAAGGACGGGTCCCCACTCCACCTCCCGCTTCCTCCTCCTCCTACACTGTTACCCTCCGTTCCTGCGCTCCATCTGGGTCTGCAGGCGGTTACCTCCTCCCCGGGAGCCCAGGACCCCTCCAAGGGGGAGACTCGATAAAAGGAGACCTCCATCCAGATCCTCTTCTAGGTCACCCAGTCCCAAGAGACCCAGAAGACGCCGCTGTTCGCCTTCGACAGAGGACACGGGATCAGAGTTTTCTACATCCAGATCCCCATCTCCCCTCTCCATCCCTTCTCCGGACCCACGTGAGCTGCCAAAGTCTCCTCCGGATGACCCTTCATTCTCGGATATCATGAGACACATCCAGGAGAACATGGGATGGGATGCGGAAGAGTTAGACCCGGGAGGCTGCGCCCGCAAGTATCTTCGGCAGAAGGACCCCAAGCCTGTGGTGGTGCCACCCTTGGTAGACACTTTCGTGGACGTCACCAAGGCAGCGTGGAAGCGTCCACATTCGCTCCCGGCAATGCCGAAGAAAGCTGACCGCTTGTACAAGGCTCCAAGAGAAGACCAGTACTTGACCCAGCATCCTCAGGCCGACTCTCTGGTCATAACAGCCTCTCATGACCGGTCCCAGAGACCGCAACATCTGAGCACCCTGCCACCGGACCCAGAGTCCAAGCAGCTGGACTCCATGGGTAGGCGCACGTATGCTTCCGCTACCTGCGCCATCAGATCCCTGAATTATTTGACCCACATGGTGAGTTCCAAATGCCCTGTGGGAGCAGGGTCTGATGCGCTGAGAAGTTGCCGGAAGGTGAGCAGAAGGAGGAGATGTTATAGCTCCTCCGTGCACGGTTCGGACATGGGAACCCAGGTGCTACGTGAAGCCACGTACGACTCCGCGGACTCTCGGTCCGAGCAGCAGCTTCAGGGTATGCCTCGGGCACTCTTGGCTCCGTGTCTCGGTTTACCCGGACGTCCAGAAAAACATCATGGGCGCATTCGAGAGAAGTTTTGTTTGGTAAACCCTCAGAAGATTATTACCAAACTCCAAGAGGCTGGGAAGGCGGTGAGGTCGGTTCAGGCCATGTACCGACCCAAGCTTAGTTCCTTTCGTAGGAACCAAAGCCGATTTCGTGGACGGACGCAGAGACAACAGTCCCGCCCGTTCCACAGCAGAGGGGCTCCGGTTTTCGCAGAGCCCAGGGAAAACAACCCGCAGGTCGGAGCCAGCACGCTCCTAAGCCGGTCCAGCCAGCGGGACCTTCAGCCGCCACAGCCTGACTCCTTCCTGGCCCCCGCCTCTCAGGATCAACGGGACGTCATGGTCGGGGGTCGCATTGCAAATTTCCTGCCGGGATGGCAGACTATAACCACCGACAGGTGGGTTCTACAGTTGGTCGGAAGAGGCCACTTTATAGAATTCGCGGAAAAGCCACCCTTGAGGCCTCCATTGCTCTCCCGGTACCCGGGTCAGCACAAGTCATTGATCAGGCAAGAGGTGCTCGCGCTCCTGCAAAAGGAGCGATAGAGTACGTCCCAGAGAACCAGAGAGGACACGGAAACTATTCCCATTTCTTCCTGGTTCCAAAGAAAACCGGACCTCTGTCCAATTCTGGACCTCAGCGACCTCAATCTGTCGGTCGCCTACAAAAGATTCCACATGGTAACCCTTCCGGGTCTTATTCCCATGCTGAAGCAAGACGCCTTTTTAGTGTCTCTAGATATGCAGGACGCTCACCTGCACATCCCTATAGCTCAAGCGCACAAGAGGTTCCTGTGCTTTGAGTTTCTCGGCCATCATCTTCAGTTCCGAGCCCTTCCATTCCGGCTGTCATCGGCACCCAGGGTCTTTACCAAATGCATGGCAGTCGTGGCAGTGTGTCTAAGGAGACAGGGCCATTATGTGTTCCCGTACCTGGACGATTGGCTTCTCATGGCCAGCCTCAGAGTAGGCCTACAGGCGATCCAGAGCACCCAGGACCTGTTTCGATCTCTGGGTATCCTAATCAACCACGAGAAGTCTCTCCTGGTACCGTCGCAGAAACTGCAGTTCATAGGCGCAGTACTGAACACCGTTCAGGGAAGAGCATTTCTTCCAGGCAACAGAGCGGAGCGCATCAGATCCCTCATCAGGGAGCTTTCATCGAACAAGACCGTCTCAGCCAAGTCGGTCCTTCGCTTGCTCGGACACATGGCTGCGGCCATTCCTACTGTCCCTTTCGCAAGGCTCCACATGCGGGTAACTCAGTGGATGCTCAAGGTGCAATGGGACCAAAGGCAAGACCACATGCAGCATCCGGTCAGAATCCCGAACACCGCGATTCGAGACTGGCAGTGGTGGCTAGACCCAGGGACACACTCTATGGGCGTCCCATTTACAGCGCCGTCCCCGGAGGTAATCCTCACCACAGACGCCTCAGGTCTAGGGTGGGGAGCACACCTGGACGGGGTGAAGTCCCAGGGAACGTGGAACCCTCTGGAGGCCCACCTCCATATCAACGTTCTAGAGATGAGGGCGGTCCTCTATGCCCTGCAGACTTTTCAGTCAGAAATCCCGCCGAGTACTCTCCTGCTTCAGACAGACAACATGGCGGTGATGTATTACCTCAACAAACAAGGAGGCGCACACTCTTACCCCCTTTGCAGGGAGGCCATGAGGGTGTGGGATTGGGTAATCCGACACGGCGCGAACCTGAGCACAGTACATGTTCCCGGGGTGGACAACACGATTGCAGACGGCCTGAGTCGCTCCCAGGCCAGAGTCCACGAGTGGGAACTTTTCCAGGAGGTAGCAGAGGATCTGTTTCTTCGATGGGGAACTCCAGAATTGGACTTGTTCGCCTCCCCATCCAACGCAAAACTGCCAAATTTTTGCTCGCTAGATCCAGGGCCTGGTGTTTTCTGGCGAGACGCGTTGTCTGTCTCCTGGGCGGACAGATTCCTCTACGCTTTCCCTCCCTTCCCGTTGATCCAGAGAGTTCTTCTCAAACTACGCAGGGAGCATGCAACAATGATCTTGGTGGCCCCATTCTGGCCCAGGCAGATCTGGTTCCCTCTGCTAATTCAGCTGTCCCGGGAACCTCCGCTCCCGTTGCCATTCAGCTCCCACCTCTTGTCTCCGGAGAAGGGTTCACTGGTCCACCGGACTTACGCTCACTGAACCTGCACGCATGGCTCCTAGACACATAGCCATCTTGTGCCACGGGGTCTTGCAAGAGGTTGCGGAAGTCCTTTCTGCAGCCAGAAAGCCGGCAACGCATGCGACATATGCCATGAAATGGTGCCGTTTTTGTCTGTGGTCGCAAGCACGCGGCCTTTCCCATTTAGGTTGTCCGGTGAAAGCGGTGTTAGAGTACCTGCTCTCCCTTTTCCGTTCAGGTCTCGCTTACTCCTCGATTAAAGTGCACCTCTGTGCCATTTTAGCTTATTATGTCCTGATGGGACAGCGCACAGTGGCACAATTAGATGCCTGCTGAGAATTCTTAAGAGTGGTGTTACACCTTAGGCCGCCCATTAAGGACCCAGTGCCTCCTTGGGACTTGCTCTTTGTCCTGGAGCAACTCACGCTCCCCCCCCCCCTTTGAACCTGCTGCGGATTGCGAGCTGCGTTTTCTGTCGTGGAAAATGTTATTTTTGGTTGCTGTTACATCAGCGAGAAGAGTTTCTGAGCTTCAGGCTTTCATGTGCAAAGAGCCCTATTTAATTTTCCACCGGGACAGAGTATCCTTGAGGACGAATCTTAAATTCTTGCCTAAGGTGGATTCCACACTCACTCTCAACCAGGATATTGACCTACCGGTCTACTTTCCTAATTACTCTAACAGAGGAGAGGCACTGCTTCACACCCTGGATGTTCACCGCAGCTTGAGGTACTACCTGAGCAGAACTAAGCAGCTTTCGCACTTCGGAGCAGCTTTTCGTCTCCTTTACCGAAAGAATGAAGGGCTAACCAGTATCCAAACAGTCCCTGTCTGTCCAGTGCATCTCTTACTGTTATGATATAAAACGAAAGCCCCTCCCAGGAGCAGTCCGGGGCCATTCCACTAGGGGCGTGGCCACATCCTTTGCAGCACTTCGAAACGTCTCCACCTCTGCCATTTGTGCTGCAGCCACTTGGAGTTCTGTTCATACCTTTCAGGCATTATAGCCTGGGCATCGCTTCACGGCGAAGAGCAGGCTTCGGCCTGGCAGTGCTACAGGATCTCCTGTCCTAGATTTAGGACCTGGAACGTTCTTTCTTATTTCCTCCTCCTAGAGTGTTTGCAAGCACTATTGCTTGGGAATCAGTCCTAATGGTGTAACCTGCTGCAAGAGCTGTGTCTTGAAGTAAGATAGTACAGTTATGTAAGAACTTACCGTAACAGTAGATCTTCGAGAACAGCTCTTGCAGCAGGTACCTTCCCGCCCACCTTCCTCCTTGGAGGAGGCATGACTTGAGCCTTTGTTAACGAGGAATTTTTCCCATTTGTCTTCTGACGGTGGATTCTCGGTCTCCCATTTCGATGTCAGCCTGTGGCCGGAAGTCTCCGGCGGGAGAACTGGGGAATCTGGCGGGACCGCCCCCTTATGTACTACGCCTGACGTCGGAGTCGGGACCGATGTCGGGGGTGGTCCCCGCTGAAGATAGCTAGCTAGAATTTTTCCCTGGGGTCCTGACGCCTGCTGGCTTCGGTCCTAATGGTGTAACCTGCTGCAAGAGCTGTTCTCGAAGATCTACTGTTACGGTAAGTTCTTACGTAACTGTACTTTATGTAGGAAATTACTATAACAGTAGATCTTGGAGAGGAACTCTTACAGCAGTCGCTGCTTTCCCTCCCTCCTTCCCCTTGGTGAGTCTTTCCATCTTTTTATGGCAAGCCTCCGCCTGGTCCTCCTGCCGACCTTATCTATGGGTCTCCGGCGGGTGAACTGAGGTGGGGCTGGGGACCGCCCCCTGATATACCATTGGCTGACGTTGGGCCGGAGCAGACAATGGGGGCAGTCCCTGTTGAAGACTGCTGGCTAGAAGATTTCCGTGGGGTCCTAGTGCCTGGCGGCATAGTCTTTATGATAATAACCTGCTGCAAGAGCTCCTGTCGAGGATCTACTGTTATGGTAAGTTCTTGCGTAACTGTACTTCTGCCATGTTGCAGGGATCTGCTCATGCAGGCTTAGGGGACCCTGGTGTATATGAACCTTGGGTCTCTTCGTCTGCATACCTGGCTCCTGAGGACGTAGGTATTACCCGGTTTGGAGTATCTCACTGGTTAGCGAGTGTCCTTGTGGCAGCTTGGAAGCCATCCACCAGAGCCGCATATGCCATGATATGGAAAAGGTTTGTCATCTGGGCTGCCAAGCATCGTCTGGACCCTTTTACTTGTCCAGTGAGCCAGAATCCTAGACTGCCTGATATCCCTGTTGGACTCGGGTCTCCGGTACTCCTCCCTCAAGGTGCACCTCTTGGGTATTTTGGCCTTTCATGAGCCCGTGGGTGGTTGTACAGTGACTCAGTTTGACATGTCCCATACCTTTCTCAGCGGCATCTTGCACCTGAAGCCTCCAATCTGTTCCCCTTATCCCAGCTTGGGAACTAAATTTTGTTTTGAAGAAATTGACACTGTCTCCCTTTGAACCAGCCATGACTTACAAGCTGCACTTTCTCTGTTAGAAAGTGTTATTGTTGGTTGCTGTTACTTCTGCTCGAAGGATTTCTGAGCTTCAGGCTCTCTGGTGTGAAGAGCCTTATTTGATTTTTCACAAAGACGGGTGTTTTTGCACACGAATCCTAAATTTTTCTATAAGGTGGTGTCTGAGTTTCCCTGAACCAATCTATCCACCTTCCGTTTTGTTTTCCAGAGCGTGCCAATCCCGGGGGAAGCACTGCTCCATGCTTTAGAGGTGCGCAGAATTTTGAAATATGAAATGCCTTGAACTAGGGACTTCAGAAAAACAAAGGGTTTTGTTTCATTTGCCCCAGGGAGAGAGGGCACCAAAGTTTCCAAACAATGTTTACCTAAATGGTTGGCACATTGTATCGTGTTCTGCTATAACAAGCATGGCAGAGTTGCCAGGGATGGTGAAGGCCCATTCCGCAAGGGACTTGGCTACTTCTATGGACTGCTTCAAAGGGGTCTTAGCTGCTGAGATTTGCGCTGCTGCCACCTAGAGTACCGTCCATACTTTCACCAAGCACTACAATCTGGACATTGCCTCCAGAGCCTGTGAGGGCTTCAGCCATGCTGTACTTCAAGGCCTTCTGTCTTAGGAGGCAGGCAGACCGAGGCCTATTCTGTCCAGATTTACCTTGCAACTGCTTGGGACTTGTTCCTGCGGTGTTACCTGATGACTGAGATACCCCTGAAGAAGGTAGAACAGTTGCACAAGAACTTACTGTAACAGTAGATCTTTGACGGGATCTCAGTCATCAGGTCTGCCTTCCTCTCTCCATCCCCTCTATCTTGGGGCTGTCCTCTCGAACTGGCTAACTGGTGTATCCAGCCTTTTATTTTGGCCTGGGCACCCCCCCTCCCTCTCTCTCTCTCTCTCTCCCCGTGGTCCCCTTTGGAACGGGTTGCTCCCTTAGTCTCCGAGGGAAAGAACTAAGGAGGGAATCGGGTCTGTCACACCTTTATAGGGTTGGTGACATTGGCAGGTGACGTCGGCATGTGCGGCCCCAGTTGTACTGCTGGAAAATCTTCTGTGTGTATCCTGCTTCACTGACGAAGTCCCTACGGTGTGACCCGATGACTGTGAGTCCCCTCGAAGATCTACTTGTTCTAATGTAACTGTTAATTATCTTGATCGGTCTCCCCTGTGCTTTCTCCATCATGTCTGTATTCTTCCTTGCATATGAGGACCAGAGAAATTGGACCAGAACTGCAGCCTGTACTCAAGATGGGGCCTGGCCATCTGTATAAGGACATATAACATTCCTAGATTGAATTACAAAGTTTTTCTTAAGGCACGCCATAATTTAGTGTCTTGCTAGCGGTTGCTTCATAATGCTGCTGTCATTTAAAGTTGTTACTGATCAGTAGAATATTAATGTGCCTAAAAGAAAGTTTATTTTTCATTGCTTTATTGTTTAGGAGTTTGTTGTAAAATTGCTTTTTTGTTAAATAGGTCCTTAAAAGGGAACTTGGAAGTGAGAAAACTCGCTTAGAAAAAGAAGTGCAGGTACTGTATTTTTCTCTTCCTTACATTCTGTTGATGATTTAGTGCTCTACTCTAACTTCAGATACCTGGCTGACATTAATTCCAGACTAAACTCTGCCTTCTAAATGGTACTCTCCTGGCTTTCGCAAAATAAATTGCTGCCCAGTGCTAGTAAATCTCACTTCATGTTATTTGGCTCTGCTCTGAATCTTAACAGTGTCCTGACTGCCTGGCAGTCTTCTGTTTTATTTATTTAGTTTTTGTTAACCAGGTGAGTACACTAGCCAAACAATTACTATTTTCAGGCACGACCTGCTTGAGAGAGTGATCATTCTTTCAAGTATGTTGGTGTAACCTTTGATCCTTCTCTAGAGTTCTCACTCAACTTATCTAATACCTGTAAAACTGTTAATGTCAAACTTGACTTACTGCTGTTCAGGGCATTTCTTTTCCAGCCTTACTTATGGCTTTACCTACTTCTAAGCCTCCAAAGGAAGCCTCTGCAAATGGGATGTTACCTACAGTAGCATAGTTTTGCCCTGGCCTCAAACTGACTTACCCACCATTACCAGCTTTACTCAGGGTTAGACTGGTTATCTCCTGAGGCATGTCATTCTGTTGTTCTTAAGACTGGGGTACCCTACTCCCTCGCTGAATTGGTGAAAACACCTGACCCTGCTTACACCCTCCAGTCTGGTGACCTGTCCCTCCTGACTGTTCCCAGGGCTTCTACCAATATGGAGAATCTGGCATTCAAACAACATGAAGTCTTGCTGTATTCTGACATATGCAGTGATCACCAACCTTTGAACTGCCCCGGAGGACAAAGAGTTAACTTTCCATGCAGGGCATGGAACGCTGAGCTCGTGCTCGGTTGAAGCCTCTGTCTGCTGTTGTTTAAACCCCAACCGTCAGATTCTTTACTCCGCCTCACTGAACAGTTGCTCTGGAGATTTCTCCTTCGCTCGATTCAAAAAAAGTCGGTTAAAGTGTCGTCTTTTCGCTTGGTTTATTTCTGCTACTGAACCTGTTGGTTTAAGTCTCTATCTGTGGTACCATGAGTACTAGATAGGTTTTTGTATTAGTTTCTGTGTGGAACTTGAAAACATTGGATCGGTTCGGTTTGAACCGATCAGGTTTGTGTTAAAAAACTTCTGTCTTTACTAGAGTGTGGTAACGGGTCCGTATCGGTTCAAAAAAAAAACAAAACGGATTTCTCATTACGTTTTTTTCCAAGACCCATAACACAGTCAGGAACCGATAGGGGTGTCTTGCCTGGCGGATTGACGAAAAATGGGTAAGTTGTGGTTAGGATTGGCCATGTATGAGAAACCCAAGGAAAAAAACGGGCCCACTGGGTTTCAACACTGTAGTGTGTGTGTGGGGAAGCCTTTGCTAAGGCTGATCCCCACACCACCTGTGTTTTTATTGTCTGGGGTTTGACCACCTCAATTCAGACTGCCAAATTTGTAACAGTTTTCCCAAAGCTACCCTGGATAAGAGAGTAGGTAGACTGAGGGAAAGGGAGGCCGAGAAGTCCGCTGACCCGGATGGCCAGCACGGTTCGGTTCTGACTGAACCAGAAGGAGTGCCTCTGACCAGGGCTTAAACTTTGGTAAAAGGAGAACCGATTCTGAGGAGTCGGTTCCGGTTAAAAGAAAGAAAAGGGAAAAATCATCCGGTTCGGATCCACAAGTTCTTTCTCCGACCGCTGATGAAATAGTCAAAGCGATAAGGATAGTTCAGTCGCTAACTTCGGTTCCGGCCGAACCGGCACCATCTGTTAGGGGCTCGGTTTGGTCGGTTCCCCCGGTTCCGGATTATACTTTAGAATAATTTTATGAACTGGAGGAGGGAGAGTATGAAGATAATGATGATGGTGATTATGAAAGTCTGGATGTGCCTATTGACCCGGACATCTCCCCAGACAGACCTTCAGGTGTTTCTCCTCCTAGGCCTTCTGAGTCCCCCTCCCACTTTGTTTTACAAGAAAGTGTCTGAAACCCTCCAGCTTCCTATGGAAGAAGCAGTAGAGGATCAGGAGGAGCCTGATTTTTTTTGAGATGATGGAGATCCCAGAGTCCAGGAGATTGTCTATTCCCCTCCATAAATCTTTTGGGAAACAGACATTTAAAATTCTTAAAACTCCTAATTCCATACCTCCTGTGGACAGAAGAATGGACAAGAGGTATACCCTTTCAGGCTCAGACACGGAGTTCCTTTTCCAGCAATGCAGCCATGTTGGGGTAGTGCAGGCTGCTGCCTGTGATAAGGCAAATATTCCCTTGGCTTCACCCCCAGATAAGGACTTGAGGAGGATTGATGCCATGGCAAAGAAGCAGTACATGGCAGCATCTTTGGGACTCAGGCAGGCTAACTATATATGGCCTACACAGCTAGATACCAGAAGTCCAGGTGGGACACTGTGCTGGCTCTGGCTAAACAGGCCCCTGACCAGCTGGCCAAGGAGCTGGAGCGGGTGGCTGCAGATGGGATTGAGGCCTCCAAGGTGCAATTTCATGCTGCTGTGGACTCCAATGATGTTTCATATAGAGTCCTGGCTACATCTGTGGCCCTTCAGAGGATGGCTTGGCTCAGATGTACTAGCCTATCACAGGATACCCAGGCTAAGGCCATGGATTTTCCTGTCGTTGGTAATTCTCTGTTTTGGGAGCAGACGGAGAACTACATGAAGAAGATGGACGAGTACAGGACCACCTACAGGAGTGCTCAGCCCAAAGAAAGGCAAGCCACTCCTCAGAAGCAGCATTCTAGGGGCAGGGGCAGGCCCTTTCAAAGGCCTTTTTACCAAGCCCAGGCCTCCTCTTCTGCTTATGCTTAGAGGGGGTTCTTTATAGGGAGAGGCAGACTGGGTATGAGCAGGCCTGCTTCCACCCCTCTGCCTAAAGCTTCTGCCAAGCAGACGCCCTGATGGGTCTGCCCGGGCCTATTCCCCAATACCTGTAGGGGGCAGGCTGGCTTACTTTGTCCAGGACTGGAAGTCTTTAACATCAGACAAGTGGGTCCTGGAAGTAGTAAGCCAGGGACTGGTTCTCAGCTTCAAAAAATTTCTCAAGATGAGAACCAGATCCTTTCCACCTGCAAATCCATCAGAGGCCCTTGCCCTAGAGGCAGAGGTTTCTTCCCTCTTGGCTCTCAGAGCCATAGAAACGGTTCCTACCCTACACAGGGGCAAAGGATTGTACTCCAGGTACTTCCTAACCCCCAAAGAGACAGGAGAATGGCGGCCCATCCTGGATCTGAGATATCTAAACAAGCACCTTTTAATGCCAAAATTCAAAATGGTGACTCTGGGAATAATTCTGCCCTCTCTAAGGCCAGGGGACTGGCTAGCCTCCCTGGACCTCAAAGATGCCTATTTTCACATTCCCATCAGGTGCTCCCACAGAAAGTACCTCAGGTTCAAGTTGCCCTTGGGCCACTATCAATTCAGAGCAATGCCCTTTGGCCTAACATCAGCCCCAAGGGTGTTCACAAAGTGCCTGGTAGTAGTGGTTGCTTTCCTAAGGGGGAAAAAAGATCTCCATCTTTCCATACTTGGACGACTGGCTCATAGTGGGTCAGTCTCCAGACTAAGTCAAATCACATCTTCAGATAACTCAGCAACTGCTCACTTCCTTAGGATTCCTCCTAAACCTTCCAAAGTCAGTTCTTGAGCCAGTACAGCTCCTCACCTTTATAGGGGCAGAGTTGGATACAATAACAGCAAAGGCCTTCCTTCCCCTGGACAGGGCAAGGACCCTAATAGAACTGGCCTCTTCTTTCACCCTTCAGGTGTCTCAACCAGCAAGGCACTTCTTGCAGCTCCTGGGCCACATGGCAGCCTCTACAGCAGTGGTCCAGGGGCAAGATTCCAGATGAGGGACATTCAGTTCCACTTAAGAGCCTTCTGGTCCCAAAGAAAGGATTCCCTTACCAAACTAGTCCCAGTGACTCGAACCCTGATCCAGGCTTTGCATTGGTGGCAGGATCAGGACAATCTGAGACAGGGAGTTCCTTTTGTCACTCAGTCTCATTCACTAATCCTCACCTCAGACGCCTCCCTCTTGGGCTGGGAAGCCCACTTGGGGGATTTTACCACCCAAGGGCTGTGGTCACTTCAAGAATATCTGCTTCACATCAATCTGTTGGAACTCAGAGCAGTGTTTCTGGCACTGCAAGCCTTTTCCAAGTCTGTACAGAACAAGGTGGTCCAGATCAGAACAGACAATACCACCACAATGTGGTACATCAACAAGCAAGGGGGGCACTCGGTCTGCGGCCTTGTGCACAGAAGCAATGAAGTTGTGGTCTCTGGCCTATTCCCTGCAAACCTCTCTGATAGCAGTTCACCTCCCAGGAAAGGACAATGTCCTAACAGATGCTGTCAGCAGGATATCCCAGGGCCATCACGAATGGACCCTAGATCCCCTAGTTTTGAAAGTGATTTTCTCGAGATGGGGCACTCCACAGTTAGATCTTTTTGCAACCCCAGGCAATCACCAACTTCCCCTCTTTTGTTGCAGACCCCCAGGCTTGGGCTCAGTCCCCCTGGATACTCTGATTCTGAATTGGGAAGGGAAATTCCTGTATGCTTTTCCCCCCTTCCCTCTCCTGTTCAAAGTGTTACTCAAGATCAGGTCTCAACCATGCAAAGTGATTCTGATTGCTCCAGACTGGGCCAGACAGCCCTTGTACCCACTGTTGCTGTCCTTAGCAGTCCACCTTCCCCTGTCTCTTCCCAGGAGGATTTGGTATCCAAACCTCAAATCTCTCAATCTCAAGGCATGGCTCTTGAAGAGCTAGAGTTTGCTGATCTACACCTTTCTCAAGGGGTTCTGGATATCCTTAAGGCTTCTCACAGAAGTCTTCCACCAGAAAGACTTACAATTCCAAATGGAAAAGGTTCACCATTTGGTGCTCTAATAAGCATATTTCTCCAGAATCTGCTGGGTTGCCTACAGTCCTGGACTATATGGTTCATCTTAATGGCTTGGGACTTAGGCCAGCTACACTTAAAGTGCATCTGGCAGCTGTTTCTGCCTTCTTGTCAGTAGGCAAGCCCTCTCCTCTGTCAGCCCATCCTGTATTTTGTAAATTCTTCAAGGGGATTGCTGCACACCAGTCCTCCCTTTAGGGACCCTGCTCCTGCTTGGGACCTTAATGTTTGCATTGCTCAGCTTATGCAACCCCCCTTTGAGCCTTTGTCCTCTGCAGAGCTTAAGTACTTGACTTGGAAAACTGTGTTTTTGGTAGCCATTACCTCTGCCAGGTGCATCAGTGAATTGCAAGCCCTGTCAGTGGAGCCTGATTTCATCTCTTTCCATAAAGATAAAGTGGTCCTAAGAACTAACAGGAAGTTTTTGCCTAAGGTGGTTTCAGATTTCCACCTTAATCAGTCTGTCTCTCCCTGTTTTCTTCACTGACCATTCTCTCCTCTGGAGAGAGGAGGATGCACAGCTTGGATGTTAAGCTGGCCCTCAGCTACTACATAGAGCGCACCAAGGGTCACAGGTTTGAGTCTCTCCAGTTGTTCCTCACTTATGGAGAGGTCAGTAAGGGCAAACCTGCCACTAAAAGATCTATTGCCAGGTGGATTGTCTCTTGTGTACAATTCTGCTATGAGAAATTGGGTAGAACCCCACCCTCAGGCCTGAGGGCTCACTCTACTAGAGGTACAGCTGCTTCCCTGGCTGCTGCCAGGGATATTCCTATCTTAGAAATCTGTCAAGCAGCCACCTGGAAAACAGTCCATACATTCACCAAGCATTACCTCTGGATATTCAGGCTAGGGTGATGCTCGGTTTGGCACAGCAGTACTTCCGAGCCTTTTCCCAAAGTAGGTTCTGTCCCTCCTCCTTGGAGGTACTGCTTGGTAGTCTGCAATAGTCAGAATACAGCAAGACTTCATGTTGTTTGAAGAAAAATTTACTCACCTTAGAAATGTTGTTTCTTCTAATGGAGCCTTGCTGTATTCTGACCTCCGCCCTGCCTCCCCTCTCAGAACCTGTTTTTTGGGATATGGGTGGGCAGGAGCAGTGTTGGCACCTAGAGGTGCCCCTTTCTCAACCTCCTTTATTTTGGATGTGTGTTGTGTTTTGTGTTTTGGGTTTCCTGACTTGAGTCTTTGCTTTGAAACCAAAAAACCCTTTTTTAACAAATTTAGTTGCAAGTTGGCTAGTGTGAGTTTTACAGTTTCCACACAGAATGCCTAGTGCATTACTTCTCAGACTTCGACATAGTGAGCCTCCCCCAGGCCATGGGGAATAGATCTTGAGCCTCCCCCAAATACTGAAATAATCTTGGGCCTCCCCATAGAAAAATAGAGTACTTTTCACAGTACATTAGGAATAAAGTGAAACTTCTGAATAGCTGGCTCTCATTTTATTCAGCTTATTGTAATCCCCCTCCAGAGGCCAGCCTTTGACTTCGGGTCAGATTGCTTTCTCTCTTTGCTTGCTATCTGAAATAACTTTCTTGTCCACCTCTCGCGCCTCCTCTTACACTGCTCTTAAGCAACTTCTCAAGGATCATTTTGCCCTCCTCTTGCTCCTAGTTTACTTCTTGTTCATTTTGTATTGTTTGGACTGTTTTGCAGTTATCTTTGAATTGTATTCACTCCCTACCTTTACTGGGTACACCTGCAATGAGTCTCTTTTCAGTGTGCCTTCCCTGGTCACTGATTTGTAAATAAATACATAAATTCACCTACTGTTATCCATGTTCAGTCTGCTTCATTCCTTCACACAAAATATCTAAAACTAAAAGTTTAAATACAGTATTTTTTCAGACTTGCTTGAGCCTCCCCTTGAAGAGGTTGGGGCCTCCCCAAGGAGGCTGGCCTCACCATTTGAGAACCCCTGGCCTAGTGAGTATAGCTCGTGAAGGTCTGACGGTTGGGGTTTAAACAACAGCAGACAGAGGCTTCAACCGAGCTCAGCGTTCCATGCCCTGCATGGAAAGTTAGCTCTTTGTTCTCTGGGGCAGTTCAAAGGTTGGTGATCACTGCATATGTCAGAATACAGCAAGACTCCATTACAAGAAACAACATTACTAAGGTGAGTAATTTTTTTCTTCTCCCACTTTGCACCAGATTATTGCAACTCTTTCCCAGTTGCCCTCTGGTACTCTCCCTCCCATGCCTGCTTCAAAAGGGAGGTTCACTGCCATTTAAAGGCTCCTAAGTGTCCTGTTTCTGTTTCTTTCCTCCCTGAATTATGTGCTGCTGCTGGCATCTATTGCACTTAAATTTACTTGACCACTGTTATTTTAACACTGGTTTTACTCACCTTCCCTCTCTTGGTTGGTCTACACTGCCTAGGCAAATCTTACAGATCAAAAGCATAAACTTAAAAAAAAAAAAAAAAATACACTGCTGGATACACACAGAAGATTTTCCAACAGTACAAGGGGACACAGTTTGAAGATGGAGGGGGGCCGCTCAGAGGTAATGTAAGGAAGTATTTTTTCACAGAGAGGGTTGTGGATGCATGGAACGGCCTTCCGGAGGAGGTTGTAGAGTCAAAAACAGTGGTGGAATTCAAGCATGCATGGGACAGTCATAAGGCAATTCTAGGGGGGTGGGAGTAGGAAGAAGTAGGCTGCTGGTTATCTAGGATCTGCAGCTTATCCATTAGGCAGGGAAATGGGCAGACTGGGTGGGCCAAGCGGTCCTTATCTGCCGTCAAATTCTATGTTTTTATGTTTCTATGTTATTTGTGAAAATGTCTGCTGATTTTGTTAAATTGCTTATTTGATGCACTCTCGCTGTCTGCTGACATATATGCAATATGCCATACCTCCTTGCTACCTTATTCTGTATTGTACTTTAATACTATGTATTTCTTATGCAATTTTTGTTGACTGTATTCCATTATGCCTCTGACTGTGCTCTGTTGTGGCTGAAAATAGGCATATTATTGTTTAATGGTCTTACCCGGTAATCAAAACCAGAAATAAATAAATCTTCACTGTAATAAATTGCAAGACCGCACAAAAAGAGAAGTGAGACTGTACTACAGGCATGGTTGTTTATAAATTGGAAAGACAGGAGAACTATTAGGTTTATCTACTCTGATATTCAGATCCTAGGAGCCCATTTCAGCATGGTACCGCAGAGATCGGTTTTGGGGCTGTTGCTCTTCAGTGTCTTCATTTGTAGTAAGAGTCCAGAATATGATGCGTCTCTTCGTAATGACAAGGAAGGTCTGCAGCAGAGTGGACACTGAGAATGGAAGATCTGCAACAGAGTGGACACTGAGAAGGGAGTTAGAGAAATGAAGAGAGACTTGAAGAAACTGGAAAAACTGATCCAGATTAAGTTCAGTGCAAAAAAGCACAAAGTGATGCACTTCGGTAGAAAGAACCATAAAATGGACTATTGGATGGGGGGAGTAAGGGGGACACAGATTACTGTCTGTGAGTCCTCTTCAGTGGCAACCTCAAGTCCACCCCTCAGTGCAGCAAAGTGTATGGGAGGGTAAACTGGATGCTGGGAAGTGTTGGAAAGGGACTGGACTTTAGAATGCAGATTTCTCATTTCCAAAGGGTGGATAATTAAACTTCTGTGCTTAGTGGCTTCTCTGATACTTTAAAGCAGCATTTCTCACTGGCACTCTGTGCCACAGCCAGGTTCACAACAACCTGAACTACATTTTTTAATTCTGTTTGCCCTATAATATTGAGTTGCATCAGTTGCCAATTCAGCAGTGTATTTTTTTAAGTTTGCTTTCGATCTGTAAGATTTGCCTAAGCTCTGTTGAGCTTTCTTGTTTGACTGACCTGCTGCTGCCCTGTGTCCTAGTTTAGACTAACATTTTGCTTTGCTGCTTGTTGAAAAATTCATATTATCAGCTGCAGCCATGGCCTTTAGCTATATGCCGTGCACTTTTGGCATTCACTATCACGGGATATTAGGAATTGATGTAAATAACCCCTCCCAGTGGCGCAGAGGGCTGAGGCAAGTGTGGCTTACCTCTTGCCACATCACTAACCTGGGGTTGGGAATGGGCCTGGGCCACTCGGGGAGTGGGAGTGAGAAGGATTGAGTGTCATAACAGATGCTGTCCTCCAGGAACAGAGAGTTGCCTGCTCCGATGTGCAGCCTCCACCTTGGTGATCATAGGTGGAGGTGGAAGGTTTTTTTTTTTTTTCTTTTCTAACACCCCTGGCAAACAATTTATTTATATATTTTTATTTAGTTTTTGTTGACCGGGTAAGTGCACTAGACACATTCTTGCCTATTTTCAGGCACAACGCCAGCTGACATAGGACCAGATTAAGCTGTTGGCGGTATATTTTTAGTGAGGGGCGGGGGGCATTTGGTCAGGGCACCGGGGAAATTCTCCTACTGTTTTTCACAATGCTCAGATCAACAGAAAAAGCAGGTGTTAAAACAATTTTCCAACCCAAGAATACCGAACTATGCTTGGGATTGCTTATGGCTAGAGAACTACGATAGACTCCGTGTGAAGGGAAATAATAAGCACAAGCAGTTAGACGAAAGATTTTGCCCCTGAGATGCATGCTCTCGGATAATAGAAACACCGCAGCATTTATTTAAAGACTGTCTGTATGTACAGGTGCCATGGGAAATGCTAGCACAGGAATGGAAAGAACCTTTCTAGGATCGTGGATGTGTTGTTCATCCACAATTATTGGCATGTTCCTTTCCCCTTTAAGGATCGCCGGAAGTATTCAAGCTGGCTTCTCCCACCCAAGTGGTGTAACCTTCGGCTCCGCCCCATGACGCTAGATCTGCCTTTTCGCTGGAAGATTCAGGTTGCCTCCTTCGTGCTCCTGCATTCTGTAGGCCCTGGCTTCTAAACTTCTGGTTCTTCTGAAACTTTGTCTAGTTCGCATTAGCGACCGTGACGCTCCTTCGATTATGAAAGACCAGTCTTCCCCTGGATTTCGACAGTGTTCGTGCGGCCAGAAAATGTCACGCATCATCCCACGTCGCTGCGGCATCTACTGCTTGGGTGTCGGCATTGACACCGGCGGCGACTTTCTGCCTTGTATTTCACCCTAACGCCCTCGCTGACCGCCTCGCACGCTTGAAGTTGGGGAGTCCGAAAACGGAATCCTCCGTGAAATCTAAGGAAGCTAGGTGGACGGCCGTGAGCTGCAGGCTCCACCGAGTAATTGGAATGTATGCAACCTTTCGAGGAGTGAGGCTGGCTCGCTGCAGAATCTTCCCTCGAGCTTCTTCGCCCGCTCAACCTGTGCTCCACCTTCTCGGGTTCTTTCCGAGAGTTGTGCCAGTCTCTCCCTACTAAGGGGGAGAGTTCTGCGGGCATGCACTCCTCTTGGTCCTGTAAGCAGGAAAAGGACCCTGGATCGTCTTCGTCTCGGCAAAGATGTTCTTGGGATCGGTAGAGATCCTTGTCCCAGGAACCGGCAGTCTCGACTTCAGTCGAGATTGCCTCTTCGGCCGCTGGCTTCTCGGCCTTGCCATCTGGCCAATCGACTGAACAGTCGATCGAAGTCGAAATCGTTATCGACCCATTGTCGCTGACTCTGGATTGGACTCCAGTCCTTTCTTTCCCCAACGAGGAGACTCCGGCTGCTGGGAACCCCGCCGAGGAAGTGGTCTCCGACCTCTTGAATACTCTGGTCCCGCCAATGTCTCCCGATGGACCAAGTCGGCCTGCCCGATCTCGATCGAGGTCCAGGACCCCCTCGACTGGTAGGCCGAGGAAGAGCCATAAGCGCTCTAAAAAGAGGCGACGCCATCAGTCGTCCTCATCCTCCTCGGATGAGGAGAGGCTCCGGCGGAAACTTAGCTGGCGCTACGAGGACCTCATGTTGCAACAGCTAATTCTGACCGGGAAGAAGCCAACCCTGGTTCCAACCCCGGCCATTACAAGCCGACTCCTCCAGAGTTGATCTAAAACATTTCCCCTGCCCATGGAGCTGGCGAAACCCCCAGTTTGGCCTTTACCGGTCTCTCCACCGATCATGGTGGAACCGCTGCCCAAGTAGCCTGTGGGAGGGGCTCCTTCCAAGGGAGCTCGACCAGACACCGGCCTTCCTGGCGTCTCTCGGTCATTGTCACACCAGGCTGCCCGAGGCGGGTTGAAGACGACCTCGGCGGTCGACTGTTGTATCCGGACTCTCTGGATTCGGATCAGACCGGCTTACATTCTCATCCTGGTGATGACAAATCGACTGGTGGGATAGTGACGGAGGGGAGTCCTTCATCGTTTCAAGGCTTTCTTCACCTCATCTCTGAGTCTACAGGGATGCCCCAGGAACCTATCCAGAAAAAGGCGGAGTACCCTGTCACGGACATTCTCCAGAGAGGGGATACCCCGCCTGAGGCCTTTCCTGTGGCTGAGGCCATAGTTGGCCTGGCTCTAGAACTCTGGCAGTGCCCTGCCTCCTGCCCAGCTCCGTCTGCCCGCATGGCCCGCAAGTATGCGGTGCCCATGGGGTCCCTTGCGGGGTTCATAGAGCACCCTTCAGCCGAGAGCCTGGTGACCGCCTCTGTATTAAGACATACGGTTAGTTCTGCCGACACTGACAGACTTCCTGAAAAAGAAGCCAAACATTTGGATCATTTGGCTAGAAAGGTCCATGTGGCCTTGTCTTTAGGCATTCGTCAGGCAAGTTCGGCCGTCGTCATGGCACACTTCTCCCATGCCCTCTTGGGGTCCTTGGATGAAGTCCTCCCACACCTCCCTGCGGACATGCAGACCACAGTCAAAGCAGGTCCAGGATCAGAGCTGGGCTGTTGCCAAACAGCTCCAGACAGCCCTGGACATTGGGGATTCTTGTGCCTGCTCGATGGCAGTCGCAGGGCTTGGCTGAGACTCTCCTCTTTCACAGCAGATACTCAACACAGACTAGCTAATGTGCCTTTCCTGGGCACCAACCTTTTTGGCCCAGGTGTGGCTGGTCACCTTCAACGCATTGAGCAGTCCAACGCCACCTTGGACACTACTTCTGCTAAAAGTCCTTCGAACAAGAAACTGCAGAAGAAGAAGAAGCCTTTTCGGCACTCTTCCCCTGCGGCCCAGCAGCCCTCCTTTCAAGGAGGGCAGCAGCAACAGCAGCAGCAGGCTCAAGCTTGGCGACCCCGGCCCAAGCCCGGGCCCTCCCAGGCCTGTAAAGGAGGCCGAGATTCAGGTCCTGGATCCTCCTCCAAGCCTGCTCAGTGACGGGGCCGGGCAGCCACTCCCTCTCCCACTGCACCAGTTCTGGGTCCTCCCATGGGGGGCCGGCTCTGCCACTTTCTTTCCGCCTGGTCCATTATCACCACGGACAGGTGTGTTCTGGAAGTGGTCGGTCAGGGACTTCATCTGGAATTCGAGTAGTACCCTCCAAGCCGAGTCCGCACCCCTCTAGAGGAAAGAGTATCCATCCAGACTCAGTCGGCTCTCTGAGACGACATTGCTCAGCTTCTCCTCGAGGCAGTAGCTCAAGTGGCGGATTCTCCAGGTACCTCCTGGTGCCCAAGCAGACGAGGGTCTGGCGCCCCATTCTAGAGCTCCACAACCTGAATCTCAGGTCACTGGATGGTCACTCTGTCCCAGATCATACCATCTTTGGAGCGAAACGTGGTTCTGTTCACTGGATCTGCCGGACGTGTTCTTTCACGTCCCAATGTGTGTGTCTCATTGGCGGTTCCTCCACTTCAGAGCCGAAGGGACCCTATACAAGTTCTGAACCATGCCGTTCGGCCTGTCATCGGCCCCACGGGTCTTCACCAAATGCATTGCAGTGGTGGCAGCCCATCTCGGGGTGAATTTACCCCTACCTCGACAATTGGCTCTTAGCAGGTCCCACCCAGCAGGAGGTGGAGAGGTCCAGGGACCTGGCCCTCCAGACCTGCACCCAACTCTGCCTCCTGATCCAGCGAGACAGAGTTGGAACTAGTGCCTTCCCAGGTGATGTGCTTCATTGGAGCAGAGGTCGACTCTTGTCAAGCCAGAGCTTGGCTCCCGGTGGATAGAGAGGAGGTTCTCTCCTCCTTTGCCCGATCATTTCTGGTTGAGCATTTGCGCTTTGCCCGGGACTTTCTGTGCCTTCTGGGTTACATGGTGGCATGCACCTCTGTGGTCCGTTGGGCCCGGTGGCACATGCGCCCCCTTCAGTGGGAGCTGGCCGCCCTGTGGACTCGGCGCCACGGTCATTTTGACCAGCTGATCACTGTGACCCAGAAGATGTGGGATGCTCTCCAATGGTAGACCGCCCCAGAGAGTTTGCTGACAGGGATCCTGTTTGTCTGCCCTGAGCAGATGGCCGTTCTCACGAACTATGCTTCTCTCATGGGCTGGGGAGCCCACGTGGGGGACAAAAGGGCCCATTGGATCTGGACTCCCGAGGAGTCCCGATACCACATCAACCTGTTGGAGCTCAGAGCAGTCAGACTGGCACTGTCAGCTTTCGCTCCTTGGCTCCGGGGGCCGGTGGTTCAAGTCCAGATGGACAATACCACAACCATGTACTACCTCAACAAACAGGGCGGCACTCACTCCCATCTGCTGTTCAAGGAGGCGCTCCGCTTCAGGACCCTTGTCAGCCGTCTGGAGGCAGAGTTCTTAGCCATTCATGTGACAGGAGCCTCAAACCATCTGGTGGATGCTCTCAGCCGCTTAGGCGAGACATCCCATGAGTGGTCTCTCCATCCAGAGGTAGCTTACAGCCTCTTCTCCCACTGGGGCAAACCGATGGTGGACCTGTTTGCTTCCAGGGACAACACCAAGCTGAGGCTGTTTCATGCCTGCCCCACTCAGCAGGGCTCGCTGCAGGGGGATGCCTTCTCGAGGCCATGGACCCCAGGCCTCTTCTACGCCTTCCCTCCATTTCCCTTGATCCACAATGTGCTCCTCAAGGTGAGGAGGGACAAGACGAAGGTGATTCTGGTAGCCCCAGACAGGCCGCGCCAGTTCTGGTATCCAGATCTTCTCAGCCTCAGCTGCAGGCCCCCAGAGTGGTTTCCAGCATGCCCGGACCTGATCTCAGTCAGCCAGGGGAAGGTATACCATCTGGACCCTCAATCCCTGCACCTCGCAGCCTGGTACCTGAGCGGCTAGAGTTCCAGGCTTTGGGTCTTTCCGAGAATGTCCTCACTGTGGTGGAGGCATCTAGAAAGGAATCGTCCCGGAAATGTTATGCCTTCAAATGGAAAAGGTTTTCCATGTGGTGTCAAGGCAAGGGCCTGGACCCTTTGTCCTGTCCGGTGGGTAACATTCTTGACTACCTTTGGTTTTTGTCTAAAGGGGTTCTTCGGTCATTGACCTTTAGGGTGCACCTGGCAGCCATCTGTGCTTACCAGGCACAGGCTGGTCAGCCGACAGCACAGGAGACAGTGGTCAGGTGCTTTTTCAAAGGCCTGGATCACATATCCCGTCCGGTGCGTGAACCTCCACCTCCGTGGGATCTACTGCTGGTTCGGGCAAAGCTCATGGGCAAACCATTCGAACCAATGCACAAGTGTGCGTTGTCACACTTGTCGTGGAAGATGGCCTTCCTGGTGGCTATCACGTCTGCCAGAAGTACAGGGGCGCTCCAGGCGCTTTTGGTGGACTCCCCTTATCTGGTCTTCCTCAGGGACAAGGTTGTCCTAAGGCCCACCCGAAATTCTTTCCTAAGGTGGTGTCCGAGTTTCACCTTAACCAGGTGTTAACTCTGCCAGTACACTACCCTAATTACACCTCGGAGGCGAGGCCGAATACAGGCTCCATACTTTGGACCTGAGACGAGATCTCTCCTGTTATAAGGAAAGGACTGTGGAAATTTGGGGAGAGGTTCGCCAGCTGTTTGTCACCTACGTTGAAGCTGCTTCTGGCAGACCTGTGGCAAAACGGACCATTGCAAGGTGGATTGCATTATGCATAGGTCTGTGCTGTGAGTTTGCGGGCATGGAACTTCCCAGAGGGATAAGAGCTCATTCTGCTCGCCATACCACTGCATCGGTGGCTGCTTCCATAGGCTGACATCCCTATCCAGGAAATCTGTCTGGCTGCTACCTGGAAGTCCGCAAACAGCTTCGTCACCTATTACTACATCGATCTGGAGTTGCACCGGGATGCTGGTTTTGGGGCCTTAGTTCTCCAATCTCTGTTTCCCAAGTAGGGGGTGTGCGCCTTGCCTCCCTCCTCCCGGAGAACTGCTAGGAGTCTGCCAATAAGTGTGGATGAACAACATATCCACGATCCTAGAAAAACAGGTTACTCACCTGTAACAGTAGTTGTAGGAGTGGTATATGTTGTTCGTCCACATGGACCCACCTAACCTCCCCGGCTGTGGACGCACAACACCTGGCTTCCAGGGGGCTAAGATCTGGTGTCATGGGGCAGAGCCGAGAGTTATACCACCTGGGTGGGTGGGAGGAGCTAGGTTTAAGACTTCCGGCGATCCTGGAAGGGGAAAGGGACATTCCAGTTCCTGAGTCAGAAGGTTCCTCACTGCACTCCCGTCCGGTTGATGTGGAGTCGATGGGGGATCTCTCGATGGAGGAAGGACTCACTCCCTTTATGGGCATCCTCCGCCTCATCTCAGAGTCCACGGGAATGAAAACTGGAGCCTGTCTTGAAGTGGGCTTGCTAACCCCTCACAGAGATTCTGGCCAATGGGGACATTCCGGAGGCTTTTCCAGTAGCCAAGGCCATTGTCGGCCCTGCCCTGGAGCTTTGGCAGCGTGCTGCCTCCTGCCCTGTACCCTCGCCCCAGATGGCCTGCAAATATGCGGCGCCCACTGGTACCATCTTGGGGTTCATGGAGCACCCCTCGACAGAGGGGTTGGTGGCCGACTCAGTGTTTTGGCACTCCGACAATACAGGGGATGTTGACACCACCGCATAACGAGTCCAAGAAATTTGACCACTCGGCTAAAAAAGGTCTATGCTGCCTCCTTGCTCGGCCTCCGCCAGGCGAGCTTGGCCATCCTGATGACACATTTCTTCCATGCCCTCTTGGGCTCCCTGGACAAGGTGATTCCTCACTTTCCTGCGACCTCCAGACCACGGTCAAGCAGGTCAGAGACCAGGGCCAGGCTGTGGCCAAGCAGCAGCTTGGAGATTCTTGTGGCCGTAGTTGCCATGTGCCGTAGGGCTTGGTTGCAGATCTCTGCCTTCACGGCAGACACTCTGCACAAGCTGGCGGATGTTCCGTTCTTAGGCACCGACCTGTTTGGGCCTGGTGTGGAGGGTCACCTCCAGCGTATCTAAGTCCAGTGCCACCTTGGACTCTGTTACATCCACCCAGAGGGATCCCAAGGGCTCCAAGCAGCAGAAGCGTAAGCTCTTTCGGTCCTCCATTCCTGCGGCAAAACCAGCCCAGCATCAGTCTAGCTAGCAGGCTCAGTCCTGGTGACCTAGGCCCAAGTCTGTGGCCTCGGTGGTCCGAAAGCTCCGGAGGGAAGGGACCTGGTGACTTCTCAGCTGGATCCTCCTCCTTCTCCAAGCCTGCTCAGTGACGGGATGGGGGTGCCACCCTCATGCCCATCGCGCCTCCCCTGGTTCTTCCTGCGAGGAGCTGGCTCCACCCCTTTTTTCCTCCTGATCTGCTGTCACCACGGAAAGGGGGGTTCTGGAAATAGTTGGTCAGGGTTTGCCTCCAGAATTCGAGCAGTACCCTCCCAGCTGAGCCCGCGCCCCATGGGAGGACTTGGTATTCGCAGACACTCAGTCGGCTCTTCGAGACTACATAGCCCAACTTTTCTGCAAGGAAGTTGTGGTCAGGGTTGCGGATCCTCTAGAACACCCAGGGTTCATCTCCAGGTACTTCCTGGTGCCAAAGCGGACAGGGGCTGATGTCGCATTCTAGATCTGCATGACCTGAACAGATTCTTCGGGTCCCGCACCTTCAGGATGGTAACTCTGTCCCAGATCATACCACCTCTCGAGCAAGACTTGGTTTTGCTTTCTGGATCTCCAGGACGTGTCCTTTCATGTCCCGATCTGTCCGTCCCACCGAAGGTTCCTCTGCTTCCAAGCAGAGGGAACTCTGAGTTCCAGGCCATGCCATTCGGCCTCTCTTCTACTCCCAGGGTCTTCACTAAATGCATAGCAGTGGTGGCAGCTTTCCTGAGGCATTGAGGGGTCCGGGTGTACCCCTAGCTGCACAACTGGCTGATAGCAGGTCCCTCTGGGCAGGAGGTTGGAACGGTCCAGGGACCTTACCCTCCATATTTGCATCGACCTTGGGCCCCTGGTCAATGAGGCCAAGTCGGAACTTATGCCCCTGCAGGTGATCAGCATCGTTGGGGCAGAGCTTGACCTTTGCTGATCCAGAGCCTGGCTCCTCGCGGACAGGGCAGAGATTCTCTCCTCCTTTGCCTGATCGTTTAGAGTTGGACACTTGCCCCCTGCCTGGGACTTCCTGCGCCTTCTGGGTTACATGGCGGCCTGCACCAGCATGGTCTGATGGGCCCATTGGCATATGTGCTCCCTGCAGTGGGAGCTGGCCAGCCAGTGGTCTCACCGCAAAGGTTTTTCGATGAGCTGGTCTCTATGACCCAGAAGATGTGGGACGCCCTGCAGTGGTGGCTAGTCCCAGAGCATCTGCAGAAAGGGATCCCGTTTTTCTGCTCTGAGCCGATGGTCATCCTGACGACTGCCTCTCTCATGGGCTGGGGTGTCCATCTGGGTGAACACAGAGTCCATGGGCTCTGGACCCTCGAAGCCCCGATGCCACATCAATCTGCTGGAACTCCAGCAGTTTGGCTGGTGCTGACTGCATTCGGTCTGTTTGTTCGGTGTCAAGTGGTACAAGTCCAGACGGACAACACCATGACCCTGTACTACGTCAACAAGCAGGGTGGGACGCACTCCCTGCCTTTGTGCAAGGAAGCTCTCCTCGGTTTGACCCTCGTGCGCAGCCTGGAGACAGATCTCCTAGCCATCCATGTGTCAGGAGCCTCCAGTCAGCTGGCAGATGCCCTCAGCCGGGTAGGCAAGATGTCTCACAAGTAGTCTTTTCATCCAGAGGTAGTTAAGTCTTTTCTCCCAGTGGGGCACTCCTCAGGTGGACCTGTTTGCCTACTGGAAGAAAGCAAAGCTGAAACTGTGTTGTGCCCACCCCCCCTCAGCAGGGCTCGCTGCAGGGGGATGCCTTCTTGAGGCCGTGGACCCCAGGCCTCTTCTGTGCCTTCCTTCCACTTCCTTTGATCCACAAGGGTACTACTCAAGGTCAGGAGGGACGAAGCACAGGTGATCTTGGTGGCTCCAGTTTTGGTACCCAGATCGCCTCAACAGCAGGCTCCCGAGGTGTCTTCTAATACACCAGGACCTGCTCTCCATCAGTTAGGGGAAGGTACTCCACTCGGACCTTCAATCCCTGCACCTGACAGCCTAGTTCCTGAGCGACTAGAGTTCTAGGCTTTGGGTCGCTCCAAAGATGTCCTCACTGTAGTAGAGGCATGTAGAAAGGAATTGACCAGAAAGTGCTGTGCCTTCAGATGGAAGAGATTCTACATTTGGTGTAAGGGCAAGAGGCTGGACCCCTTGGCCTGTCCAGTGGCTAGCATTTTGGACCATCTATGGTCCCTTTCCAAAAGGGGACTTTGGTCGACGACCCTTAAGGTGCACCTGGCAGCCATCTCTGCTTACTGGGTGTGGGCGGTCAGCAGTCAGTGGTGCAGGAGAAGGTGGTGTGGCACTTTTCCAAAAGCTTATATCACATTTCCCCTCTGGGGCGTGAACCACCACCACCGTGGTACTTGTTGCTGGTTTTGGCAAAGCTCATGGGCAAGGAATTCGAACCGCACTGCACAGGTGTGAGATGTCTCACCTGTTGTGGAAGAACGCCTTCTTGGTGGCGTTCACGTCTGCCAGAAGGATCAGTGCGCTCCAGGTGCTTTCGGTGGAGTCTCCTTACCTGATCTTCCACAGGGACAAGGTTGTTCTATGCCCCAACCTGAAGTTCCTCCCAAAGGTTGTGTTGCCGTTTCACCTGAACCAGGTGATGACACTTTCGGTGTTCTTCCCAGATCACACTTCGGAGGCCGAACACAGGCTCCACACTTTGGACCTGAGGTGAGCACTCGCTTACTACAAAGAACACATGGTTGGAGTTTGGGGAGAGGTTCACCAGCTGTTTGTCACCTACGCTGAAGCTGCACCTGGCAGACCTGCAGCCAAGCAGATGATTGGCAGGCGGATCACATACTGCATTGATCTCTGCTATAGGTTGGTGGGTATGGAGCCTCCCGGAGGGCTAAGGGCTCATTCCACCCACCATACCACTGCGATGGTGGCTGCTTCTAGGGACGTCCCTATCCAGGAGATCTGCAGGGCTGCTACCTGGAAGTCTGCACACGCCTTCATTTCCCATTACCACATTGACCTCGAGTCACGCCGGGATGCTGGTTTTGGGGCCTCAGTTCTCCAGTCTCTGTTCCCTAAATAGGGGATGTGCGTCTTTCCTCGCTCCTCCCGGAGAATTGCTAGGATTCTGCCAGAATGTGTGGATAGAACAACATAGCCATGTCCCTAGAAACACAGGTTACCCACCTGTAACAGTAGATCGTCTATGGAATGGTCTCTTGCAGTAGGTTATTACTTTTGGGAGGTTCCAGCAGAGGGCACTGTCACACGGCAGCTTCTTCTAGCAGTCTTCTACCAGGGACCACCCACACATGAAATCAGTTCCTTGCTGCCTATGTAAGTGTGGGCGGTCCCTGGTATCCTCTGTTCACTTTCCCGCCGGCTTCAGCTCACACAGCAGCTAGCACAATCTTCTGGGAAAGCAGTTATCGACGAGAACTGAACAAACGAATGTCAAGGAAGGAAACTTCAAGAAATAAGCCATACTTATTTCGTTCCTGTTCTTGTGACAGGAAAATCTACCGACTTGACAATCATTTATACTGCCTGAGGTGTCTGGGCCCCACACACGACACCACTATCTGTGCTTTCTGCCAGGAATTTAATGTTCCAACCAGAAAGAAACGGTTGCGATAACGTCAAACTTATTTAATGGAAGAACAAATTTCTCTGTTTCAGACCCAGGGGGCTCATACCAAGGGCTCCACATCCACTGGGTCCTCTTCAGAAACAAAAAAGGCCAAGGAAAAACCTTCCGCTGAAGTTCTTCCACGCCGCACTTCAGCGGCAACTTTAAGAAAAACTGTCATCAACGAGATGTTCGTCGTCGACGACTGATACCCTCCTGTTTGACATGCATTCCTCTACCTTCATCGTCGACGGGACACAGGATTATAGCCTCCTCATTCATGGGAGTGCTTCCCCTGTCGATGGAGCATCACTTTTTGCTCCCCCGTCGACTGTGATTCCTCTCCTGTCGACTGAGTGCCTTTTCTATGTTCCCTCGTCGACACCTCCTCCTTCGTCGATGGAGCATCTCTTTCAGGCTCCCTCGTCGATGGGCCACATTTTTCCGACGACGGAGCATGTTTTGTGCCATAAAACAGCACATTTAAAGACTTTTTCTCCCTCTACGGAGGTCACTACCTTGATGTCGGGGGCCCCCCTGGGGCCCTGACTTTGACAAAAAAGACGTCTTATTTCCTCCTGCTTATGCTTATGGGGACACCTATTTGCAGACTGTGGGGTCACACCCCATGATGAAGAGGGGCAAACCAGCCTCATTTACCCTAATGAATGCCCCCCTCCATCTCAAACTTCATCATATAGGGGAGAACCCCCTCATCAAATGAACCCAGGATTATATTTCCAAGGGGCACAACCTGACCCCCCCCCGCAGCGTCCACTGCCGTCCATTACACCAATTATGGGTTCACAACCTAAACTTGTTGATCTGCCACTCTCGCAGGTGCCTAACATAGAGCACATTATAAATACAGTTTTACAATCTTTGGGGTTTGATCATCCACCTAACCCTACTTCCTCTCAGATTGTGTCTCCGCCTCCCCCTAAGAAGGCACATCCTGATTTGGACGTCTCTCCCTCCTTACCCCTTCCTGAACCTATGGGGGAGTACTATTCAGATAATGAACCAGACATAATGGAGGACCTTCCAGAGGAGGTTTATTATGAGGAATTCCCTGCTATGGACTTTCAGGAGGCAGACTCTCCCTATTGCATACCGTCCTCTCTTGACGAGGATAAGGCTCAACCTTCCAGGGCTGTCTCACCTCTTGATGACCCTTCTTTTGCAGATATGATGATGCAAATACAAAAAGTTATGGGGTTCTCTACCACAGAACAAGATAAAGAAAGGACATGGCAGAGTATCTCGAACTCCCGGAGGAGCCGGTCCTGGTTATACCACCCCTAATCTGTACATACCAAAATGTGATCGCAGATGCCTGGCACCAACCTACGGCTGCCCCGCTCTACCCCTCAAAGCAGACCGACTTTATCAGGCTCCTTTAAACCATCAATATTTGTCTAATATGCCGGCTGCCGATTCAGTGGTTATCATGGCGGCCCATGATCGCACTAATAAACCTAAACTTACAAGCTCCTTGCCCCCGGACAAAGACTAGAGACTCTTTGATTACATGGAGAAGAAAGTATTTGCCTCAAGTACTCTGAATATTCGAATACTGAACTATATGGGCCATATGCTAAAGTACCAACGTACTTTGGGCACTTATTCCCTGGAACTTATTGACAAATTACCTCCACCTTCTGAAAATGAGCAACTGACCCCAATAACTGACACTATTACATCCTTTTCCCGCTATCTTTTAAGGTTGGGCTATGATGTGGTCAATACTGGCCAAACTTTCTGCCACAGGCATGGCTGTCCGCCGTCAGGCCTGGCTTAGAGTTTCAGGCTTCGAACCTGACATACAACATAAGGTGGCTAACGCCCCATTCTCAGGTGATAAACTGTTCGGTCCTGGAACACAAACCATTCTGGATGACCTGCAAGCCTTGGGCAGGAAATTATGCACAGTACAAAGCACGTACTACAAACAGCGTAACGGTATAAATATTTCAACAGGAGATGAAATTATTATAACCGAAGGGGTACCTTTCGGGGTAGGGGTCAAACAGTAAGACATACACCCACTACCTCCAGACCTCCCCGAGCCCGTCCTTCTGGTGGTGCCGGTCCCTCCACCTCTCAGTGACTTCCCGTGGCTGGTCATCCGTCTCCTTGATCTGGCCTTGGAGGTGGTTGGGGGCCGTTTTGCCTTGTATCCAGAGGCCTGGAAAAAGATCACAAAAACCAATTTTTGGGTACTTCAGATCATTTAGACTGGACATACATGGCAACTAACGGATATACCACCATATTATCCCGCAAGGTTGGTTCACCATCCCATGGACTATATTGTTATCCTACAGGAGGAAGTGCAAGCCCTACTAACAAAAAGGGCTATTAAACCAGTCCTCACATACCAATGGAAACAAGAGTCTTATTCCCAAAAGTTTCTGGTACCCATAAAAACTGGGGGATCTATGTCAGTTTTTGGACCTTCTTCCTTTAAACACCATTCCCCGTCTCGCCCAGCTGCTCTTACACTTAGGAAACACCCTGGGAATGACAATAGCCAAATACTTTTCCCCACTGACATACCAAGAGGCTTTAATGCACCAGGCTACTCAGATTTAGTCACAAGAGATAGCCTCAGCGTGATACATGCTCCACCTTCTAGGCCTCATGGCGGCATTCATTCAAACAATGGCATTGGCACTACAAAAAATGCGTCCCATACAGTGGGCACTTCAAGGACAATGGTGCCAGGGCACGGGTCAGACTATCACGTTCGGATCACTCCTGCCCTTCATTGCGACACTTTGTTCCAACCTCAACCAGGGCCTACCATGTCAACAGGTTCTGACAACAGATGTGTCTTTAGCAGGCTAAAGGGCTCATCTAGGCCCACATCGGACTTATGGCACTTGGACTGCCTTTCCCGCCCTGCGCCACATCAATCTATTAGACATGGGTGCAGTCCTGCAGGTTCCGCATGTCTTCCATCCACATGTCCTACCGGACCAACTGTTGATCCAGTCAGACACACAAGGGGACACTCATTCCCATTCCTTATGCAGGGTGGCAATCGAGGTTTGGACTATGGACAAACAACAGAACCTAACTCTCTCGGCCATGCACCTTCTGGGCTGTCTCAGTCTACTAACAGATCACCTGAGTCGACAATCCATGTCACACGAATGGACACTACACGACTCAGTCCTAAACGACCTCTTTTGGCACTGGAGCACCCTACTGATGCATCGGTTTGCCTCCCCAGTCAACCACAAACTCCCCAGATACTTCTCCATTATCCCGAACATAAAGGGAAGCTCTGTCGATGTACTGTTCCGACCTTGGACATGACCCCTCTTATCTGCCTTCCATCCACTGCCACCACTCCCCGGAGTATTACTGAGACTCCTGATGGAGCTGGCCACTCTTCTCCTCATAGCCCACATGTGGCCTTGACAGACTTGGTCTCCTCTGCTACAACAACTCATAATAGCAGCTCATGTCTGATTGACGTCCAGACCAGATCTTCTGATGCAACGCCAAGGCTCCTTGAGATAGCACAACCTGAAATCCCTACATCTTCAGGCTTGGCTCCCGAAGCCATCCTTATAAATAGACTACGAGTATCTGACAAGGTAGCCAGTATTCTTCTTGCCGCCTGCAAGAAGGCTACGAGAGAAACATATAACTTTAAATGGAAACGCTTTGCCATTTGTTCAGCGTACCGGTCATTGGATTCATATTCTTGCCTGCTTACATGGATCTTTGACTACTTGGCCAATCTATTTGTGGAGGGCCTCAGCTATTCCTCCCATTAAAGTCCACATGGCCACCATTTCTGCCTTTCACATGCCGTTGGATGGCCATCTAGTATATCAACACCATTTGGCCAAAATGTTTTTAAAAGGCATACTGCACTTGAAACCTATTCGCAGACCCATTCCACCTTGGAATCTGAATTTTATGATCGAAAAACTAACAGTGGAACTGTTTGAACCAGCGTCCACTTGTGACCTTCATTTTCTTTCATGGAAACCATTATTTTTGGTAGCTATTACATCTGCAAGATGCATATCCGAGCTTCATGCTCTCATGTGTAGAGAACCTTACCTTATATTTCTTAACAAGTGGGTTGTGCTTCGCACGAATCCCTCCTTTCTCCCTAAAGTGGTCTCAGAACAGACCTTTAATCAGACCCTGGAACTACCTGTCTTTTTTCCAGAATACTCCAATTCAGGAGAACATCTCTTACATACGATGGATGTTCACCGCATCCTACGATATTATACAGATTGGACGAAGGATATTTGGAAAACTTCTCAACTCTGTCTCCTTTGCCCCGGGTTGTCAAGGTCTACCGGTTGCTGAACGCACCCTATCATGTTGGTTAGCCCATTGCAAAATCTATTGTTATAACAAATACAACAAACTCTTACCGGGTCATGATCAAGCTAACTCCACTAGGGCCATAGCGGCCACTGCGGCTTGTTTCAAAGGTGCTTCTGTCACCGACATTTGCAATGTGGCCACCTGGTCTATCATTCTTACCTTTACCAGGCATTACAACCTTGATATTGCCTCACAGCGCCGTACAGCCTTCGGCCGCACCGTGCTCCAGGGCATATCATAACTGTCCTCCCAATGGACAAAACTGCTTGGTAATCTCCCAAGAATAATAACCTACTGCAACAGACCATTCATAGAAGGTAGTGTTGTTACGCAAGAACTGACCGTAACAGTAGATCTTCGAGGAATGTCTCTTGTAGTAGGTACCATCTCGCCCTCCGTCCTCCCGCCTTCTGTAACAGAGAAAAAACCTGATCTAAGGACTTAGGGTTGGGACTCACTGGTACCTCTGTTTCCCTCGGTCCTCGCTTTAGCGAGCTGAAACCGTCGGGGAACAGAGGATACCAGTGACCGCCCACACTTATGTAGGCAGCAAGGAAGTGATGTCATGTGTGGGTGGTCCCTGGTAGAAGACTGCTAGAAGAAGCTGCCATGTGACAGCGCCCTCTGCTAGAACCTCCCAAGAGTAATAACCTACTGCAAGAGACATTCCTCGAAGATCTACTGTTACAGCAAGTTCTTACGTAACCACACTTTCTAGGAGTGGTATATGTTGTTCATCCACATGGACCCACCCAACTTCACCTGGCTTTGGCACACAGCACTGCTTCCAGCGGGAAAGATCTGGTGCCATGGGGTGGACCACTCGGGTGGGTGGGAGGTGCCAGCTTGAAGACTTTCCGGCAACATTTAAAGGGGAAAGGGCACTGCCAGAATGTGTGGATGAACAACATGAACTACTCCTAGAACTACTGTTACAGGTGAGTAACCTTGTTTCTTGGCTGCCTGATGGCCCACACATTGTCATGTTGGTGACCTTGCTTCAGGAGCAGACCCAGGCCGTGGGTGTCTGCTGCTTGGCAGTGTTTTCAGCCAGGGAGAGGTGGCACTAGTTCTGCCATGACATGACCCTTACAGTGTGCTCAGGAGCCTTCTTATTTGCACAGGGAATCTATGCACACACAAAGCCAACATGTGTGCCATGGCCCAGTATGGGAAGGTGGGAGGGTCAAATGGATAAAAAGGGCAAAAAACCACGGTCCGTTGGTATGACTGTCATTGGTGCTCTCTGGACCTGGTCTGTGGTGATCCTGGTGGTAGCAGCTGACAAGGATGGGAGGTTGCCAGGTGTAAGCCCATACCGAGGATGGGGTGTACTGTCCTGGTGGATAAACGGCTATGTGACAAGAAAGGGAGAGGGAAAAAAAAAAGCTTGTTAAACTCATTGTCTCCTAGCAGATGCCTTCAGTCGTCAGTAAAATACACTGGTGTGTCCCGAGGACGCCTACAGAAATCAGCTACTGACTTCGAGTGCCCTTGCAACGTCTGGAGACGTCACTTATATATTTTAATATATATTTGATTGCATAGCACTGTTGGAAAGGTAATTTTTGTGCTGAACAATTTTGACACTATTTTGTGTATATCGTATACTTTAGGAGTTATTCGCATTTATTTATGATACGGTTTGTATGGTTTATGTTGCCTATTCTAGTGAAAAAAATATTTTTTTGCTGTTTCAACCAGCACAGAAAAACAATGAAATTACATATTATTAGTCGCATACCACCATTGGAAAGGTCATTTTGTGCTGTATAAATTTGCCTCTCATACTTTGTGTCTAGCACTTATGATTCTTGAACTATTAGGATTTGTTTGTGGCATGCTGACTATAGCCTGATTTTGCTTAGAAAGGCCCAGGATTCACTGTTAACAGTATGCAGGAGACAATTGGTGCAACTTCAGAGAGCACCTGTGGAGGCAATGATCAGTATTATGGGTAGTCACTGCCAGTGAGCTTTTTGCATTGGTAGATCTTGGAATGTCATGCATGAAAGGCATGGTATAAATATTATCTGCATACAGTTACTGTATTGAAGGTTTCTACATCATTGCTACTGTGTATGCAAAGTGCTTTGTAACATGGCAATAATGTGAATGGCGGAATGGGGACCCGCGATTGGGCAAATAGCATCACGAGGGCAAAGTCTGAGTGGGTATTAATCCACAGTACCCGCCGTGTTCAAAATTGTATTACTAATGTCAGCCAGACAGCTAGGATAGCAGCACTGGACACAGGTGGGGACCGAGTTTTAGAGAGGCAGGTGTGGCACAGGGAGAGGGAGACGAGCTAGACGCAGACTACAGGACACTGGAAGGCAGCACACCGGAGAGGCACTAGCAGCACACGCAGCACAAGACGCAGCAGCCCATGTCGGACGAGTCTGCGAAAGGCAAGGGGAAGTGACCCAGCCTGCATGCTAATTTGTGAGGGGATCGCACACCGCGGCGAAGCAGCCGTCCACCGGACACCTCCAACGCCTGGTATGAGACAAATACCCGTGCACATCGGCACATTTCTTGGGCTGGCATGTGAGCCGCACTGTTTCCTTTCATTACAGCTACTGAATGTTTTGACCGCATCAGCATGTTAAGGCTGTTTTATTACACGATTTCAAAGTGCAGTACAAATGTTTGATCAGCACACAGACTCCTCTGTTGTAGTTCTAACCACGAAATAGGCTCCTGGTGACTCTGTCGTCAATGGCCCATGCTAGCGCGATTGCCACTCTCGGCGGTGGCATCTATCGCGAACACGCATGGTTTGTTCACCGGCCTCTGGCCTCGGGCCCCAACCCTCCCAACCATGCATTAATCCAGCATTAGATGCCACCTTCGTCGTGGCTTAATGCTTACGTGACGTACAGCATGCCCCAAAAGTGCTTTACAAAATCGGAATTATAACATTGTATTATGCTTAGGTGTGCATCAGCATATACAAAATCCGCATAGTCCTAGTCTAACAGGAGAAATGCTTTTAAATAATAAAAAAATCTCAACCCAGCTGTTAGTGGTTGTTGTAAGAGAGATGGAAACCGTTAGCTGCTTAGGCCAAAATGCAATGTGTAACAAGAAGCAAGTGGCAATTTGCAACAAAAATGTAAAGGAATATAACAGGAAATTATTAAACATGATGAAGTAGAGATCAGAATCTTTCTTCTAGCTGGAAGTAGAGTAAAGAATCTTCATTTAAAAGTAATAGAATTGTGAAACTGGCTGTAAACCTGATTTTTCAGTTTACATGTGAGAAATAAATGTGCTTTTTACTGAAACAAACAGTTGGTTTTCCTTTTCCTTAAAGAAATGGTTTTGTTGAAAAGTGCTGAAAAGTAAATTGGTCTTGGGAACCAGATCATGTTTACTTTGAAAATTTAGTCAAACGAAACTGCATCACAGTAATTAGGCTTTGAAAAACAACTTTGTACTGATGGATAGGTTCTGAGAAACCTTGAATCTAGAATTAGTAAATGTATGCATGAATTAGCCTTCAAGTCAGCCTGAGCCTTCAGTTAACAAACTGCTAATCGCAGTGGACAGGAGACAGACGTAGTAGTGGCTTAATCTGACAGAGAAAATCAGATTTCATCAGGATAGTGAAGAAGCCCAAACAGCTTAGCCTAATAAACAGACGCATGTACTGTAGGTTAATTGTTCAGGTGCTGTCTTCCCTGTTAAGGCAGTGAGTGTGTTTAGACTTATAGAAATTTGCATTAGAGGTAGTGTGTATGCATGAATGTTTGTAGAACAGTATCTGGGGACAGTTCCGTTAAAAGGAGATTGAAATTAGTCTTGAGGAACCTTCCATAAGAATATCTTTGGTGAATAGTAACAGACAGCTAGGGATTCTTCTGTAGCTTTTTTTGTCCTTGATGCCTAAAATCTCAGGAAACCCCTTTCTCTAGAACAGCGGAGATATGGTTCTCTGTTCCATCCTTTTCGCACCAGGCATTCGTTTACAGATTTGAATCCATTAATTGAGTTCAAAATATGAAGGATATCTGCCGACTGTGTTGTAACAAACTGAAAGGAAGCCAACGCCGCTGGATTTTCAGTGCCACTAGTAAAAGAAACTTGAAAGTGATTCTTTCCTACATACTTGGAGAAGACATTACCCGCGATGGCCAGCAAGAATTCTTGTGCAGTAAATGTGTCTTTATGCTAGAAAAGGTATTTGAGTTTGACTTGCGTATTGCTTGTTGCCTTGCGTCCTCCAATGAGAAGTTACAGCAGTTGGTGGCAGAAAAAGACAAGTTGATGCTTGGCATTTTTTACCTTTATAAACGGCATACTGCAAGGCCAAAAGCAGCTTTTTGTGAAACAAAGGATACACCACCTGAAATAATGGAGATGTGTCTTATTAACTACTCTGTAGCTGTTGAAAAAGCCCTTTCATCATTTGAATCCGATTGGTCTGGGAGCCAAAAGAATATTCATAATTGTAAGAGTAGCCCCCCAGCTAGTGGAAGCTGTATGAGACGATGTCTCAGTTATGATACCGTCAGAGTTTCAGATCCAGTTTGTGGTCCTGCATACAGTATTCCTAGGCGGTCCATTTGGGGTGGCTCATCATTAAATGGTAACATAAAGCCACCAAAAATCGGTTTGCAAAGGCCTTCAGGTGTGAAAGGAAAGTGCTGCAGAAGTATCTTTTCAAGACAGTCATTGCGTACAGCTAGCCAAAAAGATGCATCATTAGCCGGTTCAGTTGTTTCCTCGAATGCTTCTACTATGGAGTCCAGCATTAGCGAGGAGCCCGAGCATCCATTGACTGATAAATGTGGTTGGGCTAATTCATGTTCAGGTCGAAAGCTGGCCGCTGATGCAAATCCACCGATTAAGAACATGGACTGTAAGCCTGTGCTAACACCTCCAAGGAGCAGGATACCTGTACGGTTAAAATTTTCTTTGAAACCGCCTGTAGCGGGGAATAGCTATGTTTGCAGCAAGCTGTTAAACCGTAAAGTGGTTCCAGGACTGGAGTACAGCCAGTGTTTGCAAGATCTTTTAGAAGATTTTAATGATGAATACTTCCAGCTGGAAACTGAGGTAAGTGGTGGTGGTGCAGGGAGTAGTTTCACTTCCTTTTTGACTAAACAGATGTGTAAATATTATAGGCATGCAGTTTTCTGTGACATCTTGGAGCTGGAAGCACTTTTGTATTCGAAATTGACCATGCCTGGTTATTGGTCACCTGTTTTTTTGAGCAATTTTGTAAATGCTTTTTATTTTTTTAATATATATTAGTTTTTCCTTTAAAATAATGAGGAAGCTGGGTGACCTTGACACTAATGCTGTTACCATGTAAGACCTGGATTTAATTCTTAGCACGTGTCATAGGTAAAATAACTTTGAAGGGCTTGGTTAATTTTATTGACAATTAGGGGCACATTTACATGGCTTTGTCATATTGTAGAATGCAGTTTTGAATATCAGATGTGAGGCTGATTTTTTCCAAAATGGTAAGCACGTTTTACGTTTTGAAACCTTCTGAAGCAAATGCGGCAGGACGCGAAGCTTATCATTTTAAAGCTGAGAATAGTCTCTTTTAAATACCTAGCCTGACTGTTTCTCCAAAAGGTTTCTGACAATACTGTAATGCAAATGAATATGAATTTTGTTAGTTTGTGATCTGTCAAACATCACGGTTGAATTCTGTTCCTCCAGGAAGATGGAATGCTATGCAAAATTTAGGGTTTCCACAGCATATTCTTTCGTAGGGAAATTAGGAATATACAGGAGTACTGCCAAGATCACTGTCCGTCTTCCCTGGCTATAAGTAGTAACTCCGATCATTTAAAAAAAAAAATACTGATTTTCTGATTTAGTACAGTTCTGCAGGAGATTTCTTTTTTTTTCCACTATAGTGGAGGTACCTCCCTTCCTCTTTACAGTGTTGGAATAAAAATGTTATATAATATTTAGAATACAATAAAATTGATAAATTCCTGCCTGGAGAGGAGGAGGAGAAAAAAAAATCAAATTCTGGCTGAGCGCTTGTCTGGAACTACAACATTCTACTGAGGTAGGAAAATAACTGGCCCCAGTGGAGATTGTGGTGGGGGCGGGGGGGCACGTGAGGAGTCCGTGCTAGTCTGATAACTCCAGCATACCATTGCACACAGGGGAGCTGCCCACTCATAAGGATAGATGCTGTCCTGCTGGAGGAAAAAAAGGTTTTGAGTACCGTGAAAGTCTTTTATCAACTGTGCAGCATTGGACTTGGCTGTTATTTAAGAATACCTTGTTTGTTTTGCAGAACCTGCTAGAAAAACAGAAGCTGCTTAGTAACTTGGAGGTGTCGAACAAAAAATTTTCAGAGGAACTGGAGAACACCAAGGCAATAATATCTGACCTACAGGGGAAGTTGGAGGAAGCGGATGATACCAATAAGGTGCAGGTTTAAAATGTACTGTTTGCAGCTAGATGGGCGGTTTTTCTAGAATTTACATCCTTTGCTCTGGTTAGCATACAGTGTGCCTATAGGTTTGTTTTCATGAAGAAGGGTTTATTTGTGAGTATTACTGAACTCAAGCCAGTTCCTTTAAAGTGATTTTCCAGTATCCAGAAAAACATTTTGAAAACATACCATTTGTACAAATTTATATTGTACTTAATTTCTGTATCTGTCCCCCTCATTCTTTATTTCTGAGGATATTTGCATGAAAATGAAATCTTTGTCTCCAAATCTTGCTCCTTTAACCTCTGAAGTCACCCATGTTGTGACATCATAATCATTTGCATCGAAACAGTGTGATATAGAGAATTTTATTTTCATCAAAATCTGGAACAGGCTGGCCCATTAGGCGCAGCAATTGATTTCTGCTTGCGACGCCTGTGGCGACGGAACGGACCCGTGTTGCTGGAGGGCCGGCCGGGGGGAGAAGGCTCGAGCGTCCAATGACTGCTCACCTTCTCGTGGGGGGGGGGTGGAGATGCGGCTTGCTGACTCGTGGCGGAGGCTGGGAATGCAGCATCTCGGTGAGCTTGCAGAACACAAGGGGCGTGGTGGACGTCAATGTTTGCCTTGATATCTGTGGCATGCCATGCCGACGGGGAGAAAAACCAGAAAGCAGCTTCTTGACCGGCCAGATGACTGCTGCTGGCCCTCGCTGCCATGGAAGCCCCGGTCTCCAAGTTCCACCTCAGCAGCACCCAGGGTCTGACTGAGAGTGCGCTGGTTGTCCCCCTTGGAGGAGAGGGACCCATCCAGTGATGAGTGACACCGGGCTACCCCTGAGGCGGCTGCAATATGAGGTGGAGGGGGACGGGGTGAGTGTCGGAGGGGCCTAGGCTGTGGAACCGGAGGAATGTTAAGTCTGGGGACAATGATTCTGTTTTAATGCAGATATCTTCAGTGGTAAAGTATGAAGTGAGATAAACATGGACACTTCAATGATCTTGAACCGTTTATATTACACACTCACTGAGTGCTCGGTCTGTGGCCAGCTGTGGTGGTGAAAGGAGGGCTGTATTGGTGGCTGGCCTGGTTTTGGGATGGGGGGCAGGGTGGTGGGGCACCATCAGTCGGGGGGGGTCCACTACACACAGAAAATCTCTACTTATCATATAGGGGCAGATCGGAGATGAATTAGTGGAGGGGGACCGCTGGACCACCAGGGTCACCTTTTAAAGTCTGGCAGAGATGGATTGGGGAGAAGGTGGTGGGAGGGGAACCACTAAGCCACTGGGATCGATCTTCTACTAATAATGGGCCTACGATCAGCGAACAGGGGAGGGACCACTAGACTGCCAGGGGCACTTATAGTTTTAGACGGGACCACTAGACTACCAGGGACAATTATTGTTTGATACTGGATGATGATCGGAGAACAGGGGGGTGGACCACTAGACTAGCAGGGAGAATTATTTTTTTATTCGGGGGGAGGACCACTAGAAGACCAGGGATAATTATTTTTTGATGTGGGACGGTGATCAGAGAAAGGGGGAGCGGGGACGGACCACTAGCATTCCAGGGACTGATTTTTTTTAATCGGGACGGCGATCAGACATCTGTGGAGGAGGAGGGACAGCTGGACTACCAGGGCCACAGTGTTTTTCGGGGAGACTACCTGCACTACCTCCGACAACCACTAGGGTTGCACAGAGTTAGGAGGAGGTTTTCTTGGCGGTATTTTCTATGCAGAGGAATGCCACAAGAGGCCTTGCATGGAGAAAGCGGGACTGCGGCCATGCAGGTCCCCTCCCTTATTTGCATTGTAGCCCTCAAAACTTTGCGTTCGGTGCAAATTGGCTTTGCGAGTACCACTTTGCCACAAAAAACAGTTTATACGGTGCAAACTGGGTTTGCTCCAAGGCAAAGTTTTGTGACTCTGGCCCTAGATGTCTTGATTGACTAAAAGTACAAGAGTGCAATTATCTGTCCATAATTTCACTCCTGCACTTCCTTAGCCTGTGCACCAGTTAAACTGCAATATCAATACACATCTTTCACTGCAGCGGAGTGTCAGCAATGACAGTATGAGACCATTGTTGTCCCACTTCTGCATTTTTTTCCCAGTTTCAAATCAAAACACTGTAAACCCCCCGGAATTAAACACACAATTCCCACTGTCACAGAGAGTCCGTGAGTGCGCCATCCCTAACTCAGTCCCTCACTTTTTGCATCTTGTACTGCTCTGAAATCCCGAGCCTACTAAGCCGAACACCCCCTGACCAGTGGCAAAATAAAATGGTACCAGTGGCTTAAAAAACAAAAAAATTCAAAGAAAACACAATAATAAAATGTTAGATCTTCTTCGAGGACATCTTTCATCCGGCCACCTTTGGAATTATACACCATCAGCGCCTTAAAGATACCACGACAACGTGTCGTCAACAGTAACTACATAAATGTGGACATCCCATCTCTTCTCAGTTCTTTTCCTGCCTTAGATCATACTCGTCTGACCTATGAAAATGTTGACTGCTAGCCGTTGTTTATTGTTTTTCAGATGGTAAATAATCACTAATTTGGTGATTTTCGGCACCCCGTATACTGCTGAAATAAACATCGAAATTTTTCTGGTACTGCGAGTGCGGAGGAAAGATTTACAAGGACAACACACATGAGGTGTGTGTCTGCTGCCTAAGCATCTATCACAACGTTCAGGTTTGTGAGATTTGTAGGGGCTTCTACTCTGCTACCAGGAGATGTCTGAAAGGAGTTCTGGAAAAGTTCCTTTTGAAGAAACCTTTGGCAGCGATGGAGAGGCAAATGCAGGAAAATCCATGTGGTCTGCCCTGTCAAATGAATCATGGTTGTCGAAATTGAATGAGAAGTCGTCGTCAGGAAGCCACAAACATAAACACAGGAACAAAAAAAAAAAGGCCTCTTTGATGAGATCCAGGTCACCGCTGTGGCTGTCGGGTAACCCGTTTACCTTGTCATCATCCGCTGACTACAGGTACAAGAGGGAAGTATTTTTCAGAAGAAAATGTTCTCAAGAACAAGAGGACATGCTATGAAACTTGAGGGGGATAGATCAGGAGAGATGTGAGGAAGTACTTCTTCACAGAGAGAGTGGTGGATTCCTGTAACAACTTTCCAGCGGAGATGATGCGGCAAAAACAGTGGTGGCAGTCAAGAATGCATGGGATAAGCACAAGGGAATCGTAGTGGAGAGGAGGAGGAGGGAGAAAGAGCTGTAGATTGGGTGCAGTCTGCGGTAATATTGTAGGTAGGGAGGAATGGGCAGACTGGATGGGCCAAGTAGTCCTGGTCTGCCATCAAATTCTGTGATCTTCTTTGAGGATATTTCTTTCCTTTTCTCTCATCAGGCTACACCTTTGGAACTAACCTACATCGGCGCTAGGACCACGTGGAAACTTGTCCCAGCTGAAACCACTCACAACTACATCGTCCATATGTACATGGGTGGCCATTCCTCTTCTCTGTTCTTTCAAACAACATATCTTGCTATATTTTGACATTATGCAGTTAGCCCCAGCATTTGAACTGCTCTGGAGATGAAAGAGTTAGCTCTATGCCAGAGCATAGAACGTTGAGCTCAGGCTCTGTTCAAACCTCTGTCTGTTGCACTTTGAAGTGTAGCCGTCAGATTCTTTACTCCGCCTAATTGAACAGTCGCTCCGGAGGTTTCTCCTTCGCTTCACAATCTGTCGCTTTTAAAAATCCTGCCTTACCAATACTCTTATTTGTTTTCAGTTCATATCCCTGTCTTTGGTACAGTAAGCATAGGTAGTGGACTTGATTAGAAAATTGTGGTGGAAATTGTAAAGTAGTTTTTCGACCAGTTTGGCTGAACGGTTCCTGTATAGTGTGTGTTTGTATTTGGTTTTTTCAGGAGATGATTGTGTCCTTATCGGTGTTAAAAAAAAAAAAAAGTCATAATTTTATTTATTTTTTTTTTTTTTCAACACCCATAACACGGTTAGAAACCGATAAGGGGGTCTTGCCTGGCGATTGCCAAAAAAAGGGTAAGTGTTTAGTTATGGCTTTGTCTGAGAAACCCAAGAGAAAAACCGGGCCCACTGGGTTTCAGCACTGCAGTGAGTGTGGGGAGGCCTTTGCTAAGGCCGATTTTCCCCCACACCACCTGTGTTTACTGTCTGGGTTTTATCCATCTAAAGTCAGACTGCCAAATTTGTAAAAATTTCCCTAAAGCCACCCTGGACAAAAGATTGGGCTGGCTTAGGGAGTAGGAGGCCGAGAAGTCCGCTGACCCGGATGGTGTGGTCGCAGATTCTCTTTACTGTCTATACTTTACCTTAAATTTTATATACTCAATAACCACACCCAATGGTTATTCCAATAAACTCAGTTTATTGTCTGTACACACATGTGTGGGAGCCTCGGCTAAAGGCAAGAGCTTCTCGATTATTGTTCACAGAGGCTTATATACCTTTTTTAGTTTTACAGTCTAACAGTGATCTCATGCTTAACAACAGCTTTCCCTTATCTTTAGCAAAAACCTTAGATTTAGCACTTTTTGTATAAGGAGTTGTTTTTTTTATACTTACTATGTGTCTCCCCTTTATCTTAGTTACAACCAGCTGTATTTCACTTTATTTAATTTTTCAAGGTTTTCTTATCTTAGTCAAACAACCTCCTTTGTTTTAGTTAGCACAGAACTGCACATTCATTATGGCTGTTTTACAAAGCAGATAGTTTTAAAGCATATGAAAGGCAATATGGCTATATGGCTATAACAAACAGATAGTTTTAGAGCATATGAGAAGCAACATATCTATATGGCTATAATCACATATAACAGTTATAAGCTCTGGTACAATAAGCTTTAGAACATAAAGGTATTATACTTTAGGATATATAAAAATTCCACCACATCCCCCTTTTGATACTCTGTATCAATTAACCACCCCCCTTTTTATTTATATGATTTAAAACTGGTTTTTAGCATACAGATAGTTAAGGCATGGAGTTACAGATGGAACACAGTGGTGAGTTTATAAAACATAATACAGAATTGAAGGATGTCAACACCACAATTGAAATGTGTGAGAAAAAATGCTAACACGTGACACCACATATAACATAACAATTTTGTTGATGAAAAGAGTTTATGGAATTCACTTTGAGAGTGAATAAGGTAGATGCTACCTTGTGTTGAGGTGTGGTACACCCTTGGAGCTTGATTGAAGAATCTATTGATAATGTCTCTTGACAGATAAGTCCTTATAAAACATAACAGTCCATGAAATTAACAGTTCATAAGTTCATATAAGTATCCAGGTTGATGTAGTTATAGTACAGATGAAATGTCATTTGCAGAATGGTGGTAACCCCACAAGGCATATGGGCAATGCAGACAGTAATTTAAAAAACAAAACACCAGCATAGTAGAAAAGTCAGTGTTCATTTTGTGGCTAGCTGCTGGATGGCTGAGTGGTAGACACACTGGCCAGGGTGCATTGAGTCCTTAATGGGATAGCACACACACACACACTGGCATGGCATTTGTTTTGTTGTAGTTGATTACACCCCAGCATAAAGATTAACAGTCCATAAAAAGGTAACAATTGACAATAAACCATTAAGAACACAGTCCATATTAGAGCAATAGGGTTGTAGAAAGTACCAGCCATGTCTGGAACAAGCGGCAGTGAAGAAAATGGATGTATTGCTTGAAGGTCAATTGAAGCAGAATTTTCTCGCTGGCGTTAGGGGAGTGCCCCTTTTCCAGACTTAACTTTATAGTAAGCAGAAACAATAAGCTTGATTGCAGAGTCTGAACTGACTGGACCTTTTTCAGTTGATTTAAAGTTTTACAAATAGGTGTAATTTTGCTGAAAACATTACACTTGCAGAGGTAGTAATAACTGGATTTATGCAATAGTCCTTATAAGAAACTAGTCAGGCACAAAGATGGTGATAACATCAAAACTGTGGCAGTTGTTTTTCTTTTTTATGGAAAAAGATGAAGGTCTTGGCAACTTAGATGAAAGTATTACTGCTGTTGAACGTGGAGATCTTATGTGTGCCACACCTTGAAACCTGCAAACTTGCAAAGTGTGTTAGACACTGAGTTAAAACACATAAATAACAATCTTTTGAACCATTTACTTTTGTTTTGTAAAGAGTGGTGTGACAGAGCCTAAATTCTGGCAATTAGAAAGAGAAAAAATAAAAAATGGGACATTAGCCGCACACCTGGGGGTGCAGGCCAAGGTTCAGTTATACCATTTGACTATTTGTAAATTATGACAATGTTATGGTTACCTCCTGCTTTTAAATTACAGAAGCAGTTATGACAGTGATGAACATTATTTCCCTGTCTGTTGCAAGCAGGCCTGAGTTATAAAATCTTGTAATGTTACAATACATAGATACATAAACAGTGTCGGCAGATAAGGGCCTATGGCCCACTTAGTCTACCCATTTGAGCTTGTAAGTTTAGTTTGTTTTTTTACAAGTCTGTTTTTCCTTACCCCTGACCTCTAGAATTCCTTTATGTCTATTTCATGCATTCTTAAATCCCGTGATTGTTTTAACCCCCACCACTTTCTCTGGCAGGGTGTTTCACTTGTCCACCACCCGTTTTGTGAAGAAATTCTTTCTCATGTTTTCTCTGAATCGTCCTCCCTCCAACTTTATTTCATGCCCTCTAGTCCTGGAACATTTTTTTTCGCTTAAAAATAGTGTTTTTCTACACTCTGTTTCTCCCTGTAAGATACTTGTATGTCTCTTATGATATTTTTTCTCTCCCTCCTCTCCTCCAGGGAGTACATGTTTAGTTTCTTTAACTTGTCTTTATAGGACTTGTGATGCATTTTATTTCTGCACCATTTTCACCCCTTGTACTCCCTTTAGACCCATTACCCCCCTCTTTCTCAGTAAAGACTGAGCAGAAACACCTGTTCAACATGTCAGCTCCACTGTTGTCATTTTTTACGCGACTCCCATTTTCCCCCTTCAGTCTCACTGTCCCTTTTTTTTGTCTTTTTTTTTTTTTGCTACCTCTTTGGAAAACCATAATGGTCTCCTCTTTCTTTTTCTCTTGCTAACCTGCTTAATGCAGTTACACGCTTTAAACCTATTGTTCATAACAATATGCCTTTTACACAATGCAATCAGTGGGACAAATACATATGTGGTTGGTCTATGCCAATTTAATAACAGTGCCTATTGCACCTGTGACACGTGAAAAGGTATACTTTTTTTTTTTTTTTACTGTAACATGTTTTGCACTGAAGGCAGTCAATCCTATCTCGCAACCTTGACAACAGAACATAATTACAGAACACAGATATAAGCTACAAAATATGTACAAGAAAGACTGAGCATTACCTTGTTTAGTATACGTATTACAGAAATAAAACAGACAGACATAAAACAACTTTGAATAAAAAATTCAGACTTACCCGATGCCAAGGTATTTTTTTTTTTTTTTCAGATACACAAGTCTGAGTAAGAAAACTGACTGCAGGACCTTCATGATAATTTCCAAACACTGCAGCTATTAACTCTTTCAAATGTTTTCTTTTGGCCATTTTAGTAACCTGCCAAACCAAGTCTTTTTCCAGAGCTCTGGGTTGCAGTTTAAAAACAAAACAAAAAAAGAAATCTCTTAACAGTACTAGCTTGAGATCCATCTGGTAGAGGTCCCCCATATTTCCATTTTGGTCCCGTTTACTGGCGCCTATCTCTTATCACGAGTGCCCACTAACACTTCTCTTATTTGGGCGTCCCTGGCGGAAGTGCCAACCTAGCACTTTGGGGTCCACCCTAGCACCTAAGACAGTAAATGATGGCTGTCACCAACCTAGGCGCCCACACAAGTGATGGGACTAAAACACAGGCACCCTTCCCTGTGCCCGGACTAGGTAGTCCGATCACGGCAAGAACACGGAGAGGCGATTCATCCTGCCGATTACCAAAAACTGTGGTCGCAGATTCTCTTTACTGTCTATACTTTACCTTAAATTTTATATACTCAATAACCACACTAATGGTTATTCCAATAAACTCAGTTTATTGTCTACACACATGTGGGAGCTCACTAAAGGCAAGAGCTTCGGATTATTGTTCACAGAGGCTTATATACCTTTTTTAGTTTTACAGTCTAACAGTGATCTCATGCTTAACAACAGCTTTCCTTTATCTTTAGCAAAAACCTTAGATTTAGCACTTTTTGTATAAGGAGTTGTTTTTTTTATACTTACTATGTGTCTCCCCTTTATCTTAGTTACAACCAGCTGTATTTCACTTTATTTAATTTTTCAAGGTTTTCTTATCTTAGTCAAACAACCTCCTTTGTTTTAGTTAGCACAGAACTGCACATTCATTATGGCTGTTTTACAAAGCAGATAGTTTTAAAGCATATGAAAGGCAACATGGCTATATGGCTATAACAAAACAGATAGTTTTAGAGCATATGAGAAGCAACATATCTATATGGCTATAATCACATATAACAGTTATAAGCTCTGGTACAATAAGATTTAGAACATAAAGGTATTATACTTTAGGATATATAAAAATTCCACCACAATGGCTAACCCGGTTCGGTTCCAACTGAACCTGAGGGAGTGCCTACCGACTGCTAGAATTCTTTTGGGCAAACAGAGAGCCGATCCTGAGGGGTCGGTTCCGACAAAAAGAAAAGATAAATCTGCCGTTTCGGATCCAGAACCACATCATCCAACTGCCTAAGAAATTGCCCGGGCGATTAGCATGGTTGAATCGCTCTGTCCAGTTCCGACTGACCCGACGCCTTTGGGCAGACGTTCAGTTCGGTCGGTTCCTCTGGTTCGAGATTATTCCCCTGAAGATTTTTATGAACCGGATTTGGAAGGGGATGATGATGCTGGTGTGGAAGGTCTGGATGAGCCCATAGAACAGGACATCTCCTCAGACAGGCCTTCTGGTGTTTCCCCTTCTAGGCTTTCTGAGTCCCCCTCCCACTTTGTTTTACAGGAAAGTGGCAGAAACCCTCCAGCTCCCTTTGGAAGAAGCTGTCGAGGAGCAAGAGGAGCCTGACTATGTGGAGATGATGGATATCTGAGTCCAAGAGGTTGTCTATTCCCCTTCACAAATTTTTTGAGAAACGGACACAAAAGTTGCATATAACTCCAAATTCCTTATCTCCTGTAGACAGAAGAATGGACAAGAGGTACATGTTGTCAGGCTCGGGTACCGTGTACTTGTATCAGCAATGCAGCCATGTTGGGGTTGTGCAGGCTGCAGCCTGTGATAAGGCTAACATACCCTTGGCTTCATACCCCCCAGATAAAGACTCCAGGAAGCTGGATGCCATGGTAAAGAAACAATACATGGCATCTTCTTTGCGACTCAGGCAGGCTAATTACATGGCCTGTACAGCCAGGTACCAGAAGTCCAGATGGGACGCTGTACTGAAACTGGCTAAACAGGCCTCCCCCCAGCTTGCCAAGGAGCTGGAGGAGGTGGCTGCTGATGGGATTGAGGCATCAAAAATCCAATTTCATGCTGCTGTGGACTCCAGTGATGTGTCATCAAGAGTCCTGGCTACATCTGTGGCTCTTCGGAGACTAGCTTGGCTCAGATGTACTAGTCTATCGCAGGATACCCAGGCTAAGGCTATGGATTTCCCTGTTGTCGATAATTCTCTGTTTGTGGAGCAGACAGAGAATTATATGAAAAAGATGGATGAGTACAGGACCACCTACAGGAGTGCACAGGCCAGGGAAAGGCAGGCAACTCCTCAGAGGCAGCAAGCTAGAGACAGGCCTTTTCACAGTCCTTTCTACCAGGCACAGGCCTCCTCTCCTTTTTCTCAAAGGGGGTTCTTCAGAGGGAGAGGCAGAAGGGGGATGAGCAAGGCTGCATCCACCTCTCAGCCCAAGGCTCCTGCCAAGCAGACACCCTGATGGGTCAGCCCGGGTCGACTTCCCAATCCCTGTAGGAGGCAGGCTGGCTTACTATTTCCAGGACTGGAAGTATGTTACCTCAGACAAGTTGGTCCTGGAAGTAGTAAGCCAGGGACTGACCCTTGGCTTCAAAAGATTTACAAAACTGAGGGTCGGGTCCTTTCCACCTGCAAACATCTCCGAAACCATTACCCTAGAGGCAGAGGTTTCATCTCTGCTGGATCTTAGAGCCATAGAGAAAGTTCCTACAATTCACAGGGGCAAAGGTCTGTATTCCAGATACTTCCTTACCCCCAAAAAAAAGCAGAGGAGTGGCGGCCCATCCTAGACTTAAGATACCTAAACAAAATCTGCTAAAGCCAGAGTTCAAAATGATGACTCTGGGAATAATTCTTCCATCTCTAAGGCCAGGGGACTGGCTAGCCTCCCTGGACCTCAAGGAAGCCTACTTTCACATTCCCATCAGGTGCTGCCACAGAAAGTACCTCAGGTTCGAACTGCCTTCAGGTCATTACCAGTTCAGAGCAATGCCCTTCGGTTTAGCGTCAGCTCCAAAGGTATTCACAAAGTGCCTAGCAGTAGTAGTGGCCTTTCTAAGGAGAAAAAACATCTCCATATTTCCATACCTGGACGACTGGCTCATAGTGGGTCAGTCTCCACACCAAGTCGATTCAGATTTGCAAGTGACCCAGCAAGTGCTCACTTCTCTAGGATCCCTCCTCAGTCTTCCCAAGTCAGTTCTCGAGCCAGTACAACTTTTGCCCTTCATAGGGGTAGAACTGGACACTTTCAAGGCAAGTGCCTTCTCCCCTTGGCAAGGGTAAGGGCTACTATAGAGCGGACTTCCTCTTCCCACCTTCTGGTGTCTTGACCAGCAAGGCATTTCCTTCAACTTCTGGGCCATGCGGCAGCTTCCACTGTAGTGGTACAGGGGGCCAGATTTCAGATGAGGGACATCCAGTTTCACTTGAGGGCTTTTTGGTCTCAGAAAAAAGATCCTCTAGCCAAGCTTATTCTAGTGACTCGGACCCTGATCCAGGCTCTCCAGTGGTGACAGGATCAGGACAATCTCAGGCAAGGAGTCCCATTCATCAGTCAGTCTCATTCTGTGGTTCTTACCATGGATGCTTCTCTCCTGGGGTGGGGAGCTCACCTGGGAGCTCTCACAGCTCAGGGAGTGTGGTCCACTCAGGAGTCTCTTCTCCACATCAGTTTTCTGGAGCTCGGGACAGTGTACCTGGCCCTGCAAGCATTCTTGGAATCAGCACATAACAAGGTTGTTCAGGTCAGGACAGACACCACCACCACCACCATGTGGTACATCAAGAAGCAGGGATGCACTGGGTCCACGGCCTTGTGCACAGAAGCCATGAAGTTATAGTCTCTAGCTTATTCTCTACAGACCTCTTTGGTAGCAGTCCACCTCCCAGGGAAGGACAGTGTGCTAGCAGGTGCATTGAGCAGGATTTCCCAGGGCCATCACGAATGGTCCCTGGATCCCCTAGTGTTAAAAGTGATTTTTTTTTTCATGGTGGGTCACTCCAGAGATAGATCTCTTTGCAGCCCCAGGCAATCACCAACTTCCTCTCTTCTGTTGCAAACCCCCAGTCTTGGGTTCAGTCCCTCTGGATGCTCTGATTCTGGATTGGGAAGGGAAATTTCTGTATGCCTTCCCTCCTTTTCCTCTACTGTTCAAGGTCCTGGTCAAGATAAGGTCACAATCTTGCAAAGTGATCCTGATTGCTCCAGATTGGGCCAGGCAGCCTTGGGTATCCCCTGTTGCTGTCCCTAGCAGTCCATCTTCCCAAGACTCACAACCTGTTAACCTCCTCTTAGGGGAGGATCTGGTATCCCAGCATTCAGTCTCTCAATCTCAAGGCATGGCACTTGAAGAGTTAGAGTGTGCAAATTTGCATCTGTCTCAAAGGGTTCTGGACATTCTCAAAGCTTCTCGGGAACCGGCCACCAGGAAAACTTATAACTCCAAACGGAAAAGATTCAGCATTTGGTATTCCAAGAAACACATACCCCCAGATACTGCTGATTTGTCTACAGTTCTGGATTACATGGTTTATCTTAATGGCATAGACCTCAGACCAACTACCCTCAAAGTACACTTGTCAGCTGGTCTGCTTTTCTGTCCGTGGGAAAGCCCCCCTCACTGGCATCTCATCCTGTTTTCTGTAAATTTTTCAAGGGATTGCTTCATACCAATCCTCCCTTTAGGGATCCTACTCCTGCATGGGACCTTAATGTTTGCATTGCTCAGCTTATGCAACCCCCTTTTGAGCCTTTGTCTTCAGCAGAGCTTAAGTACTTGACTTAGTAAACTGTTTATGGTAGCTGTTACCTCTGCCAGGCATATCAGTGAATTGCAGGCTCTGTCAGTGGAGTCTGATTTTTATCTCATTCCATAGAGATAAGGTGGTCCTCAGAACCAACAGAAGGTTCCTACCCAAAGTGGTTTCAGATTTTCATCTGAACCAATCCATGTCTCTTCCTGTATTCTTCACTGATCATTCTTCTTCAAGAGAAAGAAGATTAAACAGTTTGGATGTTAAAAGGGCTCTGAGCTACTACATTGAGCGTACTAAGGCACTCGGGTTTGACTCCCTCCAGTTGTTCCTCACTTATGGTGAAGTGGGAAAGGGCAAACCTGCTACTAAGAGAACTATTGCTAGATGGATTGTCTCTTGTATACAATTCTGCTATGAAAAGCTAGACAAAATACCCTCCTCAGGACTGAGGGCTCATTCGACTAGAGGTACAGCTGCTTCTCTGGCTGCTGCCAGAGATGTACCTTTTATTAGAGATATGCAAAGCAGCCACCTGGAAAACAGTCAATACATTCACCAAGCATTACTCTCTGGATATCCAGGCTAGGAGTGATGCTCAGTTTGGTACAGCAGTACTGCAGAGCCTATTCCCAAAATACGTTCGATTCCCTCCTCCATGGAGGTACTATTTGGTATTCTGCATAATGTCAGAATATAGCAAGACTTCATGTTGTTGGAAGAAAAAATTACTCACCTTAGTAATTGTGTTTCTTCTAATGGAGTCTTGCTGTATTCTCACCTCTCAGAACCTGGTTTTTGGGAAGTGGGATGGTAGGCGCAGTGCTGCACCTCAGAGGTGTACTTGGCACTCTCCCTTGTTACCTAGGGGGGGAGTGGGTTATTGTTATGGTTTGATAATTATTTTGTTCACTACCTAGTTTTTGTTTTGGATTTCTCAACTTGAGTCTTTTGGAGATACAAAATACTTGGTTGACTTTTTGGCTAGTCAACATTTTACAGTTTCCACATAGTGGGGTTAGTTAGTTAGTATTGGCTCGTAAAAATCTGACAGTTACACTTGAAAATGCAGCAGACAGAGGTTTGAACTGAGCTCGAACTCAACGTTCTATGCTCTGGCATAGAGTTAACTCTTTCGTCTCCGGAGCAGTTGAAGTGCTGGGGCTAACTGCATAATGTCAGAATACAGCAAGACTCCATTAGAAGAAACACAATTACTAAGGTGAGTAATTTTTTCTTTCCTGCCATCAATCAGACTTGTCTGACTTGCCAACAGAAACGGCACTGTAAAACACTGTCGTTTAGTATCTTTTTCTTAACTTTATCTCTTTATTAAATTTTTTTGGGGCATGTTCCGCCCATACTCGGGTGGAGGCCCCCAGCCCCAGGGTAAACTGTCTCTTACCCTGGCTTATCTCCCAGGGCGGAGCCGCAGGAGTGGGCACCCCACCCCCGACGGACATAGGTCACAGTAGGAGTGGTGGCAGAAGCGGGGGCATCATAAATGGGGCTGGATTCTGTATGCTGATAGACCCCTGGGAGCGGGGGCGTGCAGCGACGGCCAGCATCTGCCCTGCCTCGCTAACGTGAGGTGCCAGCAGCAGCAGTACCCCCAGCCTTCACTAGAGGTCTGCAGAGTGCCAGACCCCCCCCCCAGGCCTCCGAGTCCGAACCCCGGGATGTCGGCGTTGCAAGCTGACACCTTGCCACTGTGCTGGCGGGCAGGCTTCTTTATTAAATTTTTGAACTTCTAGAACAAATTAAAAACCATGACATTATAAAGAACAGCATACTATAAGAAAAAGAAAAAAAAAACAGTCTGCTTAGAATATAAATATATAAATCCATATGTACGGGGTGGTCTAGTGAGAATTGATGTAAAGAGTAAATATAGATGTACATATGGATATAAAGTATCAATATGTGGGCATAATTAGTTACTAACGTAAAAGTAGGTGTAACTGTACACTAGATGAGTGGGCCCAATCCACTCTGCTAGTTAGATTGCTCAGGCAACTATTTTATTTTCTAATTCTATAGTCCTTTGTAAAGACAACTTCACACACATTGATCCCATATATTCCCCTAAAAGGGTATGACCTTGTTGGTAACCATCCTAGGATCAGCTGAAGAAGTGACAGGGCTGTTGTGGGGAAAAAGAGTACTGTACGTGGACAGAGAACTCCCCAATTATTTATTAAGGTACAAAGTCTCTTCTGTGTTTCATGATATAAAAGACCCATCTACTCCATAGTAATTCAAAAATATTTAGGAGGAGGTTAATTTTTGTGCAGCGATTTTCTCCATCGTATAACAATATTTTGCCATGTCACCAAGGTAGGAGGTTTATTAGAGAGCCAGTTTTTTGTAATGGCTTTTTTGGCTGCTAGTAATAAATAGTAAGTAGGGTCCTGGGGGTGGGGTTGGGGAGAGAGACGCCAAGCAGGGTCAAAGCAAGAAAATAGAAAAGATTTGAATGTAAGATGAAGGGTGCAGTTGAATATCTCTTGAGTGCTGCTTGCAGCTCTACAAAAAAGAAAGCCAGATGTGGGCACCCCCAAAATTTGACTTGTGTGTTGCCCAGGCACGTCCACAATTCCCCCAGAAGGCTGCCTCACACCGGGATTATACTTGACCTGAATCGCCGGGACCACAAAGAAGTGGACAGACACCCTCCATGCAAATTCTTTCCAAATATATGACCTGGTAGGAGGATGTAAATATTTAAGGTGTCTGTCCCACTCTTCCCAATCCAGGACCTCATCCAAATCTGTCTAAGGCGGCTTGACATATCTGAAATGGGATAGTTCATTGCTTTATAAATACAGGAGAGCATATGTGGTAATGGAGCCGATCCCTGCAGTGCTAAATAGAATACACTTATCAGTGGAGGCAGAGCGGAGCCGTCCCACCCAGGGGCACAAAATGTTTGATAAAATCTATTATTTGAAGGTAGCGGAAACGGTCTGTTTCATGCAATGAATATTTTTGTTGCAGATCTTCAAAGGACAAGAACATATTATCTTTCAACAAAATAGGACTAAATGTAGTCCAAGCTTTTCACAGTGTCTAAAGCTGTGATCCAAACGGGCAGGGGTAAAGGTGGCCAAGTTAGGGAGTGAAAATAAGAAGAATCTACATTTTTTTTTTTTTTTTTAAAGGAGGGAGATTCCAACATGGCCCTCCAATGCTTTTAACGTAATACTTGTAAAAGGGTGGACAGTTATATCTGCCAAAGAGATTGGTGGATGAGAGAGCAAGACTTTGTTTAAATTATGCAAGTCATCTTCTTGTATCTCTAATTCCTTCCAATTGGCATTGCATGTTCTAGGAGCGTGGATATGTTGTTCATCCACACTCTTTGGCATGTCCCCTTCTGCTTTAAATCTCACTGGAAGTCTTCAAGCTGGCTTCTCCCACCCACCTGGGTGGTATATACCTCGGCTCCACCTCATGACGCCAGATCTTCCTTTCCGCTGGAAGATTCAAGTTGCCTCCCTCGTGTTATCGCATTTTGTAGGCCCTGGCTTTCAAACCTTCGATTTTACCGAAACTTCGTATTATTTGTGTTAGCTATCGCAAGTTTGCAGCTTTGATCATCGATACCGATCCACATACTGCATGCGTCTACTGCCTCGGTGTCTGCCATGACACCTGTTCTTGCAGTATATGTTTGCTCATTCATCCCAGCGTCCTCGATGATTGTCTCGCATGCCTGAAACTGGGGAGGCCGGAGAAGAGGAACCCTGCGGTGAAATCCAAAGAGGCTCGGTTGGCGATTGCCATGGCTGTGGGATCCGCCGAGCAGTTGGAACTTATGCAAACGTTCCAGGAGCAGGTGGCTCATGCCGCGGAGTCTTCTCTGAGCTTTTTCGTTCCGCTCAACCTGGGTTCCACTTTCTTGGGTTCCTTCTGGGAGTTGTGCCAGTCTCTCCCTACCGGGGGAGAGGCACCTGCAAGCCAGCACTCCTCTCGATCCCATTAGAGGGAGAGGGATCCGAGTGAGTCTTCGTCTCAACAGTCTTGGGAGTGGGAGAGATCTCGGTCCCAGGAACATGCGATCTCTACTTCTCTTGAGATCGCTTCCTCAGCCACAGGCTTTTCAGACTTGCTGTCGAGCCAGCTGACCAAGGGTTTGGTCGACGACGTGGAAATCGTCATCGACCCTATTGACCCTTTGTCGCCGACTCCTTGGAGAGGACGGTCCTTGTTTTCCCTGATGAGGAGACCCAGCCTGCAGGAGTCCCCATTGAGGAACGAGTCCCGGACTCCGGAAAGTCACCTGCCCCGCCGATGTCTCCCGACCGAGTCTTCCTGCCCAATCTTGGTCGAGGTCTAGGATCCCCTCGACCGACAGACTGAGGAAGAGCCATAAGCGCTCTAAAAAGAGGTGACGCCATCTATCATCCTCGGATGAGGAGAGGCTCTGACGGAAACTCCGGCGCTATGGGGACCTCGTGGCAGCAGATAATTTTGTCTGGGCATAAGCCTACTACGGCTCCCAACCCGACCATTACTTGGGTTTCGCCTCCCAGGCCGTAGCCGACTCCTTCGGAGCTGACCAAATCGGTTCCCCAGCCCACAGAGCCGGCAAGACCACCTGTTTGGCTCAAACCGGTTTCTCCACCTATTGTGGTGGAACCACTGGCCAAACAGCCTCTGGGAGGGGCTCCTTCCAAGGAAGATGGACTGGACACCGGACTTCCCTGGCGATTTTCGGTCATGGTCACCCCAGACCACCCCCCAGCGAGTCGAAGGTGACCTGGGTTGTAGGCCATTGTATCCGGATTCATCGGATACGGACGTCACTGGTCTGCACTCACATCCAGATGATGATTCGACCACTGGCCTAGAGACGGAAGAAGGTCCCTCGTCTTTTCAAGGGATCCTTCACCTGATCTCAGAGTCTACAGGGATGCCCCTGGAGCCAATCCAGAAGGCGGAGTATCCTCTTACGGGCATCCTTAAGAGAAGGGATACCCCGACGGAGGCCTTTTCTGTGGCTGAGGCCATTGTTGGACCGGCCCTAAAACTTTGGCAACGTCCTGCCTCTTATGCAGCATAGTCTGCCCGCATGGCTTGCAAGTACAAGCTGCCCATGGGGTCCCTTGTTGGGTTCACAGACCACCCTTCGGCTGAGAGCCTGATGACCGCCTCTGTATTCAGGTGTACTGGCATTTCTGCTGACACTGACCGACCACCTGATAGAGTCCAAGCTTTTGGACCATTCAGCCAGGAAGGTCTATGTGGCTTCCTCCTTGGGCCTTTGTGAGGCAAGTTTAACTGTCGTCATGGCACACTTCTCTCACGCCCTTCTGGGGTCGCTAGATGAAGTCCTCCCACATCTCCCTGTGGACGTGCAGGCCACGGTCAAGCAGGTCCAGGATCAGGGTCAAGCTGCTGCCAAACAGCAGTTTCAGAGGGCCCTAGACCTTGGGGATTCTTGTGCCCGTTCGATGGCTGCTGCAGCTGCCTCTTGGCTGAGGCTGTGCTCCATTCCGGCAGATACCCAGCACAAATTAGCTGACGTGCCCTTCCTTGGGACCAACTTGTTCGGTCCAGGTGTGACGGGTCACCTTCAACGCATCAAGCAGTCCAGTGCCACTTTGGACGCTACTTCTGCAAAGAGTTCTTCAGGCAAGAACCAGCAGAAGAAAAAGAAGCCTTTTCGGCATTCTTCCCCTGCGACTCAGCAGTCCTCCCTTCAAGGCGGGCAGCAGCACCAACAGCAGTCTCAAGCTTGGCATCCTCTGCCCAAGCCCGGTCCCCAACAGGTTCGTAAAGGAGGCAGAGGTTCAGGTCCTGGATCCTCCTTCTCCAAGCCTGCTCAGTGACTGGGAAGGGGCTGCCACCCCCTCTCCTGTCACGCCTGATCTGGGTCCTCCCGTGGGGGGCTGGCTCCACCACTTTCTTTCCGCCTGGTCCGTTATCACCACAGACAGGTGGGTTCTGGAAGCGGTCGGTCAGGGACTGCCTCTAGAATTTGAGCAGTACCCTCCAAGCCAAGCCCCTCAGAAGGAAAGAGTATCTCCTCAGACCCATTCTGCTCTGAGACCTCTCATCTCCTCCTCAAGGAGGCAGTAGCTCCATTGGCGGATCCTCCAGCAGACCCAGGCTTTGTCTCCAGGTACTTCCTGGTGCCCAAGCAGATGGGGGGCTGGCACCCCATTCTAGATCTCCACGACCTGACTCAATATCTCGGGTCATGCACCTTTCGGATGGTCACTCTGTCCCAGAGCACATCACCCTTGGAGCGAAACATGTGGATCTTATCTGTGTCAGTTTTCACCATTCATCACCATTGGGTACATGGCCGGAGGTCATGACCTCGCGGGAGTACTTTTTTTTTTTTATAGGTAGGCAGAGCCGACGCACCATCGGTGCCACCCTCGAGGCCGACGCATTGCGTGGTGCTCGCGGATTGGCCTTTAGGTGTTGTCGACTGACTCCGCCTGCCTGCCAGTTCTTCGTCTGCTGCCGTAGAGGTCACCTTGTGGGAAGCCAGATTCAATTTGAGGCCTACCGCCTACGCAGTTTGTTCTCCAGCTGTTTCTTGTGCCGCAGTCTGGTGCCGTGTCCTGCCGGTTCTAGTTGCCTTACTCGACGTCATTGGTAAGATCCTTGCATTTATTATTCTTGGCGACGTCGAGTCTGTTTTTGGTGTTTTTTCCTTCGTAGGTCATGTCTGGGTCGGCGGGCAAGAAGACTTTGAAGATGGGATGGCCCCCATGCGATGATGCCCTTGTGGCCATAAATTTTCCATCACCGACCAGCACGACCTTTGCCTTACGTGTCTTGGCCCGCTTTACGACATGGATTCGTGCAATGCCTGTTTCTCCATGGACCGCCGGGTCATTGAACAACGCGCGTGGAAAGTGGGGTGAGCACCACCGACTTTTGGGGGTCGGGTGCGCACTCTGGACAAGCCACGTACTCTCTGCCTTTCCTCTGGGTCCCCTCCCAGTTCTACACAGACCGAGGAGGAGGGAGCCTCTGCTACTAGTAGCCTGACCATTGCCGAGGCTCCTTCTGCGGTGCAGGAGGCCCGTCCTGCTCCTTTCCGGGGCGGGCAGGAGGTGCCGCCACGGCGGTTGGCCCTTCGGGGGTGAAGGCTCCCCCGGTGTTTAGACCCGCGGTTCGCAAGGCCCAGGTCGGCGCTGTCCTCAACGCCATCGGTTGGCGCTGTTTGCGGCGCCATGGGCTGTGACGGAACCGTCGGCGCCGGTTTGTTGCTCGGCACCGTGGCTGTTGGCACCGTGGGAGTTTTTGTGGCACCATCTTTGTCTGCTTCTGGGCACCGAGGTTGAGCACAGCGCCATGTCCTCGGGACTCAGCCCGTGGGGTGTTGAATTCTGCTGTCGGTGCCGCCTCTGCCCTCGGCGCAGTGGAGCCGGGTGGCCCTGTCCTCGGCGCCGCTTGCCCAGTCGGGGCCATCGTCGGCGCCCTCTCCACCCTCGGTGCCGTGGGACCGGATGGCACCGTGGCTGGTCCCGACTCTGGAGCTGCTGTTTGGGCTGTGACCGTGCCCTCTGTGGATTCTGCTTGCGGTGCTGTAGGGGGCACTGACATTGGCTCGGGCATGGTTTCTGTTTCTGGCACCCCCTTTGGCAAGGATGGGACTGGGCACCCTCCTACGGTCTGGCACAGGGCCTTGGCCTCTGCCTCTTCGGAGGTGGAGTTGGGCTCTGAGTCAGACGAACAGTCTGACTCCTTGGGGTTGATTGTTGGGGTGGGCAGTCCTGTAGTATCCTCGACAAGCCAGAGTCAGACCCCTTCTGAGGTGGGGTTGGTGGCTGCCGAGACTGGGGTCAGGGGTGCTGATCAGTGGGCAGTGGTGCAGACCACCATTGCTCTGCAGCCCGGTCTTGGTGGGTTCACTGACCCCTCAGCAGTGGTACCCCCGGCTGTGGTGTGCCTGGATCGCCAAACTTTGGGGCCGATCAGAGCACCTACTGGAGGGGAGGGTACTGTGCCCTGGATAGCTCCTTCGGTACTGACCAGGGCTGTTGGCTACCTAGGCTGGCCCTCTCGAGGAGGAGGAGGGCTCTTTTGGACTCCGAGGGGTTGAGGGGCAGGGAGTCTGCACAGTGGCCTTTTTCTGGGGCCCACCTGGGCTCTGGAAGAAGACGTAGTGCGGATCTCCGCTCTTTCTCCTCGGTTTCTTTGAGGGAGCCCCATTCTTTTGAGGTAGGGGACCATCCTTCTGGACCTATACGGCCCCGGTCACCTCACAGGGGGGATTCTTCCGGGCGCAGCCAAGGCAGTACCGAAATGGCTGTTCAGCTGTCGGCTGTGGAGTCTTCTAGAGCACCTTCTTCTTTGGGTGCTCTTGGTCTGCTCCTTAGCCCAGGCGGAGGTCAGCCATTATCTCTTCTCGGCTCTGTCCCCATCCCTCTGCCACATTCTCCTGCGCTCCCAGGCATCCTTGGTCCTAGCGGGCCTCTCTCCTGGGAGCAGTTCAGGGCTGTGGCTGCTTGGTTCCCAGCTTGCGTTAGGGTAATGGACAGACAGGTTTTTCAAGCTCCCCCAGAGCAGCCGCCCTCTGAGCAGTCTGTGCCCTCCAACCTTTCATCCCCCTCTTCTGGGGGAGAGGAGCTTTCTGTCAACATCTCTTCAGCCGCTGATCTCGCTGAGTATCAGCGTTTTCCTCATGAGGATGTTGGAGGACTTGCACCTCACCCCTGCCACTGTAAGCAATCCAGAGCACTCTGTGCATGCCTTTCTAGGCGAGTTCAGCGAGATCACCCTTGTGGTGCCTCCCTGGCCTGCTCCCTTTCAGGAGGCGTCGTTGCGCTTCTGGCAGAGACCCTTCTCCGGAGTTCCTGCCCCTAGGGATCTCTGCCAGCGGTATTGCGCCCCCCGGAGTCTCCAGGTTCTATGCCTCCTCCGCAGTCCGGATTGACGCAGTTGGACACTCCCGATGGGCTTTGCGCCCTTCACCGTGACTGGCCCCCAAATCAAGACTCTTCGGATTTTGACTTATGGGGTAGGCGGGCTTTCTGCTCGGCACGGTTGTTGCTTTCCATTTCTGCACATCAGGTCTACTGTGCAGCCTATGACAGGTTTTTGTGGTCCAGGCTAGGTCAACTCCTTGCCTTGTTGCCTGACACGGAGCAAACCAGACAAGCCATTGCGCGCTCTGCGTGTGGCCTGGAGCTAGCAAGGCACCAAGCGAGGGCATCCTATGATGCCAGTGGGGTAGCTACCAGGGTGGTAGGGACAGCGATCTGCACTAGGCGGACGGCATGGCTGCGTCTTTCCCGGTTGACACCCTTGGCCCTGCATAGGGTGATTAACTCCGCTCACCAGAGAACCTGTTTCTCTTCCCGTACAGCGAGACAACGTTTGTCTGGGCAACTTCCTTCCCCCTCCGGTGGGGTCCCCGTCTCACTCTCCCCACTCTCGGGCCTCTCCAGGCCCTGAAGGTTTTCCTTAGTGTGTCACCCACCGAGAGCTAAGAGACTTTGTCCCTTAGGGTGTAAAAGAAAGCCCCCTTCGGGGGGGGCTCGGCACTCACCCAATGGTGACGAATGGTGAAGATTGACACAGATAAGATATGAAAATTACGTACCTACCGTAATTCTGATCTTTCTGTGTATCTTCACCATTCATCACAACCCCACCCTCCATCCCTCTGGGGCCTCAGTCTCTGGGTTCACCTCCCTCTCTGTGCCCAACCTCGCCCCCCTCCTTTCTTTGTTAGGACTGGGGTAAACGGGGGCATATAGGGGGACTATGTACTGGGTAGAGTGGTCAGCATGGGGGGCACTCCCTCTCTGGTGCGTTTGCTCCACCCCTGTGGGGTGGGAGTTGGTAGTTGCCCTTCATTCTCTCCTCCTCCTCCTCATCCCGTCCATCTTATTTTTCTTCGTCCTTAGGACTATCCTTTATTACACACACACACACAAAAAAAAACTCCTTTTCTTTTTTCACCAAAATCTTTCCTTGAGAGGGTGTTAATTTTCTGTGCCCCTGTCCTTCTTCCAGAATAGCCGATTCTGCTCAGATGGAGTTTTTGCCAGCCATTCTGTGCCTTGAATTCTGGCAAGAAGCCTTTGGCTGCTCCTTGCAGTTCCTATACAGTCTGGAGGCGGACCAGGGTCTGGGATGTGTTAAGTTTCTCCCCTCACTTCCTACCTTCAGAATTCTTTGTCCCACCCTACCTCCCTCCTCTATTTCCAGAGATTGGGGCCCCTCCTAATCCCTTAGTTTCCGACTTCTTCCCTGTCCTCTCAGTCGTTATTTCTCTTTTTAGTTTTATATCTTTTCCTTTTTCCAGTCCCTTGGACTTCCTTGTCCCACCCTCCACTCCCTTACTCTTACCTCTCCGGCAACTCAGAACTGGCAGGCAGGTGGAGTCGACAGTGCCTAACTGCCAACCCGCGAGTGCCACGCAATGCGTCGGCCACGAGGGTGGCACCAATGGTGCATAGGCTCCGCCTACCTAAAAAAAAAAAAAAAAAAAAGCTACCGCGGGGTCATGACCTCCGGCCATGTGCTGAATTGTGAAGATACACAAAGATCAGAATTATGGTAGGTACGTAATTTTCATTTCTGTTCACTGGATCTGCAGGACGTGTTCTTTTACATCCCAATCTGTCCGTCCCATCAGTGGTTTCTCTGCTTCAGGGTCGAAGGGGCCCAGTACGAGTTCTGAGCCATGCTGTTCAGCCTGTCATCGGCCCCTTGGGTCTTCACCAAATGCACTGCAGTGCTGGCGGCCCATCTCAAGTGTTGGGGGGGGGGGGTCAGGATTTATCCTTACCTCGACGATTGGCTCCTAGCAGGATCCATCCAACAGGAGGTGGAGAGGTCCAGGGACCTGGCACTCCAGATGTGCTTCCGACTCTGCCTCCTGATCAACGAGGCCAAGTCAGAACTTGTGCCATCTCAGGTGATGGGCTTCACTGGAGCAGGGCTAGAGTCTCGTTGAGCCAGAGCTCGGCTCCCGGCGGACAGGGTGGAGGTACTTTCCTGCTTTGCCCAATTATTTCTGGTTGGGCACTTGTGCCCTGCCCGGGACTTTCTGTGTCTTCTGGATTACATGGTGGCATGCACCTCAGTGGTCCATTGGGCCCGGTTGTACATGTGCCCCCTCCAGTGGGAGCTGGCCGCCCAGTGGACTCTGCCTCATGGTCATTTCGACCAGCTGGTCACTGTAACCCAGAGGATGTGGACCGCCCCAGACCGGTTGCAGGAAGGGATCCTGTTTGTCCGCCCCGAACCGACAGTCGTCCTCATAGCTGATGCCTCTCTCATGGGCTGGGGAGCCTACATGGGGGACAAAAGGTCCCATGGGCTTTGGACCCCTGAGGAGTCCCGATGCCACATCAACCTGCTGGAGCTAAGAGCAGTCAGACTGGCACTGTCAGCTTTCGCTCCTCAGCTCTGGGGTCAAGTGGTTCAGGTCCAGGTGGACAATACCATGACCATGTACTACCTCAACAAACAGGGCGGCATGCACTCCCGTTTGCTGTGCAAGGAGGCCCACCACATTTGGACAATCGTGAGCTGGTTGGAGGCAGATCTCCTAGGCATTCATGTGGCAGGAACCTCAAACCACCTGGCTGACGTTGTCAGACGCTTAGGCCAGTTATCCCACGAGTGGTCTCTCCATCCAGAGGTAGCTTACAGCGTGTTCTCCCGTTGGGGCAAACCGATGGTGGACCTGTTTGCCTCCAGTGAAAACACCAAGCTGAGGCTGTTTCATGCCCTTCCTCCTCAGCAGGGCTCACTGCAGGGGGATGCCTTCTTGAAGCCGTGGACCCCAGGCCTCCTCTACGCCTTCCCTCCATTTCCCTTGATCTACAAGGTGCTCCTGAAGGTGAGGAGGGACAAGGCGAAGGTGATCCTGGTAGCTCCAGACTGGGCACGCCAGTTCTGGTATCCAGATCTCCTCAGCCTCAGCTGCAGGCACCTGGGGTGGCTTTGCACATGCCCAGACCTGATATCATCAGTCAGGGGAAGGTATTCCATCTGGACCTTCAATCCCTGCAGCTCACAGCCTGGTACCTGAGCTTTGGGTCTTTCCATAGATGTCTACACCGTGGTGGAGGCATCCAGAAAAGAATCGACCAGGAAATATTATGCCTTCAGATGGAAAAGGTTTTCCATTTGGTGTCAGGCAAGGGCCTGGACCCTCTGTCCTGTCCAGTGGCTAACATTCTTGACTACCTTTGGTCTCTGTCCAAAGGGGGTCTTCGGTCATCGACACTTAGGGTGCACCTGGCAGCATCTCTGCTTACCAGGCGCGGACCGGTCAGCTGACGGCGCAGGAAACGGTGGTTGGGTACTTTTTCAAAGGCCTGGATCACGTATCTCGTCCGGTGCGTGAACCTCCACCTCTGTGGGATCTATTGCTGGTACTGGCAAAGCTCATGGGCAAGCCATTTGAACCTACGCAAAAGTGTGCCTTGTCACACTTGTCATGGAAGACTGCCTTCCTGGTGGTTGTCACGTCTGCTAGAAGGACAGGGGAGCTCCAGGTGCTTTCGGTGGACTCCCCTTATTTGGTCTTCCACAGGGACAAGGTTGTCCTTCGCCCCCACCCAAAATTCCTTCCAAAGGTGCTGTCAGAGATTCGCTTTAACCAGGTGTTAACCCTGCCAGTATACTACCCTAATTACACTTCGGAGGCTGAGTAAGGGCTCCATACTTTGGACCTGAGATGTACTCTCTCCTATTACAAGGAGAGGACGGTGGAAATTCGGGGAGAGGTTCGCCAGCTGTTTGTCACCTACGCTGAAGCCGCTTCAGACAGACCTGCGGGAAAGCAGACTATTGCAAAGTGGATCACATCCTACATAGGTATGTATTATGAGTTGACAGGCAAAGAGCCTCCCAGAGGTATAAGAGCTCATTCTACCCGCCATACTGCTGCATCATTGGCTTCTTCCAGGGACATCCTATCCAGGAATTCTGCCGGACTGCTACCTGGAAGTCGGCAAACACCTTCATTACCCACTACCATATCGACCTTGATGCATGCTGGGATTCTGGTTTGGGGGCCTCAGTTCTCCAATCTCTGTTTCCTAAGTAGGGGAGGTGTGCTTTGCCTCCCTCCTCCTGGAGAACTGCTAGGAGTCTGCCAAAGAGTGTGGATGAACAACATATCCACGCTCCTAGAAGAACAGATTACTCACCTGTAAGAGTAGTTCTAGGAGTGGTATATGTTGTTCATCCACATGGACCCACCTGACCTCCCTGGCTGCGGACGCACACAACCTGGCTTCTGGCGGGCTAAGATCTGGCATCATGGGGCAGAGCCGAGGTATATACCACCCGGGTGGATAGGAGGAGCAAGCTTTAAGACTTCTGGTGAGATTTAAAGCAGAAGGGGACATGCCAAAGAGTGTGGATGAACAACATATACCACTCCTAGAATTACTGTTATAGGTGAGTAACCTGTTCTTTTATGATGCCATAAAAAACAGTTTTTAATTGAGCTGCTCTATGGTACTGCCATAAGTCTGGTAAAGCTAATCCGCTCCTCTGTTTTGGAATCTGCAGCATAGTAAATCTTACTCGAGGGCATTTCACGCCCCAACTAAATCGAGAGATTGAGCTTCCTTAAAAAAGGTGGGGTAATTGGAAGGGTCTAGGCAACATAAAGAAATCTGATAAGTAGTTTCATATGAATTGTTTCTATTTTTTGGGGTTAAGGGGTGGGGATAGTTTTCCAAGATTCTAAGTCTGCTGTAAATTAAGTAGTGAATCAGAATTGTAGCGGGCCAAGAGATCCAGGTCTCTAGTAAGCTGTACCCCAAGTATTTTAGTATTCTCTTTCTTATCTCAGACTGATCACTGATTTAGTGATTTTCAGCAACTTATGTGCCACTGAAAGAACCGTCAAAGCTTTTTCAATACTGTGAGTGTGGAGAAAAGATCTACAAGGACAGTGCACATGAAGTGTGCATCTGTTGCATGGGCCTCTCTCACAACGTGAAGCCTGTGAGAAATTGCCTAGAATTCAACTAAGGTACCAGGCGACACCGGAAAGGGGCACTGGAAAAAGTGTCTCCTGCAAAAGATGTTTGGCAACAATGGATCAGCAACTGCAGAGTAAATAAATTTGCATCACCTACCCTGTCGATGGACTTACGGACGTCGAAGTCCAAGGACAAATCATGCTCGGGGAACCACAAACATCAGGACAAGGCGTCCCTGACGAGATCCAGGTCGTCACTGCGGCCTGCAGGTATGTCCCATTCCTTGTCTCTGTCCATTTTATCGGCGGTGGATGTAGCCCTCTCTGCCCTCAGCCAGACACCAAGGTCGAGGCTTGACTTAGGTGCTACTGGGCCTACTACAGCTGGTATGTTGCAGTCACTGATAGGGATTCAAAACCCACTATCGACCAGTGCAGTCATGACGACAAGCTTGAGTGGTTGATGTAAAGGCAGTGCTAATCTCTTTTTCAGAGATAATAGGGCGACTCTTGTCAGGCCTGCCTTTACACACTGCAGTTCCATCGATGGGACTACCTCTAGAACTACCCCGTTGACGCTGCAGTCAAATATATTGCAAAAGGCATGGCCTACTCAACTGCAGTCAGTGCCACCAATGTGATCTGCCATTCCTGTCGACGATGGAGTGGACGACAAGGTTGAATACAACTCTGATCTGATGATTGAGGAGTATGAAGAGGTGGAAGATTATGCTGAGGATAGCCAGTATTTGGCTGGCACAAGCTCTATTGTATCCTCCTTTAGTGAGAACTCTGTGGTGCATACTCCAAAGTCACCATCAGAGGATCCCTCCTTTTATTCCATGTCGCAGCAAATGCAAGCTGCCATGGGGTTCACTTTGGAGGAACAGGATTCCAGCAAAAGGAACCTAATGGGGTTTCTAGAAATACCAGAATCTCCTCCTGCCATCATTTCTCCAGTATACTCAACATTGGAGGATGTTACTTATGCAGCCTGGTATAGGCCAAATGCTATACCAGCTGTGCCCAGAAAGGTTGATAAGAGGTACCCTGCTCCATCTAACAAGCCTTATTACTCAAGTCAACCTGAGACTGATTCTATGGTGATCACTGCTTCCTATGACAAGTCCAAGGCACCTAGACACTGAAGTTCCCATCCTCCTGACAAGGAGTCGAGGAGGGTGGATTTTATGGGCAAACATACCTATGCCTCTGCATCATTGGGCCGATGTATTGGCAGTTACCAGGCCCATATGATAAAATACCAGAATAACTGATGGAGGACTGCAAAAGCTGCTGCCCAAGCTTTGCCTGAGGATACTGCCAAGCAGGAGTCGATGAAAACTCTTACTGTAGGTGCTGAAGTGGGTAAACACTAAATTCGCTCAGCACATGATGCGTCTGATGCTTCTGCCAGGGCTGTTGCCTCTGGCATTTGGTTATGGCATTGCTCCTGGCTCAGGGTGGCATGATTTGCCAATGATGTGCAGCAGACACTTTTATTTTTTTATTTATTTATTTATTTATTTTTTTATTTTCCTTTTTTACGCTCCTGAACCACCTGCTGCCTCATCCTTCAGCCTGGTCACGGGCCGCCGGCTTCTGCCCTCCAAATCGGCCACAGCCCACTGATACCCCGTGGCTTGCCCCCCACGGTGGGGCCCGCGGCATCCGGCCACATGCCGCGGGCACTTAGGAGTAGTTCGGGGGGCCTGGCCTGGAGGGCACATTGAAGCCGCGGCAAGCTTCATCTATGGCAGCAGGCGGCTCGTCCTTTTTCCTGGTTTTCTCCCCGAGGAGGCGGGGACGTGCAAGGACGCCAGCGCTGCCCGCCCGCCCACATGATGAGCTGCCTGCTGCGTGGGACTCCGGTCTCCACCAGGGGTCCCCAACGACTGAATGCTGCCCGCGACTCTCCCCGGAGTAGGAGAGCTGCCCATCGGACGCTCAATCCTACTCCCCGGCTGACCCTCAGACGACTCGGATCCGTTCCCAACCCGGTCTGCCGTCGCAAGCAGAAATCCCACGGCTGCATACCGACGGGCCGGCCCCTAGCAGACACTTTTAAATGCCCCCTTCAGAGGCCAGAAACTCTTCGGCCATGATATTGAAGAGGCTTTGAGCAACCTTCGAGGATCTGGGAAGACTTGAGATTAGTCAAATCCCTGTATCATACCACAAGTAGGGGTAAAGGCAGGGTTAATTTTAATCAGTCTGCTGGCAGAGGGAATTGCCAGGCTTACAATCAGCCAGGCAGAGGTAAGGATGATGGAGTCTTGCCAGCTCCCCCCTCCCAGGTACCCATGCAAAAGCACCCAGAGGAGGTGGAGCTGGTGGTTCTGTCCCCAGCAGCTCAGCATGACTCGTTATGCACCCCGCCAACCACCAATACCCCAAGGTTGGTTGTCGGGGGTTGACTCTCCCTTCGTTTGAGTCAGTGTAGGGAGATTACCACAGATGAATGGGTGCTACAGACATGTACAGGAAGGTCATGCTCTGGAGCTTCTTGACACACACTCCCAGATCATCCTCCACCCGTTGCAACCTATCCGCAGGGACGCATGTCCCTGTTGAAGGAGGAAGTATATGTCTTAATACACAAATGAGCCATAGAACCTGTTCCTTACAGCTAGCGAAACACAGGGTTTTACTCCAGTTACTTCCTCATCCGAAATGGATGTGGGATCAGTGGCCTGTTGTAGACCTCAGCTCCTTCGCAGAATATAAGAAGTTTTGAATCGTCTATCTGCAGGGTCTTCTGCCCCTGTTGCAAACAGGGGACTGGATATGCTCCTGGGATGTGATGCATGCTTACCTTTGGATCAAAACCAGACATCCTCACAGGAAAGATCTGAGGTTCATGCTTGAAGGGGAGCACTGCAAGTTCAGGGTAGTGCCCTTTAGCTTATCTTCTGTGTCATGGGTCTTTACCAAGTGTTTGGCAGTAGTTTCAGAAGCCCCTTGCAGGGAAGGCCTCTGCATTTTTCTGTACCTGGATGACAGACTCTTAAAAGCCCACTCCAAGGAATGATTGATGCAGACTCTAGCGCAAACTAGACAGCTGTTCGATGCCCATGGGGTAACAGCATACCAAAGTCTGTACTGACACCTTGTCAATGCCTACAGTACATAGCGGCAGTCTCGGACACTGCCCAGGGCAGTGCGTTTCTGCCGCCAGACAGGGCACACTGACTAACACTAGCACAAGAGGTTTACAACAGCCATTATGTCTCAGCAAGGGCTTTTCTGTGCCTCCTGGGTCTCATGGCAGCAGCCATTGTCACAGTGCCACTGGCCAGATTGCATATGCAGATACCACAATGGACTTTGAAAGTCCAGTGAAATCAGTGGGCAGACAATGTAGACCAAAAGGTGGTAGTGACTTCTCCCTTATGCAGAACACTGACGTGGTGGATGAGCTACTACTGTCTGTTAAAAGGGCTGCCCATTCCTTGTTCCTGCTGCAAAACAGATTCTCACTACGGATGCCTCAGGATCCTGGTGTGGAGCTCTCCTGGGGTCCTTGCAGATGCAAGGCACTTGGACTCGGGTGGAATGCAGTTAGCATATCGGTGTCCTGGAAATGAGAACGGTCCTATACAGCCTCTATGCATTTCAGGAGCACTTGTCTCCATGCCTACTGTTAGTATAGATGGACAACATCAGCGTGATGCATTACATCAGCAAAGAAGGGGTGATTCATTCAGACCTGCTATACATGGAACATGGCCTGGAACTCTCAGCAGTACATGCTCCAAGTGTCCAAAATGTCTTGGCAGACAGCCTAATCAGGGTGCATGAGTGGGCACTGCTGACTTCTGTGTTCAGAGCTAATTTTTGAAAGTGGGGGGTGTCTAGAGTTTGACTTCTCTGCATCCTGATACAGTGCAAAACTTCTGCGTTTTCACTTGTTCTGTCCAGGGCCTGGAGTTTTCTGCCAGGATGTGTTATCCTTCTCCTGGAAAGGGAGATCTTACTTCGAGAGGGCTCTTGCAGTAGGCACTTGCATATAGGACTAAGCCACCAGGCGTTACGACCACATGGAAAACTTCTAGCTAGCAGTGTCTGGTGGGGGACCGCCCCTGACATCACGTGGTGCTATATAGGGAGTGGTCGCCATGCCCACCCCTTCTATTCTTTTTGGATGAGTATATTCGTTCAAAAGTCTGATTTTCTTGCGTATTCTCGCTTTATTGTGTTTTCTAAATCATTTGTGCAAGTCGTCTCCACCTTCAGAATTGCATAAGAACAAGTGCGACTCCTGTGGAACTCTGCTCCCTCACAAGGACGGCCATTCCCTCTGCCGACTTTGCCTGGGCCCAGGCCATAAGGTTGAGGGCTGTGAGCATTGCCAGAAGTTTATTTCAGCCACACGCAAATGCTGTTTGCAGTCCCTGGAAGCACATCTTTTCAAGCAAAATGTGGCCAATATGGAGGAGCTGAAGAAACTCAGGCAATCTTTGTCCTCTCCGGAGGGGGCCACCACAAAAAGAAAAAAGACCAGGAAAGACATCAGGACTGGGAAGGGTCCCCAGCAATCCCGTCGCCTCCGGCCGGAGTCACGGCCCTTGAGGTAATTTCCCCTCCGGGGGATCAGCCTTTGATGTCTGACTTGGTGGCTACCAAACTGTCGTCGGCCCCCCTGTGTGGCTCTGGCCCGACGGGAGCCTCCGGGGATTAGGAGGCACCCACCTCCTCTAAGGCCTCAAAGATTCAGAGGCCTAGACGGCCAGGTGGCGCTGAGGGTTGAGGCGCTGGACGCTGCACCTTGTGCCACGCCGGCGACCTGGGTTCAGGAACGAGCTCGGGTTGTCGGGGGTCTGCAGGGGAGGAGGACTGAGCGCCCGTTGGACTGTTCTCCTTCTCTGGGGAGGGGGGGTGCTGCCGTTGGTGCACTGGTGGCCTCTAGCATTGGCTGGGGGTGATGCAGTGGCACTAGCAGTCCACGGGGGCCATGCTGGGAGAGATGCCAGGAAGGAGTGTGTGTGGTAGTATGCGCGCTCCTGTCCCTTGGCTATTGCACCCACACACGGGAAGGGGGAACTAGAACAGGGGAAATGAGGCACTAGGTCGTGGCGGCATGATGGCAGTCTCTGGAGGGGGCACCTGGTACCGAGGGTACGTGGCGCATACTGGATCCTGTTCGGGTGGAGAGCATGGGGGGGCCCCTCCACCACCCCGCCATGGGGTGGGGGGAAGCTGCGTGGCCTGAATAGGGGCGGAGGAGTCTTTGGGATGGCGGCCAGAAGACCTAAGGGGGTTGCCAGGATGAGGACAAGGTAAGGCAGACCCGGACCTGGGAGAAAAAGGATTAACAAAAAAAAGATTCAGAGGCCTAGCGGTACAAGTGGGATTGGTAAGTGGAGTTCTGGCTCCTCCAGTTCTCGCACGGCTACAGCTGCTAAGTCATCCACTGGCTCTTCAGATGGCCGCACAGCTCCGGATCCTCCTTCGGCCCCGATAACTGGCCTGACGAAGAGGTGACGGACCGGCTGATCTCAAATACGCAGCTGACAGAGATTTCTCCAACTTCTCCCTTACCGCCAATCTGAGGCGGTACGTCCAGCTGTCCCCCACAGGGGACATGGAGGGACATTGCCCACCGTCGGGGAGCTTCACCACCCCCTACGCTGAAGCCTCAATCACCTGAGCCACCGTGTGACCAGATGAAGGTCCCTCCAATTCCCTCAGGCGCCTCGATCCCCCAAGGTCCACCGTTGGGTCAGGTGCCCAGACCATCAGGACCCACTTTTCCAGATCCACCTCGGGGCCCTATGCACCCCTGATAGGATGTTGTCTGGATTCTTCAGTCCCACCATCAGGACTGACACCGGGCCCTTTGGCCCCCTTGGTCAGGTCATACACTGGGACTGTCTGGCCACCCTTTTGGGCACCTGACACTGGGCTGACGCTGTATTACCCTACACCAGGGTACCAGACGCCACACTATCTGGCGTTGGGTTTTCAAGCACCTGTCCGGGTTTTAATTACCCTTACTACTGGTACCTGAACTATGGATTCAGTAATTACCACCACAACCGTAAGTGGACTTATAGGCAGTCCTCAAATCGTGGTGGGCAGAAGCCAAGTCGCAGCTCACAGCAGAGCTTGAGAAGCGTCAACTGCCAATGGCTCCTACGCCGGCCACATGGCCTCTTTCTCTGGAGCCTCCCCCGCCGTACAGCCCTAGGGTTCCAACGTTGGACAGAAGACTGGAGCCTTAACTTAATCCACAGCCTTGGGAATTTTCCCGGCAGTCTGATTTTTCAAGGCCATTTGACTTGGCCTTCCCACCATCATTTCACCCGACGACAACCAATTGTCGGACTTTGGCAGTGAATTGGTCCACTCCGGCTCTGATTTTGACACCCCTATGCCGGAGGACCCCAAAACAAGAGTCTTCCAAGTCTCCTCCTGAGGACCCTTCCTTCTCGGAGCTCCTCAAGAGGATCCAAGCGGCATATGACTGGCATACGGTCGCTCAGGATCAGCAGAGACCGAGATTGGCGACTCACTTGGATCTGGCAGACTCTTTCCCAACCCTCATTCTGCCCTGGATAGAGCCACATGAGGACTTTGTCATAACTATCTGGAAACAGTTTTCCTCCCTGGCCAGGAAAGCAGACAGGCTTTACCAAACCCCAGATGACAAGGACTACTTCAGCCTCCACCCGAAGGCTGATTCAGTGGTCATTCGTGAGGCCCATGATAGATCCTCAAAACCTAAACACCTTAGTGCTTCCCCTCCTGATAAGGAGTCTAAGGTTCTCAACCAGTATGGAAAAAAGATTTATTATTCTTCCACTTTGGGAATCAGAGCCTTAAATTACGTCGCCCATATGGAGGACTACCAGAAATCTGTCTTGGGTCAGAGTCCAGAGTGAACTCTCTCCAAGGCTCGTCCCTAAAAGCGGAAATGGCAGATTGTCAGGTCGGCTAGATCTGCATGCAGACATATGTTATGAGCCAGCTATGATGCAGTTGATGCTGCAGGTTGAGGCTCAGCATCGGCCATTAGCATCAGATGCCACTTGTGGCTTAGAATCTCAGGTCTGGCACTGGGGGTCCAGACAGCCATACAGGATGCCCCCTTTAGGTAGTCAGTCCTCTTTGGAGGAGATGTCAAGGACATAATTACTGATCTCAAAGATCAAGGCAAAGCCTTGTGCTCTGTACAGTTTATGTACAAACCACCCCAGAAACCAAGGCAGCCATTTCGGAGGCAGCAACGTCACCAACAAAGACTAAATCAGAACTGATGTCAAAACAAACATTGGGTGCCTTTGGCTGGTAGAGTTCCCCCGGCTGAATCCCACATAGTCTCGGGTGCCACAGTCTCTTCCATGCCTGCCGCCTCCAGACTCCTTAATCCTCCCGCCTCCACTGGTCTGCACCTCAGAGGAGCCGGAAAGGGGGAAGATTCTCCCATCACCTACCAGAGTGGGAGAAAATCACAGCAGATTCATGGGTGCTACAAATGGTGGCAAGAGGCCACACAGTAGAATTCTTAGAGAGATCTCCAGCAAATCCTCCAGGTCACATTCTACCCACCTCACCACATACCCTTGGTAAGGGAGGAAATAAACTCCCTGCTGGCAAAAGCAGCAATAGAGCCAGTTCCCCAGAAACATCAAGGGAAAGGCTGCTACTCTCATTTCTTCCTGGAACCCAAGAAGACAGGCGACCTCAGACCCATTCTCGATCATAGCTCTCTGAACTTCTTCGTGGAGTACAGGAGGTTCAGAATGCTTTCTTCTAGGGACATGGATATGTTGTTCATCCACACTTATTGGCAGGTTCCTTGCCGCTTTAAATATTGCCGGAAGGTCTTCAAGCTGGCTCCTTCCACCCACCCGGGTGGTAAAACTCTCAGCTCCGCCCCATGATGCCAGATCTTCCTTATCGCTTGGAAGGTCAGGTTCCCTCCTTAACACTCTGCGTTTTAGACTGGTTCCTAATTCTTCGGTTCGTCCGAACTTAGTTTTTCTAAACTTTGGTCTTCTCATCCCTCGCTGACTGCGATGGATAGTCGATTCGGCTCTTGGGCGCCCTGGTGGGCAGAAGACGCAGGTCTGATCCACTCACGTGCGTATACTGCCTTCGACTTGAACCATGACCCATGAATACGAGTTGTGGCGCGCTTTTACAGCGTCCCCAGAGGATCGCGCCGTCTTATTGCAGCTCGGGCGCCCTGAGGAGTTTTCCCCGCTGGTAAAACCCAAAGAGGCTCGTTGGGCATTGTCCGCAGTGGCTGGCTTGGCCAAGCTGCTCGAGCACTCAATCACCCTCGAGGAAGAGGCGGCACAGGCCGCATCTCCCTCCTCCTCGGTCGTGGCGTTTATCCCGCTCTCTGAGTTCCTCTTATTCGGCTTCGTTTAAGGAGCTTCGCCAGTCCCTTTCCACGAAGGTAGAGGGGCCATTGGGACTTTCCTCTCGGCCCAAGACGAGGGAGTCTAAGGGTAAGTCCCATCGTCGGCGTTTGTGGGAGCGGGAGAGGTCTCCTTCCCCGGACTGCCGACCGTAGACTTCGGTCGAGGTTGCGGCTCAGGCCGCTGGCTTCACGGTGCCCCCGTCAGGCCAGCCTGCCGAGACTCCCATCGATGTAGCAGAGTTATCTCTCGACCCATCAGCCGGGTGGTCGACTGGTAGAGCCGTCAACTCCTCTCTGCCGGTTCCCCCGGTGGAGACTGTGGTTCTGCCCGCGCCTTCGGGGTGGCAGTCCCCGGCCAAGGTGTCCGAGTGCGTGGCTGAGGATATCCTCCTTCACGGCGGATACCCAGCACAAGTTGGCAGACAGCCCCTTCTTGGGGACTGACCTCTTCGGCCCTGGAGTGGAGGGACACCTCCAGTGGACCGGAACGTCCAACGCCACTCTGGACTCGGTCTCCACCGCTCAGAGGGACAAGGGCCGCCGGCATCATCAGCGCAAGTCCTTTCGTCCTTCAGTCCCTGCAGCACGACCGGCCCAACAGCACACAGGCTTGCGCTTCGCATCCCAAACCTAAGCCAGTGGCTTCCTCCAATGGGAAGCAAGGAGGTAAAGGCCCAGGAGGTCCCTTGGCTGGTGGTTCCTCCAAGCCTGCCCAGTGACTGGTTGTGGAGCGTCGCCCCAACCTCGCCAGCCTTCCCTGGGCCCTCCCCGGGGGGAGGACGGCTCCGCCGCTTCCCTCCGCCTGGTCCGCTATCACCATGGACCGTTGGGTGTGGGAGGTGGTAGGTTAGGGCCTGCCCCTGGTAATTCGAGCAGACCCTTCCCTAATGCTGTGCCTTCAAATGGAAGAGTTTCTTCATTTGGTGTCAGGGAAAGGGCCTGGATTCTTCCTACTGTTCCTCGGCAAGCATTCTGGACTACCTGTGGTCCTTTTTCTCAGCAAGGGCTTCGATCGATGACCCTTAAGGTGCACCTGGCAGCCATCTCTGCCTCCGGGCGCGGGCCGGAAAGCAGTCGGCGCAGGAGAAGGTGATCTGGCGCTTTCTAAGGCCTTGATCACATTTCCCCTCTGGTGCGAGAACCTCCACCTCCGTGGGATCTACTGCTGGTATTGGCTAGCTCGCGGGCAAGCCATTCGAACCAATGCACAGGTGCGACATCTCCCACCTGTTGTGGAAGACCGCCTCCTTGGTGGCTATCGCGTCAACCAGGAGGATGGGAGAGCTCCAGGCGCTTCCTTTGAGTCTCCCTATCTGGTCTTCCACAGGGACAAGTTGTCCTGCACCCCACCCGAAGTTCCTCCCGAAGGTGGTGTTGGAGCTTCACCTTAATCAGGTGTTGACTCTGCCGGTGTTCTACCCCAATCACACCTCAGAGGCCGAATATAGGCTCCATATTGGACCCTAGTTGAGCGCTCGCTTTCTTAAGGAGCGTACGGCTGAAGTTCGGAGAGAGGTTCGCCAGCTGTTTGTCACCTATGCTGAAGCCGCACCTGGCAGACCTGCAGCCAAGTGGACGATATGCAGGCGGGTCACCTCCTGCATAGATTTCCATGATAGGTTGACGGACATGGAGCCTCCCAGAGGGATATGAGCTCATTTTACCTGCCATACCGCTGCATCGGTAGCTGCTTCCAGGGATGTCCCTATCCAGGATATCTGCAGGGCTGCTACCTGGAAGTTGGCACATATCTTGTTTACCCACTATCGCATCGACCTTGAGTCACGCTGGGATGCAGGTTTTGGGGCCTCGGTTCTCCAGTCTTTATTCCCTTGTTCATCCACATGACCCAACCAGCCTCCCCCACTTCGACGCACAACCTGGCTTCCAGCGGGCTAGATCTGGCGTCATGGGGCGGAGCCAAGAGTTTTACCACCCGGGTGGGTGGGAGGAGCCAGCTTGAAGACCTTCCGGCAAAATTTAAAGCGGCAAGGAACCTGCCAATAAGTGTGGATGAACAACATATACCATTCCTAGAATTCCTGTTACAGGTGAGTAACCTGTATTTCCCAGCCTACTTCCTCTGTTACAGAAGGGTCATTGGCTCTGCACTCTGGATATGCAGGATGCCTACCTACATATCCTGATTTGTCTACCACACCGCAAATTCCTCCGTTTTTGTTTTCAGGGGGAGCATTTTCAATTGAAAGCCCTCCCTTGTGGCCTTTCATCGGTATCCAGGGTGTTCATGAAGTGCCTAGCGGTGGTGGCAGCCTTTTTACGCACACAGGGAGTCCAAGTATTCGCATATCTGGACTATTGGCTGATTTCAGCCCTGTCGAGAGTTGCTCTAGCCAGTTCTTTGGCCCTTACCCTGGACATTTAACGGGTGGGCGTCACAGTCCGTTATGCCAAATCCCACCTTGTTCCTACCCAACAGCTCCAATTTATCACAGCAGTATTGGACACATCCAGGGTAAGGCTTTCCTACCGCAGGACAGAATGGCAACTTTACAGCAACAGGCACACCTAGTAGCATCACAGAGAAGGAAACCAGCCAGGTCAATCCTTCGGCTGCTTGGGCTCATGGCTGTGGCCATCCCTTCGGTCCCCTTAGCCAGACTACACATGAGTCTCTCAGTGGACCCTCTGGGTGCAGTGGGACCAGAGATCAGACGATCTAAGCCAAGAGATCCTAGTCTCAGACCCGGTGGCTCGGGTCCTTTTGTGGTGGCAAAACCAGGACAACCTCTCCAGGGGTGCTCCATTCCGCTCAGACATTCTCCCAAACCCTGATGATGGATGCTTCAGGCCTGGTATGGGGAGTGCACCTGGGAAACCACAAGACACAGGGTCCTTGGTCCCGCAACGAACTGTCCCTTCATATCAATGTACTCAAGATGAGAGCAGTGTTGAACGCCCTGAAGGCTTTCCAACACCTCATCTGACTGGGTCAACTCATGATCCAGACAGACATGTGCGTAGTTTGGTATACGAACAAACAGGGTGGAACCTGTTGTTATCCCCTTTGTCGGGAAGCGATGAGAGTGTGGTACTGGGCAGCCAATCACAACCTTCATTTGTTGGCAGTCCACATGCCAGGCGTCCAAAACATCTTGGCAGATGCACTCAGCCGCACACAAGCCAGGGCACACGAGTGGGAGCTCAGACATTTGGTGGTAGATGACAACTTTGGAATGTGGGGAAGGCCGCAAATAGACCTGTTCGCCTCCCCACTCAATGCAGAACTACCAACCTTCTGCTTGCCTGCTCCAGGGTGTGGTGTTTTCCAGCGAGACGCGCGGTCGCTATGCTGGAAGCGGGGGGAAGGGGTTTGTATACCCCTTCCCTCCACTTCCATTGATTGAGAGTCCTAATGAAACTCCAGTCAGAAGGAGCATGAATGATTCTCATTGCTTCCTTCTGGCTGAGACAAATGTGGTTCTCTCTACTGCAACAACTGTCCGTGGAACCTCCATTTCCACTGCCAGTCTCTCGAGATTCCTTGACACAGGAACAGGGATCTTGGTACATCGAGGTCTCAAGTCCCTTCATCTGTAAGCAGGCACCTACTGACATAGCTGCTGCATGTTTCAGGGTTTCCCTGAGGGTAGCACAAATTCTGGTGGAGGCCAGAAAGCCTTCCACCAGAGCCACACATGCCATGAAATGGAAAAGGTTTTCCTTATGGGCAGACTCGAAGGGGATAGAACCTTTCTCCTGTTCAGTCACACAGGTCTTAGATTACATGCTGCATCTCTGTGATCTGGGTCTCTTACTCGACTTTAAAAGTCCACTTATCTGCCATGTCTGCCTACCACATTCCTGTGGGAACCAAGTCTCTGGCCCAGTTGGAGGTATCCAAAACCTTCTTAAAGGGGATTCTCCATTTAAAACCACCAGTATGGAGCCCTGCTCCACCCTGGGACTTGAATTTATTTATTTACGAGTTTTAACAGGAAAGCATACTGAGCAACATACTCCATTCCAGATGTGGCCTGGGGGCCGAGACCCACATACATAAATTGGAAATGCTTAGACAGTACAGAAATGAGCAAAGGCTTGTACATTAACATTTTAGAAGAAAAATTTGGGAGAAAAAATTGCAGCCAAGGGTAGGATACATACATTCAGTGTAATGACACAGAGGGTAGAGTACTGTACAATACTTATTAGTTTACAGCAGCGTGACATTTGAAAAAAAATTTCTTAGTTGAAGCAGGAGCAACTGGAGGTGAAGTGTGCTCTGAGTAATTGGTTACGTAGGGAGTGGTTTGATGCATGTCTGATGGGGGCAGGTAGGGCGTTCCAGGTCTGAGGTATGCGGTAATTAAAAGCGGCCTGGCCTTTGGATGTGTGCATAAACAGGACATGGAGCAGTCTTGGGTCCGTACTCCTAAGGGAGTACGTAGGTGACGGTTGTTGGGAGAGGACAGAGGTCAGGTAGTGGGGGAAGGGAGTGGGACCAGTATTTGGCTGTGAACCTAGTGCAGTTAGTTTGTCTGCAGTTATGTAGGGATGGCAGGGTTAACAAGCTGTAGAGGTTGCAATGGTGTGTTGATTGATTGGGGGCAGCCGAGGATGAAATGGCACAAAGAGTGGAACAGGGTGTCTAGGCTAGCCAGGGCGGACCCGGGGGCGATAGAGTAAACCATATATCTGTAGTCAAGTACGGGAAGGATCATGTTTTGTACAGTGGCATGCCTTGTCTGTGTGGGGAGGCAGCTTTTGTTATGGTGTAGTGCGCCAAGTTTGGGGAGCAGCCGCTTGTGTAGAGAGGTGATGTTAGCTGAGAAATCTAGATGTTGATCTAGCCAGACGCCCAGATATCTGAAGCTTGTACAGTTTTCCAGGGGAGTTCCGTCCAGGGTTTTGAAAGGGGGGCTGGGGGCTTGGTGGGAGAGTCTTTGTGGAGAGCCAAAAGGTTAGCAATACATTTTTTATAGAGTTAAGAAATAGCTATTTTGACCTGAACCAGTTCTGGATGGCGTTGAAATCTTCCTGGAGGTGGGTTGCCACACCGAGTGTTGTGGGACCAGAGGTGTATAGGACAATGTCATCTGCGTACATCTGAATGGAAGAGTGGGAGCATGCTGCTGGGAGGTCGTTTAGAAAGACTGAGAAGAGTAGGGGACCCAGGACTGAGCCTTGGGGGACGCCTGCAGGGACAGGCAATGGGTGGGAGGTGTGAGAAGCTATTTTGACTACTTGTCTCCGGCCTACTAGGTAGTCATGGAACCATTTAGTGGCCAATGTAGAGAGCCCTGCGTTGGTGAGTTTGGAAAGGAGTAGGGAGTGGGAGACTGTGTCAAAGGCCTTGGCTAGGTCAATGAAGATAGCAGAGGTGATGTGTCCTTTGTCCATACTCGTGAGGATGTCACCTGTGACGCGAAGCAGGGAGGTGATTGAGTGGGCTTTACGGAAGCCCGACTGGAAAGGTGTGAAAAAGGAGGAGGCGTCTAGGTACGGAGTGAGTTAGGACAGGACCAGTCGTTCCTGTAGTTTGGCCAAGATAGGAAGTAGGGAGATGGGTTGGTAATTTCCTGGGGAGGAGGGGTCACCTTCTTTTGGCAGAGGTGTAACTGTGGCCAGTTTCCAGGCTGTTGGAATCTTGCCCAGAGAGAAGGATAGATTGAAAAGGTTGGCTAGGGGGCGGCTATGGCTGGGGCAGAGAGGTAAAGCATCTTTGCGTCCACGAACGTAGGGCATTTCCCTTTGTTTGGGTTTAATGCCCGAAGGGAGCGAAAGACATCTGCTTGGGATACTGGGCGGAAGGAGAACGGTATGGTTGTGGGGGCAGTCTGAGGGGCACGTGGCGGTGGGGAGGAACCGTGGGGTGAGAATGGGGGGAGGGAGAAAGGAAGCGCAGCTTGCCATGTGTATTAAAAGCTCAGCTACTTAGATTGGCCTGGAGATGAGGAGCCCTGTATTTGTATATGTCAGGGGTGCAGGTTAGGTTGGGGGAGAGCAGGGTTTTGAGAGATTTACAGAAGTCAGTTGGGTGATTTATATTTTGCCTGAATGCGATGGGAAGTAGTTTTTTAACCATGCATCTGTTTGTACCGCGTGTTATGATGTGATCTGTATGTAGTGAGGGAAGCCGGAGTGCCCAACTTTTTATAGGCTTTCCAGGCGTGGTCTCTGGCATGGCATTTTCTGATTGTCGGCCGAGATCCAGGGGAGATGCGCCCCTCTGACTCTGACTCTGTTTGTACGTAATGGTACGTGTTTGTCCCAGATATGAAGGAAGTTTGTTTTGAATGCCTCGAAAGCTATGTCTATGGAGGGTGCCTCTGAGATGAAAGACCAGTTTATCTGTCTTCGGTCCGACAGGAGGGAGACTAGGTTGAGGGAGTTATAGGACCTGGTGATCAATGTCTTTGTGGGTGGGGTAGGGGGGCTGTGTACCTTCCTGATCATAAAAATCATATGATGATCGCTTATGGAATCGGGTAGGAGGCCTGCGCGTAGTATCCTCTCTGGGTGGGAGGTGAGAGCCCAGTCCAGTGAGATGTGGTTTTGGGTTTTGTGATTTAGCCTGGTGGGATCAGTAATTAGTTGAGATTCTGGGCCTTAATTTTGGTTTTTAGGTGGGCTTTATCTGGACTGAGCCAGTCTATATTGAAGTCGCCGGTGACATGGAGCTCACCCCCAGCCGCTAGAGACTGTAAGTTGCCCAGGTGGGAAAGGGTGTCGGGGCAGTATGAGCCAGCCACATAGATGGGGTTGGAACTAGAGAGAGAGAGATTTTGATGAGTAGTGAGTCAGTGTTTCCAGGGGATATGTGGATGTCCACTGCAGTGAACTGGCGACTATGTGCGATGTACATTGCTATGCCACCGTCTCTCATTTTACCTTGGCGATCACGCCTGATTAGTGCATACCCTGGTAGGGATACTTCCGTATCAGTGTGATGCTGTTTTAGCCAGGTTTCAGAGATGACTAGGATGTCAGGGCTCAGGGTTAAGGCAAGTGGTTGCAGCAGAGAGAATTTAGATAGAAGGCTGCAGGTGTTTAAGTGGAGGATACGGAGGCCTTTTGGGAAAGAAAAAGGGGAGTGGGTGTTTGAAACTGGGGTGTTTGGACCAGAGTTACGCCTCTGTGTCCCCAGACAGGAGTAGGAGAAGGTGATGAGATGTTTAAATTTGGCCCAGGGAAGTTTAAGGCAAGTTGTAATGGTTCAGAGGTAGGAGTAGGGGGGGGGGGGGTTGCAATGTGTAGAACCAAGTGGCCCATGTGAAATGAAGGGGATAGAATAGTAGCACTAATGAGACTGTAGTGGTCATTTGTCATGGCTTGAGCAAGTGTGTGTGTGTGTGTGTGTGTGTGTGTGTGTGTGTAGGCAGTAGCAAGGCTGTGGGGTTAGGTTTGGGTACATAAACGGCAGATGTACTTTACATGAGAGGATAGCTAGTGGCAGGGAGGATTTGCTTGCCAGTTGGAGGAAAATTAGTAAAGCAGGCAACAACAGCATCCTTGCTTGAGATATAATTGGGTGGGCGAAGATTTTGGTTGCGAGCCCTCTGGTGGTGACAGCTGATAAGCTGCAAGTGGAGAAGTGGGCTGATTAAGTTTTGGAGAGTCATGTGACAAAGCCTATAAAAGGAGGAGCTCACCAAGGGCGGTGGTGGGGAGCCGGCGCACACCGCCGGCAGGGCAGAAGCAAACAGACACTGACAAAGACCTTCTTTTTCAGGCAGTAGCTAGTTTTGAAAATGGCGCCTGTGGCATCAGAAAAGTTCCAGTATCTTCAGCTGCACCTGTGCTTCGGGGGTGTCTGTCCTCGAATGCTGTTGGGGACAGCTGAATGCAATCCAGGGCCTTAGCACCCTATACCCGCTTCTGTGGAGAGAAAGAGGATTTTTATATGCAGAGCTGTAGGAGAACCTAAGGTAAGCAGAGGTTGTTAATTGGCCCAAGTAAATTCTTTTGTCCCCAGTTAGAGCTTTTGGGCAAAAATGGCTGTAGGAGGACCTAGGGTATGTAGAGCTTGTTAACTGACCGAAGTAAATTCTTTTGTTCCCAGTTAGAGCTTTTGGGCAAAAATGGCTAGGGGGTTTGGGGCCCAGAAGCTGTGTGATAAAGACCTAAGCTCGCAGCCATTTGCGAGTGCGGCTTTAGGGACCTGGGTGACAGAGTTTCTGGCCTCCTGGTCGTTTCAGCAGTGCAGGGTATGTTTGTTTTAATACGCTGCCTGGTTTAACATGCTGCCGAGTTTAACTTTAAGGTAAATAATTTTTCCAGTTATTCCAGCTTCAAACGCTTGCTAAAAGTGGTGCAAAACATACTAGAGAAACTTACTCTGCCTCCTTTTGAGCCTGCAGCAAGTTCTGACATGCGCTACCTTTCCTGGAAAGCGCTTTTTCTAGTGGCCATCACTTCAGCTCGAAGCTTCAGGCCCTAATGTGTAAGGTACCTTACTTGATTTTTCACAGAGGCCAGGTGGCTCTATGAACCAATCTGAAGTTCTTACCCAAGGTGTTATCAGAATCCACCTTGAATCAGTCACTTGACTTCCCATGTACTACACAGAGCACCCCAACCGGGGTGAAGCACTTCTGCACACACTGGATGTACACAGAATTCTTCAGTACTACACAAACAGGATGAAGCCTGTCCGTAAAACTGACCAATTGTTTGTTTCCTTTGCACCCAAAAAAGAGGGTGCTACTATTTCAAAACTGTGTTTGTCCAAATGGTTGGCAAACTGTATTACCTTCTGTTACAAGGAGTACAACAAACCCCTTCTGGGGCAGGTCAAAGGACATTCAGCCAGAGGCATGGCTGCTTCTACTGCTTGTTTCAGGAATGTTTCAGCCGCAGACATTTGCATGGCTGCAACTTGGGAGTTCTGTCCATACCTTTACCAAGCATTACATATTGGATATTGCTTCAAGGTGCCGAGCTGACTTTGGCCTTGCTGTTCTACAGGGACTCTTATCATGAGTAGCTTGTTCCTTCCGGCAAACCCGTTCCTACTTCCCATGTCTCAGACTTGTCTTCGGTCATTGTTTGGGACTCAGTCCTGTATGTTAGTACCTACTGCAAGAGCCCCCTCGAAGTAAGATAGTGCAGTTATGTAAGGACTCACCATAACAGCAGATCTTCACAAGAGACTCTTGCAGTAGGTACTGCTTTCCCTCCCACCTACCCCCTGGGTTTCTTCTCATCTTTTTCCTGTAATTGCTTTTTAGCTCCTGGAGTCCACTCCTCCTCTCCTGTCACACCTTTCTAGGTCTCTGGCGGGAGAACTGGAGGGCGGCGGGTGTGGCGACCGCTCCCTATATAGCACCACGCTGATGTCAGTCACGTGACGTCAGGGGTGGTCCCCTGCCAGACACTGCTAGCTAGAAGTTTTCCGTGTGGTCTCAACGCTTGGTGGCTTAGTCCTATATGTGGGTACCTACTGCAAGAGCCTCTCTCAAAGATCTGCTGTTATAGTAAGTTCTTACGTAACTGTACTGTTTCTATCTGCCTTCTCTCCCTTTTCTCTGTTACAGAAAGTATTTCTTCAGCTGAGGTTGGAGGAGGCAACTTGAATCCTCTTGGCTCTTCTATGGCCACAGCAGTTATGGTGTCAACTGTTGGAACAGTTGGTAATGGAACCCCAATACTGCCTCCTCAGTGCAGAAGCCTATTGTCACAGGAACAGCGATCCCTGGTCCATCTGGACCTGAAGTCCCTCCATCTGCATGCATAGCGCCTGAAGACATAGCCCTGGCTCATTTTGGGATATCGCCTAGAGTAGCTGGTGTTCTTGTGGCTGCCATAAATCCTTCTGCCAGACATACCTAGTCTCTGAAATGGAAGCGATTTACCTTGTGGGTCGCTTCCCATAATCTGACCCCATGTACGTGTCTTGTCAATGTGGTGTTGGAATATTTCCTGTTTTTATCAGACTCTGGTCTGCAGTATTCCTCACTCAAGGTGCACTTGGCCACTATATCTGCTTTCCGTAGACATATAGTTATCCAATTGGAGGTAGCGGATATGTTTCTGTGGGACATTTGCACATAAAGCCTCCTATTAGAAATCCAGTCCCGGCTTGGTACTTGAATATTGTGTCGGAAAATGGACTTTGGCTCAGTTTGAGCCAGCCTCAAGTTTTGACTGTGCTTTCTGTCTTGGAAAGTGTTTTGTTTTGTTCGTTTTTTCTTTGAACATAGTTTATTCTCCTTGCTCTGGGTCTGGTAGGGCCCTCCTTCCATAGTTTGCCATGCTCCTCGTTCCCATCCTACTTGAGAGATTCCAACCTGTGACTCACTGCTATGCTGCCCCCTGGCTTGCCCCTTAGGGCCGTGGTACACCTTCAGCTCCTTCGTCATTTCTTCTCTGTGAAAATCTGACCACCCATGGCAGAGATGTGAAGACTGACAGCATCCCCGGTGGAAGGTGGCTCAGCTCCAGTGGTGGCTGTGGTAGGCAGGCAGAGACTTCATCCTCCCCGTCCTACACTTCCATTTCCTGGTTTTCTGTCCTGTTCACCCTCTAGGAATGTGCAATGGTATTGTCTGCCGGCGACGCCCAACATAGCTAATCTGTGGGCTTTTTCCAAGAGTCTCCCCTCACAAGTCACTTAAGTCCCTGTACCACCACCTCTGCTCACCCAGGTGGCGGTAAAGCAGCGGGACAGGAGCTTGATCCCTACCATTAAGGTGCACTTGGCAGCTATCTCTGCTTATCGGGCATAGCCTGGTAAGTTTACATTGGTCCAGGAGAAAGTAGTCGGGTGCTTTACCAAGGGCCTGGACCACCTGTCCCCTCCTGTGCTTGAACCACCTCTACCATAGGACCTGCTGTGTCGGAAAGAGGGCTGTTGGGACTTGTAGTTTCCGTTGCATCAGTCATTATGTAAGGTACTGGCAGTGGAGCTTTTCGGAGGGCAGGGGAGCCCTAGGGCTGGGTTGGATCTGTCTGATGTGGGGGGTTGAGAGTGGCAGCATGTCTTGGGCGGGACCTGCGTGAAATGGAATAAACAGACTAGTGGAGATATTTCTTTTCTTTAAAACTCTGTTTTATTGCAAACAAGATATCATTACAAGATAAGTAGGAAGACGTTGCATATGGTCAAGCTTCCCACTAGAGGAGTACACCATATTTGCGTAATTACTTTAGGAGAGGACCTAGCCTTTCCCCTTGGTATGATAAGAGGTTGCAGTGAGCTATAATCTTGGATTCTTTTATCTGCTGCCTAAATAAATAAATCAAAGGGTGCTGTTGTGTAATAACAGGATAAAAACCTAAAACACTAACAGAACAAACTATCAACTTTTCTGGGCAGTGTTACATTACTTAACTCACTTGTGGAAGGCATGAGTTTTTAAAACTTATTCATTTGGAAAAATAATGAAAACTAGAAAGATCTAAAGATGACTGCAGGTTCATGAAGCGTTCTGCTATGAGGGAGCTACCTCTTCCAGCTCACCAGTGAAATTTTGTTGATCTGGGTTCAATGGAGATATTTCTAGCCCTGTTTGTCATGTCAGTCCACTTGTCCAAACGCAGTACGTGGCCTTGTCAGGGCTTGACGTGCACGTCAACCCTTTGTGAGGGAAGGCTCCCTGACCTGCCACAGGGTGTCCTCTGTGCAGCGTAACACTGCGTAAGTCCATCCTGGGATAGGGTCAGTGGTACGTGGCAGCATAGTTCTCCATCCAGGTGGTGCCTAGCCAACATCCTAGCCTGGCCTTGAACTCGAGTCGCCATCATGGGAATACAACCTGTTACCCACTGGGCGAATAGCCAGCCCTTCACATAACGTTTCTTAACTTTTTCTTTTGACATTTTGAGCCCACATTTTCAATATAGTCTTTTCATGACCCCCAACTGAACATGACCGGTTTCATTTATAAAATACTGGACGAACCATCATTTCTCACAAGTGCAAAAACATGCGTTGGATGGGATATGAAAAATGACAGCTGTTACGTTAATAAGATGGGGGTGGAAAAATGTCTGTGTTGAACATTTGGGAGTAAAAAAACATAAAAAATTACCAAAGTTATGGGCGAGTGTTGAACATGTTCAACTTGACTTCATAACTGTTTTTTCATATTTTGACAGCAAATTAAAACAGTCTTCCTACGACCCCACCTCATGAACCCAGTAGGTGAAATTTTCAAATCCTGCCTGAAAGGTGATTTCGCAGAGTGACTGCAAAATCGTCTTTTGGGGCAGATTGAAATATTTCACCTACCTTGTTCATGAGGTTGGGTCATAAAATACCATGCTGAACGTTTCGGAGGAATAGAACAAAAAAAGTTATAATTGTCGTTGAGGCACAGGTCGGGAAGCATAGGAAAACTAGAAGCAGTTATAAAATTTGCAAGTAGCTTTTTATTATCATTAACATATCAACAGTAAAATAAAAATGGTTCAGTGTGACTACTTACAAAGGCTGTACAAACAGAAAACAAAGTCCTTCGTCTGAGGGTATGTCTAATTCCAAGTTTCACACACTCAAGCAAAAATATTGCTGCTCTTTTTATAACCCGTCTTAGCATGGCAATTCATTTCTTCACCCTGAGCTCAACAAAGAGACATCCTGTTTTTCAGAGAATATATCTGAGTTCTTGTCCGTTTCATTGCAGGTGCAACAAAATAGAACATGGTGAGCCAGAATTGACCTCTTGTTGACAACTCTGCAAAGAATTTGCAAACAAGCCGGAGAGGAGCTCAGGCTGCATCTCTGGTTAACCCCATAAATTCCAGATAGCTTTTTGCAACCATTTGAACAGTATAACTATATGCATTTTCAAACCAAGGGATCCCAGTTTCGCACAAATTCACAAATTTGTATAACCACAGATATGCAAGGAGAAGAAAAAGTAAAAATAACAAGTGAAGGTAGAGAGACAGCGAGAGATGGAGAGTCGCGAGACCGTTGGTGATCACTTCCTAGGTTTCACGAGGACATTTGATTAAGCAACAGTACAGACGAGACAGAAAAGGAGAGGATAGAACAGATCCTTGTGTTTAACTCTTTTTGCACAACAAATGGGACAGGGCCTTATTCAGCTCTGTCACAATAAGGAAAAGTTCAAAATACATTAAAAATACATTGACTGAACGTACTCGTTTCCTTAATTTGTGGTGTGGCTTTGAAGAAGCAGGACATCATTCTTCTTGGACAGTGGCGCCATGGCGGTCAACCTCCCTTAGGTGAATGAGGGAGTGGGGGAGCTGGTAGCCCACAAAAGACATTGATCGACATTTTTTCTATTTCAGAATATAGAAAAAAAGACATTGAGGGACTGTTTCTCTCTTACAGGTACCACCGCTGAGGATTGGGCACCCAATTGTCTGTCTGAAGCTGTAGGCACCCTGGAGTTGCACAATATTGTGGCGAGAAGGGTTGGGGTCTGAGTCAGTATTGGGGATTGGCTACTCTGGTGTTAGGTATACATGTGTTTTGGAGAGGGGTCTTAACTGGCACTGGGGTGGGCACCCCAGTGTGTGAAACATTGCTAATTTTTTAGGCTGCACTGGGGAATTGGCACCCCAGTGTACGGTTCTAGTATCCAAAAAATAAATGTCCCACTTTTCATTCTTAGTGCTATGCGGCCATTGGGCCACCAGTGAGAACATTTCATACTGCTCCGTTCAGCTGGGGTCAGGGATTATGCACTGACGTGTAGCCCTGCCCCTGCTGAACAAACATTTTCATATGAAATGGTCACTGTTAACAGTGCTGGGCACCACCTTAAAGTGATGCTAATAGCCCCACCCCCACAGACATGCATGCATTTTTGCCAAACTATCGCATTTATAAATGTGGTAAAAATGCTCAGTTTTTACACTGAGCAGGTGTGAAAAATGGGCCATTATGTCCTTAGTTATTCAAAAGGAGCAACTTTGGGACATAAAAAGCACACAGCAAGGGGAAAACTCTATGAAACCTGTCAGTTTCAGGTTTGAAATCCACCTAGATTTTAGTTCTTGGTGAGCAGAAAGTCTTAATTTTGGCCAGTTTAACATTTTATGCACCTCTATAACTTTTCCACCAGTGCACAGAGTGCTAAGAAATCTTCAGAATACAGAGATCCTGGAGCCAACACTGTGACTACCAAATTTAAAATACATCAGTTGAATGGGATGGAGTTATTAATGTACAAAAATCTGGATTTAACATAGAATTGCTCACTCAAGCCTAATATTCGGGCGCTACTACGCCTGTATAATATAGAGAATAAAGTATGGGTCGGGATGTGTAACGAGATTTTACACACACCCGAGTTGTAGGATGCTACATAAACCGCCTTTGGGGTTTGTGAAAAGCATCCCACAACAAGGGTGTGTGTAAAATAGAGTTTGACACACATCCGACCCATATTTTATTTAATTGCTGGGTTTCCCTTTTTCGCCTCAGCAATTATATAAAATAAAAAGCTTCAGGTGCATCCACCATGTGGCTTCTCAAGTGCTGATTTGAATCGGCGTGTTTTAAAACATTTTGTTTTTGTTCTGGTTTGTGAGGTTTTTGACTGTGGTTGGGGGGGGGGGGGCGCAGAACTTACCGCTGAGTTCTTGTGGCGGTGCTGTTTTGGGAGAGAGATGGAAGTGGTCAGCGGTCTTGAGTGGTGACGCTGCTGCATGAGGGTGCGCACAACAAGGGGAACCATGCGCGTGTTTGCCGTTATAAACACTCCTTTATAACGGCAAATTATGTCATGGTTTCCCTATGGGGAAAAAGGGAAAACTGGTTATTATATGTGTATTCTCATTTCTTCCCCCTCAGGTTGGTAGTCAGGTTACATTCGATTGTTTTGTTTCTCTTCCTAAATCCTCTTATTATACGTTCAGAACATATGAACATATGAAATTTGCCAGCAGATAAAGGCTTAGTCTATCAAGTCTGCTCGAATGTGCAGCTAGCACCCCTTATTCTGCAGCTGCCCCTCTCTCCCACTCTTCTCCTCCCTTGACCCTCCCCCTTGCCCTGTCCCAGCCCCTTTTGAAGCAGTCCACTGTTCTACTGGATACCACTTCTGCTGAGAACGCATTCCACCCAGCTACCACCCTCTCCGTGAAGAAAATGTCTCCTCATCTCCCCCCTGAACCTTCCTCCCTCCAATCTCGTATCATGGCCCAGGGTGTCCCTCCCCTTCCTCCAAACAGCCCCTCTGTACCTGTCTTGTTTATTCCTTGTATGTACTTGAAGGTTTCAGTCATATCCCCCCCCCCCAGTGAGTACATATTCAACTCCCTCAGCCTCCTCTAGTATGCAAGTCCCCCAGCCCCTTGATCATCTTTGTTGCCCTGCCATGCACACCCTCCAGTAACTTAATGTCCCTCTTCAGATATGGGTGGCAGTACTGCACGCAGTACTCCAGGTGCGGTCTAACTAATGATCTATACAGTGGCAGAATCACCTCCCCCTCCTCGAAAATATACTCCTTGCAATGCAACCCAGCATTTTGTTGGCCTTTGCAGCTGCCTTCCTTCATTGACCCTGTAATGAGCACCCCCAGATCCTTCTCCTCCTCGGTTTCTGCTAGCTGCTCTCCCCACAGCTGGTAACTCCTCCTTGGGTTTTTCGCCCCAAAATGCAGCACTTTGCACTTTTTGGCATTGAACCCCGGTTGCCAAGTGTCTGACCAGGTTTTCAGCTTTGCCAGATCGTCCTGCAACCCCTGTTATTCCCTTTGGTTGTCCACCACTGCTCTCATCTTGGTGTTGTCGGAAAGAGACTGGTCTTGCTCTTGATGCACAGTGATATGTCTGTAATGAATATCACAAACCGTGGTCCCAACACCGAGCCCTGCGGAACACCGCTTCTCACTACCCTTGGGGATGACAGCCCCCACATACCACCACCCTCTGTTGTCTTCCCTGAAGCCAGTTCCCTACCCATCTCAGCAGCTTTGCACCCACCCCCGTGCCATCTAGCTTACTTCCCGGCCTCCCGTATGGCACAGAGTCGAATGCCTTACTGAAGTTCAGGTACAGGACATCCACTGATTGGCCCCTGTCCAATTGCCTAATTACCCAGTCATAGAACTCCACCGGGTTTGTTCGGCAGGATCTGCCAGTTATGAAGTCTACTGTCCTGTAGCACTTTAGCCTTCAGGAGGGCCACCAGCCTCTCCTTCATGATAGTCTCCGTCAAATGTGTAGTTAGTGACCATATGTGTTGTTTTTTTTAATAGCAAAGTTTGCCTGGCAGAAATATCAAGATATACATTTTTCTTTTAGTTTTCTCACATTCTTGAACCAAGATATGGGACTTAGTTTTTAAACATTCCTACTCCCATGAAATGTCCATTAAAAATAAATAAATAATAATAAAAAAAGAAACCGTGTCTTAGAACAGTGTGCTGTTTACTATGAGAAACTTGTGGCAGCACCATCTTTAATATAACAGTATGACTTATGGGCAGACTGGATGGGTCTAGCGGTCCTTATCTGCTGACTGTTTCTGTGTACATTCAGCAGGTAATCTCAGTGGAAGAGATTTTTAAAAATTGCTTGTGGCAGACATCTTTAGTGATGTCTCATTAACTACAGAATTAGCTGTAAAAGCTATCCTGACTATATCTGATAAAATACACTGAGCATAACTCTTAAGGTGTCAAATACGTTTTTTTCAACAACAAAGACATTTTTTGCCTACTAACAAATACTAATGCTTTAACTATGCTGCATGCATAGCTTGTCGGGACTTTTCTCAGTATTCTGGTGAACAGAACTGAAGTTGGCAAGGGGACCAGCAACTGTTCTTGGCAGACCCACATCGCCACGTGGTGTCAGAGGCACAGAGAGCCAATAGCTGCTACTGGCCCCCTGGCCAAAAGATTTGTTCCCATGTGGTCCTAGTGACACTGACTTTGCTGCCCCATATCATGTGTTCTGAAGGGTGAGATACAATTGTACAATGTAGATGGCATCAGCCAATGAGTCTACATGTATCTTTCATTAACTTTGTGACTGAAGTCTCTGAAACATGCACCCCCAGGATCTGTGGCACAGCATGCCATGCCAGGTTGCAGTGGGATCTGTGAAGCATAAAATAAGTGCAATACCATTGTTAAAGTGCTGTCCCTTATTTGATTCTGTACTTAGAAACTGCAGTTGAAGCTGAAAGAAAAGGACGATGAATTTGATACTGAAAAACGAAACAGTCTGAAGCGGGATAAAGCGATTCAGGGTCTTACTCTTGCGCTAAAGAACAAAGAAAAAGAGGTATGTTAGTTTTATTGACATGACATTCTTTTTTTGTACTTTTTTGTACTGTGCAGTTCTACCTAGATTTAGTTCACTATTCACACTTATGCAGTCTTCCACTGAGCATTGTTTGTCACTGGAACGGTCCTCAAGCTTGACTCTTGTATCACTCAACCATGGGATCTCCAGGCTTAGCTCCCACAGCGCTTAGATCTTTTCTTCTGCTGGACAGAACAGGTTTCCTTCACAGCTCCTGTTAGTGAATTAGGATTCTACTAAACTTTTCAGGCTTTAGTTACTGTCTACATCCTGCTTTGTTTTTGAATATCACCATGGAACAGAAGAAAAAGATGGGGTTCAAGAGGTGCGTGGTGTGCAGTTACCCAGTGGCTGCAACTGGCAGTCATGATGCCAGCCTGTACTGCCTAGCCTTTTTTTTTTTTTTTAACTTTCTTTATCTCCTCTGAAACTCCCGGGCATCTTTCAGAAGTGCCCTCTCGGATGTGTCTTCTCACGGCCTGAACCCCCGCATTCCCCCAGCCTCTCCCCCCACGGACATCAGCCTGTCTGATCCCCGGATCACCTCCAGGGCTGGGTCTGCCCTCCCTTGGCAGCTCTTTGTGGCTCAGTGTGAAGGACCTACCTTTGTCGCCCGAGTCGGCCCTGTGGAGAAACCTGGGTGCGCTGTGCCAGCGGAGGGATGTGGGCACTCCACTGGGGCCTCCGTCATCTCACCAGGCGTCAGAGGGGTTTTTCTGTTTTTCCTTCCCCTTGGTCTGGCTTCTCAAAGGCAGCGTCATGCCTTAACTCCGCCCCTCGTCTGCTGCGTGTGCTGCAGCCCAGTTTCCACCAGAGGTCACTCCAGGAGCGGTCGCTTCTCCCCACCCTCCCTGGGAAGAGAGAGCAGTCCACCGGACACACTGTCTCTTTTCCCCCCCTGCCGACCCCTGAACCCAGGTTGCCGGCGTGGCGTGAGGTGTGGTGTCCAGTGCCTCAACCCTCAGCGCCACCGGTTTGGCCTACTGCTTAGCCTTTAATGAGGAAGTAGAGCATTGCTCCTTTTAACAGACCAGCAGGCACTCTAGCACCAGCTCAGGGGCTCCTACGCAAGTCAACCAAGCCGTCAGTAGCGTCTGTGGCTGCGAGGTCAGTGGTGCAGTTGCAGGCCCAAGAGGCAAAGAGGGCTGGTGAGGATGTTCTAGTCCTGGACCTTCTCATGGTGGAGGTGGAGTAGGTTTGAAGGTTTTCACAATTCTAGGGATGTGGATATGTTCAATCCACACTTTCTGGCATGTTCATTCCCTTTAAATATGTAACCCCCCTTGTTACCAGGGGTTACTAGAATCCCAGCAAGACCTAGTGGTAGGCAGGGAAGGCAGCTTGTGAAACTCCAGCTAAATGGATTTCACACTGTCTCACTCTGTTCTCAGTCTTAGCTGAGACTGAGGGATGACATCACCATAGAACTCTTGCAGCTGCATGAGCCACACTGGAATGCTGCAGTTGGAAGTTAGGATGGAATGTTGGGGGAATTTGAACAGAGTCTGTGTGCAGTCTTGGAGAGAGGAAGAGCACAGCAGTCTGTGTGCAAGCTCTCAGAGCCTTAAGCTCTGTTTTAGAGCTACTGTAAGGGAGGTGTGTGCTTCCACTGTAAGAGGAACACAGAAGCTGATTGTTGAAGTGGTGGTGACCGCTGTTAACTGGTCCAAGTGCCCCATCCCTGAGGGGGATTGAGGGGGGAGGAGGTTTGCCTGTTTCCAAGGGCAACCCTCCTGGTTCCTGCTAAGGAAGAAGCTGCCTATTTCAAATTGTGCTGCGGCACCAGAAGCTGTGGGAGAGAGATTCCTGTGAGGAATCGCCTGTGGGACACCTGCAACCAAAGGGTGAGTTCGCGCTGACAGAGGGCCAGTGTTTTTCACCTGAACTGTTGGAGCGTTGGGCTTGGACTACTAAATCTGTAGGAGGTCTAGTGTAATAGACATTGCCGGTTAATTCAAGTAGATTCAAGTCCAGCACAAAGAGTGAAGTAAAGTGGGGATTAAACTGCTTAATCAGTGGGGGGCCTAGAGCAATGGGCTAATCCAAGTAAAAGTATGTTCAAGTCCAGCACAATGGGAAAGCAAGACAAGTAGAGGAAATGTGACATACATTTAGCCTTAATCTACATTGTCAAGCTTTACAGAATGAGATGTTTACTGTCCAGAGAAATGGCCGGGTATGAATTGTAGGAGCGAGAGGTGGGAGACCCCCCCCCATCAGTAGTAACCAAATTCACCTCTATGGATTTGCCCTGTGGCACCTTTACTTTCTCTCAGGTACTTGGCTAGTGCCTGGGGAAAGTACCCAGACGTGGGATTAAAAGGAGAATTCCCTGATAGAGCTGAGGTGCTCTTAGGTGGTTTAGGGAGCCACGAGAAAAGGTTTCCATGACATATGGAAGGTATCCGAGTGGCCGGCAGGGGAGCCGAGCCAGGGAAAACCCAGAATAGTGTACAAGTTCAGGCTGTGTACCCAAAGCAGCATGCAAGTCCGGGCTGTGTGCCCGGTGGGTTCAGAGCCCGAGGGCTGAAGTGTTGGAGTGTTCGTGATTCTTTTAATCTGCATTACCAGAAGTGTAGCCCCGTGGGGGTCCGTCTATGCTTTTTGTTCTGTTTGGATGTGAATAAAGCCACACTTTAGAATCCCATTTTCTGGTATTGGACATTTCAGTTATTGCTTCCTGTGTTCCAAGTTACTTGGGTGCCCCTGTGCAGAGTAGCCAAACCTAGCCCTTGTGCCGAGTAACCTGTTCCTCCCCGAACCCAGTCCCCAACTGGTAATGCTGTCAGATTCAAACGGCATACCACCTGGTCGTTACAAATATCTTGTCAGAAGGTCTTCAAGCTGGCTCCGCCTCATGACACCAGATCGTCCTTTCCGCTGGGAAGATACAGGTTCCCTCCTTCTTGCTCCCGCGTTTAGTAGGCCCTTGTGCTCCAAAACTCTGTTTTACTGATTTAAGATTCTTCGAATCTCTCCAAATAAATTTATTCTCACAACCGCGATTGAGGACAAGTCTTCGCCCAGTTTCTGCCAGTGTTCCTATGGGCAGAAAATGTCTCTGACGGAACCGCATGCCATGTGCTTGTACTGCCTGGGTCATGATCATGATACTCAGGACTGCAACCTATGCCATTCCTTTCATCCAAACGTCTTGGATGACCGTCTGGTGCGTCTCCAGCTCAAATGTCCGGAAAAACGGTATCCGCTGGTCAAGTCGAAGGATGCCCACTGTGTGGTCTCCGTGGCTGTGGGGTCTGCGGACCAATTGGAACAGATGAAGGCCTTTGAAGAAGAGGTGGCTTGTGCTGCTGAGCTCTTGTCTTTGCTTTCAGTTTTTGTTCTACTTAAACTGGGCTCCTCTTTCTCAAGTTCCTTTAAGGAGTTGGCCCATTCCCTTCCCACTTACGGGGAAGGCCCCGGCTCTCATCTCCAGATTCAGCAAAAGGGAATCCAAGGAACAGAGAGGAACTCTCGTCAGCGTCGCTCTTGGGACAGAGAGGGATCTAGGTCCCAGGAGTCTCCTCCTTCAGCTTCTGTCAATGTTGCGGCCTTGGCCACTGACCTCACGGTACCCCCGTCAGGTCAGCCAACCCAGATTCAGGATGACGATCCTGTCGAGATCATTCTCTACTCCATCGACCAGTTGTTGCCTGATTGAGGCCGACAACTCTTTGTTTAGGACTCTGGTCCTTTTGGACCTTGCTGATGAGGCAACCCGGCCAGCTGGCAGGCCCCAGGCAGTGGTTGTCCCTGACCTGGAGGAACCGGGTTTCTCTCAGACTTATCCTTGTCAGTCCCCCTCGACGGTTGACGTCCAGGTTTGGGACATCCTTGACCGAATGGCCGAAGAAGCCACATAAGCGGCACTCTAAAAAGCAGCACTGCTGCCATTCGTCCTCGGATGAGAGGAGGCTCTGACACAAGTTGCATCGGTGCCACGAGGACATGTGGCAGCAACTAGTTCTGGCTGGGCCGGAGTTGGTATCTTCTACTCTAGCCATTACCTGGCTGTCTCTCTTTAGGCCGTTGTCTACCACCTCGGAGTAGGTCGTCGCCTCCCCTCCACCTGTGGAACCGGCGACGTCCCTTCCAACTCTGCCGAAGTTGGTCTCCCCACCTATCCAAAACAGCCTCCCTCGGGGCTGCCTCCAAGGAGTCTCTGCCTACCTCTGGTCTCCTGCACAGGCTGTCCGTCACTCTGACTCCCGACTGTCCGGAGGGTTCTTAATGACTCTGGTAGCAGACCACTCTACCAAGAGTCGGAGGACTCTGATCTGGCATCTCATTCTTGGGACGATGATGCCAGTCTTTCTGCTGAGGAGGGGCCCACCCCCTTTATTGGCATCCTCTGCCTCATCTGAGTCCAGGGGGATGAAGTTGGAGCCCGTTGAGAAATGGGTAGAATACCCCTTAACGGACATCCTCAGAAGAGGGGATTCTCTGGAGGCCTTTCCAGTGGCTGAAGTGATTGTCGGTCCAGCCCTGGAGCTCTGGCAGCACCCAGCCTCCTGCCCCGCACCGTCTGCCAGGATGGACTGCAAATACGTGGTACCTACTGGCTCTCTTTCTGGATTTGCACAGCATCCCTCGGCTGAGGGAGTGGTGACAGTCTGTGTTTAGGCAGGTAGAGAACTCTGGAGACTCCGATAGACCACCGGACAAAGAATCCAAGAAGTTGGATCATTCCGTCCTAAAAGTCTATGCTGCCTCGTCGCTCGGTCTCCAACAGGCGAGCTCGGCTGTGATCATGGCACATTTTTCTCATACCCTGTTGGGCTCTTTAGATGAGGTGCTTTCTCGCCTCCCTGTGGACCTTCAGATCACGGTCAAACAGGTCCGGGACCAGGGTTGGGCTGTTGCTAAGCAGCAACTCCAAATGGCCTTGTACATCGGGGATTCCTGTGCCCGTTCAGTAGCAGCCGCAGTCGCCATGTGCCGCAGGGCTTGGTTGAGGGTCTCTACTTTCACGGCTGACACCCAGCACAAGCTGGCAGATGTCCCGTTCCTGGGTACTGACTTATTCAGTCCAGGGGTGGACGGTCACCTGGAATGTATCGAAAAGTCAAGTACTACGTTGGACTCCACTGCGTCTGCCCAAAAGAAATCCCAGGGTTCCAAAAAACAGAAGAAGAAACCTTTTCGCCCTTCTGCTCCTGCGGCCAAGCAGCCCCAGTTTCAGTCTGGGCAACGGCAGCAAGCCCAGTCTTGGCATCCTCGGCCTAACTCAGGAGCTCAGTCAGTGCGCAAACTGGGAGGGAAAGGTCCAGGCGGTCCCGTTTCGGGATCCTCCTCTTCCAGGCCTGCTCATTGATGGGATGGGGGTGACCAGTCCCATACCCATCACAACTGCTCTGGGTCCTCCCGTGGGGGGCCCCGGCTCTGCCACTTCCTTTCCGCCTGGTTCGCTGTTACCACGGACAGGTGGCTGCTGGAAGTGGTCGGTCAGGAACTACCTCTGGAGTTCAAGCAGTACCTGTCAAACCGAGTCAGTGCCCCACGAGAGGAAAGGGGATCAATTCACATTCGGTCGGCTCTGAGACGACATAGCCCAACTCCTCCTCAAGGAGGTAGTGGCTCGAGTCACGGATTTCCCCCCAGTCAACCCAGGGTTAGTTTCCAGGTACTTCCTGGTCCCGAAATGGACTGGCTCCTGGTGCCCATTCTGGATCTGCACAACCTGAATCAGTATCTCAGGATGCGCACCTTTTGGATGGTAGCTCTGTCCCAGATCGTACCGTCTCTCGAGCAAAACGTGTGGTTCTGCTCCCTGGATCTTCAGGACGCGTTCTTCCATGTCTTGATCTGTCCGTCACACCGAAGGTTCCCTCCCTCTTCTGAGTGGAGGAACCCTCTCTGAGCTCTAAGCCATGCCGTTCGGCCTGTCATAGGCGCCCCAGTCTTCACCAAATGCATTGCAGTGGTGGCAGCCCATCTTTGGTGTCAGGGGTAAGGGTGTACCCTTATCTCAATGATTGGCTCATAGTGGGTCTCTCCAGATTGGAGGTGGAGAGGTCCAGGGATCTGGCCCTCCAGACCAGTCTCAAACTTGGTCTCCTAGTCAGCAAGGCCAGGTCGGAACTCGTTCCTTCGCAGGTGATCTGCTTCATTGGGGCAGAGCTTGACTGTTGCTGAGCCAGAGCCCTAATCCTGGCGGACACGGCAGAGGTTTTCTACTCCTTTGCCCAATCATTTCTTGTTACAGTTGCGCCTTACTGCGTCTTCTGGTTTACATGGCGGCCTGTACCACCATAGTCCGTTGGGCCCAGTGGCATATGCGCCCTATTCAGTGGGGCCTGGCCAGCCAGTGGTCCCAGTGTCAGGGTCATTTTGACCAGTTGGTCACAGTAACTTAGGATTTGGGACACTTTCCAATGGTGGACCATCCCTGCAGGGAGGGATCCCGTCTGTCCGCACCGAGCCACCAGTTGTCCTTACAGCCGATGCCTCTCTCATGGGTGGAGGAGCCCACATCGGGAGCCACAGGGTCCACAAGCTCTGGAACACCGACGAATCCCGATGTCGCATCAACCTGCTGGAGCTCCGAGCAGTACGGTTGGCGCTGGCTGTATTCGCTCCATTTCTGTGGGGTCAGGCGGTGCAGGTCCAGACGGACAACACCACAACCATGCATTGTTTCAACAAACCGGGCCGCACGCACTCCCGGCCTCTGTGCAGGGAAGTGCTCCACATCTGGACTCTCGTGAGCCGACTGGAGGCAGACCTCGTAGCCATCGATGTGGCAGGATCCTCGAACCAACTGACAGGCACCCTCAGCCATGTGGGCGAGGCATCCCATGAGTGGTCTCTTCACCCAGTGGTAGTTCGCAGCCTGATCTCCTGTGGGGCACCCTCAGGTGAACCTGTTTGCCTCCTGGGAGAACACAAAGCTGAGGCTGTTTCATGCCCCAAAGCAGGGCTTGCTGCAGGGGATATCTTCTCGAGGCCATGGACCCCAGGCCTGTTTTGTGCCTTCCCTCCACTTCTTTTTTTTTTTGTACTTTCATTTTTATTATGTTTCATTATTTGATGAAAACAATGCATTCACATCATAGACATATAATAATATGACAATGTAGTACAATGGGAGACTCTGCCCACTTAATTATAAAAGAGTATCTGGATGTTATGATACCACATCCAGGGGGTAATTGCTTAGTCTTTCCTGAAAGTCCAAACCATAGTTTCAGCATCCTGAGCCCATGACTACTATGACTAAAACATTTCAAAAGTCCAGGATCAAGTCCAACTTAAACGCACCCTTTTTTATAGGGCTTGTGTTGTCATACTTTAGAGTTAATTGTAAGGGATAAACTTTAACTTTTACAGCGGCATCATACAAGCAGTTTGAAATCTATATATGTAAACTCATTTTGGAGATCCAATAATGCGATGTAATGGGAAAGTAAGGAAACAAGAAAAAGTTACGTAAATCCCCTCATAATGATTAATCTTAAGCCCCTCACTTAGAATGTCCCACTCTATTTTAATTGATTTGTGTTATCAGCAAAATACAAAGGATTTTTAACTATCCTTATTACAGCAGATGGTATTGGGGTAACATCAGTACTAGAAACGGATACGAGCTGTACTTAGCCGAATACAAGATCAAGTGTCCCCATCTTCTGCCAGGTCCACATCCTCGTCTTCTTCCCTTGTTCCCTTCTGCTGACCAGTTTGTAGCAGAGAGGCCCACTTTCCAGCTTCGATAGGATCAGTAAAAATCCACACTTTGCCTTCAAAAACAATTTGGAGCGTGGCCGGGTAGATGATCATGTCGGGTATAGCAGCCTCTCGTAACTTAAGGCGGACACCGTTGAATTTCTTGGGGCGGATCCTCGTTGCATAACTAATGTTGGGGAAGATGTAAATATTCCGATCATCCTGTGTGAGGAGACCCGACTGTCTGGCCATCCGAAGTAACTTATCACGGGTTCAGATTCCGTCAGTCACTACTAGCAGGGTACGTGGAGCATCAGATTGTTCATGATATCTTCGAGGTGTGATTCGATATGCTTTCTGGAGACCGAACTGTAAATCTTGCTCTCCATCCACTAACTTTTCATTAAGCCAGTCCTGTAGAAATAATATAGGGTGATCACCTTCAATCCCCTCCAGAAGGCCCAATATGCGCAGGTGAGAGGATCGGGCCTGGTTCTCCAAAGGTTCCAAGCGGGCCCTGAAGTGTGAGTTCTCTTTTACCAGCATCGTGGAGGTTACTGCCGCCGAGTCTGCTTGACTTTTAGCTTCTTGCGCCATATTTTTTAGGTGGTCAACTGTAACTTCCAACGCCGTTACATGGGTTTCAAAAGAGTATCTTAGCATTAAGGTCTGTCACTGTATTAATCAGTCTTTGGATTTTTAGACCTAGAGAATTGAGAGTTTCTCCTGAATCCGATGTATTCTTGGCCTGTGCACTCATGTCGGGTCTCAAGTGTTGAGGGGCATTGCTCAACTTCCCTCCGGTCCCAGCACCTCGGTCCTTTCTTGGATTGCCCATTCTAGATCAGTTTTCTCTCCTCTTTCCAACTGTATAGAATAATTTGCCTACAAGTTGCTTCAAATAGCGATTTTTGAACTTTTATTCTCTGTTAGACAAGAGCTGCCTGAATCTGCTGCTTCTCAGCTCGGGCTCCATAGCGCCCCCCTCCATCCATTTCCTTGATCCACAAGGTGTTTCTCAAGGCGAAGGTGATCCTGGTAGCCCTAGATTGGCCACGCCAGTTTTGGTATCCAGATCTCCGCAGCCTCGGCGTCAGGTTCCCAAGGCGTCTTCCAGCATGCCCTGACCTGATTTTGGTCAATCAGGGGAAGGTATTCCATCCGGACCTTCAGTCCCTGCACCTGACAGCCTGGTACCTGAGCGGCTAGAGTTCCAGGCTTTGGGTCTTTCCAAAGATGTTCTTAACATAGTTGAGGCATCTAGGAAGAAGTCGACCAGGAGGTGCTATGCCTTCAAATGGAAAAAGTTTTTCATTTGGTATCAGGGCAAGGGCCTAGACCCTAATTCCTGTCCTGTGGCCAGTATCCTCAACTACCTTTGGTCCCTCTTCTCCAGACGACTACTTTTAAGGTGCACCTGGCAGCCATCTCTGCGTACCGGGCATTGGCTGGTCAGCGGACGGTGGCACAGAAGACAGTGGTCTGGCACTTTTTCAAGGGCCTCAATCACATATCCCCTCCGGTGCGTGAACCTCCACCTCCGTGGTATTTACTGCTGGTACTGGCAAAACTCATGGACAAGCCATTCAAACCAGTGCACAGGTGTGAGATGTCACATCTGTCATGGAAGACCACCTTCCTGGTGGTTATCACATCGGCCAGAAGGACTGGGGCACTCCAGGTGCTCTTGGTGGAGTCTCCTTACCTGGTCTTCCACAGGGACAAGGTTGTCCTGTGCCCCAACCCAAAGTTCCTTCCAAAGGTTGGGTCAGAGTTTCACCTTAACCAGGTGTTAACTCTGCCTGTGTTCTATCCGAATTACACCTCGGAGGCAGAGTGTAGGCTCCGTACTCTAGACCTGAGACGATTGCTACCTTATTATAAGGAGCAGATGGCTGAAGTTAGGGGAGAAGTTCGCCAGCTGTTTGTCACCTATGTTGAAGCCGCACCTGGCAGATCTGCAGCAAAGCGGATTGGCAGATTGATTACATCATGCATTGACCTCTGCTATAGGTTGGCGGGTAGGGAGCCTCCTGTAGGGCTAAGGGCTCATTCCACTTGCCGTAATGCTATGTCAGTGGCTGCTTCTAGGGACGTCCCTATCCAGGGTATCTGCAGGGCTGCTACCTGGAAGTAAGCAAACACCTTCATTACCCATTACCACATTGATGTCGAGTCACGCTGGGATGCTGGTTTTGGAGCCTGAGTTCTCCAGTCTCTTTTCCCCAAGTAGAGTGTGTGTGCCTTGCCTCCCTCCTCCCGGAGAACTGCTAGGAGTCTGCCAGAAAGTGTGGATAGAACAACATATCCACATCCCTAGAAACACAGATAACTAGCCTGTAACAGTAAATCTTCTACGGAATGGTCTTGTGCAGTAAGTCATTACTTCTGGGAGTATCCAGCTGAGGTCGCTGTGGTATGGCAGCTTTTTCTAGCAGTTTTCAGCAGGGACCACCCACACATGACATCACATCCTGCTTCCTATATAAGTGTGGGTGGTCCCTGGAATCCTTGTTCATTTTCCCGCCATCTTCAGCTCACGCAGCAGCTAGTTCAACTTCTGTGTAGCAGTTCATAGACGAGAAATTGGATTCCAGATGAATGTCTACTGATTCTTCATCCAAGCAAGCTTTATTTCATTCCTGTCAGTGTGGCAGGAAGATTTTTCGCTCTGATAACCATTTACTTTGTGTAAGATGCCTGGGACCTTCACACATTAATTCCTGAAAACAGTGTCAAGAATTTAACCAGGCCACTCATCGATGACTAGTGTTAGAACTTCAACTTTTCATTGCAGAGCAGAAAATGTCTCTGGCTGAGAACAAGAGGGTCCGTACAAAGGGCTCCCCAGCCAAGAGTTCTCATCATGGGCAGGGTAAGGAGAGGGTCAATCCCTCCTCTTCCTCCCGCTCTAAGCGTTCGTCGATGGCTACCATGTCTATGGTCACACCATTGTAATGTTTGGAACATGCCTCCCTGTCGATGAGCGCTCCTCTCTCGTCGACAAACTGCTTTCTGCATGCCTCCCCATTGACAACGAATGTTCTCTCGTCGATGAGGCTTGCCACAGCCTTGAGTACGATGCAGGAAATACGTGCTCCGTCTGACGCTTCCAAGCGTCATATATGCAACAAAACCCATTGTTGCTCCGTCGATGGGGGCTTCTCTCCTGTCGACGATGGTGGGTTCTCATCATGATACTACCTCAATGGGATCTGCTACCAGGACCCAAAGACCTCTGGGTAAGCCGCTGGCTTTTGCCCTTCAACAAGCCCCTCCACCAACACAAGTGGGCTCATATAGAGGTCAGTCAGATCGAGACAGGGACCCTGGTTACTACCACCCAGGTTCAAGGCCTGCCTATTCTGCACATCTTTCTCCTACAAATACTCTTCCTATTGTCCCCCAACTAACATGCCCCATTTCCTTTACCCCTTCCCAGGAGCAGGAACTCCAAACAAAATCGTGCAGCAGGTCTTACACAGCTTATGCTGTGACCCCCGACCCAGGGTGGGGAAATAGTCCGTCTCCATCTCTTGAGTGTCGTCGTTTCGATGACTCTGATTATGAACCAGCATACTCTCCTCCTCCTCCTCCTATAGAACATTAGTCTGAGGACTGGGAGACATATGGAGATCTCCCTGATGACTTTGATGAGGAGTACCTTGCCCCTGATTTTCAGGAGCCGCGTTCCCCTTATTCAGCCATCTCCTCTCTGGATGAAGACCTGCCTCTACCAAGGGCTACCTCTCCTCCAAATGATCTCACCTTTTATGACATGATGCTTCAAATACAAAAAGTGATGGGATTTTCCATTTCGAAACATGATAAAGAACGTAAAGATATGGCAGATTATTTAGAGTTGCCTGAGGAACCGGCATTGGTGGTCCCACCACTAATCCTTACATATCAAATTGCTTTATTGGCTGCTTGGCAGCAGCCTTCCAATATTTCAACGGTTCCTCACAACGCTACTCGACTATACCAGTCTCCTCTTGACCACCCGTTCCTCTCTGCTATGCCTGAGGCTGACTCTGTGGACATTACTGCCACTCATGACCGGTCTAAAAGACCCAAATACTTGAACTCCTTACCTCCAGACAAAGAGTCTCGAAAGATTGATTACCTAGAAAAAAAAAGGTCTCTTCCTCAGGTGCTGTGAATGTCCGTATACTGAATTATATGGGACATATAGTTTAAATACTAACGTACCCTAGGGACCTCTATCTTGGAACCGGTCAATAAGCTCCCTTCTTCCCAGGAAAAAGACCAATTAATGGCCATTATTCTGACCTCCAGTTCATCTCCCGTCACCTTCCCCGGTTGGGTTACGATGCTGTGTATACCTTTGCCTAACTTTCAGCCACTGGTGTGGTTTTGCATCGCCATGCTTGGCTTCGCGTGTCAGGATTTGTACCTGATGTACAACATAAGGTACTTAATGCACCCTTTAATGGGTCCAAACTATTCGGGCCAGGTACAGAGATTCTCATAGATGACTTAAAAAGCATCTGGAAGAACTCTCAGTATGGTTCAAGGACTATATCATAATCCCCAATCAACCTACCGTACTCTCTTTTCCTCTTACTCTAGAAGAGGAGGAAATATAACAGCTCTAACAGAGGTGGATTCAGAGGAAGAAACCAACCTGCACGAGGTGCTCCCTCTGCCACCCGTGGCTCCTGTGTCCGCCCCCCTGCGGCAGCCGGCCAGCCCGTTGCTGAGTGACCTTTCTTACCTCTCCCCCCCACCTCTTCGCCCAGGCCTCGGAGGCAGTCTGGTGTCTTCTTGCTCTCCATCTAGAGGCTTGGCAGATGATCACTTCAGACAAATGGGTACTTCAAGGGATTCAAATGGGTCATACCCTAGAATTTATCTTCTCCTCCCCCCCCTTCCTTGGGTGATGCATTATCCTCCACAGCATATTCCTATCCTCCAAGAGGAACTGTCAGCACTTCTGGCCAAGCAAGCCATTGTGCCAGTACCAGCTGTGGACCAACAGACGGGATTTTATTCTCATTTCTTTCTGGTACCCAGAAGAACCGGAGATCTCAGACCCATTCTAGATCTGAGACGTCTGAACCTATATATTCAGTACAAGCATTTTTGTATGGTCACTCTACCACTAATAATGCCACTGCTAAAACAAGGAGATTGGATGTGTGCCCTGGATATGAAGGATGCATACCTTCATATCCCCATTTCAGCCTGCACATCAAGTTCCTGCACTTCCACTTACTGGGCCAAAACTATCAGTTTCGGGCTCTTCCATTTGGCCTATCATTGGCCCGAAGAGTCTTTACCAAATGCCTAGCAGTGGTAGCAGCAGCCTTAATGGGAAGAGGGCACTACATCTTCCCATACTTGGATGATTGGGTAATAAAAGCAGACTCCTAAAAAGCTCTGCTTTTTTGTTTGGATGCCACCCTCGCCCTGTTTTACGATCTAGGGATCACGGTCAATTGGCTAAAGTCCAATCCACATCCAGCTCAAATGATACAATATATAGGAGCTGTTCTGGACACGGTCCAGGCAAGGGCCTTCCTTCCGCCCGCTCGTCGGGACACCCTGATGTCCCTGGCCTTATACATCCAATCCCAGCCGAGAGTAACAGCCAGACAAATACTGAAAATTTTAGGTCACATGTCAGCCACTATTCCCACGGTGGCATTTGCCCGTCTCCGTATGAGACCTGTCCAGTGGACTGTACAGAACCAGTGGTCTCAGAGAACAGGACAGTTCGACCAGATCCAGGTCACTCTCTCCCTAGCATCAGCCCTCACCTGGTGAACTGTCAAAATCAATTTGTAAGGGAATGTCTTTCCGCTCCCCACCTCCCATGCAGACACTGACCACGGATGCATCCCTTGATGATTGGGGGTGCCCACCTGGGTCCATATCAGATCCAAGGTCAATGGACTAAGATATCTCATATCAATCTCTTAGAAATGAGAGCAGTCCGTCTTGCCCTTCAGGCATTCCTTCCCTGCATCAAGCCAAGATAATTGCTGATTCAGACAACACTGCAGTGGGGTTTCATACCTAAACAAGCAAGGGGGCACACCCTCGTACTCCCTTTTCAGAGAATCCATTGTAGTCTTGCAGACAACAATCAAACAAGGACTGACTCTGGCAGCCGTCCATCTTCCAGGATGGTGCAATCAGTTAGTGGACAGACTGAGTCGTCAGTCGTCCACCCATGAATGGACACTTCACGAGGATGTCCTATGCTACATCGTTGCACTCTGGGGGAAGCCAGAGTTGGACCTGTTCGCCTCCCCAGTCATTCACAGGCTCCCCAGTTACTTCTCCATTATCCCTAGCAACAGGGGAAAGTCTATTGATGCCCTGTCCCAACCTTGGACAGGATTTTACATATGCTTTCCCTCCCATCCCACTCCTCCTAAATACTCTGAAACTTCAACTGGAGCTGGCCACCATGATATTAATAGCACCTCTGTGGCCTCGACAACAGTGGTCCTAGGGACATGGATATGTTCTTCATCCACACTATCTGGCGGGTTCCTTACCGCTTTAAATCTTGCCGGAAGGTCTTCATGCTGGCTCCTCCCACCCACCCGGGTGATAAAACTCTCGGCTCCGCACCATGACGCCAGATCTTCCTTACCACTTGGAAGCTCAGGTTCCCTCCTTAACGCTCTGTGTGATAGACTGGATCCTAATTATTCGGTTTGTCCGAAACCCATTTTAAAATGTTCAAGTCTTTGGTCTTCCTTTTCCCTCGCGGCTGCAATGGACACATCGACTCCCGGTTTTCGGCGGTACCCTTGTGGGCAGCAGATGTCCAGGACAGACCCGCACTCCACGTGCGTCTACTGCCTCGTCCTAGAACATGACCCGCAGGCCTGCGAGTCATGCTGTTCGTTCTCGGCCAACTTCCTAGAGGACCGCGCTGCCCGATTAAAGCTAGGGCGCCCCGAGAAGCGCTACCCGCCGGTAAAGTTGGAGTTACTGCTGTGGCTGGCTCGGCTGAGCAGCTCGAGCAGATGATCGCCGTCGAGGAGAGGCGGTTCAGGCCGCATCTTTCTCCTCCTCAGTTGCGGCATTTATCCTGCTCTCTCTGGGTACCTCATATTCTGCTTCATTCAAGGAGCTTTGCCAATCCCTTTCTATGAAGGCAGAGGGGCCATCGGGACATTCCTCTTGGTCCAAAAAGAAGGATTCTAAGGGTAAGTCCCATCTTCGGCGTTCGTGGGAGAGGTCCCCTTCCCCGGACAGCCGACTGTCTACTGTGGTCGAGGTTGCTGCTAAGGCCGCTGGCTTCATGGCGTCCCCGTCAGGCCAGCCGGCCGAGACACCCGTCGACGTGGTTGAGATTTTTCTTGACCCGTCGGACGGGCTGTCGACTGGTGAAGCCGACAACCCTTCTTCGCTGCTTTCCCCGGTGGAGACCAAGGATCTGTCTGCGCCTCCAGTACAGCAGTCCCCGGTTAAGGTGTCCGAGCCGAGGGAAGAGCGAGTGTCCCTCGCTCCTTCCCAGGCCCGTCCTCGGAAACACCAAGGATCCTGTTCTCGGTCCAGCCGATCCCACTGACATCGACAGTCTCAGTCTCGGCACCGAGGTGAGCGGCGCCGCCGCCACTTGTCCTCATCTTCCCCCTCGGAAGAGGAGGGGCTTCAGCGCAAATTGCGTCGACGCTACGAGGACCTGATGTGGCAGCAGTTACTTTTGTCCGGGGAGCAAGTGACACCGACGCCCAGCCATCAGGTGGCTGTCACCAGTGTCCGAAACAACCCCTCGCTGCAGTTGAGATGCCCAAGCCTGGTCCGGTCGTTCGGCCGAAACCTGCTGCCCCACCGATTTGTGGTAGAACCTCTGCCTCCACAAACGAAATCGGCTGTGCCGACCAAGGACTCTCGGTTGGGTCAAGGCCTGCCCCACAGGTTCTGTCACCCTCACTCCCGACCGTCCTCGACAGGTGGAGGGTGGCTCAGGCCCTAGGCAGCTCTTCGCGGACTCCTTGGAGTGCGACAACGACTCATCCCTGTTCTCCAGGCCGGTTGACCTGGAATCCTCCGGGTGCCGGTCACTGGACGAAAGGCCATCGTCCTTCATGGGTTTGCTTCGGCTCATCTCGGAGTCCACCGGGATGCAGCTCGAGCCTGTATCCAAACGGGCCAAGTATCCCCTGACGGAGATACTGGACAGAGGGGATTCACCCACGGAGGCCTTTCCGGTGGCTGAGGCCACCGTAGGCCCAGCCTTGGAGCTTTGGCAGCGGCCTGCTTCCTGTCCTGTGCCCTCGGCCAGGATGGCCAGGAAGTATGCGGTCCCTACCGGCTCTTTGCCCGGGTTTTTGGAACACCCCTCTGCCGAGGGGTTGGTCACCGACAGTTTTCCGCCATTCGGGGCACGCTAGGGACGGACAAGCCTCCGACAAGGAGTCCAATAAGCTGGACTCATGCCGGGCGCAAGGTGTACGCTTGTCCCTCCCTTGGTCTCTGCCAGGCCAGCTTGGCCATGCTGATGGCACACTTCTCCCATGCCCTCATGGGCTCACTGGATGAGGTGATCCCTCATCTCCCGGCTGACCTGTAGACCACGGTCCGGCAGGTTCGGGACCAGGGTAGGGCGATGGCAAAGCAGCAGCTCCAAACAGCTCTGGACATAGGAGACTCCAGTGCCAAATCGGTTGCGGCCACGGTGGCCATGCGCCGCAGAGCATGGCTGAGGAGATCTATCTTCACGGCGGATACCCAGCACAAATTGGCAGACGTCCCTTCTTGGGGACCGACTTCTTCGGCCCTGGAGTGTAAGGTCACCTCCAGCGGATCGAGAAGTCCATTGGCACTCTGGACTCTGTCACCTCTGCCCAGAAGGACAAAGGCCACCGACAGCTGCAGCACAAGTCCTTTCGCCCTTCTGCGCCTGCTGCACGTCTGGCCCAACAGCACCAGGGCCAGCAGGCTCGTGCTTGGCATCTCAAACCCAAGCCCGCGGCTTCCTCTAGTAGGAAGCAGGGAAGTAAAGGCCCAGGAGGTCCCTCGGCTGGTCCCTCCTCCAAGCCTGCCCAGTGACTGGTTGAGGGGTGTCGCCCCCAGCCTCCTCACTCCCCCCGGGTTCCCCCCGTGTGGGGACGGCTCTGCCACTTCCTTTCCACCTGGTCCGCTATCACCACGGACTGCTGGGTGTTGGAGGTGGTAGGAAAGGGCCCGCCTCTGGAGTTCGAGCAGGCTCCACCCATTTGAGCCGTCGCCCCTCGGAGGACCACGGGGTCCGCAGCCTCGCTGTCGGCCCGCCGAGCCGATATTGCCCTGCTCCTCGAAAAAGTGATCAGGAAGGTGGCGGATCCCCCTCCAGACCCGGGGTTTGTGTTCAGGTATTTCTTGGTCCCAAAATGGACGGGGCGCTGGCGCCCCATTCACGACCTGAACAGGTTCTTAAGGTCTCGGACCTTCAGGATGGCCACTCTGGCTCAGATTATCCCATCCTTGGAAAAAGGCGTGTGGTTCTGTTCACTGGACCTTCAGGATGCGTTCTTTCATGTCCCAATCCGTCCGACGCATCAGAGATTCCTCTGCTTCAGAGTAGAGGGATCCCTTTACGAGTTCCGGGCCATGCCCTTTGGCCTCTCCCTAGCTCCCAGGGTCTTCACCAAATGCATGGCAGTGTTGACAGCATTCCTGCGGCGCCGGAGGGTCCGGGTGTACCCCTACCTGGACGACTGGCTGATTGCAGCCCCCTCCAGAACGGAGGCAGAGTGGTCCAGAGATCTGGCCCTCCAGATTTGCTCTCAGATTGGCCTCCTAATCGAGGCCAAGTCGGAACTTGTGCCAAAGCAGGTGATGCATTTCTTCGGGGCAGAGCTAGACTGTCTTCGAGCCAGAGCACAGCTCCTGGCGGACAGGGCCAAGGTTCTTTCCTCCTTTGCCCAGTCATTTCAGGTTGGGCAATCGTGCCCTGCCCGGGACTTCCTGGGCCTCATGGCGGCCTGCACCAGCGTGGTCCATTGGGCCCGCTGGTACGTGCGTCCCCTTCAATGGGGACTGTCCAGCCAGTGGTCACAGCACTTCGATCCGTTGGATCAGCTAGTGACAGTGACCCAGCAGTTGTGGAACGCTCTCCAGTGGTGGACCATTCCGGCACATCTGCAGGAGGGCATCCCGTTTGTCCGCCCCGAGCTAACGGTCTCTCTATCGACCGCCTCTCTGATGGGTTGGAGTGTCCATCTGGGGGAGCACAGAGAGTACAGCCTCTGGTCCTCTCGGGAGTCCCGATGCCACATCAATCTGCTGGAGCTTCGAGCGGTTCGTCTAGCCCTCACCGCCTCCGCTCCGTTTCTACGGGGTCAAGTGGCTCAGGTCCAGAAAGACAATACCACGACCATGTACTACCTAAACCGCCAGGGTGGGACGCGCTACATGCCTTTGTGCAGGAAGCTCTCTGCATTTGATCTCTCTTGCGCAGCCTGGAGGCGGATCTCCTCGCCATTCATGTGGCAGGAGCCTCCAACACCCTGGCCGATGCCCTCTGCCGGATAGGGGCTGTGTCTCACGAGTGGTCTCTCCTGCTGGAGGAAGTACAAGATCTCTTCTCCCACTGGGGCACGCCTCAGGCGGGCCTGTTTGCCTTCAGGGAGAATGCGAAGCTGAGTCTGTTTCATGCCCGCCCCCTCAGCAGGGCTCGCTGCAGGGGGATGCCTTCTCGAGCCTGTGGACCCCGGGCCTCTTCTACGTCTTTCCTCCATTTCCCTTGATCCCACAAGGTGCTCTCAAGGCGAGGAGGGACAAGGTGCAGGTGATTCTGGTAGCCCCAGATGGGCCCCGCCAGTTCTGGTATCCAGATCTCCTCAGTCTCAGCTCCACGCTCCCGAGTCGGCTTCCAGCCCACCCGGACCTGATCTCAGTCAATCAGGGGAAGGTATTCCATCCGGACCTTCAATCCCTGCACCTGACAGCCTGGTTCCTGAGGAGCTAGAGTTCCAGGCCTTGGGTCTTTCCGACAAGGTCCTCAACATCGTTGAGGCGTCCCGTAAGGAGTCGACCAGAAAATGCTACGCCTTCAAATGGAAGAGATTCTCTATTTGGTGTCAGGGCAAGGGCCTGGACCCTTTCTCCTGTTCCTTGGCAAGCATACTGGACTACCTGTGGTCCCTTTCTCAGCTAGGGCGTCGGTCGAAGACCCTTAAGGTGCACCTGGCAGCCATCTGTACTTACCGGGCGCGGGCCGGAAGCAGTTGGTGGCGCAGGAGGAAGGTGGCTGGCGCTTTTCAGGCCTTGATCACATATCCTCCGATCGGAGCTCCACCTCCGTGGGATCTACTGCTGGTATTGGCTAAGCTCATGGGCAAGCCATTCGAACCGATGCACTGGTGTGACATCTCTCATCTGTCGTGGAAGACCACCTTCTTGGTGGCTATCACGTCAGCCAGAAGGATGGGAGAGCTCCAGGCGCTTTCCATCGAGTCTCCTTATCTGGTCTTCCACAGGGACAAGGTTGTCCTGCGCCGCCACCCGAAATTCCTTCCGAAGGTGGTGTCTGAGTTTCACCTTAACCAGATGTTGACTCTGCCGGTGTTCTACCCCAATCACACCTCGGAGGCCAAATATAGGCTCCATACTTTGGACCCTAGAAAAGTGCTCGCTCATTACAAGGAGCGGACGGCTGAAGTTCGGGGAGAGGTTCGCCAGCTGTTTGTCACCTACGCTGAAGCCGCACCTGGCAGACCTGCAGCCAAGCGGATGATAGGCAGGTGGGTCACCTCCTGCATAGATCTGTACTATAGGTTGGCGGACATGGAGCCTCCCAGAGGGATAAGAGCTCATTCTAGCCGGCATACCGCTGCATCGGTGGCTGCTTCCAGGGATGTCCCTCTCCAGGAAATCTGCAGGGCTGCTACCTGGAAGTTGCCACATACCTTCATTACCCACTACCACATTGACCTTGAGTCACGCCGGGATGCTGGTTTTGGGGCCTCAGTTCTCCAGTCTCTGTTCCCTAAGTAGGGTGTGTGCGTCTTACCTCCCTCCTCCCGGAGAACTGCTAGGAGTCTGCCAGACAGTGTGGATGAACAACATATCCATGTCCCCTAGAAATACAGGTTACTCACCTGTAACAGGAGTTCTAGGAATGGTATATGTTGATCATCCACACGACCCACCCGACCTCCCCGGCTTCGACGCACAACCTTGTTTCCAGCGGGCTAGATCTGACGTCATGGGGCGGAGCCGAGAGTTTTACCACCCGGGTGGGTGGGAGGAGCCAGCTTGAAGACCTTCCAGCAATATTTAAAGCGGCAAGGAAGCTGCCAGACAGTGTGGATGAACAACATATACCATTCCTAGAACTCCTGTTACAGATGAGTAACCTGTATTTTCCTCTCCTCCACCAATTATTGGTGAAGGATCCCATTCCATTGCCATTCAGACCGGACCGCCTAACGCAGAATCGGGGGGTCTCCTCCTACATCCCAGTCTCAAGACGCTACAACTTCATGCCTGGCTCCTGAGGACACATTCATAAACAACATAAAGGTGTCCTCTTCTGTTGCCAATATCCTGTTGGCTTCTAGAAAGCTGGCAACTAGAGAAACTTAACTCCAAATTGAAAAGGTTTTCCATATGGTCTGCCTCTCATAACGTGGACCCTTACTTGTGTCCACTTACGACCGTGTTAAATTACCTTACTTCCTTATCTGAGTCTGGACTCAGCCATTCTTCTGTCAAGGTTCATTTAGCAGCCATTTCGGCCTTTCACAAACCTCTGGATGGTAGATTGCTTTACCAGCATCACTTATCCAAAATGTTTTTGAAGGGAATGCTTCATTTGAAGCCTCCTATCTGAAGACCCACACCTCCGTGGGATCTCAGTTCCATTATAGAAAAGCTGACTCTCGAACCATTCGAGCCTGCAGCCACCTGTGAGCTTCGGTTTCTTTCTTGGAAGACATTATTCCTGGTAACTATTACTTCCACTCGGTGCATCCCCAAGCTCCATGCCCTCGTGTAAGGAACTGTACTTAATTTTTCATAAAGACCGGGTGGTACTCTGTACTAACCCTTCCTTTCTACCGAAAGTAATATCTGAAAAAATCCTACATCAATCCATGGAACTCCTGTTATTTTTTCCAGAACATTCCAATCAAAGTGAACATCCATTACATCTAATGGATGTTCACCGGATGTTACGATACTACACTGATCGTACTAAAGACATCAGAAAGATATCTCAGTTGTTTGTCACCTTTCCCTCCGGCAGAGAGGGACTTCCCGTTGATAAAAGGGCTCTGTACTCATGGTTAGCAAACACTATTACATTTTGCTACAAAAAGTACAACAAAGCTTTTCCTGGTCCGGTTCAAGCCCATTCCACAAGAGCCATGGCCACTACCGCAGGCTGCTTCAAGTATGCTTCTATTGCAGACATGTGTAATGCGGCCACGTGGTCCATGGTCCACACTTTCGCTCGCCACTACAATTTGGATGTGGCTTCGAGACGTAGGATGGCCTTTGGCCGTGCAGTCCTACAAGGTCTTATAATCATCCACCCTTCTGGACAAACTGCTGAGGAATCTCCCAGAAGTAATGACTTGCTGCAAGAGGCCATTCTGTAGAAGATTGTACAGTTACATAAGACCTTACCGTAACAGTAGATCTTGAAGGAATGTCTCTTGCAGTAAGTATAATCCCTCCCTCCTACCCTCTCCTTCTCTGACTGAGACAAATTCTGTAAGCACCACAGAAGTAGGAGTGGGCCCCTTGGATCCTCGGTTTCACCTCGGATCAGTCTTTTTGTGAGCTGAATCCGGGGGTGGAACAGGGATTCCAGGGACCACCCACATTTGTATAGGAAGCAGGATGTGATGTTATGTGTGGTGGTCCCTACTGAAAACTGCTAGAAGAAGCTGCCGTGCCACAGCAACCTCTGCTGGATACTCCCAGAAGTAACGACTTACTGCAAGAGACATTCCTTCAAGATCTACTGTTACGGTAAGGTCTTGCGTAACTGTACTTTCTAGGAGTGGTATGTGTTTTTCATCCACACTGACCCACCCGACCTCCCTGGCTTCGACGCACATCCTTAGCTTCCAGCAGGCAAGATCTGGCATCATGGCGTGGAACTGAGGGTTATACCACCCTGGTGGGTATGAGGATCCAGCTTGAAGACCTTCCGGCAAGATATTTAAAGGGAAAGGACATGCCAGAAAGTGTGGATGAACAACATATACCACTTCTAGAACTACTGTTACAGGTGAGTAACCTGTGGTTTTCTTCCATCCCTTCACTCCTGCGAAGGTGAATCTCCTTTCTAACACATTAGGCACAAGAGTCGGTGCTGGTCCTTTGATCAGTGTCAGTTGAGGGACCGTTCATATTCTTCCCCATGAGAAAGTCCTTTTGGTGGGTCTCTATCTGTGGAAATCGAACCACTAGTGGAGCCTGTCAATTCTGCCCATAGAACCAAAATGTAGGCGATGGTCAGTCTGACAGTTGAGCCAGTCATGGAGGAGTCCACTGAGAGAGATTATTCCTCATTCTCTCAGACTCCAGTGCTGACTGCAGTTCATCCCAAGTTGGATGAGTTGGGGCCGACTGAGCACCCGGTGAGCCTTCCAGTGGTTCAGCTACTGCTGGTCACCGTGACCCCATCACAATCTTCTGCTTTGCTGGTGCTCAGGGTGTCTGCACAAGGGCACCTGGAGGTTCCTGTGCTGTGTCACTCCTCAAGCTGATGATCAAGATCATACTCTTGATCCCATTCTCTTTATTGACGCTGATTATTGCTGCTGACGTGGAGTTCTTCCTCGTTGTCTGACTCTGTCATTTAAGTTGAGCCCATTGCAGATGGGATAGAGCAGTCTGGCATGGCCATATGGAGTGATTACCTAGGTTCAAGGCTGACTGGTGATGTTGATGGACCCTTCCCAGCCTTGGATACCTGTACTGGTGGGGACTCCAGTAATGTGTACTCCTTTGGCCGTTTAGCAGCAATTGATACAGTTAGAGCTTCCACTTCTGCAGCTGACTGAGGCTGCTCCAATATAGAACTTTAGGCCAGAGTCCAGATATCCTCATGTGCTGTTGATGGTTACCCTGACAGAGAGAATGGTACATACACCATGTCAGTGGTCGTAGTATCTCTATTCAGATGTGGTCTGTTCTATTGACTTTGCAGCAACAGGATGGTAGCCAGCTGATAGGACCCCCTTCGAGGGACCACTTGTCCTTGGCTGCCCTCATGAAATTAGGTTTTGTGCTTTGAATTTGACAGTGCCTAACCTTTTTCCAGGCCCCACCGTGCCATATGGATAAGTATGCAGCCACGCTGTGCAGGCCGTCCGGCTTTTCAAATACTCCATTGTCTGAGGGGCTTGTGATAGACACATTGTTCCACAACGAGAAGGTGCAGAGTGAGTCCACTGGGCAAGGGGTCCAAGAAAAAGGATCACCTTGGTAAAAAGGCCTATATACCTGCATCTGCCATGCTGGCCATGTGACTTTGATGGGTCGTTATAGCCATGAGCCCTAGAGACACTCTGGTTTCACTAATCTGCTTCCTGGAGAGAACATGCAAGATCTACATGAGACCCATTATCTTAGACCAGGGGGTGATGCAGCATCAGTTGCATGTTGTCCCGAATTCTGCTGACATGTTGGCTTGCAAGGTTGCTGTGGCAGTGTCTATAAATCAGCACCCATGGTTGCGGATTTTACACTTCACCCAGGACATCCAGCAATGAGAGGCAGATCAGCGTTTCACAGGTACATCTTTTTGGGTAGATGTCCTAAGGCCACCCCATGCATATAGAAGTACATTGTGACCCTGGATTTGGTGGCATTGGTCCCGAATCCCAACCAGCAGCCCACAGTGCTTCGGTTACTTCTTTGGCCTGTATCAGTGCTGGCAAGGTCAGCAGTATCAGCAGCCACAGTAGCAGTTTTTGTGGCACCACCCAGCCAAGCCCTTTAATAAAGTGGCAAGTCAAGGCCAGCAAAGAGGCAGTTTCTTCGGAGGCCAGTCTTCAGGGGCCAACTCCAAGCGCAGAAAGTGACAGGATGAGGACCCGTTCCCATCTCTGTCCTGACCCCTGCTGCAGCTGTCGATCGCTGTGCCAGGAAGTGAAAGAGCTGACACCCTGTCTACTGTTGTTTTGTACAAGTGGGGCCTGGAAGTGGTGGTTTGGGGTTGTCACTGGAGTATGGGACCTTGCATCCTTGTCGGTCCTGAGTGTCGTTGGAGGACGTGCACTGCAGAGCAAGATTCATCAGCTCCTCAAGCAGCATACAGTAGAACTTATCCCAGAAAACAGAGCTCAGCAGGGGTTTGCATCATGGTACTTTCTTATACCCAAATAGACTGGGGAGGGGGAACTGTCTGGCGCCCCATTCTTGACCTGAAAATCCTGAACAGGTTCATTACCAGTTGAAAGTTTCAGATGGTAACTTTACACCACATCATTCCATTTCTGGACCTCCGGGATGTTAATTTCTGCATCCCCATCTGTCACACATATGGTTTCTCTGCTTTTGGGTGGGTGGAGCTCTATCAACTCATTCTGCCAGTGGTACCCAGTGTGATTATCACCAAGTGAATGTTGGTCATGGCAGCTTTGCTTGGGTATGGAGGTGTCAAAATCTTTCCACATCACAAAGACTGGCTTATCATGAGGAGCTCATTGCAGAACCTGTTGCTGTCCAGGAATCTGGCTGTTAAAAATATTCTGAGAACTTTGCCTGATGACCAGTCTAGCTAAGTCTGATTTCAGTCCAAAGCAGATGATTCTGTTCATGAGAGCAGAGCTGGACTCCTCTAAAGCAGAGCTTTCCTGCCTCAGAACAGGGTGGCGTTTGCCTGATCATTACCAGTTCCACAATTGTGCGTGGGTGGCATGGAATTTCCTCTGGCTTCTACCACAGCAGTGGTATATTGAGCCTGCTGGCACATGCAACCCATTCATTAGGAAATGGGAAGGCAGTGGTCCTAGTTGCTCATAGTCCTGAGCCAAGTGATCCAGGTTACCCATCTGATGCTGGATGCCATCAGTTGCATTGTTCCCTGCATCCCGTTAAGCCAGGTGGAACTCATGTTCACGCTGACTATGGATGTATCGCTGGTGGATTGGGATGCATATCTGCTGGACTGTCAAGTGAGCCTCGGCTTCGTATTAGCCTGCTAGAACTTGTCATCTTTTGCTTGGAAACACAAAAAACGAATTTGTCAGCAGAAAAAGACCTCTTGGTCCACCTAGTCTGCCCTGAATTACCTACCTACTGTTCTTCTGCAGACTCTGCTCATTCTCCGTCCTTACCCCCCAGCCCTGTTACCAAGGTCCCCTTGTGTCTATCCCATGCATGCTTGAATCCTGGTACTGTTTTAGTACACACCACCTGTACAAGTAGGCTATTCCAGGTGTCTACCACGCTTTCTGTGAAGAAGTACTTCCTCACATCCCCTGTAAGCTCCCACTCCACCTCATATCATGCCCCCTTGTCCTTTGGCTTCTTTTTCTATGTAAACTGCCCCCTCCTGTACCTTAATACAGTTGTGGTATTTGACCCATCTTCCTGGACTTCATCTCCACCACTCATTCACACTAGTGGTACTACACTGGAGGCGCTAGGACCCAGTGGGAGCCAAACATCTTAAGGAGGGCCAGCGCCAAGTTAGGACTGTACATGTGTGGCACCGCGAGGCTGGCGCACGCCATATATGAAACTATCTTGGCGTCGACCCTCAACCGCCTCAGCCCCCAAAGTGTGCTTCAGTGATGATGTTGCCCGCTGGGAGTCAAATCTTCACGTCTATACGACAGCAGCAGCGTAGTTCAGTATTTGATTTTGTTTACTTCTTTGTTATATTAAAAAAAAAAAAAAAAAAAAAAATTTTTTTTATATATTTACTAATTTTCATCTGATGTGAACGAAGAAAGGAAGTCTTCGGCCAGCCATCGATGGAGTCGATCATGAACGGTACTGGTGATGGTAGGGAGACTTCGCTTGAAAGCTGTTTCAGCAGCAGGGCTGGGTCGAGTCTGCCACCCTCTTCGGAGAGGGGGTCTGACCATGGGCAGTCTGGTGCTCGGGAGGAAGGGCAGTCTTCCTGGAAGCACAAAAAGCGGTCCTGGTCGGGGACTCTGTACCACTTGGCCTCTAGCTCTTCTTCCTCCCTCCAGTCGAAGAAGAAGTGGTTCGCTCGAGGTTGCCCTCTGGTACGTCTGCATGGAGATCATTGGTAGTGGGGGATAGAAGGCCAAGCCTGGCTCTGTTGGTCGCTTGTGGCTGTGGTCCTTGGCTCCGGAGTCCCTCTGGGGGGGGCCTCCGATGTGCAGTTTCCTCATTGGACCGCTCTTATGGAGCAGTGGGTCTGGTGGTTGTCCTGACTGCCTTTTCCTGCAGACCTGAGCCAAGGGCATTGGGCCTGTGGGCGGAGCGGTTGGGTCAGCCTAGTCGCGTGACACTTTCTTCGATGCTGTCAACGCCGCTACCTCATGCCTCCCCCTCACATGGCTGCGACGCAGTAGCCGGCACAGATACTGCGATCTTATTTCGAGAAACAGCTCTTGCAGCAGGTTACTTCATGAGGATTGAAGCCAGCAGGTGCCAGGACCCCACGGAAAAATTCTTGCTAGCAGTATCCAGTGGTGGACCGCCCCCGATGTCTGCCCCTCCCTGACGCCAGGCATCACATAGTAGAGGGCAGTGCCCCGCTCTTTTCCCACCGTCGACTTGCCAGCATCGGCCTCACAGATGCCTGCATCAATGAACGACGTGTGAAATCTTTATCTTCATCAATAATCAATCCATGTCTGCTTCTCCTACCCTATCTCTCAAAGGATACCCCTCTAAGTGTGCCTGCGGCAAACAGATCCCCTTTGCTGACCACCATTCGGCCTGCGTGAGGTGTCTGGGCCTGGAGCACGATACCCAGGCCTGCTCAGTCTGCCAACAATTTAATTGCAGAACCCGGATCCACTGCCAAAAGGCCCTTCAGGGGTCCCTCTTAGAGGAGAAAATGAAGAAAAGACCTTCCTCCAAAGGGGAATCTTCCCACAAGACAGGGAAACACCAGGACAAGCATCGGGACTCTGGTAGGTCGAGATCCCCAAGGCAGGCCTCTGAGTCCAGGGCCAGCTCCAGCTCTACATGGTCCAACAGATCTGTCCCAGGCCCACTCCCAGCACCTCCCCCCCCCCTCCAATTAAGGTAAGGTCTTCATGGGGCTCCTCAGCCTCTGTACATCTGCTTAAGACTACTCTGACGCCCGCTTCCGCCTTCCGGACGGATTCCTCAGACAGGCATAAGAAGTCTTCCTCAAAATCCAGTGGAGCATCAGACCGACGCTGGGACACTGACCTCAGGTCTATCTCCCAGCCTCCAGAGGACCCTGAAAGGAAGACCATGGAGCTGACATCCCTCAAGCGGACGTCTGAGTCGAAGAAGGTGTCCGACCCAGCACCCGCTAAACGGACTACCGAACCGGCACCAGTACTGACACCAGACGTCAAGGGTCCTCAGGAGAAGAGGCTACCGTGCCATCGAACGACCAGATGGGCGACATGGAGGACGCCGGCTTGTCCAGGGAGCTGTCGCCGAACCCGGTGGTTCCCTGGGAACCGACGCCCGACCCCGGTGACAGACACAGACAGACACCAGGCCCGTCATCAGGCATGAATATACAGGAGGTTAAAGACCTGTTCACCTTCTGGTGGGAGACCATAAAGAAGGATGTGGTTCCGCTAAGCCTCTACCGCCTCCATTTCCTCCTCGGGGCGCTGAAGGTTCAAGACCTCCGACCTGTAAGGAGCGAACCCCGCCTCCTAGGGGCAGATATAGGGAAAGAAAGAGACGCCTGTCACGGTCTCCCTCTGGGTCCCCGAGTGCTAAATGACCCAGGGGCAGACGACGCTCACCGGGGATAACTCCAGACTAGACACGACAGATACCTCCAGGTCGTCTCCTCATTTAGTTCCCCATCACCAGACCCAAGAGACATCTCAAGGTCACCACCAGATGATCCCTCCTTCTCGGAGATTGAGGCAGATCCAGGAGAATATGGGATGGGAGACAGAAGAATTGGACCCCGAGAGAGGACCCCGCTACCTCTGGCAAATGAATCCGAAGCCTGTGGTGGTCCCACCTCTGATTGCAAAGCATCCCAAGGCAGCCCAACCCACTGGGTCCAATACCACCACAGCATGACTCCTTCCCAGCCCCTCGGATCAAGGGGTCGAGAAGGTCGGGGGTCGCATCTCTCATCCCCTTTCGGAATGGCAGAGGATAACCTCCAACCAGTGGGTGTTACAGTTGGTAGAGCGAGGCCAATCTATAGAGTTCCTCGACCACCCACCGTCCAGACCTCCCCTGCTCTCCTGCTACTCTGGTCAGCATGCCCTGCTCATCTAGCAGGAGATCTTGGCCTTCCTCGACAAGGAGGCCATAGAGTATATTCCAACGAACCAGAGGAAAAGGTTACTATTCTCACTTCTTCCTGGTTCCAAAGAAAACCGGGGACCTGCTCCTGATCTTGGATCTCAGCGACCTCAACACCTTTGTGTTGTACTAGCGCTTCCGCATGGTAACCCTGCTAGGTCTCATTCCCATGCTCTAAGATGGCGTATGACTAGTGTCACTGGACGTGCATGACGCTCACCTACATATCCAAATTGCTCGAACGCACTGCAGATTTCTGCGTTTAGAGTTTCTGGGATGCTACTACCAGTTCCGAGCCCTCCCTTTCGGACTGTCTTCGGCACCTCAAGTATTCACGAGGCAGTCGTGGCAGCAGCTCTCAGGAGACGGGGCCGCTACGTGTTTCTGCATCTAGATGACTGGCTCCTCATGGCATCTTCACGGGATGCCCTGATGTCCGCGATCCAGGATACCTGTTCCCTCTTCCTATTGCTGGGCATCACCATCAACCAGGAGAAGTCGCACCTTGTCCCATCTCAGAACTTGCAGTTTATAGGAGCAGTTCTGGACACCACTCGGGGAAAGGGCATTCCTTCCTCAGGACTGGGCAGAATGCATCAGATCCCTTATAAGGGACATAAAGGAAAAGAATACGATACCGGCCCGGACCGTTCCTTGCCTGCTCGGGCACATGGCAGCTGCCACTGCAACGGTCCCCCTAGCTCGACTCCATATGCGGGTCACCCAGTGGATGTTGTGGGAACAGAAGCAAGATCATCTGCAGCATCCAGTCCAGATCACGAATGCCGGCATCTGAGACTGGAATTGGTGGCTCGTCCCAGACCACCTTTCGATGGGAGTCCCCTTCACTGCACCACCTTCTTCAGCGAGACTCTCCATGGATGCCTCGGGGTCCGGATGGGGAGCTCACCTCAACGGGGTCAGGACTCAAGGCTTCTGGTCGTCTCTAGAGTCCCACCTTCACATAAGCATTCTAGAGATGAGAGCCATCTTGTACACTCTACAGGCATTCCAGTCAGAGATTCCACCGGGTACTCTTCTGGTACAAACAGACAATACTGCGGTGATGTACTATCTGAACAAACAAGGAGGCACTCATTCCTACCCCCTTTGCAGGGAGGCTCAAAGGGTTTGGAATTGGGTACTACAGCACCGCACAGATATCTTTGCAGTGCAGGTTCCCGGAGTGGACAACACGATCACAGACAGTCTAAGCTGATCACAGGCCAGAGTCCATGAATGGGAGCTGCTTCAGGAAGTCGCAGAGCACCTGTTTCGCAGATGGGGGACACCAGAATTAGATCTCTTCGAGTCCCCATCCAATGCAAAACTGCCCAATTTCTGCTCGCTAGATCCAGGACCTGGTGTTTTCTGGCGAGACGCGTTGTCCTTCTCTTGGAAGGGCAGGTTTCCCTATACTTTCTTGCCCTTCCCTTTGATCCAGAGGGTGCTGCTGAAGCTCCGACAAGAGTGGGCGTCTCGTATTCTGGTAGCGTCCTTTTGGCCCAGGCAAATTTGGTTCCCTCTCCTACATCAGCTGGCCCGAGAACGTCCGGTGCCTCTGCCATTCAGCTCTCATCTTCTGTCCCAGGAGGCAGGCTTCTTGGTCCATTCGGATCTTCGGTCGCTGAACCTGCATGCCTGGCTCCTAAGGACATAGCAGTCCGGAGATACGGGGTCTCTCAGGAAGTGGCGGATGTTCTGGTGGCAGCCAGAAAACCCCCCACTCACGCCACTTGCACCATGAAGTGGCGCAGATTTTGTATCTGGGCTCAAGCTTGTGGATTGACCCCATTGGATTGTTCAGAGAGGTCCGTTTTAGACTACCTCCTTTCCCTGTATGAGGCAGGCCTCGCATACTCCTCCATTAAGGTTCACTTTTGCGCCATCTTGGCGTATCATTCACTGATAGGTCACAGGTCTCTAGCCCAACTAGAGGCTTCTCGTGCCTTTTTGCACAGCATCCTGCACTTGAGACCTCCCATCAGAGACCCGGTTCCACCTTGGAATCTTATTTTTGTTTTACAGCAGCTTACATTGCCTCCTTTTGAACCAGCCGCAGACTGCGAGCTGTGTCTCCTTGCTTGGAAGACACTCTTTTTAGTTGCTGTTACTTCTGCCAGATGAATTTCAGAGCTTCATGCACTAATGTGCAAGGATCCTTATTTGGTTTTTCACAAGGACAGGGTGTCCATAAGAACAAATCCTAAACTCCTTCCAAAGGTAATCTCGGCCGTCACACTCAACCAGGACATAGACCTTCCAGTGTATTACCCAAATCACTGTAACAGGGGAGAAGCCCTGTTGCATACCCTGGCTGTGCATAGGAGTCTCAGATATTATCTGACCAAGACCAGAACCAGGGCCCATCATAAGTCGGACCAGCTCTTTCTTTCCTACGCACAGAGGATGCAAGGTGCTCCTGTCTCCAAGCAGTCGCTTTCTAGATGGCTGGTTAAATGCATTTGTGTTCTGTTACCAGAAGCGCAACATAGAGGATAATGTATGGTCCTCTATCCTTAACAAGTTTGTAAACTCGAGAGGTCATCATGGCGACGTTTAGAACCTCGAGAGCGAAGCTCGAGAGGTTCAGTCATCATGACGACCTTGAGAAGAGTTTTCAAACTTGTTATGGATAGAGGACCATACATTGTCTTTTATAGTGTATGGTCACCTATCTATTGTATTTCAAGTTTGAAATCACATTACATGTGCTGTTACTCTTATGCTTTTGACAGAAACAATCAGTTGGTAAAGTTGGTTAATGGACTAGTTACTCAGGTTTGGTGTGTACAGCGAGAATCGCATCGCTAGTGTCACATTGAAAAAAAAAATACTTATACATTTAATCTTTTTTTGAATTAGTCTTTTGTGGTGCGGATGATCCGACGTGCTGCAGTGACCTCCGACGTGACCTGCGAGGAGACAAATAAGAGGGGAAGTTGGAGTCAAAGTTCAAAGGAAGTAATTTTGTTAGGGCAGGGGTCACAGGAGTTCGTGTACATACAATTAGTCTGTGTCCACATTGCAGTTTTTCTGATGACCGCCTGCGAGGTAATTAATATTTTTTACGTTTACAGACCCTTCTTGAAAAATAGTTATCGCCTAACAGCTTACAGTTGGTCAGGTCAGTTTACTATTTGAAGAGTGAGCAGCTCGCGCCGTGAGCATTTCTGACAAGATTCTAATCTGTTATGCTGCAATAGCTACGTTCGTAGTGCAGCATAACAAGCTACTGCAGCATAACAACTTTTAAGCTTGTATGGATTTTTATTCGTAACAGCGTTCTACCATACATTATAAACCTTTACCAGGACCGGTTAAAGGGCATTCTACGAGGGAGGTGGCTACCTCCTTCGCTGCGCTCAAGAATGTCTCCACCTCAGCCATCTGTGCAGCAGCAACCTGGAGCACTGTACATACCTTCATCAGGCACTGCAGTCTGGATGTTGCCTCTATATGCAGAGCAGGTTTTGGCTTGGTGGTCCTTCAAGGACTCTTGTCCTGAAATCTGAAACATCTCTCCTATCCTCATCCTGATAACAAAATTGTTCCCTTACTGCTTGAGAATCAGTCCTAATGGTGTATCCTGCTGCAAGAGGTGTTTCTTGAAGTACAGTTACATAAGAACTTACTGTAACAGTAGATCTTCGAGAACAGCTCTTGAGGAAGGTAGTTTCCCTTCCACCTTCCCCTCTGAAGGTTGAGTCTTCTGACCTAGTTTCTAGGCTACAGCATCTTTGACGCCATCCTACTACAAACCTTTCTTTGGAAGCGGATCCTTGGTCTCCCCTTCAGATGTCGCCTTTGGGCCTGGAGTCTCTGGCGGGAGAACTGGGGATGCTGGGGGACCGCTCCCTTTTATGTGATGCCTGACGTTGCGGAGTGGCCGACGTTGGAGGGCGGTCCCCCACTGGATATTGCTAGATAGAATTTTTCCGTGGGGTCCCGGCACCTGCCGGCTTCAGTCCTAATGGTGTAACCTGCTGCAAAAGCTGTTCTCGAAGATCTACTATTACGGTAAGTTCTTATGTAACTGTACTTTCTCCTCCTACTCTTCATACTTTCAGGTCTCCAGCTTCGGCTGTCCTTGTGTTGGGTTTGGGGACCCCTGGTGCTTAGCCGGGGCCGATCTCAGCTTTGGCCTTGGACGGTGCCGTTGGCGTGCGCGATGCCGGTGCCATTTTTGGCGGTGCTGGCGCAGTCTCAGGTGCCGGGGTTTTCGACTCTGATTCAGGGAATGGCACCTCCTGCCCTACTTCCTCTCTTTCCTATCTATACTATCCCTTCTGGGGTAGTAGGAGACTATGTTGTCTGATCCTGATCTACGTTTAGGGGACGATCTGGTTGAGGATTCATTTTTTGGAGTGGAAAGTAAGCCCTCCACTTCAGCCAGAGCCTGTGGTCAAAGATCTGTCTTTTAAGTCTACTGAAGAATATGAATTCCACCCTGTCTTCAGATTTCTGAGGTGGATCCTGGGAAGATTTTGCGCCTTCAGTATCTGCATGTTCCTGAAATTCCTGTGGAACTAACACCACCAGTGCAATCCCCTTTTGAAACTCTTTCACAAATGGTGTGGGACAGACCGGCCCTCATTTCTTCCGTGGCTAAGTCCATAGACAGGAAGTATGCCCCCCTAAGGATAGACTAATTCTTGCTTCTCAAACTTTTGCAGATGCCCTAGTGGTTCTGGCAGAAAATGACAAAGCCGTGCTGCCCCAGCAATCCACAGCTTGCCCGGTGAATAAAGAATCCCGTAAAATAGACACACTGGGGGAAGCGAGTGTTCCATGCTGCTACCCTGGGTATGTGTATTGCTAGTTATCAGGGCTCCTTCTCTCAGTATGAGTATACCATCTGGCATTCGTTCAAACAAACAGTTGATGCTGTTCCAGAGGCGGATGTTAACTCTCAGCTTCTTCAGACCATCATTAGAGGCATTGAGTCCAACAATCAGCAACTTAAGGCTGCTGTGGACACGTTTGACACTGCCTCTAGAGGAGCAGCAGCTGGAATCTGCACCAGGCGTCACTCATGGCTAAGGACTTCAGGCTTCACTAACGATGCTCAGCAGAGAGTCATGCATTTTCCCTTTGGGGTTTATCTGTTTGGTTGGCCCTGTCGTTGAGGCACAGGTCAGGAAGCATAGGAATACCAGGAGCAGTTGTAAAATTCGCAACAAGTAATTTATTAATAACAGTAAAATGAAAAATTGTTTAGTATAACTATTTACAAATGCAGTATAAACAGAGAAAGTCCATCTGGGTTTCTTCTCAATTTCCAATATAAGTCTTTGTTTTGTTTTTTTGCAAGAAATTGCTCCTCTGTTTTTGTAAGTATTTGCAACCCCCACTTGTTATGAGAACAGCATGCTTTTCACACAGTGTTCTTGTAAGTTTCAACAAGTGCAGCAAAAAGTACATTGTGACTCAGAACTGACCTCTTGCTTACAGCTTCTCAGTTTGCAAACAGATTAATCCCTTGAGTTCCAAACAGCTTTTTGCAATCATTTCACATGACTATACACATTTCAACAGTAAAACTATACACTTTTCTAAACAAAGGGATCCCAGTATCAGTTACATTTCCACAAAAAGATTTACATATATTTTTATACCTTCAGATATGCAAGGGGGAAGAAAAGACAGAACAGCAAGTGAGGGTAGAGAGATAGTGAGAGGGAGAGAATTGCAAGACCGTCATGGTGATTAAGTCCTAGGTCTCACAAGAAAATTTGGTTGCGCAACCACACAGACAAGAGACAGAAAATGAGAGAATAGAACAGATCCTTGCATTTAAACTCTTTCTCCATAAAAACTGGGACAGGGCCGTATTCAACCCTGTCACAGGCCCACAGGTGGAGCAGGCACTGGAGGCCACTCAGAAAACCAGGACTGCTATTAAGATGGCCAGACTGGCCCCTGCTGTCCCTCAGTGGGGTGGAAACCAACAATCCTTTCGTGGTAAAGTTTGAGGAGCTTTTAACAAGACCCAAACCCCTCAACCGCAAAAGAAAATGCAGCAGAAGGCACAGGCCCCAAACGTGCCCAGTGCCACCCTCTGAAGACCCGGCCCATGTCCCACCCCTGGTGCCCAAGGGGGACACCTCTTCGCTGGTAGGGGGGTGTCTGACTCAGTTTTACAACCAGTGGAAGTCTGTCACATCGAACAAATGGGTCCTCAGGATAATTGTAGAGGGATACTGTCTACATTTCTTAGCGATCCCTCTGGATCGCCCACCCAAACGACAGCCCAAACGCTCTATCACTCAGTCAGACCACTTAACCTCCGAGATTTAGGGCCTTCTGAACAACTGGGCAGTAGAAGTGGTTCCACAAGCAGAACGGGACATAGGTTTCTTCTTCCTGGTTCCAAAGAAAACAGGCGATATGCACCCTATACTAGACCTCAGGAAGTTAAATACCTGTTCAAAGAGAAATTGAAGATGGTATCGCTGGGAACACTCCTGCCTCTAATTCATCAAATTGATTGGCTGGCGTCTCTGAACGTGCAGTATGCCTACCAGCATGTCCCAGTACACCCAAGCCACCACAAGTACCTACGCTTTGTGACTGTGGGTCAACACTACCAGTTCAGAGTTCTGCCCTTTGGGCTCACTTCGGCACCACGAGTCTTTACAAAGTGCTTTGCAGTACTCGCGGTGCATCTCAGAAAACTCTTCTTCTAGGGACATGGATATGTTGTTCAATCCACACTTATTGGCAGGTTTCTTGCTGCTTTAAATCTTGCTGGAAGGTCTTCAAGCTGGCTTCTTCCACCCACCCAGGTGGTAAAACTCTCTGCTCCACCCCATGACGCCAGATCTTCCTTACCACTTGGAAGCTCAGGTTCCCTCCTTAGCGCTCTGCGTTTTAGACTGGATCCTAACTCTTCGGTTCGTCCGAAATTGGTTTTGAAGTTTTCTAAACTTCGGTCTTTATCTTCCCTTGTGGCTGCAATGTACAAATCTATTCCCGGCTTTCGGAGGTGCCCTTGCGGGCAGAAAATGTCCAGGACAGATCCGCACTCCACGTGCGTCTACTGCCTTGGCCTAGATCACGACCCGCAGGCCTGCGAGTTGTGCCGCTCTTTCTCGGCCAACGTCCTGGATGGTCGCGCTGCCCGATTGAAGCTCGGGCACCCCGAGAAGTGTTTTCTGCCGGTAAAATCTAGAGAGAGGCTCACTGGGCGGTGTGCGGTGGCTGGCTCGGCTGAGCAACTCTAGCAGATGATCGCCCTCAAGAAGGAGGTGGCCCAGGCTGCATCTTCCTCCTCCTCTGCCGTGGCATTTATCCTGCTCTCTCTGAGTTCCTTGTACACGGCTTCGTTCAAGGAGCTTTGTCAGTCCCTTTCCACGAAGGGAGAGGGGTCTTTGGGACATTCTTCTCTGCCCAAGAAGAAGGAGTCAAAGGGTAAGTCCCACTGGCTACGTTTGTGGGAGCGGGAGAGGTCTCCTTCCCCGGACAGCCGACCATCGACTTCGGTCGAAGTTGCGGTTGAGGTCGCTGACTTCACGGTGTCCCCGTCAGGCCAGCCTGCCGAGACTCCCGTCGACGCAGTCGAGATTTTTCTCGATCAGTTAGACGGGCTGTCGACTGGTGAGGCCGACAACCCTCATTCACCGGTTCCCCCGGTGGAGACCGAGGATCTGCCTGTGCCTTCAGGGCCGCAGTCCCCGGTTAAAGTTCCCGAGCCGAGGGAAGAGTGGGTGTCCCCGCCCCCTCCCAGACCCGCCCTCAGTCCCCGGGTCTCTGTCCGGACTTCATCTCGGTCAGCCGATATCGGCGGTCTCGGTCTCGATGCAGTAGCGGCGACACCGCTTCCTCCGCCTCCTCTTCTCGGATGAGGGAGGCTTCGATGAAATTACGCTCTGCGCTTACGGTGAGCTTATTTGGCAGAAGTTGCTGTCTGCCCAAGCGACTCCGGTCCAGACCCCAGCCATCAAGTGGCTGTCGCCCGAACGACCGAAGCAACCACTCGCCCCAGTCGAGTTGCCCGCTCCAGGGCCGGTTGCTCGGCCAAAACCAGCTGCTCCACCGATTGTGGTGGAACCTCCGCCTCCACAGCCGAAGTCTGGGGCACCAACCAAGGATTCTTGGTCGGGTCACGGCCTGCCCCACAGGTTGTCGGTCACCCTCACTCCCAACCATCCTCGGCAGGTAGAGGGTGGCTCAGGGCCGAGGCAGCTCTTCACAGACTCTTCGGGATCAGACGATGACTCCACCCTGTTCTCCAGGTAGGTCGACCTGGAGTCCTCCGGGGGACAGTCTTTGGACGATAGCCCATCGTCCTTCTTGGGTCTGCTTTGTCTCATCTCTGAGTCCACCGGGATGCAGCTCAAGCCTGTGTCCAAACGGGCCAAGTATCCTCTGACGGAGGTACTGGACTGAGGGGATTCCCACACGGAGGTCTTTCTGGTGGCTGAGGCCATTGTCGGCCCAGCCTTGGAGTTCTGGCAGCGGCCTGCTTCCTGTCCTGCGCCCTCGGCCAGGATGGCCAGGCAGTATGCGGTCCCTACCGGCTCTTTGCCCGGTTTCTCGGAGCACCCCTCTGCCGAGGGGTTAGTCACCGATGGCATTTTCTGGTGTTCCGTGCAACGCGGGACGTGGATAAGCCCCCACCAAAGAGTCCAAAAAGCAGGACTTTGCCAGGCGCAAGGTGTACGCTGCATCCTCCCTCGGCCTCCGCCAGGCCAGCTCGGCCGTGCTGATGGCACACTTATCCCACGCCCTCTTGGGCTCCCTGGATGAGGTTGTCCCTCATCTCCCGACCGACCTGCAGACCACGGTCTGCCAGGTCCGGGACCAGGGTAGGGCAGTGGCAAAGCAGCAGCTTCAGACTGCTCTGGACATAGGTGATTCCTGTGCCAGGTCAGTAGCGGCCGTGGTGGCCATGCGCTGCAGGGCGTGGCTGAGGATATCCACCTTCACGGTGGATACCCAGCACAAGTTGGCGGATGTCCCCTTCTTGGGGACTGACCTCTTCGGCCCTGGAGTGGAAGGTCACCTCCAATGGATCCAAAAGTTCAATGCCACCCTGGACTTTGTCACCTCCGCCCAGAGGGACAAAGGCCGCCATCAGCTACAGCAGAAGTCCTTTCGTCATTTGGCCCCTGCATCTCGACCGACCCAACATCACCAGCAACAGGGCCAGCAGGCTCGCACTTGGCATCCCAAACCCAAGCCAGCGGCTTCCTCCAACAGTAAGCAAGGAGGTAAAGGCCCAGGAGATCCCTCGGCCGGTTCCTCCTCCAAGCCTGCCCAGTGATGGGTTGAGGGGTGCCGCCCCCCAGCCTCGTCACTCCCCCCTGGGTTCCCCCCGTGGGGGGACGGCTCCGCCACTTCCTTTCCGCCTGATCCGCTATCACCACGGACCGCTGGGTGTTGGAGGTGGTAGGAAAAGGCCTGCCTCTGGAGTTCGAGCAGGCTCCACCCTTTCGAGCCATCGCCCCCCGGGGTGGGGGGGGCACAGGGTCCGCAGCCTCGCTGTCGGCCTGCCGAGCCGATATTGCCCTGCTCCTTGAAAAAGAGGTGATCAGGAAGGTGGCGGATCCTCCTCCAGACCCGGGGTTTGTGTCCAGGTACTTCCTGGTCCCAAAACGGATGGGGGGCTGGCGCCCCTTTCTCGACCTGCATGACCTGAACAGATTCCTAAGGTCTCGGACCTTCATGATGGTCACTGGCTCAGATAATCCCATCCTTGGAATGAGGCGTGTGGTTGTGTTCCCCTGGACCTCCAGGACGCGTTCTTTCATGTCCCAATCTGTCAGTCTCATCAGAGATTCCTCCGCTTCAGAGTGGAGGGATCCATTTACGAGTTCCGGGCCATGCCCTTCGGCCTTTCCCTAGCTCCTAGGGTCTTCACCAAATGCATGGCAGTGGTGACAGCATTCCTTGGGCGCAAGGTCCGGTGTACCCCTAGCTGGACAACTGGCTGATTGCAGCCCCCTCCAGAGCGGAGGCGGAGCGGTCCAGAGATCTGGCCCTCCAGGTTTGCTCTCAGATTGGCCTCCTCATCAACGAGGCCAAGTCGGAACTCGTGCTGAAGCAGGTGATACTCTTCATCGGGGCAGAGCTCGACTCTCTTCGAGCCAGAGCTCAGCTCCTGGCAGACAGGGCCGAGGTTCTTTCCTCCTTTGCCCTGTCGTTTCTGGTTGGGCAATCGCACCCTGCCTGGGACTTCCTGCGCCTCCTGGGCCTCATGGCGGCCTGCACCAGCGTGGTCCATTGGGCCGTTGGTACATGCGTCCCCTTCAGTGGGGACTGGCCAGCCAGTGGTCACAACGCTGCGCTCCGTTGGACCAGCCCGTGACAGTGACCCAGGAGATGTGGAACGCTCTCCAGTGGTGGACCGTTCTGGCACATCTGCAGGAGGGCATCCCATTTGTCCGCCCCAAGCCGACGGTCTCTCTGTGGACCAATGCATCTCTGATGGGTTGGGGTACCCATCTGGGGGAGCACAGAGCGCATGGCCTCTGGTACCCTCTGGAGTCCCGATGCCATATCAACCTGCTGGAGCTCCGAGCGGTCCGCCTAGCTCTCACCACCTTCACTCCGTTTCTATGGGGTCAAGTGGTTCAGGTCCAGACGGACAAAACCACGACCATGTACTATCTGAACCGCCAGGGCGGGACGCGCTCCATGCCATTGTGCAAGGAAGCTGTCCGCATATGGTCCCTCGTGCGCATCCTGGAGGCGGATCTCCTAGCCATTCACGTGGCAGGAGCCTCCAACACCCTGGCCGATGCCCTAAGCCGGATAGGGGCTGCATTTCATAAGTGGTCTCTCCTGCCGGAGGTAGTACAAGATCTCTTCTCCCACTGGGGCACGCCTCAGGTGGACCTGTTTGCCTCCAGGGAGAATGTGAAGCTGAGTCTGTTCCATGCCCACCCTCCTCAGCAGGGTTCGCTGCAGGGGGATGCCTTCTCAAGGCTGTGGACCCCGGGCCTCTTCTGCGCCTTTCCCCCATTTCCCTTGATCCACAAGGTGCTTCTCAAGGCGAGGAGGGACAAGGCGCAGGTGATTGTGGTAGCCCCAGACTGGCCCCGCCAGTTCTGGTATCCAGATCTCTTCAGCCTTAGCTCCAGGCTCCCGAGGCGGCTTCCAGCCCGCTCGGACCTGATCTCAGTCAACCAGGGGAAGGTATTCTATCCGGACCTTCAACCCCTGCACCTGATGGCCTGGTTCCTGAGCGGCTAGAGTTCCAGGCCTTGGGTCTTTCCGACGAGGTCCTCAACGTCGTTGAGGCGTCCCGTAAGGAGTCGACCAGAAAATGCTACGCCTTCAAATGGAAGAGATTTTCCATTTGGTGTCAGGGAAAGGGCCTGGACCCTTCCTCCTGCTCCTTGGCAAGCATCTTGGACTACCTGTGGTCCCTTTCTCAGCAAGGACTTCTGTCGACGCCCCTTAAGGTGCACCTGGCAGCCATCTGTGCTTACCGGGCGCGGGCCGGGAAGCAGTCGGTGGCGCAGGAGAAGGTGGTCGGGTGCTTTTTCAAAGGTCTTGACCACATTTCCCCTCCGGTGTGAAAACCTCCACCTCCGTGAGATCTACTGCTGGTATTGGGCCAAGCTCATGGGCAAGCCATTCGAACCGATGCACAGGTGCGATATTTCCCACCTGTCGTGGAAGACCACCTTCTTGGCGGCTATCACGTCAGCCAGAAGGATGGGAGAGCTCCAGGCACTTTCCATCGAGTCTCCTTATCTGGTCTTTCACAGGGACAAGGTTGTCCTGTGCCCCCACCCGAAATTCCTTCCGAAGGTGGTGTTGGAGTTTCACCTTAACCAGGTGTTGATTCTGCCGGTGTTCTGCCCCAATCACACCTTGGAGGCCGAATATAGGCTCCATACTCTGACCCTAGAAGAGCGCTCGCTTATTACAAGGAGTGGATGGCTGAAGTTCGGGGAGAGGTTTGTCAGCTGTTTGTCACCTACGCTGAAGCCGCACCTGGCAGACCTGCAGCCAAGCGGACGATAGGCAGATGGGTCACCTCCTGCATAGAGCTCTGCTATAGGTTGGAGGGTATGGAGCCTCCCAGAGGGATAAGAGCTCATTCTACCCAACATACCGCTGTATCGTTGGCTGCTTCCAGGGATGTCCCTATCCAGGATATCTGCAGGGCTGCTACCTGGAAGTCTGCACATACCTTTATTACCCACTACCACATCAACCTCGAGTCACGCCGGGATGCTGGTTTTGGGGCCTCGGTTCTCCAGTCTCTGTTTCCCAAGTAAGTATCGGGGGTTTGCACCTTGCCTCCCTCCTCCCGGAGAACTGCTAGGAGTCTGCCAATAAGTGTGAATTGAACAACATATCCATGTCCCTAGAAATACAGGTTACTCACCTGTAACAGGAGTTCTAGGAATGGTATATGTTGTTCATCCACATGACCCACCCGACCTCCCCGGCTTCCAGCGGGCTAGATCTGGTGTCATGGGGCGGAGCCGAGAGTTTTACCACCCGGGTGGGTGGGAGGAGCCAGCTTGAAGACCTTCCGGCAAGATTTAAAGTGGCAAAGAACCTGCCAATAAGTGTGGATGAACAACATATACCATTCCTAGAACTCCTGTTACAGGTAAGTAACCTGTATATTTAGGTGTACCTGGAAGATTGGCTCCTAGCGAGTTCCTCCAGACAAGGGACACAGGAAGAGGTTTCCATTGCCTCAAAGTTCCTCACTTCCATGGGAGTTCTCCTGATCCTGGAAAAATTGCAGCTTCAGCCTCCCAACAACTTCTCTTCATAGGAGCTCTCCTGGACACCTCCAGGGCAAGAACCTTCCTCCCGGAGGACAGGAGAAAAGACAATTCTCCAGATGGCTCACTTTATCAAGGAGAACTCTGCTCGGGCCCTCGCGATGCAGCAGATGCTAGGTCTCATGGCGTTGTCTGTGTTCACAATGCCTCTGGCTCACTTGCACATGAGAACCACACAATGGATGCTCAGGACTAAATCAACAAGCAAGGAGGGACAAGGCCCACTCCACTCTGTACAGACACAATGAAGATATGGAGCCTTGCTCACTCCCTACAGTCGACCCATCTACTTGGCAAGGACAACACCCTGGCAGATGCTTTGAGCAGGATAAACCAGGCCCATCACGAATGGGCACTGAACAAGCAAGTGGTGAATGCTCTATTCAGGATGTGGGGAACCCTAGAAATAGATCTGTTTGCATCCCACCAAAATCACCACTTACCTCAGTATTGTTGCAGGGCCCCTGTAACGGGGACAGTACCCCAGGATGCCTTGATTCTGGATTGGACAGGGAGGCATCTTTATGCCTTTCCCCTTATACTTAGGGTGCTCGTTAAGCTCGGGTTGCAGCCAGCTTCAGTGATTCTGGTAGCCCCAGACTGGGCCAGACAGCCTTGGTACTCCCTCCTTCTCTGTCGGTGACCAAACCAATTCACCTTCCACAAAGGTACAACCTACTGACCTCCTTTCAGGGGAGGGTCATGTACCCCAGTCTCTAGTTTCTCAGGGTCAAGGCATGGCTCTTGAAGACTTAGAATACGCAAGCTGGCAATTCTCTGAAGGAGTACTGGAGGTCCTCTGAGGGTATTGGAAACTTTCTACTAAGAAAACCTATGCCTTGAAATGGAAAAGATTCTCTGTATGGTGTAAAGATAAGGGTGTATTCCTAGCTCAGGAAGACATCCCAACCTTGCTGGACTATTTGACTTCTCTGCATTCTCAGGGGTTACAGCACTCAACCCTAAAGGTGCACCTAGCTTAAGTGTCTGCATACATTTTAGCTGGAAAGGACCACCTCCTTAGCATCAAATCCTCTCTTCAGGAGGTTCTTTAAGGGACGCTCCCATTTGTTTCCCCCTCACAGGGAATCTGTGCCAGCCTGGGACCTTAACATTTGCATTGCACAGCTTTTGCTTCTTCCCTTTGAGCCTATGGTGGCCTCTGCAGAGCTTAAATTTGTTACTTGGAAGGTAGTCTTTTTGGTAGCAGTCACTTCTGCCAGGAGGATAAGTGAGCTTCAGGCGCTCTGTGTGGAAAAGGACTATGTTCCCTTCCATAGGGACAAGGTAGTGTTGAGAACTAATAGGAAGTTCCTCCCCCAGGCGGTCTGTGACTTCCGTCTGAACCAGTCTTTTACCTTGCCAGTTTTCTTTACTGATCACTCTAGCTCAGGGGAGCATAGATTGCACAGCCTGGATATAAAAAGGGCTTTAAGCTACTACATGACTCATACCAAGGACCATAGGCAGGACAGGCAACAGCTGTTCTCACCTATGGAGAGGTAGGTAAAGGGACACCTGACTTAAAAAGAACCATCTCTCGATGGATAGTTCAGTGCATTCAGTTTTGCTATTCAAAAGCAGGTAAAGTACCCCCTATTGGGCTTGGGGCCCCTTCTGCAAGGGGCTCAGCTGCTACTATTGCAGCTACCCAAGAGGTGCCTTTGGTGGAAATCTGTAAAGCAGCTACCTGGAGGTCAGTCCACACCTTCACTAAGCGTTATAGCCTGGACACCCAGTCCAGGAGTGATGCCAGGTTTGGCACAACAGTTCTGCAGAGTCTTTTTCCTAAATAGATTGTTTGCCCACCTCCTTGAGGTACTGCTGCATAGTCTGCAAGAGTAATAATATTAGTGGATTCCTGGGGTTAGAAGAAAAAACCTCTCACTTGTAGTAATCTTGTTTCTTCGAACGGGATCCACTAATATTATTACTCCCCACCCTGCCTCCCCTACAGAATTGGTAAAAAGAAAAAATCCTTTCTCCAGGTGATTGTATGTATACTTGGAGTGGTATGCCATCTACTGGCACTTCTTAGTAATGTTTTATAGCTTGTAGGTCCTTTTTCTTGGGTAAATCTGATATTAAGAAAAAGGGAAATTTCTCTTCTTTACTGTGTGTGGATGTTTACTAGTTGCCCCAGTTGGAGACCCCTTTTTTCTATTTTTGTTTTATTTATAGGTGGTTATGGTCTCTTTGCAGGCTCCTAAGAAATCTGAGGTTGGAATGTAGGCAGTTACACTGGGCAGTTTTGAAACTGGATGCACGAGCTAAAGATTCCATCATTAGCATAGCATTCCATTTGGCTCCAGGGCAGTGCTGTCTTAAAGGAGCACTGCAAGAGTAATATTAGTAGAACCCTTTGGAAGAAACAAGATTACTACAGGTAAGTAATTTTTTCTTCCCTGCCTGTCTGAGGTCCGTGGACGAGGTGGTGTTTCACCATTCTCATGGGCAGCCGGTGCCTGAATCTCCGGACTCATTGGCTTCCTCGTCTTCCTTACTTGAGGGAGAGGATCCCTCCGTCCACCTCTCCTCAGATGCTGACCAAACCAGTTATCAGCATTTTCTTTCGGGGTTCGTCGAGCTCCACATTACCAGATTCGGAACATGCAATCCTGAGTGAATGGCGCATGCTTTTTAGGCGAGTTCAGTGCGTCCAACCTGGTGATTCCTGCCAGGCCCTCCCCCTTTGCGGAGGCGTCGTACCGCACTTGGAGGCGTCCTTCAGTCCCCTCTCCAGCTCCGCTGGACTGCCACTGCATGTATTGCACACCCCTATGGTCTCCAGGAGTATTGTCTTCCCCCCTTCGGGCGTGATGATCCTGGACACTCTTTCTGGGCATAGATACCAGAGACGTGACTGGCCCCTGGAGGTAGACTCTGCGGAATTTGACTTTTGGGGGAGGAGTGTGTGTTCCTTGGCATGTCTCTCTCCCTTTCTCTCTCTCTCTCTCTCTCTCTCTCTCTCTCTCTCTCTCTCTCTCTCTCTCTCTCTCTCTCAGCACATCAGGCTACCTCTAACAGACACTTATGGTCTTTGCTAGGGCAAATCCTAGCATCTTTGCCCGATTCGGAAGCAACCAGACAAGCTGTTGCCCTCTCCGCACAGGCATGGAGCTTGCGAGGCACCAAGCAAGGGCATCGTATGATGCCAGTGAGGTGGCGTCCAGGCTGGTGGGGACAGTGATCTGCATAAGGTGGATGGCATGGCTTTGTCTATCCCAGTTATCAACTGTGGCCCGGCATAGGGTGATTGCCACCTCTTTCCAGAGAACCCACCTTTTTTTCCTGTAGGATGAGGTGGGAACTTCAGGGGCGACTTCCTTCCTTCGACCAAAAAGGGGACCCCGCCTCATCCAGATCAGTCCCAGGCCTAATTAGACATGTAAGGGTTTTCCCCCTCCGGTGTCTTCCCCCACAGGAGGCTGAGGGACTTCCCTCCCTCAGGGAGGTACCAGGTCTCCTGGGGGCTTGGCATCACCAGCAGTAATGAATGGTGAAGACTGACACAGATAAGATATGAAAATTACGTACCTACCGTAATTCTTGATCTTTCTGTGTCTCTTCACCATTCATCACTGCTTCCTGCCCTTCTTCCTGTTTTGGGCGTTAGTCTCTGGGCAATGCTACCTCCCTGTATTTTTCTCCAAATTGAGGACCTTGTGGCCCTCCTCCTGGTACCTCTTGGCTCTGCTCCTCTTCTGGAGGAGTCAACGGTGTCTTGGGAAAGACAAGCAGGAACGCACCCCTCTTTTATGAGAGCTCACCGGGGCCTATTTGCTGTCCTGACTAGATCCCCCTCCAGTCTTGGTCTGAACCACTCTTGGGTTCGACCTCTTGTTTAATCTCAGACCTTGGGGGTTCTCTTTAGGGCGGTGATTGGAGGGGCCCTGGTGATTCCTTCCCTCTCCAGGAGCTGTCTCCTCATTTTTTCTAACCGCCACGGTAAGCGGTCTCTCCTTGCAGGGTACCCCTCTGGGGAATGACAATCATGTCCTCTAAAATTATCCTCTCCTGGCATCGTCTTCTCCTCCCTTTTGGAGGTAGCACTCCTAAACCTCTGTGAGAAACTTATTTTTGTCAGAAGGACCCTGCAGCGGATTGGGTCTTGTCCCCACCCCAGGATTCTCTCAAGACAGGAGGGGAGACACTGGTCTGCAGCTCATTTTGAACTTCGGGGAGGAAACTTTAGAATTAGTGCCCTGTCTTGCCACTGTATCCTGGACTTCCAAGTCAACCATCTCTCTCTCTGGATAATCCTTAAAGTTTGAGAGTTTCTTCTTCCACTCTCTCCTCAGAGGAAAAAAAATTTGGTTCAATGTTTGTGTTTTTTTTCTCTCTGTCTTCAGGGAGTCCTCTGGACCCCTGTGTGAGAGATGCAGTGTCTGCCTCCTCCTCTCTTCTCTCTGTTCTATCCTCTTTATACACATCTAAAAAAACTAAGGCACCACACGATACTATACAAAGTGTGAAGATCTTTTATTGTAGACAGTGCTCCATTCCATAAAGCAGCCGCCCTTCAGCATAGGGATCACGTGCATCTTCAGGAGGATCAGCTTGAATACTGCTCTGGTGACTGAGCATGTTCAGTGAAGACTGTCTAGTGTGGATGAAAATTGAATACTAGTAGTAGATCTGTGATTGCAAGCAAGTAACCGCTCTATTTTTGCCCCTCGACTGCTCTAATAACTAATAGGACTAAGAGCTCTGTAAACTGCCCAACTGCCTTGGGGCTACAATAAGAGTATATCACTGCTACCTATTATAGGACATCTTTCTCTCTCTCTTACTGCACAGCTCCCCCTTTGTGCTATACACAATCTTACTCTCGTAGTACAGCTCCCCTTTCTATTATAGGACTTCTTCCTCACTTAAAATGCAGCACCCTTTTCTGCACTAGGACATTTCTCTATTCACAACAGCACAGTATTCCCATCCTTTTTGGGGCATATCCCTCTCCTTCAAGGCGTTTCCCTTTCTGCAGATTTCACACATAACCACTGTTTGACAGAAAACAGAAGCCTGATCCTTTCTGTATCAGTGCACCGACTCCTTAGAGTAATAAGTATTCCTACATTTTTTTTTTTGTCAGTCGATAAGATTGGAAGTGTGATTCCCGACACCCTTAGAGATGCATTTTAGTTTCATTTGTATGAGTGCCACAAGTTTGAATAAATACTGGAGCATCCCAGCAGCAGCATCAACTAGGAGCAGATTTATCCTGGACTCCCTTCAGGGTGCCTTCCTCAAGCAACTGGTCATGGAACCAACTCGGCAGAAGGCAATACTGGACCTTGTGCTCACAAACAGGGACAGTGTGATGGGGGTAACAGTGGGGGAGCACCTGGGTAACAGTGACCACCAGTCATTGTGGTTTGAAATCGCAGAAAGAGCAGAACCAAACCACACAAAAACACGATCCTGGATTTTAGGGGGCAGACTTTGGGAAAATGGGGAGATGCTTGAAAGAGGCATTAAGGGAATGGGACAGGAATCAGGGATTGAGGAACAGTGGGCAATATTTAAAATGGGGATTATAAGAACAACAGAATTATGCATTAAGCAGGTTAGCAAGAGGAAAAGAAAGAGGAGACCATTATGGTTTTCCAAAGAGGTATAAGAAAGTGAAAGCCAAAAGATTGCATTCAGGCAATACAAAAGACACAGGCAGAAGGGATAGGGAGAAGTACCAGGAGAAACAAAGGGAGGCAGGGAAGTCAGTAAGGGAAGCCAAAGCTCAGACAGAAGAACACATTGCAAAATCAGTGGTTAAAGGGACAAAACCTTTACAGGTACATAAGTGAAAAAGGACAAAGGAGGATAGTGAGACTGAAGGTGGGAGGATGGGAGCCGCTGGAGGATGACAACAGTAAAGCTGACATATTGAACAGGTATTTCTGCTCAGTCTTTACTAAGGAAGAGGGGGTAATGGGTGGAAGGGAGTACAAGGGGAGAATGGTGCAGAAATGGACACAAGTCCCTTTACACGAAAGGTCCTGAAGGAACTGGAAGTAGTAAGAGCTGATAAAGCAATGGGGCCAGATGGGGTGCACCCTGGGTCCTTAAAGAACTAAGAGAGGTGGTGGCTGAACTCTGGCTATCCTGTTCAGCCAATCGCTGGAAACAGGGAGGTACCCAAAGACTGGAGGACAGCAGATGTAGTCCCCTTATACAAAAGTGGGAACAAAGAGGAAGCAGGGAACTACAGACCAGTCAGCCTCACCTTGGTAGTGGGAAAGATCATGGAAGCACTACTGAAGGAGAGATTGGTGGAACATCTGGTTGTCAATGGACTACAGGACCCAAGGCAGCATGGTTTCACCAGGGGGAGGTCATGTCAGACCAACCTCATTGAATTTTTGACTGGGTGACTAGGGAGGTGGATCAGGGAGGGCAGTGGACATGGCCTATCTGGACTTCAGCAAGGCCTTTGACACTGTGCCACATAGAAGACTATTACACAAACTGGGGAATATGGGTGTGGGCAGGACAGTAGTGTGGTCGGGTAACTGGCTGGGTGGCAGGACACAGAGGGTGGTGGTAAATGGCTGTCACTCCACAGAGGGAAGAGTGACCAGTGGGGTACCACAGGGATCAGTGCTGGGACCGTCCTATTCAACATCTTCATCAGTGACATTGCACAGGATCTAGAAGGCAGAATTTCACTGTTCGCTGATGACACAAAGCTCTGTAACAGAGTAGACACACCAGAGGGTGTAGACAGAATGAGAAGGGACCTGCAGAAACTTGAAGAATGGTCAAGGGTTTGGCAGTTGAAATTCAATGCAAAGAAGTGCAAGATAATGCATATGGGACAAAAACCCTGGCACAATATATCAGTTGGGGGTGAGGATATAGCATGCACCAAGCAGGAAAGGATCTTGGGGTTGTCATCTCTGATGACCTCAAGGTAGGGAAACAGTGTGACAAGGCATCAGGTAAAGCAAATAGGATGCTGGGATGTATAGGCAGGGGCATCACCAGCAGGAAAAGGGAGGTCATAATTCCGCTATACAAGACACTAGTGAGGCCCCACCTGGAGTACAGTGTACAGTTCTGGAGACCATACCTACGATGGGACATAGACAGGTAGAGAAGGTTCAGAGGAGGGCAACAAAGATTGTGCATGGGTTGCATCACAAGTCCTATGAAGACAGGTTGAAGGAACTGAACATGTACTCCCTGGAGGAGAGAGGGAGAGAGGGATATGAGACATACAAGTATCTTACAGGGAGGAACAGGGTGCAGGAAAACACTATTTTTAAGCGAAAAGATGTTTCAGGACTAGAGGGCATGGGATGAAGTTGGAGGAGGACGATTCAGAGGAAACATGAGAAAGAATTTCTTCACAGAACGGGTGGTGGACAAGTGGAACACCCTGCAGAGGAAGTGGTGGGAGCTGAAACAATCACGGGATTTAAGAATGCATGGGATAGACATAAAGGAATTCTAGAGGTCAGGGGTAAGGGGAAATAGACTTCTAGGAAAACAAACTGAACTTACAAGCTCAAATGGGCAGACTAGGTGGGCCATAGGCCCTTATCTGCCGACACTGTCTATGTATCTATGTAAATAGAATAATAGATAGAAAAGTATCTATTACAAGGCAGTAAGACCATCGAGAGGTTTTGGGGACTTAGAACCTCGAGAGCGAAGCTCGAGAGGTTCCCAAAGTCCCCAAAACCTCGAGATGGACTTACTGCCGTGAAATAGATACTTTTCTATTTTTTATTTTTTGTAATATATGGATGTAGCGTTTCTTTACCGTCTGTGAGCTGCGAAGCCAGTCGCAGTACTGAAGACATGCTTGCAGTCAGCTGACCATCACACTGGAGACAGCATCACTTGCCCACATCCCCACTCGTAACCGCCACTCTGTCGGTGTCTGTCTGTATTTCATGAAGTCCTACCTTTTCCTTTCTGATCCTTCGGGTAATGCAGGATCAACCAGATAATCCATTTACAGAAAAACGAAGAAACGAAGCAGACGCATTTGGCTCGCTAAGCGAGAGTAACGAGCCGCCATGTTTTCAGAATGAGTGTGCTCGCCCACAGAAGAACAGTGACCAATTAGAATGCATGGTGTGACTTTGGATGTGCAGGAAGGGACGTGGCTCCATGGCAACCTGATTTCTTGCCAGGCAGAGTTGCACATGCGCTGTGGCATTTTGGTGATAATACTATCATTTCTTGCAACGATAGTATTATTGGCAGTGAAGTGTAGTATTATTGGTAGTGGAGTGCTCTGTGCTATCAATTACAAGAAATTGTTTTAATCGTTTTCGATAGTATTATTTGGGAAATCCATATATTACATTGCAGTAATTGTGGAAATGTTTAGTGAGATATACTGCTTATTTTGATTTGCATACTTTGTAATTGTGTGTGAACTTGATATGGGGGGGTGGGATCTGGGTTATGGTGGGGGGTGCTGCCTGCAGAGGTGAGAAAGACGAGACAGTTTACTATAGCTAGTCATGTAATCACAGTACTGATGTGGGGAAAACCAGTGCTATTTTGTATTACTGTGACATCCCTACTAATTTGTGTACTTGTACTGTATGATGTCTCTCTGCATTTTCCATTAGGTTGAGGAGCTCAATCGTGAAATTCAGACGCGAGATGGTGCTTTGGCCAAAGCAAGAGAAGCTGTTCATAAAGCACAGATTCAGAAATTCCAGGTAAATGGTTCATTTCATTTATTAGTTTAACCAGGAAAGTGGATTAGACCCAGGACCCTTTTTCAACCACGCCTGGGGAAGGGAATATTACAAAGGGTACAAACACAATACAACACATACTGATAAGTAGGTAATAGTATAAACGTCATTCAATCATAAAATAAGTTATAAAAAAATCATACATTCAAACACCATGAAGTCTTGCTTATATTAGGACCTTTGCAGTATGCCCATGGCTTTTGACTGCCCCGGAGATGAAATAGTTAACTCCAGAGTAATCTGGAGTTCCACAGCGCGAGGGCGCTATTGAAAGCTCTATCTGGGTTGTTTGAACCCAAACTGTCAGATTCTTTACTCCGCTCTGCTGAACAGAGCGCTCCGAGACCAGCCCTTCAGTTCGGTTCGCTTTTTGCGGTTTTAAGTATTTTAATCGGTTCATTTTACAGAGAAAGTGTTTAAAATTACCTGCTGTTTTCGTTCAAAGCTCTATCTGGTAATCGTAGTAAATAATTTTAGTCTGTGTGGAACTCATTATCGGTTCACTCTGAACCGATCAGTTTGCTTTAAAATCATTTTCTTTGCATTTAGAGTGAGGTATCGGTTCTTATCGGTCCTAAAAAACCTGGCATTAAAATTGTTTTTCAAATACCCGTGACATGGTTAGGGACCGATAAGGGTGTCTTGTCTCTGGCAAGGCCGGAAAAAAGGACAAGTTTGGTTAGGCTGGCATTATGTCTGAGAAACCCAAAAGAAAACCGGCCCACTGGTTTCAACACTGTGATGTCTGTGGGGAGCCTTGCCAAGGCTGACCCACACACCACTTGTGTCTATTGTCTGGGGGCTGACCACCTCCTGTCAGACTGCCAGGTGTGTAAAAATTTCCCTGCAGCCACCCTGGAAAAGAGATTGGGCAGGCTCAGGGAACGAGAGGCCAAAAAGTCCGCTGACCCGGATGGCCAGCCCGGTCCAGCTACGGCTGGACCAGAGGGAGTGCCCTCTGACCAGGGCGAGACTTCCTCGGGCCAAAGAAAGGCTGGTCCTGAGGAACCAGTCAAAGCAAAAAAGACTAAGACATCAGCTAGTGTGGAGTCCAGTTTTGTTTCTCCTTCTGCTGTAGAAATAGCTAAAGCCATACAGATTGTCCAGTCTTTGTCTCAGGGACTTGTTGAACCCTCTCTGGTTGGAAAAAGGGGGTCTCGTTCAGGTCCAGTGGTTCAGGATTATGATGTTGAGGATTTTTACGAACCACAGAAGGGGAGGAAGGTTTTGATGATTGTAATTGTGATTGGGAAGGTCTGGAAGTGCCAATAGAACGGACATTTCTCCAGACAGACCCTTTGAATCTCCCTTGTTGTCTGAGTCTCCCTCTCATTTCAGATTTTATAAGAAAGTAGCAGAAACTCTCCAGCTCCCCTTAGAAGAGGCTGTGGATGAGCAAGAGGAGCCTGACTATGTGGAAATGATGGATATTCCAGAGGCTAGAAGGTTGTCTATTCCTTTACATAAGTCATTTAGGAGGCAAACCTCTAAGATTTAAAAAAAAAATCCTTTTTCTGTCTCTCCTGTAGATAAAAAAATGGACAGAAGATATACGTTGTCAGGCCCTAATACAGACTTCCTTACTGAACAGTGTAGTCATGTAGGTGTTGTTCAAGCTGCAGCCTGTGACAAGGCTAATATTCCCCTGGCTTCACATCCTCCTGATAAGGATTCCAGGAAGATTGATGCCATGGCGAAGAAACAGTATGTGGCAGCTTCTTTGGGACTCAGACAAGCTAATTATATGGCTTATGTGGCTAGATATCAGAAATCTAGATGGGACACTATATTGCAGTTGGCCAAGCAGGCTCAGGGCCCTTGACTAGTGAGTTGGAACAGGTGGCTGCTGATGGCATTGAAGCCTCTAAAGTTCAATTTCATGCTGCTGTTGATGTTAATGATGTTTCCTCTAGGGTCATGGCCACTTCTGTAGCTCTCCTAGAGTTGGCATGGCTCAGATGCACTAATCTGTCCCAAGATACCCAGTCAAAGGCTATAGATTTTCCTGTTATAGGAATTCTCTGTTTGGAGAACAAACAGAAAATTATATGAAAAAGATGGATGAATACAGAACTACTTACAAAAGTGCCCAAGCTAAGGAGAGGCATGCCACTCAACATAGGCATGCCCCCAGGGGTAGGGGCAGGCCTTTCAATAGGCCTTTTTACCAATTCCAGGCATCCTCTGCTTTTGCGCAGAGAGGATTTTTCAGAGGCAGAGGCAGACGGGGCACAGGCAGGCCCTCTCCCTCTCCCCAACCTAAAGCTGCTCCTGCCAAGCAGGCACCCTGACGGGGTGTCTGGGGCCGACTCTCCTGTACCGGTGGGGGGCAGACTGACTTATTTCTGCCAGAACTGGTTGTCCCTAACCTCGGACAAATGGGTTCTGGAGGTGGTAAGCCAAGGCTTGGTTCTCAGTTTCAAACAGTTTCCCAAGATGAGAGCCAGGCACTTTCCCTCAAGTCTTTTGGAAACCCTTGCACTAGAAGCGGAGGTTTCTTCTCTTTTGGACTGCAAGGCAGTGGAAAGGGTCCCCCCTTGCCACCAGGGCAAGGGTCTTTACTCAAGGTACTTCCTGACCCCAAAAAAGACAGGAGACTGGCGGCCCATATTGGATTTAAGATTTCTGAACAAGCATCTTGTAAAACCAAAGTTCAGAATGCTAACTTTAGCAATGATTTTGCCATCCTTGAGGCCAGGGGACTGGTTAGCTTCCCTGGACCTCAAGGACCTTACTCCATATTCTAATCAGGGCTCTCACTGAAAGTACCTCAGGTTCGAACTGCCCTCGGGCCACTACCAGTTCAGGGCAATGCCCTTTGGACTCACTTCTGCTCCAAGAGTTTTCACAAAATGTCTAGCTGTAGTAGTGGCCCACCTGAGAAGAGAAGGGGTAGCTGTGTTTCCCTATCTGGACGACTGGCTCATTGTGGGTCAGTCACCAGAGCAGGTAAAATCCCACTTGCAAATCACTCAGGAACTCCTCACCTTTCTGGGGTTCCTGTTGAATGTTCCAAAGTCAGTTCTCGAACCAGTTCAGGTACTAACTTTTATAGGTGCAGAGCTGAATACAAAGTTAGCCAGGGCATTCCTACCCTCCGAAAGAGTGGACAAACTCATTGCCCTGGCATCTTCCTTCACCATGCAGGTGTCCTCACCAGCAAGGCACTTTCTACAACTCCTGGGGCACATGGCTGCCTCTACAGCTGTTGTGCCAGGAGCGAGATTTCAGATGAGGGACATTCAGTTCCACTTGAGGTCCTATTGGTCTCAAAGGAGGGACCCCTTACCAAATTGGTCCCAGTGACCAAGACTCTGATCCTAGCTCTCCAGTGGTGGCTGGATCAAGCAACCTGTCCTCTGGGGTCCCATTCCTTCCTGTTCCTCACTCCCTCACCCTCACCACGGACGCGTCCCCTGTTGGGTTGGGGCTCACCTGGGCGACCTTTCAACTCAGGGAGTTTGGTCCCCCAGGAATCTCTGCTTCACATCAACCTACTGGAGCTCAGAGCTGTCTTCCTAGCTCTCCAGGTTTTTCGAAACTGTCCAGAGCAAGGTTGTTCAAGTCAGGACAGACAATACCACAACAATGTGGTACATCAACAAGCAAGGGGCACTGCTCTTCAGCCTTGTGCACGAGCAATGAAGTTGTGGTCTCTGGCCTACTCCTGAACACCTCTCTGATAGCGGTTCACCTCCCAGGGAAGGACAATGTCCCAGCGGATCTCTCAGCAGGATTTCTCAGGGCCATCACAATGGGTTCTGAACCTCAGTGCTGGGGTCGGTCTTTGCCAGCTGGGGCACCCCTCAGATAGATCTCTTGCAGCCCCAGACAACCACGAACTTCCCCTGTTTTGCTGCAGGCCCCCAGTTCTGGGGTCAGTCCCCTGGATGCTTTTCGCTGAATTGGGAGGGAAAGTTCCCATGCTTTCCTCCGTCCCTCTCCTCTTCAGGGTTTTGGTAAAAATCAGAACTCAGCCCTTGCAGAGTGATTCTGATTGCTCCAGACTGGGCCAGGCAGCCTTGGTACCCGCTTCTTCTGTCCCTCTCATTTGCCCTCCCTGACCTTGCCCAGGACTCACGACCTGCTGACCTGTGCGCAGGGAGGGTGTGGTATCCGGATCTCAATCTCCTCCACCTCAAGGCCTGGCTCTTGAGGAGTTAGAATTTGCTCATTTACACCTTTCTCAAGGTGTCTTGGATATTTTGAAGGCCTCTAGGAAGCCTTCCACTAGAGCCACTTATAATTCTAAATGGAAGAGATTCTCATTTTGGTGTTCTGAGAGGCAAATCACCCCAGAATCAGCTGACCCGCCTATTTTGTTGGACTATCTGGTCCACTTAAATTCCTTAGGCCTCCAACCAGCTACCTTAAAGGTTCATTTGGCAGCTGTTTCTGTTTTTATTTCCGCAGGGAAACCAGTTTCCCTTTCTTCTCACCCTGTGTTTTCCAAGTTTTTCAAAGGGTTACTCCATACTAACCCTCCCTTTCGGGAACCAACCCCTGCATGGGACTTGAATGTTTGCATTGCCCAGCTAATGCAACCTCCCTTTGAGCCTCTGGTTTCAGCAGATCTTAAGTTCCTAACTTGGAAAACTGTTTTTCTAGTGGCTATCACTTCTGCTAGGCGATAAGTGAATTACAGGCCTTGTCAGTGGAAGAGGATTTCATTTCTTTCCACAGAGATAAAGTGATCCTCAGGACTAACAGAAAGTTTTTTACCTAAGGTGGTTTCAGATTTTCATCTTAACCAGTCCATCTCTCTTCCAGTATTTTTTACTGAGCAATCCTCTTCTGGTGAGAGAAGGTTGCACAGTTTGGACGTAAAAAGAGCACTTAGCTACTATTTGGAATGTACCAAGGGTCACAGGTTCGAATCCTTCCAGCTCTTCCTTACCTATGGAGATGTGGGTAAGGGGAGACCTGCTACTAGGAGGACAATTGCTAGGTGGATTGTCTCTTGTATCCAGTTCTGTTATCAAAAACTGGGTAAGAGGCAGCCCTCAGGCCTGAGGGCTCATTCCCTAGGGTACAGCTGCATCTCTAGCGGCTGCTAGAGATATTCCCATTTGGAAATCTGTCAAGCTGTTACCTGGAAGTCAGTCCACACTTTTACTAAGCATTATTCCCTGGACGTCCAGTCCAGGAGAGATGCTCGCTTTGGCACAGCTGTGCTTCAGAGCCTATTTCCTAGTAGGTTCTGACCCTCCTCCATGGAGGTACTGCTGTATACTCTGCAAAGGTCCTAATATAAGCAAGACTTCATGGTGTTTGAAGAAAAAATTACTCACCTTAGTAATTGCTTTTCTTCTCATGGAGTCTTGCTATATTAGGACAACCCTCCCTCCTACCCCTCTCAGAATCCCTACTTGGGTATGGGGTTGGCAAATTGGTGCAATCACTGTGTCATGCCTTTTTAGCTTCTAGTTCTCCCCCCTCTTTTTCTTTCTTGGGTTAGGAACTAGATAGTTTCTGTTTTTCGTTAATTGGTAGCTGGGCCCCTCTCTGGACAGAGGGGGCCTTAGTAGTGATTGTCAGGGGTTCCCCTAACAATAATACGTAATACTGTTTTCATTATTGTTGTTGTATTTTTGTGGTTCTACTGTTAGTAGGTAGCCAATGGCTAGTGTAAGGCTTTTCCACACAGACTTGCTATGTTAGCTTAGCCTCGTAAAGAACCTGACAGTTTGGGTTCAAACAACCCAGATAGAGCTTTCAATAGCGCCCTCGCGCTGTGGAACTCCAGATTACTCTGGAGTTAACTATTTCATCTCCGGGGCAGTCAAAAGCCATGGGCATACTGCAAAGATCCTAATATAGCAAGACTCCATGAGAAGAAAAGCAATTACTAAGGTGAGTAATTTTTTCATATGTACAGTACACTAAGTGCAAATAACATGTAATCCCAACACATTTGCAACTGGAGACACTATCCAAATAATTTTCCAGAGTTCTTTTAAAAACACCTTTTGTTTTTTTTGTATGTCTAATTAAATAGAGGTAATTTATTAATTTTGGACCATAAATAGTCAAAGAACTCTGAGCAGTTTTAGTACTTATTTTTGTTCTATGAATAGTTTTGTTGATGATTCCCTAAGTACTCTTACTGAATTTGTACGTTGGAAGTGTACTAATCAGAGGGGAGTTTGTGCATGGACTAATTTATGTAGGAACAAATAAGCCGTCTTCATGGTTCTCTCTCTCTCAGGGGTAAAGTCCCAAAGGTGAGAGATAGGTTACAATGATGTTCCCTTTTTTAGTGCATCCAACTGCAAACCTCACAATATTATTAAAAGTTACTATATATTTACTGTACAAGATACCAGGAGCATTCATTAACAAAATATATTCAAGTGCTGGTAATAATACTTGATGTGCTATTGCCTGTTTTGCTTGTACTGTCAAACTACTAGCGTTTTTATATAAGAAGCCCAATTTATTTTTCTTGTTACTTTTGATGTGTGTTCATTCAAGGTCAATCCACTATCCAAATTTGCCCCAAAATAAATACACCCATTTGCTCCAATGTTACTCCATTTTCTGCAGTTATTCACAACGAATTACCCTCTAGTCTAGGTAAAAGACCAAATGACATTACAACAGTCTTTCTCTCGTTTAGCAACAGTTTGTTTTCCGTAAATCGCTTTTGTAAACCATTATATAAGGGCTGCAATTTTGCCTCCAGGTCCGTCCCCTGTTCTTGCTCCACAATAAATTACTGTATCATCTGCATACATAACTGATGCAGCAGTACATACATTAGGCAGAATATTTATGAAAATAGAATAGGAACGGACCTAGAACTGAACCTTGCGGAACCCCAGTGTGAATAAACCTTAAAGTAGATGTCTTTGAACCAATCTTCACTTGATGCTTTCTGTCCTTCAAATAATGTTCGAACCAGGAAATGGCATACTCTCCTACCCCCAAATGCTTCAATTTTGAGATCAGGATAGGGTGATCCACCAAATCAAAGGCCTTGGTCAGATCAACAAAAATCCCTCCAGTCAAAAGACCTTTGTCCATATTATTCTAGATCTCACTAGTTAACCTGACCAAGGCTGTCGACGTGCTATACCCCCTCCTGAACCCATATTGATTTTCATTTAATAACTGATTCTTCTCTAAATAATCTGTTAGTTGCTTAACTACTATTTTCTCGAGTAGTTTTGCTAATACTGGCAATACAAAAATTGATCTATAATTTGTAATCTGATATTTATCCCCTGACTTAAAAATGGGTGAAATTATAGCAGTTTTCAATATGTCTGGAATCTTACTGGTACATAATGAAAGGTTATACAGATAAATAACTGGTTTGGTTAATGGTCCAGCTGCCGCCCTCAGTATCTTTGAAGGTAGTTCATCAGCTCCCCGGTCCTTTATTCTCATTGAGGGTAGCTTATAGATTAAAAACCTTTTTCATGTATTTTCATAAAAGCAAATGGTAAAAGCAGTTGTGGGTATAGACAAGGTCAAATTCTTATAGAAACCTAGGAGATCCTAGATAAACATGCATTGGCCAATTCCAGGATTTTTTATATTTATAATGGTTTTAGGCTTAGTAAATTGTAACTTAAAATCTGAAATAGTTTATCTTAAAGGGAAGGTTCCCATAGCCTTTTTTGTGTGTATCTGTGTAGTTTGTAGGCATAAACAATGATTGCCTGTATTGAACCCCCCTAATTTCATCAGGATTTAAATGTAAATGAAGTTACTCAAGTCTGGTGTGAAAACCTGCTTGACCCCACTGCGAAGGTCATGACCCGACTCATGCAAGGTGGTATGGGATTTGATGATGATTTGTGGCTCAAGTCTGCAGTTCTGCTGTATCATTCAGTACTGTTGGTGTCCTATGCAGTCCCTGTGTTCTTGTTTCATGCTGGCCATCAACCTTATTTGTTAGCCCGCACAGGGAAAAAAACACAGTAAGAACAAAAAGACTGTGTGCTTACTCTGCAGAATAACTTTAAACAGCAAACTATTCATCAAAGCAGAAATAAAACTTTTAAAACAAAAACATCCTCTAAAATTATTTTGTTAGAACTCAGATACACTTTAAACTACAGAAAACAGGGCACTTACTCCTTGAAAGTGCCCTGGCCAGCACAAGACGAGATCATAGGGATTGCAAAGGACACGTACAGCACTGCTACAGTAGAGCAGGCCTTGGCTCTAAATCAGCATAAAATATCAGGATGCTTTACATGAGTCTAGTCATTACCTTTGTAATGGAGTCGAGCAGATTTTCACAGCAGAGTTAAGTACCTTCATTTACATTTGACATGTCCAAATATCCAACTCCTGCACTTCAAAGTTTAAACACTCCATCAGGATTTCTGAACGATCCTCCTTCCATAGCTCAGGAGTTTAATACATTTTTCTTAGATCTTTTAAAAAATACTCCTTGTGAGGTGAGGTACTTGATACCAGTTGTAGTGCCTTTAAAATCTCTGACATCAACTTGAGGCTGGTTTATCCAAAGTTTTATTTTAGGTTACTTACCCTGGAGAGGTCCTGTCCTATCACTTGAAACTTGACCCCGACCAACCGTGGGCACAAATGGTGTGGACTTGAGACTTGTGAGGATCTCTGCGGATATTGTTTGTTATCCTTTGATTGTAATTTTTAATTTCACTTAGTTATTCATTATTACCTGATATTTGGAAAGGTGTTGTTGTCATTCCGATTTTTAAGTCTGTAGACACAGTGAATGTTCAAAATTATTGACCTATTTCATTGTTGTCACCTGTCGAAAATATTAGAGCAGATAGTTTTTGATCAAATGATTGAGTACTTGCTGAGGTGTGATGCGTAATGCCTGCACAACATAGGTTCATAGGTATGAATACAGGTCAGAAGGCTACTAGCGCCATATTAGACCCGCCACCACATTGGTGGTGGAAATCCCTGACCTTATCACCCATTTACCTGTTAAACCTCATCTTAAATGTATGGAATGCTGGTGCATCTACCACTTCACTCTGTAATGCATTCCACATGCTCACCACTCTTTGGCTGACCCAAAGCCCTTTTCTTGTTGTTCAAAACTTCTCCCCTAGCAGCTGCTTGCTGTGCCCTCTGCTTACCCTTTTTTTTTTTGTTTTACATAAACCAGCAGATTTCAGCAGGGCATCATCTTTAATTGCCATATAAACAAACATCATATCCCTCTCACTCTCCTATATGACTGAGAACAAAAGGACAGATCTTGCATCTTTTCTTGGTATATGCTATTCCTTACCCTGTAGACCTTTTTAGTAAATCTCCCCTGAACCCGTTCAAATGATTTGATGCTGCTAATACACTGTGGCACGGAAAATGGGGCACCATATTCTAAAAATGGCCTTATTAATGTCTTACAAAGGGGTATCAAGACCTCCTCTTTTCTACTTTGTATGTTTCTAAGTATGTTACCCATTACTCGGTTTGCTTTTTTATTGACTCTCTATTATAGTATTCAAAACTTAATTTATCAGAAATATACACTCCCAGATCTTTTTCACAGGATGTGGCACATATAACATTGTTTATTTTATACACTGCCCTTCTGTTATTGTATCCAAAATGCATGACTCTACATGTGCTCATTAAAATGTAATTTATTCATAGGCTCACTGTTCCAGTGACTGTAGATAGTTTTGTAAATTCTCAATTGAGTTCTCATTATGAACAATAACACCCACCTTAGTATCATCAGCATACTTTCATAGCCATACTCCATCCAAACCTTGCATACTGGATACAAAGGTGGGGAATAGAATAGGGCCCAAAATTGAGCCCTGTGGCACACCACTTGTCACTGTGCCCCACTCAGAATAATGTCCCCTAATCTGTACTGTTTGTAGCCTATTATAAAACCAAGATTGTATCCATTTGAGAATACTAGTATCTACCCCCATTTCCACCAGCACCTCAAGCAATTTCAGATGTAACACAGAGTCAAATGCCCTACTATAATCCAGATACACAGCATCCACTGGTAGTCCCTGATCTAGGGCATGACTTACAGGCTCAAAAAAGTCCATAAGCTTAGTAACACACAACCTTCCCTGTGAGAAATCCATGTTGTGTTATGTCTATTACACCTAAACCGATAAGATCCTCTATGAGGAATTGTTTAACAAATCTTTCCAGTTATTTACCAACCATGAATGTACTACTAATAGGGCGATAGTTTTCCACCAACGCCTTATTATGTATTGGGGGTGATGTGTGCTATTTTACGATCTTGAACCACCATACCTGAATCCAGAAAATGATTAAACAGGGCCAGTGGTCCAGCTAATTCTGCTGCCAATTTGCTCAGTAACATGGGGTGAATATCATCTGGTCCACAAGATTTGTTGGTATCCAGTTTTGTTAGCTTCTCCATGCTATCTGCTACCTCTACAATATATTTTTGCCCATCCTATCCTCATATCTTTCTACCTTAATATGCCTCTCTGATTTTTGATATACAGACAAGAAGAATTAAGCATATTAGCCATGTCAGTCTCATTATCAAGACTTTATTATCATAAGATATATTGGAAAGATATTTGTTCCCAGTCCTTAAGCTTCCGATGTAGTTATAAAATTGTTTACCATTATCATTAGAACATGCCAGCTCTTGCTCAGCCATAGCCTTAGCGGCTAAAATATCCTTTCTGCATTTCTTTAACAAATTTTTGTATTTCTCAGCTCTTAGATCATTGGGGCATCTTTTGAGCTCTTTGTAGGCCTTATTTTTATTATTGATAAGCTTCTTTATTTTCACCGAAAACCATTTTAGTATTCTCCCTCGCTTATACTTTACTGTGGGGACAAACTTTTCCATGCAACAATGTATCTTTTCCTTAAAAATTTCCCAGGATTCCTCTAGATCGCTATCTATCAAGTCCTTTTCCAACTCCCAACCACCAAGGTACTGTTTCATTCTGGCTAGATTCATTTTTCTGTAATTCTTAATTCTTGTTATGCCTGATACTTTATTTAATATTTCGTTCAATGTATACATGACCATCTTATGATCACTACCTCCAAGGGGTGGGAGAGTAACACTATTCCCTATACAACCTTCCATGTTGCATAGTATCAGATCTAGTATATTGTTATCTCTGGTTTTCTCCTTAACCATTTGCTCCAAATTGTTGCTAATGCAGAAATCTATAAACCTGTTATCTAGGCTACTAGAGCCATGCAGATTATTCCAATCTATTTTGGGAAAATTAGTCTCCTAGTAGTATACAGTTATTGGATTCTGGATGGGACATAGTAAGTTGACTGCCTTGGTGGGGTTCACAGATGCAGTCCATGAGGCCCTAGATAAGGATCTCTGTACAGTGGCTGTGTTTGTGAACCTTACCAAGACCTTCGACCTTGTTAATCGTAAACTGCTTTTCTCATCTCTTTTCAGACTTGATATGTCCCGAGATGTTGTTAGCTAGTGTCAGAACTATCTGCTGGGCTGAACTCAATCTACAAAAATTAATGGTTCCTTTTCCTCCCCATCCCATTTCACTGGGTATGCTACAGGATTCTGTTTTTGGGTTCCCTTTTATTTAGTCTCTCTTTGTAATACCGGATTCAGAAGCAAATGGATTGATAGCTTTTATTGGACCAACATACTGTAGATGTTACAAAAAGAAAACTGTGTCTAAGCTTTCGGACCAGCCAAGTCCTTCCTCGGAGACTTATGACCCTTCAGTCTCTATATATCGTAATACACAAATGTTTATGCAGATGATGCAGTGATCCCCATGAGCTGTGCCAGTTTAAATGATGTATATGAAAATGTTGGCCTCTGATTTTACAGAAATCCAAAATTGGTTCCTCTCAAATAAATTTGTCTTAAAATAAAATAAAAAAAAAAAGACCAAATCTGTGGTCTTTTATAATCACAGAAAGAACTGCTGGCTGAGCCTGTTCTTTCACGTCATACCTTTAAGGGGGTGGAGCTAGAACAGGTCAGGACTTTTAAATATCCTGGCCTTATTTTGGATGACTGTATGACTTATGAACAACATGTAACTCAAATGGTTTAAGTAGTTCACCAAAGGTTAGGCACACTATACAGATTAAATCCTTTAATTAATGTAGTAAAATTTAATTCTTTGTGCAATATATGTAAATTTTATACTTAAATGTAACCGGTCCATCTTGTAAATGGGTCCATGACCCAATGATGTAAAACATTGCTACCTGTATAAAAATAAACCTTTTCTAGGGACATGGATATGTTGTTCATCCACACTCATTGGCAGTATCCTTGCCGCTTTAAATCTTGCCGGAAGGTCTTCAAGCTTGCTCCTCCCACCCACCCGGGTGGTATAACTCTCGGCTCCGCCCCATGACGCCAGATCTTCCTTACTGCTTGGAGCTCAGGTTCCCTCCTTAACGCTCTGCGTTTTCGACTGGTTCCTATTTCTCCGTTTGCGGTTTAAAAATAAAGAATTTGCAAAGACTTGATCTTGATCCCTACAGCGGCTGCGATGGACAAATCGACTCCGGTTTCGGAGATGCCCATGCGGGCAGAAGATGTCTCGGAGCGGATCCACACTCACGTGTGTCTCCTGCTTAGGCCTTGGCCACGACCGCGGGCTTACGACCTGTGCTCATCTTTCTCGGCCCTCGTCCCCCGAGAACCGTGCTGCCCGATTGCAACTGGGCCGTCCAGCGTTTCCCTCGGTGAAGTCAAGGGAGGCCCGGTTGGCGATATCCAGCGGCGGGCTCGGCCCGGATCAGCTCGGCGGATGGTAGCCCTCGAAGAGGCGGCGGGCGTATCTTCCTCGGCCGCGCGCATTTATCCCGCCTCTCTGGGTTCTTCACACGGCTTCCTTTAAGGAGCTTTGTCTGACCCTCTCCACTAAAGGAGAAGACCTCGCGTCTGCTGGACCTTTTTCTCGGGTCCAAAAAAGGGACAAGGGTAAGTCCTCCGTCGACGCTCTTGGGAGCGGAAAAGTCCTCTCCCCGGGCCGCCGACCGCCGGCTGGTCGACTCGCTCGCCGCCACTGGCCTCACGGTGTCCCGTCAGGTCAGTTGACCGAGACTCCACTGATGAAGTCGAGATTTTCTCGACCCATTGGACGGGCTGTCGCCTTTAGCAGCGAATTCCCTCTCCCGGTTCCCGGGAGAGGTTGAGATCCCGTGGGGCTCGCCTGTGCCTCGGTTCCGGAGCCCTGGATGGACCTTCACGAGCCGAAGGGTGTCGGTTCCGGCGACACCTCCCGCACCGACCCGAAATTCCGGGACTCGGTCTCGGTCTGGACCTCTTGGCGGTCAACCCGTTCCCCACCGTCATAAGGCGGTCTCGGTCTCGGCACCTTGATGGCGTGCCGCTTGCCCCTGTCCTCCTCTCTCGGATGAGGAGGCTTGGCGTAAGTACCGTCGGCACGAGGACCTTTATGTTGCAACAGCTCCTCCTGGCGGGAATAAGCCGACTCGGCGCCTTCCCGGCCATTAAATAACTGTCACCGGGCATGCCGACACAACCTCGACTTGCCCGAGGAGCCTATACCCAGGCGGTTGTTCGGCCAAAACCAGCTGCTCCACCCGATTGCGGTGGAACCTCCGCCCTCCACAGCCACCAATTGGGGCTCCGACCAAGGATTCTCGATCGGCTGAGGGTTTACCCCATCGGCTGTCAGTTACCCTCACTCCCGACCGACCTCGGCAGGTGAAGGGTGGCTCAGGCCAGAGGCAGCTCTTCGAGGACTCTTCCGAGTCGAAGATGATTCCTCCTTCTTCTCCAGCGACTGGACTTGGAGTCTTCAGGAGGTCAGCCAATGGACGATAGCCGTCGTCCTTCCTAGGACTGCTTGACTCATCTACGAGTCTACGGGATGGAGCTCGAACCCGTTTCCAAGCAGGCCAGGTATCCCCCACGGAGATTCTGGACGAGGATTCTCCGACGGAGGCCTTTCCGGTGGCGAGGCCATAGTGGGTCCAGCACTGGAACTTTGCGCCCTGCTTCCCTGCCCTCGCCTTGGCCAGGATGGCCAGAGAGTATCACGGTCCCTACAGTTCCTTGTCGGTTTTGAACACCCCTCTGCTGAGGTTGGTTACCCGACAGCGTTTTTCGGCGGCGCCCGCTTCGGGATGTGGACAAACCTCCTGACAAGGGGTCGAAGAATGGACTATGTCGGGCTGAAAAAGTCTCGCTACGTCCTCTCTCGACGCCGCTGTCAGGCCAGTTCGGCCGCTCCTCATGGCACATTTTTTTCTCATGCCCTGTTGGGCTCCCTGGATGAGGTCATCCCTCATCTTCCCTGCCGATCTGCAGACTACGGTTGGACAGGTGCGGGACCAGGCAGGGCAGTGGCCAAACAGCAGCTCCAGACTGCTTTCGGATGTAGGGACTCATGTGCCAGATCGCGGCGCCTGAGTGGCTAAGTGCAAGGTCAAGGGTCATATTGATGATGATTCCACCTTACTCGGATACCAGCACAAGTTGGCGGATGTTCCTTTTGGGGACTGACCTCTTCGACCCTGGGGTGGAAGGTCACCTGCAGAGGATCGAGGGTCAATGCCGCCGGACTCGGGTCTCTTCGCTCAGGACAAGGCCGCAAACCACAGCCTAAGCCCTTCAGTCCTTCTGTGCCCCGCCGCCCGCCCAGCAACGCCAGGGCCAGCAGGGCTCGGCCTTGGCATCCCAAACCCAAGCAGCGGCTTCCTCTAACAGGAGGCAGGGAGGAAAGGGCCCAGGGGTCCCTGCGGCGGTCCCACTCTCCAAGCTGCTGCCCAGTGAGGGCTGAGGGGTGTCGCCCCATCCCGCTCACCTACTCCTGGGTCCTCGGGGACGGCCCGGCACCTTCCTTGGCTCACTGGTCCGCTGTTACCACGGACAGGTGGGTCTTGGAGGTGGTGGGAAGAGGCCTGCCTCTGGAATTCGAGCAGGCACCACCCTTCAGAGCCGTCGCCCCTCGGGGGCCGGGATCCCCACCTCACTGGCGGCTCGTCGAGCCGACATCCTCCCTCCTCCAGAAGGAGGTGGTAAGAGAGGTGGTGGACCTCCTTCAGACCAGGGTTTGTGTCCAGGTACTTCCTGGTTCCAAACGGACGGGGCTGGAGCCCCATTCTGCGACCCTACCACGACCTAAACAAGTTCCTAAGGTCTCGAACCTTCAGGATGGTCACTCTGGCTCAGATAATACCATCCTTGGAAGCAGCGGCGTGTGGTTCTGCTCTCTGTGGACTTGCAGGGCCAGCGTTTTCACGTCCTATCCGTCGTCTCACCAGGAATTCCTTAAACTTCCGGGAAGGATCTCTCTTGAGTTCAAGCCATGCCCTTCTTGTCTCCAGCTCCTCCAGGGTCTTCACCAAATGCATGGCAGTGGTGACAGCATTCCTGCGGCGCCCGAGGGTCCCGGGTGTACCCTTACCTGGGCGACTGGCTGATAGCAGCTCCCTCCAGGAAGGAGGCGGTGGTCAGTCTGGCCCTCCAGGTCTGCTCTCAACTGGGCCTCCTTGTCCATGAGCCAAGTCGGGAACTCGAGCGAAGAGCAAGTGATTTTATTCATCGGGCGCAGCTCGACTCTCTTGAGCCAGAGCGTGGCTCGCGGACAGGGCCGAGGTTCTTTCCTCCTTTGCCCGATCATTTCTGGTTGGGCAGTGCGCCCTGCCGGGACTTCCTCGCGCCTCCTGGGTCTCATGGCGGCCTGTACCAGCGTAGTCCGTTGGGCCGCTGGAACATGCGTCCCCTTCAGTGAGGACTGGCCAGCCAGTGGTCACAACGCACGATCCCTTGGACCAGCTTGTGTCGGTGACACAGGGATGTGGAATGCTCTCCAGTGGTGGACGTTCCAGATCAATTGCAGGAGGGCATCCCGTTCGTCCCCGAGCCGGCGGTCTCTCTGTCGACGATGCCTCTCTGATGGGTTGGGGTGCCCATCTGGGGAACACCGGGCTCATGGCCTCTGGTCGCGCGAGTCCCGATGCCACATCAACCTGCTGGAGCTCGGCGGTCCGCCTAGCTCTCACCGCCTTTGCTCCCGTTCCTCGAGGGTCAAGTGGTCCGAGTCCAGGCGGACAACACCACGACCATGTACTATCTAAACGCCAGGGCGGGGCCGCTCCATGCTTCTATGCAGGAAGCTCTCGCATTTAATTCACTTCGTCGCGCCAGCCTGGAGCGGATCTCCTAGCCATTCACTGGCAGGAGCTCTCTAACACCCTGCCCATGCCCTGAGCCGGATAGGGGCTGCATCCCACGAGTGGTCTCTCCTGCCGGAGGTAGTACAGCATCTGTTCTCCCTTTGGGGCACACCTCAGGTGGACCTGTTTGCCTCCACGGAGAAGCAGGCTGAGTCTGTTCCATGCCCGCCCCCTCAGCAGGGCTCGCTGCAGGGGATGCCTTCTCGAGGCAATGGACCCGGCCCTCTTTACGCCTTTCCCATTTCCCTTGATCCACAAGGTGCTTCTCAAGGCGAGGAGGGACAAGGCGCAGGTGATTCTGATAGCCCCAGACTGGCCTCGCCAGTTCTGGTACCCAGATCTCCTCAGTCTCAGCTCCAGGACTCGCAGACAGCTTCCAGCTCGCCCGGACCTGCTCTCAGTCAATCAGGGGAAGGTGTTCCATCCGGACCTTCAATCCCTGCACCTGACGGCCTGGTTCCTGGCGGCTAGAGTTCCAGGCTTTGGGTCTTTCCGGCGGGGTCCTCAATGTAGTTGAGGCGTCCCGTGAGAGTCGACCAGAAAATGCTATGCCTTCAAATGGAAAAGGTTTTCCATTTGGTGTCAGAACAAGGCGGACCTCCTCCTGTTCCTTGGCAAGCATCTTGGACTATTTGGTCCCTTCTAGTCAAGGGCTTAGGTCAGCGACCCTAAGGGTGCTGGCAGCCATCTCTGCTTACCGAGCGGCGGGCGAGGAAGCAGTCGGTGGCGCGGGAGAAGGTGGTCTGGCGCTTTTTCAAGGCCTTGATCATTTCCCTCTCAAGTCGAACCCCCACCTCGTGGGATCTACTGCTGGTACTGGCAAAGCTCATGGGCAAGCCATTCGAACCTATGCACAGGTGTGCTCCCTCTCACTCTGTCGTGGAAGACCGCCTTCTTGGTGGCTATCACGTCAGCCAGAAGGATGGGAGAGCTCCAGGCGCTTTCCATCGAGTCTCCTTACCTGGTCTTCCACAGGGACAAGGTTGTCGCGCTTCACCGAAATTCCTTCCGAAGGTGGTGTCGGAGTTTCACCTTAACCAGGTGTTGACTCTTACGGTGTTCTACCCCAATCTTCACACCACGGAGGCCGAATATAGGCTCATACTCTGGATCCTAGAAGAGGCGCTCGCTTATTATAAGGGCGCCACGGCTGAAATTCGGGAGAGGTTAGCCAGCTGTTTGTCACCTACGCTGAAGCCGCATCTGGCAGACCTGCAGCCAAGCGGGGCCGATAGGCAGGTGGGTAACCTCCTGCATAGATCTCTGCTATAAGTTAGGCGGGCATGGAGCCTCCCAGAGGATAAGAGCTCATTCTACCCGCCATACTGCTGCAGCAGTGGCTGCTTCCAGGGCGTCCCTATCCAGGAAATCTGCAGGGCTGCTACCTGGAAGTCAGCAAACACCTTCATTACCCACTACCACATCGACCTTGAGTCACGCCGGGATGCTGGTTTTGGGGCCTCGGTTCTCAGTCTCTCTTTCCCAAGTAAGTATGAATGGGGTGTGCGTCTTGCCTCCCTCCTCCCGGAGAAACTGCTAGGAGTCTGCCAATAGTGTGGATGAACAACATATCCATGTCCCTAGAAATACAGGTTACTCACCTGTAACAGGAGTTCTAGGAATGGTATATGTTGTTCATCCCACGACTCCCCGACCTCGGCTCCGACGCACAACCTGAGCTTCCAGCGGGCCAGATCTGGCGTCATGGGGCGGAGCCGAGAGTTATACCACCCGGGTGGGTGGGAGGAGCAAGCTTGAAGACCTTCCGGCAAGATTTAAAGCGGCAAGGATACTGCCAATGAGTGTGGATGAACAACATATACCATTCCTAGAACTCCTGTTACAGGTGAGTAACCTGTATTTACCTACCTTAGTTTATTAATACCATCTACTAGTTTGCTTTTCTCACAAAGCTTTCTTCTACTAGTGATTGACTACAGTTTATTATTTTATCACTCTGCTGGGGAGGGGTTGTCAGCCAAGGTTAGAACTTTACTGAATCAGATAGCCTGATTTGCTTCTCAGTTGCCTCATTGGATTCATCATTGTGACCTGCTAAAGCATGTTGGATGGCTTTGCCTTTACCTGAGGTAGCAATTTCAACCAGGGATCCTTTGGGGGGTTCAAGCAAGGTACCTATTTCTTTTTCACTCCATCTTTAAAAAAACACACTAGCTCAGTTTCAACCCGTTTATCTGTGCACCAATATTTTGCGATTCCTAGAATGAAAACATCATCTGGTCACAAAACAATCTTTTAATTCACCGTTATTTTGCAATTCTCTTGACAGTTTTAGACTGCTACTGTGTCTGTTTATAGTTTTAGACATGCCTTGAGAAAATACTGTATTTACTTTCCAGATGGCAGTATAAATGTTTACTAACTAGTTTCTTGTGTTATTTAGGTTGTACATTGGTTGTTGTGTATATTTATTTGTTCATGTGGATGTATATTTGGAAGTTGTTGGTCGCCTATGAAAACAGGTCTTTGGCCCGTGGATTTACCAGATTTTAAATTAAAAAAAGACAAAAAACCTTTGAATTGGGATGAAATTAGGAGAGTACAGTAGAGGTAATCATTGTTCATGCTTGCAGACTACACAGGTAAACAGAAAAAACGCTGAGGGGGACCCTCTATTTAAGCCCTTTGAGTAAAAGTGGTGAAGTAGCATATTATTTATAGAGGAACATTTTCCCATATGAATAGTAGATAGTGCCCGTACACAATAGTGGAAGATTGCAGGTGTACAACATGGAGAATAACTAATCCCATTCAATGAAAAACAAGTTGGTAACTTCACACCGTTGGTGTGCTGACGTCACAGGCATGAGAACGCACACTAACTAGGTGCGAAGTTGTATGCGAGTTTAAGGAGATTTTTTTATTATGTTCTATGTAGTGTAAAATTTGCCTATTTTATAAATGCAATTTTTGTATGAGTCAAGGCTGTGTTTTTAATGCACTGTTTTGCCATTTTGAGAAAGTGCTTGTTAATCTGGCTTACTTTCAGGTGCCTTAATCGACTCTCCCTTCAAGCCGTGTGTCTAACTGGCTGAACTGCTACTCTGATTATGGTAGCTGTGTGGCAAAATAATTTATGATCTTCCTGTGCTGTGTGTTCACCACTGATTCACACTGATGGGGTTCTGAGCTGGAGGTGCTAGGACCCTGCAGAAGCAAAAGATTTTCAGGAGCGCCTGAGCTGAGACAGGCTATGCAGTGTGAGTTAGTTTCGTGATGCCACACATGCGCGCAGCCTGTCTCTGCAATGGCCCTCACCCGCCTCAGTTCTTTTTTTTCCCCTGCTGTTGAGTGCGCTTCAGTGACATCGCTTGCCCACCGAGAGTCTGATCTTCACATCTATAAGATGACAACATGCAGTTTGTTCCACTTAGTAGTTTTAAGCTAGTGTTAATTTTTGTATCAGTTTAGTGTTTGATAGGAACACATTTTTTTGTTTCTTTCAGCCCTACTGAATAACTGCCTACGACTATGGACGGCGATGGTGACAGTAGGGGGTCTCTTCAAGCATGCTGTTCTGGCAGCAGGGCTGTGTCCGGTCCACTTCCCTTGCTGAGGGAGGGTTCTGATGGCGGGTGGTCCTGTGTTCGGGGGGTGGTGGTGGTGAGGGGGGAGACAGCCCTCTGGTAAACACAAAAAGAAGCTGGCCCGATCTTATCTGTGTCAGTCTTCACCATTCATCACCTTTGGGTTCTAGCTGGAGGTAACGACCCCACGGGAGCTCTTTTTTTGGGGGAGGATGGGCGGAGTTGACGCACCATCGGCACCGCCCTCGAGGCTGACGCACTGTATGGCGCTCACGGGTTGGCCATTAGATGTTGTCGACTCTGCCCTCCCTCTAGTTCTTCGTCTCCCGCTGTTGTGGTTGCACCTCGTGGGTAGCTCTGAAAAACTGTGTGAGGCCAGTTGAACTTTTTGAAGCCTTTGGCTCCAATATCATAATCTGTCGACTCCGTCAACTCGTCTTTCCTGCTGGTTCAGTTTTCGCTCCACTCGACATCGCCTGATAAGACTGTTCCTTCTTTTATTTTGCAACGTAGGGTCTTGTTTGGTGGTGTGTTTTCCGTAGGTCATGTCTTGGTCGGAGGGCAAGAAAACTATGAAGTTGGGACGGCCCTCTGTGCGTCTGTGCCCGTGCGGCCATAAGTATTCCGTCACCGACCAGCATGACCGTTGCCTCGTGTGTCTTAGCCCGCTATACGACATGGATTCATGCGACACCTGCTTCTCCATGGACCATGGGGGTTTGGAATGGCGGCGAGAGCGCGGTCATGGGTCAGGACGGCACTGTGGAGGTTTCTGACCTCAGCGCCGTTCGTGTGGTTGGAGCAGTCATCTGCACAATCTCTGGCTGGGATGGCACCATGACAGACTCCGCCTCCGATGCTGCTGCCATCGGCACCATGTCTTCCCGCATCGTTCGCGGTGCGGCTGGGGGGTCTCGGCAGCGACTCTGGTGCAGTCACTCAGTCTGGTGCCCCTTTCAGTCAGGATGGCAGCGGGCGTCCACGCATCGTTTGGCACTGAACTTCGGTCTCCACCTCCTCAGAGGGGGGAAATCTGATTCTGAGTCAGACAGGCAGTCTGACTCTTTGGAGTTGGTTGCTCACGTGGACACCTTGGTAGTGTCCTCGACAGGCTGGAACCAGCCCACTTCTGAGGAGGGGACAGTTGCTCCTGGACCCAGGGTCAGGGGTGCTGACCAGCAGGCAGTGGTGCAGTGCTCTGCAGCCTGGTCTTGGTGGGTTTTCTGATTCCCTCAGTAGTGGTACTCCCTCAGATGATGTGCCTGGATTGCCCAACTTTGGAGCTGATCGGGGCACCCACAGGAGGGGAGGGTGCTGCTCCCTGGATAGCCCCTCCGGGGGCCGACCAGGGTTGCCAGCTGCCTAGGCTGGCTCTTTCGAGGAGAAGGGCATTTTCAGATTCCAAGGGGTATGGGTTCGATGCAGCGACCTTTTTCTGGGACCCATCTGGGCTCTGGGAGAAGTCGTACTGCGGATCTTCGCCCTTCCCTTTGTTTCCTCGAGAGGGCACATTCTTTGGAGGTGGGGGACAGTCCTTCTGGACTTTCACGGCCCCGGTCACCTCATAGAGGGGGATCCTCTTTTCTTGGGGCTCCAGATGCGCTCCCTAGCCCAGGCAGAGGACAGCAGATTCCTGTTATCGGCTCTTCCCCCTCTCCTCTGCCACATTCTACTGCGCTCCTGGGTATTCTTGGTCTTAGTGGTCCTCTCTCCTGGGAGCAGTTCAGAGCTGTGGCTGCTCAATTTCCCGCTTATGTCAGGGCTATGGACAGACAGGTTTTTCAACCTCCACCTGAGAAGCCAGCTTCTGAACTCTTGAGGTCCCCTGACTCTTCATCCCCCTCTTCTGGGGGAGAGGAACCATCTGTCCACCTCTCCCCAGCTGCTGATCTCACAGAGTATCAGTGATTCCTTGTGAGGATGTTGGAGGACCTGCACGTCACCCCACCCATGCAGCACAATCCGGAGCACTCGACGCGTGCCTTTCTAGGCGATTTTCAGTGAGGACACCCTTGTGGTGCCCCCTTGGCCTGCTCCCTTTCAGGAGGTGTTGCTGCGTCTCTGGCAGAGACCCTTTTCCGGAGTCCCAGCCCCTAGGGATCTCTACAAGAGGTATTGTGCCCCCCGGAGTCTCCAGGTTCTATGCCTCATCCTCGGTTAGGATTGACGCAGCTGGACACTCCTGATGGGCTTCATGCCCCTCACCGTGACCGGCCCCCAGATCAAGATTCCATGGATTTTGACTTCTGGGGGAGGAGGACATTCTATTCGGCATGGTTGCTGCTCTCTATTTCAGCACATCAGGCCCACTATGGTACCTATGATAGGTTCCTGTGGTCCAGGCTAGGTCAACTCCTAGCCGCTATGCCTGACACTGAGGTAACCAGACAAGCCATTGTGCACTCTGCACGTGGCCTGGAGCTATCAAGGCACCAAGCGTTTGCATCTTACGATGCCAGCGAGGTAGCTTCCAGGGTCGTAGGGTCAGCGATCTGCACTAGGCGGACGGCATGGCTGTGTCTTTTCCAGTTGTCACCCTTGGCCCGGCGTAGGGTGATTTCCTCCCCCTACCAGAGAACCCATCTTTTCTCCTGTAGGGTGAGACGGTGTCTGCCGGTGCAACTTCCTACTCTTTCCGACAAGTCCCCGTCTCACTCTCCTGGGCTTCTCCAGACCTGTGAAGGTTCTCTCTCTTGGTGTGCCACCACTGAAAGCTAAGTTACTTAGTCCTTTAGGGTTAGGGCCCCCTTGAGAGGCATGGTTGACACTCACCCAAAGGTGATGAATGGTGAAGATTGACACAAATAAGATATGAAAATTACATACTTACCATAATTCTGATCTTTCTGTGTATCTTTACCATTCATCACAATCCCACCCTCCATTCCCCTGGGGCCTCTGTGTCCCCCTCCCTCTCTGTGCCCTCGCCCCCCTCTTTTCTGTTAGTCAGGAGTGGGGTGTCTTGGGGCACATAGGGGGATGATTTCTCTAGGGGTAGAGTGGTCAGGATGGGGGACACTCATTCTTCAGTGCCTCGGCTCCACCCCTGTGGGGTTGGGGTTGGTAGTTGCCCTCCCTTCTGTTCCTTCTCCCTTTCTCCCCATCAGCTTGCTTTAATTTCCCTGTTCTTTGTACGCAACCTTGATTTAATTTAAGAAACTAGGTTTCTTGCACCAAAAATTTCTTTCGGGGGGGGGGGGGGAGAGAGATATTCCCTGTATCCTGTCTTTTCTTCCAGAATAGCCGATGCTGCTTATGTTGGAGTTATTGCCAGTGATTCTGTGCCTTGAATTCTGGCAGTTAGTCTTTTGGCTACTCCTTCACAGTTCCTATACAAACTGGAGACAGGTCAAGGTTCCAGGGTATGCTCCCTTTCTCCCCCACCCCAAAACATCCATATCTCTCAATTCCTTAACCCTCCCTCCTCCTTTTTCTGCTCCCAGAGATTGGGGCCCCTACCCAACCCCCTTAGTTTTTCAAACTTATTCTGTCCCCTGTCATTTATTTCTCCTTTTAGTTTATGTATCTTCTCCTATGTCTGTCCCTTGGACTTCCTTGTCCCTCTCAGCCCTTTCTTACTCTACGGCGACTCAGAACTGGCAGGAGGGTGGAGTTGACAACAACCTAATGGCCAACCCACGAGTGCCACACAGTGCGTCGGCCTCAAGGGTGCGCTGATGGTGCATTGACTCCGCCCATCCAAAAAAAAAAAAGCCTCCCACAGGGTCGTGACCTCCGGCCAGAACCCAAAGGTGATGAATGGTGAAGATGCACAGAAAGATCAGAATTACGGTAGGTACATAATTTTCATTTATTGATCCAGCTGGAGGATGCGGCACTGCTTGGCCTGGAGTTCTGCCTCTTCCCGTCGGAAGGGGAAGAAACTATACCGCTTGAGGTCGCCCTCTGGTAGGTCTGCCGTGAGGTCTTCTAGGAGCAGGAGGCCTTCCCCCAGTGCCGTCTGTATCCCCAGCGACTCCTGCTAATGGTCGTTCTAGATTTCAGGCCTGGAGCCCTTCACTGTCCTCTTGTGGGGATTCCAGTGGGCAGTTTCACTTCTGGGCAGCTCTTATGGAGCAGTGGGTACAGTGTCTGGCTCGTTTGCCCCTTCCTGTGGATCCAGTGCCAGGCCGCGCTGGGCTCTTCAGCGTAGTCGGTACATTCTAGCTAGATAGAGTGTTTAACTCTGCCAGCGGATCTTGACCCCTTGTTAGTGACTGCGCCGTTGATGCTGGTTCCACTGGCCGTTCACCCTCGTCCTGGTACTTTGCACGAACAGGCCCAGGTAGCTTCACTGGTTACTTTGTTGCTGGCTGGGCCTTCTCTGGGGGTGGCACTGGGCTTGGCATCGAATTTGGGTCTCTTGGGGCCTGTTCAGGTGCCACTCCTGGCAACGTCTGTGACACCGAGAGCTTCCTTGGCACCGCACTCGGGTTCTGTGGTGTCACTGGCTCCTCTGGGGTGGTGCTGGCACATAGTCCTTTTGTCCTGTTGCCAGGACTGACGGTTGCTTTGGCACTGGCGCCGGCTCCTGCTGGGTCAGTGCCGGGCCCACTGCAAGCTCCTCTGCTGGTGCCGGAGTCACCAGTCTTTCTGACTCCCAGACCTGGGTTAGGTGTTTCTAGGTCTACTCCTCTCCCAGCTCCTCTTTCCAGAGAGGAGTTGTAGAGGGATGAGTCTCACCCCAATCTCATTATTTCAGAGGGTGGTGACGACTCATTTTATAGCCTGGATAATTCTACTCCAGGTGCTCTTCCTGTTCCTCAGGAGAATCTTTCTTTCAAACAACATGAAGTCTTGCTGTATTCTGACAATAGCAGTGAGTCCCAACCTTCGAACTGCCCCAGAGATGAGAGTTAACTTTCCATGCCAGGCATGGAACGCTGAGCTCGAGCTCGGTTGAGACTCTGTCGGTTGCTGTTTGAACTCAAACCGTCAGATTCTTTACTCCGCCTCACTGAACAGTCGCTCTGGAGATTTCTCCTTTGCCGGTTCAATTTATCAGTTAAAGAAATGCCGTTTTCTGGGACTTCGACCCGAATTTAAACGCAACCTGTTGGTTCAGTCTCTGTCTGTGGTATTCGTGAGTACTAGATAGGTTTATATTGTTTTCTATTCTGTGTGGAACTTGTAAACGGTTCATCGGTTCGGTTTGAACCGATCAAGTTGTTAAAAAAATCTTAATTTCTACTTTTAGAGTGTGGTTACCAGTTCTTATCGGTTCTAAAAAAACTGGATTTGCTACGGTTTTTTCCACGACCCGTAACACGGTCAGAAACATAGACTTTGATGGCAGATAAGGACCGCTAGGCCCATCTAGTCTGCCCATTTCCCTACCTACAGGATAGGCCGCAGATCCTAGTTAACCAACAGCCTATATTGTACTGCCCCCCACAAGAATTGCCTTATGTCTGTCCCATGCATTCTTGAATTCTCCCACAGTTTTAGACCCCACAACTTCCTCAGGAAGGCTGTTCCATGCATCCACTACCCTCTCTGTGAAATAATACTTCCTCACATTGCCCTGAACCGCCCTCCTTCTATCTTTAAATTGTGGCCTCTTGTTCTTGCAAGTCTCTTTTTCTGAAAGATGCTACCCTCTTGGACTTTGTTGATTCCCTTGAGGTACTTGAAAGTTTCTATCATGTCCCCCCTCTCCCTTCTTTCCCCAAGGGTGTACATATTAAGCTCCTTTAGTCTCTCCTCATACTGCTTCTCTTGCAGACCCTGCACCATTTTAGTTGCCCTCCTCTGGACTGCCTCTATCCTGTCTATGTCCTTGCGGAGATGGGGTCTCCAGAACTGGACACATTATTCCAGATGGGGTCTCACCAACTGTCTGTACAGAGGATAACAACTTCCTGTTTTCTGCTGCTGATGCCTCTCCCTATACATCCCAGTACTCCGGCCCTCCCTACTGCCTTCTCACATTGCTTGCTAACCTTAAGGTCATCTGATATGATTACCCCAGGTCCCTTTCCTGTTTTGTTGTTGTTACTACCTCCCCACCCATTGTGTATTCTTCCCCTGGGTTCCCAGGTGCATTATTTTGCACTTTTTGCATTGAATCCTAGCTGCCATCGCCTGACCATTCCTCCAACCTTGCCAAGTCCCTTTTCATCCTTTCCACGCCTCCTTGTGTATCAACCCTGTTGCAGATCTTTGTGTCATCTGCAAAAGGCATACTTTTCCTTCAGTCCCTCTGCAATGTCACTGATGAAGACATTAAAAGGACTGGACCAATACTGAACCCTCGGTGCCCCACTAGTAACCGCCCTTTCTTCAGAGTGGACTCCATTTACAATTACCTTCTGTGTCCTGTTGTCCAGCCAATGTTTTACCCAGGCTACCACCCTGGGACCCACTCCCAGGCTGGTTAATTTGACTATCAATCTTTGTGTGAGACTGTGTCAAATGCCTTGCTAAAGTCTAGGTGGGCCATGTCCACAGCCCTCCTGGTCTACTACTTTGGTCACCCAGTCAAAGAAATCTATTAGATTTGTCTGACATGACCTTCCCGCTGTGAACCCATGCTGCCTTGGATCCTGTGCTCCACTGACCTCTAGGTACTCAACTATTCTTTCCTTCAGAAGTGACTCCATCACTTTCCCTACCACAGAGGTCAGACTGACAGGTCTGTAGTTTCTGCCTCTGTCTTGGTCCCACTTTTGTGAAGGGGAATCACATCCGCCTTCCTCCAGTCCTTGGGTACCACACCATCCTCCCATGATTTATTAAAAAGAGTAGCCAGTGGTTTCACTAGTTCCTTCCTTAATTCTTTTAGAATTCTGGGGTGAATTCCATCAGGACCCATTGCTTTGTCCACCTTCAGTTTTAGGAGTTCTTGCAGAACACTTTCTTCTGTGAAAGGACTGGGATCGACCCCCCTATCAAGAGTGCTTCTGTTAATTGGATTAGGCACTTCCTCCTCCTCTTTTGTGAATACTGAGCAGAAATATTTGTTCAGTATCCCTGCTTTTTCACCGTCCCCCTCTGCCCACCCACCCACCGTTCATTCTATTCAGCCTCACTATCCCTCCCTTTGTCTTTCTACGCTCGCTGATGTACCTATAAAAGGTTTTATCCACCTTCTTAACGGTCAGGAACCGATAAGAGTGTCTTGCCTGGCGGATTGCCATTAAAAGGGTACGTTTTGTTAGGACTGGCACTATGTCTGAGAAACCCAAAAGAAAAACCGGGTCCACTGGGTTTCAACACTGTAGTGTGTGTGGGGAAGTCTTTGCTAAGACTGACCCCCACACCACCTGTGTTTATTGTCTGGGGTTTGACCACCTCGATTCAGACTGCCAGATTTGTAAAATTTTCCTGCAGCTACCCTAAAAGAGAGTTGGTAGGCTCAGGAAAGGGAGGCCAAAAGTCTGCTGACCCGGATGGCCAGCCGGTTCGGTTCAAACCGAACCAGAAGGAGTGCCCTCTGACCAGGGCAACGAGAACCGATTCGAGAGTCGGTTCCGGTTAAGAAGAACAAGAAGGAAAAATCAGCTGGTGTGGATCCAAAAGTTTCTTCTCCAACCGCTGATGAAATAGCCAGATAAAAATTGTGCAGTCGCTTTCCCTGGTTCCGACGAACTGGCACCATCAGGAAGGCGCTCGGTTTGGCCGGTTCCAGATTATGATTTAGAAGAAAATTATTAACCGGAGGAAGAGGAGTATAAGGAAAGTGAATGTGGTTTTGAAAGTCTGGATGTGCCCATTGACCCGGACATCTTCCCAGACAGACCTTCAGGAGTGTCTCCTCCTAGGCTTTCCGAGTCCCCCTCCCATTTCATGTTTTACAAGAAAGTGGCCGAAACCCTTCAGCTTCCTCTTGAAGAAGCTGTGGATGACAGGAGGAGCCTGACTATGTGGAAATGATGAATATCCCAGAGTCCAAGAGGCTGTCTATTCCCTTACACAAGTCTTTTGGGAAACAGATGTAACCCCCCTGCAAATGGGGGTTCCCAAAAGACTTCCAGGAGCTTGCTTGAATGCTCCAAGCCTGAATGGTGTTTGGCGTTTAAGCCATTTATCAGTGAGTGTTTTTAGAGCCTCTGGTACTGTCTCTTAAGAGCTGTCTGCTTGCAGACATAATTAGTTGTATGGGGGACTGTGTGCTTCTCTGTTTGAGTACCACTCGAGCTGCTGCAATTCCTCCATTTTGCAGTCACTAGGAGTGCAAAGGAACCTATCTGAAAGATGTAACTGTTTGCAGAAATCATTTACAGTAATAATGAAATTACAGTTTGTCTAACCTGCTTTCTTTGCAGTCAGAACTGTGTCTGCCTAGTTCCCATTCTGGTTTTGAACTGCTGAACTGGACCAATCAGTGTGGGGTAAGCTAGCTCTAAAATGGTGCCTTGGACGAATCAGAACTTGGACTCATAGTCTGAGCCAGCCACAAGAGGATTGTATGGGCAGTGACTCTGGGAGATGTAGTTTAGACTTGAGCGCCTTTTTTGGACAGCAGCAGTCTATTGTGAGTGACAGCCAATCCAGTCAAGAACTGGGAGAAACTCAAAGGAAGTGCCCGGTTTTGTCTGTTGGAGTTTCAGTTTAGCTCTGGCAGTGAAGGGGAAAGAAACCCTGTGCTCCTTCAGTGCACAGTTTCAGTCAAAAAACGTGTGTAAGGCCCAGAGTTCCGGTCTGCAGCTTGTGTAACTGCTTGTTAGGACTGAATCCGTCCTGTGAAAAGAATCAAAGGATCTCTGAAGAGTAGAAACCAGGCTCACCCTGTAGAAGACTGGAGAAATTGTTGAATTGCACTCTGTCTGTCAGGAACTGAATCTGCTGTGTGTTCTCCCGGGTATTGTGCAGTAATTGCGATCGGGATAGAGAAGCAGCCTGCCTGGTATAGTACTTTCTTTTTACCATATAAATGTGTGAAGAGTCTCGTGGAGCTCAAGAGTAGCCCTGCTGACGTTGAAGGACCCTATCTTGTTTGGAGGTCGTGAGTACTAATTCAGGGTCGCTCCCTGTTGAATTGCCACATTAAATCCAAATGGAATCACCGTACTGCTGACTGTTTAAACTAATTTTTCTTTTCACTGTGTGAAAGGGCCCTACCAGCTACCGCAGTTTGGACTAGCCACTGGGCTTGGGTACCCAGGGACAGTAACTGGTAGGATAGGCTATGCACAGAGCCATAGGTAGATAGTAAGCGATAAGCTAATTAACCTGATTTCCCCTGTCCTTGTTATATCCCCCTAAATAAATCAGAGCTGCTTGTTTCAGCAAAGTTATACTGCCTGAGGTATTTGTCTATGTTAAAGTACTGTACTGTGATTGTTGCACTGTATCTTATTTCACAGGAGGTCACAGTGCCGGAACTAGTCCTGGGGGTAAGTGTATACTGTGAAGGTAATTCTGATATATTGTGTGGGCCACTAGTGGGAAGAAAGGGGGGTTGCAGTGTCCCAGAGGGCTGTGGCCAAGTAAGTTTAACTATTGCAAACCCTGACCTCTGGGTGGAGGCACCCGCCATTGGATCCAGGCCCCTCAACCTGTTAGTGGCAAATCAGGCAGGGGTAGTAGCCCCTGGGATAGCGCCATCTAGGGGTTACACAGACATTTAAGATTTTAAAGACTCCTAATTCTATACCTCCTGTGGATAAAAGAATGGACAAGAGGTATACTTTGTCAGGCTCAGATACGGAGTTCCTTACCCAGCAGTGCAACCATGTTGGGGTAGTGCAGGCTGCAGCCTGTGATAAGGCTAATATACCCTTGGCTTCACACCCCCCAGATAAGGACTCCAGGAGGATTGATGCCATGGCAAAGAAACAGTACGCGGCAGCATCTTTGGGACTCAGGCAGGCCAATTACATGGCCTATACAGCCAGATATCAGAAATCTAGATGGAACACTGTCATGGCTTTAGCTAAACAGGTCCCTGGCCAGCTTGCCAAGCAGCTGGAGCAGGTGGCTGCTGATGGTATTGAGGCATCCAAGGTGCAATTCCATGCTGCAGTGGACTCCAGTGATGTTTCATCTAGAGTAATGGCTACATCTGTGGCACTTCGTAGGATGGCTTGGCTCATATATACTATCCTGTCACAGGATACCCAGACTAAGGCCATGGATTTTCCTGTTGTGGGTAATTCTCTGTTTGCAGAGCAAACAGAGAACTACATTAAGAAAATGGATGAATACAGGACCACCTATAGGAGTGCCCAGGCCAAGGAAAGGCAAGCTACTCCTCAGAGGCAGCATCCCAGGGGCAGGCCTTTTCGTTGGCCTTTCTACCAAGCCCAGGCCTCCTCTTCTGCCTAGGGTTCTTTAGAGGGAGAGGCAGAAGGGGTACAAGCAGGCTTGCTACCACCCCTCAGCCTAAACCCCCTGCCAAGCAGGCACCCTGATGGGCTTGCCAGGGCCGATTCAAACACCATGAAGTCTTGCTATATTAGGACTTATTGCAGTTAGCCACTGCACTTGAACTGCCCCGGAGAGGAAAGAGTTAACTCCAGAGAATCTGGAGTTCTAAAGCGCGAGGGCGCTATGCCAAAGCTCTATCTGGGCAGTTTCAAATGAAACTGTCAGATTCTTTACTCCGCTTCACTGAACAGTCGCTCCGGAGATCAGCTCCTTCAGCTCGGTTCATTTCTCGGTTCAAGCGAGTATTTTCGGTTCATTTGAACCGGCAAAAAGTAATTATTTTACCGCATTTCGGTTAAAGCTCTGTCTGGTAAACCGTAAGTACAAAATGTAAAGTCTGTGTGGAAATTTAGTTATCGGTTCGGTTTTGAACCGATCGGTTTCTTATTTTAACGTTTTAAAGTTTTTGGGCTTTTAGAGTGCGGTACCAGTTCTTATCGGTTCTAAAAACCTTGACTTTAAATAGGGTTTTTCAAATACCCTGAAACTGGATTAGGAACTGATAAGGGTGTCTTGCTGGCACGCCATAAAAAAGGCAAGTTTTTGGTTAGGCTGGCATTATGTCTGAAAACCCAAAGAAAAACCGGGCCGGGGTTTCAACACTGTGATGCTGTGGGAAGCTTTGCCAAGGCTGTCCACGCACGCTGTGTTTGTGTCTGGGGGTGACCACCTCCTGTCAGACTGCCAGGTGTTTAAAATTTCTCTGCAGCCACCCTGAAAGAGATAGGGCGGCTCAGGGAACTATTGGCCAAAAGTCCGCTGACCCGGATGGCCAGCCCGGTCCAGTACCCACTGGACCAGAGGGAGTGCCCTCTGACCAGGGCTAGACTTCCTCGGGCAAAAGGATGGTTCAGAGGAACCAGCTTAAAAAATAAATAAATAAATAAATAAAAATACGACAGAGAAAGCAATAGGTTTGGAGTCCAAGATTGTCTCTCCAACTGCTGCAGAAGTAGTTAAGCCATACAGATTGTCCAGTCACTGTTTCTAGGTCCTGTCGAACCATCTACAGTTGGTAAAAGGTGGCTCGTTCAGTTCCAGTGGTTCAGGTTTATGATGTTGAGGAATTGTTATGAACCACAGGAGTGGGAGGAGGAAATTTGATCAATACATGTGTGGCTGGTAAGGTCTGGACGTGCCCACTTAAGCGGACATTTCTCCAGACAGACTTTTAGAATCTCGTCCTATTCTGTCTGAGTCCTTTCTCAATTTACGTTTTACAAAAAGTTTGCAGAATCCCCCCAGCTTCCTTTAGAGGAGGCTATGGATGAGTAAACGGGAGCCTGATTATGTAGGAATGATGGGCTAGGAGGTTGTCTTTCCTTTGCATAAGTCATTTAGGAAGTAAACAACAAAGATTTTATAAGATTCCTCTTTCTGTCCCTCCTGTAAGATAAAAATGGACAGAAGGTGTATTTAGTCAGGCTCTGTTACAGACTTCCTCACTGAGCAGTGTAGTCATGTAGGTGTGGTACAAGCTGCAGCCTGTGTCAAGGCTAGTTCCCTGGCCTCGCATCCTCCTGAATAGGATTCCAGGAGGATTGATGCCTGACAAGAAAAACAGTATATGGCAGCTTCTGTGGGACTCAGACAGGCAAGTTGTATGGCTTATGTGACTAGATTTGGAAATCTAGGTGGGACGTAGTATTGTAGTTAGCAGCAGGCCCATGGCCAGCTGGCTAGCGGTTGGAACAGGTGGCTGCTTATGGCACTGAAGCCTCTAAGTTCAAGTTCACACTGCTGTTGGTGTTAATCTTGTTTCTCTAGGGTCATGACCACTTCTGTAGCTTTCCGTGAGTTGGCATGGCTCAGATGCACTAATCTGTCCCAAGATATTCTGTCAAAGTCTATGGATTTGTTTCTTGTTGTGGGTAATTCTCTGTTTGAGGAACAAACAAAGCTATATGAAAAACAGGGATGATTACCTACAAAAGTGCCCAGGTAGAGGCTCAGGCCTCCTCTGCTTTCGCCAGAGGGGTCTCTTCAGAGGCAGAGATAGACGGGGCACAAGTAAACCGTCCCCCTCCCTTAGCCTAAGACTATTGCCAAGCAGGCACCCTGATGGGGTGCCCAGGGCCGATTCTCTATACCAGTGGGCAGGTTGGTTTTATTTCAGCCAGAACTGTGTGTCCCTAACTCTGACAAGTGGGTTCTGGAAGTAATAGGTCTGGTTCTCAGCTTCAAACAGTTTCCAAAGATGAGAGCCAGACAGGTCCCCTACAAATCCTTGGAATCCCTTGCTTTGGGAGCAGAGGTTTCTTCTACTCTGAACTGCAAAGCAGTAGAAAGGGTTCCTCCTTGCCACCGGGGCAAGGGGCTGTACTCATGATACTTTCTTACCCTATAGAAGGCAGGAGATTGGCGGCCCATCTCAGATTTAAGGTACCTGAACAAGCATCTTTTGAAAACAAAGTTAAAAATGTTAACTCTGGCTGAGGCCAGGGGACTGGCTAGCTTTCCTGGACCTCAAGGATGCCTATTTTTTCATGTCTTGATCAGGCCTTCTCACCGAAAGTTCCTCAGGTTACCCTCAGGCCACTACCAGTTCAGGGCAATGCCCTTCGGCCTTACCTCTGCGCCAAGGGTATTCAAGAAATTCTAGCTGTGGTAGTGGCTCTTTTAAGAAGGCAAGGGATTGCTTTGTTTCCTTTCCTGGATGACTGGCTCTTAGTGGGTCAGTCTCCAGATCAAGTAAAATCCCACTTGCAAGTTACCCAGCAGCTTCACACCTTTCTGGGATTCCTGCTGAATTTACCAAAGTCAGTTCTCGAACCAGTTCAGGTACTAACTTTCATAGGTGCAGAGTTGAACACAAAGTTAGCCAGGGCATTTCTCCCTCTGAAAGGTGTAGGCAGTCTCTTTGCCCTGGCATCTTCCATTACTCTTGAGTCTCTTGACCAGCAAAGCATTTGCTACAACTACTAGGGCACATGGCTGCTTCCACAGCTGTAGTGCAGGGGAGCAAGATTCCAGATGGGGGCATTCAGTTCCATCTGAGGGCCTATTGGTCCCAAGGAGGGATTCCCTTTCCAAATTGGTTCTAGTGACCAATCCCTGATCCTGGCCTTACACTGGTGGCAGGATCAAAGCAATCTAAAACTAGGGGTCCTCTTCATTCCCTCACCATGGATGCTCCTGTGTTAGGGTGAGGAGCTCTCAGCGACCTGTCCACTAGGGAGTGTGGTCTCCCTAGGAATCTCTGCTCCACATCAATTTTTGGAACTCAGAGCTGTCTTCTAGCTCTTAGGAGTTTTCAGCTTCTGTCCAGAACAAGGTAGTTCAAGTCAGAACAGACAACACCACAATAATGTGGTACATCAACAGGCAGGGGCCACCGGTCATCAGCCTTGTGCACAGCAATGAAGTGGTGGTCTCTGGCTTACTCCTGAACACCTCCCTGATAGCAGTTCACCTCTCAGGGAAGGACAATGCTCTGGCAGATGCCTCAACAGGATTCTCAGGGCCATCACGATTGGGCTCCGAATCCTCAGGTGCTAGGTTCAGTCCTTGCCAGATGGGGCTCATTTCAGATAGATCTTTCGCAGCCCCAGATAACCACTAACTTTCTCTGTTTTGTTGAGGCCTCCAGTGCTGGGATCAGCCCCTGGACGCTTTTCACTTGGATTGGAAAGGAAGTTTCTGTTCACCTTCCTCCTTTTTCCCTTCTTTCAGGGTACTAGTAAAATCAGATCTCAGCCCTGCAAAGCGATTCTGATTGTTCCAAACTGGGCCAGACAGCCCTGGTACCCATTGTCTCTGTCCTGACAGTCCACCCTACCTGAGCTTGCCCAGAGTCCAGACTTACTGGCCTTTGCACAAGGGAGAGTGTGGTATCGAACCTCTAATTCCTCCTTCTCAAGGCAGCTCTTGAGGGTTAAGAATTTGCTGATTTATACCTTTTCAAGGTGTCGCGGATATTTTAAAGGCTTCAAGGAAGCTTTTCACTGGCGCCACTTACAATTCTAAGTGGAACAGGTTTTTCAGTCTGGTGCTTGAAAGCAGATTATACCACAGTCTGCTTATCTGCCCATTTTCTGGACTTTCTGGTCCATTTTAAATTCTTTAGGTCTTAGGCCAGCTACCTTAGGGTTCCTCTGGCAGCTGTCTCTGTTTTTTCTGCAAGCAGGAAGCCTGCTTCCTTTTCTTCTCAACCTGTGTTTTCCAAGTTTTTAAGGGTTGCTTCACACCAACCCTCCTTTTGGGAACCAGCTCCTGCATGGAGCCGAATGTTTGCGTGCTCAGTTAATGCAAACCCCTTTGGACCTCTGTCCCAGCAGAGTTCAAGCTTCTCACTTGAAAATGTTTTTTCTGGTGGTTTCACTTCTGCCAGGCAGCATAAGTGAACTACAGGCCCTGGCAGTGGAAGAACATTTTCCTCCCCACAGGGATAAGACAGTCCCTAGGACTAACACAGGGTTTGTCCCTAAGTGGTTTCAGGTTTCACCTGAACCAATCCATCTCTCTCCCAGGATTTTTCACTGAGCATTCTTCCTCAGGTGAGAGCAGACTGCACAGCTGGGCGTCAAAAGAGCCTTATGCTACTATTTGTAGCAGCACCAAGGGTCACAGGTTTGAATCCTCCAACTCTTCCTTACCTAGGGCGAGGTTGGCAAAGGAACCTGCCACTAAGAGGACAATTGCAAGGTGGATTGTCTCTTGTATCCATTTTGTTATCAAAGACTAGGTAGGAGAGCCCCCTCAGGACTGAGGGCTCACTCCACCAGGTGTACAGCTGCATCTCTAGCGGCTGCTAGAGATATTCCGTTCTGGAAATCTGTCGAGCTGTTACTCGGAAGACAGTTCACACTTTTACAAGCATTATTCCTGGATTTCTGTCCAGGAGAGATGCTCGTTTGGCACAGCTGGCTTCAGAGCCTATTTCCTAAGTAGGTTCTGACCCTCCTCCATGGAGGTACTGCTGTGTAATCTGCAGTAAGTCCTAATATAGCAAGACTTCATGGTGTTTGAAGAAAAATTACTCACCTGTATTGCTTTTCTTCTCATGGAGTCTTCATATTAGGACCACCCTCAACCTGCCCTCTCAGAACTTCTACTGGGGTGGGGTGGCAAATTAGTGCAAGCACTGTGTCATGCCATTGTAGTTCTTCCCTTCACCTTCTTTTATTTAGGGTTAGGGAACTAGGGTTTTCTGGTTGAGTGATTTGTTGGCCCCCTTCCTGGACTTGAGTCTTTGGGGGAAGGGGGGGGTTCCTAATAGTGCTTGTCAGGGGGGAAAACTAATAATACCATTATTCATTCTTATTATTGTTGTTGTTTCTATTGTTGTTTATATTATTGTTATTACTACTAGTAGTTAGCCATTTGGCTAGTGTAGAGCTTTCCACACAGACTTGTTGCTTAGTGTTAGCTTCGTAAAGATCTGACAGTTTCATTTGAAACTGCCCAGATAGAGCTTTGGTATAGCGCCCTCGTGCTTTAGAACTCCAGATTCTCTGGAGTTAACTCTTTCCTCTCCCGGGCAGTTCAAGTGTAGTGGCTAACTGCAATAAGTCCTAATATAGCAAGACTCCATGAGAAGAAAAGCAATTACTAAGGTGAGTAAGTTTTTCTTCTCCACCACCTGTAGGGGGCAGGCTGGCTTACTTTGTCTAGGACTGGAAGTCTTTAACATCAGACAAATGGGTCCTGGAAGTAGTAAGCCAGGGACTGGTTCTCAGCTTAAAAAAATTTCTAAAGATGAGAACCAGATCCTTTCCACCTGCAAATCCCTCAGAGACACTTGCCCTAGAGGCAGAGGTCTCTTCCCTCCTGGCTCTCAGAGCTGTGGAAAGGGTTCCACCCCTACACCAAGGGAAAAGATTGTACTCTGGGTACTTCCTCACCCCCAAAAAGACAGGAGAATGGCGGCCCATCCTGGATCTCAGATATTTAAACAAGCACCTTTTAAAGCCAAAGTTCAAAATGGTGACTCTGGGAGTAATTCTACCCTCTCTAAGGCCAGAGGACTGGCTAGTCTCCCTGGACCTCAAGGATGCCTACTTCCATATTCTCATCAGAAGCTCCCATCGAAAGTACCTCAGGTTCGAGCTGCCCTCAAGCCATTACCAATTCAGAGCAATGCCCTTCGGCCTAACCTCTGCTCCAAGGGTGTTCACAAAATGCCTAGCAGTAGTAGTTGCTTCTCTAAGAAGGCAAAGGATTGCCATCTTCCCATACCTGGACGACTGGCTCTTAATAGGCCAGTTCCCAGACCAAGTCAAGTTACACTTACAGATAACTCCGCAACTGCTCACCTCTTTAGGTTTCCTTCTGAATCTTTCAAAGTCAGTTCTAGAGCCTGTTCAGCTCCTCACCTTCATAGGCGCAGAGCTAGACACAGAAAAGGCCAGAGCCTTCCTTCCCCTGGACAGGGCAAGGACCCTCATCACACTGGCCTCTTCCTTCACCCTACAGGTGTCTCGACCAGCGAGGCATTTCCTGCAGCTCCTGGGAGACACGGCTGCTTCTACAGCAGGGGTGCAGGGAGCAAGATTTCAGATGAGGGACATTCAGTTTCACTTGACAGCCTTTTGGTCTCAGAAAAAGGATCCCCTGACCAAACTGATACCAGTGACTCGAACCCTGATCCAGGACTTGCAGTGTTAGCAGGATCAGAACAATCTAAGACAGGGAGTTCCTTTTGTCACTCAGTCTCACTCTTTAATCCTTACTACAGATGCCTCCTTTTTGAGGTTGGGGGCTCACTTGGGAGACCTGACCACCCAAGGGTTGTGGTCCCCTCAGGAATCTCTGCTTCACATCAATCTGTTGGAACTCAGAGCAGTGTTTCTAGCACTTCAAGCTTTTTCCAAGTCTGTTCAGAACAAAGTAATTCAGATCAAGACTGACAATACCACCACAATGTGGTGGATCAACAAGCAAGGGGGCACTCGGTCTACGGCCTTGTGCACAGAAGCAGTGAAGTTGTGGTCTCTGGCCTATTCCCTGAACACCTCCCTCACAGCAGTACACCTCCCAGGCAAGGACAATATCCTGACAGATGCTCTCAGCAGGATATCTCGGGGCCATCATGAATGGTCACTGGATCCCCTGGTTTTGGAGGTGATCTCCAGATGGGGCACCCCACAGATAGATCTTTTTGCAGCCCCAGACAATCACCAACTTCCCCTGTTTTGCTGCAGGCCCCCAGTGTTGGGCTCAGTCCCCCTGGATGCCTTGGTTCTCAATTGGGAAGGAAGTTCCTGCTCTTTCCACCCTTCCTCTCCTGTTCAAAGTGCTAGTCAAAATCAGGTCTCAACCCTGCGAAGTGATTCTGATTGCTCCAGACTGGGCCAGACAGCCCTGGTACCCTCTCCTGTTGTCCTTAGCAGTCCACCTTCCCTTGTCTCTTCCCAGGAATTACAACCTGTTAACCTGTGCTCAGTGGAGGGTTTGGTACCTGAATCTCAAATCTCTCAACCTCAAGGCCTGGCTGTTGAAGAGTTAGAGTTTGCTGATTTACACCTCTCTCAAGGTGTTATGGATATTCTAAAGGCTTCAAGGAAGCCTTCCACCAGAACTACTTATAATTCCAAATGGAAAAGATTCTCTATATGGTGCTCTGGGAAGCATATTTCCCCAGAGTCTGCTAACCTGCCCACAGTCCTTGACTATATTGTCCATCTGAATAGCTTGGGACTCAGACGAGCTACACTAAGGGTGCATCTGGCAGCTGTCTCTGCCTTTATTTCAGCAGGTAGGCCCTCTTCTCTTTCAGCTCACCCTGTATTCTCCAAGTTTTTCAAGGGATTGCTTCATACCAATCTGCCATTCAGGGACCCTGCCCCTGCTTGGGACCTTAACGTTTGCATTGCTCAGCTTATGCAACCCCCTTTTGAGCCTTTGTCCTCAGCAGAGCTTAAGTACTTGACTTGGAAAACTGTGTTCCTGGTGGCCATCACTTCTGCCAGGCGCATAAGTGAGTTGCAAGCCCTGTCAGTGGAGCCTGATTTTATCTCTTTCCATAGAGATAAGGTGGTCCTCAGGACTAACAGGAAGTTTTTACCTAAGGTGGTTTCAGACTTCCTCCTTAACCAATCTATGTCTCTTCCTCTGTACTTCACTGACCATTTCTCCTCTGGTGAGAGGAGGTTGCACAGTTTGGATGTGAAAAGAGCCCTTAGCTACTACATAGAACGTACCAAGGGTCACAGGTTTGACTCCCTCCAACTGTTCCTCACTTATGGTGAGGTTGGTAAAGGAAAACCTGCCACTAAAAGATCCATTGCCAGATGGATTGTCTCTTGCATTCAATTTTGCTATGAAAAACTAGGTAAGATTCCACCCTCAGGCCTGAGGGCTCACTCTACCAGAGGTACAGCTGCTTCCCTGGCTGCTGCCAGGGATATTCTTATCTTAGAGATATGTCAAGCAGCTACCTGGAAAACAGTTCACACTTTTACCAAGCATTACTCTCTGGATATCCAGGCTAGGAGTGATGCTTGGTTTGGCACAGCAGTGCTTCAGAGCCTATTTCCTAAGTAGGTTCTGTCCCTCCTCCATGGAGGTACTGCTTAGTAGTCTGCTATTGTCAGAATACAGCAAGACTTCATGTTGTTTGAAGAAAAAATTACTCACCTTAGTAATGTTGTTTCTTCTAATGGAGTCTTGCTGTATTCTGACCTTCCCCTCTCAGAACCTTTGTTTTTGGGATGTGGGTGGGCAGTAGCAGTGTTGGCACTCAGGAGGTGCCCCACCTTTTTTATCACCCCCTTTTCTTTGGGTGTTTGGGTGTAGTGTCATTTCATTTTTTGGGTTTCCTGACTTGAGTCTTTGTCTTGGGACCAAAAAATCTTTTATTATATTTAGTAGCCAGTTGGCTAGTGTAGGTTTACAGCTTCCACACTGGACCCTCAATGAGTTTAGCTTGTAATGATCTGATGGTTTGAGTTCAAACAGCAGCAGACAGAGTCTCAACCGAGCTCAGCGTTCCATGCCTGGCATGGAAAGTTAACTCTTTCATCTCCGGGGCAGTTCGAAGGTTGGGACTCACTGCTATTGTCAGAATACAGCAAGACTCCATTAGAAGAAACAACATTACTAAGGTGAGTAGTTTTTTCTTTCAGACCTTGCTTTGCAGTATTCATACAACCCTTGGCCTCAAGACTTCTGCCCTAGACCTGGGTAAATGGTTGTATCTTGAGAGGCTTCATGTTCCCAGAATTCTGGTGACCCTTACACCTCTTATTGCACCTGCTTTTCAGAGACTGTCGGAGCAGTGTGGTCCAGCTCTGGCCCTGGTTCTGCCTCAGTTGCCTGAGGCTGATCCATCCTCTCCATTGGAGGGGTGGAGGTGTCTGACTCAGTTTTACCATTATTGGAAATCCATCACTATGGACAAATGGGTTTTAAGGATCATCCGAGAGGGATACCTACTGAACTTCTCAGAAATCCCTCCAGACTATCCTCCCACGAAGCAGCCCCCCCCCCCCTCAGCTTCCATGTCAGATCTCCTTGCCATGGGGATTGCAAGCCTCTTGAGTAACAGGGCAGTGGAAGTAGTGCCTGTATCGGAGTGCAACACAGGCTTCTACTCCCATTACTCCCTTGTTCCAGAGAAGTTGGGGGCATGCGCCCCATTCTCGACCTCAGAAACCTGAACAAGTTTCTGCACCGAGAAAAGTTAAAAATGGTCTCTCTTGGGATCCTACTGCTGTTTCTCAAGTCCCAGGGTTAGCCTCTCTGGACATGCAAGTTGCCTGCCAACATATTCCCAGTCATCAAAAATTCCTCCACTTTGTGGCTGTCTGCCAACATTACTAGTTCTGAGTCCTGCGCTTTGGGCTATCCTCGCTGCCTCAAGTCTTTACAAAGTGCTTTGCAGTTCTTGTGGTACATCTCTGAAAACTTGGGACTCCAAGTCTTACTCTGTCTGGACGACTGGCTACTAGCCTGTGCCTCTGAGCAGGAAACGGAACAAGCAGTAACTATAGCAGTTCAGTTCCTGACCTTCATGGGGGCTCTGCTCAATCTGGAGATGTCACAGCTTCAACCTTCTCAGCAGCTCCTCTTTATCAGAGCTCTCTTGGACATGACCAAGGTGAAGGCCTTCCTCCCAGACAGAAGGAAAGCCATCCTTAAGGTGGTGCATTTCATAATGGAGAACAAGTCCATGTGGGCTCACTCCATGCAGAGAATGCTAGGCATCATAGCCTCCTCTGTCTTCACAGTCCCTCTAGCACATCTGCACATGAGAATGACCCAGTGGATGCTCAGCCTTCAGTGGTTTCTGATAACACATCCTCGGTCTTACCCTGTGAAAGTGACACAACTTCTGCTTCAATCACTTGCATGGTGGATGCAAGAGGACCAGCTCCTCTAAGGTCTTCCCTTTTCACCCTCAGGGCCTCAGGTAACCCTCACCACGGATGCACCTCTATCAGGGTCGGAAGCCCATTGTCAGGGTCACCACACTCTGAGTCTGGAGCCTTACAGAATCCCATCTCCACATCAATGTTTTGGAGATGAGTACAGTTCTGTACATCCTTCAGGGCTCTGACAGACTTTGTCCGCTGCAAGGTAAACCTCCTTCAGACAGACAAATCAGTCATATACTGTATTAACGAACAGGGGAAGTACACTCTTACCCTCTTTGCAGGGAGGCAGTGAGTGTGTGGGAATGGTGTCTGGAACTGGAGTCCCTGATCCAAGCAGTTTACTCAGAACAGTTTGGTGGATGGGCTCAGTTGGACTGAAGCAGTCCTCGTAAGTGGTCCTTGGCATCCGATGTCATGCAGTCTCTCTTTAACAAGTAGGGAACATCAGAGGTAGACCTTTTTGCATCCCCACTCAATACCAAACTGCCTCAGTTATGCTCCAGAAATCCAGAACCTGGTGTTTTATGTCAGCAGGGACCAGACCTTAGGGCAAACGCAGGACCAACTCTGCCTCTTCCTCCACCACTGGTGTTGCAGCCAAATGCCTCAGAGGTGGAAATGCGGACCCTTCCTCAGGCTGCACTTCAGCCTGACTCCTTGCCGGACCCCCTCCCTCCTGTTCAAGCCAGGAGGTTGTAGTTGGAGGTTGTTTTTCCCTTCACCTGAATCCATGGAGGGTCATTACTACAGATGCTTGGGTCCTGCAGATAATCAAACCGCGTGACACTCTAGAACTTCTGGAACAGCCTCCACTTGTTCCCCCTGTTCCTTCACCCCTCCCCCGAATCACCTTTCAGTGCTGTGGGCGGAGGTCACTTCATGGCTGAGGAAAAAGGGCTATAGAACCAGTACCCAGGCAGCAATGGAACAAAGTGTTCTACTCCCGGTTCTTCCTGGTTCCCAAGCACAATGGGGATTTGGGCGTATTCTAGACCTCAAAGAGCTAAATTGTTACATCCAATACAAAAAGTTCCAGAAGGTCACCCTACCGGGCCTTCACATCTATTGCTGGTATTATTGACCGTACTTCACTGGCTGTCTTAAAAATGGCATCCTTAAGGCTAGCCAGCTTCCAGAGAAACAGTCCAGCATAAGGGGCTCTGGTGAGGGCGAGTTGGGTGAGAGTTCAGAAATGGTCGCTTAGGGCGAGGCTTGCATTCAGGGAGGGAGATGGAATGTCTTGCCGCAGCCCTGAAGTAGTATTCAATTGTGCTTCTGCCGACATTGAGTGCTATAAAGTACCCAACTAAAGAAATGTGCTCCCGCTGAGCTACCAAAACAATTCCATGGAATGCAATAAAAGCGCCCCCAGAATTGCAGATCTGGATTGGCGGAGGCTCACTGCTTTGCTGCTACACTGTTGGGTGCATCACATGACTCCTAAATTGAGATTTTTAATCATGAAGTCTTACAGCTTTCCCTTGGAGACCCTGATTTCTACTGATGAGTAACCTGTCCGGTACACACAAGTCCTTATTATCCCATGTCCCCTCACAACCACAAGCGTACCCATACCCTTCCTTCCCACACCACCCTCTAAGCCATTAAATTCAGCAATCCTTACCTTCTTTGCTATGCTATCCCTGCTGATTCTCCCCACCCCTTTAAACCTCTCTTGCACTACCCCCACCTCACATTTCTGCAAGGGCATTTTTTTTATGCTGCTGGAATCGCAACTGCTATATGAAAAAATAGAATAAGTCCTTTCAGTGTATTACAATGCTTCAGAGATTACTTATATAATAAATGAATTGGAGTCAGAACTTTTTTCTCGTCAAAATGTACTCAAAATCACTTGTTTACATTGCCTAACATGCTGTCTATGTGAAATTTGTCAATTTCAAATGTCAAAATTTGCCCATTATTCTGCGTGATTTTTCTGAGCTCAAACATATTGATAATGAAGACATTTTCTTTTACAGATTAACAACATCTCACCTCAGATGATGGTCATGTTGTAAACAGACCAGGGTGCCCAGCCTGGCACTATTTCATTATACTCGCCTCCCTTCCAGAGTGCTATACCCCCAATATATAGTTGGCAGCAGAGGGATGCATACCCCACTCTGGACCCTCTGGCTGCAGAGGTGCAGGACCCTTGAGGCATTCTGTCTGCAGAGGGCCTGCTCTTCTGCATCCATACATACTCATGCACGATGTATGATACATGCAAGTGTGACTGCATGACCTCGTACAGCTGCAGATACAAATCCAGGAAGGTAGCACATCAGTGCTACTGCATTTGTCATCTGGAAACAGTTGTACGTTTGTCTTACCTGATGATGGCTGGCTGTGGTTGCTTGTGTGGTTGTGCCCTTTTGCTGCTTGGGTGGTGGGGAGTTAGGTTAGGAAACCTAACGCCACGTTTCCCTTTTGTGGCATTCAGTTGAACCTCAACTGGTGAATTAAGTTTTTTTTTTTTTTTTGCAAAGAATATGTAGCTATATGTTACTGCTGTATTAATGTCTTCTTATGTTAACACATTACCACCCAACACACTACAAACCACCCCAAGAACACAAGTAACAAGCCCCTTAATACATGTAACAGCTAACCCTACTCAGTCTCACCCAACTCTACTTGCAAAAAAAATACTCTACAATAAAACCTCTCTCAACGTCCCCCCTCCCAGTTACTCAACGAGCCGTGTTGACCCTCAAATCTCCAGGTCTCATGAAGGCTCTCTGGGGTGTGCTGCTGAATCCTTCAATCCTGGTTGGTCCCATGATGCTCCCAGTGCCTGTCTGAGCCCGGATGCAAAAGGCCACTCCATGAGCTGGCCCAGTGGCGCTGAGGGTTGAGGTGCTGGATGCCTTACCTCGCGCTGCACTGGTGACCCGTGTTCAGGAACGAGCATGGGTCGCCAGGAGTTGGTGGGGAGGAGAATGATTGAGCGTCCAATGGACTGCTTCCCGGGGCGTGGGGGGTCTCACTTCCCGATGCCCGGTTGCCCCGTGGCGAAGGCTGGGGGTCAGGGCTCGGGGTGACAGCTCTGGGTGGATTCTACGCAGATGCCTGGGGGAGGAGCGTGTGGACACATGCGCCCCTGCTGGTGTCATTGCATGCCCAGGACTCCAACGGGGAGGGGGAGCGAACAGTGGAAAAAGGTGGCACCTCTTGCGTGGCTTGATGGCTGTCCGCAAGTGTTCACTGGGGCGCAGGCACGCAAACTGGATCCGTGAGGGTGGGGAGTTAGGGGGCTCAACTCTGCGGGGGGTAAGCCACAGGGGTTTCAGGGTGCCTGCGGTCCCGGTCGAGACGGACGGTGGCCGGATCCCCAGCAGGATGCGAGGACTTCCAACAGGAGGCTGAGAGGTGGCCAAAGAGGATAAAGGTAACACAAAAGGCCACTCCATGGCTGCTCCCGTGATGTTCTCAGTGTCTGCCTGTGCCTGGATACAAAAGGCCACTCCACAGCCTCCCCTGGCCCACCTCTGACAGCAAACCATGCTGCATGACTGGTTGACTGCACATACTACTCCTGAGACCACCACACACCACAGACCATTCCTGCCTTCTCTCCTCTAAAGAAAAGATTGCTGAAGCCACATCTCCTTTAATAGGCAGCACCTGCACTATGGAAACACAGCTGGGACAAAAAACAGCAGTCCCTTAAGAACCCACTACACTATGGAAAAACACCATTCACCTTCTTAAAGGTCCATACCACTACAATATGTAAAAACCCACAAACTACTAACCTACAAATAAACAACTACACTATGGTAAAACATAGGACACAGCAAAAAGTGTCCATTGTAATGCATTATATAAAATAAAAGATGGCAAAGTTCTGCATACTTGTGAAATATTACCAACCAACATGCAGACATACACACGTGCATGCACGAACGCGCACACACACAGAAAATCTGGCATATTCATGAAATACTACCAACACACACACTGTTGCTCACACTCGCACTCATACAAGGCATAAAATAAGTGGGTTCTCATCGCAATTTGTGAATCAAAAAATCACAGATGCGAATCAGTTTCGACTTTGATTAGCAGTAGGTGCTAATTGATTTCTCCAGGACTGCAGGGCTTGGAATGTGCAAATGGCACTATATTTCACAATTTTTTGCCCTGTCCCCCACATTCTGGACCCCCCACTGCTAATCAACTTCGACCTGTTGCTAATCATTTTGAGTAGCAAAGGCAGCTAATCAAGTCTCTGACACAAATTTATGCCTTGCACTGTCACTCACACACATACATACATTCACACTGTCTGTAAGTATTAAGGAATGTCCAATATCAGTGGACTTTTTTTTTTTGCCTGCATTGACTTAGGGTGAACATATTGTTATATTCTCATTCAAGGTTGTCTTGTCAAGACATCCTCAGTGTAGGTCCTGATTGGTTGCAGTACGGTTCTGTTGTTAGAATGCTGCACCTCACTTGCGTGCCAGCTGCTGCTCCACGCTGTTAAAATACAAACCCACACACAGTTTGGATGCCTGATTAAATTAATTAAAAAATATATTACATTCCCATCATATCTGCAATTTCATCTCTCCAAATAGCCTCTCCACAGTCCATGTACCACAATCCATAGAAAAGCATAAATATAAAACATTGGTGTCCCACTAGGCTGCATCCTGCATTAAACTCCATGACTCTCAACATAGGCGTGCTAATGCAGTGACATCCTGGTGCAATGATGCACTAACCCACATAATCTTTCTTGCACCACCGGCCAGCATAGAAACAGAACAGCAACCCCATACTCATATGAAATATAAATGGGAAAAAAAATGCAACTCATTACCAAAATACAACATAGTATTGCATAAATCAGATATGTAATGACGTTGGCACCTTGATATATAAGGCAAGTTAATATATTGTAATTGGCTGTAGATGAGTATTTTTTTTTTTATTAAATGTGGAAGAACACATCTGAGTCTTTAAACGTTTTCTGTTTTAAAATCTGTTTCTCCCTTCCTTGGTCTGCTCCACAGCCCCATCATCTACTTTCTCTGGGACTTAAGGTCCCACCACGTAACCAGGACCACAGTTGTGGTCGGCCGTGCAAGAGCCTGTGGGGCTGCCACCGTCAACCTTGGTAGACGCGAGCTTTTCCTCCTGGTTTTCTACACTGAGGGTACAGGTGCGCAGTGTGTCTGGTGGCGTCCCCTCTTCCTGTTACCCATGCCTGCTGCACTGTCACCTGGCCTTCACCATGTCACAGTCTGTGCATAGGCTCATACACAGGGCCCCTACTTCTCCACAATACTTCTGTATTATGCAACATGGCTCCTAAATGTCTGTAGCCAAGTGTGCTTTTTGTTATGTCCTTAATGATTCATGTCTGTGGCAGAATGTTCAGCTGTCTAAGATATGACCTTCCAAGAACTGGTATTCACCATTATAATTATTTATGGGTGTAAGCTGGAGGTGTTGGGACCCAGTGGGAGCAAAGTCCTTTTGCAGCCTAGGGGACCAACGTTGGTGCTGGTGCCACCCACGAGACAGACCTAGTAATATCATGCTCATGGGTTGGCCAGTAACTGATGGCAGATACTCCCTTCCTTAGTTCTGTTTTTTCCCACCATTGAGTGCACACCATTGGAGCTTCTACAGTCACCGAAACTGCTTCCCAACCCTTCCCAGTTCACTGTTGCCTCAGTTTTACCTTGGTACCATGTTCTTGATGCCATTATTTATTTATTTTTTTACTTATTATTTATCCACGCCTTGCATCCCCACGACCCCCACCCGCCCCTTTCCGTGCTCAAGGAGTGACATCCTCCACATCAACCTCGGCCATCTGGGTGTGCCCCTAGTGTGCCTCGCTGCCATCGGGACCCAACTTGATGGCCCGGATCCCCCCCTCCCCCCGGGGCGGAGCGAGGAGAAGCATCCCCACACTACCTTCCCTCTTGTCCTCTGCAGCGAGCGTGCACAGCGGGATCCGCCCTTTGGTCGGCCTGAGGCCGAGAATAGCTCCAGAGAACTTCATCTAGGGGGCTGGAGGCATTTTCCTCCAAGCTTAACTCTTCTCCTGTAACCCAACCCTCTGAGACGCCGGGGCAGAGAGTCGACGTGCAGACGCACGCTCGCTCTCAAGCACCTATCGATGTTCCCCCCTCCCTGGCTCTGAGATACAAAGCCGCCATGCCCCTCAACAGTCGGTGCATCCACTGGCTCCCGTAGGACGTCTGGCGCTAGACAGCACCCCTGGCATCCCAGCCCGAGGGAGGAGAGCATCCATGGAGATGCTCCATCCTCCCTACCTGGGTTGCCAGCGTAGCGCAAGGTGTGGTGTCCAGCGCCTCAACCCTCTGCGCCACCGGGCCCGCCGATGCCATTATTTATTTTATCGATAATTTGACAAACTCTTTTCTTTTCTCACTTTTCGGTTAATTTTTTGGGAGTCTTAATGTCTGGTCCTGGGGAGGTTAAGAAGCTCAAGAAGAAGACGCAGAAGAATGGTGCATATTGCAATCCCAGACCAACATGAGGGCTGCAAGGTCTGCCCTGGTGCTGTGACATGGACAGATGGGATGCCTGCGTCTTCATGGACTGCTGCACCCTAGAGAAAAGTGCGTTGAAGTGGGGACGTGATCTGCCCACCTTTGGAGGCAGGTATTGCACCAGAGATGCCAAGTTAAGATCTTTGGACTCTTCATCTGAACCCCTTCTCAGTGCTACATGTACTTCCAGCATTTGCCCTGCCAGGATGTCGGGGAAGGGGGTCTAGTGGATAGTTGCCTCCCTCTTGGGGTCGGCTGAGACCACCCCCCCTGCCTCCGGTTTGTCAGCCTTTCAGGACAGCGAACACTCCTGGTGGTGAGGTCGAAGCTTTGTGCTTGGTCTACACCAGTGGCACCTCAGTGTTGCAGCCTGGTGCTGCTCCACCTCATGGTACTATGGCCAGTACTGATGAGTGGAGGCGGAGCCAGATGCAAGGCCAAGCCCCCTTCTAGCACTGCTCTTAGTGCCAGAAGACTGAAGGATTACAGAGCGATGTTGTCTTGGCCCCAGAGGTCATTATTGTTTGTTCCCTCGTGGCCCGGGGTGACTGGTGATACTGACCTTGCTCCTGGGAATGGATTTGGTGAGGATAGAGGCCTTCCTGGGCCTTATACCGAGCCTGACTTAGGGTTAGGAGTCAGTCCTGGGGTTGCCCCTCACGCTGATGGCGGGGTCGGCAATAGGACCCATTCCAGCGCTGTTCATGGTGCCAGTTGGGTTCCAGTGACAATGTAGGGTCTGACTCAGGTGCTGTTCATGGTACTGCGTCCTGTTTTGGTCCCACTTGCGATACTTTTTTTGGGTCAACTGTGGAGGTGGCCCTGGTTTAGAGACTTGGCTTGGCCTGGGGGAGGGGAGCTGGGTCAGCCCTGGTAAGGAGTTGAAGCGGGGCACTGAGGATGCGGCTCACCCATCTTCCAGAGATGGTGGTAACTGGCAGGGGTGCAGTGCTGCCTCAAGCCTGGCCTTGTCACTGGTGGGGTCCGGGGTCAACCTATGGGCCCTGTCCAAGTCCACTCTTCCCACGTAAGGGTCCCCCCAATGATATTGTCTGATCCGGTCCACTGATGTTGGTCGACCATAGTTGAGCAAGTTTGCCAGGTCCTCTCCCCCACCATCTGAGGTCCCCTGAGCATTCTTCCAACCCTAATAAAGGATCTGGCCTGGTCATCCCATGACCATCCTCCTCCCCTGTGTGCTCCCAGGTATTTTGGTTCTTTTTGGGCCCATGACCTGGAATCAGTTCAGGTCAATGGCTGGTGTGTTCACCAGCACCCCCTCTTAGCAGATCAGGCTCTTTCGAGGCCTGAAGGTCCTGTACCTCCTTTACCTGAATCCAGCTTCTCTTCTACTTCCTGCTCTGAGGAAGATTTTGATGCTGAGTACTCCTGGTACCAGCGATTGCTGTCAGATATGATGCTGGAGCTGAGTTTATGTCCCTTTGTAGGTCTCAATACTGTTATACTGGTGTGGTCATTCCTTGGGGATTACAGCAATGATGCTTTTGTCATCTCTTCGTGGCCTTGGCCCTTTACGGAGGCATCCAGGCATGTCTGGCTCCATCCTTTTGGCCTTTCTCCAGCCCTTGGGATGTCCAGCACAGATATTGTGCTCTCGTGGGGTCTTCAGGTTCTATCCTTCATTATACTTCAGGGATTCTGGTGCTGCAAACCCCCTCTGGGCCTAGGCACCTGGTGCGTGGCAACCCTCCCCCACCTCACCCCGACACCGACTCTGCGGAGATCGATGTTTGAGGCAGGAAAGTATTTCTGCTAACCAGGCAGGCGATTTGCCTTTTTGCCCAGGTCCTGTAGCTGGCGAGGCACTAAATGAGGGTGTCTTACAATGCCAGTGAGGTAGCTTTCAGGGTGGTGGGACCAAAGTATGCATTTGGCAGATGGCATGGCTTAATCTCTCCTGGTTGTCACGCCTGGCCTGGCGTATAGTGCTCAACTTACATTTCTAGGGGACTCCCTTTTTCTCCTGAAGGGTCAAGCATGAGTTGTCTGGGCACCCTCTTGCTCCCAGACCACAAGAGTTTCTGCCTGCCCCTGATCAGTCTTAAAGTCCTGCCATACCTGTGAGGAGTCCCTGCCTTCCAGTGGTTACTTCCCACCAGAGGGCTGAGGGATACTTTTGTTTTTCCCTCAGAGTGAGCCAACTCTTCCCCTGTTTTGAGGAAGCTTGGTACTCTGACCTATAAGTGGGAATGAATGGTGAAGACTGATTCTTGGAAGATATGAAAAATACGTATTCACTGTAATTGTTGATCTTGCAGAATATCTTTACCATTCACAAGCCCGCCTTCCCCCAGTCAAGTAAGAACCAGGGCCTCTGGGCAGCTCACTCTATGATATGCATGGCTTCTTCTTGCCACACTCCCTCAGGGCTCTCTCCCCCTTGAAGGGTTAGCCCTGTTTGTTTGTTTTTTCCACCCTCAACTGGAATTGGGCCCTCTCACCCCCTTCCAAATTCCTAGTTTTTACCATTTTCAGAATTAAAACAAAAAAACAAAAACAGGGATGACTGTTCCTACCCTCATTTCCTTTAACAAAAACATAAAAGAAACCTACTATTTTTGTATGTTTCATTCCTGACACTCTTCCTTCTTCTACTTGGAGGTGTCTGGTGATACCTTCAAGAGCTGCTGTGCCCTCAGTCTTCACCTTGCATATGTGGCCATCCTCTGCCAACTGGCAGCATAACTTCGCTACAAAGTGCAGCCTTTACCTCTGGTGTTTTTTTTTTGGGGGAGTCAGGTGCTAAGGGGTTCTTTCTCCTGTTCTGCTCTGCCTATGGAGCTGTGTGCTATTCCTGCACTTGGTGCTGGGATGCTCTCTCCTTTCTCACTCTTTGGAGCATCAAGAAGATGGTAATTGTGCTCTTGAATTCTGTCCAATTTCTCCTACCTGTCCCTTGGATTTTTGTTTTGGATTCCTCTAGTTCTTGTCCTCTTTGAGCACAGCATCCTTCTAAATTGGCATTCTGCCATCCTAACTTTGCAGAGATTCCTCAGTTTTTTCTGTACCAGCCAATGCCAGAGGTCCTGCCCTCCCTTCCACCTTCCTGTCCAGTTGACTGAAATAAACTCTAGCTCTTACACCTGCTACTTTTGTGCCACTTAGGCCCATCCCTTAGTTCACCCAGTTGGTTGTCAGGGTTGTATTATTTTTGTGATTTTCTATTCTACATCTTTTTCTTATCCCTTTGGGCTAGGAGTCTATAGCCCTCTCTCTTTTCTTTCCCCACTTGTTTTCTTTCTTGGCAAACAGAACTGTGGAAGGGATAGGGCTGGAGTTGGTTGCTGACCAGCCTACAAGTGTGACATCACTACATCTACCTCATAGACGATGGCTGTCACCAGCAACCTCGCTGACATCTGTCCCGTAGGCTGCAAAAGACTTTGCTCCCACTGGGTCCTAGTGCTTCTGATTTAGACTCATAAGTGTGAATGAATGGTGAAGATATTCTGGAAGTTCAACCGTTAAAATGAGCACATAATTTTCATTTACTGTCCTTCAATGAATCCTGATTTTTTCTTTGTCTGCAGGGTACTGAAGAGCATCAGTCTATCCTGATGGAGAAGGAAACTGAGCTGGTCGAGCTACGCGCCGAACACAATGCCTTGTTGATGGAGACCCGCAAGCTTCAACGAGTTGTAGGCAAAAAAGATCAAGAGCTGGATGATTTGCGTCAGTCAAAGGAGCAGCTTGAGAAGGAACTAGATGATGTGCAGCAGCAGAAGAGCCGAGGCGACAAGGCAATTAATGTGAGCTTTCTTTCCATTGTATTGGGAGAAGAGCTGGGATACACTGCATCCCACTCTTTCAGTTGTGGTTTGCTTTTCACTTGTTTTTCCCTTCCCTCAACCCTCCTTTCAGCCACTATGACATTGCCCAGACAATCTGCAGCTCTGTCTGGGGTGCCCCCCAAGTATGTAGGAAAACATACTGTATGTACTTAGGGATGTACAGCTTTATTTTAGGGGGCAGCTAAAAGGCTCTGAAAATGCTACATTTGTCCTTGAAACATAACACAGAATCAGCTGATCCTTCCTGTAATTTTATTACTGGGAATCAAAACTAGAAGGGTTGGCCACTGAAATTGGCTTTGCATTCCAAGGACCATACAACATTAGTGGGAGACCTTTTTTGGCACAAAATAAGAGAATTACCTTATAAAGTCACAGCAGTGTTATATCTTGTGGAAAACTGACCCTAATTTACTTCAGATTCAGGGATTAACAAAAGCAAGCCACAGGTTAACATTTTTAGTGATCGTCTAGGAATCTGTCTTCTCCATAGATTACCACTAATGGGTCTGAGCTGGAGGTGCTAGGACCTCGTGTGAGCCAGAAATTTTCAGGAGGGCTGCTGGTGCGAGTAGGCCCTGCATGTACATCACCACTCTCTGCCACTGGTATATAGCAGTGCCAGCCCCAACTCCCTCAGTTCTCTCTCTCCCCCACTGTTGAGTGTGCAGCAACAGAGTTACCACTCTCCAAGTCCATGCCAGAACTTCACTATGCATGATAATACTATTCAGTTCTTTTTTTATAGTGTATAATACAGTAGAGTATATTTCTGTCAGTTTAAAGGGGACAGGAAATGTGTGCTAATTGGCAGCAGTTGGTAATGTTCCTAGTAAGAGAAGTGATAAACTTGCCTTCAAATGAGCCATGTTAAATTGTACCTTAATAAACTCTGATGTGAAAAACTGTGTTTTCAGTTGTTTTCTTTCTATGGACAATATTCTGCACAGTTATCTTCATGAAACCAGTGATTTGGAGTGTTTACTATGTCACAGTTTGTACAGAATGCTAAATGTGAGCTATTGTCCTATCAGAATGTTGCTTAGTTTTTTTTCTCAAACCGTGACACAGTTAAAACTCCAGATCACTGGTTCTGTGAAGAGAACTATAACAGAATGCTGCCCATAAAATCAGAACAATGCAAAATACTGTTTTTCACATCGCTTTTCGTTCAGGTACAGTTACCTATGGATCATTCAGGCTTATGGATATTTCTGTAAGTGGCAACATTATAAACAGCTGCATATTGGAACTCATTTCCTGTCCTCTAACACACAAAAATCTACAGCTTTCTCTCAGCCCTACCTCGTTCTAATGGTCGATCATGGAAGAAGGTAGGAAGCCTGAAAAGGCAAGTTTGTCCAGCAACAGGACTGTGTCTGGCCACCAGCTTTGTCTGGGCAGGCGCTCTGGCAGTGGGCAGTTTGGCGCCCCAGAGGATGGACAGTACTCCCAGAGTCTCAAAACGAAACTTCCGATCCTGCACACTCTTGAAGTAGGGGTCTTTGCACCGTTCGCCCTCAACTTCTTCCCGAAGAAAGCATAAGGGGAAGAAAGGGCACCTGTCGAATTTGTCCTCTTCTCTGGTCATTTTGCTGTGAGAGACGCTACTTCTGTATGTAACACACTGTTATCACTGAGGATGCCTGGCTCTGCCGGGTTGAATTCTCTGTTCTGGAGCCCCTCTTTGTTCAATAGGGGGGACTCCGGTGGCAGTTTGGCCATTGGGCAGCTTTTAGGGAACAGTGGGTGCAGCATATAAGTGAAGAGGTGCCGTTTGTGGTGCCAGCTCCTGGCCTATCAGGTTTGGATGAGCTGCCACCATCTTCGATGCTGCTTGACTTGGGCATGTGGCTGACTCCAACTCCAGCATGTGGGCTGAGGGCCACTGTTGGTGCCACTTGTGCTTGCCCCACCTGTGATGTCCCCACTGGGAACATGGGCAGCTGCAGTGCCACCACTGGTGCCTTTGTGGCCGGGGGGGGTCGTAAACACAGTAAGCGTTGCCATGTCCAGTGCAGGGTTCGGGCTCTAAGGGGCCTACTCTGATGCCGGCAGTATTGGGATCGCTCCCATAAGTGATGGTCCTAGGGCCCTCCCCTGTGCTGCTGTCATTCCCACAGTCCCATTTGGGTCTAGTGTCACCTGTGTTGCTAAGGCTATGGCCTGCACTGTTGCCCTTTTGACCCCTCCTCTTTACTGCCATCCTGGTCTAGAGGAAATGGAGGGAGATGAGTCTGTTGCAGTTTATGGATCGGTGGATGAAAATCGCCAGAGACCGTTTGGTTTTAGACATTTTATCAAATAGCTATTCCATCGAGTTTCAGGCCTCCCCCCAGTTAAGACTTTTTCCTGCAGTCTTCTTTATTATATGATCCAGACAAACTATGAGTGATCCACAGTGCATTAGCTCATGTTACAGACATGAAGGTCACACAGCCCATTCCAACGTCTCAAAGGGGATTGGGCCTTTACTCCATCTTCCTTATTGTTCCAAGAAGACCAGGGGATTCTGAGCTGTGCTGGATTTAATTATTCTAAATGGACTGATCAAATCGTCATACAACAAGATGGAAATGCTATGCCGCACTATAGAAGTGGTCAATATGGGGGCCTTCCTGGCATCTCTGGACCAGCAAGATGTGTATCTGCACATCTTCATCCATCAGTCGCATCACCAGTAACATTTTCAGTACACGGTCCTGCCATCTGGGCTTTCCTCTACACCAAGAGTGTTCACAAAGATCATGTTGGTGCTGGTGGCACACCACAGAGAGCATGGCATTCATTTCCATCCCTATTAGAACTGGCTCTTCGTACGTGGTCACTGGAGGAAGCACAGTCAGCAGTTGTTGATGTTACCAGGACTTTGCAGCACCGTAGCTGGATAATCCACTGCAGCAAGTGTTCTCTGCAGCTGACGCCGTGCATTCAACATCTAGGAGTGCTGTTAGACACAAGCACAGAGTCAGTGGCCCTCACACCGGGTGGAGCTCAGTCAGTGTTTCAGCCATGGATGCAGAAAGCTCGGGCGGAAGCCCACATTCACATCAAGCGGTCTCCTATACATGCTGCTTTTCACGGCAGCAAGCATTGACTCTGTGCATGTTGTCGAGGCAAAGGTCAGGAAGCATAAGAAAACCAAGAACGGTTATAAAGTTTGCAAGTAACTTTTTATTATTAATAAACAAAAATAAAAAAATGTGCAGAATGTTTTTTTAACATAGGCAGTTCAAAGAAAACAAAGTCCTTCCTCTGATGGTATCTCTAATTCTAAATTTGTTTCTCTGTCTCTCAACAAATAAAAAAAAAAAAAAAAAAAACGTTGCTCCTTTTATAAGAAGTCTGTGCCTGGCAATTGACTAATGCATCGTGAGCTCATTAAGAGATGTCCCGTTTCTCAGAAAACGTTTCAGAATTTTGTCAGTTTCTTTCCTTACAGGTGCAATAAAATAGATAGAACATGGTGTTCCAGAACTAATCTTCTGTTGACAACTCAGCAAGAGTTCATGGAGGTCAAACTGCATCCCAGAGTTAACCCTCTGAGTTCCAAACAGCTTTTTGCAGTCATTTCAATAATATTAACTATATACATTTTCAAATCATGGGATTTCGTTTTCACACAAAGATTCAAATATATTTTTATAACCACAGATAAGCAAGGGGGAAAGATAGAAACAGTAAGTGAAGACGGGGAGATAAGGGGTTGATGGGGAGATCTCGAGACTGCCGGAGTGATCAGGTTCCTTGGTCTCAAGAAAATCTGATTGTACAGACAAGAGACAGAAAAGGAGCGGATAGAACAGATTCTTGCATTTATCTTTCTGCGTAACAAATCGGAGAGAGAATTATTCAACCTTGTCACAGTGCAGTGGACCAGGCTCCACTTAAGTCACCTCCAGCTCCATCTACTATACCTCTGGGGCCCGTAGATGATGTGCTTATGGGCCAGTATTCCACAGACACAGATAGTGCATCCCTCACACCTGGTGGTCCTGTCAGCAGAATCTGACTTGGAGTACTGATTTAGAATGTGCAGAGCTTCAGACAACTGGAACTGGCCTGATGGGCTGGGGAGTGATGCTCAGCACAGCACTGGCCCAAGGAACTTGGAGAATAGTGGAGCGAAAATGCCTCATCAGTGTTCTTATGATGAGGGCAGTATTCAGAGCAGTCCTCATGCACCAGAGAAAGCTGTGGAACCAGCACATTTAAATATGATCAGACAACGTAGTAACCTTGGCATACATCAAGGAGCAGCATAGCAATAATGGCAGAACCATAAAACTACTTCGTTTGGTAGAAGTGAACCGTCTCCCCTGTCTGAAATTCATATGGCAGGCTCCCTTTGTTCATCATGCTGGTTGGCTAAGTTGTCAGCGTCAACACCTGAAAGCGTGGGAGCTCAGTTGGTACATCTTCAATTCTATTTTTCCAGCGGAGGGGAGCACCACTTCTAGATCTCATGGCCTAACGCAGAGACTTCTAGATACTTTAGTGCATACCGAGTCCATACCAGTTGTGGAGATTGACTTCTTGTCTACAGTATGGCTGGATGCCCTACTATACATCTATCTTCTGTGATCAGTGATACCAATGGTGCTCTGGAAGCTGCAAAAGGAGCTGTCTATCTTGATTCTTATAGAATCATGGTGGTCTCAAAGACCATGATATTCCAGACTAATACACCTGACTCTGTGGTGCCCAATCCCACTACCACTCAGGCTGGACCTTCTTTGTCAGGGGCCAGTTTTTTTTTTTTTGTTTTATATTTACTATTTTTATTGAAACAGTTCTCCAGTCAGTAAGGTACAAAGTAATAAAAAGAACAGGTGTGCGTACAAAAAGTGAGCCATACATACATTCTCTGTCAAAACAGATACTATCAACCACAATAAGGCATGATTAACTACCATAAGTTATTAGTCATCTTAATGCCTTGACGCCTGGGAGGGTAAACTAAAACTACAACTTATACCTACGAGGCCATAAACTAAATCAAATTATGAAATAGGAACAGTTTCATACAAAAGCATCAAGGTAATAAAACTATAAAACATCTTCTAGGATCATGGATATGTTGTTCATCCACACTTATTGGCATGTCCCTTTCCCCTTTAAGGATTGCCAGAAGTCTTCAAGCTGCCTCCTCCCACCCACCCTGATGGTATAACCCTCGGCTCCGCCCCATGATGCCAGATCTTCCTTTCCGCTGGAAGATTCAGGTTGCCTCCTTCGTGCTTCTGCATTTCGTAGGCCCTGGCTTCTAAACCTTTGGTTCTTCTGAAACTTCGTCTAGTTCACATTAGCCATCGTGACTCTCCTACTTCGATTATGGAAGACAAGTCTTCTCCTGGATTTCTCCGGTGTTCGTGCGGCCAGAAAATTTTGCACACCGATCCCCGTGCTGCATGCGTCTACTACTTGGGTATCGGCCATGACACCTCTAAGTGTGACTTCTGCCTTGCATTTTACCCTAACGTCCTCGATAACTGTCTTGCACGCCTGAAGTTGGGGAGGCTGGAAAAACGGAACCCTCTGGTGAAATCAAAGGAGGCTAGGTGGGCTGTTTCCGTGGCTGTGGGATCCACCGACCAATTGGAACGTATGCAAACCTTCGAGGAGGAAGCAGCTCGGGCCGCAGAATCTTCCTCTTGGAGCTTCTTCGTTCCGCTCAACCTGGGCTCCACCTTCTCGGGTTCTTTCTGAGAGTTGTGTCAGTCTCTCCCAACTAAGGGGGAGAGAGTCCTGCGGACACGCACTTCTCTCTGTCCTGTAAGCGGGAAAAGGACCCGGGATTGTCTTTGTCTCGGCGAAGATGTTATTGGGATTGGGAGAGATCCTTGTCCCAGGAACCGGCAGTCTCTACTTCAGTCGAGATCGCCTCTTTGGCCGCTGGCTTCTCTACCTTGCCGTCTGGCCAGTTGACTGAACAGTTGATCGACGAGGTCGAAATTGTCATCGACCTGATCGACCCATTGTCGCTGACTCCAGTCGACAACTCTCTTGATCAGACTCTGGTCCTTTCTTTCCCCGACGAGGAGACCCCGTCTGATGGGAATCCCGCCGAGGAAGTGGTCCCCAACCCCTGGAAGACACCGGTCCGCCAGTGTCTCCTGATCAACCGAGTCAGCCTGCCTGATCTCGATCGCGGTCCAGGACCCCGTTGACCGGCAGGCTGAGGAAGAGCCATAAGCGCTCTAAGAAGAGGCAGCTCCATCGGTCGTCCTCATCCACCTCTGATGAGGAGAGGCTCAGGTGGAAACTCCGGTGCTACGAGGACCTCATGTGACAACAGCTAATTTTGTCCGGGAACAAGCTGACCCCGGCTTCATCCCCGGCCGTTACCTGGTTTTCACCTCCCAGGCCGAAGCTGACTCCTTCAGAGCTGATTAAGTCGGTTCGCCCGCCCAGGGAGCCAGTGAAACCTCCGGTTTGGCCTTTACCAATCTCTCCACCGATCATGGTGGAACCGCCGCCTAAGCAGCCTGTGGCAGGGGCTACTTCCAAGGGAGATTGACCAGACACCGGGCTTCCCTGGTGTCTCTCGGTCATTGTCACCCCAGACTGCCCTCGGCAGGTCGAAAGTGACCTCGGCAGTCGACCATTGTATCCAGATTCCTCTGATTTGGATCAGACCAGCCTACATTCTCATCCTGGGGATGATGAATTGGCTGCTGGGATAGAGATGGAGGGTGGTCTTTCGTCTTTTCAGGGCATTGTTCGCCTCATCTCTGAGTCTACAGGGATGCCCCTGGAACCTATCCAGAAAAAGGCAGAGTACCCTCTCACGGATATTCTTCAGAGAGGAGATACCCTGACGGAGGCCTTTCTTGTGGCTGAGGCCATAGTTGGCATGGCTCTAGAACTTTGGCAGCGCCCTGCCTCCTGTCAAGCTCCGTCTGCCCGCATGGCCCGCAAGTATGTGGTGCCCATGGGGTCCCTTGCGGGGTTCACAAAGCACCCTTTGGCCAAGAGCCTGGTGACCGCCTCTGTGTTCAGGTGTACTGGCAGTTCTGCCGACACTGACAAACCTCCCGAGAAAGAATCCAAAAATTTGGATCATTCGGCTAGAAAGGTCTATGCGGCCTCATCTTTAGGCCTTCATCGGGCAAGTTTGACCGTTGTCATGGCACACTTCTCCCATGCCCTCTTAGAGTCTTTGGAAGAAGTCCTCCCACTCCTCCCCATGGATATACAGACCACGGTCAAGCAGGTCTGGGATCAGGGCCGGGCTGTTGCCAAACGGCAGCTTCAGACAGCCCTGGACATTGGGGATTCTTGTGCCTGCTCCATGGCGACTGCAGTTACCTCTCGTTGCAGGGCTTGGCTGAGACTCTCCTCTTTCCTGGCAGATACTCAGTGCAAACTAGCTGATCTGCCTTTCCTGGGCACCGACCTCTTCGGCCCAGGTGTGGCTGGTCACCTTCAGCGAATTGAGCAGTCCGCCACCTTGGACGATACTTCTGCTAAAGGTCCTTCGCGCAAGAAACGGCAGAAGAAGAAGCCTTTTCAGCACTCTTCCCTTGCGGCCCTGCAACCCTCCTTTCAAGGAGGGCAGCAGCAGGCTCAAGCTTGGCGCCCCCGGCCCAAGCCCGGGCCCTCCCAGGCCTGTAAAGGAGGCCAAGGTTCAGGTCCTGAATCCTCCTCCTCTAAGCCTGCTCAGTGACGGGGTCGGGGCAGCCACCCCCTCTCCCGTCACACCAGCTCTGGGTCCTCCCATGGGGGTCCGGCTCCGCCACTGTCTTAACTTTCTTTCTAAAAGGTTATTAACTAGATCAGTTCATTTAAATAAGATTATCGTAGAAAAATCACGAAATAAATATGGGGATAGGACTTTAACTTATCAAGCTGCCAGTTTTTGAATTTTTCTTCCTGCAGATGTAAGGGAAATTACAAATCATTCTACATTTGTTCATATTGTAAAGGAATTGAATACCCATGTCTGCAAGTGTTGATTACTCCTCTTAATGTACTGTAAAATTAGATAAGATTTCTTCCTTTGTATAAAGATAAAGGAAATATTTTTTATAATTTTTTGTATTTTGTTACTTTGGTAATATTTGTGTTAATATGGAACTTTATTGTATGTATTTAGATAGGGGTTGCACAGGTCTGTCTTGTAAACTGGACTTCTGTCCAAATGACATGAATTACCTGTATAAAAATTAAATTTTACCTACCTACCTAACACCTGGTCCGTTATCACCACGGATAGGTGGGTTTTGGAAGTAGTCGGTCAGGGACTGCCTCTGGAATTCGAGCAGTACCCTCCAAGCCGAGCCCGCGCCCCTTGGGAGGAAAGAGTATCCGTCCAGACTCAGTCGGCTCTCCGAGACAACATTGCTCAGCTCTTCCTCAAGGAGGCAGTAGATCCAGTGGCAGATTCTCCAGTAGACCCAGGCTTTGTCTCCAGGTACTTCCTGGTGCCCAAGCGGACGGGGGGCTGGTGCCCCATTCTAGATCTGCACAACCTGAATCAGTATCTCAGGTGACGCACCTTTCGGATGGTCACTCTGTCCCAGATCATGCCATCCTTAGAGTGAAACATGTGGTTCTGTTCACTGGATCTGCAGGACATGTTCTTTCGCGTCCCAATCCGTCCGTCTCATTGGTGGTTCCTCCGCTTCAGAGCCAAAGGAACCCTATACGAGTTCCGAGCCATGCCATTTGGCCAGTCATTGGCCCCACGGGTCTTCACCAAATGCATTGTGGTAGTGGCAGCCCATCTCAGGCGTTGGGGTGGTGGGGGTTAGGATTCACCCCAACCTCGATGATTTGCTCTTAGCAGGTCCCACCCAGCAGGAGGTGCAGAGGTCCAGGGACCTGGCCCTCCAGACCTGCTCCCAACTTGGCCTCCTGATCAACGAGGTCAAGTCGGAACTCGTACCTTCCCAGGTGATGTGCTTCATCGGGGCAGAGCTTGGCTCCTGGCGGACAGGGCGGAGGTTTCTCTCCTCCTTTGCCCAAGCATTTCTGGTTGGGCAATTGAGCCATGCCCTGGATTTTCTGTGCCTTCTGGGTTGCATGGCGGCGTGCACCTCAGTGGTCCATTGGGCCCAGTGGCACATGCGCCCCCTCCAGTGGGAGCTGGCCGCCCAGTGGACTCAGTGCCACGGTCATTTCGACCAGCTGATCACTGTGACCCAGAAGATGTGGGACAGTCTCCAATGGTGGACCGACCCAGACTGGTTGCAGGAAGGGATCCTGTTTGTCTGCCCAGAGCCGACGGCCGTCCTCAAGACCAATGGCTCTCTCATGGGCTGGGAAGCCCACATGGGGGAGAAAAGGGCTTATGGGTTCTGGACCCCTGAGGAGTCCCGATACCACATCAACCTGTTGGAACTCAGAGCAGTCAGACTGGCACTGTCAGCTTTCGCTCCTCCACTCCGGGGTCAGGTGGTTCAAGTCCAGACAGACAATACCACGACCATGTACTGCCTCAACAAACAGGGCGGCACGCATTCCTGTCTGCTTTGCGGGGAGGCGCTCTGCATCTGGACCCTCATCAGCCGTCTGGAGGCAGATCTAGCCATTCATGTGGCAGGAGCCTCAAACCATCTGGCGGATGCTCTCAGCCACTTAGGCGAGACATCCCATGAGTGGTCTCTCCATCCAGAGGTAACTTACAGCCTGTTCTCCCACTGGGGCAAACCGATGGTGGACCTGTTTGCCTCCAGGGACAACACCAAGCTGAGGCTGTTTCATGCCTGCCTCCTCAGCAGGGCTCGCTGCAGGGGGACGCCTTCTCGAGGCCGTGAACCCCAGGCTTCTTCTACGTCTTCCCTCCATTTCCCTTGATCCACAAGGTGCTCCTCAAGGTGAGGAGGGACAAGGCGAAGGTGATTCTGGTAGCCCCAGACTGGCCGCGCCAGTTCTGGCATCCAGATCTCCTCAGCCTCAGCTACAGCCCCCCTGGAGCGGCTTCCAGCATGCCTGGACCTAATCTCTCTCAATCAGCGGAAGGTATACCATCCGGACCTTCAATTCCTGCACCTCACAGCCTGGTACCTGAGCGGCTAGAGTTCCAGGCTTTGGGTCTTTCCCGAAGATGTCCTCACTGTGGTGGAGGCATCGAGAATGGAATCGACCAGGAAATGTTCGGCCTTCAAATGGAAAAGATTTTCCATTTGGTGTCAGGGCAAGGGCCTGGACCCTCTGTCCTGTCCGGTAGCCAACATTCTCGACTACCTTTGGTCTTTGTCCAAAGGGGGTCTTCGGTCATCGACCCTTAGGGTGCACCTGGCAGCCATCTCTGCTTACCAGACTGGGACCGGTCAGATGATGCTGGCGCAGGACACAGTGGTCGGGCGCTTTTGCAAAGGCCTGGATCACATATCCCCTTCGGTGCGTGAACCTCCACCTCTGTGGGATCAACTGCTGGTACTGGCAAAGCTCATGGGAAGCCATTCGAACAAATGCACAAGTGTGCGTTGTCACACTTGTCGTGGAAGACAGCCTTCCTGATGGCTATCACGTCTGACAGGAGGACAGGGGAGCTCCAGGTGCTTTCGGTGGACTCCCCTTATCTGGTCTTCCACAGGGACAAGGTTGTCCTATGGCCCCACTTTAAATTCCTACCGAAGGTGGTGTCAGAGTTTCAACTTAACCAGGTGTTAACTCTGCCAGTGTACTACCCTAATTACACCTCGGAGGCAGAGTACAGGCTCCATAATTTGGACCTCAGACGAGCACTCTCCTATTATAAGGAGAGGACGGTGAAAATTTGGGGAGAGGTTCGCCAGCTTTGTCACCTACGCTGAAGCCGCTTTGGGCAGACCTGCAGCAAAACGGACTATTGCAAGGTGGATTACATCTTGCATAGGTCTGTGCTATGAGTTGCTGGGCATGGAGCCTCCCAGCGGGATAAGAGCTCATTCTACCCTCCATACCGCTGCATCGGTGGCTGCTTCCAGGGACATCCCTATCCAGGAAATCTGTCAGGCTACTACCTGGAAGTCAGTGAACACCTTCATTACCCATTACCACATCGACCTTGAGTCACGCTGGGATGCTGGTTTTGGGGCCTCAGTTCTCCAATGTCTGTTTCCCAAGTAGGGGGTGTGCGCCTTGCCTCCCTTCTCCCGGAGAAGTGCTAGGAGTCTGCCAGTAAGTGTGGATGAACAGCATATCCATGATCCTAGAAAACCAAGTTACCTGTAACAGTAGTTCTAGGAGTGTATATGTTGTTCATCCACGTGGACCCACCTCGACCTCCCCGGCTGTGGACGCACAACACCTGACTTCCAGTGGGCTAAGATCTGGCATCATGGGGTGGAGCTGAAGGTTATACCACACGGGTGGGTGGGAGGAGCCAGCTTGAAGACTTTCGGCGATCCTTTAAAGGGGAAAGGGACATGCCAATAAGTGTGGATGAACAACATATACCACTCCTAGAACTACTGTTATAGGTGAGTAACCTGTTTATCTAGATGTCCATCTCAGGAAGTATATCAAGATGAATACTAGAGGTCCCCACGAATATCTCGGAAGAGGTTCTCCAACAGAATCTCCATCTTCTGTGCAGTTTGTCAACTAAACTGGAAGAATCTGTTTAGCTATGCACGATGACTGACCCCAAATAATTGACAAAGGATTACTTAAACTACCATGTAATATAAAAAAAAATATACACTGATACTTCTTAGCCCAGTAAAAATACATTGCAATGAAATATTGAGAATCTTCAAAGGAAGAGGGTCCATCCAAAGTAAAGGTAGACAAAAAAAAAAGCCTAAATTTCTCTAGACTTATACCAAGCCCCAATCTACCACCATACTAAGGGACAAAATCTGCATAGTGATCCATCTGGTACATCATCCATCTATGGCAGTAGAGATCGGATTTCTCTATGCGGTCCGACAGTCTAGCTGAAAGTCAGTCCAGAGTATCTCCTTAGCCAACGCTCGCCAAGTCTCCTTATTGGGAACCTGTGTGGTATGCCATAATTGAGTAATGACCTTATGGGCGGCCAGGAAAAGTAGAGTAACTTGCCCATAGGTAACCCTGTCAACCCGGACACCATCCGGTACCTCAAAAGTCAAAATATAAACCAGTTGAAATGAGTTGGTGCATTCATAAATAGCCGTCAATTCCCATATCACTTCCCTCCAATATTCCGTCAGTAATTCATAAGACCATAAAACGTGGGTGTGGTCTGCCCAGTCACCCCCACAGCCTCTCCTGCTCCTACCCATAGTCTCCCCTAAATACTTAGCCAACGCTGTGGGAGTGCGGAAGAACAGAGTCCTCTGTTTCCGTAGATATTCTCGCCAGTAGAGCGAAGAGGAAACTTTGTATGCAGGGAGAGCAGATGCAAACCATCCCTGTCTGGACACTTTCACCTGCAGTTCCCTGGTCCACCTTACCCTGACTGAATCAGGCAGGCCCCCATGCTTCTCCCTAAGTGCCCGATACAGTGTACTAATCAGATGTTCTGTAGAAGTCCCCACCATATGAGATTGGATTAGGGAAACCAAGGGGGAAGTTTTCTGTACTGTACTAGATGAAACCTCTTCTGACTGGCGGAGATGAACTTTTAATTTTGGATAACCATGAAAAAATCTTTGAGGGAAGCATATACCTGGATTGTAAAGTAACAAACTGAAGAACGCCCATAGGCCCCACAAACTGGAATACCTGCTTAACTCCATAACCAAGACATCTCAAGAACCCTTATCCATGAAACTAGCTAGAAAGGCAGAATCATAAGCAAATGATCTTGGATATAGATTTTCCGCCAGGGCCAGGTATACATGGCAAACCCGTAACCACTATCGCAGGGGTTCCCTGGTATATAATGGAAACTTTGAAAGTGGAACACACAGTGGGGGATTTCAAAAAAGATAAATCAACGAGTCTAATAAATCACCCCCGTGTGAGTTCAGTGGTCTTCCAGTGGGCCACATAATGTGGGTTTATCCAACACAATAGAATTCGCAGCTGAACAGCAGTGGCATATTTCCCTAGGTCGGGGAGGTTGAGACCCCCCAATTGTCCCGTGGCAACTGCAGAAGGGAATATTTCACCCTAGGGGGTTTCCCCTTCAAAGAAAACGAGAGATCAACTTATCCCAGGCCCGAAAATAAACCTCCACCGGCATCATTGGAAGCATCTGAAGAAAAAGAGAATATGGGGGATAACATTTTGTTGGATGGTCCCCACTTTCCCTTAGAAACTCAGATGAAGCTGAGACCACCTAGAAAGGTCATCCGCCAGTTGTCGGGTGAAGGGTTCCAGATTAAGCAACTTGACATGTACAGGGTTTTTAGAAAGGTTAATCCCCAGATAACGCATGGCTTGTTTTTGCTATTTAAAAAGGAACTGTCATTCAAACACCATGAAGTCTTGCTATATTATGACTTCAGGCAGTAAGCCACAGCACTTGAACTGCCCCGGAGAGGAAACAGTTAACTCCAGGGAGACTGGAGTTCTAAAGCGCGAGAGCGCTATGCCAAAGCTCTATCTGGCAAGTTTCAAATGAAACTGTCAGATTCTTTACTCCGCTTCACTGAACAGTCGCTCCGGAGATCAGCTCCTTCAGCTCGGTTCATTTCTCGGTTCAAGCGAGTATTTTCGGTTCATTTGAACCGGCAAAAAGTATTTATTTTACTGCATTTCGGTTCAAAGCTCCATCTGGTAAACCGTAAGTACAGGATTTAATGTCTGTGTGGAAAATTAATTATCGGTTCGGTTTTGAACCGATCGGTTTGCTAAAATAAGCATTTCCATTCATATTTTGGGCGTTTTAGAGTGCGGTTCCCGGTTCTTATCGGTTCTAAAAAAACCTATACTTTTGGGGGTATTTTTTTTTTCAAATACCCGTGACACGGTTAGGAACCGATAAGAGTGTCTTGCCTGGCACTGCCATCAAAAGGGCAAGTTTTTGGATAGGCTGGCATTATGTCTGAGAAACCCAAAAGAAAAACCGGGCCCACTGGGTTTCAACACTGTGTCTGTGGGGAAGCCTTTGCCAAGGCTGACCCACACACCACTTGTGTTTGTCTGGGGGCTGACCACCTCCTGTCAGACTGCCAGGTGTGTAAAAATTTCCCTGCAGCCACCCTGGAGAAGAGATTGGGCCGGCTCAGGGAACGAGAGGCCAAAAAGTCCGCTGACCCAGATGGCCAGCCCAGTCCAGCACCCACTGGACCAGAGGTGCCCTCTGACCAGGCGAGACTTCCTCGGGCAAAGGAAGGCTGGTTCAGAGGAACCAGTCCCAGTAAAAAACAAAGAAATCAGCGGGTCTGAGTCCAAAATTGTCTCTCCAACTGCTGCAGAGATAGCTAAAGCCATACAGATTGTCCAGTCACTGTCTCAGGGACCTGTGAACCACCAACAGCTAGTAAAAGGTTGGTTCGTTCAGTTCAGTGGTTCAAGAGTATGATGTTGAGGAATTTTATGAACCACAGGAGGGAGGAGGAATTTGATCATTATATATGTGGCTGGGAGGGTCTGGGCGTGCCCATCGAACCCGGACATTTCTCCAGACAGACCTTTAGAATCTCCCCTATGCTGTCTGAAGTCCCTTCTCATTTTATGTTTTACAAAAAGTTGCAGAAACCCTCCAGCTTCCTTTAGAAGAGGCTGTGGATGAGCAAGAGGAGCCTGATTATGTAGAAATGATGGATATACCAGAGTCTAGGAGGTTGTCTATTCCTTTGCATAAGTCATTTAGGAAGCAAACAACAAAGATTTTAAAAAATCCTCATTCTGTCCCTCCTGTAGATAAAAAAATGGACAGAAGGTATACTTTGTCAGGCCCTGATACAGACTTCCTCACTGAGCAGTGTAGTCATGTAGGTGTGGTACAAGCTGCAGCCTGTGGCCAGAGGCTAATATTCCCTGGCCTCACATCCTCCTGATAAGATTCCAGGAAGATTGATGCCATGGCGAAAAAACAATATGGCAGCTTCTTTGGGACTCAGGCAGGCAAATTATATGGCTTATGTGGCTAGATATCAGAAATCTAGATGGGACACAGTATTGCAGTTAGCCAAGCAGGCCCATGGCCAGCTGGCTAGTGAGTTGGAACAGGTGGCTGCTGATGGCATTGAAGCCTCTAAAGTTCAATTTCATACTGCTGTTGATGTTAATGATGTTTCCTCTAGGGTCATGGCCACTTCTGTAGCTTTCCGTGAGGTTGGCATGGCTCAGATGCACTAATCTGTCCCAAGATACTCAGTCAAAGGCTATGGATTTTCCTGAGTGGGAAATTCTCTGTTTGGGAACAAACAGAAATTTATATGAAAAGATGGATGAATACAGAACTACCTACAAAAGTGCCCAGGCCAAGGAGGCATGCCCACTCCACAAAGGCACGCCAGAGGTAGGGCAGGCCTTTCCACAGGCCTTTTGCCAATCTCAAGCCTCCTCTGCGTTTGCACAGAGGGTTTCTTCAGAGAGCAGAGTGAGCGGGGCACAAGTAAACCGTCCCCCCCCTCAGCCTAAGGCTGCTGCCAAGCAGGCACCCTGATGGGGTGCCCAGGGCCGATTCTCCTGTACGGTGGGGAACAGGTTGGCTTATTTCAGCCAGAACTGGCTGTCCCTAACTTCGGACAGATGGGTTCTGGAGGTAGTAAGCCAGGGTCTGGTTCTCGGCTTCAAACAGTTTCCAAAGATGAGAGCCAGACATTTTCCACCTGCAAATCCTTCAGAAGCCCTTGCTTTGGAAGCAGAGGTTTCTTCTCTTCTCTTCTAGACTGCAAAGCAGTGGAAAGGGTCCCTCCTTGCCACCAGGGCAAGGGGCTGTACTCAAGATACTTTCTTACCCCAAAAAAGACAGGAGAATGGCAGCCCATTCTAGATTTAAGGTACCTGAACAAGCATCTTTTGAAATCAAAGTTCAAAATGTTAACTCTGGCAATGATTTTGCCCTCCCTCAGGCCAGGGGACTGGCTAGCCTCCCTGGACCTCAAGGATGCCTATTTTCATGTCCTGATCAGGCCTTCTCACGAAAATACCTCAGGTTCAAACTGCCCTCAGGCCACTACCAGTTCAGAGCAATGCCCTTCGACCTTACCTCTGCTCCAAGGGTATTCACAAATGTCTAGCTGTGGTAGTGGGCGCATTTAAGGCAAGAGGGTTGCTGTGTTTCCCTACCTGGACGACTGGCTCATAGTGGGTCAGTCTCCAGATCAGGTAAATCCACTTGCAAGTCACCCAGCAGCTTCTCACTTCCTGGGATTCCTGCTGAGTTGCAAAGTCAGTTCTGGAACCAGTTCAGGTACTAACTTTCATAGGTGCAGAATTGAACACAAAAGTTAGCCAGGGCATTTCTCCCCTCGGAAAGGGTAGACAGACTCATTGCCTGGCATCCTCCTTACCCTCGCGGGTCTCTCGACCAGCAAGGCATTTTCTGCAACTCTAGGGCCGTGGCTGCTTCCACAGCTGTTGTGCAAGGAGCAAGATTCAGATGAGGGACATTCAGTTCCATTTGAGGCCTATTGGTCTCCAAGAGAGGACCTGCAAATTAGTCCCAGTGACCCAAACTCTGATCCTGGCTCTCCAGTGGTGGCAGGATCAAAGCAATCTAAACAGTGGTTCCCTTCATTCCCGTTTCCACTCCCTCACCCTCACCACGGATGCCTCCCTGCTAGGGTGGGGGGCTCACTTGGGCGACCTTTCCACTCAGGGAGTGTGGTCTCCTCAGGAATCTCTGCTCCACATCAATCTTTTGGAACTCAGAGCTGTTTTTTTAGCTCTTCAGGTTTTTTCAGCTTCTGTCCAGAACAAAGTAGTTCAAGTCAGTACAGACAACACCACAACAATGTGGTACATCAACAAGCAAGGGGGAACTCTGTCTTCAGCCTTGTGCACTGAAGCAATGAAGTTGTGGTCTCTGGCCTACTCCCTGAACACCTCCCTGATAGCAGTTCACCTTCCAGGGAAGGACAATGTCCTGGCGGATGCCCTCAGCAGGATTTCTCAGGGCCATCACGAATGGGCTCTGAATCCTCAGGTGCTGGGGTCAGTCTTTGCCATATGGGGCACCCCTCAGATAGATCTTTTCGCAGCCCCAGACAACCACCAACTTCCTCTATTTTGTTGCAGGCCTCCAGTGCTGGGCTCAGTCCCCCTGGACGCCTTTCTGTTGGATTGGAAGGGGAAGTTCCTATATGCCTTTCCCCCCTTCCCTCTTCTCTTCAGGGTATTAGTAAAAATCAAATCTCAGCCATGCAAAGTGATTCTGATTGCTCCAGATTGGGCCAGACAGCCCTGGTACCCTCTGCTTCTGTCCTTGACAGTCCACCCTGCCCTGAGCTTGCCCAGAGTCCACGACTTGCTGGCCTGTGCACAGGGGAGAGTGTGGTATCCGGACCTCAAATTCCTCCATCTCAAGGCTTGGCTCTTGAGGGTTAGAATTTGCTGATTTACACCTTCCCAAGGTGTCCTGGATATTTAAAGGCTTCAAGGAAGCCTTCCACTAGACCACTTACAATTCTAAGTGGAAGAGGTTTTCCATCTGGTGTTCTGAGAAACGAATTGTCCCAGAATCTGCTGATTTGCCCATTTTACTGGACTATTTGGTCCATTTAAATTCCTTAGGCCAGCTACCTTAAAGGTTCATCTGGCAGCTGTCTCTGCTTTTGTATCAGCAGGGAAGCCTGCTTCTCTTTCCTCTCATCCTGTGTTTTCCAAGTTTTTTAAGGGGTTACTTCACACTAGCCCTCCTTTTCTGGAACCAGCTCCCGCCTGGGACCTGAATGTTTGCATTGCTCAGTTAATGCAACCCCCGTTTGAGCCTCTGTCTTCAGCGGATCTCAAGTTTCTAACTTGGAAAACTGTTTTTCTAGTGGCTATCACTTCTGCCAGACATATAAGTGAATTACAAGCCCTGTCAGTGGAAAAAGATTTTATATCTTTTCACAGAGATAAGGTAGTCCTTAGGACTAACAGAAAGTTTTTGCCTAAAGTGGTTTCAGATTTCCATCTGAACCAATCCATCTCTCTTCAGTATTTTCACTGAGCATTCTTCCTCGGGTGAGAGGAGACTGCACGTTTAGGCGATCAAAGAGCTTTAAGCTACTATTTGGAATGCACCAAGGGTCACAGGTTGAATCCTCAACTCTTCCTTACCTATGGCGAGGTTGGCAAAGGAAACCTGCCACTAAGAGAACAATTGCAAGGTGGATTGTCTCTTGTATCCAATTTTGTTACCAAAAACTAGGTAGAACCCCCTCAGGACTGAGGGCTCACTCCACCAGGGTACAGCTGCATCTCTAGCGGCTGCTGGAGATATTCCATTCTGAAATCTGTCAAGCTGCTACTTGGAAAACAGTTCACACTTTTACCAAGCATTATTCCTGGATGTCCAGTCCAGGAGAGATGCTCGTTTTGGCACAGCTGTGCTTCAGAGCCTATTTCCTAAGTAGGTTCTGACCCTCCTCCATGGAGGTACTGCTGTGTAATCTGTCTGAAGTCATAATATAGCAAGACTTCATGGTGTTTGAAGAAAAAAATTACTCACCTTAGTAATTGATTTTCTTCATGGAGTCTTGCTATATTATGACCACCCCAACCTGCCCTCTCAGAACTTCTACTTGGGTAGGGTTGGCAAATTAGTGCAAGCACTGTGTCATGCCATTTTAGTTCTTCCCTTCCCCCTTTTATTTGGGTTAGGGAACTAGGTATTTCTGTTTTTGAGTAATATACGGCCCCCTTCCTGGGACTTGAGTCTTTTGGGGAAGGGGGTCTAATAGTGCTTGTTAGGGTGAACTAATAATATTATTATCATTGTTATTATTATTATTGTTGTTGTTGTGTTTGCTGTTGTTATTCCTACTAGTAGGTAGCCACTTGGCTAGTGTGAGAGCTTTCCACACAGACTTGCTGCTAGTGTTAGCCGTAAGATCTGACAGTTTCATTTGAAACTTGCCAGATAGAGCTTTGGCATAGCGCTCTCGCGCTTTAGAACTCCAGTCTCCCTGGAGTTAACGGTTTCCTCTCCAGGGCAGTTCCAAGTGCTGTGGCTTACTGCCTGAAGTCATAATATAGCAAGACTCCATGAGAAGAAAAGCAATTACTAAGGTGAGTAATTTTTTCTTTCAGACAATCTGTGGGGACATAATTATAAAGGAGGACTTCAGTCTTTTGTTCATTCACCGTATAGCCAGTTAACTCCCCAAACATGCTAGGCTGGTTCCAAACCTCAGGAATTGAAAGCTCTGGAGAGGTGAAAGTAAGCAAAATATCATCCGTGAACAATGAAATTTTGTGCATATGGGCCCCCATTGGAATTCACTCCACCCTCAGGTTAGTATGTATGGCTTCCGCCAAAGGCTCCAAAGAAAGAGCGAATAACAATGGAGACTGGGCATGCCTCGCGGAAGAGCAAAGGAATCCGACAGAGAGCCATCCAGCTTTAAGTAAGCTTGAGGGGAGCCATAAATATCTTAGAGCTGCTTGAGTCAACCGGTCTGGAAAGCCAAAATGCGACAGGGTTGCCCAGAGAAAAAGCCAGGCACCCCTGTCAAAGGCCTTCTCCGCATCCAAACCTAAAAGGACTAAAGGTATTTTTCGAGAATGAGCATAGGAAGGTGCGCCGGACCGTATGCTGAGCCTGCTCAGCCTTAATAAAACCCACTTGGTCGGGATAAGTGGTAGAGGGGAGCATATGTGAGAGCTCTTCCTGCAGCCCTTAATAATTCCCTGTCTTCCTTTTAGCAATCCTTTCACTAACCCCCTGCAAGTCTTGAACCCATGCCCTTCCAAAGCTCTGCTCCACTGCCAGCTGTTGCTCTTTCCTCTCGGCCATCCTAACAGTGTTACTCTTTTCATGCTTTTGCTGTCATTGAACCTCCACCCCTCCCCCGCATTGCCTAGCACTTTGCCCTCTATATTCTGGACACGTAAACACCACTTGTTTGTTGCAAGGTCCCTCCACTAGTGGCCTCCCTCGAGCACTACTTTCTCCTGAACCTTAAGGAGCAGGAAGTTGTCTGCACTGTTTTTCTGCAACTCCCTACATAACACTGCACAGTCCAAGATGATTTATTCTTGGTTCTCCCTACACCTCCTCCTTCTATTTGCAACCCTGCTATCACTTGTGCCCCCATCTCCTTCATCACACTTCCATCCTGACAGATTCCTGCTGATAGCCCCACAGTTATAATCCATCCCACAGCCTTGCTATATCCCCCACCACTCCTAATTTATCCTGGACCCACTCTCCCTTACGGCCATCTTTTTCTCTTACTGCCATACCTTACTTTCTCGCTGTTCTTGCCCTTCTTAAATTTCAACACCGCCATTGTACCATCCTATCACCCCACTCTCCTTTCTCCACCACCTAGCTCTGGTACAAAAGCATCAAGATGCATCTTATTATTATCTCCCTCCTACTTCTCTCTGCCAGTGATATTAATCCCAACCCAGGCCCTACAGTGGCAACTTCCTGTCCTATCTTCCTCCCTCCCCCCCCACCTCCCTAGCCTCCCCTTTGACCCTCCCTCGTGGCCTAAAAATTCTCCACCTTAAAGGAAAACTACACCCAAAACTTGAAAAAATATATGCTGTGCAGGTGTTTTAATTTGTATGCGAAGTTCTAGTGTTTCCTTCCCTCTGACTGGTATTAGGAGTTTTTCCTAAATTAGCCTGCTAGCTTTAGGGTAGTTTTACGACCCCTGGAGATCTCCATATCAAATAGGTTTATTGCATTTCTTTGTCCTGCAATGCACCTTGTTTCATGTAATGGTGATGTAGCAGAGCCCATAAATCCAGCAGAAAGCAGTGCATTACAATCAGTTCACAACAATAGATGGCTATATTTTAAAATTTGTAGAATTCAGCTTGGTGACCGCCCTCATCCTAAATGTTTTACTGTCCTGAAAAACTTTGCTGCTGCTGGTAATTTTTGTGCAGCTTGTAAAGCTTCCAAGATATTTAGTTTGCTTGGCATGTGTGTGCTGAATGTTGGGTCCCTCTTACATCACAGTCACGTGAGACAAGATGCACTGTGGGAACAAGAAATACAATTATACTATCAGGTATGAAGATCCCCAAGGGTCGTAAAACTAGCATAAAGCTAGCAAGCTAATTTGGGAAAAACTCCTAATGCCAGTCAGAGGGAAGGAAACACTAGAACTTCGCATACAAATTAAAACACTCTGCACAACATATATTTTTTCAAGTTTTGGGTGTAGTTTTCCTTTAACATTTGTAGTCTTCTTAAATTTGACCACCTACTCCCTCAAGTTGGTTCCCTCACTCCTGACATCCTTATTTTATCAGAGACCTGGCTAACAAACAGTCTCTGCATCTTTAACAATCCCTGGGTACTCTATTACCTGTCAAGATTGGGTTGGCAGGGGAGGGGGTGTAGCTGTCTACTCCTCCTCCCGACTCCAAATCTCGACGGTCCTGTTCAGTTCAGTCCCAGGTGCCTATGAAGCACTCGTCCTTCAACTATCTCTCTCCTTTTCTGTGGCAATTTGTTTTATAGCCGGGGTTTATTGCCAGCCAGGTTTACACCTCTCCACAGCCACTGACCTAGTTACCACAATAAGTTCCCTTTCTTCTTCTGGTGAGCTTTATTTGTTAAGTGACCTCAACCTGAACTGGCTGTCACCCTCCCTAGGTAAATCACGTGCTGACAGTACTGCCCTCAACTTGTCCCAGTTAATTACTGAACCCACTGGTTTAAATCTCAAAACACTAAACCACACTCTTAGACTGGGCCCTCACCTCCCACCCCCACAGGATTGTCCAGTTGGGCTTATCAGATGCGCTCAGTGATCATCCCATGATCCACCTAGTTAGAAAAGTCCATAGACCTAAGGCCCCCCTTAAACTCCTTACTATCCGATCCTACAACTCCCTGGACCTTGTTCCGCTCCACCACGACCTCACCCATGCTAACTGGACTCTGACAGCCTCTGTCCAGTCCATAGATCATGCTTTAGCATATTTCATAGACACCCTCCTCTGTATTTGGAACAAACATGCTCCATTAAGGCAAGTGAGGGTTCGGGATTCTCATCTCCCCTGGATTACCCCTGAGCTACTGGCCTGCCAACGTGCTCGAGACTAAGCCTGGAAGACCCACAAATCCACCTAACTTCCTCGATCTCTGTATCTACCACTCGCAAAGAAACTCTTGCACTAAGGCCATCTGGCTTGCCAAAGCAGAATATTTCAAATCCACTTTCAACTCAAATATAAATAACCCCTCTAAGTTCTGGAAGGTGGTCCATTCCCTCCTCTCCCCCAAAATAAACCACCACCTCCTGTCATCAAAATGAACAACCAGCTCGTAGTCGAACATCCTGATGTAGCGGCATAATTTAATTCTTATTTTACAACGTGTGCCTCAGCTCTGCTAACCTCCCTATCCTCGCCAAATATATCCCTGGCTACATCTACCCAACTCCCCCTCCCATGACTGCCAGCCATAAGTTTCTCCTTTTCTCTCATCTCTCCACATGACACCCTACGTTCGCTTCTCTCTCTAAACCTTACAAAAGGCAACTCTCCTGATGGCCTGGACGCCAAGCTACTCTACCTTTCTGCCCCTCCTATCTCCATGCCCCTAACTGATCTACTCAACTTATCACTCCTCACTGCCTCTGTCCCTAATGCCTGGAAGCATGTCATTGTTCTTCCTGTACCTAAAGGTGGCGACCCCTCTGCTCCAGGGAACTATCACCCCATCTCACTTCTACCTACCCTGGCTAAACTTCAGAACACCTGGTTCTCTCTCAGCTGTCCTCTTTCCTGGATGAATCCTTCTTTTTCACTCCATTCCAGTCTGGATTTTGGAAGAACCACTCCACCACCACCTCCCTACTTAGGCTTACTGACTCTATCCTTTCTGCCATGGATAGTGGTCATATCACATCTGCTATCTTTGTCGACCTTGCCATGGCATTGGATACTGTTTCCCACACCCTCCTTCTTGAGACCCTCTCCTCAACTGGCCTATCCCAGTCAGCCTGTAACTGGTTTAAAGCCTACCTAGTAGGAAGAACTCAGTTACAATGGCTGATTCCACGTCCACATCCTCGCCACTGCCCATCTCAACTGGTGTGCCTCAAGGCTCCGTACTTGGCCCACTTTTATTCACTGTTTTCATAAATGACTTTGTTAGTATGTTCCTCCTTCTTCTTCTCTATCCGTATGTACGCTGATGACACTGTCTTGTTCACTTCTGGCCGCTCTCCCTCTGATGTATCAGACAGCCTCCAGCTCGACTTCAGCAATGTTCAGCGCTGGTTTAAATCCCATCAGCTTTTCCTGAACGCCAAGAAAACTTCTCCATGACCTTTGGCACAAGGCAGAGACTCTCTAGGCTTCCCTTCCTACCCATCTTCCACACCGTGGACAGGACCACACTTGAGGATACTACCTCTTTCAGATATTTAGGTGTTTGGCTTGACTGACACTTAAACTTTTCTGAACATGACACCATCTTGAAGAAACTGCGCCTCAAGCTAGGTACCCTGTATAGGAACCGCAGCTGCTTACCTCTGTTGGCTAGGTGTGACCTTATTCAGAACATTATTCTACCTATTTTCGACTATTGCGACATTGTCAATTGTGCTGCTCCTAAGTCTTCCTATCAGATTGGATTCCTTTTCAATGCTTTTGTCACTTTGCTCTTGACCCCCACCACTGCACTCTCTACCCTTGCTTTCCCTCCCTGGAATGCAGGCGACTCTTGCACTACATGAAATTTACCTCTAAATTCTGATTTGGTTCTGTCCCTCTTACCTATCCTCCTCCCTTTCCATTCTGCCTCCCCCACTTCTCTCAGATCCACTGACTCTCGCACTCTGGCTATTCCACGATGTACTGCTACAAGCGGCCAAGGAGCGTTCTCTTATCGCTTCCCAACACTCTGGAACTCACTACCTATGCCCATCCGACACTCTTCATCCCCCTCTTCCATCTCCCAGGCCCTATACAACTTTTACTCCTCAAACTGCACTTGTCAATGAAGATTCTGCTGTATTTCACAAAGTTTTTTGCACTTCAAGCATATTTTGCTTTGTTATAGTATTTGTATAACCTTGTTAATGTATTTTTCATTTCTGCCTGTGTTTGTCTTATCCAACCATTTTTGCATATGTGCATTCACTTTATCTGCAGTTTCCTGTGTATATGCCATACCAAACTGTAATTGAAAATGTACATTTGATTTATCTGTATTGTATTACCTATGTTCCCCTCTTCCCTCTCCCCCAGGATGTACTGAGATGAGCAACTTGTTGCTTGGCGTGTTTTTTTTCTGGTTAAACTCTTCAATCAATAAATCAATAAATATGTTCCATTCTAGATGCCAATATCGACATAAAAATCTTATAATTGAAATTAAGCATTGAAATCGGGCGATACAAAGTGGAATACCGTAAATCTCTCTGCGGCTTAGGGATGGCAGCCATGACCGCATATCGCTTTTTTTTTTTTTGGGGGGGGGGTGTCGTGTCACCATTCTGAACCGAATGGTAGGCCGCCAACAGGGGTGGAAAGAAGTCCTTAAACTGTTTATAAAACTCAGATGGATATCCATCTGGCCCTGGAGCTTTAAGGGTTATAGCCTTGGTTAAGACCTCCTCTCTCGAGATCGGGGCTGGAAGAGCTTGAGCTTGGAGAGAAGTTATCTTGTGTAAGGGCAGGACCTGTAGCTATGCCTCTATCTGGGTTTGAGATGGACCGGATTTTGCCGTATACAGATTCCTGTAGTAGGCAGCTAAAATATTTCTGATCTCCTGGGGTTTAGTAAGCAAAGCACCAGTCTTTGGATCATACATAATAGTCATACACGCCTAGTCTTGCATTCCCGGGCGTGTGAGCTAAATTCACTTCCTGGTCCCCTCATGATAGGTATGCTTAAGGTAGAATAATTGCTGCTCAGTTTTCTGGTCAAGTAACTTTTGGAGTTGTTACTTGACTAACCGGATCTTATTCTGCAATGTCTGATCCCCTGCGTCTCAGACTGAAGGAACTAGAAGGGGGACAAGATCAGATCTACAGTACAGTAGCTTCTTGTTGTTTTACATTGTTTCTTGTGGATTCTACTTGGTAGAACGTTATTTCTTTTCTTTCTTACTACTAAGGGGCTAGCAGGGTATTGTTTGGGGCTGTTGGAATTTTGAAACCTGTTTTGGTAGCAGTAAGTGGGCTCATTTGTTTGATTCACTGTGTGGCAGGCTGCATTTGTAGAGACCTATTTCTTCTGTTTTAAAACATAATTGGCGTGATTTAACTGGGACTGTTTCTTTGAATTGGAGACATATATCTTCTAATTCCAAGCCTATTTTGATGTGTTGTTGGTAAAGCTGTTTGAATTGGAGTCCTGTTTCTTTGGGTAGCAAACTTATTTTGGGGCTTTGAGTAGAATTGTGATTCATTGTTGCTGGCTTCACTAGCTGCAAAGTTTGAGTGCAGAGTGGGGAAGGGTGCTAATGGTCTGACCAGAGGCCTCAGCTACCTGATTGTTTCTGGAAGACTTGGGCTGGTCCACCCTTGGTCCATTATTTCCTTTATACCAGGGGTTCTGACATCACTTCCTCAAACAGGCAAAGGATATGCACCTGTCTTAGCAAAGCAGACATCCAGGAAGGAACAGCAGCAAGTGAAGAGGTGACTGCTCTCTCAGTGGAAGGAAGTAAATGCAAATCTAGGAGCTTTCATTATTACTTCTTTGCATTGATATTGCATTGGGAAAGGAGGAGTAGGAGTTTGAAGAAGGTTGTGCAATGGCTACTTAAAGTCTGTTTTTGAGTGTTGATAGGAACGATAGGAATGTAAAAAGCAGTTGCTCAATATATCTAAACGTGTGCAACAAAGGAGGTAAGGGAAATAAAGAATGTTTTGCACTGATAGAGGAGGGAGAGGGGAGACTTGGGGGAGTGTTTGGTATCCTGCATCTGGAAGGGTGGGGGTCGCTGGTGGGCGATGACAGCAATGGGTAGGGTGGTTAGCTGCAACAACTGCGGTGCACCAATCTTTCTAAAAATTGCCGGGAGTGTGGGAGGATGTTTAGTGTGCAACCACGTAGAAAAACTTAGAAAAGAGATTGAGGGTCTGCAGGAGGAACTAAGACAGGCAAGGCAGATTGGGGGTGCATTTAGCCCAATACTGGGAGGAAGAAGGGGAGATGAGGAGGGCGATTTAAGCCAACAGTGGTGAGAGAGGGTCAGAAGAGGAAGCAGAGACAAAGGGCCCAGGCCAGGAAGAACAATCGCGGGAAACCAGGTCAGGAGACAAAAGACAAATGGAAGGAGGAGATGGGGACTTGTGAGGAGGCAGTGGCAAAAGTCATGTAGTGGAAAGGAGAGAACAGGTTACTATGAAGAGAGGAGGCGGGCATTTGTGAAGGTCTTCAGAAAATAGTTATGCACTGCTAGAGAGGAAGAAGGTGGAGGAGGAAATGATGAAATTAGAGAGTAATTGATAAATGCCTGGACCAAACTGGAGCGGGGAAGTTCTGCTGGGAGAATTGCAACAGGGGTAAAGGAAATAATATGCAGGAGGAAGAGAGGAGCTGGAAATGAGAGAGGAGATAAATGGAAGCAAGCAGGGAATAAGAGGGTGGAGATCTTAGTGCTGGGGACTCAATACTAAGAGGAGTTAGGTGGGGTAGCAAGGGGAGAGGCATAGTCGCATTTGGGTGGAGGCCATGCCAGGAATGACAGCGGAAGGGTGGGACAGTCTGTTCTGAAATATGCTAGAAGGGGTAGGGACAAGCCCTCATTTAATTATGCATCTTGGGACAAATGACCTAGCTGACAAGACAGTAGATACAGTCCAGAGGAGGTTTGAGAACTAGCACAATTATGTGAGGGCAGGAAGATCAGTAACTTTCAGAGATGCTTCCTGTGCCAAAGGCAAGCACAACAAAAAGCTGAGAATAGAGGAATTTAGGATGGCTAGAACCTGGTGTTGTGCTAAAGGGTATGGGCTGTTTTGGGGGGACCTGGGACAACAGTAGTCTCTATGCCAAGGACAGACTACACTTAAGTGAGGAGGAAAGAAAGTGTTGAAACAGAGGATGGAGGAGTACATAGAGGAAGTTGGAATTTAAACTAGGAGTGGGGGTGGCAGTTGGGAAAGAGATATGCAGAGACCACAGGTTGGGAAACCATATGAGCTTACCCCCATAACAGTGACAAAGGACAAATGGCAAGTACTGTTGGTGATGCTAGGAAAGGAGGGCAGGATGGGAGGGGAAAGGGTGGAAGGTGGTTACCCTTAATGCTAGGAGCCTTGGGAGGAAAACTGCAGAGTTACAGGTTCTCACGGCAGAGGGAGAGGTGGACATTGCAGTCATCACGAAACATGGGCCACCCAATACAATGACTGGGACCTGTCTGTACCAGGGTACAGATTATTTCGTAGGGACAGAGTGATTGGGAAAGGAGGGGGGGTGGCACTATATGTGAAGGAAGGATTGAAGTGTGTAGGGGAGGAGGGTAGTACGGAGTCACTTTGGATGCAAATCCAGGATTCCAAGAATAGGATTCTTTAGAATGGGAGTGGTGTACAGGCCACCATCTCAGACGGAGGAGTTAGACAGGGAACTAGCGGGACAGATCACTAGCGGGACAGATCAGGAGGACCTGCGAGAAGGGTAGTGTGGTGAGTGTGGGGGACTTCAACATGCCAGGAGTGGACTGGAGCACCCCAACAACCAGGAACAGAAGGGAGGAGGTACTGCTGGATGCCTTCCAGGACAGCTTCCTGCTGCAAATGGTCAGTGAACCAACCAGGTTAGGAAATACCCTTGACCTCGTGCTGGCAAATGGGGACTTTGTGAGAGAACTACAGTGGAGGAACCACTGTCAGGAGTGACCACCGCTCAGTATGGCTCACATTGGATATGGGCAAGGAAGGAGTGGAATCTGGCACAATAGTGCTGGACTTCAGGAGGGCCGACTTTGGGAGTAAAAGGGTACCTGGCCAGAATTCAATCTAGTATGGACACTAACCAGAGGTGGGAGCTCATAAAGCTGGGGATAGTGGAGGCAACCAAAACCTGCTGCAATGCCCAGAGCAAGAAGGCTTGGGCTAAGAAACCGATCTGGTTGAGCAAGGAGGTCATGGAAAAGGTAAGGAGGAAAAGAGCTGCGTTTAGGAAATACAAGAAAACAGGGAGGGGGGAGGACAGGGAGGAGTACTTGACAGAATTGAAGGAGGTGACAAGGGCAGTAAGGGGAGCCAAAGCATCTACGGAACTCAGGCTGGCACAAGGCATTAAGAAGGGGGAGAAGGACTTCTTTAAGTACATCAGGGAGAAAAGGGCTGTAAGGACCACATAGTAAGAGATTAGGAAGGAGGGGTTGGGTGGAAGCAGGGTGCGATAGGAGGAAGCACTAAATGAGTACTTCTGCTTAGTATTTACTAAAGAGAAGAGGGGGGTGACACCCAAGGTGGGAGAAATGGCAGAAGCGGGGGGGGGGGGAGTGGTGACAGATGGGGAAATCATGGAGAGCAGAGTTCGACAGGGTTTGAAGGCACTGAGGGTGGACAAGGCGCCAGGCCCAGATGGCAGCCACCCCAGGGTACTGAAGGAGCTGGCAGAGGTCCTTGCAGGACCTTTGGCAGATCTATTTGATGCCTCACTACATTTGGGGTGTGTAGCTCAGGACTGGAGGATGGCTCATGTGGTGCCCCTCCACAAGAGTGGCCCCAAGGATGAACCGGGAAACTACAGACCAGTGAGCCTCACATCCATCGTGGGTAAGCTAATGGAGACTATCCTGAAGGAGAGACTGGTGGCCCTTCTAGAGGCCAATGGACTGCAGGACAGCAGACAGCATGGCTTCATACGTGGCAGATCCTGCCAAACCAACCTGGTCGAGTTCTATGACTGGGTAACTGGACAGGGGCCATGCAGTAGATGTCCTGTATCTGGATTTCAGTAAGGCATTCGACTTAGTGCCACATGGAAGGCTGGGAAGGAAGTTAGTAGGCACAGGGGTGGGTGCAAAGCTGGTGAGATGGGTAGGAAACTGGCTGCAGGGAAGGCAACAGAGGGTGGTGGTGGGTGGGAGCTCTCACACCCAAGGGCAGTGACGATGAGTGTTCCACAGGGCTCAGTGTTGGGACCAGTGTTGTTTGGGATATTCATTGCAGACATATCATGGGACATCAAGAGCAAGATCAGTCTGTTTGCTGATGATACCAAGGTAGGCGGGTGGTGGATGACCTAGGGGATGGCAGGGTTGCAGGGTGATCTGGCAAAGCTTGAAACCTGGTCAGACACCTGGCAACTGGGCTTTAATGCCAAAAGTGCAAGGTGCTACATTTTGGGATGAAGAAACCAAGGAGGAGTTACCAGCTAGGGGGAGTGCAGCTAGCCCAGACAGAGGAGGAGAAGGATCTGGGTGTGCTCATTACAGGGTCAATGAACAACTCGGCACAATGTAGGAAGGCAGCTGCAAAGGCCAACAGAATGCTGGGTTGTATTGCAATGGGTATATCCTCGAGGAGGGAGGAGGTGATTCTGCCACTGTATAGGTCATTAGTTAGACCACATCTGGAGTACTGCGTGCAGTACTGGGGTCCGTATCTGAAGAGGGACATTAAGTTACTGGAGGGGGTGCAGCGCAGAGCGACAAAGATGATCAAGGGGCTGGGGGACTTATCATACGAGAGGAGGTTGAAGGAGTTGAACATGTACTCACTGGAGGAGAGGAGAGACAGGGGTGACATGATTGAAACCTTTAAATACATGAAAGGAATAAACAAGACTGGTACAGAGGGGCTGTTCAAAGTAAGGGAGGGGAGGGACACCAGGGGCCATGATATGCGACTGGAGCGAGGAAAGTTCAGGAGGGAGATGAGGAGACACTTTTTTACAGAGAAGGTGGTGGCTGGGTGGAGTGAGTTACCTGCTGAAGTGGTATGCAGTAGAAGAGTGGACTGCTTCAAACGAGGATGGGACAGGACAAGGGGAAGGGTTAATGAAGGGGAAGAGTGGGGCAGCTGCAGAATAAGGGGTGCTAGCTGCACATTCGAGCAGACTTGATAGACCTCTAGGCCTTTATCTGCTGGCAAATTTCGTATGTTTGTAGACTGCTCCTCCTGTACAGTGCCTTAAAGGAGGCCTCCCTCTCCTTTTTTTTCCCCGTGCCGAATACTGAACGTCTCCCCTAAGGACCACCTTTAAGGTGTCCCATAAGATTATTGGTGACACCAAGGACTGAAAGTTATCAGAAAGTATTCGTGGGATGGCCTCCCTCACTAATTGCTTAAACATAGGGTCTCTAAGATGAATAAGATTAAAACGCCAATGGGATGTTTTGACACCTGCCCCCAAAACCAGCTTAACATAGACAGGAGCATGATCAAAGTGTCACCCCATGCCAGACATCATAAAGGGTATCCAAGTGCTCAGCAGTAATAAAATAATCTAAGCACAAAGAAACCACTGTATGTGGTGTTGTATGAGTGAATCCCTAAGCCATAGGAAAACAATGTCTCCAAGTGTCCACCAGACCCAAGAGGGTAGCATCTTCCAGAAAAAGAGATGTGCAAGAACAAGGGGGCACAATTTGAAGATAGAGGGGGGACGGCTCAGAGGTAATGTGAGGAAGTATTTTTTCACTGAGAGGGTTGTGGATGCATGGAACAGCCTCCCTGAGGAGGTCGTGGAGTCAAGAACGGTGGGGGAATTCAAGAATGCATGGGACAGGCATAAGGCAGTCCTAGTGGGGGGTAGGAGGAAGTAAGATGTTGGTTAACTAGGATCTGCAGCTTATCTGTTAGGTAGGAAAATGGGCAGACTGGGGGCCAAGTGGTCCTTATCTGCCGTCAAATTCTATGTTTCTATGAAACAGTTTATCTAATGTATTTTTGTAAAGGACTAATCCTATGAGCCAGAGGCACAGAAGCATCCAATGAAGGGGTAAGGGTAACATTAAAATCCCCTCCCCCTCCAATTAAAAACTGACCATGCAAGACATTTAATAATTGCGTAAAAAAGAAGTGGGCTAGATTTTTAGGAGCCCGGACAAAAATGTACTGACGCCAGTATAACTGGATGGGCATAAAGCATTCCAGATACAATGGCATAACTACCTTCCGTATAGAGAACCCTCTCTCATATCTTACCTCAAAGGGTATCTCTGGGGGATCAAACCACCCCCGCTGTCTACCAGACTTATAGGAGGCTGCCACCACCTCAGAACCATACCATTGAAATTTGGAATGCTCCTCAGGAGACACATGCATCTCCTGTAGAAATATGACATCAGGCCTATCTTTCCGAATAAATTGCAAGAGTCTAGAACACGCAACAGGATTATGAATCCTGTTAATGTTCAGAGACGCAATTAAAGATTGTTTAGCCATGATCTACTAAATTGCTACAAAAATAGTTATTCAAAACCTCTCTCGATCTGAGGGCAAACTGGGCTGAGACAGAAAACAAAACATGCCCTTACAGGCATAGAACATGAAAAACCACAATCGTGCAAGTGGTTAAAGGATAACAAATTGAATCCTGGAGAACCATATAAATAACAGTACACAATCCAATGAACGGTTGGAAATGAAAAAAACACATAAAGATAAATATAGCCAAATGGCTAACAACAATCTAAACACTGTGTGACTAAATATCTGTAGGAAAGACAAATCCCTGTCACGAACCCCAAACATCAACCATGAAAGAACCGCCTGAAAATAGGCCAGAAGAAAAACCCAGAACCCCTGGGTGCCCCCCTAAATAAGGCCTCAATGTGATCTAACCAGAAATCCCCACAAGGGGAAGCATACACAAGACAAATGTCAGCCGGTAAAAAGCCCTGTGTATGGGTTCCCACCTGGAAACACAGAATGGGGAGGAAATAAAAAAAAAAAAAACCTGACCCGCTGAATTGGGTAAACATCTAATGAAACGGGATCTATGTCCCATAATAGAAAAGGCCCCTCTAGCAAAAACCGTAACCAACAAACCCCCCCACTATAAAAAACTGATTTGGCTAATAAAGCCTAATACAATGAGAAAACCGTAACAAAGGGCATATCACCCAATAAAGTGACCTTGGTAGAGAGGCAAAAACAAAGCCTCCTACATGGGAGCTAAAACCCGCTCCCCAGGGGTAAAGCCACGATATAACTGTGGGCCCCCTTCACCACCCGCAAAATAAGTTGTGGTGAGAGAGACGCAGCAAGACTCGTGGGGCAAGAATCCACCAGATTAATCCCAAGGCTGGTCTCCCAGCCCCTTCCAGATCTTGCTGGCAGGTGTGAATAAAATGTACCATTGGTCTGGCAGATCCCTTAGGAAGGCCAAAAAACATTAACAACTTATATAAAATCAGTAATATAAAAATTAAAAAGGAGTCTGAAGAACCCCTGCCCACCCCCATCAAATACTATATAAAGCATGAACATTCCAGAAGACCCCCAGAGATCCCCCCCCTTTGAAACATTGCATCATAACTGTGGCAAAGTAGAACTAAAAGACTAATGAACTAGCTCGTCAAAATGCTAACAAACAGCAATCGGAATTGGCATACAGTCCCTGGAGCCGGTACTCACAACCAAAAGAATCCCACACCCCCATGATTTCACTGAAACCAGAGTGAGAGCACTGTTCCGGACCTTAATATTCTAGAAAATTCAGAGGTGCCTGATGAATAAAACTGCTGACAAGGACATGGCATGCAGCAATTCCATGAATAGCCACAAGAGGGAGAAGAAAAACCATAAAATAAAAATAAGGCCAATGTTAGCCATAATGTAAGGCAAAAAAAAACAGAAATAGGAGCATTAGCCAAAAAAAAGAACAAAAGGAAAATAGAAAGGAGAACCGTGGAAAAGAAACCCCTGAACCTGTGTATTTAAGTATGTGACCAAACACTCTAAATATGAATAAATAAAAAAAAGAAAAAAGGAAGAAGATAAACTCTGTTGAAGGTTCTTAATATGCAATAAGTCAAATAGGAAAAAAGAGAAGGGGTTAGTAAATAAGCTAATATATATAAATGGACACTCAAAAAGGAATGAAAAATAGTCAAAGGAAATATATCTGAACATATCTAAGAAAATGGAAAAGAAAATATAATTTAAAATATATCCCACTTCTGAAAGTGTAACAGGCTCAGCAAAACTCGATGGGGGCAAAACAAGCCACTTTAGGACTACCTTACACAGATGAGTGTGTTAGGCTCCGGGGTAAGAACACAAGGGCTAAAGTGCCCAGCTTGTTCAGTTCTGGGGTTGCCCAGGCAGTAAGGGAAAAGAGGTTGGCCTATAGAAAATTCAGGAAGACCAAAAGAGAGGTGGATAGGGAAAATTACCTAAGGCTGGCTAGTGAGGCAAGTAAGGAAGTCCGGTGAGCAAAGGCACAGAAGGAGCTGCAGATAGCTGAAGGAATTAAGAAGGGGGAGAAGGCTTTCTTTCAATATATGAGAAAAGGGACAAGAAGGAAGGGATTGTTAGGCTTAAGAAAGGGGTGGAGTGGGTGGAGGATAATGAGGGAAAAGCAGAGATACTAAATGAATACTTCTGTTCCATCTTCACCAGGGAGAAGGATGGACCAGTGCCTTCAGGAGGGGAAAGAGGAGCAGGGAGGGAAGGGAACACAAATGTAGTGATAGAGAAGGATAGCGTGAGGGAGGGGCTGCAGGCATTGAAGATGAACAAATCACCAGGCCTGGACAGAGTACATCCATGGGTACTAAAGGAACTGGCTAAGGAGCTGGCGGGGCCACTGGCAGACCTGTTTAATAGTTCACTAGAGTCAGGCGTGGTACTTCAGAACTGGAGAACAGCACATGTAGTGCCCCTCCACAAAAGCAGTCCTAAGGATGACTTAGGGAATTACAGACCAGTCAGTCTGACCTCCATTGTGGGCAAGCTCATGGAGACCATACTAAAGGAAAAGTTGGTGGAATATCTAGAGCACGGTCTCCAGGATGTGAGGCAGCATGGGATTCATGGGGGGATGTGTGAAACAAATCTGATTGACTTCTGTGACTGTGTCACTAAGACAGACTGGCCAAGTGGTAGACGTCCTCTACCTTGATCTCGGCAAGAGCTTTGACTCTGTGCCCCACAAAAGGTTGATCAGGAAGTTGGTGGATCTTGGGGTTGGGGAAAAGATGGTCAGATGGGTGGAAAACTGGCCGAGGGACAGAACCCAGAAGGTGGTTGTGGGGGGAGAGTTGTCTGGTACCAGAGAGGTAACCAGTGGGGTCCTACAGGGCTCTGTGCTGGGGCCGGTGTTTAGTGTCTTCATCAGGGACATTGGGGATGGCATTAAGGGCATAATGTGCCAATTTGCGAATGACCCCAAGCTCTGCGGGAGAGTGGACACAGCTGAAGGGATACAGGACCTACAGGAAGATCTGGGAAAGCTGAGGTGGTGGTCCAGGATCTGGCAGCTTGGATTCAATGCCAAGAAATGCAAAGTTATGCATATTGGGGCCAAGAATCCCAGGACAGAGTACTACGTAGGCAGAGTCAGTATCTGCATCAGAGGAAGAAAAGGACCTGGGAGTGATAATCACTGGAGACCTGAAGCACTCCATGCAGTGCAAGAAAGCAGCAGCAAAGGTAAACAAGATGCTGGGATGCATATCTAGGGGGATCAGTAGTAGGAGAGAGGTTATACTGCCCTTGTACAGGTCACTGGTAAGATTGCATCTAGAGTAAGGAGTTCAGAACTGGTGCCCACACCACAGAAAGGACATTAACCTGCTGGAGAAGACCCAGAGGAGAGCTACAAAGATAATGGGTCAGCAGGGTAAGGCATACGAGGAGAGGTTGAGGGCACTGAACATGTACTCCCTGGAAGATGGGAGAGAGGGGACATGATTGGGACCTTTAGGTACTTGAAAAGGATAAATAAGGTTGATCAGGAGAGTCTCTAAGCTGAATGGCAACCGTAACACTAAGGGGCACAGTCTTAAGCTGAAGGGTGGGAGGTTTAGGAGGGAGGTCAGGAAGCACTTCTTCACAGAGAGGGTGGTGGACACCTGGAATGCACTGCCCGGAAGAGGTCATCTCATTGAAGACAGTGGGCAACTTTAAGAGAGGCTGGGATAGGCATAGGGGGAAGTAAGGATCATGGGTAGAGAGGATAGGAGGAGTGAGGAAGGGAGGGCAGGGAAATTAGCTCAAGCTGTGGACCTTGCAATATGAGCAGACTTGATAGACCAAATGGCCTTCTTCTGCTGGCTACTTCGTATGTTCGTATGTATGTACCCTAAATAGGGTAGCAAAATGAGAAACAACAAAAATAACGGTTTCAAAGTTCAAGTGCCCCCTTCTTTTCTGAAAGACTGCAAGAGAGCCCCCTTGTTTCCTCTTAAGTTCTGCTCCTGTCTTCTTTTCTTGCTATGTGGCGATACTTTATTCCATTGTTCCCTCTGTAGAGCCCGTTTCTCTCTAGTGGCGTCCGAACTCCATCTGTTCGTCCTGGGAGATGATGTTGCGCCTCTGGAGTTCTCGATGGGCTGTGTCTGGGTCCACAAAAGTAAGAGCGCCATCATGAAAAAAATCTTTAGCTTTGCCAGATATGGTGTAGTAAATACAAGTCCACTCCGCTTGAGGAGCCGCAATTAAGGGGCATAAGCCTGTTGCTGAGCCAGAACTGCTGGGAAATAATCATTGTCCACATAAACACGTTGGCCCATATACAAAATGCTGCTCTTCCTCTATGCCCTCAGGATACCCTCTTGTTTGACTGCATAATTTAAAAATGTCACCACGATAGACCGAGGTCTGGCATTTTCTCCAGAGGGTTTCGGGGCTAGCGATCTGTGTGCCCTTTCAAACTGTAAGGGGCCGAGATCAGAAATATCTAGCTGCGTGGTGAAGAAATCTTGCAGGAACGCAAGGAGATTCTGACCCTCTGCTGCTGCTTTAATTCCGTAAAGGTGCAAATTATTCCTTTTTGACCTATTGGATACATAGCCACTGTTGGCAGATAAGGGCCCATGGCCCACCCAGTCTGCCTATTTGAGCTTGTAAGTTCACTTTGTTTTTCTAGAAGTCTGTTGCCCCTTACCCCTGACCTCCATAATTCCCTTATGTCTGTCCCATGCATTCTTAAATCCCATGATTGTTTCAGCTCCCGACACGTCCTCTGCCAGGGTGTTCCAGTTGTCGGCCTCCCTTTCTGTGAAGAAATTCTTCCTCACATTTCCCCTGAATCGTCCTCTCTCCAACTTCATCCTATGCCCTTTAGTCCTGGAACATCTTTTTTGCTGGAAAATAGAGTATTACTGTACCCTGTTCCTCCCTTTAAGGTACTTGTATGTCTCTATCATATCCCCTGCCTCCTTCCTCTCCTCCAGGGAGTACGTATTCAAGTCCTTCAGCCTGTCCTCATAGGACTTGTGATGTAATCCCTGTACCATCTTTGTTGCCCTCTTCTGAACCTTCTCTACTCTGTGTCCTTACATAGGTAAGGTCTCCAGAACTGTACACTGTACTCCAGGTGGGGCCTCACTAGTGTCTTGTACAGTTGAATTATGACCTCCCCTTTTCCTGCTGGTAATGCCCCTGCATCCCATCATCCTGTTTGCTTTACCTACTGCATTGCCGCACTGTGTCCCTACCTTGAGGTCATCACAGATAACCTCAAGGTCCCTTTCCTGCTTAGTGCATGCTATATCTCCCCCCCCCCCCCAGACTGATATGTTCCAGGGTGTTTGTGCCCCATATGCATTATCTTGCACTTCTTTGCATTGAATTTGAATTGCCAAACCCTTCACCACTCTTCAAGCTCCTACAGGTCCCTCCTCATTCTGTCTACACCCTCTGGTGTGTCCACTCGGTTACAGAGCTTCATGTCATCAGCGAACAGGGAAATTCTGCCTTCTATGTCCTGCGCAATGTCGTTGATGAAAACATTGAATAGCACTGATCCCTGTGGTACCCAACTGGTCACTCTTCCCTCTGTGGAGTAACAGCCATTTACCACCACCCTCTTGTGTCCTGCTGCCCATTCAATTACCTACCCACTGCACTACTGTCCTGCCCACTCCCATATTCCCCAGTTTGTTTAATAGCCTTCTATGTGGCACAGTGTCAGAGGCCTTGCTGAAGTCCAGATAGGCCATGTCCACTGCCCTCCCCTGATCCACCTCCCTTATCACCCAGTCGAAAGATTCAATGAGATTGGTCTGGTATGACCTCCCCGTGGTGAAACTACGATGCCTTGGGTCCTGTAGTCTATTGGCAACCAGATGTTCCACCAGTCTCTCCTTCAGTAGTGCTTCCATGATGTTCCCCACTACCGAGGTCAGACTGACTGGTCTGTAGTTCCCTGCTTCCTCTTTGTTCCTGTTTTTGTTTAAGGGGACTACATCTGCTGTCCTCCAGTCTTTGGGTACCTCCCCTGTTTCCAGTGATTGTCTAAACAGGATTGCCAGAGGTTCAGCCACCACCTTTCTTAGTTCCTCTAGGACCCTGGGGTGCACCCCATCTGGCCCCATTGCTTTATCGACTATTCTCTAGGTTCTCACATCTGTCCTTGATATGTTGTTGGTCCTGGAGTAGGTTAGCCTTCAGCCTCTCCAGCCGATCAACTCGAGAATCTGTCGTAATAGCAGATTTTTCTTATTCGGTCACCTAACCTTCCAGAGTGGCTAAAGAAAATTTTAAATCCATCTGAAGCGATCGGAATTCAGCCTAAAACTGAGTTAAGCCAGAATAGCAGTGATTGCAGCCGGCTGAATTATTTATTTAAGAGTTTTACCAGAAAGGCATACTGAGCGGAGTACCGCTCGATTCTAGATGCGTCCTAGGGACAATACAGTGAGGCAACAATATAACAGTAAAACAATGAGATGATAGGTGCAGGCAGTAAACAGCAAGGTTACAACACAATTCAGGGTATAATGCAGTATAGGGTTGAAGTGCAATTACAATGAGTTACGACCACTGAAGGCAGAGCCCACTAAAGTAATGATACGGGGTGCGGTTGTGCAACCAATACAGCCCTGACTGTGAGACCAACAGGGAAAGGAGGCATGGGGATAGCTGAGTATGGGAGGTTCTGCAGTGGAGCTGAGTAAGCCATGGGGAGGAGCTGTCATAGGGCTGAGAATATGTTGGGCACATGAGCAGGTGGTGGAGAAATGTGCAGATAGTAGACCATTTAGGTGCTGTGAGGGTGCGGAGTGTCAAATGTGCGGAGGAAGGGAGTTTCAAAGCTTGGACATGCGGTAGCTGAAAGACACCTGGCTCGACGAGGAGGACCTATGTGGAATAGAAAGGAGTCTAGAGTAATTTGTCCTGAGCTCGTAAACTGAGGATGGATGAGCTGACGGGGACAAGGAGAGGTAGGGAGGCCAAGCGTGGGTCCAGTACTTGGCAGTGAAGCGTGCGCAGTATGAAGATCTACGGTCCTGAAGGGAGAGTAGACCTAGGGATTGGTAGAGGGAGCAGTGATGGGTGGAGTAGGGACAGTCAAGAGCAAAATGGCAAAAGGAGTGGAAGATTGGGTCCAGTTTGGTCAGGGAGGACTTGGGGACGGCACTGTAGACTGTCACCGTAATCAAAAATTGGCAGTATTTTCTGTACTGTGGCTCGACGAGTCTGCAACGGGATGCAACCACAATTGCGACAGAGGGCACCCAGTTTTGGGTGGAGTTTTTTATGAATGGCATTGATGTGTACAGAAAAATCAAGGTCCTGGTCTAGCCAGACCCCCAGGTATCTGAAGGAAGGCAGGCATCTAGTAAAGTCCCATCCATGGTGTGGAAAGTCAGGGGTGAGGGGAGCCGAGATGGTTTCTGCCTTGAGCCGAAGGTCATGGAGACCGTAGTCTGGACATTGAGGTGAAGCTGATTAGAGCAAAACCAGAGCTGGACACTGAAGTCCTGCTGTAGTCTCGTCGCCACATCCCCAGCAGATGGGCCTGACATATACAGCACAGTGCCAGCTGCATACATGTGAATGGAAGTGTGGGGGCAGGCGGAGGGTGGGTCATTTAGAAAGATATAGAACAGGAGAGGCCCCAGAACAGAGCCCTGAGGAACTCCTGAAGTGATGGAGAGGGGGTCAGAGGTGGAGTTATCAATCCTGACTTACTGTATCCTGCCAGCCGGGTAGGAGTGGAATCAGGCAGTGGCCGATTGTGAGAAACCTGTGCTGGCAAGTTTGTCCAGGAGGAGGGACTGGGATACTGTCGTACGCCTTCACTAGATCGATAGATAGCTGAGGTGATGTACCCTTTATCCATAGCTGAGAGGAAGGAATCTGTGAGCCTCAGAAGGGAGGTGGTGGTGGAGAGCGATTTTCTGAAACCAGACTAGAAAGGGCTGTAGAAGGAGGAGAGGTTGAGGAAGGTGGAGCGTTGAGAGAGTGCAAGTTTTTCTTGGAGCTTAGCTAGGATAGGTAAGAGAGAAATGGGTTTAAAGTTTCCAGGGGTAGATGGGTCTCCACCCTTGGGTAGGGGGGATGACCTTGGCGTGTTTCCAATCTGCTGGTATCGAAGCTTGTGAGAAAGACAGGTTGAAAATCGCGGCCAAGGGGGCGTCAATGGCAGAGGGCGACAGGTTGTTTTTTTTATCATCGAGGCCTGAGGGGCATCTGCTCAGTTAAAGCAGAATTGACAGCTTCTAAAGCCATTTGGGTGGACTGCGCGATTACTGAAGTCGCGGCACTCCGAGTTCGAGAAGCAGAGTTGGAGGGACGAATAGTACGTTTTTGTTTCTCAAACTTTTTTACCTCCCATAGACAGCAAAAGTCTCCAGCAGTTGGAAGAGGGACTTCTGAGGGAACTCTGAGGTATAAAATAGAATTTTAGCACTAGGTGGTAACGGAGCAATATTTCAGCTCTTCGTCTTTAGTGATTGTATCGCCTTAAGTCGTCTGGGGCCAGTTCTGCTTCCAGAACCTCAGAGGTCTCATCTGTCTTCTTGGGTCCTCTTGGGTCTTGAGCGCAGAAAATCTGAGCGTGCTGGATCTTCCCCTGGCTTTATCCACACACTGATGCATTTCAGGAAGAGCTTGGTGAACTAGACCTACAGTAGAGTCTGGGATGCCTTCCTCTCCTGATGCTTCTCTCTGTGGATTAGACCTTTAGTCCTTTATCTGTCCAGTGTCTTGGAATTTCTGCTGCAGGGTCCAGGTAAGGGGCTGTTAGTTGCTCCCTCTGGATGCATGTGCCAGCCCTCGGTTGTCAGGAGCTATGTGGGATTGTACTCCCTAGGTTCCCATCTAGATGTTACTTATTTCCTTAAAGCATGTCACAGAATCTGTCCCTGTATTCTGTTGGTTCCCATCTGTGGAAAGTGAATGAGGTCTTTGACGCCATGATGGAGCCTACTTTCGAGCCTCTCCATGAGATATTCCTATGGTTGTTATTGCTGGTTCTCTTCCTCTTGGCTATTTGCTTGGCTTGTAGGATCTGTGAGATGCATGCACGGTCTCACAAAGAGAGCACTTTGTGTTCCACAAGGACAAAGTGGTTCTCAGAAAGGTGCCCTTCTTCTTTCCTAAGGTGGTTTCTACCTATCACAGGCAGCAGGAGATAGAATTGCCCTTCCCCAATCCATGGAAAGCTAAGGGGAATAGGCTACATTCCCTGGATGTTATGTGAGCCCTTAGAATTAATTTTTTGTAACACTGACCAGCTCTTCGTTTTCCTAGGTCCATGGAGAAAAGGGCCTGCTCTGGCTAAGCTATCATAGCCAAATGGTTGTATGCCACCATCAGAATAGTTTACATGTCTTGGGGTCTTTTGCCCCTTTCAGAGCTCATTCTGCCAGGGCTATGACCACATCTTACACCAAGCGTGCCTCTGCAACTCTGGAGGACATTTGTAAGGCCACTACATGGGCCTTGATCCACACATTTACAAAGCATTATTAGCTTGATGTGCTAAGCTTCACTGAGCCTGCATTCAGCAGGTAAGGACTGAGCTTGACAGTTCAGTTCTAAACCTCCTAGCTAGGGACTGCTTATTAGGGCCCATATGATTGCCTGCCTATAGGAGCAGACACACAGAGGGGGAATTATAATTCTAGGAACATGAATATGTTGTTCATCCACACTGTCTGGCAGGTTTCTTGCCGCTTTAAATCTTGCCAGAAGGTCTTCAAGCTGGCTCTTCCCACCCACCCAGGTGGTAAAACTCTCGGCTCCGTCCCGTGACGCCAGATCTTACTTACTGCTTGGAAGCTCAGGTTCCCTCCTTAACGCTCTGCGTATAGACTGGATCCTAATTCTTCGGTTCGCCTGAAACTAATTCTTAAGTTTTCGAGACTTGGGTCAAATTACTCTCTCGAGGCTGCGATGGACAAATCGACTCCCGGTTTTTGGCGGTGCCCATGTGGGCAGAAAATATCCAGGACGGATCCGCACTCCACGCGTCTACTGCCTCGGCCTAGATCATGACCGCAGGCCTACGAAGTTATGCCGTTAGATTTTCAATAGCGTCCTGAAAGACCGCTGCCCGGTTGCAGCTAGGCGCCCCAGAGCGCTACCGACGGTGAAGTCAAAGGAGGCCCGTTGGGCGATGTCCACGGGCGGCTGGCCTCGGCTGAGCAACTCGAGCAGATGATCACCTTCGAGGAGGAGGCGGCCCAGGCCGCATCTTCATCTTCCTCGGTCGCGGCATTTATCCCGCTCTCTCTGGGATCCTCCTACACAGCTTCTTTTAAGGAACTTTGCCAATTCCTTTCCATGAAGAGAGAGGGGCCATCGGGACACTCTTCTCGGTCCAAAAAGAAGGACTCGAAAGGTAAGTCCCACTGTCAGTGTTCGTGGGAGCGGGAGAGGTCCCTTTCCCCGGACAGTCAATACTCGACTTCTGTCGAGGTTGCGGCTAAGGCCGCTGGCTTCATGGTGTCCCCGTCAGGTCAGCCGGCCGAGACACCTGTCGACGCGGTCGAGATACACGGTCGAGATTTTTCTCGACCCGTTGGACGGGCTGTTGACTGGTGAAGCCGACAACCCTTCTTCACCGGTTCCCCCGGTGGAGACCGAGGACTTGCCTGCGCCTCCTGTGCCGGAGTCCCTGGTCAAGGCTTTCGAGCCGAGGGAAGAGCGGGTGTCCCCCGGCCCTTCCGAGAACCGCCCTCGGAAACACAGAGGGTCTCAGTCTTGGACCTCGTCTCAGTCCAGCCAATCCTGCCATCGGCAGTCTCAGCACCGAAGTAAGCAGCAGCGCCGCTCGTCCTCGTCTTCCTCCTCGGAAGAGGAGAGGCTTCAGCACAAATTGTGTCAATGCTACGAGGACCTAATGCGGCAGCACTTACTTCTGTCCGGGAACAAGCCGTCACCTTCCCTGGCCATCAAGTAACTGTCACCCGAATGGCCGAAACAACCCCTCGCTGTAGTTGAGGTGCCCAAGCCTGGGCCAGTTGTTCGGCCGAAACCAGCCGCCCCACCTATTGTGGTGGAACCTCCGCCTCCACAACCGAAATCGGGGGCGCCGACCAAAGATTCTTGGTCAGGTCAGGGTCTGCTCCACAGGTTGTCGGTCACCTTCACTCCCGACCGTCCTTGACAGGTGGAGGGTGGCTCGGGCCCCAGGCAGCTCTTCGCGGACTCCTCTGAGTCCAACGACGACTCCTTGTTTTCCAGGCCTCTTGACCTGGAGTCCTCCGGGGGGGCAGTCGATGGACGAGAGCCCATCGTCCTTTATGGGTCTGCTTCGGCTCATCTCGTAGTCCACCGGGATGCAGCTCGAACCCGTATCCAAGCGGGCTAAGTAGCCCCTGACGGAGATACTGGACCGAGGGGATTCGTCCACGAAGGCCTTTCAGGTGGCTGAAGCCATTGTTGGCCCAGGCTTGGAGCTTTGGCAGCAGCCGGCTTCCTGTCCTACGCCTTTGGCCAGGATGGCCAGAAAGTATGCGGTCCCTACCGGCTCTTTGTCCATTTTTTTGGAGCACCTCTCTGCGGAGGGGTGGGTCACCGATGGCATTTTCTGGCATTCCAGGAACGCTAGGGATGTGGATAAACCCCCGACAAGGAGTCCAAAAAGCTACTATGCTGGGCACAAGGTGTACACTGCGTCCTCCCTTGGCCTCCGCCAGGACAGCTTGGCCGTGATGATGACACACTTCTCCAGCGCCCTCATGGGCTCCCTGGATGAGGTGATCCCTCATCTCCTGGCCGACCTGCAGACCACAGTCCAGCATGTACGGGACCAGGGAAGGGCAGTGGCAAAACAGCAGCTCCAAATGGCTCTGGACATTGGAGACTCCTGTGCCAGATCAGTTGCGGCCGCAGTGGCCATGCGCTGCAGAGCATGGCTGAGGATATCCACCTTCACGGCGGATACCCAGCATAAACTGGCGGATGTCCCCTTCCTGGGGACTGTCCTGTTCGGCCTTGGAGTGGAAGGCCACCTCCAGCGGATGGAAAAGTCCAATGCTGCTCTGGACTCGGTCACCTTTGCCCAGAAGGACAAGGGCCGTCGTCAACAACATAAGTCCTTTCGCCCTTCTGCGCCTGTGGCACGTCCGGCCCAACAGCACCAGCATCAGGGCCAGCAGGCTTGCACTTGGCACCCCAAAGCCAAGCCTGCTGCTTCCTCTAACAGGAAGCAGGGAGGAAAAGGCCCAGGAGGTCCCTCGTCCGGTCTATCCTCCAAGCCTGCCCAGTGACTGGTTGAGGGGTGTTGCCCCCAGCCTCATCACTCCCCCCTGGGTTCCCCCGGTGGGGGGACGGCTCCGCCACTTCCTTTCCGCCTGGTCCGCTATCACCACGGACCGCTGGGTGCTGGAGGTGGTATGAAAGGGCATGCCCCTGGAGTTCGAGCAGGCCCAGCCCTTCCGAGCCATCGCCCCTCACGGGGCTACGGGGTCTGCAGCCTCTCTGTCGGTTCGCCGAGCCGACATCGCCCTGCTCCTCGAAAAAGAGGTGATCAGGAAGGTGGCGGATCCTCCACCAGACCCGGGGTTTGTGTCCAGGTACTTCCTGGTCCTGAAACGGACGGGGGGCTGGCGCAGCATTCTAGATCTGCACGACTTGAACAGGTTCCTAAGGTCTCGGACCTTCAGCTCAGATAATCCCATCCTTGGATTGAGGCGTGTGGTTCTGTTCTCTGGACCTCCAGGATGCGTTCTTTTACATCCCAATCAGTCTGTCCCACCAGAGATTCCTCCGCTTCAGGGCAGAGGGATCCCTCTACGAGTTCCGGGCCATGCCCTTCGGCCTTTCCCTAGCTCCCAGGGCCTTCATCAAATGCATGGCAGTGGTGATCCGGGTGTACCCCTACCTGGATGACTGGTTGATTGCAGCCTCCTCCAGAATGGAGGTGGAGTGGTCCAGAGATTTGGCCCTCCAGGTTTGCTCTCAGGTTGGCCTCCTCATCAACGAGGCCAAGTCGGAACTCGTGCCAAAGCAGGTGATACAATTCATCGGGGCAGACCTCGACTCTCTGCTAGCCAGAGCACGGCTCCCGGCGGACAGGGCAGAGGTTCTTTTCCTCCTTTGCCCAGTCATTTCAGGTTGGGCAATTGTGCCTCTTCTACGCCTTTTCCCCCATTTCCGTTGATCCACAAGGTGCTTCTGAAGGCGAGGAGGGACAAGGTGCAGGTGATTCTGGTAGCCCTAGATTGGCCCCACCAGTTCTGGTATCCAGATCTCCTCAGTCTCAGCTCCAGGCTCCCGAGGCGGCTTCCAGCCTGCCCGGACCTGATCTCAGTCAATCAGGGGAAGGTCTTCCATCCGGACCTTCAGTCCCTGCACCTGATGGCCTGGTTCCTGAGCGGCTAGAGTTCCACACCTTGGGTCATTCCTACAAGGTCCTCAACGTTGTTGAGGCATCTCGTAAGGGAGTCGACCAGAAAATGCTATGCCTTCAAATGGAAGAGATTCTCCATTTGGTGTCAGGGCAAGGGCCTGGACCCTTCCTCCTGTTCCTTGGCTAGCATTCTGGACTACCTGTGGTCCCTATCTCAGCAAGGGCTTCAGTCGACGACCCTCAAGGTGCACCTGGCAGCCATCTCTGCCTACCGGGCGTGGGCCGAGAAGCAGTCAGTGGCGCAGGAGAAGGTGGTCGGGCGCTTTTTCAAAGGCCTTGATCACATATCCCCTCCGGTGTGAGAACCTCCACCTCCGTGGGATCTACTGTTGGTATTGGCTAAGCTCATTGGCACAAGCCATTCGAACTGATGCACAGGTGTGACATCTCTCACCTGTCGTGGAAGACCGCCTTTTTGGTGGCTATCACGTCAGCCAGAAGGATGGGAGAGCTCCAGGCGCTTTCCATAGAGTCTCCTTATCTGGCCTTCCACAGGGACAAGGTTGTCCTGCGTTCCCACCCGAAATTCCTTCTGAAGGTGGTGTCGGAGTTTCACTTTAACCAGGTGCTGACTCTGCCGGTGTTGTACCCCAATCACACCTCGGAGGCCGACTATAGGCTCCATACTTTGGACCCTAGAAGAGCGCTCGCTTATTACAAGGAGCGGACGGCTGAAGTTCAGGGAGAGGTTCGCCAGCTGTTTGTCACCTACGCTGAAGCCGCACCTGGCAGACCTGCAGCCAAGCAGACGATAGGCAGGTGGGTCACCTCCTGCATAGATCTCTGCTATAGGTTGGCGGGCATGGAGCCTCCCAGAGGGATAAGAGCTCATTCTACCCGCCATACCGCTGCATCGGTGGCTGCTTCCAGGGATGTCCCTGTCCAGGAAATCTGCAGGGCTGCTACCTGGAAGTCAGCACACACCTTCATCACCCACTACCACATCGACCTTGAGTCATGCCGGGATGCTGGTTTTGGGGCCTTGGTTCTCAGTCTTTATTTCCTAAGTAGGGGTGTGTGCTGCCTCCTCCTCCGGAGAACTGCCAGAGTCTGCCAGACAGTGTGGATGAACAACATATCACGTTCCCTAGAAATACAGGTTACTCTACCTGTAACAGGGAGTTGTAGGAATGGTATGTTGTTCATCCACATGACCCACCCGCCTCCCGGCTTCGGACGCACAGCCTTGCTTCCAGCGGGCTAGATCTGGCGTCATGGGGCAGAGCCGAGAGTTTTACCACCCGGGTGGGTGGGAGGAGCCAGCTTGAAGACCTTGCCGCAAGATTTAAAGCAGCAAGGAACCTGTCAGACAGTGTGGATGAACAACATACACCACTCCTAGAACTCCTGTTACAGGTGAGTAACCTGTATTTTCCTTACCGGTGATTCCAGTTGTTTCAGCTTTGGCTGTTGGCAGGGAGGCTCACTCGGTTTTTCAGTGCTGTACATTCTTTGGAGTGTGTCCTGTTCCGTGTTGTATTTTTTTCCTTCGGCATAGGGGTTAGCATGTGTTGTAAGCTAACATTTCTTCATTTGTTTCCTCTTCCTAAGCAGTATGGAATTGGACAGATGGGTTGACTCTGGGGATTTGGGAAAGGGTGGGGTCCTAAGTTGTCTTTCAGACTGTTTCAGTAAGTCCCAAGTAGCGGGGATGGGGGGTGCAGCCCATTCTAACTGCTTGCCAATGGACAGAGACTATGTATAACCTTAATTACTGGTAAGAAAATTATAATTCCTTTTTATATACTTCCAAGGAAAAACATCACTGTATCTGGAGTTTAAGTATAGCAGAAGCAATTCCCAGTATAGTCTGTTGTGGGGACACTGGAAGAGGGTAATTATAATTGGAAATTCACCATATCAGAGTTCCACTTGGGCTAGCCACACTAGTACCCTAGTTCTCAAATATTGCCTAGCAAGCCTCCTCTAAGCTATGGAAAAAGTCTCAGACCTCCTCTAAACTATGGGGCAAAATCTTGGCCCTCCCTATAGAAGTTGTACCATGCAGTGCTTTCCACAGTACACCAGAAATGGTGAAATACCTTTGAATTTGTTTAGCCATCTGGCATCACTTAATTCAGTTCGCCTCATATTTTCACTTAAGCAACCCAAAACTCGTTGAATGCAAGTAACTGGTACAGTACACTGTCTGGCTAGGACGAGCTTCAATGGGAAGATACAAAGGTTTGTCATGGAGTTTGGTCTCACCATTTGACAAACACAGCACTAGGATACTAGATCGTGTGTATCGTGAGACTCCGGCTTCTAACTAATCATACAGCTGGAGGAACTGAAGTGCAAGGAGTTCAAGCGATTTTAGCAAAGGTCATCTAATGGTCCTTTACCAAATCCGAAACGCATTAGGTGGGTGCTGTTTGTTGTTTTTATGTTTGTGGCAGTGGGAACTCCCTGTCATGGTAATGGACCGCTTTTCTCATTTACTGAAGCTTCTGTTGCAACAGTTCTCTCATTTCTCCTTTTATTCTATCTCTGTATTTTCTAGTCTAAAAGGCTGGCCACCTTTAGGCACCCTCCCCCCTTTTCTCTTGGCTATCACCCAGTTTTATTTCCTTTTTTCCTCTTTAAAGGTCCAGCTATTGGGAGGTTGAGAAGGTGACCTCTGCAACATTTTGATAACCTGTTGCAGGGATTATAAGGAAATGTACTAGTACCAGTAATGAAATGCCCTGAGCAACAGTACACTCAGGACAGGAATGTATGAACTGTTATTTGCTGGAGCACATGGCTCAGATGTTTGGTTAATGGAGCCCCCCCCTTTTATGTTTCTGTATCCCTTTAGTTTCCCTGCTGCCCCATAGTGTTATGTATAAAACTGCCAAGATATCTTTTACAGCAGACGGCATGTTCTTGCAGGAGAGTTTGGGAGTACAAAATGTTCTGACCCCGGGTCTGACCTTTCTCAATGGTGTGAACATGCCTGCAGGTGCCGTCTGAACTGTTTTCTGTAGAGCAAGAGGGCCCTTAGTGGCTAATTTTATGTTAGGTCTGATAACAATCGCTGGAGAGTGGAAATTTCCTAACTTCTAGAGAGCCTATAAAAGCTGTAGCTCAGTTTTGAAATGAGTTTTAGACAGAGAGATAGGGCCAGATCTTCCCTTGTCAGTCTTCACCATTCATTACTGCTTGGGTTAGTGCGGAGGCGCGCACCCTATGGGAGGTTTTTTTTTTTTTTTTGAGTCTGCTCCAGTGGCGCCGCCTCAAGAGCCGACGATCAGGTTACAGCGCGTGAGTGGCCGCCAGGTGCCGTAGACTCCTCCTCTATCTCAGTTCTGTTTCTCCCGCCGTAGAGGCTGCACCTACTGCGCGGATAGTTGAAGTTAGGCCTTCTGCGTCATACAAGCCAGACTCCTCCTCGTACTTCTCTCGACGCAGTCACCCGGTAAGACCGTTCTGTTTATTACTACTTTCGTCGGCGCCGAGAGCTTTTGCTGTTTTTAGTCTAATTTTTTTCACATCATGTCAGGTTCGGGGGCAAAATGTAAGTTGAAGGCGGCTGCGGCCCCTATGCTTCGGTGCTCCTGTGGCCGCCATTTTTCCGTCACGGGTCGGCATGATGTTTGTCTTCGTTGCCTGGGACCCAACCATGATATGGATGCGTGCAATGCCTGTTTCTCCATGGACTGTCGCGTCCTAGAAGTCCACGCATTCAAGATCGGCAAGGCCCCGCTGACTTTCGGGGGACGGCATCGCTCCAGGGATTCCCATGTAAGGTCTCTAGGCCCTTCCTCCAGGTCCCCCCTGAGTCCTATACGGTCTGTAGAGGAGAAGGCTTCCTCATCTTCTCTTGCCGAAGAGGAAGCTTCTTTTGCGGTGTCGGAGGAACGTCGAGGTCCCTCCTGGGGCAGCGACAGGAACCACCGCCTCGTGCATCATCTCCCTCGGGTGCAGGCTCCCCCAGTGTCGAGGCCCATGCCTGCTGGGCCCAGCATCGGTGGACCCTCGACGCCGCTTTCTGGCGCAGTTTTGGATCCCGGGTGCTGCTCGTGGCACCGGTGATCGAGATGGCGCCGATGGCGGCGCTGTGTTGGCTTTCTGTGCCGCGCACGGTTCGCTCTTCTGGCGGCGCTGAGTGGGGTCCCGGCGCTGATGGCAGTGCCGTGGGTCTGACCGGCGCCATTGGGGAGCCAGGGCCAGGCTTAGGTGTCGTGGGGGGTCTGAGGTCATCGCCCGCCCCAGGCGCCGCCTTCACGGGAACCCCTGGGGTTGCTAGTATTGTGGTCCAGCTGATCTCTTCCTTTTCCGAGGCTGATGATTCAGATGTGGACCGTCCTCTGCAACCTGACTCTTCGGAGTCAGGGTCTCCGGTGGCACAAGGTGCTAGGTGGCCCAGCGCGCCTATTCCTCTGTCCCCGCTGCCGTCCTCCCCTGAGGACCCCCGGTCTGGGGTCCCTGGGGGGCGATGGAGTGGGGGTGGAGGGAGGGCTCTCCCTCCTGGAGGGCTTGTGGCAGCTACCGACCCTGGTACTACTGCACCCCCTCGGGGTGATAGGTCGCTGGGGTCGAGGAGGAGGGCGTTCTCTGAGTCCGAGGGGTCGAGGGGCAGGGTTCAGGTGTCTCGGTCTCTGCCTGCCACCCCTCGGGGTGTGGTTTGGAGCCATAGCGCTGGGCCCAGTCTTTCCCTTTTGGACCCCGCGGACCCCTCTGGTGGCGTTGCTGTGGGCTGCCCTTCTGGATCCATGCAGTCCCAGGTTCGCCATAGGGGAGGATCCCCTTCTGGGCTCTTCCAGGCTTCGCATCCCCAGGGTTCTGTTTTGCGACCTGGCCTGTTGTCTGGGATCCTGCCAGCTCGGGCTCCATTCCCTGGATTCCAAAGCCCTAGCAGAGGACAGTTGCCTCTCTGTAGGGCCCGTCTCCCATTCCTCTGCAGCCACCCCCCACTCTCCCCGGCCATGTCAGTCCCACTGGCCCGTTATCCTGGGAGGCGTTCAGAGGTTCTGCGGCGGCGTTCCCCTCATATGCTAGGTGCATGAATGAGCGGGTTTTTCGGCTATCCCCACCGCCGCAAGAGTCCTGTGGACACTCAAGCTCTCCATCATCCTTGTCTCCCTCCTCTGAGGGAGAGGAACCCACTGCTCATCTCTCCTCCACTGCTGATTTCACTGAATATCAGTGATTCCTTTTGAGGCTGGTGAGGGATCTTCGGATTTCCGATGTTAGGCGAGACGATACTGAACGGGAGACGCGTGAATTCCTTGACGAATTCAGTGCCCAGCACTTGGTGGTACAATCCTGGCCTCTTCCTTTCCAGGAGGTGTCTATCCGTTCCTGGCAGTCGCCAGCCGCCCTTTCTCCAGCCCCGGCAGACTGCCAGTATAGGTGTTGTGCCCCTTCGGAATCCCTAGGTACTCTCCCCAACCCACCCTCGGGTTTGGCATACCTAGAGACTCCCTCCGGGCGCTGCAACCGTCCACCATACTCAGATTCTCTACAGTTCGACCGGTGGGGGCGAAGAGTGTTCTCTTCCTCTCGTGCGATGTCTTGCATTGAATCTCATCAGGCCCATCACGCTGCCTACAATAGGCATTTGTGGTCGATGCTTTCCCAAATCTTAGCATCAATGCCTGATACGGAGCAAACCAGACAAGCTATTGCCCTCTCTGCTATAGGCCTGGAGCTGGCAAGACACCAAGTAAGGGCATTTTATGACGCCAGTGAGGTGGCTTCCAGGCTTGCAGGGACAGCGATCTGTATTAGACGGACGGCATGGCTTCGTCTATCAAGATTGTCACCCCTGGCCCGGCGTTGGGTGATTCGCTCCGCTTTCCGGGGGACCTGTCTCTTTTCCTCCAGAGCTAGGAGACTTCTGCAGGGGCGTCCTCCGTCTCCCCGTCCTCGGAGGGCACCTCCTAGCTCTTCAAACACCATGAAGTCTTGCTATATTATAAAATTAGCAGTCAGCCACTGCAGCTGAACTGCCCCGGAGAGGAAGGAGTTAACTCCAGAGGATCTGGAGTTCTACAGCGTAAGGGCGCTGTGCCCAAAGCTCTATCTGGCAGTTTCAAATGAAACTGTCAGATTCTTTACTCGCTTCACTGAACAGTCGCCGAGATCAGCTCCTTCAGCTCGGTTCATTCTCGGTTCAAGTGAGTATTTTTCGTCATTTGAACCGCAAAAGTCATTATTTTACCATTTGGTTTTAAAGCTCTATCTGGTAAACCGTAAGTACTAAATTTTAAGTCTGTGTGGAAAATTAATTATCGGTTCGGTTTGAACCGATCGGTTTGTTATTTCTACATTTTAAAAGTGTACAGTGGGTTTTAGAGTGCGGTTCCGGTTCTTATCGGTTCAAAAAAACAGAATTATAACAGTTTTTTCAAACACCGTGACACGGTTAGGAACCGATAAGGGTGTCTTGTCTGGCACTGCCATCAAAATGGCAAGTTTTGGTTAGGCTGGCATTATGTCTGAGAAACCCAAAAGAAAAACCGGGCCCACTGGGTTTCAACACTGTGATGTCTGTGGGGAGGCCTTTGCCAAGGCTGACCCACACACCACTTGTGTTTATTGTCTGGGGGCTGACCACCTCCTGTCAGACTGCCAGGTGTGTAAAAATTTCCCTGCAGCCACCCTGGAAAAGAGATTGGGCCGGCTCAGGGAACGAGAGGCCAAAAAGTCCGCTGACCCGGATGGCCAGCCCGGTCCAGTACCCTCTGACCAGGGCGAGACTTCCTCGGGCAAAAGGAAGGCTAGTTCAGAGGAACCAGTCCCGAGTAAAAAGACAAGGAAATCAGTAGGTTTGGGGTCCAAAATTGTGTCTCCAACTGCTGCAGAGATAGCTAAAGCCATTCAGATTGTCCAGTCACTGTCTCAGGGATCTGTAGAACCACCAACAGTTGGTAAAAGGTTGGTTCGTTCAGTCCCAGTGGTTCAGGATTTTGAAGTTGAGGATTTTTATGAACCACAGGAGGGAGAGGAGGAATTTGATCAATATATGTGTTGGGGGGTCTGGACGTGCCCATTGAACCGGACATTTCTCCAGACAGACCTTTAGAATCTCCTCCTATTCTGTCTGAGTCCCTTCTTTCTTTATTTTTACAAAAGGTTGCAGAAACCCTCCAGCTTCCTTTAGAGGAGGCTGTGGATGAGCAAGAGGAGCCTGATTATGTGGAAATGATGGATATTCCAGAGTCTAGGAGGTTGTTCTATTCCTTTGCATAAGTCATTTAGAAGCAAACAACAAAGATTTAAAAATCCTCATTCTGTCCCTCCTGTAGATAAAAAATGGACAGAAGGTATACTTTGTCAGGCTCGGATACAGACTTCCTTACTGAACAGTGTAGTCATGTAGGTGTGGTACAAGCTGCAGCCTGTGACAAGGCTATTTCTTCTGGCCTCACATCCTCCTGATAAGGATTCCAGGAAGATTGATGCCATGGCTAAGAAACAGTATATGGCAGCTTCTTTGGGACTCAGGCAGGCAAATTATATGGCTTATGTGGCTAGATATCAGAAATCTAGGTGGGACACAGTAGCAGTTAGCCAAGCAGGCCCATGGCCAGCTGGCTAGTGAGTTGGAACAGGTGGTTGCTGATGGCATTGAAGCCTCTAAAGTTCAATTTCATACTGCAGTTGATGGTAATGATGTTTCCTCTAGGGTCATGGCCACTTCTGTAGCTTTCCGTGGTTGGCATGGCTCAGATGCACTAATCTGTCCCAAGATACCCAGTCAAAGGCATGGATTTTCCTGTGTGAAATTCTCTGTTTGGGGAGCAAACAGAAAACTATATGAAAAAGCTGGATGAATACAGAACTACCTCAAAAGTGCCCAGGCTAAGGAGAAGCATGCCATGCCACAAGGCATGCTCCCAGAGGTAGGGGCAGGCCTTTTCCAGGCCTTTTACCAATTTCAAGCCTCCTCTGCTGTCTACTTGAGAGGGTTTCTTCAGAGGCAGGGTAGGCCGAGGCACAAGTGGGCCGTCCCCCTCCCCTCAGCCTAAGGCTGCTGCTAAGCAGGCACCCTGATGGGGTGCCCAGGGCCGATTCTCCTGTACCAGTGGGGGGCAGGTTGGCCTATTTCAGCCGGAACTGGCTGTCCCTAACTATGGACAGATGGGTTCTGGAGGTAATAGGCCAGGGTCTGGTTCTCAGCTTCAAACACTTTCCAAAGATGAGAGCCAGACATTTTCCACTGCAAATCCTTCAGAAGCCCTTGCTTTGGAAGCAGAGGTTTTCTCTTCTGGACTGCAAAGCAGTGAAAGGGTTCCTCCTTGCCATCAGGGCAAGGGCTTTATTCAAGATACTTTCTTACCCCAAAGACAGGAGAATGGAGGCCCATTCTAGATTTAAGGTACCTGAACAAGCATCTTTTGAAACCAAAGTTCAAAATGTTGACTCTGGCAATGATATTGCCTTCCCTAAGGCCAGGGGACTGGCTAGCTTCCCTGGACCTCAGGATGCCTATTTTCATGTTCTGATCAGGCCTTCTCACGAAAGTACCTCAGGTTCGAACTGCCCTCAGGCCACTACCAGTTCAGGGCAATGCCCTTGGCCTGACCTCTCTGCCAAGGGTATTCACAAAATGTCTCGCTGTAGTAGTGGCTCACTTAAGAAGGCAGGGTTGCTGTGTTTCCCTCCCTGGACGACTGGCTCATTGTGGGTCAGTCTCCAGGTCAGGTGAAAACCCATTTGCAAGTCACCCAGCAGCTTCTCACTTCCTGGATTCCTGCTAAACTTACCAAAGTCAGTTCTGGAACCGGTTCAGGTCCTAACTTTCATAGGCGCAGAATTGAACACAAGGTTAGCCAGGCTTTTCTTCCCTCGGAAAGGGTGGACAGACTCCATCGCCTGGCATCCTCCTTTACCCTGCGGGTCTCTCGACCAGCAAGGCATTTTCTGCAACTCCTTGGGCACATGGCTGCTTCCACAGCTGTCGTGCAGGAGCAAGATTCCAGATGAGGGACATTCAGTTCCATTTGAGGGCCTATTGGTCTCAAAGGAAGGACCCCTTACCAAGCTAGTTCCAGTTACTCAAACTCTGATCCTAGCCCTCCACTGGTGGCAGGTCCGGAGCAATTTAAGACAGGGGTTCCCTTCATTCCCATTTCTCACTCCTCACCTCACCACGGATGCCTCCCTCTTAGGGTGGGGGCTCACCAGATCTTGCCACCCAGGGTGTGGTCTCCTCAGGAATCTCTGCTCCACATCAATCTGTTGGAACTCAGAGCTGTCTTTTTAGCTCTTTGGGTGTTTTCAGATTCTGTCAGAACAAAGTGGTTCAAGTCAGGACAGACAATACCACCACAATGTGGTACATCAACAAGCAAGGGGCCTCGGTCTTCCAGCCTTGTGCACCAAGCAATGAAGTTATGGTCTCTGGCCTACTCCTGAACACCTCCCTGATAGCGGTTCACCTCCCAGGGAAGGACAATGTCCTGGCGGGCGCCTCAGCAGAATTTCTCAGGAGCCATCACGAATGGGCTCTGAATCCACAAGTGCTGGGTCCGTCTTTTGCCAGATGGGGCACTCCTCAGATAGATCTTTTCACAGCCCCAGACAACCATCAACTTCCTCTTTTCTGTTGCAGGCCTCAGTACTGGGCCCAGTCCCTCTGGACGCCTTTCTGTTGGACTGGAAAGGGAAGTTCCTGTATGCCTTTCCTCCCTTTCTCCCTTTCCTCTTCTTTTCAGGGTACTAGTAAAATCAGATCTCAACCTTGCAGAGTGATTCTGATTGCCCCAGATTGGGCCAGACAGCCCTGGTACCCTCTGCTTCTGTCCTTGGCAGTTCACCCTGCCCTGAGCCTACCCAGAGTCCACGACTTACTGGCCTGTGCACAGGGGAGTGTGGTATCCGGACCTCAAATCCCTCCACCTCAAGGCTTGGCTCTTGAGGAGCTAGAATTTCTGACTTACACCTTTCTCAAGGTGTCATGGATATTTTAAAGGCTTCTAGGAAGCCTTCCACTAGGGCCACTTATAATTCTAAGTGGAAGAGGTTTTCCATCTGGTGCTCTGAGAGGCAGATTATCCCAGAATCTGCTGATCTTCCCATTCTTCTGGAATATTTGGTCATCTGAATTCCCTAGGCCTTAGACCAGCTACCCTGAAGGTTCATCTGGCAGCTGTCTCTGCTTTTGTGTCAGCAGGGAAGCCTGCCTCCTTTCTTCTCACCCTGTGTTCTCCAAGTTTTTTAAGGGTTACTTCATACTAACCCTCCTTTTGGAACCAGCTCCACCTGGGACCTGAATATTTGCATTGCTCAGTTAATGCAACCCCTTGAGCCTCTGTCTTCAGCAGAGCTCAAGTATTTAACTTGGAAAACCGCTTTTCCACTAGCTATCACCTCTGCCAGACGCATAAGTGAGTTACAGTCCTGTTCAGTGGAAGAAGATTTTATCTCTTTCCACAGAGATAAGGTAGTCCTTAGGACTAATAGAAAGTTTTTGCCTAAGGTGGTTTCTGATTTCCACCTGAATCAATCTATCTCTCTCCCAGTATTTTTCACTGAGCATTCTTCCTCAGGTGAGAGGAGACTGCACAGCTTGGATGTCAAAAGAGCCTTAAGCTACTATTTAGAGCGCACCAGAGGTCATAGGTTCGAATCCCTCCAACTGTTTCTTACCTATGGCGAGGTTGGCAAAGGAAAACCTGCCACTAAGAGAACAATTGCAAGGTGGATTGTTTCTTGTATCAATTCTGTTATCAGAAACTAGGTAGAGTACCCCTCAGGATTGAGGCCCACTCCACCAGGGGTACAGCTGCGTCTCTAGCGGCTGCTAGGGACATTCCCATTCTGGAGATTTGTCAAGCTGCTACCTGGAAGACAGTTCACACCTTTACCAAGCATTATTCCCTGGATGTCCAGTCCAGGAGAGATGCTCTGTTTGGCACAGCTGTGCTTCAGAGCCTATTTCCTAAGTAGGTTCTGACCCTCCTCCATGGAGGTACTGCTGTGTAATCTGCTAATGTTATAATATAGCAAGACTTCATGGTGTTTGAAGAAAAAATTACTCACCTTAGTAATTGCTTTTCTTCTCATGGAGTCTTGCTATATTATAACCACCTCCCTCCTGCCCTCTCAGAACCTCTACTTGGGTAGGGTGGCTAATTGGTGCAAGCACTGTGTCATGCCATTGTAGTTATCCTTTACCCTCTTTCCTTTGGGTTAGGGATCTGGTTGCTTTCATTTAGGTTATTTATATTGCCCCTTCCTGGACTTGAGTCTTGGGGGAAGGGGGTTCATAATGTGCTTGTCAAGGGTGGTAAACGAACCATAATACCATCAATTTTGTTATTATGGTTCTGGGTGTTTCTTTGTTGTTTATATTGTTGTTACTACTACTAGCACGTAGCCATGGGCTAGTGTAGTTTTTCCACACAGACTTTCTGTTCTTTGATGTTAGCTTGTGAAGATCTGACAGTTTCATTTGAAACTGCCAGATAGAGCTTTGGCACAGCGCCCTCGTGCTGTAGAACTCCAGATCCTCTGGAGTTAACTCCTTCCTCTCCGGGGCAGTTCAGCTGCAGTGGCTGACTGCTAATGTTATAATATAGCAAGACTCCATGAGAAGAAAAGCAATTACTAAGGTGAGTAATTTTTTCTTCTCCCCCATAGGCTTCTCTCTTGATTAGCTCAGGGTCTTCCGCTGGGGGCTTGCTCCCTCAGGGTTTCTACCCCCCCTTGGGGCTTGGTGCTTATCCAAGCAGTAATGAATGGTGAAGATTGACAAGGGAGGATATGAAAATTACGTACCTACCGTAATTCTTGATCTTCTCTTGTATCTTCATTCATTACTGATACCCGTCCACCTTCCCCTCAGTGGCCTCCTACTGTGGTGTCTCCCCCTCCCGTCTCGTTCCTCTCCCTTCCTTTGGCCTTTATGGCCAAAAAAAAAAAAAAATTTATTTTCCGTTCTTATTGAATGGATCTTTTTTCCTCAAGGTTAAAAGGAACGAGCAGGGTCTGTGTTTCACCTATTCTGAGGGAACTCTTTCTGACTGCCCCTAGGGTGCGATCTCTGGGCACCTTAATCACATTACACAGTTCACAGTTTGAGACCGTGCCTGGCTCGGCCTCAAAGAAATTTAAATTCCCCCTGGCAGGTATTATTATTATTATTATTATTATTATTATTATTCAGCTCATTCTGGCTGGTGCTTTGCACTTCTTAGCCTTGCGCAGTTGCTCTTGCCTTGCCTTAAGGGAGTCTGATTGAGTCCCACTCTATCCTTTCATACAGAGCTGCCTTTCGTATGGCATATTCAAACAACATGAAGTCTTGCTATATTATGACAGTTGCAGTTTGTCCCACCATTAGAACTGCTCTGGAGGTGAAAGAGTTAACTCCCATTCTAAGAATGGAACTTGGAGCGCGAGCTCGGTTAGAGAAGCTCTGTCTGGTTTATTTCAAACTTAAACTGTCAGATTCTTTACTCCGCCTCACTGAACAGTCGCTCCGGAGATTTCTCCTACTGCTCGGTTCATTTCTCTGTTTAAACAGTGTTTTCTCGGTTCAAATCAACCGAGAATATTATTATTTTAACCTCAAAACCGATCGGTTCAAGCTCTGTCTGTGGTATCGTAAGTAATTACAGTTTATTTTCTGTGTGGAACTTGTAAATGTTATCGGTTCGGTTTTGAACCGATCAGCTTGTTTTAAAACTTGAATTGAAGGTTTTAGAGTGCGGTTCCCAGTTCTTATCGGTTCTAAAAAAAAACTGATTTCATTACGGTTTTTTCCAAGACCCGTGACACGGTTAGGAACCGATAAGGGTGTCTTGCCTGGCACTGCCGGTTAAAAGGGCAAGTTTTTGGTTAGGCTGGCATTATGTCTGAAAAACCCAAAAGAAAAACTGGGCCCCCTGGGTTTCAACACTGAGATGCCTGTGGGGAAGTCTTTGCCAAGGCTGACCCACACACCACATGTGTATATTGTCTGGGGTTTGACCACCTCAATTCAGACTGCCAGATTTGTAAAAATTTCCCTGCAGCCACCCTGGATAAGAGAGTTGGCAGGCTCAGGGAACGAGAGGCCAAAAAGTCCGGTGACCCGGATGGCCAGCCTGGTTCGGTGCCAACCGAACCGGAGGGAGTGCCCTCTGACCAGGGCGAGACTTCCTCGGGCAAACGTAAAGCTGGCTCGGAGGAGCCAGTTCCAGTAAAGAAAACAAGAAAATCAGCAGGTGTGGAACCCAAAATTCCTTCTCCAACTGCTGCAGAGATAGCAAGAGCTATTCAGATTGTCCAGTCACTTTCTCCTGTTCCATCCGAACCGCCACTGTCTGGTAAAAGGTCGGTTCGGTCGGTTCCACCGGTTCAGGAATATGTTGTTGAAGAGTTTTATGAACCAGAGGAGGGGGAGGATGATTATGAACAGTATGAATGTGACTTTGAGGGTCTGGGTGTGCCCATTGAACCGGACATCTCCCCAGACAGACCTTTAGAATCTCCCCCTTTGCTTTCTGATTCCCCTCTCACTTTATGTTTTACAAAAAGTTGTTGAAACCCTCCAGCTACCATTGAGGAAGCTGTGGATGAACAAGAGGAACCTGATTTTGTAGAAATGATGGATATTCCAGAGTCTAGGAGATTGTCTATTCCCTGCATAAATCATTTAGGAAACAGACAATAAAAATTTTAAAACTCCTAATTCTGTGCCTCCTGTGGACAAAAAGATGGACAGGAGGTACACTCTGTCAGGTCCTGATACAGAATTCCTTTCACAGCAATGCAGTCACGTTAGTGGTTCAGGCTGCAGCCTGTGATAGAGCTAATATTCCTTTGGCTTCCATCCTCCTGACAAGGATTCCAGGAAGATTGATGCCATGGCTAAAACAATACATGGCAGCGTCCTTGGGACTCAGGCAATCAAATTACATGGCTTATGTAGCAAGGTATCAAAAATCTAGATGGGACACTGTCATGGCTTTGGCCAAACAGGCCTCTGGCCAGCTTGCTAATGAGCTGGAACAGGTGGCTGCTGATGGCATTGAGGCATCTAAGGTGCAGTTTCATGCTGCTGTGGATTTTAATGATGTATCCTCTAGAGTCATGGCTACGTCTGTAGCTTTTCGCAGGTTGGCCTGGCTCAGGTATACTAGCTTGTCACAGGATACCCAGACTAAGGCTATGGATTTTCCTGTGGTTGGAAATTCTCTGTTTGGGGAGCAGACAGAGAATTATATGAAGAAAATGGATGAATATAGGACTACCTATAAGAGTGCTCAGGCTAAGGAGCTGCAAGCCACCTCGGAGGCAGGCCTCAGGGTAGAGGTAGGCCTTTTCACAGGCCTTTTACCAAACCCAGGCCCCTCTGCTTATGCTCAGAGGGGGTTCTTCAGAGGAGAGGCAGACGGGTGTGGGCAGGCCTGCCCCACCCCTCAGCCTAAAGCACCTGCCAAACAGACACCCTGATGGGGTGCCCAGGGCCGATTCTCCTTTACCTGTAGGGGGCAGGTTGGCTTACCGCCAGAACTGGGTGTCTCTAACTTCAGACAAGTGGGTCCTGGAAGTAATAGGCCAGGGTCTGGTTCTCAGCTTCAAAAAGTTCCCGAAGATGAGAATCAGATCTTTCCCACCTGCAAACTCTTTAGAGACCTTTACTTTAGAAACAGAAGTCTCAACCCTCCTGGCTCTCAGAGCTGTAGAAAGGGTTTGTCCCCTACACCAGGGCAAGGGTCTGTACTCCAGATATTTCCTTACCCCAAAAAGACAGGAGAATGGCGCCCATTTTAGACCTGAGATATCTGAACAAACACCTTTTGGAAACCAAAGTTCAGAATGGTAACCTTGGCAATGATTTTACCTCTAAGGCCAGGGGACTGGCTAGCCTCCTGGACCTCAAGGATGCCTATTTTCACGTCCTAATTAGAAGCTCCCACTGAAAGTACCTCAGATTCTAACTGCCCTCAGGTCACTACCAGTTCAGAGCAATGCCCTTCGGCCTCACCTCTGCCCCAAGGGTATTCACAAAATGTCTGGCAGTAGCAGTGGCTCATTTAAGAAGGCAAAGGATTGCTGTCTTTCCCTATCTGGACGACTGGCTCATTGTAGGCCAGTCCCCAGAACAGGTAAGATCTCACCTGAAAGTTACCCAGCAGCTGCTCACCTCCCTGAGCTTCTTGCTCAATCTTCCAAAGTCAGTTCTGGAACCAGTACAGGTGCTCACCTTCATAGGTGCAGAATTGGACACAAAGCAGGCCAGAGTCTTCCTACAATTAGAGAGGGTAAGGAACTTGGTGGCTCTGGCCTCCTCCTTCACTCTGCAGGTCTCTCGACCAGCAAGACACTTTTGCAGCTCCTGGGGCACATGGCTGCGCCCACAGCTGTAGTGCAAGAGCAAGATTTTAGATGAGGGACATTCAGTTTCACTTGAGAGCCTTTTGTCTCAGAGAAGAGACCCCTTTCCAAGTTGGTCCCAGTGACCCAACCCTGATCCAGGCCCTCCAGTGGTGGCAGGATCAGAGCAATTTAAGACTGGGGTCCCTTCATTCCTCTGTCTCACCTTGACCTCACTACGGATGCTTCCCTCCTGGGGTGGGGAGCCCACATGGCGACCTCTCCACTCAGGGAGTGTGGTCCCCTCAGGAATCTCTGCTCACATCAATGTTGCTGGTACTCAGAGCTGTCTTTTAGCACTTCAAGTGTTTTCATGCCTGTTCAGAACAAAGTGGTACAAGTCAGAACAGACAACACCCAATAATGTGGTCACATCATCAGCAGGGGGCACCGGGTCTTCGGCCTGAGCACCGAAAGCAGTGAAGTTGTGGTCTCTGGCCCATTCCCTGAACACTTCCCTCATAGCAGTTCACCTTCCAGGAAAGGACATGTCCTAGCAGATGCTCTCAGCAGGATTTCCCAGGGGCATCACGAATGGTCTCTGGATCCTCAAGTACTGGGGATAGTTTTTGCCAGATGGGGCACCCCTCAGATAGATCTTTTTTCAGCCCCAGACAATCACCAACTTCCACTGTTGTGTTGCAGGCCCCCAGTGTTGGGCTCCATCCCCCTCGATGCCTTTCTCCTAGATTGGGAAGGGAAGTTTCTTTATGCCTTTCCCCCCTTCCCTCTCCTATTCAAGGTGCTAGTCAAAATCAGATCCCAGCCTTGCAGGGTGATTCTGATTGCCCCAGATTGGGCCAGGCAGCCCTGGTACCCACTCCTTCTGTCACTAGTAGTCCATCTTCCCCTGTGTCTCCCCAGGAATCACAACCTGTTAACCTGTGCACAGGGGAGAGTTTGGTATCCGAACCTCAAATCACTCAACCTCAAGGCCTGGCTCTTGAGGAGTTAGAATTTGCTGACCTACACCTTTCTCAGGGTATTCTTGAAATCCTAAAGGCTTCTAGGAAGCCTTCCACTAGGGCTACTTACAATTCTAAGTGGAAAAGGTTTTCCATTTGATGTTCTGGGAAACATATTTCCCCGGAATCTGCTGATTTGCCTATTGTTTTGGACTATATGGTCCATCTTAATTCCTTGGGCCTGAGACCAGCTACCCTGAAAGTACATTTGGCAGCTGTCTCTGCTTTTGTTTCAGCAGGAAAGCCCTCCTCTCTTCCGCTCATCCTGTATTTTCCAAGTTTTTAAAGGATTACTTCATACTAATCCACCTTTAGGGATCCGCCCCTGCCTGGGACCTTAATGTTTGCATTGCCCAGTTAATGCAACCTCTTGAACCTCTGTCTTCTGCAGAGCTTAAGTACTTAACTTGAAAACTCTTTTCCTAGTGGCTATCACTTCTGCCAGGCTACATAAGGAGTTGCAAGTCTCTATGAGTAGAAACTGACTTTCTTTTCTTTCCACAGGGATAAGGTAGTCCTCAGGACTAACAGGAAGTTTTTGCCTAAGGTGGTTTCAGATTTCCATCTTAATCAATCTATCTCCCTTCCAGTGTTTTTCACTGAACATTCCTCCTCTGGCGAGAGGAGATTGCACAGTTTAGATGTTAAGAGGGCCCTAAGTTACTATATAGAACGTACCAAGGGTCACAGGTTCGAATCCCTCCCACTTTTTCTCACTTATGGTGAGGTCGGAAAAGGGAGACCTGCCACTAAGAGATCAATAGCCAGGTGGATTGTCTCTTGTATCCAATTTTATCAGAAACTGGGGAAAGTTCCCCCTTCTGGCCTGAGGGCTCATTCTACCAGAGGCACAGCCGTGTCTCTAGCTGCTGCCAGAGACATCCCTATCTTAGAGATATGTCAAGCAGCTACCTGGAAAACGGTACACACTTTCACCAAGCATTACTCCCTGGATGTCCAGGCCAGGAGAGATGCTCGGTTTGGCACAGCTGTGCTTCACAGCCTATTCCCTAAGTAGGTTCTGTCCCTCCTCCATGGAGATACTGCTGTGTAGTCTGCAATTGTCATAATATAGCAAGACTTCATGTTGTTTGAAGAAAAAATCACTCACCTTAGTAATGTTGTTTCTTCTAATGGAGTCTTGCTACATTATGACCTCCCCCCCAGCCTGCTCCTCTCAGAACTTCTACTTGGGTATGGGGTGGGCAGCCTAGTGTGGGCGCTAGTTATGCCCATTATATGTTTTCCACCCCTTCTTGGGGTTTTGGGGTGTGATGTTTTTATTTTATCTCATATTATTGCTTATATTATATTATTGCTTCTGGTCCCCTGACTTGAGTCTTTGTGTTGGGACCAGGAATATGTGTTAATAGTCAGGTAGCCAGTTGGCTAGTGTATGTTACAGCTTCCACACAGACCTTAGTGAGTTTTGCTCAGAAGATCTGACAGTTTAGGTTTGAAATAACCCATGCAGAGCTTCTCTAACCGAGCTCGCGCTCCAAGTTCCATTCTTAGAATGGGAGTTAACTCTTTCACCTCCGGAGCAGTTCTAATGGTGGGACAAACTGCAATTGTCATAATATAGCAAGACTCCATTAGAAGAAACAACATTACTAAGGTGAGTAATTTTTTCATCCTTCCCTATACACTTCTGTGTTGGCACTTAATAGGGTGCTAAAGGGTATATTCCCCTTCCCAGGTGGGCACTCTCTTCCGGAACAGATTTTCTGCCTGGGCAGTCTGTGAGCTCTCAGCTAGGATGTAGGGACTTGATATGTTGTGAGATTAGAAAATCTGCCCTTTATGCCGATCTGTGCAGGCGGTTCAGTCGAACCCTCTCTCAGTCCTATCAGCAGGGATTCTTGCTCCCTGGTTTTTAGTCTCGAGCTTATAAGCCTCTCAACCAGTGCCTCTATGGGCACTGTTGTCCCCTCTCAACATGCCTTCTTTTCTTCTCCTTCTCCTTCTTTTCTCTTTCTCTCTATCTGTTCCTCCCCTAGAGTCGCCCTGCCGTCCCTTAGGGTAGGAATTCTCTCTCCTCTATCTGTCCTCTACCAGCTTGTTCCTTTTCAGTTTATATCCTTTCCTTTTTCTGTCCCTCGGCTCTCTTGCCTGGCTCTCCTTTTTCCTTATCCTTTGTTTTACCGCCTCTCCGGCTGCAGAACTGAGATGGAGGAGTAAATCTGGCACTAAGCTACCGTCGCGCATGGCATAGTCGTCGCTTCCAAGGGCAGCGCGCTGAGCCGACTCAAAAACAAAAAAAAAAACTCCCGTAGCGGGTGCGCGCCTCCGGCACTAACCCAAACAGTAATGAATGGTGAAGATGGAAGAGAAGATCAATAATTACGGTAGGTACATAAATTTCATTTCCTGCTGGCTGGTGTAAGTGGACTGAGAGCAGTCCCATATTATTGCTGAGTGGAAGCTGAGAGAATTTTGTCACATCCTAAGAACTTTCTATAGGTACATCAGTGATGGAAGAAAAAGGAGGGGGGGGATTGAGAGGCTCAAAGGGGAGGAGAGAGTGTGTAAGGAGGGGAATCTAGACAAGGCAGAAATACTGAACAAATTCTTCTGTTCAGTATTCACTCAGGAGGGAGAGGGTCAAGGACCACAGCTGGGAAGCAGAGGCAGTCAGGGGAGGGGGAGGAGAAATGGACACCAGTCCATTCACAGTGGAGATAGTTCTGGAGGAACTCACAAAGCTGAAGGTGGATAAAGTCAAGGGGCCAGATGACATACACCCAAAGATATTAAGGGAGCTGCAGAGGGAACTAGCAGCACCCCTGGCCACTCTGTTCACAGAGTCACTCAACACAAGGGTAGTTCCAGAGGACTGGAGGAGGGTGCATGTAGTCCCACTGCACAGAAGTGGCAGTAGGGTGGAAGCGGGGAACTACAGGCCAGTCAGCCTCATCTCAGTGGTGGGGAAGATCATGGAGACGCTGCTGAAAGAAAGGGTAGTGGCACACCTGGAATCCATTGATGCCCAGGATCTGAGGCAGCACGGATTCACATCAGGAAGGTCTTGTCAAACAAATCTGATAGATTTTTTTTTGATTGGGAGACTAGGGAAGTGAATCAGGGAGGGGCTGTAGACGTCGCATACCTGGATTTCAGGAAAGCCTTCGATACTGTCTCACACAGAAGGCTGGTTAACAAGATGAGTTGTCTGGGCACGGGGCATAAGGTGATAGTGGGTTAGAAACTGGCTGACTACAGAAGGCAGAGGGTGGTGGTAAACGGGATCCAATCTGCGGGGAGAGAGGTGACCAGTGGAGTGCCAAAAGGATCAGTACTGGGACCAGTCCTGTTCACTGTCTTTAGTGACATTGCAGAGAGCTGGAAGGAAAGGTCTGCCTATTTGCAGATGACATGAAGATCCGCAACAGGGTTGGTACTCCAGAAGGGGTGCAGATAATGAAGAGGGGCCTGGAGAAACTTGAAAGATGGTCAGAGGTGTGGCAACTGAGGTTCAGTGCAAAAAAATGTGCAAGATAATGCACCTGATTAGGGGGAACCCTGGGGAAGACCTACAGGATGGGGGGGAGGTACTGAATGTCACCAAAGAGGAGCGGGGCCTAGAGGTGGTTATATTTCATAACCTGAAGGTATCAAAGCAGTGTGCAAAGGCTTTAGGGAGGGCCAGTGGCATGCTGGGGTGCATAGGCAGAGGTATTACTAGTAGGAGGCAGGAAGTGGTAATGCCATTGTATAAAACACTAGTAAGGCCTCACCTGGAGTACTGTGTGCAGTACTAGAGACCACACATGTGTAAGGACATAAACATGGTGGAGGCTGCCCAAAAAAGGGTGACAAAGGTGGTGCATGGTTTGCACCACAAAACATATTAGGAGAGACTGAGACCTCAATATGTACTCAATGGAGGAAAGAAGAGAAAGGGGTGACAATATAGAAACTTTAAAGTACCTTAAGGGCATAAACAAGGTGCAGTTGGGAGATCTTTTCCAATGTAGAAGAGATACCAGAATGAGGGGACACGATATGAAATTGGAAGGGGGGATTAAGAGGGAATGTGAGGATGTTTTTCTACACAGAGAGGGTGGTGAACGCTTGGAATAGTCTGCTACAAGAGGTGGTAGGGCAAGCATAGGGAAGGGTTTACACATGCCTGGGACAAGCACAGGGAAACCTTGGGTGGGAAGGTAGTGATGAAAAGCCATTGACCACTAAGGGTTAGTGAATGCATACATGTGTAGGGCCTATGGGCAGACTGGATGGACCCAGCGGTCCTTATCTGCCGACAATTTCTATGTTTTATCTGTGTTCATTTTCTGTTTATTATTTTTTATGTCGTCCCTCTTGCATCTGCCTTGAAAAAATGTTTATGAAGCAATAAACATCACACTAGACAGTGTGTTAACCTTATAAGAACTGTGTTGTGTCCATCTGTTATCCCACACTCCTACATTTGATGTGAGAAGTGGAATAATTGCTGGCTGTGTCTTGCCATGGAAGGGAGATGTTCCGGCAGGTACCGCCCTGGTGCCCCAGGTGGACTCATGTTCCAGGACAAGGACTCCAGAAAAGTAGTCACAGGTGTCCTGACAAGGAGAATGGCAGACAAGACAGGAGCTGTCCTGCATCCAGGCTTGGATGTCTGACTCAAGATGAACTCCAAACCACAGGAAGAGGATGCCAAGGTGGTGGAGGAGGAAGAAGAAGAAGAAAGCTGTCCAGTCCTTGAGGATGTTCCCCCTGAGAATGTGGGAGTGCTGCTGAAATGGCTTTGCATTAAGCAGATGCAAATGGACAAGGCGTGAGACCTGGAACGCAGAAGTCAAGATGCCAAGTGGGCAGACACGATTCATGTGCTGCATTCCATCCAAACTGGGACAACTGACAGCGAGTTGTTCAAGAGACGTTAAATTATCAAAATTAATGGACTCTGATGATATAGAGGCATACTGCTCAACATTTCAAAGGGTTGCCAAAACATGAGTGGCCCAGGGAACAATGGGTTGTGAGACTGGCCCCACAGCTCACTGGCTGGGCCCAAATCATCTACAGCTGTATGGACGTGAGTGATGCGGAGGACTATGACAAGGTGAAGAGGGAAATCCTGAGATGGTATGGTATTAACACTGAGACATACCGTCAGAGGTTACGTTACCTGAACGTGCAGTCTGCAGATATACCACCTTTGCCAGAGTGAAGGATATTTGCTACAAATGGTTGCAACCTGATAGTAAGACAGTGCATCAGCTGCTAGAGACCATCATCATCGAGCAGTTCATAAAGGTGTTACCCCAGGATGTCCAGATCTGCGTGCAGGAGCACAAACCGAAGCGAGAAGAGAAGAGAAAACAATAGCCTTGGCAGAAGACTTCTGGCTGCTAGACCCTCGAGATTGCAATACACCCAAGGGACCACCTCCACTAACTTGGTAAGAAACCCATAATTTTTCTAATACTACTCAAATTGGCAAAATTGATTGGAGGGTGGAGAAAAAGAGGATACCCTTGTCAGAAATTGTGTGCCATGGGGCTCAGAGGAAGGGCCATTTGATTAGGAACTACCTTGCTGTAAAGAAAGAACTGGGGAACTTGGACTTTGCAAACTGGGGATCCTTTCTGGCCATGGTGGAGGTGGGATCTCATCCGCTGTTGGGGTTGATAGGCTGTGGCAGTCGATAGACAATGCGGGCTGATTTGGTGGATACCCCAAGAAAACAGGGAAAGGAGACCGCTGTGGTATGTATCCATGGTGACACCCATTGCTACCCCACCGCCCCTTTGGAAATGACTGTTCAAGGAAATACCTATGAGATAGAGATGGGGTTAGTACCGCATTTGCCTGTGCCCATAATCATCATACAGGACCATCTGGACTTTTTCTCTTATGGGAATGTTATACTCTTCAGGTACCACTTGTTGGCGTTACTACAAGGGCACAGGCTAAGCAAGGGTATTTGCCAGACTGGCTTTCTTTCGATGAGGACATGTGAGGCTCCTGGGAAGGACCGTAAATCCAAGTCCAAAAGAAGAAAAGACCAGAAAGACTGGCATAAGTATGCTGTGGTCCATCCTGATGTTGGACGCTTATTTTAGGATAACAATATGCATGAGGAATAACCTGTTGATCCGACCCTAACCCCTTTCTTTTTACAAGTGGGGAAAGACCCAGTCAAAGGGGCTCCTAAATATGTAATAAATGAAAGGCTGTTATACAGGGAATGTACCAACTCCAGGACAGGGAAGGTTTTTACCCAGTTGTTGGCACCTGAAAGGTTTAGGGCACAGGTCATACAGTTAGTCCATGATGTACCTTTAGCAGGACATGCTGGTAGGGACAGCACATTACATCACATACTGTCCCGCTTTTACTGGCCGACTATCCATGAGCAGGTTGCTGACTACGTAAAGTGTTGTCCTGAGTGCCGGAAAGTGGCTCGAATCGGGAGGAAGAATAAGGTCCTCCTTCAGCCTATCCCCATAGTTTCCGTTCCATTTGACAAAACAGCCATGGATGTAGTGGGCCCCTGGAAAAAGTTCTAAGGGGAATCACTTTATTCTCGTCTTCTACGATTATGCTACCCACTACCCCAAGGCTATACTTATGAGGACTGTCACTGCCCCAGGATAGCAGAGGAACTGGCCAAAGTGTTCAGCCGGATGAGTATCTCTCAGGAGATATTAACAGATCAAGGAAGCAACTTTAATGCCAGTATGTTGAAGGAACTCTGCCGTCTCCTGGGAATAGCTGCAGTCCGTACCTCCCCTTACCACCCTCGGACGAATTGGGTACTCAAAAGATTTAACCAGACTTTGAAGACTGTTAAAAAAGTTTGAGGAAGGTAGGGATTGGGACAGGTATCTTCCTTACCTGCTGTTTGTTTACTGAGAGATTCCTCAGGCATCTACATGTTTCTCCTCCTTTCTCCCTTTTGTATGGGCAGAACCCCAGAGGGCCCTTAGATGTGGTGAAGGAGCACTGAGGGGAAGGCAAAACAGTGGGGCAATATAACGTCCTAGAAACATGACTAGCCTCAGAAAATGCCTAGGGAGATAAGTGGAACTAGTGCACCAAAACCTAGGGCACAAACAGGCTGTACTAAAGGTACAGTATGACCAAGGGGTGGGTACCAAAACATTCCAAGTAGGGGATCAGGTCCTGTTGCTCCTAAGCACAGAGAATAAATTGCTAATGAGATGGCAAGGCCTCTTTGCTATCTTGAGACAGACAGGGCCAGTGAATTACGAGATTGGAATACCAGGAAAGAGACTCCACCAAAAGGTATATCACGTCAGTTTGCTAAAAAAATGGCATGAGAAGAGTACCCCGTGTGCTACATCCATCCTGAAGGCAGGGAGTCATAGTTGGAGATAGCATACCGTCGGTTAGAGAAACCTGGGAGTGTAGATGAGATGCATCTAAACCCGTAGCAGCACCAAGAAGTAGAAGATGTTTTGCAGAAGTATGCCTGCACGTTCACCAACATACCATGGAGGGCTAAAGGGATTACCCATACTAGCACAGTGACACAAGACAGGCCCATACATTAGAAACTGTACCGGTTGCCTGTAAAAGTAAGGGGTGAGATCATCCAAGAAATTAAAAAACTGGGAATCATAGTTCCATCCTAAAGTGCCTGGTCATCACCCATTGTGGTGGTGGATATGAAAGAAGGCGGGATCTGTCTCTGCCTTGATTTCCAGCAAATAAACAATGCATCGCTTTTCGATGGCTACCCTGTGCCGTGAATTGACATCATTGATAGGTTGGGTAATGCAAAGTATATCTCTACATTTGACTTAACGAAGGGATATTGGCAGGTACTCCTCTCCCCAGAGTCGTGTGAGAGACCCGCTTTTAGTACCCCACTGGGCCTGTACCATTTTGTAAACATGTCATTTGGACTGCATGGAACTCCTGCCATGTTCCAGCAGTTCACCAAATGCTTAGGCCACATACAGAGTACTGTTCTGCTTATCTGGATGATGATGTGGTGTTTAGCCCTGCCTGGGAAACCCACATATTGCATCTTGAGAGTGTGCTACAGGCAATTAAAGAAGCAAGGTTGACTGTAAATCCATCCAAATTTACCACTGGTAATGTTGAAACAAGATACCTGGGCTTCATTATGGGAAATGGGCAGGTGAAGACAGAGGTGGTTAACGTGACTGCAGTAGCCAACAGTCCGGTACCATTTACCAAAAAGCACATTAGGTCCTTTCTGGGGTTGGCTGGCTATTGTAGAAGATGCATCCCCAATTTTTCGGCTATTGCCAGCCCCCTATCGGACCTTACTAAAAAAAAAAAAAAAAAAAAGTGCTCCAGTAAGGTACAGTGGTCCCCTGAATATCATGTGGCCTTTAGGAGCGTTAAGGCTGTATTGTGTACATCCCCTGTTCTCCAGAGTCTTGACTTTACCCAGCCCTTTGAAGTGCGTACAGATACATAAGAAGCAGGAATTGGGGCTGTATTGACCCACAGAACTGATAGGGAGGAACATCCTATTGTCCACATCAGTAGAAAGTTGCATGAAAGAGAAAGAAAATATGCAACAATTGAAAGGGAATGTTTGGCTTTGAAATGGGCTGTGGAATCCCTTAAGTATTCTTTATGGGGAACTGAATTTAAAGTACTGACAGATCATAACCCCCCTCTGTTGGCTCCACCAAATGAGGAAGAAAAAGTCGCACATCATGAGGTGGTATTTAGCTTTATAGCCATATCGCTTCACAGTATCCCATAGGGCAGGGACTGCCTATTTGAATGCAGATTTGTCACGATATGGGGCAGGTGTTGAGGAAATGGTTTGAAAGATGACAATGTAATGTTTGTGTAAGCAATGTACATCATGAAATATAAGGTACACATCTGTCTCAGCGCAATTGTATTGCTATAAAATTCACACTGGTAATGGTAAACCTTAGTGATCGTTAATTATTAATAGGGACCCTGAGACGGAGTTTCTGAAGTTGGTGGATGGATGCTCCATCACTTCCAGGGATAGGAAGGTGGAAAGCAGTCTTAAAGAAAACTGTTCCCCTCTTAAGGTGGTGGATGTGTGGCAGGGGGAACTCCCTCTCACAATAATGGACCACTTTTCTCATTTACTGAAACTTCTGTTGCAACAGTTCTCATTTTTCCTTTTATTCTATCTCTGTATTTTCTAGTCTAAAAGGCTGGCCACCTTTAGGCACCCGCCTCTCTTCTCTTAGCTATCATGCACTTTTATTTCCTTTTTTCCTCTTTAAAGGTCCAGCTATTGGGAGGTTAAGAAGGTGACCTCTGCAACATTTTGATAACCTGTTGCAGGGATTATTAGGAAATGTACTAGTACCAGTAATGAAATGCCCCAAGCAACAGTACACTCAGGACAGGAATGTATGAACTGTTATTTGCCAGAGCACATGGCTCAGATGTTTGGTTAATGGAGCACCCCCTTTTATGTTTCTGTATCCCTTTAGTTTCCCTGCTGCCCCATAGTGTTATGTATAAAACTGTCAAGATATCTTGTACAACAGACAACATGCTCTTGCAGGAGAGTTTGGGAGTACAAAATGTTCTGACCTCGGGTCTGACCTTTGTCAGTGCTGTGAACATACCTGCAGGTGCCATCTGAACCGTTTTCTATAGAGCAACAGTGGCCCCTAGTGGTTGATTTTATGTTAGGTCTGATATCAGTCACAGGGGAGTGGACATTTCCTAACTTCTAGAGAGCCTATAAAAACTGTAACTGTTTTGAAATGAGTTTTAAGACTGAGAGAGATAGGGTCAGTTCTGCTGGCTGGTATAGGTAGAGGACTGAGAGGAGTCCCATACTACTGCTGAGTGGAAGCTGAGAGAAGTTTGCCACATCCTAAGAACTTTATCTGTTCATTTTCTGTTTATTATTTTTTATGAAGTCTCTCTTTTGCATCTGCCTTGAAGAAATGTTTATGAAGCAATAACTATCACACTAGACAAAGTGTTAACTTTATAAGAACCGTGTTGTGTGCATCTGTTATCCCACACTCCTACAATGTTTTCTGCAATAAATGGACTAAAGTAAGGTCCAAAGAATCTTGGAAGCCTAGTGCCTGTTTCTGTTTGAGGTGGTGAGTGCTCGACTTTCCAGTATGTTTCTAGGTTTGAACTTGTCTTGAGCACCACCATCCCAGTGTAAACTCTGTGGTTACTAGGATCCAGGGCTGCAGTATAGTACATCGGGATTGTTAGCATTGGTAGATGTTGGGTAGCTTACCATACCACTGATATGACCAGTTCTGTTGCAGGACCTTCGGAACCAAATTGAGAAGCTGCGCAGCGAGTTGGAGGAGAAGGGACATGCACTAGAACAGCATTACAGCACCCTTCTGAGCGAGAACAGGCAAAAACTGCAAAGTCAAGAACTTGTCATCCGGCGCTTAACAGACAACCTTAATGAAAAGGAGAGACTGCTTCAGGTACGAATTATATAGTAGCAAACACAGCATGATGGTTGAAATTCCCTTAGGGTGGTTTCGTTTCTCATGTCACAACTAGTAAGGGAAGAATTCACATTCGGTGTAACAGTTTTAATCTTCCCTGAGTTGATCTTCACCATTGATTCATACATATGGGTCATAGGACCGGAGGGACTAGGAGCCCCCCGGAGGGAGCTGACATCGGCTACTGGCACTGCTCACCTGTACCTGTGTGGTGCCGCACGCCAGCCAGTTACCATTGTTGAATCCCTCATGTCTATCAGTTCTGTTATTCCCGCTGTCCAGTGCACACAGAGAGGATCACCTCAGTTCAGCTGTTGTAAAACTTCAGTTTCAACTGTGACATTGCTGAAGTATCATAGTTAAAGAAAAATACTAAAGGGTTTTGCATCTGTGTTCCTCTGGGAAAATGATCATTACGAAGGACCAACATCAGGTTTGCTGGACCGGTCTTGGCCCTGAACATATGTATTCTTGCGATGCCCGTTTTTTTGATGAATCTCCATACCGTCGAATTCCATGTGTTAAAGCTGGGTTGCCAGATTGCCACCTTCTGAGGCATGCCAGGAACCTGTGTTGCCAATTTCAGGACCTTAGACCTTCCCCTGGGCCTCCTCTCTGGTGCTACTGGCACCTTGGAAGCACAGGGCTCTCCCCGATCGGCATCGGAGGCCCCGGGGTCTGGTGGACAGCTGGCTCCTTCCTTATGGCCAGCTGAGCACCCCTTCCCAGCCCATTGTCCCTGGGCAGTGTACATCTCCCATGGTGTGGCAGAAGCTATGCACTTGGTCTACACCCGAGGGCACCTCGATGTCTGTGATCGAGGCAGTGCAGGTCATGATGTCTGGTCCCCTCCTGCTACCGTTCGTGGTGCTGGGGAGAGGGATTGGCACTGTGGCCAGATGACGCCCTGTTACTGAGGTGGTGGTGTCACTGTCTGACTCGAGCCCTTGTGACTCTGAGGAGGAGGCCACTGTCGAGTGTTGCGAATTGGCGCTGCTCCAGTTGTTTTGGGCATGGTGCTGGTGACAGTGCCAATCTTGGGTCTGTCCCTGGGCTAATTTCCGACACCATTCATGATGTTGGGGGCAGGGACAAATTTTGTGGTGGTACTGGTTTTTACACCGGGCCCAGCATGGAGGATGGTGCCGGCCATCAGTTGGAAAGAGGCCTGCGACTGGGTTGTTTTCCAAATCTGAGCTTGGTGCCACAGTCGGCAGTGGCTTGGGATCATGGTCAGTTAGATTTATGGAATTTTCTCCAGGTTCTATAGCTGAGCCCCTCTCTGGTGAGGACCAGAGCTGCCCCAAAGGGTGAATGGTTTCACCTTTGGTCAGGTTCATCATGCCATCCCCTAGTGCGAGGTCTCCTGAATGATAATGCAATCTAGGCATAGACCCTAGAGCCACCCTTGGCTGAATTCCCAGGTATTGGATCCTCTTGGGCCCATTACCTGGGCTGAGCATGGAAGCTCGGCTGGTATGCTGTCTCAGTACCGTACCTATGCAGACAGTGCCCCAATTCCTGCACGGTCTCTGCCACCCGCTTCTAGGTTCAGTGCCTTTTCTCCATCCACATCCTCCTCAGAGGCACGGAATCTTCTATGCATCAGTCCTCAATCTCTGAGTACACCTTGTTCAAGAGATTCCTGATGGTCATGCTGCAGGTGCTGGACATTGGTACTGGTGCCAAGTGCTATACTCTGTCCACACAGCTGGGACTCCTAGGCGCTTTCAGCAACAACCATACCGTTATCCCTCCCTAGCCAAATACCTTCAAGGAATGCTCCAGGACAGTTTGGAGAGGTCCCTTTACTTTGTCTCCATCCCCCAAGAGATTTCTGTGAACGGTATTGTGCACCCAAAGATCAAGACCAAGAGAGTTAACGATGGCTATTGGTTGGTACGTGCTGCATGCTTGTACAGCCAGTAGCTGACGTCGACTCACTCCCTAGAGGAAAAAAGCTGCCGTGGGATCCTAGTGCCTCTGGCCCTGTGACCCCAATGTATGAATCGGTGATGGAGATATTCAGGAAGATCAACAACTAAGGTGAATATGTAATTTTAATTTTTGATTGAAAAACATCTTTGCATTTAAGAAAAGGTGTCTCTTGAAACTTCTGTTTTTTGTTTGTGTTACTTTGTTTATCATCAACATTGAGCATTTAAAATCTTAATATTAGAACTGCAGCGAGCCTGCTGAGCCAAATGGTTCCAACATTTAAAGTTACAGATTTCCTGCTCCCAGAGGTTTCCCCTGCTGCTGACCTTATGTAGTAGTAGTAGTAGTAGTTGTCGTAGTAGTGACACTGAGTAGCGTCTTTGATTTTGATTTCTATCTTTGTGGGGCTTTCAGGTCTTGTCAAGGTCCTCATAAAGATAATGCTGAAGTTAGGGTTAAACTCCACAGCTTTAAGTGAAATTTGTCAAACTTGTCATTCTTGTTTTAGCACCCGCTTTTTTCCACTGCTTAAACCCCCCCCAAAAGGTGTTTGGGACTGGGCTGCTGAAACTGCATCCATCCTCTAATGTGGATGGCAGTCGAGCAGCTGCTTTTACAACTGATAATGGTGCCACTCTGAACTGTTGGTTGGGAGCATGAGAGTCCTGGCAAACTGCACAACCCACACCTTCTCTTGGGAGTGGAGTGCCTGACTATTATGATAAGCTTGGCTGTCGGCCAGTCCCAGTGTGGAATGTGGAGCTCAAAATGAACCCTGGTCTGCCAGGTGACTGGGTGACCCATATATCAAGTGTGGTAAGAAAGTGAAAAGTACTAGCATGTAAAAGTTGAAGAACTCGGGGTTGGGGTGCTCCTTAATAAAAATCACTGGAGTACTGCTTTGCATCGTGATTGCTTCATGCATAGTCCGCCCCATGGCAAATGCTTGGGACCAAAACACTGGTGCTTTGTAAATGCAATGGACTGGCAATCAAAGTTTGTACAATTCGGAATTCTACTTAAGATACCTAAAGCTTACAAAATCTAATTTTGCAGATGGAACGCAGTGCACTGTAGTGTAGAGGATGCCCTCCAGGACAATGTTACTTTACCTTCAAATCAAAAGTTGTATGCAGTTTTGTTAAAACAAATAGAAGTAAACAAACTGGGGCGTGATTGTAAAACTCTTACCACAGTGTACTGAAAGATGTCACTGAACGTAAATACGGGATGACATAAGTGAAGCGTGGATCGCTAGATAACCTGTTAAAGAAATCTTACTTTCAAACAACATGAAGTCTTGCTATATTATGACATATGCAGTTTGTCCCAACCTTAGAACTGCTCTGGAGGTGAGAGTTAACTTCCATGCCAGGCATGGAATCTGGAGCGCGAGCTCAGTTAAAAAAAACTCTATCTTCAAACTGAAGCTGTCAGATTCTTTACTCCGCCTCACTGAACAGTCGCTCCGGAGATTCCTCCTACTGCTCGGTTCATTTCTCGGTTAAAAAGTGTTTTTTCCTCAGTTAAATAAACCGCGATTATATTTATTTTAACCGCAAACCGGTCGGTTCAAGCTCTGTCTGTGGTATCGTAAGTAATAGACAGGTTTTCCTTTTCTGTGTGGAACTTGTAAAATGTGATTATCGGTTCGGTTTGAACCGATCAGAATGCTTTTAAAACTTGTTTTAAAACTTATTTTAATACATTTAGAGTGCGGTTCCCGGTTCTTATCGAATCTAAAAAAACCAGATTTCATTACGTTTTTTTCCACGACCCGTGACACGGTTGGGAACCGATAAGGGTGTCTTGCCTGGCATTTGCCGGAAAAGGGCAAGTTTTTGGTTAGGCTGGCATTATGTCTGAGAAACCCAAAAGAAAAACCGGGCCCGCTGGGTTTCAACACTGTAGTGTCTGTGGGGAAGCCTTTGCCAAGGCTGACCCACACACCACATGTGTTTGTCTGGGGTTTGACCACCTCAATGCAGACTGCCAGATTTGCAAGAATTTCCCTGCAGCTACCCTGGATAAGAGAGTTGGTAGGCTCAGGGAACGAGAGGCCAAAAAGTCCGCTGACCCGGATGGCCAGCCTGGTTCGGTGCCAACCGGAGGGAGTGCCCTCTGACCAGGGCGAGACTTCCTCGGGCAAACGAAGAGCTGACTCGGAGGAGCCAGTTCCAGCAAAGAGGACTAGAAAATCAGCAGGTGTGGAGCCAAAATTTCCTTCTCCAACTGCTGCAGAGATAGCCAAAGCGATCCAAATTGTCCAGTCGCTTTCCCCGGTTCCGTCCGAACTGCCACTATCAGGTAAACGGTCGGTTCGGCCGGTTCCACCGGTTCGAGAATATGATATAGAGGAGTTTTATGAACCGGAGGAGGAGGGGGAGGAGGATTATGAACAGTGTGAATGTGATTTTGAAAGTCTGGATGTGCCCATTGAACCGGACATCTCCCCAGGCAGACCTTCAGGAGTGTCTCCCCCTAGGCTTTCTGAGTCCCCTTCTCATTTTCTGTTTTATAAAAAAGTTGCTGAAACCCTCCAGCTCCCTTTGGAAGAAGCTGTGGATGAACAAGAGGAGCCTGACTATGTGGAAATGATGGATATCCCAGAGTCCAGGAGATTGTCCATTCCTTTACATAAATCCTTTAGGAAACAAACAATAAAAATTTTAAAAGCTCCTAATTCTTTACCTCCTGTGGATAAAAAGATGGACAGGAGGTACACTTTGTCAGGTCCTGATACAGAGTTTCTTTCACAGCAATGCAGCCATGTGGGGGTAGTGCAGGCTGAAGCCTGTGATAAGGCTAATATTCCCCTGGCCTCACACCCTCCTGACAAGGACTCCAGGAGGATTGATGCCATGGCTAAGAAACAATACATGGCAGCATCCTTGGGACTCAGACAGGCAAATTATATGGCCTATGTTGCAAGACACCAGAAATCCAGATGGGATACTGTTATGGCTTTAGCGAAACAGGCCCCTGGCCAGCTTGCCAAGGAGCTGGAACAGGTGGCTGCTGATGGTATTGAGGCATCCAAGGTGCAGTTCCATGCTGCAGTGGATTCTAATGACATATCTTCAAGAGTCATGGCTATATCTGTGGCTTTTCGTAGATTGGCTTGGCTCAGGTGTACTAGTCTGTCACAGGATACCCAGGCTATGGATTTTCCTGTTGTGGGAAATTCTCTGTTTGGGGAGCAGACAGAGAATTACATGAAGAAAATGGATGAATATAGGACCACTTATAGGAGTGCACAGGCCAAGGAAAGGCAAGCCACTCCTCAGAGGCAGCCCCCCAAGGGCAGGCTCTTTCACAGGCCTTTTTACCAAGCCCAGGCCTCCTATTCAGCTTATGCCCAGAGGGGGTTCTTCAGAGGGAGAGGCAGACTGGGTACGAGCAGGCCTGCTCCCACCCCTCACCCTAAAGCCCCTGCCAAACAGGTACCCTGATGGGATGCCCAGGGCCGATTCTCCATTACCTGTAGGGGGCAGGCTGGCTTACTTCCTCCAGGATTGGAAGTCTTTAACATCAGACAAGTGGGTCCTGGAAGTAGTAAGCCAGGGACTGGTTCTCAGCTTCAAAAAATTTCCAAAGATGAGAATCAGATCTTTTCCACCTGCAAATCCACTAGAGACTCTTGCTTTGGAAACAGAAGTCTCAACTCTCCTGGCTCTCAGAGCTATGGAAAGGGTTCCTCCCCTACACCAGGGCAAAGGACTATACTCCAGGTACTTCCTTACATCAAAAAAGACAGGAGAATGGCGGCCCATCCTGGATCTAAGATATCTGAACAAGCACCTTTTAAAGCCAAAATTCAAAATGGTGACTTTGGGAATGATTTTACCCTCCCTAAGGCCAGGGGACTGGCTAGCTTCCCTGGACCTCAAGGATGCCTACTTCCATGTTCTCATCAGAAGCTCCCACCGAGCGTACCTCAGATTCGAACTGCCCTCAGGCCATTACCAGTTCAGAGCAATGCCCTTGACCTTACCTCTGCCCCAAGGGTATTCACAAAATGCCTGGCAGTAGCAGTTGCTCACTTAAGAAGGCAAAGATTGCCATCTTTCCCTACCTAGACGACTGGCTCATAGTGGGTCAGTCTCCAGACCAAGTCAAATCACACCTTCAGGTTACCCAGCAGCTGCTTACCTCTCTAGGTTTTCTTCTCAGTCTCCCAAAGTCAGTTTTAGAACCTGTCGAGTTACTTACCTTCATAGGCGCAGAACTGGACACAAAGCAGGCCAGAGCCTTCCTTCCTCTAGAAAGGGAAAGGACCATGGTGGCCCTGGTCTCCTCCTTCACTCTGCAGGTCTCTTGACCAGCAAGGCATTTTCTACAGCTCCTAGACACATGGCTGCTTCCACAGCTGTAGTACAAGGAGCAGGATTTCAGATGAGGGACATTCAGTTCCATTTGAGAGCCTTCTGGTCTCAAAGGAGAGATCCTCTAACCAAGTTGATCCCAGTAACTCAAACCCTGATCCAGGCTCTGCAGTGGTGGCAGGATCAGAGCAATCTGAGATGGGGGGTTCCTTTCATCCCTCAATCTCACTCCTTGACCCTTACTACAGATGCATCCCTTTTGGGATGGGGAGCTCACATGGATGACCTCTCCACCCAGGGATTGTGGTCCCCTCAGGAATCTCTGTTCCACATCAATCTGTTGGAACTCAGAGCTGTTTTTCTAGCACTTCAGGTTTTTTCTGCATCTGTTCAGAACAAAGTGGTACAGGTCAGAACAGACAACACCACTACAATGCGGTACATCAACAAACAAGGGGGCACTCGGTCTTCGGCCTTGTGCACCGAGGCAATGAAGTTGTGGTCTCTGGCTTATTTCCTGAACGCCTCCCTCATAGCAGTTCACCTCCCAGGCAAGGACAATGTCCTGGCAGATGCTCTCAGCAGGATTTCCCAGGGCCATCACGAATGGTCACTGGATTCCCCTAGTACTGGCGTTAGTTTTTGCCAGGTGGGTCACCCCTCAGATAGATCTTTTTGCAGCCCCAGACAATCACCAACTTCCGCTTTTTTGTTGCAGGCCCCCAGTGTTGGGCTCAGTCCCCCTGGATGCCTTCCTTCTCTATTGGGAAGGGAAGTTCCTCATGCCTCCCCTCCTGTTCAAGGTGTCAAAATCAGATCTCAATCTTGCAAGATGATTCTGATTGCTCCAGATTGGGCCAGAGAGCCCTGGTACCCACTCCTTCTGTCCTTAGCAGTCCATCTTCCCCTGTGTCTTCCCAGGAACCACAATTTGTTAACCTGAGCCCAGGGGAGAGTTTGGTATCAGAGTCTCAAATCCCTCAACCTCAAGGCCTGGCTCTTGAGGAATTAGAGTTTGCTGACCTACACCTTTCTCAAGGCGTGCTCGAAATCTTGAAAGCTTCTAGGAAGCCTTCCACCAGGGCTACTTATAACTCTAAATGGAAAAGGTTTTCCATATGGTGCTCTGGGAAACATATTTCCCCAGAATCTGCTGATTTGCCCACAGTTTTGGACTATATGGTCCATCTAAATACTTTGGGGCTGAGGCCAGCTACCCTGAAAGTGCATCTGGAAGCTGTCTCTGCTTTTATTTCAGCAGGAAAGCCCTCTTCTCTTTCTGCTTACCCTGTATTTTCCAAGTTTTTCAAGGGATTGCTTCACATCAACCCGCCATTCAGGGCCCCTGCCCCTGCCTGGGATCTTAATGTTTGCATTGCTCAGCTGATGCAACCCCCCTTTGAACCTTTGTCTTCAGCAGAGCTTAAGTACTTGACTTGGAAAACTGTGTTTCTAGTAGCCATCACTTCTGCCAGGCGCATAAGTGAATTACAAGTTTGTCAGTGGAGACTGACTTTTATCTCCTTTCACAGAGATAAGGTAGTCCGCAGGACTAACAGGAAGTTCTTGCCTAAGGTGGTTTCAGATTTCCACCTTAATCAACCTATATCTTTCTCTGACCATTCCTCCTCTGGCGAGAGGAGGCTGCACAGTTTAGATGTTAAGAGGGCCCTTAGTTACTACATAGAGCGTACCAAGGGTCACAGGTTTGACTCCCTCCAACTTTTCCTTACTTATGGTGAGGTTGGGAAAAGAAAACCTGCCACTAAGAGATCCATTGCCAGGTGGATTGTCTCTTGTATCCAATTTTGGTATCAAAAGCTGGGTAAGGTTCCCCCTTCAGGCCTGAGGGCTCACTCTACCAGAGGTACAGCTGCGTCCCTAGCTGCGGCCAGGGACATCCCTATCTTAGAGATATGTCAAGCAGCTACTTGGAAAACTGTACACACTTTCACCAAGCATTACTCCCTGGACATCCAGGCCAGGAGGGATGCTCGGTTTGGCACAGCTGTGCTTCAGAACCTATTTCTGAAGTAGGTTCTGTCCCTCCTCCATGGAGGTACTGCTGTGTAGTCTGCATATGTCATAATATAGCAAGACTTCATGTTGTTTGAAGAAAAAAATTACTCACCTTAGTAATGTTGTTTCTTCTAATGGAGTCTTGCTATATTATGACCTCCCCCCCCGCCTGCCCCTCTCAGAACCTCTACTCTTGGGATGGGGGTGGGCAGTCCAGTGTTGGCACTTATTGATGCCCATCTTGTGTTCTCCACCCCTCTTTTTTGGGGTGTTTGGGTGCTGTATTTTATCTTATTTTTGGGTCCCCTGACTTGAGTCTTGGTGTTGGGACCAGGAAAATGTGTTAATATTTTAGTAGCCAGTTGGCTAGTATAGGTTTACAGCTTTCACACATAACCTTAGTGAGTTTTGCTTGTAAAGATCTGACAGTTTCAGTTTGAAGATAAACAGACAGAGTTTTTCTAACCGAGCTCGCGCTCCAGATTCCATGTCTGGCATGGAAGTTAACTCTTTCACGTCTGGAGCAGTTCTAAGGTTGGGACAAACTGCGTATGTCATAATATAGCAAGACTCCATTAGAAGAAACAACATTACTAAGGTGAGTAATTTTTTCGTATTATTGATCTCGCTTCGAGGGAGCTCTTGCAGCAGGTTGCACCATAAGGATTGAAGTAGTCAGGCACCAGGACCCCATGTAAAATGTCTAGCTAGCTGTCTATAGTGGGGGACTGCCTCCTGACGTCTGCCTGTCTCTGACATTTCACCTGTGGTATAAAAGAGGCGGGCCCCCAGCACCACCTTAGTTCTTTTCCTGATGTCGACCTACGCAAGTCCGACCTCCATGGATGCCTTCCCCTCAAGTTGACCGCCATTTTTACCGCGTTACCTGTGCTTTATTATTTTACCGATTTGTTTTTATTTTTCTTCTAATTAATACAGTCTGTGTATGTCTCCTTCCTCATCTGTCGAACGGCAGCGAACGAACTGCACTTGTGGCAAGCAGCTGCCCCACAAGGATGGCCCCTCAGCATGCTTATTCTGGCTAGGCCCAAATCATAACATTGAGGCCTGCCTGTACTGCCAGAATTTCTACCAATGCACCCAACTTTGCTGCCAGAAGACTCTGGAATCCTTTCTGATGCAACAAAAGCTTTTAACAATGGAGAAGGAGCTTCACCAAAGTGCCTCCTCTTCCCCAGCTTCTGGGTTCTCCACTTCTTTAGCGAAGGATTCAAAGAAGTCTTCGGGAAAGCACAAACACCAGGAGAAGCACAGGACGAAACCTCGGTCCACTTCCCGCTCAAGTCAGTCACTGAACATGGGTCTTCCTTGCACGGGAGGTCGGTCCCCTCCACTCAGTCAGACCTCTGTCCTTCCGGGCTGCTAGTGGTTAGACCACCCGTTCTCGTAACAGTCTGTGGTGGTGGTTCATTGGGGCTCGGGTCTTCGACCTCAGCCTCTCAGCTTCTGAAGCTCAGGCCCATTTAGAACTCTGGTAATTGGCCAGGTGGCTGTACCAGGTCCACTTCGGGTGGTGATTCTCTGCCAGTTGCCCTCACGGTCAAGGCGTCTGCGAAGTCTGTGGTGAAGTCTGGTCCCGACTCCATCTTGCAATGCTCGGGGCATGTTGTCACCTCCCCTGCGAGAGTGATGCCTCAGCCCCACTCAGGAGTCGGTTCCCATACATGAGCTTCTCCCTCCAGGCCGGTGCCGGCTGCTTCACCAGACCGGTGTTGGCCAACACCTGTTACATTGACAGCAGCCTCACCAGTGCTGACCCCGATGATGCTACATCCGTCTTCCCCACATCCCCCACAGTCGGCTAGACCTGTCATCACACAGTTGATGCCAGGGGGACAGACACCTGATCTTTTGACCCCAGTCAGACTGACACCAGGCGGTTCCTTACCTCGGGATCTGACACTGGTTAACCCGGTGCCAGTGGAGCCGGCGCCAGGGTTACCACAAACTGACACCGGGGTCTTCCAAACCTACCCCACAGACGCCGGATCCCCGACCTCACCTCAGTACCCACCCATGGAACTTAATACATTTTTTGCAGCCTGGTGGTCATACTTCAAGGACAAAGAGGCCCCGAAGGAGCCCCCAACTCCGAGGGACCCTTCTCCTAATCCTACTAAGGACCAGATTCCTAGGTAGCCTATACCACAGCCAGCAAGGCCTGACACTGGTCATTCTAAGCCTCATAAGCATAATCCTTGGTGATCTCCCTCTCCTTCACCGGATTCAGGTGAGTGGGGGATATTCGGCCGCCTTCTCCTCCTACGACGATTCTGGAGATTTCAGATATCTCATCAGAGCTGGAGGAGCCCAAGGATACCCCGCAGTCTCCCCCAAATGGCTCAGTTTTCTTGGATGTGGTGAGGCACATCCAGGCCCTCGTGGGCTGGGACACTGATGAAGTGGACCCCGGGTGACGTCTGCTAGCCACTTTCCTTCGCAAGGAGGGGTCCTTGCCTCTTGTGGTCCACCCGTGATAGACTCCTTCAAGGATGTCAATAGGGCAGCTTGGAAGCACCCGTCCTCAACACCGGCGACGTCTGAAAAGGCGGATCATCTGTATAATGCCCCAAATGAGGAATCCTTCTATGTGGAGCAGCCGGAGGCTGATTCATTCATCAGTGCGGCCCATGACTGTTGAAAATGACCCCGACACCTCAGCACTTGGCCTCCTGATGAGGACTCTAGGCAGAGAGACTGTTTCTGACAAAAAAGCCTACTCTTCTGCCACATGTGCCATCCGTTACCAAAACTTCCTTGTCCACATGTTTCAATATCAGAAGGCCCTGTGGGAGCAGGCTTTTGAGGTGGTACAAGCTCAGCTGGATCTCACCCTAGGAAGGCTGAGCTGTTGCAACGTCTCAGGTTGGGCACTGATGTGGGGACCCATGTCCTTAGAGCCTCCTATGATTCTGCAGACTCCTCAGGTTGAGCCATGTATATGGGAATTTGCCTATGCTGCCACTCTTGGCTTAGGGTTTACAGGTTTCCCCAGGACGTCCAGTCTAAGGTCTTGGATGCCCCCTTTAAATGTCCTGTCTTGTTTGGCGAGGATTCTCAAAATGTAATCACTTGCCTCCAAGAGTCGAGCAAGGCTATCTGATCAATTCATGCACTATATCAGTCTGAGCCTAAGTCTTCGCAGCGACAGCCTTTTCGCTGCAACTCCAAGCAGTGAACTAGAAGTCATCAGCCTAAGGGTGCCTTTAAGAGAAAAGCTACTTCCCAAACCACAGGAGGTTCAGTGCCCAGCGCTCCTAGATCCTCACAGGCCATGTTGCCTGTCCCTGGCTCCTCTGCCTGACTACATCGACCCCCTTCTCCAGCAGAATCCCTGGGGGAGGTGGTGGTGGGGGTCGCTTCTCCCTTTACAGAGAGGGTTGGAGCAGAATAACCTTGGACCAGTGGGTTCTACAGTTAGTGGAACAAGGATATACCCTAGAATTGTTGGCAATTCCTCTGGATAATCCTCTAGCTCCCTCCCATTACCCCCGAGGCTCATCTCGCCTTGATCCAATACAAGATACAGGTGCTTCTGCGAAAACATGCCATCGAACCCTTTCCGCCAGCACAACGCGAGAAGGGGTTCTACTCACATTTCTTCTGGGTTTGAAAGAAAAGGGAGATGGGCCTCATTCTGTACCTCCATACAAAAGGTTCAGGATGGTCACTCTTCCCAGATTTCTCCCCTTACTTCATCAGGGGATTTTCTCAGCTCCCTGGACATGCAGAACGCATACCTTCACATCTTGGCATTTCCAACCCACAGGAGGTTCTTTCGCTTCCACTTCCAAGGAAACCACTACCAATTTCGGACCCTGACCTTCGACCTGTCCTTGGCCCCACGAGCCTTCACGAAGTGCCTCACAGTAGTTTCAGCAGCCTTAAGGAGGGAAGGCCATTATGTCTTCCCTAGACGATTGGTTTCTGACGGTTCCTACCAGGGAGCAGTTGCTCAGAACCATGGAGGCCACTTTTTCTCTGTTTTCGGGATCTGGGGATAACTCTCAACCTTCAAAAAATCATCCCCTTGGCCAAGTCAAAGACTCCAATAAATAGGGGCGATCTCAGACACTGAGCAAGGCAACATCTTTCTTCCTCCAGACCGGGCAGAGTGCCTTCAGTCTCTGGCTCAACTTGTCTTGTTGTCTCAACAAGTTCCAGCCAGAACAGTTGTAAGACTGCTGGGACATATGGCAGCAGCCATTGTGACAGTAACCCTGGCTCACCTGCACATGAGGGTGGCCCAGTGGAACCTTCAGGTCCAGTGGGACCAGTGTTCAGATGACTTGGATCTTCCAGTTTCAGTATTGAACTTGGTGCGGCAGACCATGACATGATGGTTGAACTCCTCCAGCCTTTCTACGGGGGTTTCCTTCTGGTCGGTCACCTTGACAGATTCTTCTGGCCAGGGCTGGGGTGCTCATTTGGAAGACCGTTGGTCGTCATTGGAACAACATCTCCACATCAGTGTTTTGGAGATGTGAGTGATACTGTGTGCTCTCCAGTCCTTTCAGATGCAACTACTCCCAGGTTCTCTCTTGGTCCATGTCGTCGAGGCACAGATCAGGAAGCCTAGGAAAACCAGGAGCAGTTGTAAAATTTGCAACAAGAGTTTTATTAATAATAGTAAAATAAAAAAATAAAATTGCTTAGAATAACTATTTACAACGGCAGCACTTAGAAAACTGAGTTTTTCTTAAGTCTCCAATCTCAGTCTTTGTCTCTTTTGCAAAACATTGCAGTTCCTTTTTATAAGTGCGTGCAGGAGCTCGTTAAGAAAATAACATGCTTCTCACACAGCGCTCTTATAAGTTTCCAGTGTTCTTGTCAGTTTCAGCAGGTGCAGCAAAAAGAACAGAACAGACCCCTGCATTCAAACTTTTTCTCCATAACAACTGGGACAGGGATGTATTCAGTCCTGTCACAATCCAGACAGACATGATGTTCATAGTCTTTCATAGAAACAAGAAAGGGGCACACATTCTGACCCCCTTTACCGAGAGGCAGTGAGAGTGTGGTATTGGGCCATAGAGCATCACCTGAGCCTGACTACTGTGCATGTTCCAGGTGTTCAAAACACCTTGGCTGACAGTCTAAGCCATTCCCAATCCAAGGTTCGTGAATGGGAACTTCTTCCAGCAGTGGCCAATGATCTCTTAGATGGGTGGGGCTGCCCAGAATTGGATCCATTTCCATCCCCATCCAATGCAGAACTGCCCAGTTTCTGCTCGCTAGATCTAGGACCTGGTGTTTTCTGGTGAGATGCATTGTCCCTCTCTTGGACAGGGAGGTTTCTGTATACCTTCCCTCCATTTCCGTTGTTGCATAGAGTTCTGCTCAAGTTGCAGTTAGAAGGAGCAAAGATTATTCTGATAGCCCCCTTCTGACTACGTCAGATTTGGTTTCCACTTCTTCAGCAGCTTGCAGTGGAACCCCTGATCTCCCTGCCTCTGTGCACAGCCCTGCTTTCACAGGAGCAGGGTACCCTGGTCCATCCGGACCTAAAGTCACTGTACCTTCATACATGGCTCCTGCAAACTTAGCCATTGCCCGTTTTGGGGTTTCCCCAGAGGTGGAAGAAGTTCCCATGGCTGCCTGAAAACCCTCCACTTTATCCACTTATGCTATGAAGTGGAAGTGGTTCTGTATATGGGCCACTGCTCATTAACAGGATCCCTTGTCAAGAGATTCTTGTTTTCTAGGGACATGGATATGTTGTTCATCCACACTATCTGGCAGGTATCCTTACCGCTTTAAATCTTGCCGGAAGGTCTTCAAGCTGGCTCCTCCCACCTACCCGGGTGGTAAAACTCTTGGCTCCGCCCCATGACGCAGATCTTCCTTACCGCTTGGAAGCTCAGGTTCCCTCCTTAACGCTCTGCGTATAAGACAGGTTCCTAATTCTTCGGTTTTCCGAATGTAAAAGTTTTTTGCATTATAGACTTCGGTCTTCTATCCCTCGCAGCTGCGATGGACAAATCGACTCCCAGTTTTCGGAGATGCCCTTGCGGGCAGAAGACGTCTCGGACGGATCCGCACTCCACGTGTGTCTACTGTTTAGGCCTTGCGCACGACCCGCAGGCTTGCGACCTGTGCTCTTCCTTCTCAGCCTACGCCTCGAAGACCGTGCTGCCCTTTACAACTGGGGCCCTGAAACGTTTTCCTCCAGTGAAGTCAAAGAGGCCGGTCGGCGGTTTCAAGGCGGCGGGTTTCGGGCGGATCAGCTAGAGCAGATGATCGCCTGAAGAGGAGGCGGCACGTATCTTTCTCGATCAGCTGCATTTATCCCGCCTCCCTGGGTTCCTCTTATACAGCTTCCTTTAAGGAGTTTGGTCTGTCCCTCTCCACTAGAGGAGAGGGACCAACGTCTGCTGGACCTTCTTCTCGGTCCAAGAAGAAAGACAAGGGTAAGTCCTTCCGTCAACGCTCTTGGGAGCGGGAAAGGTCCCTCTCCCCGAGTTGTTGGCCATCGACTTCGGTCAGTCATTCGGCTTCGGTCACTGGTCTCACGGTGTCCCCGTCAGGTCAGTTGACCGAGACTCCCGTCGATGTAGTCAAGATCTTTCTACGAGCCCGTTGGTAGGAGTTGTCGACAGCGAGCGAAAATCCCTCTCTCACGGTTCCCTGGTGGGAGTTGAGATCCATTGGCTTGCCAGTGCCTCCAATTCGGAGCCCTCGGTGAACCCTCCGAGCCGAGGGGAGCCGGTTCTACCAGTCCCTCTGCACCGTCCTCGGTCTCGGACTTATTCGCGGTCCAGCCGATCCCATCTCCTTTCCGTATCTAACTCAGGCTTGAGTTACTTGTCCATTAAGGTGCATCTTTTAGCCGACTCTGCGTACCATGCACCTATCGAAGGCAAGACCCTTGCTCAGCTTGACCTGTCCCGCACATTCTTGCGGGGTATTCTGCATCTGAAGCCTCTCATATGGGACCCTGTCCCTCCTTGGGATCTGTTATTCATCTTAGAGAAATTTACGTTGCCTTCCTTTGAGCTTGCTGCAAGTTGCGAGCTTCTCTTTCTGTCTAAAGCATTGCTTTTAGTTGTTCAAACAACATGAAGTCTTGCTATATTATAGACCTTAGCAGTTTGTTCCAGCTCTAGAACTGCCCCGGAGTGAAATGGTTAAAACCATTCCAAAATAGAATTTTGGCAAGAGAGCAGCTCTATCTGTGTCATTTCAAACTTGAACTGTCAGATTCTTTACTCCGCCTCAGTGAACAGTCGCTCCGGAGATTTCTCCTTCTGCTCGGTTCATTTCGGTTTAAAAGTGTCTTCTGTTGGATTTAACCAGAATAGTTTTATTTTAACCGCGAAACCGCTCGTTCAAGCTCTGTCTGTGGTAACCGTGAGTAAATGAAGGTTTTGTCTGTGTGGAACTTAAGTTATCGTTCGGTTTTGAACCGATCAGTGGGTTTAAAACTCATTTAAAACTAAAAGTTACTATTTTAGAGTGTGGTTCCCGGTTCTTATCGGTTCTAAAAAAAACCGGATTTATTACGTTTTTTTCCAATACCCGTGACACGGTTAGGAACTGATAAGGGTGTCTTGTCTGGCACTGCCGTTAAAAGGGCAAGTTTTTGGTTAGGCTGGCATTATGTCTGAGAAACCCAAAAGAAAAACCGGGCCCACTGGGTTTCAACACTGTGATGTTTGTGGGAAGTCTTGCCAAGGCTGACCCACACACCACATGTGTTTATTGTCTGGGTTTGACCACCTCCAGTCAGACTGCCAGGTATGTGAATTTCCTGCAGCCACCCTGGAAAAAAGATTGGGCAGGCTCAGGGAACGAGAGGCCAAAGAGTCCGCTGACCCCGATGGCCAGCCCGGTTCGGTGCCAACCGAACCAGAGGGAGTGCCCTCTGACCAGGGCCAGACTTCCTCGGACAAAAGAAAAGCTGGTTCTGAGGAACCAATTCCAGTAAAGAAAACAAGAAAATCAGCAGGTCTGGAGTCCAAAATTCCTTCTCCAACTGCTGCAGAGATGGCAAAAGCCATACAAATTGTCCAGTCACTGTCTCAGGGTCCATCCGAACCACCACTATCTGGTAAAAGGTTGGTTCGTCCGGTCCCAGTGGTTCAGGATTATGATATTGAGGAATTTTATGAACCAGAGGAGGGGGAGGAGGATTATGAACAGTATGAATGTGGCTGGGAAGGCCTGGGTGCGACCATTGAACCGGACATCTCCCCAGACAGACCTTTAGAATCTCCCCCTATGCTGTCTGAGTCCCCATCTCATTTTATGTTTTATAAAAAAGTTGCTGAAACCCTCCAGCTTCCTTTAGAAGAAGCTGTGGATGAGCAAGAGGAGCCTGATTTTGTAGAAATGATGGATATTCCAGAGTCTAGGAGATTGTCTATTCCTTTACATAAGTCTTTTAGAAACAAACAATTAAAATTTTAAAAGCTCTAATTCTGTGCCTCCTGTAGATAAAAGATGGACAGAAGGTATACATTGTCAGGCCCTGATACAGAATTCCTTTCTCAGCAATGCAGTCATGTTAGTAGTTCAGGCTGCTGCCTGTGATAAAGTTATTATTCCTTGGCTTCACATCCTCCTGACAAGGATTCCAGGAAGATTGATGCCATGGCAAAAAAAAAAAAACAGTATATGGCAGCCTCTGGGACTCAGGCAAGCAAATTATATGGCTTATGTAGCTAGGTATCAGAAATCTAGATGGGATACTGTTAACGAGTTGGCCAAGCAGGCCCATGGCCAGCTGGCTAGTGAACTAGAACAGGTAGCTGCTGATGGCATTGAAGCCTCTAAGGTTCAGTTTCATGCTGCTGTGGATGTTAATGATGTGTCCTCTAGGGTCATGGCCACATCTGTAGCTTTTCGAGGGTTGGCCTGGCTCAGGTGTTACTAGTTTGTCACAGGATACCCAGACTAAGGCTATGGATTTTCCTGGTGGGAAATTCTCTGTTTGGAGAGCAGACAGAGAATTACATGAAGAAGATGGATGAATATAGGACTACTTACAAGAGTGCCCAGGCTAAGGAGCGCAAGCCCCCTCAAAGGCATGCCCTCAGGGTAGGGGTAGGCCTTTCACAGGCCTTCTACCAGACTCAGGCTCCTCTGCCTATGCTCAGAGGGGCTTCTTCAGAGGCAGGGCAGACGAGGGGTGGGCAGACCTGCTCCACCCCCAGCCTAAAGCTCCTATGAAACAGGCACCCTGATGGGGTGCCCAGGCCCATTCTCCTGTACCAGTGGGGGCAGGCTGGCTTACTTCAGTCAGAATTGGGCTTCTTTAACCTCAGACAAGTGGGTTCTGGAAGTAGTAAGCCAGGGTCTGGTTCTCACTCCAAAAGTTTCCTAAGTTGAGAAGCAGACTTTTTCTACCTGCAAGTGCTTCAGAGACCCTCGCCTGGAAACAGAGGTCTCATCCCTGTTAGCTCTCAGAGCAGTAGAAAGGGTTCCTCCCCTGCATCAGGGCAGGGGTCTGTATTCCAGATACTACCTTACCCCAAAAAAGACAAGAGAATGGCGGCCCATTTTAGATCTCAGATATCTGAACAAGCATCTTTGAAACCAAAGTTCAAAATGGTAACTCTGGCAATGATTTTACTTTTCCTAAGGCCAGGGACTGGCTAGCCTCCTGGACCTCAAGGATGCCTATTTCCATGTCCTAATCAGAAGACCCCATCGAAAGTACCTCAGATTCGAACTGCCCTCAGGTCATTACCAGTTCAGAGCAATGCCCTTCGGCCTTACCTCTGCTCCAAGGGTATTCACAAAATGTCTAGCAGTGGCCCACTTAAGGAGGCAGAGGATTGTTGTTTTCCCTATCTAGACGACTGGCTCATTGTAGGCCAGTCCCCAGAACAGGTAAAATCTCACCTGCAGGTCACCCAGCAGCTTCTCACCTCCTGGGTTTTCTGCTAAACCTACTAAAGTCGGTTCTGGAACCAGTCCAGGTACTCACCTTTATAGGGGCAGAATTGGACACAAAGCTAGCCAGAGCCTTTCTTCCCCCAGAAAGGGTAAGGAATTTAGTGGCTCTGGCATCCTCCTTCACTCTGCAGGTCTCTCGACCAGCAAGACACTTTCTGCAGCTCCTGGGGCACAGGGAACTTAGGATTAGTCCTTGTGAAAAACTAAGTAAGGCTCTTAACACACCAGAGCCTGGAGCTCAGAAATCCTTCGAGCAGGAGTAACAAGAAAAAATTACTCACCTTAGTAATGTTGTTTCTTCTAATGGAGTCTTGCTATATTATTGACATTAGCAGTTTGATCCAGCTCTAGAACTGCCCCGGAGTGAAATGGTTAAAACCATTCCAAAATAGAATTTTGGCACGAGAGCAGCTCTATCTGTGTCATTTCAAACTTGAACTGTCAGATCTTTACGAGCCAAACTCACTAAGGTCTGTGTGGAAGCTGTAACCTACAGTAGCCAAATGGCTACCTAAATAATAACAACCATTGATGGTCCCAACACCCAAGACTCAAGTCAGGGGACCAGAAATACTAACACCATTGTAATAATATGAAAATGGAACATAAGTATAATAAAACACACACACGCGTACACATACACACTTCAAAGTCCCAAAGGGGACAAAATGCTAACAGGGCATAAGTAGTGCCCACACTAAGTTGTCCGCACTCCCACCAAGTAGAGGTTCTGAGAGGGGCAGGTTGGGGAGGTTCATAATATAGCAAGACTCCATTAGAAGAAACAACATTACTAAGGTGAGTAATTTTTCTTCAAACAACATGAAGTCTTGCTATATTATAGACATTAGCAGAATACACAGCAGTACCTCCATGGAGGAGGGACAGAACCTACTTAGGGAATAGGCTCTGAAGAACAGCTGTGCCAAACCGAGCATCTCTCCTGGCCTGGACATCCAGGGAGTAATGCTTGGTAAAGGTGTGTACCTTTTTCCAAGTAGCAGTCTGGCAAATCTCTAATAAAGGGATATCTCTGGCAGCAGCTAGAGACGCAGCTGTACCCCTGGTAGAATTAGCCCTCAAACCAGGGTGGGTGGCTCTGCCCACTTTCTGATAACAAAATTGGATACAAGAGACAATCCACCTGGCTATTGATCTCTTAGGGGCAGGTTTGCCTTTCCCAACTTCACCATAGGTAAGGAAAAGTTGTAGGGATTCGAACCTGTGACCTTTGGTACGTTCTATATAATAACTAAGAGCTCTCTTAACATCCAGGTTGTGCAACCTCCTCTACCCAAGAGGAGTGATCAGTGAAAATACTGGAAGGGAGATAGATTGATTAAGATGGAAATCTGAAACCACCTTAGGCAAAACTTCCTATTAGTCCTAAGGACTACCTTATCCCTGTGGAAAGAAATAAAGTCAGTCTCCACTGACAAGGCTTGCAATTCACTTATGCGTCTGGCAGAAGTGATAGCCACTAGAAAAACAGTTTTCCAAGTTAGGAACTTGAGCTCTGCAGAAGACAGAGGTTCAAAAGGGGGTTGCATTAACTGGGCAATGCAAACATTAAGGTCCCAAGCAGGGGCCGGTTCCCGAAAGGGAGGATTAGTATGGAGTAATCCCTTAAAAAACTTGGAAAACACAGGATGAGAGGAAAGAGGGGATGACTTTTCTGCTGACACAAAAGCAGACACAGCTGCCAAATGAACTCAGGGTAGCTGGTCTGAGACCCAAGGAATTAAGATGTACCATGTAATCTAACAAAATGGGCAATTCAGCAGATTGTGGGAATATTTTCCCAGCACACCAAATGGAAAACCTTTTCCATTTAGAACTATAAGTAGCTCTAGTGGAAGGCTTTCTGAAGCCTTTAGGATCTCAAGAACACCCTGAGAGTGTAAATCAGCAAATCCTAACTCCTCAAGAGCCAGGCCTTGAGGTTGAGGGATTGAGGTCCGATACCAAACCCTTCCCTGGGCACAAGTCAACAGATTGTGATTCCTGGGGAGGCACAGGGAAGGTTGACTGTCAGAGACAGGAGTGGGTACCAGGGCTGCCTGGCCCATCCGGGGAATCAGAATCACCCTGCAAGGCTGAGATCTGATTTTGACTAGTACTTTGAACGGGGGGGGGGGGAAGCATAGAGGAACTTCCCCTCCCAATCCAGAAGAAGGGCATCCAGGGGCACTGAGCCCAGCACTGGAGGCCTGCAACAGAACAGAGGAAGTTTGTGATTGTCTGGGGCTGCAAAAAGATCTATCTGAGGGATGCCCCACTTGGCAAAAACTATCCCCAGCACTTGAGGCTCCAGGGACCATTCGTGATGGCCCTGGGAAATCCTGCTGAGGGCATCCGCTAGGACATTGTCCTTCCCTTGAAGATGAACTGCTATGAGGGAAGTGTTCAGGAATAGGCCAGAGACCACAACTTCATTGCCTCGTGCACAAGGCGAAGACAGAGTCCCCCTGTTTGTTGATGTACCACATTGTTGTGGTGTTGTCTGTTCTGACTTGTATCACCTTGTCGTGGACAGATGCAGAAAAGCTTGAAGAGCTAAAATGACAGCTCTGAGTTCCAGCAAATTGATGTGGAGCAGAGATCTGGTGGGACCAGACTCCCTGAGGGAAAGGTCGCCCATGTGGGCTCCCCAACCCAGAAGGGAAGCATCTGTAGTGAGAGTCAAGTCGTGAGAAGGGGAAATGAAGGGACCCCGCCTTAAATTGCTCTGATCCTGCCACCACTGGAGAGCTAGGATCAAGGTTCGAGTCACTGGGACCAACTTGGAAAGGGGTCTCTTCTCGAGACCAAAAGGTTCTCAAGTGAAACTGAATGTCTCTCATCTGAAATCTGGCTCCCTGCACAACAGCTGTGGATGCAGCCATGTGCCCCAGGAGCTGCAGAAAGTGTCTTGCTGGGTCGAGAGACCTGCAGAGTGAAGGAGGATGCCAGAGCCACTAAATTCCTTACCCTTTCTGGGGAAGAAAGGCTCTGGCTAGCTTTGTGTCCACCCTGCCCCTATAAAGGTGAGTACCTGGACTGGTTCCAGAACCGACTTTGGTAGGTTTAGCAGAAACCCAGGGAGGTGAGAAGCTGCTGGTGACCTGCAGGTGAGATTTTACCTGTTCTGGGGACTGGCCTACAATGAGCCAGTCGTCTAGATAGGGAAAAACAGCAATCCTCTGCCTCCTTAAGTGGGCCACTGCCACTGCTAGACATTTTGTGAATACCTTGGAGCAGAGGTAAGGTCAAGGGCATTGCTCTGAACTGGTAATGACCTGAGGGCAGTTCAATCTGAGGTACTTTCGATGGGATCTTCTGATTAGGACATGGAGATAGGCATCCTGAGGTCCAGGTAGCTAGCCAGTCCCTGGCCTTAGGGAAGGTAAAATCATTGCCAGAGTTACCATTTTGAACTTTGGTTTCAAAAGATGCTTGTTCAGATATCTGAGATCTAAAATGGCCGCCATTCTCCTGTCTTTTGGGGTAAGGAAGTATCTGAATACAGACCCCTGCCCTGATGCAGGGAGGAACCTTTCTACTGCTCTGAGAGCTAACAGGGATGAGACCCTGTTTCCAGAGCGAGGGTCTCAGAGAATTTGCAGGTAGAAAAGTCTGCTTCTCAACTTGGGAAACTTTTGAAATTGAGAACCAGACCCTGGCTTACTACTTCCAGAACCCACTTGTCTGAGGTTAAAGAAGTCCATCCTGACTGAAGTAAGCCAGCCTGCCCCCACTGGTACAGGAGAGAATCGCCCTGGGCACCCCATCAGGATGCCTGTTTCGCAGGAGCTTTAGGCTGGGGTGGGAGCAGGTCTGCCCACCCCTCGCCTGCCCTGCTTCTGAAGAAGCCCCTCTGAGCATAGGCAGAGGAGGCCTGAGTCTGGTAGAAAGGCCTGTGAAAAGGCCTACCCCTCACCCCTGGGGCATGCCTTTGAGGAGTGGCTTGCCGCCCTTAGCCTGGGCACTCTTGTAAGTAGTCCTATATTCATCCATCTTCTTCATGTAATTCTCTGTCTGCTCTCCAAACAGAGAATTTCCCACCACATAAAAATCCATAGCCTTAGTCTGGGTATCCTGTGACAAACTAGTACACCTGAGCCAGGCCAACCTAATGAAAAGCTACAGATGTGCCATGACCCAGAGGAAACATCATTAACATCCACAGCAGCATGAAACTGAACCTTAGAGGCTTCAATGCCATCAGCAGCTACCTGTTCTAGTTCACTAGCCAGCTGGCCATGGGCCTGCTTGGCCAATTGCATAACAGTATCCCATCTAGATTCCTGATACCTAGCTACATAAGCCATATAATTTGCTTGCCTGAGTCCCAGAGAGGCTGCCATATACTGTTTTTGCCATGGCATCAGTCTTCCTGGAATCCTTGTCAGGAGGAGTGAAGCCAAGGAATATTAGCTTTATCACAGGCAGCAGCCTGAACTACCCAACATGACTGCATTGTTGAGAAAGGAATTCTGTATCAGGGCCTGACGATGTATACCTTCTGTCCATCTTTTTATCTACAGGAGGCACAGAATTAGAGCTTTTAAAATTTTGTTTGTTTCCAAAAGACTTATGTAAAGGAATAGACAATCTCCTAGACTCTGGAATATCCATCATTTCTACAAAATCAGGCTCCTCTTGCTCATCCACAGCTCTTCTAAAGGAAGCTGAGGGTTTCAGCAACTTTTATAAAACATAAAATGAGATGGGGACTCAGACAGCATGGGGAGATTCTAAAGGTCTGTCTGGGGAGATGTCCTGTTCAATGGTCACACCGAGACCTTCCCAGCCACATTCATACTGTTCATAATCCTCCTCCTCCTCTGGTTCATAAAATTCTCAATATCATAACTTGAACCACTGGGACCGGACGAACCGACCTTTTACCAGATAGTGGTGGTTCGGACGGACCCTGAGACAGTGACTGACAATTTGTATGGCTTTTGTTATCTCTGCAGCAGTTGGAGAAGGAATTTTGGACTCCTAGACCTGCTGATTTTCTTGTTTTCTTTACTGGAATTGGTTCCTCAGAACCAGCTTTTCTTTGCCCGAGGAAGTCTGGCCCTGGTCAGAGGGCATTCCTCTGGTTCGTGGCACCAACCGGCTGGCCATCCGGTCATGGACTTTTTGGCCTCTCGTTCCCTGAGCCTGCCCAATCTTTTTTCCAGGGTGGCTGCAGGGAAATTCTTACATACCTGGCAGTCTGACTGGAGGTGGTCAAACCCCAGACAATAAACACATAGTTGTGTGTGGGTCAGCCTTGGCAAAGACTTCCCACAAACATCACAGTGTTGAAACCCAGTGGGCCCGGTTTTTCTTTTGGGTTTCTCAGACATAATGCCAGCCTAATCCAAAACTTGTTTTAACGGCAGTGCCAGGTAAGACACCCTTATCGGTTCCAACCGTGTCATTGGTATTGGAAAAACGATAAACTGCTTTTTAGAACCGATAAGAACCGGGAACCGCACTCTAAAATAGTAACTTTAGTTTTAAATGAGTTTTAAACCCACTGATCGGTTCAAAACCGAACCGATAACTTCAAGTTCCACACAGACAAAACCTTCATTTACTTACGGTTACCACAGATAGAGCTTGGAACCGAACGGTTTTATGTGTTAAAATAAAAACTATTCTCGGTTAAATCCAACCGGAAAACACTTTTTAAACGAGAAATGAACCGAGCAGAAGGAGAAATCTCGGAGCGACTGTTCACTGAGGCGGAGTAAAGAATCTGACAGTTCAAGTTTGAAATGACACAGATAGAGCTGCTCTCATGCCAAAATTCTATTTTGGAATGGTTTTAACCATTTCACTCCGGGGCAGTTCTAGAGCTGGATCAAACTGCTAATGTCTATAATATAGCAAGACTTCATGTTGTTTGAATCTCTCTTTCTGGAAAAATTCCAGAAGGGGTCAGATTGTTTTATGTGGTTATAACATCAATATTTTAGATGTCAACATGAGTGTGAAAGAAAATGTGAAACAAGAACACATCACTTGTCATGATGCTTGCTTCATTTTTTCCACAGCTGTAAAAATTGAGTAAATTACCAATACAATAACTATCTTGAACCGATGTGCCCCAAATGGGGGGGATATTGTATGTTTATATACATAAAAACATCTCAGACCCATGTCATTTTCATAAAACGTTTGGGATAAATGTAGAATATGGTTATGAATGTAGAAGTGTAAGGAAATATAGGGGTTGCCATGCTTCCTTTTGTTATACAGTAGCTGCTTTCATAGAAACATGGAAGGTGATGGACTGCAAGGCCCATCCAGTCTGCCCATTTCTTTCAAACAACATGAAGTCTTGCTATATTATGACATATGCAGTATAAACCCAGGTTAGAACTGCTCTGGAGGTGAAAGAGTTAACTTTCCATGCAGGGCATGGAATCTTGAGCGTGAGCTCGGTTGAACACTCTGTCTGTTGAAGATCAAACTTAAACTGTCAGATTCTTTACTCCTCCCCACTGAACAGTCGCTCCGGAGTTTCCTCCTGCTGCTCGGTTCATTTGTCGGTTTAAAAGTGTAATTTTCAGTTTATTTTACTGAAATGTAACCGCAATCGTCGGTTCAAGCTCTGTCTGTGGTATTGTAAGTAATAGATAGGCTTTTGTTTATTTTCTTCTGTGTGGAACTTGTAAACGTCTTTTCGGTTCGGTTTGAACCGATCAGATTGGGTTTAAAATTACTTTACATAGATATATAGACAGTGTCGGCAGATAAGGGCCTATGGCCCACCCAGTCTGCCCATTTAAGTTTGTAAGTTCAGTTTATGTTGTCCAGGAAGTCTGTTGCCCCTTACCCCTGACCTCCAGAATTCCTTTATGTCTATCCCATGCATTCTTAAATCCCGTGATTGTTTCAGCCCCCACCACTTCCTCTGGCAGGGTGTTCCACTTGTCCACCACTCGTTCTGTGATGAAATTCTTCCTCACGTTTCCTCTGAATCGCCCTCCTCCAACTTCATCCCATGCCCGCTAGTCCTGGAACATCTTTCTCGCTTAAAATAGTGCATTCCTGCACCCTGTTCCTCCCTGCACGATACTTGTATGTCTCTATCATATCCCTCTCTCCTCCTCTCCTCCAGGGAGTACATGTTCAGTGCCTTCAGCCTGTCCTCATGGGACTTGTGATGCAATCCGTGCACCATCTTTGTTGCCCTCCTCTGAACCTTCTCTACCCTGTCTATGTCCTTACGTAGGTAAGGTCTCCAGAACTGCACAGTGTACTCCAGGTGCGCCTCACTAGTGTCTTGTATAGTGGAATTATGACCTCCCTTTTCCTGCTGGTGATGCCCTGCCTATGCATCCCAGCATCATATTTGCTTTACCTGCTGCCTTGTCACACTGTTTCCCTGCCTTGAGGTCATCAGAGATGATAACTCCAAGATCCCTTTCCTGCTTGGTGCATGCTGTATCCTCACCCCCACTGATATATTGTGCCAGGGTTTTTGTGCACCATATGCATTATCTTGCACTTCCTTGCATTGAATTTCAACTGCCAAACCCCTGACCATTCTTCAAGTTTCTGCAGGTCCTTCTCATTCTGTCTACACCTCTGGTGTGTCTACTCTTTACAGAGCTTTGTGTCATCAGCTAACAGTGAAATTCTGCCTTCTAGGTCCTGCAGCAATGTCACTGATGAAGATATTGAATAGTACCGTCCCAGCACTGATCCCGTGGTACCCACTGGTCACTCTTACCTCTGTGGAGTGACAGCCATTTACCACCACCCTCTGTGTCCTGCTGCCCAGCCAGTTACCTACCCACCGCACTACTGTCCTGCCCACACCCATATTCCCCAGTTTGTGCAATAGTCTTCTATGGGCACAGTGTCAAAGGCCTTGCTGAAGTCCAGATATGCCATGTCCACTGCCCTCCTGATCCACCTCCCTAGTCACCCAGTCAAAAATTCAACGAGGTTGGTCTGACATGACCTCCCCTGGTGAAACCATGCTGCCTTGGGTCCTGTAGTCCATTGACAACCAGATGTTCCACCAATCTCTCCTTCAGTAGTGCTTACATGATCTTCCCCACTACGAGGTGAGGCTGACTGGTCTGTAGTTCCCTTCCTCTTTGTTCCCACTTTTGTATAAGGGGACTACATCTGCTATCCTCCAGTCTTTGGGTACCTCCCTGTTTCTAGTGATCGGCTAAACAGGATAGCAAGAGGTTCAGCCACCACCTCTCTTAGTTCTTTAAGGACCCTGGGGTGCACCCCATCTGGCCCCATTGCTTTATCAGCTCTTATTACTTCCAGTTTCTTCAGGACCCTTTCTGGTGTAAAGGGACTTGTGTCAATTTCTGCACCATTCTCACCCCTTGTACTCCATTCAGACCCATTAACCTCCTCTTCCTCAGTAAAGACTGAGCAGAAATACCTGTTCAATATGTCAGCTTTACTGTTGTCATCCTCCACACAGCCCCCATCCTCCCCTTTCAGTCTCACTATCCCTCCCTTTGCCTTTCTTTTTTCACTTATGTACCTGTAAAGGTTTTGTCCCTCTACCCACTGATTTTGCAATGTGTTCTTCTGTCTGAGCTTTGGCTTCCTTACTGACCTCCCTGCCTCCCTTTGTTTCTCCTGGTACTTCTCCCTATCCCCTTCTGCCTGTGTCTTTTTGTATTGCCTGAATGCAATCTTTTTGGCTTTCACTTTCTTTGCTACCTCTTTGGAAAACCATAATGGTCTCCTCTTCCTTTTCCTCTTGCTAACCTGCTTAATACATAATTCTGTTGCTCTTGTAATCCCCATTTTAAATACTTCCCACTGTTCCTCAACCCCTGATTCCTGCCCCATTCCCCTTAATGCCTCTTTCAAGTATCTCCCCATTTTCTCAGTTTGCCCCCCTAAAATCCAGGATACGTGTTTTTGTGTGGTTTGGTTCTGCTCTTTCTGTGATTTCAAACCACAGTGACTGGTGGTCACTGTTCCCCAGATGCTCCCCCACTCTTACCCCCATCACACTGTCCCTGTTTGTGAGCACCAGGTCCAGTATTGCCTTCTGCCTTGTCGGTTCCATGACCAGTTGCTTGAGGAAGGCACCCTGAAGGGAGTCCAGGATAAATCTGCTCCTAGTTGATGCTGCTGCTGGGATGCTCCAGTCCACGTCTGGAATATTGAAGTCTCCAACCAGTACTATCTCACCCTTGTCTGCCATCCTCTGGATGGCTAGCATCAGCTCCCTATCTGTTTCTTCCTCCTGGGCTGGTGGTCTATAGACCACACCTGTGCGGATGGCTGTCCCCATTTTCCTTTCCAGCTTAATCCACAGTATCTCTCCCCATTTTGTTCCTCTTGGATCTCTGTGGCCCTTATGTCATTTTTCACGTACAGTGCCACTCCTCCTCCCTTCCTGCCTGCCCTGTCTCTTCTGAATATGTTGTAGCCAGGTATGGCCAACTCCCAGTCGTGGTTATCATTACACCAGGTTTCAGTGATGGCCACAATGTCCAGGTCTGACTGCACCATGACAGCCTCCAGATCTTCCATCTTGTTGCTAAGGCTCCTGGCATTTGCACACATGACTTTCTAGTCCTTTAGAGTGCAGTTCCCGGTTCTAAAAAAAACGGATTTTATTACGTTTTTTTCCACGACCCGTGACACGGTTGGGAACTGATAAGAGTCTTGCTTGGCAGATTGCCATTAACGGGCAAGTTTTGGTTAGGCTGGCACTATGTCTGAGAAACCGAAAAGAAAAACCTGACCCACTGGGTTTCAGCAGTGTGGCCTCTGTGGGAATGCCTTTGCTAAGGCTGAACAACACACCACCTGTGTATATTGTCTGGGGTTTGACCACCTCAATGCAGACTGCCAGATTTGTAAGAATTTTCCTGCTGCCACAGTGGAAAAGAGAGTTGGTAGGCTCAGAGAAAGGGAGGCCAAAAAGTCCGCTGACCTGGATGGCCAGCCCGGTTCGGTTCCAACCGAATCTGAGGGAGTGCCCTCTGACCAGGGCGATACTTCCTCAGGCAAACGAAGAGCCAGCTCTGAGGAGCCGGTTCCAACTAAAAGGACTAGAAAGTCAGCTAGTTTGGGGCCAAAAGTTCTTTCCCCAACCGCTGAGGAAATAGCCAAAGCTATTCAAATTGTCCAGTCTCTTTCCCCAGTTCCGTCTGAACCGACAACATTAGGGAAGCGCTCGGTTCGGCCGGTTCTCTCGGTTCAAGATTATGATTTTGAGGATTTTTATGAACCGGAGGAAGGGGAAGAGGGGTATGAGGAGAGTGTGATTTTGAAAGTCTGGATGTGCCCATTGAACCGGACATCTCTCCAGACAGACCCTCAGGTGTGTCCCTCCCAGGCTATCTGAGTCCCTTCTCATTTTTTGTTTTACAAGAAAGTTGTTAGACTCTGCAACTCCCTGTTGAGGAAGCTGTTGATGATCAAGAAGAGCCTGATTTTGTGGAAATGATGGATATTCCAGAGTCTAGGAGACTGTCTATTCCCTTAGCACAAATCTTTAGGAAACACAGTAAAAATTTGAAAACTCCTCATTCTATCCTCCTGTGGGTAAAAGGATGGACAAGAGGTATGCTTTATCAGCTCTGTTACGGAGTTCCTGTCCCAGCAGTGCAGCCATGTGGGGTAGTGCAGGCTGCAGCCTGTGACAAGGCTAATATTCCTCTATCTCTCACCCTCCTGAAAAGGATTCCAGGAGGATGGATGCCATGGCAAAGAAATAGTACATGGCAGCATCTTTGGGACTCAGACAGGCAAATTATATGGCTTACGCAGCTAGGTACCAGAAATCCAGATGGGATACTGTCCTGGCCTTAGCAAAACAGGCCCCTGACCAGCTTGCCAGGGAGCTGGAGCAGGTGGCTGTGGATGGTACTGAGGCATCCAAGGTGCAATTTCATGCTGCAGTAGACACTAATGATGTTTCATCAAGAGTCATGGCTACATCTGTGTCTCTTCGCAGAATGGCCTGGCTCAGATGTACTGCCCTGTCACAGGATACCCAGTCTAAGGCTATGGATTTTCCTGTTGTGGGCAATTCTCTGTTTGGGGAGCAGACAGAGAAGTATATGAAGAAAATGGATGAGTATAGGACCACCTATAGGAGTGCACAGGCCAAAGAAAGGCAAGCCACTCCTCAAAGGCAGCATGTCGGGGGCAGGGGCAGGCCTTTTCATAGGCCTTTTTACCAAGCCCAGGCCTCCTCTTCTGCTTATGCCCAGAGGGGGTTCTTTAGAGGAAGGGGCAGAAGGGTTTCTAGTAAGCCTGCTTCTACTTCTCAACCCAAAGCCCCTGCAAAACAGGCTCCCTGATTGGGTGGCCAGGGCAGATTCTCTACTACCGGTAGGGGGCAGGCTGGCTTACTTTGTCCAGGACTGGAAGTCTTTAACATCAGACAAGTGGGTCCTGGAAGTAGTAAACCAGGGACTGGTTCTCGGCTTCAAAACATTTCCGAAGATGAGAGCCGGGTCTTTTCCACCTGCAAGCCCTTCAGAGGCACTTGCCCTGGAAGCAGAAGTTTCTTCCCTCCTGGCTTTCAGAGCTGTGGAAAGGGTGCCTCCCATACACCAGGGCAAAGGGTTGTACTCCAGGTACTTCCTTACCCCAAAAAAGACAGGAGAGTGGCAGCCCATCCTGGATCTCGGGTATCTAAACAAGCACCTTGTAAAACCAAAGTTCAAAATGGTGACTCTGGGAATTATTTTACCCTCTCTAAGGCCAGGGGACTGGCTAGCCTTCCTGGACCTCAAGGATGCCTACTTCATGTTCTCATCAGAAGCTCCCATCGAAAGTACCTCAGATTCGAACTGCCCTCAGGCCATTACCAGTTCAGGAGCAATGCCCTTCGGCCTCACCTCGGCCCCGAGGGTATTCACAAAATGCCTGGCAGTAGCAGTTGCTCATTTAAGAAGGCAAAAGATTGCCATCTTTCCTTATCTGGACGACTGGCTCATTGTGGGCCAGTCTCCAGAACAGGTCAAACTACACTTACAAGTAACCCAGCAACTGTTGATATCCCTAGGTTTCCTTCTCAATCTTCCAAAGTCAGTTCTGGAGCCTGTCCAGCTTCTCACCTTCATGGGCGCAGAACTGAACACAAAAGAAGCCAGAGCCTTCCTCCCTGTGGAAAGAGCAAGGACCTTGGTCCTCTGGCCTCTTTTCACCCTGCAGGTCTCTACCAGCAAGGCATTTTCACAGCTCCTGGGGCACATGGCTGCTTCTACAGCAGTAGTGCAGGGAGCAAGATTTCAGATGAGGGACATCCAGTTCCATTTGAGAGCCTTTTGGTCTCAAATGACAGATCCTCTAACCAAGTTGATCCCAGAGACTCGAACCCTGATCCAGGCCCTTCAGTGGTGGCAGGATCAGAGCAATCTGAGACAGGGGGTTCCCTTCACTCCCCAGTCTCACTCCTTGACCTTTACTACAGATGCATCCCTCTTGGGGTGGGGAGCTCACATGGGCACCTTTCCACCCAAGGGCTGTGGTCCCCCAGGAATCTCTGCTCACATCAATTTGCTGGAACTCAGCAGTTTTTTAGCACTCCAGGTTTTTTCCACTCTGTTCAGAACAAGGTTGTTCAGATCAGAACGAACAATACCACTACAATGTGTACATCAACAACAAGGGGCACTTTCGGTCTGTGGCCTTGTGCACCAAGCAATGAAGTTGTGGTCTCTGGCTTATTCTCTGAATGCCTCCCTCACGGCTGTTCACCTCCCAGGCAAGGACAATGTCCTAACGGATGCTCTCAGCAGGATTTCACAGGGCCATCACGAATGGGCACTGGATCCCCTAGTACTGGAGGTAGTATTTACCAGATGAGGCACCCCGCAGATGGATCTCTTTGCAGCCCCAGACAATCACTAACTTCCCCTTTTTTGCTGCAGGCCCCCAGTGTTGGTCTCAGTCCCTCTGGATGCCTTCCTACTCAGTTGGGAAGGGAAGTTTCTCTATGCTTTTCCCCCCTCCCCCCTCCTTTTCAAGGTGCTAGTCAGAATCAGATCTCAACCCTGCAAGATGATCCTGATTGCTCCAGATTGGGCCAGGCAGCCCTGGTACCCACTCCTCATGTCCTTAGCAGTCCACCTTCCCCTGTGTCTTCCCAGGAATCACAACCTGTTAACCTGTGCCCAGGGGAGAGTTTGGTATCCGAACCTCAAATCTCTCAATCTCAAGCACGGCTCTTGAAGAGTTAGTTTGGTGACCTACACCTTCCCAAGGTGTATTGGATATATTGAAGGCCCTAGGAAGCCTTCCACCAGGGCTACTTGTAATTCAAAATGGAAAAGATTTTCCATATGGTGCTGGTACATATTTCCCAGATTCTGCTGGGCGTGCTCACTATCCTGGATTATTTGGTGCATTTGAATTCCTTGTGCCTGAGACCAGCTACTCTAAAAGTGCACTTGGCAGCTGTGTCTGTCTTCTTATCAGCAGGTAAGCTCTCTTCTTTTTCAGCTCACCCTGTGTTCAAGTTTTTTAAAGGGTTGCTTCACACCAACCCTCCGTTCAGGGACCCTGCCCCTGCTTGGGATCTTAATATTTGCATTGCTCAGCTTATGCAACCCCCTTTTGAGCCATTGTCTTCAGCAGAGCTTAAGTACTTGACTTGGAAAACTGTGTTTCTGGTAGCCATCCCCTCTGCCAGGCGCATAAGTGAGCTACAAGCATTGTCAGTGGAGCCTGATTTTATCTCCTTTCATAGAGATAAGGTGGTCCTCAGGACTAACAGGAAGTTTTGCCTAATGTGGTTTCAGACTTCCACCTTAATCAATCCATGTCTCTTCCTGTGTACTTCACTGACCATTCCTCCTCTGGTGAGAGGAGATTGCACAGTTTAGATGTCAAAAGAGCCCTTAGTTACTATATAGAACGCACTCAAGGGTAACAGGTTCAATCCCTCCAATTGTTCCTCACTTATGGTGAGGTTGGTAGAGGGAAACCTGCCACTAAAAGATCCATTGCCAGGTGGATTGTCTCTTGTATCCAATTCTACTATGAAAAACTGGGTAAGGTTCCTCCCTCAGGCCTGAGGGCTCACTCTACCAGAGGTGCTGCTGCCAAGGACATCCCTATCCTAGAGATATGTCAAGCAGCTACCTGGAAAACAGTTTACACTTTTACTAAGCATTACTCCCTGGATATCCAGGCTAGGAGTGATGCTCGATTTGGCATAGCTGTGCTTCAGAGTCTATTTCCCAAGTAGGTTCTGTCCCTCCTCCTTGGAGGTACTGCTGTGTAGTCTGCATCTGTCATAATATAGCAAGACTTCATGTTTGAAGAAAAAATTACTCACCTTAGTAATGTTGTTTCTTCCTCATGGAGTCTTGCATATTATGACCTCCCCCCCCAGCCTGCCCCTCTCAGAACCTCTTTTTGGGATGTGGGTAGGCAGTGCAATGTTGGCACTTCATAGATGCCCACTTTATTTTCACCCTTTCTTGGGTGCTTATGTATTATGCTTATTTTTCTTTCTTGAATCCCCTGACTTGAGTCTTTGTTTTGGGATCAAGATCAAAGATGTGTTTTTGTAGTTAGTAGCCAGTGGCTAGTGTAGGTTTACGGCTTCCACACAGAACCTTAGTGAGTTTTTGCTCGAAAAGATCTGACAGTTTAAGTTTGAGCTTCAACAGACAGAGTGTTCAATCGAGCTCGCGTTCAAGATTCCATGCCCTGCATGGAAAGTTAACTCTTTCACCTCCGGAGCAGTTATAACCTGGGGTTATATACTGCATATGTCATAATATAGCAAGACTCCATTAGAAGAAACATTACTAAGGTGATTAATTTTTTCTTTTCTACCTTGTGAATGTGCCATAGGCCTTCACTCTGTCAATGGCCTGTCTATTCATGCTCATCTGTATTGCTCCCTTATGCCTATCCCATGTCTGCTTGAAGCTCTGCACTGAATTCATATCCACTACTTCCTGAGGTAGGCTGTTCCATGCATCCACCACCCTTTCTGTGAAAAAGAACTTCCTTACATTCCCCCTTAATCGGCCTCTCTCTAATCTCATGCTGTGTACTCTTGTCCTGCTATTTTTCTTATATTGAAACATGTCGGACTCTTTCACCTTGTTAATGCCCTTAAGGTGTTTGAATGTTTCGATCATATGCAGAGAACAGACTGAACACCAGGAGGAAGGAGCTACTGGTATAACTAAAACTTCTCTGCTGGGATTAAGAACTAGAACTCTTGTACTGGGACCTTCAATTTAGGGTTTAAAAAAAAAAAAGTCTGTGTTTGTCAGAGGTAGTTGAAGTAAATCATCATCTGTTATCTGTGTACTTATCCAGGTGCTTGTCACAGGTGTCGGAAGGGAATTGTTATCTGTAAAATTAACTAAGTGTAGAAAGATTTGCAAAGTAGGAAGAGTGGCTTAGCTAGAAGGAGCCAGGTTAGAACCAGATTTAAACACTGCCTTAGATAGCTTCTGCCAGAGAACAGACAGAACACTGGGAGGAAGGAGCTACTGGTATAACTAAAACTTCTCTACTGGGACTATATTGCCCTCCTTCCCTCCACCCCCCCACCCTAAACCAGTTCCAATTTTATAGGCACAGGATTTAACTGACAACACGAACGTCCTGTTCTAAGGACATGGATATGTTGTTCATCCACACTGTCTGGCAGGTTCCTTGCCGCTTTAAATCTTGCCGGAAAGTCTTCAAGCTGACTCCTCCCACCCATCCGGGTAGTAAAACTCTTGGCTCCGCCCCATGACGCCAGATCTTCCTTACCACTTGGAAACTCAGGTTCCCTCCTTAACGCTCTGCGTGTAGACTGGATCCTAATTCTTAAGTTTTCAAGACTTTGGTCAAATTTCTCCCTCGCGGCTGCGATGGACAAATCGACTCCTGGTTTTCGGCGGTGTCCATGTGGGCAAAAAATGTCCAGGACGGATCCGCACTCCACGTGTGTCTTCTGCCTCGGCCTAGATCATGACCCGCAGGCCTGCGAGTTATGCCGTTCGTTTTCGGCCAGCGTCCTGGAAAACCGCGCTGCCCAGTTGCAGCTTGGGCGCCTGAGGCGCATCTACGGTGAAGTCCAAGGAGGCCTGTTAGGTGTTCAGCGGCTGGCTCGGCTGAGCAACTTGAGCAGATGATCGCCCTTGAGGAGGCGGCCGCCCAGGCTGCAACTTCATCTTCCTCGATCGCGGCATTTATCCGGCCCTCTCTGGGATCCTCCTACACAGCTTCTTTTAAGGAGCTTTGCCAATCCCTTTCCACGAAGGGAGAGGGTACATTGGGACATTCTTCTCAGTCCAAAAAGAAGGACTCGAAATATAAGTCCCACCATCGGCGTTCGTGGGAGCGGGAGAGGTCCCCTTCCCTGCACAGTCGACACTCTACTTCGGTCGAGGTTGCGGTTAAGGCCACTGGCTTCATGGTGTCCCCATCAGCTCAGCCGGCCGAGACACTCGTTGACGCGGTCGAGATTTTTCTCAACCCGTCAGACGGCTGTCAACTGGTGAAGCCGACAACCCTTCTTCACCATCTCCCCCGGTGGAGACCGAGGACTTGCCTGCACCTCCCGTGTCGGAGTCCCCGGTCAAGGCTTCCGAGCCGAGGGAATAGCGGGTGTCCCCCGGCCCTTCCCAGACCTGCCCTCAAACACCGAGGGTCTCTGTCTTGGTCCTCGTCACGGTCAACCCGATTCGCCATCAGCGTCCTGGTCTCTACCTCAGCACGAAGTAAGCGGCGGTGCGCTGGCCTCGTCTTCCTCCTTGGAAGAGAGGCTTTAGCAAATTGCGTCGGACGCCAAGGACCCATGTGGCAGCAGTTACTTCTTTCTGGGAACAAGCCGACACCGTCGACTTCCCCGGCCATCAAGTGGCTGTCACCCGAACGGCCGAAATAGCCTTTCTCTGTAGTCAAGGTGCCCAAGCCTGGGCCGGTGGTTCGGCCAAAGCCAGCTGCCCCATTGATCGTGGTGTAACCTCCGCCTCCACAACCAAAATATGGGGGGCGCCGACCAAGGACTCTCGGTCGGGTTAGGGTCTACCCCACAGGTTGTAGGTCACTCTCACTCCCGACTGCCCTCAGCAGGTGGAGGGTGGTTCATGCCCCTGGCAGCTCTTCACGGACTCCTTGGAGTCAGACGATGACTCCTCCCTGTTTTCCAGGCCCCTTGACCTGGACTCTTCCGGGGCGCAGTCGATGGACGAGTGCCCATCGTCCTTTATGGGTCTGCTTCGGCTCATCTCTGAGTCCACTGGGACGCAGCTCGAGCCTGTATCCAGCGGGCTGGCATCGCCTCATGGCGATACTCGGGACCTAGGACTACCACAGATGCCTCTCTCCGTAGCTGAAGCCATTGTTGGCCCAGCCTTGAGCTTGGTAGCAGCCGCTTCCTGTCCTGTCTTCGCCAGGATGGCCAGGAAGTATGTGGTCCCTACCGCTCTTTGTCTGTTTTTGGAGCACCCTCTCAGGAGGGGTTGGTCACTGATAACATTTTCTGCTGCCCGGAACGCTTAGGATGTGGATAAGCCTCCGACATGGAGTCCAAAAGCTGGACTATGCCGGGCACAAGGTGTACTCATGCCCTCCCTGGCCTCCGCCAGGCCAGCTCGGCCGTGCTGATGGCACACTTCTCCCACGCCGTCATGGGCTCCCTGGATGAGGTGATCCCTCATCTCCCGGCCGACCTGCAGACCACAGTCAAGCAGGTACGGGACCAGGGAAGGGCGGTGGCAAAACAGCAGCTCCAAACGGCTCTGGACATCGGAGACTCCTGTGCCAGTTCAGTTGCGGCCACAGTAGCCATGCGCCGTAGAGCATGGCTGAGGATATCCACCTTCACGGCGGATACCCAGCATAAACTGGCGGATTTCCCATTACTGGGGACTGACCTGTTCGGCCCTGGAGTAGGCCACCTCCAGCGGATCAAAAAGTCCAGTGCTGCTCTGGACTCTGTCACCTCAGCCCAGAAGGACAAGGGCCGTTGTCAACAACATAAGTCCTTTCGCCTTTCTGTACCTGAGGCACGTCTGGCCCAACAGCACCAGCATCAGGGCCAGCAGGCTCGCGCTTGGCACCCCAAAGCCAAGCCTGTGGCTTCCTTTAACAGGATGCAGGGAAGAAAAGGCCTAGGAGGTCCCTCTGCCGGTCCGTCCTCCAAGCCTGCCCAGTGATGGGCTGAGGGGTGTCGCCCCCAGCCTTGTCACTTCCCCCCCTGGGTTCCCCCCATGGGGGACGGCTCCGCCACTTCTTTCCGCCTGGTCCACTATCACTACGGACCGCTGGGTGCTGGAGGTGGTAGGAAAGGGCCTGCCTCTGGAGGTCGAGCTGACATCGCCCTGCTCCTCGAAAAAGAGGTGATAAGGAAGGTGGCAGATCCTCCACCAGACCCGGGGTTTGTGTCCAGGTACTTCTGGTCCTGAAACGGACGGGGGGGGCTGGCGCCCCATTCCAGACCTGCACGACCTGAACAGGTTCCTAAGGTCTCGGACCTTCAGGATGGTCACTCTGGCTCAGATAATCCCATCCTTGGAATGAGGCATGTGGTTCTGTTCTCTGGACCTCCAGGACGTGTTTTTTCACGTCCTAATCTGTCTGTCCTACCAGAAATTCCTCCACTTCAGGGCAGAGGGACCCCTCTATGAGTTCCAGGTCATGCCCTTCGGCCTTTCCCCAGCTCCCAGGGTCTTCACCAAATGCATGACAGTGGTGACAGCATTCCTGCGGCACCGAAGGGTCCGGGTGTACCCCTACCTGGACGACAGGCTGATTGCAGCCTCCTCCAGAACGGAGGTGGAGCAGTCCAGAGATCTGGCCCTCCAGGTTTGCTCTCAGGTTGGCCTCCTCATCAACGAGGCCAAGTTGGAACTCATGCCAAAGCAGGTGATTACATTTCATCTGGGCAGAGCTCGACTCTCTACGAGCCAGAGCACGGCTCCCGGTGGACAAGGCCGAGGTTCTTTCCTCCTTTGCCCAGTTATTTCAAGTTGGGCAATTGTGCCCTGCCCGGGACTTCCTGCTCCTCATTGGCCTCATGGCGGCCTGCACCAGCGTGATCCGTTGGGCCTGCTGGGCTATGGCCCATTTCAGTGGGGCGGTTAGCCAATGGTCACAGCACTCCGATCCTTTCGATCAGCTAGTGACAGTGACCCTGGGGATGTGGAACGCTCTCCAGTGGTGGACAGTTCCAGCACATCTGCAGGAGGGCATCCCGTTTGTCCGCCCCGAGCCGACAGTCTCTCTATCAACCGATGCCTCTCTGATGGGTTGGGGTGCCCATCTGGGGGAGCACAGAGCACACGGCCTCTGGTCTTCTCAGGAGTCCCAATGTCGCATCAGCCTGCTGGAGCTTCGAGCGGTTCGTCTAGCCCTGATCGCCTTCGCTCCGTTTCTAGGGGGTCAAGTGGTCCAGGTCCAGACAGACAATACCACGACCATGTACTACCTAAACTGCCAGGGCGGGGACACGCTTCATTCCTCTGTGCAAGGAAGCTCTCCGCATTTAGTCACTCTTGCGCAGCCTGGAGGCGGATTTCCTTGCCATCCATGTGGCAGGAGCCTCCGACATTCTGGCCGATGCCCTAAGCTGGATAGGGGCTACGTCCCACGAGTGGTCTCTTCTGCCGGAGGTAGTACAAGATCTGTTCTCCCACTGGGGCATGCCTCAGGTGGACCTGTTTGCCTCCAGGGAGAATGCAAAGCTGAAACTGTTTCATGCCCGCCCCCTCAGCAGGGCTCGCTGCAGGGGGGATGTCTTCTCGAGACTGTGGACCCCGGGCCTCTTCTGCGTCTTTCCACTATTTCCCTTGATCCACAAGGTGCTTCTCAAGGCGAGGAGGGACAAGGTGCAGGTGATTCTGGTAGCCCCGGACTGGCCCTGCCAGTTCTGGTATCCAGATCTCCTCAGTCTCAGCTCCAGGCTCCTGAGGCGGCTTCCAGCCCTCCCGGACCTGATCTCAGTTAATCAGGGGGAAGGTATTCCATCTGGACCTTTCCAATCCCTGCACCTGACGGCCTGGTTCCTGAGCGGCTAGAGTTCCAGACCTTGGGTCTTTCTGACGAGGTCCTCAACGTCGTCAATGCTTCCCGTAAGGAGTCGACTAGAAAATGCTACACCTTTAAATGGAAGAGGTTCTCCATTTGGTGTCAGGGTAAGGGCCTGGACCCTTCCTCCTGCTCCTTGGCAAGCATTCTGGACTACCTGTGGTCCCTTTCTCAGCTTGGGCTTCGGTCGACGACCTTTAAGGTACACCTGGCAGCCATCTGTGCTTACCGGGCACAGGCCGGGAAGTAGTCTGTGGCGCAGGAAAAGGTGGTCGGGCGCTTTTTCAAAGGCCTTGGTCACATATCCCCTCCGGTGTGAGAACCTCTACCTCCGTGGGATCTACTGCTGGTATTGGCTAAGCTCATGGGCAAGCCAGTCGGATCGATGCACAGGTGTGACATTTCTCACCAGTTGTGGAAGACTGCCTTCTTGGTGGCTATCACGTCAGCCAGAAGGATGGGAGAGCTCCAGGCGCTTTCCATCGAGTCTCCTTATCTGGTCTTCCACAGGGACAAGGTTGTCCTGCGCCCCCACCCGAAGTTCCTTCTGAAGGTGGTGTTGGAGTTTCACCTTAATCAGGTGTTGACTCTGCCGGTGTTCTACCCCAGTCACACCTCGGAGGTCGAATATAGGCTCCATACTCTGGACCCTAGGAGAGTGCTCGGGAGCGGACGGCTGAAGTTCGGGGAGAGGTTCGGCAGCTGTTTGTCTCCTACGCTGAAGCAGCACCTGGCAGACCTGCAGCCAAGCGGACGATAGGCAGGTGGGTCACCTCCTGCATAGATCTCTGCTATAGGTTGGCGGGCATGGAGCCTCCCAGAGGGATAAGAGCTCATTCTACCCACCATACCGCTGCATCGGTGGCTGCTTCCAGGGATGTCCCTATCTAGGAAATCTGCAGGGCTGCTACCTGGAAGTCAGCACACACCTTCATTACCCATTACCTCATCGACCTTGAGTCACGCCGAGATGCTGGTTTGGGACCTTGGTTCTCCAGTCATTATTCCCTAAGTAGGGGGTATGCTCCTTGCCTCCCTCCTTCCGGAGAACTGCTAGGAGTCTGCCAGACAGTGTGGATGAACAACATATCCATGTCCCTAGAAATACAGGTTACTCACCTGCAACAGGAGTTCTAGGAATGGTATATGTTGTTCATCCTCACGACCTCCCCGGCTTAGACGCACAACCTGGCTTCCAACGGGCAAGAGCTGGCATCATGGGGCGGAGCCAAGAGTTTTACCACCTGGGTGGGTGGGAGGAGCCAGCTTGAAGACCTTCCAGCAAGATTTAAAGCGGCAAGGATCTTGCCAGACAGTGTGGATGAACAACATATACCATTCCTAGAACTTCTGTTACAGGTGAGTAACCTGTATTTTCTAACCAGATTTGAAAATTACCAACTTTGCATTTGTGGTCTGGTACCATTGACCTCTGCCTTCAGCCAGGGAATCAGAAGGAATTTCCTTCCCTATGTCTGTTTACTTTTCCAAAAATAGGTTGCCCTCTCTTGGGGTTCTTCTCTGCCCCTCACTCTAGTACTTAATCATATGGCTGCATACTAGTAGGGTCTTTTGCCCTACACCTAGCTGGGGTCTCTTTCCTATTTGGAACATATATTTTTCTTCTGGAGAGTCTGTGAGCTCTCAGCATGAGTGAGGGGTAATTGGATAGTGGGTTGCATAAGGAAATCTGCGCCTCTCGTACCAAACGGTGCAGAAGGTTCGGTTGAACCATCTAACCAGTTTTGTCTGGGATCCTTGCTCCCTTGCTTTTAAGCTTCAAGCTGGTAAGGTTCGAGCAGATTTCTCCCAAAATTTGTGGCAGTTTTTCTCTCCTCCCACTATCCTCCTCCTCCTTCCTACTGTGTCTTCTCCCTTTATCTGTTCCTCCCTCAGAGCTGCCCAAGGATTGAGGTCCTGCAGTCCCTTAGGGTGGGATGCTCCTCTTTCCTGTCCTCTCTTCGGCTTATTCCTTTTTCAGTTTGCTTCCTTTCCCTATACCTCGGCTCTTTTGCCTCGCTCTTATCCTTCTAATTCTTTATTTTGCCTCTCCTACTTACAAAACTGGGATGGAGGAGGAGTCTGCGGTGCCTAACTGCCTCCCCTCACACACCATGCAGTGAGTCATGCTCGTGGGTGGCGCCGTCGTCGCAGACTCTTCCCTCCAAAAAACCAACCTCCTGTAGCGGGTAAAGCAATAATGAATGGTAAAGATACAAGAGAAGATCAACAATTACAGTAGTTAGTAATTTCCTTTTCTTGCTCCCAATTCATGATTGTGTTAAAAGTAAATGTGTGACCTAACACTGTGGGCTTCATAGCCCGCTATCCTGGGGTGGCCAGAGCACATCTGTGATAAAATGAGAAATTTGAGTGCAGTTGTTAAAGTTTGGGAAGGGATCGTAATTGTGGCTGAACTGCTGGCCAGCCAATCTCTTCCCACTTTTCCTACTCCGCTCCGGTGCGCTCACGTTTTGTGACGTGGAACCAGAGAGTACATGGGGGCACGCTCTGTACAAGTCTTTGGGCTCATTTTCCGAACATTTTTACACAACCTTGAACCACCTGTTGATAAAAATGAAGCCACTGCTCAACTAATAGGGAACCTACTAGTTGAGCGGTGGCTTCATTTATCAATAGATGATTTAAAGTTAATTAAAAATATTTGAACTGTGGAACATCTCCCGCTGCTCTCCCTGGTTGCCTGTCACAATATGGGAGAGCACCAAGGCGGAGCAGGCAGACTAGAAAGTGGGAAGGGATTGGCTGATTGGCAGTGCAGCCACAATTATGGTCCCTTCCCAAGTATTAAAAAGCTAGTGTACTGCTTGGAATTAATAGTAATTTTTAGATGCAGTCAGCTATCACTTCCAATATCTGAAGTATTTTTTTTATTTTCTGTTTGCTAATTAGGCGATTTTCTGCCTGGCAGTACTGGGGTGATATGTGGAGCAGCACTTTCTTAGGAGGCTAAAAAAGTCAGTTCTGTTCCTCCCACTACATCATCAGAAGTGAGACCAAACATCTTGAGACACCACAATTCTTGTAGCCTGAGCAGTGACTTTCATAAGCTACCAATCAAAATGCAGGAAATTGTGACAATATTAGTAAGCAGGGAGAGCCAGTCCCTGCTGATTCATGTGAAAGTGAAACGTGGCAGTGAGAAATGGTTCTCATTGGTTACTAGTGATGTCATAGTCAATGTGGTCTCAGTGTTGATGTAATGGGAGGAACAGAACAGACTTTTTTTTTTTGCCTACAGAAAGAGTGCTGCTCCAGACATCACCCCTGTACTCTCAGGTGGAAAATCTTCTAATTAGCAAACAGAAAAGAAAAAAATACTTGAGCTATAAGAAGTGATAGCTGACTACATCTGAAAGTTATAATTAATTGCATGCAGTTACCATGCAGTACAGTAGCTCTTTAAGAACTGCTTTACAATTTCTCAGTTTAATACAGAGGGGCTATCGCCGCCCCAGAGTAGTGGGCTATGAAGCCCAAAATGTTTATCTCACAACTTCACTTTAAGGGAGTGTGGCCTGAGAAATCTATTAGGGACATATCCCCTAACCAGCTTTTTATCCAGTTTGACACCTTTGGACTCACTACTTAGCTACCCATCTTGTTTACTAGTCTCCTGTGGGAAACTGTAATGAAAGGTTTACTGAAATCTAGTCAGGCTATGTCCACGGCTCCACCCTGATCAAGTTCCTTGGTCATTCAGTGAAAGAAATCTATCAGATTCATTTGACATGCCCCCACCCCATGAATCCATGCTGCCTCCGGTCTTGCAGCCTGTTGGATTCAAGATATTGCACAGTTCTTTCCTTTTGGGGTAGTTTACATGGTAGGCTTTTTTTTTTATGGTAAAGTGATTATAAAGCTTTTGAGCTCCCCTTCATCCTCCGCACCCTCTGGCAAGTCCACTGTTCGAATAGTTGCAGACCGAGCTTGGTTCTCTAAATGCTTGAGACGATGTGTTTAAGACTGCATTCTCTGTGAATGCTTTAGTCGCTATGTTAGTAGTCTCCTTAGCTTCTCTCTGGACCCCTGTGACTTTTGCATTGAGGATAGTAACTTTGGTGACCAGCACTTCCAGTTTTAGGTCCATGGCCTGAATTGCCTTGATGAGCACTGCATTAGATGGCTGTGTGCCTTCCGTTGTTGTAGAGGTGGTTGGCGGCTTCCCACAACCTGTCTGTCGTGCAGCCTTTGAGCAGGATCCTTATGGGCTCCCCCTCTGGTATTGCGACCTATTGCGATATAAATTTGAGATTGATTTGTTCAGATGGACTTTGCTTTTCCAGTGGTAACAATGTCAAAAGGCTCTGTTTATTTATTTATTTTTTTGCAGCTTTTAGCTTGATCCTGTGTCTTGCCTGTTTGGCATTTGGCTTCACCCCCTAGTTTCAACTCTTGATAGAAACACAGCCTTGTTGTGTGTGGTTGCCGATGCATTATTTTATATATTGTGATAAAACTGCATTAAGCTTTGGATTTAAAAGTAAGGGGATATATTATTTGGGAGGGTATCCTTTACACTACTGTACCCTGAGATCCATTTACTAAATGTGAAAACCGTTTATTTTTTTTTTTTTTATAAAGGTTGATATCCTTTGACATCTCAAACTATTGTCAGTTCATTTGTTTACAGTTATCAAGAGGATCCAATATGCCAGATAAACAGTGTTTCTTACAGTCTGCATGATTTTTCTTTAAGGAGTATTTCAAAATGCTAGAAGAATCTAGTCATGGAGAAGAGTGGAATTTTGATGGGAAAAATGCCATGTTGTCTAAGTTACGTGAATTTTTAAGAGAGAAAGACAGGGCTCTTCAGGTATGTACAAACATGTTGTTACTGTTTCGCACCTACTCACACTGTTGATGGGAAATGTAACATAAGAGTCTTGAATGAAACTCAAAACTGTACAGGTGATGAAAGGGATGGCTGCTAGTGTGATCACTTCCTTTCATATTTACTAATATGGTTTCTATGAGAAGTTGCATTGCTTCTAGTGATGCTGTTTTTTTTGGTGGGGGGGAGGAGAGGGCTACAAAGTTTATAGGTATTCTCTCCTTCTCCAAGTCAAAAAAAAAAAAAAAAAAAATGTTCTAGGGACATGGATATGTTGTTCATCCACATTGTCTGGCAGGTTTCTTGCTGGAAGGTCTTCAAGCTGGCTCCTCCCACCCACCCGAGTGGTAAAACTCTCGGCTCCGCCCCATGACACAAGATCTTCTTTACCGCTTGGAAGCTCAGGTTCCCTCCTTAACGCTCTGCGTGATAGACTGGATCCTAATTCTTTGGTTCGTCCGAAACTCATTTTAATATTTTCAAGAATTCAGTCTTCCTTTTCCCTTGCGGCTGCGATGGACAAATAGACTCCCGGTTTTCAGCGGTGCCCTTGTGGGCAGAAGATGTCCAGGATGGACCCGCACTCCACGTCCGTCTACTGCCTCGGCCTAGAACACGACCTGCAGGCCTGCGAGTCATGCTGTTCGTTCTTGACCAACGTCCTGAAGGACTGCGCTGCCCGGTTAAAGCTAGGGCACCCCGAGAAGCGCTACCCACCGGTAAAGTCGAAGGAGGCCCATTGGGCAGCTACCGCGGTGGCTGGCACGGCTGAGCAGCTCAAGCAGATGATTGCCCTCGAGGAGGAGGCGGCCCAGGCCGCATCTTCCTCTTCCTCCTCCTCGGTCGCGGCATTTATCCCCCTCTCTTTGGGTACCTCGTATTCAGCTTCGTTCAAGGTTCTTTGCCAGTCCCTTTCCACGAAGGGAGAGGGGCTGTTGGGACATTCCTCTTGGTCCAAAAAGAAGGATTCTAAGGGTAAGTCCCATCGTCTGCGTTCATGGGAACGGGAGAGGTTCCCTTCCCCGGACAGCTGACTGTCTACTTCGGTCGAGGTTGGTGCTAAGGCTGCTGGCTTCACGGCGTCCCAGTCAGGCCAGCCGGCCGAGACACCTGTTGACGCGGTCGAGATTTTTCTCGACCCATCAGACGGGCTGTCGACTGGTGAAGCCAACAACCCTTCTTTGCCGGCTCCCCTGGTGGAGACCGAGGATCTGCCTGCACCCCCGGTGCAGCAGTCCCCGGTTAAGGTGTCCGAGCCGAGGGAAGAGCGGGTGTCCCTCGCTCCTTCACAGGCCCATCCTCGGAAACACCGAGGATCTCTGTCTCTGTCTCTGATGTCTTCTCGGTCCAGCCGATCCCGCCGACATCGGCGGTCTCGGCACCGAGGTAAGCGGCGCCGCCGCTCGTCCTCTTCTTCCTACTCGGAGGAGGAGAGGCTTCGGCGCAGATTGCGTCAACGCTACGAGGACCTAATGTGGCAGCAGTTACTTTTGTCCGGGAGCAAGCTGACGCCTTCCCCGGCCATCAAATGGCTGTCACTCGAATGGCCGAAACAACCCCTCGCAGTCGAGATGCCCAAGGCTGGGCCGGTTGTTTGGCCGAAACCTGCTGCTCCACCGATTGTGGTGGAACCTCTGCCTCCACAACCGAAATCGGGGGTGCCAACCAAGGACTCTCGGTCGGGTCAAGGCCTGCCCCACAGGTTGTTGGTCACCCTCACTCCCGACCGTCCTTGGCAGGTGGAGGGTGGCTCAGGCCCTAGGCAGCTCTTCGCGGACTCCTGCGAGTCCGGACGACTCATCCCTGTTCTCCAGGCCGTTGACCTGGAGTCCTCCGAGCCAGTCACTGGACGAAGCCCATCGTCCCTTCATGGGTTTGCTTCGCTCATCTAAGTCCACCGGGATGCAGCTCGAGCCCGGATCCAACGGGCTTAGCATTCCTGACGGAGATACTGGACCGAGGGATTCACCCATGGAGGCCTTTCTGGTGGCTGAGGCCATCGAGGCCCAGCCTTGAGCTTTGGCAGCGGCCTGCTTCCTGTCCTGCACCCTCGGCCAGGATGGCCAGGAGTATCTTGGTCCCTACCGGCTCTTTGCCCGGGTTTTCGGAACACCCCTCTGCCGAGGGGTTGGTCACCGACAGCGTTTTCCGGCATTCCGGGAACGCTAGGGACGTGGACAAGCCCCCCGACAAGGAGTCCAAAAAGCTGGACTATGCCAGGCGCAAGGTGTACGCTGCGTCCTCCTTCCTTGGCCTCCGCCAGGCCAGCTTGGCTGTGCTGATGGCACTCTTTTCCCACGCCCTCATGGGCTCCCTGGATGAGGTGATTCCTCATCTCCCGGCCGACCTGCAGACCACGGTCCGGCAGGTTCGGGACCAGGGTAGGGCGGTGGCGTAGCAGCAACCCAAACAGCTCTGGACATAGGGAGACTCTGTGCCAGATCGTTGCAGCTGCGGTGGCCATGCGCCGCAGAGCATGGTTGAGGATATCCACCTTCATGTGGATACCCAGCACAAATTGGTGGATGTCCCTCTGGGACCCCACTTCTCGGCCCTGGAGGAAGGTCACCTCCAGCGGATCGAGAAGTCCAGTGCCACTCTGGACTCGGTCACCTCCGCCCAGAAGGACAAAGGCCGCCGACAGCAGCAGCACAAGTCCGCCTGCAGCACGTCCGGCCCAACAGCACCAGGGCCAGCAGGCTCGCACTCGGCATCCCAAACCCAAGCCCGCGGCTTCCTCTAGTAGGAAGCAGGGAGGTAAAGGCCCAGGAGGTCCCTTGGCCGGATCCCTCCTCCAAGCCTGCCCAGTGACGGGTTGAGGGGTGTCGCCCCCCCCAACCTCGTCACTCCCGCTTGGGTTTCCCCCGTGTGGGGACGGCTGTGCCACTTCCTTTCCGCCTGGTCCGCTATCACCACGGACCGCTGGGTGTTGGAGGTGGTAGGAAAGGGCCTGCCTTTGGAGTTGGAGCAGGCCCCGCCCTTCCGAGCATTGCCCTTGGGGCTAATGGGTCCGCAGCCCGCTGTCGACTCCGCTGAGCCATATTGCCCTGCTCTAAAAGAGGTGATCAGGAAGGTGGCGGACCCTCCAGACCCAGGGTTTGTGTCCAGGTATTTCCTGGTCCCAAACGGACGGGGCTGCGCCCATTCTCGACCTGAATGACCTGAACAGGTTCCTAAGGTTTCGGACCTTCAGGATGGTCACTCTGGCTCAGATTATCCCATCCTTTGAACGAGGCGTGTGGTTCTGTTCCCTGGACCTTCAGGACGCGTTCTTTCCTGTCCCAATCCGTCTGTCACATCAAAGATTCTTCCACTTCAGAGTGGAGGGATCCCTCTATGAGTCCCGGGCCATGCCCTTCGGCCTCTCCCTAGCTCCCAGGGTCTTCACCAATGCATGGCAGTGGTGACAGCATTCCTGCGGCACCGGAGGGTCCGGGTGTACCCCTACCTGGACGACTGGCTGATTGCAGTCCCCTCCAGAGCGGAGGTGGAGCGGTCCAGAGATATGGCCCTCCAGGTTTGCTCTCAGATTGGCCTCCTCATCAACGAGGCCAAGTTGGAACTCGTGCCAAAGCAGGTGATGCATTTAATCGGGGCAGAGCTCGACTCTCTTCGAGCCAGAGCACGGCTCCTGGCGGACAGGGCCGAGGTTCTTTCCTCTTTTGCCCAATCATTTCAAGTTGGGCAATCGCACCCTGCCTGGGACTTCCTGCGCCTCTTGGGCCTCATGGCGGCCTGCACCAGTGTGGTCCGTTGGGCCCACTGGTACATGCGTCCCCTTCAATGGGGACTGGCCAGCCAGTGGTCACAGCACTTCGATCCACTGGATCAGCTAGTGACAGTGACCCAAGGGATGTGGAACACTCCAGTGGTGGACCATTCCGGCACATCTGCAGGAGGGCATCCAGTTTGTCTGCCCCGAGCAGACAGTCTCTCTATCGACCGATGCCTCTCTGATGGGTTGGGGTGCCCATCTGGGGGAGCACAGAGCGCACGGCCTCTGGTCCCCTCAGGAGTCCCGATGCCACATCAACCTGCTGGAGCTTCGTGCGGTTCGTCTAGCCCTGATTGCCTTCGCTCCGTTTCTACGGGGTCAAGTGGTTCAGGTCCAGACGGACAATACCACAACCATGTACTGCCTAAACCGCCAGGGCAGGACGTGCTCCATGCCTTTGTGCAGGGAAGCTTTCCACATTTGGTGTCTCGTGCGCAGCCTGGAGGCGGATCTCCTAGCCATTTACGTGGCAGGAGCCTCCAACACCCTGTCCGATGCCCTAAGCTGGATAGGGGCTGCGTCTTACGAGTGGTCTCTCCTGCCGGAGGTAGTACAAGATCTCTTCTCCCACTGGGGCAGGCCTCAGGCGGACCTGTTTAACTTCAGGGAGAATGCGAAGCTGAGACTGTTTCATGCCTGCCTCCCTCAGCAGGGCTCGCTGCAGGGGGATGCCTTCTTGAGGCTGTGGACCCCGGGCCTCTCCTACACCTTTCCCCCATTTTCCTTGATCCGCAAGGTGCTTCTCAAGGCGAGGAGGGACAAGGCGCAGGTGATTCTGGTAGCCCTAGACTGGCCTCGCCAGTTCTGGTATACAGGTCTCCTCAGTCTCAGCTCCAGGTTCCCAAGGCGGCTTCCAGCCCGCCCGGATCTGATCTCGGTCAATCAGGGAAAGTATTCCATCCTGACCTTCAATCCCTGCCCCTGACGGCCTGGTTCCTGACCGGCTAGAGTTCCAGGCCTTGGGTCTTTCTGACGAGGTCCTCAACGTCGTTGAGGTGTCCCGTAAGGAGTCGACCAGAAAATGCTACGCCTTCAAATGGAAGAGATTCTCCATTTGGTGTCAGGGCAAGGGCCTGGACCCATCCTCCTGTTCCTTGGCAAGCATTCTGGACTAGCTGTGGTCCCTTTCTCAGCTAGGGCTTCGGTCGACGACCCTTAAGGTGCACCTGGCAGCCATCTCTGCTTACCGGGTGCAGGCTGGGAAGCAGTCGGTGGCACAGGAGATGGTGGTCGGGCGCTTTTTCAAAGGCCTTGATCACATATCCCCTCCGGTGCGAGAACCTCCACCTCCGTGGGATCTACTGCTGGTATTGGCTAAGCTCATGGGCAAGCCATTCGAACCGATGCACAGGTGTGACATCTCTCACCTGTCATGGAAGACTGCCTTCTTAGTGGCTATCACGTCAGCCAGAAGGATGGGAGAGCTCCAGGCGCTTTCCATCGAGTCTCCTTATCTGGTCTTCCACAGGGACAAGGTTGTCCTGCTCCCCACCTGAAATTCCTTCCGAAGGTGGTGTCGGAGTTTCACCTTAACCAGGTGTTGACTCTGCCGGTGTTCTACTCCAATCACACCTCGGAGGCCGAATATAGACTCCATACTCTGGACCCTAGAAGAGCGCTTGCTCATTACAAGGAGTGAACGGCTGAAGTTCGGGGAGAGGTTCGCCAGCTGTTTGTCACCTATGCTGAAGCCGCATCTGGCAGACCTGCAGCCAAGCGGACGATAGGCAGGTGGGTCACCTCCTACATAGATCTCTGCTATAGGTTGGCGGGCATGGAGCCTCCCAGTGGGATAAGAGCTCATTCTACCCGCCATACCGGCGCATCGGTGGCTGCTTCCAGGATGTCCCTATCCAGGAAATCTGCAGGGCTGCTACCTGGAAGTCAGCACACTCTCATCACCCACTACCACATCGACCTTGAGTCACCCGGATGCTGGTTTTGGGGCCTCGGTTCTCCAGGCTCTATTTCCCAAGTAGGGGGTGTGCGCCTTGCCTTTCTCCTCCCAGAGAACTGCTAGGAGTCTGCTAATAAATGTGGATGAACAGCATATCCATGTCCCTAGAAATACAGGTTACTCACCTGTAACAGGAGTTCTAGGAATGGTATATGTTGTTCATCCACACGACCAACCCGACCTCCCCGGCTTCGATGCACAACCTGGCTTCCAGTGGGCTCGATCTGGCGTCATGGGGCGGAGCAAAGAGTTTTACCACCCGGGTGGGTGGGAGGAGCCAGCTTGAAGACCTTCCAGCAAAATCTGAAGCAGCAAGGAACCTGCCAGACAGTGTGGATGAACAACATATACCATTCCTAGAACTCCTGTTACAGGTGAGTAACCTCTATTTCTCATCCATTTTCATAACTTACTGTTTGGGTTGGGTGCTGTTCAGGTATCCTGAATTGGGGACATCTGTTGGAAAATTGTTTTTGTCTGCACCCCCCCCAAAAAAAAAAAAAATCATCATCTGGCATTGGGCTTCAATCTTGCACAACAGACTGATCATGTGACTTAGTTCAGCTGCAGGGTCAACTATTTGATTCTGAAGCACAATGTTCAAACACCATGAAGTCTTGCTATATTAGGACTTATTGCAGTTAGCCACTGCACTTGAACTGCCCCGGAGAGGAAAGAGTTAACTCCAGAGAATCTGGAGTTCTAAAGCGCGAGGGCGTTATACCAAAGCTCTATCTGGGCAGTTTCAAATGAAACTCTCAGATTCTTTATCCGCTTCACTGAACAGTCGCCTCCGGAGATCAGCTCCTTCAGCTCGGTTCATTTCTCGTCAAGTGAGTATTTTCGGTTCATTTGAACTGGCAAAAGTAATTATTTTACCGCATTTCGGTTAAAGCTCTATCTGGTAAACCGTAAGTACAAAATGTAAAGTCTGTGTGGAAATTTAGTTTTCGGTTCGGTTTGAACCGATCAGTTTGCTTATTTTAACGCTTTAAAGTTTTGGGCTTTTAAAGTGCGGTTCGTTCTTATTGGTTCTAAAAACCTTGATTTTAAATAGGGTTTTTTCAAATACCCGTGAAACGTTAGGAACCGATAAGGGTGTCTTGTTGGCACGGCCATAAAAGGGCAAGTTTTGGTTAGGCTGGCATTATGTCTGAGAAACCCAAAAAGAAAACCGGCCCACTGGTTTCAACACTGTGATGTTGTGGGAAGCCTTTGCCAAGGCTGACCCACACACCACTTGTGTTTATTGTCTGGGGTTGACCACCTCCCTGTCAGACTGCCAGGTGTAAAATTTCCTGCAGCCACCCTGAAAAGAGATAGGGCCGGCTCAGGGAACTATTGGCAAAAGTCCGCTGACCTGGATGGCCAGCCCGGTCCAGTACTCCACTGACCAGAGGGAGTGCCTCTGACCAGGCTAGACTTCTCTGGCAAAAGGATGGTTCAGAGGAACCAGTTTAAAAAAAAAAAAAAAAAAAAATGAATATGACAGAGAAATCAGTAGGTTTGGAGTCCAAGATTGTCTCTCCAACTGCTGCAGAAGTAGTTGAGCTATACAGATTGTCCAGTCACTGTTTCTAGGTCCTGTCGAACCATCTACAGTTGGTAAAGGTGGCTTCTCAGTTCCAGTGGTTCAGGTTTATGATGTTGAGGAATTGTTATGAACCACAGGAGTGGAGGAGGAAATTTGATCAATACATGTGTGGCTGGTAGGGTCTGGACATGCCCACTTAAGCGGACATTTTCTCCAGGCAGACTTTTAGAATCTCCTCCTTTTCTGTCTGAGTCCTTTTCTCAGTTTATGTTTTACAAAAAGCTTGCAGAATCCCCCCAGCTTCCTTTAGAGGAGGCTATGGATGAGTAAAGGGGAGCCTGATTATGTAGGAATGATGGGCTAGGAGGTTGTCTTTCCTTTGCATAAGTCATTTAGGAAGTAAACAACAAAGATTTTATAAGATTCCTCTTTCTGTCCCTCCTGTAAGATAAAAAATGGACAGAAGGTGTATTTCATCGAGGCTCTGTTACAGACTTCCTCACTGAGCAGTGTAGTCATGTAGATGTGGTGCAAGCTGCAGCCTGTGTCAAGGTTAGTTCCCTGGTCTCACATCCTCCTGAATAGGATTCCAGGAGGATTGATGCCACGACAAGAAAACAGTATATGGCAGCTTCTGTGGGACTCAGACAGGCAAGTTGTATGGCTTATGTGGCTAGATTTCGGAAATCTAGGGGACGTAGTATTGCAGTAGTTAGCCAAGCAGGCCCATGGCCAGCTGGCTAGCGGGTTGGAACAGGTGGCTGCTAATGGCACTGAAGCCTCTTAAGTTCAAGTTCATACTGCTGTTGGTGTTAATCTTGTTTTCTCTAGGGTCATGACCACTTCTGTAGCTTTCCGTAGGTTGGCATGGCTCAGATGCACTAATCTGTCCCAAGGTACTCTGTCAAAGTCTATGGATTTGTTTCTTGTTGTGGGTAATTCTTAGTTTGAGGAACAAACAGAAAGCTATATGAAAAACAGGGATGATTACCTACAAAAGTGCCCAGGTAGAGGCTCAGGCCTCCTCTGCTTTCGCCAGAGGGGTCTCTTCAGAGGCAGATATAGACGGGGCACAAGTAAACCGTCCCCCTCCCCTTAGCCTAAGACTATTGCCAAGCAGGCACCCTGATGGGGTGCCCAGGGCTGATTCTCCTATACCAGTGGGCAGGTTGGTTTTTATTTCAGCCAGAATTGGGTGTCCCAACTCTGACAAGTGGGTTCTGGAAGTAATAGGTCTGGTTCTCAGCTTCAAACAGTTTCCAAAGATGAGAGCCAGACAGGTCTACCTGCAAATCCTTCGAAATCCTTGCTTTGGGAGCAGAGGTTCTTTTCTCCTCTGAACTGCAAAGCAGTAGAAGGGTCCCTCCTTGCCACTGGGGCAAGGGGCTGTACTCATGATACTTTCTTACCCTATAGAAGGCAGGAGATTGGCGGCTCATCTCAGATTTAAGGTACCTGAACAAGCATCTTTGAAACAAAGTTAAAAATGTTAACTCTGGCTGAGGCCAGGGACTGGCTAGCTTTCCTGGACCTCAAGGATGCCTATTTTTTCATGTCTTGATCAGGCCTTCGACCGAAAGTACCTCAGGTTACCCTCAGGCCACTACCAGTTCAGGGCAATGCCTTCGGCCTTACCTCTGCGCCAAGGGTATTCAAGAAATTCTAGCTGTGGTAGTGGCTCTTTTAAGAAGGCAAGGATTGCTTTGTTTCTTCCTGGATGACTGGCTCTTAGTGGGTCAGTCTCCAGATCAAGTAAAATCCCACTTGCAAGTCACCCAGCAGCTTCTCACCTTTCTGGGATTCCTGCTGAATTTACCAAAGTCAGTCCTCGAACCAGTTCAGGTACTAACTTTCATAGGTGCAGAGTTGAATACAAAGTTAGCCAGGGCATTTCTCCTCTAAAAGGGTAGGCAGTCTCTTGCCCTGGCATCTTCCATTACTTCAAGGTCTCCTGACCAGCAAAGCATTTGCTACAACTACTAGGGCACATGGCTGCTTCCCACAGCTGTAGTGCAGGGAGCAAGATTCCAGATGAGGGACATTCAGTTCCATCTGAGGGCCTATTGGTCCCAAAGGAGGATTCCTTTCCAAATTGGTTCTAGTGACCTAACCCTGATCCTGGCCTTACACTGTGGCAGGATCAAAGCAATCTAAAACTAGGGGTCCTTCATTCCCTCACCACGGATGCTCCTGTGTTAGGGTGAGGAGCTCGCTTAGGCGACCTGTCCACTAGGGGAGTGTGGTCTCCTAAGAATCTCTGCTCCACATCAATTTTTGGAACTCAGAGCTGTCTTCTAGCTCTTAGGAGTTTTCAGCTTCTGTCCAGAACAAGGTAGTTCAAGTCAGGACAGACAACACCACAATAATGTGGTACATCAACAGGCAGGGGGGCACTCGGTCATCAGCCTTGTGCACCGAAGCAATGCAGTGGTGGTCTCTGGCTTACTCCCTGAACACCTCCCTGATAGCAGTTCACCTCCCAGGGAAGGACAATGCCCTGGCAGATGCCCTCAACAGGATTCTCAGGCCATCACGATTGGGTCTGAATCCTCAGGTGCTGGGTTCAGTCTTGCCAGATGGGGCTCATTTTCAGATAGATCTTTCGAGCCCCATATAACCACTAACTTCTCTGTTTTGTTGAGGCTCCAGTGCTGGGATCAGCCCACCTGGACGCTCACTTGGATTGGAAAGGGAAGTTTCTGTTCACCTTTCCTCCCTTTCCTTTCTTTCAGGGTACTAGTAAAAATCAGATCTCAGCCCTGCAAAGCGATTCTGATTGTTCCAAGCTGGGCCAGACAGCCCTGGTACCATTGTCTCTGTCCTTGACAGTCCACCTACCCTGAGCTTGCCCAGAGTCCACAACTTACTGGCCTTGCACAAGGGAGAGTGTGGTATCTCAACCTCAAATTCCTCCTTCTCAAGGCAGCTCTTGAGGAGTTAGAATTTGTTGATTTACACCTTTTCAAGGTGTTATGGATATTTTAAAGGCTTCAAGGAAGCTTTTCACTGGCCACTTACAATTCTAAGTGGAACAGGTTTTCAGTCTGGTAGCTGAGAAGCAGACTATACCACAGTCTGCTTATCTGCCCATTTTCTGGACTTTTGGTCCATGTTAAATTCTTTAGGTCTTAGGCCAGCTACCTTAAGGGTTCCTTTGGCAGCTGTCTCTGTGTTTTTCTGCAAGCAGGAAGCCTGCTTCCTTTCTTCTCAACCTGTGTTTTCCAGTTTTAAGGGGTTGCTTCACACCAACCCTCCTTTTTCGGGAACCAGCTCCTGCATGGAGTCAATGTTTGCATTGCTCAGTTAATGCAAACCCCTTTGGACCTCTGTCTCAGCAGAGCTCAAGCTTCTCACTTGGAAAATGTTTTTTCTGGTGAGTTTCACTCTGCCAGGCGCATAAGTGAACTATAGGCCCTGGCAGTGGAAGAAGATTTTCTCTCCCCACAGGGATAAGACAGTCCCTAGGACTAACACAGGGTTTGTCCCTAAGTGGTTTCAGGTTTCCACCTGAACCAATCCATCTCTCTCCCAGGATTTTTCACTGAGCATCTTCTTCCTCAGGTGAGAGGAGACTGCACAGCTTGGACATCAAAAGAGCCTTATGCTACTATTTGTAACGCACCAAGGGTCACAGGTTTGAATCCCTCCAACTCTTCCTTACCTAGGGCGAGGTTGGCAAAGTGGAATCGCCAATTAAGAGGACAATATTGTGGATTGTCTCTTGTATCCATTTTTGTTATCAAAGACTAGGTAGGAGCCCCTCAGGACTGAGGGCTCACTCCACCAGGTGTATAGCTGCATCTCTAGCGGTTGCTAGAGATATTCCCATTCTGGAAATCTGTCGAGCTGTTACTTGAAGACAGTTCACACTTTTACTAAGCATTATTCCCTGGATTTCAGTCCAGGAGAGATGCTCGTTTTGGCACAGCTGTGCTTCAGAGCCTATTTCCTAAGTAGGTTCTGACCCTCCTCCATGGAGGTACTGCTGTGTAATCTCAATAAGTCCTAATATAAAGACTTTATGGTGTTTGAAGAAAAATTACCACCTTAGTAATTGCTTTTCTTCTCATGGAGTCTTGTATATTAGACCACCCCAACCTGCCCCTCTCAGAACTTCTACTGGGGTGGGTGGCAAATTAGTGCAAGCACTGTGTCATGCCATTGTAGTTCTTCCTTCACCCTCTTTTATTTAGGGTTAGGGAACTAGGGTTTCTGGTTGAGTGATTTGTTGGCCCCTTCCTGGACTTGAATCTTTGGGGAAGGGGGTTCTAATAGTGCTTGTCAGGGGAAACTACTAATACCATTATTCATTCTTATTATTGTTATTGTTGTTTCTATTGTTGTTATTACTACTAGTAGGTAGCCATTTGCCTAGTGTAGAGCTTTCCACACAGACTTGTTGCTTAGTGTTAGCTTCAGAAGATCTGACAGTTTCATTTGAAACTGCCCAGATAGAGCTTTGGTATAGCGCCCTCGCGCTTTAGAACTCCAGATTCTCTGGAGTTAACTCTTTCCTCTCCGGGGCAGTTCAAGTGCAGTGGCTAACTGCAATAAGTCCTAATATAGCAAGACTCCATGAGAAGAAAAGCAATTACTAAGGTGAGTGATTTTTTCTCGGGGGACTGCTGTGATGCCAGGAACAGCTGTTTATCTCTCGCGTGCGCCCCCCCACCACATTATGACATGGCTGATACTTGTATGTAAAGGTATGCACAGTCAGTGAATCAGTAAGTCACCAGGAGATGTTAGCACTGCAGATGCTTTCTGCCCTTCCTGTTTGTGGAGAAGTTAGATTAGTAACCAGTATGACTTCAAATGTGATATATTTGTCAGAGTGTAGCCTTGGTATATAGTGTGCATCAGCCAGTCGGGTATTAAATTCAAAAACTGTCTCTTAATCTAAATCTGCCATTTTAAACTTTAGCAAGATAGCAAAATGCTTAGAAACAACATCAAAGTGATGCACTTTACTAGCAAATGTGTACATACTGTATGTGTCATATGCCCATTCATTTTTTCCCATTCAGCAAGCTATGTATGAAAAGTTCTCTGCTGTTGAAGAAAAGGAGAAGGAAATTCAGCAGCTGCATTTAGCACTGAAGGAGATGGAGCGAGAGTTGGAACGAATGAAGAACATGCATTCCCGTAACGAGGAAACTATCAATGCAAGTACCGCTACTATCCGAACAATTGCTGCTACTAGCAGTACAAGTAAATCTACTAACAGAACAGCTGCCTCTAACAGTACAAGTAAAGCTACTAACAGAACAGCTGCCTCTAACAGTACAAGTAAAGCTACTAACAGAACTACCTCTGCTAACAGTACACGCATCTTGAAAAAAAAACAGCATAAAACTGCTAAATAAGCAGTAGTCTGGCATGTTTTTTTTGGGTGAAAGTTTTTATTGAAAAAATGCAGTGTGATGCTGTACACTGTGTTGACCAGGAAAAAAGTGAGTTCTTATTCTAGAGTCTGTTGTTGGCAGATCCCTATGTCTGAGGCTTTATGTGGCCTGGGAGTGACACTGCAGCATATTCTAGATTTTCCCACTTCAGCCATCTCTGGCAATCTGTGGGGCTTGTGGTCTCATTGTGCAAGTAGTGCCTCTATACACTGGATCAAACTTTGTCACGTCCTACGTGTCTTACTGGAGTCAAGAAATTACGATAGCTTAACATGGTAACACAGCAATTTAAGTCTGAAGGAATGGAGATACTTCAAGCCCCCGCTTCATCTGGAGGGATGCAGAAGTATGCTGTGAAAACAAACACTAATTTAAAGGGGTTCCCTATAAATAATCTATATGTTCTGAATAGGCAGCTGTGTACAACCAGTGTGTTATGCCATGGAAGGATTCTGATTCACTCTGACCTCGAGAGGAAGCTTGAGAGGTCCGTGGGAATCGGAACCCCGAGGTGGCAGAACACAGTGGTTGTGCATGAAGTTCCTCATCCTGTAGTTTTTAGAGTATATAGTATTATGCGAAATGCGGTGGTTCTTGCACTTTCAGAATGAAACTGACCTGTGGAGTCTGTAGAGATTTTTCCATGATCTTTGAATTGTAGTACAACAGCATTTTGAAAGGGATGGAATTCCATACAGAACAATGCCCTACTATACACTGTATAGAGAATAATGCTGTGCCGGTGTGTGTTATGAGAATTTTTCCACACATCCGAGGTGGGTGGTGATCCATAAAACCCCCCGAGAATGAAGCTTGACGGGTGTATTACACGCCGAGGGTGTGTGAGAAATTCTCATAAGACAAACCTTGCTCAGACATTTTTGATAACTGGTGCAAGGTCTGTCCAGACAAAAACTATAAGATCTTATCTGTGTCAGTCTTCACCATTCATCACATTTGGGTATATGGCCGGAGGTCATGACCCCGTGGGAACTTTTTTGGATGGGCGGCGTCGACGCACTGTCGGCACTGCCCTTGAGGCCAACACACTGCGTGGCACTCGCGGGTTGGCTGTTAGGTGCTGTCGACTCCACCCTCCTGCCAGTTCTTTGTCTCCCGGCGTTGAGGTCACCTCGTGGGATGCTAGAGGAAGATTTTGAGGCCTGCACGTAGTTTCTCAACTATGCAGTTTTCTTATTTCGGTGCTGAAGTCCGTTGGTTCCTCCTGCTGGTTCTGTTTTGCCATACTCGACGTCGTCCCCGTAAGACCTTTCCAATTCTTTTTTCTGCAGCGTCGAGTCGGTTTTTGGTATGTTTTTTTTTCCTCTGTAGATTACGTCTTGGTCAGAAGGCAAGAAAACTTCCAGGACAGGTTGGACCCCCATGCGTTGGTGTCCATGCAGCCGAAAATATTCCGTTACCAACCAGCACGACCTTTGCCTTACGTGTCTTGGACTGCTTCACGACCTGAATTCGTGTGACGCCTGTTTCTCCATGGATCGGAGAGCAATCGAACAATGCGCGTGGAAAGTAGGGTGCGCTTTGCCGACTTACGGGGGTCGGGTTCGCACTCGTCGGGACAACCCACGTTCTCTCTGCCTTTCCTCCGGGTTCCCTCCTGGTTCTTTAAGAACTGAGGAGGAGGGAGCCTCTGCCTTTCCTAGCCTAGCCTTGGCCGAGGCTCTTCCCACGGTGCAGGAGGCCCAGTCTGGTCCCCCTGGGGGCTGGACAGGAGGCACCGACATGACAGTCGCCCCTTCGGGGTGAAGGCTCCCCAAGTGTTGGACCCACGGCATCGTCGTCGGTGCCGGCCAGTCACTCGGCGTCGGCACCAATAGTGCTAGTGGCCCCATCGGAGTTTCTACGGCGCCATCTTTGTCTTTCTCTTGGCTCGGCACCGTCCGCGGCACCAAGGTTGAGCATGATGCCATGTCTTCCTCAGGAGCCATTCGCAGCTCTGAGCAAGCTTACAGCGCCGTGGGGGGTTCCGGAACTCTGCGCCGAGACCGCTGTTGGCGTCGCTTCTTCTCGGCACTGATGGGGCTGTCGGGGCCGACGGCGCTGTCTCTGTCCCTGGAGCCATTTGCGGCACCGTGTCAGGTTCTAACACCGGGATTGCTGCCCTTGTTGGAGCCATGCTGCCTTCTGCCACCGTTCGCGGTGCTGAGGGGGGCGTTGGTACTGTCTCGGGTGCAGTCTTCTTTTCTGGTGCCCCGTTTGGTCAAGGTGGCGCGGAGCGCCCACCCACTGTCTGGTACAGGACTTCGGTTTCCACTTCTTCTTCGGAGGAGGGGTCGGATTCTGGGTCGGACAGGCAGTCTGGCTCCTCAGAGCTAGTTGCCCAGGTGGGCACTCTAGTAGTATCCTCGACAGGCCGCAACCAGCCCTCCTCTGAGGATCGGACAGCGGCTACCGTGGCCAGGGTCAGGGGTGCTGTCCAGCAGACAGTGGTGCAGGCCACTATTCTGCAGTCTGGCCTCGTGGGGTTCGCTAATCACTCTGTGGTGGTACCCCCTCGAGTGATGTGCCTAGATCTCCCAACTTTGGGGCCGATTGAAACACCCACAGGAGGGGAAGGCAGTGCTCCTTGGATAGCTCATTCAGGGGCTAACCAGGGTTGTCTCCTGCCTAGGCTTCCTCTTTCGAGGAGGAGTCCACTCTCGGATTCCGAGGGATTGAGGGGTGTGAATTCTGTTAGGTGGCCTTTTTCTGGAGCCCACCCAGGCTCTTGGAGGAGCCATAGTGTGGATCTCCGCTCTTCCCCCTCGATTTCTTTGAGAGGGCCTCATTCTTTGGTGGTAGGGGACTGTCCTTCTGGATCTACACGGCCCCGGTCACGTCACGGGGGATTCTTCCATGCGCAGCCAAAGCAGTTCTGAAATGGTTGTTCAGCTGTCGGTTGTGGAGTCTTCTGGAGCTCTTCGTCTGCTCCCTAGCCCAGGCGGAGGTCAGTCGACTTCTCTTCTTGGCTCTGTTCCCATCCCTCTGCCGCGTTCTCCTGCACTCCCTGGTATACTTGATCTTCTGGGCCTCTCACCTGGGAGCAGCTCAGAGCCATGGCTGCTCTGTTCCCCGCTTACGTCAGGGCCATAGACAGACAGGTTTTTCAACCTCCCCCTGAGCAGCCATGCTCTGAACAGCCTAGGTCCTCTGACTCCTCATCCCCTCTTCTGAGGGAGAGGAGCCTTCTGTCCACATTTCTCCAGCTGCTGATCTCGCAGAGTATCAGTGATTCCTCGTGAGGATGTTGGAGGACTTGTGTATCCCCCCTCACACTCAAAGCAATTCGGAGCACTCTGCGTACGCCTTTTTAGGTGATTTCGGCGAGGACACCCTTGTGGTGCTCCCTGCCTGCTGCCTTTCGGGAGGCAGTGTCACGTTCCTGGCAGAGACCTTTTTCTGGAGTTCTGCCCCCCAGGGATCTTTGCCAGCAGTACTGTGCCCCCCCAGAGTCTCCAGGTTCATTGCCTCATCCTCAGTCAGGATTGATGCAACTGGATATTCCCAATGGGCTTTGCGCCCTTCACCGTGACCGACCACCAGATCAAGACTCCTTGAATTTTGACTTCTAGGGTAGGAGGACTTTCTACTTGGCACGGTTGCTGCTCTCTATTGCAGCACATCAGGCTCACTACGCAACCTATGACAGGTTCCTGTGGTCGAGGCTCAGTCAACTCCAAGCCTCAGTGCCCGACACGGAGCAAACCAGACAAGCCATTGCACTCTCTGCACATGGTCTGGAGCAAGCAAGGCATCAAGCAAGGGCATCGGATGATGCCAGCGAGGTAGCTACCAGGGTCGTAGGAACAGCGATCTGCACTAGGCGGACGGCATGGCTGCGTCTTTCCCGGTTGTCACTATTGGCCCGGCATAGGGTGATTAACTCCGCTCACCAGAGAACCTATCTCTTCTCCCATAGAGTGAGACCGCGTTTGTCGGGGCAACTTCCTTTCCCCTCCAAGGGGGTCCCCATCTCATTCTTCCCACTCTCGGGCCCCTCCAGGCCCCGAAGGTTCTCCCGCTTAGTGCGTCACCCACTGAGAGATAAGGGACCCTGTCCCTTAGGGATAAAAGAAAACCCCCCTTCGGGGGGGCTCGGCACTCACCCAAATGTGATGAATGGTGAAGACTGACACAGATAAGATATGAAAATGATGTACCTACCGTAAGTATGATCTTTCTATGTATCTTCACCATTCATCACAATTCTGCCCTCCATCCCCCTGGGGCCTCAGTCTCTGGGTCCCCTCCTCTCTGTGCCTAGCCTCACCTTCCTCCTTTTTTTGTTAGGAGTGGGGTAAACAAGGGCACATAGGGGGATGTTGTTTCTAAGGGGAGAATGGTCAGCATGGGGCGCTCCTTCTCTAGCGCTCTTGCTCCACCTCTGTAGGGTGGGAGTTGGCAGTTGCCCTCCACTCTCTTCTCCTCCTTGATTCCCGTCCATCTTTAATTTCTTTGTCCTGTAGACATATCGTTTTAAAAAAGAAATGTTCTTTCACCAAAAACTGTTTTTCCCTGAGAGGGGGACAATTTCCTGTGTCCTGTCTTTCTTCCAAATAGCCGTTTTCTGCTTTTGGAGTTTTTACCAGTGATTCCGTGCCTTGAATTCTGACAATAAGCCCTTTGGCTACTCTCTGCAGTTCCTATACAATCTGGAGATAAGTCAAGGTCCAGGGAATGGTTGTCACCTTTCTCCTCCCCCTTTCACGCTTATCCTAAATCCTTCCTCTTCCCTTTTTCCTGTTTCCAGAGATTGGGGCCCCTACCCAATCCCCTTAGACTTCTTTCTTAATCTGTCCTCTTAGTCGTTATGTTTCCTTTATGTTATATATCTTTTCCTTTATCTGTCCCTTGGACTTTCTTGTCCCGCCCTCCCAACACTTTTCCTCACCTCTCCAACTCAGAACTGGCGGGAGGGCGGAGCAGACAGCATCTAACGGCCAACCTGCAAGCACCACGCAGTGTGTCGACTCCTCCCATCCAAAAGAAAAGCTCCTGCGGGGTCATGACCTCCGGCTATATACCGAAATGTGATGAATGGTGAAGATGCACAGAAAGATCATAATTACAGTAGGTTCGTAATTTTCATTTGTTTTGTGTCAATGAGCATGTCTCTGAGCAGCGATCTTAATCAAATACAGTGTGCTTTCTTTGCCCTTCAATGAAGTGAGAGCATGAGGCAGAAAATGCCGTAATAACCTGCTATCGAGTTGTTATGGAATTCAGCGGGTTATTACAGTGTTTTGTCAGGACTGGATATCCAGTCATTATAGGGGGTCACCATCTCTGTATATCTAATCTAAATGTTCATGGTGATTTGCACATAGAATGCATGCCATGATGCTTTGCATTATGAATATGTGATATGAAGTGAGAGAGATGACAGATATTGCTATACATAAGTATGTGTATGTAAAAAACATAATTTTCTTTGTTTTGAATTCTTCCAACTTAAATAAAGATAGTTTTTTAGCGTGCGGTAGTTTAGAATCATCCTTCTCTTTGGAAACATTTTAAAAATTGCTGTTCACCATTTCCTTTGAGTGTTCTTGGTACTGGTTTTTCCTCAGAACAAAATGCAGCCCTCTTTCTCCTTCAGTCTCCAGTTTCACCTTCTTTGAATGCCCTGCTGTTGAAGAGTTTGTGGCATAGGGCAGACTAGATGGGTCAAGTGATCCTTTTCTGCTGACGGATTTCGATGTTTCTGTAGTAAGAGTGATCTCACAGCCATGTGCCAGCGAGGAAGTTGGGCTTTATTTTTTTGTGCTTTGATAGAATGTAGTGTCAACCTCATTGCCTTTAATGATGAGGGGGCATTTTGCAGATGCTGGCTTTCATAGCACTTGCAGAGGTCTATGCTTTTTCTCTGCAGCAGTCCAATTCCTTGCAAGCCTCCAGATATTGGGGAAGAGGGTTCAGTCTTTTCCCCCAGAAAGACCAATAAAGTCCAAGCTTATACTCAGAGCAAATGTGAGAGGGCAGTAGAATGGGATTATTCCTCTGTAATAACCTGTGGATGTGGGCGCATAGTGTGACAAGGTATCCCAACCACCTTCATTTAGACAGTTATTTAAAAAACAAAACAGAATTATATTAAATTTAAAAACTGTGACCGAAGTGTCTCTTTATGTTAGTTATATCCAGCAGTTTCTTTAACCATTCATCCCTTCCTCTGACTTATACTTAGTTTGTTGTTACAGCTGTGTGACTATCAGAGTTGGTTTCTCTCATGCAGTTTGGGTGTGTGTGTGTGTGTGTGTGTGTGTGTGTCTCTCTCTCTCTCTCTCTAGTTCGTTGGGAGAGGGATGACGAATAACAAGCGCCGCAGAGCATTCAGTATAGCTATTGCTTTGTATTGCTTACCTTGGAAATAAAATACATCTTTACCTTCTCATCAGTAAGTTCTGTAATAAAATCTCCCATCACTTCCTCACACATTCATGTCCATCTACTGCTTTGGTGCTGTCTGAAAATATCAGTCGGCTAGTAAGTCATGTAGCTGGTTTAAAGAATTCTCACTGTATGAGCAAAGAATGCAAAGGAACACAGTCATGAAAGTAGAGTCCATTTAAATCATGAACTAGTAAACTTCTGGAAAGAAGCTGCTTCATGTCAAACTATACCAGTGTAGAATGTTTGCAAAACTGTCAGGAGTAACTGGTAAAGAAATAAAACTGTCAAAGGTATTAAAAAAATATCATGTGTACTGAATGGAATGGTAGACAATAATGGCTATTTGTTCAGTTTAAGCAACAGCGCAGTTCAGTAAGAACTAACTGCATTACGGGCACTAGTTCATATTAATAAAATGTACATATTGGAGTCTGCCCATATTCCACCTGCACATGGGCAGATGGAAGGTCAGGACCAAGACGAGAGTCTTGGACATCTAGAGGGCTGACTTTGGTAAGATGGGAGAAGTTCTGAAAGGACACTGACAGTGGGGATGGATGTGGAGCATAAATGAGCCATAATAATGAAGGGATTGATGGAGGCCAGTAGTGAGTGTGCCATGCTCAAAAGTAAGAAAGCTGTGGCTAAAAAGCCCAGCTGATTTCAGCAAGGAGGTGCTGAAAGCGGTAGTGGACAAGAGGGTAGCCTTCAGATAGTACAAGTGCACTCAGGATGAGTAAGATGAGGTGGACTGCACTGCTAAATCAAGGGGGGGGGGTTGAGCAAGGTGGTAAGAGAGGCAAAGGCTACATGAGATGTTCAGTTAGCGCAGTGGTATAAGTGGGTAAGAATGCCTTTTTCTGGTATATAAGGGAGAAATGAAACATGAGACGACATTGTTAGGTTAAAAAAGGAGGGGAGTTGGGCAGAGCATAGTAAGACAAAGCAGAGGTGTTTAACAAGTACTGTACTTCTGTTCAGTCTTCAAGGAAGAAGTACAGACCAGTATCACAAGGGAGCAGAGGGGTGGGGACTGGGAGGGGGGGAAGTCACAGATTGGTGCAGTTTAAGCCGACAGCATACTCAGGCCTATAGGCTCTAAAGGGGGACAGATCACCAGGACCGAATGGCATGCACATAAGAGTGCTAAGAGAACTGGCAGATGTTCTGGTGGATCTCCTGACTAACCTGTTTAGCACCTCTCTGGAGTCTGGAAATGTACCTCAGGACTAGAGAACAGCACCTTCAGTGCTTCTTCATGAAAATGGGCTCAGGGACGAACCAAGGGGCAACAGGTCAGTCAGCCTGACCTCGGTAGTGGGTAAGCCGATGGAAACAGTCCTGCATTAGACTGATGGTCTCTTTGGAGGAATATGGGCTCCAGGACGTAAGGCAGCATGGGTTTGTATCAGAGAGGTCCTGCCAAACTAACCTAATTGACTTCTTCGATTGACTCTCCAGGGCACTGGACAACGGCCAGTGTGGTTGATGTCCTGTATCAGGACTTCAGCAAGGCCTTCTACTCTGTGCCTCATAGGAAACTGATTGAGAAGCTGGAGGATGCGAGGGTGGGGGGCTGAGCTCACGGTATGGTTCAGAAACTGGTTGCAGGACAGAAATCAAAAGGTGGTGGTTAGGGGAGAATTCTCAGAAGTGAGGCCAGTGACCAATGGGGTCCCACAGGGTTCTGTGCTTGGTCCAGTGTTAACATCTTAAGTGACATCACAGGTGGGATCAAGGGCAGAATCTGCCTGTTCGCGGACAACATCAAGCTCTGTGGGAAGGTGGACATGGAGGAGGGAAGAAGCTGTATAGGCTAGAAGAGTGGTGTGGCATTAGGCAGCAGGGGGTTAAACGCTAAAAAGTGTAAAGTTGTGCACTTGTGGGCGAAAAATCCAGGGAACAAATACTGCTTGGGTGGTATACAAGTAACCAGGTTAGAGAAGGAAAAGGACCTTGGGAATAATAATCACAAGTGACTTGAAACACTAAGTCACAAAATATACTCTGCTCACAGTCATTATTCAGACTCTAGACCTTCAATAAATAAATAAATAAATAAATAAATAATACCGGTAATAAAATGGGGGCACCTTACCAGGACAGCTCGTAGAGAAAAACACTTTCTGAATCCCAGAAAAATGGTCAGCACTCCAAGAGTACTCACAGTACCTACTTTTATTTCCTGTGCAAGTGAATCACAACCATTAACAGCAAAAAGCAAATAGCAGCAGCAGTAAACTAAGCGTTGGGTAAACCAGAGATTTCACTCGGATACATAACAGTCTATAAGACAGCAATTTTAAAACCTGTTGTACCTGCCGAGTCGACACTAAGAACCCAAACGCCAGCACAGAAGTGTTTATGTTTCAGTGCAACAAACTACGTATTCATCAGAACATGTGACATACACTAACACTGATGTGCTAAGCATTTAAGAGCTAATTAGTTAATGACCCTGCAACAAATCTAAAATGCAATACATGTAAAGTGCAACAGCAATAAATAAATAGGAGAAAAAGGGAGGAGGGAGAGAATGGGAGAGGAAGGGAAAAAACACAAGGCAAGGCATTTTTGCAGATGCTTAATAATTAGTAGTTGTACAAAGATATTGCACCATTCAGTCCCTTTGGTTTAAAAGTATCTAGCATAGTAATCCAGAATGCATCCCTATTAAGCAGTTTATCTTTCAAACTTCCTCCTCTTTGAGCTAATACTACTTTCTCAATGCCAAAATATTGAAAAACAGACACATATGACGTGCTTCCCTAAAATGTTCAGCAATCGCATAGCTTTCATTGTTTGTTCTAATAGCTGCCTTGTGCTTTGCAGTCCTTAATTTAAAGTTTGTTTTGTCTGTCCTACATAAAAAATTCCACAAGGGCAAGTCAGTACTTACGTAACACCTTCAGAACTGCAATAAATTAACTGTTGGATATTAAATCTCTTTCCAGTTCTGGGATGTGCAAAAGTGGTGATATTTCTTGTAGCACTGCAGTGTGTACATTGTCCACATTTATAGTTGCCTGCTGGAACTTTTGGTAGCCAGTTCGTATTATTTACTGGATTCGGTATTAATGTGTGAACCACTGTATCTCTAACATTGCGTCCTCTCTGAAAAGCAGTTTTTGGTAACTCCACACTAATAATCAAATTTTCTGTCACCTTTTAGAACACTCCAATGTTTTTTCACTGTTTCTACAATTTTATTTGCCTTTGGAAAGTACTGAGTCACAAAGGTAATTTCTGAAAGATTTTTATGTACTAGATTGATATTAGCAGGCTCTATATATTTTTTTTTTTTTTTTAAGTCCAGCACGATTTACTTTACTTGCATGAGTGTAAGCTTGATCAGTAGCACAGGGAGTATACCGTCTCTGAAATAATCTATTTTCATTTCTTTACTGCATACCTCAGTCCATATTTTGTCTGCACATGCGTTTTGCTCTTAAAAATTTTCCTTTTGGAATGTTCTCAATAAGCATTTTAGGATGACAGCTGTCTAGCTTGTTTACATTTATAGGTAGTAAGATCCAGAAAATTAATTTCTTGCTGGTCATACTCCATTGTAAATTTTAGATGTCTACTGGACGAATTAATGGACTCGAGAAAAAGTACCAAATCGGCTTCAGAACCATGCCAGATCATAAAACAATCTATATAACGGCACCATACAGTGATGCTATTAAAAAATGGATTTGTAATATCTTGGATGAACGTTTGTTCCCACTGACCAACGTATAGACGTGCTACATTTGAAGCAAATGTAGTGCCCGTACGTGTGCCTTTATTTTGAGTGTAATGTTTATTGTTTAAAAAAAAAAAAGACTCCAATCCTGTCCTGGCACAGTTTACTATAAATGCAGATGGTGGTGTTACTGCTTTGTCTGTTTTCAAGAGCTTTGGAAATTGCTTCAAGGCCACCCTTATGTGGAATATTGGTATATAAACTTTCTATGTCTATACGCACCAAAAAATCATCTAATTGTATTATACTGCTAGACAAAAACTTACACATATTATTTGAATCTTTGATATATGATGCAAGCATAGGTACAAATTGCTTAAAATGAACATCTACAGATTTTTACATTGGTTCAGTAGCTGCACCTATTGAAGACACGATTGGTCTGCCTGGTGTCTGAATCTTATTTTTATGAAATGTAGGTAAAAGGTACAGAGCTGGTTTCCGTGGTTCCTTCACAATCAAAAATTCAGCTTCTTTCTCGCTTATCCATTTATTTACCAAAGCTTCATTAATAAGAGTATTTATTCGTCTAGAAATGTGTGGAGTTAGGATAATTTTGTAATAAAGAATAGAAAGTGCCATCATTTAGCTGCGAGTTTGCTTCAGAGCTGTAATCGTTGAGGCTCCATATTGCTACGGCTCCACCTTTATCTGCAAGGCGAATCATGATGTCAGTCATGTTACTCAGCTCTTTAAGTGCTTTTCTCTCTCTGCTTTGCTAACATTCTGATGTTCATTCCAATAATGCTCTTTAAGCAAATCATCTTTCTCTTTCAGCAGCTTGAATGTATGCTTGCAGGGCTACACTTGTGGTGGGGGGCAGAATTTTGATTTATTTTTAAGGCCTGAATCATCATGGATACTTTCAGATGTAGCATAATTTATAATCTTACTTCGAGATACAGCTCTTGCAGCAGGTTACACCATTAGGACTGAAGCCGGCAGGCGTCAGGACCCCACGGAAATCTTCTAGCTAGCAGTCTTCAGCGGGGACCACCTCCCGACCGGTCCCGCTGACGTCGGCGTAGTACATAAGGAGGCGGTCCCGCCAGAATCGCCAGTTCTTTCCCGCCGTCGACTTGCATATCTCGATCCTCCGGTCAGTGTCTAGCGCGCGACGCCTGGAAAAGTTCTTTTCTCGTTTCTTCAGCTGGAAACTTCATTTTCTACGAATCGTCTGCCATCTGATGTCCCCTCCGACATCCACGGAGGGCCATCCATCAAAGTGTGCCTGTGGGAAGCAAATTCCCTTTAAAGATCCACATTCGGCCTGCGTGCGGTGCTTAGGCCCGGACCATGACACCCGGGCCTGCTCCTTCTGTCAAGGCTTTAATAGTCGGACCTGGATCCGTCGTCAGAAGGCCCTCCAAGCTTACCTTCTGGAAGAGAGATTGAAGGCCATGGATCCTGCCTCCAAGGGGGAATCCTACGAGAAAGCCCGCCAGCACCTTGAAAAACACAGGGAGAGGGTGAGATCTAAATCCCCTTTTAGGGCTTCCAACTCCCGTAGCTCCGGCTCCCGGTCTGACCGCTCGCCTTTCCGGGCCCGCTCTCTACCTTCCCCGGTCGCGGTCAAGTCTTCCTCCGGTTCCTCCGCTCTGCAGCCGGTTATGACCTCCAGGCCTTCTTCCTCATCGTCCAAGGCCTCACCAAGGTCAGGGGACCGCCATCACCACAAGTCCGGCTCCCGCCACTCGGCCCCCGATGTCCGGTCGGTCTCCTTGCCTCCTCCACCCAGCAGAAAACCAAAGAGCTGACATTGCTCACGAGGATGTCGGACCAGACGTCGGCCCATCCGACGTCGGCCAAGCACCACCGGTCCCGGGACCTGACGACAGCCAGACGCCCTTCTCCACCTGCGGACGCCGGCTGGGGGACCGACGCCCGTCCCAGCAGAGAGAGGAACCTTACGCCACCACCGGCGACCGGCCAGGAGGCACTTACGGAGGAGGAGTCCACACAGCCTGAGGACCAGGCGGGCGAATCTGGTCCTGTCGAGTCCCCGAGGGAACCCTCTCCCGAACCAGAAACTCCTGGGGGGCTGACGCCGGAACCAGACGACCGACCACCGGCGCCTGGCCCGTCGTCGAGTCTCAATGTTTCTGAGGTCAAGGAGCTGTTTACCTTTTGGTGGGATACCATAAAAAAAGGACGTGGTTCCCACACCACCTCCTCTTCCTCCTCCTCCTCCACCTGTGACTCCACCGGCCCCAGCGCCCCCACCCCATCCGGGACAGCAGGCCGAGAACCTTCCCCCACAGGAGCCTGCTGAATCTCCTAGGGGCAGATCATCGGAAAAGAGGAGACCTCCGTCCAGATCTTCTTCAGGGTCACCCAGCCCCAAGAGACCCTGAAGACGCCGCCACTCGACTTCGACGGAGGACTCTGGATCGGACTTCTCAGACAGATCCAGATCCCCTTCTCCCATCAGCATCCCCTCTCCGGACCCATGTGAGCTCCCAAGATCTCCTCCGGATGACCCATCGTTCTCAGAGATTATGAGGCATATCCAAGAGAATATGGGCTGGGACGCAGAAGAACTTGAACCCAAGAGGCTACGCCTTGCACGTTATCTTCGGCAAAAGGACCCAAAGCCTGTGGTGGTACCACCCTTGGACACCTTCGTGGACGTCACCAAGGCAGCGTGGAAACGTCCACATTCGCTCCCGGCAATGCCGAAGAAGGCTGACCACCTGTACAAGGCCCATAGGGAGGACCAGTACTTGGCATCTCATCCTCTGGCCGATTCCCTGGTCATTACAGCCTCACATGACCGGTCCCAGAGGCCGCAACATCTGAGCACCCTGCCACCGGACCCAGAGTCCAAGCAATTGGACGCTGGCGGGCAGGCACGCATTTAGCTGCAACCTGCGCCATTAGGTCCCTCAATTATCTACCCACGTGGTCCAGTTTCAGAATGCCTTGTGGAGCAGGGACTAGAGCTGGCAGAAAAGATGCCGAAGGTGAGCAGAAGGAAGAACTGCTTCAGCTCTTCTGCACGGGTTCAGACGTGGGAACCCAAGTGCTTCGAGCCGCGTATGACTGCGCGGATTCCTCGGCCAGAGCGGCAGCCTCAGGCGTATGCCTCCGGAGACACTCATGGCTTCGTGTCTCCGGATTCACCCCGGACGTCCAGAAGAACATACTGGATGCCCCATTCCATGGCGAAGTTCTCTTATACTGGATGCCCCATTCCATGGCGAAGTTCTCTTCGGTGAGTCTTCGGAGGAGGTCCTCACCAAGCTTCAGGAGGCTGGGAAGGCCTTGAGGTCTGTCCAGGCCATGTACAGGCCCAGGCCCCGTTCCTTTCGTAGGAAACAGACCAGTTTTCGCGGCCGGACTCGGAGATAACAGTCTCGTTCTGGCCCGCAACAGAGGGGCTTCTTCTACCGGAAAGCCCAGGGGAAGTTGTCCTCAGGCAGAGGCCAACGTCCCGCCAAGTCGGCCCAGCCTGCAGGACCCTCAGCCGCCACAGCATGACTCTTTCCCGGCCCCCGCCCCTCAGGATCAACGGGACACCAAGGTCGGGGGTCGTATTGCGGACCACCTGCCAGGGTGGCAGTCTGTCACCACCGACAGGTGGGTACTCCAATTGGTCAAAAAAGGCCACTTCATAGAGTTCGTAGACAAGCCACCCCCAAGGCCTCCTCTGCTCTCCCGCTACTCGGGTCAGCACAGATTGCTTATCAGGCAAGAAGTACTTGCGCTTCTGCAAAAAGGAGCAGTGGAGTACGTCCCGGAGAACCAGAGAGGAGCAGGCTACTATTCTCACTTCTTTTTGGTTCCAAAGAAAACAGGGGACCTCCGTCCAATATTGGACCTCAGCGACCTCAACATGTTGGTCGCCTACAAACGGTTTCGCATGATGACCCTCCAGGGTCTTATTCCCATGTTGAAGAAGGATGCATTTTTGGTGTCACTGGACATGCAGACGCTTACCTGCACATTCCCATTGCTCAAGCGCAAAGGAGGTTCCTGCACTTCGGGTTTCTCGGCCACCACTTTCAGTTCCGGGTGCTTCCTTTCGGACTGTCATCGGCCCCCAGGGTCTTTACCAAGTGCATGGCAGTCGTGGCAGCGTCTCTAAGGAGACAGGGCCACTACGTGTTCCCGTACCTGGACGACTGGCTTCTCAAGAGAGGCGCTGTTGTTGGCTATCCAGAACACCCAAGCTCTCTTTCAGTCGCTGGGCATTCTTATTAACTACGAGAAGTCTCTCCTGGTACCGTCCCAGAAGCTGCAGTTCATAGGCGCAGTTCTGGACACCATTCAAGGGAAAGGTTTTCTTCCCGAGGACAGAGTGGAGCGCATCAGGTCCCTCATCGGGGACCTTTCGGCCAAAAGACTGTCCCCGCCAGACGGGTCCTTCGCCTGCTCGGACATATGGCTGTGGCCATTCCAACAGTCCCAATGGCAAGGCTCCACATGCGGGTAACCCAGTGGATGCTGAAAATGCAATGGGATTAGAGGCAAGACCATATGCAGCAGCCAGTCAGAATCACGAGGGTCGTGATTCGAGACTGGCAATGGTGGCTAGACCCAGGGACACACTCTGTGAGTGTTCCATTTGTAGCGCCATCCCCGGAGGTAATCCTCTCCACAGACGCTGCTGGGCTGGGGGCGCACCTGAACGGGGTGAGGTCTCGGGGAATGTGGACCCCTCGGGAAGCTCACCTCCACATCAACATTCTGGAGATGAGGGCGGTCCTTTATGCCCTGCAAGCCTTCCAGTCAGAAATTCCACCGAGTACTCTTCTGCTTCAAACAGACAATACGGCAGTGATGTATTACCTCAACAAGCAAGGAGGCACACACACTCATAGCTTCCCTGCAGAGGGGATAAGAGTGTGGGAATGGGTAATTCGACACGGCGCGAGCCTGATTACAGTTCATGTTCCTGGAGTGGACAACACAATCGCAGACGGCCTGAGTCACTCAGGCCAGAGTCCACGAGTGGGAGCTTCTTCAAGAGGTAGCAGAGGATCTGTTTCTTCGATGGGGCACTCCAGAATTCTACTTGTTCGCTTCCCCATCCAACGCAAAACTGCCCAATTTTTGCTCGCTAGATCCAGGGCATGGTGTTTTTTTTGGCGAGACATGTTGTCCCTCTCCTCGGCGGACAGATTCCTCTACGCTTTCCCTCCCTTCCCGTTGATCCAGAGTCTCCTTCTCAAACTTCGCAGGGAGCACGCAACAATGATCTTGGTAGTGCCTTTCTGGCCCAGACAGATTTGGTTCCCCATGCTAACGCAATTGTCCCGGCAACCTCCACTCCCGTTGCCCATCAGCTCCCATCTGCTGTCTCAAGAGGAGGGTTCGCTAGTCCACCCGGACTTACGCTCACTGAACGTGCATGCCTGGCTCCTCGAGACATAGCCATTCTGCGACACGGGGTCTCGTAAGAGGTCAAGAGGTGGCGGAAGTTCTTTCTGCTGCCAGAAAGCCAGCAACGTATGCCATGAAATGGCGCCGGTTTTGCCTGTGGTCTCAGGCACGCGGCCTCTCCCCTTTAGATTGCCCAGAGAGATCAGTTCTGGAATACCTACTTTCCCTCTTCCACTCAGGCCTTGCCTACTCCTCGATTAAAGTTCACCTCTGTGCGATTTCGACCTACCACTAGGCCAACGCACAGTGGCACAACTCTATGCCTCTTGTGACTTTTTGAGGGGGGGTGCTACACCTTAGACCACCAATTAAGGATCCCCTCCCTCCTTGGGACTTGCTCTTTGTCCCGAAGCAGCTCACGCTGCCCCCTTTTGAACCTGCCACAGATTGTGAGCTACGTTTTCTGTCGTGGAAAACGTTATTTTTGGTTGCTGTTAAGTCAGCAAGGAGAATCTCTGAGCTACATGCCCTCATGTGTAAGGAACCTTATTTAATTTTCCACCAGGACAGAGTGTCCCTGAGGACGAATCCTAAATTCCTGCCTAAGGTGGTCTCGGCCCTTACCCTTAATCAGGGCATCGATCTGCCGGTGTACTTCCCCAGGTACACCAACAGAGGAGAGGCACTGCTTCACACCCTAGATGTTCACCACTCCTTAAGATACTACTTGACCAGGACCAAACAGCATCGCAAATCGGCACAGCTGTTTATTTCCTTTGCTGAGAGGATGTTGGGCCAACCAGTCTCAAAACAGACTCTTTCTCGCTGGCTTGTCCAGTGCATTTCTTTGCTACAACAACAAACAAAGCCCTTCCGGGCACAGTCTGGGGCCACTCGACTAGGGGGGTAGCTACTTCCTTTGCAGCGCTGCGGAACATCTCCTCGGCCATTTGTGCCGCAGCTACATGGAGCTCAGTGCACACCTTCATTAGGCACTACAGCCTTGACATCGCCTCACGGCGGAGAGCAGGTTTCAGCCTCACCGTTCTGTAGGGTCTCCTGTCCTAGATTCAGGATTTTCAAGATCTCTCCTTTATGCCTCCTCCCTAGAGCATCTCTAGGCACTATTGCTTGGGAATCAGTCCTAATGGTGTAACCTGCTGCAAGAGCTGTATCTCGAAGTAAGAAAGTACAGTTACGTAAGAACTTACCATAACAGTAGATCTTCGAGAACAGCTCTTGCAGCAGGTACCTTCCCGCCCACCATTCCCCCTTGGAGGAGGTAAGGCCTAACCAGGCTTCGGCAGGAGCTTACTTTCCTTTCTTTTTCTGATGGCGGATCCTCAGTCTCCACTTCTGATGTCATCCAGCGGCTGGAAGTCTCCGGCAGGAGAACTGGGGATTCTGGCGGGACCGCCTCCTTATGCACTACGCCTGACGTCGGGGGCAGGACCGACGTCTGAGGCGGTCCCCGCTGAAGACTGCAAGCTAGAAGATTTCCGTGGGGTCCTGACGCCTTCCGACTTCAGTCCTAATGGGGAAACCTGCTGCAAGAGCTGTTCTCGAAGATCTACTGTTACGGTAAGTTCTTAAGTAACTGTACTTTACTTATAGTATCAGAGACATAAAATTCTTTTAACTTTAATAATCTAAAAAAGTTTTGGAGATAGTTTCTTATGCCAAACGTGCTAGGGGTATTTGTTGGCACAAAGGAAAGGCTTTTAAACAGGAGTATAACCTGCAAGAAATTAATTTTGTGGATCTTACTATTTATAAATGTAACAGCAAGCTAGAATGCAGAATGTTTCGGAAACCAACAGCAAAGAATACTAGTCTACATGCAGACAGCTGTCATCCTAAAATGCTTGTTGAGAACATTTCAAAAGGACAATTCTTAAGAGCAAAATGCATGTGCACTCAAAATAAGGACTTTGAGGTATGCAGTAAAGAAATGAAAAATAGATTATTTCAGAGACGGTATACTCCCTATGTTATTGATGAAGCTTACACTCATGCAAGTAAATCGTGCTGGACTTATTAGTAAAAATATAGAGCCTGCTAATGTCAGTCTAGCACATGAAAATCTTTCAGAAATTACCTTTGTATTTTTCTAATTGCATTCAGTACTAAATTGCCTCATATTTACAATTCTGTGTGACTTGTCTATATCATTGTATCTGACTTCTGTACTTTTAGTATTTGATCAGTTATCTTCTCCTCCCCTCTCCCTCAGGACACATCTGGAAACAAACTGTTACAAGCTCAGTATGTATTTCTTGATTAAACTTTTAAATAAATACATAAACATGATGTACTATCCACACTTTGGCAGTCTTTCTTTCCCTTTAAGTTCTGCCGAAATGTCTTAAAGCTATGCTCCTCTAATCCACCTCTGCGGCATCCTCCTTGGCTTACCCTGTGATGGCAGATCTACCTTTCCGCAGGAAGAATCAGGTCTCCTCTTGTGTGCAATGCAAGTCTGTTTTCCTTGTCTGTCTTCAGGCACCTTTTTCTCTGTTTTCTCAAACTTCTTACTGAATGGAGCATGACGACCAGAGGTCCTGGGTTAAAGCAGTGCGCTGCTTGTACTCCGCTTATGTTGTGCAACAACCCTCACATCTTTTGTGTGTGTGTCTGTTTTTTGCTTAGGGGCTCAGCACAACCCTCAGGCTTGCAGTCTGTGCCAGTCCCTGCAGCCTTCACCATTCAAGGACAGTTTTTCCTGCCTTTTTTGGGGTTGTTCAGATGCATGGGATCCGCCAGTCCAGTCCGTGAATGCCCACAGGGCTACCTTGGCGGCAGCAGGCTCTATTGCAACTTGCCATGCTCTGAAAGGTGGCAGCCCAGGTCGCATCAGGTGTCTCTTCCATTCCTGCGTTGTTCCCGATGGGATTGGGAGCTTTTTTTTTTATATCAGAGCATCTAGTGACTTGTCACTCTTCCGACTGTCGGGGAGGGCCCTTTCTGATGATCTATTTCATCTGTCCTCATTCTGTGCATTGTAGGTCGTGGAACTGAGAGTGGGCTTGCCCCCCCGCCAATGATTCTGCATTTGGCTCAATGGCTGTCAATCCATCATCTTCTGCTAACCTCCTTGGAGTCCCTGCACAGGCCACTGGCCCCTTGGTGTCCCTGTTGGGCTTGTCAGTTCAGATGTGGGCTGACCACCTGGCCGAGGGTTGGACCATTGTTCGGTGTCGAGGTCATCTTGTTCCTTCAGACTCTGTTCCTCTTGGCCCAGTATCCCGTCAATAGTGTGGTGGAATCAGGGTTACGTAGCCAGTTCACCTTTCACAGTGGTGAACTGGTTGTTCTAGGAGCGTGGATATGTTCATCCACACTGTCTGGCATTGTCCCTTTCCCTTTTAAATCTTGCCGGAAGTCTTCAAGCTGGCTCCTCCCACCCACCCGGATGGTAAATACCTCGGCTCCACCCCATGATGCCAGATCTTCCTTTCCGCTGGAAGATACAGGTTCCCTTGTGCTACTTTGCAAGTACCGTAGGCCCTGGAGTCTAATCGATGGTTTTCGCTGCACTTACATGCCTTAAAACTCGTCACAGTTTATGATTCGGATCCGAACATTTCGGATATGGAGGACAAGTCATCCCCTGGGTTTCGCCGGTGTCCTTGTGGACAGAAAATGTCTCGCACCGATCCCCACCTCTCGTGCGTTTATCGCCTAGGCGCCGTGCACGATACTTCGGCTTGCACCATCTGTTTGGCCTTCCATCCCACCGTCCTGGAGGACCGCAAGGCTCGCCTTAAGCTGGGGAGACCAGGGCTTGCATGATCACCGTTGAAATCAGGAGGAGGCCAGGTGGGCAGTTTCATGACTCTGAGGTCTGCGAGCAGCTCGAACAGATGGCGGCTTTAAGAGGAAGCTGCCCAAACTTCGCCAACCGAAGTTTCTTCGTCTCGCTCAACCTGGGCTCCACCTTCACGGGGTCCTTTCAAGAGTTGTGCCAGTCTCTCCCTACCAAGGGTGAGGCGCCTTCGGGCTCGCACTCCTCCTGACCCAAGAAAAAGGATAAGGACCCCAAATCATCTTTTAGCCAAACAAGACGTTCCTGGGACCGAGAGCGGTCCGACACTCAGGAGCAGGTGGTCTCGGCCACAGTCGAGATCGCTTCCTCGGCTGCCGGCTTTTCGGACCTTCTGTCAGGCCAGGGCACGGAAGCAGAGGATACGGCAGAACCGGCCAAGATTTCTTTCGCGCCGTTGTCGCCGACTCCTTGGAGAGGACTCCCATTCTCTCCTTCCCTGATGAGGAGACCCGTCCTTCGGGTATCCCGATCGAGGAACAAGAGCCGGAATCTCTGTTTTCACCAAATCCGGCTTCTCCCGACCGACAGAGCCGACGCAGTCGGTCTCGATCGAGGAGTAGGACCCTGTCGGTCGAAAAACTGAGAAAGGGTCATAAACACTCCTGGAAGAGGCGCCGCCGTTCCTCATCCTCCTCGGACGGGGAGAGACTTAAACGCAAACTCCGACGTTATGAGGGCCTCACGTGGCAGCAACTCGTTTTGACAACTCAAAAGCAGTCTACTCCGGCTGTTACTTGGCCCCGGCCTCTTCGGCTGACACAGACTCCCTCGGTTCCCCCTCTGGTGGGACCGGCACATATTTCTGGTCAGCCTGTTACGGGCTCCCCACCAATTTTGGTAGAACCACCACCTAAACAGCCTCAGGGAGGGGCTCCCCCTAAGGAGGATCAGACAACTACGGGCTTGCCCCATAGGTTGTCCATTACTGTTACTCCTGATCGCCCTAGGCACATCTAGGAGGACATAGGTGGGAGACCCCTGTATCCGGATTCCTTGGACGCGGATACTACTGGCCTTCACTCACATGATGAGCTGTCAGTGACAGGCCTGGAGGAAGGTCCTTCTTCCTTCTAGGGCATCCTTGGACTCATTTCTGAGTCCACGGGTATGCCTTTGCAGCCTATACAAAAGAAGGCGGAATATCCTCTCATGGATATTCTTAAGGGGGGGGGATACCCCAACAGAGGCCTTTCCAGTGGCCGAAGTCATAGTTGGCCCAGCACTGGAGCTTTGGCAGCGCCCTGCCTCTTTACCGGCTCCGTCTGCCCGTATGGCCTGCAAATACGCGGTGCCCATGGGGTCCTTGGCGGGCTTCACTGAGCATCCCTTGGCCAAGAGCCTTGTGACTGCCTCAGTGTTTCGGCGCACGGGCAGCTCTGCGGATACTGACCGTCTTCCAGACGAGTCCAAAAATATGGACCATTCGGCATGGAAAGTTTATGCGGCATCATCCCTGGGCCTTCGTCAGGCCAGCTCGGCAGTGATTATGGCACACTTCTCTCACGCCCTACTGGGGTCACTTGATGATGAAGTCCTCACTCATCTCCCAACAGACATGCAGACCACAGTCAAGCAGGTCCGTGACCAGGGCTGTGCTATTGCTAAACAACCGCTCCAGACGGCCCTGGACATTGGAGATTCCTGAGCCCGTTCACTAGCTGCTGCAGTGGCCACTCGCCGCAGGGCTTGGCTGAGGTTATCCTCCTTCCCAGCAGATGCTCAGCACAAGCTAACTGACGTGCCCTTCCTTGGCACCGACCTCTTCAGTCTGGGAGTGGCAGGTCATCTCCAGCACATTGAGCAGTCTAATGCCACCTTAGATGCCACCTTTGCTAAGGGTTCTTCGGGCAAGAACCAGCAGAAGCGCAAGAAGTCCTTTCGGTATTCTTCCCCTGCGGTTAGACAGCCCTCCTTCCAGGGAGGTCAGCAACAACAGCAGGCTCAAGCTTGGCACCCTAGGCCCAAGCAAGGTCCCCAACAGCTCCGCAAAGGAGGCCGAGGTGCTGGTCCAGGTGCCTCCTCCTCCAAGCCTACACAGTGATGGGTCGGGGGCGGCCTCCCCTTCACCCGTCACACCAGTTCTGGGTCCTCCCGTGGGGGGCTGGCTCTGCCACTTTCTTTCCGCCTGGTCCAGTATCACTTCGGACAGGTGGTTTCTGGAAGTGGTCGGGCAGGGACTGCCTCTAGAGTTCGAGCAGTACCCCCCAGCTGGGCCTGTGCCCCACGGGAGGAAAGGATCTCAGTTGGCGCTCAGTCGGCCTTTCAGGACGACATTGCTAAGCTCCTCCACAAGGAGGCGGTAGCTCCAGTGCCGGATCCTCCTACAGACCCAGGCTTCGTGTCCAGGTATTTCCTGGTACCCAAGCGGACGGGGGTTGGCGCCCAATCCTAGCTCTCCATGACCTGAATCAGTATCTTGGGTCTCGCACCTTCCAGATGGTAACTCTGTCCCAGATCATACCACCTCTGGAGCGAAACATGTGGTTCTGTTTACTGGATCTTCAGGACGCGTTCTACACGTCCCAATCCGTCCGTTCCACCAGCGGTTCGTCCACTTCAGGGTCGGCGGGACCCTGTATGAGTTCAGACTATGCCATTCGACCTGTCCTTGCCCCAGGTCTTCACCAAATGCATTGCAGTAGTGGCAGCCCATCTACGGCATCAAGGGGTTTGTATTTACCCCTATCTAGACAATTGGCTCCTGGTGGGTTCCTCCCTACAGGAGGTGGAGAGGTCCAGGGACCTGTCCCTCCGAACCAGTTCCCACTTGGGCCTCCTAGTCAACGAGGCCAAGTCACAACTCGTGCCCTCTCAGGTGATGGGCTTTATCGGGGCAGAGCTCGACTCTCGTCAAGCTAGAGCTCGGCTCCCGACGGACAGGGCGGAGGTTCTTTCCTCCTTTGCCCAATCCTTTTTGGTTGGGCACTTGCGCCCTGCCGGGACTTCCTGCGCCTTCTGGGTTACATGGCGGCGTGCACCTCAGTGGTCCATTGGGCCAGATTGCACATTTGCCCCTTCAGTGGGAGCTGGCCACTCAGTGGTCTCAGCGTCAGGGTATTTTCGACCAGCTGGTCACTGTCACCCAGAGGATGTGGGGCGCTCCCAATGATGGACTGTCCCGAGTCATTTGCGGGAAGGGATCCTGTTTGTCCGCCCGAGCGGCAGTCGTCCTTCAGACGATGCCTCTCTCATGGGCTGAGGAGCCCATGAGGACAACAGAGCCCACAGGTTCTGGACCCCGAGGTCCCGATGCCCCATCAACTTGTTGGAGGTCAGAGCAGTCAGACTGGCACTGTCGCTTCGGCTCCTCAGCTCGGGGTCAAGTGGTTCAGGTCCAGACGGACAATACCACGACCATGTACTACCTCAACAAACAGGGTGGCACACTCCCATCTGCTATGCAGGAGGCGCTCCGGATCTGGACCTTCGTCCAGCCATCTGAGGCGGATCTCCTGGCCATCCATGTGGCAGGAGTCTTAAACCAACTGGCGGATGCTCTCAGGCGCATAGGCCAGACATCCACGAGTGGTCTCTCCATCCAGAGATAGCTTACAGTCTGTTCTCGTTGGGGCAAACCGTTGGGACCTGTTAGCATCCAGGAGAACACCAAGCTGCGGCTGTACCATGCCCATCCCCCTCAGCAGGGCTCGCTGCAGGGGGATGCCTTCTCGAGGCCGTGGACCCCAGGCCTCCTTACGCCTTCCCTCCATTTCTCTTGATCCATAAGGTGTTACTCAAGGTGAGGAGAGACAAGGCGAAGGTGATCCTGGTAGCCCCAGATTGGCCACGCCAGTTCTGGTATCTAGAGCTCCTCAGCCTCAGCTGCAGGGCCCCGGAGCGGCTTTGTACACGCTCGGACCTGATATCATTGAACCAGGGGAAGGTATTCCACTCGGACCTTCAATCCCTGCACCTCACAGACTGGTACCTGAGCGGCTAGAGTTCCAGGCTCTGGGTCTTTCCGAAGATGTCTACACCATCGTGGAAGCATCCCGAAAGGAATTAACCAGGAAATGTTATGCCTTCAAATGGAAAAGGTTTTCCATTTGGTGTCAGGGAAAGAGCCTGGACCCCTTATCCTGCTCTGTGGCTAACATTCTAGACTACCTTTGGTCCCTCTCCAAAATGGATCTTCGGTCATTGACCCTTAAGGTACACCTGGCAGCCATCTCTGCTTACAGACGCGGGCGGTCAGCCAACATTAGCACAGGAGAGAGTGGTCGGGCGCTTTTTCAAAGGCCTGGATCACATATCCCCTCCGGTGTGTGAACCTCCACCTCCATGGGATTTCTTGCTGATTTTGGCAAAGCTCATGGGCAAGCCATTCGAACCCATGCACAAGTGTGAGCTCTCACACTTGTCATGGAAGACTGCCTTTCTGGTGGCTATCATGTCAGCCAGAAGGACAGGGGAGCTCCAGGAGCTTTCGGTGGACTCCCCTTATCTGGTCTTTCACAGGGACAAAGTTGTCCTGCTCCCCCAACCGAAATTCCTTCCGAAGGTGGTGTCAGAGTTTCATCTTACCAGGTGTTGACCCTGCCAGTATATTACCCTAATTACACCTTGGACGCTGAGTACAGGCTTCATACTCTGGACCTCAGGTCTGCTCTCTCCTATTATATGTAGAGGATGGCGGAAATTCGGGAAGAGGTTCGCCAGCTGTTTGTCACCTACGCTGGAGCTGCTTGTGGCAGACCTGTAGCCAAGTGGACTATTGCAAGATCATCATGCATAGGTCTGTGTTATGAGTTGGTGGGCAAGGAGCCTCCCAGTGGGTTAAGGGCTCATTCCACCCGCCATACTGCTGCATCGGTGGCTGCTTCAAGGGACATCCCTATCCAGGAAATCTGTCGGGCTGCTACCTGGAACTCAGCAAACACCTTCATGACCCACTACCACGTCGACCTTGAGTCACGCCGAGATGCTGGTTTTGGGGCCTCGGTTCTCCAATCTCTTTTTCCTAAGTAGGGGGTGTGCACCTTGCCTCCCTCCTCCCAGAGAACTGCTAGGAGACTGCCAGACAGTGTGGATGAACAACATATCCACGCTCCTAGAAAAACAGGTTACTCACCTGTAACAGTAGTTCTAGGAGTGGTATATGTTGTTCATCCACACACACCCACCCGACCTCCCCAGCTTAAGGCACACAACCTGGCTTCCAGTGGGCTAGATCTGGTGTCATGGGGCGGGCGAGGTATTTACCACCTGGGTGGGTGGGAGGAGCCAGCTTGAAGACTTCGCAAGATTTAAAGGGGAAAGGGACAATGCCAGACAGTGTGGATGAACAACGTATATCACTCCTAGAACTACTGTTACATGTGAGTAACCTGTTTTACAGCGCACTGCAGGGTGAGCGCCCGAACGAAAAGTTGCACCCTGTGCCTAATTAACCTCTGCCATGGAGGTGATTATAATATTTAAGTGGGGCATGGGCGTGTGGGGCATAGCCCTGGTCAAAATCACTGACATGCCCGCTGTTTGGTGCACTCTGGGTCAGGCGACACAATGCCTGGTGCTGCAATAGCCATTCGGCTTTGTGCTGTCGCCCTAATTATAGTTGTCAAATTCTTGTTGCACCATAGTGGGTAAGCAGCTCAACCTTCCTGCTGAAGTGCTGATTACACCCAGCCAACCTGGCTGTCTCCCCTCAGGAGCTTGACTCCTTGTGGGTTCTGCAGAATGGGATCCGTGCTCTGTACACAGTTCCCTTCCCTATGTCTGCTCCGGATGCCCTGATCGTCGTTCGAGGCCATGGTCGATGAGACTGTCCCATTTGTGCTAGAGATCTCTGGTATCTTGGTGTACCCGCTTTTGGCTGTCCACTCAGAAACACTGTCTACACTCCTCTTCCTCATCTTCAGGCCAAGGCAGGCTCTGCCACAGACTGCAGTGTCGTGAGGACGCACTGATGTGGCCCCAGTGGCTCCTCCGCCATGGTCCTGCCACTTCACAGACCCTGGCGCTCCCCTGGTTGGCGCCACCGCAGCTGTTCAAACAACATGACGTCTTGCTGTATTTTGACTATTGCAGTTAGCCTTAGCCTTTAAACTGCCGCGGAGAACAAATGGTTAACTCTCTATTCAGAGCATAGAATGCTGAGCTCGAGCTCAGTTGATGTCTGTTTGGAGCCATTTGAAATCCAACCGTCAGATTCTTACTCTGCCTCACTGAACAGTCACTCCGGATTTCTTCTGCAGCTCGGTTTGAAAGTTGGTTAAAGTGTCGGGTTTAAACCGAAATCTATTTCCGCATAGTATGTTCAGATCTTACTTGAGATACAGCTCTTGCAGCAGGTAACACCATTAGGACTGAAGCGACAGGCGCCAGGACCCAGGAAAAATTCTAGCTAGCTATCTTCAGCGGGGACTGCCCCGGCGCGGTCCCGCCTCAAGTCAGGCGTGGTACATAAGGGTCCCTCAGAATCCCAGTTCTTTCCGTCGTCGATTTGCATGCCTCGACCTCCGGTCTTAGTCTAGCTGACGGCATGTGGTTGCAGAGATTCCTATGGGAATTTCCTCCTACTGAAGAATTTTCGCTGATGTCCTCTCCTACCTCCGGGCATACATCAGTGTGCTTGGAAGCGGATCCCTTTAAGGACCCCCACCACGGCCCTGCGTCAGGTGCCTGGGCCCAGAGCGACACTGCATTACCTGTTCCCTCTGCCAGGGGTTTAATAGCCGCACAAGGATCCGGCGCCAGAAGGCTCTTCAGGCGTTCCTGCTAGAAGAAAAGTTGAGAGCCATGTCCTCTAAGGGGGAATCTTCGAAATCCCACAAACATGCTGAAAAGAAGAGAAGGGAGAAGGACCCTTCCAGGTCTCCGACGAGGGCCTCCGAGTCCCGCAGCTCCGGGTCGAAGTCTGACCGGTCTCCATCCAGGGCCTCTTCTCTCCCCCCGGCTGCGGTTCCCGTTTCTCGCTCTTCTCAGGCCCCTCCCGCCAGGCCGCCGTCGTCCTCCGCCCCCAAGGCCTCGGCGAAGTCCGGGGAGCATCACCACCACCATAAGTCGGGTTCTCGCCCGTCGGCACCGAACGTCCGGTCCTCTTCCGTTCCACCCCGCAAAACTTTGGAACTTACCCCTCTGAAGAGGCCGGTAGACCCGACGCCGGCTCGACCTGCGTCGACCGTCCGTCATCCCTCCTCGGAGCCGTCGTCGGCCGTGAGACCGTTGTCGGCCAAGCCTTCCCACCAGACGTCGGTTGGGGGACCGACATCCGCCACGCCTGAGAAGAGGACTCCTGTGCCTCCGACCGTCGTCGGGCAGGAGTCGCTGACGGAGGAAGATCTGACGCAGCCCGAGGACCAGATGGGCGACCCCGGCCTCGTGCAGTCTCCTAGGGCTCCCTCGCTGCCGCCCGAGGTCCCTGTGGAGCCATCGCCAGGACCCGGCGGCCGCCCTCCCGGCGCCTGGGCGTCAAGATTGTCTTTAGCGGAAGTGAAGGATCTCTTCACGTGCTGGTGGGACACCATCAAGAGGGATGTGGTGCCCCTGCTCTTCCTCCTCCTCGGCTCCGGCCCCCTACGCCTGCGGGGTCGGTTGGCCGTTCAACCCTCCCCAGGGAGTCCAGATCTCCTCCCAGGGGTCGATCAGAAAAGGAGACCTCCGTCAAGATCTTCTTCTGGATCACCCAGCCCCAAGAGATCCAGGGGACACCGACGTTCGCCGTCGACGGAGGACACGGGATCGGTTTACTCCACCTCTAGATCCCCATCTCCAATTTCCATCCCTTCTCCGGACCCACGTGAGACGCCACGGTCTCCTCCGGATGACCCCTTGTTCATGGATATCATGCGCCATATCCAGGAGAACATGGGGTGGGATGCGGAAGAGTTAAACCCGAAAGGTTACGCCTTGCCAAGTATCTTCGGCAAAAGGACCCCAAGCCTGTGGTGGTGCCACCCTTGGTGGACACTTTTGTGGACGTCACCAAGGCCACGTGGAAGCGTCCACATTCGCTCCCGGCGGTGCCGAAGAAAGCTGACCGTCTATACAAGGCTCCTAAGGAGGACCAGTATCTGACGCAACAACCTCAGGCCGACTCTCTGGTCATAACAGCCTCACATGACCGGTCATGAGGCCGCAGCATTGAGCACACTGCCACGGATCCAGAATCCAAGCAATTGGACTCTCTGGGCGAAGACGTATCTTCCGCTACTTGCGCCATCAGATCCTTAAATTACTTGACCCACATGGTTCAGTTTCAGAGCGCTCTGTGGGAACAGGGTCTGGAGGTAGCTGATAAACTACCGAAGGTGAGCAGAAGGAGGAGATGCTCCAACTCCTCCGCATGGGTTCAGACGTGGGGACCCAAGTGCTTCGAGCCGCGTACGATTCCGCTGACTCATCGGCCTGAGCAGCAGCTTCCGGTGTTTGTTTCCGGAGACACTCCTGGCTTCGTGTCTCCGGCTTCACCCCGGACGTCCAGAAGAACATTATGGACGCCCCTTTCGAGGGAGATGTTTTTTGGTAATCCTTCGGGAAGATTATTACCAAACTCAAGAGGCGGGAAGGCGGTGAGGTCGGTCCAGGCCATGTACCGACCCTAGGCTTGGTTCTTTCAGAGGAACCAAAGCCGTTTTTGTGGGCGGACACAGAGGCAACAGCCCGCTCCGCTACACACCAGAGGGGCTCTGGTTTCCGCAGAACCCAGGGTAAACAGCCCGCTAGCCGCGGTCAGCGCACCCCTAGGCCGACCCAGCCAACGGGCCCATCTGCCGCCACAGCATGACTCCTTTCCGGCCCCCGCCCCTCAGGATCATCGGGAAATCATGGTCGGGGGTCGCATTGTGAACTTTCTGCCAGGATGGCAGGCTATCACCACCGACAGGTGGGTTCTGCAGTTGGTCAGTATCGGCCACTTTATAGTGTTTGCAGAAAAGCCACCCTCGAGGCCTCCTCTGCTCTCCCGGTATCTGGGTCAGCACAGAAACTTAATTTGGCAAGAGGTACTCGTGCTCCTAGAAAAGGGGGCGATAGAGTACGTCCCAGGGAACCAGAGAGGACAGGGATATTATTCTCACTTCTTCCTGGTTCCCAAGAAAACAGGGGACCTCGGTCCGATGCTGGACCTAAGCGACCTCAATATGTCGGTCGCATACAAGAGATTCCGCATGGTGACTCTTCCGGGTCTTATTCCCATGCTGAAACAAGACGCCTTTCTAGCGTCCCTAGACATGCAGGACACGTACCTGCATATCCCCATAGCTCAGGCGCATCAGAGGTTCCTGCGCTTCGAGTTCCTCGGCCACCATTTTCAGTTCCGGGGCTCTTCCGTTCGGGCTGTCATCCGCACCAAGGGTCTTTACCAAGTGCATGGCAGTCGTGGCAGCATCTCTAAGGAGACAGGGCCACTATGTGTTCCCGTACCTAGACGACTGGCTTCTCATGGCCGCCTCCAGAGAGGCGCTCTTGCTCGCGATCCAGGACACTCAGGACTTGTTCCGGTCGCTGGGCATTCTCATAAATTACGAGAAGTCTCTCTTGGTACCATCAGAAGCTGCAGTTTATAGGCGCAGTACTGGACACGGTCCAGGGAAGAGCTTTTCTTCCGGTCCGACAGGCGGAGCGATCAGGTCCCTCATAAGGGACTTGTCATCGAATAAGACCGTACCAGCCAGGTCGGTCCTTCGTCTCTTTCGGACACATGGCTGCGGCCATTCCTACAGTCCTCGCACGACTCCAATGCGGATAACCCAGTGGATGCTCAAGGTGCAATGGGACCAAAGGCAAGACCATTGCAGCATCCGGTCAGGATCACGAAATCTGTGATCCGCGACTGGCAGTGGTGGCTAACCCCCGGGTCGCTTTCCAAGGGCGTCCCGTTTGCAGCGCCGTCCCAGGTAACCCTCACCACGGATGCTTCAGGTCTCGGGTGGGGGGCACACTTAGATGGGGTGAAGTCTCAGGGTGCATGGACCCCGTTGGAGGCTCATCTCCATATCAATGTCCTAGAGATGAGAGCGGTCCTCTATGCACTACAGGCTTTTCAGTCGATAATTCCACCGTGCACTCTCCTGCTTCAGACAGACAACACGGCGGTGATGTATTACCTCAACAAACAAGGAGGCGCACACTCTTACCCCCTTTGCAGGGAGGCCATGAGAGTGTGGGATTGGGTAATCGGACACGGCGCAAACCTGATCGCTGTACACGTTCCCGGGGTGGACAACACGATCGCAGATGGCCTGAGTCGCTCCCAGGCCAGAGTCCACGAGTGGGAACTTCTTCAGGAGGTGGTAGAGGATCTGTTCCTTCGATGGGGAACTCCAGAGCTGGACTTGTTCGCATCCCCATCCAACGTAAAACTGCCCAATTTTTGCTCGCTAGATCCAGGGCCTGGTGTTTTCTGGCGAGACGCGTTGTCCCTCTCCTGGGTGAACAGATTCCTCTATGCTTTCCCTCCCTTCCCGTTGATCCAAAGAGTTCTTCTCAAGCTGCGCAGGGAACACGCACAAATGATTCTGGTGGCCCCGTTCTGGCCCGGACAGATATGGTTCCCCTTGCTAGCACAGCTCTCTCGGGAACCCCCGCTCCCGTTGCCGCTCAGCTCCCACCTACTGTCTCAGGAGAAAGGTTCATTGCTCCATCCGGATTTGCGTTCTCTGAACCTGCATGCTTGGCTCCTAGAGACATAGCCATCTTGCGTCACGGGGTCTCGCAAGAGGTTGCAGATGTTCTCTCTGCAGCCAGAAAGCCGACAACGCATGCGACGTATGCCATGAAGTGGCGCCGTTTTTGTTTATGGTCACGGGCTCGTGATCTTTCCCCTTTAGGTTGCCCTGTGGGAGTAATTTTAGACTATCTCCTTTCTCTCTTTCATTCAGGCATAGCCTACTCCTCTATCAAGGTGCACCTTTGTGCTATTTCTGCCTACCACCTTCCGGTGGGGCATCGTACTGTTGCGCAATTAGACACCTCTCGGAAATTTCTCAGAGGAGTGTTACACCTTAGGCCTCCCATCAGGGACCCAGTGCCTCCATGGGATCTGCTCTTTGTCCTGGAACAACTCACGCTCCCCCCCTTGAGCCTGCCGTGGATTGCGAGCTACATTTTCTGTCGTGGAAGACGTTATTTTTGGTTGCTGTTACTTCAGCTAGAAGGATTTCTGAGCTTCACGCTCTCATGTGCAAAAACCTTATTTAGTTTTCCACGGGCAGAGTATTCCTGAGGGCGAACCCTAAATTTTGCCTAAGGTGGTTTCGTACTCACTTTAAACCAGGATATTGACCTTCGGTCTATTTCCCAGGTTACTCTAATGAGAGGCTTTGCTCCACACCCTGGACGTTCACACGCAGCCTGAGGTATTACCTCAACAGAACTAAACCCTCGGGGTTCTGACCAGCTTTGTCTCCTCTCTCAGAGAATGAAGGGCCAACCAGTATCCAAACAGACCTTGTCCCGCTGGCTTGTCCAATGTATTTCGTACTGTTACGAGATTAAGCAAAAGCCCCTCCCGGGTTCTATCCGGGGTCATTCTACCAGGGGTATGGCTACTTCCTTTGCAGCACTTAAGAACGTCTCCATTTCGGCTATTTGCGCTGCAGCCACTTGGAGTTTTGTGCATACGTTTATCAGGCATTATAGTCTGGATATCGCCTCTCCTAAGTCAGGGTTTGGAAGGTTATTTCTTGCCTTTTTGCCTCCTCCCGGATCTTCTGGCAGCGTTACTGCTTGGGAATCAGTCCTAATGGTGTTACCTGCTGCAAGAGCTGTATCTCGAAGTAAGATAGTACAGTTACGTAAGAACTTACCGTAACAATAGATCTTAGAACAGCTCTTGCAGCAAGTACCTCCTGCCCACCTTCCCCTTAGAGGAGGCAGGGCTCTGCTCCTGCTTTTATCAGGTTTCTCCTTATTGTCTTCTGATGGTGGATCCTCGGTCTCCCCTTCTGATGTCATCCTGTGGCCGGGAGTCTCGCGGAGAACTAGGGATTCTGGCGGGACCGCCCCTTATGTACCACGCCTGACGTCGGAGGCGGGACCGGCGTCGAGGGCGGTCCCCGCTGAAGATAGCTAGCTAGAATTTTTCCGTGGGGTCCTGGCGCCTGCCGGCTTCAGTCCTAATGGTGTTACCTGCTGCAAGAGCTGTTCTCGAAGATCTACTGTTACGGTAAGTTCTTGCGTAACTAATTTTCTGTCTGTGGTGCCATGAGTACTAGTTAGGTTTTGTTCTGATTTTCTGTGTGGAACTTGTAAAAGTGTTAGAACCGATAATTTGTAGTGAATCCTTGTATTTTTCTTTAGTGTGTGGTTACCGGTCCTTTTCAGTTCTAAAAAAAAAAAAAAACCGTATTTTGTACTTTTTTTTCCAATACCCATGACACGGTTAGGAACCGATAAGGGAGTCTTGCCTGGCGGTTGCCATAAAAGGGTAAGTTAGTTAGGTTGGCCATGTCTGAGAACCCCCAAAAAGCAGGACCCACTGGGTTTCAACACTGCAGTGAGTATGGGAGGTCTTTGCTGAGGCCGATCCCACCACCTGTGTTTATTGTCTGGGGTTTGAACACCTCGATACAGACTGCCAAATATGTAAACATTTTCCCAGATCTACCCTTGAAAAGATTAGGTAGACTGAGGAAAAGGAGGCGAGAAATCGCTGACCGGATGGCCAGCCGGTTCGGTTCCTACCAAACCAGAAGGAGTGCCCTCTGACCGGAAGCGATACTTCTTCGGGCAAGGAGAGCCGATCCTGAGGATCGGTTCTGACAAAAAGAAAACGCTAAGAGAAATCGACCGGTTCGTATCCAGAAGTTCATGTTCCGACCGCCGAGGAAATAGCCAGAGCGATTTGGATTATGGAATCGCTTTGCCTGGTTCCGACCAATCCGGCACCTTTTGGCAGGGGTTCGATTCGGTCGGTTCCCCCGGTTCAAGATTATACCCCTAAAGATTTTTATGAACCGGAGTTGGAGGAGGAGGAGGAGTTTGAAGATGATGATGGTGATGGTGAAAGTGTGGATGTGCCTGTGGAACCAGACATCTCCCCAGACAGACCTTCGGGTGTATCCCCCTCCTAGGCTTTCTGAGTCCCTTCCCACTTTGTTTTACAGAAAGGTGGCTGAAACCCTCCAGCTTCCTATGGAGGAGACCATGGAGCATCAAGTGGAGCCTGATTATGTAGAAATGATGGACATCCCAGAGTCCAGGAGACTGTCTCTTCCCCGTCACAAATTTTTTGGGAAGCAGACACAAAAAATCCTAAAGTCTCTCAATTCTGTACCTCTTGTTGATAGAAGACAAGAGGTAGACACTATCAGGCTCAAATACAGAGTTTTCATACCAGCAATGCAGCCATGTTGGGGTAGTGCAGGCTGCTGCCTGCGATAAGGCAAACATTCCCTTGGCTTCTCCTCCCCAGACAAAGACTCCAGGAAGATTGATGCTATGGCAAAAAAACAGTACATGGCATCTTCTTTGGGACTCAGGCAAGCGAATTATATGGCCTATATAGCCAGGTACCAGAAGTCCAGGTGGGACACTGTACTGGCACTGGCTAAACAGGCCTCCCCCCAGCTAGCCAAGGAGCTGGAGGAGGCGGCTGCAGATGGGATTGAGGCATCAAAAGTACATTTTCATGCTGCTGTCGACTCCAGTGGTGTGTCATCAAGAGTCATGGCTACAGCTGTGGCTCTTGAGAATGGCTTGGCTCAGATGTACTAGTTCTCACTGGATACCAGGCTAAAGCCATGGATTTTTCTGTAGTGGGTAATTCTCTGTTTGGGAGCAGACAGAGATTACATGAAAAAATGGATGAGTACAGGACCACTTACAGGAGTGCTCAGGCCAAGGAGGGCAGGCAACTCCTCAAAGGCAGCAGTCTAGGGGCAGGGCAGCCCTTTTCATGAGGCCTTTTACCAAGCACAGGCCTCTTCTCCCTTTTCACAGAAGGGTTCTTCAGAAAGAGAGGCAGAAGGGGATGAGCAGGCTGCGTCCATTCCTCAGCCTAAGGTCCTGCCAAGCAGACACCCTGAGGGGTCTGCCCAGGTCAACTCTCCTATTCCAGTAGGGGCAGGCTGGCTTACTTTGTCCAGGACTGGATGTCTGTTACATCAGACAAGTGGGTCCGAAGATGAGCCAGATCTTTTCCCTGCAGGTCTCTCAGAAACCCTCGTCCTAGAGGCAGAGGTTTCATCTCTTCTGGCTTTAGGAGCCATAGAAGTGCCTACCCTACACTGGGGCAAGGTCTGTACTCCAGGTACTTCCTTACCCCAAAAAAGACTGGGGAGTGGCAACCCATCCTAGACCTAAGATACCTGAATGAACGTCTTTTTTAAAATGAAAGTTCAATATGGTAACTCTGGGAATAATTCTTCCCTCTCTAAGGCCAGGGGACTGGCTAGCCTCCCTGGACCTCAAAGATGCCTATTTTCACATTCCCATCAGGTGCTCCCACAGAAAGTACCTCAGGTTAGAGTTGCCCTCAGGCCACTATCAGTTCAGAGCAATGCCCTTTGGTCTAACATCAGCCCCAAGGGTTTTCACAAAGTGCCTGGCAGTAGTAGTTGCCTTTCTAAGAAGGCAAGAGATTTCCATTTTTCCATATCTGGACGATTGGCTAATAGTGGGCCAGTCTCCAGACCAAGTCAAGTCAGACCTGCAAGTGACCCAGCAAGTGCTCACTTCTCTAGGATTTCTTCTCAACCTTCCCAAGTCAGTGCAGCTCCTTACCTTTATAGGGGCAGAGCTGAATACCATCAAAGCAGAGCCTTTCTTCCCTGGAAGAGCAAGAGCTCTTATAGAACTGGCTTCTTCCTTCAGCCTTCAGGTGTCTCGACCAGCAGGCATTTCCTCCAGCTCTTGGGCCACATGGCAGCTTCTACAGCAGTGGTCCAAGGGGCAAGATTCCAGATGAGGACATTCAGTTCCATCTGAGGCCTTTTGGTCCCGAGGAAGGATTCCCTTACCAAACTGATTCAGTGACTCAGACCCTGATCCAAGCCCTTCAGTGGTGGCAGGATCAGGACAATTTAAGAGCAAGGGTCCCATTTGCCATTCAGTCTCATTCAGTGGTCCTTACCACGGATGCTTCCCTTCTGGGCTTGGAAGCCCATCTGAGAACTCTCACTGCCCCAAGGACTGTAGTCCCCTCAGGAATCCCTTCTCTATATCAATCTTCTAGAACTGGGGCAGTTTTTCTGGCCCTGCAAGCTTCTCTCAGACAGTGCAGAACAAGGTGGTTCAAGTCAGAGCAGACACCACCACCACCATGTGGTACATCAACAAGCAGGGAGGCACTCAGTCTTCGGCCTTGTGCACAGAAGCCATGATGTTGTGGTCCCTGGCTTATTCCCTGCAAACCTCTCTGATAGCAGTTCACCTTCCAGAGAATGACAATGTGCTAGCAGATGCACTGAGCAGGATATCTCAGGGCCATCACGAATGGTCCCTGGACCCTCTGGTATTAAAGGTGATTTTTTTCAAGGTGGGGCGGTCAGAGATAGTCTCTTGCAGCCCCAGACAATCACCAACTTCCTCTGTTTTGCTGCAGACCCCCAGTCTTGGGCTCAGTCCCCCTGGATGCTCTGATTCTGAAGTGGGAAGGAAAATGTCTGTATGCCTTCCCTCTTCTGTTCAAAGTTTTAGTCAAGATAAGGTCACAACCTTGAAAAGTGATTCTGATTGCTCCAGACTGGGCCAGACAGCCTTGGGACCCCTGTTGCTGTCCCTAGCAGTCCATCTTCCCGTCTCTTCCCAGGAATTACGTGGCATTGATCACCGACAGAGGAGGCTCTGCGGTGGATTAATGCCTGCTGAGTGAGGATTGGTGCCGAGGCGAAGCCCTAAGGTTCCAACCCCCAGCTAACGTGTCACTGGTGAAACCTGACTCTGGGTAGATGTCTTGCTGTAACTGCTCATAGGCTCGCGTGCAGCTGTATGAGCCTATATTTGACTGTACACCTTGCTGCGGCGAACCTAGGGGCACAGGGACGGTTTGCTGCCGAGCGGTTTCTGTCACTCACAGTGACAGCAGTCACCAGAACCAGCCACAGGCCTGGCTCAGTTCAGCATCGTCGGCCATTGCGGGGGGCAGGGAACCGGGCGGTGATACAGGTACAGGGCAGCAGACAGCTGTGTAGCGCACAGATTCGCCGCTTCCAGCTGTCGGGTGCCTGCCAGGCAGATTTGTTCGTTTGGGGGGTCAGGGGCGTGCAACGTGTGTTGCTCTGGTGAGCACGACATCATCTGCCGTTCCTACGGTCTGGGTGTCATGTGGCGAGGCAGAGAGCGGTACTGGCTTGTGCTCTACCAGGCTGCGGCTCTGGCGCCGCAGGTGGCATGAGGGGTGGTGACGGACTGGGCGGGTACCCTTTGCTGCTGCGGTGGCCACAGGTGGTATTAACCGAGCGGGCATTACCTGTGGGTTAATACTCGATCGGTTTGTGTCACCTGTGCCACTTCGGCCAATGCGGCTGCTCCATTTCGCTGCTCTCTGGTGAGCCGTGTTACAAAACCTGTTAACCTCTTCTCAGGGGAAGATTTGGTACCCCAGTCTTCAGTCTCTCACTCTCAAGGCATGGCTCTTGAAGAGCTGGAGTTTGCAGATTTGCATCTGTCTCAGGGGGTTCTGGATATACTCAAAGATTCTCGAAAGCCCTCCACCAGGAAGACTTGTAACTCCAAATGAAAGAGATTCAGCATTTGGTTTTTCCAAGAAGCATATTTCTCCAGACACTGCTGAATTGCCTACAGTTCTGGATTATATGGTCTATCTTAATGGTCTAGGCCTCAGACCAGCTACTCTCAAGGTACACTTGTCAGCTGTTTGTGCTTTTCTGTCAGTGGGGAAGTCTTTCTCACTATAATCTCTTTCTGTGTTCTGTAAATTTTTTAAAGGATTGCTTCATACCAATCCTCCCTTTAGAGACCCTGCCCCTACCTAGGATTTAATTGTCTGCATTGCTTAACTTATGCAACCTCCCTTTGAACCTATGTCCGCAGCAGAGCTTAAGTACTTGACTTGGAAAACTGTGTTTTTAGTAGTCATTACCTCTGCCAGACGTATCAGTGAATTGCAAGCCCTGTCAGTGGAACCTGATTTTTATCTCCTTTCATAGGGATAAAGTGGTCCTTAGAACCAATAGAAGGTTTCTTGCCCAAAGTGGTTTCAGATTTCCACTTGAATCAGTCTCTCTCCCCGTTTTCTTCTCTGATAATTTTTTCTCAGGAGAGAGGAGGCTGCACAGTTTAGATGTTAAAAGAGCTCTTAACTACTACAGTGTACCAAGGGTCACAGGTTTGATTCCCTCCAGTTGTTCCTCACTTATGGAGAAGTGGGAAAGGGCAAACCTGCCACCAAGAGAACTATTGCTAGGTGGATTGTGTCTTGTATACAATTCTGCTGTGAGAAACTGGAAAAGATTCCACCCTCAGGCCTGAGGTACAGCTGCTTCCCTGGCTGCTGCCAGGGATATCCCTCTCTTAGAAATTTGTTAAGCAGCCACCTGGAAAACAGTCCATACCTTTACCATGCATTACTCTCTGGATATCCAGGCTAGGAGTGGTGCTCGGTTTGGCACAGCAGTACTTCAGAGCCTATTCTCAAAGTAGGTTCTGTCCCTCCTCCATGGAGGTACTGCTTGGTAGTCTGCAATAGTCAGAATACAGCAAGACTTCATGTTTTTTAAAGAAAAAATTACTCACTTTAGTAATTGTTTCTTCTAATGGAGTCTTGCTGTATTCTGACCTCCCTTCCCTCTCAGAACCTGGATTTGGGAAGTGGGTGGGCAGGTGCAGTGTTGCACCTCAGGGGTGCTCCTTTTACACCCTCTTCTTTTTTGTTTGGGTGTTTGTTTTATTATTATTCTTATTTGGATTGTTTTTTGGGTTTTGGGTTTCCTGACTTGTCTTCCTTTTGGAATCCAAAACTTTTTGTTGCCAGTTGGCTAGTAAAATTTTTTACAATTTCCACATAGGATAGTTAGTGAGTTTTTGCTTGTAAGAATCTGACAGTTTGATTTCAGAGGGCTCCAGACAGAGACATCAACCGAGCTCAAGCATTCTGTGCTCTGCATAGAAAATTAACCCTTTGTTCTCTGGGGCAGTTTAAAGGCTGGGGCTAACTGCAATAGTCAGAATACAGCAAGACTCCATTAGAAGAAACATAATTACTAAGGTAATTTTTCTTCTTGTCCCCAGTTGAGCCGAACTTCTCCCATCGTGTGGAGTCCCCACTGCGCAGCCCTTGCTCTGGGCTACATCCCTGAACTGACCCACTTCCGGCCTCCCTGGACTGCTGTACATTGGGTCTAGTCCTGTGTGGACCTCTGGGATCCTGGGTCGAGGGTAGTAGTGGAGGTGGTTCTGAGAACTCATCCATGCATTCCACTCTGGCTCTGGGCTTGATTGAGTGAGTGTCCATTGAAAGGTACCCTGGTTGGAAATCCTCAGAGGGCTGTGTTCCTGGAATGCCTTCCAGTGGCGGGAGCTCTTTTCCGTTTGGGTGCTTGGCAGTGTTCAGTCTCCACGGTGACTTTGGGCTGTGTTGTCTGTATGTAAGTGGTATTCATGGCTCCTTCCTGGCATTATCAGCCATCCTGCTGATGGACTGGTGACTGTTCGGGTTTCCAGCAGATGGGCAATGTCAGGGTTTTGTCACACCCTCTGACACAGTGAAGCTGGACTGGGGCTCTTATGGGTATAAGCCATCCCCTCATTTGGTGTTTGTAGGCGGCTTTACTGTAATGATCCCTTTACTCATGCCTCATGGGGTGTCTTGGTCGGGTTCTCCAGACCTTTCTGCAGTTGTGTGACTGGCAGTTCAGATGCTCCTGGACCAGGAAGGTTATGTTGCCAAGCTCTAGCCTCAGCTGGCCTGAGACTTCATTGACTCCTGCACCCGGTCTGTGGCTACTGTGGTTGCCTTGCGGGGTTGGATCCCTCCCTTTCTGGCGAATTCCCCGCATTTGTTGGCGGAGGTCCCCTCTTGGGTTCCAACTTATTCTGCCGGGGGTGCCTGGTGATTTAATTGTGTTGTTGTCCCAGGCCACCTTGGACTTTTACATCCTCTCAGAAGAACTCTTTATGGACTGGAAGCCGAGCTAGAAACCCTTCTAGTTTTGGCCACACCCGGCCCCACAGTCCAAGCCGACACAGCCCCACTCAGTCCCCGATCTTTTGACCTAAGCCTCTGCCGTTGCCTCCGGCTTCAAGTAGCCTGGGGGTTAGGGTGACAGCGCGCCCCCCTCCCGGCAGCTGGTGCTTGAGCTTCCCCCTAGCCTGCTTAGTGACCCCTTCCTGCCCCTCCTGCATCAGCCTTGGATTCCGTTGGGGAATCGGCAGCTATTTCTGGAATGTTGGTCTGTCACTACATTGGTCAAATAGGTGCTGCTGTGAAGGTTGCGGTCTGCCTTAGACTCAGAGGCTCTCCTGCCTTACTGACCCCATGTCTCCCAGAAGATCATGGTGTCCCTGGACATGCTGTCTGCCTTTCAGGAGGACATCACTTGGCTCCTTCAGGCATGCGCTGTAGCCTGTGTCCCAGACAATCTAGCCATCGGGGCTTCACATCTGTATACTTTCTGGGTTCCCGTGGGGGGACCCCATATTGAATCTTCATGATCTCCATTAGTTCCTAGAGCGAGAGATCTTATCTGTGTCAGTCTTCACCATTCATCACCTTTGGGTATATGGCTGGAGGTCATGACCCTGCAGGATCTTTTTTTTTTTTAATTTTGATGGGTAGAGCCCGATGCACTGCGTGCGCTCACGGGTTAGCCGTTAGGTGCTGTTGACTCCGCCCTCCTGAGTTCTTTGTCTCCCGGCGTCGAGTTCACCTCGTGGGAAGGTAGAAGAAGACTTTGAGGCCTACCTGCTTCGCAGTTTACGCAACTCCGTAATGTTCTCCCTCATTTCGGTGCTGAAGTCCGTTGGTTCCTTCCTGCCGGGTCTGTTTGCCATACTCTACATTGCCCAGGAAGACCTTTCCAATTGTTCTGTTTTCTGCGATGTCGAGTCTGTGTTTGGTGTTTTTTTTTTTTTTTTTTCTCCGTAGGTCATGTCTCGGTCGGAGGGCAAGAAAACTTCCCGGATGGGACGGCCCCCCATGCGACAGTTTCCATGTGGCCGAAAATATTCAGTCACCGACCAGGACGACCGTTGCTTTACGTGTCTTGGCCCGCTTACGTGACATGGATTCTTGTGGCGCCGGTTTCTCCATGGATTGGAAGTAATCGAGCAGCGTGTGGAAAGTGGGGCGGGCTCCGCAGAACTTTTGGGGGTCTGGTTCGCTCGTCGGGCCAAGTCACGTTCTCTCGGCCTTTCCTCCGGGTCCCCTCTTGGTTCTATAGAACTGACTAGGAGGCAGCCTCGGCTTTTCCCAGCATAGCCGTGACCAGGGCTCCTCCCATGGTGCTGGAGGCCCAGTCTGTCCCCGGGGTTGGGCGGGAGGCATCGTTATGGCGTCGCCCCGCGAGGTGAAGGCTCCCCGGTGTTGGACTCACGGCTTGGAAGGCCTGGGTCTGCGCCGTCCTCGATGCTGTCGGTTGGCGCCGTTTTTGGCCTTGGCACCGTTCACGGCGCCGTTGGCTCTGACGGCGCCATTGTCGGTGCCGGCTGGTCGCTTGGTGTCGTAGCTGCTGTCGGCGCTGTTCGCGGCACCGAGAGTGCTAGTGGTGCTATGGGAGTCTCTACAGCGCCGTCTTCATCATTCTCTTGCCTCGGTGCCGTTCACAGTGCTGAGGTTGACCACGGTGCCGTGTCCACTTCTGGAGTTGTTCACGGCTCCGAGTGAGGTTATGGTGCTGTGGGGGTTCCGGATCTCGGCACCGTTCGCAATGCCGAGACCGCTGTCAGTGCCGTTGTCAGCGCCACCTCTGTTCTTGGCACCTTGGGGCCGGGCGGTGCTGTTCTCGGCGCCGATGGGGCTGTTGGCACCGTTTGCGGTGCCGTGTCGGGTTCGGGCACTGGGATTGCTGCTCTTGTTGGGGCCATGCCACCTTCTGTTACCGTTCACGGTGCTTAGGGGGGGGCACAGGAACCATCTCTGGTGCAGTCCCCTTTTCTGGTGCCCTGTTTGGTCAAGATGGCGGAGAGCGCCCACCCACTGTCTGGCACAGGACTTCGGTCTCCACTTCTTTGGAGGAGGAGTCAGACTCTGAGTCGGACAGGCAGTCTGGCTCCTTAGAGCTAGTTGCCCAGGTGGACACTCTAGTAGTTTCCTCAACAGGCCACGACCAGCCTCCCTCTGAGGACCGTACAGTGACTACCGTGGCCAGGGTCAGGGGTGCTGACTAGCAGGCAGTGGTACAGGCCACCATTGCTCTGCAGCCTGGCCTCTGAGGGTTTGCTGATCCCTCAGTGGTGGTACCCCCTCGAGTGGTGTGCCTAGATCGCCCAACTTTGGGGCCGATTGGAGCACCCACAGGAGGGGAGGGTAGTGCTCCCCTGGATAGCTCCTTTGGGGGCCGACCAGGGTTGCCAGCTGCCTAGGAAGGCTCTTTCAAGGAGAAGGGCACTCTCGGATTCCAAGGGGTCTAGGGGTGCGAGTTCTGTTTGGCGGCCTTTTTCCTGAACCCACTCGGGCTCTGGGAGGAGCCATAGTGCGGATCTCCGCTCTTCCCCCTTGGTTTCTTTGAGAGGGCCCTATTCTTTGGAGGTAGGGGACAGTCATTCTGGATCTACATAGCCTCGGTCACCTCACAGGGGAATCTTCGCGCAGCCAAGACAGTTTCGATATGGTTGTTCAGCTGTCGGCTGTGGAGTCTTTCGGAGCTCCATCTTCTTCTGGAGCTCTTGGTCCTCTCCCTATCCCAGGCGGAGGTCAGTTGACTTCTCTTCTTGGCTCTCTCCCCATCCCTCTGCTGCATTCTCCTGTGCTCCCAGGTATTCTTGGGCCTCTCTCCTGGGAGCAGTTCAGAGCCATGGCTGCTCAGTTCCCTTCTTACGTCAGGGCCATGGACAGACAGGTTTTCAACCTCCCCTGAGCAGCGCTCCAGGCAGCCAAGGTCCTCTGACTTCTCATCCCACTCTTCTGGGGAGGGAAACATCTGTCCATATTTCTCCAGCTGCTGATCTCGCGGAGTATCAGCGATTCTTCTTGAGGATGTTGGGGACCTCGTATCACCCTCTCCTCAAAGCAATCCAGACCACTCTGTGCATGCCTTTTAGGTGATTTCAGTGAGGACACCCTTGTGGTGCCCCTGGCCTGTTCCCTTCGGGGCGTCGGCGTTCCTGGAGTTGGTACCCCAGGGATCTCTGCCAGCGGTGTGCACTCCCAAGTCTCAGGTTCCATGCCTCATCCTCAGTCAGGATTGATGCAGCTAGACACTCCCGATGGGCTTCGCGCCCTGCACCGTGTCTGGCCCTCAGATCAAGACTCCTCGGATTTTGACTTGTGGGGAAGGAAGACTTTCTACTCGGCACGGTTGCTGCTCTCTATCGCAGCACATCCGACTACGCAACCTATGGCAGGTTCCTGTGGTCCAGGCTCAGTCAGCTCCTAGCCTCAGTGCCTGACACGGTACAAACCAGACAAGCCATTGCACTCTCAGCACGTGGCCTGGAGCTAGCAAGGCACCAAGCGAGGGCATCATACGATGCCAACGAGGTAGCTACCAGGGTCGTAGGGACAGCAATCTGCACTAGGTGGACGGCATGGCTACGTCTTTCCCGGTTGTCACCCTTGGCGTGGCGTAGGTTGATTAACTCCACTCACTAGAGAACCTATCTCTTCTCCTGTAGAGCGAGATGGCGTTTGTCGGGACAACTTCCTCCCCCCTCCGGGGGGTTCCCGTCTCACTCTCCCCACTCTCTGGCCTCTCGAGGCCCTGAAGGTTCTCCCTCTTAATGTCACCCACTGAGAGCTAAGGGACTCTGTCCCTTAGGGTTAAAAAGAAACCCCCCTTTGGGGTGGCTCGGTACTCACCCAAAGGTGATGAATGGTGAAGATTGATGCAGATAAGATATGAAAATTATGCACCTATTGTAATTATGATCTTTCTGTGTATCTTCACCATTCATCATAATCCTGCCCTCCATCCCCGGGGCCTCAGTCTCTAGGTCCCCTCCTCTCTGTCCAGCCTCCCCTCTCCTTTCTTTGTCAGAGTGGGGTAAAACAAACATAAGGGGATCTGTTTCTAAGGGAAAGTGGTCAGCATGGGGGCACTCCTTCTCAGTGCTCTAGCTCCACCCTGTGTGGTGGGGTTGGCAGTTGCCCTCCATTCTCTCCTCCTCCTTGTTCCCATCCGTCTTTAATTTTCTTTGTCCTTTGGACATATCGTTTATTATTTAAAAAAATATATATTTTTTCTTTCACCAAAAATCTTTTCCCCTGAGAGGGGGAGAATTCTCTGTGCCCTGTCTTTCTTCCAGAATAGCCATTTTTCTGCTTTTGGAGTTATTGTCATTGATTCTGTGCTGCGAATTCTGACAAAGAGCCTTTTGGCTACTCCTTGCAGCTCCTATTCAATCTGGAGATAAGTCAAGGTCCAGGGAATGGTTGTTACCTTTCTCCTCCCTCTCATGCTTATCCTAAATCCTTCCTCTCTCCTTTTCCTATTTCCAGAGATGAGAGCCCTACCAGTCCCCTTAGACTTCCTTCTTATTCTGTCCTCTCAGTCGTTTGTTTTTCCTTTGTTATATATCTTTTCATTTATCTGTCCTTGGACTTTCTGGTCCCACCTCCCAACCCTTTTCCTCACCTCTCTCTGAGCTCCAAACTGGCGGGAGGCGGGAGTGGACAGTACCTAATAGCCAACCCGTGGCGCTGAGCGCATTAGCTTCGAGCAGGCCCGATGGTGCGTTGGCTCCACCCATCCAAAAAAAGCTCCCGCAGGGTCATAACCTCAGGCCATACCCAAAGGTGATGAATGGTAAAGATACACAGAAAGATCATAATTACGGTAGGTACGTAATTTTGATTTCTGGCTGGTCACTCAGCATAAACTCATTTTGTCCTTGGGGCAGGGCATGTGGTTCTGCTCTCTGGACCTCCAGGGTGCTTTCTTCTACATCCCAATCTATCCATCTCATTGGCGGTTCCTTCAGTTCTGTGCAGAGGACATCACATGTTTAGAATGTTGCCCTTCGGCCACGGTCTTCATCTGCATGGCAGTGGTGGCAACATTCCTTTGGTACCGAGTCTGGGTGTCCAACCAGGCTGATTTCTGGTTCCTCTCGGGCCACAGTGGAACAGTCAAGGATCTGGCTCTTCAGACTTGCTCTGCCTTGGGCCTTCTGGTCAACGGTCCAAGTCAGAATTCCATACATAGCAGGTTATCCTCCTCATTGAGGCAGAGCTAGACTGCCTTTGGGCCAGGTCTGACTCCCAGCAAACCCAGTGGCAGATTTTACCTCCTTGTCTGTTTCGGTTGGGCACTCGTGCCCCACCTGGACTTTCTGCAGCTGCTGAGGTTCCTGGCATCAACACCAGAGTGGTGTGGTGGGACTGCTCGCAGATGTGGCCCCTGCATTGGGGGCTGCCTCACTGGGGTCTCAGTGCCTTGGTCACATGGACCGGCTTGTCACAGTGATGCAGGTGCTTTGGGATGCCATCCAGTGGTGGTTCATCCCTGAATGCCCGCAGGAAGGAGCCCCGTCCATCCTTCCAGAGCCACCAGTCCCTCTGTCAATGGACGCTTATCTGGTGGGATGCGGAGTACACTTGGGGAATCACAGGGCCCACGGGCTATGGATTCCTGAGTCCTGGTACCACATCACCCTGTGGATACTCCGTATGGTGTCCCCCGCTGTGACATCTTTCGCCCCATCTGTTCAGGGTCTGGTCATGTAGCCCTAGATGAACAACACCACAACCATATCTTACCTCCACAGGGATGGCGGAGTGCTTTCTCCTGGTTCCGTTGGGAAATATTCCACACCAGGGGCTTCATGTGCAGCTTGGGGGGGCCAATCTCTTGGCAGTTCATGCTGCCAGAGCCTTCAACCAGCTAGCAGGCGCCCTCAGCCGAGTGGCCTAGGCATCTCACGAGTGGTCTTTTCACCAGGAAGTCATGGATCACCTGTTCTCCCAGTGGGTTACTCCCCTGATTGACCTGTTTGCCTCCTGGGACAACACAAAGTTGAGGCTGTTCTGTGCCCCCCCCCAAACAATGCAGAACAATGATGAGGGATGTCTTCATAAAGCCCTGAACCCTGGGCCTCCTGTACACCTCCCACCCTTTTCCTGGGTGTTGGTTGAGGTATGGAGGGGCAAGGTGTTTGCGATCTTTGTGGGCCGAGCTGCCATGCCAGGTTTTGGTACCTCAGTCGCCTCAGCAGCAGCCCTCTGTGGCATTTCCTTTTGTGTTCGGACCTGCTGTTTTGCTTTTAGAGCAAGGTCTTGCACCCAGACCTTTAGCCCTTGCATTTGACAGCCTGGTTCCTGGGCGGCTGGGGTTCCAGGCTTTGGGTGTCTCCAAAGTCCTTCCTGTTGTAGCGGCCGCTCGGGAGGTGTCAACTCACCAGTGCTGTGCCTTCCAGGGCAACCTTTCATGTCTTGATGCTGGGACAGGGAGTTAGATCCCATGTCCTTCCCCATGACTGGCATCCTAGGCTTCTTGTTCCTTTTTCAGTTGGGCCTGAGGTCGACCTTCCTCGAGGTGCCCTAGCAGCCATCTAGGCATAATGAGGCATGGGCTGGTTTGCTGATGGTGGAGTAGGACAAGGTCGTTGGGTGCTTCTTTAAGGGCCCTGATCACCTGTCCCCATCAGTGCATGGTCAGCCACCACCTGGGGACTCGTTGCTGGTATTGGCATGCTCCTGGGCAAGCCATTTGAACCCGTACACAGGTTTAAGATGTAAACCTGTAATGGAAGACTGCTTTCTTGGTGACTACTACCTCTGCCAGGAGGATTAATGAGCTCCAGGTGCTCTCAGAGTAGTCTCCATGCCTTTTTTCTCCATTGGCACAGGATTGTCCTTCACCCAACTCCACAGTTGCTTCAGAGGGTGGTTTCGGAGTTTCACCTTCACCAGGTGATCATTCTACCTGTATACTTCACCACTTCAATCAGAGGCACAGCACAGACGTCACATGTTGGTCCTGTGGTGAGTGCTCTTTTCTTGCACAGAGCGTGTGGGTGGAGCTCGGGCAGAGGTTCGCCAGCTCTTTTTCTCATATGCTGGAGTCACACCAGGCAGACTGACGGCTAAGTGGATGTTTGGCAGGTGGATTGTCTTCTGCATCAACATCTGCTATTGGTTGGCTGGTAGGGGAGCCTTCTGTTGGGCTATGGGCTCATTCCACCAGACACACGCTTCCATAGTGGCTGCTTCTAGGGGTGTTTCTAGCCAGGGGATCTTCAGGGGCTGCCACCTGGGTCACACCACCTTCAGCTCCCATTACCACATTGACCTTGTGTCACGCCAGTATGCTGGTTTGAGGCCCCAGTTCTCTGTTCCTCTTTCCTGAGTGAGGTGTGTGCTGTGCCCCTTTCCTGGAGAACTACTAGAATCTGCCAAAGTATAGCTAGTACACCATATCCACATCCCTATAAATGAGGGGTCTTATCTGTGTCAGTCTTCACCATTCATCACTGGTGGGTTCTGGTCGGAGGAAACAGGACCCTCTTGGGGAATTTTAATTTTTTTTTTTTTTGTAAGGGGAGGAGTTGGCAGTAGGCGGCGCTTCTTCGAAGCAGACCTAACTGCGTAGCGCTCGTGGATTGGCCAGTAATAGATGCCGACTCTCTTCCATCCTCAGTTCTATCTCCGCCATCGAGGCGCAGCACGCACCGTGTGTGTGGGCGTGATTTTCCTATTGCGTCATCAGCCTAGTCCATTGCGATATTTCCATCCTAATTCTGCTAGAGCAATGTTCTTGGCGCTATCAACTGGTAAGACCTTTCCTTTTTTATTTCGATGCTGCAGAGTCTTGTTTTTGTTGTTTTTCCATCTGGTCATGCCTCGTCCAGAGGACAAGAAAAAGACTTCCAAGGCAGGTCGGCCCCCAATGTGGCATTGTCCCTGTGGCCAGCTTTACTCCGTCTCGGACCAGCATGATTGGTGTTTGACCTGCCTGGGCCTTAACCATGATATGGACCATTGCGACACCTGTTTTTCAATGGATCATAGAGTTCTGGAAGTCCGCGCATTCAAAGGTGGCCGTACACCGCTGACTTTCGGAGGATAGACGTGCACCAGGGATGCCAGACGCAGGCCTTCCTGTTCTATATGAACCATGGAGGAGGGGGCATCTGCCTCTTCAAGACTCGCCTCGGCAGAAGCCCCTCTCGTGGTGCAGGAGGCCCGGTCCAATTCCTTCAGGAGTCGGGCTGGAGGCACCATTCTGGCAATCGCCTCTTCGGTGGTGAAGGCTCCCCTGTCATAGGCAGTGCGGGGCCGGCCTGCGGAGATGGTGATGGTTTCGTGGAGTGGTCTAGATCTGTGCCTCCTCCTGGGAGGATGATGATTCGGAGATGGATCCAGACTGGCTGCCGGGTTCTTCTGAATCCTCGGACCCCCCCACCTAGCACATCGGCACCTGTCCAACCCCCTTCTTCGGGTCAAGCGGTTTCTACTGGTGTCTGGGCTGCTTGCGGCACCAACTGATCTTTTAGTGCAGGGGGGCGGCACTAAAGGATGGATCCTGCGGAGCCTCGGAACTCAGAGAAGGGGAACTCCTTGTTTTGGGGGCCCAGGCTGGGCTCACTTCTGGGCCTGCTAGGACATCTGGAGCAGAGGAGAATGTTCCCTCGTCTGCCGCCTCTTAGGTTGGTGGATGAGGGTGAACTGTCTCGGTTGGTCCTGAGGAAGAGGTCCCTCTGAGTCTGAGGGATTGAGAGGGCAGTGTCGGGCAGCACCCTCCCCTAGTAGCCCACAAGGGTTCGGGTAGGAGCCACAGCGCTGGCCCTGTCTTCTCCCCTGAGGTCTCCAGGGGGGGTGGACTCTCTTCTCTTGAGGCTAGGGGCCGCATTTCTGGACCCATGCCGACCCAGTTGCCTCGCAGGTGGGATTCCCCCTTTAGGGCTCAGTCCTGACCATTCCGGTCTGGTTGGACGGCCGCTGACTACTTCGACTGACTGATCCTCCTGGGGTGTTGGTTCGCCTGTTCGGTCCCCGAGCCCTGGCAGAGGTCATTCTCTGCCTTGGATGCCTGGCCCCTCTACCTCTGCCAACCCCTCCTCTTCTCCCAGGCCACTTGGTTCCTACCGGGCCCTTGACCTGGGATCAGTTTAGAGCCATGGCTGCCCTATTCTGTGCCTATGTGAGATCCATGGATGAGCAGGTGTTTCACCACTCTTCCCCCTGGATAGTCGGTCTTTGACTCTCCGGACTCTTCGTCTTCCTCACTTGATGGAGAGGATTCTTCTGTTCACCTTTCCTCAGATGCTGACCAGACCAGTTTTCAGTGTTTCCTTTCAAGGTTAGTAGACGAGCTTCACATCACCAGACTAGCAAGTAACGATCCTGAGCGGGCTGCATATGCTTTTTTAAGCGAATACAGTGCGGGCAACCTGGTGGTACCTGTCTGGCTCTCCCCCTTTAGGGAGGCATTGTACCACGCTTGGAGGTGTCCTTCAGTTCCCTCTCCAGCCCCGATGGAATGCCGGCGCAGGTATTGCACACCTCTAGGATCTCCAGAAGCTTTATCTCACCCTCCCTTTGGGCATGATGATCCTGGACACTCCTTCCGGGCATAGACGCCCAAGACATGACCGGCCCCCGGATATGCACTCCGTGGAGTTTGATTTCTGGGGAGAAGAGTGTTTTCCTCGACACGTCTCTCTCTTTCAGTCTCTGCACATCAGGCCATCATGCTGCCTACAACAGGCACTTCTATCCCCAGTAATACTCGGGTATTCATAACTTTCTGCAGTAAGGCTGAAGGGTTGGACTGCCCGGAGAGAATGGAACATTTGCAAATAATGGAATCATCAGCATGTGATAACTTTCAAATGCTGCCTGTGCTGACTGCCAATGTTCTAAATCTCCTCAGATTTTACTCTCCACCTGAACAGTTTGGTTGCTCAGAGTGTCGCTCTTCATCACCTGTCAGAAGTGAAAAAACTTTTAAAAACATATAAGTATTCCTTTATTTATTCAATTGCTGCCTTAAACTGATTGTTTTATTTAGCTAGACTTGCTTTTGTAGTAATTTACTTATTTTTGCCGGTTCCTCTTGGTTCAGGATAACCATGAGGGAGCCGGACTAGTATTTGTAGCCTATGGGTTTTCTAGCGCAAAACCCACTTTATTTTTGTTTTAAACTATTGTTTAAAAGTGTTTTTTTGTAACCGAAGTTATCAGTTACTGAACCGCTAGTACCAGTTCCAGAATTTTTATTGGTCTGGTTCCTCTGGTTCCTTTCGGTTCGGAACCAAACATAACCGCATTATTATTGTTTAAATTTTTGCCTTTTGTGGTTCTCTTTTCGTCAGTTTAAATGTCAGAAAAACCGAAGAAAAGACAGGTGAGCCAGTTTTAAAATTGTACACAATGTGGGGACGTTTCTGCAAAGGAAGATAAGCACACTATGTATGTCGCTTGTCTGGGTTATGAGCATCTTAAGGAGGACTGTCAAATCTGCCTGACTTTCCGGTAAAAACAATTAGCATACAAGCGGCTAAAGAAAAAGCTACCCAAGGGTCCCTCTGACTCTGACCAGCCGATACCCTCTGTTACTGTGGCTGAACCCACACCTGTTACTTCCGCCCCGATACGGGTAATAAAATTACTAAGAGGTCTTCTGAACCGGCTAGCTCCCTGGTTCCCTCTAAGAAAGCACGTAAGCTGAAGCATACTGAACCCCCAAATGTTAACCAGGAGACTTCTGTATCTGCTAGTGTCGTACCAACTCCTCTGGACATCGCACAGGCTTTTAAAGTTATTCAGGCTTTGCAGGGTTTGGTGCCCCCTGCACAGCAGCCACTTGTCACAGTAGGTCTGCCTGGCATTATTCCCCCTATTGAAGAGGAGGAATGCAGTGATTATGAGGAGGATGAAGGGTAACTCATCTTGCCCGAGGTCTCCCCTGAGCAGGTCTTTGGATCCTCCCCCGGACATCTAAAGATCTTATCTGTATCAGTTTTCCCCATTCCTTGTAGCTCACTCACCGGAGCTAGAACCCCGCGGGAGACTTTTTTTTTTTCTTTTTTCCCCATGGGTGGAGTAGACGCCGGGCTGGCGCCGCTCAAGACAACGTTCTCGTGGCGCATAAGGGTTGTCAGCCGTTGTCGACTCCGCCCCAGCCAGTTCTTCTCTCCTGGCGTTGGTGAGGATCCTGCATGCGAGACTTAAAGAAATTTCTGCGGCTTAGTCCGTTGTTGTTAGTGTTTGCCTCGGTTCTGACAGTCTACTCAACGTCGCATTTTCGACTCGGTAAGATCTTTCCTTTTGTAAGCGGCGTTGAGTACTGTATTTTGTTTAATTTTCATCTGGTCATGTCTCGTCCGGGGGCAAGAAGGCGTCGAAAGCGGGGTGGCCCCCCCCCATGCGTCGGTGCCCCTGTTGTCGCCTTTACTCTGTAACGGACTAGCATGACCATTGCCTCTCCTGCCCTGGCCCCCGGACACAATATGGATAACTGCGATATCTGCTTCTCCATGGACTACCGTCTTGTTGAGATTCGCACGTGGAAAGTCGGACGTGTGCTGCCGACTTTCGGGCGACGGATTCGCAGTTGTCAAGCCATGGTCAGGACACTGTGCCCTTCCTCCAGGTCCCCTCCTGGTCCTGTACAGCCACAGAGGAGGGAACTTCCGCCTCTTCTAGCCTTGCCATGGCGGGGGTTTCTTCCACGGTGCAGGAGGCCCTAGCTGACCCTCTTGGGGGTCAGTCTGGAGGCACCGTCCTGGCAGTCGCTACTTCGGTAGCGGAGGCTCCCTCTGTGTCGCTTTCCAGCTGACCCTCTTGGGGGTCAGTCGGGAGGCACCGTCCTGGCAGTCGCTACTTGGGTAGCGGAGGCTCCCTCTGTGTTGCTTTCTGGGTCCCTTGGGACTGGGCCGGCGCCATCCACCAGTGTCGCTTTCAGTCCCAATGCCGTGGGCTCGGAGGGCGGTGCCGCAGCCGGCGTTGGGCCTGTCCTTGGCGCTGTCGTCGCCCCTGATTCTGCTTGCGGTGTCGGGGCTTCCGGCGGCGTCAAGCTTGGTAGTTGGGAGCTTTCTGGTTCTAGTCCCAGCGCCGGGGCGGGAACCGGCACCGTCTCTGTCCCCGGTGTCGACCATGGCACCAGGGATGGATTCAATCCTGTCTTGCGCCGGAGTGGTGTGCGGTGTCGGGCTTGGCTAGGTGTATGGTTTGGATTGGCACTCAGCAGTGCTGGGAGGAGTGTGGAGCCGTGCTGGTCGTGCCCGACTGTGGCGGTGTCTGGGAGGGTGTCATCGCCGCGGGTGTGGGGCTGTGCTGTGCTCTGCTGCTACTGGGGCTTTGAATCTCGGGTGCACGACCTCTGGGCCGGGAGCTGGAGGAGCCCATGGGGTGGTCTGGCCGGACCTCGGTATCTTCCTCTTTGGAGGCGGATTCTGGATCTGATCTGGACTGGCTTCCGGATTCTTGGGATCGTTGGATCCTTCTGGCTTCAACACCTCAGCCCCTCTCCCCTTCTGGAATTCAGCTCTCACTGGTAGACCTCAGGGTCAGGGGTCTGACCCATAGCGGTGGCCCTGTGGCTACTGCTGAGCAGCCTGAGGTCACTAGTGATGCTGTTTCTTCAGTTAGTACCCCTCCTTGATGTGTGTGGACAGTCCAAGTTTGGGACAGCCGGGGCACAACAGGAGGGGGAGGGTACGGTTCCCTGGGTGGACTCCTCGGGTCTACTCGGGATGGCAGCTGCCTAGGTTGAGTGGCTAGGAGGACGGTACCTCTCTGACTCTGAAGGGCTGAGAGGAGGGTGTGGTGCAGTGGGCCCTTCCTAGGTCCCAGCTGGGTCCTGGTTTGAGCCATAGTGCAGGCCCTCTCCTTTCCCTGCCAGTATCACGGGAGGACTAACTTCTGAGGTCAGGGGCCATCCTTCTGGACTACTTGCGGTCCCGGTCACCTCATGGGGGATTTCTTCTTTGGGGCACAGCTCTGACCGTTCCGACCCGGTTGAACAGCTGTTAGCTGTAGCGGCTTTGGGTTCCCCCTCCTTGCGAAGGGTTTCCTGTTGGCCTCCCTACCCCGACAGAGACAGTTCTCCTGTTGCCAGGAGCCTGCCCTCTGAGCCTCTGTCTCCATCCCCGGTAGTCCCAGGTGTTCTGGGTCCTCGCGGGCCTCTTACTTGGGAACAGTTCAGAGGATCGGTTGCATTTTTTCCCACCTACCTCCATGCCCTGGATCAGCAGGTGTTTCACCATTCCCCGTGCAGCCGGCCCCTGAACTGGGGAGCTAGTCTTCCTCCTCTTCTCCCTCTGCTGAAGGAGAGAACCCTCTGTCCACATATCCACAGCGTCCTGATCTGTCCTTCTATCAGCACTTCCTTGTGAGGATGTTGGGAGACTCCACCTGACCCCACACCTATCAGCAATCCCGAGCATGTGACACACGCCTTCTTGGGTGAATTCAGCGGCCCACTTGGTGGCACCTGGCCGATTCTTTTTCGGGAAGGTCAGACTGCCTCGACTTCGTCTCCCTTCTCCACTGTTCCAGCCCCAAGGGACTTACACCAACGGTATTGTGCTCCCAGGGTCTCCAGGTTCTCTGCCTCATCCCACTGGTTTGACCTCGCTGAACACCTCCTCAGGGCCTCGCGCCCCAAGCGTGACCGCCCTCCAGATTCGGACTCGCGGACTTGACTTCTGGGGGACAAGAGTGTTCTACTCGGCGCGGATCTCCTTGTCAATTGCAGCAAATAAGGCCCACTTTGCAGCCTATGACTGGTTCTTGTGATCCAGGCTAGAACAACTCCTAGCTTCGATGCCTGATTCAGAGGAAACCAGGCAAGCCGTTACCTCTCTGCGTGGGGCCTGAGCTAGCAGGGCGCCAAGCAAGGGCATCTTATGATGTCAGTGAGGTAGCTTCCAGAGTGATAGGGACAGCGATCTGCCTTGCTGCACGGCATGGCTTTGCTTTTCCAGGTTGTCACCCCTGGCCCAGCGTAGGGTGATTTACTCCACCTACCGGAGAACCCCATCTCTTCTCCCGACAGGTGAAAGCGGTGACTTCGGGTGCCTTCCTTCCCCACTGGGGATCCCTGTCTCACTCGGACCAGTCTTGGGTCTTCCCAGGCTTGTAAGGATCTCTCCTTCAGTGTCTCATCCACTGGAGGCTAAGGGACCTCGTCCCTTAGGGTGTTATGGGTACCCCCCCTTTCAGGGGAGTGGGGCTCGGTACTCACCCAAGTAGTGATGACTGACACAGATAAGATATGAAAATTATGTACCTACCGTAATTGTTGTTCTAGGGACATGGATATGTTCTTCCACACTGTCTGGCGGGTTCCTTGCTGCTTTAAATCTGGACAGAAGGTCTTCAAGTTGGCTCCTCCCACCCACCCGAGTGGTAAAACTCTCGGCTCCGCCCCATGACGCCAGATGTTCCATACCGCTTGGAAGCTCAGGTTCCCTCCCTTAACGCTGCGTATAGACTGGATCCTAATTCTTCGGTTCGCGCGAAACTAATTCTTAAGTTTTCAAGACTTCGGTCAAATTACTCTCTCGCGGCTGCGATGAACACTCCACATGCGTCTACTGCCTCGGCCTAGATCATGACCCGCAGGCCTGCGAGTTATGCCGTTCGTTTTCGGCCAGCGTCCTGGAACGCGCTGCCCGGTTACAAGCAGGCGCCCAGAAGTGCTACCACCCGATGAAGTCAAGGAGGTCTGCTACGGTGTCCGGCGGTTGGCTCAGCTGAGTAACTCGAGCAGATGATCGCCTCGAGAGGAGGCGGCCCATGCCGCTTCTTCATCTTCCTCGGTCGGCGCATTTATCCCGCTCTCTCTGGGATCCTCCTACACAGCTTCTTTTTAGGAGCTTTGCCAATCCCTCTCCACGAAGGGAGAGGGCCGTCGAGACATTATTCTCGGTTCAAAGAGGACTCAAAGAGTAGTCCCACTGTCGGCGTTCGTGGGAAGTCCCTTCCCTGGACGATCGACACTCTACTTTAGTGGAGGTTGTGGCTAAGGCCGCTGGCTTCATGGTGTCCCCATCAGGTCAGCTGGTCAAGACTCCCATCGACACGGTCGAAATTTTTCTCGACCCGTCGGATGGGCTGTCGACTGGTGAAGCCGACAACCCTTCTTCACCGGTTTCCCCAGTGGAGATCGAGGACTTGCCTGCGCCTCCTGTGCCGGAGTCCCCAGTCAAGGCATCTGAGCTGAGGGAAGAGCGGGTGTCCCCCGACCCTTCCCAGACCCGCCCTCGGAAACACCGAGGGTCTCGGTCTCGGACCTCGTCTCGGTCCAGCTGATCCCGCTGACATCGGCGGTTTCGGTCTCGGCGCCGAAGTAAGCGGCGATGCCGGTCATCCTCGTCTTCCTCCTCGGAAGAGGAGAGGAGGGACTTCGGCGCAAATTGCGTCGACACTAAGAGGACCTAATGTGGCAGCAGTTACTTCTGTCCGGGAACAAGCCGACACTGTCGCCTTCCCCGGCCATCAAGTGGCTGTCACCCCAACGGCTGAAACAACCCCTTGCTGTAGTCGAGGTACCCAAGCCTGGGCCAGTTGTTCGGCTGAAACCAGCTGCCCCACCGATTGTGGAGTGGAACCTCCGCCTCCTGGCCGAAATCGAGGCGCAAGGACTTTCGGTCGGGTCAGGTCTGCCCCACAGGTTGTCTGTCACCCTCACTCCCAACCGTCCTCTGCAGGTGGAGGGTGGCTCAGGCCCGAGCAGCTCTTGCGGACTCCTTGAGATCTGACGACTTCTCCCTGTTTTCCAGGCCCCTTGACCTGGAGTCCTCTGGGGGGGGGCAGTCTATGGACGAGAGCCCTTCGTTCTTTGTGGGTCTGCTTCGGCTCATCTTGGAGTCCACTGGGATGCAGCTCGAGCCCATATCCAAGCGGGCCAAGTATCCCCTGCCGGAGATGCTGGACCAAGGGGATTCGCCCATGGAGGCCTTTCCGGTGGCTGAAGCCATTGTTGGCCCAGCCTTGGAGCTTTAGCAGCGGCCGACTTCCTGTCCTGCGCCTTCGGCCAGGATGGCCAGGAAGTATGCTGTCCCTACCGGCTCTTTGTCCGGTTTTTCGGAGCACCCCTCCGTGGAGGGGTTGGTCACTGATACCATTTTCCGGCATTCCGGGAATGCTAGGGATGTGGATAAGCCCCCTGACAAGGAGTCCAAAAAGCGGGACTATGCCGGGTGCAAGATGTATGCTGCGTCCTCCCTTGGCCTCCGCCAGGCCAGCTCGGCCGTGCTGATGGCACACTTCTCCCACGCCCTAATGGGCTCCCTGGATGAGGTGATCCCTCATCTCCCGGCCGACCTGCAGACCACGGTCAAGCAGGTACGGGACCAGGGAAGGGCGGTGGCAAAACAGTAGCTCCAAATGGCTCTGGATGTTGGAGACTCCTGGCCCGATCAGTTGCGGCCGCAGTGGCTATGCGCTGCAGAGCATGGCTGAGGATGTCCACCTTCACGGCGGATAACAACTATTTTTATTAAGCACCTTTCAAAATTTTCCGGATACCCAGCATAAACTGGCGGATGTCCCCTTCCTGGGGACTGACCTCTTTGGCCCTGGAGTGAAAGGCTACCTCCAATGGATCGAAAAGTCCAATGCTACTCTGGACTCTGTCACTTCCGCCCAGAAGGACAAGGGCCATCACCAACAACATAAGTCCTTTTGCCCTTCTGCGCCTTTGGCACGTCCGGCCCAACAGCACCAGCATCAGGGCCAGCAGGCTCGCGCTTGGCACCCCAAAGCCAAGCTTGCAGCTTCCTCTAACAGGAAGCAGGGAGGAAAAGGCCCAGGAGGTCCCTCGTCCGGTCCCTCCTCCAAGCCTGCCCAGTGACGGGTTGAGGGGTGTCGCCCCCAGCCTCGTCACTCCCCCCTGGGTTCACCCCCTTGGGGGGGCGGCTCCGCCACTTCCTTTCCGCCTGGTCCGCTGTCACCACAAACGCTGGGTGTTGGAGGTGGTAGGAAAGGGCCTGCCCTGGAGTTCGAACAGGCCCTGCCCTTCCGATCTGTAAGCCCCTAGGCTCGAGTCTGCAGCCTCTCTGTCTGCTTGCCGAGCCAACATCGCCCTGCTCCTCGAAAAGAGGTGATCGGGAAGGTGGCGTATCTCCTCCGAGACCGGGGTTTGTGTCCAGGTACTTCCTGGTCCCAAAGCAGACGGGGGCTGGCGCCCCATTCTAGACCTGCACGACCTGAACGGGCTCTTAAGGTCTCGGACCTTCAAGATGATCACTCTGGCTCAGATAATCCCATCCTTGGAACGAGGCATGTGGTTCTGTTCTCTAGACCTCCAGGACGCATTCTCTCATGTCCCAATCTGTCCGTCCCACCAGAGATTCCTCCACTTCAGGGCAGAGGGTTCCCTCAATGAGTTCTGGGCCTTGCCCTTCGGCCTTTCCCTAGCTCCCAGGGTCTTCACCAAATGCATAGCAGTGGTGACAGCATTCCTGGGCGCCTGAAGGGTTCAAGTTACTACCTGGACGACTGGCTGATTGCAGCCTCCTCCAGAATGGAGGTGGAGCGGTCCAGAGATCCAGCCCTCCAGGTTTGCCTCCTCATCAACGAGGCCAAGTCAGAACTCATGCCAAAGCAGGTGATACAATTCATCGGGGCAGAGCGCGACTCTCTACGAGTCAGAGCACGGCTCCTGGCAGACAGGGCCGAGGTTCTTTCCTCCTTTGCCCAATCATTTCAGGTTGGGAAATTGCGCCTTGCCCCAGACTTCCTGGGCCTCATGGTGGCCTGCACCAGTGTGGTCCGTTGGCCCCGTTGGTACATGTGTCCCCTTCAATGGGGGCTGGCCAGCCAATGGTCACAGCACTTCGATCCCCTGGATCAGCTAGTGACAGTGACCCAGGGGATGTGGAACGCTCTCCAGTGATGGACCATTCCAGCACATCTGCAGGAGGGCATCACGTTTGTCTGCCCCAAACCGATGGTCTCTCTATCGACCAGTGCGCCTCTGATGGGTTGGGGTGCCCATCTAGGGGAGCACAGAGCGCATGGCCTCTGGTCCCCTCAGGAGTCCCGATGCCACATCAACCTGCTGGAGCTTGACGGTTCGTCTAGCCCTGACCGCCTTCGCTCCGTTTCTAGGGGGTCAAGCGGTTCAGGTCCAGACAGACAATAACACGACCATGTACTACCTAAACCGCCAGGGCGGGACATGCTCCATGCCTCTGTTTAGGGAAGCTCTCCACATTTGGTCACTAGTGCGCAGCCTGGAGGCAGATCTCCTTGCCATCCATGTGGCAGGACCCCCCAACATTCTGGCTGATGCCCTAAGCCAGATAGGGGCTGCGTCCCACCAGTGGTCTCTCCTGCGGAGGTAGTACAAGATCTGTTCTCCCACTGGCCACGCCTCAGGCGAACCTGTTGCCTCCAGGAGAATACGAAGCTGAGACTGTTTAATACTGCCCCCTCAGCAGGGCTTGCTGCAGGGGATGCCTTCTCCGAGCCCGTGGACCCTGGGCCTCTTCTACGCCGTTCCCCATTTCCCTTGATCCCATGCTTCTCAAGGTGAGGAGGGACAAGGCGCGGGTGATTCTGGTAGCCCCAGACTGGCCCGCCAGTTCTGGTATCAGATCTCCTCAGTCTCGGTTCCAGGCTCGGCTGCTTCCAGCCCACCCGGACCTGATCTCCATCAGTCGGGGAAGGTATTCCATCCGGACCTTCAATCCCTGCACCTGGCGGCCTGGTTCTGAGCAGCTAGAGTTCCAGGCCTTGGGTCTTTCTGGCGAGGTTCTCAACGTTGTTGAGGTGTCCTGTAGGAGTCGACCAGAAAATGCTATGCCTTCAAATGGACGAGATTCTCCATTTGGTGTCAGGCAAGGCCTGGACCCTTCCTCCTGTTCCTTGGCAAACATTCTGGAGTACCTGTGGTCCTTTCTCAGCAAGGGCTTTGGTGGCGACCCTTAAGGTGCACCTGGCAGCCATCTCTGCTTACGAGGCGCGGGCTGGGAAGCAGTCGGTGCAACGGAGGAAGTGATCGGGGCGCTTTTCAAGGCCTGATCACTATCCTCCGTGCGAGAACCTCCCACCTCCGTGGGATCTACTGCTGGTATTGGCTAAGCTCATGGGCAAGCCATTCGAACCGATGCACAGGTGTGACATCTCTCACCTGTCGTGGAAGACCGCCTTCTTGGTGGCTATCACGTCAGCCAGAAGGATGGGAGAGCTTCAGGTGCTTTCCATAGAGTCTCCTTATCTGGTCTTCCACAGGGACAAGGTTGTCCTGCGCCCCCACCCGAAATTCCTTCCGAAGGTGGTGTCGGAGTTTCACCTTAACCAGGTGTTGACTCTGCCGGTGTTCTACCCCAGTCACACCTCGGAGGCGAATATAGGCTCCATGCTTTGGACCCTGAGGGCTTGCTTATTACAAGGCGGGCGGCTGAAGTTCGAGAGAGGTTCGCCAGCTGTTTGTCACCTACGCTGAAGCCGCACCTGGCAGGCGTGCAGCCAAGCGGGACGATAGGCAGGTGGGTCACCTCCTGCATAGATCTCTGCTATAGGTTGGCAGGCATGGAGCCTCCCAGAGGATAGGCTCCTTCTACCGCCATACCGCTGCATCGGGCTGCTTCACGGGATGTCCCTATCCAGGAAATCTGCAGGGCTGCTACCTGGAAGTCGGCACACACCTTCATCACCACTACCACATCGACCTTGAGTCGCCCGGATGCTGGTTTTGGGGCCTCGGTTCTCAGTCTGTGTTTCCTAAGTAGGGGTGTCGCCTTGCCTCCCTCCTCCCGGAAAACTGCTAGGAGTCTGCCAGACAGTGTGGATTAACAACATATCCATGTCCCTAGAAATACAGGTTACTCACCTGTAACAGGAGTTCTAGGAATGGTATATGTTCATCCACCACGACCACTCGGCTTCCGGCTTTGGCGTACAACCTAGCTTCCAGCGGGCAAGATCTGGCGTCATGGGGTGGAACCGAGAGTTTTACCACCCAGGTGGGTGGGAGGAGCCAGCTTGAAGACCTTCCGGCAAGATTTAAAGCTGCAAGGAACTTGCCAGACAGTGTGGATGAACAACATGTACCATTCCTAGAACTCCTGTTACAGGTGAGTAACCTGTTTATTCTGCCCAAAGTGGTGTCTGAGTTCCACCTCCATCAGTCCGTTACATTACCTGTTTTCTTCACTGACCATTCCACTTCAGGGGAACACAGACTACTTATCTTGGATGCAAAAAGAGCTATCGGCTACTTCCTGAATCACACACAGGGTCACGGGCAGGACCATACTCGGCTCTTCCTCTTCTATGGAGAAGTGGGAAAGGAAACCAGGCACTAAAGAGCCATTGCAAGATGGATTGTGGCTTGCATTGAATTCTGCTACAGCAAAGTGGGCAAATGGCACCCCCGCCCAGACCTCAGGGCCCATTCGATCGAGGGCACAGCTGCTGAGGATATTCCCTGGTGGAAATCTGTAAAGCAGCTACCTGAAATACTGACCACATGTTTGCAAGCATTACTGCTTGGATGTTCAAGACCAGAGGAGATTCCAGGTTTGGCACAGCAGTCCTGCAGAGCGTGTTTCCTAAATAGGTTCTGTACCCACCTCCAGAGGTACTGCTTGGGTAGTCTGCATTAGTCAGAATACAGTAAGATTTCCTGGGGTTTGAAGAAAAACTTACCATATAAATCTTGTTTCTTCCAAGGGAATCGTCCTGTATTCTGATCTCCCTCCCTCCCTACTTCCCCTGCTAAGAACCTATGGGTCACTGCACTTCAGCTGTACAAATACTGTTGCAGACCTGTGAGTATCGAGTTTTTCTTGGGCATCTGTGACTTGAGTCTTTGAGGTGCCATTCTGATTGTTTGGGGAGTGGTAATTAAGGGGTGGGGGTTTAGTTTATTTATTTATTTATTTATTTATTTTTGTTCATATCTTTCTCTCCTCGACCATTCTCCTTCCTCCATCCCCCACCCCATTGCCGTGGTGTCCAATATTACTCGTCTCTGGCTGGGTGCCAGCTGGCTGGAGTGAGGTGCCTGCGGAGGCTGAACTATCCTGCTGGTCTGTAGTATGTTCTGCTTCCGTTTTTTTTCTCCCGATCCCAATGTGTGGGACTAAAGCGTGCAGTGATGCCAATGGCTGAGCCGTGCGCCTGCTTTGTCTCCGCTCTGTCTTTTGGGATCGGTGTGCTTATCTCCAGTTACTGCTAGGAGCCAGGCATGCACAGATCTCCAGTCCAACTCCTCCCTGGGAGATGAGAGCTGTTCTCTGGATGCTCAGTCCACCCCAGCCAACCCTCGGAGATGCGCTCGTACCACGAACACTGGTTGCCGGTGTGGCAGGAGGTAAGGCATGATGCCTCAGCTCTCCACTCCACTGGGCCAGCGGAGGTTTGGTTTTTAAGTTGTAGTGTTAGTATAACTAGATAGTTTACTGTGCATGCTTCACAAGAATCTGATGTTTGAAGAACTGTAACCAGGGGCAGTTTTTGAAAACCGAGCTTGAGCCTAACATTCCATCATTTGCTTAGGTTCTAGTAACCATTTCGGCTCCGGGGCAGTCCTATGGTGAGACCATACCTGCTTAGTCAGAATATGGTAAGATTCCCTGGAAGAAACAGTTTCACTATTGTAAGTAATCTTTTCTGTTTTCTATATTCTTAATTAGAATAACATATTCTAGGGACATGGATATGTTCTATCCACATGTTCTAACAGTGTCCTTTTCCCTTTAAGATGTGCCAGAAAGTCTTTAGCTGTCTCCTCCCACCCACCTGGGTGGTTTTATCCCTTGACTCCGCCCTTGGCTGAGCTTCCTTTCTGCTGGAAGAAGCAGGTTCCCTCCCTCACAATCCTCGTTGTAGACCCTAGTGCTTTGGATCCATTCGGTTTACAACTATAAGCTTGGCGTTACTGTTGCAGTACTAGTCTTTGAGCTCCTGACCGCGATGGACAAGTTCACACCCAGATTTTGCTGGTGCCTGTGTGGGAAGATGTCACATACTGACCCCCATTCCACGTGTGTCTACTGCCTGGCCACGTAACACAATTACCAGGCTTCATGACATCTGTCAGTCCTTTCACTCGACAGTACTAGAGGACCACCTCACCCACCTTAGTTGAGCCACCCTGAAAAGTGACATCTGTCGGTCAAATCTTAAGATGCCCATTGGGTGGACTCTCGGCTGGGGGTCCTCGAGCAGTTGGAACAACTTATGGCCTTGAGAAGGTGGCTCAGGCAGCTAGGAGTCTTCCTTGGCTTCTGCCTTTGTTCCACTCAGTGGGCTCCACATTTACGGGCTCCTTCAAGGAGCTGTGCTAGTCCATCCGACCAGCGGTCAGGGCCTGTTCGTGCCAGAACTCCCACAAGGAGAAGGAGTCGAAGACGGAGAAGAATCATCATTGACATTCCTGGGATCAGAAACTTTCTTGATCTCAGGACTGCCAGGTTTTGACCACAGTCGGAACTGTAGCCTTGGCTGATGGCTTCACGGAGACCCCATCAGGCCAGTTGGTTGAGATGCCGGCTGATGATGCGGATGAGATTTTTCTTAACCAGTTGTCGTTTGAAGAGAGACAATTCTCTTTTCAGGACTCTGTTTTTGCCTGTGACCTCAGAAGGGGCTGCTCAGTCCTCTGATGAGCACCTCTGGTCACCAACCCAGACCAGGAGGAGCCGCGGCATTCCCCGGCTCCCTCCGATATCCCTCGTTGACACCCCTGCCGGCCTAGGTCTCGGTCCTCCTCCAGTGGATCGCGTAGCTCCCACCATCATCGGCACTCTTGCCAGCACGTGAAGTGGCGCTGCCGCTATTCCTAGTCTTTGTCCTCCTTGGGTGAGGAGATGCTTCGGTGCAAGTTGTATCGGCCTTCAAGGGCCTCATGTGGAACGTTGGTGCTGGCCGGTTCAAGCCTGACCCGGTTTTACACTGGCCATCACTTGGCTGTCACCCAAAAGGCCAACACCAACTCCCCTTTGGGGTTGATTGAGACCGTCCCTCCCCAGTGGAGCTAATCCAGATCATTTTGATTTGGCCAAAGCCAACACGCCTCCACGATTGTGATGGAGCCACTGCCTAAGCAGCCATCAACTGGCGCTCCGACTGAGTCGTCTTGGCTGTCGAAGGGCTTCCCCATCGACTGTCGATCTGCCTGCGGCGGGTCGGAAGGTGACTTGGCGGGTGGCTGCATATGCAGACTCTTCCAAGTCTGAGGATTCCTCACTGCGCTCCCGTCCAGTCGAGGAGGAGTCCGTGGGGATCTCTTGACAGAGGAAGGCCCACTTCCTTCCTGGGCATCCTCCTCCTCCTCATCTGAGTCCACAGCGATGAAAATGGAGCTGTCCAGAAGCAGGCTTGCTATTCCCTCACAGAGATTCTGGATAAAGAGGACTTTCTGGAGGCTTTCCCAGTGGCCGAGGCCATTGTCGGCCTGTCCAGGAGCTTTGGCAGCGTCTCCTGTCCTGCCCTGCTCCCTCTGCCCGGATGGCCGCAAGTATGCAGTGCCCATCGGTACCTCTGGGTTCACAGGGCATCCTCGGGGAGGGGCTGGCTGCAGACTTCGTGGTTTCAGCCGCTTGGGCAGTATAGGGATGTCGACAAGCCACCGGAAAAGGAGTCCAAGAAATTGGGCTGTACAGTTAGTCTGTGCTGCCTTCTCACTTGGTCTCAGTCAGGTGAGCTTGGCTGTCATGATGACTCTTCTCCCATGCCCTCCTGGGCTCTTTGGATGAGGTGGTTCCTCACCTGCCTTGTGGACCTCCAGACCACGGCCAAGCAGGTCAAAGATCAGGGACAAGCTGTTGCCAAACAGCAACTGCAGATGGCTTTGGATCTAGGGATTCCTGTCCCGCTTGGTGGTGGCCACTGTTGCCGTCTGGCCGTGAGGGCTTGGCTGCAGATCGTGATCTTCATGGCAGACAAATGGCACAAGTTGGCGAATGTTCCTTTCTTGGGATCGACCTGTTTGGGGCGGTGTGGAGGTCACCTCAGCCGAGATGAAAAGTCCAGTGCCACCTTGGACTCGATAAGATCCGCCCAGAAGGATCCCAAGGGCTCCCATGCAGCAGAAGCGAAAGCCCTTTTGGTCCTCTACTCCTGCGCAAAACCAGCCCAGCATCAGACTGGTCAGAAGCTCAGTCTTGGTGAACCAGGACAAAGTCAGTGGCTTTGGTGGTCCATAAGCCTGGTGGGAAGGGACCGGTGACTCCTCAGCTGGGTCCTCCTCCAAGCCTGCTTAGTGACTGGATGAGAAGTGCCACCCTCATGCCTGTCACACCTCACCTGGGTCCTCCTGTGGGGGCTGGCTCCGCCACTTCCTTTCAACCTGGACTGATGTTGGCACTGACAGGTGGATTCTGGAAGTGGTAGGTCAGGTCTGACTCTGGAATTCGGGCAGTACCCCCCAAACTGAGCCCATGCCCCATGGGAGGACTTGGTATCTGCAGACCCTCTGTCGACTCTTAGAGATGACATAGCCCAGTTCCTTTGCAAGGAGGTCATGGTCTGAGTAGTGGATCCTCCAGAACAGCCAGGGTTTGTCTCCAGGTATTTCCTGGTGACAATGTGGATGGGGGTGCTTGCGCCCCATTCTAGAGCTGCGTGACCTGAACAAGTTTCTCAGGTCGTGCACCTTCAGGATTGTAACTCTGCCCCAGATCATACCATCTCTAGAGCAAGGCATGTGGTTTTGCTCCCTGGATCTTCAGAATGCGTTCTTTCACGTCCCGATCTGTCTGTCCCACTGAAGTTTCTTTCACTTTTGAGCCGAGGGAACCCTCTACAAGTTCAGGCCATGCCATTTAGCCTCTTCTTGGCTCCAGGGTCTTCAACAAATGCATAGCAGTGGTTGCTGCTTACCTGAGGTGCTGAGGGGTCTTGAGTGTACCCTACCTGGATGACTGGCTGATAGCAGGTGCCTCCAGGCAGCAGGTGGAGTGGTCCAGGGACCTGGCCCTTTAGATCTGCGTCAGACTTGGCCTCCTGGTCAACGAGGCTAAGTTGCAACTTGTGCCCTCGCACGTGATTAGTTTCATCGGGGCAGAGCTTCACTCTTGCTGAGTCATAGCCCGGCTCCCAGCGGACAGGGCAGAGGTTCTCTCCTCTTTTGCTCAGTCATTTCGGGTCTGGCAATTGCGCCTTGCGCGGGACTTGCTGCACCTTCTGGGTTACATGGCGGCCCACACCAGCGTGGTCAGATGGGCCCATTGGAATATGCGCTCCCTGCAAAGAGAAATGGTCAGCCAGTGGTCTTAGTGCAAAGGTGACTTCGACCAGCTGGTCACAGTGACCCAGAAGATGTGGGATGCCCATCAGTGGTGGTTGGTCTCAGAGCATCTACAGGAAGGGATCTCATTTGGCCACCATGAGCTGATGTCATACTGACGACAGATGCCTCTCTCATGGCCTGGGGTGCCCATCTGGAGAAAATTCCACAGGCTCTGGACCCCCGAGGAGTCCTGATGCCACATCAGCCTGCTGGAGCACTGAGCAGTTCGGCCAGCGCTGACTGCATTCGCTCCATATGTTTGGGGTCAGGTGGTCCAAGTCCAGACGGACAATACCACTACCATGTACTACCTCAACAAGCAGGGTCGGACGCACTCCCTGCCTTTGTGAAAGGAAGCTGTCCGCGTATGGACCCTCGTGCACAGCCTGGAGGTGGATCTTCTAGTCATCCATGTGGCAGGAGCTTCCAGTCAGCTGGCAGATGCCCTCAGCCAGGTAGGTGAGGCATCTCATGAGTGATCTCTCTTCATCCAGAGGTAGTCCACTGCCTGTTCTCCCAGTGGGGCAGCCCTCAGGTGGAATCTGTTCGCCTCCAGGGAGAATGCAAAGCTGAGGCTGTTTTGTGCCCGCCCTCCTCAGCAGGGCTCATTGTAGGGGGATGCCTTCTCGAGGCCTTGGCCCAGGGCCTCTTTGTGCCTTCCTTCCACTTCCCTTGATCCACAAGGTGCTAATCGAGATCCAGAGGAGCAGGGCACAGCTGATCCTGGTGACTCTGGACTGGCCATGCCAGTTTTAGTACCCCGATCTCCTAAGCCTAGCAACAGGCTCCAGAGGCATCTACCACTCTGCCCAGACCTGCTCTCCCATCAGTCAAGGAAAGGTACTCCACCGGATCTTCAGTGCATGCACCTGACAGCCTGATCCCAAGCGACTAGAGTTGGGTCTCTCGAACATGTCCTCACCATGGTGAAGGCATCTAGAAAGGAATCAACTAGAAATTGCTATGCCTTCAAATGGAAGAGATTCTCCATTTGGTGTCAGGGCAAGGGGCTGGACCCTTTAACCTGTCTGGCCTGTATTTTAGACCACCTGTGGTCCTTCTCTAAAGTGGGACTTGATCGGACCTTTAAGGTACACCTGGCAGCCATATCTGCTTACAGGACGTGGGCTGGTCATCATTCGTGGCACAGAAGGTGTTTGGTACCTTTTCAAAGTTTGGATAACATTTCCCTCTTGTGCATGACCCACGACCACTGTGAGACTTGTTGCTGATTTTGGGAAAGCTCATGGGCAAGCCGTTCGAACCAGTGCACAAGTGTGACATGTCCACACCTTGTCGTGGAAGACTGCCTTCTTGGTGGCTATCTCGTCAGCCAGAAGGATCAGTGAGCTCCAGGTGCTTTTGGTGGAGACTCCATATCTGGTCTTCGACAGGGCAACAAGGTTGTCCTGTGCCCCAAGCTGAAGTTCCTCCCGAAGGTTGTGTCAGAGTTTCACGTGAATCAGATGATGACTCTTCCGGTGTTCTTCCCAAATCTCACCTTGGAGGCCAAACACAGGCTCGTTACTCTGGACCTGAGGTGAGTGCTCTGCTGGAGTTCGGGGAGAGGTTCGCCAGCTATTTGTCACCTATGTTGAAGCCGCACCTGGCAGGTCTGCAGCCAAGTGGACGATCGGCAGGTGGATCACTTCCTGCATTGATCTCTGCTATAGGTTGGCGAGTATGGAGCCTCCTGGAGGGCTAAGAGCTCATTCCACCCGCCATACCGCTGTGTTAGTGGCTGCTTCTAGAGACATCCCTATCCAGGAAATCTGTAGGGCTGCTACCTGGAAGTCAGCACACATACCATCATTTCCCATTACCACATTGACCTTGAGTCAGTCACGCTGGGATGCTGCTTTTGGGGCCTCAATTTTCCAGTCCGTTTCCTAAAGTAGTGGGTGTCTTCTTCCCTCCTCCTGGAGAACTGTGAGAAGTTTACCAGAATGTGTGACTAGAACAACATATCACGTCCTAGAAACACAGGTTACTCACCTGTAACAGTAGTTCTAAGAGTGTTATGTGTTGTTCATCCACCGGAGCCACCTGACCTCCCCTGACTCAGCCACACAACCTCTGCTTCCAGCAGGCGAGATCTGGCGTCATGTGGCGGAGCTGAGGAATATATCACCCGGGTGGGTGGGAGGAGCTGGTTTTATAGCTTTCCGGCACATCTTAAAGGGGAAAGGACATTGCCAGAACCTGTGGATAAACAACATATACCACTCCTATAACTACTGTACAGGTGAGTAACCTGTGATCTTTCTTAGTAGGAGCTCTTGCAGCAGGCTATCACCATAAGAACTATGATGCAGGCACTAGGACCCACGAAACCTTCTAGTTAGCAGTTGTCAGTTGGACCTCCCCATGCCAACTCCGCCCGTCTGCTGATGGTACATAGGGGTAATCCCAACCCCACCTCAGTTCTTTTCCCACCGTTGACCCATTTCTTTGTCTCTCCAATTAAGCCATCTAGTGCTTAAACTAGCATTTTCATTGTATTTCTTATTTTTTGAGGAAAATTGCTTTTCTTTGCCTTGTTGTCCTCCTACATGTTTTTCTTTGCCGTCTTTCATCTCTCTACAGAGAAAAAGAGGACAAAGTGTGCCACAGTACGCCAGATCCGGCCAAGGACAATCATGAGGCCGTCTACTCCCTGGGGCCCGACCATGACACCAAGGCCTGTCCCATTGGTTGTGCCTTCACCGGGATGACACGTGTCCGCTGTATCAAGGCTCTGAAGGCACACACATTAGAACAGCAGTTGGCCATCATGAAAGGCTCACCAGTGAAAGTGTTTCTTCTTCTCATCCTTCTAAATACAAGGAGAAGAAGGTTTGGACAATGCAAGTCCCATGAGAAGGAGCAGGGTAAATCTAAGAGGCGTTTGCGCACCTGGTCCCCACACCTTAAAAAGACCTCCTCTAGTTCCAACGCCGGGGTCTGATCACTCCTCCTGCCTCTCTCGCCATTCCTCTGTGCGGCAGGACACCTCCACTCCTGCCAAAACTCCATTATGGAGTGCAAAGCAAGCCCCGGCCTTGATCACCCTGAAGGCAAAGGCCACACCCTTGCAGTCACCCTCCACCTCGGGGATCGGGACCACTTCTTTTTCTGGTGTGGGGATTTCGGTCCCTTCACGCAACGTCCTGACGACAGTCTCCCCCGGGGCTCCGGGTAAGACCCCCGAACACCGGGATCGGGAGTCATTCCCCAAGCCAACCTCGGCTCACTGTACCTTAGTCTCACAAGACCATGTCCCAGCCGATGACGGTACCCACAGCTGACAGCTCCAGACTGTCGATGGCCAAGAACTTGGGACGTATGTTGGGGGTGGCCTCTCCAGACCTCTCTTGTCTTGCCAGTCCGAGAGTCCTTTAACCCAGATGATCAAGGGGATCAGGCTACCCCTTCACCTCGGGACCAGCGGACCTCCTACTTCCCTGTTGCTCCACCCTCACCAGTTGACCTTGCGTCCAGTTTCCCGGTGGGCAAGATATTTCCCCAGTTCTCTAAGGAGGAACTAACTGAAGTCTTCTAATTCTGGTGGAGCCAGGTTAAACAAGATCTTCTTCCACCACAGCCGACTGATGCTCTAAATCTGGATGTGGAAAGGATCGGGACCGGGGGGACATCCTGTCCTCTCCCGCTCCTAAGCCCAAGTCACAATCTCGCAGCCCAGCTGACTCTCATGGGAGGACTATGCACAAGGGACGGTATCATGGATGTCGCTCTCAGTTCCACGCCGCCACCACTCCTCTAGCTGCGGGCGGTCTGACATTCGTAGACTGGCTGTCATTGGCACTCCACATGCTGTCGATGATCTGCTAGCTGGCGTTGGTCATCTAGTGGGTATCGCTCAGACAAAGGGCATAGATCTTCTTGTAGATCAGGGTCCCTCTCTTTCAGAGCCTGGAGTCGGCTTCTGCCGCCTCCGGCTCTGATCGGTCTCTCTCGAGGGATGAGCACACCTTGCCAGATAGGAAGGATACCCCCTGATCACCTCCTGATAATCTGACTTTTGTGGACGTCATGAGGCATATCCAGACCTCCAATGGATGGTAGACTGAGGATCTGGATCCAGAGTGCCAGAGGTTAGCCAAGTACCTGAGGCAGAAGGGGTCAAAGGCCTTGCTCCTCTAGTGGATACGTTCCAGGATCTTACCAGGATCATATGGAAGCATCCTATAACATTCGGTGGTCTCTAAAAAGTTGTAAAGGCTGTATTGAGTGCGAGGAGGGCCCTTTCTGCGGAACAACCTCAGGTGGACTCAGTGGCTGCTCACAAGTCGAAGAAGCCAAAACACCTTAGTTTGCAGCCTCCGACACAGAGTCCAGGTTTCTAGATCAGGTGGGCAAGAATATATATTCTGCCTCCACCTGTTCTATTAGATCATTAGCTTTTCTCATAGATGGTTTCCAATTCCGAATGCATTGTGGGAGAAAGTTGAGAGGTTGCTAAAAGCCTTGCCAGACTCGATGCAGAAGATCGAGCTCCTGGAAATTAAGTCATGTCAGGATTGGACGTGGGCACTCATTTTCTGAGGGCCTCGTGCGACACTGCAGATAGAGCTTCTAGGAAAGCGGCATCCTGTGTTTGTCGATCTGCAGTCGGTAACCTTGACCTTCCCTTCCATGGTTCCGTGCTCTTTGGGGAGGAGATGGAGAAACTTATCTCCCATCTACCAGTAGTCCAGGAAGTCTATTTGGTTCATCATAAGATGTACAAGGGATCATGACCTTTTGAGAAACTGCCCTTTCAAGTCCTCAGGGCAGAATTCCCACAATCTGTTCCAGCAGAGACGTTCACAGAAAGGCTACAACCCAAACTCCTAGGAGATCTACCTAGAGACCCCAAGCCTCCCAGCCTTTTCGGACGGTTTCTGGATCTGCCCAATGACTCACTCCCCCCACCCCAGCAGAGGCTATGGACAGGGTGGTTATTCCCATTTCTAGGAGCATGGATATGTTGTTCATCCACACTGTCTGGCATTGTCCCTTTCCCTTTAAATCTTGCGGAAGTCTTCAAGCTGGCTCCTCCCACCCACCTGGGTGGTAAATACCTCGCTCCGCCCCATGGCGTAGATCTTCCTTTCCGCTGGAAGATTCAGGCTCCCTCATGCTTTCTGCAGTGTTGAGGCCCTGGATTACGTTTCGATGGTTTCACGCATCTTCGCTCTGAAACTTGTTAGAGTTCGACTCTGATTCGGACATGGATGACAAGTCTTCCCGGGTTTCCACGGTGTCCTTGCGGACAGAAAATGTTGCGCACCGATCCCCACCTCTCGTCGTTTACTGCCTCTGTTCTATTCCGATACCTCGCAGTGCTCCATTGCGCTTCCTTCACCCAACGTCCTGGAAGATCATCAAGGCGCGCCTGAAGCTGGTAGAGCAGACTCGCAACCCACCGGTAAAATCCAAGGAGGCCAGGTGGGCGGTTTCACTGCCAGGGATCCGCTGAGCAGCTCGAAAGCATATGCAGCTGGTGAAGAAGCCGCCTAAGCCTCAGCTAGCCGAGGTTTCTTCGCGCCGCTCAACCTGGGCTCTTCCTTCTCAGGATCTTCGGGATTTGTGCCAGTCTCTCCCACCAGGGTGAGGCGCCTCGACTCGCACTCTTCCCGTTCGAAGAAAAAGAGATCCTAAAAATGCTTCAGTCGAAGAAGGCGCTCCTGGGATCAGGAGCAGTCCGAGGTCTCGACTTGATCCGAAATTGCCTCCCTCAGCCGCTGGGTTTTCAGACCTTCCCGTCGGTACCGGGCGTGAAGCCAAGTCGGCTGATCCGGCCGAGATTATTCTCGACCCGATCGAGCTATCACCGACTCCTGTCGATGATTCTTTGGAAAACGCCGATTCTCTCCTTCCCGACGAGGAGACCGCCCCTGCGGTCTCGATCGAGGAAAAGAACCGGGCCTCGGTTTCACGAGGCCAGTCTCTCCGATCGACCGGCGACACCGTCGATCTCGATCAGGGAGCAAGTCCTCTTCGGTCGATCAACCTAAAAGGACACAAGCACTCCGCCAGAGGCGCGCCACGTTCCCCTTCCTCCTCGGGCGAAGGAACCCCGACGAAAATTCGTCGGCGCTGCGAGGATCTCATGTGGCAGCAATTCCTGCTAGCAGGTCAGAAGCGGCTCCTTGGTGGTCCGGCTATCTCTTAGCCTCAGCCTCTTGACGCCTCAGACACCCGATTGCTCGGTGCGGTCTCTTGGGGTTCGGTCGTCTTCCGCCGCAACCGGTTTCGGGTTCCCCACCAATTTTGGTGGAACCTCCACCTAAGCTGCCCCTCGGAGGTCCCTCCAAGGAGGCACGACAGTCTTCGGGTCTCCCCCACAGACTGTCAATTACGGTCACCCCTGATCGCCCTAGGCGTATCGAGGGGGACTTAGGTGGGCAGCCTTTATATCGGGACTCCTCCGATTCCGATAACACTGGCCTTCACTCTCTCGATGAGCTTTCGGCGTCAGGCTTGGAAGAAGGGCCTTCCTCCTTCCAGGGCATCCTCCGGCTCATTTCTGAATCGACGGGGATGGCCCTACAGCCTATCCAGAAAAAGGCGGAATATCCCTTACGGATATTCTTAAGAGGATACCCCTACGGAGGCATTTCCAGTAGCAGGCCATTATTGGTCGAGCCTTGGAACTCTGGCAGCGTCAGCCTCTGCCCAGCTCCTTCTGCCGAATAGCGCATATAAATGCAGCAGTGCCCACAGGGTCTTTGGCGGGGTTTACTGAGCACCCCTCAGCGGAAAGCCTTGTGACTGCCTCAGTATTCAGGCGGACGGGCAGCTCAGCCGATACTGACCGCCCTCCAGACAGAGTCCAAACTTATGGACCACTCGGCCCGGAAGGTCTATGCTGCATCATCTTTGGGCCTTCGTCAGGCAAGCTCAGCGGTGATTATGGCACACTTCTCTCACGCCCTCTTGGGGTCGCTGGACGAAGTTCTCCCCCACCTCCCAGCTGACATGCAGACCACGGTCAAGCAGGTCAGGGACCAGGGCAGAGCTGTTGCTAAACAACAACTCCAGACTGCTCTGGACGTGGGTGATTCCTGTGCCCGTTCACTAGCTGCAGCGGTATCCACTCGCTGCAGGGCTTGGCTGAGGTTATCCTCCTTTCCCGTGGATACTCAGCACAAGCTAGCTGATGTGCCCTTCCTTGGCACCGACCTCTTCGGGCCAGGAGTGGCAGGTCACCTGCAGCGTATCGAGCAATCTAATGCCACCTTAGATGCTACATCCGCTAAGGGTTCTTCAAGTAAGAACCAGCAGAAGCGCAGGAAGAAGCCTTTTCATCATTCTTCCCCTGTGGTCAGACAACCACCCTTCCAAGGGGGTCAACAACAGCAGCAGGCTCAGGCTTGGCGCCCTAGGCCCAAGCAAGGTCCCCAGAAGCCCCGCAAAGGAGGCCGAGGCGCTGGTCCAGGTGCCCCCTCCTCCTCTAAGCCTGCCCAGTGACGGGCCAGGGGTGTCCTCCCCCATACCCGTCACTTCAGCTCGGGGTCCTCCCGTGGGGGGCTGCTCCGCCACTTCATTTCCGCCTGGTCCGGTATCACCACGGACAGATGGGTCCTAGAAGTGGTCGGGCAGGGTCTGCCCTTAGAATTCGAGCAGTACCCTCCCAGCCGAGCCCGTGCCCCACGAGAGGAGCGGATCTCAGTTGCCCAGTCTGTCCTTGAGGCGACATTGCGCTACTCCTCCTCAAAGAGGTGGTGGCCGAGTGACGGATCCTCCTTCAGACCCAGGCTTCGTCTCCAGGTATTTCCTGGTGCCCAAGCGGATGGGGCTTGGCCCCATTCTAGATCTGCCGACCTGAATCGGTATCTCAGGTCCCGCACCTTTCGGATGGTAACTCTAAATCAGATCATACCATCCCTGGGCGAAAGATGTGTTTTGCACACGGATCTTCAGGAGCCTTTTTCCATGTCCCTATCCGTCCGTCTCATCAGCGATTCCTCCGCTTCAGGGTAGAAGGACCTATGCGAGTTCAGAACCATGCCGTTCGGCCTGTCCTCGGCCCCAAGGGTTTCACCAAATGCATTGCAGTGGTGGCAGCCCATCTTGGCGTCAGGGGTTTGTATTTACCCTACCTGGACGATTGGCTCCTGGCGGGATCCTCCCTTCAGGAGGTGGAGAGGTCAGGGACCTGACCCTCGAACCTGCTCACACTTGGGCCTTCTGATCAACGAGGCCAATCGAACTCGTACCTTCTCAGGTGATGGGCTTCATCAGGGCAGAGCTCGACTCTCGTCAAGCCAGAGCTCGGCTCCCGGCGGACAGGGCGGAGGTTCTCTCCTCCTTTGCCCAACCATTTTTGGTTGGGCACTCACGCCCTGCCCGGGACTTCCTGCGCCTCCTGGGCTACATGGTGGCGTGCACATTGGTGGTCCGCTGGGCCAGACTGCACATGCGCCCCCTCCAGTGGGAGCTCGCCACCCAGTGGTCTCAGCGTCAGAGTCTTTTCAACCAGCTGGTCACGGTCACCCAGAGGATGTGGGACACTGTCCAATGGTGGACCGTCCCGAGTCATCTGCAGGAAGGGATCCCGTTTGTCCGCCCCGAGCCGACGGTCGTCCTTATGACCGATGCCTCTCTCATGGGCTGGGGAGCCCACATGGGGGACAACAGAGCTCATGGGCTCTGAACCCCAGAGGAGTCCCGATGCCACATCAACCTGTTGGAGCTCAGGGCAGTCAGACTGGCTCTGTCAGCTTTCGCTCCTCAGCTCCGGGGTCAAGTGGTTCAAGTCCAGACGGACATACCACGACCATGTACTACCTCAACAAACAGGGCGGCACGCACTCCCGTCTGCTATGCAAGGGCGCTCGGATCTGGACCTTCGTCAACCCGGCTGGGCGGATCTCCTAGCCATCCATGTGGCAGGAGTCGCGAACCAACTGGCGGATGCTCTCAGCCGCTTAGGCCAGACTTCCCAGTGGTCTCTCCATCCAGAGGTAGCCTACTACCTGTTCTCGTTAGGGCAAACCGTTGGTGGACCTGTTTGCCTCAGGAGGACACCAAGCTGAGCTGTTCCATGCCGCCCCTCAGCAGGGGCTCGCTGCAGGGGATGCCTTCTCGAGGCCGTGGACCCAGGCCTCTTTACGCTCTTCCTCCATTTCCTTGATCCACAAGGTGTTACTCAAGGTGAGGCAGGACAAGGCGAAGGTGATCCTGGTAACCCCAGATTGGCCACGCCAGTTCTGGTATCCAGATCTCCTCAGCCTCAGCTGCAGGACCCGGGCGCTCAGTACATGCCGGACCTGATTTTTCTGAACCAGGGAAGGTCCTTCCTCCGGACCTTCAATCCCTGCACCTCACAGCCTGGTTCCTGGCCTAGAGTTCCAGGCTTTGGGTCTTTCTGAGGATGTCTACACCGTGGTGGAGGCATCTAAAAAGAATCGACCAGGAAATGTTATGCCTTCAAATGGAAGAGATTTTCCATTTGGTGTCAGGATAAAGTCTGGACCCCTTATCCTGCTCGGTGGCTAACATTCTAGACCTCTGGTCCCTCTCCAAAGGGGGTCTTGGTCATTGACCCTTAAGGTGCGCCTAGCAGCCATGTCGGCTTACGGGCGGGTGGGGTCAGCCGACGTTAGCTCAGGAAAAGGTGGTGGGCGCTTTTTCAAGGCCTGGACCACATATCCCCTCGATGCGTGAACCTCCACCTCCATGGGATCTTTTGCTGGTTTGGCAAAGCTCATGGGCAAGCCATTGAACCCATGCACAAGTCTGCACTTTCGCACTTGTCGTGGAAGGCGGCCTTCTTGGTGGCTATCCGTCAGCCAGAAGGGCAGGGGGCTCAGAAGCTTTCAGTGGACTCCCCTATCTGGTCTTTCACAGGGACAAAGTTGTCCTGCGCCCCCACCGAAATTCCTTCGAAGGTGGTGTCAGAGTTTCACCTTAACCAGGTGTTGACCCTGCCAGTATATTACCCTAATTACACCTCGGACGCGAGTATAGGCTCCATACTCTGGACCTCAGGCGTGCTCTCTCCTATTATAAGGAAGGGACAGTGGAGATCGAGGAGAGGTTCGGCAGCTGTTCGTCACCTATGCAAACCCGCTGGCAGACCTGCAGCCAAGCGGACTATTGCAGATGGATCACATCATGCATGGGTCTGTGCTATGAATTGGCGGGTAAGGAGCCTCCGAAAGGGCTAAGGGCTCATTCTACCCGTCATACTGCTGCTTCGGTGGCTGCTTCCAGGGACATCCCTATCCAGGAAATCTGTCGGGCCGCTACCTGGAAGTCAGCAAGCACCTTTATTACCCATTACCACATTGACCTAGAGTCACGTCGGGATGCTGGTTTTGGGGCCTCGGTTCTCCAATCTCTATTCCTTAAGTAGGGGGTGTGCACCTTGCCTCCCTCCTCCCGGAGAACTGCTTGGAGTCTGCCAGACAGTGTGGATGAACAACATATCCATGCTCCTAGAAGAACAGGTTACTCACCTGTAACAGTAGTTCTAGGAGTGGTATATGTTGTTCATCCACACCCACCCACCTGACCTCCCCGGCTTTAGGAGCACAACCTGGCTTCCAGCGGGCTCGATCTGGCGTCATGGGGAGCCGAGGTATTTACCACCCGGTGGGTGGAGGAGCCAACTTGAAGACTTCCGGCAAGATTTAAAGGGGAAAGGGACAATGCCAGACAGTGTGGATGAACAACATATACCACTCCTAGAACTACTGATACAGGTGAGTAACCTGTTGTTCTTTCTGATCCCCAAAAAAAGATCGGAGACGTCAGGCCCATTCTGGACCTCAACTCACTAAATCTCTTTATCGAGTACAGAAGGTTCAGGATAGTCACACTTCATGGTCTCATCCCCCTCATGCACCAAAGGGACTGGCTCTGCTCCCTCGACATGCAGGATTGCCTACCTGCACATTCTGGTTTGTCCTCCACATCGGAAGTTTCTGAGGTTCCACTTCCAGGGTAGGCATTATCAGTTTCGAGCCTTACCGTTCGGCCTCTCCTCCGCTCCTCGAGTCTTCACCAAGTGCCTAGTAGTGGTGGCTGCGGCCTTGCTGACGCCAGGGCCATTATGTCTTCCCTTACTTAGAGCGACTGGCTCCTGGCAGCTCCTTCCAGAGCTCAACTTTGCACTGTCTGAGATACGTTTACACTCTTCCGAGTTGGGGATCACCCTGAACCTTTCAAAGTCATCCCCATGGCCCAGTCAGCGACTCCAATTCATGGAACAGTCCTTGACACGGTTCAGGACATGGTTGTCTCCCAAACGACAGGGGAGATCGCCTAAGGAATTTGGCTTGAGCGGTGTCAATGGCTCCACAGGTCCTAGCCAGGACTTTCCTCAGGCTTCTGGGGCACATGGCGGCGGCCATTCCTACAGTTCCTTTGGCCTGCCTCCACATGAGGGTCCCCCAGTTAACACTCGGTGTGCAGTGGGACCAGAGGTCTGACGACCTAGATCAGCTGGTCAGGATCTCTGACCCAGTTCGAAGGACCGCTGTCCTGGTGGCTAGACCCCTCCAACCTGGCCTGAGGGGTCCCCTTCCGGTAGGAGCCCCTGAGATGGGTTCTGACCACAGACTCTTCTGGTCTCAGTTGGGATGCTCACCTGGAGAACAGACAGACCCAGGGGACCCTTGTCCCCAAATGAGCAGATGCTCCACATCAGTGTCCTAGAGATGCGAGCAGTCCTGAACACTCTACAGGTGTTTCAGTCTGACCTTTCACCAGGCCCTCTTCTCATCCTGACGGACAACTTGTCGGTAGTGTTTTACATCAACAAGCAACGGGGCACACATTCTTACCCCCTTTACAGGGAGGAGATGAGGGTCTGGTATTAGGCCCTAGAACACCATGTAGACCTCACCGCTGTTCATGTTCCAGGTGTCCAAAATGCCGCCGACAGCCTAAGCAGGTCTCTGTCCAATGCTCACAAGTGGGAGCTTCTTCACTCGGTAGCAGATCAGCTGTTTGACCGATGGAGCCGTCCATAGTTGGAACTCTTGCATCTCCCTCAACACCAAACTGCCCAGTTTCTGCTTGCTAGAGCCTGGCCTGGTGTTTTCTGGCCAATGCTTTTTCCCTCTGTTGGACAGGAGGTTTCTTTATGCCGTCCCTCAGTTTCCTAGTTTTCAGAGAGTTATCTGAAATTGCAGGCCTAGGAGGCAGAGGTAATCCTCATCGTCCCCATTGGCCTCGGCAGATTTGGTTCCCACTACTTCATCAGCTGGCAGTGGAGCCTCCGATCAGCTGCTGCTGAGCTTGCACTGCTGTCACAGGATCAGGGTACCCTGATCCATCTGGACCTGCAGTCCTTGAATCTTATTGCCTGGCTCCTGCAGACTTGGTCAAGTCCAGGTACGGAGTCTCCCAGGAGGTGGCGGACGTTCTCGTTGCAGCGAGAAAGCACTCGACTAGGTCCACTTAATGCTATGAAGTGGAAAAGATTCTGTTTGTGGGCTTCTATCCATCACTTGGACCCGTTTACCTGCTCAGTGAACTCCATTTTAGAGCATCTCCTCTCCTTGTCGAACCAAGGCTTGAGCTGCTCCTCCATTAAGGTGCACCTCTCTGCAATCTCTGTTTACCACGCACCTGTGGAGGGGAAAACCCTCACCCTGCTGGATGTGTCCCGCACCTTTTTGAAGGGCATACTGCGCATTAAGCCTCCCATCAGAGATACCGTACCACCCTGGAATCTCCTACTGATGCCCGAGAAGCTTACCCTTCCCCCGTTCAAGCATTCCATGGAATGTGAGCTTCGCTTCCTTTCCTTTCCTTTCTTGGAAAGTGTTATTTTTAGTTGCTGTTACCTTTGCTCGGAGAGTTTCTGAGGTTCAGGCCCTGATGTGTAAGGAGCCTTACTTAATTTTGCATAAGGACAGTGTGTCCTTACATAATAATCCTAAGTTTTTAGTGTCAGAGTTCAAACTTAATCAAGGACATTAACCTGCCAGTGTACTACCTAACCACTTGAACCGAGGGAAGCAATCCTGCATCGCTGGATGTCCACAGGGGCGTTATGGTGCTGTCTTAATCGTATTGCTCCGTATCGTAAATTGGAGCAGTTATTTGTGGTCTTTGCAGCTCGCTGTGTGGGCGCTCAGGTGTCTAAGCAGACCTTATAAAAATGGCTGGTGGTGCATAGTCTTCTGTTATGACAAACATAACAAACCCCTTCCAGGCTCAGTAAGTGGTCATTCCACCAGGAGTGTGGCTACTTTGTCGATGAGGACGTCTCCATGTTGGACATCTGCTCAAGCGGCTACATGGAGCTCAGTGCATACTTTTATCAAGCACTACAGCTTGGACATTGCCTCTAGGTGAAGGGCAGGTTTTGGCCTGGCGGTCCTTCAAGACCTCCCATCCTGATGCCCTCTTTGGGCAGATGCACTTCAGCCTCTTCCCAGACCTGTGTCGGTCCTTCTTTCTGGGACTGCTTGGGACTTCATCCTTACGGTGATAGCCTGCTGAAGAGCTCCCACCGAAGAAAAATAGAACAGTTACATAAGAACTTACCATAGCAGTAGATGTTTGAGAGGGCTCTTGCTGCAGGCTGCTTTCCCTCCCTCCTTCTCCTGGTAAGTCTCTGCATGTTTTTCCCCTAATGCAAGCTTCTACCTGGTCCGCCTGCGCCTTACCCATGGGTCTCTGGCGGTTGAACTGAGGTGGGGCTGGGGACTGCCCCTTATGTACCACTGGCAGATGGAGCAGAGCCAGCATCGGAGGCGGTCCCAGCTGAAGACTGCTAGCTAGAAGGTTTCCGGGGTCCTAGTGCCTGGCGGCATAGTTTTTTATGGTGAGTTCTTACGTAACTACTTTTTTCTTATTACCTAGGTTCAGTTCACTATCCGCATTTGGGCAGTCTTCCAGTGAGGATTCTCAGTCACTTGAACAGTTTTCACGTTTGACTTCTATTACTACCTAGCTGTAATCCTCAGGCTCCTCCACATTGCCCTCAGATGTTTTGTTCCTCTGGAAGGAACTGGTCTCCTCCTTTACAACCTCCAGTGAATTAGGATTCTGATAAGTTTTGGGCTACTTTGACAAAACCTTTGGGGTTTGCCTTGTTTCAGCTGATCATTCACCCAGTCCGCACCTCACAGCTGTGTCAGCATTGGGGATGAAACAGAGGAGAACATCTTTCTGAGGAGCATGGTGTGCAGGTTTACCATGTATGTCTAAGATGGCCATGATGCCTGCCTGCACTACCTGTGCATTGCCACAACCTGGAGCATTGCCATATGTGTGGAGCAGTGCATTGGCAGGCGCCCGGATGAGTGCTGCCTGTGACTGATGCAGGGCGAGTCTTCTGGATGCATCCCATTTTCTGGGTCAGTGGCACAGTTGCAGGCTCAAGTGTTGGACTGTCAGGCCAGCAAGGATGATCTTCCAGAATCAATCTTCTGCATGGATTCCCATTAGTGGATCTTAGCTGGAGGTGCTAGTGTCCAGGGGCCAAAACTTTTGGAGGGCTGGCAGTGAGTGGGTGGCACTCATGCACGGCATCACGAGTCTGCTCGACCACTTGTTTACCTCGTCTCCAGCCACCAACCACCTCACTTCCTTTTTCCTGTGGTCAAGTGCACATCAGCAGGGCTGCAGCTATGAATTTTGGGGCCCCAGACAAGTCACTTGAAATGGGCCCTGTTTCCCAAACCAGCTAATGCCAGCTCCTCAGGTGGGCCTTCTGAGCTTGGGGCCGGACAACATCCCACTTTCCCTCCATTACTGCGGCCCGGCGCCATCAGTGCTTCTTCTTGCCCACGCAGTCAGAACTTATCTATATTACAACTGCGTTTGGTTCTTAGTTTTAGTGTTTTAAAGCTAGAGTTTTTTGTCAGTCTAGCTTTTTTGTCGTAGATAAATAATGTAGTTTTCTTTCAGCCCTACAGTGTAAACTTTTGTCCATGAAGGACAGTAGGGAGCCTGAAGAGGCAGACTGATCTGGCAGTAGGGCTGTGTCCAGTCCACTTTCTCCTCCAAGAAAGGGTTGTGACCATGGGTGGTGCAGTACTTGGGAGAAAAGGCAATGCTCCGAAAAGTACAAGAAGTAGAAGTCCTGAAAAGAAACGCATGGCTCTATATCGGGGTCCAAGCACTGCTTGTCGTTTTCCTCTTCTCATAAGAAAGGGAAGATGCACCAATCTGGAGAACTGTGTGCAGTTCTGGAGACCCCATCTCCGCAAGGACATAGACAGGATTGAGGCAGTCCAAAGGAGGGCAGTCAAAATGGTGCAGGGTCTGCAAGAGAAGCTGTACGAGGAGAGACTAAAGGAGCTTAATATGTATACCCTTGAGGAAAGAAGGGAGAGGGAGGACATGATAGAAACTTTTAAGTACCTAATTGGAATCAACAAAGTCCAAGAGGGTAGCATCTTTCAGAAAAAGACGTGCAAGAACAAGGGGACACAATTTAAAGATAGATGGGGGGCGGTTCAGGGGCAATGTGAGGAAGTATTTTTTCACAGAGAGGGTAGTGGATGCATGGCACAGCCTTCCTGAGGAGGTTTTGGGGTCTAAAACTGTGGGAGAATTCAAGAATGCATGGGACAGACATAAGGCAATTCTTGTGGGGGGTAGGAAGAAATAGGCTGTTGGTTAACTAGGATCTGCGGCCTATCCTGTAGGTAGGGAAATGGGCAGACTGGGTGGGCCAAGTGGTCCTGATCTGCCATCAAAGTCTATGTTTCTATGTTTCTAATTGAGGTCACCCGTTGTGAGGTCTGCCACGAGACACACTACTTCCGGACTTGGAGCTCCTTGCTGTTACAGCTGAAGGGCTCTGGGAGCTTGGTGTCTCTGGTCCAGAGACCCCCTCTGTCGTAGTGAGGACTCTGGTAAGCAGCTCCAGGACATCCATCAATTAAGGATGAGTGTTCCCTTTGATGGAACTTCTTTCTTCGGACAATAGTTGGAATATTGTCATAAGGCGTCTGATGAAACTAGAGTGGATCTTTAAGACCTCCAGACTAGCTCCCTTTAGCCCTCAGAAAAGCAAGGGACGTGGCTTGGTGCACAGTAGTCATAGGCATTACATAATCAGACTGAACCCATTCAATGTCCAAGCTCTTTGTTCGGTCCCTCACAAGGTGATAAGTGGAGAAATCTTCTCCTGGGTTTCCCGTTCTCCCAGCCAGAGCCAAAGGTGACTCACACCACAGATGCCTCTTTTTTTTTGGGGGGGGGGGACGCGTAGAGCCAGGGCCTCCAAACACAAGGTGTCTGGGACCCATCAGAGACTGATTTTCACATCAGTGTGTTGGAGATGAGCTTTTTTTTTTTTCTTTTAACAGTCTGAAAGCCTTAGTGGATTTAGTCAGCCACAAAATGGTCCTTCTCAGCAAGTCTGTCACGTACTGTAAACAAGGGGGACACACACTCTTACGCTTTCTTGGGAGTTAATGAGACTTTGGGAATAGGATCCTGCTGCAAGTAGTCTATATGCCCCAAGTTCAAAGTATACTTGGGCAGATGAGCTCAATTGAACAGAGGCTAATCTTCATGAGTCGTCACTAGCTTCAGAGACTCTTGACATCACTGTTTGACTAGTGGGTACTCCAGATGTGGACCTTCTTGCATCCTTACTCTGTGCCACACTGCTTTGAATCTGCTGCAGAAGTCCAAGACGTGGTGTTTTCTATCAGGCTACAGTCAGACTGCCATGGCAGAATTATTTTTTTGTATACATTCCCTCCAATCCCTCTTATCCTGAGAAGGTTGCTCAAACTGGAGGCTCACAGGGGCAAGATGATACTAGTGGCCCCTTACCGGTCTCTACCGATATGGTTTCCTCCTAACAGACCTTCAGTCAGTGAACCAAGGACTCTACCACTGAGGACGTACTTGTTGACACTGGTCACCTGGTCTATTCCAACCTGCGCCCCCTTCACCTTCAAGTCTGGCTCATGAAGAGATGGAAATGAACAGGTGCAAGGTGTCTCAAAGGGTCTCTGAAATACTTTTGGCTATGCATAAATCTTCCACAAGGAAAACTTACACAGCCAAATGAAAAAGGTTTTCCATCTGGTGCTCCAAAAGCTGCATGGACCCATTTTGAATGCCCACCTGATAAGGTTCTGGAGTATCTGCTGGAAAGTACAGTTACGCAAGAACTTACCGTAACAGTAGATCTTTGAGAGAGGCTCTTGCAGTAGGTAATCACTTGGAGGACTGCACCCCTGGTGTCAGGACAACACGGAAACTTTAGCTAGCAGTGTCTGGTGGGCGACCGCCCACCCGTCGTCACATGACCGATGTCAGCGTGACGCTATATACTGGCGGTCCTCATGCCTGCCTTCCAGTTTTCCAACTGGAGACCTCCAAGGAGGCGCGACAGAAGAATGTATATAGGAGACTCCTGGAGCCTGAAATAAGCTGATGGAAAAAGAGCAGCCAATAAACTAGGGGAGGGAGGGAAAAAAGTTTACCTACTGCAAGAGCCTCTATCAAGGCTCTACTGTTATGGTAAGTTCTTAGTAACTGTATTACCATACTTTGAGAGGGCTCTTGTAGTAGGTAATCACCTTGAGGACTGAGTCCTAAGCAGTGTGAATCAGGAGAAGCTGAAATACAGGAGGCAGAAAGCTGCGTAAGAGTCGGGAACCCAGGACAAGAGGCCCTGAAGCACAGCTAGCTAAAATCTGCCCTTCACGCTAGAGGCAATGTCCAGACTGTAATACTTTGTGAAGGTGTGGAGAGAACTCCAGGTAGCTGCCACACAGATATCCGCGGCTGAAATGTTTTCGAAACAAGCAGCAGAGGCAGCCATACCTCTGGTGGAATGCCCCTTAACCTCCCCCGGGAGGGTTTCCCCATGTTTCTGATAGCACAACACAATACAGTTTGCCAGCCACTTAGGACAGACATTGTTTGGAAACTGCTGCGCCCTCTCTCTTGGCGCAAAAGAAACGAAAAGTTGGTTTGTTTTCTAGACTGACTTGGTTCTGTCAGTGTAATAACACAAAATTCTGTGAACATTATTTATTGAATTTTGATGACTGGGTAGGCCCACTGATCCCTGAAGGTCCCTTTTTCAGGGGCGACCCGGGAGACAGTCAGGTAGTACAGGGTGCAGAGAAAGTGGACATGAAATTCAAGGTTACAATAAAGGCAATATTTCAATATATTGAACATAAGTGCAATAATTGAGGGAGTTGAGGCATGATTTTAGTCATTTTGGGTGAGAAAAGGAGAGGGATTGATGTAGGATGTGGGACGTGGGACCAGGGTTGACTATCCAATATGCTGACAATGGCACAAGCTTGCCCCAAGCAGGTGGGACTTGAGCCCTGTGCAAAAGTTTAATAGCGATGGGGCTTCCTGTACTAAAGGTGGGAGAGCGTTCCACAGCTTGTGGGCAGTGTGAGCGAAGGATTTGCCTCCCAAGTTGGTCTTTCTTGACTCTGGGGATTGCTAGTAGGGACCGACCGGTGGTCCTGAGTATACGAGGGTTAGACTTAGGAATGATTATTCTTACATAGATACATAGACAGTGTCGGCAGATAAGGGCCTATGGCCCACCCAGTCTGCCCATTTGAGCTTGTAAGTTCAGTTTATGTTTTCCTAGAAGTCTGTTGCCCCTTTCCCCTGACCTCCAGAATTCCTTTATGTCTATCCCATGCATTCTTAAATCCCGTGATTGTTTCAGCCCCCACCACTTCCTCTGGCAGGGTGTTCCACTTGTCCACCACCCGTTCTGTGAAGAAATTCTTCCTCATGTTTCCTCTGAATCGTCTTCCCTCCAACTTCATCCCATGCCCTCTAGTCCTGGAACATCTTTTTCGCTTAAAAATAGTGTATTCCTGCACCCTGTTCCTCCCTGTGAGATACTTGTATGTCTCTATCATATCCCCTCTCTCCCTCCTCTCCTCCAGGGAGTACACGTTCAGTTCCTTCAACCTGTCTTCATAGGACTTGTGATGCAATCCATGCACCATCTTTGTTGCCCTCCTCTGAACCTTCTCTACCCTGTCTATGTCCTTACGTGAGTATGGTCTCCAGAACTGTACACTGTACTCCAGGTGGGCCTCATTAGTGTCTTGTATAGGCTAGGTGGGGCAGCTGGGTGCTGCAGTTTGTAAGCAAGGCAGAACAGGAGTCCTGAAGACGAGCCTCAAAGGAAGGCCATTGATGCTGGGCCAGCGAGATACAGGGTGGCTTCTGTGTGACTCAGTGTTGCAAACCTCGCCACCTTGTTGTACAGGACCTGAAGCCTGTCGACCTCCTGTTTGACATACCCTGAATTACAGGGCAGCATACGTTAATGTAGGAAGGAGGGACATTGGAGGCAATTGCTCGCCTTGCCTCCAGGATAAGTTATTTTTAGCTGGTACAAGGTGCCAAGTTTGCCGTGGATAGACCTAGTTACCTGGTCTGCTTGGGACTTAAAGGTGAGACCCAGTGACAGTTATCCAAGGTATTTTATGTTGTCTACAATGTCTTGACTCTTTCCAGCACGGGAAGTTAGTTGTAAGGAATTGGGCCTGTCCTGGCCGAGGGATCTAGGGACAAACAGCAAAGCTTTTGTTTTTGCTGCGTTGAGGACCATTCTGTTAGATGTAAGCCAGGCCTCAAGTGTATTTAGGTCCCCTTGGAGGACAGGGCGCAGGTCCTGGAGGGTAGATATGGACCGGTAGATGACTGTATCATCTGCGTGTTGAACAACTGAGCTATCCCCGCAGTGACGGTTGAGGTCATTTGTGAAGAGAGAGGACAGGAGGGGGCCAAGAATTGAGCCCTGAGCCACCCCTTCCATGATGGGAAGAGGGTCAGATAGCTCTCCCTTCCAAATGACCCTCTGAGACCGGCCTGATGGGTAGCTCTTGAATCAGTTTAGGGCCTGGGCATCAAGACCTATGCGTGAAGCTTGGTTATAAGAAGGTTGTGGTCCACAAGGTCAAACGCCTTGGACAGATCTATAAAGATTGCACCCGTCGACATGCCTCGGCCCAATGCCCTGAATACGCCCACTGTGAGATTGATGAGTGCCGATCTGTCCCATGGTTTGCCTGAAAGCCATGCTGTGAGGGGGCTAGGAGTTGGTGGAGCTCAAGGTAGTCTCTCAGTTGCCGTACACTAGTCTTTCTTGCAGTATAGCAAGGGTACATAGCAGGGAGATGGGCTTATAATTGCCAATTTGTTCGCACGAGTCACCCTTGTGAATGGGGACCACATTGGCCACCTTCCACTGGTGCAGAACATAACCTTCAAGTGGAGACCTGTTGATGATCCAGGTCAGAGGTTTCGCAAGGGAGTGGGCACCTTCCTTGAGTAACCTTGGGCTAATTTCATCAGGGCCTCCAGAGCCTTTGTTTTTGAGGGCTTTAAGTGCTTAAGGACCTCACTCACCTTGACTAATCTTAGGTGAAATTGGGGTCTTTTCAGACTGGGGGGTATGTCAGAGATCTGTAAAGGCATAGATGGAGGCAGCCCTAACTTGTAATCATCGAGGTTAGTGGAGTGGTGGTTGATTGCCGAGGCTATTTGGTGGCAGTTGCTGACACACTGTCCTTGTACCTCTATTGAACCTAGTGCCTCCTTGGAATTGCGCTTAAGCAGTTCGTTGATGTGTGACCAGAAAAGCTTGGGGTTTCCCAGGTTGGACCGTTGGAGGTGGGATACATACTCCTTTTTGCAGGTTTGACGGCTGGCTTACATTTATTTCTTAGGGTTTTGTTAGTAACCAGATCTGCAGGGAGAAGGGGAAGCCAGAACTTCTTCCAGGCCTTGTCCCTGCTTTTCATCTGAGATTTCACTGAGGGGGAGATCCACTTGTAGCAGCCTCCCTTTGTTCTAGGTTTTTTAAGAGGGGCAAAGAATGAGGCCGCTTTGAGTAGTGAGTCTTGGAAGTAGGTCAGGGCCACGTCCAAGGTCGTGAGGCGCCTAAGTGGGCTCCAGTCCAGGTTACTTAGGTAGTCATTAAACTTTGGGGATGTGATATTGGAGAAATCCTGTACCGTGAGTATCCTGGAGGAATCTTTGGTGCACTGTTTAACATCTAAAATATGCAGAAGTGCCTCCCTTCGATCAGAATGCTCAGGGTAGTAGACAGGCAATTGAATGGCCTGATTTATACGTAAATTCCGAAACAACCTTTGGTAACAGCTTAGGGTTTGTACGCAGAGCCACCCAGTCTCTGTGAAAAATCAAATAAGGCTCCTTACACATCAGGGCCAGAAGCTCAGAAATCCTTCGAGCAGAAGTGACAGCAACCAAAAATAACACTTTCTAAGATAAATGGCGCATCTCGCAAGAACCAGCCGGCTCAAAGGGAGGCAGAGTCAACTTTTCCAAAATAAAATTAAGATCCCAAGGTGGTGCGGGTTGAGCTACTCTCCTACCATCTACTGATGAATGATGGGCAGAAACAGCTGACAAATGGACCTTCAAAGATGAGTAACTCTGGCCCAAATCATATAAGTGCAGGAGATACTCCAAGACAGATGGAATAGGACATGAAAAGGGTCCCAGCTCTTTGAAGTGGTCCAAATGGAAAATTTCTACTTCATAGCATAGGCCATTTTCATAGAAGGTTTTCCAGCCTATCGAGGACCTCGTCATCCTAGAGAAACTCCAAAGTATGAAGCTGCTACGTCTTGAGGTGCCCCGCGTGAAGGGATCTCGGACCTGGATGGACCAGCATGCCCTCCTCCTGAGTCAGGAGATCGGTGCAGAGGGGCATGGGAACTGGAGGTTCCAGTGCTAGCTGCTGAAGAAGCGGAAACCAAACTTGGGGCCAAAATGGGGTGATCAGAATCATGTGTGCCCCCTCCACCTGAAGCTTGAGCAGCACACACTCTCTAGAATTGGAAAGGGAGGGAGGGTGTAGAAAAACCTCCGTATCCAACAAAGAGATGTCACATCTCGACAAAAAAACACCATGCCCTGGATTGAGCAAGCAAAACCTGGATAGTTTTGTGTTATATGAGGAGCCGAACAGATTCAGTTCCGGCGGACCCCATAGGTTGAAAATGTGGTTGACCGCCTTGCTTGAGCTCCCATTTCAGGCCCTTACTTTGGTATGGCTGAGACTGTCTGCTAGGATGCTTTGCATGCACAGCACGTGAACAGCTGTGAGTTGATTTCAATGCAGAATAGCCCAGTTCCACACTTGCATCGCCTCCCTGCAAAGAGGGTATGAGCGGTGCCTCCTTGCTTGTTGAGATGCCAGACTACACACATGTTGTCTGACTGGATTAACAGGTGCCCCGTGAAGCAGGTGTGGAAAAGCTTGAAGAGCATACAGCACTGTCCTCATGTCCAACACATTTATGTGAAAAGAGAGCTCTGCTTGGGACCACACATGTTGGGTTTTGTGGTCCCCCAGGTGAGCACACCAACCGATCCCTGATGTATCTGTTTTTAGAGTCTGGAAGGGAGGAGGGGACTGAAAAGGGCCCTCCTTGATGAGATTGGAGAGGTCCTGCCACTGCAAGAGATACCTCTCCATCGAATCGGAGATCATGACCATCTGGTCCAGGCTGTCCAGCCTCTGATCCCACTGTGCCCTGAGCGTCCTCTGAGAAATTCGCATGTGGAGCCTGGCCAGAGGCACGGTGGGGATGGCTGCCGCCATAAGGCCCAACAGTCAAAAAAACGACCTGGCCGGAACCTTCCTGCTGGACGCCACCAGATGAGCCTGCCTCTGTAAAGGTGTCACCCCTGTCTAGAGGGAGGAAAGCCATACCCTGTACAGTATCCATCACTGCTCCAATAAATTGGAGATGCTGTGAAGGGGCAAGTTGGGACTTGGAGAAATTCCAGTGACTCCCAACTTGTGTAAAGCGATTCAGGGTAGCTGAAGGGAGAGTTCCAGCTGCTCCTCGACAGCTTGACAGAAGCCAGTCAAGCCGAGGTAGGGGAGCACACAGTGGCCTCAATGCCTCAGGGTCAGCTGCCCCACCGGCCAGGCACTTGGTGAAAATCCGAGGTGCCAAAGACGGGCCAAAAGGAAGGGCCTTGAACTGGTAATGTTCCTGAAAGGCGAACCGAGGTAGCGATGATGAGCCTGGAAAATCGGAATATGCAGGTAGGTATCCTGCATTTCCAGAGCGCAGAGCCACTGTCCCTTGTGCAGGAGGGGCAGCAGACCTGGGAGGGTCAGCATTCGAAACCTTTTGTACTCTCTGTACAGGTTTAGAGCACTGAGGTCCAGAATTGGACGCAGATCTCCCATCTGTTTGGGAACCAGGAAGAAGTGGGAATAATACCCTTTTCCTTCCTAGTGGAATGGAACAAACTCTATTGCCTCTTTCTGTAACACAGCCCCGATTTCCTCTCGGAAGAGGGATGTGTGCCTTCGGATAGTGTGACTATACCAGAGGTCTGTCTGAGGGTTTCCCCAGAAACTCTAGAGTGTGGCCTTGCTCTGTGAGCTGAAGGACCCATAGGTCGGCAGTCACTGCCCTCCACCCTGGCAGATGACTTGCGAATCTTCCGCCCACCGGCTCCTCCAGTGGACTCTGCCGGGGGGGGGTTTGAGCTGCACCGGAAGCTCCATGCACTTTTGCTGGGGTGGTGGCTGCAGACGACTGGACTGACTTCTTGCTGTTTCGTCTGCCTTTCCCTTGCTGACGATAGGGCTTCTTTGACTGATGCTTGGGTCGGTACATGGTATGCACTGACCTGAGAGCTTGGCCCTTGTTCTACAGGCTGGTAATGATGTCCTGTGTGTTCCCTCGGAACAGGACAGAGCCTCTAAAGGGGGCATCCTGGATGGCCGCTTGGACATCTTGAGCTAGACCCTACACTTTCAGCCATGAGAGTGTCGGAGTTGACAGCTGTAGCAGCTCCCCTAGCCGAGGGGTCCACTGCGTTGTATGTTGCCCTGAAGGAATTCCTGCACGCCACCTTGGCAGATCGGATGGAGTCCGCTAGGATGAACTTTGATTCAGAGTCTGGGGAGAGCCTCTATGGCCAGTTCCAGCTGGACAAACTGCCATTTCTGATAGACCAACATATGGCCCACATAATTTAGCGCCCTATTGGCCAATGTGGAAGAAGAGTAAACTTTTCTTCCAAATTGGTCTAGCTGTCTTGACTCCTTGTCAGGAGAGGAGGTGCTCATGTGCTGCAGTTTGGAAGACCGGTCATAGGCTGCTACAATAACCACAGAGTCCACCTTGGGTTCAGCACTCAGGTGATCCTTCCCTCTGACATCCTGTAAGTACAGTCCGCCTTTTTGGCCACCGCCAGGATCGAGGAGGGCATCATCCGTATAGTAGATGCCAGGTCCTCATGCGACTCCAGCAAGGGGAGAGTAAGAAGAGGAGCTGCCGCCTGCATGTCTAAGTGTTCAGCCAATCTTTGCCTTTTCGGATCCTGGGCATCCGTCTTCCAGTTGGAGACTTCCGCTGTTTTACGGGGCAGGTCTGCAAACAGAGACCTCCGGGGGAACTTGGGGGATTCCTTTGGCTGAGGTTCCCCAGTGGGTAGGGTTTGCAAGCCTGAGGCCTCCGAAGAGGAGGAGTCTGAGTCAGAATACCGGTCCGAATCAGAGGACTGAACATCGGTATGAGGTGGCTCACCAGAATCCAGAGGCAGCCTCTCTAGCTCTGAAATGAGATATGCCTTGGTTTCGGACCACGAGGACTGGAGGATGGCATTGAAGTCTGTTGGGATCTGAAGAGGCAGCTGAGGAGGCGGCAAGTAGGCCGGTGTATAGCCTGAGGTGAAGCCCGGTGTTTGGAAAACCCGACGTACGATAATGAGATGTCTGGTACCCTGGCGAAGGGTAGGCAGAGTTACTCAGCATAGGAAACCCAGGTCGAGGATAGCCAGAGGGTTATACGCTGAAAATGGGGCGTTGGTTAACCAGGTGGCAGGAACCCTGATGGAGGGCCTGTCTGAGGTAGCCTGAAGAGAAGCTGACAGAGGATAGCCAGCGTAAAGCCTGGCCAGGTGGAGGGCGGGGATCCTGAAGGGGGTCCCTGAGGGGCCCAGAAGAACTGGGTCTAATGGACCAGCAGGTGGCAGGCGAACAGAGGCAGGGGAGGCCGTAACGGGAGAGCAGGTGGCTGAGAGCCGTTAGGGTTGCCAGAAGCACTTGACCCCAGATTCAGAGGCGAGCTCGGTGAGAAGCTACCTGCCAGAAGACACTCATCCTCCATCCCCTTTGGAATAGGATATGGCAGAGGGACCACTTCCAGTGGAGTGGAGGGGGAGGTCCATTGGGGAGAACTCTCCGGGGGAGGCTGAGAAAGGTCTGGCAACTGGGATTTGTTGGGGCCCATGCCGGACCCCGACGACAGTGTCTTATTGGCTGTAGCGACTGTACGGACGTCAGACAAATCGACTTATCAGTCTAAGCCTGGCGGGCTCCGGAGACCCCAGAGCCCGATGGAACAGCTTGGGCTGGATGTTTGTTGGAGGGGCCGACGAGCGACTTATCAACCCCACTTGGTGCGATGGACCAGACAGAGGAGATGGGTCTAAACATGGCCGAGGTGGCTGCTGTCACCAAAACCAATGGGGGCGAGGGGCCCAAGGGCTGCTTCTTAAGTGGGGCAGACTGGGCCATGGTGGCTGACTTCCCGAAGGAAGGGGCCTCCGGCTGCCGTCCGAGGGCCGCAGGTGAGCCACCGGGTGAGAAGAGGGACCTGTCCTGATCCCGATGCTTCTCCTTTTTTTTTGCCTGGGTTCGTGGGTGAGGAAGAAGTGCGGCAAAGTTTTGGAGCTCTTTCTCCATGGTAGCCATTCATTGCTTCAGGAGGTAAGCCTCGAGGGCTTGCAGGTGCTTCCATGTGGTCTGGTTGAAGGTGGCATAGGCCTCACAGTCCTCGACCTTGTGCTCCGGGCCTTGGCAGAAGAGGCATAGAGAATGTGAATGCTCGTGCAGTAGTTGCATGCCGCACGAAACACACTTATTCTTGTGCTCGACGTTGGATGGTGATGACATGCACAAAAATACAAATGTTTTACTGACAGTAAAGAAAATAAAATGGATACTCATCCAAATAACGGTTGAACTGCAGCGTACGATCTCCACGAGGTCAGACATGAACAGGTCGACCGGCGGGAAAGAACTGGAAGGTGAGCGTGTCAGAGAGCAAGGGATCCCTGGTCCATCCAGACCTCAGATCCCTACACCTGCATGCATGGCTCCTGAAGACATAGTTACTGCTGGTTTCGGTCATCCCCTAAGGTTGCTGATGTCCTCCTTGTGGTTAGGAAGCCTTCTACCAGAGATACTTAATCCCTGAAATAGCAGCAATTCACTCAGTGGGCTGCTTTCCAGAATATGAACCCTTTGACGTGTCCTGCGAATGCTGTGTTGGAATGTTTGTTCTAGGAGTGTGGATATGTTGTTCATCCACACTCTTTGGCATGTCCCTTTCCCCTTTAAATCTTGCCGGAAGTCTTCAAGCTGGCGTCTCCCACCCACCCGGGTGGTAAATACCTCGGCTCCGCCCCATGACATCAGATCTTCCTTTCTGCTGGAAGATTCAGGTTCCCTCGTGCTACTTCTGCAGTACTGTAGGCCCTGGATTCTAATCGACGGTTTTCGTCGCATTTGCTTTTTTTGAAACTCGTACAAGTTTACGATTCCGATCTGAGCGCATCGGACATGAAGGACAAGCCATCCCCTGGGTTTCACTGGTGTCCCTCACGGACAGAAAATGTTGCGCATCCGATCCTCACATCTCGTAAGGCTCATTGCTTGGGTGTGTCGTGCATGACACCACCACTGCACCATTTGTCTGGCCTTCCATCCCAACGCCTGGACGCACCGCAAGGTGCGCCTAAAACTAGGGAGACTGGAGTCATAACCCACCGTGAAATCAAGGAGGCCAGGTGGGGTTTTCATAGCCGCTGGGTCCGCCGATCAGCTTGAATAGATGGTGGCTTTCAAAGAGGAAGCTGCTCAGGCTTCGTCCAGCGAGAAGTCTGTTCGTGCCTCTTAACCTAGGCTCCACTTTCACTGGGTCCTTTCGGGATGTGCCAGTCTCTTCCTACCAGGGTGAGGCGCCCTCAGGCTCCTCCTCCCGCCCTAAGAAAGGGACAAGGACCCTAAATCATCTTCTGACTGAAGAAGGCGTTCCTGGGACGAGGCGGTCTGATTCTCAGGATCTTGCGGTCTCGACCTCGATGAGGATCTAAGCCTGCACAGTGGCAGTTCGGTGGCCACCCCTCACCCGTCACACCAGTTCTGGGTCCTCCGTGGGGGCTGACTCCGCCACTTTCTTTCTGCCTGGTCGGTATCACTCGGACACGTGGGTCCTGGAAGTGGTCGGTCGAGGACTGCCTCTAGAGTTCGAGCAGTACCTCCCTGCCGAGCCGTGCCCCACAGGAGGAAAGGATCTCAGTTGACACTGTTGGCCCTTCGGGACGACATTGCTCAGCTCCTCCGCAAGGAGGCAGTAGCTCCAGTGCCGGATCCTTCTACAGACCCATGCTTCGTATCCAGGTACTTCCTGGTGCCCAAGCGGACAGGGGGTTGGCGCCCCATCCTAGATCTCCACGACCTGAATCAATATCTCAGGTCTCGCACCTTCCGGATGGTAACTCTGAATCAAATCATACCATCTCTGGAGCGAAACATGTGGTTCCGTTCACTGGATCTACAGGACGCATTTTTCCACGTCCCAATCGGTCCGTCCCACCAGCGGTTCCTCGCTTCAGGGTGGAAGGACCCTGTCACAGTTCCAAGCTATGCGCTGCTCGCCTGTCATCATCGCCCTCGGTCTTCCAAGTATCGAGTGGCGGCGTGCCCATTTACGGCTTCTAAGGGGTTCGGATACCCCTACCTCGATGATTGGCTCGGTGGGTTCCTACCTGCAGGAGGTGAAGTCCAGGGACCTGGCCCTCCGAACCTATTCCCAATTAGGCCTTCTGATCAACGAGGCCAAGTCGGAAATCGTGTCCTCTCAGGTGATGGGCTTTATCGGGCAGAGCTTGACTCTCGTCAAGCCTGAGCTCGCTCCGGCAGACAGGGCGGAGGTTCTTTCCTCCTTTGTCCAGTAATTTCTGGTTGGGCACTTGCACCTGCCCAGGACTAAATCGCCTTCTGGGTTACATGGCGGCATGCACCTCAGTGGTCTGTTGGGCCAGATTGACATGCCCCCCTTCAGTGGGAGCTGGCCGCTCAGTGGACTCGGCGTTAGGGTCATTTCGACCAGCTGGTCACTGTCACCCAGATGATGTGGGACGCTCTCCAATGGTGGACCGTCCCAGGTTGTCTGCAGGAAGGGATCCCGTTTGTCCGCCCCGAGCCGACGGTCGTTCTCACGAATGATTTCTCTCTCATGGGCTAGGGAGCCCACATAGGGGACCACAGAGTCCACGGGTTCTGGACCTCCGAGGAGTCCCAATGTCACATGAACCCGCTAGCGCTCAGAGCAGTCAGACTGGCACTGTCAGCTTTCGCTCCTCGGCTCCGGGTCAAGTGGTTCAAGTCAGGACGGACAATACCACGACCATGTACTACCTCAACAAACAGGGCGGCACGCCTCCCGCCTGCTATGCAAGGAGGCACTCGGATCTGGACCTTTGTCAGCCGGTTGGAGGCGATCTCCTTGCCATCCATGTGGCAGGAGTCTCGAACCAACTGGCGGATGCTCTCAGCCGCATAGGCCAGACATCCCACGAGTGGTCTCTCCATCCAGAGGTAGCTTACAATCTGTTCTCCCAATGGGGAAAACCGTTGGTGGACCTGTTTGCCTCCAGAGAAAACACCAAGCGGAGGCTGTACCATGCCGCCCCCCTCAGCAGGGCTCGCTGCAGGGGGATGCCTTCTCGAGGCCGTGGACCCCAAGCCTCCTCTACGCCTTCACTCCATTTCCCTTGATCCACAAGGTGTTACTCAAGGTGAGGAGGGACAAGACTAAGGTGTTGCTAGTAGCCCCAGATTGGCCCCGCCAGTTCTGATATCCAGATCTCCTCAGCGGCAGGGCCCTGGAGCGGCTTTGTACATGCGCGGACCTGATATCATTGAACCAGGGGAAGGTATTCCATTTGGACCTTCAGTCCCTGCACCTCACAGCCTGGTACCCGGGCGGCTAGAGTTCCAGGCTATGGGTCTTTCCAAGGATGTCTACACCGTGGTGGAGGCATCTCGTAAGGAATCGGCCAGGAAATGTTATGCCTTCAAATGGAAAAGGTTTTCCATTTGGTGTCAGGGTAAGAGTCTGGACCCCTTATCCTGTTCTGTGGCTAACATTTTAGACTACCTTTGGTCTCTCTCCAAAGGGGGTCTACGGTCATCGGCCCTTAGGGTGCACGTGGCAGCCATTTCCGCTTACCGGGCGTGGGCCGGTCAGTCTACATTGGCACAGGAGAGAGTGGTCGGGCGCTTTTTCAAAGGCCTGGATCACATATTCCCTCTGGTGCGTGAACGTCCACCTGCGTGGGATCTTTTGCTGGTTTTGGCAAAGCTCATGGGCAGGCCATTCAAACCCATGCACAAGTGTGAGCTCTCGCACTTGTAGTGGAAGACTGCCTTCCTGGTGGCTATCACGTCAGCCAGAAGGACAGGGGAGCTCCAGGCGCTCTTGGTGGACTCCCCCTAGCTGATCTTTCACAGGGACAAAGTTGTCCTGCGCCCCCACCCGAAATTCCTTCCAAAGGTGGTGTCAGAGTTTCACCTTAACCAGGTGTTGACTCTGCCGGTATATTACCCTAACTACACTTCGGACACCGAGTACAGGCTCCATACCCTGGACCTTAGATGTGCTCTCTTCTACTACAAGGAGAGGACGGCGGAAATTCGGGGAGAGGTTCACCAGCTGTTTGTCACCTACGCTGAAGCCGCTTCTGGCAGACCTGCAGCCAAAAGGACCATTGCAAGATGGATTACATCATGCATATGTCTGTGCTGTGAGTTGGCGGGCAAGGAGCCTCCCAGAAGGATAAGAGCTCAGTCTACCCGCCATACGGCTGCTTCCAGGGACATCCCTATCCAGGAAATCTGTTGGGCTGCTACCTGGAAGTCAGTAAACACCTTCATTACCCATTACCACATCGACCTTGAGTCACGTCGGGATGCTGGTTTTGGGGCCTCGGTTCTCCAGTCTCTGTTTCCTAAGTAGGGGGTATGCGCCTTGCCTCCCTCCTCCCGGAGAACTGCTAGGAGTCTGCCAAAGAGTGTGGATGAAAAATATATCCACGCTCCTAGAAAAACAAGTTACTCACCTGTAACAGTAGTTCTAGGAGTGGTATATGTTGTTCATCCACACGCACCCACCTGACCTCCCCGGCTTTAAGTGCATCACCTTACTTCCAGCGGGCTAAGATCTGATGTCATGGGGCGGAGCTGAGGTATTTACCACCCGGGTGGGTGGTAGGAGCCAGCTTGAAGACTTCCAGCAAGATTTAAAGGGGAAAGGGACATTCCAAAGAGTGTGGATAAACAACATATACCATTCCTATTGGTGGTCGTATTGTTGCCCAATTAGAGGTGTCATGTATATTTCTGAGAGATGGTCTTTTTTTGAAACCTCCTGTCCTTAAAGCTGTCCTGCCTTGGGACTTGAATTTCGTTTTTGAGAAATTGATGTTGGCTCCTTTTGAGCATGCCACAAGTTGCGGCATACATTTTGTGTCATGGAAATCATTGTATTTTGTTGTGATGACCTCTGTTTGAAGGATTTCTGAGCTTCAGGCTCAAATGTGTGAGCCTTCTTATTTGATTTTTCACAAAGATAGTCTCTTTCCATACAAATCCTAAGTTTCTTCTGAAGGTGATATTTGAATTTACACTGAATCAATGATGCATCTTCCTGTGTATTATCCTGAGCATGCTAACCAGGGTGAGGTGCTGCTCCATACGTTGTATGTACAGAGAATACTAAGGTAGTATGCTTCTCCCATCAAAGACTGCAGAAAGTCCTCTCAGCTTTCTGTTTTGTTCATCCCTGGAGAAGAGGGTGCTCCTGTGTTTAAACAATGACTTTCCAAATGGCTGGCATATTGTATTACATTGTACTGTAGGAAGTATGGTAAGGAACTTCCTGGCGGTGTTTGGGTCACTCCGAAAGGGTTGTGTCCACTTCTGTTGCTTATTTCTAAAATGCTCCTTGTGGAGGGGTTGTGGGATAACAGATGGACCAGATGCCGAGCTTCAAGTTCAACATACAATTTCTGTGTGATGTCTATTCAAAATGCAGGAGATAACCTTCAGCAATTGCATAGCCCTTCTTCAGTACATCAGTTTGTATTTTGTAGCAACAGACTATGAAAGTCTTTCATCTATACTTAGCTAGCACCTGCTGACTCACTGATCTCTGACCTGACTTAGCTGTTGAGATTTAGCCTCCCCTATGCGGCCCTTGTTTGTTTAGGTGGTGGGAGCGCAAATAAAAAGAAAAAGCAAGCTGAAGACAAAGAACCTCAGTGCAGAAGCACTGAAACCAGGGTTACACCAAAGGGCATTGACAATAAGCCAAGTTTCCAAGAGAAACAGCATCACACATCCTTCCATAATGCAAAGCATCATGGGATATATGCAAATCACCATGACATTTCAGACTTCAGTTTACAGCAGTTTACCTGCATTTTTTTAAATAGCACAACTAACTTAATTTTTATCGTACAGTCACCTAGTAACTTTTTAACTTTATCAAAAACATCTAGTGCCATGTTATTTTCAACATTCACAGGTTTTATATACATACGGTATATACATTAAAGTATTCTATGACATAGTGCCATTGCATGCTAAATTCAACAACAGGGAGCACAGCCTGTTGTTTTATATCAGCTCAGAGGTCACAGCAGTAACCTCCCTGTACGAGGACTTGAGGGAGAAGGAAAATTAAAGAGAACACTATAGCATAGTCAAGAAAGAGGAGGGGGGCCCCATATGTGGGCCATCCTTATGGACTAGAAATTGTAAAGGATATATTAGGCTAAGAAACAGAAGCACTGTTGCAACAGATTTAAGAAAGGTCGATCCTCAAGAGTGGCAGGATCTCCCTGTCACACCCCTGCTGCTGATGTATGTGCTGCAGCCATGTGGAGCGCTATTCATACTTTCACTAGACATTACAGTCTGGACATCATCTCTCGTAGATGTGTAGGCTTTGGGCTTGCTGTACTGCAAGGCCTTCTGTCCTTATATCTGAGACTGTACCATCCTCCCTGTTTCCTTTGTACTGCTTTGGAGTCTTTCTAAAGGTGTGGCCTAAAGGAGATGATATCCTTGAAGATAGAACAGTTACATATGAACTTACCGTAACAGTAGATCTTCCAAGGATCAATCTTCACCATTCATCACTGGTGATATACCAGCCGAAGTTGTAGGACGTTGTGGGAGATTATAGCCTCAAGATTTTAGAGGAGGGAAGGCGAAGTTGGAGGCGGTGCTGCCCTCAAGGCCAACGCATGACATGGCGCTCGTGGACTGGCCAGTAGCAGATGCCATCTCCCCAACCTCCTCAGATCTGTTTTTCCCACCGTTGATGCACCATCGTTTTGTGGGAACATCACAGAAGAAATTGTACCAGTTTTGTTCGGCCATTTTCACTTGCAGCGACTGTGATGTTTGGCGCGTCAGTTATTCAGTGCCATTTTTCGACTCCTTACCACATTTTGTCGATCTCTTTGAATGTGTTGAGTGCTTTTGCTATTGTTTTGTTTACATCCGTCTGTGGATATTTGGTTTGGTGGCCTAAAAAGTCCGGGAAGACCGAGGTGGGGCAATGCCGTGACCGTAGTGGACCGTCATCATCATTGTTTAGCCTGCCTTGGTCCACACACAATATGGATGTATGTGAAGCCTGGTTTTTCAGTGATTTCTGCACCCTTCGATCCATCGCGATGAAGTTGGGGTGGGTGGTGAAATCACTGGCTCAGGCTCTATATCCATATTAAGTATTGAAATGAAGATCCCCATGTTTTAGAGGGTGGCTCTGCACCTGGGGTGCCAGGATCAGGTCCATGGTCCCTTCCCAGTACTTATTCTTAAGAGGAGAGTAGGCCTCTGCTAGTCTTGGCATTGCTGGGACTGAGGCTTGCATGAGGGGTCGGGTGGACAACTGGCTACTTCTGGGTGGGTCAGTTGAGCAACCCTTGCAGACTGGTGCTTCCTTGGAGGCTCGGTGTCCTTGGCTGTGGTGTCGCAGCTACGCGCTTGGCCTGCACTGGTGGAACTCTCAGCAGCGCAGCCTGGTGCCGCCTTATCTCCAGACACCGCCTCTGGTGCTGGTGAGCGAGGTGGCACCCACTGTGCGGCTACGTCCCCTCCTTGTGCTGTTCACTGTCTTGGAAAAGGGAGGATCCAGGGGGTCTCACAGTTGGAGAGCTCCCTGATCTCATCCTCTGACTTGGAGGGTGATGCTCAGGATGATCCCGACTGGTAGCCCGACTCCTTTGAGTCCCGGACCCTTCTAGGCCTAGTTCCTAGGCTTTATGGCTAGGGCATATAGCTCCTTTCCAGCGCTGCACTCAGTGCCACCTCTCCTGTGTCCCACGTCACGCTTGCGGTGACATGGTTTCACCGGTGCCGTTCCTGGAACCGGAAGGGATGGCGGTGCTGAATTGGAATCTAGAGCCACCCTCAGCGCTGGGTCAGATTCTGGCGCTGCAGTCTGTGCTGTTTGTGACTCTGGAACTGTGTGCAGCATTGAAGTGTGTACTGGTACTGTGGGTGGTGCTGGGTCTGCTGTCCTCCGACTTTGTCTCGCCCTTGGTCCTTGGGTCCTGTCTGAGGAGTAGGGCCATGTCTGGTGACACAGGGGTCAGGAGATAAGGTCTTGAACAGCATTCCATCCCTGGAGCTGGGGCAAGCTTGGGGAGCTGCAGCGCAGACTCTGGCCTTTCCTCTGCTATGGATATGGCACGCTGTGCAGTAGGTAGGGATAGTGGCTGCCCTGTGGGATGCGAACAGCTCCTATCTCCTCACCTCGGAGTTTCCCCCCCCCAAGGACCCCACCCTGTTCGCCCTGCCATAGTTGGACAGTGTGAGTTGGCTGGATGCAGCCCCCTCTCTCTGGGTGGTCCCCTGTGCGTTCCTAAAGCCCTGGCAGAGGTCCTAGTTTGGTCTGCCATGACACGTCCCCTCCCAAAGGTTTTCTGGTTTGGCTGGCCCCATGACCTGGGAAGAATTCAGGACTACAGTGGATGCTTTTCCCTGATACCTGAGGGCCCTGGACGAGGTTGTTTTCTGACCTGAACCCCCAGCACTGCATTCCCTGAAATAAATTCTTCTTCCCAGACTTCCTCCTCCGAGGAAGAGGATTCCTCAGTCCACTACTCATCTGATGCTTAGCTCACTAGCTATCAACGTTTCCTTCCAATGATGCTAGAGGACTTGCTATCTCCCCTTTTGTAACACGCAACCCTGCTAGTGTGATTCTGTGTTGCTGGGGGAGTACAGCTCAGACTCCATAGTTATTCCACCACGGCCCTGGCCTTTTGCAGAGGTGTTGCAGAGCCTCTGGCACCATCCCTCTGCCCCTCCCCAACCCTGAGGAACTGCTGGCGCAGGTATTGCACATCCAAGGGGTCTGTTGGTGTTTTTTACCCCACCCCTCTTTGAGAGTGGAACTCCATGACACCTCTTCTGGGTATTGTCGCCCAGGCACGACCATTCCCCAGAATCTGACTCAGCTGCGTTCGACTGCTGGGGTAGAAGGGTCGTCTTGGGGGGGCGTGCCTTTTGCTCTGTATCTCCTCATACCATGCAGCCTATGCTAGGTATCTGTGGGCAATGCTGGGGCAACTCCTGGCATCCATGACTGACAGTGAGGCAACCCGGCGAGCCAGTTTTTCCACCAGGGACTAGAGCTAGTGAGACACCAGATAAGGGTGTCTTCACGACACCCGGTGAGTAGCTTCATGGCTGGCAGGAACTGCAGTCTTCATTCAGCAGACTGACATGGCTTGTGGCTCGTGGTTATCACCCTTGGCCTGGCGTGAGGGTGATTGACTCATGGTTCCAAGGCGCCTTGATCTTTTCCTTCAGGGTCAGGAGTGACTTGTCGGGGAGACTTCCTTCTCCCAGGTCATGGGTGTGTCCACCTGCCCCTGACCGGTCTCCGATCCCATAAGGCCTGTAAGAGGCTCCTTCCTCTTATGTTTCCCCCACAGGAGGCTGAGAGAATGGCCATTTCCCTCAGGGTGTGCCAGCACCACCAAGGGTGGTGGCTTGGTACTCACCCATGAGTGATGAATGGTGAAGATTGAAAGTTGGAAGGTATGAAAATTACATACTGGTATGAAAATTACATACTCACCATAATTCTTGATCTTCCAGGATATCTTCACCATTCATTACTGCTACCCATCCGTCTTCTCCTCATGGCCAGGCTTCTGGGCAGTGCCTTCCCCTTTTATATATCCTAAAAGGGAGTACTAGTTGAGCCTAGCACTTGCTGAGGAAATTCTTCCTCCTGCTCCAAGAGGAAAAACATTGGTATAATTATCTATCCCTCCCACAGGACTTATCTTCCTTGTTCCAAGGGAGAATGCAATTGTTCCTGGCACTCTTGTCTTATTTCATTCTTATTACCAAGAGGAGGTTCCTAACACATGTCTGTATACCAAGAAGTGTGCGTCTGCTTTTCTGTGGACCTTTTGTTCTCATTTTTTAAACAAAACAAAAAAATACTAAGGAAAACCCTTCCCTGGGTTTTCTTTCAGGAAGAGAGATGTCAAGAGGCGTTCTCATAGTCTCTAGAGTTTTCCCTCTACCCTTGTCTTCTGGTCAGTTGAAGGAATGCTGTTTGGCCTGTTAAGCTATTAGTCGCCCCCCTGAGACACAGGTTCACAGACCTAGAGTTGGGTACTGCAGTGTCTGTGTAGTTACCCATCACCTTTTCAGAAGGCTTGTCTCACCATCATAATTGCAGACTGTGCAGTCCAGCCATTTAAGTTGGCTTCCTTCCGAAGACTTGCCTTAGAGAAGGGAGAACTCCTTCTATATTGTCGTCCTCTGACAGCATCCCTGTTCCAGTTTATTTTAAAGGTACTTTTCACCCTTTTGCTTCTGCAGACTGGTTTGTCGCCCTCTTCTGGGTGTTGTAAACTATGAATTTAAAGTTTATTTCCTCTTGTGTTCTTTGTCATGTGGGACAATTGAATGTAACCTTCTCCTCGGAGGTCCTTCAGTGGGCAATGAAAGCCCAGTCCAGGGAACTACTGTTGTGGACTCTAGAATGTACCCTGGAGTTGTTCCAGTCTTTGGGCATCATTGTCAATTTGTTCGAGTCTGTGCTGACCCTGTCCCAGCAGTTGCAGTACATAGGGGTGTTGTTGGATTCTACTCGGGGCAAGGTCTTCCTACTACAAGAGTGGAAGACTGCCTCATAGCTTGGGCCCAGGCTTGTGGCTCATTGTTCGTATGTCCCAGCCAGGCTGTTACTGAGGCTGCTAGGCTTAATGGACACCGCCATTGTGACAGTCCCTTTGTCCAGGTTGCATATGAGGATCCCACAGTGGACCCTCGTGGTCCAGTGGGATCAATGTTTCGAAGATCTGGATCAGCTGGTCCTTGTCTCCTCTCTGGTATGCATGGTGCTTCAGTGGTGGATGGACATAGACAATTGCTTGAATGGGGTTTTCTTTCTGATCCCTACCCCTCACCAAGTCCTCCCCATGGATGCTTTGGTTGTGGGTTTGGGAGCACACCTGGGCCTTTGTCAGACCCAGGAGACCTGGTTCTAGTGGGAGACCCGCCTCCACGTAAAGGTCCTAGAAATGAGGGCAGATCTTATCTGTGTCAATCTTCACCATTCATCACAGATGGGTACTGGCCGGAGATCAGGACCCCGCGGGAGCCTTTTTTTTTTTTTAATAGGATAGGCGGAGTTGACGCAGCATCGGCGCCGCCCTCGAGGCCGACATACTACATGGTGCTCGAGGATTAGCCGTTAGGCTGTGTCGACTCCACCCACCTACCAGTTCTTTGTCTCCCGCCGTCAAGGTCACCTCGTGGGAAGCCAACTGAAGAAGTTTCATAGTTTTAGGCCTTAGCCTTTCGCATTGTGCGTTCGACAGTCTGTCGGTCCTGCTAGTTCTGGGTTCTGCCTCCACTCGACATCGCCGGTAAGATCTTTCCATTTATTTTATAGTACAGCGACGTCAAGTCTATTTTTGGTGTTTTTTTCCGCAGGTCATGTCGCGGTCGGAGGGCAAGAAACCTTCTAAGGCGGGGCAGCCCCCTATGCGTTGGTGCCCGTGCGGCCGCAAGTACTCCGTTACCGACCAGCATGACCGGTGTCTCGTGTGTCTTGGCCCGCTTCACGACATGGATTCGTGCGACGCCTGCTTCTCCATGGACCGCCGCGTCCTAGAACAGCGAGCGTTCAAAGTAGGGCGAGCTCCGCCGTCTTCCGGGGGTAGGGTTTGCACTCGTCGGGCCAAGCCGCGCTCTCTCGGCCTTTCCTCGGGTCCCCTCCTGGTTCTGTACAGACCGAGGAGGGGCCTCGACCTTTGTAGCTAGCCTTGGCCAAGGCTCCTCCAGCGGTGCAGGAGGCCCGTCCGCTTCCTCCAGGAGGGGCGGAGGCGCATATGTAGTGCTCCTCGAGGGATGAAGGCTCGCGGTGCTCGCTCGGCATCGCGGAAGGCCGAAGTCGGCGGCCGTCGAGCCTTTGGTGCCGTTCGCGGTGCCGTGGGCCCTGTCGGCGCGACCGTCTCGGCGCCGTGGGTTTTGTCGGCGCGGCGGCTGCTCAGCGCCGTGATCAGGATTCGCGTTGCCTTTCGCCATGTCTCGCCTCGGCGCCCGAGGATAAACGCGGCGCCGTGGGAGCCTTCAAGAGTCGTCTGTCGGCGCGTTGGTGCCTCTCGGTGCGCTCACGCGCCGAGGAGCCTAGTGGTGCCATGTTCAGCGCCGAGTCTGCTTGAGCCGTCGGCGCGTCCGATCCTCGGTGCCGTTCCGGCACCGAGACGCCTAACGTCGACACTGAGACTGTTGCTGGGGCTGCCGTCGGCCCGTCTCTGTTCCTGGTACCGTCCCGGTGCCAGTGGACTTGATGGCGCTGGCTGGCCTAGCTCAGGACCTTGGCCCGAGGGCCCTGCTGCCTTCTGTCAGCCCTGCGGGCTATGGAGGGCACGGTGCCGCCTCGGCCACTGGCTTGGCTACTGGGCTTCTTGGTAAGGTGCTTTCCTTGCCCTCCTACCGTTTGGCTTAGGGCCTCAGACTCTACCTCTTGGTCTGAGTCGGGCTCGAGTTGGACGGGCAGTCACACCCTTAGTGGTTGTCTGCAGAGGAGAGGCGGGCAGGGTGATCTCGGCGACCCAGTCACAGCCAGCCCCTTCTGAGGAGCATCAGGTTCTCCCCAAGGTTGGGGTCAGTGGTACTGACCAGCAGGCTATGGTGCGTGCCACCATTGCCATGCAACCTGGCCTTGGAGGGTTCATTGACCCCTCGGCGGTGGTACCCCCTCCCATAGTGTGTCTCGATCGCCCAACTTTGGGGCCCATCAGGAAGTCTACGGGAGGGGAGGGTGCTGCTCCCTGGGTCTCCCCTTCGGGGGCAGCCCAGAGCTGCCAGCTACCTAGGTTGGCCCTCTCGAGGACCAGGACCCTCTCGGACTCTGAGGGGTCGAGGGGTGTGGGGTCAGCGCGTCAGCCTTTCTCTGGGGTCACCCGGCCCTGGACGAAGCTGAAGTGCGGACTTCCGCCCTTCCCCTTCCGGTTCCTTGAGGGGGTCCCATTCTTTGGAGGCAGGGGACCGTCCTTCTGGATCTATACGGCCCCGGTTGCCTCACTGGGGGGATTCTTCTGGGCGCAGCCTAGGCAGTACCAATGTGGTTGTACAGCTGTCGGCTGCGGAGTCTTCCGGGACATCCTTCTTGGGTGTCCATGGTCCGCTCCCTAGCCCTGGCAGAGGTCAGCCGACTTCTTCTCTCGGCTCTGCCCGTATTCTTCTGCCGCATTCTCCAGCGCTCCCAGGCATTCTTGGTCCTAGCAGCCCTCTCACCTGGGAGCAGTTCAAAGCGGTGGCTGCTCGGTTTCCTGCCTACATTAGGGCCATGGACAGCCAGGTTTTTCAACCTCCCCCCCGAGCAACCACCCTCGGAATGTATGGTGACCTCCAGCTCCTCATCCCCCTCTTCTGGGGGAGAGGAACCATCTGTCCATATCTCCCCAGCCGCTGATCTCTCGGAGTATCAGCGCTTCCTCGTGAGGATGATGGAGGACCTTCACCTTTCTCTCCTGTCGGTTAGCAATCCTGAGCATGCGGCGCATGCCTTTCCAGGCGATTTCGGTGCGGCCACCCTTGTGGTGCCGCCCTGGCCTGCTCCCTTTCGGGAGGCGTCCATGTGTTTCTGGCAGAGGCCCTTCTCCGGAGTTCCTGCCCCTAGGGACCTCAGCCAGAGGTATTGCGCTCCCCCGGAGTCTCCAGGTTCTATGCCTCATCCACAGTCCGGATTGATGCACCTGGACACCCCTGACGGGCTTCACGCCCTCCACCGTGACCGGCCCCCAGATCAGGACTCTTCGGATTTTGATTTCCGGGGGAGGAGGACTTTCTACTCGGCACGGTTGCTTCTCTCCATCTCTGCTCATCAGGCCCACTGTGCAGCCTACAACAGGTTCTTGTGGTCAGTGCTAGGTCAGATCCTAGCTGCTTTGCCTGACTCGGAGCAAACCAGGCAAGCCATCGCACTCTCTGCACATGGCCTGGAGCTAGCAAGGCACCAAGCTAGGGCATCTGACGACGCCAATGAGGTAGCTACCAGGGTCATAGGGACAGCGATCTGCACCAGGAGATCGGCATGACTTCGCCTTTCCCAGTTGTCACCCTTGGCCCGGCGTAGGGTGATTTGCTCCGCTCACCAGGGAACCTATCTCTTTTCCCGTAGGGCGAGACGACGTTTGTCGGGGGCAAATTCCTTCCCCCTCCAGGGGGAACCCGTCTCGCTCTCCTCACTCTCGGGCCTCCTCAGGCGCAGAAGGTTCCCCCCCTTAGTGTGTCACCCACTGAGGGCTAAGGGACGTGGTCCCTTAGGGTGCAATGAATCAACCCCTTGAGGCTTGGTACTCACCATCTGTGATGAATGGTGAGGCACCGACACAGATAAGATATAAAAATTACGTACCTACCGTAATTATGATCTTTCTGTGTATCTTCACCATTCATCACAATCCCACCCGCCATCCCCCTGGGGCTCCAGTCTCTGGATCCTCCTCCCTCTGTGCCTACCCCTCTTTTGAGCGGGATAAAGTTGGGACTCCACAGGGGTAGTTTCTTCCCTAAGGGGTACAGTTAGAGTGGCACTCCTTCTCTACTACATATCTTCACTCCTACGGGGTGAAAGCTGGTGGTTGCCCTCCTTCTGTTATCCATCTAACTAAAAAAAAAAACTTCCCCTTTTTTCACCAAATATATTTACAAAGAGAGTACTGAGTCCCTGTACCCTGTCCTTCTCCAGAATAGCTGACTCTGCTTTTGGGATATTGTCAGTTATTCTGTGCCTTGAATTCTGGCAAATGAGCTGTTCTACTCCTTGCAGTTCCTATACAGTCTGGTGACGGACAAGGGTCCTGGATCCTTGTTACCTCTCACTCTCTCTTAAATTCTCTCTCCCCCACTTCTTCCTTTTCCAGAGATTGGGGCCCCTGCCCAATCCCCTTAGTCTTCCTTCCTCTATGCTGTCCTCTCAGTCGTTATTTCTCCTTTTAGTTCAGTTTTTCTCTTCCTTTTTCTGTCCCTTGGACTCTCTTGTCGCACCCTCCACCCCTTCCTCTTACCTCTCGGCGACTCAGGAACTGGTAGGCGGGCGGGTTGACATAGCCTACGGCCAATCCCCGAGCCGCCATTAGGCACGCTCGGGCCTCGGGAGGTCGCGCTAATGCTGCATCGACTCCACCATCCTTTTATAAAAAAAAAAAAAAAAGGTTCTGCTGGGGTCCTGATCTCCGGCCAGTACCCATCTGTGATGAATGGTGAAGATACACAGAAAGATCATAATTACAGTAGGTACGTAATTTTTATTTCTGTTTGCCTTGCAGGCCTTCCAGAACCATCTTTCTCCAGGCCCCCTGTTGGTGCAGTCGGACAACCTCAGTGTGGTCTATTACATGTACAAGCAAGGGGGAGGGGGGGGAAAACACTCCTACCCTCTTTGCCTGGAGACAATGAGGGTCTGGTATTGGGCTCTAGACTACGGTCTAGAACGTTCGGTTGTCCATGTGCCCAAAATGCCTCTCGACAGCTTGAGCTGGTCACAGTCCAGAATGCAAGAATGATAACTGCTGACCTTAGTCATAGAAGACCTGTTCGACAGGTGGGGTCGTCCAGAGTTGGACCTTTTTATGTTCCCATTCATCACAGAACTGCCACGTTTCTGCTCGCTAGATCCAGGGCCTGGAGTTTCTTGCGAGATGCGTTGTCCCTCTCCTGGAAAGGGAGTTTTTTTTTTTATGCCTTCCCACCTTTTCCTCTGATTCAGAGGATGGTCACTAAGCTACAGATATAGGGAGCCATGCTAATTCTGTTGGCTCCATTCTGACCTTGTCAGATATGGTTTCCACTACTGCAACAACTGGCTGTGGAACACCCATCCCCTTCCCCTCTTCTGGGATGTGTTGACACAAGCACAGGGATCTGGTTCATTTAAAAAAAAAAAATTTTCTCAATTTAACTGGGTAAGGACACTGGGCAAAGCCCTTTTCAGGTCCGACCCAAAAACAATCAACAATAAAACAATACAAATACATAACTAACAATATACTAACAATTACAAACATCGACAGATAACAAGTGACATTTAAATTTAGCCTTAAATCCTATTGCTGAATTAATAGATCTAAGGGAAAGAGGCAAATCATTCCACAAATGAGCAGCAGATGACACAAATGATCGAAAACCAGAATTTCCCTTAACAGTTGTTTTCAAAATAACTCCTTGATTTGAACGCAGATTAACCTGAGAATCCCTAAATTCCACCAAATCAGATAGTGGAAATGAATTCCCAGCATAAATAGCATGATGTGTCAAATTACCAAGCGTATAGGCAAACTTTAATTTGGGAGATAGCCAGCCCAAAGAAGAATATGACACAATGATTTGTCAACTGAGGGACGCCAAGAACAAATAATCAAATATTATAAGCCACACTCAGAACTCTACCCTCTCTCACCCCCAAATTAAAATATAAAAGAAAAACATAATCAAAGTGCGGCAATAAAATACCCATAGCAATTGTCTTGCGAGATGCAATTGATAAATAAGCCTTAAATTTATGTAGCAAACCCAAAGTAGAACTATTAATTCTAAAAACAGCCTTAAGTTAGGGAAAAAATCCCAAACTAGGATCTAGAAGAACTCCTAAATACTTGAATTCATTAACCTGTTCTAATAAATTACCAAATCTATCTAGTATATGTAAACATGGATTCAACTTTAGTCGAGGAGCACTCCCAAAAACCGTGCACTTGGTCGTTTTTACGTTCAAAACCATTTGATTTTTCAACAACCAATGACCAAGTGTATCAAAAGGTCCATCCCAGACCTCTACTCCCTTCACCTGCATGCATGGCTCCTGAGGACATAGCCATTGCTCGGTTTAGTGTGTCTCAGAAGGTGGCTGATGGCCTGCTGGCTGCCAGAAAACCTTCTTCCAGTGCCACTTACTCTATGAAGTGGAAGTGGATTGCTATCTGTGCCACTTCTCTTTGTCTGCATCCTTTCACTTGTCTGGTGAACCAGGCTCTGGAGTATCTCCTGAGCTTGTCTGATGCAGGCCTCAAGTACTCCTCTCTCAAAGTGCACCTGTCCGCTATATCAGCCTTTCATGTGCCCATTGATGGCCGTACTGTGGCACGGCTGGATGTGGCCCGTACTTTTCTGCAAGGCATTCTCCACTTGAAGACTCCTATTTGTATATATATATCTCCTCGGGATCATGTCACCTGGTGTTGTAAAGCTCCTCATTGACTAGCACAGCACCCAACATACTAGAAGTTCACAACAACAAACCTTCCTGGTCCCCAGATGCCGGACTACATGGGGCCAAGGAGCTTTTGCCCACAGAGCTCCACAGTGGTACAATACTCTCAACCAAGAAACACTTACAGCTGCTGCTCTTGGCTCCTTCAAAGGACAACTCCATCTACACCTCATTTAAACTAGCCATTGTGACTGCTTCACCTAACCTGGGGTCCTACGCTCCCTGCACGTTACTTTAGTCAGCTCAGCAACCCCTTTTCCCATGCCCTCCTCCCCACACCACCCCCTCCTGTGGCACTTACTGACAATTTCCCCTTCCTCCCTCCTCTTCTGTGCTCCCATCTTCTGTCCTTATCATTCGACAACGGCCTCCCAGCCTGCCTACCCCACCTTCCCTACCCTCGCACCTGCAGCTCTTACATTATAGTTTGCCCTTGGATGTTGTCTCATTCACCTAAGGTTGGCTCATTTTAAGGTACTGTAATTAACTAAGCCTCAGCCTCTTGCTTTTTTTTTTTTACTGTGACTATATGTAATTATGTCGACCTTTGTATGTTTGTTTGCCCTCCATTTCCTGACATGGAACTTTTGTAAACGATCAGTCCCTGTTTAAAGGTATTTGTAATCCTAGAAATAAATAAATATGTAATCCGGTTCTGACTTGGGATCTGAATTTTGTTCTAGAAGCTGACTCTGCCTCCTTTTGAGCCAGTTTTCTGTTGTGAAAGATTTATTTTTAGCTTCTATTACTTTTGCTCAAAGGATTTGAGCCATAGGCTCTCACATGTGAGCAGTCTTATTTGATTTTCCACAAAGACGGTGTCTTTACGCATCAACCCTACATTTCTTCCAAAGGTGGTATCTGAGTTTACTTTAAATCAATCTATCCACTTGCATGTTTATTTCCCAGAGCGTGCCAATCCAGGGGAAGCATTGGTCCATACTTTGGATGTGCATCAAATTCTCTGGTACTATACACGCTGTACTAAGGACTGCAGAAGGCCATCTCATTTGTTTTACTTTCGCCTCTGGCAGAGAGGGTGCTCCAGAGTCGAAACAGTGCTTGTCCAAATGACTGACCAATTTTATCACTTTGTTACTGGAAGTACGGTAAGGAACTTCTTGGAGTTGTCAAGGGTCATTCCACTAGGGGCATGGCCAGTTTATTTGCCTGTTTCAGCGGCCAAGATTTGTGCTGCTGTCACTTGGAGTACTGTCCACACTTTCTCCAAGTACTACAGTATGGACATTGTCTCCAGAAGAAGGGCTGGCTTTGGCCTATCTGTGCTTCAGGGCCTTCTCTGTTAGGCCTCTGGCCTCCTACCACCCAGACTGTATTACGCTTAGTACTTCTTGGACTAGTTCCATAGGTGTGACCTGATAAGAGATATCCCCGAAGAAGATAGAACAGTTACATAAAAACTTACCACAACAGTAGATCTTCGAGGGAATCTGTTATCAAGTCATGCCGTCCGTCCTTCCCTCCATTCTCCTCTTCTTTCTCCAGCTCGGCAGTCTGTTGTTCCAGCCTTTTGCTAGCTGGGCACCTTCTCTCTCTCTCTCTCTCTCTCTCTCTCTCCTTGGTTCCCTGGCGGGACTTCTGTCTCTCATGGCCTCCGGCTGAGAGAACCGAGGAGGAAGCAGGGCAATCCATGCTTCTAAATGGCTGTGATGTCAGAGCATGTCACGGCATGGGCAGCGCCTACTACACTGCTGCAGAAAAGTTTCTGTGGGATCCTAGTGCCTGACTGCTAAGTTCCATAGATGTGATCTGATGACAGAGATTCCCTCGAAGATCTGTTGTTACGGTAAGTTCTTGTGTAACTGTTCTTTCTAGGATCGTGGATATGTTCTATCCACACTTCATGGCAGGTACCTTGCCGCTTTAAGATGTGCCGGAAAGTCTTCAAGCTGGCTCCTTCCACCCACCCGAGTGGTATAGTCCTCGGCTCCACCCCATGATGCCAGATCTTCCTTTCTTCTGGAAGGTTCAGGTTCCCTCCTTAGCGCTGTCGCGTGTAGTAGACCCTGGCTCTTGAATCTACGGATTCGCGTCCAGAACTTATTCTAAAACTCTCTTGAGTTCGGTCTTCATCTTCTTCCCTCACTGCTGCAGTGGAGGAAAAGTCGGCCCAGGTTTCACTGGTGCCCCTGCAGATCAGAGATGTCTCACATGGATTCTCACGTCGTTATGCGTGTACTGCCTAGGACTGGACCACTATCCGCTGGCCTGCGATCACTTTTGGTCCTTTACTCGAGATGTGCTTGAAGATCTGCTGCCAGACTTCAGCTGGGGCGACCGGACAGCTTACCCGCTGGTTAAATCGAGGATGCCAATTGGGTGGTCTCTGCAGCTGCGGTGTCCGCTGAACAGTTGGAATAACTCAAGGTCTTGAGGAGGAGGTGGCTCAGGCTGCGGCGGGCTCCTGTTTGGCTTGACCTTCATTCACTGCATCTGGGATCCTCCTATTGGCTTCCTTCAAGGAGTTGTGCCAGTCTCTTCTCTACCAAGGGAGGGCCCTTCAGGTCGCATGTTTGGCCTTCAAGAGGAAGGAGTCGGAAAAGGACAAAGAAAAGTTGACTTGTCGGCGTTCTTGGGACTGAGGCGGTCCGCCGCAAGAATCTCCTGTCTCGACTTCGCCTAATTCGGGCTGAGGCCACTGGTTTTACCTGTACCCCATCAGACCAGTCAGCGGAGATGCCTGCTGGACGTGGCAGAGATCTTTCTGGAGCCGATCGGTGGGTTGTCGCCCGATCCGGCCGATGATTCTATTTTGGACACCAGTGCTCCCAATGTCCTCGGATGGGTCGGCCCAGCCCCACCAAGGAACTGGACCAGGAGCCAAGGGTTTCCTCGACTCCTGTCGAGGTCCCAGTTAGCCCTGCCGATGGTCGATGTCTTGGTCACATTCCTTGACTTCAACATCAGGCAAGACTTGCTCCCGCCGGTGATCCTTCCTGCCGTCTTGGCAAGTGGGCGCTGCCCGCTTCTTATCTTTGTCGTCCTCGGGTGAGGAGAGGCTTTGGCGCAAGTTGCGTCGACACTGACTGCATAGAGATTATCTCAGAGGTCCAGTGTTACAGTAAGTTCTTACATAACTGTTCTTTACTTTTCCCTGAGCTTTTTTGGGGCTTTGCATTATGTACCTGGATCATGCCAGAGGAGATGGCTTCAGTGACGACGTCGCTCGCCTGTCGGGAGTCAAACTTCAAACTAGCGCATAGTTTTCAGTTTGTTTTTTTTTGTAACTTATCACGATAAGTAGTATCGCTTAATTTTATTCTATTTTCGTTAAATTTTTCTAATATTTCAATTTTACTTGAAGAAGTCTCGGCCTACTGGACGGAGTCGACCATGAGCAGGTCAGGTGATGGTAGGGAGACTTCGTATGAAAGCTGTTCAGTCAGCCGGGCTGGGTCCGGTCAGCGTCCTTCTCCTCAGCGGGGTTCCGACAACGGTCAGTCCGATGCCCGGGGGGATGGGCGGTCCCCCTGCCGGCATAAAAATAAACGGTCGCATTCTCGGCACCGTTCGGCCTCGAGCTCTTCTTCGGCCCACAGGTCAAAAAAGAGAAGGCATCACTCGAGGTCGCCCTCTGGTATGTCTGCGCGTCGACGCTCGATTATCGTTGCTAGTTGCCGGTCTCCTTCTTCGGAGTCGCCAACTTCTGGTAATCGTCGTCCTCGACATCGGAGCCCCTCCCCGCCTATAGGTAGGACTCCAGATGAGCAGTTTCATCAGTGGGCCGCTCTTATGGAGTAATGGGCTCGGAGGTTGGTTCTTCTGCCTGGCTCGGTTGCCTCGGAGCCCTCGGGCCCCTCCGGCGATCAGGTAGGGCGGTTGGACCTTCCTAGTCGCGTGGCGCCTTCTTCGGTGCCAGCGACTCCGTGCTTAGGTGTTTCCCCCCCTCACATGGCTGCGGCGCAGGGGGCCTCACCGATGCCCTTATCTCCTGGTTTTTTTCCTTCGCTAGCTTTCCAGGTTCCTTAGGCTCTTCCGCGCGCCTTCCGCGGAATCTGTTGGCTTGTTAGCGCCCGTTTTCGATACCCGCTGGGTCTTGCGGCGCCGTTCGTGCGCCAATCGTGGCGGCGTCCAGCGGCGCTATTCCGCGGCGTCGTGGGCGGCGCCGTCTTGGCGTTGTCCGTGGCGCGCCGGCGCTGCGGGGCGGCGTGCCTCATCGGCGCCCGTCGCCTCCTCGATACGCCGTCTTCAGCCTGTTTGCCGTCTCGGCGCCCGGCGCACCAGGGACTCTCCTTGTTTTCTGCTATTTCCTCCTCCTCTAATTTTCACTCCTTTCCTGTCCAAACAGTCCTTTCTGGACCATCAGGAGATGATGTTGAGCCTGACCCAGACCCTCGGGTTGGGTGATGAAGTGGAGAAACAGGATCTTTCTTTACTACAGAGCCTGTGGTGAGGACCTGTCCTTTAAGTCTCTGTTGAAGAACCTGGGATCCACTCTTTCTCTCCAGACTACAGACATCGATCCTGGGAAGATATTAAGACTCAGGTATCTTCATGCTTAGGAGACCCTGGTTTGACTCCTCCGATTCAGCCTTCCTTGAGCGCTGTCTCAAATGGTATGGAATAACCCTGCTCTTATTCCCTCAGTGGCTAAATCCATTGATAAAGTATTCAGCTCCCAGGATCGTCCATTTTGGCATCCCAAGCCTTGCGGATCCTATTGTAGTCCTGGCAGAGAATGACAAGGTCGTTCTTCCTCAAACTACTACAGCTCGACCTATTAACAAAGAGTCTCGTAAGATTGATACATTAGGTAAGAGAGTCTTTGCTGCCTCCACTCTAAGTGTCGTATTGCCAGTTATCAAGGCTATTTTTCTCAGTATGAGTATATCCTGTGGCACTCTATGAAAAGAATGGTTGAAGCTCTTCAATTCGGATTCCAAGTCAGAGCTTCTTCTGACCGTTATAGAAGTATTGAGTCCAATAACCAACAGGTCAAAGCCGCCATGGACGCTTTCGACACTGCTTCTCGCTCAAGCAGCCGGGGATTTATGCTCGGCACCATTCCTGGCTGCGTGCTTCTGGCTTCACGAATGATGCTCAGCAGCAGGTGATGGCGCTGCCTTTGATGGCTCCTTTCTTTTGGCCCTCAGGTGGAGCAAGCCTTAGAGGCCACTCAAGACTAGATCGGCCATTAAGTTGGCCAGACCTCCACCTACCCCTCTCGGGGCATGTGAACAGGCGTCAGTTTCAAGTCGTCAGTCCTGAGGCAGAGGCGGGGAAGCTTCCATAAAGCCAACCTGCCCAACCTCAAAGAAGGCGCAGCAAGCGCGGGGGCCTAAAGCTCCCAGCGCTACCTTATAGTCGTTGAGCTCAAGTTCCATCCACTCTGCCGGGTGGAACTTTCTCCTCAGTGGGAGGTCGTCTGATGTGCTTCTACAACCAGTGGAAGTCCATAACCGGACAAATGGGTCCTTCGGATAATTCGCGAGGGTTATTCTCTCAATTTCTTGGAAACCCCCGGGTGTCCTCCCAGACGACAACCCAGGTTGTCGGCCTCTCAATCAGAACCTCCTCACCGCGGAGATCCAGGGCCTTCTGAACAACAGGGCAATAGAACTGGTGCCCCGCATCTCCGAAACACAGGGTTCTACTCCCATTACTTTCTGGTTCCAAAGAAATCTGGGGATCGCCCATTCTAGACCTCAGAAGTTAAACAAATTCCTCCCCAGGAGAAATTCAAGATGATTTCCCTAGGTACCCTGTTACCCTTGCTGCATCAACGACTGGCTGGCCTCTCTGGATATGCAGGATGCTTACCAGCATATCCCGTCCACCCGACCCACAAAGTTCCTCAGGTTTGTAGCTTTGGGTCAGCATTATCAGTTCAGAGTCCTGCCCTTTGGGCTATCCTCGGCGAGGTTTTACAAAGTGTTGTGCAGTTCTCGTGGCGCATCTCAGAAATCGGACTCAGTGTTTCCCTACCTGGACTATTGGCTTCTAGCAAACCCTTCCGGCCAAGGGACTTTGGAAGCCGTGCAAACGACTTCTCGTCTTCTCACGTCCATGGGAGTTCTGCTGAATTTGAAAAAAATCTCAACTGCAACCCTCCCAGAGGCTCCTTTTCATAGGGACACTTCTAGACACCTCTTCAGCGAAGGCTTTCCTTCAGAGGACAGAAGACTCGACATCTTCCAGATGGCCCGTTACATCAGGGAGAAGCAATCGGTTACAGCTCTCTCGATGCAACGCATGTTGGGTCTCATGGCGTCCTCGGTCTTCACTGTCCCTCTGGCCCGACTGCACATGAGAACCACCCAATGGATGCTGTCCACTCAGTGGTCCCGACCTCTCACCCCAGTCTTATCCCATCAAGGTGGCGTGGCCCTTGAAGGTCTCTCACCTGGTGGTCTCAAGAGAGCAATCTCCTGGAAGGATTCCCTTTGCTCCCCTGGATCATCAGATCTCCATCACCACAGGCGCATCGCTAATGGGATGGGGGCTCACTGTCTCTCCCTCCACACTCAAGGTGTATGGACTCAGTTCGAAGCTCATCTCCACATTGTCCTGGAGATGAGAGCGGTCCCTCTATGCAATCCGAGCTCTGAAGGATGTCCTTTGTCACAGAACATTCTCCTTCAAAGCGGACAACAAAGCGGTGATGTATTACATCAACAAGCAAGGCGGTGCTCATTCTTATCCCTTTGCAGGGAAGCAATGAGGGTGTGGGAGTGGTGCTTGGAGCACAAGTCTCTGATTCAAGCGGTTTATCTGCAGGTATACAAAGCGACCTAGCAGATCACCTCAGCAGAGCGGAGGCAGACCCTCACAGTGGTCTCTCGATCAGCGTAGCTCGGTCCCTGTTCAAAGTGGGACTCCAGACCTGGACCTTTTGCATCCCCTCAGCATAAAACTGCCTCTCTTCTGCTCCAGAAATCCAGGGCCTGGCATTTTCTGTCAGGATGCGTTCAGGCTGCGGTGGACAAAGCTTTCTTCGCCTTTCCACGCTTCCTCTAATCCGAGAGCACTCCTCAAGTTCGAGTCTCAGGGACCAAGATGATTCTCATTGCTCCTTCCTGGCCTCGGCAACTATGGTTTCCTCTACTCAACAGTATGTTGGCGGCCTCTCCGAGACCACTTTCTTTGCAAATCAGTCTTTTGACTCAGGGTTCGTTGGTCCATCCCAACCTGAAATCACTTCACCTTCATGCTTAGCTCCTGAAGAGATAGAAGTGAATCGGTTCAACGTCTCTCGTAGAGTCTCAGACATCCTTCTGGCTGCTAGGAAGCCAGCCACCCGAGCGTCTGGCTTCAAATGGAAGCGTTTTCTCTCTGGTGTACAAATCCTCTTGGAATCCCTTTCCTGTCCTCCTGGCAAGGTTCTGGAGTATCTTTTGGACCTGTCAAACTTGGGTCTTCAGTACTCCACAGTTAAGTTCACCTTAGTGCCATCTCAGCGTTCCATGAGCTGGTTTCTTCCTTAACTCTGGCTCAGTTACCTATGGTGAAGAGATTTCTTAGGGATTCTCCATACCAGACCCCTGTTAAGCGTCCAGTTGCAGCCTGGGACATTAACCTGGTGCTGGACATGCTCACTCGGAAGCCTTTGAACCTTAGCTACCTGTGAGCTAAAATTTCTTACCTGGAAGACTGCCTTCCTGGTGGCCATTACCTCAGCCAGGGGTCTCTGAGATACATGCCCTGGTTACGGACCCTCCGTATACTGTATTCCATAAAGACAAGGTAGTTCTCCATACTCATCCTAAATTTCTTCCCAAGGTTGTGTCAGAATTCCATCTAAACCAACCTCTGGTACTTCCGCTACAGCTAATTTCCAAAATGAAGGGGAACGAGCTCTTCATTCCTTGGATGTTAAGAGAGCCTTGCGGTTCTATTAGATAGAACCAAGGATGTTCGCAAGACTCAGCAACTGTTCGTTTCTTTCAGCGACACCGGCTGGGTCAACCTGTCGCTATTAGATGCATCTCTTCATGGTTAGTGGCATGCCTTCGTCATTGCTATTCCATGGCTCAAGTTAAATTAGAAGGTAGAGTGTCGCGCTCACTCTACACAAATGATCGCCGGCATCCCTAAGGGAAGTCGCAATGTTCCAATTGCAGATATATGCAGCGCCCACCTGGAGCTCAGTGCATACCCGTTAAGCACTATGCACTGGATGTTCATGCTAGGCGACATTCGCGATCGGCAGAACTGTCCTTAATGGGCTTCTATCTTAGATCGTGAGCTCTGGCTCTCCTGCCGCCCTCTGGGGGATTATCAACTTGGTACTCTCCACTAGTGTGAATGAGTGGTGGAGACTTATGTCAGGAAGAATGAGAAAGATTTGTACAGTAATTCTTGATCTTTTGACGGTGTCTCCACCACTCATTCACACTCCCACCCTCCATCCCCCGAGCTCACCGCTGTATTGGTCTTCACTCCCTCAAATCTTTAGGCCGTGAGGACTTCTTTACTGACCCTTCTTACATGGGTCATACGGACTATCTTATGTCCGTTTTTTAATGAGTTTACTCTTTCGTTAGTTGCGCTGCACCTCCTTGGTAAAAGGTACTGGGCGGTTGGAGGTCGTCGCTGAGATGGTCATTACCGCTCGAGCCAGCTGCTTTCATGGCCGCCGTGTCTCAGCGCCGGCTCTCTGCCCAACCTCCAGCAAAAGTCTGCTCCCGATGGGTCTTAGTGCCTCCGCGCTAATCGCACTAGTGTGAATGAGTGGTGGAGACTCATCCAAGAAGATCAAGAATTACGGTAGATGTCGTAATTTTCCTTTTCTGTCTGGTGGTATGGAACTACTTTTTTGGATTACAGATATCATTTTTCCATTTTTGGATATTTGCCATCTCAGTTTGCAGGTGGGTCTCGATTTGCAGTTCCTCTTGCTGCTTCTGTCAGAACCATCTGTCCAGGGCTTATCTTTCCTATCACTGTCCATATACTCTGGCTGGAGGTTAGAGGTTTTGGCAGTCTCTCTGATTTGCCATTTTCTTGACATTTCCCTGCTTTTTATAGCACCGTCCCTGTCCATAAGACCATCAGAATGAAAGTACAGACTGTTCCCCTGTCTTTAAATGACTTTGACTGCATTTATAGCACCTTAGATTCAGTTAGGCTATACATTAGGCCCTGTCAAAATCTCCCTCATTTTAGTGGTCAGAATCCAGAGATCTTCCTGGACTGTCTCCATCTCTCATTGACACTAATGGGAGTATGCTGGAGATGTAGGACCCTCGAGTCAGAAATCTTCAGGAGGGCTGGTGCTGGGATAGGACCACGCATGTGGTGATGCAAGACTAGCCCATGTCGTATAGGCTATCTCGCGCCGACTCCAGCTGCCCGAGTTCCTTTTCCCCTGCCGCTCAAGTGCGCTTTGATAACTATATCGCTTGCCTGCGGAAGTCAAGTCTTCTTCTATATGACAGCAGCTGTAGCTGTTCAGTATTCGATTTAACTTACCATTTTTAGTGTTTTATTTTAAAAAAGATGAAGAAGAAGAAATTCTCAGCCTGCCATCAGTGGAGTTGACCTTAGATGGTAGCGGTGACAGTATGGAGACTTCGTTTGAAAGCTCTGATAGCAGTGGAGCTGTGTCCAGTCTGCTGCCCTTTGGGGGGGGGGCAGTCCGCCCGAAGCACAAAAGTAGCAGTCTGGGACCCGGCTCCGCTTGACCTCAAGCTCTTCTTCCTCCTGTCGGTGGAAGAAGAATCTTTCACCGCGAGGTTGCCCTCTGTTACGCCTGGCTGGAGATCGTCTGGTGGGTTCCTCTGTGGCTGCACTCTAAACGGCAGTGATCTTCGACACCAGATCCCGCCTCTGTCCTTAGTGGGGTTCAGGTGAGCAGTTTCACTTCTGTACCACTCTTTTAGAACAGGGGGTATGGTGTCTGTCCAGTTGTCCTGGCCAGTGGACTCTGTTCTTGGGCCCTTTGGGCAGCGGCCGGGTCGATTGGGCCAGGATGTGCATGGTGCCCTCTCCGGTGTCAATGCCATCAACACCGACTCCTCATGCCTACCCTTCTCTTTTTTCCTGCAGGGCCAGCACAGGTAGCACTCTCCTTCTCCCCTTTCTTCAGGTCTAGGTCCAGCAGCGTTCTGGTGCCGTGTTTGGTGCCAGCATTGGTGGTGGTGCTGGATCTGTCGCAAGTCTGGTGCCAGGGAAGGTGCGACTGTAGCTGATCCAGGTGGTGGTGACTCCGTGTTCCTGGTTTAGCCCTGCCTTTTGGAGGTTATTCTGGGGTAGAAGTGGATCTGGAGGTCTCTCCTTTCTGCTTTGTCAAAGACACAGCGGATAACTCATTTTATAGGCTGGAATGCAAGCCTTCTGTATCAGTGTGAGGGAAGATCTTCTTTCCAGTTCTTTTTCCTCAGGGATATGGGGTCCACCGTAACATTTCAGTCTTCATCTGTGGACCAAAGCAGACTTCTGCGTCTTGAGTTCCTATATTCTTCAGTATGAGTACACCCTGTGGAATGCACTCAATGCAGTGGTCGAGAGCCTCCAGGAATCTTAACGCTCCATTGCTAGTGGCTTGTAGCCCAATAATCAGCTGAAAGCTTTTGTGGACGCCTACGACTCTACCTCTAGGGCAGCTGCTGCTGCTGGCAGCAGGTGGTTAATGTCTCCTTGACCGTGCTTATGTGTTTAGCCCTCAGGCTGAGTTCTAGGGGCCACTCAGAACAATATGGCTGCCATTTAAACAACAGGCGGTGCCTGCTGCCTCTCAGAGGGACGGGACCTTCGACATTCTCGTAACAGGCAGTCATTTCAAGGTAAAGGCCTACGTGCCTTTATCAGGAACCAACCCAGTAGAGGGTACAGGGCCCCAAAGCACCCTGTACCAATCTCTGTGGTCCCACCTCAGCTGTCTGAGGGGATGCCTCTCGCTGGGAGGGGCGTCTAATTCAGTTTACAGCCAGTGGAGGTCCATTACAGCAGACATATGGGTCATCAGGATTGTCGGAGAGGGATACTCTCCCAATTACACAGATTTTCCCAGACCTTCCACCCAGAAGGCAGCCTAGTCTGTTCGTCTCTCAGTCACACTCTTGCTTCTGAGATATGGGGCCTCTGCGGGAACTGAGCAGTAGAAGTTGTTCCACAGTGGAACGGAGCACAGGTTCCTATTTCCATTGCTTCTGGTTCAAAGATAATTGGCGGGATGCGTCATTTGTTGACCATGGAAGGTTAAACAAGTACCTGTTCAGGGAGGAGTGTACTAAAACCTCTGCATTCAAGTCTTCATATCCTGGATATTTGGCTCCTAGCTAGCCCATCCAGGCAAAAGACACAGGATGCAGTTGCCACAGCCTCGCTCTTCTTCCCAGGGGATTTTCTGATTCGGGGAAGGTGCCAGTTTCATCTTCCCAGCAGCTCCTCTTCTTAGGAGCCCTCCTGGATACCTCCAGGGCGTTTGTTTTCATTCCAGAGGACGGGAGAAATGACATCTTCAGATGGCTTGATCTTCTCTTGTCAGTCTTCACCATTTATTACTGCTGGGTGTAAGCCGGAAGCACGCACCTGCTACGGGAGGGTTTTTTTTGGGGAGGAGGAGCACACTAATGGTGTCAGCTCATCAGAGCTTATTATTAATCATGATGGTGCGTGAGGGCTGGTCGCGGGGTGCCGCAGACTCCTCCATCCCAGTTCTGTTTCTCCTGCCGTTGTGGCTACACCTGCTATGTGAGTTACAGTGCGTTTTTACAATTACGCCATTAGGCCTACTTCTCTTCGCCATTTTTTCGATGACTCCTCATCCCCGTTTTCCATCCCGACGCCGTTAGTGGCCGGTAAGTCAGTTCTATTTATTTGTTACTTGGTGCCGGGATCTTTTGCTGTGTTTGGTTAATTTCGCATCATGTGTGGGTTGGAGCCGAGCATAAATCGAGAGCGGGCCTGACCCTATGTGTCTGTGCTTCTGTGGCCGGCATTTTTCCGTGATGGACCAGCATGATTGCCTCTGGTGTCTGGGACCTAACCATGATATGGATAGATGCAACACCTGTTTTTCCATGGATCGCTGTGTTGTGGAAATCCACGTGTTTAAAGTCGGCAGGGCTCCGCCGACTTTCGAAGGACAACGTCGCTCTCGGGCCTCCCAGGCCAGGTCTTTAGACCCTTCCTCCGGGTCCCCTCCCAGATCTGTATGGTCTGGTGAGGAGGCCTCCTTATCTTCAAGCCTTGCCAAGGAGGAGGCCTCTTTTACGGTGTCGGAGGAGAGTCGCAACCTCTCCCAGGGTCATGTTGATGCCGCTTGGCAGTCACCTCTCCTGAGGTGCAGGCTCCCCCAGTGTCACGGCCCACGGTTGCTGGGTCCGGCACTGGCGGACCCTCGACGCTGCATTGCGGCACTGTTTTGGATCCTGGTGCTGTTCACGGCACCAGTGATCGGGGTGGCACCAGTTCGATTCTCGGTGCCGGTGGCCTGCGTGGCTCAGTTGGCGGTGGTGCCGATTTGGGTTCCAGCACCATGTGTGGCACCGGTGGCCTGGCCAGGGCTATGGATTGGTCTGCATTGGGTTCCGGGGCCGTGGGCAGTGCGGTGGGAACGGCTGGTGCTGATGGAGATGCTGGCGCTGTTCACGGCGCCATCCCTCAGGATGTTCTCGGGGTGGCCAGTATTGAGGTCCTGCTGGTTGACTCCTCTTCGGAGGGTGTCGACTCAGATGTGGACCCGGACTGGCTGCCAGATTCCTCAGAATCTGAGATCTCGGTGGGACATGGTGTCAGGTGGCCCAGCGCCTCCATTCCTGACTCTCTGGAGCAGTCTTCCTCTGAGGATTCCCAGGCCGAGGGTGGCCTGGGGTCCACTGGGGAGGGCAGCTCGGGGTTTAGGGAGGGGGCCTCGGCAGCTGTCAGTCTTGGTGCTGCTGTGCCCTCCCAGAGGGGATTGGAAGCCCTGGCTTCAGCGGCCTCCCTTGGGAGGTCTCTGAATCAGGGGACTCCTTCGCTGGGGTCGAGGAGGAAGGTGCCCTCTGAATCTGGGTGGTTGAGTGGTCAGGCGGGGGCGTGGCTCCTGCCCATGGGGCACAGGGAGGCCGTGGCGCTTGAGCCCAGCCGCTCCTTCTCGGGCTCCGGGGTCCCCTCCGGTGGGCGCTGCTGAGGGTTGCCCTTCTGGATTCATGCAGCCCCAGGTGTCTGGGGAGGAGATTCCCCATCTCGCTCTTCCAGTTACGCATTTCCAGGGTTCCGCTATGTGATCCGGTCTGATCTCAGGGATCCCTTTAGCTCGGGTACAGTTTCCTGAATTCTGAGCCCTGGCAGAGGACAGCCCCTCCTTGCAGGTGCCCTTCTCCCGTCCCTCTGCAGCCACCCCTCTCTCCCAGGCCTCGTGAGTTCCACGGGGCCTTTATCCTGGGAGATGTTCAGAGGCACTGCGGCGGCCTTCCCGTCATATGTTAGGTACATGCATAAACGGGTCTTTGGCCTGTCCCCATGGCCGCAGGAGTCTTCTGGACATTCGAGTTCCCCATCCTCCTCGACTCCCTTCTTGGAGGGGGAGGAACCTACCATTCACCTTTCTTCCAACGTTGATTTCACTGAATATTGGTGCTTCCTATCAAGGATGGTTTGGGATCTCTGTATTTGTTTTGTCAGACGGGACAGTACCGAGCAGGAGATGCGCAAATTCCTCAGTGAATTCAGTGCCCAACATCTGGTGGTGCCATCCTGGCCTATTCCCTTCCAGGAAGCGTCTCTCCACACCTGGCAGTCTCCAGCCGACCATTTCCCAGCCACGGCAGACTACAGGAGGCGGTATTGTGCTCCATTCAAGTCTCTAGTTTCTTTCCCTAACCCTCCCTTGGGCTTGGTATTCCTAGAGACCCCTTCCTGGCGTCGGCGCCTGGTGCACGACCAACCACCAAACTCTGATTCCCTACAATTTGACCGGTGGGGGCTGTCACAATCCCAGTCAGCAGGTCAGCCCTCTACTCCCAAAGTGCCAACCTCTGAGCGCAGTCTTGTGAACAGTTTAACAGAACAAGGTAACCCTCTTGTCTGTTTTGTAAGTTCTGATCAACCTTTGGTCGCAAGTCTTGGAGGGATTCAAACTGTGAACTTCTTGCTAGCATACCCAAAGCACAGGCTCAGATAATTCTGTCTTCTGGGGGCCAAATATCTTTGCTTACGGGCACCTAACAAGGTGTAGAGAAATGAACCCTTAAAAACGTTAATAAAGACCTCAAATTATTCTTACCTTTTTCCAGTTTGGTATCACCATTCAAGCTTATGCCCAGTGTCTGCTGTAACCACATATACTCTACTTGTAAAGGAAAGAAATCAAAGACGGACCAAGTAAGCTCTAAAAAAGAGTTTTACTAAAATAGATAATATGTAAAACATATAAAATACAGAACTATATCACGAGACATACAAATCTTTTAAAAGAACAAGGTTTTAAACAGTGCAATTACTACCACAATAATTAGATTTGTCTTTCTTTCTAAATACCTGTTTAAAGTGCTCACAGATGTTTCTTTGTCAGAGTCTAGATAAAAGTGTCTGAAGGAAAAACAGAATAATCTTTAAAAAGCTGGTTTTCCCCACCTATTATGCATGAGGTCACCTAGCTCCTCCCTGTCAGAATATATAAAAAAATTTATCTATATAAAAACAGGATGTTTTTTTCAAGTATTAAATTGTGCAACCTCCGCATGACTCATGTTCTTCAAATGACATTTCTTTGATCTATTGATCAGTTTCCCCTCTCACACATACATCAGTATTTATGATTTTGCACCAGTTCACTAAACCTGGTTTCCCTCTTAAAACGTCAAGAAAGGGATGCTGATTTCCCTTTTAGCAGCTAAAGCTATAATTAACTTAGAAAAGTCTGTAATTGGCTTCTGGCCTGCCGTGTAACACCTTGTTTCTAAAACCTGTATGTGTGATCTCACATGCTGTTTAATTATTTTCTCATGGCTTTCATCTTTCAGCTGAAACCTGGGGGGGGGTGAGCGAGGTCACTCCAAGAGCACCAGATTTCTCAGCATCTCTCATGACAGACAGTCCATAACCCATTTTTATTTTATGAAAAATGATACAGTGATCAGAACCAGCTGTCCAAGCGTCACAGGGGCGAAGAGTTTTCTCTTCTTCTCGTGCGATGTTGTGCATTACACCACATCAGGCACGCCATGCTGCCTATAATAGGCACTTGTGGTCCCAGTGGTGGCTGAGGTGCTAGCATCGATGCCTGATTCGGAACAATCTCGACAAGCCATTGCCCTCTCCACCATAGGCCTGGAACTGGCAAAGCACCAAGCAAGGGCATCATATGATGCCAGTGAGGTGACTCCCAGGCTTGTGGGGACAGCGATTTGCATTAGGTGGACGGTGTGGCTCCGTCTGTCGAGGTTGTCACCCCTGGCCTGATGTAGGGTGATTTGCTCCTCCTTCCGAGGGGACCCGCCTTTTTTCCACCAGGGCTAGGAGGCTTTGCAAGGGCTTCCTCCATCCCCTCATCTTCAGGGGACGACACCTAGCTCTCCTCTGCCTTAGGCTTCCACTCTAGTATGGCTAGTGTCTCTTTTTCCTCTTTCCCACCAGCAGGAGGCTGAGGGTCCTGTTCCCTCAGGGTTGTGCTAGACCCCCTTTGGGGGGCTTGGTACTCACCCAGCTGTAATGAATGGTGAAGATTGACAAGGGAAAATATGAAAATTACGTACCTACTGTAATTCTTGATCTTCTCTTGTATCTTCACCATTCATTACTGAATCCTGCCCACCTTCCCTTCATGGGTCTCAGTTCATGGGCGTCTCCCCCTCCCTGCTCGCCCTCCTCCCCTTCCCCTCTCAAGGCCTTTGAGGCCTAAATCCCCTGGTCCTCGGGACCTTTTTTCCTTCTCTTCAGAAGAGCAGCAACGGATCTGGAAGGGGAGGAGAGCAAGTGGAGCTTCGTCTTTTCCTTCTGAGGGAACTCTTTCTGATTTTCCTTGAAGGTGTCCCTTCGGGCACCTTTCTCTCAGGCCTGGTTAGTCCAATCACCAGCCAACAAAACTGCTTTCTTTAGACAGTCCTCTCCCTTCAGTCTTCAGACCTCACTGGTGACCCTGAATCTTGCCTTGTCTATGCCAGTCTGGAGCTAGTTAGCGTCTGTTCTAGCCTGATTGAAAAGTGCCTTCTTGAACTGGTGGTTTGGTTTCTCTTGGCCCTGCCTCCTCAGGGAGTCTGAATGAGTTTCCTCTCTGTCTCTATCCACCTTACCAAGAGGTTGCCCTCTCTTGGGCCCCTCCCAGTACTAACACATGGCTGTGTGCTAGTGGGTCTTTTTCCCTTTACCTAGTTGAGGGCTCTTCTTCCCCAGAACAAGTTATTTGCCTTGGCAATCTGTGAGCTCTCAACTTGACTGATGGGTAATGGGATAGTTGGATGTGTAGGGAAATCTGCGCCTCTTGTACCAAACTGTGCAGAAGGTTCGGTCGAACCATCTAGACCAGTTTTGTTTGAAGGGATCCTTGCTCCCTTGCTTTAAGTTCCGAGGTGGTAAGCCTTAAAGCCAATTTAACTCTCAACTCGTGACAGAATTTTTCCCTCCTCCCAATATCCCCTCCTCTTCCTTCTTTCTTCCTGATTTTGTTCCTCCCTTGGAGCCGCCCTAAGAGTGAGGTCCTGTGGTCCTTTAGGGTAGATTCTCCTCTTTTCTGTCCTCTACTGGCTTATTCCTTTTCAGTTTGTTTTTTCCTTTGTCTATCCCTCGGCTCTCTTGCCTTGCTCTTATTCTCCTAATTCTTTTATTTTGCCTCTCCGCACAAAACTGGGATGGAGGAGAGTCTGTGCGCCTAACGACGCCCTCTTACCCACATGGTGCATCGCTGTCAAGGGCGCCATTGGTGCCGACTCCTCCCTCCAAAAAAAAAATTAAAATCCTGTAGCAGGTGCGTGCTTCCGGCTTATACCCAGCAGTAATGAATGGTGAAGATACAAGAGAAGATGAGAATTATGGTAGGTACGTAATTTTCATTTACATAATGGAAAATGACTCTTTTCGGGCCTCTTTCGGTCGAATGGATGCTGGGACTAGGGGCGTCCTCCGCAGCAAGCAGTGGTCTCCGACCATGCATCCGCAATCCTCCTGCAAATGAGCCTCAGACAAAATCTTTCATGGGGAGCTCACTGTCTGGACCTCCACGCTCAGGTGTGGAGCCAGGAGGAACCTCATCTTTTCATAAATTTCAGAGATGAGAGCTATCTTGTAAGCAAAGTCTTGAAAGATACCCTCTGCCACAAAATGATCCTACTTCAGAGGGACAACAGAGCTGTGATGTATTACATCAGCAAGCAAGGTGGGGCACCCTCCTTCCCTCTCTGCAGGAAGACCGTGAGGTTGTGAGAGTGGTACCTTGAGCACAGTGAGTCAGTTCAGATTTCTTGCAGTCGCTTTCGCCAAGTGGGCAGTCGAACCTGCTTCTTTTTTTGGTCCCCTCAATGCAAAACTGCCTCTATCCTGCTTCAGAAATCCAGACCCTGGTGTTTCCTGTCTGGATGTATTTACTGCAGTAGACAGGATGCTCCCTGTAAGTTTTCCTCCTCTTTCTTTAAATTCAGCAGATGCTGCACAAGTTGTAGGCACGGGGGGCAGGATGACTCTCATCATCCTAGACTGGCCTTGGCATATGTGATCAGCATTGATCTACAGTCTGTCAGAAGTTTCCCCAAGATGACTCCCTCTATGAGCGGACCTCTGACACAGGACTTTAGTCTATCTAACCTGCGTTCCTTCATCTCCATGCCCAGGCTCCTCAGGAAATGAAAGTGGGCAAGTTTTAGGTTTTCCAGACCATCGCAGACGTCTTCTAAGCTGAGCATAGGCCTTCCACCAGGAGGGCTTATGTGGCTAAGTGGAAACCCTTCTCCATCTGGTGTGTAAGTCCCATCTGGACCCTTCGGTTGCCCATCAAGTAAGGGGTTAGGGTGCCTCTTGGACCTGTCGAACGCAGGTCTGCATTACTCGGCAATGAAGATACAGCTCTGTGCGTTTTCGGTATATCTTGAGCTAGTAGACAGCATGTCACTGGCTCAGTTACTGATAATCGAGTTTCGTCTCCCTCGTGGTTCGTTAACTCCAGAATAAAAGCTCCTTCATTTCTTAGGATGTTGAGGGTTCCGTGATTGTACATCAACAGAATGAAGAGATCGCATCTGAGCTACTATAGTAGCTTTCTGCAAGCCTTGTCTGAGTCAGCCTGTTGCCACGAGATTCATTTCCCCGTTGGTTAGTAGCATGTCTGGGACACTAATCCATAGCACAGGTCAAGTTGGAAGGTCGATTCACACCACTCTACCGGAGTGGTTGCTGCTTTCCTAGTGGAGGTTCGTAATGTACCCGTTGCAGACTTCTGCAAGGTGGTGAGTTGGAGCTCAGTGCATACCTTTGTAAAAGCACTGTTCTGGATGTCCATGTCAGACGGTTCACTTTCTTTGGCAGGACAGTCCTTATGGACTTCTGTCCTGAGTGGGCTCCATCTTCTACCGCCCTACTCGGGGGTGGGGGGGGGTTGTTGATTTTTAGCTCTGTACTCTTCTGTTAGTGTGAATGAGTGGTGGTGACTTTTAGTCCAGGAAGATATAGAAATTACGTACTTACCATAATTCTTCATGATCTTTGATGAAGTCTCAACCACTCATTCACATGCCCACCCACCATCCCCCGAGCTCACTCATTCTATTTTCGTCTTCACTTCCTTGTTGTTTGGGCTATGAAGACATTGTTGAATTGACCCTTCTTACATGGGTCATCCGGCCTTCATATGCCTGGAAGTTATGGTTGGTTTTTCTTTCGTTAGTTTACGCTGCACTTCCTTGGTCGAAAACGTACTGAGGCGGTTGGAGTGTTGACGCCGAGATAGCTTCTGTGGCGAAAGCTAGTCTCACAGTGCCGAGCATGCGTGGTCCTATCCCGGTGCCATCCCAGTCCCATGCCCTCCTGAAGATTTTTGGCTGTCGTGGGGTCCTGGTGTCTCCGGCATAGTCCCATTAGTGTGAATAAGTGGTGTAGACTTCGTCCAAGAAGATCAAGAATTATGGTAAGTATGTAATTTCCATATCTCCTTCATTGGAGAAGTGCTGACTTAGAAGCTCTGCTCTGGCTCCCTTTTTAAAACCCTATTACTCTTGTGCTACCTGGTAGGCCCAACTCTGTCTCTAAATTGGTAGTCCGGTTTTATTTGATTATTTCGTATACCCTTTTACAAACCCTTTAGGCTAGAAAGTATTTAGTCTCTTCTTATATTTCTCTCCACTTTGTTTCTTTCCTGGTGGACAGAAGTGTGGTGTGTGAGGGAGCCGATAACCGTTCTAGGAGCGTGGATATGTTGTTCATCCACACTGTTTGGCATGTCCTCTTCCACTTTCAATCTTGACGGAAGTCTTAAAGCTGGCTCCTCCCACCCACCTGGGTGGTATATACCTCGGCTCCGCCCCATGGCGCCAGATCTTCCTTACCGCTGGAAGATGCAGGTTCCCTCGTGCTCTCAGCATTTCATAGGCCTAGCTTTCAAATTATCAATTTACCAAAATCAAACTCGCGTTCCAGTAAGCAATCGCACTTTCATCGCATTGACTATGGAGGAAAAATCTTCCCAAGGATATCGCTGGTGCCCCTGCAGCCAGAAGATGTCACGCACCGATCCATACCTCACATGCGTTTACTGCCTAGGTGTTAGCCATGACACCTCATCATGCAGTTTTTGCTTGGCCTTCCACCCCAATGTCCTGGACGACCTCAAGGCACGCTTAAAGCTGGGGAGGCCAGAAAAAAGAAACCAGCCGGTGAAATCGAAGGAGGCTAGGTGGTCAGTTTCCGAGGCCGCGGGCTCCCTGAACAGTTGGAACAGATGAAGTAATTCGAGGAGGAAGCAGCTCGCGCTTCGGCCAGTCGAAGCTTCTTCGTCCTGCTGAACCTAGGCTCTACCTTTACGGACTCCTTCAAGGAGTTGTGCCAGTGTCTCCCCACTTGGGGTGAGGTGCCCTCGGGCTCACACTCGTCCTGCCCTCGAAAGAGGGAGAAGGACCTGTTGTCTTCGTCTCGATGGAGATGCTCTTGTGACCGGGAGAGGTCAGAGTCCCAAGAACACGCAATCTCGACCTCCGTTGAGATCGCATCCTTGGCTGCTGGCTTTTCGGACCTTCTTTCTGGCCAAGGGACCAAGGAAGTGGCCGAAGAGGTCGAAATTATCCTCGACACAATCGACCCCTTGTCGCCGGCTGTTCCCGACGACTCTTTGGAACGGACTCCGTTCCTGGTCTTTCCTGATGAGAAGACCCAGCCTGCTAGTGTCCCCATCAAGGACCTGGTCCTGGACCCTCTGGTCTCACCGATTCCGGTGTCTCCCGATCGACCGAGTCGGCCTGCCCGGTCTCAGTCCAGGACCCCCTCGGCCGAACGACCAAGGAAGAGCCATAAGCGCTCAAAAAAGAGGCGATATCACAGGTCCTCATCCTCCTCGGATGAGGACAGGCTCTGGCGGAAACTCCGCCGACGCTATGAAGACCTTATGTGGCAGCAGCTGATCTTGACCGGGCAGAAATCGGCTCCGCCGCCTACCCCGGCCATCACTTGGCTTTCACCTCCTAAGCCAAAGCTGGCCCGTCTCCCGGTTAGGCCTATTCCAGTCTCCACTGATTCGGGTGGAACCACCGCCTAAGCAGAACGAGGGAGGGGCGCCCTCGAAAGAGGACTGACAGGACACCGGGCTTCTCCGACGTGTGTCGATTACAGTCACCCCGGACCGCCCTTGGCAGATCGAGGGTGACTTAGGCGGTAGACCGCTGTATCATGACTCTTCGGACTCTGACGTTACCGGTGTGCACTGACATCCCGGGGATGTTGAGTCTTCGGTTGGCGCAGGGATGGAGGAATGCCCTTTCTCTTTCCAGGGCATTCTCCGCCTCATCTCCAATTCCACCGGAATGCCCCTGGAGCCCATCCAGAAAAAGGTGGAGTACCCTCTCTCTGACATACTCAAGAGAGGGGATACCCTGACTGAGGCCTTTCCAGTGGCCAAGGCCATTGTTGGCCCAGCCCTTGAACTTTGGCAGCGTCTTGCCTCCTGCCCAGCACCATCTGCCCGCATGACCCACAAGAACGCGGTGCCCATGGGGTCCCTCGCAGGATTTACAGAGCACCCTTTGGCCGAGAGCCTGGTGTCTGCCTCTGTGTTCAGGCGTACTGATAGTTCGTCTGACACTGACTGACCCCCGGACAAGGAGTCCAAAAATATGGACCACACTGCCCGCAAGGTCTACGCGGCCTCTTCTCTGGGCCTTCGTCAGGCCAGCTCGGCTGTCATTATGGTACAATTCTCTTATGCCCTTCTTGGGTCATTAGATGAGGTCCTGCCTCATCTCCCACTGGATAAGCAGACCACGATCAAGCAGGTCCGTGGCCAGGGCTGTGCTGTTGCTAAACAGCAGCTCCAGATGACCTTGGACATCGGTATTCTTTTGCCTGCTCACTGGCAGGCGCAGTGACCTCTCGCCACAGGGCTTGGCTGAGGCTTTCCTCCTTCCCAGCGGATACTCAGCATAAGCTTGCTGACGTGCCCTTCCTGGGTACCGACTTGTTCGGTTCAGGAGTGGGTGGTCACCTACAGCGCATAGAGCAGTCCAGTGCCACCTTGGACGCCACTTCTGCCAAGAGTTCTTTGGGCAAGAACCAGCAGAAGAAGCCCTTTCGGCACTCTTCCCCTGTGGTTCAGGAGTCGTCCTACCAAGGAGGACAACAGCATCAGCATCGGCAGCAGGCTTAAGCTTGGTGCTCCCGGCGGCTTGGACCCAACAGGCCTGCAGGGAGGCTGAGGTTCTGGAGCCGCCTCCTCCTCCAAGCCTGCTCAGTGACGGGATAGGGGTTGCGATCCCTATTCCCGTCATGCCAGCTCTGCTTCTTCCCATGGGGGGCCGGCTCCGCCACTTCCTTGCCTCATGGTCCGCTATCACTATGGACAGGTGGGTTCTCGAAGTGGTCGGTCAGGGACTGCCTTTAGAATTCAAACAGTACCCTCCCAGCCGAGCCCGCGCCCTCGGGAAGAACGGATTTCTCCATGCACCCAGTCGGCTCTTCAAGACGACATTGCTCAGCTCCTTCTCAAAGAGTCTGTAGCTCTCGTGGCGGATCAGTCTGCAGACCCAGGCTTTGTCTCCAGGTACTTCCTGGTGCCCAAGCGGACGGGGGGCTGGCGCCCCATTCTAGATCTCCACAACCTGAATCAATACCTCAGGTCACGCACCTTTCAGATGGTCACTCTGTCCTAGATCGTTGTATCCTTGGAGCGAAACATGTGGTTCTGTTTGCTGGATCTGCAGGACGCGTTCTTTCACATCCCAATCCGTTTGTCCCATCATTGGTTCCTCCGCTTCAGGGTCGAAAGGACCCTGTACGAGTTCCGAGCCATGCCATTCGGCCTGTCATCGGCCCCTCGGGTCTTCATCAAATATATTGCAGTGGCGGCAGGCCCATCTCCGGTGTCGGGGTGTCTGAATTTACCCCTACCTCGACGATTGGCTCCTGGCAGGTTCCTCCCAACAGGAGGTGGAGAGGTCCAGGGATCTCGGCCTCCTGATCAACGAGGCCAAGTCGGAACTCGTGCCTTCTCAGGTGATGGGCTTCATCGGGGTAGAGCTCGACTCTTGTCAAGCCAGAGCTTGGCTCCCGGTGGACAGGGCAGAGTTTCTCTCCTTTGCCCAGTCATTTCTGGTTGGGCGCTTGCACCCTGCCTGGGACTTTCTGCGTCTTCTGGGTTACATGACGGCATGCACCTTAGTGGTCCGCTGGGCCCGGTTGCACATGCACTTCCTCTAATGGAAGCTGGCTGCCCAGTGGACTCAGCGTCACAGTCATTTCGGCCAGCTGATCGATGTAACACAGAAGATGTGGGACTCTCTCCAATGGTGGACTGCCCCAGACTGGTTGCAGGAAGAGATCCCGTTTGTCCGCCCCGAGCCAATGGTCGTTCTTACAACTGATGCGCCTCTCATGGGCTGGAGGGCCCACAGGCTCTGGACCCCCGAGGAGTCCCGATGCGACTTCAACCTGTTGGAGCTCAGAGCTGTCAGACTGGCACTGTCGGCTTTCGCTCCTCAGCTCCGGGGTCAAGTTATTCAAGTCCAGACGGACAATACCACGACCATGTACTACCTCAAAAATCAGGGCAGTACGCACTCCTGTCTGCTATGCAAGGAGGCGCTCCGCATCTGCACCCTCGTAGGCCGGTTGGAGGCGGATCTCCTCGCCATCCATGTGGCAGGAGCTTCAAACCATCTGGCGGAAGCTGCCAGCCGCTTAGGCCAGACATCCCACAAGTGGTCTCTCCATCCTGAGGTAGTTTACAGCCTGTTCTCCCCCTGGGGCAAACCGATGGTGGACCTGTTTGCCTCCAGGGAAAACACCAAGCTGAGGCTGTTTCATGCCCGCCCCCCCTCAGCAGGGCTCACTTCAGGGGGATACCTTCTCGAGACCATGGACCCCAGGCCTCCTCTATGCCTTCCTCCATTTCCCTTGATCCACAGGATGTTACTCAAGGTGAGGGGAGAAAGCGGTGATTCTGGTAGCCCCAGACTGGCTGCGCCAGTTCTGTTATCCAGATCTCCTCAGCCTCAGCTGCAGGCCCCCGGAGTGGCTTTGTACACGCCTGGACCTGATATCTCTGAATCAGGGGAAGGTCTTCCATCTGAACCTTCAATCCCTGCACCTCACAGCCTGGTACCTGAGCAGCTAGAGTTCCAGGCTTTGGATCTTTCTGAAGATGTCTACACCGTGGTGGAAGCATCTAGAAAGGAATTGACCAGGAAATGTTACGCTTTCAATTGGAAAAGGTTTTCCATTTGGTGTCAGGTTAAGGGTCTGGACCCCTTATCCTGTTCTGTGGCTAATATTCTCGACTACCTTTGGTCCCTCTCCAAACGGGGTCTACGGTAATCGACCCTTAGGGTGCTCCTGGCAGCCATTTCTGCTTACCCTCTGTGGGCCAGTCAGCTGATATTGGCGCAGGAGACAGTGGTCGGGCGCTTTTTCAAAGGTCTGGATCACACATCCCCTCCGGTGAGTGAACCTCCACCTCCGTGGGATCTACTGCTGGTATTCCCAAAGCTCCTGGGCAAGCCATTCGAACCAATGCACAAGTGTGAACTGTCACACTTGTCATGGAAGACGGCTTTTCTGGTGGCTATCATGTCTGCCAGAAGGACAGGGGAGCTCTAGGCGCTTTCGGTGGACTCCCCTTATCTGGTCTTTCACAGGGACAAAAGTTGTCCTGTACCCCCAACCGAAATTCCTTCCGACGGTGTTGTCAGAGTTTCACCTTAACCAGGTGTTAACTCTGCGGTTTACTACCCTAGTTACACCTCGGAGGCAGAGACAGGCTCCATACTTTGGACCTGAGGCGTGCTCTCTCTATTATAAGGAGGGACAGCGGAAATTGTGGAGCTGTTTGTCACCTATGCTGAAGCCGCTTCTGGCAGACCTGCAGCTAGACAGACCATAGCAAGATGGATTACATCATGCATGGGCCTGTGCTATGAGTTGGCGGTGAGGCCTCCCAGAGGATAAGAGCTCATTCTACCCGCCATACTGCTGCATCGGTGGCTGCTTCCAGGGACATCCCTATCCAGGAAATCTGCAGGCTGCTGCGTGGAAGTCAGCAAACACCTTCATCACCCACTACCACATCAAGCCTAGTCACGCCAGGATGCTGTTTTGGGGCCTCATTTCTCCAATCTCTGTTCCTAAGTAGGGGTGTGCCTTGCCTCCCTCCTCCCGGAGAACTGCTGAGTCTGCCAAACATTGTGGCTGAACAACATATCCATGATCCTAGAAAAACAGGTTACTCACCTGTAACAGTAGTTCTAGGAGTGGTATATGTTCATCCCTATGGACCCACCGACCTCCGGCTGCGGACGCACAAAGTAGGGGAATTTCCCCGGTGCACTGGCCAAATTTTCCCCATTCACTAAAATACCACCAACAGCTTAATCTAGTTCAAAGTCATTTGGCATTCTTCTGTATCCCCTTCCCCCGGGTCGTGCCTGAAAATAGGCAGAATTTGTCTAGTGCACTTAACCAGTCAATAAAATAATAAATAAAGATCTGGCGTCATGGGGCGGAGCCGCGGTATATACCGCCCGGGTGGGTGGTAGGTGCCAGCTTGAAGACTACTGGCAAGATTTAAAGGGGAAAGGGACATGCCAAACAGTGTGGATGAACAACATATGCCACTCCTAAAACTACTGTTACAGGTGAGTAACCTGTTTTTTTTGTTTTTGTTTTTTTTAAACTACAGTATACAGAACCTCTCTGTTTGTCCTAATAGGAATGTTGCTCTTATTCCTGTTGATAAAATGGCAGAAAAAATCTAGAACTCTCATTGGCCAAAAGGCATCAGTTGACTGTAAAATAAATCTTTATATACGCAGTCATCCTGGTCCTAAACCACATCACACAATGAGCAAATTGGTCCTCCTACAACCAGAACTATCTCCCATCAGTCCCCCCTGCAACCAGAACTGATCTTCCATCACAAACATGGCTGCTACCTTTACACTGTAAAAACCTTCAACTGGGCCCTAAAAATAAAAGTACCTTAAATAAAAAAATAAAACAAATGAATTAAATGTCATTTCCCTGATCATCACACTCCTTGCACACATAAATTGGAAACATTAAATATTGTTTATAGTTTTCATTACAACTGTTTCTTTACTAACAGTGAAAAATCCCCCTTCAAACAACATGAAGTCTTGCTATATTATGACATATGCAGTTTGTCCCAGCCTTAGAACTGCTCCGGAGGTGAAAGAGTTAACTTTCCATGCCAGACATGGAATCTTGAGTGTGAGCTCGGTTGAAAACTCTGTCTGTTGTTGTTCAAACCCAAACTGTCAGATTCTTTACTCCACCTCACTGAACAGTCGCTCCGGAGATTTCTCCTTCTGCTCGGTTCATTTTGTAGGTTGAAAAGTGTAATTTCTTGGTTTTTTAAACCGCATTTGCCTTGTTTTAACCGAAAACGGTCGGTTCAAGCTCTGTCTGTGGTATAGTAAGTAATAGATAGGTTTTACATTTTCTCTGTGTGGAACTTGCAAACGTTATTATCGGTTCGGTTTTGAACCGATCAGAGTTAATGTTAAACTTAACTAAATTGCATTTAGAGTGTGGTTCGGTTCTTATCGGTTCATGGTTACATTCGTTTTTTTCCGATCCTAATGACGGTTGGGAACCGATAAGGGTATCTTGTAGCGATTTGCCGTAAAAGGCAAGTTTTTGGTTAAGCTGGCATTATGTCTGAGAACCCAAAGAAAAACCGGCCCACTGGGTTTCAGCACTGTAGTGTCTGTGGGGAAGCCTTTGCCAAGGCTGACCCACACACCATGTGTTTATTGTCTGGGTTTGACCACCTCAATGCAGACTGCCAGATTTGCAAGAATTTCCTGCAGCTACCCTGGATAAGAGGTTGGTAGGCTCAGGGGCGAGGAGGGCGAGAAAAGTCAGCTGACCCGGATGGCCAGCTCGGTTCGGTGCCAACCGAACCTGAGGGAGTGCCCTCTGACCAGGGCGAGACTTCCTCGGGCAAACGAACAGCTGACTCGGAGGAGCCAGTTCCGGCAAAGAGGACTAGAAAATCAGCAGGTGTGGAGCCAAAATTTCCTTCTCCAACCGCTGCAGAGATAGCTAAAGCGATCCAAATTGTCCAGTCGCTTTCCTAGTTCTGACCGAACCGGCACCATCAGGTAAGCGGTCGGTTCGGTCGGTTCCACCGGTTCAAGAATATGATATAGAGGAATTTTATGAACCGGAGGAGGGGGAGGAGGATTATAAAGAGAGTGAATGTGATTTTGAAAGTCTGGATGTGCCCATTGAACCGGACATCTCCCCAGACAGACCTTCAGAAGTGTCTTCCCCTAGGCTTTCTGAGTCCCCTTCTCATTTTATGTTTTATAAAAAAAGTTGCTGAAACCCTCCAGCTCCCTTTGGAAGAAGCTGTGGATGAACAGGAGGAGCCTGACTATGTGGAAATGATGGATATCCCAGAGTCCAGGAGATTGTCTATTCCTTTACATAAATCTTTTAGGAAACAGACAATAAAAATTTTAAAAGCTCCTAACACTATACCTCCTGTGGATAAAAAAATGGACAAGAGGTACACATTGTCAGGCTCTGATACGGAGTTCCTTTCACAACAATGCAGCCATGTTGGGGTAGTGCAGGCTGCAGCCTGTGATAAGGCAAATATTCCCTTGGCTTCACATCCCCTGACAAGGACTCCAGGAGGATTGATGCCATGGCAAAGAAACAGTACATGGCAGCATCCTTGGGACTCAGACAGGCAAATTATATGGCCTATGTTGCAAGATACCAGAAATCCAGATGGGATACTGTTATGGCTTTGCGTGAAACAGGTCCCTAGCCAGCTTTCAAGGAGCTGGAGCAGGTGGCTGCTGATGGTATTGAGGCATCAGGTGCAATTCCATGCTGCAGTGGACTCTAATGATGTATCTTCAAGAGTCATGGCTACATCGGTGGCTTTGCTAGAATGGCTTGGCTCAGGTGTACTAGCCTGTCACAGGATACCCAGGCTAAGGCCATGGATTTTTCCTGTTGTGGGTAATTCTCTGTTTGGGAGCAGACAGAGAATTACATGAAGAAAATGGATGAGTATAGGACCACTTATAGAGTGCACAGGCCAGGAGAGGCAAGCCACTCCTCAGAGGCAGCTTTCAGGGGCAGAGGCAAGCCTTTTCACAGGCCTTTTACCAAGCCCAGGCCTCCTCTTCAGCTTATGCCCAGAGGGGTTCTTCAGAGGGAGAGGCAGTCGAGTGCAGGCAGGCCTGCTCCACCCTCAGCCTAAAGCCCCTGCCAAACAGGCACCCTGATGGGATGCCCAGGGCGATTCTCCATTACCTGTAGGGGACAGGCTGGCTTACTTCATCCAGGACTGGGAGTCTTTAACATCAGACAAGTGGGTCCTGGAAGTAGTAAGCCAGGGACTGGTTCTCAGCTTCAAAAAATTTCAAAGATGAGAACCAGATCCTTTCCACCTGCAAATCCATTAGAGGCTCTGCTTTGGAAACAGAAGTCTCAACCTCCTGGCTCTCAGAGCTGTAGAAAGGGTTCCTCCCTACACCAGGGCAAAGGACTGTACTCCAGGTACTTCCTTACCCCAAAAAAGACAGGAGAATGGCTGCCCATCCTGACCTCAGATACCTAAACAAGCACCTTTAAAACCAAAATTCAAAATGGTGACTCTGGGAATTATTTCACCCTCCCTAAGGCCAGGGGACTGGTTAATCCCTGGACCTCAAGGATGCCTACTTCCATGTTCTCATCAAAGCTCCCAAAGTACCTCAGATTCGAACTGCCCTCAGGCCATTACCAGTTCAGAGCAATGCCCTCGGCCTCACCTCTGCCCCAAGGGTATTCACAAATGCCTGGCAGTAGCAGTTGCTCACTTAAGAAGGCAAAAGATTGCCATCTTCCTTACCTGGACGACTGGCTCATAGTGGGTCAGTCTCCAGACCAAATCAAATTACACCTTCAGGTTACCCAGCAGCTGCTTACATCTCTAGGTTTTCTTCTCAATCTTCCAAAGTCAGTTCTAGAGCCTGTTCAGCTACTCACCTTCATAGGCGCAGAACTGGACACAAAGCAGGCCAGAGCTTTCCTTCCTCTAGAAAGAGTAAAGACCCTGGTGGCTCTGGCCTCCTCCTTCACTCTGCAGGTCCTCGACCAGCGAGGCACTTTCTACAGCTCCTAGGGCACATGGCTGCTTCCACAGCTGTAGTGCAAGGAGCAAGATTTCAGATGAGGACATTCAGTTCCATTTGAGAGCCTTCTGGTCTCAAAGGAGAGATCCCTAACCAAATTGATCCCAGTAACTCGAACCCTGATCCAGGCCCTGCAGTGGTGGCAGGATCAGAGCAATCTGAGACAGGGGGTTCCTTTCATCCCTCAATCTCACTCCTTGACCCTTACTACAGATGCGTCCCTCTTGGGAAGGGGAGCTCACATGGGCGACCTCACCACCCAGGGATTGTGGTCCCCTCAGGAATCTCTGCTCCACATCAATCTGTTGGAACTCAGAGCTGTTTTTCTAGCACTTCAGATTTTTCTGCATCTGTTCAGAACAAAGTGGTACAGATCAGAACAGACAACACCACTACAATGTGGTACATCAACAAGCAAGGGGGCACTCGGTCTTCGGCCTTGTGCACCGAGGCAATGAAGTTGTGGTGTCTGGCTTATTCCCTGAACACTTCCCTCATGGCAGTTCACCTCCCAGGCAAGGACAATGTCCTGGCAGATGCTCTCAGCAGGATTTCCCAGGGCCATCATGAATGGTCACTGGATCCCCTAATCTGGAGTTAGTATTTGCCAGGTGGGGCACCTCAGATGAATCTTTGCAGCCCCAATCACCAACTTCCGCTTTTTGTTGCAGGCCCCAGTGTTGGGCTCAGTCCCTCTGGATGCCTTCCTTCTCGACTGGGAAGGAAGTTCCTCTATTCCTTCCCCTTCCCTCTCTTGTTCAGGTGCTAGTCAAATTCAGATCTCAACCTTGCAAGATGATTCTGATTGCTCCAGATTGGGCCAGACAGCCCTGGTATCCACTCATTCTGTCCTTAGCAGTCCACCTTCCCTGTGTCTTCCAGGAATCACAATCTGTTAACCTGTGCCGGGAGAGTTTGGTATCCAATCTCAAATCTCTCAACCTCAAGGCCTGGCTCTTGAAGAGTTAGAGTTTGCTGACCTACACCTTTCTCAAGCGTACTTTCGATATCTTGAAAGCTTTAGGAAGCCTTCCACCAGGGCTACTTATAATTCTAAATGGAAAAGGTTTTCCATATGGTGCTCTAGTAAGCATATTTCCCAGAATCTGCTGATTTGCCCACAGTCCTGGATTATATGGTCCATCTAAATACTTTGGAGCTGAGGCCAGCTACCCTGAAAGTGCATTTGGCAGCTGTCTCTGCTTTTATTTTAGCAGGAAAGCCCTCTTCTCTTTCTGCTCACCTTGTATTCTCCAAGTTTTCAAGGGATTGCTTCCACCAACCCTCCATTCAGAGACCCTGCTCCCTGCCTGGGATCTTAATGTTTGCATTGCTCAGCTAATGCAACCCCTTGAGCCTTTGTCTTCAGCAGAGCTTAAGTACTTGACTTGGAAAACTGTGTTTCTAGTAGCCATCACTTCTGCCAGGCGCAAAGTGAATTACAAGCTTTGTCAGTGGAGCCTGATTTTATCTCCTTTCACAGAGATAAGGTAGTCCTCAGGACTAACAGGAAGTTCTTGCCTAAGGTGGTTTCAGACTTCCACCTTAATCAATCTATATCTCTTCCAGTGTACTTCACTGACCATTCCTCCTCTGGGGAGGCTGCACAGTTTAGATGTAAAGAAGGCCCTTAGTTACTACATAGGCGTGCCAAGGGTCACAGGTTTGACTCCTCCAACTGTTCCTCACTTATGGTGAGGTTGGTAAAGGGAAACCTGCCACTAAAAGATCCATTGCCAGGTGGATTGTCTCTTGTATCCAGTTTTGTTATCAAAAACTGGGTAAAGTTCCCCCTTCAGGCCTGAGGGCTCACTCTACCAGAGGTACAGCTGCGTCCCTAGCTGCAGCCAGGGACATCCCTATCTTGGAGATATGTCAAGCAGCTACCTGGAAAACAGTACACACTTTCACCAAGCATTACTCCCTGGACATCCAGGCTAGGAGTGATGCTCGGTTTGGCACAGCTGTGCTTCAGAGCCTATTTCCTAAGTAGGTTCTGTCCCTCCTCCATGGAGGTACTGCTGTGTAGTCTGCATATGTCGTAATATAGCAAGACTCCATTAGAAGAAACAACATTACTAAGGTGAGTAATTTTTTCTTCTGTCTTTACCTACTCATCAGGGAAATCTCTTCTGCTTGCCCTGACAGTGAAATAATTGAGTCTCTGGCTCTAAAACAGGCCTTTGTTGTCTGTGTGTACAGTATCTTAGGAGAGTAACGTTCTACCAGTGGAACTGAGCAGAATTTTGAATCCCTGTATTCCATGGTAAACATTCCATGATAAACATTCTATGTCTTGAATGTGGGAAAACAGAAAACAAAAACAAGATGAAGAAAGTAGGCAATACAGTAATACTTTATAAACAGAGAAAAGGTGGGAAAATACAGTTATGTAAGCAGATGCAGACCCAGACTTCCCAAATACATGCTGCTGATTATAAAAGCACAAATTTGAATCGTATGTAGGTGTTTTCAGGTGTAATCTGTCCCCACCCTTCCCCATCAAACAAAAGATAACCTGGCAGGTTTAAAGTTTTGTTTTTTTTTTCTTGCTAACCTTTCACCTCAATCCTATAGCAGTTTTCCTTTTGTGTACTAGACCACAACACATAAGTAAAAACAAAAACTAGAAAGGTTACCTTCAGTGAAACTGTACATCTACAGTGCAATGAAAATTAAGTTTAAAAACAATGCTTATGTTTTACAAATTTACAGATGTTACAGTGCATTTGTATGATACATATTTTTTCTATAACATGTAAATTATCAACCAACTCTACTAATACTTCTGCTGTAAAGTACTGTACTAGTTAATCTATTGCTGATATTCTATTTTATGCATTAAAGGGACTACTTTTTCAGTTTTTAGATGTTTTAGAGGTAATGTATTGTACACTCTTTTGAAAATAGTAAATAAGTTTTAATCCCTATCAGAGTAAATCAAGCTAATTCTTTTATGATGGTGGCCCATTTTATAAGTGTGATAGGCCACTCCAGGGCGTGCATTAAAGGATTTTAGTGCACTTCCCAGGGGCGTAAGGACACTCTGCCTTTGGCCTCGTGCCTTAGCACTCCCCTGGGGTGTGCATTAAAAGCCTTCAATGCACACACTGTCGTGACTTATTACATATTTAAAGGTTATGAAACTCAGTTCCTCTCTCTCACCTTTTTGTCTCCCTCACTTTTTGGCCTGCCCAGTGGTTGGGGTCACTCCTGTTCAGCACCACCCTAGAGTCCTTACTTCTCCCTTCTGTGGTCGGCCTTAAGAGTTTGTTTTATATCGTTTCGTTTTCCTATCCTTTGGGCTTCCTTACCCCAGCTTCCTCTTTACTCTCTCTTATTTTCCTCTCCGAGCAGAACTGAGGAGGTTGGGGGGCCAGCGTCGGTTACTGGCTAGCCCGAGAGCACCATGTCGTACATCAGCCTCAAAGGCAGCACTGTCTGATGTCGGCCCCGCCTCCTAGTAAAGCTTTAAGCTACATGGTTCCGTGAGGTCTGGTGCCTCCAGCTTATACCCACCAGTAATTAATGGTGAAGATATCTTGGAAGATTAAGAATTATGGTGAGTACTTAATTTTCATTTTGGTTTTCTGTAAGTTGTAGTTACTATATCACGTACACTGTAACTGCAATGTAATTGTGATATAATACAACAAATGTGTAACCATCTTTGTTCTATGTAATAAATGGTTACCTACCCCACAGATATGTTGAAACTTGCACCAATACCTGCACTGTAAGGTGCTCGATTATTAATAGAGTGACAGACCTGAGAGGACTGATAATAGTGGTAGAGCTCATACTGTATGGCTGTGGATAGATAAGGCGGTTGTTGGTGGTTCATGCCCATATACTGGGTTGTCAGAATTCTGTCCTGACGTGAGCAGGGCAGAGAAAACCTAGAAGAGGGAATCTATAGAAATTTATTTTGTGAACTGTGGTTACAGGGTATTTATCTATCTTTCTGATGCACAGCTTAAACTTGTCATACATTATAAACTGCGAAGTCTGCATTGAAGGAGCTGTGTAAACGGTCTATTCTGTGCATTTATTCCCTTCCTTAGAATTTGAATGGTGTGATTAAAGAGAAGGATGCAGAACTGCTGCATCTGGCAAATACATGTAAAAACCTCGAGAAAGTAAAACAGCAGCTTGAAGAAAGTGGAGCCGCTCACTTCAGGAGAAAGATGATGTGATTTCTCAGGTTCAGAAGTCCCTTGCTGCACTGAAGAAAGACATGGAGGGGAAGGCAAGTTGATGAACTTAATCCTGTTAGGACTTTATTTTTTTTTTCTAGGATATATTAAATTGACTTAAATCAACCCTTGTGGGCCTCCCCCCCCACATACCTGCTGCTGAACTTTTGGGACATCACAAGTTTCAAAGTAACCCCCCTCCCTCAGTGTGTTATGGTCTCTTGAGGCAGGGCAAAGGAGGAGCAGATCAGCATTATTGTATAACTACATTGTCACTGTGAAGTCATAACAAAATGGGTTAGATTAACTCCTGATACAGCCTCTGGCATAGCTCAAAACATTAACATCAGCATGGAATTTTGGTGGATTGAGAGTTCTGCAGCCTGTAAAGAGCAGCTTTCCCGCTGCTTTGTAAACCCCACCCAGCGAGAAACACTGCTTAGAGCCTTCACGAACCTCAAAGTCTGCTGGTGTAAAACTTACAATATTTCTGTAGCCTATTTTAGAAGGGAGGATCGTAATTTGCTTCATGGAGCCAAGAGCCCGATCCTTCCACTTCACAATGTGAAGACACACCCTCATGCTCGGATGTTTTGTGATGTAATAGTATTGACACAGCAGGGGTGCGCTCCATTGGGTTGTATAAGGACCTGATCTTACCTGTGTCAGTCTTCACCATTTATCACTGTTGGGTGTCTGCCGGAGACAGGCACCCCATAGGAGACTTTTTTTTTTTTTTTTTTTTGAGGGCCGGGACCAGCCACGAGGCCGATGCATTGCATGACTCTTTCTGGTTGGCCAGAAACAGCCGCTGGGTCCTCCTCCACCTCAGTTCTGCTTCTCCCGCCATCGAGACTACTCTGTGTGGCCTAGCTTTAGTCGACGCCTCAAAGGCTTCAACACCATTGCCTTCTCCTTCGACTCCGCCTTGGTTCTGCTACTCGATGCCGTTCCAGATCCCGGTAAGATTTTTCCTTTTTGTGTAGCGTCGAGTCTTTGCTTGTTTTGTTGAACTGTCATGTCTGGTCATCGGGCCAAAAAACTATCTAAGAAAATGGGTCGGACCCCTGTGCGTCGGTGTCCCTGCGGCTGACAGATATCAGTTACCAACCGACATGATATTTGCCTTTCCTGCCTTGGTCTGCACCACGACATGGATTCCTGTGACGCCTGCTTCTTGATGGACTGCTGAGTTCTGGAGTACTGCACATTGAAAGTTGTCAGGGCTCTGCTGACTTTTGGGGGTGGCCTCGCTCATGTTGGTCCAAATGCAGGATACTTGCTCTCCCTCCGGGTCCCTTCCTGAGCGTATACTGTTCGGTGAAGAGAGGGCCTTCTCTTCTTCTTCATGCCTTGCTGTAGAGGAGGAGGAGGTTCCTGCCGCAGTGCCGGAGGGCCAGTCCAGCTCCGTTCGGGGCTGGGACAGGAGCACTGCTTTAGCAGTCACCTCCTCGGAGGTGCAGGTTCCCCCATTGTCTGGGTCCATGGCTGCGGGTCCTGGCACGGGGTGTTTTGTGGTGCTGCCAGACGACGCTTTTGATCCTGGAGCCATTTGCGGTGCCGGTGATTGGGATGGCGCCGTGACGGGTGTGGGGCTAAGTTGCGGCACTGTGACTGGGTGAACCCTCGGGGCCGCTGACCCAGAGCTCTTCTTGATTGTCGTCTTCTCGGAGGCAGACGATTCTGAAGTGGATCTTTACTGGAGGCCTGATTCTTAGGAATTGGAGGGTTCCCTACGGCCTTGCACATTTGCGCTTCCCCATGTGCCCCCTTCCACAGCACAGGTGACAGTGACCCGTGCTGACTCTCGAGCTGATGGCGGCTAGGGGAGTCAGCTGCGGACCTGCGGTCCCGCTGCTGCGGAAGTGGCCATCAGGTCTCTGAGTGAAGGGGTGGCTGCTGTCCCCGGTGCCATTCCTCCTCATAGAATCAAGATAGAGCCCCCTCTTCAGTGGCCCCCCTGGGGGGAACATCTGAGTTGAGGGGATCTTTGGCACAGGGTGCGAGGAAGATGGCTTCCTCGGAGTCCACAGGGTTGAGGGAATGGGATGATGGACCTCTGCACACTTCCGTGACTCTCCGGGGTCGGGGAAGAAACCTTAGTGCTGAGCCTTTTCTCCTCCCCATATCTTCTCCTAAAGAGTTTCTCTTTTGGTGGGGCTGGGATCTGCCCTTCTGGATCCATCTGACCTCGGTCCCTCCATGGGGTAGCTCACCTACAGGGTTAAGTCCCTACTGTTTTGATTTTCAGGACAGGATGTGAATCTACAGTCCTGCAGTTTTCCCCTCATGCCAGCTTCTCCTGTGGATTCCACTAGCCCTGGCAGCGACACATCCCGTGAGGTGACAGGTTCGCCCATGCCTCTGCGTCCAGCTCCCCTTCTCCCAAGCCATGTTGGTCCTCTGGGACCTTTGACCTGGGACTAGTTTAGATCTCAGGCTGCGGTTTTTCCTCAGTATATTAGGGCTAGGGATGAGCAGGTCTTCCGACCAGTTTCCCCTGCTGCAGCCAGAGTCTGACTCGTTAAGTTCCTTGACCTCCTCTATCTCCTCCACAGGGGAAGAGGAGACTACTGTCCATCTGTCAGACGGTGATCAGGCCCAGTATCAGTGCTTCCTGTCGAGGCTGGTCAGGGATTTGCATATCTCCGTTATGCAATAGATGATACCAAGCGCATGATGCAAGCCTTTTGGGTGAATACGGGTGCACCATTTGGTGGTTCCGTCCTGGCTGGTTCCCTTCTGGCAGGCTCCGTAAAGCAACTGGCAGCGTCCATACTCCCTGGAACCAGCCCCTATGGATTGCTGGAGATGGAATTGTGCGATCCACGGGTCTCCAGGTGCTTTGCCTCATCCACCTTCTGGACTGACGTGGCTGGACACCCCTTTTGGGCATAGATGCCCGGTCCGTGACCAGCCCCCTGAAACTGACTCGCGAGAGTTTTCTCCTCTGTCGTGAGCCTGCTGGCAATTATCTCACATCAGGCACACCACGCTGCCTATAACAGGCATCTGCGGGCGATGCTAAGTCAGGCTTTAGCATTGCTGCCTAGAAGCCATATCCCTGTCCGCTATATGTCTGGAGTTGGCGAGGCACCAGTCAAGGGCATCGTACGACACCATTGAGGTCACTTCAAGGCTTGTGGTGACAGCGATCTGCATTTGGTGGACGGCATGGCTTCGCCTTTCAAGGTTGTCACCCTTGGCCCAGCGCAGGTTACTGGCCTCCTCCTTCCAGGGGACCCATCTCTTCTCCCACAGGACAAGGCGTGAGCTTCAGGGGAGTCTTCCTTTTCCCAAGTTTCAGGGGCCCCACCTCGTCCTGACCAGTCCCAAGCCCTAATCTGCAAGTGGAGGGTCCCCCTCCTTCCGTTCTCCTGTGGGGGGGGGGGGACTGAGGGACGTTATTCCTTAGAAACATAGAATTTGACGGCAGATAAGGACCGCTTGGCCCACCCAGTCTGCCCATTTTCCTACCTGATGGATAAGCTGCAGATCCTAGTTAACCAGCAGCCTACTTCTTCCTACCCCCACCCCCTAGAATTGCCTTATGACTGTCCCATGCATGCTTGAATTCCACCACTGTTTTTGACTCCACAACCTCCTCTGGAAGGCTGTTCCATACATCCACAACCTTCTCTGTGAAAAATACTTCCTTAAATTACCTCCTGAGCTCCCCTTCATCTTCAAATTGTGCCCACTTGTTCTGCACACCTCTTTTTTGAAAGATGCTACCCTCTTGGACTTTGTTGATTCCTTGAGGTACTTGAAAGTTTCTGTCATGTCCCCCTCTCCCTCCTTTCCTCGAGGCTATACATATTAAACTCCTTAAGTCTCTCTTCATATGTCTTCAGTGCAGACCCTGCACCATTTTAGTTGCTCCTCTGGACAGCTTCCATCCTGTCTGTGTCTTTGCGGAGATTGGGTCTCCAGAACTGCACCAGTACTCCAGATGTGGTCTCACCAGCTGTCTGTACAGAGGATAATAACTTCTTGTTTTCTACTGGTGATGCCTCTCCCTATGCATCCCAGTATCCCCCACCCTCCTTGCTGCCCTCTCACATTGCTTGCCCACCTTTAGGTCATCTGATATGACTACCCCCAGGTCCCTTTCCATTTTTGTTGTTGTTAGTATCTCACCCCCCATTGTGTACTCTTCCCCTGGGTTTTTGTTTCCCAGGTGCATTACCTTGCACTTCTTAGCATTGAATCTAAGCTGCCATACATTTGACCATTCCTCTAACCTTGCCAAGTCCCTTCTCATCCTTTCCACCCCACCTTGTGCATCAACTCTGTTGCAGATCTTTGTGTCATCTGCAAAGAGAGACATACTTTTCCTTCCAGTCCCTCTGCCAATGTCGCTTATAAAGATATTGAAGAGGACCGATCTAATACTGAACCCTCGTGTACCCACTGCTAACCCCTTTTTCAGAGTGGACTCCATTTACTATTACTCTCTGTGTCCTATTCTCCAGCCAATTCTTTACCAGGCTGTCATCCTGGGACCCACTCCCAGGCTGGCTAACTTTATATTAATCTTTGTGTGGGACTGTGTCAAATGCCTTGCTAAAGTCGGGTAGGCCATGTCCACAGCCCCTCCCTGATCAACTACTTTGGTCACCCAGTCAAAGAAATCTATCAGATTTGTCTGGCATGACCTTCCCACTGTGAATCCATGCTGCCTTGGGTCCTGTGCCCCTCTGGCCTCTAGATACGCAACAGTTCTTTCCTTCAGAAGTGATTCCATCATTTTCCCTACCACTGAGGTTAAACTAACAGGTCTGTAGTTTCCTGCTTCTGCCTTGCTCCCACTTTTGTGAAGGGGAATCACATCCACCCTTCTCCAGTCCTCAGGTACCACCCCATCTTCCCATGATTTGTTAAAGAGGGTAGTCAGTGGTGTCACTAGTTCTACCCTTAGTTCTTTTAGAATTCTAGGATGAATCCCATCAGGCCCCATTGCTTTGTCCACCTTCAGTTTTAAGAGCTCTTTCAGAACCCTTTCTTCTGTAAATGGGCTGGTATCAACTTCTGTATCCAGAGTGTTTCTACTGTTTGTTTTAGGTACCTCCCCCTCTTCCTTTGTAAATACTGAGCAAAAATATTTGTTTAGTATCTCTGCCTTTTCACAGTCACCCTCTGCTCACCCTCCCTCCCTTTATTAAACCTCACTATCCTCCCTTGGTCTTTCTGGCTCCCTGATGTACCTATAAAGGTTTATCCCCTTCTTAACTGAGTTGGCTATCTTTTCCTCGGTTTGGGCCTTTGCTGTTCTGACTGCCTTTCCAGCTTCCTTTTGCTTTAACTGATACAGTTCTCTGTCCTGTTCCTTCTGTGATTCCTTGTACTTCCTGAATGCTATCTTTTCTCTTGAACCTTCACTGCCACTTCCTTGAGAACCATAGTGGTTTCTTAACCGTTTCGTTTGTGTTTGCTTTACACAAAGGCTTGTTACCTCTGTGATGGCAGTTTTTATTATTCCCCATTGTTCTTCACCCTCCTTCTGCCCATTTGCTAGTGCATTCCTTAAACCACGCACCCATTTAGCAAAGTCAGCCCTCCTAAAATCCAGTACCTTTGTCTTTGTATGGCTTGACTCTATTGCTGTGTTTATTGTGAACCATACTGTTCGATGGTCGCTAGTTCCCAGATGGCTACCCACTTCTACATCTGTGATCCTCTCTTCATCTCCATTTGAGAGAACCAGGTCTAAGATTGCTCCCTCTCGAGTGGGCTCCAATACTAGTTGTCTAAGGCATGCCCCCTGTAGGGCATCTAGAATAACCCCACTCTTTGAAGTGATTCCTTCAGGGTTTCTTGTGCCCCTACTCACCTAACGGTGATGAATGGTGAAGATTGACACAGATAAGATATGAAAATTACATACCTACAGTAATTCTTGATCTTCCTGTGCATCTTCATCATTCATTACTGAATCCCTCCCACCTTCCCCTCACAAGGCCTCAGTCCCTGAGCTGTACCACCTCCCTCTCACCCCTCCCCCCCATGAGTTATTCTCTACTCTCCAACAGCCATTGGGAGGTCTTCGTGGTGGTGGTGGTGGTGGTGGGGGGGTGTTGGAAATGGGTGAGGGGCCCTTTGTTTTCCCTAAGGGTCATCGGGGGCTCCTCTGTCCTGGACTTTCCTTAGAATGCCTCCATCCCATAAGTCCATCTTCCAGCTCCAGGACGGGTGGTTTTGGGCTGTCCATAATTCCCTTGCCCTTATTACCTTCCCCTATGAGGAGGGTGTGTTTTAGTGGGTTCCTTCTCTCCCTCCCCCCTCGAAAATCCTGTTTTCTCCTTGTGGTATCTACAGGGTAGAGAGTGAGGAGTGTGATAATCCCCTAGGGATTTTGGATTGGAGCTGGGGGTGGCCATACCCATCCGTAATTCTGAATCTCCAAAACTTCCCCTGGCGATCTTCTGTCAACCTCGCTGTAATGGATCCTGGCCTCCCCCCATCCCATACCCTCTAAACCCTCTCTCTCTATCCTTCCTCTCTTTCTTCTTTCCCTCTTGGTCGGTCAGAGACTGGGCCTCCTGCCCATAACTCTCAGCCCCCTTTATCTGTCCTCTCATTAGTTTATTCTTGTTCAAGTGCTCCTTTTCCTTTTTGCTGTTCCTTGGGCTCCATTGCAGTGCCCTTCTTTCTGTATACTCTTTCCTTCTGTGTCTCCGTTGTGCGGACCTGGGGTTGGAGGAGGATAGCGGCTGTTTCTGGCCAGCCCACGGGCACCACGCAATGCGTTGGCCTCGAGGTGCCGCCCCTCCTCCAAAAAGAAAGTCTCCGCTGGGTGCCTGTCTCTGGCAGACACCCAACAGTGGTGAATGGTGACAATACACAGGAAGATCAAGAATTATAGTAGTTAGGTAATTTTCATTGTTCACATTCCTTTTTTGAAAATTGTAGGGTGCCAATGTCAACAAAGCAAGGGCACCGCTCAACTAACAAGGTGCTTGCAAGTTGAGCAGTGGCCAGGATCTTTCAAAATCGTCTTTCTAAAATGTTCAAAAAAGGACATACAAATGGGGCCCTGTACAACTCAGTGGAGAGCACCCCCATGCTCTCTGTACTATTACGTCACAAAACATGAGTGTGGGGGCATGTCTCCGACATCGGCACAGGCTGGGAAGAATAACAGGTATAAAATTTGGAAGTTGGATTTTATTTTTCCAATAATAGTGAAATAAAAAAAAAATTAAGTATAACTATATACAAAGGCAGTACAAACACAAAAAACAAAAGTCCTGTATTTGAGGATCTCTAATTCCAAGTTTCAGTCTTGCTCTCTCTATAGCAAAAGTACTTCTGCTCTTTTTATAAGTCTTTGTCTGGGAACTCGTTAAGAAGACATCCTGTTTTTCAGCATATGTTCTTGTCAGTTTCCTTCGTTGCAGGTGCAACAAAACAGTACATGGTGTCCCAGAACTAATCTTCTATTCACAACTTCCGAAAAGGAGCTAGTGTTGCATTCTAGGTTTATCCCCTAAGTTCCAAATAAGGCTTTGCGATCATTTCAACAGTATAACGATAGACATTTTCAAACCAGAGGATCCCAGTTTCACGTAAAGATTCACACATATACTTCAGATATGTGAGGGAGAAGAAATTATACAAAACGGCAAGTGAAGGCAGAGAGAGAGTGTGGGGGATAGCGAGATCGTCCGAGTGGCCAGATCATACTTCAGGAGGGTTCCTGCAGTAGGTCTTTACCGATAGGACTGCGCCCCCGGCATCAGGACCGAACAGCAAACTTCTAGCTAGCAATACATAGCGGGGGACCGACCCCGGCGTCACATGATAGGACGTCAGCGTGACGGTATGTAGGGGCGGTCCTCATGCCTGCCCTCCTGTTCTTTCCCGCCGTCTACCTGTGTATGTTGGACCTTGTGGTGAACTCAGCTACAGTTGATCGCCAGTTTATAAGTATTTCATGTTCTTTTTTCTGTCTTTTTCTAAAGTTAGTGCATGTCTTCGTGTAAAACTAAAAAGTGCTCACAGAGCAGTGCTCAGATTCTGCATGGAGACGATCATTCCCGCTGCATCCTCTGCTTAGGCCCAGCACACCGGGTTGACGACTGCAACATCTGCCAGTCCTTCAACCAGGCCATGCGTGCCAGGCGACAGAAAGCACTCGATGCCCACCTTTTGGAAAAAATCCTTGTATCTATGGAAAAGGAGCTTCAGGAGCTGCGGGAACATTCATCTTCACCCATCTCTGAGCACAAGAAAAAGGAGAAGCGCCGTGACCGGGATCGGTCCCTCTTCTACCCAGCATTGCCAGGCAGCTGATGCTACTTCATGTGGGGCGTCCACCTCGGTGAGTACTCCTCCTGCTCCATCCGCTCGGTGGATTGGTCACCCCCTCCCCCTCCCGCCTTTTTCAGTGGGCAACAGGGTGTTCCTCCCAGGAAGATTTCTACTTCAGGGCCTGTCGATGGCTCTCAGGCCGATAAGTCACGCTCCGGCTCCGCCGCCGGGTGCACAGCCTCTGGTAAGCTGGACTTCAGCTCCACTGTTGCCTGCCCGCGACTGATAAGTCAGATGCCAGTTCCTCCATCCGCTCAGTTGAGGCCAATCAGGCGGTCGCCCGGCTCGTCCGACCACTCAGCCGAAGCTGTGCTGTCAGGCCTGTCTCTAGTACCTGATGTTGCACAGAGCCAGCTTCCAGGCACCTCCTTGTCCCATGAGGGTTCTGCCCCCAGGATTCACTAACTCAGTCTGACCCCTCATTTTACCCGGAACTCCGGGACATGACTGCTTCTGGCCAGGGGATTATTTCCCCTACTTCAGGTCTATTTTCCGAGCCTCCCGCTTCTCCAGCAGACCTGTCGATGGGGGTCTCCATTCCTCTACCCCCCTCACCCATCTTGTATCAGACGTCTGTTCCTCTTAGGGCCCCCAACGCCAGGCCACTCTCCCGTCTGCGTCCCTCCAGACTCGGGAATGGCCTCTGCATTTCTCGCTCTGTCACTGGAGCCTCCACCTTGCCATTCAGGGATTCCAACGGGACCCCAGGCTTTGCCAACCTCTCATACTCCCAGCGGTCCATGGCCACTGTAGCCATCAAGCCCCTCAGGCGAGCCCGGCTACCAGCTGCCACGGTTCCTCTATTACCTGGTGCCAAGGGGGCCATCACGGGAGCTATCTGGTGCGGGGGAATTTAGGGGTGCTGAGGGCCATATGTACCAGGGATGCAGGCTCTGGTTTGCCCCCCCGCCCGTTATTGTCCCTTGGGGTTTCCAGGCTATAAGCCTCCACTGCCCCGCCTCCTCAGCTGGAACCACAGTGGTCAATTCCGGCCTGTTGGGTGGATGCCAAGTGCAGCTCCTGCAGAAGCTGGGGCACCCGCATTTGGTTGTGGTTTCTACCATGACCCACAGGTAATTCCTAGGAGCCCATCCCCTGCTGACCATTGGTCGTTGGATAGAGACTCTGGCAGGTGATCAGCTCGGCCATCTTGGGCGTCAGGGTCACGGAGGAGGTTCTAGACATTTCTCTTCCCAGCAGACCGAGTCTTCAGACTCAAATAACTACTCCGACTCTGAAGCTCACGCAGAACCTCATTCTCCAATGGAACCACAACCCAAGGAGTCTCCCAAATCTCCGCTGGAGGACCCATCATTTGCAGAACTCCTTAGATCCATCCAGCAGGCTTGCGGTTGGGCATCCCAAGAGATGGATCCAAAAAGCAAGAGGCTCATGGAACACCAGGATTTGACCAATGCGGACCACCTACCCATCCCAGCTTGGACGGGGCCACACGAGGACCTAATGTCCACAATTTGGCGGCAACTATCCTCCATTTCTGCAGTCTCTAAAAAGGCCAACAGGACCTATCATCCCCCGGAAGGCACAAGCCACCTCACTAGTCAGTCTAAGGCTGACTCGATTGTCATCACAGTGGCCCACGATATGTCTGCTCAACCAAAGCATCTAAGTGCCTCAATTCTGAACAGAGTCCAAGCAGATGGACCAGTTCAGCTGCAAGGTCTATGCTTCCTCCACCTGCACTATCCAGTGTCTTAATTGCGTGGCCCACATGATCTCTTTCCAGAAGTCGCCTCTAATCGACTTAAAGAAAGAGCTTCAGTCTATCCCGGATGAGGAACTCGGGAATAAGCTGTTGGACAAGGTGAAACTTAAGTCTTCTTGCCACCATGCATTGCGCACCACCTATGACTCGGTGGCCTGATGCACCGCTTTGGGAGTTTGCCTGAGACGTCTGGCATGGCTCCATCTTGCAGGACTGGCGCAAGACATTCACACCACTCTACTGGACGCCCCCTTCAGGGGTTCTGTCCTGTCTGGTGGTGATGCGAAAGTTATTATCACAGAGCTACAGGAGAGTGGCAAATCCCTTGGGGACGTCCGCTCCATGCATCTCTCAGGCCAAAAGCCCAAGCAGCCTTTTCGTCACCCACAAAAGACGGAATAGACAGAACAGACACCAGGATAAGTGCCGCTGGTTCTGGTGCCCAGACCCCTCAGGCAAAAGGCCGCTGGAGGCAGTAAAGCGGCCCTCCCGTCCTGACTCGAGGGGACACCCTCCACTTTCTCCTGTCTCCTTAGAGGAGCCGGTGAGGGGAAGGTTCGCCCTCCACCTGGACGGGTGCAAGGTGATAACCGCAGATGCTTGGGTCTTTCAACTCATTGCAGAGGGCATTGAGTAGAGTTCCTGGACAGGCCCCGAACAAGTCTCACTACCCGTCCAGATCATCTGCTACTCATTCAGCAGGAAATCCAGAGTCTATTAAATCAGCCATAGAGTCGGTTTCTCTCGGGTAGACAGAAAGGGGGTATACTCCCATTTTTCCTGGTGCCCAAAAGACAGGCAATCTGAGGCCCTTTCTGGACCTCAGCCTACTCAACCTCTTTAGGTTTTGCATGCTTACCCTCCAGGAGCGCCTTCTCCAACAGAACCAAGGCTGTGTTGGCTGGACATACAGGCGGCTTACCTGCACATCCCTATCCTCAGCCACTTGGCGTTTCCTTTGGTTCCTTTCCAGGAGAACCACTATCAATTCAAGGCCTTTTCTTTGGCCTCTCTTGACACCCAGGTGTTTTTTAACTTTCTTTTCCTCCTCCCCACTCTCGGAGCTCCGCTTTCTCGAGTAAGTCAATGGTGCCTACCCTGCTCCTCCTCGACCTACCTGATCCTGTGGGTGATCCCCCATGGAGCCGTGGATATACCCCCAGGTGGGTATGAGGTGGGACCCAGCACCCTGAGATCCTTTTTGTCTTGTCTGGCATCCAGTGGCAGGACGGGCAGGCGGGAGTCGTGAGGTCGCGCCGGCGCTCCGGCTCCCTGGCTCTCAGCGAGTTATTTTTCCCTGTTTTCTGTTGGCGTGATGTGTGCCCAGACATCAAGGCACAAGCGCCGATGTTCATCATGCCCCAACCCTTCTAGCGTGGCTCAGTTGGTAGCACATCTGCCTCTGGACCAGAAGGTCGTGGTTCTCGTCCCACACGGTTGGACTTGCACCTAAAAGTCGCTGGCATCCGAGTGCAGTATTGGGGGTGCTGTACTGCTGGGGTGTGCCGTCGCCGGATGAGATGTTAACCGAGGTCCCTTCTGCCCATCCAGGTGTTGTCCTGGTGGGTATCCAGGTGGAAGTAAAAGAACCTAGGGCACTCTTCGCAAAGAGCAGGGAACATTCTTGGTGTCCTGGCCAACATTCCCATTCCCATAAACCGGTTCATGCAGTTATCCAGGCTGTGTTGGTGATGATGTGCGATATGGCCGCCACCACACATTCAGTCACTTCACTACCAGTCTAGCATTGCTTGTAAAGCACTTTGGGATACTGTGTATGAAAAGCGCTATATAAACGCTGATTCTTCTTCTTCTTCTGAACAGCTTGGACGCTTGCTGTGCTTCCAGCCTCCACCAGAGATGGTGAGTAGTCCCCTGGACGTTGAAGCCTAATCCCCCTGGCTGGGTTGACGGCATTGCGTGGGGCAGCGCTACCGCTGACCCAGTGGGCCGGCTGAGTTTTTACCAAGTGCCTGGCAGTGAGGGGATTTATGTGTTCCCATACCTGGACGACTGGCTGTTGGCCCTGTCTCAGGACAGTCTGATGGAGTCACTCTCCACCACCCTGGACCTCTTTACCTGGCTTGGAATCACTGTGAACTATCCCAAGTCTCAACTCTCACCCTTTCAGTGCCTCTAATTCATTGAAGCAGTGCTGGATACGGTCCAGGGTAAGGGCCTTCTTACCTCGGGACAGGAGCAGATACTCTGATTCAACAAGCTTCATCTGTGTTCAACTCTCGTTGGACCACAGCACGCTCTGTCCTTCTCCTGTTGGGTATAATTGCGGCGGCCATCCCCACAGTTCCGTTGGCCAGACTGCATATGAGGGTGACCCAGTGGACCTTCAGAGCCCAGCAGGACCAACGCTCGGATGACATGGACCACATGTTCATGGTCTCCAGCAGTATGAAGAGGGATTTTCTCTTGTGGCAGGAGCCATCCAACCTCTCCTCGGGGTGCCCTATTTCATCCCCCGTCTCCTTCCATGACCCACACAACCGACGCCTCGGGTCAAGGCGAGGGAGTCCACCTGGAAGACGATTGAACTCAAGGGAGATGGTCTCCAGAAGAGAAACACTTCCATATAAACGTTCTAAAGATGAAAGCTGTGCTCTACGCTCTCCAGGTGTTTCAGCCCCTCTTACAACCAGGAACACTTCTTATCCGGACAGACAACACTGCCACGGTCTGGTATATAAACTGAGGCACCTGATCGTACCCCTTCTGCAGGGAGGCGATGCAGGTGTGGTACTGAGCAGTTCTGCACAGCCTGTCTCTGACAGCAGTCCATGTCCAGAGAGTTCTCAACGTCCTGGTGGACAGTCTCAGCCGCACTATCGTGTGGACACACAAGTGGGAACTAAAGCAGGAGGTAGTGGAAGATCTCTTCGATCAGTGGGGTCAGCCAGAAATAGACCTATTTGCCTCCCCATTCAGCGCAAAACTATCCAGCGTTTGCTCACTCGTTCCCGGGCGTGGTATTTTGTTGGCGAGACACGCTGTCTTTGTTGGACAGGGAGGTTTCTGTATGCTTTCCCTTCCTTTCCAATTCTGCAGAAAGTTCTGCTGAATCTTGAAGCAGAGGGTGCTCGCATGATTCTCATAGCTCCCCTCTGGCCTCGGCAGATCCAGTTTCCCCTGCTACAGCTGCTAGCACCGGAACCCCCAGTACCTCTTCCTCTCCTTGGCGACCTTCTGTCTCAGGAGTAGGGCAGCCCTGGTGCATCAGGCCTCAGGTCTCTCCACTTGCATCGTGGCACCTTTGGGCGTAAGCGTGTCATGTTTTGGAGTCTTCGTGAGAGTCGCCAGGTCCTAGTGGAGGCCAGAAAACCATCCACTAGATCTACGTATGCCATGAAGTGGATGAGATTCACCATTTGGGCCACGGCCAAGGTCCTGGACCCCTTTTCTTGCTCAGCACACCAGGTCCTTGAGTAGCTCTTGCACCTGTTTGATTCCGGCCTCAGTTATACTTCCCTTAAGGTCCATCTTTCAGCGGTTTCTGCCTACCACTTTCCGGTAGATGGCAAAACACTAGCACAATTGGAGGTTTCTAAAACCTTTCGAAAGGGGATCCTCCACTTAAAACCTCCATTCTGTAGTCTGGTTCCTCTGGGACTTAGATTTTATTTTGGAGGAACTTACTTTGTCCCCTTTTGAGCCGACAGCAAGTTGCGACATGCGCTATTTGTCCTGGAAAGTGCTCTTTCTAGAATCTTGGGTATGTTGTTCATCCACACTAGTTGGCATGTCCCCTTCCACTTTAAGATGGATCGGAAGTCTTCAAGCTGGCTCCTCCCACCCTTGACGCCATATCTTCCTTTCCGCTGGAAGATTCAGGTTGCCTCCCTCATGCTCATGCATTTTGTAGGCCCTGGCTTTCAAACCTTTGGTTATTCCGAAAATTTGCATTGTTCGTGTAAGCGATTACAAGTTTTCTGCTTCGATTATGGAAGACAAGTCTTCCCCTGGATTTCGACGCTGCCCTTGCGGCCAGAAAATGTTGCTCACCAATCCCCACACGGTGTGCGTCTGTTGCCTCTGTGTCGACCATGACACCTTGCAATGCGATATGTCTCACCTTTAATCCCAGCGTCCTCGACGAGCATCTCGAACACCTGAAGCTGGGGAGGCCGGAGAAGAGGAACCCTTCAGTGAAATCCAAGGAGGCTCGGTGGGCGGTTTCTGCGGCTGCGGGATCTGCCGAGCAATTGGAATGCATGCAAGCGTTCGAGGAGGAAGCGGCTCATGCTGCAGAGACTTCTCAGAGCTTCTTCGTTCCGCTCAACCTGAAGTCCAGCTTCTCAGGTTCCTTCCGAGAGTTGTGCCAGTCTCTCCCAACCAAGGGAGAGTGCCTGCAGGCTCTCTCTCTCGATCCCGTAAGTGGGAGAAGGATCCAGGATTGTCTTCATCTCGACAGAGACGTTTTTGGGAACGGGAGAGGTCTCGATCCCAGGAACATTCAGTCTCGACTTCAGTCGAGATCGCTTCTTTGGCCGCTGGAGTTTTGGCTTTGCCGTCTGGTCAGTCAACCGGATTATCGATCGACGATGTTGAAATCGTGATCAATCCGATCGACCCGATATCGCCGACTCTGGTCGACGATTCCCTCGATCAAACGCCTAATCTGGTCTTTCCAGATGACAAGACCCAGCCTGCTGGGACTCCCATCGAAGAAGTGGTCCCTGATCCCGGGAAATCACCGGTTCCACTGGTGTCTCCTGAGCGGCCGAGTTGGCCAGTCCGATCTCGATCGAGGTCTCGGACCCCCTCAACCAACAGACCAAGGAAGAGCCATAAACACTTTATAAAGAGGAGATGCCATCGGTCATCCTCGTCCTCCTCGGATGAGGAGAAGCTCTGGCAGAAACTCTGTAGACGCTACGAGGACCTCGTGGCAACAGCTGATTTTGACCAGGCATAAGCCGACTCCGGCTTCTACACTGGCCATTACCTGTCTTTTGCCTCCTTGGCCGAGGCCGACTCCTTCGGAGCTGACTAAATTGGTTCCTCAGCCCGCTGAGCTGGCAAAACCACCAGTTCGTCCCAAATCTGTCTCTCTACCGATTGTAGTGGAACCACCGCCAAAACAGCCTGTGGGAGGGGTTCCTTCCAAGGAAGATAGACCAGACACCGGGCTTCCCCAGCAGTTGTCAGTCACGGTCACCCCGGACTGCCCTTGGTGAGTCGAAGGTAACCTTGGTGGTCAGCCGTTATACCCGGATTCCTCGAATTCGGACGTCACTGACTTGCATTCTCATCCAGGTGATGATGAGTCAACTGTTGGCTTAGAGACTGAGGAAGGTCCCTCGTGTTTTCAAGGGATTCTTCGTCTCATCTCTGAATCTACAGGGATACCCCTGGAGCCAATCCAGAAAAAGGTGGCATACCCTCTTATGGACATCCTTAAGAGAGGGGATACCCTGACGGAGGCCTTTCCTGTGACTGAGACTGTTGTTGGCCCAGCCCTAGAACTTTGGCAGCAACCTGCCTCTTGTCCAGCTCTGTCTGCCCAGGTATTGCGGTGCCCAAGGGTCCCTTGCAGGGTTCACAGAGAACCCTTCGGTCGAGAGTCTGGTGACCGCCTCTGTGTTCCGGTGTACTGGCAGCTCTGCTGACACTGACCGACCTCCTCATAGAGTCCAAACTTTGGCTTCCTCTTGGCCTTCATCCGGCAAGTTCATGGCACACTTCTCTTACGCTCTTCCTGGGTCGCTGGATGAAGTCCTCCCACATCTCCCCACGGACATGCAACCGCAGTCAAACAGGTTCGGGATCAGGGGCTAAGCTGTTGCCAAACAGCAACTTCAGAACAGCGCTGGAAATTGAGGAATCTTTCTGGACATAAGTCTCCACCACTCATTCACACTAGTGGGATTGGCGCGAGCACTAAGACCCATCGGGAACAAACTTTGCTGGAGGTCGGTGAGAGGCGGCGCGACGAGACACGGCGCCCAGCAGCGGCCTCGGCGGTAATGACCATCTCGGCGACGCACCCTCCAACCGCCTTCAGTTCTTTTTCCGCCCGCCGAGTGCGCTTCAGTGACGACGCCGCTCGCTTGTCGAGTCAAACTTCAAACTAGCGATAGTTTTCAGTTTGTTTTGTAACATTATCACGATAGTAGTAGCGCTTAGTTTTATTCTATTTTTCGTAAAATTTTTCTAATATTTAAATTTAACTTACTTGAAGAAGTCTCGGCCTACTGGACGAGTCGGCCATGAGCAGGTCAGGTGACGGTAGGGAGACTTGTATGAAAGCTATTCAGTCAGCGGGCTGGAGTCCGGCCAGCCTCCTTCTCCTCAGCGGGGTTCCGACTACGGTCAGTCCGATGCCCGGGGGGATGGGCGGTCCCCGCCCGGCATAAAAATAAGCGGTCGCATTCTGCGCCGTTGGCCTCGAGCTTCTTCGGCCCACAGGTCAAAAAAGAGAAGGCATCACTCGAGGTCGCCCTCTGGTATGTCTGCGCGTCGACGGTCGGTTATCGTTGCTAGTTGCCGGTCTCCTTCTTCGGAGTCACCAACTTCCGATAATCGTCGTCCTCGACATCGGAGCCCCTCCCCGCCTATAGGTAGGGCTCCAGATGAGCAGTTTCATCAGTGGGCCGCTCTTATGGGCGATGGGCTCGGAGGTTGGTTCTTCTGCCTGACTCGGTTACCTCGGACCCTCGGGCTCCTCTGGCGATCAGGTAGGCGGTTGGACCTTCCTAGTCGCGGCGCCTATCCGGTGCTAGCGACTCCGTGCTTAGGTGTTTCCCCTCACATGGCTGCGGCGCGGGGGCCACGATGCCCTTATCTCCTGTTTTTCCTTCTCTTGCTTTCAGGTTCGGGGCTTTTCGGCGCCTTCTGCAGGGTCTGTGGCCTTGTCAGGCGCCGTTTCGAACGCCCGGAACTTGCTGGCGCCGTCGGCGGTGCCGCATGGTCTGGCGCCGTTGGCGCAGGTAGCCTGCCGGCGCGCCCGGTGGTGCCCGTTGGATTGCCGGCGCCCGTTCGCGTCGTCTGCGTCGTGGTCCGTGGCGCCCGTGCGTGGCGTCGTCGGTGCGTGCCATGCGGCATCGTCCAGCAGCGCCCGCTGAGAAGCGTTGCGAGACGCGTGCCTCTTGACGCCCGTCACGCCTCCCTCGATGCCGATCTTCAGCCCGTTCTGCCGTCTCGGCGCCGGCAGCCAATAGGGACTCTCCTTGTTTTCTGCCATTTCCTCCTCTCTAATTTCCTCCTTTCCTGTCAAACAGTCCTTTCTGGACCATCAGGAGATGATGTTGAGCCTGACCCAGACCTTCGGTTGGGTGATGAAGTGGAGAAACAGGATCTTTCTTTGCTACAGAGCCTGTGGTTGAGGACCTGTCCTTTAAGTCTCTGTTGAAGAACCTGGGATCCCTCTTTCTCTCAGACTACAGACATCGATCCTGGGAAGATATTAAGACTCCAGTATCTTCATGCTTGGAGATCCCTATGGATTTGACTCCTCCGATTCAGCCTTCCTTGAGGCCGCTGTCTCAAAATGGTATGGAATAATCCTGCTCTTATTCCTCAGTGGCTAAATCCATTGATAAAGTATTCAGCTCCCAAGGATCGTCCCATTTTGGCATCCCAACGCTACGGATCTATTGTAGTCCTGGCAGAGAATGACAAGGTGATTCTTCCTCAAACTACTACAGCTCGACCTATTAACAAAGAGTCTCGTAAGATTGATACATTAGGTAAGAGGTCTTTGCTGCCTCCACTCTAAGTATGCGTGTTGCCAGTTATCAAGGCTATTTTTCTCCAGTATGAGTATATCCTGTGGCACTCTATAGAAAGAATGGTTGAAACTCTTCCAGATTCGGTTCAAGTCAGAGTCTTCTGACTGTTAGTAGGTATTGGGTCAATAACCAACAGGTCAAAGCCGCCATGGAGACTAGATCAGCCATTAAGTTGGCCAGACCTCCATCTACCCCTTTCGGGGCATGTGAACAGGCGTCAGTTTCATAGTCGTCAGTCCTTTCGAGGCAGAGGCAGGGGAAGCTTCCATAAAACCAACCTGCCAACCTCAAAGAAGAGCGCGGCAGAGCGCGGGGACCTAAAACTCCCAGCGCTACCTTATAGTCGTTAGCCAAGTTCCATCCACTCTGCCGAGGGTGGAACTTTCTCCTCAGTGGGAAGTTACGTCTGATGTACTTCTACAACCAGTGAGTCCATAACCTCGGACAAATGGGTCCTTCGGATAATTCGCGAGGTTATTCTCTCAATTTCTTGGAAACCCCGAATTGTCCTCCCAGGCGACAACCCAGGTTGTCGGCCTCTCAATCGAACCTCCTCACGCGGAGATCCAGGGCCTTCTGAACAACAGGGCAATAGAACTGGTGCCCCGCATCTGAAACACAGGGTTCTCTCCATTACTTTCTGGTTCCAAAGAAATCTGGGGGTATGCGCCCCTTTCTAGACCTCAGAAAGTTAAACAAATTCCTCCCCAGGGAGAAATTCATGATGATTTCCCTAGGTACCCTGTTACCCTTGCTGCATCAACACGACTGGCTGGCCTCTCTGGATATGCAGGATGCTTACCAGCATATCCCGTCCACCGACCCACCACTAAGTTCCTCAGGTTTGTAGCTTTGGGTCAGCATTATCAGTTCAGAGTCCTGCCCTTTGGGCTATCCTCGCGCCTGTAAGTTTTACAAAGTGTTGTGCAGTTCTCTGGCGCATCTCAGGAAAGTCGGACTCAGTGTTCCCTACCTGGACGATTGGCTTCTAGCAAGCCCTTCCGGCCAAAGGGACTTTGGAAACCATGCAAGCGACTTCTCGTCTCTCTCAGTCCATGGGAGTTCTGCTGAATTTGAAAAATCTCTTCTACAACCCTCCAGAGCTCCTTTTCATAGGGCGCTTCTAGACACCTCTTCAGCGAAGCTTTCCTTCCAGAGGACAGAAGATCGACATCCTTGAATGGCCCGTTACATCAGGGGAACCAATCAGTTACAGCTCTCTCGATACAGCGCATGTTGGGTCTCATGGCGTCCTCGGTCTTCACTGTCCCTCTGGCCCGACTGCATGAGAACCACCCAATGGATGCTGTCCACTCAGTGGTCCCGACCTCTCACCCCCATCTTATCCCATCAAGGTGGCGGAGCCCTTGAAGGTCTCTCACCTGGTGGTCTCAAGAAACAATCTCCTGGAAGGATTCCCTTTGCTCCCCGGATCATCAGATCTCCATCACAGGCCGCATCGCTAATGGGATGGGAGCTCACTGTCTCTCCCTCCACACTCAAGGTGTATGGACTCAGTTGAAACTCATCTCCACATAAATGTCCTGGAGATGAGGCGGTCCTAATGCAATCCGAGCTCTGAAGGATGTCCTTTGTTACAAGAACATTCTCCTTCAAGCGGACAACAAAGCAGTGATGTATTACATCAACAAGCAAGGCGGTGCTCATTCTTATCCCTTTGCAGGAAGCAATGAGGGTGTGGGAGTGGTGCTTGAGCACAAGTCTCTGATTCAGCGGTTTTATCTGCCAGGTATACAAAGCGACCTAGCAGATCACCTCAGCAGAGACGGAGGCAGACCCTCAGTGGTCTCTCGATCCAGCCGTGGCTCGGTCCCTGTTCAAAGAGTGGGGACTCAGACCTGGACCTTTTGCATCCCACTCAGCACAAAACTGCCTCTCTTCTGCTCCAGAAATCCAGGGCCTGGCATTTTCTGTCAGGATGCGTTCAGGCTGCGGTGGACAAAGCGCTTTCTTCGCCTTTCCACCTTCCTCTAATCCAGAGTACTCCTCAAGTTCGAGTCTCAGGGACCAAGATGATTCTCATTGCTCCTTCCTGGCCTCGCAACTATAGTTCCTCTACTCAACAGTATGTTGGCAGCCTCTCCGAGACCACTTTCTTTTGCAAATCAGTCTTTTGACTCAGGGTTAGTTGGTCCATCCCAACCTGAAATCACTTCACCTTCATGCTTGGCTCCTGAAGAGATAGAAGTGAATCAGTTCAACGTCTCTCGTAGAGTCTCAGACATCCCTTCTGGCTGCTCGGAAGCCAGCCACCTGAAAACGTCGCTTCCAAATGGAAACGTTTTTCTCTCTGGTGTGCAAAATCCTCTTGGAATCCCTTTTCCTGTCCTCCTGGCAAGGTTCTGGAGTATCTTTTGGACCTATCAAACTTAGGTCTTCAGTACTCCACAGTTAAAGTTCACCTTAGTGCCATCTCAGCGTTCCATGAGCCGGTTTCTTCCTTAACTCTGGCTCAGTTACCTATGGTGAAGAGATTTCTTAAGGGGATTCTCCATACCAGACCCCCTGTTAAGCGTCCAGTTGCAGCCTGGGACATTAACCTGGTGCTGGACATGCTCACTCGGAAGCCTTTCGAACCCTTAGCTACCTGTGAGCTAAAATTTCTTACCTGGAAGACTGCCTTCCTGGTGGCCATTACCTCAGCCCGCAGGGGTCTCTGAGATACATGCCCTGAGTTCTGGACCCTCCAGTATACTGTATTCCATAAGGACAAGGTAGTTCTCCGTGCTCATCCTAAATTTCTTCCCAAGGTTGTGTCAAATTCCATCTAAACCAACCTCTGGTACTTCCTGCTTAGCTAATTTCCAAAATGAAGGGGCAGGCTCTTCATTCCTTGGATGTTAAGAAACCTTCGGTTCTATTTAGATAGAACCAAGGATGTTATAAGACTCAGCAACTGTTCGTTTCTTTCAGCGACACCGGCTGGGTCAACCTGTCGCTATTAGATGCATCTCTTCATGGTTAGTGGCATGCCTTCGTCATTGCTATTCCATGGCTCAAGTTAAATTAGAAGGTAGAGTGTGCGCTCACTCTACTAAGAGGCGGTTCTGAGCATCCCTAGCGGAAGTGCCAATGTTCAATTGCAGATATATGCAGCGCCGCCACCTGGAGCTCAGTGCATACCTTCGTTAAGCATATGCACTGGATGTTCATGCCAGGCGACATTCCGCATTGGCAGAACTATCCTTAATGGGCTTCTATCTTAGCAGCGTGAGCTCTGGCTCTCCTGCCGCCCTTTTGGGGGATTATCAGCTTGGTACTCTCCCACTTGTGTGAATGAGTGGTGGAGACTTATGTCCAGGAAGATAGGAAAGTACGTACCTACCGTAATTCTTGATCTTCTTGGGCGGGTCTCCACCACTCATTCTACCTCCCTCCCTCCATCCCCGAGCTCACGCTGTATTGGTCTTCACTCCCTCAAATCTTGAGGCCGTGAGGACTTCTTTGCTGACCCTTCTTACACGGGTCATCACGGACTATCTTATGTCCGTTTTTAATAGTAGGTTTACTCTTTACGTTAGTTCAGCTGCACCTCCTTGGTAAAAGGTACTGGAGGTTGGGAGGGTGAAATCGCCGAGATGGTCATTACCGCTCGAGCCGCTGCTCGCGGCGCCGTGTCTCGCGGCGCCGTGTCTCGCGCCGACCCTCCAGCAAAAAGTTTGCTCCCGATGGGTCTTAGTGCCTCCGGCGCCAATCCCCACTAGTGTGAATGAGTGGTGGAGACCCGTCCAAGAAGATCAAGAATTACGGTAGGTACGTAATTTTCCTTTCTTGTGCCCGTTTGGCAGCCACAGTTGCCTCTCGTCGCAGGGCTTGGCTGAGGATCTCTTCCTTCCCGGCGGATACTCGGCACAAACTAGCTGATGTGCCTTTCCTTGGGACTGACCTGTTTGGCCCAGGAGTGGCTGATCACCTTCAGCACATTGAGCAGTCCAGTGCCACCTGGATACTACTTCTGCCAAGGGTTCTTGGGCAGAATCAGCAGAAAAAAAAAGCCTTTCGGCATTCTTCCCTGTGGCTCAGCAGTCCTCCTTTTAAGGTGGACAGCAGCACCAACAACAGCAGCAGAGTGAAGTTTGGTGCCCCGGCCCAAGCCTGAACCTCAGCAGGCCTGTAAAGGGAGGCTGGGATTCAGGTCCTGGAGCCCCCTCCTCCAGGCCTGCTCAGTGACGAGGCGGGGGCTGTCAACCCCTCTCCTGTCACCTCAGCTGTGGGTCCCCCCATGGGTGGCCGGCTCCGCCACTTCCTTTCTACCTGGTCCGTTGTCACTTTGGACAGGTTGGTTTTGAAGTGGTCGGTCAGGGACTACTCCTGGAATTGAGCAATACCTCCAAGCCGAGCCTGCGCCCCTCGGGAGGAAAGAGTATCCGCTCAGCTCCTCCTCAAGGAGGCAGTAGCTCCAGTGGCGGATCCTCCAGCAGACCAAGGCTTTGTCTCGAGGTACTTCCTGGTGCCCAAGCAGATGGGGGCTGGTGCTCCATTCTAGATCTGCACGACCTGAATCAAAATCTCAGGTCACGCACCTTTTGGATGGTCACTCTGCCCCAGATCATACCATCCTTGGAGAGAAACATGTGGGTTCTGTTCACTGGATCTGCAGAACGCGATCTTATCTGTGTCAGTCTTCATCATTCATCACTAGTGGGTATAGGGCTGAGCTTGGACCCCGCGGGAGACTTTTTTTTCTTCCCCTATGGGTGGAGTCGACGCAGGGCTGGCGCCACCCTCGAGGCCGATGTTCTACGTGGTGCTCGCGGGTTGATCATTATCTATCAACTCCGCCCCAGTTCTTCTTCTCCTGCCGTCAAGTGAAGACCTCGTGTGGAGACTCTGCTAGCAAGACTGTGTTTGCGGCCTAGTTAGTTGGCCGTGTGTGTGTGCGTGCGTGCGCACCTCGTTTCTGTTTGCCCTGCTCGACGTTGCTTCTGCCGGTAAGATAGTTTCATTACTTTTAAGCGGCGTCGAGTACTGTTTGTGTTAATGTTTGCCGTACAGTCATGTCTCGTCTGGGGGTGCAAGAAACCGTTTAAAGTGGGCAGCCTCCTATGCGTCGCTGCCCCTGTGGCTGCCTTTATTCTGTGATGAACCAGCATGACTGCTGCCTCTGGACTCTCAGCCCTTCCTCCGGGTCCCCTCTCGGTCCTATACGGCCTGTGGAGGAGGGGGCCGTCAGCCTCTCTCAGCCTTGCCATGGTGGGGGCTCCTTCCGCAGTGCAGGAGGCCAAGTCTGTCCCTCTCGGGGGACAGTCTGGAGGCACCGCATTGGCAGTAGCCTCTTCGGAAGTCAGGGCTCCCTCAGTGTTGTGTTTTGGGTCCTCCGGGTCAGGACTGGCGGCGTGCAGTCTGCACCAGGCCGTCCCTCGGTGCTGCGATCTCTCCAGGTGCCATTCACGGCGGTGCCGGGGGCTGTCTTACTGTGGTTTCTGGATCTGTTTCTGGTACTGTTCGCGGCGTCACCTCCGCATCTAGCGCAGTTTGTGGCACTGGGGATGGGTGCAGCACTGCAGTCGGCGCTGACCTTGGCTCCGGCACCGTGTGCGGCACGCTGTCATGCTTGGTGTTGCACCTGACTTCGGGGCCGTTTGCGGCGCTGGGGAGGGTGGTGATTTCAGGTGCGGTGCTGTGCCTTACCCCGGTGCTCTCTGCGGTGCCAGGGCAGAGGGTGTTCCGGCTCGTGGTCCGGGAACTGGCAAGGATCGTGGGGTAGTCTGGCATCGGACCTCGGAGGGGGACTCCGGGTCTGATCCGGATTGGCTCTTGGATTCTTGGGAATCCTCTGATCCCTCAGTATCCAGCACCTCAGCCCCCACTTAGCCTCCCTCTGGAGGTCAGTCGTTGTCGATAGGCCCTGGGGTCAGTGGTACTGATCAGCAGCCAGTGGTCCCCATGGCCAATGCTGGGCAACCTGGGGCCACTGGCACATCTGCTTCTCCGGTTGGGGTGCCCCCTTCTTTGGTGTGTTTGGACCAGGCCGTCCCTCGGTGCTGCGATCTCTCCAGGTGCCATTCACGGCGGCGGTGCCGGGGGCTGTCTTACTGTGGTTTCTGGATCTGTTTCTGGTACTGTTCGAGGCGTCACCTCCGCATCTAGCGCAGTTTGTGGCACTGGGGATGGGTGCAGCACTGCATTCGGCGCTGACCTTGGCTCCGGCGCCGTGTGCGGCACGCTGTCATGCTTGGTGTTGCACCTGACTTCGGTGGTCCGGGAACTGGCAAGGATCGTGGGGTAGTCTGGCATCGGACCTCGGAGGGGGACTCCGGGTCTGATCCGGATTGGCTCTTGGATTCTTGGGAATCCTCTGATCCCTCAGTATCCAGCACCTCAGCCCCCACTTAGCCTCCCTCTGGAGGTCAGTCGTTGTCGATAGGCCCTGGGGTCAGTGGTACTGATCAGCGGCCAGTGGTCCCATGACGTGCTGGGCAACCTGGGGCCACTGGACATCTGCTTCTCCGGTTGGGGTGCCCCTTCTTTGGTGTGTCTGCACCAGGCCGTCCCTTGGTGCTGCGATCTCCAGGTGCCATTCACGCGGCGGTGCGGGGCTGTCTTACTGTGGTTTCTGGATCTGTTTCTGGTACTGTTAGCGGCATCACCTCCGCATCTGCGCGAGTTTGTGGCACTGGGGATGGGTGCAGCCCTACTAGCCTCCCTCTGGAGGTCAGTCGTTGTCGATAGGCCCTGGGGTCAGTGGTACTGATCAGCAGCCAGTGGTCCCCATGGCCAATGCTGGGCAACCTGGGGCCACTGGCATCTGCTTCTCCGGTTGGGGTGCCCCTTCTTTGGTGTGTTTGGACGAGTCAAGTTTGGGACAGCCCGGGGCACGCCAGGAAGGGGAGGGCACTGCCCCCTGGGTGGACTTGTTGGAGACTGCCCGGAGTTGTCAGCTGCCTATACTGGTGGCTATGAGGACGAGGTCCCTCTCCGACTCTGCAGAGTTGAGGAGTAGGGATGTGGCGCAGCGCATCCTCACTGGAGTCCGGCCGGGTTCTGTCCTCGAGAGGGACTTCAACTTCTGAGGTCAGGAGCCGTCCTTCTGGACTCGCATGGTCCCGGTCACCTCATGGGGGGATTTCTTGCCATGGGCACAGCTCTGACCGTTCCGGTTGAATGGCTCTTAGCTGCTGGGTCTTTCGGATCTCCCTCCTCGCAGGGAGTTTGCTCTAGGCCTTCCTGCCCTGACAGAGGCTGTTCTCCTGCTGTTAGGAACTTGTTCCCCATGCCTCTGTCTCCATCCCCGGCTATCCCAGGTATTCCCGGTTCTAGGGGACCTCTCACCTGGGAGTAGTTCAGCGGTTCGGCTGCACATTTTCCTACTTATCTCCATGCCCTGGACCAGCAGGTATTCCACCATGCTTCTTTGCAGCCAGACTCTGAAACTTGGAGCTCGTCTGCATCTTCTTCCTCCTCCTTGAAGGAGAGGTAATCATCACATCTCCCCACCACATCTGACCTGTTTTCATATCGGCGCTTTCTCATGAGGATGTTGGATGAGCTCCACCTTACCCTGGTCCCTGTCAGCAATCCTGGGCGTGTGACACGTGCCTTCTTGGCGAGTACAGTGTGGCCAAACCAGTGGTTTCCCGCCCTGCCTGTTCCTTTTCCAGGGAAGCGTCGACGACTTTGGCTGTGTCCTTCTCCAGTGTTCCAACCCCAAGGGAGCTAAGCCAACGGTATAGGGAATGCCCCTCCCGGGTCTCCAGGTTCTCTGCCTCATCCCTCTTCGGCTTTGACCTCTGTGGACACCCACCTGGGCCTTGCGCCTCCTACCATGACCGACCCTCTGACTCTGTGGACTTGATTTTTGGGAGAGGAGTTTTCTATTGTGCACGGATCCTCCTTTCTATTGCTTCACATCAGGCCCACTTTGCAGCCTACGATAGGTTCTGTGGTACAAGCTAGGACAGCTCCCAGCCTCAATGCCTGATATGGAGGAAACCAGGCAAACCATTGCCCTCTGCTCAGGGCCTGGAGCTAGCAAAGCACCAAGCAGGGCATCTTATAACGCCAGTGAGGTGGCATCCAGTGCAATAGGGACAGCTATCTGCATTAGGCGGACAGCGTGGCTTCGCTTATCCCAGTTGTCACCCCGACTCAGCATAGGGTGATCTCCTCCGCATACTGGAGCACCCACCTCTTCTCCCGCACGGTGAGATGGTGACATTCGGGGCACCTTCCCTCCCCCATTGTGGGCTCCCCGTCTCACCCGGACCAGTTTCAGGCCTTCCCAGGCCTGTAAGGGTTCTCTCTCCTCCAGTGTCTCACCCACTTGAGACTAAAGGACTTAGTCTCTTGAGGTAGTTTAGGGTCCCCTTCAGGGGGCTTGGTACTCACCACTAGTGATGAATGGTGAAGATTGACACAGATGAGAGATGAAAATTATGTACCTACCGTAATTGTTTATCTTTCTGTGTATCTTCACCATTCATCACTAAATCCCGCCCTCCTTCACCCTGGGGCCTCAGTCTCTGGGCTCCCCCCCCCACCGTGTGTTTCTCTGTTGTTTTCTCCTCGCTCTCTCCTCTCCCCGTGGTTAGGAGGAAGAGGACCCTGAAGACACACAGGAGGAATTTTCTCTGGTAGAGGGTATTATTAGGGTGTATGGGAGGGGGCTCTCTCCCCTGTCTTTAGTCTTCTCCTCACTTCTTCGGGAGTGAGCTGAGGATTGCTCACTTCGGCTTTTTTCTTTATGAACTCAAAACTTTTGGGTTCATTTCCTTGAGTTGGATCCTTAATGCCTTCCTGGCAGTTTGTTTTCCCCTGTTTTGGGAGGGAAGGGAACGAATACGAGACACCCCGCTCTTAAGGTTTGCCCTCCCGGGCGAATGCTGCTTAATAGTTCTGGCTTTGCCTCCTGGCAGCTAATAACCTTGGTAGTCCAGATTATCGTCCATCGTTATTGTCAAAATCCTAGGATGCAGGATCGTAATATGTATACCCTTGTGGAAAGGAGGGAGAGGGGGGATATGATAGAAACGTTTAAGTACCTCAGTGGAATCAACAAAGTCCAAGAGGGTAGCATCTTTCAGAAAAAGAGATGTGCAAGAACAAGGGGACACAATTTGAAGATAGAGGGACGGCTCAGGGCAATGTGAGGAAGTATTTTTCACAGAGAGGGTGGTGGGCATGGAACAGTCTTCCTGAGGAGGCTGTGGGGTCTAAAACTGTGGGAGAATTCAAGAATGCATGGGACAGACATAAGACAATTTTGGTGGGGGTAGGAAGAAATAGGCGGTTGGTTAAATAGGATCTGCAGCTTATCCTCTAGGTAGGAAATGGGTAGACTAGGTGTAAGCGGTCTTATCTGCTGTCAAAGTCTGTTCTAGGAGCGTGGATATGTTGTTCATCCACACTGTCTGGCATTGTTCCTTTCCCCTTTAAATCTTGCCGGAAGTCTTCAAGCTGGCTCCTCCCACCCACCTGGGTGGTAAATTGCCTCGGCTCCGCCCATGGCATCAGATCTTCCTTTCGCTGGAAGATTCAGGTTCCTCGTGCTTTCTGCAGTGTTGAGGCCCTGGATTCATTTAGACGGTTTTCACCACATCTTCTTGCTCTAAAACTCGTAAGAGTTTATGACCGATTCGGACATGAATGATAAGTCATCCCCCGGGTTTCGCCGGTGTCCTTGTGGACAGAAAATGTTGCGCACCGATCCCCACCTTTCGTGCGTTTACTGCCTCGGTACTATTCATGATACCTCGCAATGCTCTATTTGCGCTTCCTTCCATCTGACCGTCTTGGAGGATCGTCAGGCGCGCCTGAAGCTGGGTAGACCGGAGCTCCGCAACCCACCGGTAAAATCCAAGGAGGCCAGGTGGGCGGTTTCAACCGGCTGAGATCCATGAGCAGCTTCAGCGCATGGCGGCCTTAGGAAGAAGCCGCAGAAGCCTCGGCTAGCCGAGGTTTCTTCGTGCCGCTCAACCTGGGCTCTTCCTTCTCAGGATCCTTTCGGGATTTGTGCCAGCCTCTCCCTTCCAAGGGTGAGGCGCCCTCGGGCTCGCACTCATCCCGTCCTAAGAGAAAGGATCCTAAAACTTCTTCGGGTTGAAGAAGATGCTCCTGGGACCGGGAGCGGTCCGATGTCTCAACTTCGATCGAGATTGCCTCCTCGGCTGCCGGGTTTTCAGACCTTCTGTCTGGACCGGGCTTAGAAGCCGAGGAGTCGGCTGATCCGGCCGAGATTATTCTCGACCCTATCGAGCCGTTATCACTGACACCTGTCGATGATTCCTTGGGGAGAACGCCGATTCTCTCCTTCCCTGTCGAGGAGACCCGTCCCGCGGGCCTCCCGATCGAGGGACAGGAACCGGATCCTCGGTTTTCACCGAGCCCGGTTTCTCCCGATCGACAAAGCCGACGCCATCGGTCTCGATCAAGGAGTAAGTCCTCTTCGGTCGATCGACCCAGAAAAGGACACAAACACTCCCGCAAGAGGAGCCACCACCGTTCCTCTTCCTCCTCTGACGAGGAGAGGCTCCGACGAAAAATCCGTCGCCGCTGCAAGGATCTTATGTGGCAGCAACTCCTGCTAGCAGGTCAGAAGCGGCTCCCTCTGCAGTCCCGGCTGTCTCTTGGCCTCAGCCTCTTCAGCCTCCTCCGACACCGATTTCTCCGGTGCCGGTCCCTTCGGGGGCTCCAGTGCGCCTTCCGGCGCAGCCGTTTTCAGGCTCCACCAATATTGGTGGAACCTCCACCAAGCTGCCTTGGAGGATTCCCTTCAAGGAGGACCAACAGTCTTCGGGTCTCCCTCACAGACTGTCAGTTACGGTCACCCCTGATCGCCCTAGGCGTATCTAGGGAGACTTAGGTGGTCAGCCTTTATATCGGGACTCTTCCGATTCTGATAATACTGGCCTTCATTCTCACGATGAGCTTTCGGTGTCAGGCCTGGAAGAAGGGCCTTCCTCCTTCCAGGGCATCCTCCGGCTCATTTCTGAGTCCACGGGGATGTCCCTGCAGCCTATCCAGAAGAAGGCAGAATATCCCCTTACGGATATTCTTAAGAGGGGGGATACCCCTACGGAGGCTTTCCAATGCGAAGCCATAATGTGACCTCCTGCCCAGCTCCGTCTGCCCGCGCCTTGCACTCAATGCAGCGGTGCCCACAGGGTCCTTGGTGGGGTTACTGAGCACCCCTCAGCGGAAAGCCTTGTGACTGCCTCAGTGTTCAGGGCGGACGGGCAGGTCGGCGGATACTGACCACCCTCGGACAAGGAGTCCAAACTTATGGACCACTCGGCCCGGAAGGTCTGTGCAGCATCTTCCTTGGGCCTTCATCAGGCAAGCTCAGCAGTGATTATGGCACACTTCTCTCACGCCCTCTTGGGGTCGCTGAGGCAAGTTCTTCCTCACCTCCCAGCTGACATGCAGACCACGGTCAAGCAGGTCAGGACCAGGGCAGGGCTGTTGCTAAACAACAGCTCCAGACTGCACTGGACATGGGCGATTCCTGTGCCTGCTTCACTAGCTGCAGCGGTATCCACTGCCGCAGGGCTTGGCTGAGGTTATCCTCCTTTCCTGTGGATACTCAGCACAAGCTAGCTGATGTGCCCTTCCTTGGCACCGACCTCTTCGGGCCAGGAGTGGCAGGTCATCTGCAGCGCATTGAGCAGTCTAATGCCACCTTAGATGCCACCTCTGCTAAGGGTTCTTCAAGTAAGAACCAGCAGAAGCGCAGGAAGAAGCCTTTTCATCATTCTTCCCCTGCGGTCAGACAGCCACCTTCCGGGGGTCAGCAACAGAAGCAGGCTCAGGCAGTAGCGCCTGGGCCAAGCAAGGTCCCAACAGCCCGCCGAGGAGGCCAAGGTGCTGGTCCAGGTGCCTCCTCCTCCTCCTCTGAGCCTGCCCAGTGGCGGGCCGGGGTGGCCTCCCCGTACCGTCACTCCAGCTCTGGGTCCTCCGTGGAGGCAGCTCAGCACTTCCTTTCCGCCTGGTCGGTAAAACCTCGGACAGGTGTGTTCTAGAAGTGGTCGGGCAGGGTCTGCCCTAGAATTTGAGCAGTACCTCCCAGCCGAGCCCGTGCCCCACGAGAGGAAAGGATCTCAGTCGCCCAGTCTGCCCTTCGGGACGACATTGCGCTACTCCTCCTCAAAGAGGCGGTGGCCCGAGTGACGGATCCTCCTTCAGACCCAGGCTTTGTCTCCAGGTATTTCCTGGTGCCCAATCGGACGGGGGGGGTTGGCGCCCCATTCTAGATCTGCACGACCTGAATCGGTATCTCAGGTCTCACACCTTTCGCATGGTAACTCTGAACCAGATCATACCATCTCTGGAGCAAAACATGTGGTTCTGTACACTGGATCTTCAGGGCAGCTTTTTCCCGTCCCTATCCGGTCCCATCAGCGGTTCCTCCGCTTCAGGGTCGAAGGGACCCTGTCACGAGTTCAGAGCCGTGCCGTTCGCCTGTCATCGCCCCAAGGGTCTTCACCAAATGCATTGCAGTGGTGGCAGCCATCTTCAGCTCAGGGGTTCGTATTTACCCCTACCTGGACGACTGGCTCTGGCGGGTTCCTCTCTTCAGGAGGTGGAGAGGTCCAGGAGCTGACCCTCGAACCTGCTCACACTTGGGCCTTCTGATCACGAGGCAAATCAGAACTTCGTACCTTCTCAGGTGATGGGCTTCATCGGGGCAGAGCTCGACTCTCGTCAAGCCAGAGCTCGGCTCGGCCGGACAAGGGAGGTTCTCTCCTCCTTTGCCCAATCATTTCTGGTTGGGCACTCGCCCTGCCTGGGACTTCCTGCGCCTCCTGGGTTACATGGTGGCGTGCACCGCCGGGTGGTCCGCTGGGCAGACTGCACATGCGCCCCTTCAGTGGGAGCTGGCCGCCTGTGGTCTCAGCGGCCCGGGTCTTTTCGACCAGCTGGTCACGGTCACCCAGAGGATGTGGGACGCTCTCCAATGGTGGACTGTCCCAAGTCATCTGCAGGAAGGGATCCCGTTTGTCCGCCCCTAGACGACGGTCGTGCTTACGACCGATGCCTCTCTCATGGGCTGGGGAGCCCACATGGGGAACCACAGAGCTCACGGGCTCTGGACCCCAGAGGAGTCCCGATGCCACATCAACCTGTTGGAGCTCAGGGCAGTCAGACTGGCTCTGTCAGCTTTCGCTCCTCAGCTCCGGGGTCAAGTGGTTCAAGTCCAGACGGACAATACCACGACCATGTACTACCTCAACAAACGGGGCGGCACGCACTCCTGTCTGCTTTGCAAGGAGGCGCCCGGATCTGGACCTCGTCCAGCCGGCTGGAGGCGGATCTCCTCAGCCATCCATGTGGCAGGAGTCGCAGAACCAACTAGCGGATGCTCTCAGCCGCCTAGGCCAGACATCCCATGAGTGGTCTCTCCATCCAGAGGTAGCTTACCACCTGTTCTCCTGTTGGGGCAAACCGTTGGTGGACCTGTTTGCCTCCAGGGAGAACACCAAGCTGAGGCTGTACCATGCCCGCCCCCCTCAGCAGGGTTCGCTGCAGGGGGATGCCTTCTCGAGGCCGTGGACCCCAGGCCTCTTTTACGCCTTTCCTCCATTTCCCTTGATCCACAAGGTGTTACTCAAGGTGAGGAGGGACAAGGTGAAGGTGATCCTGGCAGCCCCAGATTGGCCACGCCAGTTCTGGTATCCAGATCTCCTCAGCCTCAGCTGCAGGACCCAGGAGCGGCTGGGTACACACCGGACCTGATATCACTGAACCAGGGGAAGGTCTTTCATCCGGACCTTCAATCCCTGCACCTCACAGCCTGGTTCCTGAGCGGCTAGAGTTCCAGGCTTTGGGTCTTTCAGAGGATGTCTACACCGTGGTGGAGGCATCTCGAAAAGAATCGACCAGAAAATGTTATGCCTTCAAATGGAAGAGATTTTCCATTTGGTGTCAGGGTAAAAGCCTGGACCCCTTATCCTGCTCTGTGGCTAACATTCTAGACTACCTTTGGTCCCTCTCCAAAGGGGGTCTTCGGTCATCGACCCTTAGGGTGCACCTAGCAGCCATATCTGCTTACCAGGTGTGGGCCGGTCAGCTGACGTTGGCTCAGGAAAAGGTGATCGGGCACTTTTTCAAAGGCCTGGATCACATATCCCCTCCGGTGCGTGAACCTCCACCTCCGTGGGATCTTTTGCTGGTTTTGGCGAAGCTCATGGGCAAGTCATTCGAACCCATGCACAAGTCTGCGCTTTCGCACTTGTGGAAGACGGCCTTCTTGGTGGCTATCACGTCAGCCAGAAGGACGGGAGACCTCCAGGCGCTTTCAGTGGACTCCCCCATCTGGTCTTTCACAGGGACAAAGTTGTCCTGCGCCCCCACCCGAAATTCCTTCCGAAGGTGATGTCAGAGTTTCACCTTAACCAGGCGTTGACTCTGCGGTATACTACCCTAACTACACCTCGGATGCAGTACAGGCTCCATACTCTGGACCTCAGGCTGCTCTCCTACTATAAGGAGAGGACGTGGAAGTGGGGAGAGGTTTGCCAGCTGTTTGTCACCTACGCTGAAGCAGCTTCTGGCAGACCTGCAGCCAAGTGGACTATTGAGAGATGGATTACATCATGCATATGTCTGTGCTATGGTGCTTGGTGAGGAGCCTCCCAAAGGGCTAAGGGCTCATTCTACCCATCATACTGCTGCTTGGAGGCTGCTTCCAGGGACATCCTATCCAGGAAATCTGTCGGGCCGCTACCTGGAAGTCAGCAAGCACCTTTATTACCCATTAGCACATCAACCTAGAGTCACGCCGGGATGCTGGTTTTGGGGACTCTGTTCTCCAATCTCTATTCCCTAAGTAGGGGGTGTGTACCTTGCCTCCCTCCTCCCGGAGAACTGCTTGGAGTCTGCCAGACAGTGTGGATGAACAACATATCCACGCTCCTAGAAGAACAGGTTACTCAGCTGTAACAGTAGTTCTAGGAGTGGTATATGTTGTTCATCCGCACCCCCCCGACCTCCCCGGCTTTAGGCGCACAACCTGGCTTCCAGCGGGCTAGATCTGGCGTCATGGGGTGGAGCCGAGGCATTTACCCCGGGTGGGTGGGAGGAGCCAGCTTGAAGACTTCCGGCAAGATTTAAAGGGAAAGGAACAATGCCAGACAGTGGGATGAACAACATATACCACTCCTAGAACTACTGTTACAGGTGAGTAATCTGTTATTTCTGTGTCTCGGGGGTGTGGTCCCCCCCTCAATTATCCCTCCTTTCCTCCTCCTTCCAGAGATTGGGGCCCTTCCCTTTCCCCAATTTCCCATGTTTGTTCTCTCTCCTGTTTCCTCTGTGTTGATTTCTCCTTTTAGTTTATATATATCCTTTCCTTTATCTATCCCTTGGGCTCCCTTGCCCACACCACCTCCCTTTCCTTACACTCTTGACATCTCAGAACTGGGGCTGGGGTGGGAGTCGACGCCGAATGACAACGACCGTCAGCCTGTGTGCTTAATGCTGAACGTCGCCTCGAGGGCGGTGCAGGGCTCATGATTCCGCTCCATAGAAAAAGTATCCCGCAGGGTCCTAGCTCCGGTGCTATACCCACTAGTGATGAATGGTGAAGATACACAGAAAGATCAACAATTACGGTAGGTATGTAATTTTCATTTCTTTCACATCCCACTCCGTCCGTCCCATCAGCGGTTCCCCCACTTCAGGGTCGAAGGGACCCTGTATGAGTTCCGAGCAATGCCGTTCAGCCTGTTATCGGCCCCATGGGTCTTCACCAAATGCATTGCAGTGGTGGCAGCTCATCTCAGATGTCGGGGGCATGATTTATCCTTTCCTCAACGATTGGCTCTTGCAGGTTCCACCCAACAGTAGATGGAGAAGTCCAGGGACCTGGCCCTCCAGACCTGCTCCCAACTCGGCCTCCTGTTCAACGAGGCCAAGTCAGAACTCGTGCCTTCTCAGATGATGGGCTTCATCGGGGCAGAGCTCGACTCTTGTCAAGCCAGAGCTCAGCCTCGGGGATGGATCTTCCCTTGTAAGTCTTCACCATTCATTACTGCTTGGGTTGTGCCGGAGGCGCGCACCCGCCACAGGAGATTTTTTTTTTTTTGAGTCTGCTCCAGCGGTGCCACCCCCGAGAGCGATGCACTGTGTCATGCGCGAGGGGCGGCTGTTAGGTGCCGCAGACTCCTCCTTCATCTCAGTTCTGTTTCTCCTGCTGTCGAGGCAGCACCTTCTATTGTGTGTGTGAGATTGTTGCATCTGCGTCATAGGCCTTCCTGCGACGACTCCTCCAGTTCCTCCCGACACCGTTGAACTGTTTTCAGTCTGGTAAGACCGTTCCTTATTTCTATGGTGCCAGGAGCCTTTTTCTATGTTTTTCAATTGTTTTCAGCATCACGTCAGGTTTGGGAGCCAAACGTAGATCGAAAGCGGGCCGTGCCCCCAAGTGTCTGTGCTCCTGTGGCCGGCATTTTTCTGTAACCACCCGGCATAATGTTTCCCTTCGTTGCTTCGGATCCAACTATGATATGGATTCGTACGACGCCTGTTTCTTGATGGACCATCGCATCCTTGAAGTCCGTGTTTTTAGATCGGAAAGGCCCCCGCCGACTTCGGGATGGCATCGCCTCGGCTTCCCAGATAAGATCTCTAGACCCTTCCTCCGGGTCCCTCCCAGCCAATATGGTCTGAGAGGAGGAAGTCTCCTCATCTTCTGGTTTTGCTGGAGGAGGCTTTTCAGGTGTCGGAGGGAATGCCATGGTCCTCCCAGGGCCGTGGTGGAGACACCGCCTCGGCAATCACCTCTTGGAGGTGCAGGCTCCCCAGTGTCATGGCCCAGGACTTCTGGGCCCAGTCGATGGACCCTCGATGCCACCTTTGAGACCACTCGGATCCTGGTGCCGTTATTGGGGTGGCGCCATTCACGGTGCCGTGTTGGCTTTCGGTGGCGCTGTGGCCTCGGTCGGCTCCTCTAGCAGCGCTGTGTTGGGTCCCGGTGCTGAGGGCGGTGCTGCAGGTCTGGCCAGTGCCATTGGGGTGTCGGGGCCGGGTTCAGGTGTCTCGGGTGCACCGAAGCCATCTGGCACCGTAGGTGGCACCGGCGTCTTTCACGGCGCCGTTTCTCTGGAGGCCCCTGGGTGGCCAGTATTGAGGTCCAGCTGGTCTCTTCTTCCTCGGGAGGATGACCGGACGTGGACCTGTGCTGGCACCCGACTCTTGGAGTCGGGTCTCTGGTGAGATGAGGTGCTAGGCATCCCAGCACGCTATTCCTCAGTCTCCTCTGCTGTCCTTTCCGCGGGCTTCCCAGGCTAGGGGTGGCCTGGGTTCCCTAGAGGGAGATGACGTGGAGGCGGGGGAAGAGGCTAATCCTCCTGAGGGGGTTGCAGTAGCTGCCACTCCCGGTGCTGCTGCAACTGCTCGGGGCGGGTTGTCGCTGAGGTCGAGGAGGAGGGCGTTCTCGGAGTCCGAGGAGTTGAGAGGCGGAGGAGAGGTGCATCGGTCTTCACCTGCCACCCCTCGGGTGTGCTGGTAGGAGCCGTAGCGCTGGATCCCGTCTTTCATTCTCTGGCGCAGGGACCCCTCTGTGGCTGCTGTGTGTGCTTCCTTTCTGGACTCATGCAGTCTCAGGTTGCGTCACTGGGGAGGATCCTCTACTAGGCTCTTCCAGGCTTTGCATCCCCAGGTTCCGTTCTGCGACCTGGTTTGTTGTCGGAACCCCGCCAGCTCAGGCTCCATTTTCTGGATTTCAGAGCCTCAGCAGAGGACAGCTACTCTTCGTAAGTGCCCTCTCCCATTCCTCTGCAGCCACCCCTCTCTCCCAGGCCATGTCGGTCCCTACGGGCCCGTTATCCTGGGAGGCGTTCAGAAGAGCTGTGCAGCGCTTCCCTCATACATTAGATGTATGCATGAGCGGTGTTTAACCTATCCCCATGTCCGCAGGAGTCCTCTGGACATTCGAGCTCCATCATCCTCGTCTCCCTCCTGGAGAGGAACCCCTGCTCATCTCCTCCGATGCTGATTTCACTGAATATCCAGCGATTCCTTCGAGGATGGTGAGGGATCTTCGTATCTCCTTAGTTCGTGAAACAATACTGAGCAGGCGGGAATTCCTCAGTGAATTCAGTGCCCAGGATTTGGTGGTACTGTTCTGGCCTATTCCCTTCCAGGAGGCGTCTATCCGTTCCTGGCAGTTGCCAGATGTCCCTATTCCAGCCCCGGCAGACTGCAGGAGAAGGTATTGTGCCCCACTTGAGACTTTAGGTTCTCTTTCCAATCCACGTTTGGGTTTGGCATTCCTAGAAACTCCCTCCAGGCGCCGCCGTCTGGCGCATGATCTTACACCGGATCCAGATTCTCTACAATTTGACCGGTGGGGGAGAAGAGTGTTCTCTTCTTCTCGTGCGATGCTGTGCATTGCGTCTCATCAGGCACACCGTGCTGCCTACAACAGGCACCTATGGTTGATGCTATCCCAGCTTCTAGCATCAATGCCTGATACGGAGCAATCTAGACAGGCCATTGCCCTCTCTGCTGTAGGCCTGGAGCTGGCAAGACACTAAGCAAGGGCATCTTATGATGCCAGTGAGGTGGCTTCCAGGCTTGTAGGGACAGCGATCTCTATTAGATGGACGCCATGGCTTTGTCTATCAAGATTGTCACCCCGGCCCGGCGTAGGGTGATTCGCTCCGCTTTCTGGGGTACCCGTCTTTTTTCCACCAGGGCTAGGAGGCTTCTGCAGGGGCTTCCTTCATCTCCCCGTCTCCAGCGGACACCTCCTAGATCTCCTCAACCTTTGGCTTCTCATCTGATTAGCCCAGGGTCCCTCCCTCCTGTTTCTCACCAACTGGAGGCTGAGGGTCTTGTACCCTCAGGGTTTTCTCTTGTCTCTCCCCCCCTTCCCCGCACTCACCCAAGCAGTAATGAATGGTGAAGATATGACAATTACGTACCTACCGTAATTCTTGATCTTCTCTTGTATCTTCACCATTCATTACTGATACTCACCTACCTTCCCCTCAAGGGCCTCCTTCTCTGGCGTCTCCCCCTTCCTGCTCGTTCCTCCCATTTAAAAAAAAAAAAAAGGCGTACCAATTTTAGTTTTTCCGTTCCTTGGACAGACCCTATCCCTAGGGGGTTCGAGGAACGAGTAGCTCTATTTTATCCTGAGGGAACTCTTTATGATTTTTCCCTGGGAGTGACCTTTTGGCTTTAGCCACGCTATTCAATTTACAGTTAAGGAGACTATCCCTTAAATGGCTCAGTCTCTTTTGCTAGGTCCCCTCTGGCATGTCTTGATCACCTTGTGTCGGTTTCTACCAAATTAGGCTCTCCTGACACTATATTACCCTAAGCTGGTGATCTTTCCTTGCCTTCTGGGAGTCCGATTGAGTTCCAGTCTTTTTCTATTTAAGGGGTGTCTTTTGTTGGGCCTTAAACCCTTACACTGCCCCCCCACTCACATTTGTGTTAGCGCTTAACAAAGTGCTAGTGGGCTTCCTCTCCCTCCCTGTTTGGGTGCTCCTTTTTCAGAACAGATTCTGCCTTGGCAGCCTGTGAGCTCTCAACTAGGATTTAAAGGGCTTCGGATGGCGGGAGCTGTAGAGAAGTCTGCCTTGTGTCTTTCTGGACAAGTGGTTCAGTTAAACTTTCCTCATTTTATAAAACTCACTCCTTACTCCCTTGTATTTGGTTCCGAGCTTATCAGCCTTAAACCAGTCTCCCAATCGGCAGAGCTCTCCTTCCCGCCATCCCCTTTTCTCTTTCCCTCTTTCTTCTTTTTCTCTCTCTCCTCTCTCTCTCTCCTTTCTTTGTCCCTCCTTTGGAGCTGCCCCGGGGTGAGGCCCTTCGATCCCTTAGGGTAGGCATCTTCTTCTCTTCTGTCTTCTATCGGCTTATTTCTTTTTCAATTTATATCGTTTCCTTTTTCCTGTCCCTCAGCTCTCTTGCGTCCCTCCTCTTTTTCTTACCCTTTGTTTTCGCGCCTCCAGCTACCAGAACTGAGATGGAGGAGGAGTCTGCGGCACCTAACACCGCCCCTTGGGCATGTGCAGTGTACCGCTCTCTAGGGCGGCGCGTTGGAACAAGTCAAAAAATAAAAATCTCCTGTGGCGGGTGTGCTTCCAGCACAACCCAATGAGTAATGAATGGTGAAGATACAAGAGAAGATCAAGAATTACGGTAGGTACGTAATTTTCATTTCTAGGGACATGGATATGTTGTTCATCCACACTCATTGGCAGTATCCTTGCCGCTTTAAATCTTGCCGGAAGGTCTTCAAGCTTGCTCCTTCCACCCACCCGGTGAGTATAACTCTCGCTCCGCCCCATGGCGCTAGACTCTTCCTTACGCTTGGAGAGCTCAGGTTCCCTCCTTAACGCTCTCGTTCTGACTAGTTCTATCTCTCCGTTTTGCGGATTTAAAAATAAAAATTTGCAAAAGACTTCAGTCTTGATCCCTCGCGGCTCACGATGGACAAATCGACTCCCGGTTGGAGATGCCCATGCGAACGAAGAAGATGTCTCAGACGGATCCACACTCCACGTGTGTCTACTGCCCTGGAGCCTTGAGCACGACCCGCAGGCGACCTGTGCTCATCTTTCTCGACCCTCGTCCTCGAGACGTGCTGCCCGATGCAACTGGGCCCGTCCCGAGAACGTTCCCTCGGTGAAGTCAAAGGCCGGTTGGCGGTGTCAGCGGCGCGGGCTGTACTGACGGATCCTTTCGGCGGATGGTGCGTCCTCGAAGAGGAGTAGCGGGCCGTATCTTCCTCGGCATGGCATTTATCCCGCTCTCTGGGTTCTTCCTCCGGCTTCTTTTAGGACTTTGTCTGTCCCTCTCCACTAAGGAGAAGGGCCTCGTCTGCTGGACCTTTTTCTCGGTCCCAAGAGGACAAGGGTAAGTCCCTCCGTCGGCGGCTCTTGGGGAGGGAAGGTCCTCTCCCGGGCCCGTCGTCCGTCGAGGCTTGGTCGACCGCTTAAGCTGGCCACTGGCCTCTGCGATTGTCCCGTCAGGTCAGTTGACGAGACTCCACTGATGAAGTCGAGATTTTTCTAGAGCCCATTGAGACAGACATGGCCTTTGGCAGCCGAGATTCCCCTCTCCCAGTTCCCCGGGAGGTTGAGATCCCGTGGGCTCGTCTGTGCCTCCGGTTCGGAGCCCTGGATGGACCTTCCGGGCGGAAGGGGTGCGGTTCGGCCGACACCTCCCGCACCGACCGGAAATTCCGGGACTCTCGAGTCTCGGTCTCGGACCTCTTCGCTGGTCAGCCGTTCCCACCGTCATAAGCGGTCTCGGTCTCGGTTCGCGGTAAGCAGTAGCGCTCGTCCCTCGTCCTCCTCCTCGGATGAGGAAGCAGCGTAAATGCGTCGGCCCAGTGAGGACATATGTTTACTAACAACTCCTCCTGGCCGAGATAAGCACGACTCAAAGCCTTCCTGACCATTAAATAACTGTCACGGAGCAGCCGGTACAACCCCTCGACGTCCGGGAGCCTATACCAGGCCGGTTGTTGGCCCAAAACCAGCTGCTCCACGATTCGGTGGAACCTCCGCCTCCACAGCCACCAATTGGGGCTCCGACCAAGGATTCTCGGTGGAAGCTGAGGTTTACCCCATCGGCTGTCAGTTACCCTCACTCCCGACCGACCTCGGCAGGTGAAGGGTGGCTCAGGCCAGAGGCAGCTCTTGAGGACTCTTCGAGTCGAGATGATCCTCCTATCTTCTCAGCGACTGGACTTGGGTCTTCAGGAGGTCAGTCAATGGACGATAGCCCGTCGTCCTTCCTAGGACTCTAGACTCATCTCGGAGTCTACCGGGATGGGCTCGAACCCGTTCAAAGCAGACCCAGTATCCCCTCGGAGATTCTGGACGAGGGGATTCTCAGCGGAGGCCTTTCCGGTGGCGAGGCCATATTGGGTCGGCACTGGAACTTTGCAGCGCCCTGCTTCCTGCCCTGCGCCTTGACCGAGGATGGCCAGGAAGTATCACGGTCCACGGTTCCTTGTCCGGTTTTGAACACCCCTCTGCTGAGGGGTTGGTTACCGACAGCGTTTTCCGAGCGCCAGCTAAGCGCCAGGGATGTGGACAAACCTCCTGACAAAGAGTCCAAGAATTGGACTATCAGCCGATGAAAAGTCTCACAGCTGCGTCCTCTCTCTCGGCCCGTCAGGCCAGTTGACCCGTCCTCATGGCACATTTTCTCCTTGTTAGGCTCCTGGATGAGGTCATCCCTCATCTTCCGCCCGATCTGCAGACTACGGTTAAGCAGGTGCGGGACCAGGGCAGGAGCAGTGGCCAAACAGCAGCTCAGACTGCTTTGGATGTAGGGACTCATGTGCCAGATCGGTGGTGGCCGCGGTGGCCATCGTCGGCGGGCTTGGCTGAGGATATCCACCTTTGCCGGATACCCAGCACAAGTTGGCGGATGTCCCCTTTGGGGACTGACCTCTTCGACCCTGGGGTGGAAGGTCACCTGCAAGGATCGAGAGAGTCCAATGCCACCTTGGACTCGGTCTCTTCCTCGCTCAGAAGGACAAGGCCGCAAACCACAGCCTAAGCCCTTTGCGTCCTTCTGCGCCCCGTAGCGCCCGGCCCAACAACGTCAGGGCCAGCAGGCTCGACCTTGGCATCCCAAACCCAAGCCGCCGGCTTCCTCTAACAGGAGGCAGGGAGGAAAGGGCCCAGGAGGTCCCTCGGCCGGTCCCTCCTCCAAGCCTGCCCAGTGACGGGCTGAGGGGTGTCGCCCCCATCCTCGTCACCTTACCCCTGGGTCCCCCCGTGAGGCAGCTCGGCTGCCCGTTCCGCCTGGTCGCTGTTACCACGGACAGGTGGGTCTTGGAGGTGGTGGGAAGGAGCCTGCCTCTGGGTCCCGAGCAGGCACCACCCTTCAGGCCCGTCGCCCCTCGGGAAGCCGGGATCCCCAGCCTCACTGGGGCGGCTCGTCCGGAGCCGACATCTATCTCCTCCTCCAGAAGGAGGTGGTAAGAGGTGGTGGACCCTCCTTCAGACCCAGGGTTTGTGTCCAGGTACTTCCTGGTTCCGAAGCAGACGGGGGCTGGCTCCCATTCTCGACCTACCGACCTAAACAAGTTCCTAAGGTCTAGAACCTTCAGGATGGTCACTCTGGCTCAAATAATACCATCCTTGGAGCAGCGTGTGGTTCTGCTCTCTGGACTTGCAGGGCAGCGTTTTTCACGTCCCTATCCGTCGTCACAGAGATTCCTTCGCTTCGGCGGAAGGATCTCTCTTCAGTTCAAGACATGCCCTTGGCTTGTCTCCAGCTCAGGGTCTTCACCAAATGCCATGGCAGTGGTGACAGCATTCCCTCTTGGGCGCCGAGGGTCGGGTGTACCCTTACCTGGGCGACTGGCTGATGTAGCTCCCTCCAGGAAGGAGGCGGGTGGTCCAGAGATCCAGCCCTCAGGTCTGCTCTCAACTGGGCCTCCTTATCAAGCGAGGCCAGAGTCGGACTCGAGCGAGCAGGTGATTTTATTCATCGAGCGCCAGGTCGCTCTCTCGAGCCAGGCGGCTCCAGGCGGACAGGGCCGGGTTCTTTCCTCCTTGCCCGATCATTTCTGGTTGGGCAATTCGCCCTGCCGGGACTTCCTCGCCTCCTGGGTCTCATGGCGGCCTGTGCAGGCGTGGTCGTTGGGCCGCTGGAACATCGTCCCCTTCAGTGAGGACTGGCCAGCCAGTGGTCAAGCTGCGATCACTTGGTGCTTGTGTGCAGGTGACACAGGGATGTGGAATGCTCTCCAGTGGTGGACCGTTCCAGATCATTTGCAGGAGGGGCATCCCGTTCATCCGCCCGAGCCGGTCGGTCTCTGTCGACCGATGCCTCTCTGATGGGTTGGGTGCCCATCACGAGAGACACCGGGCTCATGGCCTCCTGGTCTGCAGAGTCGATGCCACATCAACCTGCTGGAGCTCCGGCGGTCCGCCTAGCTCTCACCGCCTTTGCTCCGTTCCTCCGGGGTCAAGTGGTCCGGTCAGGCGGACAATACCCGACCATGTACTATCTAAACCGCCAGAGGCGGGGCCGCTCCATGCTTCTATGCAGGACTCTCGCATTTGGTCACTCGGCAGCCTGGGGCGGATCTCCTAGCCATTCACGTGGCAGGGCCTCCAACACCTGGCGATGCCCTGAGCGGATGAGGCTGCATCCCACAGTGGTCTCTCCCGGAGGTAGTACAGCATCTGTTCTCCCTTTGGGGCACACCTCAGGTGGACCTGTTTGCCTCCATGGAGGCAGCAGCTGAGTCTGTTCCATGCCGCCCCCCTCAGCAGGGCTCGCTGCAGGGGATGCCTTCTCGAGGCAATGGACCCCGGGCCTCTTTCGCCTTTCCCCCATTTCCCTTGATCCACAAGGTGCTTCTCAAGGCCGAGGGAGGACAGGCGCAGGTGATTCCGATAGCCCCCAGACTGGCCTCGCCAGTTCTGGTACCCAGATCTCCTCCTCAGTCTCAGCTCCAGGACTCCTGGCAGCTTCAGCTTCCGCCCGGACCTGCTCTCAGTCAATCAGGGAAGGTGTTCCATCCGGACCTTCAATCCCTGCACCCTGGCCTGGTTCCTGGCTAAGTTCAGAGCTTTGGGTCTTTCAGTGAGGTCCTCAAATGTAGTTGAGGCGTCCGTAAGTCGAGCCAGAAAATGCTATGCCCTTCAAATGGAAAAGGTTTTCCATTTGGTGTCAGAACAAGAGGCTTGGACCTTCCTCCTGTTCCTTGGCAAGCATCTTGGACTATTTATGGTCCCTTTCTAGTCAAGGGCTTAGGTCGCCGACCTAAGGTGCACCTAGCAGCCATCTCTGCTTGCGAGGCGGCGGGCGGGAAGCAGTCGATGGCGCAGGAGGAGAGGTGGTCTGGCGCTTTTCAAAGGCCTTGATCACATTTCCCCTCAGTCTTGAGAACCCCACCTCCGTGGGATCTCGCTGGTACTGGCAAAGCTCATGGGCAAGCCATTCGAACCTATGCACAGGTGTGCTCTCTCTCACCTGTCGTGGAAGGCCGCCTTCTTGGTGGCTATCCACGTCAGCCAGAAGGATGGAGAGCTCCAGGCGCACCAAACCGAGTCTCTTACCTGGTCTTCCACAGGGACAAGGTTGTCCTACGCCCCACCGAAATTCCTTCGAAGGTGGTGTGGGTTTCACCTTAACCAGGTGTTGACTCTGCCGGTGTTCTACCCCCAATCACACCTCGGAGGCCGAATATAGGCTCATACTCTGGATCCTAGAAGAGCTAACTTATTATAAGGCCCTACGGCTGAAATTCGGGAGAGGTTCGCCAACTGTTTGTCACCTACGCTGAAGCCGCATCTGGCAGACCTGCAGCAAGCGGCGGACGATAAGCAGGTGGGTAACCTCCTGCATAGATCTCTGCTATAAGTTGGCGAGCATGGAGCCTCCCAGAGGGATAAGAGCTCATTCTATTCCATCAAGGGAACACTCATCCTTAATTGATGGATGTCCTGGAGCTGCTTACCAGAGTCCTCACTACGACAGAGGGGTCTCTGGACCAGAGACACCAAGCTCCCAGAGCCCTTCAGCTGTAACAGCAAGGAGCTCCAAGTCCGGAAGTAGTGTGTCTGTGGCAGACCTCACAACGGGTGACCTCAATTAGAAACATAGAAACATAGACTTTGATGGCAGATCAGGACCACTGGCCCACCCAGTCTGCCCATTTCCTACCTACAGGATAGGCCGCAGATCCTAGTTAACCAACAGCCTATTTCTTCCTACCCCACAAGAATTGCCTTATGTCTGTCCCATGCATTCTTGAATTCTCCCACAGTTTTAGACCCCAAAACCTCCTCAGGAAGGCTGTGCCATGCATCCACTACCCTCTCTGTAAAAAATACTTCCTCACATTGCCCCTGAACCCCCATCTATCTTTAAATTGTGCCCCTTGTTCTTGCCGTCTTTTCTGAAAGATGCTACCCTCTTGGACTTTGTTGATTCCAATTAGGTACTTAAAAGTTTCTATCATGTCCTCCTCTCCCTTCTTTCCTCAAGGGTATACATATTAAGCTCCTTTAGTCTCTCCTCGTACAGCTTCTCTTGCAGACCCTGCACCATTTTGACTGCCCTCCTTTGGACTGCCTCAATCCTGTCTATGTCCTTGCGGAGATGGGGTCTCCAGAACTGCACACAGTTCTCCAGATTGGTGCATCTTCCTTTCTTATGAGAAGAGGAAAGCGACAAGCAGTGCTTGGACCCCGATATAGAGCCATGCGTTTCTTTTCAGGACTTCTACTTCTTGTACTTTTCGGAGCATTGCCTTTTCTCCCAAGTACTGCACCACCCATGGTCACAACCCTTTCTTGGAGGAGAAAGTGGACTGGACACAGCCCTACTGCCAGATCAGTCTGCCTCTTCAGGCTCCCTACTGTCCTTCATGGACAAAAGTTTACACTCAGTAGGGCTGAAAGAAAACTACATTATTTACTGCGACAAAAAAAGCTAGACTGACAAAAAAAACTCTAGCTTTAAAACACTAAAACTAAGAACCAAACGCAGTTGTAATATAGATAAGTTCTGACTCGCTGTGGGCAAGCAAAGAAGCACTGATGCGCGGGGCCGCAGTAATGGAGGGAAAGTGGGGATGTTGTCCGGGGCCCCAAGCTCAGAAGGGGCCCACCTGAGGAGCTGGCATTAGCTGGTTTGGGAAACAGGGGCCCATTTCAAGTGACTTGTCTGGGGCCCCAAAATTCATAGCTGCAGCCCTGCTGATGTGCACTTGACCACAGGAAAAAAGGAAGTGAGGTGGTTGGTGGCTGGAGACGAGGTAAACAAGTGGTCGTATGCGCAGACTCGTGATGCCGTGCATGAGTGCCACCTACCTCACTGCCAGCCCTCCAAAAAGTTTTGGCTCCCCCTGGACACTAGCACCTCCAGCTAAGATCCACTAATGGGAATCCATGCAGAAGATTGATTCTTGGAAGATCATCCTTGCTGGCCTGACAGTCCAACACTTGAGCCTGCAACTGTGCCACTGACCCAGAAAATGGGATGCATCCAGAAGACTCGTCCTGCATCAGTCACAGGCAGCACTCATCCGGCGCCTGCCAATGCACTGCTCCACACATATGGCAATGCTCCAGGTTGTGGGCAATGCACAGGTAGTGCAGGCAGGCATCATGGCCATCTTAGACATACATGGTAAACCTGCACACCATGCTCCTCAGAAAGATGTTCTCCTCTGTTTCATCCCCAATGCTGACACAGCTGTGAGGTGCGGACTGGGTGTGAATGATCAGCTGAAACAAGGCAAACCCCGAAAGGTTTTGTCAAAGTAGCCCAAAAACTTATCAGAATCCTAATTCACTGGAGGTTGTAAAGGAGGAGACCAGTTCCTTCCAGAGGAACAAAACATCTGAGGGCAATGTGGGAGGAGCCTGAGGATTACAGCTAGGTAGTAATAGAAGTCAAACGTGAAAACTGTTCAAGTGACTGAGAATCCTCACTGGAAGACTGCCCAAATGCGGATAGTGAACTGAACCTAGGTAATAAGAAAAAAGTAGTTACGTAAGAACTCACCATAAAAAACTATGCCGCCAGGCACTAGGACCACGGAAACCTTCTAGCTAGCAGTCTTCAGCTGGGACCGCCTCCGATGCTGGCTCTGCTCCATCTGCCAGTGGTACATGGGGCAGTCCCCAGCCCCACCTCAGTTCAACCGCCAGAGACCCATGGGTAAGGCCGGCAGGCGGACCAGGTAGAAGCTTGCATTAGGGAAAAACATGCAGAGACTTACCAGGGAGAAGGAGGGAGGGAAAGCAGCGCCTGCAGCAAGAGCTCCTCTCAAACATCTACTGCTATGGTAAGTTCTTATGTAACTGTTCTATTTTTCTTCGGGTGGGAGCTCTTGCAGCAGGCTATCACCGTAAGGATGAAGTCCCAAGCAGTCCCAGAAAGAAGGACCGACACAGGTCTGGGAAGAGGCTGAAGTGCATCTGCCCAAAGAGGGCATCAGGATGGGAGGTCTTGAAGGACCGCCAGGCCAAAACCTGCCCTTCACCTAGAGGCAATGTCCAAGCTGTAGTGCTTGATAAAAGTATGCACTGAGCTCCATGTAGCCGCTGAGCAGATGTCCAACATGGAGACGTTCCTCATCGAAGCAAAAGTAGCCACACTCCTGGTGGAATGACCACTTACTGAGCCTGGAAGGGGTTTGTTATGTTTGTCATAACAGAAGACTATGCAATTCACCAGCCATTTTTATAAGGTCTGCTTAGACACCTGAGCGCCTACACAGCGAGCTGCAAAGACCACAAATAACTGCTCCAATTTACGATACGGAGCAATACGATTAAGACAGCACCATAACGCCCTGTGGACATCCAGCGATGCAGGATTGCTTCCCTCGGTTCAAGTGGTTAGGTAGTACACTGGCAGGTTAATGTCCTTGATTAAGTTTGAACTCTGACACTAAAAACTTAGGATTATTATGTAAGGACACACTGTCCTTATGCAAAATTAAGTAAGGCTCCTTACACATCAGGGCCTGAACCTCAGAAACTCTCCGAGCAAAGGTAACAGCAACTAAAAATAACACTTTCCAAGAAAGGAAAGGAAAGGAAGAAGCTCACATTCCATGGAATGCTTGAGCAGGGGAAGGGTAAGCTTCTCGCGCATCATAGGAAGATTCCAGGGTATGTACGGTATCTCTGATGGAGGCTTAATGCGCAGTATGCCCTTCAAAAAGGTGCGGACACATCCAGCAGGGTGAGGGTTTTCCCTCCACAGGTGCGTGGTAAACAGAGATTGCAGAGAGGTGCACCTTAATGGAGGAGCAGCTCAAGCCTTGGTTCGACAAGGAGAGGAGATGCTCTAAAATGGAGTTCACTGAGCAGGTAAACGGGTCCAAGTGATGGATAGAAGCCCACAAACAGAATCTTTTCCACTTCATAGCATTAAGTGGACCTAGTCGAGTGCTTTCTCGCTGCAACGAGAACGTCCGCCACCTCCTGGGAGACTCCGTACCTGGACTTGACCAAGTCTGCAGGAGCCAGGCAATAAGATTCAAGGACTGCAGGTCCAGATGGATCAGGGTACCCTGATCCTGTGACAGCAGTGCAAGCTCAGCAGCAGCTGTATCGGAGCTCCACTGCCAGCTGATGAAGTAGTGGGAACCAAATCTGCCGAGGCCAATGGGGACGATGAGGATTACCTCTGCCTCCTAGGCCTGCAATTTCCAGATAACTCTCTGAAAACTAGGAAACTGAGGGACGGCATAAAGAAACCTCCCTGTCCAACAGAGGGAAAAAGCATTGGGCCAGAAAACACCAGGCCAGGCTCTAGCAAGCAGAAACTGGGCAGTTTGGTGTTGAGTGGAGATGCAAAGAGTTCCAACTATGGACGGCTCCATCGGTCAAACAGCTGATCTGCTACCGAGTGAAGAAGCTCCCACTTGTGAGCATTGGACAGAGACCTGCTTAGGCTGTCGGCGGCATTTTGGACACCTGGAACATGAACAGCGGTGAGGTCTACATGGTGTTCTAGGGCCTAATACCAGACCCTCATCTCCTCCCTGTAAAGGGGTAAGAATGTGTGCCCCGTTGCTTGTTGATGTAAAACACTACCACAAGTTGTCCGTCAGGATGAGAAGAGGGCCTGGTGAAAGGTCAGACTGAAACACCTGTAGAGTGTTCAGGACTGCTCGCATCTCTAGGACACTGATGTGGAGCATCTGCTCATTTGGGGACAAGGGTCCCCTGGGTCTGTCTGTTCTCCAGGTGAGCATCCCAACTGAGACCAGAAGAGTCTGTGGTCAGAACCCATCTCAGGGGCTCCTACCGGAAGGGGACCCCTCAGGCCAGGTTGGAGGGGTCTAGCCACCAGGACAGCGGTCCTTCGAACTGGGTCAGAGATCCTGACCAGCTGATCTAGGTCGTCAGACCTCTGGTCCCACTGCACACCCAGTGTTAACTGGGGACCCTCATGTGGAGGCAGGCCAAAGGAACTGTAGGAATGGCAGCTCCATGTGCCCAGAAGCCTGAGGAAAGTCCTGGCTAGGACCTGTGAGCCATTGACACCGCTCAAGCCAAATTCCTTAGGCGATCTCCCCTGTCGTTTGGGAGACAACCATGTCCTGAACCGTGTCAAGGACTGTTCCGATGAATTGGAGTCGTTGACTGGGCCATGGGGATGACTTTGAAAGGTTCAGGGTGATCCCCAACTCTCGGAAGAGTGTAAACGTATCTCAGACAGTGCAAAGTTGAGCTCTGGAAGGAGCTGCCAGGAGCCAGTCGTCTAAGTAAGGGAAGACATAATGGCCCTGGCGTCGCAAGGCCGCAGCCACCACTACTAGGCACTTGGTGAAGACTCGAGGAGCGGAGGAGAGGCCGAACGGTAAGGCTCGAAACTGATAATGCCTACCCTGGAAGTGGAACCTCAGAAACTTCCGATGTGGAGGACAAACCAGAATGTGCAGGTAGGCAATCCTGCATGTCGAGGGAGCAGAGCCAGTCCCTTTGGTGCATGAGGGGGATGAGACCATGAAGTGTGACTATCCTGAACCTTCTGTACTCGATAAAGAGATTTAGTGAGTTGAGGTCCAGAATGGGCCTGACGTCTCCGATCTTTTTTTGGGGATCAGAAAGAACAACAGGTTACTCACCTGTATCAGTAGTTCTAGGAGTGGTATATGTTGTTCATCCACACTGTCTGGCATTGTCCTTTCCCTTTAAATCTTGCCGAAGTCTTCAACTGGCTCTCCACCCACCGGGTGGTAAATACCTCGGCTCCGCCCCATGACGCCAGATCTAGCCCGCTGGAAGCCAGGTTGTGCGCCTAAAGCCAGGGAGGTCGGGTGGGTGAGTGTGGATGAACAACATATACCACTCCTAGAACTACTGTTACAGGTGAGTAACCTGTTCTTCTAGGAGCATGGATATGTTGTTCATCCACACTGTCTGGCAGACTCCAAGCAGTTCTCCGGGAGGAGGGAGGCAAGGTGCACACCCCCTACTTAAGGAATAGAGATTGGAGAACCGAGGCCCCAAAACCAGCATCCCGACGTGACTCTAGGTCAATGTGGTAATGGGTAATAAAGGTGCTTGCTGACTTCCAGGTAGCGGCCCGACAGATTTCCTGGATAGGGATGTCCCTGGAAGCAGCCACCGAAGCAGCAGTATGACGGGTAGAATGAGCCCTTAGCCCTTTCGGAGGCTCCTTACCCGCCAATTCATAGCACAGACCTCATGCATGATGTGATCCATCTGCAATAGTCCGCTTGGCTGCAGGTCTGCCAGCGGGTTTGCATAGGTGACGAACAGCTGCCGAACCTCTCTCGACTTCACTGCCCCTCCTTATAATAGGAGAGAGCACGCCTGAGGTCCAGAGTATGGAGCCTATACTCGGCGTCCGAGGTTAATTAGGGTAATATACTGGCAGGGTCAACACCTGGTTAAGGTGAAACTCTGACACCACCTTCGGAAGGAATTTCGGGTGGGGGCGCAGGACAACTTTGTCCCTGTGAAAGACCAGATAGGGGAGTCCACTGAAAGTGCCTGAGCCCCTGCCCTTCTGGCTGACGTGATAGCCACCAAGAAGGCCGCCTTCCACGACAAGTGCGAAGTGCAGACTTGTGCATGGGTTCAATGGCTTGCCCATGAGCTTTGCCAAACCAGCAAAAGATCCCACGGAGGTGGAGGTTCACGCATCGAGGGGATATGTGGTCCAGGCCTTGAAAAAGCGCCCACCACCTTTTCCTGAGCTAACGTCGGCTGACCCACCCGCACCGTAAGCCGACATGGCTGCTAGGCGCACTTAAGGGTCAATGACCAAGACCCCTTTGGAGAGGGACCAAGGTAGTCTAGAATGTTAGCCACCGAGCAGGATAAGGGGTCCAGACCTTTACCTGACACCAAATGGAAAATCTCTTCCATTTGAAGGCATAACATTTCCTGGTCGATTCTTTTGAGATGCCTCCACCACGGTGTAGACATCCTCAGAAAGACCCAAAGCCTGGAACTCTAGCCAGGAACCAGGCTGTGAGGTGCAGGGATTGAAGGTCCGGAGGAAGGACCTTCCCCTGGTTCAGAAAAATCAGGTCCGGGCATGTACTGAGCCGCTCCGGGGTCCTGCAGCTGAGGCTGAGGAGATCTGGATACCAGAACTGGCGTGGCCAATCTGGGGTTACCAGGATCACCTTCGCCTTGTCCTGCCTCACCTTGAGTAACACCTTGTGGATCAAGGAAATGGAGAAAGAGGCGTAAAGGGCCTGGGTCCACGGCCTCGAGAGGCATCCCCTGCAGCGAGCCCTGCTGAGGGGCGGCATGGAACAGCTCAGCTTGGTGTTCTCCTGGAGGCAAACAGGTCCACCAACGGTTTGCCCTAACGAGAACAGGTAGTAGGCTACCTCTGGATGGAGAGACCACTGGGGAAGTCTGGCCTAAGCGGCTGAGAGCATCCGCCAGTTGGTTCGCGACTCCTGCCACATGGATGGCTAGGAGATCCGCCACAGCCGGCTGGCGAAGGTCCAGATCCGGAGCGCCTCCTTGCATAGCAGACGGGAGTGCGTGCCGCCCTGTTTGTTGAGGTAGTACATGGTCGTGGTATGTCCGTCTGGACTTGAACCACTTGACCCCGGAGCTGAGGAGCGAAAGCTGACAGAGCCAGTCTGACTGCCCTGAGCTCCAACAGGTTGATGTGGCATCGGGACTCCTCTGGGGTTCAGAGCCCATGAGCTCTGTTGTCCCCCATGTGGGCTCCCCAGCCCATGAGAGAGGCATCGGTCATAAGGACGCACTGCCGGCTCGGGCGGACAAACGGGATCCCTTCCTGCAGATGACTCGGGACGGTCCACCATTGGAGAGCGTCCCACATCCTCTGGGTGACCGTGACCAGCTGGTTGAAAAGACTCTGACGCTGAGACCACTGGGTGGCGAGCTCCCACTGGAGGGGGCATGTGCAGTCTGGCCCAGCGGACCACCAATGTGCACGCCACCATGTAGCCCAGAGGCGAGGAAGTCCCGGAGGAGCGTGGAGTGCCCAACCAAAATGGTTGGGCAAAGGAGGAGAGAACCTCCGCCTGTCCGCCGAGCCGAGCTCTGGCTTGACGAGAGTCGAGCTCTGCCCCGATGAAGCCCATCACCTGAGAAGGTACGAGTTCCGATTTGGCCTCGTTGATCAGAAGGCCCAAGTGTGAGCAGGTTCGGAGGGTCAGGTCCCTGGACCTCTCCACCTCCTGAAGGGAGGATCCCGCCAGGAGCCAATCGTCCAGGTAGGGGTAAATACAAACCCCTGACGCCGAAGATGGGCTGCCACCACTGCAATGCATTTGGTGAAACCCCTTGGGGCCGATGACAGGCCGAACGGCATGGCTCTGAACTCGTACAGGGTCCCTTCGACCCTGAAGCGGAGGAATCGCTGATGAGACGGACGGATAGGGACATGGAAAAAGGCCCTGAAGATCCAGTGTGCAAAACCACATCTTTCGCCCAGGGATGGTATGATCTGATTTAGAGTTACCATCCGAAGGTGCGGGACCTGAGATACCGATTCAGGTCGGCAGATCTAGAATGGCGCCAAGCCCCCATCCGCTTGGGCACCAGGAAATACCTGGCAGAAGCCTGGGTCTGAAGGAGGATCCGTCACTGGGCCACCACCTCTTTGAGGAGGAGTAGCGCAATGTCGCCTCAAGGACAGACTGGGCAACTGAGATCCGCCTCCTCTCGTAAGGAACGGGCTCGGCTGGGAGGGTACTGCTCAATTTAAGGGCAGATCCTGCCCGACCACTTCTAGGACCCATCTGTCCGTGGTGATACCGGACCAGGCGGAAATGAAGTGGCGGAGCCAGCCCCCACGGAGGACCCGAGCTGAAGTGACGTGATGGGGGAGGACACCCTGGCCCGCCACTGGGCAGGCTAGAGGAGGAGGGGCACCTGGACCAGCTCGCCTCCTTTATGGGCTTCTGGGGACCTTGCTTGGGCCTAGGGCCAAGCCTGAGCCTGCTGTCGTTGTTGACCTCCTGGAAGGGTGGTTGTCTGACCGCAGGGGAAGAATGATGAAAAGGCTTCTTCCTGCGCTTCTGCTGGTTCTTACTTGAAGAACCCTTAGCGGATGTAGCATCTAAGGTGGCATTAGATTGCTCGATACGCTGCAGGTGACCTGCCACTCCTGGCCCGAAGAGGTCGGTGCCAAGGAAGGGCACATCAGCTAGCTTGTGCTGAGTATCCACGGGAAAGGAGGATAACCTCAGCCAAGCCCTGCAGCGAGTGGATACCGCTGCAGCTAGTGAACGGGCACAGGAATCACCCACGTCCAGAGCAGTCTGGAGTTGTTGTTTAGCAACAGCTCTGCCTGGTCCCTGACCTGCTTGACCGCGGTCTGCATGTCAGCTGGGAGGTGGGGAGAACTCGTCCAGCGACCCCAAGAGGGCGGAGAGAAGTGTGCCATAATCACCGCTGAGCTTGCCTGACGAAGGCCCAAAGATGATGCAGCATAAACCTTCCGGGCCGAGTGGTCCATAAGTTTGGACTCTGTCTGGAGGGGTCAGTATCGGCTGAGCTGCCCGTCCGCCTGAATACTGAGGCAGTCAAAGGCTTTCCGCTGAGGGGGTGCTCAGTAAACCTCCGCCAAAGACCCTGTGGGCACCGGCGACTTTGGCGGCCCTATTCGGCAGAAGGAGCTGGGCAGGAGGCTGACGCTGCCAGAGTTCCAAGGCCGACCAATAATGGCTCGCTACTGGAAATGCTCCGTAGGGGTATCCTCTTAAGAATATCCGTAAGGGATATTCCGCTTTTTCTGGATAGGCTGTAGGGCCATCCCCGTCGATTCAGAAATGAGCCGGAGGATGCCCTGGAAGGAGGAAGGCCCTTCTTCCAAGCCTGACGCCGAAAGCTCATCGAGAGAGTGAAGGCCAGTGTTATCGGAATCGGAGGAGTCCCGATATAAAGGCTGCCCACCTAAGTCCCCCTCGATACGCCTAGGGCGATCAGGGGTGACCGTAATTGACAGTCTGTGGGGGAGACCCGAAGACTGTCGTGCCTCCTTGGAGGACCCCCGAGGGGCAGCTTAGGTGGAGGTTCCACCAAAATTGGTGGGGAACCTGCAACCGGTTGCGGCGGAAGACGCACCGGAGCCCCCGAAGAGACCGGCACCGGAGCAATCGGTGTCTGAGGCGTCAAGAGGCTGAGGCCAAGAGATAGCCGGGACCATCAAGGAGCCGCTTCTGACCTCAGCAGGAATTGCTGCCACATGAGATCCTCGCAGCGTCGACGAATTTTTCGTCGAAGCCTCTCCTCGTCCGAGGAGGAAGGGGAACGGTGGCGGCGCCTCTTGCGGGAGTGCTTGTGTCCTTTTTTAGGTCGATCGACCGAAGAGGACTTGCTCCCTGATCGAGACCGACGGTGTCGGCTTTGTCGATCGGGAGAGACTGGGCTCGGTGAAAACCGAGGCTCCGGTTCTTTTCCCTCGATCGGGAGGCCCGCAGGGCGGGTCTCCTCGTCGGGGAAGGAGAGAATCGGCGTTCTCTCCAAAGAATCATCGACAGGAGTCGGTGATAACGGCTCGATCGGGTCGAGAATAATCTCGGCCGGATCAGCCGACTCCTCGGCTTCTACGCCCGGTACAGACGGGAAGGTCTGAAAACCCAGCGGCCGAGGAGGCAATTTCGACTGAAGTCGAGACCTCGGACTGCTCCTGATCCCAGGAGCGTCTTCTTCGACTGAAGATTTAGGATCCTTTTTCTTCGAACGGGAAGAGTGCGAGCTCGAGGGCGCCTCACCCTTGGTAGGGAGAGACTGGCACAAATCCCGAAAGGATCCTGAGAAGGAAGAGCCCAGGTTGAGCGGCACGAAGAAACCTCGGCTAGCTGAGGCTTAGGCGGCTTCTTCACCAGCTGCATATGCTTTCGAGCTGCTCAGCGGATCCCGAGCAGTGAAACCGCCCACCTGGCCTCCTTGGATTTTACCGTGGGTTGCGGAGTCTCGGTCTACTCCAGCTTCAGGCGCCTTGATGATCTTCCAGGACGCTTGGGGTGGAAGCGCAAATGGAGCACTGCGAGGTATCGTGAATAGAACAGAGGCAGTAAACGAATAGAGGTGGGGATCGGTGCGCAACATTTTCTGTCCGCAAGGACACCGCGAAACCCGGGAAGACTGTCATCCATGTCCGAATCAGAGTCGAACTCTAACAAGTTTCAGAGCGAAGATGCGTGAAACCATCAAACGTAATCCAGGGCCTCAACACTGCAGAAAGCATGAGGGAGCCTGAATCTTCCAGCGGAAAGGAAGATCTAGGCCATGGGGCTGAGCCGAGGTATTTACCACCCAGGTGGGTGGAGGAGCCAGCTGAAGACTTCCAAAGATTTAAAGGGAAAGGACAATGCCAGACAGTGTGGATGAACAACATATCCATGCTCCTAGAAATGGGAATAACCACCCTGTCCATAGCCTCTGCTGGGGGGGGGGAGTGAGTCATTGGGCAGATCCAGAAACCGTCCGAAAAGGCTGGGAGGGCTAGGGGTCTAGAGGTAGATCTCCTAGGAGTTTGGGTTGTAGCCTTTTCTTGAAGTTCCTCTGCTGGAACAGATTGTGGGAATTCTGCCCTGAGGACTTGAAAGGGCAGTTGCTCAAAAGGCATGATCCCTTGTACATCTTATGGATGAACCAAATAGACTTCCTGGACTACTGGTAGATGGGAGATAAGTTTCTCCATCTCCTCCCAAAGACACGGAACCATGGAAGGGAAGGTCAAGGTTACCGGACTGCAGATCGACAAACACAGGATGCCGCTTTCCTAGAAGCTCTATCTGCAGTGACGTACGAGGCCCTCAGAAAATGAGTGCCCACGTCCAATCCTGACATGACTTAATTTCCAGGAGCCCGATCTTCTGCATCGAGTCTGGCAAGGCTTTTAGCAACCTCTCAACTTTCTCCCACAATGCATTCCTGGGACTGGAAACCATCTATGAGAAAAGCTAATGATCTAATAGAACAGGTGGAGGCAGAATATATATTCTTGCCCACCTGATCTAGAAACCTGGACTCTGTGTCGGGAGGCTGCAAACTAAGGTGTTTTGGCTTCTTCGACTTGTGAGCAGCCACTGAGTCCACCTGAGGTTGTTCCGTCAGAAAGGGCTCCTCCCTCGGCACTCAATACAGCCTTTACAACTTTTTAGAGACCACCGGAATGTTATAGGGATGCTTCCATATGATCCTGGTAAGATCCTGGAACGTATCCACTAGAGGAGCAAGGCCTTTGACCCCTTCTGCCTCAGGTACTTGGCTAACCTCTGGCACTCTGGATCCAGATCCTCAGTCTACCATCCATTGGAGGTCTGGATATGCCTCATGGACGATCACAAAAGTCAGATTATCAGGAGGTGATCAGGGGTATCCTTCCTATCTGGCAAGTGTGCTCATCCTCGAGAGAGACCGACTAGAGCCGAGGCGGCAGAAGCCGACTCGAGGCTCTGAAAGAGAGGGACCCTGATCTACAAGAAGATCTATGCCCTTTGTCTGAGCGATACCCACTAGATGACCAACGCCAGCTAGCAGATCATCAACAGCATGTGGAGTGCCAATGACAGCCAGTCTACTGAATGTCAGACCGCCCGCAGCTAGAGGAGTGGTGGCGGCGTGGAACTGAGAGCGACATCCATGATACCGTCCCTTGTGCATAGTCCTCCCATGAGAGTCAGCTGGGCTGCGAGATTGTGACTTGGGCTTAGGAGCGGGAGAGGACAGGATGTCCCCCCGGTCCCGATCCTTTTCCACATCCAGATTTAGAGCATCAGTCGGCTGTGGTGGAAGAAGATCTTGTTTAACCTGGCTCCACCAGAATTAGAAGACTTCAGTTAGTTCCTCCTTAGAGAACTGGGGAAATATCTTGCCCACCGGGAAACTGGAACAAGGTCAACTGGTGAGGGTGGAGCAACAGGGGAAGAGGAGGTCGGCTGGTCCCGAGGTGAAGGGTAGCCTGATCCCTTGATCATCTGGGTTAAAGGACTCTCGGACTGGCAAGACAAGAGAGGTCTGGAGAGGCCACCCCAACATACGTCCAAGTTCTTGGCCATCGACAGTCTGGAGCTGTCAGCTGTGGGTACCTCCATCGGCTGGGACATGGTCTTGTGAGACTAAGGTACAGTGAGCCGAGGTTGGCTTGAGGGAAACTCCCGATCCCGGTGTTGGGGGTCTTACCGAGCCAGGGGAGACTGTCGTCAGAGCGTTGCGTGAAGGGACCGAAATCCCACACCAGAAAAAGGTGGTCCCATCCCGAGGTGGAGGGTGACTGCAAGGTGTGGCCTTTGCCTTCAGGGTGATCAAGGCTGGCTTGCTTTGCACTCCATAATGGAGTTTTGGCAGGAGGGAGGTGTCCTGCCGCACAGAGGAATGGCGAGAGAGGCAGGAGGAGTGATCAGACCCCGGCGTTGGAACTAGAGGAGGTCTTTTTAAGGTGTGGGGACCAGGTGCGCAAACGCCTCTTAGATTTACCCTGCTCCTTCTCATGGGACTTGCATTGGCCCGAAACCTTCTTCTCCTTGTATTTAGAAGGATGAGAAGAAGAGAAACACTTCTTCACTGGTGAGCCTTTCATGATGGCCAACTGCTGTTCTAATGTGTGTGCCTTCAGAGCCTTGATACAGCGGACACGTGTCATCCCGGTGAAGGCACAACCAATGGGACAGGCCTTGGTGTCATGGTCGGGCCCCAGGGAGTAGACGGGCCTCATGATTGTCCTTGGCCGGGATCTGGCGACTGTAGGCACACTTTGTCCTCTTTTTCTCTGTAGAGGAGATGAAAGACGGCAAAGAAAACATGTAGGAGGACAACAAGGCAAAGAAAAGCGAATTTTCCTCAAAAAAAATAAGAAATACTATGAAAATGCTAGTTTAAGCACTAGATGGCGACTGGAGAGACAAAGAAATGGGTCAACGGTGGGAAAAGAACTGAGGTGGGGCTGGGGATTACCCCCTTATGTACCATCAGCAGACGGGGCGGAGTTGGCATGGGGGAGGTCCCAACTGACAACTGCTAACTAGAAGGTTTCCGTGGGGTCCTAGTGCCTGGCATCATAGTTCTTATGGTGATAGCCTGCTGCAAGAGCTCCTACTCGAAGAAAGATCACAGGTTACTCACCTGTAACAGTAGTTATAGGAGTGGTATATGTTGTTTATCCACAGGTTCTGGCAATGTCCTTTCCCCTTTAAGATGTGCCGGAAAGCTATAAAACCAGCTCCTCCCACCCACCCGGGTGATATATTCCTCAGCTCCGCCACATGACGCCAGATCTCGCCTGCTGGAAGCAGAGGTTGTGTGGCTGAGTCAGGGGAGGTCAGGTGGCTCCGTGTGGATGAACAACACATAACACTCCTAGAACTACTGTTACAGGTGAGTAACCTGTGTTTCTAGGGACGTGGATATGTTGTTCTAGTCACACATTCTGGTAAACTTCTCACAGTTCTCCAGGAGGAGGGAAGAAGACACCCACTACTTCTAGGAAACGGACTGGAAAATTGAGGCCCAAAAGCAGCATCCCAGCGTGACTGACTCAAGGTCAATGTGGTAATGGGAAATGATGGTATGTGTGCTGACTTCCAGGTAGCAGCCCTACAGATTTCCTGGATAGGGATGTCTCTAGAAGCAGCCACTAACACAGCGGTATGGCGGGTGGAATGAGCTCTTAGCCCTCCAGGAGGCTCCATACTCGCCAACCTATAGCAGAGATCAATGCAGGAAGTGATCCACCTGCCGATCGTCCACTTGGCTGCAGACCTGCCAGGTGCGGCTTCAACATAGGTGACAAATAGCTGGCGCAACCTCTCCCGAACTCCAGCAGAGCACTCACCTCAGGTCCAGAGTAACGAGCCTGTGTTTGGCCTCCAAGGTGAGATTTGGGAAGAACACCGGAAGAGTCATCATCTGATTCACGTGAAACTCTGACACAACCTTCGGGAGGAACTTCAGCTTGGGGCACAGGACAACCTTGTTGCCCTGTCGAAGACCAGATATGGAGTCTCCACCAAAAGCACCTGGAGCTCACTGATCCTTCTGGCTGACGAGATAGCCACCAAGAAGGCAGTCTTCCACGACAGGTGAGACATGTCACACTTGTGCACTGGTTCGAACGGCTTGCCCATGAGCTTTCCCAAAATCAGCAACAAGTCTCACAGTGGTCGTGGGTCATGCACAAGAGGGGAAATGTTATCCAAACTTTTGAAAAGGTACCAAACTACCTTCTGTGCCACCGAATGATGACCAGCCCACGTCCGGTAAGCAGATATGGCTGCCAGGTGTACCTCAGTTACCGACCTAAGTCCCACTTTAGAGAAGGACCACAGGTGGTCTAAAATACAGGCCAGACAGGTTAAAGGGTCCAGCCCCTTGCCCTGACACCAAATGGAGAATCTCTTCCATTTGAAGGCATAGAATTTCTAGTTGATTCCTTTCTAGATGCCTTCACCATGGTGAGGACATGTTCAGAGAGACCCAACTCTAGTACGCTTGGGATCAGGCTGTCAGGTGCATGCACTGAAGATCCAGTGGAGTACCTTTCCTTGACTGATGGGAGAGCAGGTCTGGGCAGAGTGGTAGATGCCTCTGGAGCCTGTTGCTAGGCTTAGGAGATCGGGGTACTAAAACTGGCATGGCCAGTCCAGAGTCACCAGGATCAGCTGTGCCCTGCTCCTCTGGATCTCGAGTAGCACCTTGTGGATCAAGGGAAGTGGAAGGAAGGCACAAAAGAGGCCTGGGGCCAAGGCCTCGAGAAGGCATCCCCCTACAATGAGCCCTGCTGAGGAGGGCGGGCACAAAACAGCCTCAGCTTTGCATTCTCCCTGGAGGCGAACAGATTCCACCTGAGGGCTGCCCCACTGGGAGAACAGGCAGTGGACTACCTCTGGATGAAGAGAGATCACTCATGAGATGCCTCACCACTACCTGGCTGAGGGCATCTGCCAGCTGACTGGAAGCTCCTGCCACATGGATGACTGAAGATCCACCTCCAGGCTGTGCACGAGGGTCCATAGTGACAGCTTCTTACAAAGGCAGGGAGGCTCCGACCCTGCTTGTTGAGGTAGTACATGGTAGTGGTATTGTCCGCCTGGACTTGGACCACCTGACCCCAAACATATGGAGCGAATGCAGTCAGCGCTGGCCGAACTGCTCAGTGCTCCAGCAGGCTGATGTGGCATCAGGACTCCTCGGGGGTCCAGAGCCTGTGGAATTTTCTCCAGATGGGCACCCCAGGCCATGAGAGAGGCATCTGTCGTCAGTATGACATCAGCTCATGGTGGCCAAATGAGATCCCTTCCTGTAGATGCTCTGAGACCAACCACCACTGATGGGCATCCCACATCTTCTGGGTCACTGTGACCAGCTGGTCGAAGTCACCTTTGCACTAAGACCACTGGCTGACCATTTCTCTTTGCAGGGAGCGCATATTCCAATGGGCCCATCTGACCACGCTGGTGTGGGCCGCCATGTAACCCAGAAGGTGCAGCAAGTCCCGCGCAAGGCGCAATTGACAGACCCGAAATGACTGAGCAAAAGAGGAGAGAACCTCTGCCCTGTCCGCTGGGAGCCGGGCTATGACTCAGCAAGAGTGAAGCTCTGCCCCGATGAAACTAATCACGTGCGAGGGCACAAGTTGCAACTTAGCCTCGTTGACCAGGAGGCCAAGTCTGACGCAGATCTAAAGGGCCAGGTCCCTGGACCACTCCACCTGCTGCCTGGAGGCACCTGCTATCAGCCAGTCATCCAGGTAGGGGTACACTCAAGACCCCTCAGCACCTCAGGTAAGCAGCAACCACTGCTATGCATTTGTTGAAGACCCTGGGGCCAAGAAGAGGCCAAATGGCATGGCCCGGAACTTGTAGAGGGTTCCCTCGGCTCAAAAGTGAAAGAAACTTCAGTGGGACAGACAGATCGGGACGTGAAAGAACGCATTCTGAAGATCCAGGGAGCAAAACCACATGCCTTGCTCTAGAGATGGTATGATCTGGGGCAGAGTTACAATCCTGAAGGTGCACGACCTGAGAAACTTGTTCAGGTCACGAGTTTCAGAATGGGCGCTAGCACCCCATCCACATTGTCACCAGGAAATACCTGGAGACAAACCCTGGCTGTTCTGGAGGATCCACTACTCAGACCATGACCTCCTTGCAAAGGAACTGGGCTATGTCATCTCTAAGAGTCGACAGAGGGTCTGCAGATACCAAGTCCTCCCATGGGGCATGGGCTCAGTTTGGGGGTACTGTCAATTCCAGAGTCAGACCCTGACCTACCACTTCCAGAATCCACCTGTCAGTGCCAACATCAGTCCAGGTTGAAAGGAAGTGGCGGAGCCAGCCCCGACAGGAGGACCCAGGTGAGGTGTGACAGGCATGAGGGTGGCACTTCTCATCCAGTCACTAAGCAGGCTTGGAGGAGGACCCAGCTGAGGAGTCACGGGTCCCTTCCACCAGGCTTATGGACCACCAAAGCCACTGACTTTGTCCTGGTTCACCAAGACTGAGCTTCTTGACCAGTCTGATGCTGGGCTGGTTTTGCCGCAGGAGTAGAGGACCAAAAGGGCTTTCGTTTCCTGCTGCATGGAGCCCTTGGGATCCTTCTGGGCGGATCTTATCGAGTCCAAGGTGGCACTGGACTTTTCAATTCGCTGGAGGTGACCCTCCACACCGGCCCCAAACAGGTCGATCCCAAGAAAGGAACATTCGCCAACTTGTGCCATTTGTCTGCCATGAAGATCACGATCTGCAGCCAAGCCTCACGGCAGACGGCAACAGTGGCCACCACCAAGCGGGACAGGAATCCCTAGATCCAAAGCCATCTGCAGTTGCTGTTTGGCAACAGCTTGTCCCTGATCTTTGACCTGCTTGGCCGTGGTCTGGAGGTCCACAAGGCAGGTGAGGAACCACCTCATCCAAAGAGCCCAGGAGGGCATGGGAGAAGAGCGTCATCATGACAGCCAAGCTCACCTGACTGAGACCAAGTGAGAAGGCAGCACAGACTAACTGTACAGCCCAATTTCTTGGACTCCTTTTCCGGTAGCTTGTCGACATCCCCTATACTGCCCAAGCGCTGAAACACGAAGTCTGCAGCCAGCCCCTCCGCCGAGGGATGCCCTGTGAAACCCGAGAGGGTACCGATGGGCACTGCATACTTGAGGGCCATCCGGGCAGAGGGAGCAGGGCAGGACAGGAGACGCTGCCAAAGCTCCTGGACAGGCCGACAATGGCCTCGGCCACTGGGAAAGCCTCCAGAAAGTCCTCTTTATCCAGAATCTCTGTGGGGAATAGCAAGCCTGCTTCTGGACAGCTCCATTTTCATCGCTGTGGACTCAGATGAGGAGGAGGAGGATGCCCAGGAAGGAAGTGGGCCCTTCCTCTGTCAAGAGATCCCCACGGACTCCTCCTCGACTGGCCAGGGGCGCAGTGAGGAATCCTCAGACTTGGAAGAGTCTGCATAATGCAGCCACCCGCCCAAGTCACCTTCGACCCGCCGCAGGCAGATCGACAGTCGATGGGGAAGCCCTTCACAGCCAAGACGACTCAGTCGGAGCGCCAGTTGATGGCTGCTTAGGCAGTGGCTCCATCACAATCGGTGGAGGCGTGCTGGCTTTGGCCAAATCAAAATGATCTGGATTAGCTCCACTGGGGGAGGGACGGTCTCAATCAACCCCAAAGGGGGAGTTGGTGTTGGCCTTTTGGGTGACAGCCAAGTGATGGCCAGTGTGGAAACCGGGGTCAGGCTTCGAACCGGCCAGCACCAATCGTTGCCACATGAGGTCTTTGTAGGTTCGATACAACTTGCACCGAAGCATCTCCTCACCCAAGGAGGACAAAGACTAGGAATAGCGGCAGCGCCACTTCACGTGCTGGCAAGAGTGCCGATGGTGGGAGCTACGCGATCCACTGGAGGAGGACCGAGACCTAGGCCGGCAGGGGTGTCAACGAGGATATCGAGGAGCCGGGAATGCCGCTGCTCCTCCTGGTCTGGGTTGGTGACCAGAGGTGCTCATCAGAGGACTGAGCAGCCCCTTCTGAGGTCACAGGCAAAACAGAGTCCTGAAAGAGAATTGTCTCTCTTCAAGCGACAACTGGTTAAGAAAAATCTCATCCGCATCATCAGCCGGCATCTCAACCAACTGGCCTGATGGGGTCTCCGTGAAGCCATCAGCCAAGGCTACAGTTCCGACTGTGGTCAAAACCTGGCAGTCCTGAGATCAAGAAAGTTTCTGATCCCAGGAATGTCAATGATGATTCTTCTCCGTCTTCGACTCCTTCTCCTTGTGGGAGTTCTGGACGCAAACAGGCCCTGACCGCTGGTCGGGATGGACTAGCACAGCTCCTTGAAGGAGCCCGTAAATGTGGAGCCCAATTGGAGTGGAACAAAGGCAGAAGCCAAGGAAGACTTCGCAGCGGCCTGAGCCACCTTCTCGAAGGCCATAAGTTGTTCCAACTGCTCGGCGGACCCCACAGCCGCAGAGTCCACCCAATGGGCATCTTAAGATTTGACCGACAGATGTCATTTTTCAGGGTGGCTCAACTTAAGGTGGGTGAGGTGGTCCTCTAGTACTGTCGAGTGAAAGGACTGACAGATGTCGCAAGCCTGGTAATTGTGTTCGTGGCCCAGGCAGTAGACACACGTGGAATGGGGGTCAGTATGTGACATCTTCCCACACAGGCACCAGCAAAATCCGGGTGTGAACTTGTCCATCGCGGTCAGGAGCTCAAAGACTAGTACTGCAACAGTAACGCGAAGCTTATAGTTGTAAACCGAATGGATCCAAAGCACTAGGGTCTACAACGAGGATTGTGAGGGAGGGAACCTGCTTCTTCCAGCAGAAAGGAAGCCTCTAGCCAAGGGCGGAGTCAAGGGATAAAACCACCCAGGTGGTGGAGGAGACAGCTAAAGACTTTCTGGCACATCTTAAAGGGGAAAAGGACACTGTTAGAACATGTGGATAGAACATATCCATGTCCCTAGAATATGTTATTCTAATTAAGAATATAGAAAACAGAAAAGATTACTTACAATAGTGAAACTGTTTCTTCAAGGGAATCTTACCATATTCTGACTAATGCAGTGATGGTCTCACCATAGACTGCCCGGAGCCGAAATGGTTACTAGAACCTAAGAATGATGGAATGTTAGGCTCAAGCTCGGTTTTCAAAAACTGCCCCTGTTACAGTTCTTCAAACATCAGATTCTTGTGAAGCATGCACAGTAAACTATCTAGTTATACTAACACTACAACTTAAAACCAAACCTCCGCTGGCCCAGTGGGTGGAGAGCTGAGGCATCATGCTTACCTCCTGCCACACGGCAACCAGTGTTGGTAGTACGAGGCGCATCTCGAGGGTTGGCTGGGGTGGACTGAGCATCCAGAGAACAGCTCTCATCTCCCAGGAGGAGTTGGACTGGAGATCTGTGCATGCCTGGCTCCTAGCAGTAACTGGAGATAAGCACACCGATCCCAAAAGACGAGAGCGGAGACAAAGCAGGCGCACGGCTCAGCCATTGGCATCACTGCACGCTTAGTCCCACACATTGGGATCGGGAGAAAAAAAAAAACGGAAGCAGAACATACTACAGACCAGCAGGATAGTTCAGCCCTCCGCAGGCACCTCACCCAGCCAGCTGGCACCTCAAGCCAGAGACGAGTAATATTGGACACCACGGCAATGGGGTGGGGGGACTGGAGGAAGGAGAATGGTCTGAGGAGAGAAAGATATGAACAAAAATAAATAAATAAATAAATAAATAAACTAAACCCCCACCCCTTAATTACCACCCCCAAACAATCAGAATGGCACCTCAAAGACTCAAGTCACAGATGCCCAAGAAAACTCGATACTCACAGGTCTGCAACAGTATTTGTACAGCTGGAAGTGCAGTGACCCATAGGTTCTTGGCGGAGAAGTAGGAGGGAGGAGATCAGAATAGCACGATTCCTTGGAAGAAACAAGATTTATATGGTAAGTTTTTCTTCAAACCCCAGGAAATCTTACTGTATTCTGACTAATGCAGACTACCCAACAGTACCTCTGGAGTGGGTACAGAACCTATTTAGGAAACACGCTCTGCAGGACTGCTGTGCCAAACCTGGAATCTCCTCTGGCCTGAACATCCAAGCAGTAATGCTTGGTAAACATGTGGTCAGTATTTCAGGTAGCTGCTTTACAGATTTCCACCAGGGGAATATCCCTAGCAGCTGTGCCCCTGGTCGAATGGGCCCTGAGGTCTGCGGGGGGTGCCATTTGCCCACTTTGCTGTAGCAGAATTCAATGCAAGCCACAATCCATCTTGCAATGGCTCTTTTAGTGCCTGGTTTCCTTTCCCACTTCTCCATAGAAGAGGAAGAGCCGAGTATGGTCCTGCCCGTGACCCTGTGTGTGATTCAGGAAGTAGCCGATAGCTCTTTTGCATCCAAGATAAGTAGTCTGTGTTCCCTGAAGTGGAATGGTCAGTGAAGAAAACAGGTAATGTAACGGACTGATGGAGGTGGAACTCAGACACCACTTTGGGCAGAATAAACAGGTTACTCACCTGTAACAGGAGTTCTAGGAATGGTACATGTTGTTCATCCACACTGTCTGGCAAGTTCCTTGCAGCTTTAAATCTTGCGGAAGGTCTTCAGCTGGCTCCTCCCACCCACCTGGGTGGTAAAACTCTCGGTTCCACCCCATGACGCCAGATCTTGCCCGCTGGAAGCTAGGTTGTACGTCAAAGCCGGGGAAGCCGAGTGGGTCGTGTGGATGAACATATACCATTCCTAGAACTCCTGTTACAGGTGAGTAACCTGTATTTCTAGGGACATGGATATGTTGTTAATCCACACTGTCTGGCAGACTCCTAGCAGTTTTCCGGGAGGAGGGAGGCAAGGCGTACACCCCCTACTTAGGAAACACAGACTGGAGAACCGAGGCCCCAAAACCAGCATCCCGGCGTGACTCAAGGTCGATGTGGTAGTGGGTGATGAAGGTGTGTGCCGACTCCAGGTAGCAGCCCTGCAGATTTCCTGGATAGGGACATCCCTGGAAGCAGCCACCGATGCAGCGGTATGGCGGTAGAAGGAGCCTATCCTCTGGGAGGCTCCATGTCTGCCAACCTATAGCAGAGATCTATGCAGGAGGTGACCCACCTGCCTATCGTCCGCTTGGCTGCACGGCCTGCCAGGTGCGGCTTCAGCGTAGGTGACAAACAGCTGGCGAACCTCTCCCGAACTTCAGCCGTCCGCTTCCTTGTAATAAGCAAGCCCCTAGGGTCCAAAGCATGGAGCCTATATTCGCCTCCGAGGTGTGACTGGGGTAGAACACCGCAGAGTCAACACCTGGTTAAGGTGAAACTCCGACACCACCTTCGGAAGGAATTTGGTGGGGGCAGGACAACCTTGTCCCTGTGGAAGACCAGATAAGAGACTCTATGGAAAGCACCTGAAGCTCTCCCATCCTTCTGGCTGACGTGATAGCCACCAAGAAGGCGGTCTTCCACGACAGGTGAGAGATGTCACACCTGTGCATCGGGTTCAATGGCTTGCCCATGAGCTTAGCCAATACCAGCAGTAGATCCCACGGAGGGAGGTTCTCGCATCGAGGACATGTGATCGATGCCCTTGAAAAGCGCCCCCATCACTTCTCCTGCGCTACCGACTGCTTCCCAGCCCGCGCCCGTAAGCAGAGATGGCTGCCAGGTGCACCTTAAGGGTCGTCGACCAAAGCCCTTGCTGAGAAAGGGACCACAGGTACTCCAGAATGTTTGCCAAGGAACAGGAGGAAGGGTCCAGGCCCTTGCCCTGACACCAAATGGAGAATCTCGTCCATTTGAAGGCATAGCATTTTCTGGTCGACTCCTTACAGGACACCTCAACAACGTTGAGAACCTCGTCAGAAAGACCCAAGGCCTGGAACTCTAGCTGCTCAGGAACCAGGCCGTCAGGTGCAGGGATTGAAGGTCCGGATGGAATACCTTCCCCTGACTGATGGAGATCAGGTCCGGGTGGGCTGGAAGCCGCCTCGGGAGCCTGGAACCGAGACTGAGGAGATCTGGATACCAGAACTGGCGGGGCCAGTCTGGGGCTACCAGAATCACCTGCGCCTTGTCCCTCCTCACCTTGAGAAGCATGGGATCAAGGGAAATGGGGGAACGGCGTAGAAGAGGCCCAGGGTCCACGGCCTCGAGAAGGCATCCCCCTGCAGCAAGCCCTGCTGAGGGGGGCAGGCATTAAACAGTCTCAGCTTCGCATTCTCCCTGGAGGCAAATAGGTTCGCCTGAGGCGTGCCACAGTGGGAGAACAGATCTTGTACTACCTCCGGCAGGAGAGACCACTCGTGGGACGCAGCCCCTATCTGGCTTAGGGCATCAGCCAGAATGTTGGGGGGTCCTGCCACATGGATGGCAAGGAGATCTGCCTCCAGGCTGCGCACTAGTGACCAAATGTGGAGAGCTTCCCTAAACAGAGGCATGGAGCATGTCCCGCCCTGGCGGTTTAGGTAGTACATGGTCGTGTTATTGTCTGTCTGGACCTGAACCGCTTGACCCCGTAGAAACGGAGCGAAGGCGGTCAGGGCTAGACGAACCGTCAAGCTCCAGCAGGTTGATGTGGCATCGGGACTCCTGAGGGACCAGAGGCCATGCGCTTGTGCTCCCTAGATGGGCACCCCAACCCATCAGAGGCGCACTGGTCGATAGGAGACCATCGGTTTGGGGCAGACAAACGTGATGCCCTCCTGCAGATGTGCTGGAATGGTCCATCACTGGAGCGCTCCACATCCCCTGGGTCACTGTCACTAGCTGATCCAGGGATCGAGTGCTGGACCATTGGCTGGCCAGCCCCATTGAAGGGACACATGTACCAACGGGGCCAACGGACCACACTGGTGCAGGCCACCATGAGGCCCAGGAAGTCTGGGGCAAGGCGCAATTTCCCAACCTGAAATGATTGGGCAAAGGAGGAAAGAACCTCGGCCCTGTCTGCCAGGAGCCGTGCTCTGACTCGTAGAGAGTCGCGCTCTGCCCCGATGAATTGTATCACCTGCTTTGGCATGAGTTCTGACTTGGCCTCGTTGATGAGGAGGCAAACCTGGAGGGCTGGATCTCTGGACCGCTCCACCTCCATTCTGGAGGAGGCTGCAATCAGCCAGTCGTCCAGGTAGAATTTTGAACCCTTCAGGCGCCCATGAATGCTGTCACCACTGCTATGCATTTGGTGAAGACCCTGGGAGCTAGGGAAAGGCCAAGGGCAAGGCCCAGAACTCATTGAGGGAACCTCTGCCCTGAAGTGGAGGAATCTCTGGTGGGACGGACAGATTGGGACATGAGAGAATGCGTCCTGGAGGTCTAGAGAACAGAACCACATGCCTCGCTCAAGGATGGGATTATCTGAGCCAGAGTGATCATCTTGAAGGTCCGAGACCTTAAGAGCCTGCTCAGGTCGTGCAGGTCTAGAATGGGGCGCCAGCCCCCGTCCGCTTTGGGACCAGGAAGTACCTGGACACAAACCCCGGTCTGGAGGAGATACGCCACCTTCCCGATCACCTCTTTTTCGAGGAGCAGGGCGATGTTGGCTCGGCAAGCAGACAGAGAAGGTACAGACTCAGCCTTCAGGGGCTACAGATCGGAAGGGCAGGGCCTGTTCGAACTCCAGGGCAGGCCCTTTCCTACCACCTCCAACACCCAGCGTTTGTGGTGACAGCGGACCAGGCGGAAAGGAAGTGGCGGAGCCGCCCCCAAGGGGTGAACCCAGGGGAGGACGAGGCTGGGGCGACCCCCTCAACCCGTCACTGGGCAGGCTTGGAGGAGGGACCGGACGAGGGACCTCCTGGGCCTTTTCCTCCCTGCTTCCTGTTAGAGGAAGCTGCAAGCTTGGCTTTGGGGTGCCAAGCGCGAGCCTGCTGGCCCTGATGCTGGTGCTGTTGGGCCGGACGTGCCAAAGGCGCAGAAGGGCAAAAGGACTTATGTTGTTGGTGATGGCCCTTGTCCTTCTGGGCGGAAGTGACAGAGTCCAGAGTAGCATTGGACTTTTCGATCCATTGGAGGTAGCCTTTCACTCCAGGGCCAAAGAGGTCAGTCCCCAGGAAGGGGACATCCGCCAGTTTATGCTGGGTATCCGGAAAATTTTGAAAGGTGCTTAATAAAAATAGTTGTTATCCGCCGTGAAGGTGGACATCTCAGCCATGCTCTGCAGCAGCAGCGCCACTGCGGTCAAGAACTGATCGGGCCAGGAGTCTCCAACATCCAGAGCCATTTGGAGCTACTGTTTTGCCACCGCCCTTCCTTGGTCCCGCACCTGCTTGACCGCGGTCTGCAGTCGGCCGAGATGAGGGATCACCATCCAGGGAGCCCATTAAGCGGGAGAAGTGTGCCATCAGCACGGCCGAGCTGGCCTGGGCGGAGGCCAAGGAGGAGCAGCATACATCTTGCACCCGCATAGTCCCGCTTTTGGACTCCTTGTCAGGGGCTTATCCACATCCCTAGCATTCCCGGAATGCCGGAAAATGGTATCATGACCAACCCTCCACGGAGGGGTGCTCAAAACCGGACAAAGAGCCGGTAGGGACAGATACTTCCTGGCCATCCTGGCCAAGGCGCAGGACAGGAAGTCGGCCGCTGCTAAAGCTCCAAGGCTGGGCCAACAATGGCTTCAGCCACCGAAGAGGCCTCCATGGGCGAATCCCTGGTCCAGCATCGCGTGGGGATACTTGGCCCGCTTGGATATGGGCTCAGCTGCATCCCAGTGGACTCCAAGATGAGCCAAGCAGACCCACAAAGAACGAAGGGCTCTCGTCCATAGACTGCCCCCCTTCCCCAGAGGACTCCAGGTCAAGGGGCCTGGAAAACAGGGAGAAGTCGTCAGATTCCAAGGAGTCCGCGAAGAGCTGCCCGGGGCCTGAGCCACCCTCCACCTGCAGAGGACGGTTGGGAGTGAGGGTGACAGACAACCTGTGGGGCAGACCCTGACCCGACCGAAAGTCCTTGGTCGGCGCCCCCGATTTCGGTTGTGGAGGCGGAGGTTCCACCACAATCGGTGGGGCAGCTGGTTTCAGCCGAACAACTGGCCCAGGCTTGGGTACCTCGACTACAGCGAGGGGTTGTTTCAGCCGTTGGGGTGACAGCCACTTGATGGCCGGGAAGGCGACAGTGTCGGCTTGTTCCCGGACAAGTAACTGCTGCCACATTAGGTCTCTTAGTGTCGACGCAATTTGCTGAAGTCCCTCCTCTCCTCTTCCGAGGAGGAAGACGAGATGACTGCACGCCGCTACTCGCGCCGAGACCGAAACCATGTCAGCGGGATCAGCTGGACCGAGACGAGGTCCGAGACCGAGACCCCGGTGTTTCCGAGGCGGGTCTGGAAGGGTCGGGGACACCCGCCTTCCCTCAGCTCAGATGCCTGACTGGGGACTCCGGCACAGGAGGCGCAGGCAAGTCCTCGATCTCCACTGGGGAAACCGGTGAAGAAGGGTTGTCGGCTTCACCAGTCGACAGCCCATCCGACGGGTCGAGAAAAATTTCGACCGTGTCGATGGGAGTCTTGACCAGCTGACCTGATGGGGACACCATGAAGCCAGCGGCCTTAGCCACAACCTCGACCAAAGTAGAGTGTCGACTGTCCAGGGAAGGGGACTTCTCCCACGGACGCCGACAGTGGGACTTACCTTTTGAGTCTTCCTTTTTGAACCGAGAATAATGTCCCGACGGCCCCTCTCCCTTCGTGGAGAGGGATTGGCAAAGCTCCTTAAAAGAAGCTGTGTAGGAGGATCCCAGAGAGAGCGGGATAAATCGCCGACCGAGGAAGATGAAGAAGCGGCATGGGCCGCCTCCTCTCGAGGCGATCATCTGCTCGAGTTACTCAGCTGAGCCAGCCGCCGGACACCGTAGCAGACCTCCTTGGACTTCACCGGTAGTGTAGCACTTCTCTGGGCGCATGCTGTAACCGGGCAGCGGTCTTCCAGGACGCTGTCGAAAACGAACGCAGTAACTCCGCAGGCCCGCGGTCATGATCTAGGCCGAGGCAGACGCATGTGGAGTGTTCATCGCAGCCGAGAGAGTAATTTGACCAAGTCTTGAAAACTTAAGAATTAGTTTCGGGCGAACCGAAGAATTAGGATCCAGTCTATACGCAAAGCGTTAAGGAGGGAACCTGAGCTTCCAAGCGGTATGGAACATCTGGCGTCATGGGGCGGAGCCGAGAGTTTTACCACTCGGGTGGGTGGGAGGAGCCAACTTGAAGACCTTCTGTCCAGATTTAAAGCAGCAAGGAACCCGCCAGACAGTGTGGAAGAACATATCCATGTCCCTAGAACAACAATTACGGTAGGTACATAATTTTCATATCTTATCTGTGTCAGTCATCACTACTTGGGTGAGTACGAGCCCCACTCCCTGAAAGGGGTACCCATAACACCCTAAGGGACGAGGTCCCTTAGCCTCCAGTGGATGAGACACTGAAGGAGAGATCCTTACAAGCCTGGGAAGACCCAAGACTGGTCCGAGTGAGACAGGGATCCCCAGTGGGGAAGGCACCCGAAGTCACCGTTTCACCTGTCGGGAGAAGAGATGGGTTCTCCGGTAGGTGGAGTAAATCACCCTACGCTGGGCCAGGGGTGACAACCTGGAAAAGCAAAGCCATGCCAGGCGCCAAGGCAGATCGCTGTCCCTATCACTCTGGAAGCTACCTCACTGACATCATAAGATGCCCTTGCTTGGCGCCCTGCTAGCTCCAGGCCCCACGCAGAGAGTAACAGCTTGCCTGGTTTCCTCTGAATCAGGCATCGAGCTAGGAGTTGTTCTAGCCTGGATCACAAGAACCAGTCATAGGCTGCAAAGTGGGCCTTATTTGCTGCAATTGACAAGGAGATCGCGCCGAGTAGAACACTCTTGTCCCCAGAAGTGAAGTCCGAGAGTCCGAATCTGGAGGCGGTCACGCTGGGAAGCGCGAGGCCCTGAGGAGGTGTTCAGCGAGGTCAAACCAAGTGGGATGAGGCAGAGAACCTGGAGACCCGGGGAGCACAATACCGTTGGTGTAAGTCCCTTGGGGCTGGAACAGTGGAGAAGGGAGACGAAGTCGAGGCAGTCTGACCTTCCCGAAAAAGAATCGGCCAGGTGCCACCAAGTGGGCCGCTGAATTCACCCAAGAAGGCGTGTGTCACATGCTCGGGATTGCTGATAGGTGTGGGGGTCAGGTGGAGCTCGTCCAACATCCTCACAAGGAAGTGCTGATAGAAGGACAGATCAGACGCTGTGGATATGTGGACAGAGGGTTCCTCTCCTTCAGCAGAGGGAGAAGAGGAGGAAGACTAGCTCCCCAGTTCAGGGGCCGGCTGCACGGGGAATGGTGAAACACCTGCTGATCCAGGGCATGGAGGTAGGTGGGAAAAAATGCAACCGATCCTCTGAACTGTTCCCAAGTAAGAGGCCCGCGAGGACCCAGAACACCTGGGACTACCGGGATGGAGACAGAGGCTCAGAGGGCAGGCTCCTGGCAACAGGAGAACTGTCTCTGTCGGGTAGGGAGGCCAACAGGAAACCCTTGCAGGAGGGGAACCCGCACGCTACAGCTAACAGCTGTTCAACCGGGTCGGAGCAGGTCAGAGCTGTGCCCCAAAGAAGAAATCCCCCATGAGGTGACCGGGACCGCAAGTAGTCCAGAAGGATGGCCCCTGACCTCAGAAGTTGAAGTCCTCCTGATACTGGTCAGGGAAAGGAGAGGGCCTGCACTATGGCTCAAACCAGGACCCAGCTGGGACCCAGGAAGGGCCCACTGCACACCTCTCCTCTCAGCCCTTCAGAGTCAGAGAGGTACCTCGTCCTCCTAGCCACTAACCTAGGCAGCTGCCATCCCGAGTAGACCCGAGGATCCACAGGAACAGTCCCTCCCCTCCTGTTGTGCCCCGGCTGTCCCAAACTTGGACTGTCCACACACACATCAAGGAGGGGGTACCTTAACTGAAGAAACAGCATCACTAGTGACCTCAGGCTGCTCAGCAGTAGCCACAGGGGCCACCGCTTGCGGGTCAGACCCCCTGACCCTGAGGTCTACCAGTGAGAGCTGAATTCCAGAAGGGGGAAGAGTTGGGGCCGAGGTGCTGAAGCCAGAAGGATCCAACGATCCCGAAGAATCCGGAAGCCAGTCCAGATCAGATCCAGAATCCGCCTCCAAAGAGGAAGATACCGAGGTCCGAAGCCAGACCACCCCATGGGCTCCTCCAGCTCCCGGGCCCAGAGGTCGTGCACCCCGAGATTCAAAGCCCCCAGTAGCAGCAGAGCACAGCACAGCCCCACACCCGGCGATGACACCCTCCCAGACACCGCCACAGTCGGGCACGACCCCGAGCACGGCTCCACACTCCTCCCCAGCACTGCTGAGTGCCAAATCCAAACCATACACCTAGCGCCAAGCCCGACACCGCACACCACTCCGGCGCCGAAGACAGGATTGAATCCATCCCTGGTGCCATGGTCGACACCGGGGACAGAGACGGTGCCGGTTCCCGGCCCGGCGCTGGGACTAGAACCAGAAAGCTCCCAACTACCAAGCTTGACGCCGGAAGCCCCGACACCGCAGCAGAATCAGGGCGACGACAGCGCCAAGGAGACCCAACGCTCGACGCTGCGGCACCGCCCGAGCTCACGGCATTGGGACTGAAAGCACACTGGTGGATGGCGCCGCCCAGTCCCAAGGGACCCAGAAAGCAACACAGAGGGAGCCTCCGCTACCCAAGTAGCGACTGCCAGACGGTGCCTCCCGACGACCCCTAAGAGGGTCAGCTGAAAGCGCACAGAGGGAGCCTCCGCACCGAAGTAGCGACTGCCAGGACGGTGCTCTCCAGACTGACCCCAAGAGGGTCAGCTAGGCCTCCTGCACCGTGGAAGAAACCCCGCCATGGCAAGGCTAGAGTCTCCTCCTCTGTGGCTGTACAGGACCAGGAGGGACCTGGAGGAAAGGCACAGTGTCTGGACCATGGCTTGACAACTGCGAATCTGTCGCCCGAAAGTCGGCAGCACACGTCCGACTTTCCACGTGCTAATCTCAACAAGACGGTAGTCCATGGAGAAGCAGATATCGCAGTTATCCATATTGTGTCCGGGGGCCAGGGCAGGAGAGGCAATGGTCATGCTAGTCCGTTACAGAGTAAAGGCGACAACAGGGGCACCGACGCATGGGGGGGGGCCACCCCGCTTTCGACGCCTTCTTGCCCCCGGACGAGACATGACCAGATGAAAAATTAAACAAAATACAGTACTCAACGTCGCTTTACAAAAAGGAAAGATCTTACCGGAGTCGAAAATGCGACGTTGAGTAGACTGTCAGAACCGAGGCAACACTAACAACAACGGACTAAGCCGCAGAAATTTCTTAAGTCTCGCATGCAGGATCCTCACTCAACGTCAGGAGAGGAAGAACTGGGGCTGGGGCGGAGTCGACAACGGCTGACAACCCTTATGCGCCACGTAGAACGTTGGCCTCGAGAGCGGCGCCAGCCCGATGTCTACTCCACCCATGGGGAAAAAAGAAAAAAAAAAAGTCTCCCGCTGGGTTCTAGCTCCGGTGAGTGAGCTACAAGGAATGGGGAAAACTGATACAGATAAGATCTTTAGATGTCCGGGGGAGGATCCAAAGACCTGCTCAGGGGAGACCTCGGGCAAGATGAGTTACCCTTCATCCTCCTCATAATCACTGCATTCCTCCTCTTCAATAGGGGGAATAATGCCAGGCAGACCTACTGTGACAAGTGGCTGCTGTGCAGGGGCACCAAACCCTGCAAAGCCTGAATAACTTTAAAAGCCTGTGCGATGTCCAGAGGAGTTGGTACGACACTAGCAGATACAGAAGTCTCCTGGTTAACATTTGGGGGTTCAGTATGCTTCAGCTTACGTGCTTTCTTAGAGGGAACCAGGGAGCTAGCCGGTTCAGAAGACCTCTTAGTAATTTTATTACCCGTATCGGGGCGGAAGTAACAGGTGTGGGTTCAGCCACAGTAACAGAGGGTATCGGCTGGTCAGAGTCAGAGGGACCCTTGGGTAGCTTTTTCTTTAGCCGTTTCAGGCGTTTTTCAATTGTTTTTTTACGGAAAGTCAGGCAGATTTGACAGTCCTCCTTAAGATGCTCATAACCCAGACAAGCGACATACATAGTGTGCTTATCTTCCTTTGCAGAAACGTCCCCACATTGTGTACAATTCTTAAAACTGGGCTCACCTGTCTTTTTCTTCGGTTTTTCTGACATTTAAACTGACGAAAAGAGAACCACAAAAGGCAAAAAATTTAAACAATAATAATGCGGTTATGTTTGGTTCCGGAACCGAAAGGGAACCAGAGGAACCAGACCAATAAAAATTCTGGAACTGGTACTAGCGGTTCAGTAACTGATAACTTCGGTTACAAAAAAACACTTTTAAACAATAGTTTAAAACAAAAATAAAGTGGGTTTTGCGCTAGAAAACCCATAGGCTACAAAAACTAGTCCGGCTCCCTCATGGTTATCCTGAACCAAGAGGAACCGAAAAATAAGTAAATTACTACAAAAGCAAGTCTAGCTAAATAAAACAATCAGTTTAAGGCAGCAATTGAATAAATAAAGGAATACTTATATGTTTTTAAAAGTTTTTTCACTTCTGACAGGTGATGAAGAGCGACACTCTGAGCAACCAAACTGTTCAGGTGGAGAGTAAAATCTGAGGAGATTTAGAACATTGGCAGTCAGCACAGGGCAGCATTTGAAAAGTTATCACATGCTGATGATTCCATTATTTGCAAATGTTCCATTCTCTCCGGGCAGTCCAACCCTTCAGCCTTACTGCAGAAAGTTATGAATACCCGAGTATTACTGGGGATAGAAGTGCCTGTTGTAGGCAGCATGATGGCCTGATGTGCAGAGACTGAAAGAGAGAGACGTGTCGAGGAAAACACTCTTCTCCCCAGAAATCAAACTCCACGGAGTGCATATCCGGGGGCCGGTCATGTCTTGGGCGTCTATGCCCGGAAGGAGTGTCCAGGATCATCATGCCCAAAGGAGGGTGAGATAAAGCTTCTGGAGATCCTAGAGGTGTGCAATACCTGCGCCCGGCATTCCATCGAGGCTGGAGAGGGAACTGAAGGACACCTCCAAGCGTGGTACAATGCCTCCCTAAAGGGGGAGAGCCAGACAGGTACCACCAGGTTGCCCGCACTGTATTCGCTTAAAAAAGCATATGCAGCCCGCTCAGGATCGATACTTGCTAGTCTGGTGATGTGAAGCTCGTCTACTAACCTTGAAAGGAAACACTGAAAACTGGTCTGGTCAGCATCTGAGGAAAGGTGAACAGAAGAATCCTCTCCATCAAGTGAGGAAGACGAAGAGTCCGGAGAGTCAAAGACCGACTATCCAGGGGGAAGAGTGGTGAAACACCTGCTCATCCATGGATCTCACATAGGCACAGAATAGGGCAGCCATGGCTCTAAACTGATCCCAGGTCAAGGGCCCCGTAGGAACCAAGTGGCCTGGGAGAAGAGGAGGGGTTGGCAGAGGTAGAGGGGCCAGGCATCCAAGGCAGAGAATGACCTCTGCCAGGGCTCGGGGACCGAACAGGCGAACCAACACCCCAGGAGGATCAGTCAGTCGAAGTAGTCAGCGGCCGTCCAACCAGACCGGAATGGTCAGGACTGAGCCCTAAAGGGGAATCCCACCTGCGAGGCAACTGGGTCGGCATGGGTCCAGAAATGCGGCCCCTAGCCTCAAGAGAAGAGAGTCCACCCCCCCTTGAGACCTCAGGGGAGAAGACAGGGCCAGCGCTGTGGCTCCTACCCGAACCCTTGTGGGCTACTAGGGAGGGTGCTGCCCACACTGCCCTCTCAATCCCTCAGACTCAGAGGGACCTCTTCCTCAGGACCAACCGAGACAGTTCACCCTCATCCACCAACCTAAGAGGCGGCAGACAGGGAACATTCTCTCTGCTCCAGATGTCCTAGCAGGCCCAGAAGTGAGCCCAGCCTGGGCCCCCAAAACAAGGAGTTCCCCTTCTCTGAGTTCCGAGGTCCATGGATCCATCCTTAGTGCCGCCCCTGCACTAAGATCAGTTGGTGCATAAGCAGCCCAGACACCAGTAGAAACCGCTTGACCCAAGAAGGGGTTGGACAGGTGCCGATGTGCTAGGTGGGGGTCGAGGATTCAGAAGAACCCGGCAGCCAGTCTGGATCCATCTCCGAATCATCATCCTCCCAGGAGGAGGCACAGATCTAGACCACTCCACCGTAAACCATCACCATCTCCGCAGGCCGGCCCCGCACTGCCTATGACAGGGAGCCTTCACCACCAAGAGGCGAGACCAGAATGGTGCCTCCAGCCCGACTCCTGAAGAATTGGACCGGCCTCCTGCACCACGAGAGGGGCTTCTGCCGAGGCGAGTCTTGAAGAGGCAGATGCCCTCCTCCATGGTTCATATAGAACAGAAGCGCCCATGCCTGGCATCCCTGGTGCACGTCTATCCTCCGAAAGTCAGCGGTGTACGGCCACCTTTGAATGCGCGGACTTCCAGAACTCTATGATCCATTGAAAAACAGGTGTCGCAATGGTCCATATCATGGTTAAGGCCCAGGCAGGTCAAACACCAATCATGCTGGTCCGAGACGGAGTAAAGCTGGCCACAGGGACAATGCCACATTGGGGGCCGACCTGCCTTGGAAGTCTTTTTCTTGTCCTCTGGACGAGGCATGACCAGATGGAAAAACAACAAAAACAAGACTCTGCAGCATCGAAATAAAAAAGGAAAGGTCTTACCAGTTGATAGCGCCAAGAACATTGCTCTAGCAGAATTAGGATGGAAATATCGCAATGGACTAGGCTGATGAAGCAATAGGAAAATCACGCTCCACACACGAGGTCGTGCTCGCTCGATGGCGGAGATAGAACACAGGATGGAAGAGAGTACGGCATCTATTACTGGCCAATCCACGAGCGCCACGCAGTTAGCCTGCCGAAGAAGCGCCGCCTACTGCCAACTCCTCCCCTTACAAAAAAAAAAAAAATTAAAATGCTCCCGCAGGGTCCTGTTTCTCCGACCAGAACCCACCAGTGATGAATGGTGAAGACTGACACAGATAAGACCCCTCATTTATAGGGATGTGGATATGGTGTACTAGCTATACTTTGGCAGATTCCTAGTAGTTCTCCAGGAAAAGGGGGCACAGCACACACCCCTACTCAGGAAAGAGGAACAGAGAACTGGGGCCTCAAAACCAGCATACTGGCGTGACACAAGGTCAATGTGGTAATGGGAGCTGAAGGTGTGTGCTGACTTCCAGGTGGCAGCCCTGAAGATCCCCTGGCTAGAAACACCCCTAGAAGCAGCCACCAAGGAAGCGGTGTGTCTGGTGGAATGAGCCCATAGCCCAACAGAAGGCTCCCTACCAGCCAACCAATAGCAGATGTTGATGCAGAAGACAATCCACCTGCCAAACATCCACTTAGCCGCCAGTCTGCCTGGTGTGACTCCAGCATATGAGAAAAGAGCTGGCGAACCTCTGCCCGAGCTCCACCCACACGCCTGTGCAAGAAAGAGCACTCACCACAGGACCAACATGTGACGCCTGTGCTGTGCTCTGATTGAAGTGGTGAAGTATACAGGTAGAATGATCACCTGGTGAAGGTGAAACTCCAAACCACCTCTGAAGCAACTGTGGAGTTGGGTGAAGGACAATCCTGTGCCAATGGAGAAAAAGGCATGGAGACTACTCTGAGAGCACCTGAGCTCATTAATCCTCCTGGCAGAGGTAGTAGTCAACAAAGCAGTCTTCCATTACAGGTTTACATCTTAAACCTGTGTACGGGTTCAAATGGCTTGCCCAGGAGCATGCCAATACCAGCAACGAGTCCCCAGGTGGTGGCTGACCATGCACTGATGGGGACAGGTGATCAGGGCCCTTAAAGAAGCACCCAACGACCTTGTCCTACTCCACCATCAGCAAACCAGCCCATGCCTCATTATGCCTAGATGGCTGCTAGGGCACCTCGAGGAAGGTCGACCTCAGGCCCAACTGAAAAAGGAACAAGAAGCCTAGGATGCCAGTCATGGGGAAGGACATGGGATCTAACTCCCTGTCCCAGCATCAAGACATGAAAGGTTGCCCCTGGAAGGCACAGCACTGGTGAGTTGACACCTCCCGAGCGGCCGCTACAACAGGAAGGACTTTGGAGACACCCAAAGCCTGGAACCCCAGCCGCCCAGGAACCAGGCTGTCAAATGCAAGGGCTAAAGGTCTGGGTGCAAGACCTTGCTCTAAAAGCAAAACAGCAGGTCCGAACACAAAAGGAAATGCCACAGAGGCTGCTGCTGAGGCGACTGAGGTACCAAAACCTGCATGGCAGCTCGCCCAATAAAGATCGCAAAACACCTTGCCCTCCATACCTCAACCAACACCCAGGAAAAGGGTGGAGGTGTACAGGAGGCCCAGGGTTCAGGGCTTTATGAAGACATCCCCATCATTGTTCTGCATTGTTTGGGGGCACAGAACAGCCTCAACTTTGTGTTGTCCCAGGAGGCAAACAGGTCAATCAGGGGAGTAACCCACTGGGAGAACAGGTGATCCATGACTTCCTGGTGAAAAGACCACTCGTGAGATGCCTAGGCCACTCGGCTGAGGGGGCCTGCTAGCTGGTTGAAGGCTCTGCGCATGAACTGCCAAGAGATTGCCCCCCCAAGCTGCACATGAAGCCCTGGTGTGGAATATTTCCCAACGGAACCAGGAGAAAGCACTCCGCCATCCCTGTGGAGGTAAGATATGGTTGTGGTGTTGTTCATCTAGGGCTACATGACCAGACCCTGAACAGATGGGGCGAAAGATGTCACAGCGGGGGACACCATACGGAGTATCCACAGGGTGATGTGGTACCAGGACTCAGGAATCCATAGCCCGTGGGCCTGCTGATTCCCAAGTGGCACTCCGCATCCCACCAGATAAGCGTCCATTGACAGAGGGACTGGTGGCTCTGGAAGGATGGACGGGGCCCCTTCCTGCGGGCATTCAGGGATGAACCACCACTGGATGGCATCCCAAAGCACCTGCATCACTGTGACAAGCCGGTCCATGTGACCAAGGCACTGAGACCCCAGTGAGGCAGCCCCCAATGCAGGGGCCACATCTGCGAGCAGTCCCACCACACCACTCTGGTGCATGATGCCAGGAACCTCAGCAGCTGCAGAAAGTCCAGGGTGGGGCACGAGTGCCCAACCGGAAACAGACAAGGAGGTAAAATCTGCCACTGGGTTTGCTGGGAGTCAGACCTTGGCCCAAAGGCAGTCTAGCTCTGCCTCAATGAGGAGGATAACCTGCTATGTATGGAATTCTGACTTGGACCGGTTGACCAGAAGGCCCAAGGCAGAGCAAGTCTGAAGAGCCAGATCCTTGGACTGTTCCACTGTGGCCCGAGAGGAACCAGAAATCAGCCTGGTTGGACACCCAGACTCCTTGGTACCAAAGGAATGTTGCCACCACTGCCATGCAGATGAAGACCGTGGGGGCCGAAGGGCAACATTCTAAACATGTGAGATGTCCCTCTGCACAGAACTGAAGGAACCGTCAATGAGATGGATAGATTGGGATGTAGAAGAAAGCACCCTGGAGGTCCAGAGAGCAGAACCACATGCCCTGCCCCAAGGACAAAATGAGTTTATGCTGAGTGACCAGCCAGAAATCAAAATTACGTACCTACCGTAATTATGATCTTTCTGTGTATCTTTACCATTCATCACCTTTGGGTATATGGCCTGAGGTTATGACCCTGCGGGAGCTTTTTTTTTTTGGATGGGTGGAGCCAACGCACCATCGGCGCCGGCTCGAAGCCAATGCACTGCGTGGCGCTCACGGGTTGGCCATTAGGTACTGTCCACTCCGCCCTCCCCCAGTTTGAGCTCAGAGAGAGGTGAGGAAAAGGGTTGGGAGGTGGGACCAGAAAGTCCAAGGGACAGATAAATGAAAAGATATATAACAAAGGAAAAACAAACGACTGAGAGGACAGAATAAGAAGGAAGTCTAAGGGGACTGGGTTGGGGCCCCGATCTCTGGAAATAGGAAAAGGAGAGAGGAAGGATTTAGGATAAGCATGAGAGGGGAGAAAGGTAACAACCATTCCCTGGACCTTGACTTATCTCCAGATTGAATAGGAGCTGCAAGGAGTAGCCAAAAGGCTCTTTGTCAGAATTCGCAGCACAGAATCAATGACAATAACTCCAAAAGCAGAAAAATGGCTATTCTGGAAGAAAGACAGGGCACAGAGAATTCTCCCCCTCTCAGGGGAAAAGATTTTTGGTGAAAGAAAAAATATATATTTTTTTTAAATAATAAACGATATGTCCAAAGGACAAAGAAAATTAAAGACGGATGGGAACAAGGAGGAGGAGAGAATGGAGGGCAACTGCCAACTCCCACCACACAGGGGTGGAGCTAGAGCACTGGAGAAGGAGTGCCCCCCATGCTGACCACTTTCCCCTTAGAAACAGATCCCCCTATGTGCTTTTGTTTACCCCACTCCTGACAAAGAAAGGAGAGGGGAGGCTGAACAGAGAGGAGGGGACCAGAGACTGAGGCCCGGGGGATGGAGGGCAGGATTAGATGAATGGTGAAGATACAGAAAGATCATAATTACAATAGTTGCATAATTTTCATATCTTATCTGCATCAATCTTCACCATTCATCCCTGTGAGTAATCCGAGCCACCCCAAAGGGGTTTCTTTTTAACCCTAAGGGACAGAGTCCCTTAGCTCTCAGTGGGTGACATTAAGAGGGAGAACCTTCAGGGCCTCGAGAGGCCAGAGAGTGGGGAGAGTGAGACGGGGAACCCCCGGAGGGGGGAGGAAGTTGTCCCGACAAACGCCATCTCGCTCTACAGGAGAAGAGATAGGTTCTCTAGTGAGTGGAGTTAATCAACCTACGCCACGCCAAGGGTGACAACCGGGAAAGACGTAGCCATGCCGTCCACCCAGTGCAGATTGCTGTCCCACGACCCTGGTAGCTACCTCGCTGGCATCGTGATGATGCCCTCGCTGGTGCCTTGCTAGCTCCAGGCCACGTGGCTGAGAGTGCAATGGCTTGTCTGGTTTGTACCGTGTCAGGCACTGAGGCTAGGAGCTGACTGAGCCTGACCACAGGAACCCGCCATAGGTTGCGTAGTGGGCCGGATGTGCTGCGATAGAGAGCAGCAACCGTGCGGTAGAAAGTCTTCCTTCCCCACAAGTCAAAATCCGAGGAGTCTTGATCTGAGGGCCAGACACGGTGCAGGGCGCGAAGCCCATCGGGAGTGTCTAGCTGCATCAATCCTGACTGAGGATGAGGCATGGAACCTGGAGACTCTGGGAGTGCACACCGCTGGCAGAGATCCCTGGGGGCACGAACTCCAGGAACGCGACGCCTCCCGAAAGGGAACAGGCCAGGGGGGCACCACAAGGGTGTCCTCACTGAAATCACCTAAAAAGGCATGCACAGAGTGGTCTGGATTGCTTTGAGTAGAAGGGGTGATACGCAGGTCCTCCAACATCCTCAAGAAGAATCGCTGATACTCCGCGAGATCAGCAGCTGGAGAAATATGGACAGATGTTTCCTCTCCTCCAGAAGAGTGGGATGAGAAGTCAGAGGACCTTGGCTGCTCAGAGCGCGGCTGCTCAGGGGGAGGTTGAAAAACCTGTCTGTCCATGGCCCTGACGTAAGAAGGGAACTGAGCAGCCATGGCTCTGAACTGCTCCCAGGAGAGAGGCCCAAGAATACCTGGGAGCACAGGAGAATGCAGCAGAGGGATGGGGAGAGAGCCAAGAAGAGAAGTCAACTGACCTCCGCCTGGGATAGGGAGAGGACCAAGAGCTCCAGAAGAAGATGGAGCTCCGGAAGACTCCACAGCCGACAGCTGAACAACCATATCGAAACTGTCTTGGCTGCGCCCGGAAGATTCCCCCCCTGTGAGGTGACCGAGGCTATGTAGATCCAGAATGACTGTCCCCTACCTCCAAAGAATAGGGCCCTCTCAAAGAAACCAAGGGGGAAGAGCGGAGATCCGCACTATGGCTCCTCCCAGAGCCCGAGTGGGTTCAGGAAAAAGGCCGCCAAACAGAACTCGCACCCCTCGAACCCTTGGAATCCGAGAGTGCCCTTCTCCTTGAAAGAGCCTTCCTAGGCAGCTGGCAACCCTGGTCGGCCCCCAAAGGAGCTATCCAGGGAGCACTACCCTTCCCTCCTGTGGGTGCTCCAATCGGCCCCAAAGTTGGGCGATCTAGGCACACCACCGAGGGGTACCACCACTGAGGATCAGCAAACCCTCAGAGGCCAGGCTGCAGAGCAATGGTGGCCTGTACCACTGCCTGCTAGTCAGCACCCTGACCCTGGCCACGGTAGTCACTGCTCGGTCCTCAGAGGAGGCTGGTCGTGGCCTGTTGAGGAAACTACTAGAGTGTCCACCTGGGCAACTAGCTCTAAGGAGCCAGACTGCCTGTCCGACTCAGAGTCTGACTCCTCCTCCAAAGAAGTGGAGACCGAAGTCCTGTGCCAGACAGTGGGTGGGCGCTCTCCGCCATCTTGACCAAACAGGGCACCAGAAAAGGGGACTGCACCAGAGATGGTTCCTGTGCCCCCCTAAGCACCGTGAACGGTAACAGAAGGTGGCATGGCCCCAACAAGAGCAGCAATCCCAGTGCCCGAACCCGACACGGCACCGCAAACGGTGCCAACAGCCCCATCGGCGCCGAGAACAGCACCGCCCGGCCCCAAGGTGCCAAGAACAGAGGTGGCGCTGACAACGGCACTGACAGCGGTCTCGGCATTGCGAACGGTGCCGAGATCCGGAACCCCCACAGCACCATAACCTCACTCGGAGCCGTGAACAACTCCAGAAGTGGACACGGCACCGTGGTCAACCTCAGCACTGTGAACGGCACCGAGGCAAGAGAATGACAAGACGGCGCTGTAGAGACCCCATAGCACCACTAGCACTCTCGGTGCCGCAACAGCGCGACAGCAGCTACGACACCAGCCACCAGCCGGCACCGACAATGGCGCCACAGAGCCAACGGCGCCGTGAACGTGCCAAGGCCAAAACGCGCCAACCGACAGCATCGAGGACGGCGAGACCCAGGCCTCTGCCGCGGAGTCCAACACCGGGGAGCCTTCACCTGAAGGGGCGACTGCCATAACGATGCCTCCCGTCCAACCCCCGGGGGGGGGGACAGACTGGGCCTCCAGCACCATGGGAGGAGCCTCGGTCACGGCTATGCTGGGAAAAGCCGAGGCTGCCTCCTAGTCAGTTCATATAGAACCAAGAGGGGACCCGGAGGAAAGGCCGAGAGAACGTGACTTGGCCCGACGAGCGCGAACCAGACCCCCAAAAGTCTGCGGAGCCCGCCCCACTTTCCACACGCGTTCGATTACTCTCCAATCCATGGAGAAACCGGCGACACAAGAATCCATGTCACGAAGCGGGCCAAGACACGTAAAGCAACGGTCGTCCTGGTCGGTGACTGAATATTTTCGGCCACATGGAAACTGTCGCATGGGGGGCCGTCCCATCCGGGAAGTTTTCTTGCCCTCCGACCGAGACATGACCTACGGAGAAAAAAAAAAAACACCAAACACAGACTCGACATCGCAGAAAACAGAACAATTGGAAAGGTCTTCCTGGGCAATGTAGAGTATGGCAAACAGACCCGCAGGAAGGAACCAACGGACTTCAGCACGAAATGAGGGAGAACATCACGGAGTTGCGTAAACTGCGAAGCAGGTAGGCCTCAAAGTCTTCTTCTACCTTCCCACGAGGTGAACTCGACGGCGGGAGACAAAGAACTCGCGGGAGGGCGGAGTCAACAGCACCTAACGGCCAACCCGTGAGCGCCACGCAGTGCATCGGCTCTACCCATCAAAATTAAAAAAAAAAAAGATCCTGCAGGGTCATGACCTCCAGCCATATACCCAAAGGTGATGAATGGTGAAGACTGACACAGATAAGATCTCTCGCTTCCTAGGAACTAATGGAGATCATGAAGATTCAATATGGGGTCCCCCCCCCCACGGGAACCAGAAAGTATACAGATGTGAAGCCCCGATGGCGAGATTGTCTGGGACACAGGCTACAGCGCATGCCTGAAGGAGCCAAGTGATGTCCTCCTGAAAGGCAGACAGCATGTCCAGGGACACCATGATCTTCTGGGAGACATGGGGTCAGTAAGGCAGGAGAGCCTCTGAGTCTAAAGGCAGACCGCAACCCTTCACAGCGAGCACCTATTTGACCAATGTAATGACAGACCAAGCATTCCAGAAATAGCTAAGCCGATTCCCCAACGGAATCCAAGGCTGATGCAGGAGGGGCAGGAAGGGGTCACTAAGCAGGCTAGGGGGAAGCTCAAGCACCAGCTGCCGGGAGGGGGGCGCTCTGTCACCCTAACCCCCAGGCTACTAAGCCGGAGGCAACGGCAGAGGCTTAGGTCAAAAGATCGGGACTGAGGGCTGTATGCGTTTGGACTGTGGGGCTGGTGGCCAAACTAGAAGGGTTTCTAGCTCGCTTCCAGTCCATAAAGAGTTCTTCTGAGAGGATGTAAAAGTCCAAGGTGGCCTGGGACAACAACACAATTAAATCACCAGGCACCCCCGCAGAATAAGTTGAACCCAAGAAGGGACCTCCGCCAACAAATGCGGGGAATTCGCCAGAAAGGGAGGGATCCAACCCCGCAAGGCAACCACAGTAGCCACAGACCGGGTGCAGGAGTCAATGAAGTCTCAGGCCAGCTGAGGCTAGAGCTTGGCAACATAACCTTCCTGGTCCAGGAGCATCTGAACTGCCAGTCACACAACTGCAGAAAGGTCTGGAGAACCCGACCAAGACACCCCATGAGGGCATGAGTAAAGTGGGTTATCATTACAGTAAAGCTCGCCTGCCAAACACCAAATGAGGGGATGGCTTATACCCATAAGAGCGCCCAGTCCAGCTTCACTGTGTCAGAGGGGTGTGACAAAACCCCTGACATTGCCCATCTGCTGGAAACCCGAACCAGTCACCAGTCCATCAGCCGAAGGATGGCTGATAATGCCAGGGAAGGGAGCCGATGAATACCACTTACATACAGACAACACAGCCCAAAGTCACCGGTGAGAGACTGAACACTGCCGAAGCACCCAAACGGAAAAGAGCTCCCGCCACTGGGAAGGCACTCCCAGGGAACACAGCCCTCTGGAGGATTTCCAACCAGGGGTACCTTTCAATGGACACTCACTCAATCAAGCCCAGAGCCAGAGTGGAATGCATGGATGAGTTCTCAGAACCACCTCCACTACCACCCTCGACCCAGGATCCCAGAGGTCCACACAGGACTAGACCCAATGTACAGCAGTCCAGGGAGGCCGGAAGTGGGTCGGCAGTCTAGGATGTAGCCCAGAGCAAGGGCTGCGGCAGTGGGGACTCCACACGGATGGGAGAAGTCGGCTCAACTGGGGACAAGAAGAAAAAATTACCTTAGTAATTATGTTTCTTCTAATGGAGTCTTGCTGTATTCTGACTATTGCAGTTAGCCCCAGCCTTTAAACTGCCCCAGAGAACAAAGGGTTAATTTTCTATGCAGAGCACAGAATGCTGAGCTCGGTTGATGTCTCTGTCTGGAGCCCTCTGAAATCAAACTGTCAGATTCTTACAAGCAAAAACTCACTAACTATCCTATGTGGAAATTGTAAAAAATTTTACTAGCCAACTGGCAACAAAAAGTTTTGGATTCCAAAAGGAAGACAAGTCAGGAAACCCAAAACCCAAAAAACAATCCAAATAAGAATAATAATAAAACAAACACCCAAACAAAAAAGAAGAGGGTGTAAAAGGAGCACCCCTGAGGTGCAACACTGCACCTGCCCACCCACTTCCCAAATCCAGGTTCTGAGAGGGGAGGGAAGTCAGAATACAAAGACTCCATTAGAAGAAACAATTACTAAAGTGAGTAATTTTTTCTTTAAAAAACATGAAGTCTTGCTGTATTCTGACTATTGCAGACTACCAAGCAGTACCTCCATGGAGGAGGGACAGAACCTACTTTGAGAATAGGCTCTGAAGTACTGCTGTGCCAAACCGAGCACCACTCCTAGCCTGGATATCCAGAGAGTAATGCATGGTAAAGGTATGGACTGTTTTCCAGGTGGCTGCTTAACAAATTTCTAAGAGAGGGATATCCCTGGCAGCAGCCAGGGAAGCAGCTGTACCTCAGGCCTGAGGGTGGAATCTTTTCCAGTTTCTCACAGCAGAATTGTATACAAGACACAATCCACCTAGCAATAGTTCTCTTGGTGGCAGGTTTGCCCTTTCCCACTTCTCCATAAGTGAGGAACAACTGGAGGGAATCAAACCTGTGACCCTTGGTACACTGTAGTAGTTAAGAGCTCTTTTAACATCTAAACTGTGCAGCCTCCTCTCTCCTGAGAAAAAATTATCGAGAAGAAAACGGGAGAGAGACTGATTCAAGTGGAAATCTGAAACCACTTTGGGCAAGAAACCTTCTATTGGTTCTAAGGACCACTTTATCCCTATGAAAGGAGATAAAATCAGGTTCCACTGACAGGGCTTGTAATTCACTGATACGCCTGGCAGAGGTAATGACTACTAAAACACAGTTTTCCAAGTCAAGTACTTAAGCTCTGCTGCGGACATAGGTTCAAAGGGAGGTTGCATAAGTTAAGCAATGCAGACAATTAAATCCTAGGTAGGGGCAGGGTCTCTAAAGGGAGGATTGGTATGAAGCAATCCTTAAAAATTTACAGAACACAGAAAGAGATTATAGTGAGAAAGACTTCCCCACTGACAGAAAAGCACAAACAGCTGACAAGTGTACCTTGAGAGTAGCTGGTCTGAGGCCTAGACCATTAAGATAGACCATATAATCCAGAACTGTAGGCAATTCAGCAGTGTCTGGAGAAATATGCTTCTTGGAAAAACCAAATGCTGAATCTCTTTCATTTGGAGTTACAAGTCTTCCTGGTGGAGGGCTTTCGAGAATCTTTGAGTATATCCAGAACCCCCTGAGACAGATGCAAATCTGCAAACCCCAGCTCTTCAAGAGCCATGCCTTGAGAGTGAGAGACTGAAGACTGGGGTACCAAATCCTCCCCTGAGAAGAGGTTAACAGGTTTTGTAACACGGCTCACCAGAGAGCAGCGAAATGGAGCAGCCGCATTGGCCGAAGTGGCACAGGTGACACAAACCGAGCGAGTATTAACCCACAGGTAATGCCCGCTCGGTTAATACCACCTGTGGCCACCGCAGCAGCAAAGGGTACCCGCCCAGTCCGTCACCACCCCCTCATGCCACCTGCGGCGCTCGCGAGCCGCAGCCTGGTAGAGCACAAGCCAGTACCGTTCTCTTGCCTGCCACATGACACCCAGACTCCGTAAGGAACGGCAGATGATGTCGTGCTCACCAGAGCAACACACGGTTGCACGCCCCTGGACCCCCCAAACGAACAAATCTGCCTGGCAGGCACCCGACAGCTGGAAGCGGCGAATCTGTGCGCTACACAGCTGTCTGCTGCCCTGTACCTGTATCACCGCCCGGTTCCCCTGCCCCCGAATGGCCGACGATGCTGAACTGGAGCCAGGCCTGTGGCTGGTTCTGGTGACTGCTGTCACTGTGAGTGACAGAAACCGCTCGGCAGCAAACTGTCCCTGTGCCCCTAGGTTCGCGGCAGCAAGGTGCAGACACTGGGATAGGCTCGCTACCGCTGCAACGCAGCCTATGAGCAGTTACAGCAAGACATCTACCCAGAGTCAGGTTTCACCAGTGACACGTTAGCTGGGGGTTGGAACCTAGGGCTTCGCCCTCGTGCACCAATCCCCACCAGCAGGCATTAATCCACCGGTAGAGCTCTCCTCTGTCGGTGATCAATGCTCACGTAATTCCTGGGAAGAGACGGGGAAGATGGACTGCTAGGGACAGCAACAGGGGGTCCCAAGGCTGTCTGGCCCAGTCTGGAGCAATCAGAATCACTTTTCAAGGTTGTGACCTTATCTTGACTAAAACTTTGAACAGAAGAGGGAAGGCATACAGACATTTTCCTTCCCACTTCAGAATCAGAGCATCCAGGGGGACTGAGCCCAAGACTGGGGGTCTGCAGCAAAACAGAGGAAGTTGGTGATTGTCTGGGGCTGCAAAGAGATCTATCTCTGGACTGCCCCACCTTGAAAAAAATCACCTTTAATACCAGAGGGTCCAGGGACCATTCGTGATGGCCCTGAGATATCCTGCTCAGTGCATCTGCTAGCACATTGTCATTCTCTGGAAGGTGAACTGCTATCAGAGAGGTTTGCAGGGAATAAGCCAGGGACCACAACATCATGGCTTCTGTGCACAAGGCCGAAGACTGAGTGCCTCCCTGCTTGTTGATGTACCACATGGTGGTGGTGGTGTCTGCTCTGACTTGAACCACCTTGTTCTGCACTGTCTGAGAGAAAGCTTGCAGGGCCAGAAAAACTGCCCCGAGTTCTAGAAGATTGATATAGAGAAGGGATTCCTGAGGGGACCACAGTCCTTGGGGCAGTGAGAGCCCCCAGATGGGCTTCCAAGCCCAGAAGGGAAGCATCCGTGGTAAGGACCACTGAATGAGACTGAATGGCAAATGGGACCCCTTGCCTTAAATTGTCCTGATCCTGCCACCACTGAAGGGCTTGGATCAGGGTCTGAGTCACTGGGAATCAGTTTGGTAAGGGAATCCTTCCTCTGGGACCAAAAGGCCCTCAGATGGAACTGAATGTCCCTCATCTGGAATCTTGCCCCTTGGACCACTGCTGTAGAAGCTGCCATGTGGCCCAAGAGCTGGAGGAAATGCCTTGCTGGTCGAGACACCTGAAGGCTGAAGGAAGAAGCCAGTTCTATAAGAGCTCTTGCTCTTTCCAGGGGAAGAAAGGCTCTTGCTTTGATGGTATTCAGCTCTGCCCCTATAAAGGTAAGGAGCTGCACTGACTTGGGAAGGTTGAGAAGAAATCCTAGAGAAGTGAGCACTTGCTGGGTCACTTGCAGGTCTGACTTGACTTGGTCTGGAGACTGACCCACTATTAGCCAATCGTCCAGATATGGAAAAATGGAAATCTCTTGCCTTCTTAGAAAGGCAATTACTACTGCCAGGCACTTTGTGAAAACCCTTGGGGCTGATGTTAGACCAAAGGGCATTGCTCTGAACTGATAGTGGCCTGAGGGCAACTCTAACCTGAGGTACTTTCTGTGGGAGCACCTGATGGGAATGTGAAAATAGGCATCTTTGAGGTCCAGGGAGGCTAGCCAGTCCCCTGGCCTTAGAGAGGGAAGAATTATTCCCAGAGTTACCATATTGAACTTTCATTTTAAAAAAGACGTTCATTCAGGTATCTTAGGTCTAGGATGGGTTGCCACTCCCCAGTCTTTTTTGGGGTAAGGAAGTACCTGGAGTACAGACCTTTGCCCCAGTGTAGGGTAGGCACTCTCTCTATGGCTCCTAAAGCCAGAAGAGATGAAACCTCTGCCTCTAGGACGAGGGTTTCTGAGAGACCTGCAGGTGGAAAAGATCTGGCTCTCATCTTCGGACCCACTTGTCTGATGTAACAGACATCCAGTCCTGGACAAAGTAAGCCAGCCTGCCCCCTACTGGAATAGGAGAGTCGACCTGGGCAGACCCCTCAGGGTGTCTGCTTGGCAGGGACCTTAGGCTGAGGAATGGACGCAGCCCTGCTCATCCCCCTTCTGCCTCTCTTTCTGAAGAACCCTTCTGTGAAAAGGGAGAAGAGGCCTGTGCTTGGTAAAAAGGCCTATGAAAAGGGCTGCCCCTGCCCCTAGACTGCTGCCTTTGAGGAGTTGCCTGCCTCTCCTTGGCCTGAGCACTCCTGTAAGTGGTCCTGTACTCATCCATTTTCTTCATGTAATTCTCTGTCTGCTCCCCAAACAGAGAATTACCCACTACAGAAAAATCCATGGCTTTAGCCTGGGTATCCAGTGAGAGACTAGTACATCTGAGCCAAGCCATTCTCCGAAGAGCCACAGCTGTAGCCATGACTCTTGATGACACACCACTGGAGTCGACAGCAGCATGAAAATGTACTTTTGATGCCTCAATCCCATCTGCAGCCGCCTTCTCCAGCTCCTTGGCTAGCTGGGGGGAGGCCTGTTTAGCCAGTGCCAGTACAGTGTCCCACCTGGACTTCTGGTACCTGGCTATATAGGCCATATAATTCGCTTGCCTGAGTCCCAAAGAAGATGCCATGTACTGTTTTTTTGCCATAGCATCAATCTTCCTGGAGTCTTTGTCTGGGGAGGAGAAGCCAAGGGAATGTTTGCCTTATCGCAGGCAGCAGCCTGCACTACTCCAACATGGCTGCATTGCTGGTATGAAAACTCTGTATTTGAGCCTGATAGTGTCTACCTCTTGTCTTCTATCAACAAGAGGTACAGAATTGAGAGACTTTAGGATTTTTGTGTCTGCTTCCCAAAAATTTGTGACGGGAAGACAGTCTCCTGGACTCTGGGATGTCCATCATTTCTACATAATCAGGCTCCACTTGATGCTCCATGGTCTCCTCCATAGGAAGCTGGAGGGTTTCAGCCACCTTTCTGTAAAACAAAGTGGGAAGGGACTCAGAAAGCCTAGGAGGGGGATACACCCGAAGGTCTGTCTGGGGAGATGTCTGGTTCCACAGGCACATCCACACTTTCACCATCACCATCATCATCTTCAAACTCCTCCTCCTCCTCCAACTCCGGTTCATAAAAATCTTTAGGGGTATAATCTTGAACCGGGGGAACCGACCGAATCGAACCCCTGCCAAAAGGTGCCGGATTGGTCGGAACCAGGCAAAGCGATTCCATAATCCAAATCGCTCTGGCTATTTCCTCGGCTGTCGGAACATGAACTTCTGGATACGAACCGGTCGATTTCTCTTTGCGTTTTTTTTTTGTCAGAACCGATCCCTCAGGATCGGCTCTCCTTTTGCCCGAAGAAGTATCGCCCCGGTCAGAGGGCACTCCTTCTGGTTTGGTAGGAACCGAACCGGGCTGGCCATCCGGGTCAGCGTAATTCTCGGCCTCCTTTTCCTCAGTCTACCTAATCTCTTTTCAAGGGTAGATCTGGGAAAATGTTTACATATTTGGCAGTCTGTATCGAGGTGTTCAAACCCCAGACAATAAACACAGGTGGTGTGGGGATCGGCCTCAGCAAAGACCTCCCCATACTCACTGCAGTGTTGAAACCCAGTGGGTCCGTTTTTTTTGGGGGGTTTCTCAGACATGGCCAACCTAACCAACTTACCTTTTTATGGCAACCGCCAGGCAAGACTCCCTTATCGGTTCCTAACCGTGTCATGGGTATTGGAAAAAAACGTACAAAATACGGTTTTTTTTTTTTTAACAGAAAAGGACCGTAACCACACACTAAAGAAAAATACAAGGATTCACTACAAATTATCGGTTCTAACACTTTTACAAGTTCCACAGAAAATCAGAACAAAACCTAACTAGTACTCATGGCACCACAGACAGAAAATTGAGTTACGCAAGAACTTACCGTAACAGTAGATCTTGAGAACAGCTCTTGCAGCAGGTAACACCATAGGACTGAAGCTGGCAGGCGCCAGGACTAAGAAAAATTCTAGCTAGCTATCTTCAGCGGGACCGCCCAGCCTTGGTCCCGCCTCCGACGTCAAGCGTGGTACATAAGGGGGCGGTCCCGCCAGAATCCCCAGTTCTCCCGGCGGAGACTCCCGGCCGCAGGATGACATCAGAAGGGGAGACCGAGGATCCACCATCAGAAGACAATAAGGGAGAAAATCCCGATAAAAGCAGGAGCAGAGCCCTGCCTCCTCTAAGGGGGAAGGTGGGCAGGAAGGTACCTGCTGCAAGAGCTGTTCTCGAAGATCTACTGTTACGGTAAGTTCTTACGTAACTGTACTATCTTACTTCGAGATACAGCTCTTGCAGCAGGTAACACCATTAGGACTGATTCCCAAGCAGTAACGCTTGCCAGAAGATCGCGGAGGAGGCAAAAGGCAAGAAATAACCTTCCAAACCCTGACTTAGGAGAGCGATATCAGACTATAATGCCTGATAAGCGTATGCACAAAACTCCAAGTGGCTGCAGCTAATAGCCGAAATGGAGCGTTCTTAAGTGCTGCAAAGGAAGTAGCCATACCCTGGTAGAATGACCCCGGATAGAACCGGGAGGGCTTTTCTTAATCTCGTAACATATCTAGAAATACATTGGACAAGCCAGCGGGACAAGGTCTGTTTGGATACTGGTTGGCCCTTCATTCTCTGAGAGGAGACAAAAGCTGGTCAGAACCCGAGAGGGTTTAGTTCTGTTGAGGTAATACCTCAGGCTGCGGTGAACGTCCAGGGTGTGGAGCAAAGCCTCTCCTCTATTAGAGTAACCTGGGAAATAGACCGGAAGGTCAATATCCTGGTTTAAAGTGAGTGTCAAAACCACCTTAGGCAAAAATTTAGGGTTCGTCCTCAGGAATACTCTGCCCCGGTGGAAAACTAAATAAGGCTCTTTGCACATGAGAGCGTGAAGCTCAGAAATCCTTCTAGCTGAAGTAACAGCAACCAAAAATAACGTCTTCCACGACAGAAAATGTAGCTCGCAATCCACGGCAGGCTCAAGGGGGGGAGCGTGAGTTGTTCCAGGACAAAGAGCAGATCCCATGGAGGCACTGGTCCCTGATGGAGGCCTGGGTGTAACACTCCTCTGAGAAATTTCCGAGGTGTCTAATTGCGCAAAGTCGATGCCCCACGGAAGGTGGTGAGGCAGAAATAGCACAAAGGTGCACCTTGATAGAGGAGTAGGCTATGCCTGAATGAAAGATAGAAAGGAGATAGTCTAAAATTACTCCCACAGGGCAACCTAAAGGGAAAGATCACGAGCCCGTGACCATAAACAAACAGGCGCCACTTCATGGCATACATCGCATCGTTGTCGGCTTTCTGGCTGCAGAGAGAACATCTGCAACCTCTTGCGAGACCCGTGGCGCAAGATGGCTATGTCTCTAGAGCCAAATATGCAGGTTCAGAGAACGCAAATCCGATGGAGCAATGAACCTTTCTCCTGAGACAGTAGGTGGGAGCTGGCGGCAACGGAGGCGGGGTTCCGAGATAGCTGTGCTAGCAAGGGGAACCATATCTGTCCGGGCCAGAACGGGCCACCAGAATCATTTGTGCGTGCTCCCTGCGCAGCTTAAGAAGAACTCTTTGGATCAGCGGGAAGGGAGGGAAAGCATAGAGGAATCTGTTCACCCAGGAGAGGGACAACGCTCGCCAGAAAACACCAGGCCCTGGATCTAGCGAGCAAAAATTGGGCAGTTTTGCGTTGGATGGGGATGCGAACAAGTCCAGCTCTGGAGTTCCCCATCGAAGGAACAGATCCTCTACCACCTCCTGAAGAAGTTCCCACTCGTGGACTCTGGCCTGGGAGCGACTCAGGCCATCTGCGATCGTGTTGTCCACCCCGGGAACGTGTACAGCGATCAGGTTTGCGCCGTGTCCGATTACCCAATCCCACACTCTCATGGCCTCCCTGCAAAGGGGGTAAGAGTGTGCGCCTCCTTGTTTGTTGAGGTAATACATCACCGCCGTGTTGTCTGTCTGAAGCAGGAGAGTGCACGGTGGAATTATCGACTGAAAAGCCTGTAGTGCATAGAGGACCGCCCTCATCTCTAGGACATTGATATGGAGCTGAGCCTCCAACGGGGTCCATGCACCCTGAGACTTCACCCCATCTAAGTGTGCCCCCCACCCGAGACCTGAAGCGTCCGTGGTGAGGGTTACCTCCGGGGACGGCGCTGCAAACGGGACGCCCTTGGAAAGCGACCCGGGGGTTAGCCACCACTGCCAGTCGCGGATCACAGATTTCGTGATCCTGACCGGATGCTGCAAATGGTCTTGCCTTTGGTCCCATTGCACCTTGAGCATCCACTGGGTTATCCGCATGTGGAGTCGTGCGAGAGGGACTGTAGGAATGGCCGCAGCCATGTGTCCGAGCAGACGAAGGACCGACCTGGCTGGTACGGTCTTATTCGATGACAAGTCCCTTATGAGGGACCTGATGCGTTCCGCCCTGTCGACCGGAAGAAAAGCTCTTCCCTGGACCGTGTCCAGTACTGCGCCTATAAACTGCAGCTTCTGCGAAGGTACCAAGAGAGACTTCTCATAATTTATGAGAATGCCTAGCGACCGGAACAAGTCCTGAGTGTCCTGGATCGCGAGCAAGAGCGCCTCTCTGGAGGCGGCCATGAGAAGCCAGTCGTCTAGGTACGGGAACACATAGTGGCCCTGTCTCCTTAGAGATGCTGCCACGACTGCCATGCACTTGGTAAAGACCCTTGGTGCGGATGACAGCCCGAACGGAAGAGCCCGGAACTGAAAATGGTGGCCGAGGAACTCGAGGCGCAGGAACCTCTGATGCGCCTGAGCTATGGGGATATGCAGGTACGTGTCCTGCATGTCTAGGGACGCTAGAAAGGCGTCTTGTTTCAGCATGGGAATAAGACCCGGAAGAGTCACCATGCGGAATCTCTTGTATGCGACCGACATATTGAGGTCGCTTAGGTCCAGCATCGGACCGAGGTCCCCTTTTTTCTTGGGAACCAGGAAGAAGTGAGAATAATATCCCTGTCCTCTCTGGTTCCCTGGGACGTACTCTATCGCCCCCTTTTCTAGGAGCGCGAGTACCTCTTGCCAAATTAAGTTTCTGTGCTGACCCAGATACCGGGAGAGCAGAGGAGGCCTCGAGGGTGGCTTTTCTGCAAACTCTATAAAGTGGCCGATACTGACCAACTGCAGAACCCACCTTGGCGGTGGTGATAGCCTGCCATCCTGGCAGAAAGTTCAATGTCACGACCCCGACACATGATTTCCCGATGATCCTGAGGGGCGGGGGCCGGAAAGGAGTCATGCTGTGGCGGCAGATGGGCCCGTTGGCTGGGTCGGCCTAGGGGTGCGCTGACCACGGCTAGCGGGCTGTTTACCCTGGGTTCTGCGGAAACCAGAGCCCCTCTGGTGTGTAGCGGAGCGGGGCTGTTGCCTCTGTGTCCGCCCACGAAAACGGCTTTGGTTCCTACGAAAGGAACCAAGCCTAGGTCGGACATGCCTGGACACCACCGCCTTCCCTGCCTCTTGAGTTTGGTAATAATCTTCCCGAAGGATTACCAAATAAACATCTCCTCAAAGGCGCCATAATGTTCTTCTGACGTCTGGGTGAAGCCGGAGACACGGCCAGGAGTGTCTCCGAAACAAACACCGGAAGCTGCTGCTCAGGCCGATGAGTCAGCGGAATCGTACGCGGCTCGAAGCACTTGGGTCCCCACGTCTGAACCCATGCGGAGGAGTTGGAGCATCTCCTCCTTCTGCTCACCTTCGGGTAGTTTATCAGCTACCTCCAGACCCTGTTCCCACAGAGCGTTCTGAAACTGAACCATGTGGGTCAAGTAATTTAAGGATCTGATGGCGCAAGTAGCGGAAGCATACGTCCGCCTGCCCAGAGAGTCCAATTGCTTGGATTCTGGATCCGGTGGCAGTGTGCTCAAATGCTGCGGCCTCTATGACCGGTCATGTGAGGCTGTTATGACCAGAGAGTCGGCCTGAGGTTGTTGCGTCAGATACTGGTCCTCCTTAGGAGCCTTGTATAGACGGTCAGCTTTCTTCGGCACCGCCGGGAGCGAATGTGGACGCTTCCACGTGGCCTTGGTGACGTCCACAAAAGTGTCCACCAAGGGTGGCACCACCACAGGCTTGGGGTCCTTTTGCCGAAGATACTTGGCAAGGCGTAACCTTTCGGGGTTTAACTCTTCCGCATCCCACCCCATGTTCTCCTGGATATGGCGCATGATATCCATGAACAAGGGGTCATCCGGAGGAGACCGTGGCGTCTCACGTGGGTCCGGAGAAGGGATGGAAATTGGAGATGGGGATCTAGAGGTGGAGTAAACCGATCCAGTGTCCTCCGTCGACGGCGAACGTCGGTGTCCCCTGGATCTCTTGGGGCTGGGTGATCCAGAAGAAGATCTTGACGGAGGTCTCCTCTTTTCTGATCGACCCCTGGGAGGAGATCTGGACTCCCTGGGGAGGGTTGAACGGCCAACCGACCCCGCAGGCGTAGTAGGGGGCCGGAGCCGGAGGAGGAGGAAGAGCAGTGGGCACCACATCCCTCTTGATGGTGTCCCACCAGTACGTGAAGAGATCCTTCACTTCCGCTAAAGACAATCCTGACGGCCCAGGCGCCGGAGGGCGGTCGTCGGGTCCTGGCGATGGCTCCACAGGGACCTCGGGCGGCAGCGAGGGAGCCCTAGGAGACTGCACGAGGCCGGGGTCGCCCATCTGGTCCTCGGGCTGCGTCAGATCTTCCTCCGTCAGCGACTCCTGCCCGACGACGGTCGGAGGCACAGGAGTCCTCTTCTCAGGCGTGGCGGATGTCGGTCCCCCAACCGACGTCCGGTGGGAAGGCTTGGCCGACGACGGTCTCACGGCCGACGACGGCTCCGAGGAGGGATGACGGACGGTCGACGCAGGTCGAGCCGGCGTCGGGTCTACCGGCCTCTTCAGAGGGGTAAGTTCCAAAGTTTTGCGGGGTGGAACGGAAAGGACCGGACGTCGGTGCCGCACGGCGAGAACCCGACTTATGGTGGTGGTGATGCTCCCGGACTTCTCGCCGAGGCCTTGGGGGCGGAGGACGACGGGCGCCTGGCGGAGGGGCCTGAGAAGAGCGAGAAACGGGAACCGCAGCCGGGGAGAGAAGAGGCCCTGGATGGAGACCGTCAGACTCGACCTGGAGCTGCGGGACTCAGAGGCCCTGAGACCTGGAAGGGTCCTTCTCCTTCTCTTCTTTTCAGCATGTTTGTGGGATTTCAAGATTCCCCTTAGAGGACATGGCTCTCAACTTTTCTTCTAGCAGGAACGCCTGAAGAGCCTTCTGGCGCCGGATCCTGTCTTGGCTATTAAACCCCTGGCAGAGGGAACAGGAATGCAGTATCGTGCTCTGGGCCCAGGCACCTGACGCAGAGGCCGTGTGGGGGTCCTTAAAGGGATCCGCTTCCCAAGCACACTTGATGTATGCCCGGAGGTAGGAGAGGACATCAGCGAAAATTCTTCAGTAGGAGGAAATTCCCATAGGAAATCTCTGCAACCACTGCGTCAGCTAGACTAAGACCGGAGGGTCGAGGCATGCAAGTCGGCACGACGGAAAGAACTGGGATTTCAAGGGACCGCCTTTATGTACCACGCCTGATTGAGGCGGGACCGCGCCGGGGCAGTCCCCGCTGAAGATAGCTAGCTAGAATTTTTCCTGGGTCCTGGCGCCTGCCGCTTCAGTCCTAATGGTGTTACCTGCTGCAAGAGCTGTATCTCGAAGTAAGATCTGAACATACTATGCGGAAATAGATTTCGGTTTAAAACCGACACTTTAACCAACTTTCAAACCGAGCTGCAGAAGAAATCTCCGGAGTGACTGTTCAGTGAGGCAGAGTAAAGAATCTGACGGTTGGATTTCAAATGGCTCCAAACAGACATCAACTGAGCTCGAGCTCAGCATTCTATGCTCTGAATAGAGAGTTAACCATTTGTTCTCCGCGGCAGTTTAAAGGCTAAGGCTAACTGCAATAGTCAAAATACAGCAAGACGTCATGTTGTTTGAACAGCTGCGGTGGCGCCAACCAGGGGAGCGCCAGGGTCTGTGAAGTGGCAGGACCATGGCGGAGGAGCCACTGGGGCCACATCAGTGCGTCCTCACGACACTGCAGTCTGTGGCAGAGCCTGCCTTGGCCTGAAGATGAGGAAGAGGAGTGTAGACAGTGTTTCTGAGTGGACAGCCAAAAGCGGGTACACCAAGATACCAGAGATCTCTAGCACAAATGGGACAGTCTCGACGACCATGGCCTCGAACGACGATCAGGGCATCCGGGAGCAGACATAGGGAAGGGAACTGTGTACAGAGCACGGATCCCATTCTGCAGAACCCACAAGGAGTCAAGCTCCTGAGGGGAGACAGCCAGGTTGGCTGGTGTAATCAGCACTTCAGCAGGAAGGTTGAGCGTTTACCCACTATGGTGCAACAAGAATTCTGACAACCATAATTAGGGCGACAGCACAAAGCCGAATGGCTATTGCAGCACCAGGCATTGTGTCGCCTGACCCAGAGTGCACCAAACAGCGGGGCATGTCAGTGGATTTTGACCAGGGCTATGCCCCCACACGCCCATGCCCCACGAAATATTATAATCACCTCCATGGCAGAGGTTAATTAGGCACAGGGTGCAACTTTCGTTCGGCGTTCACCCTGCAGTGCGCTGTAAAAACAGGTTACTCACATGTAACAGTAGTTCTAGGAGTGATATACGTTGTTCATCCACACTGTCTGGCATTGTCCCTTTCCCCTTTAAATCTTGCCGGAAGTCTTCAAGCTGGCTCCTCCCACCCACCCAGGTGGTAAATACCTCGGCTCCGCCCCATGACACCAAATCTAGCCCACTTGAAGCCAGGTTGTGTGCCTTAAGCTGGGGAGGTCGGGTGGGTGTGTGTGGATGAACATATACCACTCCTAGAACTACTGTTACAGGTGAGTAACCTGTTTTTCTAGGAGCGTGGATATGTTGTTCATCCACACTGTCTGGCAGTCTCCTAGCAGTTCTCTGGGAGGAGGGAGGCAAGGTGCACACCCCCTACTTAGGAAAAAGAGATTGGAGAACCGAGGCCCCAAAACCAGCATCTCGGCGTGACTCAAGGTCGACGTGGTAGTGGGTCATGAAGGTGTTTGCTGAGTTCCAGGTAGCAGCCCGACAGATTTCCTGGATAGGGATGTCCCTTGAAGCAGCCACCGATGCAGCAGTATGGCGGGTGGAATGAGCCCTTAACCCACTGGGAGGCTCCTTGCCCACCAACTCATAACACAGACCTATGCATGATGATCTTGCAATAGTCCACTTGGCTACAGGTCTGCCACAAGCAGCTCCAGCGTGGGTGACAAACAGCTGGCGAACCTCTTCCATTTCCGCCATCCTCTACATATAATAGGAGAGAGCAGACCTGAGGTCCAAGTATGAAGCCTGTACTCAGCGTCCAAGGTGTAATTAGGGTAATATACTGGCAGGGTCAACACCTGGTAAGATGAAACTCTGACACCACCTTCGGAAGGAATTTCGGGTTGGGGAGCAGGACAACTTTGTCCCTGTGAAAGACCAGATAAGGGGAGTCCACCGAAAGCTCCTGGAGCTCCCCTGTCCTTCTGGCTGACATGATAGCCACCAGAAAGGCAGTCTTCCATGACAAGTGTGAGAGCTCACACTTGTGCATGGGTTCGAATGGCTTGCCCATGAGCTTTGCCAAAATCAGCAAGAAATCCCATGGAGGTGGAGGTTCACACACCGGAGGGGATATGTGATCCAGGCCTTTGAAAAAGCGCCCGACCACTCTCTCCTGTGCCAATGTTGGCTGACCGGCCCGCGCCCGGTAAGCAGAGATGGCTGCCAGGTGTACCTTAAGGGTCAATGACCGAAGATCCATTTTGGAGAGGGACCAAAGGTAGTCTAGAATGTTAGCCACAGAGCAGGATAAGGGGTCCAGGCTCTTTCCCTGACACCAAATGGAAAACCTTTTCCATTTGAAGGCATAACATTTCCTGGTTAATTCCTTTCGGGATGCTTCCACGATGGTGTAGACATCTTCGGAAAGACCCAGAGCCTGGAACTCTAGCCGCTCAGGTACCAGTCTGTGAGGTGCAGGGATTGAAGGTCCGAGTGGAATACCTTCCCCTGGTTCAATGATATCAGGTCCGAGCGTGTACAAAGCCGCTCCGGGGCCCTGCAGCTGAGGCTGAGGAGCTCTAGATACCAGAACTGGCGTGGCCAATCTGGGGCTACCAGGATCACCTTTGCCTTGTCTCTCCTCACCTTGAGTAACACCTTATGGATCAAGAGAAATGGAGGGAAGGCGTAAAGGAGGCCTGGGGTCCACGGCCTCGAGAAGGCATCCCCTGCAGCGAGCCCTGCTGAGGGGGATGGGCATGGTACAGCCGCAGCTTGGTGTTCTCCCTGGATGCGAACAGGTCCACCAACGGTTTGCCCCAACGAGAGAACAGACTGTAAGCTATCTCTGGATGGAGAGACCACTCGTGGGATGTCTGGCCTATGCGTCTGAGAGCATCCGCCAGTTGGTTTAAGACTCCTGCCACATGGATGGCCAGGAGATCCGCCTCCAGATGGCTGACGAAGGTCCAGATCCGGAGCGCCTCCCTGCATAGCAGATGGGAGTGCGTGCCACCCTGTTTGTTGAGGTAGTACATGGTCGTGGTATTGTCCGTCTGGACCTGAACCACTTGACCCCGGAGCTGAGGAGCGAAAGCGGACAGTGCCAGTCTGACTGCTCTGACCTCCAACAAGTTGATGGGGCATCGGGACTCCTCGGGGGTCCAGAACCTGTGGGCTCTGTTGTCCCCCATGTGGGCTCCTCAGCCCATGAGAGAGGCATCGGTCGTAAGGACGACCGCCTCGGGGCGGACAAACAGGATCCCTTCCCGCAAATGACTCGGGACAGTCCATCATTGGAGAGCGTCCCACATCCTCTGGGTGACAGTGACCAGCTGGTCGAAAATACCCTGACGCTGAGACCACTGAGTGGCCAGCTCCCACTGAAGGGGCAAATGTGCAATCTGGCCCAATGGACCACTGAGGTGCACGCCGCCATGTAACCCAGAAGGCGCAGGAAGTCCCGGGCAGGGCGCAAGTGCCCAACCAAAAAGGATTGGGCAAAGGAGGAAAGAACCTCCGCCCTGTCCGTCGGGAGCCGAGCTCTAGCTTGACGAGAGTCGAGCTCTGCCCCGATAAAGCCCATCACCTGAGAGGGCACGAGTTGTGACTTGGCCTCGTTGACTAGGAGGCCCAAGTGGGAACTGGTTCGGAGGGACAGGTCCCTGGACCTCTCCACCTCCTGTAGGGAGGAACCCACCAGGAGCCAATTGTCTAGATAGGGGTAAATACAAACCCCTTGATGCCGTAGATGGGCTGCCACTACTGCAATGCATTTGGTGAAGACCCGTGGGGCCGATGACAGGCCGAATGGCATAGCTCTGAACTCATACAGGGTCCCGTCGACCCTGAAGTGGACGAACCGCTGGTGGAACGGACGGATTGGGACGTGGTAGAACGCGTCCTGAAGATCCAGTAAACAGAACCACATGTTTCGCTCCAGAGGTGGTATGATCTGGGACAGAGTTACCATCTGGAAGGTGCGAGACCCAAGATACTGATTCAGGTCATGGAGAGCTAGGATTGGGCGCCAACCCCCGTCCGCTTGGGTACCAGGAAATACCTGGACACGAAGCCTGGGTCTGTAGGAGGATCCGCACTGGAGCTACGCCTCCCTTGTGGAGGAGTCAGCAATGTCGCCTGAAAGGCCGACTGAGGCGTAACTGAGATCCTTTCCTCCGTGGGGCACAGGCCCAGCTGGGGGGCTTGGCGCTAGGTGTATGGTTTGGATTTGGCACTCAGCAGTGCTGGGAGGGAGTGTGGAGCCGTGCGGTAGTGCCCGACTGTGGCGGTGTCTGGGAGGGTGTCATCGCCGGGTGTGGGGCTGTGCTGTGCTCTGCTGCTACTGGGGGCTTTGAATCTCGGGGTGCACGACCTCTGGGCCCGGGAGCTGGAGGAGCCCATGGGGTGGTCTGGCTTCGGACCTCGGTATCTTCCTCTTTGGAGGCGGATTCTGGATCTGATCTGGACTGGCTTCCGGATTCTTCGGGATCGTTGGATCCTTCTGGCTTCAGCACCTCGGCCCCCACTCTTCCCCCTTCTGGAATTCAGCTCTCACTGGTAGACCTCAGGGTCAGGGGTCTGACCATAGCGGTGGCCCTGTGGCTACTGCTGAGCAGCCTGGGGTCACTAGTGATGCTGTTTCTTCAGTTGAGGTACCCCCTCCTTGATGTGTGTGTGGACAGTCCAAGTTTGGGACAGCCCGGGGCACAACAGGAGGGGGAGGGTACGGTTCCCTGGGTGGACTCCTCGGAGTCTACTCGGGGATGGCAGCTGCCTAGGTTAGTGGCTAGGAGGACGAGGTACCTCTCTGACTCTGAAGGGCTGAGAGGGAGAGGTGTAGTGCAGTGGGCCCTTCCTAGGTCCCAGCTGGGTCCTGGTTTGAGCCATAGTGCAGGCCCTCTCCTTTCCCTGACGAAGTATGCGAGGAGGACTTCAACTTCTGAGGTCAGGGGCCATCCTTCTGGACTCGCACGGTCCCGGTCACCTCATGGGGGGATTTCTTCTTGGGGACACAGCTCTGACCGTTCCGACCCGGTTGAACAGCTGTTAGCTGTAGCGGCTTTGGGTTCCCCCTCCTTGCGAAGGGTTTCCTGTTGGCCTCCCTACCCCGACAGAGACAGTTCTCCTGTTGCCAGGAGCCTGCCCTCTGAGCCTCTGTCTCCATCCCGGTAGTCCCAGGTGTTCTGGGTCTCGCAGGCCTCTTACTTGGGAACAGTTCAGAGGATCGGTTGCATTTTTCCCACCTACCTCCATGCCCTGGATCAGCAGGTGTTTCACCATTCCCGTGCAGCGGCCCCTGAACTGGGGAGCTAGTCTTCCTCCTCTTCTCCCTCTGCTGAAGGAGAGGAACCCTCTGTCCACATATCCACAGCGTCTGATCTGTCCTTCTATCAGCACTTCCTTGTGAGGATGTTGGACGAGCTCCACCTGACCCCCACACCTATCAGCAATCCCGAGCATGTGACACACGCCTTCTTGGGTGAATTCAGTGCGGCCCACTTGGTGGCACCCGCCTGGCCGATTCCTTTTCGGGAAGCGTCGCATCGGCTCTGACTTCGTCCCTTCTCCACTGTTCCAGCCCCAAGGGACTTACACCAACGGTATTGTGCTCCCCCGGGGTCTCCAGGTTCTCTGCCTCATCCCACTTCGGGTTTGACCTCGCTGAACACCTCCTCAGGGCCTCGCGCCCCCTAGCGTGACCGCCCTCCAGATTCGGACTCTGCGGACTTCGACTTCTGGGGGACAAGAGTGTTCTACTCGGCGCGGATCTCCTTGTCAATTGCAGCAAATAAGGCCCACTTTGCAGCCTATGACTGGTTCTTGTGATCCAGGCTAGAACAACTCCTAGCTTCGATGCCTGATTCAGAGGAAACCAGGCAAGCCGTTACCCTCTCTGCGTGGGGCCTGGAGCTAGCAGGGCGCCAAGCAAGGGCATCTTATGATGTCAGTGAGGTAGCTTCCAGAGTGATAGGGACAGCGATCTGCCTTCGGCGTACGGCATGGCTTTGCTTTTCCAGGTTGTCACCCCTGGCCCAGCGTAGGGTGATTTACTCCACCTACCGGAGAACCCATCTCTTCTCCCGACAGGTGAAACGGTGACTTCCGGGGTGCCTTCCTTCCCCCACTGGGGGATCCCTGTCTCACTCGGACCAGTCTTGGGTCTTCCCAGGCTTGTAAGGATTCTCTCCTTCAGTGTCTCATCCACTGGAGGCTAAGGGACCTCGTCCCTTAGGGTGTTATGGGTACCCCCCCTTTCAGGGGAGTGGGGCTCGGTACTCACCCAAGTAGTGATGACTGACACAGATAAGATATGAAAATTATGTACCTACCGTAATTGTTGTTCTAGGGACATGGATATGTTCTTCCACACTGTCTGGCGGGTTCCTTGCTGCTTTAAATCTGGACAGAAGGTCTTCAAGTTGGCTCCTCCCACCCACCAGTGGTAAAACTCTCGGCTCCCCCATGCGCAGATGTTCCTACCGCTTGAGCTCAGGTTCCCTCCTTAACGCTGCGTATAGACTGGATCCTAATTCTTGGTTGCGAAACTAATTCTTAAGTTTTCAAGACTTGGTCAAATTACTCTCAGCGGCTGCGATGAACACTCCACGTCGTCTACCTGCGGCTAGATCATGACCGCGAGCCTGCGAGTTATACCCGTTCGTTTTCGATAGCGTCCTGGAACCGCGCTGCCCGGTTACAGCATGGGCGCCCAGAGAAGTGCTACCCGCCGATGAAGTCCAAGGAGGCCCGTTGGGCGGTGTCCGGCGGCTGGCTCAGCTGAGTAACTCGAGCAGATGATCGCCCTCGAGGAGGAGGCGGCCCATGCCGCTTCTTCATCTTCCTCGGTCGCGCATTTATCCCGCTCTCTCTGGGATCCTCCTACACAGCTTCTTTTAAGGAGCTTTGCCAATCCCTCTCCACGAAGGGAGAGGGGCCGTCGGGACATTATTCTCGGTTCAAAAAGGAAGACTCAAAAGGTAAGTCCCACTGTCGGCGTTCGTGGGAGAAGTCCCCTTCCCTGGACGAGTCGACACTCTACTTTGAGTCGGGGTTGTGGCTAAGGCCGCTGGCTTCATGGTGTCCCCATCAGGTCAGCTGGTCAAGACTCCCATCGACCGGTCGAAGTTACTATAAACCCGTCGGATGGGCTGTCGACTGGTGAAACCCGACAACCCTTCTTCACGGTTCCCCAGTGGAGATCGAGGACTTGCCTCGCCTCCTGTGCGGGTCCCCAGTCAAGGCATCTGAGCTGAGGGAAGGCGGGTGTCCCCGACCCTTCCCAGACCCGCCTCGGAAACACCCGGGGTCTCGGTCTCGGACCTCGTCTCGGTCCAGCTGATCCCGCTGACATGGTTCGGTCTCGGCGCGAGTAGCGGCGTGCAGGTCATCTCGTCTTCCTCCTCGGAAGAGGAGGAGAGACCAGGCGCAGTCATTCGACACTAAGAGGACCTAATGTGGCAGCAGTTACTTCTGTCCGGGAACAAGCCGACACTGTCGCCTTCCCGGCCATCAAGTGGCTGTCACCCCAGCGGCTGAAACAACCCTGCTGTAGTCGGTACCCAAGCCTGGGCCAGTTGTTCGGCTGAAACCAGCTGCCCCACCGATTGTGGAGTGGAACCTCCGCCTCCTGGCCGAAATCGACCACAGGCTTTCGGTCGGGTCAGGTGCTGCCCCACAGGTTGTCTGTCACCCTCACTCCCAACCGTCCTCTGCAGGTGGAGGGTGGCTCAGGCCCCGGGCAGCTCTTCGCGGACTCCTTGGAATCTGACGACTTCTCCCTGTTTTCCAGGCCCCTTGACCTGGAGTCCTCTGGGGGAGGGGGGCAGTCTATGGACGAGAGCCCTTCGTTCTTTGTGGGTCTGCTTCGGCTCATCTTGGAGTCCACTGGGATGCAGCTCGAGCCCATATCCAAGCGGGCCAAGTATCCCCTGACGGAGATGCTGGACCAAGGGGATTCGCCCATGGAGGCCTTTCCGGTGGCTGAAGCCATTGTTGGCCCAGCCTTGGAGCTTTAGCAGCGGCCGACTTCCTGTCCTGCGCCTTCGGCCAGGATGGCCAGGAAGTATCTGTCCCTACCGGCTCTTGTCCGGTTTTGAACACCCCTCCGTGGAGGGTTGGTCACTGATACCATTTTCGGCATTCCGGAATGCTAGGGATGTGGATAAGCCCCCTGACAAGGAGTCCAAAAAGCGGGACTATGCGGGTGCAAGATGTATGCTGCGTCCTCCTTGGCCTCCATCCAGCCAGCTCGGCCGTGCTGATGGCACACTTCTCCCGCCCTAATGGGCTCCCTGGATAGGTGATCCCTCATCTCGGCCGACCTGCAGACCACGGTCAAGCAGGTACGGGACCAGGGAAAGCGGTGGCAAAACAGTAGCTCCAAATGGCTCTGGATGTGGAGACTCCTGGCCCGATCAGTTGCGGCCGCAGTGGCTATGCGCTGCAGAGCATGGCTGAGGATGTCCACCTTCACGGCGGATAACAACTATTTTTATTAAGCACCTTTCAAAATTTTCGGATACCCAGCATAAACTGGCGGATGTCCCTTCCTGGGGACTGACCTCTTAGCCCTGGGTGAAAGGCTACCTCAATGGATCGAAAAGTCCAATGCTACTCTGGACTCTGTCACTTCCCCCAGAAGGACAAGGCCATCACCAACAACATAAGTCCTTTTGCCCTTCTGCGCCTTTAGCACGTCCGGCCCAACAGCACCAGCATCAGGGCCAGCAGGCTCGCGCTTGGCACCCCAAAGCCAAGCTTGCAGCTTCCTCTAACAGGAAGCAGGGAGGAAAAGGCCCAGGAGGTCCCTCGTCCGGTCCCTCCTCCAAGCCTGCCCAGTGACGGGTTGAGGGGTGTCGCCCCCAGCCTCGTCACTCCCCCCTGGGTTCACCCCCTTGGGGGGGCGGCTCCGCCACTTCCTTTCCGCCTGGTCCGCTGTCACCACAAACCGCTGGGTGTTGGAGGTGGTAGGAAAGGGCCTGCCCTTGGAGTTCGAACAGGCCCTGCCCTTCCGATCTGTCGCCCCTGGGGGCTACGGGGTCTGCAGCCTCTCTGTCTGCTTGCCGAGCCAACATCGCCCTGCTCCTCGAAAAAGAGGTGATCGGGAAGGTGGCGTATCCTCCTCCAGACCCGGGGTTTGTGTCCAGGTACTTCCTGGTCCCAAAACGGACGGGGGGCTGGCGCCCCATTCTAGACCTGCACGACCTGAACGGGCTCTTAAGGTCTCGGACCTTCAAGATGATCACTCTGGCTCAGATAATCCCATCCTTGGAACGAGGCATGTGGTTCTGTTCTCTAGACCTCCAGGACGCATTCTCTCATGTCCCAATCTGTCCGTCCCACCAGAGATTCCTCCACTTCAGGGCAGAGGGTTCCCTCAATGAGTTCTGGGCCTTGCCCTTCGGCCTTTCCCTAGCTCCCAGGGTCTTCACCAAATGCATAGCAGTGGTGACAGCATTCCTCCGGCGCCGAAGGGTCTGGGTGTACCCCTACCTGGACGACTGGCTGATTGCAGCCTCCTCCAGAATGGAGGTGGAGCGGTCCAGAGATCCAGCCCTCCAGGTTTGCCTCCTCATCAACGAGGCCAAGTCAGAACTCATGCCAAAGCAGGTGATACAATTCATCGGGGCAGAGCGCGACTCTCTACGAGTCAGAGCACGGCTCCTGGCAGACAGGGCCGAGGTTCTTTCCTCCTTTGCCCAATCATTTCAGGTTGGGAATGCGCCTTGCCCCAGACTTCCTGGGCCTCATGGTGGCCTGCACCAGTGTGGTCCGTTGGCCCCGTTGGTACATGTGTCCCCTTCAATGGGGGCTGGCCAGCCAATGGTCACAGCACTTCGATCCCCTGGATCAGCTAGTGACAGTGACCCAGGGGATGTGGGACGCTCTCCAGTGATGGACCATTCCAGCACATCTGCAGGAGGGCATCACGTTTGTCTGCCCCAAACCGATGGTCTCTCTATCGACCAGTGCGCCTCTGATGGGTTGGGGTGCCCATCTAGGGGAGCACAGAGCGCATGGCCTCTGGTCCCCTCAGGAGTCCCGATGCCACATCAACCTGCTGGAGCTTCGAGCGGTTCGTCTAGCCCTGACCGCCTTCGCTCCGTTTCTACGGGGTCAAGCGGTTCAGGTCCAGACAGACAATAACACGACCATGTACTACCTAAACCGCCAGGGCGGGACATGCTCCATGCCTCTGTTTAGGGAAGCTCTCCACATTTGGTCACTAGTGCGCAGCCTGGAGGCAGATCTCCTTGCCATCCATGTGGCAGGACCCCCCAACATTCTGGCTGATGCCCTAAGCCAGATAGGGGCTCGTCCCACAGTGGTCTCTCCTGCGGGGTAGTACAAGATCTGTTCTCCCACTGCACGCCTCAGGCGAACCTGTTGCCTCCAGGAGAATCACGAAGCTGAGACTGTTTAATACTGCCCCCTCCAGCAGGGCTTGCTGCAGGGATGCCTTCTCCCGAGCCCGTGGACCCTGGGCCTCTTCTACGCCGTTCCCCATTTCCCTTGATCCCATGCTTCTCAAGGTGAGGAGGGACAAGGCGCAGGTGATTCTGGTAGCCCCAGACTGGCCCGCCAGTTCTGGTATCCAGATCTCCTCAGTCTCGGTTCCAGGCTCCGGCGGCTTCCAGCCCACCGGACCTGATCTCCATCAGTCAGGGAAGGTATTCCATCCGGACCTTCAATCCCTGCACCTGGCGGCCTGGTTCTGAGCAGCTAGGTTCCAGGCCTTGGGTCTTTCTGGCGAGGTTCTCAACGTTGTTGGGGTGTCCTGTAAGAGTCGACCAGAAAATGCTATGCCTTCAAATGGACGAGATTCTCCATTTGGTGTCAGAGCAGGGCTGGACCCTTCCTCCTGTTCCTTGGCAAACATTCTGGAGTACCTGTGTCCCTTTCTCAGCAAGGGCTTTGGTGGCGACCCTTAAGGTGCACCTGGCAGCCATCTCTGCTTACGAGGCGCGGGCTGGGAAGCAGTCGGTGAACAGGAGGAAGTGATGCGGGCGCTTTTCAAGGCAGTGATCACATGTCCTCCGTAGCGAGAACCTCCACCTCCGTGGGATCTACTGCTGGTATTGGCTAAGCTCATGGGCAAGCCATTCAAACCGATGCACAGGTGTGACATCTCTCACCTGTCGTGGAAGACCGCCTTCTTGGTGGCTATCACGTCAGCCAGAAGGATGGGAGAGCTTCAGGTGCTTTCCATAGAGTCTCCTTATCTGGTCTTCCACAGGGACAAGGTTGTCCTGCGCCCCCACCCGAAATTCCTTCCGAAGGTGGTGTCGGAGTTTCACCTTAACCAGGTGTTGACTCTGCCGGTGTTCTACCCCAGTCACACCTCGGAGGCGAATATAGGCTCCATGCTTTGGACCCTAGGGCGCGCTTATTACAAGGGCGGGCGGCTGAAGTTCGAGAGAGGTTCGCCAGCTGTTTGTCACCTACGCTGAAGCCGCACCTGGCAGGCGTGCAGCCAAGCGGACGATAGGCAGGTGGGTCACCTCCTGCATAGATCTCTGCTATAGGTTGGCGGGCATGGAGCCTCCCAGAGGATAGGCTCCTTCTACCCGCCATACCGCTGCATCGGTGGCTGCTTCCAGGGATGTCCCTATCCAGGAAATCTGCAGGGCTGCTACCTGGAAGTCGGCACACACCTTCATCACCCACTACCACATCGACCTTGAGTCACGCCGGGATGCTGGTTTTGGGGCCTCGGTTCTCCAGTCTGTGTTTCCTAAGTAGGGGGTGTACGCCTTGCCTCCCTCCTCCCGGAAAACTGCTAGGAGTCTGCCAGACAGTGTGGATTAACAACATATCCATGTCCCTAGAAATACAGGTTACTCACCTGTAACAGGAGTTCTAGGAATGGTATATGTTCATCCACACGACCCACTCGGCTTCCCCGGCTTTGACGCACAACCTAGCTTCCAGCGGGCAAGATCTGGCGTCATGGGGTGGAACCGAGAGTTTTACCACCCAGGTGGGTGGGAGGAGCCAGCTTGAAGACCTTCCGGCAAGATTTAAAGCTGCAAGGAACTTGCCAGACAGTGTGGATGAACAACATGTACCATTCCTAGAACTCCTGTTACAGGTGAGTAACCTGTTTATTCTGCCCAAAGTGGTGTCTGAGTTCCACCTCCATCAGTCCGTTACATTACCTGTTTTCTTCACTGACCATTCCACTTCAGGGGAACACAGACTACTTATCTTGGATGCAAAAAGAGCTATCGGCTACTTCCTGAATCACACACAGGGTCACGGGCAGGACCATACTCGGCTCTTCCTCTTCTATGGAGAAGTGGGGAAAGGGAAACCAGGCACTAAAAGAGCCATTGCAAGATGGATTGTGGCTTGCATTGAATTCTGCTACAGCAAAGTGGGCAAATGGCACCCCCCGCAGACCTCAGGGCCCATTCGACCAGGGGCACAGCTGCTAGGGATATTCCCCTGGTGGAAATCTGTAAAGCAGCTACCTGAAATACTGACCACATGTTTACCAAGCATTACTGCTTGGATGTTCAGGCCAGAGGAGATTCCAGGTTTGGCACAGCAGTCCTGCAGAGCGTGTTTCCTAAATAGGTTCTGTACCCACCTCCAGAGGTACTGCTTGGGTAGTCTGCATTAGTCAGAATACAGTAAGATTTCCTGGGGTTTGAAGAAAAACTTACCATATAAATCTTGTTTCTTCCAAGGGAATCGTCCTGTATTCTGATCTCCCTCCCTCCCTACTTCCCCTGCTAAGAACCTATGGGTCACTGCACTTCAGCTGTACAAATACTGTTGCAGACCTGTGAGTATCGAGTTTTTCTTGGGCATCTGTGACTTGAGTCTTTGAGGTGCCATTCTGATTGTTTGGGAGTGGTAATTAAGGGGTGGGGGTTTAGTTTATTTATTTATTTATTTATTTATTTTTGTTCATATCTTTCTCTCCTGCAGACCATTCTCCTTCCTCATTTCCCCCATTTGCGTGGTGTCCAATATTACTCGTCTCTGGCGGGGTGCCAGCTGGCTGGGTGAGGTGCCTGCGGAGGCTGAACTATCCTGCTGGTCTGTAGTATGTTCTGCTTCCGTTTTTTTTTCTCCCGATCCCAATGTGTGGGACTAAAGCGTGCAGTGATGCCAATGGCTGAGCCGTGCGCCTGCTGTCTCCGTCTCGTCTTTTGGGATCGTGTGCTTATCTCCAGTTACTGCTAGGAGCCAGGCATGCACAGATCTCCAGTCCAACTCCTCCCTGGGAGATGAGGCTGTTCTCTGGATGCTCAGTCCACCCCAGCCAACCCTCGGAGATGCGCTCGTACCACGAACACTGGTTGCCGGTGTGGCAGGAGTGTAGGCATGATGCCTCAGCTCTCCCTCCACTGGGCCAGCGGAGGTTTGGTTTTAAGTTGTAGTGTTAGTATAACTAGATAGTTTACTGTGCATGCTTCACAAGAATCTGATGTTTGAAGAACTGTAACCAGGGGCAGTTTTTGAAAACCGAGCTTGAGCCTAACATTCCATCATTTGCTTAGGTTCTAGTAACCATTTCGGCTCCGGGGCAGTCCTATGGTGAGACCATACTGCATTAGTCAGAATATGGTAAGATTCCCTTGGAAGAAACAGTTTCACTATTGTAAGTAATCTTTTCTGTTTTCTATATTCTTAATTAGAATAACATATTCTAGGGACATGGATATGTTCTATCCACATGTTCTAACAGTGTCCTTTTCCCCTTTAAGATGTGCCAGAAAGTCTTTAAGCTGTCTCCTCCCACCCACCTGGGTGGTTTATCCCTTGACTCCGCCCCTTGACGCTAGAGCTTCCTTTCTGCTGGAAGAAGCAGGTTCCCTCCCTCACAATCCTGCGTTGTAGACCCTAGTGCTTTGGATCCATTCGGTTTACAACTATAAGCTTCGCGTTACTGTTGCAGTACTAGTCTTTGAGCTCCTGACCGCGATGGACAAGTTCACACCCGGATTTTGCTGGTGCCTGTGTGGGAAGATGTCACATACTGACCCCCATTCCACGTGTGTCTACTGCCTGGGCCACGAACACAATTACCAGGCTTGCGACATCTGTCAGTCCTTTCACTCGACAGTACTAGAGGACCACCTCACCCACCTTAGTTGAGCCACCCTGAAAATGACATCTGTCGGTCAAATCTTAAGATGCCCATTGGGTGGACTCTGCTGGCTGTGGGTCCTTCGAGCAGTTGGAACAACTTATGGCCTTGAGAAGGTGGCTCAGGCAGCTATGATCTTCCTTGGCTTCTGCCTTTGTTCCACTCAATTGGGCTCCACATTTACGGGCTCCTTCAAGGAGCTGTGCTAGTCCATCCCGACCAGCGGTCAGGGCCTGTTCGTCAGAACTCCCACAAGGAGAAGGAGTGCAAGGACGGAGAAGAATCATCATTGACATTCCTGGGATCAGAAACTTTCTGATCTCAGGACTGCCAGGTTTTGACCACAGTCGGAACTGTAGCCTTGGCTGATGGCTTCACGGAGACCCCATCAGGCCAGTTGGTTGAGATGCCGCTGATGATGCGGATGAGATTTTCTTAACCAGTTGTCGCTTGAAGAGAGACAATTCTCTTTCAGGACTCTGTTTTGCCTGTGACCTCAGAAGGGCTGCTCAGTCCTCTGATGAGCACCTCTGGTCACCAACCCAGACCAGGAGGAGCAGCGGCATTCCCGGCTCCTCCGATATCCCTCGTTGACACCCCTGCCGGCCTAGGTCTGGTCCTCCTCCAGTGGATCGCGTGGCTCCCACCATCGTCGGCACTCTTGCCCTTGCAGTGAAGTGTGCTACTTCCTAGTCTTTGTCCTCCTTGGGTGAGGAGATGCTTGGTGCAAGTTGTATCGACGCTACAAAGAGCCTCATGTGGTAACGATTGGTGCTGGCCGGTTCAAGCCTGACCCGGTTTCACACTGGCCATCACTTGGCTGTCACCCAAAGGCCAACACCAACTCCCCTTTGGGGTTGATTGAGACCGTCCCTCCCCAGTGGAGCTAATCCAGATCATTTTGATTTGGCCAAAGCCAGCACGCCTCCACCGATTGTGATGGAGCCACTGCCTAAGCAGCCATCAACTGGCGCTCCGACTGAGTCGTCTTGGCTGACGAAGGGGCTTCCCCATCGACTGTCGATCTGCCTGCGGCGGGTCGAAGGTGACTTGGGCGGGTGGCTGCATTATGCAGACTCTTCCAAGTCTGAGGATTCCTCACTGCGCTCCCGTCCAGTCGAGGAGGAGTCCGTGGGGGATCTCTTGACAGAGGAAGGGCCCACTTCCTTCCTGGGCATCCTCCTCCTCCTCATCTGAGTCCACAGCGATGAAAATGGAGCTGTCCAGAAGCAGGCTTGCTATTCCCTCACAGAGATTCTGGATAAAGAGGACTTTCTGGAGGCTTTCCCAGTGGCCGAGGCCATTGTCGGCCTGTCCAGGAGCTTTGGCAGCGTCTCCTGTCCTGCCCTGCTCCCTCTGCCCGGATGGCCCGCAAGTATGCAGTGCCCATCGGTACCCTCTCGGGTTTCACAGGGCATCCTCGGGAGGGGCTGGCTGCAGACTTCGTGTTTCAGCGCTTGGGCAGTATAGGGGATGTCGACAAGCTACCGGAAAAGGAGTCCAAGAAATTGGGCTGTACAGTTAGTCTGTGCTGCCTTCTCACTTGGTCTCAGTCAGGTGAGCTTGGCTGTCATGATGACGCTCTTCTCCCATGCCCTCCTGGGCTCTTTGGATGAGGTGGTTCCTCACCTGCCTTGTGGACCTCCAGACCACGGCCAAGCAGGTCAAAGATCAGGGACAAGCTGTTGCCAAACAGCAACTGCAGATGGCTTTGGATCTAGGGGATTCCTGTCCCCGCTTGGTGGTGGCCACTGTTGCCGTGCGCCGTAGGGCTTGGCTGCAGATCGTGATCTTCATGGCAGACAAATGGCACAAGTTGGCGAATGTTCCTTTCTTGGGATCGACCTGTTTGGGGCCGGTGTGGAGGGTCACCTCCAGCGAATTGAAAAGTCCAGTGCCACCTTGGACTCGATAAGATCCGCCCAGAAGGATCCCAAGGGCTCCATGCAGCAGGAAACGAAAGCCCTTTTGGTCCTCTACTCCTGCGGCAAAACCAGCCCAGCATCAGACTGGTCAAGAAGCTCAGTCTTGGTGAACCAGGACAAAGTCAGTGGCTTTGGTGGTCCATAAGCCTGGTGGGAAGGGACCCGGTGACTCCTCAGCTGGGTCCTCCTCCAAGCCTGCTTAGTGACTGGATGAGAAGTGCCACCCTCATGCCTGTCACACCTCACCTGGGTCCTCCTGTCGGGGGCTGGCTCCGCCACTTCCTTTCAACCTGGACTGATGTTGGCACTGACAGGTGGATTCTGGAAGTGGTAGGTCAGGGTCTGACTCTGGAATTCGAGCAGTACCCCCCAAACTGAGCCCATGCCCCATGGGAGGACTTGGTATCTGCAGACCCTCTGTCGACTCTTAGAGATGACATAGCCCAGTTCCTTTGCAAGGAGGTCATGGTCTGAGTAGTGGATCCTCCAGAACAGCCAGGGTTTGTCTCCAGGTATTTCCTGGTGACAATGTGGATGGGGTGTACGCCCATTCCGAAACTCGTGACCTGAACAAGTTTCTCAGGTCGTGCACCTTCAGGATTGTAACTCTGCCCCAGATCATACCATCTCTAGAGCAAGGCATGTGGTTTTGCTCCTGGATCTTCAGAATCGTTCTTTCACGTCCCGATCTGTCTGTCCACTGAAGTTTCTTTCACTTTTGAGCCAGGAGACCCTCTACAAGTTCAGGCCATGCCATTTAGCCTCTTCTTGTTCCGGGTCTTCAACAAATGCATAGCAGTGGTTGCTGCTTACCTGAGGTGCTGAGGGTCTTGAGTGTACCCTACCTGGATGACTGGCTGATAGCAGGTGCCTCCAGGCAGCAGGTGGAGTGGTCCAGGGACCTGGCCTTTAGATCTCGTCAGACTTGGCCTCCTGGTCCAGCGAGGCTAAGTTGCAACTTATTTTCCTGCGTGATTAGTTTCATCGGGGCAGAGCTTCCTCTTGCTGAGTCATAGCCCGGCTCCCAGCGGACAGGGCAGAGGTTCTCTCCTCTTTTGCTCAGTCATTTCGACCGTAACTGCGCCTTGGCGCGACTTGCTGCACCTTCTGGGTTACATGCGGCCCACACCAGCGTGGTCAGATGGGCCCATTGGAATATGCGCTCCTGCAAAGAAATGGTCAGCCAGTGGTCTTAGTGCAAGGTGACTTGACCAGCTGGTCACAGTGACCCAGAAGATGTGGGATGCCCATCAGTGGTGGTTGGTCTCAGAGCATCTACAGGAAGGGATCTCATTTGGCCACCATGAGCTGATGTCATACTGACGACAGATGCCTCTCTCATGGCCTGGGGTGCCCATCTGGAGAAAATTCCACAGGCTCTGGACCCCGAGGGTCCTGATGCCACATCAGCCTGCTGGAGCACTGAGCAGTGATCGCCAGCGCTGACTGCATTCGCTCCATATGTTTGGGGTCAGGTGGTCCAAGTCCAGGCGGACAATACCACTACCATGTACTACCTCAACAACAGGGTGGACGCCTCCCTGCCTTTGTGAAAGGAAGCTGTCCGCGTATGGACCTCGTGCACAGCCTGGAGGTGGATCTTCTAGTCATCCATGTGGCAGGAGCTTCCAGTCAGCTGGCAGATGCCCTCAGCCAGGTGGTGAGGCATCTCATGGTGATCTCTCTTCATCCAGAGGTAGTCCACTGCCTGTTCTCCCAGTGGGGCAGCCTCAGGTGGAATCTGTTCGCCTCCAGGAGAATGCAAAGCTGAGGCCTGTTTGTGCCCGCCCTCCTCAGCAGGGCTCATTGTAGGGGGATGCCTTCTCGAGGCCTTGGCCCCAGGCCTCTTTTGTGCCTTCCTTCCACTTCCCTTGATCCACAAGGTGCTACTCGAGATCCAGAGGAGCAGGGCACAGCTGATCCTGGTGACTCTGGACTGGCCATGCCAGTTTTAGTACCCCGATCTCCTAAGCCTAGCAACAGGCTCCAGAGGCATCTACCACTCTGCCCAGACCTGCTCTCCCATCAGTCAAGGAAAGGTACTCCACTCGGATCTTCAGTGCATGCACCTGACAGCCTGATCCCTAAGCGACTAGAGTTGGGTCTCTCTGAACATGTCCTCACCATGGTGAAGGCATCTAGAAAGGAATCAACTAGAAATTGCTATGCCTTCAAATGGAAGAGATTCTCCATTTGGTGTCAGGGCAAGGGGCTGGACCCTTTAACCTGTCTGGCCTGTATTTTAGACCACCTGTGGTCCTTCTCTAAAGTGGGACTTCGATCGACCTTTAAGGTACACCTGGCAGCCATATCTGCTTACCGGACGTGGGCTGGTCATCATTCGGTGGCACAGAAGGTAGTTTGGTACCTTTTCAAAAGTTTGGATAACATTTCCCCTCTTGTGCATGACCCACGACCACTGTGAGACTTGTTGCTGATTTTGGGAAAGCTCATGGGCAAGCCGTTCGAACCAGTGCACAAGTGTGACATGTCTCACCTGTCGTGGAAGACTGCCTTCTTGGTGGCTATCTCGTCAGCCAGAAGGATCAGTGAGCTCAGGTGCTTTTGGTGGAGACTCCATATCTGGTCTTCGACAGGGCAACAAGGTTGTCCTGTGCCCCAAGCTGAAGTTCCTCCGAAGGTTGTGTCAGAGTTTCACGTGAATCAGATGATGACTCTTCCGGTGTTCTTCCCAAATCTCACCTTGGAGGCCAAACACAGGCTCGTTACTCTGGACCTGAGGTGAGTGCTCTGCTGGAGTTCGGGGAGAGGTTCGCCAGCTATTTGTCACCTATGTTGAAGCCGCACCTGGCAGGTCTGCAGCCAAGTAGACGATCGGCAGGTGGATCACTTCCTGCATTGATCTCTGCTATAGGTTGGCGAGTATGGAGCCTCCTGGAGGGCTAAGAGCTCATTCCACCCGCCATACCGCTGTGTTAGTGGCTGCTTCTAGAGACATCCCTATCCAGGAAATCTGTAGGGCTGCTACCTGGAAGTCAGCACACATACCATCATTTCCCATTACCACATTGACCTTGAGTCAGTCACGCTGGGATGCTGCTTTTGGGGCCTCAATTTTCCAGTCCGTTTCCTAAGTAGTGGGTGTGCGCCTTGCTTCCCTCCTCCTGGAGAACTGTGAGAAGTTTACCAGAATGTGTGACTAGAACAACATATCCACGTCCCTAGAAACACAGGTTACTCACCTGTAACAGTAGTTCTAGGAGTGTTATGTGTTGTTCATCCACACGGAGCCACCTGACCTCCCCTGACTCAGCCACACAACCTCTGCTTCCAGCAGGCGAGATCTGGCGTCATGTGTCGGAGCTGAGGAATATATCACCCGGTGGGTGGGAGGCTGGTTTTATAGCTTTCCGCACATCTTAAGGGGAAAGGACATTGCCAGAACCTGTGGATAAACAACATATACCACTCCTATAACTACTGTTACAGGTGAGTAACCTGTGATCTTTCTTAGTAGGAGCTCTTGCAGCAGGCTATCACCATAAGAACTATGATGCAGGCACTAGGACCCACGGAAACCTTCTAGTTAGCAGTTGTCAGTTGGGACCTCCCCATGCCAACTCGCCCGTCTGCTGATGGTACATAGGGGTAATCCCAACCCCACCTCAGTTCTTTTCCCACCGTTGACCCATTTCTTTGTCTCTCCAGTTAAGCCATCTAAGTGCTTAAACTAGCATTTTCATTGTATTTCTTATTTTTTGAGGAAAATTCGCTTTTCTTTGCCTTGTTGTCCTCCTACATGTTTTCTTTGCCGTCTTTCATCTCTCTACAGAGAAAAAGGGACAAAGTGTGCCTCAGTAGCCAGATCCGGCCAAGGACAATCATGAGGCCGTCTACTCCCTGGGGCCCGACCATGACACCAAGGCCTGTCCCATTGGTTGTGCCTTCACCGGGATGACACGTGTCCGCTGTATCAAGGCTCTGAAGGCACACACATTAGAACAGCAGTTGGCCATCATGAAAGGCTCACCAGTGAAGTGTTTCTCTTCTTCTCATCCTTCTAAATACAAGGAGAAGAAGGTTTGGGCCAATGTAAGTCCCATGAGAAGGAGCAGGGTAAATCTAAGAGGCGTTTGCGCACCTGGTCCCACACCTTAAAAGACCTCCTCTAGTTCCAACGCCGGTCTGATCACTCCTCCTGCCTCTAGGCCATTCCTCTGTGCGGCAGGACACCTCCCTCCTGCCAAAACTCCATTATGGAGTGCAAAGCAAGCCAGCCTTGATCACCCTGAAGGCAAAGGCCACACCCTTGCAGTCACCCTCCACCTCGGGGATCGGGACCACTTCTTTTTCTGGTGTGGGGATTTCGGTCCCTTCACGCAACGTCCTGACGACAGTCTCCCCCGGGGCTCCGGGTAAGACCCCCGAACACCGGGATCGGGAGTCATTCCCCAAGCCAACCTCGGCTCACTGTACCTTAGTCTCACAAGACCATGTCCCAGCCGATGACGGTACCCACAGCTGACAGCTCCAGACTGTCGATGGCCAAGAACTTGGGACGTATGTTGGGGGTGGCCTCTCCAGACCTCTCTTGTCTTGCCAGTCCGAGAGTCCTTTAACCCAGATGATCAAGGGGATCAGGCTACCCCTTCACCTCGGGACCAGCCGGACCTCCCTACTTCCCCTGTTGCTCCACCCTCACCAGTTGACCTTGCGTCCAGTTTCCCGGTGGGCAAGATATTTCCCCAGTTCTCTAAGGAGGAACTAACTGAAGTCTTCTAATTCTGGTGGAGCCAGGTTAAACAAGATCTTCTTCCACCACAGCCGACTGATGCTCTAAATCTGGATGTGGAAAAGGATCGGGACCGGGGGGACATCCTGTCCTCTCCCGCTCCTAAGCCCAAGTCACAATCTCGCAGCCCAGCTGACTCTCATGGGAGGACTATGCACAAGGGGCGGTGATCATGGATGTCGCTCTCAGTTCCACGCCGCCACCACTCCTCTAGCTGCGGGCGGTCTGACATTCGTAGACTGGCTGTCATTGGCACTCCACATGCTGTCGATGATCTGCTAGCTGGCGTTGGTCATCTAGTGGGTATCGCTCAGACAAAGGGCATAGATCTTCTTGTAGATCAGGGTCCCTCTCTTTCAGAGCCTCGGGGTCGGCTTCTGCCGCCTCCGGCTCTGATCGGTCTCTCTCGAGGGATGAGCACACCTTGCCAGATAGGAAGGATACCCCCTGATCACCTCCTGATAATCTGACTTTTGTGGACGTCATGAGGCATATCCAGACCTCCAATGGATGGTAGACTGAGGATCTGGATCCAGAGTGCCAGAGGTTAGCCAAGTACCTGAGGCAGAAGGGGTCAAAGGCCTTGCTCCTCTAGTGGATACGTTCCAGGATCTTACCAGGATCATATGGAAGCATCCCTATAACATTCCGGTGGTCTCTAAAAAGTTGTAAAGGCTGTATTGAGTGCCGAGGGAGGAGCCCTTTCTGACGGAACAACCTCAGGTGGACTCAGTGGCTGCTCACAAGTCGAAGAAGCCAAAACACCTTAGTTTGCAGCCTCCCGACACAGAGTCCAGGTTTCTAGATCAGGTGGGCAAGAATATATATTCTGCCTCCACCTGTTCTATTAGATCATTAGCTTTTTCTCATAGATGGTTCAGTCCCAGAATGCATTGTGGGAGAAAGGATTAGAGGTTGCTAAAGCCTTGCCAGACTCGATGCAGAAGATCGAGCTCCTGGAAATTAAGTCATGTCAGGATTGGACGTGGGCACTCATTTTCTGAGGGCCTCGTACGACACTGCAGATAGAGCTTCTAGGAAAGCGGCATCCTGTGTTTGTCGATCTGCAGTCCGGTAACCTTGACCTTCCCTTCCATGGTTCCGTGCTCTTTGGGGAGGAGATGGAGAAACTTATCTCCCATCTACCAGTAGTCCAGGAAGTCTATTTGGTTCATCCTCAAGATGTACAAGGGGGATCATCGGCCTTTTCGGAAACTGCCCTTTCAGAAGTCCTCAGGGCAGAATTCCCACAATCTGTTCCAGCAGAGAAGAGGCTTCAAGAAAAAGGCTACAACCCAAACTCCTAGGAGATCTACCTCTAGAGACCCCAAGCCCTCCCAGCCTTTTCGGACGGTTTCTGGATCTGCCCAATGACTCACTCCCCCCCCCCACCCCCAGCAGAGGCTATGGACAGGGTGGTTATTCCCATTTCTAGGAGCATGGATATGTTGTTCATCCACACTGTCTGGCATTGTCCCTTTCCCCTTTAAATCTTGCCGGAAGTCTTCAAGCTGGCTCCTCCCACCCACCTGGGTGGTAAATACCTCGGCTCCGCCCCATGACGCCAGATCTTCCTTTCCGCTGGAAGATTCAGGCTCCCTCATGCTTTCTGCAGTGTTGAGGCCCTGGATTCGTTTCGATGGTTTTCACCGCATCTTCTCGCTCTGAAACTTGTTAGAGTTTACGACTCTGATTCGGACATGGATGACAAGTCTTCCCCCGGGTTTCGCCGGTGTCCTTGCGGACAGAAAATGTTGCGCACCGATCCCCACCTCTCGTGCGTTTACTGCCTCTGTTCTATTCACGATACCTCGCAGTGCTCCATTTGCGCTTCCTTCCACCCCAACGTCCTGGAAGATCATCAGGCGCGCCTGAAGCTGGGTAGACCGGAGCTCCGCAACCCACCGGTAAAATCCAAGGAGGCCAGGTGGGCGGTTTCACGCCAGGGATCCGCTGAGCAGCTCGAAAGCATATGCAGCTGGTGAAGAAGCCGCCTAAGCCTCAGCTAGCCGAGGTTTCTTCGCGCCGCTCAACCTGGGCTCTTCCTTCTCAGGATCCTTCGGGATTTGTGCCAGTCTCTCCCTACCAGGGTGAGGCGCCTCGACTCGCACTCTTCCCGTTCGAAGAAAAAGAGATCCTAAAAATTCAGTCGAAGAAGGCGCTCCTGGGATCAGGAGCAGTCCGAGGTCTCGACTTGATCCGAAATTGCCTCCCTCAGCCGCTGGGTTTTCAGACCTTCCCGTCGGTACCGGGCGTGAAGCCGAGTCGGCTGATCCGGCCGAGATTATTCTCGACCCGATCGAGCTATCACCGACTCCTGTCGATGATTCTTTGGAAAACGCCGATTCTCTCCTTCCCGACGAGGAGACCGCCCCTGCGGTCTCGATCGAGGGAAAAGAACCGGGCCTCGGTTTCACGAGCCCAGTCTCTCCGATCGACCGGCACACCGTCGATCTCGATCAGGGAGCAAGTCCTCTTCGGTCGATCAACTAAAAGGACACAAGCACTCCGCCAGAGCGCCCTCCCCTTCCTCCTCGGGCGAAGAGAACCCCGACGAAAAATTCGTCGGCGCTGCGAGATCTCATGTGGCAGCAATTCCTGCTAGCAGGTCAGAAGCGGCTCCTTGGTGGTCCGGCTATCTCTAGGCCTCAGCCTCTTGACGCCTCAGACACCGATTGCTCGGTGCGGTCTCTTGAGGGTTCGGTCGTCTTCCGCGCAACGGTTTGGGTTCCCCACCAATTTTGGTGGAACCTCCACCTAAGCTGCCCCTCGGGGGTCCCTCCAAGGAGGCACGACAGTCTTCGGGTCTCCCCCACAGACTGTCAATTACGGTCACCCCTGATCGCCCTAGGCGTATCGAGGGGGACTTAGGTGGGCAGCCTTTATATCGGGACTCCTCCGATTCCGATAACACTGGCCTTCACTCTCTCGATGAGCTTTCGGCGTCAGGCTTGGAAGAAGGGCCTTCCTCCTTCCAGGGCATCCTCCGGCTCATTTCTGAATCGACGGGGATGGCCCTACAGCCTATCCAGAAAAAGGCGGAATATCCCCTTACGGATATTCTTAAGAGGGGGGATACCCCTACGGAGGCATTTCCAGTAGCAGGCCATTATTGGTCGGCCTGGAACTCTGGCAGCGTCAGCCTCTGCCCAGCTCCTTCTGCCGAATAGCGCATATAAATGCAGCAATTGCCCAAGGGTCTTTGCGTGAGGTTTACTGAGCACCCCTCAGCGGAAAGCCTTGTGACTGCCTCAGTATTCAGGCGGACGGGCAGCTCAGCCGATACTGACCGCCTCAGACAGAGTCCAAACTTATGGACCACTCGGCCCGGAAGGTTTATGCTGCATCATCTTTGGGCCTTCGTCAGGCAAGCTCAGCGGTGATTATGGCACACTTCTCTCCGCCCTCTTGGGGTCGCTGGGAAGTTCTCCCCACCTCCCAGCTGACATGCAGACCGCGGTCAAGCAGGTCAGGGACCAGGGCAGAGCTGTTGCTAAACAACAACTCCAGACTGCTCTGGGCGTGGGTGATTCCTGTGCCCGTTCACTAGCTGCAGCGGTATCCACTCGCTGAGGGCTTAGCTGAGGTTATCCTCCTTTCGACGTGGATACTCAAGCACAAAGCTAGCTGATGTCCCTTCCTTGGCACCCGACCTCTTCGGGCCAGGGTGGCAGGTCACCTGCAGCGTGTCGAGCAATCTAATGCCACCTTAGATGCTACATCCGCTAAGGGTTCTTCAAGTAAGAACCAGCAGAGCGCGGGAAGAAGCCTTTTCATCATTCTTCCCTGTGGTCAGACAACCACCCTTCCAGGGGTCAACAGCGGCAGCAGGCTCAGGCTTGGCCCTAGGCCCAAGCAAGGTCCCCAGAAGCCCATAAAGGAGGCGGCTGGTCCAGGTGCCCCTCCTCCTCTAAGCCTGCCCAGTGACGGGCCGGGGGTGTCCTCCCCCATACCCGTCACTTCAGCTCGGGGTCCTCCCGTGGGGGGCTGGCTCCGCCACTTCATTTCCGCCTGGTCCGGTATCACCACGGACAGATGGGTCCTAGAAGTGGTCGGGCAGGGTCTGCCCTTAGAATTCGAGCAGTACCCTCCCAGCCGAGCCCGTGCCCCACGAGAGGAGCGGATCTCAGTTGCCCAGTCTGTCCTTGAGGCGACATTCGCTACTCCTCCTCAAAGAGGTGGTGGCCCAGTGGGATCCTCCTTCAGACCCAGGCTTCGTCTCCAGGTATTTCCTGGTGCCCAAGCGGATGGGGGCTTGGCCCCATTCTAGATCTGCAGACCTGAATCGGTATCTCAGGTCCCGCACCTTCGGATGGTAACTCTAAATCAGATCATACCATCCCTGGGCGAAAGATGTGGTTTTGCACACTGGATCTTCAGGGCCTTTTTCCATGTCCCTATCCGTCCGTCTCATCAGCGATTCCTCCGCTTCAGGTTGAAGGGACCCTATGCGAGTTCAAAACCATGCCGTTCGGCCTGTCCTTCGGCCCCAAGGGGTTTCACCAAATGCATTGCAGTGGTGGCAGCCCATCTTGACGTCAGGGGTTTGTATTTACCCCTACCTGGACGATTGGCTCCTGGCGGGATCCTCCCTTCAGGAGGTGAGAGGTCCAGGGACCTGACCCTCGAACCTGCTCACACTTGGGCCTTCTGATCAACGAGGCCAATCGACTCGTACCTTCTCAGGTGATGGGCTTCATCAGGGCAGAGCTCGACTCTCGTCAAGCCAGAGCTCGGCTCGGCGGACAGGCGGAGGTTCTCTCCTCCTTTGCCCAACCATTTTGGTTGGGCACTCTCATCCTGCCGGGACTTCCTCGCCTCCTGGGCTACATGGTGGCGTGCACATTGGTGGTCGCTGGGCCAGACTGCACATCGCCCCCTCCAGTGGGAGCTCGCCACCCAGTGGTCTCAGCGTCAGAGTCTTTTCAACCAGCTGGTCACGGTCACCCAGAGGATGTGGGACACTGTCCAATGGTGGACCGTCCCGAGTCATCTGCAGGAAGGGATCCCGTTTGTCCGCCCCGAGCCGACGGTCGTCCTTATGACCGATGCCTCTCTCATGGGCTGGGGAGCCCACATGGGGGACAACAGAGCTCATGGGCTCTGAACCCCAGAGGAGTCCCGATGCCACATCAACCTGTTGGAGCTCAGGGCAGTCAGACTGGCTCTGTCAGCTTTGCTCCTCAGCTCCGGGTCAAGTGGTTCAAGTCCAGGCGGACATACCGACCATGTACTACCTCAACAAACAGGGCGCACGCACTCCCGTCTGCTATGCAAGGCGCTCCGGATCTGGACCTTCGTCAACCCGGCTGGGCGGATCTCCTAGCCATCCATGTGGCAGGAGTCGCGAACCAACTGGCGGATGCTCTCAGCCGCTTAGGCCAGACTTCCAGTGGTCTCTCCATCCAGAGGTAGCCTACTACCTGTTCTCGTTAGGGCAAACCGTTGGTGGACCTGTTTGCCTCCAGGAGGACACCAAGCTGAGCTGTTCCATGCCCGCCCCTCAGCAGGGGCTCGCTGCGGGGATGCCTTCTCGAGGCCGTGGACCCAGGCCTCTTTACGCTTCTTCCTCCATTTCCTTGATCCACAAGGTGTTACTCAAGGTGAGGCAGGACAAGCGAAGGTGATCCTGGTAACCCCAGATTGGCCACGCCAGTTCTGGTATCCAGATCTCCTCAGCCTCAGCTGCAGGACCCCGGAGCGGCTCAGTACATGCCCGGACCTGATTTTTCTGAACCAGGGGAAGGTCCTTCCTCCGGACCTTCAATCCCTGCACCTCACAGCCTGGTTCCTGAGCGGCTAGAGTTCCAGGCTTTGGGTCTTTCTGAGGATGTCTACACCGTGGTGGAGGCATCTCAAAAAGAATCGACCAGGAAATGTTATGCCTTCAAATGGAAGAGATTTTCCATTTGGTGTCAGGGTAAAGGTCTGGACCCCTTATCCTGCTCGGTGGCTAACATTCTAGACTACCTTTGGTCCCTCTCCAAAGGGGGTCTTCGGTCATTGACCCTTAGGGTGCGCCTAGCAGCCATATCGGCTTACCGGGCGCGGGTCGGTCAGCCGACGTTGGCTCAGGAAAAGGTGGTCGGGCGCTTTTTCAAAGGCCTGGACCACATATCCCCTCGATGCGTGAACCTCCACCTCCGTGGGATCTTTTGCTGGTTTGGCAAAGCTCATGGGCAAGCCATTGAACCCATGCACAAGTCTGCACTTCGCACTTGTCGTGGAAGGCGGCCTTCTTGGTGGCTATCCGTCAGCCAGAAGGGCAGGGGCTCAGGCACTTTCAGTGGACTCCCCTATCTGGTCTTTCACAGGGACAAAGTTGTCCTGCGCCCCCACCGAAATTCCTTCGAAGGTGGTGTCAGAGTTTCACCTTAACCAAGTGTTGACCCTGCCAGTATATTACCCTAATTCACCTCGGACGCAGTATAGGCTCCATACTCTGGACCTCAGACGTCTCTCTCCTATTATAAGGAGGGACAGTGAAGTCGAGAGAGGTTCGGCAGCTGTTCGTCACCTATGCAAACCCGCTGGCAGACCTGCAGCCAAGCGGACTATTGCAGATGGATCACATCATGCATGGGTCTGTGCTATGAATTGGCGGGTAAGGAGCCTCCGAAGGGCTAAGGGCTCATTCTACCCGTCATACTGCTGCGCGGTGGCTGCTTCCAGGGACATCCCTATCCAGGAAATCTGTCGGGCGCTACCTGGAAGTCAGCAAGCACCTTTATTACCCATTACCACATTGACCTAGAGTCACGTCGGGGATGCTGGTTTTGGGCCTCGGTTCTCAATCTCTATTCCTTAAGTAGGGGTGTGCACCTTGCCTCCCTCCTCCCGGAGAACTGCTTGGAGTCTGCCAGACAGTGTGGATGAACAACATATCCACGCTCCTAGAAGAACAGGTTACTCACCTGTAACAGTAGTTCTAGGAGTGGTATATGTTGTTCATCCACACGCACCCGACCTCCACTGGCTTTAAGCACAACCTGGCTTCCAGACTGGCAGATCTGGCGTCATGGGGAGCAGAGGTATTTACCACCCGGTGGGTGGGAGGAGCCAGCTTGAAGACTTCCGGCAAGATTTAAAGGGGAAAGGGACAATGCCAGACAGTGTGGATGAACAACATATACCACTCCTAGAACTACTGATACAGGTGAGTAACCTGTTGTTCTTTCTGATCCCCAAAAAAAGATCGGAGACGTCAGGCCCATTCTGGACCTCAACTCACTAAATCTCTTTATCGAGTACAGAAGGTTCAGGATAGTCACACTTCATGGTCTCATCCCCTCATGCACCAAAGGGACTGGCTCTGCTCCCTCGACATGCAGGATTGCCTACCTGCACATTCTGGTTTGTCCTCCACATCGAAGTTTCTGAGGTTCCACTTCCAGGTAGGCATTATCAGTTCGAGCTACCGTTCGGCCTCTCCTCCGCTCCTCGAGTCTTCACCAAGTGCCTAGTAGTGGTGGCTGCGGCCTTGCGGACGCCAGGGCCATTATGTCTTCCCTTACTTAGGCGACTGGCTCCTGGCAGCTCCTTCCAGAGCTCAACTTTGCACTGTCTGAGATCACGTTTACACTCTTCCGAGAGTTGGGGATCACCCTGAACCTTTCAAAGTCATCCCCATGGCCCAGTCAACGACTCCAATTCATCGGAACAGTCCTTGACACGGTTCAGGACATGGTTGTCTCCCAAACGACAGGGGAGATCGCCTAAGGAATTTGGCTTGAGCGGTGTCAATGGCTCCACAGGTCCTAGCCAGGACTTTCCTCAGGCTTCTGGGGCACATGGCGTCGGCCATTCCTACAGTTCCTTTGGCCTGCCTCCACATGAGGGTCCCCCAGTTAACACTCGGTGTGCAGTGGGACCAGAGGTCTGACGACCTAGATCAGCTGGTCAGGATCTCTGACCCAGTTCGAAGGACCGCTGTCCTGGTGGCTAGACCCCTCCAACCTGGCCTGAGGGGTCCCCTTCCGTAGGAGCCCCTGAGATGGGTTCTGACCACAGACTCTTCTGGTCTCAGTTGGGATGCTCACCTGGAGAACAGACAGACCCAGGGACCCTTGTCCCCAAATGAGCAGATGCTCCACATCAGTGTCCTAGAGATGCGAGCAGTCCTGAACACTCTACAGGTGTTTCAGTCTGACCTTTCACCAGGCCCTCTTCTCATCCTGACGGACAACTTGTCGGTAGTGTTTTACATCAACAAGCAACGGGCACACATTCTTACCCCTTTACAGGGAGGAGATGAGGGTCTGGTATTAGGCCCTAGAACACCATGTAGACCTCACCGCTGTTCATGTTCCAGGTGTCCAAAATGCGCCGACAGCCCTAAGCAGGTCTCTGTCCAATGCTCACAAGTGGGAGCTTCTTCACTCGGTAGCAGATCAGCTGTTTGACCGATGGAGCCGTCCATAGTTGGAACTCTTTGCATCTCCACTCAACACCAAACTGCCCAGTTTCTCTTGCTAGAGCCTGGCCTGGTGTTTTCTGGCCCAATGCTTTTTCCCTCTGTTGGACAGGGAGGTTTCTTTATGCCGTCCCTCAGTTTCCTAGTTTTCAGAGAGTTATCTGGAAATTGCAGGCCTAGGAGGCAGAGGTAATCCTCATCGTCCCCATTGGCCTCGGCAGATTTGGTTCCCACTACTTCATCAGCTGGCAGTGGAGCCTCCGATACAGCTGCTGCTGAGCTTGCACTTGCTGTCACAGGATCAGGGTACCCTGATCCATCTGGACCTGCAGTCCTTGAATCTTATTGCCTGGCTCCTGCAGACTTGGTCAAGTCCAGGTACGGAGTCTCCCAGGAGGTGTCGGACGTTCTCGTTGCAGCGAGAAAGCACTCGACTAGGTCCACTTAATGCTATGAAGTGGAAAAGATTCTGTTTGTGGGCTTCTATCCATCACTTGGACCCGTTTACCTGCTCAGTGAACTCCATTTTAGAGCATCTCCTCTCCTTGTCGAACCAAGGCTTGAGCTGCTCCTCCATTAGGTGCACCTCTCTGCAATCTCTGTTTACCAGCACCTGTGGAGGGAAAACCCTCACCCTGCTGGATGTGTCCCGCACCTTTTTGAAGGGCATACTGCGCATTAAGCCTCCCATCAGAGATACCGTACCACCCTGGAATCTCCTACTGATGCGCGAGAAGCTTACCCTTCCCCCGTTCAAGCATTCCATGGAATGTGAGCTTCGCTTCCTTTCCTTTCCTTTCTTGGAAAGTGTTATTTTTAGTTGCTGTTACCTTTGCTCGGAGAGTTTCTGAGGTTCAGGCCCTGATGTGTAAGGAGCCTTACTTAATTTTGCATAAGGACAGTGTGTCCTTACATAATAATCCTAAGTTTTTAGTGTCAGAGTTCAAACTTAATCAAGGACATTAACCTGCCAGTGTACTACCTAACCACTTGAACCGAGGGGAAGCAATCCTGCATACGCTGGATGTCCACAGGGCGTTATGGTGCTGTCTTAATCGTATTGCTCCGTATCGTAAATTGGAGCAGTTATTTGTGGTCTTTGCAGCTCGCTGTGTAGGCGCTCAGGTGTCTAAGCAGACCTTATAAAAATGGCTGGTGAATTGCATAGTCTTCTGTTATGACAAACATAACAAACCCCTTCCAGGCTCAGTAAGTGGTCATTCCACCAGGAGTGTGGCTACTTTTGTCGATGAGGAGCGTCTCCATGTTGGACATCTGCTCAAGCGGCTACATGGAGCTCAGTGCATACTTTTATCAAGCACTACAGCTTGGACATTGCCTCTAGGTGAAGGGCAGGTTTTGGCCTGGCGGTCCTTCAAGACCTCCCATCCTGATGCCCTCTTTGGGCAGATGCACTTCAGCCTCTTCCCAGACCTGTGTCGGTCCTTCTTTCTGGGACTGCTTGGGACTTCATCCTTACGGTGATAGCCTGCTGCAAGAGCTCCCACCCGAAGAAAAATAGAACAGTTACATAAGAACTTACCATAGCAGTAGATGTTTGAGAGGAGCTCTTGCTGCAGGCGCTGCTTTCCCTCCCTCCTTCTCCCTGGTAAGTCTCTGCATGTTTTTTTTCCCCTAATGCAAGCTTCTACCTGGTCCGCCTGCCGGCCTTACCCATGGGTCTCTGGCGGTTGAACTGAGGTGGGGCTGGGGACTGCCCCCTTATGTACCACTGGCAGATGGAGCAGAGCCAGCATCGGAGGCGGTCCCAGCTGAAGACTGCTAGCTAGAAGGTTTCCGTGGGGTCCTAGTGCCTGGCGGCATAGTTTTTTATGGTGAGTTCTTACGTAACTACTTTTTTCTTATTACCTAGGTTCAGTTCACTATCCGCATTTGGGCAGTCTTCCAGTGAGGATTCTCAGTCACTTGAACAGTTTTCACGTTTGACTTCTATTACTACCTAGCTGTAATCCTCAGGCTCCTCCCACATTGCCCTCAGATGTTTTGTTCCTCTGGAAGGAACTGGTCTCCTCCTTTACAACCTCCAGTGAATTAGGATTCTGATAAGTTTTGGGCTACTTTGACAAAACCTTTGGGGTTTGCCTTGTTTCAGCTGATCATTCACACCCAGTCCGCACCTCACAGCTGTGTCAGCATTGGGGATGAAACAGAGGAGAACATCTTTCTGAGGAGCATGGTGTGCAGGTTTACCATGTATGTCTAAGATGGCCATGATGCCTGCCTGCACTACCTGTGCATTGCCCACAACCTGGAGCATTGCCATATGTGTGGAGCAGTGCATTGGCAGGCGCCGGATGAGTGCTGCCTGTGACTGATGCAGGACGAGTCTTCTGGATGCATCCCATTTTCTGGGTCAGTGGCACAGTTGCAGGCTCAAGTGTTGGACTGTCAGGCCAGCAAGGATGATCTTCAAGAATCAATCTTCTGCATGGATTCCCATTAGTGGATCTTAGCTGGAGGTGCTAGTGTCCAGGGAGCCAAAACTTTTGGAGGGCTGGCAGTGAGGTGGGTGGCACTCATGCAGGCATCACGAGTCTGCGCATCGACCACTTGTTTACCTCGTCTCCAGCCACCAACCACCTCACTTCCTTTTTCCTGTGCTCAAGTGCACATCAGCAGGGCTGCAGCTATGAATTTTGGGGCCCCAGACAAGTCACTTGAAATGCGCCCCTGTTTCCCAAACCAGCTAATGCCAGCTCCTCAGGTGGGCCCCTTCTGAGCTTGGGGCCCGGACAACATCCCCACTTTCCCTCCATTACCATTTGGCATCAGTCTTCTTTGCTTGCCACGCAGTCAGAACTTATCTATATTACAACTGCGTTTGGTTCTTAGTTTTAGTGTTTTAAAGCTAGAGTTTTTTGTCAGTCTAGCTTTTTGTGCAGTAAATAATGTAGTTTTCTTTCAGCCCTACTGAGTGTAAACTTTTGTCCATGAAGGACAGTAGGGAGCCTAAGAGGCAGACTGATCTGGCAGTAGGGCTGTGTCCAGTCCACTTTCTCCTCCAAGAAAGGGTTGTGACCATGGGTGGTGCAGTACTTGGGAGAAAAGGCAATGCTCGAAAAGTACAAAAGTAGAAGTCCTGAAAAGAAGCGCATGGCTCTATATCGGGTCCAAGCACTGCTTGTCGCTTTTCCTCTTCTCATAAGAAAGGGAAGATGCACCAATCTGGAGAACTGTGTGCAGTTCTGGAGACCCCATCTCCGCAAGGACATAGACAGGATTGAGGCAGTCCAAGGAGGGCAGTCAAAATGGTGCAGGGTCTGCAAGAGAAGCTGTCATGAGGAGAGACTAAAGGAGCTTAATATGTATACCCTTGAGGAAAGAAGGAGAGGAGGACATGATAGAAACTTTTAAGTACCTAATTGGAATCAACAAAGTCCAAGAGGGTAGCATCTTTCAGAAAAAACGTGCAAGAACAAGGGGACACAATTTAAAGATAGATGGGGGGCGGTTCAGGGGCAATGTGAGGAAGTATTTTTTCACAGAGAGGGTAGTGGATGCATGGCACAGCCTTCCTGAGGAGGTTGTGGGGTCTAAAACTGTGGGAGAATTCAAGAATGCATGGGACAGACATAAGGCAATTCTTGTGGGGGGTAGGAAGAAATAGGCTGTTGGTTAACTAGGATCTGCGGCCTATCCTGTAGGTAGGGAAATGGGCAGACTGGGTGGGCCAAGTGGTCCTGATCTGCCATCAAAGTCTATGTTTCTATGTTTCTAATTGAGGTCACCCGTTGTGAGGTCTGCCACGAGACACACTACTTCCGGACTTGGAGCTCCTTGCTGTTACAGCTGAAGGGCTCTGGGAGCTTGGTGTCTCTGGTCCAGAGACCCCCTCTGTCGTAGTGAGGACTCTGGTAAGCAGCTCCAGGACATCCATCAATTAAGGATGAGTGTTCCCTTTGATGGAACTTCTTTCTTCGGACAATAGTTGGAATATTGTCATAAGCGTCTGATGAAACTAGAGTGGATCTTTAAGACCTCCAGACTAGCTCCCTTTAGCCTCAGAAAAGCAAGGGCGTGGCTTGGTGCACAGTAGTCATAGGCATTACATAATCAGACTGAACCCATTCAATGTCCAAGCTCTTTGTTAGGTCCCTCACAAGGTGATAAGTGGAGAAATCTTCTCCTGGGTTTCCCGTTCTCCCAGCCAGAGCCAAAGGTGACTCACACCACAGATGCCTCTTTTTTTTTGGGGGGGGGGGGACGCGTAGAGCCAGGGCCTCCAAACACAAGGTGTCTGGGACCCATCAGAGACTGATTTTCACATCAGTGTGTTGGAGATGAGCTTTTTTTTTTTCTTTTAACAGTCTGAAAGCCTTAGTGGATTTAGTCAGCCACAAAATGGTCCTTCTCAGCAAGTCTGTCACGTACTGTAAACAAGGGGGACACACACTCTTACGCTTTCTTGGGAGTTAATGAGACTTTGGGAATAGGATCCTGCTGCAAGTAGTCTATATGCCCCAAGTTCAAAGTATACTTGGGCAGATGAGCTCAATTGAACAGAGGCTAATCTTCATGAGTCGTCACTAGCTTCAGAGACTCTTGACATCACTGTTTGACTAGTGGGTACTCCAGATGTGGACCTTCTTGCATCCTTACTCTGTGCCACACTGCTTTGAATCTGCTAGAAGTCCAAGGCGTGGTGTTTTCTATCAGGCTACAGTCAGACTGCCATGGCAGAATTATTTTTGTATACATTCCTCCAATCCCTCTTATCCTGAGAAGGTTGCTCAAACTGGAGGCTCACAGGGCAAGATGATACTAGTGGCCTGACGGTCTCTACCGATATGGTTTCCTCTAACAGACCTTCAGTCAGTGAACCAAGGACTCTACCACTGAGGGACGTACTTGTTGACACTGGTCACCTGGTCTATTCCAACCTGCGCCCCCTTCACCTTCAAGTCTGGCTCATGAAGAGATGGAAATGAACAGGTGCAAGGTGTCTCAAAGGGTCTCTGAAATACTTTTGGCTATGCATAAATCTTCCACAAGGAAAACTTACACAGCCAAATGAAAAAGGTTTTCCATCTGGTGCTCCAAAAGCTGCATGGACCCATTTTGAATGCCCACCTGATAAGGTTCTGGAGTATCTGCTGGAAAGTACAGTTACGCAAGAACTTACCGTAACAGTAGATCTTTGAGAGAGGCTCTTGCAGTAGGTAATCACTTGGAGGACTGCACCCCTGGTGTCAGGACAACACGGAAACTTTAGCTAGCAGTGTCTGGTGACCGCCCCACCGTCAAATCCATGACCGATGTCAGCGTGACGCTATATACTGGCGGTCCTCATGCCTGCCTTCCAGTTTTCCAACTGGAGACCCATGAGGCGACAGAAGAATGTATATAGGAGACTCCTGGAGCCTGAAATAAGCTGATGGAAAAGAGCAGCCAATAAACTAGGGAGGGAGGGAAAAGTTTACTACTGCAAGAGCCTCTATCAAGGCTCTACTGTTATGGTAAGTTCTTAGTAACTGTATTACCATACTTTGAGAGGGCTCTTGTAGTAGGTAATCACCTTGAGGACTGAGTCCTAAGCAGTGTGAATCAGGAGAAGCTGAAATACAGGAGGCAGGAAAGCTGCGTAAGAGTCGGGGAAACTCAGGACAAGAGGCCCTGAAGCACAGCTAGGCCAAAATCTGCCCTTCGCCTAGAGGCAATGTCCAGACTGTAATACTTTGTGAAGGTGTGGAGAGAACTCCAGGTAGCTGCCACACAGATATCCGCGGCTGAAATGTTTTCGAAACAAGCAGCAGAGGCAGCCATACCTCTGGTGGAATGCCTCTAACCTCCCCGGAGGGTTTCCCATGTTTCTGATAGCGCAACACAATACAGTTTGCCAGCCACTTAGGACAGACATTGTTTGAAACTGCTGCGCCCTCTCTCTTGGCGCAAAAAAGCGAAAAGTTGGTTTGTTTTCTAGACTGACTTGGTTCTGTCAGTGTAATAACACAAAATTCTGTGAACATTATTTATTGAATTTTGATGACTGGGTAGGCCCACTGATCCCTGAAGGTCCCTTTTCAGGGGCGCACCCGGGAGACAGTCAGGTAGTACAGGGTGCAGAGAAAGTGGACATGAAATTCAAGGTTACAATAAAGGCAATATTTCAATATATTGAACATAAGTGCAATAATTGAGGGAGTTGAGGCATGATTTTAGTCATTTTGGGTGAGAAAGGAGAGGATTGATGGGATGTGGGACGTGGGACCAGGGTTGACTATCAATATGCTGACAATGGCACAAGCTTGCCCCAAGCAGGTGGGACTTGAGCCCTGTGCAAAAGTTTAATAGCGATGGGGCTTCCTGTACTAAAGGTGGGAGGCGTTCCACAGCTTGTAGGCAGTGTGGCTGAAGGATTTGCCTCCCAAGTTGGTCTTTTCTTGACTCTGGGGATTGCTAGTAGGGACCGACCGGTGGTCCTGAGTATACGAGGGTTAGACTTAGGAATGATTATTCTTACATAGATACATAGACAGTGTCGGCAGATAAGGGCCTATGGCCCATCCAGTCTGCCCATTTGAGCTTGTAAGTTCAGTTTATGTTTTCCTAGAAGTCTGTTGCCCCTTACCCCTGACCTCCAGAATTCCTTTATGTCTATCCCATGCATTCTTAAATCCCGTGATTGTTTCAGCCCCCACCACTTCCTCTGGCAGGGTGTTCCACTTGTCCACCACCCGTTCTGTGAAGAAATTCTTCCTCATGTTTCCTCTGAATAGTCTTCCCTCCAACTTCATCCCATGCCCTCTAGTCCTGGAACATCTTTTTCGCTTAAAAATAGTGTATTCCTGCACCCTGTTCCTCCCTGTGAGATACTTGTATGTCTCTATAGTATCCTCTCTCTCCCTCCTCTCCTCCAGGGAGTACACGTTCAGTTCCTTCAACCTGTCTTCATAGGACTTGTGATGCAATCCATGCACCATCTTTGTTGCCCTCCTCTGAACCTTCTCTACCCTGTCTATGTCCTTACGTAGGTATGGTCTCCAGAACTGTACACTGTACTCCAGGTGGGGCCTCATTAGTGTCTTGTATAGGCTAGGTGGGGCAGCTGGGTGCTGCAGTTTGTAAGCAAGGCAGAACAGGGAGTCCTGAAGACGAGCCTCAAAGGAAGGCCATTGATGCTGGGCCAGCGAGATACAGGGGTGGCTTCTTGTGTGACTCAGTGTTGCAAACCTCGCCACCTTGTTGTACAGGACCTGAAGCCTGTCGACCTCCTGTTTGACATACCCTGAATTACAGGGGCAGCATACGTTAATGTAGGAAGGAGGACATTGGAGGCAATTGCTCGCCTTGCCTCCAGGATAAGTTATTTTTTTAGCTGGTACAAGGTGCCAAGTTTGCCGTGGATAGACCTAGTTACCTGGTCTGCTTGGGACTTAAAGGTGAGACCTTGGTCGACAGTTAGCCCAAGGTATTTTATGTTGTCTACAATGTCTTGACTCTTTCCAGCACGGGAAGTTAGTTGTAAGGAATTGGGCCTGTCCTGGCCGAGGGATCTAGGGACAAACAGCAAAGCTTTTGTTTTTGCTGCGTTGAGGACCATTCTGTTAGATGTAAGCCAGGCCTCAAGTGTATTTAGGTCCCCTTGAGGACAGGGCGCGAGGTCTGGAGGGTAGATATGGACGGTAGATGACTGTATCATCTGCGTGTTGAACAACTGAGCTATCCCGCAGTGACGGTTGAGGTCATTTGTGAAAGAGAGAGGACAGGAGGGGCCAAAATTGAGCCCGAGCCACCCTTCCATGATGGGAAGAGGGTCAGATAGCTCTCCCTTCCAAATGACCCTCTGAGACCGGCCTGATGGGTAGCTCTTGAATCAGTTTAGGGCCTGGGCATCAAGACCTATGCGTGAAGCTTGGTTATAAGAAGGTTGTGGTCCACAAGGTCAAACGCCTTGGACAGATCTATAAAGATTGCACCCGTCGACATGCCTACGTCCAATGCCCTGAATACGTCCACTGTGAGATTGATGAGTGCCGTATCTGTCCCATGGTTTGCCTGAAAGCCATGCTGTGAGGGGGCTAGGAGTTGGTGGAGCTCAAGGTAGTCTCTCAGTTGCCGTACACTAGTCTTTCTTGCAGTATAGCAAGGGTACATAGCAGGGAGATGGGCTTATAATTGCCAATTTGTTCGCACGAGTCACCCTTGTGAATGGGGACCACATTGGCCACCTTCCACTGCAGAACATAACCTTCAAGTGGAGACCTGTTGATGATCCAGGTCAGAGGTTTCAAGGGAGTGGGCACCTTCCTGAGTAACCTTGGGCTAATTTCATCAGGGCCTCAGAGCCTTTTTTTTGAGGGCTTTAAGTGCTTAGGACCTCACTCACCTTGACTAATCTTAGGTGAAATGGGGTCTTTTCAGACTGGGGGTATGTCAGAGATCTGTAAAGGCATAGATGGAGGCAGCCTAACTTGTAATCATCGAGGTTAGTGGAGTGGTGGTTGATTGCCGAGGCTATTTGGTGGCAGTTGCTGACACACTGTCCTGTATCCTCTATTGAACCTAGTGCCTCCTTGGAATTGCGCTTAAGCAGTTCGTTGATGTGTGACCAGAAAAGCTTGGGGTTTCCCAGGTTGGACCGTTGGAGGTGGGATACATACTCCTTTTGCAGGTTTGCTGGCTGGCTTACATTTATTTCTTAGGGTTTTGTTAGTAACCAGATCTGCAGGGAGAAGGGAAGCCAGAACTTCTTCCAGGCCTTGTCCTGCTTTTCATCTGAGATTTCACTGGGGGAGATCCACTTGTAGCAGCCTCCCTTTGTTCTAGGTTTTTAAGAGGGCAAAGAATGAGGCCGCTTTGAGTAGTGAGTCTTGGAAGTAGGTCAGGGCCACGTCCAAGGTCGTGAGGCGCCTAAGTGGGCTCCAGTCCAGGTTACTTAGGTAGTCATTAAACTTTGGGGATGTGATATTGGAGAAATCCTGTACCGTGAGTATCCTGAGAGGAATCTTTGGTGCACTGTTTAACATCTAAAATATGCAGAAGTGCCTCCCTTCGATCAGAATGCTCAGGGTAGTAGACAGGCAATTGAATGGCCTGATTTATACGTAAATTCCGAAACAACCTTTGGTAACAGCTTAGGGTTTGTACGCAGAGCCACCCAGTCTCTGTGAAAAATCAAATAAGGCTCCTTACACATCAGGGCCAGAAGCTCAGAAATCCTTCGAGCAGAAGTGACAGCAACCAAAAATAACACTTTCTAAGATAAATGGCGCATCTAGCAAGAACCAGCCGGCTCAAAGGGAGGCAGAGTCAACTTTTCCAAAATAAAATTAAGATCCCAAGGTGGTGCGGGTTGAGCTACTCCTACCATCTACTGATGAATGATGGCAGAAACAGCTGACAAATGGACCTTCAAAGATGAGTAACTCTGGCCCAAATCATATAAGTGCAGGAGATACTCCAAGACAGATGGAATAGGACATGAAAAGGGTCCCAGCTCTTTGAAGTGGTCCAAATGGAAAATTTCTACTTCATAGCATAGGCCATTTTCATAGAAGGTTTTCCAGCCTATACGAGGACCTGCGTCATCCTAGAGGAAACTCCAAAGTATGAAGCTGCTACGTCTTGAGGTGCCCCGCGTGAAGGGATCTCGGACCTGGATGGACCAGCATGCCCTCCTCCTGAGTCAGGAGATCGGTGCAGAGGGGCATGGGAACTGGAGGTTCCAGTGCTAGCTGCTGAAGAAGCGGAAACCAAACTTGGGGCCAAAATGGGGTGATCAGAATCATGTGCCCTCCACCTGAAGCTTGAGCAGCACACACTCTCTAGAATTGGAAAGGGAGGGAGGGTGTAGAAAAACCTCCGTATCCAACAAAGAGATGTCACATCTCGCCAAAAAAACACCATGCCCTGGATTGAGCAAGCAAAACCTGGATAGTTTTGTGTTATATGAGGAGCCGAACAGATTCAGTTCCGGCGGACCCCATAGGTTGAAAATGTGGTTGACCGCCTCTTGCTTGAGCTCCCATTTGTGGGCCCTTACTTTGGTATGGCTGAGACTGTCTGCTAGGATGTTTTGCATGCACAGCACGTGAACAGCTGTGAGTTGATTTCAATGCAGAATAGCCCAGTTCCACACTTGCATCGCCTCCCTGCAAAGAGGGTATGAGCGGGTGCCTCCTTGCTTGTTGAGATGCCAGACTACACACATGTTGTCTGACTGGATTAACAGTGTGCCCCGGTGAAGCAGGTGTGGAAAAGCTTGAAGAGCATACAGCACTGTCCTCATGTCCAACACATTTATGTGAAAAGAGAGCTCTGCTTGGGACCACACATGTTGGGTTTTGTGGTCCCCCAGGTGAGCACACCAACCGATCCCTGATGTATCTGTTTTTAGAGTCTGGAAGGGAGGAGGGGACTGAAAAGGGCCCTCCTGATGAGATTGGAGAGGTCCTGCCACTGCAAGAGATACCTCTCCATCGAATCGAGATCATGACCATCTGGTCCAGGCTGTCCAGCCTCTGATCCCACTGTGCCCTGAGCGTCCTCTGAGAAATTGCATGTGGAGCCTGGCCCAGAGGCACGGTGGGGATGGCTGCCGCCAAGGCCCAACAGTCAAAAAAACGACCTGGCCGGAACCTTCCTGCTGGACGCCACCAGATGAGCCTGCCTCTGTAAAGGTGTCACCCCTGTCTAGAGGGAGGAAAGCCATACCCTGTACAGTATCCATCACTGCTCCAATAAATTGGAGATGCTGTGAAGGGGCAAGTTGGGACTTCGGAAAATTCACAGTGACCCCAACTTGTGTAAAGCGATTCAGGGTAGCTGAAAGGGAGAGTTCCAGCTGCTCCCTCGACAGCGCTGACAGAAGCCAGTCGTCGAGGTAGGGGAGCACACAGTGGCCCCAATGCCTCAGGGCAGCCGCTACCACCGCCAGGCACTTGGTGAAAATCCGAGGTGCCAAAGACGGGCCAAAAGGAAGGGCCTTGAACTGGTAATGTTCCCCCTGAAAGGCGAACCGGAGGTAGCGATGATGAGCCTGGAAAATCGGAATATGCAGGTAGGTATCCTGCATTTCCAGAGCGCAGAGCCACTGTCCCTTGTGCAGGAGGGCAGCAGACCTGGGAGGTCAGCATTGAAACCTTTGTACTCTCTGTACAGGTTTAGAGCACTGAGGTCCAGAATTGGACGCAGATCTCCCATCTGTTTGGGAACCAGGAAGAAGTGGAATAATACCTTTTCCTTCCTAGTGGAATGGAACAAACTCTATTGCCTCTTTCTGTAACACAGCCCGATTTCCTCTCGGAAGAGGGATGTGCCTTCGATAGTAGTGTGACTATACCAGAGGTCTGTCTGAGGGTTTCTCAGAAACTCTAGAGTGTGGCCTTGCTCTGTGAGCTGAAGGACCCATAGGTCGGCAGTCACTGCCTCCACCCTGGCAGATGACTTGCAGATCTTCCGCCACCGGCTCCTCCAGTGGACTCTGCGGGGGGTTTGAGCTGCACCGGAAGCTCCATGCACTTTTTGCTGGGGTGGTGGCTGCAGACGACTGGACTGACTTCTTGCTGTTTCTGCCTGCCTTTCCCTTGCTGACGATAGGGCTTCTTTGACTGATGCTTGGGTCGGTACATGGTATGCACTGACCTGAGAGCTTGGCCCTTGTTCTACAGGCTGGTAATGATGTCCTGTGTGTTCCCTCGGAACAGGACAGAGCCTCTAAAGGGGGCATCCTGGATGGCCGCTTGGACATCTTGAGCTAGACCCTACACTTTCAGCCATGAGAGTGTCGGAGGTTGACCGCTGTAGCAGCTCCCCTAGCCGAGGGGTCCACTGCGTTGTATGTTGCCCTGAAGGAATTCCTGCACGCCACCTTGGCAGATCGGATGGAGTCCGCTAGGATGAACTTTGATTCAGAGTCTGGGGAGAGCCTCTATGGCCAGTTCCAGCTGGACAAACTGCGATTTCTGATAGACCAACATATGGCCCACATAATTTAGCGCCCTATTGGCCAATGTGGAAGAAGAGTAAACTTTTCTTCCAAATTGGTCTAGCTGTCTTGACTCCTTGTCAGGAGAGGAGGTGCTCATGTGCTGCAGTTTGGAAGACCGGTCATAGGCTGCTACAATAACCACAGAGTCCACCTTGGGTTCAGCACTCAGGTGATCCTTCCCTCTGACATCCTGTAAGTACAGTCCGCCTTTTTGGCCACCGCCAGGATCGAGGAGGGCATCATCCGTATAGTAGATGCCAGGTCCTCATGCGACTCCAGCAAGGGGAGAGTAAGAAGAGGAGCTGCCGCCTGCATGTCTAAGTGTTCAGCCAATCTTTGCCTTTTGGATCCTGGGCATCCGCCTTCCAGTTGGAGACTTCATTGTTTTACGGGGCAGGTCTGCAAACAGAGACCTCCGGGGAACTTGGGGATTCCTTTGGCTGAGGTTCCCAGTGGGTAGGGTTTGTAAGCCTGAGGCCTCCGAAGAGGAGGAGTCTGAGTCAGAATACCGGTCGAATCAGAGGACTGAACATCGGTAGAGGTGGCTCACCAGAATCCAGAGGCAGCCTCTCTAGCTCTGAAATGAGATATGCCTTGGTTCCGGACCACGAGGACTGGAGGATGGCATTGAAGTCTGTTGGGATCTGAAGAGGCAGCTGAGGAGGCGGCAAGTAGGCCGGTGTATAGCCTGAGGTGAAGCCCGGTGTTTGGAAAACCCGACGTACGATAATGAGATGTCTGGTACCCTGGCGAAGGGTAGGCAGGCGGTTACTCAGCATAGGAAACCCAGACGAGGGATAGCCAGAGGGTTATACGCTGAAAAATGGGGCGTTGGTTAACCAGGTGGCAGGAACCCTGATGGAGGGCCTGTCTGAGGGTAGCCTGGCAGAGAAGCTGACAGAGGATAGCCCAGCGTAAAGCCTGACGGTGGAGCGGGGGATCCTGAAGGGGGTCCCTGAGGGGCCCAGAAGAACTGGGTCTAATGGACCAGCAGGTGGCAGACGCAACAGAGGTAGGGGAGGCCGTAACGGGAGAGCAGGTGGCTGAGAGCCGTTAGGGTTGCCAGAAGCACTTGACCCCAGATTCAGAGGCGAGCTCGGTGAGAAGCTACCTGCCAGAAGACACTCATCCTCCATCCCCTTTGGAATAGGATATGGCAGAGGGACCACTTCCAGTGGAGTGGAGGGGGAGGTCCATTGGGGAGAACTCTCCGGGGGAGGCTGAGAAAGGTCTGGCAACTGGGATTTGTTGGGGCCCATGCCGGACCGACGACAGTGTCTTATTGGCTGTTAGCGCGTGACTGTGGACGTCAGACAAACCGACCTATCAGTCTAGTTTCGGCGGGCTCCGAGACCCCAGAGCCCGATGGAACAGCTTGGGCTGGATGTTTGCTGGAGGGCCGACGAGCGACTTATCAACCCCACTTGGTGCGATGGACCAGACAGAGGAGATGGGTCTAAACATGGCGAGGTGGCTGCTGTCACCAAAACCAATGAAGGAGGGGCCCAAGGGCTGCTTCTTAAGTGGGGCAGACTGGGCCATGGTAGCCTGACTTCCGAGAAGGAAGGGGCCTCCGGCTGCCGTCCGAGGGCCGCAGGTGAGCCACCGGGTGAGAGAGGGACCTGTCCTGATCCCGATGCTTCTCCTTTTTTTTTGCCTGGGTTCGGTGGGTGAGGAAGAAGTGCGGCAAAGTTTTTGGAGCTCTTTCTCCATGGTAGCCATTCATTGCTTCAGGAGGTAAGCCTCGAGGGCTTGCAGGCGGTGCTTCCATGTGGTCTGGTTGAAGGTGGCATAGGCCTCACAGTCCTCGACCTTGTGCTCCGGGCCTTGGCAGAAGAGGCATAGAGAATGTGAATGCTCGTGCAGTAGTTGCATGCCGCACGAAACACACTTATTCTTGTGCTCGACGTTGGATGGTGATGACATGCACAAAAATACAAATGTTTTACTGACAGTAAAGAAAATAAAATGGATACTCATCCAAATAACAGTTGAACTGCAGCGTCTGATCTCTGAGTCAGACATGAACAGGTGGGCAGTGAAAGAACTGGAAGGTAGTGTCAGAGAGCAAGGGATCCCTGGTCCATCCAGACCTCAGATCCCTACACCTGCATGCATGGCTCCTGAAGACATAGTTACTGCTGGTTTCGGTCATCCCCTAAGGTTGCTGATGTCCTCCTTGTGGTTAGGAAGCCTTCTACCAGAGATACTTAATCCCTGAAATAGCAGCAATTCACTCAGTGGGCTGCTTTCCAGAATATGAACCCTTTGACGTGTCCTGCGAATGCTGTGTTGGAATGTTTGTTCTAGGAGTGTGGATATGTTGTTCATCCACTCTTTGGATCATCCTTTCCCTTTAAATCTTGCGGAAGTCTTCAAGCTGGCGTCTCCACCCACCGGGTGGTAAATACCTCGGCTCCTCCCCATGACATCAGATCTTCCTTTCTGCTGGAAGATTCAGGTTCCCTCGTGCTACTTCTGCAGTACTGTAGGCCCTGGATTCTAATCGACGGTTTTCGCCGCATTTGCTTTTTTTGAAACTCGTACAAGTTTACGATTCCGATCTGAGCGCATCGGACATGAAGGACAAGCCATCCCCTGGGTTTCACTGGTGTCCCTGCGGACAGAAAATGTTGCGCACCGATCCCCACATCTCGTGCGTCTATTGCTTGGGTGTCGTGCATGACACCACCAATTGCACCATTTGTCTGGCCTTCCATCCCAACGTCCTGGACGACCGCAAGGTGCGCCTAAAACTAGGGAGACTGGAGCTTCGCAACCCACCGGTGAAATCGAAGGAGGCCAGGTGGGCGGTTTTCATAGCCGCGGGGTCCGCCGATCAGCTTGAATAGATGGTGGCTTTCAAAGAGGAAGCTGCTCAGGCTTCGTCCAGCCGAAGTCTGTTCGTGCCTCTTAACCTAGGCTCCACTTTCACTGGGTCCTTCCGGGAGATGTGCCAGTCTCTTCCTACCAGGGGTGAGGCGCCCTCAGGCTCACACTCCTCCCGCCCTAAGAAAAGGGACAAGGACCCTAAATCATCTTCTGACTGAAGAAGACGTTCCTGGGACCGAGAGCGGTCTGATTCTCAGGATCTTGCGGTCTCGACCTCGATGAGGATCTAAGCCTGCACAGTGACGGGTCGAGGGTGGCCACCCCTACACCCGTCACACCAGTTCTGGGTCCTCCCGTGGGGGGCTGACTCCGCCACTTTCTTTCTGCCTGGTCCGGTATCACTTCGGACACGTGGGTCCTGGAAGTGGTCGGTCAGGGACTGCCTCTAGAGTTCGAGCAGTACCCTCCCTGCCGAGCCCGTGCCCCACAGGAGGAAAGGATCTCAGTTGACACTGTTGGCCCTTCGGGACGACATTGCTCAGCTCCTCCGCAAGGAGGCAGTAGCTCCAGTGCCGGATCCTTCTACAGACCCATGCTTCGTATCCAGGTACTTCCTGGTGCCCAAGCGGACAGGGGGTTGGCGCCCCATCCTAGATCTCCACGACCTGAATCAATATCTCAGGTCTCGCACCTTCCGGATGGTAACTCTGAATCAAATCATACCATCTCTGGAGCGAAACATGTGGTTCCGTTCACTGGATCTACAGGACGCATTTTTCCACGTCCCAATCGGTCCGTCCCACCAGCGGTTCCTCCGCTTCAGGGTGGAAGGGACCCTGTACGAGTTCCAAGCCATGCCGTTCGGCCTGTCGCCGACCCTCGGGTCTTCTCCAAGTGCATCGCAGTGGCGGCGGCCCATTTACGGCTTCAAGGGGTTCGGATATACCCCTACCTCGATGATTGGCTCCGGGTGGGTTCCTACCTGCAGGAGGTGAAGTCCAGGGACCTGGCCCTCCGAACCTATTCCCAATTAGGCCTTCTGATCAACGAGGCCAAGTCGGAAATCGTGTCCTCTCAGGTGATGGGCTTTATCGGGGCAGAGCTTGACTCTCGTCAAGCCTGAGCTCGGCTCCCGGCAGACAGGGCGGAGGTTCTTTCCTCCTTTGTCCAGTAATTTCTGGTTGGGCACTTGCACCCTGCCCAGGACTAAATGCGCCTTCTGGGTTACATGGCGGCATGCACCTCAGTGGTCTGTTGGGCCAGATTGTACATGCGCCCCCCTTCAGTGGGAGCTGGCCGCTCAGTGGACTCGGCGTTAGGGTCATTTCGACCAGCTGGTCACTGTCACCCAGATGATGTGGGACGCTCTCCAATGGTGGACCGTCCCAGGTTGTCTGCAGGAAGGGATCCCGTTTGTCGGCCCCGAGCCAACGGTCGTTCTCACGAATGATTTCTCTCTCATGGGCTAGGGAGCCCACATAGGGGACCACAGAGTCCACGGGTTCTGGACCTCCGAGGAGTCCCAATGTCACATGAACCCGCTAGCGCTCAGAGCAGTCAGACTGGCACTGTCAGCTTTCGCTCCTCGGCTCCGGGGTCAAGTGGTTCAAGTCCAGACGGACAATACCACGACCATGTACTACCTCAACAAACAGGGCGGCACGCACTCCCGTCTGCTATGCAAGGAGGCACTCCGGATCTGGACCTTTGTCAGCCGGTTGGAGGCCGATCTCCTTGCCATCCATGTGGCAGGAGTCTCGAACCAACTGGCGGATGCTCTCAGCCGCATAGGCCAGACATCCCACGAGTGGTCTCTCCATCCAGAGGTAGCTTACAATCTGTTCTCCCAATGGGGAAAACCGTTGGTGGACCTGTTTGCCTCCAGAGAAAACACCAAGCGGAGGCTGTACCATGCCGCCCCCCTCAGCAGGGCTCGCTGCAGGGGGATGCCTTCTCGAGGCCGTGGACCCCAAGCCTCCTCTACGCCTTCACTCCATTTCCCTTGATCCACAAGGTGTTACTCAAGGTGAGGAGGGACAAGACTAAGGTGTTGCTAGTAGCCCCAGATTGGCCCCGACAGTTCTGATATCCAGATCTCCTCAGCGGCAGGGCCCTGGAGCGGCTTTGTACATGCGCGGACCTGATATCATTGAACCAGGGGAAGGTATTCCATTTGGACCTTCAGTCCCTGCACCTCACAGCCTGGTACCCGGGCGGCTAGAGTTCCAGGCTATGGGTCTTTCCAAGGATGTCTACACCGTGGTGGAGGCATCTCGTAAGAATCGGCCAGGAAATGTTATGCCTTCAAATGGAAAAGGTTTTCCATTTGGTGTCAGAGTAAAGTCTGGACCCTTATCCTGTTCTGGCTAACATTTTAGACTACCTTTGGTCTCTCTCCAAAGGGGTCTCTGAGTCATCGGCCCTTAGGGTGCACGTGGCAGCCATTTCCGCTTACGAGGCGTGGGCGGTCAGTCTACGATGGCACAGGAGAGAGTGGTGGGCGGCTTTTTCAAGGCCTGGATCACATATTCCCTCTGGTGCGTGAACGTCCACCTGCGTGGGATCTTTTGCTGGTTTTGGCAAAGCTCATGGGCAGGCCATTCAAACCCATGCACAAGTGTGAGCTCTCGCACTTGTAGTGGAAGACTGCCTTCCTGGTGGCTATCACGTCAGCCAGAAGGACAGGGGAGCTCCAGGCGCTCTTGGTGGACTCCCCTAGCTGATCTTTCACAGGGACAAAGTTGTCCTGCGCCCCCACCCGAAATTCCTTCCAAAGGTGGTGTCAGAGTTTCACCTTAACCAGGTGTTGACTCTGCCGTATATTACCTAACTACACTCGGACACCGGTACAGGCTCCATAACCCTGGACCTTAGATGCTCTCTACTACAAGGAGAGGACGGCGGAAATTGGGAGAGGTTCACCAGTTGTTTGTCACCCACGCTGAAGCCGCTTCTGGCAGACCTGCAGCCAAAGGACCATTGCAAGATGGATTACATCATGCATATGTCTGTGCTGTGAGTTGGCGAACAAGAGCCTCCCAGAAGGATAAGAGCTCAGTCCCCGCCATGCGGCTGCTTTCAGGGACATCCCTATCCAGGAAATCTGTTGGGCTGCTACCTGGAAGTCATAAACACCTTCATTACCCATTACCACATCGACCTTGAGTCACGTCGGGATGCTGTGGTTTTGGGGCCTCGGTTCTCAGTCTCTGTTTCCTAAGTAGAGGGTATGCCTTGCCTCCCTCCTCCCGGAGAACTGCTAGGAGTCTGCCAAAGAGTGTGGATGAAAATATATCCACGCTCCTAGAAAAACAAGTTACTCACCTGTAACAGTAGTTCTAGGAGTGGTATATGTTGTTCATCCACACGCACCCACCTGACCTCCCCGGCTTTAAGTGCATCACCTTACTTCCAGCGGGCTAAGATCTGATGTCATGGGGCGGAGCTGAGAGGGCTTACCACCCGGGTGGGTGGTAGAGCCAGCTTGAAGACTTCCAGCAAGATTTAAAGGGGAAAGGGACATTCCAAAGAGTGTGGATAAACAACATATACCATTCCTATTGGTGGTCGATTGTTGCCCAATTAGAGGTGTCATGTATATTTCTGAGAGATGGTCTTTTTTGAAACCTCCTGTCCTTAAAGCTGTCCTGCCTTGGGACTTGAATTTCGTTTTTGAGAAATTGATGTTGGCTCCTTTTGAGCATGCCACAAGTTGCGGCATACATTTTGTGTCATGGAAATCATTGTATTTTGTTGTGATGACCTCTGTTTGAAGGATTTCTGAGCTTCAGGCTCAAATGTGTGAGCCTTCTTATTTGATTTTTCACAAAGATAGTCTCTTTCCATACAAATCCTAAGTTTCTTCTGAAGGTGATATTTGAATTTACACTGAATCAATGATGCATCTTCCTGTGTATTATCCTGAGCATGCTAACCAGGGTGAGTGCTGCTCCATCGTTGTATGTGCAGAGAATACTAAGGTAGTATGCTTCTCCCATCAAAGACTGCAGAAAGTCCTCTCAGCTTTCTGTTTTGTTCATCCCTGGAGAAGAGGGTGCTCTGTGTTTAAACAATGACTTTCAAATGGCTGGCATATTGTATTACATTGTACTGTAGGAAGTATGGTAAGGAACTTCCTGGCGGTGTTTGGGTCACTCCATGAGGGTTGTGTCCACTTCTGTTGCTTATTTCTAAAATGCTCCTTGTGGAGGGTTGTGGGATAACAGATGGACCAGATGCCGAGCTTCAAGTTCAACATACAATTTCTGTGTGATGTCTATTCAAAATGCAGAGATAACCTTCAGCAATTGCATAGCCCTTCTTCAGTACATCAGTTTGTATTTTGTAGCAACAGACTATGAAAGTCTTTCATCTATACTTAGCTAGCACCTGCTGACTCACTGATCTCTGACCTGACTTAGCTGTTGAGATTTAGCCTCCCCTATGCGGCCCTTGTTTGTTTAGGTGGTGGGAGCGCAAATAAAAAGAAAAAGCAAGCTGAAGACAAAGAACCTCAGTGCAGAAGCACTGAAACCAGGGTTACACCAAAGGGCATTGACAATAAGCCAAGTTTCCAAGAGAAACAGCATCACACATCCTTCCATAATGCAAAGCATCATGGGATATATGCAAATCACCATGACATTTCAGACTTCAGTTTACAGCAGTTTACCTGCATTTTTTTAAATAGCACAACTAACTTAATTTTTATCGTACAGTCACCTAGTAACTTTTTAACTTTATCAAAAACATCTAGTGCCATGTTATTTTCAACATTCACAGGTTTTATATACATACGGTATATACATTAAAGTATTCTATGACATAGTGCCATTGCATGCTAAATTCAACAACAGGGAGCACAGCCTGTTGTTTTATATCAACTCAGAGGTCACAGCAGTAACCTCCTGTACGAGGACTTGAGGAGAAGGAAAATTAAAGAGAACACTATAGCATAGTCAAGAAAGAGGAGGGGGGCCCCATATGTGGGCCATCCTTATGGACTAGAAATTGTAAAGGATATATTAGGCTAAGAAACAGAAGCACTGTTGCAACAGATTTAAGAAAGGTCGATCCTCAAGAGTGGCAGGATCTCCCTGTCACACCCCTGCTGCTGATGTATGTGCTGCAGCCATGTGGAGCGCTATTCATACTTTCACTAGACATTACAGTCTGGACATCATCTCTCGTAGATGTGTAGGCTTTGGGCTTGCTGTACTGCAAGGCCTTCTGTCCTTATATCTGAGACTGTACCATCCTCCCTGTTTCCTTTGTACTGCTTTGGAGTCTTTCTAAAGGTGTGGCCTAAAGGAGATGATATCCTTGAAGATAGAACAGTTACATATGAACTTACCGTAACAGTAGATCTTCAAGGATCAATCTTCACCATTCATCACTGGTGATATACCAGCAGAAGTTGTAGGGCGTTGTGGGAATTATAGCCTCAAGATTTTAGAGGAGGGAAGAAGCGAGTTGAGGCGGTGCTGCCCTCAAGGCCAACGCATGACATGGCGCTCGTGGACTGGCCAGTAGCAGATGCCATCTCCCCAACCTCCTCAGATCTGTTTTTCCCACCGTTGATGCACCATCGTTTTGTGGGAACATCACAGAAGAAATTGTACCAGTTTTGTTCGGCCATTTTCACTTGCCGCCGACTGTGATATTTGACGCCGTCAGTTATTCAGTGCCATTTTTCGACTCCCTTACCACATTTTGTCGATCTCTTTGAATGTGTTGAGTGCTTTTGCTATTGTTTTGTTTACATCCGTCTGTGGATATTTGGTTTGGTGGCCTAAAAAGTCCGGGAAGACCGAGGTGGGGCAATGCCGTGACCGTAGTGGACCGTCATCATCATTGTTTAGCCTGCCTTGGTCCACACCACAATATGGATGTATGTGAAGCCTGGTTTTCAGTGATTTCTGCACCCTTCGATCCATCGCGATGAAGTTGGGGTGGGTGGTGAAATCACTGGCTCAGGCTCTATATCCATATTAAGTATTGAAATGAAGATCCCCATGTTTTAGAGGGTGGCTCTGCACCTGGGTGCCAGGATCAGGTCCATGGTCCCTTCCCCAGTACTTATTCTTAAGAGGGAGAGTAGGCCTCTGCTAGTCTTGGCATTGCTGGGACTGAGGCTTGCATGAGGGGTCGGGTGGACAACTGGCTACTTCTGGGTGGGTCAGTTGAGCAACCCTTGCAGACTGGTGCTTCCTTGGAGGCTCGGTGTCCTTGGCTGTGGTGTCGCAGCTACACGCTTGGCCTGCACTGGTGGAACTCTCAGCAGCGCAGCCTGGTGCCGCCTTATCTCAGACACCGCCTCTGGTGCAGTGGTGGCACCCACTGTGCGGCTACGTCCCCTCCTTGTGCTGTTCACTGTCTTGGAAAAGGGAGGATCCAGGGGGTCTCACAGTTGGAGAGCTCCCTGATCTCATCCTCTGACTTGGAGGGTGATGCTCAGGATGATCCCGACTGGTAGCCCGACTCCTTTGAGTCCCCGGACCCTTCTAGGCCTAGTTCCTAGGCTTTATGGCTAGGGGCATATGAAGCTCCTTTCCCAGCGCTGCACTCAGTGCCACCTCTCCTGTGTCCCACGTCACCGCTTGCGGTGACATGGACACCACCGGTGCCGTTCCTGGAACCGGAAGGGATGGCGGTGCTGAATTGGAATCTAGAGCCACCCTCAGCGCTGGGTCAGATTCTGGCGCTGCAGTCTGTGCTGTTTGTGACTCTGGAACTGTGTGCAGCATTGAAGTGTGTACTGGTACTGTGGGTGGTGCTGGGTCTGCTGTCCTCCGACTTTGTCTCGCCCTTGGTCCTTGGGTCCTGTCTGAGGTAGGGCCATGTCTGGTGACACAGGGTCAGGAGATAAGGTCTTGAACAGCATTCCATCCCTGGAGCTGGGGCAAGCTTGGGGAGCTGCAGCGCAGACTCTGGCCTTTCCTCTGCTATGGATATGGCACGCTGTGCAGTAGGTAGGGATAGTGGCTGCCCTGTGGGATGCGAACAGCTCCTATCTCCTCACCTCGGAGTTTCCCCCCCCCAAGGACCCCACCCTGTTCGCCCTGCCATAGTTGGACAGTGTGAGTTGGCTGGAATGCACAGCCCCCCTCTCTCTGGAGTGGTCCCCTGTGCGTTCCTAAAGCCCTGGCAGAGGTCCTAGTTTGGTCTGCCATGACACGTCCCCTCCCAAAGGTTTTTCTGGTTTGGCTGGCCCCATGACCTGGGAAGAATTCAGGACTACAGTGGATGCTTTTCCCTGATACCTGAGGGCCCTGGACGAGGTTGTTTTCTGACCTGAACCCCCAGCACTGCATTCCCCTGAAATAAATTCTTCTTCCCAGACTTCCTCCTCCGAGGAAGAGGATTCCTCAGTCCACTACTCATCTGATGCTTAGCTCACTAGCTATCAACGTTTCCTTCCAATGATGCTAGAGGACTTGCATATCTCCCCTTTTGTAACACGCAACCCTGCTAGTGTGATTCTGTCGTTGCTGGGGGAGTACAGCTCAGACTCCATAGTTATTCCACCACGGCCCTGGCCTTTTGCAGAGGTGTTGCACAGCCTCTGGCACCATCCCTCTGCCCCTCCCCAACCCTGAGGAACTGCTGGCGCAGGTATTGCACATCCAAGGGGTCTGTTGGTGTTTTTTACCCCACCCCTCTTTGAGAGTGGAACTCCATGACACCTCTTCTGGGTATTATCGCCCAGGCACGACCATTCCCAGAATCATAGCTCAGCTACGTTGACTGCTGGGGTAGAAGATGTCTTGGGGCGTGCCTTTTGCTCTGTATCTCCTCATACCATGCAGCCTATGCTAGGTATCTGTGGGCAATGCTGGGGCAACTCCTGGCATCCATGACTGACAGTGAGGCAACCCGGCGAGCCAGTTTTTCCACCCAGGGACTAGAGCTAGTGAGACACCAGATAAGGGTGTCTTACGACACCGGTGAGGTAGCTTCATGGCTGGCAGGAACTGCAGTCTTCATTCAACGGACGGCATGGCTTGGTCGCTCGTGGTTATCACCCTTGGCCTGGCGTAGGGTGATTGACTCATGGTTCCAAGGCGCCTTGATCTTTTCCTTCAGGGTCAGGAGTGACTTGTCGGGGAGACTTCCTTCTCCCAGGTCATGGGTGTGTCCACCTGCCCCTGACCGGTCTCCGATCCCATAAGGCCTGTAAGAGGCTCCTTCCTCTTATGTTTCCCCCACAGGAGGCTGAGAGAATGGCCATTTCCCTCAGGGTGTGCCAGCACCACCAAGGGTGGTGGCTTGGTACTCACCCATGAGTGATGAATGGTGAAGATTGAAAGTTGGAAGGTATGAAAATTACATACTGGTATGAAAATTACATACTCACCATAATTCTTGATCTTCCAGGATATCTTCACCATTCATTACTGCTACCCATCCGTCTTCTCCTCATGGCCAGGCTTCTGGGCAGTGCCTTCCCCCTTTTATATATCCTAAAAGGGAGTACTAGTTGGCAGCTAGCACTTGCTGAGGGAAATTCTTCCTCCTGCTCCAAAGAGGAAAAACATTGGTATAATTATCTATCCCTCCCACAGGACTTATCTTCCTTGTTCCAAGGGAGAATGCAATTGTTCCTGGCACTCTTGTCTTATTTCATTCTTATTACCAAGAGGAGGTTCCTAACACATGTCTGTATACCAAGAAGTGTGCGTCTGCTTTTCTGTGGACCTTTTGTTCTCATTTTTAAACAAAACAAAAATACTAAGGAAAAACCTTCCCTGGGTTTTCTTTCAGGAAGAGAGATGTCAAGGCGTTCTCATAGTCTCTAGAGTTTTCCTCTACCCTTGTCTTCTGGTCAGTTGAAGGAATGCTGTTTGGCCTGTTAAGCTATTAGTAGCCCCCTGAGACACAGGTTCACAGACCTAGAGTTGGGTACTGCAGTGTCTGTGTAGTTACCCATCACCTTTTCAGAAGGCTTGTCTCACCATCATAATTGCAGACTGTGCAGTCCAGCCATTTAAGTTGGCTTCCTTCCGCAGACTTGCCTGAGAAGGAGAACTCCTTCTATATTGTAGTCCTCTGACAGCATCCCTGTTCCAGTTATTTTAAAGGTACTTTTCACCTTTTTGCTTCTGCAGACTGGTTTGTCGCCTCTTCTGGGTGTTGTAAACTATGAATTTAAAGTTTATTTCCTCTTGTATTTCTTTTGTCATGTGGGACAATTGAATGTAACCTTCTCCTCGGAGGTCCTTCAGTGGGCAATGAAAGCCCAGTCCAGGGAACTACTGTTGTGGACTCTAGAATGTACCCTGGAGTTGTTCCAGTCTTTGGGCATCATTGTCAATTTGTTCGAGTCTGTGCTGACCCTGTCCCAGCAGTTGCAGTACATAGGGGTGTTGTTGGATTCTACTCGGGGCAAGGTCTTCCTACTACAAGACAGGGAAGACTGCCTCATAGCTTGGGCCCAGGCTTGTGGCTCATTGTTCGTATGTCCCAGCCAGGCTGTTACTGAGGCTGCTAGGCTTAATGGACACCGCCATTGTGACAGTCCCTTTGTCCAGGTTGCATATGAGGATCCCACAGTGGACCCTCGTGGTCCAGTGGGATCAATGTTTCGAAGATCTGGATCAGCTGGTCCTTGTCTCCTCTCTGGTATGCATGGTGCTTCAGTGGTGGATGGACATAGACAATTGCTTGAATGGGGTTTTCTTTCTGATCCCTACCCCTCACCAAGTCCTCCCCATGGATGCTTTGGTTGTGGGTTTGGGAGCACACCTGGGCCTTTGTCAGACCCAGGAGACCTGGTTCTAGTGGGAGACCCGCCTCCACGTAAGGTCCTAGAAATGAGGGCAGATCTTATCTGTGTCAATCTTCACCATTCATCACAGATGGGTACTGGCGGAGATCAGGACCCAGCGAGAACCTTTTTTTTTAATAGGATAGGCGGAGTTGGCGCAGCATCGGCGCGCCCTCGAAGGGCCGACATACTACATAGTGCTCGAGGATTAGCCGTTAGGCTGTGTCGACTCCACCCACCTACCAGTTCTTTGTCTCCCGCCGTCAAGGTCACCTCGTGGGAAGCCAACTGAAGAAGTTTCATAGTTTTAGGCCTTAGCCTTTCGCATTGTGCGTTCGACAGTCTGTCGGTCCTGCTAGTTCTGGGTTCTGCCTCCACTCGACATCGCCGGTAAGATCTTTCCATTTATTTTATAGTACAGCGACGTCAAGTCTATTTTTGGTGTTTTTTTCCGCAGGTCATGTCGCGGTCGGAGGCAAGAAACCTTCTAAGGCGGGGCAGCCCCTATGCGTTAGTGCCGATAGCGACGCAAGTACTCCGTTACCGACCAGCATGACGGTGTCTCGTGTGTCTTGGCCGCTTCACGACATGGATTGGTGCGGCGCCTGCTTCTCCATGGACGCGCGTCCTAGAACAGCAGCGTTCAAAGTAAGGCGAGCTCCGCCGTCTTCGAGGTAGGGTTTGCACTCGTCCGGGCCAACCGCTCTCTCGGCCTTTCCTCCGGGTCCCCTCCTGGTTCTGTACAGACCGAGGAGGGAGCCTCGCCTTTGTAGCCTAGCCTTGGCCAAAGGCTCCTCCAGCGGTGCAGGAGGCCCGTCCGCTTCCTCCAGGAGGCGGAGGCGCCATATGCAGTGCTCCTTGCCGGGATGAAGGCTCGCGGTGCTCGCTCAGTCTGGAAGGCCGAATTCGGCGCCGTCGAGCCCTTAGGTGCCGTTCGGCGGTGCCGTGGGCCCTGTCGGCGCGACCCGTCTCGGCGCCGTGGGTTTTGTCGGCGCGGCGCTGCTCAGCGCCGTGATCAGGATTCGCGTTGCCTTTCGCCATGTCTCGCCTCGGCGCCCGAGGATAAACGCGGCGCCGTGGGAGCCTTCAAGAGTCGTCTGTCGGCGCGTTGGTGCCTCTCGGTGCGCTCACGCGCGCGAGGAGCCTAGTGGTGCCATGTTCAGCGCCGAGTCTGCTTCGGAGCCGTCGAGCGCCCGATCCTCGGTGCCGTTCACGGCACCGAGACTCCTAACGTCGACACTGAGACTGTTGCTGGGGCTGCCGTCGGCGCCGTCTCTGTTCCTGGTACCGTCCCCGGTGCCAGTGGACTTGATGGCGCCGCGGCTGGCCCTGGCTCAGGACCTTTGGCCCGAGTTGCCCTGCTGCCTTCTGTCAGCCCCGCTTGCGGGGCTATGGAGGGCACGGGTGCCGCCTCGGCCACTGGCTTGGCTACTGGGCTTCTTGGTAAGGTCGCCTTTCCTTGCCCTCCTACCGTTTGGCTTAGGGCCTCAGACTCTACCTCTTCGGAGTCTGAGTCGGGCTCGGAGTTGGACGGGCAGTCACACCCTTCGTGGTTGTCTGCAGAGGAGGGCGAACCGGTGGTCTCGACGACGAGTCACAGCCAGCCCCCTTCTGAGGAGCATCAGGTTCTCCCCAAGGTTGGGGTCAGTGGTACTGACCAGCAGGCTATGGTGCGTGCCACCATTGCCATGCAACCTGGCCTTGGAGGGTTCATTGACCCCTCGGCGGTGGTACCCCCTCCCATAGTGTGTCTCGATCGCCCAACTTTGGGGCCCATCAGGAAGTCTACGGGAGGGGAGGGTGCTGCTTCCTGGGTCTCCCTTCGGGGCAGCCAGAGCTGCCAGCTACCTAGGTTGGCCCTCTCGGGGACCAGGACCCTCTCGGACTCTGAGGGGTCGAGGGTGTGGGGTCAGCGCGTCAGCCTTTCTCTGGGGTCACCCGGCCTGGGCAAGCTTGAAGTGCGGACTTCCGCCTTCCCTTCCGGTTCCTTGAGGGGTCCCATTCTTTGGAGCAGGGGACCGTCCTTCTGGATCTATACGGCCCGGTTGCCTCACTGGGGGATTCTTCTGGGCGCAGCCTAGGGCAGTACCAATGTGGTTGTACAGCTGTCGGCTCTGGGTCTTCGGGACATCCTTCTTGGGTGTCCATGGTCCGCTCCCTAGCCCTGGCAGAGGTCAGCCGACTTCTTCTCTCGGCTCTGCCCGTATTCTTCTGCCGCATTCTCCAGCGCTCCCAGGCATTCTTGGTCCTAGCAGCCCTCTCACCTGGGAGCAGTTCAAAGCGGTGGCTGCTCGGTTTCCTGCCTACATTAGGGCCATGGACAGCCAGGTTTTTCAACCTCCCCCCCGAGCAACCACCCTCGGAATGTATGGTGACCTCCAGCTCCTCATCCCCCTCTTCTGGGGGAGAGGAACCATCTGTCCATATCTCCCCAGCCGCTGATCTCTGAGTATCAGCGCTTCCTCGTGAGGATGATGGAGGACCTTCACCTTTCTCCTGTCGTTAGCAATCCTGAGCATGCGCATGCCTTCCAGGCGATTTCGGTGCGGCCACCCTTGTGGTGCCGCCTGGCCTGCTCCTCGGGAGGCGTCCATGTGTTTCTGGCAGAGGCCCTTCTCCGGAGTTCCTGCCCCTAGGGACCTCAGCCAGAGGTATTGCGCTCCCCGGAGTCTCAGGTTCTATGCCTCATCCACAGTCCGGTTGATGCACCTGGACACCCTGCCAGAGCTTCACGCCCTCCACGTGACCGGCCCCAGATCAGGACTCTTGATTTTGATTTCCGGGGAGGAGGACTTTCTACTGCACAGTTGCTTCTCTCCATCTCTGCTCATCAGGCCCACTGTGCAGCCTACAACAGGTTCTTGTGGTCAGTGCTAGGTCAGATCCTAGCTGCTTTGGCCTGACTCGAGAGCAAACCAGGCAAGCCATCGCACTCTCTGCACATGGCCTGGAGCTAGCAAGGCACCAAGCTAGGGCATCTGGCGACGCCAATGAGGTAGCTACCAGGGTCATAGGGACAGCGATCTGCACCAGGAGATCGGCATGACTTCGCCTTTCCCAGTTGTCACCTTGGCCCGGCGTGGGTGGTTTGCTCCGCTCACCAGGGAACCTATCTCTTTTCCCGTAGGCGGGGCCAGCGTTTGTGGGGCAAATTCCTTCCCCTCAGGGGACCCCCTCGCTCTCCCCACTCTCGGGCCTCCTCAGGCGCAGAAGGTTCCCCCCTTAGTGTGTCACCCACTGAGGGGCTAAGGGCGTGGTCCCTCAGGGTGCAATGAATCAACCCCTCGGAGGCTTGGTACTCACCATCTGTGATGAATGGTGAGACCGACACAGATAAGATATAAAAATTACGTACCTACCGTAATTATGATCTTTCTGTGTATCTTCACCATTCATCACAATCCCACCCGCCATCCCCCTGGGGCTCCAGTCTCTGGATCCTCCTCCCTCTGTGCCTACCCTTCTTTTGAGCGGGATAAAGTTGGGACACACAGGGGGGTAGTTTCTTCCCTAAGGGGTACAGTTCGAGTGGCACTCCTTCTCTACTACATATCTTCACTCCTAACGGGTGAAAGCTGGTGGTTGCCCTCCTTCTGTTATCCATCTAACTAAAAAAAAAAACTTCCCCTTTTTTCACCAAATATATTTACAAAGAGAGTACTGAGTCCCTGTACCCTGTCCTTCTCCAGAATAGCTGACTCTGCTTTTGGGATATTGTCAGTTATTCTGTGCCTTGAATTCTGGCAAATGAGCTGTTCTACTCCTTGCAGTTCCTATACAGTCTGGTGACGGACAAGGGTCCTGGATCCTAGTTACCTCTCACTCTCTCTTAAATTCTCTCTCCCCCACTTCTTCCTTTTCCAGAGATTGGGGCCCCTGCCCAATCCCCTTAGTCTTCCTTCCTCTATGCTGTCCTCTCAGTCGTTATTTCTCCTTTTAGTTCAGTTTTTCTCTTCCTTTTTCTGTCCCTTGGACTCTCTTGTCGCACCCTCCACCCCTTCCTCTTACCTCTCCGGCGACTCAGAACTGGTAGGCGGGCGGAGTTGACATAGCCTAACTGCTAATCCCCGAGCCGCCATTAGGCACGCTCGGGCCTCGGGAGGTCGCGCTAATGCTGCATCGACTCCACCATCCTTTTATAAAAAAAAAAAAAAAAGGTCCCGCCGGGGTCCTGATCTCCGGCCAGTACCCATCTGTGATGAATGGTGAAGATACACAGAAAGATCATAATTACAGTAGGTACGTAATTTTTATTTCTGTTTGCCTTGCAGGCCTTCCAGAACCATCTTTCTCCAGGCCCCCTGTTGGTGCAGTCGGACAACCTCAGTGTGGTCTATTACATGTACAAGCAAGGGGAAGGGGGGGGAACACACTCCTACCCTCTTTGCCTGGAGACAATGAGGGTCTGATTAGGCTCTAGACTACGGTCTAGAACGCTCGGTGTCCATGTGCCCAAAATGCCTCTCGACAGCTTGAGCTGGTCACAGTCCAGAATGCAAGAATGATAACTGCTGACCTTAGTCATAGAAGACCTGTTCGACAGGTGGGGTGCGTCAGGTTGGACCTTTTATTCCCATTCATCACAGAACTGCCACGTTTCTGCTCGCTAGATCCAGGGCCTGGAGTTTCTTGCGAGATCGTTGTCCCTCTCCTGGAAAGGGAGTTTTTTTTTTTTTTTTTTTATGCCTTCCCACCTTTTCCTCTGATTCAGAGGATGGTCACCAAGCTACAGATATAGGGAGCCATGCTAATTCTGTTGGCTCCATTCTGACCTTGTCAGATATGGTTTCCACTACTGCAACAACTGGCTGTGGAACACCCATCCCCTGCCCCTCTTCTGGGATGTGTTGACACAAGCACAGGGATCCTGGTTCATTTAAAAAAAAAAAAAAATTTTCTCAATTTAACCGGGTAAGGACACTGGGCAAAGCCCTTTTTCAGGTCCGACCCAAAAACAATCAACAATAAAACAATACAAATACATAACTAACAATATACTAACAATTACAAACATCGACAGATAACAAGTGACATTTAAATTTAGCCTTAAATCCTATTGCTGAATTAATAGATCTAAGGGAAAGAGGCAAATCATTCCACAAATGAGCAGCAGATGACACAAATGATCGAAAACCAGAATTTCCCTTAACAGTTGTTTTCAAAATAACTCCTTGATTTGAACGCAGATTAACCTGAGAATCCCTAAATTCCACCAAATCAGATAGTGGAAATGAATTCCCAGCATAAATAGCATGATGTGTCAAATTACCAAGCGTATGGCAAACTTTAATTTGGGAGATAGCCAGCCCAAAGAAGAATATGACACAATGATTTGTCAACTGAGGGCGCAAGAACAAATAATCAAATATTATAAGCCACACTCAGAACTCTACCTCTCTCACCCCAAATTAAAATATAAAGAAAAACATAATCAAAGTGCGGCAATAAAATACCCATAGCAATTGTCTTACGAGATGCAATTGATAAATTAGCCTTAAATTTATGTAGCAAACCCAAAGTAGAACTATTAATTCTAAAAACAGCCTTAAGTTAGGAAAAATCCCAAACTAGGATCTAGAAGAACTCCTAAATGCAATTCATTAACCTGTTCTAATAAATTACCAAATCTATCTAGTATATGTAAACATGGATTCAACTTTAGTCGAGGAGCACTCCCAAAAACCGTGCACTTGAGTGGTTTTACGTTCAAAACCATTTGATTTTTCAACAACCAATGACCAAGTGTATCAAAAGGTCCATCCCAGACCTCTACTCCCTTCACCTGCATGCATGGCTCCTGAGGACATAGCCATTGCTCGGTTTGGTGTGTCTCAGAAGGTGGCTGATGGCCTGCTGGCTGCCAGAAAACCTTCTTCCAGTGCCACTTACTCTATGAAGTGGAAGTGGATTGCTATCTGTGCCACTTCTCTTTGTCTGCATCCTTTCACTTGTCTGGTGAACCAGGCTCTGGAGTATCTCCTGAGCTTGTCTGATGCAGGCCTCAAGTACTCCTCTCTCAAAGTGCACCTGTCCGCTATATCAGCCTTTCATGTGCCCATTGATGGTCGTGACTTGTACCTGCTGGATGTGCCCCAGTCTTTTCTGCAAGGCATTCTCCACTTGAAGACTCCTATTTGTATATATATATCTCCTCGGGATCATGTCACCTGGTGTTGTAAAGCTCCTCATTGACTAGCACAGCACCCAACATACTAGAAGTTCACAACAACAAACCTTCCTGGTCCCCAGATGCCGGACTACATGGGGCCAAGGAGCTTTTGCCCACAGAGCTCCACAGTGGTACAATACTCTCAACCAAGAAACACTTACAGCTGCTGCTCTTGGCTCCTTCAAAGGACAACTCCATCTACACCTCATTTAAACTAGCCATTGTGACTGCTTCACCTAACCTGGGGTCCTACGCTCCCTGCACGTTACTTTAGTCAGCTCAGCAACCCCCTTTTCCATGCCCTCCTCCCCCACACCCACCCCCTCCTGTGGCACTTACTGACAATTCCCCTTCCTCCCTCCTCTTCTGTGCTCCCATCTTCTGTCCTTATCATTCGACAACGGCCTCCCAGCCTGCCTACCCCACCTTCCCTACCCTCGCACCTGCAGCTCTTACATTATAGTTTGCCCTTGGATGTTGTCTCATTCCACCTAAGGTTGGCTCATTTTAAGGTACTGTAATTAACTAAGCCTCAGCCTCTTGCTTTTTTTTTTTTACTGTGACTATATGTAATTATGTCGACCTTTGTATGTTTGTTTGCCCTCCATTTCCTGACATGGAACTTTTGTAAACGATCAGTCCCTGTTTAAAGGTATTTGTAATCCTAGAAATAAATAAATATGTAATCCGGTTCTGACTTGGGATCTGAATTTTGTTCTAGAGAAGCTGACTCTGCCTCCTTTTGAGCCAGTTTTCTGTTGTGAAAGATTTATTTTTAGCTTCTATTACTTTTGCTCAAAGGATTTGAGCCATAGGCTCTCACATGTGAGCAGTCTTATTTGATTTTCCACAAAGACGGTGTCTTTACGCACCAACCCTACATTTCTTCCAAAGGTGGTATCTGAGTTTACTTTAAATCAATCTATCCACTTGCATGTTTATTTCCCAGAGCGTGCCAATCCAGGGGAAGCATTGGTCCATACTTTGGATGTGCATCAAATTCTCTGGTACTATACACGCTGTACTAAGGACTGCAGAAGGCCATCTCATTTGTTTTACTTTCGCCTCTGGCAGAGAGGGTGCTCCAGAGTCGAAACAGTGCTTGTCCAAATGACTGACCAATTTTATCACTTTGTTACTGGAATGCGGTAAGGAACTTCTTGGAGTTGTCAAGGGTCATTCCACTAGGGCATGGCCAGTTTATTTGCCTGTTTCAGCGCCAAGATTTGTGCTGCTGTCACTTGGAGTACTGTCCACACTTTCTCCAAGTACTACAGTATGGACATTGTCTCCAGAAGAAGGGCTGGCTTTGGCCTATCTGTGCTTCAGGGCCTTCTCTGTTAGGCCTCTGGCCTCCTACCACCCAGACTGTATTACGCTTAGTACTTCTTGGACTAGTTCCATAGGTGTGACCTGATAAGAGATATCCCCGAAGAAGATAGAACAGTTACATAAAAACTTACCACAACAGTAGATCTTCGAGGGAATCTGTTATCAAGTCATGCCGTCCGTCCTTCCCTCCATTCTCCTCTTCTTTCTCCAGCTCGGCAGTCCTGTTGTTCCAGCCTTTTTGCTAGCTGGGCACCTTCTCTCTCTCTCTCTCTCTCTCTCTCTCTCTCTCCTTGGTTCCCTGGCGGGACTTCTGTCTCTCATGGCCTCCGGCTAGGGAGAGAACCGAGGAGGAAGCAGGGCCGTCCATGCTTCTAAATGGCTGTGATGTCAGAGCATGTCACCGGCATGGGCAGCGCCTACTACACTGCTGCAGAAAAGTTTCTGTGGGATCCTAGTGCCTGACTGCTAAGTTCCATAGATGTGATCTGATGACAGAGATTCCCTCGAAGATCTGTTGTTACGGTAAGTTCTTGTGTAACTGTTCTTTCTAGGATCGTGGATATGTTCTATCCACACTTCATGGCAGGTACCTTGCCGCTTTAAGATGTGCCGGAAAGTCTTCAAGCTGGCTCCTTCCACCCACCCGAGTGGTATAGTCCTCGGCTCCACCCCATGATGCCAGATCTTCCTTTCTTCTGGAAGGTTCAGGTTCCCTCCTTAGCGCTGTCGCGTGTAGTAGACCCTGGCTCTTGAATCTACGGATTCGCGTCCAGAACTTATTCTAAAACTCTCTTGAGTTCGGTCTTCATCTTCTTCCCTCACTGCTGCAGTGGAGGAAAAGTCGGCCCCCGGGTTTCACTGGTGCCCCTGCGGGCAGAAGATGTCTCACATGGATTCTCACGTCGTGTGCGTGTACTGCCTAGGACTGGACCACTATCCGCTGGCCTGCGATCACTTTTGGTCCTTTACTCCGAATGTGCTTGAAGATCTCGCTGCCAGACTTCAGCTGGGGCGACCGGAGAAACGTTACCCGCTGGTTAAATCGAAGGATGCCAATTGGGTGGTCTCTGCAGCTGCGGTGTCCGCTGAACAGTTGGAATAACTCAAGGTCTTCGAGGAGGAGGTGGCTCAGGCTGCGGCGGGCTCCTGTTTGGCTTCGGCCTTCATTCCACTGCATCTGGGATCCTCCTATTCGGCTTCCTTCAAGGAGTTGTGCCAGTCTCTTCTCTACCAAGGGAGAGGGCCCTTCAGGGTCGCATGTTTCGCGCTTCAAGAGGAAGGAGTCGGAAAAGGACAAAGAAAAGTTGACTTGTCGACGTTCTTGGGACTGAGAGCGGTCCCGCTCGCAGGAATCTCCTGTCTCGACTTCGGTCGAATTCGTGGCTGAGGCCACTGGTTTCACTGTACCCCCATCAGACCAGTCGGCTGAGATGCCTGTTGACGTGGCAGAGATCTTTCTGGAGCCGATCGGTGGGTTGTCGCCCGATCCGGCCGATGATTCTATTTTTCGGACACCAGTGCTCCCAATGTCCTCGGATGGGTCGGCCCAGCCCACCAAGGAACTGGACCAGGAGCCAAGGGTTTCCTCGACTCCTGTCGAGGTCCCCGGTTGGCCCTGCCGATGGTCGATGTCTTGGTCACATTCCTTGACTTCAACATCAGGCAAGACTTGCTCCCGCCGGTGATCCCATTCCTGCCGTCTTGGCAAGTGGCGCTGCCGCTTCTTATCTTTGTCGTCCTCGGGTGAGGAGAGGCTTTGGCGCAAGTTGCGTCGACACTGACTGCATAGAGATTATCTCAGAGGTCCAGTGTTACAGTAAGTTCTTACATAACTGTTCTTTACTTTTCCCTAGGCTTTTTGGGGCTTTGCATTATGTACCTGGATCATGCCAGAGGTGATGACTTCAGTGGCGGCGATAAGCTATACCAAAGTCAAACTTCAAACTAGCCATAGTTTTCAGTTTGTTTTTGTAACTTATCACGATAAGTAGTATCAGCAATTTTATTCTATTTTCGTTAAATTTTTCTAATATTTCAATTTACTTGAAGAAGTCTCGGCCTACTGGATGAGGTCGACCATGAGCAGGTCAGGTGATGGTAGGGAGACTTACGTGTAAGCTGTTCAGTCAGCGGGCTGGGTCGGTCAGCGTCCTTCTCCTCAGCGGGGTTCGACAGCGGTCAGTCCGATGCCGGGGATGGGCGGTCCCCTGCCGGCATAAAATAAGCGGTCGCATTCTCGGCACCGTTGACCTCGAACTCTTCTTGACCCACAGGTCCAAAAGAAGGCATCACTCGAGGTAGCCCTCTGGTATGTCTCTTGGCGTCGGCTCGATTATCGTTGCTAGTTGCGGTCTCCTTCTTGGTCGCCAACTTCTGGTAATCGTCGTCCTCGACATCGAGGCCTCCGCCTATAGGTAGGACTCCAGATGAGCAGTTTCATCAGTGGGCGCTCTTATGGAGTAATGGGCTCGAGGTTGGTTCTTCTGCCTGGCTCGGTTGCCTCGGGCCCTCGGGCCCCTCGGCGATCAGGTAGGCGGTTGGACCTTCCCTAATCGCATGGCGCCTTCTTGGTGCCAGCGACTCCGATGCTTAGGTGTTTCCCCCCTCACATGGCTGCGGCGCGAGGGCCTCACCGATGCCCTTATCTCCTGGTTTTCCTTCTCTAGCTTTCCAGGTTCCTTAGGCTCTTCGGCGCGCCTTCCGCGGAATACTGTTGGCTTGTTAGCGCCCGTTTTCGATACCCGCTGGGTCTTGCGGCGCGTTCGTGCGCCAATCGTGGCGGCGTCCAGCGGCGCTATTCCGCGGCGTAAGTGGGCGGCGCCGTCGTGCGCGTGTCCGCGGCGCCGCCCGGCGCGCGGGCGGCGTGCCTCATCGGCGCCGTCGCCTCCTCGGAATGCCGTCTTAGCCTGTTTGCCGTCTCGGCGCCCGGCGTACCAGGGACTCTCCTTGTTTTCTGCTTTCTTCCTCTCTCTAATTTTCACTCCTTTCCTGTCCAAACAGTCCTTTCTGGACCATCAGGAGATGATGTTGAGCCTGACCCAGACCTTGGTTGGGTGATGAAGTGGAGAAACAGGATCTTTCTTTACTACAGAGCCTGTGGTGAGGACCTGTCCTTAAGTCTCTGTTGAAGAACCTGGGATCCACTCTTTCTCTCAGACTACAGACATCGATCCTGGGAAGATATTAAGACTCCAGTATCTTCATGCTTGGGAGATCCCTCAGTTTGACTCCTCGATTCAGCCTTCCTTGAGAGCTGTCTCAAATGGTATGGAATAACCCTGCTCTTATTCCCTCAGTGGCTAAATCCATTGATAAAGTATTCAGCTCCCAAGGATCGTCCCATTTGGCATCCCAAGCCTGCGGATCCTATTGTAGTCCTGGCAGAGGAACGAAGGTCGTTCTTCCTCAAACTACTACAGCTCGACCTATTAACAAAGAGTCTCGTAAGATTGATACATTAGGTAAGAGAGTCTTTGCCCTCCACTCTAAGTGTCGTATTGCCAGTTATCAAGGCTATTTTCTCCAGTATGAGTATATCCTGTGGCACTCTATGAAAAGAATGGTTGAAGCTCTTCAGATTGGATTCCAAGTCAGAGCTTCTTCTGACCGTTATTAGAGGTATTGAGTCCAATAACCAACAGGTCAAAGCCGCCATGGGCAGCTTTCGACACTGCTTCTCGCTCAACGGCAGCCGGGGATTTATGCTCGGCACCATTCCTGGCTGCGTGCTTCTGGCTTCACGAATGATGCTCAGCAGCAGGTGATGGCGCTGCCTTTGATGGCTCCTTTCTTTTGGCCCTCAGGTGGAGCAAGCCTTAGAGGCCACTCAGAAGACTAGATCGGCCATTAAGTTGGCCAGACCTCCGCCTACCCCTCTCGGGGGCATGTGAACAGACGTCAGTTTCATAGTCGTCAGTCCTTTCGAGGCAGAGGCGGGGAAGCTTCCATAAAGCCAACCTGCCCAACCTCAAAGAAGCGCGCAGCAAGCGCCAGGGGCCTAAAGCTCCCAGCGCTACCTTATAGTCGTTGCCCAAGTTCCATCCACTCTGCCGGTGGAACTTTCTCCTCCGGTGGGAGGTCGTCTGATGTGCTTCTACAACCAGTGGAAGTCCATAACCGGACAAATGGGTCCTTGGATAATTAGGCGAGGGTTATTCTCTCAATTTCTTGGAAACCCCCGGGTGTCCTCCCAGGCGACAACCAGGTTGTCGGCCTCTCATCAGACCTCCTCACCGCGGAGATCCAGGGCCTTCTGAACAACAGGGCAATAGAACTGGTGCCCCGCATCTCTGAAACACAGGGTTCTACTCCATTACTTTCTGGTTCCAAAGAAATCTGGGGATCGCCATTCTAGACCTCAGAAAGTTAAACAAATTCCTCCCCAGGGAGAATTCAAGATGATTTCCCTAGGTACCCTGTTACCCTTGCTGCATCCACGACTGGCTGGCCTCTCTGGATATGCAGGATGCTTACCAGCATATCCCGTCCACCGACCCACGCAAGTTCCTCAGGTTTGTAGCTTTGGGTCAGCATTATCAGTTCAGAGTCCTGCCCTTTGGGCTATCCTCGGCGCAGCGAGTTTTACAAAGTGTTGTGCAGTTCGCTGGCGCATCTCAGGAAAGTCGGACTCAGTGTTTCCCTACCTGGACTATTGGCTTCTAGCAAACCCTTCCGGCCAAGGGACTTTGGAAGCCGTGCAAGCGACTTCTCGTCTTCTCACGTCCATGGGGTTCTGCTGATTTGAAAAATCTCAGCTGCAACCCTCCCAGGGCTCCTTTTCATAGGGACACTTCTAGACACCTCTTCAGCGAGGCTTTCCTTCAGAGGACAGAAGACTCGACATCGTCGAATGGCCCGTTACATCAGGGAGAAGCAATCGGTTACAGCTCTCTCGATGCGCATGTTGGGTCTCATAGGCGTCCTCGGTCTTCACTGTCCCTCTGGCCCGACTGCACATGAGAACCACCCAATGGATGCTGTCCACTCAGTGGTCCCGACCTCTCACCCCAGTCTTATCCCATCAGGTGGCCTGGCCCCTTGAAGGTCTCACCTGGTGGTCTCAGAAAGCAATCTCCTGGAAGGATTCCCTTTGCTCCCCTGGATCATCAGATCTCCATCACCACAGGCGCCTGCTAATGGGATGGGGAGCTCACTGTCTCTCCCTCCACTCCAAGGTGTATGGACTCAGTTCGAAGCTCATCTCCACATAATGTCCTGGAGATGAGGCGGTCCCTCTATGCAATCCGAGCTCTGAGGATGTCCTTTGTCACAGAACATTCTCCTTCAAGCGGACAACAAAGCGGTGATGTATTACATCAACAAGCAAAGGCGGTGCTCATTCTTATCCCTTTGCAGGAAGCAATGAGGGTGTGGGAGTGGTGCTTGGAGCACAAGTCTCTGATTCAAGCGGTTTATCTGCAGGTATACAAAGCGACCTAGCAGATCACCTCAGCAGAGCAGAGCAGACCCTCACAGGTGGTCTCTCGATCCAGCGTAGCTCGGTCCCTGTTCAAAGTGGGACTCAGACCTGGACCTTTTGCATCCCCTCAGCATAAAACTGCCTCTCTTCTGCTCCAGAAATCCAGGGCCTGGCATTTTCTGTCAGGATCGCGTTCAGGCTGCGGTGGACAAACGCTTTCTTCATCTTTCCACGCTTCCTCTAATCCAGAGAGCACTCCTCAAGTTCGAGTCTCAGGGACAAGATGATTCTCATTGCTCCTTCCTGGCCCCGCAACTATGGTTTCCTCTACTCAACAGTATGTTGGCGGCCTCTCGAGACCACTTTCTTTGCAAATCAGTCTTTTGACTCAGGGTTCGTTGGTCCATCCCAACCTGAAATCACTTCACCTTCATGCTTAGCTCCTGAAGAGATAGAAGTAGATCGGTTCAGCGTCTCTCGTAGAGTCTCAGACATCCTTCTGGCTGCTTGGAAGCCAAGCCACCCAAGCGTCTGGCTTCAAATGGAAGCGTTTTCTCTCTGGTGTAAAAATCCTCTTGGAATCCCTTTTCCTGTCCTCCTGGCAAGGTTCTGGAGTATCTTTTGGACCTGTCAAACTTAGGTCTTCAGTACTCCACAGTTAAAGTTCACCTTAGTGCCATCTCAGCGTTCCATGAGCTGGTTTCTTCCTTAACTCTGGCTCAGTTACCTATGGTGAAGAGATTTCTTAAGGGATTCTCCATGCAGACCCCTGTTAAGCGTCCAGTTGCAGCCTGGGACATTAACCTGGTGCTGGACATGCTCACTCTGGAAGCCTTCGAACCTTAGCTACCTGTGAGCTAAAATTTCTTACCTGGAAGACTGCCTTCCTGGTGGCCATTACCTCAGCCATAGGGTCTCTGAGATACATGCCTGATTTTCGGACCCTCCATTATACTGTATTCCATAAAGACAAGGTAGTTCTCCATACTCATCCTAAATTTCTTCCCAAGGTTGTGTCAGAATTCCTCTAAACCAACCTCTGGTACTTCCGCTACTTAGCTAATTTCCAAAATGAAGGCAGCTCTTCATTCCTTGGATGTTAAGAGGCCTTGCGGTTCTATTTAGATAGAACCAAGGATGTTCCAAAGACTCAGCAACTGTTCGTTTCTTTCAGCGACACCCGGCTGGGTCAACCTGTCGCTATTAGATGCATCTCTTCATGGTTAGTGGCATGCCTTCGTCATTGCTATTCCATGGCTCAAGTTAAATTAGAAGGTAGGTGTCGCTCCACTCTACTAGAGCGATCGCGGCATCCCTAGCGGAAGTCGCTAATGTTCCAATTGCAGATATATGCAGCATACGCCACCTGGAGCTCAGTGCATACCTCGTTAAGCACTATGCACTGGATGTTCATGCTAGCGACATTCCGTTCGGCAGAACTGTCATAATGGGCTTCTATCTTAGATCGTGAGCTCTGGCTCTCCTGCGCCCTTTGCGGGGATTATCAGCTTGGTACTCTCCACTGGTGTGAGATGAGTGGTGGAGACTTATGTCAGGAAGATGAGGAAAGTGCATTACCTACAGTAATTCTTGATCTTCTTGGGCGAGTCTCACACACTCATTCCACTCCACCCTCCATCCCAGCTCACCGCTGTATTGGTCTTCACTCCCTCAAATCTAATGGGCCGTGAGGACTATCTTACACCCTTCTGACAGATATATAGGATACTCTACTCACGTTGAATGCGCTGCACCTCCTTGGTAAAGGTACTGGGCGGTTGGAGGTCGTCGCTGAGATGGTCATTACGCTTCGAGTAGCTGCTTTCATGGACGCCGTGTCTCATGGCGTGCGTCTCTGCCTCAACCTCCAGCAAAAGTCTGCTCCGATGGGTCTTAGTGCCTCCGGCGCTAATCGCACTAGTGTGAATGAGTGGTGGAGACTCATCCAAGAAGATCAAGAATTACGGTAGGTACGTAATTTTCCTTTTCTGTCTGGTGGTATGGAACTACTTTTTTTTGGATTACAGATATCATTTTTCCATTTTTTGGATATTTGCCATCTCAGTTTGCAGGTGGGTCTCGATTTGCAGTTCCCTCTTGCTGCTTCTGTCAGAACCATCTGTCCAGGGCTTATCTTTCCTATCACTGTCCATATACTCTGGCTGGAGGTTAGAGGTTTTGGCAGTCTCTCTGATTTTGCCATTTTCTTGACATTTCCCCTGCTTTTTATAGCACCCGTCCCTGTCCATAAGACCATCAGAATGAAAGTACAGACTGTTCCCCCTGTCTTTAAATGACTTTGACTGCATTTATAGCACCTTAGATTCAGTTAGGCGTATACATTAGGGCCCTGTCAAAATCTCCCTCATTTTAGTGGTCAGAATCCAGAGATCTTCCTGGACTGTCTCCATCTCTCATTGACACTAATGGGAGTATGCTGGAGATGTAGGACCCTCCGGGAGTCAGAAATCTTCAGGAGGGCTGGTGCTGGGATAGGACCACGCATGCGTGGTGCCGCAAGACTAGCCCATGTCGTATAGGCTATCTCTGCGTCGACCCTCCAGCTGCCCGAGTTCCTTTTCCCCTGCCGTCAAGTGCGCTTTGATAACTACATCGCTTGCCTGCCGGAAGTCAAGTCTTCTTCTATATGACAGCAGCTGTAGCTGTTCAGTATTCGTTTAACTTACCATTTTTAGTGTTTTATTTTAAAAAAGATGAAGAAGAAGAAATTCTCAGCCTGCCATCAGTGGAGTTGACCTTAGATGGTAGCGGTGACAGTATGGAGACTTCGTTTGAAAGCTCTGATAGCAGTGGAGCTGTGTCCAGTCTGCTGCCCTTTGGGGGGGGGGCAGTCCGCCCGAAGCACAAAAGTAGCAGTCTGGGACCGGGCTCCGCTTGACTTCAAGCTCTTCTTCCTCCTGTCGGTGGAAGAAGAATCTTTACCGCTCGAGGTTGCCCTCTGTTACGTCTGAGCGGAGATCGTCTGGTGGGTTCCTCTGTGGCTGCACTCTAAACGGCAGTGATCTTCGACACCAGATCCCGCCTCTGTCCTTAGTGGGGTTCAGGTGAGCAGTTTCACTTCTGTACCACTCTTTTAGAACAGGGGGTATGGTGTCTGTCCAGTTGTCCTGGCCAGTGGACTCTGTTCTTGGGCCCTTTGGGCAGCGGCCGGGTCGATTGGGCCAGGATGTGCATGGTGCCCTCTCCGGTGTCAATGCCATCAACACCGACTCCTCATGCCTACCCCTTCTCTTTTTTCCCTGCAGGGGCCAGCACAGGTAGCACTCTCCTTCTCCCCCCTTTCTTCAGGTCTAGGTCCAGCAGCGGTTCTGGTGCCGTGTTTGGTGCCAGCATTGGTGGTGGTGCTGGATCTGTCGCAGAGTCTGGTGCCAAGGGAAGGTGCCGAACTGTAAGCTGATCCAGGTGGTGGTGACTCCCGTGTTCCTGGTTTAGCCCTGCCTTTTTGGAGGTTATTCTGGGGTAGAAGTGGATCTGGAGGAGTCTCTCCCTTTCTGCTTTGTCAAAGACACAGCGGATAACTCATTTTATAGGCTGGAATGCAAGCCTTCTGTATCAGTGTGAGGGAAGATCTTCTTTCCAGTTCTTTTTCCTCAGGGATATGGGGTCCACCGTAACATTTCAGTCTTCATCTGTGGACCAAAGCAGACTTCTCCGTCTTGAGTTCCTATATTCTTCAGTATGAGTACACCCTGTGGAATGCACTCAATGCAGTGGTCGAGCCTCCAGGAATCTTAGCGCTCCATTGCTAGTGGCTTGTAGCCCAATAATCAGCTGAAAGCTTTTGTGGACGCCTACGACTCTACCTCTAGGGCAGCTGCTGCTGCTGGCAGCAGGTGGTTAATGTCTCCTTGACCGTGCTTATGTGTTTAGCCCTCAGGCTGAGTTCTAGGGGCCACTCAGAACAATATGGCTGCCATTTAAACAACAGGCGGTGCCTGCTGCCTCTCAGAGGGACGGGACCTTCGACATTCTCGTAACAGGCAGTCATTTCAAGGTAAAGGCCTACGTGCCTTTATCAGGAACCAACCCAGTAGAGGGTACAGGGCCCCAAAGCACCCTGTACCAATCTCTGTGGTCCCACCTCAGCTGTCTGAGGGGGATGCCTCTCCGCGGCAGGAGGGGCGTCTAATTCAGTTTTACAGCCAGTGGAGGTCCATTACAGCAGACATATGGGTCATCAGGATTGTCGGAGAGGGATACTCTCCCAATTACACAGATTTTCCCAGACCTTCCACCCAGAAGGCAGCCTAGTCTGTTCGTCTCTCAGTCACACTCTTGCTTCTGAGATATGGGGCCTCTGCGGGAACTGAGCAGTAGAAGTTGTTCCACAGTGGAACGGAGCACAGGTTCCTATTTCCATTGCTTCTGGTTCAAAGATAATTGGCGGGATGCGTCATTTGTTGACCATGGAAGGTTAAACAAGTACCTGTTCAGGGAGGAGTGTACTAAAACCTCTGCATTCAAGTCTTCATATCCTGGATATTTGGCTCCTAGCTAGCCCATCCAGGCAAAAGACACAGGATGCAGTTGCCACAGCCTCGCTCTTCTTCCCAGGGGATTTTCTGATTCGGGAAGGTGCCAGTTTCATCTTCCCAGCAGCTCCTCTTCTTAGGAGCCCTCCTGGATACCTCCAGGGCGTTTGTTTCATTCGAAGGCGGGAGAAATGACATCTTCAGATGGCTTGATCTTCTCTTGTCAGTCTTCACCATTTATTACTGCTGGGTGTAGCAGGCTTGCGCTGCTGCTCACGGGAGGGTTTTTGGGGAGGAGGGAGACCGCACTAATGGTGCCGCTCACTAGAGCGACACACCGCATGGTGCGTGAGGGGCGGTCGTTAGGTGCCGCAGACTCCTCCATCCCAGTTCTGTTTCTCCTGCCGTTGTGGCTACACCTGCTATGTGAGTTACAGTGCGTTTTTACAATTACGCCATTAGGCCTACTTCTCTTCGCCATTTTTTCGATGACTCCTCATCCCCGTTTTCCATCCCGACGCCGTTAGTGGCCGATAAGTCAGTTCTATTTATTTGTTACTTGGTGCCGGGATCTTTTGCTGTGTTTGGTTAATTTCGCATCATGTGTGTGGTTGGGAGCCGAGCATATAAATCGAGGCCGGGCCAAGCCCTATGTCTGTGCTTCTGTGGCGGCATTTTCCGTGATGGACCAGCATGATTGCCTCTGGTGTCTGGGACCTAACCATGATATGGATAGATGCAACACCTGTTTTTCCATGGATTCGCTGTGTTGTGAAATCACGTGTTTAAAGTCGGCGAGGCCCGCCGACTGAAGAGACAACGTCGCTCTCGGGCCTCCCAGGCCAGGTCTTTAGACCCTTCCTCCGGGTCCCCTCCCAGATCTGTATGGTCTGGTGAGGAGGCCTCCTTATCTTCAAGCCTTGCCAAGGAGGAGGCCTCTTTTACGGTGTCGGAGGAGAGTCGCAACCTCTCCCAGGGTCATGTTGATGCCGCCTTGGCAGTCACCTCTCCTGAGGTGCAGGCTCCCCCAGTGTCACGGCCCACGGTTGCTGGGTCCGGCACTGGCGGACCCTCGACGCTGCATTGCGGCACTGTTTTGGATCCTGGTGCTGTTCACGGCACCAGTGATCGGGGTGGCACCAGTTCGATTCTCGGTGCCGGTGGCCTGCGTGGCTCAGTTGGCGGTGGTGCCGATTTGGGTTCCAGCACCATGTGTGGCACCGGTGGCCTGGCCAGGGCTATGGATTGGTCTGCATTGGGTTCCGGGGCCGTGGGCAGTGCGGTGGGAACGGCTGGTGCTGATGGAGATGCTGGCGCTGTTCACGGCGCCATCCCTCAGGATGTTCTCGGGGTGGCCAGTATTGAGGTCCTGCTGGTTGACTCCTCTTCGGAGGGTGTCGACTCAGATGTGGACCGGACTGGCTGCCAGATTCCTCAGAATCTGAGATCTCGGTGGGACATGGTGTCCAGGTGGCCCAGCGCCTCCCATTCCTGACTCTCTGGAGCAGTCTTCCTCTGAGGGATTCCCAGGCCGAGGGTGGCCTGGGGTCCACTGGGGAGGGCAGCTCGGGTTTAGGGAGGGGCCTCGCAGCTGTCAGTCTTGGTGCTCTGTGCCCTCCCAGAGGGGATTGGGCCCTGGCTTCAGCGGCCTCCCTTGGGAGGTCTCTGAATCAGGGGACTCCTTCGCTGGGGTCGAGGAGGAAGGTGCCCTCTGAATCTGGAGTGGTTGAGTGGTTAGGCGGGGGCGTGGCTCCTGCCCATGGGGCACAGGGAGGCCGTGGCGCTTGAGCCCAGCCGCTCCTTCTCGGGCTCCGGGGTCCCCTCCGGTGGCGCTGCTGAGGGTTGCCCTTCTGGATTCATGCAGCCCCAGGTGTCACAGGGGAGATTCCCCATCTGCGCTCTTCCGGAGTTCGCATTTCCAGGGTTCCGCTATGTGATCCGGTCTGATCTCAGGGATCCCTTTAGCTCGGGTACAGTTTCCCTGAATTCCTGAGCCCTGGCAGAGGACAGCCCCCTCCTTGCAGGTGCCCTTCTCCCGTCCCTCTGCAGCCACCCCCCTCTCTCCCAGGCCTCGTGAGTTCCACGGGGCCTTTATCCTGGGAGATGTTCAGAGGCACTGCGGCGGCCTTCCCGTCATATGTTAGGTACATGCATAAACGGGTCTTTGGCCTGTCCCCATGGCCGCAGGAGTCTTCTGGACATTCGAGTTCCCCATCCTCCTCGACTCTTCTTGGAGGGAGGAACCTACCATTCACCTTTCTTCCAACGTTGATTTCACTGAATATTGGTGCTTCCTATCAAGGATGGTTTGGGATCTCTGTATTTGTTTTGTCAGACGGGACAGTACCGAGCAGGAGATGCGCAAATTCCTCAGTGAATTCAGTGCCCAACATCTGGTGGTGCCATCCTGGCCTATTCCCTTCCAGGAAGCGTCTCTCCACACCTGGCAGTCTCCAGCCGACCATTTCCCAGCCACGGCAGACTTCTGGGAGGTGTGCTCCATTCAAGTCTCTAGTTTCTTTCCCCTAACCCTCCCTTGACTGGTATTCTAGAGACCCTTCTCTGGCTCGGCGCCTGGTGCACGCACCAACCACCAAACTCTGATTCCTACAATTTGACGGTGGGGCTGTCACAATCCCAGTCAGCAGGTCAGCCCTCTACTCCCAAAGTGCCAACCTCTGGCGCAGTCTTGTGAACAGTTTAACAGAACAAGGTAACCCTCTTGTCTGTTTTGTAAGTTCTGATCAACCTTTGTTACATGTAAGTCTTGGAGGGATTCAAACTGAACTTCTTGCTAGCATACCCAAAGCACAGGCTCAGATAATTCTGTCTTCTGGGGGCCAAATATCTTTTGCTTACGGGCACCTAACAAGGTGTGTGAGAAATGAACCCTTAAAACGTTAATAAAGACCTCAAATTATTCTTATCTTTTTCCAGTTTGGTATCACCATTCAACTTATGCCCAGTGTCTGCTGTAACCACATATACTCTACTTGTAAAGAAAGAAATCAAGAGCGGACCAAAGTAAGCTCTAAAAAGAGTTTTACTAAAATAGATAATATATAAACATATAAAATACAGAACTATATCACGAGACATACAAATCTTTTAAAAGAACAAGGTTTTAAACAGTGCAATTACTACCACAATAATTAGATTTGTCTTTCTTTCTAAATACCTGTTTAAAGTGCTCACAGATGTTTCTTTGTCAGAGTCTAGATAAAAGTGTCTGAAGGAAAAACAGAATAATCTTTAAAAGCTGGTTTTCCCCATGCTATGAGGGTCACCTAGCTCCTCCCTGTCAGAATATATAAAAATATATCTATATAAAAACAGGATGTTTTTCAAGTATTAAATTGTGCAACCTCCCATGACTCATGTTCTTCAAATGACATTTCTTTGATCTATTGATCAGTTTCCCCTCTCACACATACATCAGTATTTATGATTTTGCACCAGTTCACTAAACCTGGTTTCCCTCTTAAAGCGTCAAAGAAAGGGATGCTGATTTCCCTTTTAGCAGCTAAAGCTATAATTAACTTAGAAAAGTCTGTAATTGGCTTCTGGCTGCCGTGTAACACCTTGTTTCTAAAACCTGTATGTGTGATCTCACATGCTGTTTAATTATTTTCTCATGGCTTTCATCTTTCAGCTGAAACCTGGAAGGTAATGAGGTCACTCCAAGGCACCAGATTTCTCAGCATCTCTCATGACAGACAGTCCATAACCCATTTTTATTTTATGAAAATGATACAGTGATCAGAACCAGCTGTCCAAAGCGTCACAGGAAAGGTTTTCTCTTCTTCTGCGTGCGATGTTGTGCATTACACCACATCAGGCACGCCATGCTGCCTATAATAGGCACTTGTGGTCCCAGTGGTGGCTGAGGTGCCTAGCATCGATGCCTGATTCGGAACAATCTCGACAAAGCCATTGCCCTCTCCACCATAGGCCTGGAACTGGCAAAGCACCAAGCAAGGGCATCATATGATGCCAGTGAGGTGACTCCCAGGCTTGTGGGGACAGCGATTTGCATTAGGTGGACGGTGTGGCTTCGTCTGTCGAGGTTGTCACCCCTGGCCTGATGTAGGGTGATTTGCTCCTCCTTCCGAGGGGACCCGCCTTTTTTCCACCAGGGCTAGGAGGCTTTTGCAAGGGCTTCCTCCATCCCCTCATCTTCAGGGGACGACACCTAGCTCTCCTCTGCCTTAGGCTTCCACTCTAGTATGGCTAGTGTCTCTTTTTCCTCTTTCCCACCAGCAGGAGGCTGAGGGTCCTGTTCCCTCAGGGTTGTGCTAGACCCCCTTTGGGGGCTTGGTACTCACCAGCTGTAATGAATGGTGAAGATTGACAAGGGAAAATATGAAAGTGCATTGCCTACTGTAATTCTTGATCTTCTCTTGTATCTTCACCATTCATTACTAATCCTACTTACCTTCCTTCATGGGTCTCAGTTCATGGGCGTCTCCTCCCTGCTAAGCCCTCCTCCCCTTCCCCTCTCAAGGCCTTTGAGGCCTAAATCCCCTGGTCCTCGGGACCTTTTTTCCTTCTCTTCAGAAGAGCAGCAACGGATCTGGAAGGGGAGGAGAGCAAGTGGAGCTTCGTCTTTTCCTTCTGAGGGAACTCTTTCTGATTTTCCTTGAAGGTGTCCCTTCGGGCACCTTTCTCTCAGGCCTGGTTAGTCCAATCACCAGCCAACAAAACTGCTTTCTTTAGACAGTCCTCTCCCTTCAGTCTTCAGACCTCACTGGTGACCCTGAATCTTGCCTTGTCTATGCCAGTCTGGAGCTAGTTAACGTCTGTTCTAGCCTGATTCGAAAATTGCCTTCTTGAACTGGTGGTTTGGTTTCTCTTGGCCCCTGCCTCCTCCAGGGAGTCTGAATGAGTTTCCTCCTCTGTCTCTATCCACCTTACCAAGAGGTTGCCCTCTCTTAGGGCCCCCTCCCCAGTACTAACACATGGCTGTGTGCTAGTGGGGTCTTTTTCCCTTTACCTAGTTGGGGGCTCTTCTTCCCCAGAACAAGTTATTTGCCTTGGCAATCTGTGAGCTCTCAACTTGACTGATGGGTAATGGGATAGTTGGATGTGTAGGGAAATCTGCGCCTCTTGTACCAAACTGTGCAGAAGGTTCGGTCGAACCATCTAGACCAGTTTTGTTTGAAGGGATCCTTGCTCCCTTGCTTTAAGTTCCGAGGTGGTAAGCCTTAAAGCCAATTTAACTCGCAACTCGTGACAGAATTTTTCCCTCCTCCCAATATCCCCTCCTCTTCCTTCTTTCTTCCTGATTTTGTTCCTCCCTTGGAGCCGCCCTAAGAGTGAGGTCCTGTGGTCCTTTAGGGTAGGATTCTCCTCTTTTCTGTCCTCTACTGGCTTATTCCTTTTTCAGTTTGTTTTTTTTCCTTTGTCTATCCCTCGGCTCTCTTGCCTTGCTCTTATTCTCCTAATTCTTTTATTTTGCCTCTCCGGCTTACAAAACTGGGATGGAGGAGGAGTCTGTGGCGCCTAACGGCCGCCCCTCTTACACCACATGGTGCGTCGCTGTCATGGGCGGCGCCATTGGTGCCGACTCCTCCCTCCAAAAAAAAAATTAAAATCCTGTAGCAGGTGCGTGCTTCCGGCTTATACCCAGCAGTAATGAATGGTGAAGATACAAGAGAAGATGAGAATTATGGTAGGTACGTAATTTTCATTTACATAATGGAAAATGACTCTATTCGGGCCTCTTTCGGTCGAATGGATGCTGGGACACGGGGCGTCCTCCGCAGCAAGCAGTGGTCTCCGACCATGCATCCGCAATCCTCCGTACAAAATGAGAGCCTCAGACAAAATCTTTCATGGGGAGCTCACTGTCTGGACCTCCACGCTCAGGTGTGGAGCCAGGAGGAACCTCATCTTTTCATAAATTTCGTAGAGATGAGAGCTATCTTGTAAGCAAAGTCTTGAAAGATACCCTCTGCCACAAAATGATCCTACTTCAGAGGGACAACAGAGCTGTGATGTATTACATCAGCAAGCAAGGTGGGGCACCCTCCTTCCCTCTCTGCAGGAAGACCGTGAGGTTGTGAGAGTGGTACCTTGAGCACAGTGAGTCAGTTCAGATTTCTTGCAGTCGCTTTCGCCAAGTGGGCAGTCAGACCTGCTTCTTTTTGGTCCCTCAATGCAAACTGCCTCTATCCTGCTTCAGAAATCCAGACCCTGGTGTTTCCTGTCTGGATGTATTTACTGCAGTAGACAGGATGCTCCTGTAAGTTTTCCTCCTCTTTCTTTAAATTCAGCAGATGCTGCACAAGTTGTAGGCACGGGGGGCAGGATGACTCTCATCATCCTAGACTGGCCTTGGCATATGTGATCAGCATTGATCTACAGTCTGTCAGAAGTTTCCCCAAGATGACTCCCTCTATGAGCGGACCTCTGACACAGGGACTTTAGTCTATCCTAACCTGCGTTCCCTTCATCTCCATGCCAGGCTCCTCAGGAAATGAAAGTGGGCAAGTTTTAGGTTTTCCAGACCATCGCAGACGTCTTCTAAGCTACGCATAGGCCTTCCACCAGGAGGGCTTATGTGGCTAAGTGGAAACCCTTCTCCATCTGGTGTGTAAGTCCCATCTGGACCCTTCGGTTGCCCATCAAGTAAGGGGTTAGGGTGCCTCTTGGACCTGTCGAACGCAGGTCTGCATTACTCGGCAATGAAGATACAGCTCTGTGCGTTTTCGGTATATCTTGAGCTAGTAGACAGCATGTCACTGGCTCAGTTACTGTTAGTCGAGTTTTACGTCTCCCTACGTAGTTCGTTAACTCCAGAATAAAAGAGCGCTCCCTTCATTTCTTAGGATGTTGAGGGTTCCGTGATTGTACATCAACAGAATGAAGAGATGCGCATCTGAGCTACTATCGTAGCTTTCTGCAAGCCTTGTCTGAGTCAGCCTGTTGCCACGAGATTCATTTCGGCTTGGTTAGTAGCATGTCTTAGACACTAATCCATAGCACAGGTCAAGTTGGAAGGCCGGATTCACACCACTCTACCGGAGTGGTTGCTGCTTTCCTAGTGGAGGTTCGTAATGTACCCGTTGCAGACTTCTGCAAGGTGGTGAGTTGGAGCTCAGTGCATACCTTTGTAAAAGCACTGTTCTGGATGTCCATGTCAGACGGTTCACTTTCTTTGGCAGGACAGTCCTTATGGACTTCTGTCCTGAGTGGGCTCCATCTTCTACCGCCCTACTCGGGGTTGGGGGGGGGTTGTTGATTTTTAGCTCTGTACTCTTCTGTTAGTGTGAATGAGTGGTGGTGACTTTTAGTCCAGGAAGATATAGAAATTACGTACTTACCATAATTCTTCATGATCTTTGACGAAGTCTCAACCACTCATTCACATGCCCACCCACCATCCCCCGAGCTCACTCATTCTATTTTCGTCTTCACTTCCTTGTTGTTTGGGCTATGAAGACATTGTTGAATTGACCCTTCTTACATGGGTCATCCGGCCTTCATATGCCTGGAAGTTATGGTTGGTTTTCTTTTCGTTAGTTACGCTGCACTTCCTTGGTAGAAAGCGTGCTGAGGCGGTTGGAGTGTTGGCCTTGAGATAAGCTTCTGTGGCAAGCTAGTCTCTCACAGTACCGCGCGTGCGTGGTCCTATCCCGGTGCCATCCCAGTCCCATGCCCTCCTGAAGATTTTTGGCTGTCGTGGGGTCCTGGTGTCTCCGGCATAGTCCCATTAGTGTGAATAAGTGGTGTAGACTTCGTCCAAGAAGATCAAGAATTATGGTAAGTATGTAATTTCCATATCTCCTTCATTGGAGAAGTGCTGACTTAGAAGCTCTGCTCTGGCTCCCTTTTTAAAACCCTATTACTCTTGTGCTACCTGGTAGGCCCAACTCTGTCTCTAAATTGGTAGTCCGTTTTATTTGATTATTTAGTATACCCTTTTACAAACCCTTTAGGCTAGAAAGTATTTAGTCTCTTCTTATATTTCTCTCCACTTTGTTTCTTTCTGGTGGACAGAAGTGTGGTGTGGGGAGCCGATAACCGTTCTAGGGCGTGGATATGTTGTTCATCCACACTGTTTGGCATGTCCTCTTCCACTTTCAATCTTGACGGAAGTCTTAAAGCTGGCTCCTCCCACCCACCTGGGTGGTATATACCTCGGCTCCGCCCCATGACGCCAGATCTTCCTTACCGCTGGAAGATGCAGGTTCCCTCGTGCTCTCAGCATTTCATAGGCCCTGGCTTTCAAATTATCAATTTTACCAAAAATCAAACTCGTTCCAGTAAGCAATCGCACTTTCATCGCATTGACTATGGAGGAAAAATCTTCCAAGGATATAGCTGGTGCCCCTGCAGCCAGAAGATGTCGCGCACCGATCCATACCTCACATGCGTTTACTGCCTAGGTGTTAGCCATGACACCTCATCATGCAGTTTTGGCTTGGCCTTCCACCCCAATGTCCTGGACGACCTCAAGGCACGCTTAAAGCTGGGGAGGCCAGAAAAAAGAAACCAGCCGGTGAAATCGAAGGAGGCTAGGTGGTCAGTTTCCGTGGCCGCGGGCTCCCTGAACAGTTGGAACAGATGAAGTAATTCGAGGAGGAAGCAGCTCGCGCTTCGGCCAGTCGAAGCTTCTTCGTCCTGCTGAACCTAGGCTCTACCTTTACGGACTCCTTCAAGGAGTTGTGCCAGTGTCTCCCCACTTGGGGTGAGGTGCCTCGGGCTCACACTGGTCCTGCCCTCGAAGAGGAGAAGGACCTGTTGTCTTCGTCTCGATGGAGATGCTCTTGTGACGGGAGAGGTCAGAGTCCCAAGAACACGCAATCTCGACCTCCGTTGAGATCGCATCCTTGGCTGCTGGCTTTTGGACCTTCTTTCTGGCCAAGGGACCAAGGAAGTAGCAGCAGTCGAAATTATCCTCGACACAACCCCTTGTCGCCGCTGTTCCCGACGACTTTTGGAACGGACTCCGCTCCTGGTCTTTCCTGATGAGAAGACCCAGCCTGCTAGTGTCCCCATCAAGGACCTGGTCCTGGACCCTCTGGTCTCACCGATTCCGGTGTCTCCCGATCGACCGAGTCGGCCTGCCCGGTCTCAGTCCAGGACCCCTCGGCGAGCGACCAAGGAAGAGCCATAACGCTCAAAAAAGAGGCGATATCACAGGTCCTCATCCTCCTCGGATGAGGACAGGCTCTGGCGGGAACTCCGCCGACGCTATGAAGACCTTATGTGGCAGCAGCTGATCTTGACCGGGCAGAAATCGGCTCCGCCGCCTACCCCGGCCATCACTTGGCTTTCACCTCCTAAGCCAAAGCTGGCCCGTCTCCCGGTTAGGCCTATTCCAGTCTCCACTGATTCGGGTGGAACCACCGCCTAAGCAGAACGAGGGAGGGGCGCCCTCGAAAGAGGACTGACAGGACACGGGCTTCTCCGGCGTGTGTCGATTACAGTCACCGGACGCCCTTGGCAGATCAGCGGCGGTGACTTAAGTGACAGACGCTGTATCATGACTCTTGGGACTCTGGCGTTACAGGTGTGTACTGACATCCGGGGATGTTGAGTCTTCGGTTGGCGCAGGGATGGAGGAATGCCTTTCTCTTTCCAGGGCATTCTCCGCCTCATCTCAATTCACGGAATGCCCTGGAGCCCATCCAGAAAAGGTGGAGTACCCTCTCTCTGACATACTCAAGAGGGGATCCCTGACTGAGGCCTTTCCAGTGGCCAAGGCCATTGTTGGCCCAGCCCTTGAACTTTGGCAGCGTCTTGCCTCCTGCCCAGCACCATCTGCCCGCATGACCCACAAGAACGCGGTGCCCATGGGGTCCCTCGCAGGATTTACAGAGCACCCTTTGGCCGAGAGCCTGGTGTCTGCCTCTGTGTTCAGGCGTACTGATAGTTCGTCTGACACTGACTGACCCCCGGACAAGGAGTCCAAAAATATGGACCACACTGCCCGCAAGGTCTACGCGGCCTCTTCTCTGGGCCTTCGTCAGGCCAGCTCGGCTGTCATTATGGTACAATTCTCTTATGCCCTTCTTGGGTCATTAGATGAGGTCCTGCCTCATCTCCCACTGGATAAGCAGACCACGATCAAGCAGGTCCGTGGCCAGGGCTGTGCTGTTGCTAAACAGCAGCTCCAGATGACCTTGGACATCGGTATTCTTTTGCCTGCTCACTGGCAGGCGCAGTGGCCTCTCGCCACAGGGCTTGGCTGAGGCTTTCCTCCTTCCCAGCGGATACTCAGCATAAGCTTGCTGACGTGCCCTTCCTGGGTACCGACTTGTTCGGTTCAGGAGTGGGTGGTCACCTACAGCGCATAGAGCAGTCCAGTGCCACCTTGGACGCCACTTCTGCCAAGAGTTCTTTGGGCAAGAACCAGCAGAAGAAGCCCTTTCGGCACTCTTCCCCTGTGGTTCAGGAGTCGTCCTACCAAGGAGGACAACAGCATCAGCATCGGCAGCAGGCTTAAGCTTGGTGCTCCCGGCCGAAGCTTGGACCCCAACAGGCCTGCAGAGGAGGCTGAGGTTCTGGAGCCGCCTCCTCCTCCAAGCCTGCTCAGTGACGGGATAGGGGTTGCGATCCCTATTCCCGTCATGCCAGCTCTGCTTCTTCCCATGGGGGGCCGGCTCCGCCACTTCCTTGCCTCATGGTCCGCTATCACTATGGACAGGTGGGTTCTCGAAGTGGTCGGTCAGGGACTGCCTTTAGAATTCAAACAGTACCCTCCCAGCGAGCCCGCGCCCTCGGGAAAGCAGTTTCTGCATGCACCCAGTCGGCTCTTCAAGGCGACATTGCTCAACTCCTTCTCAAAGAGTCTGTAGCTCGTGGCGGATCAGTCTGCAGACCCAGGCTTTGTCTCCAGGTACTTCCTGGTGCCCAAGCGGACGGGGCTGGCGCCCCATTCTAGATCTCCACAACCTGAATCAATACCTCAGGTCACGCACCTTTCAGATGGTCACTCTGTCCTAGATCGTTGTATCCTTGGAGCGAAACATGGTTGGTTTGTTTGCTGGATCTGCAGGGCAGCGTTCTTTCACATCCCAATCCGTTTGTCCCATCATTGGTTCCTCCGCTTCAGGGTGAAAGGACCCTATCGAGTTCGAGCCATGCCATTCGGCCTGTCCCGGCCCTCGGGTCTTCATCAAATATATTGCAGTGGCGGCAGGCCCATCTCCGAATGTCGGGGTGTCTGAATTACCCCCTACCTCGGCGATTGGCTCCTGGCAGGTTCCTCCCAACAGGAGGTGGAGAGGTCCAGGGATCTCGGCCTCCTGATCAGCGAGGCCAAGTCGGAACTCGTGCCTTCTCAGGTGATGGGCTTCATCGGGGTAGAGCTCGACTCTTGTCAAGCCAGAGCTTGGCTCCCGGTGGACAGGGCAGAGTTTCTTTCCTCCTTTGCCCAGTCATTTCTGGTTGGGCGCTTGCACCCTGCCTGGGACTTTCTGCGCCTTCTGGGTTACATGGCGGCATGCACCTTAGTGGTCCGCTGGGCGGTTGCACATGCACTTCCTCTAATGGAAGCTGGCTGCCCAGTGGACTCAGCGTCACAGTCATTTCGGCCAGCTGATCGATGTAACACAGAAGATGTGGGACTCTCTCCAATGGTGGACTGCCCCAGACTGGTTGCAGGAAGAGATCCCGTTTGTCCGCCCCGAGCCAATGGTCGTTCTTACAACTGATGCGCCTCTCATGGGCTGGAGGGCCCACAGGCTCTGGACCCCCGAGGAGTCCCGATGCGACTTCAACCTGTTGGAGCTCAGAGCTGTCAGACTGGCACTGTCGGCTTTCGCTCCTCAGCTCCGGGGTCAAGTTATTCAAGTCCAGACGGACAATACCACGACCATGTACTACCTCAAAAATCAGGGCATCACGCACTCCTGTCTGCTATGCAAGGAGGCGCTCCGCATCTGCACCCTCGTAGGCCGGTTGGAGGCGGATCTCCTCGCCATCCATGTGGCAGGAGCTTCAAACCATCTGGCGGAAGCTGCCAGCCGCTTAGGCCAGACATCCCACAAGTGGTCTCTCCATCCTGAGGTAGTTTACAGCCTGTTCTCCCCCTGGGGCAAACCGATGGTGGACCTGTTTGCCTCCAGGGAAAACACCAAGCTGAGGCTGTTTCATGCCCGCCCCCCCTCAGCAGGGCTCACTTCAGGGGGATACCTTCTCGAGACCATGGACCCCAGGCCTCCTCTATGCCTTCCCTCCATTTCCCTTGATCCACAGGATGTTACTCAAGGTGAGAGGGGAGAAGGCGGAGGTGATTCTGGTAGCCCCAGACTGGCTGCGCCAGTTCTGTTATCCAGATCTCCTCAGCCTCAGCTGCAGGCCCCCGGAGTGGCTTTGTACACGCCTGGACCTGATATCTCTGAATCAGGGGAAGGTCTTCCATCTGAACCTTCAATCCCTGCACCTCACAGCCTGGTACCTGAGCAGCTAGAGTTCCAGGCTTTGGATCTTTCTGAAGATGTCTACACCGTGGTGGAAGCATCTAGAAAGGAATTGACCAGGAGTAATACGCTTTCAATTGGAAAGGTTTTCCATTTGGTGTCAGGTTAAGGGTCTGGACCCCTTATCCTGTTCTGTGGCTAATATTCTCGACTACCTTTGGTCCCTCTCCAAGCGGGGTCTCTGATGTCGACCCTTAGGGTGCTCCTGGCAGCCATTTCTGCTTACCTCTGTGGGCCAGTCAGCTGATATGGCGCAGGAGACAGTGGTCGGCGCTTTTCAAAGGTCTGGATCACATCACTCGGTGGTGAACCTCCACCTCAGTGGGATCTACTGCTGGTATTACTAATAGCTCCTGGGCAAGCCATTCGAACCAATGCACAAGTGTGAACTGTCACACTTGTCATGGAAGACGGCTTTTCTGGTGGCTATCATGTCTGCCAGAAGGACAGGGGAGCTCTAGGCGCTTTCGGTGGACTCCCCTTATCTGGTCTTTCACAGGGACAAAAGTTGTCCTGTACCCCAACCCGAAATTCCTTCCGACGGTGTTGTCAGAGTTTCACCTTAACCAGGTGTTAACTCTGCCGGTTTACTACCCTAGTTACACCTCGGAGGCAGAGTACAGGCTCCATACTTTGGACCTGAGACGTGCTCTCTCCTATTATAAGGAGAGGACAGCGGAAATTCGTGGAGCTGTTTGTCACCTATGCTGAAGCCGCTTCTGGCAGACCTGCAGCTAGACAGACCATAGCAAGATGGATTACATCATGCATGGGCCTGTGCTATGAGTTGGCGGGTAAGGAGCCTCCCAGAGGGATAAGAGCTCATTCTACCCGCCATACTGCTGCATCGGTGGCTGCTTCCAGGGACATCCCTATCCAGGAAATCTGCAGGCTGCTGCGTGGAAGTCAGCAAACACCTTCATCACCCACTACCACATCAACCTTGAGTCACGCCAGGATGCTGTTTTGGGGCCTCATTTCTCCAATCTCTGTTCCCTAAGTAGGGGGTGTGCGCCTTGCCTCCCTCCTCCCGGAGAACTGCTAGGAGTCTGCCAAACATTGTGGCTGAACAACATATCCATGATCCTAGAAAAACAGGTTACTCACCTGTAACAGTAGTTCTAGGAGTGGTATATGTTGTTCATCCACACGGACCCACCCGACCTCCCCGGCTGCGGACGCACAAAGAGTAGGGGAATTTCCCCGGTGCACTGGCCAAATTTTCCCCATTCACTAAAATACCACCAACAGCTTAATCTAGTTCAAAGTCATTTGGCATTCTTCTGTATCCCCTTCCCCCGGGTCGTGCCTGAAAATAGGCAGAATTTGTCTAGTGCACTTAACCAGTCAATAAAATAATAAATAAAGATCTGGCGTCATGGGGCGGAGCCGAGGTATATACCGCCCGGGTGGGTGGTAGGTGCCAGCTTGAAGACTACTGGCAAGATTTAAAGGGGAAAGGGACATGCCAAACAGTGTGGATGAACAACATATGCCACTCCTAAAACTACTGTTACAGGTGAGTAACCTGTTTTTTTTGTTTTTTTTTAAACTACAGTATACAGAAAGCCTCTCTGTTTGTCCTAATAGGAATGTTGCTCTTATTCCTGTTGATAAAATGGCAAGAAAAAATCTAGAACTCTCATTGGCCAAAAGGCATCAGTTGACTGTAAAATAAATCTTTATATACGCACAGTCATCCTGGTCCTAAACCACATCACACAATGAGCAAATTGGTCCTCCTACAACCAGAACTATCTCCCATCAGTCCCCCTGCAACCAGAACTGATCTTCCATCACAAACATGGCTGCTACCTTTACACTGTAAAACCTTCAACTGGGCCCTAAAATAAAAGTACCTTAAATAAAAAATAAAACAAATGAATTAAATGTCATTTCCTGATCATACACTCCTTGCACACATAAATTGGAAACATTAAATATTGTTTATAGTTTTCATTACAACTGTTTCTTTACTAACAGTGAAAAATCCCCCTTCAAACAACATGAAGTCTTGCTATATTATGACATATGCAGTTTGTCCCAGCCTTAGAACTGCTCCGGAGGTGAAAGAGTTAACTTTCCATGCCAGACATGGAATCTTGAGTGTGAGCTCGGTTGAAAACTCTGTCTGTTGTTGTTCAAACCCAAACTGTCAGATTCTTTACTCCACCTCACTGAACAGTCGCTCGGAGATTTCTCCTTCTGCTCGGTTCATTTTGTAGGTTGAAAAGTGTAATTTTTGGTTTTTAAACCGCATTTGCCTTGTTTTAACATAAGCAGTCGGTTCAAGCTCTGTCTGTGGTATAGTAAGTAATAGATAGGTTTACATTTTCTCTGTGTGGAACTTGCAAGCGTTATTATCGGTTCGGTTTTGAACCGATCAGAGTTAATGTTAAACTTAACTAAATTGCATTTAGAGTGTGGTTCGGTTCTTATCGGTTCTATGGTTCATTACGTTTTTTTCCGACCATGACACGGTTGGGAACCGATAAGGGTATCTTGCAGCGATTTGCCGTAAAAGAGCAAGTTTTTGGTTAAGCTGGCATTATGTCTGAGAAACCCAAAAGAAAAACCGGGCCCACTGGGTTTCAGCACTGTAGTGTCTGTGGGGAAGCCTTTGCCAAGGCTGACCCACACACCACATGTGTTTATTGTCTGGGGTTTGACCACCTCAATGCAGACTGCCAGATTTGCAAGAATTTCCCTGCAGCTACCCTGGATAAGAGAGTTGGTAGGCTCAGGGAACGAGAGGGCGAAAAGTCCGCTGACCCGGATGGCCAGCTCGGTTCGGTGCCAACCGAACCTGAGGGAGTGCCCTCTGACCAGGGCGAGACTTCCTCGGGCAAACGAACAGCTGACTCGGAGGAGCCAGTTCCGGCAAAGAGGACTAGAAAATCAGCAGGTGTGGAGCCAAAATTTCCTTCTCCAACCGCTGCAGAGATAGCTAAAGCGATCCAAATTGTCCAGTCGCTTTCCCTAGTTCTGACCGAACCGGCACCATCAGGTAAGCGGTCGGTTCGGTCGGTTCCACCGGTTCAAGAATATGATATAGAGGAATTTTATGAACCGGAGGAGGGGGAGGAGGATTATAAAGAGAGTGAATGTGATTTTGAAAGTCTGGATGTGCCCATTGAACGGACATCTCCCAGACAGACCTTCAAAGTGTCTTCCCTAGGCTTTCTGAGTCCCTTCTCATTTTATGTTTTATAAAAAGTTGCTGAAACCCTCCAGCTCCCTTTGGAAGAAGCTGTGGATGAACAGGAGGAGCCTGACTATGTGGAAATGATGGATATCCAGAGTCCAGGAGATTGTCTATTCCTTTACATAAATCTTTTAGGAAACAGACAATAAAAATTTTAAAAGCTCCTAACACTATACCTCCTGTGGATAAAAATGGACAAGAGGTACACATTGTCAAGCTCTGATACGGAGTTCCTTTCACAACAATGCAGCCATGTTGGGGTAGTGCAGGCTGCAGCCTGTGATAAGGCAAATATTCCTTGGCTTCACATCCCTGACAAGGACTCCAGGAGGATTGATGCCATGGCAAAGAAACAGTACATGGCAGCATCCTTGGGACTCAGACAGGCAAATTATATGGCCTATGTTGCAAGATACCAGAAATCCAGATGGGATACTGTTATGGCTTTAGCGAAACAGGTCCTAGCCAGCTTTCAAGGAGCTGGAGCAGGTGGCTGCTGATGGTATTGAGCATCCAAGGTGCAATTCCATGCTGCAGTGGACTCTAATGATGTATCTTCAAGAGTCATGGCTACATCGGTGGCTTTTCTGAGAATGGCTTGGCTCAGGTGTACTAGCCTGTCACAGGATACCCAGGCTAAGGCCATGGATTTTCCTGTTGTGGGTAATTCTCTGTTTGGGAGCAGACAGAGAAGTACATGAAAAAATGGATGAGTATAGGACCACTTATAGGAGTGCACAGGCCAAGGAGAGCAAGCCACTCCTCAGAGGCAGCTTTCCAGGGGCAGAGGCAAGCCTTTTCACAGGCCTTTTTACCAAGCCCAGGCCTCCTCTTCAGCTTATGCCCAGAGGGGGTTCTTCAGAGGGAGAGGCAGTCGGGGTACGAGCAGGCCTGCTCCAACCCCTCAGCCTAAAGCCCCTGCCAAACAGGCACCCTGATGGGATGCCCAGGGCCGATTCTCCATTACCTGTAGGGGACAGGCTGGCTTACTTCATCCAGGACTGGGAGTCTTTAACATCAGACAAGTGGGTCCTGGAAGTAGTAAGCCAGGGACTGGTTCTCAGCTTCAAAAAATTTCCAAAGATGAGAACCAGATCCTTTCCACCTGCAAATCCATTAGAGGCTCTCGCTTTGGAAACAGAAGTCTCAACCCTCCTGGCTCTCAGAGCTGTAGAAAGGGTTCCTCCCCTACACCAGGGCAAAGGACTGTACTCCAGGTACTTCCTTACCCCAAAAAAGACAGGAGAATGGCTGCCCATCCTGACCTCAGATACCTAAACAAGCACCTTTTAAAACCAAAATTCAAAATGGTGACTCTGGGAATTATTTCACCCTCCCTAAGGCCAGGGGACTGGTTAGCGTCCCTGGACCTCAAGGATGCCTACTTCCATGTTCTCATCAGAAGCTCCCACCGAAAGTACCTCAGATTCGAACTGCCCTCAGGCCATTACCAGTTCAGAGCAATGCCCTTGGCCTCACCTCTGCCCCAAGGGTATTCACAAATGCCTGGCAGTAGCAGTTGCTCACTTAAGAAGGCAAAAGATTGCCATCTTTCCTTACCTGGACGACTGGCTCATAGTGGGTCAGTCTCCAGACCAAATCAAATTACACCTTCAGGTTACCCAGCAGCTGCTTACATCTCTCTAGGTTTTCTTCTCAATCTTCCAAAGTCAGTTCTAGAGCCTGTTCAGCTACTCACCTTCATAGGCGCAGAACTGGACACAAAGCAGGCCAGAGCTTTCCTTCCTCTAGAAAGAGTAAGACCCTGGTGGCTCTGGCCTCCTCCTTCACTCTGCAGGTCTCTCGACCAGCGAGGCACTCTACAGCTCCTAGGGCACATGGCTGCTTCCACAGCTGTAGTGCAGGAGCAAGATTTCAGATGAGGACATTCAGTTCCATTTGAGAGCCTTCTGGTCTCAAAGGAGATCCCTAACCAAATTGATCCAGTAACTCGACCCTGATCCAGGCCCTGCAGTGGTGGCAGGATCAGAGCAATCTGAGACAGGGGTTCCTTTCATCCTCAATCTCACTCCTTGACCCTTACTACAGATCGTCCCTCTTGGGATGGGAGCTCACATGGGCGACCTCACCACCCAGGGATTGTGGTCCCCTCAGGAATCTCTGCTCCACATCAATCTGTTGGAACTCAGAGCTGTTTTCTAGCACTTCAGATTTTTCTGCATCTGTTCAGAACAAAGTGGTACAGATCAGAACAGACAACACCACTACAATGTGGTACATCAACAGACAAGGGGGCACTCGGTCTTCGGCCTTGTGCACCGAGGCAATGAAGTTGTGGTGTCTGGCTTATTCCCTGAACACTTCCCTCATGGCAGTTCACCTCCCAGGCAAGGACAATGTCCTGGCAGATGCTCTCAGCAGGATTTCCCAGGGCCATCATGAATGGTCACTGGATCCCCTAGTACTGGAGTTAGTATTTGCCAGGTGGGGCACCCCTCAGATAGATCTTTTTGCAGCCCCAATCACCAACTTCCGCTTTTTGTTGCAGGCCCCAGTGTTGGGCTCAGTCCCTCTGGATGCCTTCCTTCTCGACTGGGAAGGTACTTTCCTTCCCCTTCCCTCTCTTGTTCAAGGTGCTAGTCAAAATCAGATCTCAACCTTGCAAGATGATTCTGATTGCTCCAGATTGGGCCAGACAGCCCTGGTATCCACTCATTCTGTCCTTAGCAGTCCACCTTCCCTGTGTCTTCCCAGGAATCACAATCTGTTAACCTGTGCCCGGGAGAGTTTGGTATCCAATCTCAAATCTCTCAACCTCAAGGCCTGGCTCTTGAAGAGTTAGAGTTTGCTGACCTACCACCTTTCTCAAGGCGACTTTCGATATCTTGAAAGCTTCTAGGAAGCCTTCCACCAGGGCTACTTATAATTCTAAATGGAAAAGGTTTTCCATATGGTGCTCTAGTAAGCATATTTCCCAGAATCTGCTGATTTGCCCACAGTCCTGGATTATATGGTCCATCTAATACTTTGGAGCTGAGGCCAGCTACCCTGAAAGTGCATTTGGCAGCTGTCTCTGCTTTTATTTTAGCAGGAAAGCCTCTTCTCTTCTGCTCACCTTGTATTCTCCAAGTTTTTCAAGGGATTGCTTCACACCAACCCTCCATTCAGAGACCCTGCTCCTGCCTGATCTTAATGTTTGCATTGCTCAGCTAATGCAACCCCCTTGAGCCTTTGTCTTCAGCAGAGCTTAAGTACTTGACTTGGAAAACTGTGTTTCTAGTAGCCATCACTTCTGCCAGGCGCAAAGTGAATTACAAGCTTTGTCAGTGGAGCCTGATTTTATCTCCTTTCACAGAGATAAGGTAGTCCTCAGGACTAACAGGAAGTTCTTGCCTAAGGTGGTTTCAGACTTCCACCTTAATCAATCTATATCTCTTCCAGTGTACTTCACTGACCATTCCTCCTCTGGTGAGAGGAGGCTGCACAGTTTAGATGTAAAGAGAGCCCTTAGTTACTACATAGAGCGTACCAAGGGTCACAGGTTTGACTCCCTCCAACTGTTCCTCACTTATGGTGAGGTTGGTAAAGGGAAACCTGCCACTAAAAGATCCATTGCCAGGTGGATTGTCTCTTGTATCCAGTTTTGTTATCAAAAACTGGGTAAAGTTCCCCCTTCAGGCCTGAGGGCTCACTCTACCAGAGGTACAGCTGCGTCCCTAGCTGCAGCCAGGGACATCCCTATCTTGGAGATATGTCAAGCAGCTACCTGGAAAACAGTACACACTTTCACCAAGCATTACTCCCTGGACATCCAGGCTAGGAGTGATGCTCGGTTTGGCACAGCTGTGCTTCAGAGCCTATTTCCTAAGTAGGTTCTGTCCCTCCTCCATGGAGGTACTGCTGTGTAGTCTGCATATGTCGTAATATAGCAAGACTCCATTAGAAGAAACAACATTACTAAGGTGAGTAATTTTTTCTTCTGTCTTTACCTACTCATCAGGGAAATCTCTTCTGCTTGCCCTGACAGTGAAATAATTGAGTCTCTGGCTCTAAAACAGGCCTTTGTTGTCTGTGTGTACAGTATCTTAGGAGAGTAACGTTCTACCAGTGGAACTGAGCAGAATTTTGAATCCCTGTATTCCATGGTAAACATTCCATGATAAACATTCTATGTCTTGAATGTGGGAAAACAGAAAACAAAAACAAGATGAAGAAAGTAGGCAATACAGTAATACTTTATAAACAGAAAAAGGTGGGAAAATACAGTTATGTAAGCAGATGCAGACCCAGACTTCCCAAATACATGCTGCTGATTATAAAAGCACAAATTTGAATCGTATGTAGGTGTTTTCAGGTGTAATCTGTCCCCACCCTTCCCCATCAAACAAAAGATAACCTGGCAGGTTTAAAGTTTTGTTTTTTTTTTCTTGCTAACCTTTCACCTCAATCCTATAGCAGTTTTCCTTTTGTGTACTAGACCACAACACATAAGTAAAAAACAAAAACTAGAGAAGGTTACCTTCAGTGAAACTGTACATCTACAGTGCAATGAAAATTAAGTTTTAAAAACAATGCTTATGTTTTACAAATTTACAGATGTTACAGTGCATTTGTATGATACATATTTTTTCTATAACATGTAAATTATCAACCAACTCTACTAATACTTCTGCTGTAAAGTACTGTACTAGTTAATCTATTGCTGATATTCTATTTTATGCATTAAAGGGACTACTTTTTCAGTTTTTAGATGTTTTAGAGGTAATGTATTGTACACTCTTTTGAAAATAGTAAATAAGTTTTAATCCCTATCAGAGTAAATCAAGCTAATTCTTTTATGATGGTGGCCCATTTTATAAGTGTGATAGCCACTCCAGAGTGATGCATTAAAGGATTTTAGTACACTTCCCAGAGGCGTGGACACTCTGCCTTTGGCCTCGTGCCTTAGCACACCTGGGGTGTGCATTAAAAGCCTTCAATGCACACACTGTCGTGACTTATTACATATTTAAAGGTTATGAAACTCAGTTCCTCTCTCTCACCTTTTTGTCTCCCTCACTTTTTGGCCTGCCCAGTGGTTGGGGTCACTCCTGTTCAGCACCACCCTAGAGTCCTTACTTCTCCCTTCTGTGGTCGGCCTTAAGAGTTTGTTTTATATCGTTTCGTTTTCCTATCCTTTGGGCTTCCTTACCCCAGCTTCCTCTTTACTCTCTCTTATTTTCCTCTCCGAGCAGAACTGAGGAGGTTGGGGGGCCAGCGTCGGTTACTGGCTAGCCCGAGAGCACCATGTCGTACATCAGCCTCAAAGGCAGCACTGTCTGATGTCGGCCCCGCCTCCTAGTAAAGCTTTAAGCTACATGGTTCCGTGAGGTCTGGTGCCTCCAGCTTATACCCACCAGTAATTAATGGTGAAGATATCTTGGAAGATTAAGAATTATGGTGAGTACTTAATTTTCATTTTTGGTTTTCTGTAAGTTGTAGTTACTATGTACGTACACTGTAACTGCAATGTAATTGTGATATAATACAACAAATGTGTAACCATCTTTGTTCTATGTAATAAATGGTTACCTACCCCACAGATATGTTGAAACTTGCACCAATACCTGCACTGTAAGGTGCTACGATTGGTTAATAGAGTGACAGACCTGAGAGAGACTGATAATAGTGGTAGAGCTCATACTGTATGGCTGTGGATAGATAAGACGGTTGTTGGTGGTTCATGCCCATATACTGGGTTGTCAGAATTCTGTCCTGACGTGAGCAGGGCAGAGAAAACCTAGAAGAGGGAATCTATAGAAATTTATTTTGTGAACTGTGGTTACAGGGTATTTATCTATCTTTCTGATGCACAGCTTAAACTTGTCATACATTATAAACTACGAAGTCTGCATTGAAGGAGCTGTGTAAACGGTCTATTCTGTGCATTTATTCCCTTCCTTAGAATTTGAATGGTGTGATTAAAGAGAAGGATGCAGAACTGCTGCATCTGGCAAATACATGTAAAAACCTCGAGAAAGTAAAACAGCAGCTTGAAGAAAGTGGAGCCCGCTCACTTCAGGAGAAAGATGATGTGATTTCTCAGGTTCAGAAGTCCCTTGCTGCACTGAAGAAAGACATGGAGGGGAAGGCAAGTTGATGAACTTAATCCTGTTAGGACTTTATTTTTTTTTTCTAGGATATATTAAATTGACTTAAATCAACCCTTGTGGGCCTCCCCACATACCTGCTGCTGAACTTTGGGACATCACAAGTTTCAAAGTAACCCCTCCCTCAGTGTGTTATGGTCTCTTGAGGCAGGGCAAAGGAGGAGCAGATCAGCATTATTGTATAACTACATTGTCACTGTGAAGTCATAACAAAATGGGTTAGATTAACTCCTGATACAGCCTCTGGCATAGCTCAAAACATTAACATCAGCATGGAATTTTGGTGGATTGAGAGTTCTGCAGCCTGTAAAGAGCAGCTTTCCCGCTGCTTTGTAAACCCACCCCGCGAAACACTGTAGGAGCCTTACGAACCTCAAAGTCTGCTGGTGTAAAACTTACAATATTTCTGTAGCCTATTTTAGAAGGGAAGGGATCGTAATTTGGCTTCATGGAGCCAAGAGCCCGATCCTTCCACTTCACAATGTGAAGACACACCCTCATGCTCGGATGTTTTGTGATGTAATAGTATTGACACAGCAGGGGTGCGCTCCATTGGGTTGTATAAGGACCTGATCTTACCTGTGTCGGTCTTCACCATTATCACTGTTGGGTGTCTGCGGAGACAGGCAACTTACAGGAGACTTTTTTTTTTTTTTTTTTTTTGAGGGCCGGGACCAGCCACGAGGTCGATGCATTGCATGACTCTTTCTGGTTGGCCAGAAACAGCCGCTGGGTCCTCCTCCACCTCAGTTCACTTCTCCCGCCATCGAGACTACTCTGTGCTTCTTAGCTTTAGTCGGCCGCCTCAAGGCTTCAACACCATTGGCTCTCCTTCGACTCCGCCTTGGTTCTGCTACCGATGCCGCTCCAGATCCCGGTAAGATTTTTCCTTTTTGTGTAGCGTCGAGTCTTTGCTTGTTTTGTTGAACTGTCATGTCTGGTCATCGGGCCAAAAAACTATCTAAGAAAATGGGTCGGACCCCTGTGCGTCGGTGTCCCTGCGGCTGACAGATATCAGTTACCAACCGACATGATATTTGCCTTTCCTGCCTTGGTCTGCACCACGACATGGATTCCTGTGACGCCTGCTTCTTGATGGACTGCTGAGTTCTGGAGTACTGCACATTGAAAGTTGTCAGGGCTCTGCTGACTTTTGGGGTGGCCGGCCATAATGTTGGTCCAAATGCAGGATACTTGCTCTCCTCCGGTCCCTTCCTGAGCGATACTGTCTCGTGAAGAGAGGGCCTTCTTCTTCTTCATGCCTTGCTGTAGAGGGAGGAGGAGGTTCCTGCCGCAGTGCGGAGGGCCAGTCCAGCTCCGTTCGGGGCTGGGACAGGAGCACTGCTTTAGCAGTCACCTCCTCGGAGGTGCAGGTTCCCCCATTGTCTGGGTCCATGGCTGCGGGTCCTGGCACGGGGTGTTTTGTGGTGCTGCCAGACGACGCTTTTGATCCTGGAGCCATTTGCGGTGCCGGTGATTGGGATGGCGCCGTGACGGGTGTGGGGCTAAGTTGCGGCACTGTGACTGGGTGAACCCTCGGGCCGCTGAATCCATCTTTCTGATTGTCGCCTTCTCGGAGGCAGACGATTCTGAAGTGGATCTTTACTGGAGGCCTGATTCTTAGAATTGGAGGGTTCCTCACGGCCTTGCACATTTAAGCTTCCCATGTGCCCCTTCCACAGCACAGGTGACAGTGACCGTGCTGACTCTCGAGCTGATGGCGGCAGGGGAGTCAGCTGGGACCTCTGGTCCCGCTGCTGCGGAGAGTGGCCATCAGGTCTCTGAGTGAAGGGGTGGCTGCTGTCCCAGTGCCATTCCTCCTCATAGAATCAAGATAGAGCCCCCTCTTCAGTGGCCCCCCTTGGGGGGAGCATCTGAGTTGAGGGGATCTTTGGCACAGGGTGCGAGGAAGATGGCTTCCTCGGAGTCCACAGGGTTGAGGGAATGGGATGATGGACCTCTGCACACTTCCGTGACTCTCCGGGGTCGGGGAAGAAACCTTAGTGCTGAGCCTTTTCTCCTCCCCATATCTTCTCCTAAAGAGTTCTCTTTTGGTGGGGCTGGGATCTGCCCTTCTGGATCCATGCGGCCTCGGTCCCCTCATAGGGTAGCTCACCCTACAGGGTTAAGTCCCTACTGTTTTGATTTTCAGGACAGGATGTGAATCTACAGTCCTGCAGTTTTCCCCTCATGCCAGCTTCTCCTGTGGATTCCACTAGCCCTGGCAGCGACACATCCCGTGAGGTGACAGGTTCGCCCATGCCTCTGCGTCCAGCTCCCCTTCTCCCAAGCCATGTTGGTCCTCTGGGACCTTTGACCTGGGACTAGTTTAGATCTCAGGCTGCGGTTTTTCCTCAGTATATTAGGGCTAGGGATGAGCAGGTCTTCCGACCAGTTTCCCCTGCTGCAGCCAGAGTCTGACTCGTTAAGTTCCTTGACCTCCTCTATCTCCTCCACAGGGGAAGAGGAGACTACTGTCCATCTGTCAGACGGTGATCAGGCCCAGTATCAGTGCTTCCTGTCGAGGCTGGTCAGGGATTTGCATATCTCCCGTTATGCAATAGATGATACCAAGCGTGCGATGCAAGCCTTTTTGGGTGAATACGGGGTGCACCATTTGGTGGTTCCGTCCTGGCTGGTTCCCTTCTGGCAGGCTCCGTAAAGCAACTGGCAGCGTCCATACTCCCTGGAACCAGCCCCTATGGATTGCTGGAGATGGAATTGTGCGATCCACGGGTCTCCAGGTGCTTTGCCTCATCCACCTTCTGGACTGACGTGGCTGGACACCCCTTTTGGGCATAGATGCCCGGTCCGTGACCAGCCCCCTGAAACTGACTCGCGAGAGTTTTCTCCTCTGTGCGGAGCCTGCTGGCAATTATCTCACATCAGGCACACCACGCTGCCTATAACAGGCATCTGCGGGCGATGCTAAGTCAGGCTTTAGCATTGCTGCCTAGAAGCCATATCCCTGTCCGCTATATGTCTGGAGTTGGCGAGGCACCAGTCAAGGGCATCGTACGACACCATTGAGGTCACTTCAAGGCTTGTGGTGACAGCGATCTGCATTTGGTGGGCGGCATGCTTCAGCCTTGTGTCACCCTTGGCCCAGCGCAGGTTACTGGCCTCCTCCTTCCAGGGGACCCATCTCTTCTCCCACAGGACAAGGCGTGAGCTTCAGGGGAGTCTTCCTTTTCCCAAGTTTCAGGGGCCCCACCTCGTCCTGACCAGTCCCAAGCCCTAATCTGCAAGTGGAGGGTCCCCCTCCTTCCGTTCTCCTGTGGGGGGGGGGGGACTGAGGGACGTTATTCCTTAGAAACATAGAATTTGACGGCAGATAAGGACCGCTTGGCCCACCCAGTCTGCCCATTTTCCTACCTGATGGATAAGCTGCAGATCCTAGTTAACCAGCAGCCTACTTCTTCCTACCCCCACCCCCTAGAATTGCCTTATGACTGTCCCATGCATGCTTGAATTCCACCACTGTTTTTGACTCCACAACCTCCTCTGGAAGGCTGTTCCATACATCCACAACCTTCTCTGTGAAAAAATACTTCCTTAAATTACCTCTGAGCTCCCCTTCTATCTTCAAATTGTGCCCACTTGTTCTTGCACACCTCTTTTTTTGAAAGATGCTACCCTCTTGGACTTTGTTGATTCCCTTGAGGTACTTGAAAGTTTCTGTCATGTCCCCCTCTCCCTCCTTTCCTCGAGGCTATACATATTAAGCTCCTTAAGTCTCTCTTCATATGTCTTCCGGTGCAGACCCTGCACCATTTTAGTTGCCCTCCTCTGGACAGCTTCCATCCTGTCTGTGTCTTTGCGGAGATTGGGTCTCCAGAACTGCACGCAGTACTCCAGATGTGGTCTCACCAGCTGTCTGTACAGAGGGATAATAACTTCTTGTTTTCTACTGGTGATGCCTCTCCCTATGCATCCCAGTATCCCCCACCCTCCTTGCTGCCCTCTCACATTGCTTGCCCACCTTTAGGTCATCTGATATGACTACCCCAGGTCCCTTTCCATTTTTGTTGTTGTTAGTATCTCACCCATTGTATACTCTTCCCTGGGTTTTGTTTCCCAGGTGCATTACCTTGCACTTCTTAGCATTGAATCTAAGCTGCCATACATTTGACCATTCCTCTAACCTTGCCAAGTCCTTCTCATCCTTTCCACCCCACCTTGTGCATCAACTCTGTTGCAGATCTTGTGTCATCTGCAAAGAGAGACATACTTTTCCTTCCAGTCCCTCTGCAATGTCGCTTATAAAGATATTGAAGAGGACCGATCTAATACTGAACCCTCGACGGTACCTGCTAACCCCTTTTTCAGAGTGGACTCCATTTACTATTACTCTCTGTGTCCTATTCTCCAGCCAATTCTTTACCCAGGCTGTCATCCTGGGACCCACTCCCAGGCTGGCTAACTTTATATTAATCTTTGTGTGGGACTGTGTCAAATGCCTTGCTAAAGTCAGGGTAGGCCATGTCCACAGCCCCTCCCTGATCAACTACTTTGGTCACCCAGTCAAAGAAATCTATCAGATTTGTCTGGCATGACCTTCCCACTGTGAATCCATGCTGCCTTGGGTCCTGTGCCCCTCTGGCCTCTAGATACGCAACAGTTCTTTCCTTCAGAAGTGATTCCATCATTTTCCCTACCACTGAGGTTAAACTAACAGGTCTGTAGTTTCCTGCTTCTGCCTTGCTCCCACTTTTGTGAAGGGGAATCACATCCACCCTTCTCCAGTCCTCAGGTACCACCCCATCTTCCCATGATTTGTTAAAGAGGGTAGTCAGTGGTGTCACTAGTTCTACCCTTAGTTCTTTTAGAATTCTAGGATGAATCCCATCAGGCCCCATTGCTTTGTCCACCTTCAGTTTTAAGAGCTCTTTCAGAACCCTTTCTTCTGTAAATGGGCTGGTATCAACTTCTGTATCCAGAGTGTTTCTACTGTTTGTTTTAGGTACCTCCCCTCTTCCTTTGTAAATACTGAGCAAAAATATTTGTTTAGTATCTCTGCCTTTTCACAGTCACCCTCTGCTCACCTCCCTCCCTTTATTAAACCTCACTATCCTCCCTTGGTCTTCCTGGCTCCCTGATGTACCTATAAAGGTTTATCCCCTTCTTAACTGAGTTGGCTATCTTTTCCTCGGTTTGGGCCTTTGCTGTTCTGACTGCCTTTCAGCTTCCTTTTGCTTTAACTGATACAGTTCTCTGTCCTGTTCCTTCTGTGATTCCTTGTACTTCCTGAATGCTATCTTTTCTCTTGAACCTTCACTGCCACTTCCTTGAGAACCATAGTGGTTTCTTAACTCGCTTGCTTTGTTTGCTTTACACAAAGGCTTGTTACCTCTGTGATGGCAGTTTTTATTATTCCCCATTGTTCTTCCACCCTCCTTCTGCCCCCATTTGCTAGTGCATTCCTTAAACCACGCACCCATTTAGCAAAATCAGCCCTCCTAAAATCCAGTACCTTTGTCTTTGTATGCTTGACTCTATTGCTGTGTTTATTGTGAACCATACTACTCGATGGTCTAGTTCCCAGATGGCTACCCACTTCTACATCTGTGATCCTCTCTTCATCTCCATTTGAGAGAACCAGGTCTAAGATTGCTCCCTCTCGAGTGGGCTCCAATACTAGTTGTCTAAGGCATGCCCCCTGTAGGGCATCTAGAATAACCCCACTCTTTGAAGTGATTCCTTCAGGGTTTCTTGTGCCCCTACTCACCTAACGGTGATGAATGGTGAAGATTGACACAGATAAGATATGAAAATTACATACCTACAGTAATTCTTGATCTTCCTGTGCATCTTCATCATTCATTACTGAATCCCTCCCACCTTCCCCTCACAAGGCCTCAGTCCTGAGCTGTACCACCTCCCTCTCACCCCTCCCCCATGAGTTATTCTCTGCTCTCCAACAGCCATTGGGAGGTCTTCGTGGTGGTGGTGGTGGTGGTGGTGGGGGTGTTGGAAAATGGGTGAGGGCCCTTTGTTTTCCCTAAGGGTCATCGGGGGCTCCTCTGTCCTGGACTTTCCTTGAATGCCTCCATCCCATAAGTCCATCTTCCAGCTCCAGGACGGGTGGTTTGGGCTGTCCATAATTCCTTGCCTCTTATTACCTTCCCTATGAGGAGGGTGTGTTTTAGTGGGTTCCTTCTCTCCCTCCCTCGAAAATCCTGTTTCTCCTTGTGGTATCTACAGGGTAGAGAGTGAGGTGTGATAATCCCCTAGGGATTTTGGATTGGAGCTGGGGGTGGCCATACCCATCCGTAATTCTGAATCTCCAAAACTTCCCCTGGCGATCTTCTGTCAACCTCGCTGTAATGGATCCTGGCCTCCCCCCATCCCATACCCTCTAAACCCTCTCTCTCTATCCTTCCTCTCTTTCTTCTTTCCCTCTTGGTCGGTCAGAGACTGGGCCTCCTGGCCCATAACTCTCAGGCCCCCTTTATCTGTCCTCTCATTAGTTTATTCTTGTTCAAGTGCTCCTTTTCCTTTTGCTGTTCCTTGGGCTCCATTGCCGTGCCCTTCTTTCTGTATACTCTTTTCCTTCTGTGTCTCCGTTGTGCAGACCTGAGGTGGAGGAGGATCCAACGGCTGTTTCTGGCCAACCCACGAGCACCACGCAATGCGTTGGCCTCGAGGTGCCGGCCCCTCCTCCAAAAAAGAAAGTCTCCCGCGGGGTGCCTGTCTCTGGCAGACACCCAACAGTGGTGAATGGTGACAATACACAGGAAGATCAAGAATTATAGTAGTTAGGTAATTTTCATTGTTCATATCCCTTTTTTGAAAATTGTAGGGTGCCAATGTCAACAAAGCAAGGGCACCGCTCAACTAACAAGGTGCTTGCAAGTTGAGCAGTGGCCAGGATCTTTCAAAATCGTCTTTCTAAAATGTTCAAAAAAGGACATACAAATGGGGCCCTGTACAACTCAGTGGAGAGCACCCCCATGCTCTCTGTACTATTACGTCACAAAACATGAGTGTGGGGGCATGTCTCCGACATCGCGGCACAGGCTGGGAAGAATAACAGGTATAAAATTTGGAAGTTGGATTTTATTTTTTCCAATAATAGTGAAATAAAAAAAAAATTAAGTATAACTATATACAAAGGCAGTACAAACACAAAAAACAAAAGTCCTGTATTTGAGGATCTCTAATTCCAAGTTTCAGTCTTGCTCTCTCTATAGCAAAAGTACTTCTGCTCTTTTATAAGTCTTTGTCTGGGAACTCGTTAAGAAGACATCCTGTTTTTCAGCATATGTTCTTGTCAGTTTCCTTCGTTGCAGGTGCAACAAAACAGTACATGTGTCCCAGAACTAATCTTCTATTCACAACTTCCATGAAAGGAGCTAGTGTTGCATTCTAGGTTTATCCCTAAGTTCCAAATAAGGCTTTGCGATCATTTCAACAGTATAACGATAGACATTTTCAAACCAGAGGATCCCAGTTTCACGTAAAGATTCACACATATACTTCAGATATGTGAGGAAGAAGAAATTATACAAAGCGGCAAGTGAAGGCAGAGAGAGTGTGGGGGATAGCGAGATCGTCCAGGTGGCCAGATCATACTTCAGGAGGTTCCTGCAGTAGGTCTTTACCCGATGGGACCTGCGCCCCCGGCATCAGGACCGAACAGCAAACTTCTAGCTAGCAATACATGAGCGGGGGACCCGACCCGGCGTCACATGATAGGGCGTCCAGCGTGGCGGTATGTAGGCGGTCCTCATGCCTGCCCTCCTGTTCTTTCCCGCCCGTCTACCTGTGTATGTTGGACCTTGTGGTGAACTCAGCTACAGTTGATCGCCAGTTTATAAGTATTTCATGTTCTTTTTTCTGTCTTTTTCTAAAGTTATTGCATGTCTTCGTGTAAAACTAAAAAGTGCTCACAGAGCAGTGCTCAGATTCTGCATGGAGACGATCATTCCCGCTGCATCCTCTGCTTAGGCCCAGCACCGGGTTGCGAGCTGCAACATCTGCCAGTCCTTCAACCAGGCCATAGGCACAGGCGACAGAAAGCACCCGATGCCCACCTTTGAAAAAAACCTTGTATCTATGGAAAAGGAGCTTCAGGAGCTGCGGGAACATTCATCTTCACCCATCTCTGAGCACAAGAAAAGGAGAAGCGCCGTGACCGGGATCGGTCCCTCTTCTACCCAGCATTGCCAGGCAGCTGATGCTACTTCATGTGGGGCGTCCACCTCGGTGAGTACTCCTCCTGCTCCATCCGCTCCGGTGGATTGGTCACCCCCTCCCCCTCCCGCCTTTTTCAGTGGGCAACAGGGTGTTCCTCCCAGGAAGATTTCTACTTCAGGGCCTGTCGATGGCTCTCAGGCCGATAAGTCACGCTCCGGCTCCGCGGCCGGGTGCACAGCCTCTGGTAAGCTGGACTTCAGCTCCACTGTTGCCTGCCCGCGACTGATAAGTCAGATGCCAGTTCCTCCATCCGCTCAGTTGAGGCCAATCAGACGGTCGCCGGCTCGTCCGACCACTCAGCCGAAGCTGTGCTGTCAGGCCTGTCTCTAGTACCTGATGTTGCACAGAGCCAGCTTCCAGGCACCTCCTTGTCCCATGAGGGTTCTGCCCCCAGGATTCACTAACTCAGTCTGACCCCTCATTTTACCCGGAACTCCGGGACATGACTGCTTCTGGCCAGGGGATTATTTCCCCTACTTCAGGTCTATTTTCCGAGCCTCCCGCTTCTCCAGCAGACCTGTCGATGGGGGTCTCCATTCCTCTACCCCCCTCACCCATCTTGTATCAGACGTCTGTTCCTCTTAGGGCCCCCAACGCCAGGCCACTCTCCCGTCTGCGTCCCTCCAGACTCGGGAATGGCCTCTGCATTTCTCGCTCTGTCACTGGAGCCCTCCACCTTGCCATTCAGGGATTCCAACCGGGACCCCAGGCTTTGCCAACACTCTCATACTCCCAGCGGTCCCTTAGCCCTGTCGCCATCCGGCCCTACGGGGCGAGCCCCGGCTACCAACTGCCACAGTTCCTCTATTACCTGGTGCCAAGGGGGCCATCACGGGAGCTATCTGGTGCGGGGGAATTTAGGGGATCGGCCATATGTACCAGGGATACCAGGCTCCTGGTTTACCCCCCACAAGTTATTGTCCTTGGGGTTTCCAGGCTATAAGCCTCCACTGCCGCCGCCGCCTCCTCAGCTGGAACCACAGTGGTCAATTCCGGCCTGTTGGGTGGATGCCAAATTGCAGCTCCTGCAGAAGCTGGGGCACCCGCATTTGGTTGTGGTTTCTACCATGACCCACAGGTAATTCCTAGGAGCCCATCCCCTGTTGACCATTGGTCGTTGGATAGAGACTCTGGCAGGTGATCAGCTGCGGCCATCTTGGGCGTCAGGGTCACGGAGGAGGTTCTAGACATTTCTCTTCCCAGCAGACCGGAGTCTTCAGACTCAAATAACTACTCCGACTCTGAAGCTCACGCAGAACCTCATTCTCCAATGGAACCACAACCCAAGGAGTCTCCCAAATCTCCGCTGGAGGACCCATCATTTGCAGAACTCCTTAGATCCATCCAGCAGGCTTGCGGTTGGGCATCCCAGAGATGGATCCAAAAAGCAAGAGGCTCATGGAACACCAGGATTTGACCAATGGGACCACCTACCCATCCCAGCTTGGGACGGGGCCACGAGGACCTAATGTCCACAATTGGCAGTAACTATCCTCCATTTCTGCAGTCTCTAAAAGGCCAACAGGACCTATCATCCCGGAGGGCACAAGCCACCTCACTAGTCAGTCTAAGGCTGACTCGATTGTCATCACAGTGGCCCACGATATGTCTGCTCAACCAAAGCATCTAAGTGCCTCAATTCTGAACAGAGTCCAAGCAGATGGACCAGTTCAGCTGCAAGGTCTATGCTTCCTCCACCTGCACTATCCAGTGTCTTAATTGCGTGGCCCATGATCTCTTTCAGAAGTGGCCTCTAATCGACTTAGAAAGGCTTCAGTCTATCCGGATGAGGAACTGGGAATAAGCTGTTGGACAAGGTGAAACTTAAGTCTTCTTGCCACCATGCATTGCGCACCACCCATGACTCGGGTGGCCTGATGCACCGCTTTGGGAGCTTTGCCTGAGACGTCTGGCATGGCTCCATCTTGCAGGACTGGCGCAAGACATTCACACCACTCTACTGGACGCCCCCTTCAGGGGTTCTGTCCTGTCTGGTGGTGATGCGAAAGTTATTATCACAGAGCTACAGGAGAGTGGCAAATCCCTGGGGGACGTCCGCTCCATGCATCTCTCAGGCCAAAAGCCCAAGCAGCCTTTTCGTCACCCACAAAAGACGGAATAGACAGAACAGACACCAGGATAAGTGCCGCTGGTTCTGGTGCCCAGACCCCTCAGGCAAAAGGCCGCTGGAGGCAGTAAAGCGGCCCTCCCGTCCTGACTCGAGGGGACCCCCTCCACTTTCTCCTGTCTCCTTAGAGGAGCCGGTGAGGGGAAGGTTCGCCCTCCACCTGGACGGGTGCAAGGTGATAACCGCAGATGCTTGGGTCTTTCAACTCATTGCAAGAGGGCATTGAGTAGAGTTCCTGGACAGGCCCCCGAACAAGTCTCACTACCCGTCAGATCATCTGCTACTCATTCAGCAGGAAATCCAGAGTCTATTCGAGAAATCAGCCATAGAGTCGGTTTCTCTCGGGTAGACAGAAAGGGGGTATTACTCCCATTTTTTCCTGGTGCCCAAAAAGACAGGCAATCTGAGGCCCTTTCTGGACCTCAGCCTACTCAACCTCTTTAGGTTTTGCATGCTTACCCTCCAGGAACGCCTTCTCCAACAGAACCAAGGCTGTGTTCGCTGGACATACAGGGCGCTTACCTGCACATCCCTATCCTCCAGGCCCACTGGCGTTTCCTTTGGTTCGCCTTTCAGGAGAACCACTATCAATTCAAGGCCTTTTCTTTTGGCCTCTCTTCGGCACCCCAGGTGTTTTTTTTTAACTTTCTTTTTTCCTCCTCCCCCACTCTCGGAGCTCCGCTTTCTCGAGAGACGTCAATGGTGCCTACCCTGCTCCTCCTCGACCTACCTGATCCTGTGGGTGATCCCCCATGGAGCCGTGGATATACCCCCAGGTGGGTATGAGGTGGGACCCAGCACCCTGAGATCCTTTTTGTCTTGTCTGGCATCCAGTGGCAGGACGGGCAGGCGGGAGTCGTGAGGTCGCGCCGGCGCTCCGGCTCCCTGGCTCTCAGCGAGTTATTTTTCCCTGTTTTCTGTTGGCGTGATGTGTGCCCAGACATCAAGGCACAAGCGCCGATGTTCATCATGCCCCAACCCTTCTAGCGTGGCTCAGTTGGTAGCACATCTGCCTCTGGACCAGAAGGTCGTGGGTTCTCGTCCCACACCGGGATTGGACTTGCACCTAAAAGTCGCTGGCATCCGAGTGCAGTATTGGGGGGTGCTGTACTGCTGGGGTGTGCCGTCCTTCGGATGAGATGTTAAACCGAGGTCCCTTCTGCCCATCCAGGTGTTGTCCTGGTGGGTATCCAGGTGGAAGTAAAAGAACCTAGGGCACTCTTCGCAAAGAGCAGGGAACATTCTTGGTGTCCTGGCCAACATTCCCATTCCCATAAACCGGTTCATGCAGTTATCCAGGCTGTGTTGGTGATGATGTGCGATATGGCGACCACCACACATTCAGTCACTTCACTACCAGTCTAGCATTGCTTGTAAAGCACTTTGGGATACTGTGTATGAAAAGCGCTATATAAACGCTGATTCTTCTTCTTCTTCTGAACAGCGGGCGCTTGCTGTGCTTCCAGCCTCCACCAGAGATGGTGAGTAGTCCCCTGGACGTTGAGCCTAATCCCCTGGCTGGGCTGACGGCGGGCAGCGCCACTGCTTGACCCACCCAGTGGGTCAGCTGAGTTTTACCAAGTGCCTGGCAGTGAGGGGATTTATGTGTTCCCATACCTGGACGACTGGCTGTTGGCCCTGTCTCAGGACAGTCTGATGGAGTCACTCTCCACCACCCTGGACCTCTTTACCTGGCTTGGAATCACTGTGAACTATCCCAAGTCTCAACTCTCACCCTTTCAGTGCCTCTAATTCATTGAAGCAGTGCTGGATACGGTCCAGGGTAAGGGCCTTCTTACCTCGGGACAGGGCAGATACTCTGATTCAACAAGCTTCATCTGTGTTCAACTCTCGTTGGACCACAGCACGCTCTGTCCTTCTCCTGTTGGGTATAATTGCGTCGGCCATCCCCACAGTTCCGTTGGCCAGACTGCATATGAGGGTGACCCAGTGGACCTTCAGAGCCCAGCAGGACCAACGCTCGGATGACATGGACCACATGTTCATGGTCTCCAGCAGTATGAAGAGGGATTTTCTCTTGTGGCAGGAGCCATCCAACCTCTCCTCGGGGTGCCCTATTTCATCCCCCGTCTCCTTCCATGACCCACACAACCGACGCCTCGGGTCAAAGGCGAGGAGTCCACCTGGAAGGCGATTGAACTCAAGGAGATGGTCTCCAGAAGAGAACACTTCCATATAAGCGTTCTAAAGATGAAAGCTGTGCTCTCGCTCTCAGGTGTTTCAGCCTCTTACAACCAGGAACACTTCTTATCCGGACAGACAACACTGCCACGGTCTGGTATATATAAACTAAGGCACCTGATCGTACCCCTTCTGCAGGGAGGCGATGCAGGTGTGGTACTGAGCAGTTCTGCACAGCCTGTCTCTGACAACAGTCCATGTCCAGAGGTTCTCAAGCGTCCTGGTGGACAGTCTCAGCCCGCACTATCGTGTGGACACACAAGTGGAACTAAAGCAGGAGGTAGTGGAAGATCTCTTCGATCAGTGGGGTCAGCCAGAAATAGACCCTATTTGCCTCCCCATTCAGCGCCAAAACTATCAGCGTTGCTCACTCGTCCCGGGCGGGTATTTTGTTGGCTTAGACACGCTGTCTTTTGTTGAACAGGGAGGTTTCTGTGATGCTTTCCTCCCTTTCCAATTCTGCAGAAAGTTCTGCTGAATCTTGAAGCAGAGGGTGCTCGCATGATTCTCATAGCTCCCCTCTGGCCTCGGCAGATCCAGTTTCCCCTGCTACAGCTGCTAGCATCGGAACCCCCAGTACCTCTTCCTCTCCTTCGCGACCTTCTGTCTCAGGAGTAGGGCAGCCTGGTGCATCCGAGCCTCAGGTCTCTCCACTTGCATGCGTGGCACCTTTGGACGTAGCGGTGTCATGTTTTGGAGTCTTCGTGAGAGTCGCCAAGGTCCTAGTGGAGGCCAGAAAACCATCCACTAGATCTACGTATGCCATGAAGTGGATGAGATTCACCATTTGGGCCACGGCCAAGGTCCTGGACCCCTTTTCTTGCTCAGCACACCAGGTCCTTGAGTAGCTCTTGCACCTGTTTGATTCCGGCCTCAGTTATACTTCCCTATAAGGTCCATCTTTCAGCGGTTTCTGCCTACCACTTTCGGTAGATGGCAAAACACTAGCACAATTGGAGGTTTCTAAAACCTTTAAAGGGATCCTCCACTAAAACCTCCATTCTGTAGTCTGGTTCCTCTGGGACTTAGATTTTATTTTGGAGGAACTTACTTTGTCCCCTTTGAGCCGACAGCAAGTTGCGACATCGCTATTTGTCCTGGAAAGTGCTCTTTCTAGAATCTTGGGTATGTTGTTCATCCACACTAGTTGGCATGTCCCCTTCCACTTTAAGATGGATCGGAAGTCTTCAAGCTGGCTCCTCCCACCCTTGACGCCATATCTTCCTTTCCGCTGGAAGATTCAGGTTGCCTCCCTCATGCTCATGCATTTTGTAGGCCCTGGCTTTCAAACCTTTGGTTATTCCGAAAATTTGCATTGTTCGTGTGAGCGATTACAAGTTTCTGCTTCGATTATGGAAGACAAGTCTTCCCCTGGATTCGGCAGCTGCCCTTGCGGCAGAAAATGTTGCTCACCAATCCCCACACGGTGTCGTCTATTGCCTCTGTTCAACCATGACACCTTGCAATGCGATATGTCTCACCTTTAATCCCAGCGTCCTCGACGAGCATCTCGAACACCTGAAGCTGGGGAGGCGGAGAAGAGGAACCCTTCAGTGAAATCCAGGAGGCTGGGTGGGCGGTTTCTGCGGCTGCGGGATCTGCGAGCAATTGGAATGCATGCTGGCGTTCGAGGAGAGCGGCTCATGCAGAGACTTCTCAGGAGAGCTTCTTGTTCCGGCTCAACCTGAAGTCCAGCTTCTCAGGTTCCTTCCGAGAGTTGTGCCAGTCTCTCCCAACCAGGGAGAGTGCCTGCAGGTCTCTCTCCGATCCCGTAAGTGGGAGAAGGATCCAGGATTGTCTTCATCTCGACAGAGGCGTTTTGGGAACGGGAGAGGTCTCGATCCCAGGAACATTCAGTCTCGACTTCAGTCGAGATCGCTTCTTTGGCCGCTGGAGTTTGGCTTTGCCGTCTGGTCAGTCAACCGGATTATCGATCGACGATGTTGAAATCGTGATCAATCCGATCGACGATATCGCCCGACTCTGGTGGCGATTCCCTCGATCAAGCGCCTAATCTGGTCTTTCCAGATGACAAGACCCAGCCTGCCGGGACTCCCATCGAAGAAGTGGTCCCTGATCCGGAAATCACCCGGTTCCACTGGTGTCTCCTGGCGGCGAGTTGGCCAGTCCGATCTCGATCGGGTCTGGACCCCTCAACCAACAGACCAAGGAAGAGCCCAAAACACTTTAAAAGAGGAGATGCCATCGGTCATCCTCGTCCTCCTCGGATGAGGAAGCTCTGGCAGAAACTCTGTAGGCGCTCGAGGACCTCGTGGCAACAGCTGATTTGACCAGGCATAAGCCGACTCCGGCTTCTACACTGGCCATTACCTGTCTTTGCCTCCTTGGCGGCCGACTCTCGGAGCTGACTAAATTGGTTCCTCAGCCCGCTGAGCTGGCAAAACCACCAGTTCGTCCCAAATCTGTCTCTCTACCGATTGTAGTGGAACCACCGCCAAAACAGCCTGTGGGAGGGGTTCCTTCCAAGGAAGATAGACCAGACACCGGGCTTCCCCAGCAGTTGTCAGTCACGGTCACCCCGGACTGCCCTTGGTGAGTCGAAGGTAACCTTGGTGGTCAGCCGTTATACCCGGATTCCTCGAATTCGGACGTCACTGACTTGCATTCTCATCCAGGTGATGATGAGTCAACTGTTGGCTTAGAGACTGAGGAAGGTCCCTCGTGTTTTCAAGGGATTCTTCGTCTCATCTCTGAATCTACAGGGATACCCCTGGAGCCAATCCAGAAAAAGGTGGCATACCCTCTTATGGACATCCTTAAGAGAGGGGATACCCTGACGGAGGCCTTTCCTGTGACTGAGACTGTTGTTGGCCCAGCCCTAGAACTTTGGCAGCAACCTGCCTCTTGTCCAGCTCTGTCTGCCCGCAGGTATGCGGTGCCCAAGGGGTCCCTTGCAGGGTTCACAGAGAACCCTTCGGTCGAGAGTCTGGTGACCGCCTCTGTGTTCCGGTGTACTGGCAGCTCTGCTGACACTGACCGACCTCCTCATAGAGTCCAAACTTTTGGCTTCCTCTTCGGCCTTCATCCGGCAAGTTCATGGCACACTTCTCTTACGCTCTTCCTGGGTCGCTGGATGAAGTCCTCCCACATCTCCCCACGGACATGCAAACCGCAGTCAAACAGGTTCGGGATCAGGGCTAAGCTGTTGCCAAACAGCAACTTCAGACAGCGCTGGAAATTGAGGAATCTTTCTGGACATAAGTCTCCACCACTCATTCACACTAGTGGGGATTGGCGCCGGAGGCACTAAGACCCATCGGGAGCAAACTTTTTGCTGGAGGGTCGGCGTGAGACGGCGCGCGAGACACGGCGCCCGTGAGCAGCGGCTCGAGCGGTAATGACCATCTCGGCGACGCACCCTCCAACCGCCTTCAGTTCTTTTTCCGCCCGCCGAGTGCGCTTTCAGTGACGACGCCGCCGCTTGTCAGAGTCAAACTTCAAACTAGCGCATAGTTTTCAGTTTGTTTTGTAACATTATCACGATAGTAGTAGCGCTTAGTTTTATTCTATTTTTAGTAAAATTTTCTAATATTTGAATTTAACGACTGAGAAGTCTAACGGCCTACTGATGAGTCGAATATGAGCAGGTCAGGTGACGGTAGGAGACTTGATATGGAACTATTCAGTCAGCGGGCTGGAGTCCCGGCCAGCCTCCTTCTCCTCAGCGGGGTTCCGACTACGGTCAGTCCGATGCCGAGATGGGCGGTCCCCCATGACATAAAAATAGCGATCGCATTCCCGGCCGTTCGGCCTCGACTCTTCTTGACCCACAGGTCAAAGAAGGCATCACTAAAGGGGTCGCCCTCTGGAGTATCTCTTGCGTCGACGGTCAGTTATCGTTGCTAGTTGCCGGTCTCCTTCTTGAGATCACCAACTTCCGATAATCGTCGTCCTCGACCTCGAACCCCTCCCGCCCTATAGGTAGAAGCCAGATGAGCAGTTTCATCAGTGGGCGCTCTTATGGGCGATGGGCTCGGAGGTTGGTTCTTCTGCCTGACTCGGTTACCTCGGAGCCCTAGGGGCTCCTCTGGCGATCAGGTAGGCGGTTGGACCTTCCTAGTCGTGGCGCCTTCTCGGTGCCTAGCGACTCCGTGCTTGGTGTTCCCCACTCACATGGCTGCGGCGCGAAGCCCACGATGCCCTTATCTCCTGTTTTTCCTTCTCTTGCTTTCCAGGTTCGGAGCTTTTCGGCGCCTTCTGCAGGGTCTGTGGCCTTGTAGGCGCCCTTTGAAACCGCCCGGAACTTGCTGACGCCGTCGGCGGTGCCGCATGGTCTTCGGCGCCGTTGGCGGCAGAGAGTGGCCTGGCGCCGCCCGGTGGTGCCGTTGGATTGGCGCGGCGCCGTTCGCGTCGTCTGCGTAATGGTCCGTGGCGCCCGTGCGTGCGTCGTCGATGCGTGCCATGCGCGGCATCGTCCGCGGCGCCCGCGAGGCGTTGCGAGACGCGTGCCTCTTGACGGCCGTCACGCCTCCCTCGATGCAATCTTCAGCCCGTTCTGCCGTCTCAGCGCCCGGCAGCAGAGGGACTCTCCTTGTTTTCTGCCATTTCCTCCTCTCCTAATTTTCACTCCTTTCCTGTCAAAACAGTCCTTTCTGGACCATCAGGAGATGATGTTGAGCCTGACCCAGACCCGGTTTGGGGATGAAGTGGAGGAAACAGGATCTTTCTTTGCTACAGAGCCTGTGGTGAGGACCTGTCCTTTAAGTCTCTGTTGAAGAACCTGGGATCCCTCTTTCTCTCCAGACTACAGACATCGATCCTGGGAAGATATTAAGACTCCAGTATCTTCATGCTTGGAGATCCCTATGGATTTGACTCCTCGATTCAGCCTTCCTTGAGGCAGCTGTCTCAAATGGTATGGAATAATCCTGCTCTTATTCCCTCAGTGGCTAAATCCATTGATAAAGTATTCAGCTCCCAGGATCGTCCCATTTGGCATCCCAAGCCTTTACGGATCCTATTGTAGTCCTGGCAGAGAATGACAAGGTCGTTCTTCCTCAAACTACTACAGCTCAACCTATTAACAAAGAGTCTACGTAAGATTGATACATTAGGTAAGAGAGTCTTTGCTGCCTCCACTCTAAGTATGCGTATTGCCAGTTATCAAGGCTATTTTTCTCAGTATGAGTATATCCTGTGGCACTCTATGAAAAGAATGGTTGAAGCTCTTCCAGATTCGGATTCCAAGTCAGAGCTTCTTCTGACTGTTATTAGAGGTATTGAGTCCAATAACCAACAGGTCAAAGCCGCCATGGAGACTAGATCAGCCATTAAGTTGGCCAGACCTCCGCCTACCCCCTTTCGGGGGCATGTGAACAGACGTCAGTTTCATAGTCGTCAGTCCTTTCGAGGCAGAGGCAGGGGAAGCTTCCATAAAAGCCAACCTGCCCAACCTCAAAAGAAGACGCAGCAGAAAGCGCAGGGACCTAAAGCTCCCAGCGCTACCTTATAGTCGTTGGCCCAAGTTCCATCCACTCTGCCGAGGTGGAACTTTCTCCTCCGGTGGGAGGTCGTCTGATGTACTTCTACAACCAGTGGAAGTCCATAACCTCGGACAAATGGGTCCTTCGGATAATTCGCGAGGGTTATTCTCTCAATTTCTTGGAAACCCCGAATTGTCCTCCCAGACGACAACCCAGGTTGTCGGCCTCTCAGTCGAACCTCCTCACGTGGAGATCCAGGGCCTTCTGAACAACAGGGCAATAGAACTGGTGCCCCGCATCTCGAAACACAGGGTTCTCCCATTACTTTCTGGTTCCAAAGAAATCTGGGGGTATAGCCCCTTCTGAACCTCAGAAAGTTAAACAAATTCCTCCCAGGAGAAATTCATGATGATTTCCCTAGGTACCCTGTTACCTTGCTGCATCAACACGACTGGCTGGCCTCTCTGGATATGCAGGATGCTTACCAGCATATCCTCCCCGACCCACCACACTAAGTTCCTCAGGTTTGTAGCTTTGGGTCAGCATTATCAGTTCAGAGTCCTGCCTTTGGGCTATCCTCGGCGCCTGCAAGTTTTACAAAGTGTTGTGCAGTTCTCGTGGCGCATCTCAGGAAAGTCGGACTCGAGTGTTTCCCTACCTGGACGATTGGCTTCTAGCAAGCCCTTCCGGCCAAGGGACTTTGGAAACGCGTGCAAGCGACTTCTCGTCTCTCTCGTCCATGGGAGTTCTGCTGAATTTGAAAAATCTCAACTGCAACCCTCCCAGAGCTCCTTTTCATAGGGCGCTTCTAGACACCTCTTCAGCGAGGCTTTCCTCCAGAGGACAGAAGACTCGACATCCTTCGAATGGCCCGTTACATCAGGGGAACCAATCAGTTACAGCTCTCTCGATGACAGCGCATGTTGGGTCTCATAGCGTCCTCGGTCTTCACTGTCCCTCTGGCCCGACTGCACATGAGAACCACCCAATGGATGCTGTCCACTCAGTGGTCCCCGACCTCTCACCCCCATCTTATCCCATCAAGGTGGCGGAGCCTTGAAGGTCTCACCTGGTGGTCTCAAGAAAGCAATCTCCTGGAAGGATTCCCTTTGCTCCCCGGATCATCAGATCTCCATCACCACAGGCGCATCGCTAATGGGATGGGAGCTCACTGTCTCTCCCTCCACACTCAAGGTGTATGGACTCAGTTGAAACTCATCTCACATAAATGTCCTGGAGATGAGGCGGTCCTATAGCAATCCGAGCTCTGAAGGATGTCCTTTGTTACAAGAACATTCTCCTTCAAGCGGACAACAAAGCAGTGATGTATTACATCAACAAGCAAGTGCGTGCTCATTCTTATCCCTTTGCAGGAAGCAATGAGGGGTGTGGGAGTGGTGCTTGAGCCGAAGTCTCTGATTCAAGCGGTTTATCTGCCAGGTATACAAAGCGACCTAGCAGATCACCTCAGCAGAACGGAGGCAGACCCTCACGAGTGGTCTCTCGATCCAGCCGTGGCTCGGTCCCTGTTCAAAGAGTGGGGACTCAGACCTGGACCTTTTGCATCCCACTCAGCACAAAACTGCCTCTCTTCTGCTCCAGAAATCCAGGGCCTGGCATTTTCTGTCAGGATGCGTTCAGGCTGCGGTGGACAAAGCGCTTTCTTTCGCCTTTCCACCTTCCTCTAATCCAGAGTACTCCTCAAGTTCGAGTCTCAGGGACCAAGATGATTCTCATTGCTCCTTCCTGGCCTCGCAACTATGTTTCCTCTACTCAACAGTATGTTGGCAGCCTCTCCGAGACCACTTCCTTTGCAAATCAGTCTTTTGACTCAGGGTTGGTTGGTCCATCCCAACCTGAAATCACTTCACCTTCATGCTTGGCTCCTGAAGAGATAGAAGTGAATCGGTTCAACGTCTCTCGTAGAGTCTCAGACATCCTTCTGGCTGCTCGGAAGCCAGCCACCTGAAAAACGTACGCTTCCAAATGGAAACGTTTTTCTCTCTGGTGTGCAAAATCCTCTTGGAATCCCTTTTCCTGTCCTCCTGGCAAGGTTCTGGAGTATCTTTTGGACCTATCAAACTTAGGTCTTCAGTACTCCACAGTTAAAGTTCACCTTAGTGCCATCTCAGCGTTCCATGAGCCGGTTTCTTCCTTAACTCTGGCTCAGTTACCTATGGTGAAGAGATTTCTTAAGGGGATTCTCCATACCAGACCCCCTGTTAAGCGTCCAGTTGCAGCCTGGGACATTAACCTGGTGCTGGACATGCTCACTCAGAAGCCTTCAGACCCTTAGCTACCTGTGAGCTAAAATTTCTTACCTGGAAGACTGCCTTCCTGGTGGCCATTACCTCAGCCCGCAGGGGTCTCTGAGATACATGCCCTGGTTACGGACCCTCCATTATACTGTATTCCATAAGGACAAGGTAGTTCTCCAGTACTCATCCTAAATTTCTTCCCAAGGTTGTGTCAGAATTCCATCTAAACCAACCTCTGGTACTTCCAGCTTAGCCACTAATTTCCAAAATGAAGAGCGAGGCTCTTCATTCCTTGGATGTTAAGAAGCCTTGCGGTTCTATTTAGATAGAACCAAGGATGTCTATAAGACTCAGCAACTGTTCGTTTCTTTCAGCGACACCGGCTGGGTCAACCTGTCGCTATTAGATGCATCTCTTCATGGTTAGTGGCATGCCTTCGTCATTGCTATTCCATGGCTCAAGTTAAATTAGAAGGTAGAGTGTGCGCTCACTCTGCTAGAGGCGGTTCTGCAGCATCCCTAGCGGAAGTGCCAATGTTCCATTGCAGATATATACAGCGCCGCCACCTGGAGCTCAGTGCATACCTTGTTAAGCACTATGCACTGGATGTTCATGCCAGGCGACATTCCGCATCGTCAGAACTATCCTTAATGGGCTTCTATCTTAGCGTGAGCTCTGGCTCTCCTGCCGCCTTTGGGGATTATCAACTTGGTACTCTCCCACTTGTGTGAATGAGTGGTGGAGACTTATGTCCAGGAAGAGAGAAAAGTACGTACCTACCGTAATTCTTGATCTTCTTGGACGGGTCTCCACCACTCATTCTACCTCCCTCCCTCCATCCCCGAGCTCACGCTGTATTGGTCTTCACTCCCTCAAATCTTTGAGCGTGAGGACTTCTTTGCTGACCCTTCTTACACGGGTCATCACGGACTATCTTATGTCCGTTTTTAATGTTGGTTTACTCTTTACGTTAGTTCGCTGCACCTCCTTGGTAAAAGGTACTGGCGGTTGGAGGGTGCGTCGCCGAGATGGTCATTACGCTCGAGCCGCTGCTCACGGCGCCCGTGTCTCAGGCGCCCGTGTCTCGCGCCGACCCTCCAGCAAAAGTTTGCTCCCGATGGGTCTTAGTGCCTCCGGCGCCAATCTCCCACTAGTGTGAATGAGTGGTGGAGACCCGTCCAAGAAGATCAAGAATTACGGTAGGTACGTAATTTTCCTTTCTTGTGCCCGTTTGGCAGCCACAGTTGCCTCTCGTCGCAGGGCTTGGCTGAGGATCTCTTCCTTCCCGGCGGATACTCGGCACAAACTAGCTGATGTGCCTTTCCTTGGGACTGACCTGTTTGGCCCAGGAGTGGCTGATCACCTTCAGCACATTGAGCAGTCCAGTGCCACCTTGGATACTACTTCTGCCAAGGGTTCTTCGGGCAAGAATCAGCAGAAGAAAAAGAAGCCTTTTCGGCATTCTTCCCCTGTGGCTCAGCAGTCCTCCTTTTAAGGTGGACAGCAGCACCAGCAACAGCAGCAGAGTGAAGTTTGGTGCCCCCGGCCCAAGCCTGAACCTCAACAGGCCTGTAAAGGAGGCTGAAGTTCAGGTCCTGGAGCCCCCTCCTCCAGGCCTGCTCAGTGACGGGCCGGGGGCTGTCAACCCCTCTCCTGTCACCTCAGCTGTGGGTCCCCCCATGGGTGGCCGGCTCCGCCACTTCCTTTCTACCTGGTCCGTTGTCACTTTGGACAGGTTGGTTTTCGAAGTGGTCGGTCAGGGACTGCCTCTGGAATTCGAGCAATACCCTCCAAGCCGAGCCTGCGCCCCTCGGGAGGAAAGAGTATCCGCTCAGCTCCTCCTCAAGGAGGCAGTAGCTCCAGTGGCGGATCCTCCAGCAGACCAAGGCTTTGTCTCGAGGTACTTCCTGGTGCCCAAGCAGATGGGGGCTGGTGCTCCATTCTAGATCTGCACGACCTGAATCAAAATCTCAGGTCACGCACCTTTTGGATGGTCACTCTGCCCCAGATCATACCATCCTTGGAGAGAAACATGTGGGTTCTGTTCACTGGATCTGCAGAACGCGATCTTATCTGTGTCAGTCTTCATCATTCATCACTAGTGGGTATAGCGCTGAGCTTGGACCCCGCGGGAGACTTTTTTTTCTTCCCCTATGGGTGGAGTCGACGCAGGGCTGGCGCCACCCTCGAGGCCGATGTTCTACGTGGTGCTCGCGGGTTGATCATTATCTATCAACTCCGCCCCAGTTCTTCTTCTCCTGCCGTCAAGTGAAGACCTCGTGTGGAGACTCTGCTAGCAAGACTGTGTTTGCGGCCTAGTTAGTTGGCGTGTGTGTGTGCGTGCGTCGCACCTCGTTTCTCATTTGCCCTGCTCAAAGCGTTGCTTCTGCCGGGTAAGATAGTTTCATTACTTTTAAGCGGCGTCGAGTACTGTTTGTGTTAATGTTTGCCGTACAGTCATGTCTCGTCTGGGGGTGCAAGAAACCGTTGAAAGTGGGCAGCCTCCTATGCGTCGCTGCCCCTGTGGCTGCCTTTATTCTGTGATGAACCAGCATGACTGCTGCCTCTGGACTCTCAGCCCTTCCTCCGGGTCCCCTCTCGGTCCTATACGGCCTGTGGAGGAGGGGGCCGTCAGCCTCTCTCAGCCTTGCCATGGTGGGGGCTCCTTCCGCAGTGCAGGAGGCCAAGTCTGTCCCTCTCGGGGGACAGTCTGGAGGCACCGCATTGGCAGTAGCCTCTTCGGAGGTCAGGGCTCCCTCAGTGTTGTGTTTTGGGTCCTCCGGGTCAGGACTGGCGACGTCGCAGTCTGCACCAGGCCGTCCCTCGGTGCTGCGATCTCTCCAGGTGCCATTCACGGCGGCGGTGCCGGGGGCTGTCTTACTGTGGTTTCTGGATCTGTTTCTGGTACTGTTCGCGGCGTCACCTCCGCATCTAGCGCAGTTTGTGGCACTGGGGATGGGTGCAGCACTGCAGTCGGCGCTGACCTTGGCTCCGGCACCGTGTGCGGGACGCTGTCATGCTTGGTGTTGCACCTGACTTGGAGGCCGTTTGCGGGCGCTGGGGAGGGTGGTGATTTCAGGTCGCGGTGCTGTGCCTTGCCCGGGTGCTCTCTGCGGGGTGCCAGGGCAGAGGTGTTCGGCTCGTGGTCCGGGGAACTGGCAGGGATGCGTGGGGTAGTCTGGCATCGGACCTCGGAGGGGACTCGGGTCTGATCCGGATTGGCTCTTGGATTCTTGGAATCCTCTGATCCTCAGTATCCAGCACCTCAGCCCCCTTAGCCTCCCTCTGGAGGTCAGTCGTTGTCGATAGGCCCTGGGGTCAGTGGTACTGATCAGCAGCCAGTGGTCCCCATGGCCAATGCTGGGCAACCTGGGGCCACTGGCACATCTGCTTCTCGGTTGGGGTGCCCCTTCTTTGGTGTGTTTGGACCAGGCCGTCCCTCGGTGCTGCGATCTCTCAGGTGCCATTCGGTGCGCGGTGCGGGCTGTCTTACTGTGGTTTCTGGATCTGTTTCTGGTACTGTTCGAGGCGTCACCTCCGCATCTAGCGCAGTTTGTGGCACTGGGGATGGGTGCAGCACTGCATTCGGCGCTGACCTTGGCTCCGGCGCCGTGTGCGGCACGCTGTCATGCTTGGTGTTGCACCTGACTTCGGTGGTCCGGGAACTGGCAAGGATCGTGGGGTAGTCTGGCATCGGACCTCGGAGGGGGACTCCGGGTCTGATCCGGATTGGCTCTTGGATTCTTGGGAATCCTCTGATCCCTCAGTATCCAGCACCTCAGCCCCCACTTAGCCTCCCTCTGGAGGTCAGTCGTTGTCGATAGGCCACAGGGGTCAGTGGTACTGATCAGCGGCCAGTGGTCCCATGGCGCATGCTGGGCAACCTGGGGCCACTGGCATCTGCTTCTCCGGTTGGGGTGCCCCTTCTTTGGTGTGTCTGCACCAGGTCGTCCCTTGGTGCTGCGATCTCCAGGTGCCATTCACGGCGGCGGTGCCGGGGGCTGTCTTACTGTGGTTTCTGGATCTGTTTCTGGTACTGTTCGCGGCGTCACCTCCGCATCTAACGCAGTTTGTGGCACTGGGGATGGGTGCAGCCCCCACTTAGCCTCCCTCTGGAGGTCAGTCGTTGTCGATAGGCCCTGGGGTCAGTGGTACTGATCAGCAGCCAGTGGTCCCCATGGCCAATGCTGGGCAACCTGGGGCCACTGGCACATCTGCTTCTCCGGTTGGGGTGCCCCCTTCTTTGGTGTGTTTGGACAGTCCAAGTTTGGGACAGCCCGGGGCACGCCAGGAAGGGGAGGGCACTGCCCCCTGGGTGGACTTGTTGGAGACTGCCCGGAGTTGTCAGCTGCCTATACTGGTGGCTATGAGGACGAGGTCCCTCTCCGACTCTGCAGAGTTGAGGAGTAGGGATGTGGCGCAGCGCATCCTCACTGGAGTCCGGCCGGGTTCTGTCCTCGAGAGGGACTTCAACTGAGGTCAGGAGCCAGCCCTTCTGACTCGCATGGTCCCGTCACCTCATGGGGGATTTCTTGCCATGGGCACAGCTCTGACCGCTCCGTTGAATGGCTCTTAGCTGCTGGGTCTTTCGGATCTCCTCCTCATGGGAGTTTGCTCTAGGCCTTCCTGCCCTGACAGAGGCTGTTCTCCTGCTGTTAGGAACTTGTTCCCCATGCCTCTGTCTCCATCCCCGGCTATCCCAGGTATTCCCGGTTCTAGGGGACCTCTCACCTGGGAGTAGTTCAGCGGTTCGGCTGCACATTTTCCTACTTATCTCCATGCCCTGGACCAGCAGGTATTCCACCATGCTTCTTTGCAGCCAGACTCTGAAACTTGGAGCTCGTCTGCATCTTCTTCCTCCTCCTTGAAAGGAGAGGAGTAATCTGTCCACATCTCCCCACCCATCTGACCTGTTTTCATATCGGCGCTTTCTCGCGAGGATGTTGGATGAGCTCCACCTTACCCTGGTCCCTGTCAGCAATCCTGAGCGTGTGACACGTGCCTTCTTAGGCGAGTACAGTGTGGCCAAACTGGTGGTTCCCGCCCTGCCTGTTCCTTTTCCAGGAAGCGTCGCATCGACTTTGGCTGTGTCCCTTCTCCAGTGTTCCAACCCCAAGGGAGCTAAGCCAACGGTATTGCGAATGCCCCCTCCCGGGTCTCCAGGTTCTCTGCCTCATCCCTCTTCGGGCTTGACCTCTGTGGACACCCACTCTGGGCCTTGCGCCTCCTACCATGACCGACCCTCTGACTCTGTGGACTTCGATTTTTGGGAGAGAGGAGTTTTCTATTTGGCACGGATCCTCCTTTCTATTGCTTCACATCAGGCCCACTTTGCAGCCTACGATAGGTTCTTGTGGTACAAGCTAGGACAGCTCCTAGCCTCAATGCCTGATATGGAGGAAACCAGGCAAACCATTGCCCTCTCTGCTCAGGGCCTGGAGCTAGCAAAGCACCAAGCAAGGGCATCTTATAACGCCAGTGAGGTGGCATCCAGTGCAATAGGGACAGCTATCTGCATTAGGCGGACAGCGTGGCTTCGCTTATCCCAGTTGTCACCCCGACTCAGCATAGGGTGATCTCCTCTGCATACTGGAGCACCCACCTCTTCTCCCGCACGGTGAGATGGTGACATTCGGGGCACCTTCCCTCCCCCATTGTGGGCTCCCCGTCTCACCCGGACCAGTTTCAGGCCTTCCCAGGCCTGTAAGGTTCTCTCCTCCAGTGTCTCACCCACTTGAGACTAAAGGACTTAGTCTCTTGAGGTAGTTTAGGGTCCCCTTCAGGGGGCTTGGTACTCACCACTAGTGATGAATGGTGAAGATTGACACAGATGAGAGATGAAAATTATGTACCTACCGTAATTGTTTATCTTTCTGTGTATCTTCACCATTCATCACTAAATCCCGCCCTCCTTCACCCTGGGGCCTCAGTCTCTGGGCTCCCCCCCCCACCGTGTGTTTCTCTGTTGTTTTTCTCCTCGCTCTCCTCTCCCTCGTGGTTAGGAGGAAGAGGACCCTGGAGACACACAGGGAGGAATTTTCTCTGGTAGAGGGTATTATTGGGGTGTATGGGAGGGGGGGCTCTCTCTCCCCTGTCTTTAGTCTTCTCCCTCACTTCTTCGGGAGTGAGCTGAGGAATTGGCGCCCCCGCCCCCCCGGGTTTTTCTTTATGAACTCAAAACTTTTGGGTTCATTTCCTTGAGTTGGATCCCTTAATGCCTTCCTGGCAGTTTGTTTTCCCCTGTTTTGGGAGGGAGGGGAACGAATACGAGACACCCCGCTCTTAAGGTTTGCCCTCCCGGGCGAATGCTGCTTAATAGTTCTGGCTTTGCCTCCTGGCAGCTATTAACCTTGGTAGTCCAGATTATGTCCATCGTTATTGTCAAAATCCTAGGATGCAGGATCGTAATATGTATACCCTTGTGGAAAGGAGGAGAGGGGATATGATAGAAGCGTTTAAGTACCTCAGTGGAATCAACAAAGTCCAAGAGGTAGCATCTTTCAGAAAAGAGATGTGCAAGAACAAAGGGACACAATTTGAAGATAGAGGGACGGCTCAGGGCAATGTGAGGATATTTTTCACAGAGAGGGTGGTGGGCATGGAACAGTCTTCCTGAGGAGGCTGTGGGGTCTAAAACTGTGGGAGAATTCAAGAATGCATGGGACAGACATAAGACAATTTTGGTGGGGGGTAGGAAGAAATAGGCGGTTGGTTAAATAGGATCTGCAGCTTATCCTCTAGGTAGGGGAAATGGGTAGACTAGGTGTGCCAAGCGGTCCTTATCTGCTGTCAAAGTCTGTTCTAGGAGCGTGGATATGTTGTTCATCCACACTGTCTGGCATTGTTCCTTTCCCCTTTAAATCTTGCCGGAAGTCTTCAAGCTGGCTCCTCCCACCCACCTGGGTGGTAAATGCCTCGGCTCCGCCCCATGACGCCAGATCTTCCTTTCCGCTGGAAGATTCAGGTTTCCTACGTGCTTTCTGCAGTGTTGAGGCCCTGGATTCATTTAGGCGGTTTCACACATCTTCTTGCTCTAAAACTCGTAAGAGTTTATGACCGATCGGACATGAATGATAAGTCATCCCGGGTTTCGCCCGGTGTCCTTGTGGACAGAAAATGTTGCACCGATCCCCACTTTCGTCGTTTACTGCCTCGGTTACTATTCATGATACCTCGCAATGCTCTATTTCGCCTCCTTCCATCTGACCGTCTTGGAGGATCGTCAGGGCGCCTGAAGCTGGGTAGACCGAACTCCGCAACCCACGGTAAAATCCAAGGAGGCCAGGTGGGCGGTTTCCGCGGCTGCGGGATCCGCCGAGCAGCTCACGCGCATGGCGGCCTTCGAGGAAGAAGCCGCAGAAGCCTCGGCTAGCCGAGGTTTCTTCGTGCCGCTCAACCTGGGCTCTTCCTTCTCAGGATCCTTTCGGGATTTGTGCCAGCCTCTCCCTTCCAAGGGTGAGGCGCCCTCGGGCTCGCACTCATCCCGTCCTTAGAGAAAGGATCCTAAAACTTCTTCGGGTTGAAGAAGATGCTCCTGGGACCGGGAGCGGTCCGATGTCTCAACTTCGATCGAGATTGCCTCCTCGGCTGCCGGGTTTTCAGACCTTCTGTCTGGACCGGGCTTAGAAGCCGAGGAGTCGGCTGATCCGGCTGAGATTATTCTCGACCCTATCGAGCCGTTATCACTGACACCTGTCGATGATTCCTTGGAGAGAACGCCGATTCTCTCCTTCCCTGACGAGGAGACCCGTCCCGCGGGCCTCCCGATCGAGGGACAGGAACCGGATCCTCGGTTTTCACCGAGCCAGTTTCTCCCGATCGACAAAGCCGACGCCATCGGTCTCGATCAAGGAGTAAGTCCTCTTCGGTCGATCGACCCAGAAAAGGACACAAACACTCCCGCAAGAGGAGCCACCACCGTTCCTCTTCCTCCTCTGACGAGGAGAGGCCTCGACGAAAAATCCGTCGGCGCTGCAAGGATCTTATGTGGCAGCAACTCCTGCTAGCAGGTCAGAAGCGGCTCCCTCTGCAGCCCGGCTGTCTCTTGGCCCAGCCTCTTCAGCCTCCTCCGACACCGATTTCTCGGTGCGGTCCCTTCGGGGCTCAGTGCGCCTTCCCGGCGCAGCGTTTTCAGGCTCCCACCAATATGGTGGAACCTCCACCCAAGCTGCCTTGAGGAGGATTCCTCAAGGAGGACCAACAGTCTTGGTCTCCCTCACAGACTGTCAGTTCCCGGTCACCCCTGATCGCCCTAGGCGTATCTAGGAGACTTAGGTGGTCAGCCTTTATATCGGGACTCTTCCGATTCTGATAATACTGGCCTTCATTCTCACGATGAGCTTTGGTGTCAGGCCTGGAAGAAGGGCCTTCCTCCTTCCAGGGCATCCTCCGGCTCATTTCTGAGTCCACGGGATGTCCCTGCAGCCTATCCAGAAAAGGCAGAATATCCCTACGGATATTCTTAGAGAGGATACCCCTCGGAGGCTTTTCCATGCGAAGCCATAGTGCCGACCTCCTGCCCAGCTCCGTCTGCCGCGCCTTGCACCAGTCAGCGGTGCCCACAGGGTCCTTGGTGGGGTTTACTGAGCACCCCTCAGCGGAAAGCCTTGTGACTGCCTCAGTGTTCAGGCGGACGGGCAGGTCGGCGGATACTGACCACCCTCCGGACAAGGAGTCCAAACTTATGGACCACTCGGCCCGGAAGGTCTGTGCAGCATCTTCCTTGGGCCTTCATCAGGCAAGCTCAGCAGTGATTATGGCACACTTCTCTCACGCCCTCTTGGGGTCGCTAGACGAAGTTCTTCCTCACCTCCCAGCTGACATGCAGACCACGGTCAAGCAGGTCAGGGACCAGGGCAGGGCTGTTGCTAAACAACAGCTCCAGACTGCACTGGACATGGGCGATTCCTGTGCCCGTTCACTAGCTGCAGCGGTATCCACTCGCCGCAGGGCTTGGCTGAGGTTATCCTCCTTTCCTGTGGATACTCAGCACAAGCTAGCTGATGTGCCCTTCCTTGGCACCGACCTCTTCGGGCCAGGAGTGGCAGGTCATCTGCAGCGCATTGAGCAGTCTAATGCCACCTTAGATGCCACCTCTGCTAAGGGTTCTTCAAGTAAGAACCAGCAGAAGCGCAGGAAGAAGCCTTTTCATCATTCTTCCCTGCGGTCAGACAGCCACCCTTCCAGGGGGGTCAGCAACAGAAGCAGGCTCAGGCGTTAGCCCTGGCCAAGCAAGGTCCAACAGCCCGCCAAGGAGGCCAAGGTGCTGGTCCAGGTGCCTCCTCCTCCTCCTCTGAGCCTGCCCAGTGACGGGCCGGGGGTGGCCTCCCCCGTACCCGTCACTCCAGCTCTGGGTCCTCCCGTGGGGGGGCCGGCTCCGCCACTTCCTTTCCGCCTGGTCCGGTAAAACCTCGGACAGGTGTGTTCTAGAAGTGGTCGGGCAGGGTCTGCCCCTAGAATTTGAGCAGTACCCTCCCAGCGAGCCCGTGCCCCACAGGAGGAAAGATCTCAATCGCCCAGTCTTGCCCTTCGGACGACATTGCGCCTACTCCTCCTCAAAGAGCGGTGGCCCGAGTGAGCGGATCCTCCTTCAGACCCAGGCTTTGTCTCCAGGTATTTCCTGGTGCCCAATCGGACGGGGGTTGGCGCCCCATTCTAGATCTGCACGACCTGAATGGTATCTCAGGTCTCACACCTTCGCATAGTAACTCTGAACCAGATCATACCATCTCTGGAGCAAAACATGTGGTTCTGTACACTGGATCTTCAGGGCAGCTTTTTCACGTCCCTATCCGTCCCATCAGCGTTCCTCCGCTTCAGGTCGAAGGGACCCTGCACGCAGTTCAGAGCCGTGCCGTTCGCCTGTCATCGCCCCAAGGGTCTTCACCAAATGCATTGCAGTGGTGGCAGCCCATCTTCAGCGTCAGGGGTTCGTATTTACCCCTACCTGGACGACTGGCTCTGGCGGGTTCCTCTCTTCAGGAGGTGGAGAGGTCCAGGAGCTGACCCTCGAACCTGCTCACACTTGGGCCTTCTGATCAGGGCAAATCAGAACTCGTACCTTCTCAGGTGATGGGCTTCATCGGGGCAGAGCTCGACTCGTCAAGCCAGAGCTCGGCTCGCCGGACAGAGGGAGGTTCTCTCCTCCTTTGCCCAATCATTTCTGGTTGGGCACTCGGGCCCTGCCTGGGACTTCCTGCGCCTCCTGGGTTACATGGTGGCGTGCACGTCGGTGGTCCGCTGGGCCAGACTGCACATGCGCCCCCTTCAGTGGGAGCTGGCCGCCCCGTGGTCTCAGCGTCCGGGTCTTTTCGACCAGCTGGTCACGGTCACCCAGAGGATGTGGGACGCTCTCCAATGGTGGACTGTCCCAAGTCATCTGCAGGAAGGGATCCCGTTTGTCGCCCCTAAGCCGACGGTCGTGCTTCGACCCGATGCCTCTCTCATGGGCTGGGGAGCCCACATGGGGAACTCAGAGCTCACGGGCTCTGGACCCCAGAGGAGTCCCGATGCCACATCAACCTGTTGGAGCTCAGGGCAGTCAGACTGGCTCTGTCAGCTTTCGTTCCTCAGCTCCGGGGTCAAGTGGTTCAAGTCCAGACGGACAATACCACGACCATGTACTACCTCAACAAACGGCGGCACGCACTCCTGTCTGCTTTGCAAGGAGGCGCTCCGGATCTGGACCTTCGTCAGCCGGCTGGAGGCGGATCTCCTAGCCATCCATGTGGCAGGAGTCGCGAACCAACTAGCGGATGCTCTCAGCCGCCTAGGCCAGACATCCCATGAGTGGTCTCTCCATCCAGAGGTAGCTTACCACCTGTTCTCCTGTTGGGGCAAACCGTTGGTGGACCTGTTTGCCTCAGGAGAACACCAAGCTGAGGCTGTACCATGCCCGCCCCCTCAGCAGGGGTTGCTGCAGGGGATGCCCCTCTCGAGGCCGTGGACCCCAGGCCTCTTTTACGCCTTTCCTCCATTTCCCTTGATCCACAAGGTGTTACTCAAGGTGAGGAGGGACAAGGTGAAGGTGATCCTGGTAGCCCCAGATTGGCCACGCCAGTTCTGGTATCCAGATCTCCTCAGCCTCAGCTGCAGGACCCAGGAGCGGCTGGGTACACACCCGGACCTGATATCACTGAACCAGGGGAAGGTCTTTCATCCGGACCTTCAATCCCTGCACCTCACAGCCTGGTTCCTGAGCGGCTAGAGTTCCAGGCTTTGGGTCTTTCAGAGGATGTCTACACCGTGGTGGAGGCATCTCGAAAAGAATCGACCAGAAAATGTTATGCTTTCAAATGGAAGAGATTTTCCATTTGGTGTCAGGGTAAAAGCCTGGACCCCTTATCCTGCTCTGTGGCTAACATTCTAGACTACCTTTGGTCCCTCTCCAAAGGGGGTCTTCGGTCATCGACCCTTAGGGTGCACCTAGCAGCCATATCTGCTTACCAGGTGTGGGCCGGTCAGCTGACGTTGGCTCAGGAAAAGGTGATCGGGCACTTTTTCAAAGGCCTGGATCACATATCCCCTCCGGTGCGTGAACCTCCACCTCCGTGGGATCTTTTGCTGGTTTTGGCGAAGCTCATGGGCAAGTCATTCGAACCCATGCACAAGTCTGCGCTTTCGCACTTGTGGAAGACGGCCTTCTTGGTGGCTATCACGTCCAGCCAGAAGGGCGGAGACACTCCAGGCGCTTTCAGTGGACTCCCCATCTGGTCTTTCACAGGGACAAAGTTGTCCTCGCCCCCCACCGAAATTCCTTCCGAAGGTGATGTCAGAGTTTCACCTTAACCAGGCGTTGACTCTGCGGTATACTACCCTAACTACACCTCGGATGCAGTACAGGCTCCATACTCTGGACCTCAGGGTGCTCTCTCCTACTATAAGGAGGGACGGTGGAAGTCGGGAGAGGTTTGCCAGCTGTTTGTCACCTACGCTGAAGCCTTCTGGCAGACCTGCAGCCAAGTGGACTATTGAGAGATGGATTACATCATGCATATGTCTGTGCTATGATTTGGCGGGTAAGGAGCCTCCCAAAGGGCTAAGGGCTCATTCTACCCATCATACTGCTGCTTCGGAGGCTGCTTCCAGGGACATCCCTATCCAGGAAATCTGTCGGGCCGCTACCTGGAAGTCAGCAAGCACCTTTATTACCCATTAGCACATCAACCTAGAGTCACGCCGGGATGCTGGTTTTGGGGACTCTGTTCTCCAATCTCTATTCCCTAAGTAGGGGGTGTGTACCCTCCTCCTCCCGGAGAACTGCTTGGAGTCTTCCAGACAGTGTGGATGAACAACATATCCACGCTCCTAGAAGAACAGGTTACTCAGCTGTAACAGTAGTTTCTAGGAGTGGTATATGTTGTTCATCCCTACCTCTCCGACCTCCCTGGCTTTAGGCGCACAACCTGGCTTCCAGCGGGCTAGATCTGGCGTCATGGGGTGGAGCCGAGGCATTTACCACGCGGGTGGGTGGGAGGAGCCAGCTTGAAGACTTCCGGCAAGATTTAAAGGGGAAAGGAACAATGCCAGACAGTGGGGATGAACAACATATACCACTCCTAGAACTACTGTTACAGGTGAGTAATCTGTTATTTCTGTGTCTCTGGGGGTGTGGTCCCCCCCTCAATTATCCCTCCTTTCCTCCTCCTTCCAGAGATTGGGGCCCCTTCCCTTTCCCCAATTTCCCATGTTTGGTTTCTCTCTCCTGTTTCCTCTGTCGTTGATTTCTCCTTTTAGTTTATATATATCCTTTCCTTTTATCTATCCCTTGGGCTCCCTTGCCCACACCACCTCCCTTTCCTTACACTCTTGACATCTCAGAACTGGGGCTGGGGTGGAGTCGACGCCGAATGAACAACGACCGTCAGCCTGTGTGCTTAATGCTGAACGTCGCCTCGAGGGCGGTGCAGGGCTCATGATTCCGCTCCATAGAAAAAGTATCCCTGCAGGGTCCTAGCTCCGTGCTATACCCACTAGTGATGAATGGTGAAGATACACAGAAAGATCAACAATTACGGTAGGTATGTAATTTTCATTTCTTTCACATCCCACTCCATCTGCCCCATCAGCGGTTCCCCACTTCAGGGTCAAGGGACCCAGGCGAGTTCCCGAGCAATGCCGCTCAGCCTGTTATCGGCCCCATGGGTCTTCACCAAATGCATTGCAGTGGTGGCAGCTCATCTCAGATGTCGGGGGGGGGGGGGCATGATTTATCCTTTCCTCAACGATTGGCTCTTAGCAGGTTCCACCCAACAGTAGATGGAGAAGTCCAGGGACCTGGCCCTCCAGACCTGCTCCCAACTCGGCCTCCTGTTCAACGAGGCCAAGTCAGAACTCGTGCCTTCTCAGATGATGGGCTTCATCGGAGCAGAGCTCGACTCTTGTCAAGCCAGAGCTCAGCCTCGGGATGGATCTTCCTTGTAAGTCTTCACCATTCATTACTGCTTGGTTGTGCGGAGGCGCACCCGCCACAGGAGATTTTTTTGAGTCTGCTCCAGCGTGCCACCCCCGAGAGCGATGCACTGTGTCATGCGCGAGGGGCGGCTGTTAGGTGCCGCAGACTCCTCCTTCATCTCAGTTCTGTTTCTCCTGCTGTCGAGGCAGCACCTTCTATTGTGTGTGTGAGATTGTTGCATCTGCGTCATAGGCCTTCCTGCGACGACTCCTCCAGTTCCTCCCGACACCGTTGAACTGTTTTCAGTCTGGTAAGACCGTTCCTTATTTCTATGGTGCCAGGAGCCTTTTTCTATGTTTTTCAATTGTTTTCAGCATCACGTCAGGTTTGGGAGCCAGACGTAGATCGAAAGCGGGCCGTGCCCCCAAGTGTCTGTGCTCCTGTGGCCGGCATTTTTCTGTAACCACCCGGCATAATGTTTCCCTTCGTTGCTTGGATCCAACTATGATATGGATTCGTACGACGCCTGTTTCTTGATGGACCATCGCATCCTTGAAGTCCGTGTGTTTAAGATCGGAAAGGCCCTGCCGACTTCCGGGGGATGGCATCGCTCTCGGGCTTCCCAGATAAGATCTCTAGACCCTTCCTCCGGGTCCCCTCCCAGGCCAATATGGTCTGGAGAGGAGGAAGTCTCCTCATCTTCTGGTTTTGCTGAGGAGGAGGCTTCTTTCGCGGTGTCGGAGGAATGCCATGGTCCCTCCCAGGGCCGTGGTGGAGACACCGCCTCGGCAATCACCTCTTCGGAGGTGCAGGCTCCCCCAGTGTCATGGCCCAGGACTTCTGGGCCCAGCATCGGTGGACCCTCGATGCCACCTTTCGGGGCCACTCCGGATCCTGGTGCCGTTATTGGGGTGGCGCCATTCACGGTGCCGTGTTGGCTTTCGGTGGCGCTGTGGCCTCGGTCGGCTCCTCTAGCAGCGCTGTGTTGGGTCCCGGTGCTGAGGGCGGTGCTGCAGGTCTGGCCAGTGCCATTGGGGTGTCGGGGCCGGGTTCAGGTGTCTCGGGTGCACCAGCCATCTGGCACCGTAGGTGGCACCGGCGTCGTTCGTGGCGCCGTTTCTCTGGAGGCCCTGGGGTGGCCAGTATTGAGGTCCAGCTGGTCTCTTCTTCCTCGGGGGAGGATGACTCGGACGTGGACCCGTCCTGGCACCCCGACTCTTCGGAGTCGGGTCTACGGTGAGATGAGGTGCTAGGCATCCCAGCACGGCTATTCCTCAGTCTCCTCTGCTGTCCTTTCCGCAGGCTTCCCAGGCTAGGGGTGGCCTGGGTTCCCTAGAGGGAGATGACGTGGAGGCGGGGGAAGAGGCTAATCCTCCTGAGGGGGTTGCAGTAGCTGCCACTCCCGGTGCTGCTGCAACTGCTCGGGGCGGGTTGTCGCTGAGGTCGAGGAGGAGGGCGTTCTCGGAGTCCGAGGAGTTGAGAGGCGGAGGAGAGGTGCATCGGTCTTCACCTGCCACCCCTCGGTGTGCTGGTAGGAGCCGTAGCGCTGGATCCCGTCTTTCATTCTCTGGCGCCAGGGACCCCTCTGTGGCGTTGCTGTGTGCTTCCTTTCTGGACTCATGCAGTCTCAGGTTCGTCACTGGGGAGGATCCTCTACTAGGCTCTTCCAGGCTTTGCATCCCCCAGGTTCCGTTCTGCGACCTGGTTTGTTGTCCGGAACCCCGCCAGCTCAGGCTCCATTTTCTGGATTTCAGAGCCTCAGCAGAGGACAGCTACCTCTTCGTAAGTGCCCCTCTCCCATTCCTCTGCAGCCACCCCCCCTCTCTCCCAGGCCATGTCGGTCCTACGGGCCCGTTATCCTGGGAGACGTTCAGAGGCTGTGCAGCGGCCTTCCCCTCATACATTAGATGTATGCATGAGCGGGTGTTTAACCTATCCCCATGTCCGCAGGAGTCCTCTGGACATTCGAGCTCTCCATCATCCTCGTCTCCCTCCTCGGGAGAGGAACCCCCTGCTCATCTCTCCTCCGATGCTGATTTCACTGAATATCAGCGATTCCTTTCGAGGATGGTGAGGGATCTTCGTATCTCCTTCGTTAGTCGAAACAATACTGAACGGGAGACGCATGAATTCCTCAGTGAATTCAGTGCCCAGGATTTGGTGGTACTGTTCTGGCCTATTCCCTTCCAGGAGGCGTCTATCCGTTCCTGGCAGTTGCCAGATGTCCCTATTCCAGCCCCGGCAGACTGCAGGAGAAGGTATTGTGCCCCACTTGAGACTTTAGGTTCTCTTTCCAATCCACGTTTGGGTTTGGCATTCCTAGAAACTCCCTCCAGGCGCCGCCTCCTGGCGCACGATCTTACACCGGATCCAGATTCTCTACAATTTGACCGGTGGGGGAGAAGAGTGTTCTCTTCTTCTCGTGCGATGCTGTGCATTGCGTCTCATCAGGCACACCGTGCTGCCTACAACAGGCACCTATGGTTGATGCTATCCCAGCTTCTAGCATCAATGCCTGATACGGAGCAATCTAGACAGGCCATTGCCCTCTCTGCTGTAGGCCTGGAGCTGGCAAGACACTAAGCAAGGGCATCTTATGATGCCAGTGAGGTGGCTTCAGGCTTGTAGGACAGCGATCTCTATTAGATGGAGCGCCATGGCTTTGTCTATCAAGATTGTCACCCGGCCCGGCGTGGGTGATTCGCTCCGCTTTCTGGGGTACCCGTCTTTTTCCACCAGGGCTAGGAGGCTTGCAGGGCTTCCTTCATCTCCCGTCTCCAGCGGACACCTCCTGAATCTCCTCAACCTTGGCTTCTCATCTGATTAGCCCAGGGTCCTCCCTCCTGTTTCTCACCAACTGGAGGCTGAGGGTCTTGTACCCTCAGGGTTTCTCTGTCTCTCCCCCCCCGCACTCACCCAAGCAGTAATGAATGGTGAAGATATGACAATGCACTTCTGCAGTAATTCTTGATCTTCTCTTGTATCTTCACCATTCATTACTGATACTACTACCTTCCCTCAAGGGCCTCCTTCTCTGCGTCTCCCCTCCCTGCTCGTTCCTCCCATTTAAAAAAAAAAAAAAAAGTGATGCAATTTTAGTTTTCCGTTCCTTGGACAGACCCTATCCTAGGGGTTCGAGAGCAGTAGCTCTATTTTATCCTGAGGGAACTCTTGTAGTTTTTCCCTGGGGTGACCTTTTGGCTTTAGCCACGCTATTCAATTTACAGTTAAGGAGACTATCCCTTAAATGGCTCAGTCTCTTTTGCTAGGTCCCCTCTGGCATGTCTTGATCACCTTGTGTCGGTTTCTACCAAATTAGGCTCTCCTGACACTATATTACCCTAAGCTGGTGATCTTTCCTTGCCTTCTGGGAGTCCGATTGAGTTCCAGTCTTTTTCTATTTAAGGGGTGTCTTTTGTTGGGCCTTAAACCCTTACACTGCCCCCCCACTCACATTTGTGTTAGCGCTTAACAAAGTGCTAGTGGGCTTCCTCTCCCTCCCTGTTTGGGTGCTCCTTTTTCAGAACAGATTCTGCCTTGGCAGCCTGTGAGCTCTCAACTAGGATTTAAAGAGCTTCGGATGGCGAGGAGCTGTAGAAAGTCTGCCTTGTGTCTTTCTGGACAAGTGGTTCCAGTTAAACTTTCCTCATTTTATAAAACTCACTCCTTACTCCCTTGTATTTGGTTCAGAGCTTATCAGCCTTAAGCAGTCTCCCCAATCGGCAGACTCTCCTTCCCGCCATCCCTTTTCTCTTTCCCTCTTTCTTCTTTCTCTCTCTCCTCTCTCTCTCTCCTTTCTTTGTCCCTCCTTTGGAGCTGCCCGGGGTGGGCCCTTGATCCCTTAGGGTGAGGCATCTTCTTCTCTTCTGTCTTCTATCGGCTTATTTCTTTTTCAATTTATACGTTTCCTTTTCCTGTCCCTCAGCTCTTGCGTCCCTCCTCTTTTCTTACCCTTTGTTTCGCCTCCAGCTACCAGAACTGAGATGGAGGAGGTCTGACACCCTAACACCGCCCCTTGGGCATGCTGACAGTGTAACCGCTCTCTCGGAAGCACCGTTGGAACAAGTCAAAAAAAAAAAATCTCCTGTGAGGCGGGTGTGCTTTCAGACAACCCAATGGTAATGAATGGGTGAAGATACAAAGAAGATCAAAATTCACGTGATGCGTAATTTTTCATTTCTAGGGACATGGATATGTTGTTCATCCACACTCATTGGCGAGTATCCTTGCGCTTTAAATCTTGCGGAAGGTCTTCAAGCTTGCTCACTCACCCACCGGGTGGTATAACTCTCGACTCCGCCCCATGGCGCTGAGATCTCTTCCTTACGCTTGGAGAGCTCAGGTTCCCTCCTTAACGCTCTCGTTTCTGACTAGTTCTATTCTCCGTTTTGCGGATTTAAAAATAAAAAATTTGCAAAAGACTTCAGTCTTGATCCCTCGCGGCTCACGATGGACAAATCGACTCCCGGTTGGAGATGCCCATGCGAACGAAGAAGATGTCTCAGACGGATCCACACTCCACGTGTGTTACTGCCCCTGGAGCCTTGAGCACGACCCGCGGCGACCTGTGCTCATCTTTCTCGACCTCGTCCTCGAAGACAGCTGCCCGATTACCTTCGTGCGTCCGAGAAGCGTTCCCTCGGTGAAGTCCAAGGGCCGGTTGGCGGTGTCAGCGGCGGCCATTCGGCGGATCAGCTCGGCGGATGGTGCGTCCTCGAAGAGGCGGCGGAGCGCGTATCTTCCTCGGCCGCGGCATTTATCCCGCTCTCTGGGTTCTTCCTACGCGGCTTCTTTTAGGGCTTTGTCTGTCCCTCTCCACTAAGGAAGGGCCTCAGTCTGCTGGACCTTTTTCTCGGGTCAAAAGAGGGACAAGGGTAAGTCCCTCCGTCGGCGCTCTTGGGAGGTGAAGGTCCTCTCCCGGGCCCGTCGTCCGTCGAGGCTTGGTCGACCTTCGGCTAACGGCCACTGGCCTCTGCGATTGTCCCGTCAGGTCAGTTGACGAGACTCCACTGATGAAGTCGAGATTTTTCTAGACCCATTAGGACAGGCTCGCCTTTGGCAGCCGAGATTCCCTCTCCCAGTTCCCCGGGAGAGTTGAGGATCCGTGGGCTCGTCTGTGCCTCCCGGTTCCGGAGCCTCGGATGGACCTTCCGAGGCGGAAGGGGTGCCGGTTCGGCCGACACCTCCCGCACCGACCCGGAAATTCAGGGACTCTGGAGTCTGGTCCGGACCTCTTCCAGTGATCCAGCCGTTCCCACCGTCATAAGCGGTCTCGGTCTACACCGGCTTTCGCGGTAAGCAGTAGCGCTAGACCCTCGTCCTCCTCCTCGGATGAGGAAGCATGCGTAAATGCGTCGGCCCAGTGAGGACATTATGTTTACTAACAACTCCTCCTGGCCGAGGAATAAGCACGACTCAAAGCCTTCCTGACCATTAAATAACTGTCACGGAGCGAGCAGGCACAACCCCTCGACATCCGAGGCCTATACCCAGGCGGTTGTTGGCCAAAACCAGCTGCTCCACGAGTTCGGTGGAACCTCCGCCTCCACAGCCACCAATTGGGGCTCCGACCAAGGATTCTCCGGTCGAACTAAGGTTTTACCCCATCGGCTGTCAGTTACCCTCACTCCCGACCCGACCTCGGCAGGTGAAGGGTGGCTCAGGCCAGAGGCAGCTCTTAGAGGACTCTTCGAGTCCAGTGAGTCCTCAGCTAACTTCTCAGCGACTGGACTTGGAGTCTTCAGGAGGTCCAGTCAAAGGACTGATAACCCGTCGTCCTTCCTAAGACTGTAAACAATACTAGGAGTCTACCGGGATGGAGCTCGAACTTCCCGTTCAAAGCAGACCAAGGTATCCTCGCAGATTCTGGACGAGGATTCTCCGACGAGGCCTTTCCGGTGGCGAGGCCATATTGGGTCGGCACTGGAACTTTGGCAGCGCCCTGCTTCCTGCCCTGCGCCTTGACCGAGGATGGCCAGGAAGTATCACGGTCCCCGGTTCCTTGTCCGGTTTTGGAACACCCCTCTGCTGAGGGGTTGGTTACGACAGCGTTTTCCGAGCGCCAGCTAAGCGCCAGGGATGTGGACAAACCTCCTGACAAAGAGTCCAAGAAATTGGACTATCAGCCGATGAAAAGTCTCACAGCTGCGTCCTCTCTCTCGGCCCGTCAGGCCAGTTGACCCGTCCTCATGGCACATTTTCTCCCTGTTGGGCTCCTGGATGAGGTCATCCCTCATCTTCCGCCCGATCTGCAGACTACGGTTAAGCAGGTGCGGGACAGGAACGAAGGCAGTGGCCAAACAGCAGCTCCAGACTGCTTTGGATGTAGGGACTCATGTGCCAGATCGGTGGTGGCCGCAGTGGCCATGAGTCGGCGGGCTTGGCTGAGGATATCCACCCTTTACGCCGGATACCCAGCACAAGATTGGCGGATGTCCCCTTTTGGGGACTGACCTCTTCGACCCTGGGGTGGAAGGTCACCTGCAGAGGATCGAGAGATCCAATGCCACCTTGGACTCGGTCCTTACTCCGCTCAGAAGGACAAGGCCGCAAACCACAGCCCTAAGCCCTTTGCGTCCTTCTGCGCCCCGTAGCGCCCGGCCCAACAACGTCAGGGCCAGCAGGCTCGACCTTGGCATCCCAAACTAAGCCGCGGCTTCCTCTAACAGGAGGCAGGGAGGAAAGGGCCCAGGAGGTCCCGGCCGGTCCCTCCTCCCAAGCCTGCCCGGTGGCCGGGCTGAGGGGTGTCGCCCCCCATCCTCGTCTGCTTACCCCTCGTCCCCGTGGGGAGGCAGCTCGGCACTTCCGTTCCACGCCTGGTCGCTGTTACCACGGACAGGTGGGTCTTGAAGGTGGTGGGAAGGGCCTGCCTCTGGGTCCCGAGCAGGCACCACCCTTCAGGCCCGTCGCCCCTCGGGGAAGCCGGGATCCCCAGCCCAGCCTCACTGAGGGCGGCTCGTCCGGAGCCGACATCCTCTCTCCCCTCCAGAAGGAGGTGGTAAGAGGTGGTGGACCCTCCTTCAGACCCAGGGTTTGTGTCAGGTACTTCCTGGTTCCGAAGACGGACGGGGGCTGGCGCCCATTCTGAAACCTACCGACCTAAACAAGTTCCTAGGTCTCAGAACCTTCAGGATGGTCACTCTGGCTCCAGATAATACCATCCTTGGAGCAGCGTGTGGTTCTGCTCTCTGGACTTGCAGGGTAGCGTTTTTCACGTCCCTATCCGTCCTCACCAGAGATTCCTTCGCTTCGGCGGAAGGATCTCTCTCTTCAGTTCAAGCCATGCCCTTGGCTTGTCTCCAGCTCCAAGGGTCTTCACCAAATGCCATGGCAGTGGTGACAGCATTCCCTCTTGAGCGCCGAGGGTCGGGTGTACCCTTACCTGGGCGACTGGCTGATAGAAGCTCCCTCCAGGAAGGAGGCGGGTGGTCAGAGATCTGGCCCTCAGGTCTGCTCTCAACTGGGCCTCCTTATCAACGAGAGCCAGAGTCGGACTCGAGCGAGCAGGTGATTTTATTCATCGAGCGCAGCTCAGACTCTCTCGAGCCAGGCGGCTCCCGGCGGACAGGGCCGGGTTCTTTCCTCCCTTGCCCGATCATTTCTGGTTGGGCAATTCGCCCTGCCGGGGACTTCCTCGCCTCCTGGGTCTCATGGCGGCCTGTGCCAGCGTGGTCCGTTGGGCCGCTGGAACATCGTCCCCTTCAGTGAGGACTGGCCAGCCAGTGGTCAAGCTGCGATCCATGGTGCTTGTGTGCAGTGACACAGGGATGTGGAATGCTCTCCAGTGGTGGACCGTTCCAGATCATTTGCAGGAGGGCATCCCGTTCAAATCCTGCCCGAGCCGGTGCTCTCTGTCGACCCGATGCCTCTCTGATGGGTTGGGTGCCCATCACCAGAGACACCGGGCTCCATGGCCTCCTGGTCTGCAGAGTCGATGCCACATCAACCTGCTGGAGGCTCCGGCGGTCCGCCTAGCTCTCACCGCCTTTGCTCCGTTCCTCCGGGGTCAAGTGGTCCGGTCAGGCGGACAACACCCGACCATGTACTATCTAAACCGCCAGGGGCGGGGCCGCTCCATGCTTCTATGCAAGGCTCTCTCGCATTTAGTGCTCGTCGCAGCCTGGAGCGGATCTCCTAGCCATTCCGTGGCAGGAGCCTCCAACACCTGGCGATGCCCTGAGCGGATAGGGGCTGCATCCCACAGTGGTCTCTCCCTACGGTGATACTACAGCATCTGTTCTCCCTTTGGGGCACACCTCAGGTGGACCTGTTTGCCTCCATGGAGGCAGCGGACTGAGTCTGTTCCATGCCGCCCCCTCAGCAGGGCTCGCTGCAGGGGATGCCTTCTCGAGGCAATGGACCCCGGGCCTCTTTTACGCCTTTCCCCCATTTCCCTTGATCCACAAGGTGCTTCTCAAGGCGAGGAGGGACAAGGCGCAGGTGATTCTGATAGCCCCAGACTGGCCTCGCCAGTTCTGGTACCCAGATCTCCTCCGGTCTCAGCTCCAGGACTCCGCAGGCAGCTTCAGCTACCGCCCGGACCTGCTCTCAGTCAATCAGGGAAGGTGTTCCATCCGGACCTTCAATCCCCTGCACCCGGCCTGGTTCCTGGCGGCTAAGTTCCAGGCTTTGGGTCTTTCAATGAGGTCCTCAAGTAGTTGAGTCCGTAAGTGGAGCCAGAAAATGCTATGCCCTTCAAATGGAAAAGGTTTTCCATTTGGTGTCGAGAACAGAGAGCTTGGACCCTTCCTCCTGTTCCTTGGCAAGCATCTTGGACTATTTATGGTCCCTTTCTAGTCAAGGGCTTAGGTCGACGACCTAAGGGTGCACCTGGCAGCCATCTCTGCTGCGAGGCGGCGGGCCGGGAAGCAGTCGGTGCGCAGGAGGAGAGGTGGTCTGGCGCTTTTCAAAGGCCTTGATCACATTTCCCTCAGTCTTGAGGAACCCCACCTCCGTGGGATCTGCTCTGTACTGGCAAAGCTCATGGGCAAGCCATTCGAACCTATGCACAGGTGTGCTCTCTCTCACCTGTCGTGAAGGCACGCCTTCTTGGTGGCTATCCCGTCAGCCAGAAGGATGGGAGAGCTCCAGGCGCACCAAACCGAGTCTCATACCTGGTCTTCCACAGGGACACAGGTTGTCCTCGCCCCCACCGAAATTCCTTCCGAAGGTGGTGTCGGAGTTTCACCTTAACCAGGTGTTGACTCTGCCGGTGTTCTACCCAATCACACCTCGGAGGTCGAATATAGGCTCCATACTCTGGATCCTAGAAGCGCCAGCTTATTATAAGGAGCGACGGCTGAAATTCGGGAGAGGTTCGCCAGCTGTTTGTCACCTACGCTTGAAGGCCGCATCTGCAGACCTGCAGCTAAGCGGACGCGATAAGCAGGTGGTAACCTCCGCATAGATCTCTGCTATAAGTTGGCGACATGGAGCCTCCCAGAGGGATAGAGCTCATTCTACCGCCATACTGTAGCAGTGGCTACTTGCCAGGGGCGCCCCTATCCAGGAAATCTGCAGGGCTGCTACCTGGAAGTCAGCAAACACCTTCATTACCCACTACCACATCGACCTTGAGTCACGCCGGGATGCTGGTTTTGGGGCCTCGGTTCTCCAAGTCTCTCTTTCCCAAGTAAGTATATGGGTGTGTGCGTCTTGCTCCTCCTCCCGGAGAACTGCTAGGAGTCTGCAATGGTGTGGATGAACAACATATCATGTCCTAGAAATACAGGTTACTCACCTGTAACAGGGAGTTCTAGGAATGGTATATGTTGTTCATCCCACATTCCCCGACCTCGACCCGGCCTTTAACCTGCAAGCTTCCAGCGAGGCCAGATCTACTGGCGTCATGGGGGGCAGGCAGAGTTATACCACCGGGTGGGTGGGAGGAACAAGCTTGAAGACCTTCCGGCAAGATTTAAAGCGGCAAGGATACTGCCAATGAGTGTGGATGAACAACATATACCATTCCTAGAACTCCTGTTACAGGTGAGTAACCTGTATTTCTTTCCTCCTTTGCCCAGTCATTTCTGGTTGGGCAATTGAGCCCTGCCCGGGACTTACTGCGCCTTCTGGGTTACATGGCGGCATGCACCTCAGTGGTCCGTTGGACCTGGTTGCACATGCGCCCCCTCCAATGGGAGCTAGCCGTCCAGTGGACTCAGCGCCACGGTCATTTCGCCCAACTGATCACTGTGACCCAGAAGATGTGGGACGTTCTCCAATGGTGGACCGCCCCAGACCAGTTGCAGGAAGGTATCCTGTTTGTCCACCCTGAGCTGACGGTTGTCCTCACGACCGATGCCGCTCTCATGGGCTGGGGAGCCCACATGGGGGACAAAAGGGCCCACAGGCTCTGGAACCCCTAGGAGTCCTGATGCCACATCAACCTGTTAGAGCTCAGAGCAGTCAGACTGGCATTGTCAGCTTTCGCTCCTCAGCTCTGGGGTCAAGTGGTTCAAGTCCAGACGGACAATACCATGACCATGTAATACCTCAACAAACAGGGCGGCATGCACTCCCATCTGCTGTGCAGGGAGGTGCTCAGCACCTGGACCCTTGTGAGCCGATTGGAGGTAGATCTCCTAGCCATTCATGTGGCAGGAGCTGCAAACCATCTGGCGGATGCTCTCAGACGCTTAGGCGAGACATTCCACGAGTGGTCTATCCATCCAGAAGTACCTTACAGCCTGTTCTCCCAGTGGGGCAAACAGATGGTAGACCTGTTTGCCTCCAGGGAAAACACCAAGCTGAGGCTGTTTCATGCCCCCCCCCCCCCAGCAGGGCTTGCTGCAGGGGGATGCCTTCTCGAGGCCGTGGACCCTGGGCCTCCTCTGTGCCATCCCTCCATTTCCATTGATCCACAAGGTGCTCCTCAAGGTGAGGAGAGACGAGCTGAAGGTGATCCTGGTAGCCCTAAACTGACTACGCCAGTTCCGGTATCCAGATCTCCTCAGCCTCATTTGCAGGCCCCGGAGCGGCTTCCAGCATGCCCGGACCTGATATCTCTCAATAAGGGGAAGGTATTCCATCCGGACCTTCAGTCCCTGTACCTCACAGCCTGGTACCTGAGCGGCTAGAGATCTTCCTGGACATAAAGTCTCCACCACTCATTCACACTGAGGAGATCTACGCCAGAGGTGCTAGGACCCAGCATAGTTTTCAGTTTGTTTTGTAATTTATCTCGAAATAAGTACCGCTTACTTTTAAACTTTACTTATTAAGAAGAAGTCTTCAGCCATGAGTGGGTCAGGTGATGGTAGGGAGACTTCGTATGAAAGCTGTTAAGTCAGACGAGGCTGGGTCCGGGTCCGCCAGCTCTCTCGGTGAAATTGACAACGGACGGTCCGATACTCGGTCCCCCGGAAAGCATAAAAGAAAATGGTCCCATTCTCGGCACCGTTCGGCCTCTAGTTCTTCTTAAAAGACAAGGTATCACTTGAGTTTGCCTTCTGGTATGTCTGCATGTCGACTGTCGGTTGTTGGGGCCAGGTGCCGGTGTTCTCCTCTGGAGTCGCTGGTTTCTGTCTCCGGTGACTGACCTCTTCAACATCGGAGCCCTTCCCCGCCTATTGAAAGGGCTTCCGATGAGCAGTTTCATCAGTGGGCCACTCTTATGGAGCAGTAGGCTCGGAGGTTGGTCCAGCTGCCTGCCAGTCACTCCGAGGCCTTTTGGACTTCGGGGGGCGGGTGGGGTAGGTTGGAAGAGTCCCTAGTCATCAGCAGTGCCATCTTGATTGAAGCTCCATATTTGTCTTCCCCTCACATAGGCTGCAGCAGGGGACCACACCAATGCCTCTATCTCCTGGTATTCTTCATCCTTTTCTGTGAATCATGATTTCGGAGCCCTAGGTTGCTTTCGGCAGTGTCTGAGATTCTCAGCGTCGATCGTCTGTTGGTGCCTCTCTTGACTCACGGGCTTCTTGACATCCATGTGCTAGGTTGTTTCCAATGGCACCGCTCCCTTTCCTTTGGCGCCATGTTTCTCTTCGGTGGCGAGGCTTGTCTGACACCGTTCCAGCCTTCAGGGTTCTCGATTCAGATTCTTTTCTCTTCTTCGTTTCCTTCTGATTTTCACTCCTTTCCTGTCCATACAGTCTCTCCTAGATTGTTAGGAGATGATATTGAGCCTGACACAGATCATCGACTGGGTGATGATGTTGAAGGAGCAGGGATCAATCCTGCCACAGAGCCTGTGGTTGAAGACCTGTCATTTAAGTCTCTGCTGAAAAATTTAAATTCTACTCTTTCTCTCCAGACTACAGGTATCGATCCTGGGAAGCTTTTGAGACTCCATTACCTACATGTCCCGGAGATCCCTATGGATTTAACTCCTTCGGTACAACTATCCTTTGAGATGCTGTCTCGGACAGTATGGAATAATCCCGCTCTCATCCCTTCTGTGGCCAAGTCCATAGACAGGAAGTATGCTCCTCCCAAGGATCGACCCATTTTGGCCTCCTAGGACTTTGCTGACCCCATTGTAGTCCTAGCAGAGAATAAGGTCGTTCTCCCTCAGGCATCCACAGCCCGGCCTATAAATAATGAATCTCGTAAGATAGACACCTTAGGTAAGAGAGTCTTTGCTGCCTCCACCCTGGGTATGCGTATTGCCAGCTACCAGGGCTATTTCTCCCAATACGAGTATGTTCTTTTGCATTCGCTCAAACAGATGGTGGAAGCTCTGCCCGAGTTGGACACTAGTTCAGAGCTACTTCAGACCATAACCAGGGGTACCGAGTCCAACAACCAACAGGTTAAAGCAGCTATGGACGCTTTTGATACTGCCTCCTGAGCGGCGGCGGCGGGCATTTGTACCCGCCGTCATTCCTGGCTGTGCACTTCCGGCTTCACGAATGATGCCCAGCAGCAGGTTATGGCGTTGCCTTTTGACGGTGTGCATCTCTTCGGTCGTCAAGTAGAACAAACTCTAGAGGCCACAGAAAAGACCAGATTGGCCATTAAATTGTCTCGACCTGCTCCTGCTCCTTGTCGGGGGGGGGGGTGTTAATAAGTGCCAGTTTCACAACCGTCAGTCCTTTCGAGGCAAAGGCAGAGGGGGGTTTAATAAAAGCCTAGCCCCTCGGCCTCAAAAGAAAATGCAACAGAAAGCACAAGGGCCCAAAGCGCCCAGTGCTGCTTTCTGAGTTTCTGACCCAAGTCCCACCTCAGCTGCCCAAGTGGGACTCCTCCTTAGTGATGGGAGGTCATCTGACTCAATTCTACAACCAGTGGAAGTCTATAACTTTGGACAAATGGGTCCTTTGGATAATCCGCGAGGGATATTCCCTCAATCTTTCAGAGAACCCTCCGAATTGTCCCCCCAAACGGCAGCTAAAACTGTCGGCTCTTCAGTCAGAACTTCTTGCCTCTGAAATACAAGGCCTTCTGAACAACAGGGCAGTAGAAGTAGTTCCGCTGGATCAACGGAACACAGGGTTCTACTCCCATTACTTTCTAGTTCCAAAGAAAACCGGGGGCATGCGCCCCATTTTGGACCTCAGAAAACTGAACAAATTTCTTCCCAAAGAAAAATTTAAAATGACATTACTAGGAACCCTGTTACCTTTGCTTCATCAACACTACTGGTTAGCCTCCCTGGACATGCAGGATGCTTACCAACATATTCCTAGTCACCCAAGGCATCACAAATACCTAAGGTTCGTAGCTTTGGGTCATCATTATCAGTTCAGAGTCCTGCCATTTGGGCTATCCTCGGCACTGCGAGTTTTTACAAAGTGTTGTGCAATTTTCGCAGCGCACCTCAGAAAGATCAGAATACAAGTGTTCCCATACCTGGATGACTGGCTTCTAGCACGCTCTTCCAGGCAAGGAACTCTCGACGCCGTAGTCACGGCCTCAGACTTCCTCACATCCGTGGGAATCCTGCTAAATCTCAAGAAATCACAGCTGCAGCCCTCCCAGAAGCTCCTTTTCATAGAAACTCTTTTGGACATCTCCTGTGCGAAAGCTTTTCTACCAGAGGACAGAAGGAGCGATATCCTACAGATGGCCCGATACATCAGAGAGAACAGCTCAGTTCGAGCTATCTCCAGCAACGGATGCTGGGTCTCGTGGCATCCTCGGTGTTCACTGCACCCCTAGCATGCCTCCACATAAGAACCTCTCAGTGGATTCTCAGTACTCAGTGGTCCCCGACCACTCACCCTCTGTCCTTTCTCATCAAGGTGACAGAACCTCTGAAGAAGGCCCTCGCCTGGTGGTCGCATGAGGACAATCTTCTGGAAGGGTATCCCTTTGCTCCCCTGGATCATCAGATTTCCATTACCACAGACGTGTCCTTGATGGGGTGGCGAGCTCACTGTCAAAATCTCCACACTCAAGGTATGTGGACTCAGGACGAGAGCCCCAGCTTCACATAAATGTCTTAGAAACGAGAGCCATGCTTTATGCAGTCCGGGCTTTGAAGGACATTCTCTGTCACAAGAACATTCTCCTTCAAACGGACAACAAAGCAGTGATGTATTACATCAACAAGCAGGGTGGTGCTCACTCTTGCCCTTTATGCACGGAAGCGAGAGTGTGGGAATGGTGCTTGGAGCACAAAGCTCTAATTCAAGCGGTCTACCTGCCGGGAGTGCAGAAGCGAACTGGCAGACCGTCTCAGCAGAACAGAGACAGATCCTCACGAATTGTCTCTCGACTCAACCGTAGTTCAGTCACTATTCGCAGAGTGGGGAACTCCAGACCTGGACCTTTTTGCATCCCCACTCAGCACAAAACAGCCTCTCTTCTGCTCCAGAAATCCAGGGCCTGGCACTTTCTGTCAGGATGCATTCAGGCTCCAGTGGACAAAACGCTTTCTATACACCTTTCCGCCTCTTCCTGTAATTCAGAGGGTACTTCTCAAGTTCGAGTCCCGGGGCACAAAATGATCCTCATTGCTCCCTTCTGGCCTCAACAAATATGGTTTCCGTTAGTCAACAGTATGTCGGAAACCTCTCCGAAAGCGCTTCCCCTTCAGACAAACTTTCTGACTCAGGGACCTGTGGTCCATCCCAATCTGAGATCACTTCACCTTCACGCTTGGCTCCTGAAGAGATAGAGGTGAACAGGTTCAATGTCTCTAGCAGAGTTTCAGATATTCTTCTGGCTGCGTGCAAGCCAGCCACTAGAAAAACTTACACAGCCAAATGGAAACGTTTTTCGCTCTGGTGGGCAAAATCCTCTTTGAATCCTTTTTTCTGCCCACCCAATAAAGTTCTAGAGTACCTTTTAGGCCTCTCAAATTCAGGTCTGCAATACTCTACAGTCAAAGTTCACCTTTGTGCCATTTCAGCTTATCATGAACCAGTACTTTCCTTGTCACTGGCTCAGTTACCTGTGGTTAAGAGGTTTCTTAAGGGAATTCTGCATACCAGACCTCCTATCAGGCGTCCAGTCGCAGCCTGGGACATTACTCTTGTACTAGACATGCTCACTCGAAAGCCTTTCGAGCCTCTAGCTACCTGTGAGCTGAAATTTCTCACTTGGAAAACGGCTTTCCTGGTGGCCATTACCTTGGCCCGCAGGGTCTCTGAGATACATGCCTTGGTCACAGACCCTCCGTATACTGTGTTTCATAAACAAAAGGTAGTTCTTAGGACCCATCCTAAGTTTCTCCATAAGGTTGTTTCAGAGTTCCATCTAAAGCAACCTTTGGTCCTTCCTACTTTGTGAACTTCCAAAATGAAGGAGAGCATTCCTTTCATTCTTTGGACGTCAAAAGAGCTCTGCATTTCTATTTAGATAGAACAAAGAAATTTGCAAAGCTAAACAACTGTTTGTTTCTTTCAGCGAGACCCGACTGTGTCAACCTGTCGCTGTCGGATGCATTTCAGGATGGCTGGTGGCATGCCTTCGCCACTGTTATTCCATGGTGCAGGTTAAGCTGGAGGGCAGAGTGTACGCTCACTCTTCTAGAGCGGTCACGGCACCCCTGGTGGAAATCCTCAACGTGCCCATTGCAGATATTTGCAATGCGACTACCTGGAGCTCAATGCATAATTCGTTAAGCACTATGCCCTGGATATCCATGCCAGGCGACATATTTCATTTGGCAAAACTGTCCTTAATGGACTTCTGTCCTAAATTTGTGAGCTGTTGGTCTCTCCTGCCGCCCTCTCGGGGGATTATTAGCTCGGTTCTCTCCCATCAGTGTGAATGAGTGGTGGAGACTTTCTGTACAGGAAGATATGGAAATTACATACCTACTGTAATTCTTGATCTTCTTGGATGAAGTCTCCACCACTCATTCTCATGCCCACCCACCATCCCCTGAGCTCACCTCTGTAGTCGGTCTTCACTCTCTTAATCTTAAGGCTGTGAAGACTTCTTTCTTGACCCTTCTTATACAGGTCTTCTGGACTATCTTATGTCTGGTTTTTGATAGGCTATCCTTCTAGGTTAGTTATGCTGCACGTCCTCTGGGGGGGAAAGGTACTGAGGCGGTTGGAGGGTCGATGCTGAGATAGTCATTGCCGCACGAGCTGAGGCTCACGGTGCCGCTCCTCGCGGCTCCGTCTCTGGCGCCGACCCTCCTGGAAAAAGTTTGCTCCCGCTGGGTCCTAGCGCCTCTGGCGTAGATCCCATCAGTGTGAATGAGTGGTGGAGACTTCGTCCAAGAAGATCAAGAATTACGGTAGGGAATGTAATTTCTATTTACCTTCAGCGAGACCTGGCTGGTTCTACCTGTCGCTATCAGATGCATTTCGGCATGGCTGGTGGCATGCCTTCGCCACTGCTATTCTATGGCACTGGTTAAGTTGGAAGGCAGAGTGTATGCTCACTCTGCTAGAGCAGTCGCAGCATCTCTGGCGGAAATCCGCAATGTGCCCATTGCGGATATTTGCAATGCGGCTACCTGGAGCTCAGTGCATACTTTCATCAAGCACTGTGCCTTTGATGTCCATGCCAGGCGACATCTTTCATTTAGCAGGACTATCCTTAACGGACTTCTGTCCTGAATATGTGAGCTCTTGATTTCTCTTGCTGCCCTCTGGGGATTATTAGCTCGGTACTCTCCCATCAGTGTGAATGAGTGGTAGAGACTTTGTCCAGAAAGATATGGAAATTACTTTCCTACCTTAATTCTTGATCTTCTTGGATGAAGTCTCCACCACTCATTCACACACCCACCCACCATCCCCCGAGCTCATCTCTCTGTTGTTGGCCTTCCCTCCCTCAAGTGCTAGACTGTGAAGACTTCTTTGTTGTCTCTTCTTTCACGCGTCATTCAGACTAACTTATGTCTGATTTTGTTAGCTTAGACCTCTAGGTTAGTTACGCTGCACCTCCTCGGTGGAAAAATGGTACTGAGGCAGTTGGAGGGTCGATGCCGAGAGAGTGCTTGCCGCACAAGCCAAGGCTCACGGCGCTGCTCCTCACGGCTCATCTCTGGCGCCGGTCCTCTTGCAAAAACGTTTGCTCCCGCTGGGTCCTTGCGCCTCTGGCTTAGATCTCATCTGTGTGAATGAGTGGTGGAAACTTCGTACAAGAACATCAAGAATTAGGGTATTTATGTAATTTCCGTTTCCAGGCTTTGGGTTTTTCTGAAGATGTCTACACCGTGGTGGAGGCATCGAGAAAGGAATTGACCAGGAAATGTTATGCCTTCAAATGGAAAAGGTTTTCCATTTGGTGTCAGGTCAAGGGCCTGGACCCTCTGTCCTGTCCAGTGGCTAACATTCTCTACTACCTTTGGTCTCTCTCCAAAGGGGGTCTTTGGTCATCGATCCTTAGGGTGCTCCTTGTAGCCATCACTGCTTACCAAGCGCTGTCCGGTTAGCCGACGGTGGCACAGGAGACAGTGGTCAGACGCTTTTCAAAGGCCTGGATCACATGTCCCCTCCGGTGTGTGAACCTCCATCTCTGTGGGATCTACTGCTGGTACTGGTAAAGCTCATGGTCAAGCCATTTGAACCAATGCACAAGTGCATTGTCACACTTGTTGTGGAAGACTGCCTTCTTGGTGGCTATCACGTCTGCCAGAAGGACAGGGGAGCTCCAGGTGCTTTCGGTGTACTCCCCTTATTTGGTCTTACACAGGGATAAGGTTGTCCTATTCCCCCATCCGAAATTCCTTCCGAAGGTGGTGTCAGAGTTTCACCTTAACCAGGTGCTAACCCTGCCGGTACACTACCCTAATTACACCTCGGAGGCAGAGTACAGGCTCCATACCTTGGACCTGAGACAAGCTCTCTCCTACTACAAGGAGAGGACAGCGGAAATTCAGGGAGAGGTTCGCCAGCTGTTTATCACCTACGCTGAAGCTGCTTCTGGCAGACCTGCAGCCAAATGGACTACAGCAAGATGGATCACATCATGCATATGTCTGTGCTACGGGTTGGCGGGCAAGGAGCCTCCCAGAGGGATAAGAGCTCATTCCACCCGCCATACTGCTGCATCGGTGGCTGCTTCCAGGGACATCCCTATCCAGGAAATCTGTCAGGCTGCTACCTGGAAGTTAGCAAACACCTTCATCGCCCACTACCACATCGACCTTGAGTCACGCCGGGATGCTGTTTTGGGGTCTCAGTTCTCCAATCTCTGTTCCCTAAGTAGGGGGTGTGCACATTGCCTCCCTTGTCCTGGAGAACTGCTAGGAGTCTGCCAACTAGTGTGGATAAACAACATATCCACGATCCTAGAAAAACAGTTTACTCACCTGTATCAGTAGTTCTTATAGTGGTATATGTTTTTCATCCACACGAATCCACCATACCTCCCCGGCTGCGGACGCACAACACCTGGCTTCCAGCGGGCTAAGATCTGGCATCATAGGGCAGACCCGAGGGATATACCACCTGGGTGGGTGGGAGGAGCCAGCTTGAAGACTTCCGGTCCATCTCAGAGTGGAAGGGGACATGCCAAGTATTGTGGATGAACAATATATACAACTCCTAGAACTACTGTTACAGGTGAGTCACCTGTTTTTCTAGGAGCGTGGATGTGTTGTTCATCCACACTCCTTGGCATGTCCCCTTCCACTTTAAATCTTGCCGGAAGTCTTCAAGCTGGCTCCTCCCACCTGGGTAGTACATATCTCGGCTCCACTCATGGCGCCAGATCTTTCTTTCCACTGGAAGATGCAGGTTCCCTCGTGCTCTCAGCATATCGTAGGCCCTGGATTCTAACCATATGTTTTTACCAGAAATTAAACTCATTCGAGTTGGGGATCGCGCGTTTGTCGCATCTACTATAGAGGAAAAATCTTCCCCCGGAGATCGCCGGTGCCCCTGCGGCCAGAAGATGATGTGCACCGATCTTCATCTCACGTGCGTTTACTGCCTAGGTGTTGGCCATGACATCTCTTCATGCAGTTTTTGCCTGGTTTTCCATCCCAACTTACTGGATGACTGCAAGGCGCGCTTGAAGCTGGGGAGACTGGAGAAAAGGAACCCACTGGTGAAATCGAAGGAGGCGAGGTGGGCGGTTTCCGCGGCTGCGGGATCTGCCAAACAGCTGGAACAGATGAAGGTGTTCGAGGAGGAAGCAGCTCGTGCTTCAGCCAGTCTAAGCTTTTTTGTTCCTCTGAACCTTGGCTCCACCTTTATGAGTTCCTTCAAGGAGTTGTGCCAGTCTCTCCCCTCTCGGGGTGAGGCGCCTCGGGCTCTTGCTCCTCCGGCTCTCGGAAGAGAGATAAGGACCCTGTGTCTTCGTCTAGGTCAAGACGTTCTTGGGAGTGAGAGAGGTTAAAGTCCCAGGAACACGTGGTCTCGACTTCGGTTGAGATCGCATCTTTGGCCGCCGGCTTCACTGATGTTCCTTCTGGCCAGGGGACTGAGTAAGTGGCCGACAAGGTTGAAATTATCCTCGACCCGATCGACCCCTTGTCACTGGCAAACCCCGATGACTCCTTGGAAATGGGCGGTCCAATGCTCAGGAGGCGGTCCCTCCAGCATAAAGAAACTGTCCCATTCTCTGCCGTTCGGCCGAGTTCTTCTTGACACATAGGTCGAAGAAGAAACGGCATCACTCAAGTTCGCCCTCTGTCGGAGTTGCCAGTTTCTGTCTCTAGTGGCCGACCTCCTCGACACCGGAGCTCCTTCCCACCTATTGGAGGAGCTTCCGATGAGCAGTTTCACCAGTGGGCTGCTGTTATGGAGTAGTGGGCTCAGAGGGTGCGTCCAGTTGCCTGAGCCAGTCAGTCCGACACCGGGGCCTTCGGGGCATTCGGTTTCGGAGGGACGGGTAGGGCGGTTGGGCCTTCCTAGTTGTGCGGTGCCTTCTTCGGTGCCAACTTCACGCTCGGGTGTTTATCCCCCTCACATGGCTGCGGTGCAGAGGTTCACACCGATTCCTCTATCTCCGGACATTTTTCCCTCATTTACTTCAAATTGCAGTTTTCAGACCTCTGTGACACTTTCGGCACCGTCTGTGGAACTGCGGGCTCTGTTGGAGCCGTCCGTGGCACCGCAGGCTCTGTCGGTGCTGTCCACAGCACCACGGGCTGTGACGGTGCCATGCACGGTGCCCCGGGCTTGTTTCCGATGGTGCCTCCTTGTTCTCTGCGCAGTTTTCCTCTATGGCGCCGGGGATTGCTGCGGCGCCATCCGGTCTTCAGGTTCTCGACTCCGATTCTTTCTTCTTCTGTTCTTTCTCCTGATTTTCATTCCTTTCCTGTCCATACAGTCCCCCCTGGATTGTCGGGAGATGATTTTGAGCCTGATCCAGATCTTCGCCTGGGTGATGATGTTGATGGCACTGCCCTTGGAGTAGGGATCAATCCTTCTGCAGAGCCTGTGGTTGAAGACCTTTCCTTTAAGTCTCTGCTCAAAAATTTGAATTCTACTCTTTCTCTCCAGACTACAGAAATCGGTCCTGGAAGGCTTCTTTTTTTTTTTATTACTGTTTATTTCTCCTCCCAGCCTGCCACCTCCGACCCTTCAGGGGGGACAACTGGACATCCCACTGCCCGGAACCCTACCCACACAGACCCCATGGAGCCTCGGATTACCCCCCGGGCGGGGATGAGGTGAGGGGTCAAACCCCATTACTTACGTTGCGTCGGTCTGTGGTCTGCTGGGCGGGCACAGGCAAATCGTGGGCACGGCCATGGTCCCCCCCATCTTCCTGGCTGTGGCAGGCTTGTTTCCATGATTTTCTCCCTCCCGAGCAGCAAGTACCCTCCAACGTCATGACGCGTACGCCGACATCCGTGCTGCTCAATAGCCGCCCATCTCCCAGGTGGAGCTTGCAGTTCCTCGAGCCTCCACTTTTCGGGGTCGATCACGGAGTGTCAGACAGCGGCTGAATCCCTCCCGGAGAAAGGCGGGCTGTCATTGGGCCGCTCAAGCCTCTCCTCCGGCCGACCCACCGACGACCCGAGTCCGCTCCCGAACCCGGGTTGCCGGCGTGGAGCGAGGTGTGGCGTCCAGCGCCTCAACCCTCAGCGCCACCGGGCCGGCCCTGAAAGGCTTTTGTGACTCCAATATCTTCATGTCCCAGAGATCCCTATGGATTTAACACCTCCAGTACAGCCATCTTTCGAGACTCCCTGAGAGATGGTGTGGAAGAATCCGGCTCTCATTCCTTCCGTGGCCAAGTCTATAGATAGGAAGTATGCCCCTCCCAAGGATCGCCCAATTTTGGCCTCACAAGCCTTTGCTGATGCCATTGTAGTCTTGGCAGAGAATGATAAGGATGTTCTTCCTCAGTGATCTTCCGCCCGGTCTATGAACAAAGAATCTTGCAAGCTGGACACCTTAGGTTAGAGAGTCTTTCTGCCTCAACCCTGGGTATGCGCATTGCCAGCTACCAGGGCTATTTTTCTCAATATGAGTATGTCCTTTGGCATTCCCTTAAAGAAATGGTAGAAGCTCTGCCCGAATTGGAAGTTAACTCATAGCTATTTCAAACCATAATTAGGGATGTCGAGTCCAATAACCAACAGGTTAAAGCTGCGATGGACACCTATGATACCACCTCTCGGGCGGAGGCGGCTGGCATATGCACCCGCCGTCACTCTTGGCTGCATACCTTGGACTTCACGAAGGACGCCTAGCAGCAGGTCATGGCCTAACCCTTTGACGGTATGTATCTGTTTGGGCCTCAGGTGGAGCAAGCTCTGTAGTCACACAGAAGACTAGGTCTGCCATTAAGACGGCTAGACCTGTACCCGTCCCCTTCCGAGGGGGTGCAAACAAGTGTCAATTTCACAACCGTCTGTCCTTTCGGGGCAGAGGAGGTTTTAACAAAGACCACATCCCTCAGCCATAAAAGAAAGTGCAGCAGAAGGCACAAAGGCCCAAAGCGCCCAGTGCCACCTTCTGAGTTTCTGGCCCAGGTCCCACCTCAGCTTTCCGAGGAGGACTCCTCCTCAGTGGTGGGAGGACATTTGACTCGGTTATACAATCAGTGGAAATGTATAACATCAGACAGATGGGTCCTCTGGATAATTCACGAGGGGTATTCTCTCAATCTTTCAGAAACCCTTCTGGATCAGCCTCCCAAATGACAGCCCAGGCTGTCGGCAGTACAGTCAGACCTTCTTGCTTCCGAGGTACAAGGCCTTCTGAACAACAGGGCAGTAGAAATAGTTCTGGTGGATCAATGAAATACAGGTTTCTACTCCCATTACTTTCTGGTCCTGAAGGAAACCGGCGGCATGTGCCCCTTTCTGGAACTCGGAATGCTAAAGAAGTTCCTTCACAAGGAGAAGTTCAAGATGATATCACTAGGTACCCTACTACCTTTGCTTCACCGACACGATTGGCTAGCCTCCCTGGACATGCAGGATGCCTACCAACACATTTTCATACACCCAAAGCACCATAAATACCTAAGGTTCGTGGCATTGGGTCAACACTATCAGTTCAGAGTCTTGCCCTTTGGACTATCCTCAGCGCCTTGACTTTTTACAAAGTGTTGTGCAATTCTCGCGGCGCACCTCAGGAAAATCAGATTACAAGTGTTCCCATATCTGGACAATTGGCTCCTAGCAAGTCCCTCCAGGCAAGAGACTCTGGAGGCTGTGGTCACTGCCTCAGACTTCCTCACATCCATGGGAGTCCTGCTGAATCTCAACAAGTCGCAGTTGCAGCCCTCCCAGAAGCTCCTCTTCATACGAACTCTTCTGGACACCTCCTGTGTGAAGGCTTTTCTCCCAGGAGACACAAAGGGCGATATCTTACAGATGGCCCAATACATCAGAGAACACAGTTCAGTTCGAGCTATCTCGATGCAATGGATGCTGGGCCCTCATGGCATCCTCGGTGTTCACTGTACGCTTAGCTCATATCCACATAAGAACCTCTCAGTGGATGCTCAGTACTCAGTGGTCCCCAGCCACTCACCCTCAGTCCTTTCTCATCAAGGTGACGGAACCTCTGAAGAGGTCGCTCGCCTGGTGGTCACATGAGGACAATCTTCTGGAAGGATACCCCTTGGCCCCTCTGGATCATCAGATCTCCATTACTATGGACGCGTTCCTGATGGGTTGGGGAGCCCACTGCCAGGATCTCCACACCCAGGGTTCGTGGACTCAGGACGAGTCTCGACTTCACGTAAACGTCCTGGAAATGAGAGCCATCCTCTATGCAGTCCGAGCCTTGATGGACATACTCTGTCACAAGAACATTCTCCTTCAAACGGACAAGATGGCGATGTACTACATCAACAAACAATGCACACTTACACATTATGCAGGGAAGCAATGAGAGTATGGAGTGGTTCCTGGAACACAAGGCTCTGATTCAGGCGGTTTACCTGCCAGGAGTACAAAATGAGCTGACAGACCATCTCAGCAGAACGGAGGCGGATCCTCATGAGTGGTCTCTCGACTTAACCGTCGTTCAATCACTCTTCAGAGAATGGGGAACTTCAGACCTGGACCTTTTTGCGTCCCCATTCAACGCAAAACTGCCTCTCTTCTACTCGAGAAATCCAGGACCTGGCATTTTTTGTCTGGATGCATTCAGGCTGCAGTGGACAAAACGCCTTCTATACGCTTTTCCTCTTCTTCCCCTAATTCAGAGGGTGCTACTCAAATTGGAATCTCAGGGGGGTGGCAGAATGATTCTCATTTCCCCCTTCTGGCCTTTGCAGATATGGTTCCTGCTACTCAACAGTCTGTCGGAACCCCCCTGAAGACACTTCCCCTTCAGACGAACCTTCTGACCCAGAGTCCCGTGGTCCATCCCAACCTGAGGTCGCTTCACCTTCACGCTTGTCTCCTGAAGAGATGGAGGTGAATAGGTTCAATGTTTCTCATAGAGTTTCAGATATTCTTTTGGCTGCGCATAAGCCGGCCACTAGAAAAACCTACACAGCTAAATAGAAGCGTTTCTCTATCTGGTGTACAAAATCCTATTGGAACCCTTTTTCCTACCCACCGAATAAAGTCGTAGAGTATCTTTTAGACCTCTCAAATACAGGTCTGCAGTACTCCACAGTCAAAGTTCATCTTTGTGCCATTTCGGCATATCATGACCCAGTACATTCCATGTCACTGGCTCAGTTGCCTGTAGTAGAGATTTCTTAGGGGTATTCTGTATATTAGACCTCCTATAAGTTAATTATCAGTTTGACCCTATCAGTTAAGAGGTTTCTTAATGGTATTCTGCATACCAGTCCCCCATCAGACATCCAGTCGCAGCCTGGGACATTAACCTTGTGCTAGTCATGCTCACTCGTACACCCTTCGAGCCTCTAGCTTCTTGCGACTTGAAGTTGCTCACTTGGAAAATGGCCTTCCTGGTGGCCATGACTTCGGCCCGTAGAGTTTCGAAAATACATGCACTGTTTGCAGACCCCACCCCCCCCGTACACTGTATTTCATAAGGACAAGGTAGTTCTTAGAATTCATCCTAAGTTTCTCCCTAAGGTTGCCTCAGAATTCCATCTAAACCACCCTTTAGTCCTTCCTACCTACTTTGCGAACTTCCAGAATGAAGGGGGTGTACCCTTAATTCGCTGGATGTTAAGAGAGCATTGCGGTTCTATCTAGATAGAACAAAAGAAATTAGCAAGGCTCAGCAACTGTTTGTTTCCTTCAAGCGAGACCCGGCTGGGTCATCCCGTCGCTATCAGATGCATTTCAGCGTGCCTGGTAGCATGCCTTCGCCACTGCTATTCTATGGCACAGGTCAAGCTGGAAAGCAGAGTGTACGCTCACTCTACCAGAGCAGTCGCGGCATCTCTGGCTGAAATCCTCAACGTGCCCATTGCGGATATTTGCAATGCGGCTACCTGGAGCCCCGTGCATACTTTCGTTAAGCACTACTCCTTGGATGTCCATGCCAGACGACTTCTGTTGTTTGGCAGGACCATTCTTAACGGACTTCTGTCCTAAGTATGTGAGCTCTTTATCTCCTGCTGCCCGTCTCAGGGGATTATTAGCTCGGTACTCTCCCATTAGTGTGAATGAGTGGTGGAGGCTTTATGTCCAGGAAGATATGGAAATTACGTACCTACTGTGAATCTTGATCTACTTGGACAAAGTCTCCACCACTCATTCATACGCCCACCCACCATCCCCCGAGCTCACTTCTCTGTTTTTGGTCTTCACTCCCTCAATGGCTGAGCTGTAAAGAATTTATTGTTGACCCTTCTTACATGCGTCATTCGTACTATCTTATGTCCGATTTTTAGATTAGTTACGCTGCACTCCCTTGGGGGGGAGGGGGAGGTACTGAGGCGGGTGGAGGGTCGATGCCGAGATTGTCATTACCGCACGAGCTGGGACTCGCGGTGCCGCTTCATCGCGGCTTCATCTCTGGCTCCGGCCCTCCTGAAAAAGTTTACTGCTGCTGGGTCCTAGTGCCTCCGGTGAACTCCCATTAGCGTGAATGAGTGATGGAGACTTCGTCCAAGAAGATCAAGAATTACAATAGGTACGTAATTTCCATTTTATGTTTTTTTTTTGGGGGGTGGGGGTGGGAATGGTCTGTGTGCTGAGTGGGAGGGTCCGGTGGTGAAACAGTAACGGTTGCGGCAACAGCTGACTTCAGTGGACGGTTTTGTTTGTTACAGGGTATATTAAATCAAAAACAAACGCACAAAAAAACTATACGAGGGACTTTTTTCTTTATTTCAGGTGGTGACACTGGGGATTGGTCATCCCCAGTGTCAGTGTTATGTTTGTGTGGGGTGTTGTTGGGGGTAAGGTGGCTGGTGCTTAGTGGGAGGGTTGGGTGGAGGAACAGTAATGGCGGCGGTGGCAACAGACATCGATGGACGGTTTTCTTTTTTGCAGGGTGTAGTTCAACCTCAGCAGGCTTATCATGACAGATCAGTTGTGCTTGCCGGGTGGTGGTTATGTAGATCAAAGGAAAGAGCCCACCTATGATTGGGTCAGCTCTCTCCTTTGAACTACACAACGTTTCCACCCAGCAAGCCAGAAGAGTGTCATGATCAGTATGGCTGATAACTGGTGTGACACTGATGAACCCCTTGCAGACCTCTCTGCATTGGATTGACAGTGCCACAACCCTCAGAAGTCACGCTCCTAATAAAATGTATGTTGTGCGTGCGTGCACGATGAATATATAAAAAAAAAAAAAAGGAACTGGGCCCCTCCTGCCCTATTCCGGCAAAAAGGAAAAACAATAATTCTAGTATGTTTTTGTTTCCTCTTTTGTCTTGAACTCTCCCTCTGTGTGGTTTACTCCGCGACGTCTCTTACCTTGCCTGTGGCCTGAACCTTTGCCATGTAGCAGTCTCCAGGCACCGCACAAGGTGCAGCCCCTTAACTTTCCAAACTTAGGTAGAGGCAGAAGCAGTTGGGGGTTTTATTTGGTGTTCTCAGCTTGTGGGCTGGGTGTTTTTTCCACACCCTTATCTTTGGATTTTTTTTTTTCATTTTTAGTGCTTTTCAGCACTCCTCGGAGTGGCAAAGAAGGCATTCTGTCTGTGCTATGGATTTTTCTATTTCATTTGCTCCTCTGGATCTCTTGGAGATTTCCTCTTAATTATTGTCCTCTGATGAGTTCAGGAATGTAGATTAAGTTGGCATCCTGCCTTCCTAACTGCACTGAAGTCCTCTGGGCCTACTGCTCCATCCAGAGATCCATGCCAGGTCTGTTACCCCTCCTCTCCACCTTCCTGTCCAGGTGGCTGAGATGGCCCTGGCTGTTACACCCACTACCCCTGTGCCCATTGGGCCAAACCCTTAATTCTGCTAAGTTAGTAGGTCGGGTTTCATTATGTTTATTATTTTTATATCCTGTATTCTTTCCCTGTTCTCTTTGGGCTAGGAGTCTATTGCCCCCTAATTTTTCTCTCCCACTTGTTTTCTGTTCTGGCAAATAGAACTGGTGAAGGGAGTGAGCCGGCGTCCGTTACTGGGTAGCCCACGTACGTGACGTCACTGTCTGCCTTGTGGATAGTGCTAACTGACACTGACGTCAGTCCCCTCCTAGGCCGCAAAAGACTTTACTCCTGTGGGGTCCTAGCGAAATGGCGTAGATCCATCAGTATGACTGAATGATAAAGGTATTCCTGAAGATCACGAATTATGGTGTGTACGTCATTTCCATTTCCTGACACTAATGGCTTTTTCTTAAAATGTTTGTTTAAAAAACATTTTTTACAGTGAAACACTTCTCTCCTTTGTCATAACTATATCCAATGTCCATGCAAATGCTAGCATTTCATAATATTTTGTTTTTATTGTGTATGCGAGATGAATCAACTTGAATTTGTATTTGCATAAAAGGAATAAAATGTAAATTTAAAAGGAGCAGTGCTGGGGGCACATGATGCATTCCGTGAGAATCCGTTCCATATGTGATATGCGTACATTTAGAAGGCATGAGAACCTGCTTACTTTATTAAGCCTAGTCCTGAGTACAAGCGACAATCCAAACTCCCAAACTGCAGTGCTGTTTGGGCATTCAGGGTGTAAGTCATCAAGACTGAAAACAGGAGTATCTCTGTCTAGTCCCACTTAGTTTCACAACGGGGCTTTTGTTTGGTAATATGAACTGAAGATGTAGCAGGAAATGGTGTTCAGTTTTCTTCTTTAGAGTTCTGCAATATGTAATCAGAGTCCTGTGACACTTGCACTCGTGAAATCAGACCGCAGTGTGCTTCTGGGTTAGAAACCAATGTACCAAGACAAAAAAGAAAACAAAAACGCACTTTCGGAAGGGATCTGAAATAACAATCTGCACACAGAGGGTTGGTTACTTTGCATTTAATTAATTTCATCTAGTTTAAATGCTTTTTGCTAGTGCAGTATCGGTGGTATTCATTTCAAAAAGGCATCTGGATCATTATAGCGTAATTATTGGACTCATTTGATTTTAGCAGTTCAGTAATGGTGAGCTTGGTGTTTTCTCATGTTTGTCCAAGGATCAGCATATCTCATGCTGAGGAGTCTCGAGCATAAATCTCAAACTCTCAGCATTAAAATGCATGGTACTGGCTTTCAAAATGCAGAACAGAGTCAGAATGTGTAGCACTGTCTTGGTTTGAAGAATAAGATTGATTATTGTGCCATGTATGTTTACTGGCAAGGAATGTTTCTAGTTAAAATTTTTGTGTCCTGAAATGGCTCTAATATTATGAGGAACATCAGTAAGTCTGCGTGGAGCAGGGTTATATTGTAGTGCAGTAGTCATGATAATGCTATGCAAAATTAATAGCAGTTGAGAGGTGCGGGCTCCAAGGTTAGAGTTCCCACAATCTTTGACAGTTGGGATTAAATAAGCTAATATACATATGATAGCTTTAGACCACAAATATATATCACTCGGTCCAATGTCTACAATGTACCCATAATAACGCAACCTTCTCTATTGATAGTACTTTAAGATCATTGTGTAAAACTTTATGCAAGGCAAGAACAAAGCTATGCAATAATTCCTGTATGGTAACCTCTCTCTGAGTAACTAGGACACACCTAGCTTGCCAAATATAATAATGTAATATAGCAAATATAACATATACAGTGTACTTACGTTCCTTCCCCATCCTGCTGGTGGGATACCATACGATAATCCTGGATAGTTTAAGGTTTTGAATAAAGGTTCTGCCCATTCAATAGCAATATGATCCCAAAATTGCTTAATAAAGTCACAAGTCGGAAAAAGATGATCTTCCCTTGTCAGTCTTCACCATTCATTACTGTTGGGTGTTAGCTGGAGGCGTGCACCTGCCACGGGAGCTTTTTTTTTTTTTTTTTAAGAGGAGTCGACGGCGCCGCCCCCTAGAGTGACGCACTGCGTGGAGTGCGAGGGACGGCCGTTAGGCGTCGCAGACTCCTCCTCCATCCCAGTTCTGTTTCTCCCGCAGTCGAGGTTGCACCTGCTACACGGAGCCGAAATAGATACTGCGTCACGGGCCTTAGTACTCGAAGTCCTTCATCTCGTTTCCCATTGCTCGACGTCGTTGATCGGTAAGACCGTTCTTTTTCTATATTAATCCGACAATGCCAAGACTTTTCTGTGTTTTTTCCTTAACTGTTTAGCATCATGTCTGGTTCGGGGGCAAAACGTAAATCTAAGGCGGGCCATGCCCCTATGCGTCGGTGCCCCTGTGGCCGGCAGTTTTCCGTCATGGACCGTCATGATGATTGTCTCCAGTGCCTGGGACCCTACCATGATATGGATCATTGCGATACCTGCTTCTCCATGGATTGCCATGTTTTGGAAGTCCGCACGTTCTGAGTCAGACGAGCTCAGCCGACTTTCAGAGGACGACGTCGCCCAAGGGCTTCCCAGGTCAGAACTCTTGACCCTTCCTCTGGGTCCATACGGCCTGGCGAGGAGGAAACTTCCTCCACTTCCAGCCTTGCAGAGGAGGAGGTTTCTTCTTCGGCACCGGAGGAACGATGTGATCCCTCCCGGGGTCACGCCGTTGGCGCGGTCCCGGCAGTCACCTCCATGGAGGTGCAGGCTCCCCCAGTGTCATGGCCTCTGGTTGTGGGGCCTGGCTCTGGTGGACCCTCGTTTCTGTCTGTCTTTGTTGCGGAGTCTGGCGCAGCTCATGGCACCGGTGACTTGGGCGGGGCCATTGGCGGCGCCGTCCTGGGTCTCAGTGCCGTTCGCGGCGCCGAGGACTTGGGTGGCGTCGTTGGCGGGGCCGCGCTGGGTCCTGGCATTATTCGTGGTGCCGGTTAGTTGGGCAGCGCCATTGGCGGTGTTGCGCTGGACCTCGGCGCCGTTTGTGGTGTTGGGGACTCTGGCGGCGCCATTCGCGGTGCGGCCCGGGAACCTGACGCCGCCAGGGGTGCAGATGACTCTGTGGACGTGGTTGTCATCGTGGCATACGGCAGTACCACCTCTGGGCAGGTTCCTGCGGCCGTCTAGATGGAGTCTTCCCTTGTCGACCCCTCCTCGGAGGGAGATGATTCAGGTGAGGGCCCAGACCAGCGGCTAGAGTCTTGTGGTTCTGAACCTCCTGTAGGCCGCAGGGCTAGATGGTCCAGTGTTCCTCTGCCGGACTCCCCAGAGTTGGTTAGCCCAGATCATTCCATGGTTAGAGATGGCCTGGAGTCTTCCGTGGTGGACCCTTCGGATGTTCAGGAGAGGATACCCTCTTCTTGCAGGTCTCGGGCAGCTGCCTTTCCTGGTGCTGCTCGGGTCCTTCAGCAGAGGGAGGAGGACTCTGCTTCAGCGAGTGCCATTTTGGGTCTTGCTCAGCAGGGACCTCCACCACTGGTTACGAGGAAGAGGGCTGCTTCGGAGTCTGAAGGATTGAGGGGTAGGGGTCAGGAGCAGCAACGAACTCCCACCGCCGTGCGAGGAGGAGATGTAGCGCTGGTCCTCGCCTTTCTCTTGAGGTCTCTAAAGTGTCTTCTGGTGGCGGTTCTGAGGGTTGCCCTTCTGGACTTGTGCAATCCCAGGCACGTCACAGGGGAGATTCCCCTTCAGGGGTCTTTCCGGAGTAGTCTTTTACCCTTTCTACTGCGCAACCCGGCACGATCTCGGGGTCCCCAGTCCTGGAGGCGTCACTACCTGTATCCCAGAACCCTGGCGGAGGTCAGGCATGTGCTATGAGGTGCCCTTCGCCCATCCCTCTGCAACCACCTTCCTCTCTCCCAAGCCATGTGAGCCTTCCCGATTTTTTTCCAAGTGGGATCCTTGCTCCCTTGTTTGTGGTTCCGAGCTTATAACCCTAAACCAATCTCTTAATTGCAGAATTCTCCCCTCCTGACATCCCTTTTTTCTCTCTTCTTCTTCTTCTTCTTTCTTCTCCCCATCTGTTCCTCTCTTAGAGCCACCCCAGAAGTGAGGCCCTGCAGTCCCTTAGGGTAGGCATTTTTCCCTCTCTTTTTTTTCTGTCCTCTACCAGCTTATTCCTTTTTCAGTTTATATCCTTTCCTTTTTCTATCCCTCAGCTCTCTTGCCTCACTCTCTTTTCTGATCCTTATTTCGCCTCTCCGGCTAACAGACCTGGGATGGAGGAGGAGTCTGTGACGCCTAACGGCCGCCCCTCGCGCTCCACGCAGTGTGTCACTCTAGGGCAGCGCCGTCAAGCTGACTCTCTATAAAAAGCGAGTGCGCGCCTCCGGCTGACACCCAACAGTAATGAATGGTGAAGATACAAGAGAAGATCAAGAATTACGGTAGGTACGTAATTTTCATTTCTTGAGTCTCTAAAGTTTGGACACATGTATCTCTGGGACAGTATCTATCTATAATGTATGGTAGAACGCTGTTAACCTTAGGAAATCATCATTTCCTAATGCTATACCATCGATGTGACGTAATGTTGTTAACCTGTCGATGCTACGTTACATCGATAGGTTAACAGGGATCGGTCTGCGAATGTGTGCGCTTTTTTTTGTTTTTTTTTTTTTTACTTTGTTTTATCAAAAACATACAGTTTCAATCACTTACAGTGGATATTACATTTCATATTTTAAAACTGGGAGGGCGCCACCCCTCTTAACACGTAAAATATATCCATCCACAGTAATATGATACGTCATTGGAGGGGTTCCCTGTAATATGCAGAGATATAAATTTAAACATTTAGACTGTGTAATGAGCCCAGGAGCTGCATAGTATTACATAGTAAATCAAAGATCTTCTTCTTCGAGGTACAGCTCTTGCAGCAGGTTGCACCATTAGGACTGAAGCCGGCAGGCGTCAGGACCCCATGGAAAATTTTCTAGCTAGCAGTCTTCAGCGGGGACTGCCTCTGATGTCGGTCCCGCCCTCGACGTCAGGCGTAGTACATAAGGAGGCGGTCCCGCCAGAATCCCCAGTTCTTTCCCGCCGTCGACTTGCATATCTCAACCTCTTCAGTTAGTACTAGCACGCGACGACCAGGAAATCCTTTCCAAAATCGAAAACTTTGGAAGAAATTCTTCTTCAAGACAACCTTTCTTTGTGTGATGTCCTCCCCAACTTCAGTGGAGGGCCATCCTTCTAAGTGTGCCTGTGGGAAGCAGATCCCGTTTAAAGACCCTCATTCGGCCTGCGTTCGGTGCCTGGGCCCGGACCACGACACTCAGACTTGCCCCTTCTGCCAGGGCTTTAATAGCCGGACCAGAATCCTCCGACAGAAGGCTCTCCAGGCTTTCCTCAGAGAAGAAAAGCTCAAGGCCATGGAACCTTCCTCCAGGGGGGTATCTTCGGGAAAGTCCCACAGGCACCATGAGAAGCATCGGGAGAAGGTGAGACCTAGATCCCCCTCTAGGGCCTCGGACTCCCGCAGCTCCAGCTCCAGGTCGGACCGCTCCCCGTCTAGAGCCCACTCTTGGCCTCACCCGGTTGTGGTCAAATCAGCCAGCGGTTCTTCGACTCTGCGGCCTGCCAAGACCTCCAGGCCCTCTTCTTCTGCCAAGGCCTTGTCCAGGTCAGGGGAGCATCACAAGTCCTCGTCCCGCCACTCGGCCTCTGACGTCCGGTCAGTCTCCTTGCCGCCGCCACCCCAACGCAAGACCAAGGAGCTGACCTCCCTTCAGCGGACGTCTGACCAGACGTCAGCCCACCCGACGTTGGCCTAGGTCCACAAGCTTTCCCGTGAGCCGGCGGCAGTTCGTCACCCGTCGCCGGTCAGGCATTCTCCCCCCAGGACGCCGGCGGGGGGACTGGCGCCAGCTACCGCAGACAGAAGAGCCACACCGCCACCTACCGACGTCGGTCAGGAGGCGTTGTCGGAGAAGTCCACTCAGCCGGAAGGCCAGGCGGGCGACTCGGGACCCGTTGAGCTTCCACGGGAACCCTCCCCAGAACCAGAGACCCCCCGGAGAGCTGACGACAGACCACTGGCGCCCGGCCCGTCGTCGGGCCTCAACTTTGCAGATGTGAAGGAGCTCTTCACTTTCTGGTGGGACACCATCAAAAAGGATGTGGTCACCACGCACCCTGCTCCTGCACCCGTGGCACCACCGACACCTGCGCCCCCTCCGTCGCCAAAAGGGGCAGCAGGCCAAGCACCTTCCCCTCAGAAGTCAGTAGCACCTCCTAGGGGCAGATCTACAGAGAAGAGAAGGCCTCTGTCTAGATCTTCTTCAGGGTCACCCAGCCCCAAGAGACCCAGAAGACGTCGGTATTCTCCGTCGACAGAGGATTCCAGATCTGACATTTCTGAATGCTCCAGGTCTCCTTCACCGATCAGCATCCCTTCTCCGGACCCATGCGACCTCCCTAGGTCTCCTCCGGATGACCCCTCATTCTCTGAGATAATGAGACACATCCAAGAGGAAATGGGATGGGATGTGGAGGAACTAGACCCCAAAGGACTACGCCTTGCCCGTTATCTTCGGCAAAAGGATCCCAAGCCTGTGGTAGTACCACCTTTGGTGGACACCTTCTTGTGGACGCTACCAAGGCAGCGGCGTGGGAAGCGCCCATATTCACCCTCGGGCTGTGCCAAGGCTGACTGCCTGTACAAGGCCCCAAGGGAGGACCAGTACTTGGCTAACCATCCTCTGGCCGACTCCCTGGTCATTACAGCCTCTCATGACTGGTCTCAGAAACCGCAACATCTGAGCACGCAGCCACCAGACCCAGAGTCCAAGCAACTGGACGTGCTGGGTAGGCGCACTTACGCGGCCGTGACTTGTGCCATCAGATCCCTGAATTACCTGACCCACATGGTTCAGTTTCAGAACGCGCTGTGGTAACAGGGACAGGATTTGGTAGAGAAATTGCCAGACGGTGGCCCAAAGGAGGAACTTCTTCAGCCTCCGACGGGTTCAGACGTGGGGACCTGCGTCTGAACAAGCATCACCATGGACTCTTCCGCCAGACCGGCAGCCCTCAGGCGATGTCTCGGAGACACTCATGGCTCCGTGTCTCCGAGTTTACCCCGGACGTCCAGAAAAACATTTGGACGCCCTTTCATATGCGAAGTTTTGTTTGGTGAAGCATTGAAAAAGCATCATCAAATTACAGGAAGCCGAGAAGGCTGTTAGATCTGTCCAGGCCATGTACAGATCTAGACTCAGTTCCTTTCGAGGGATCCAGAGTCGCCGAGCCGACTCAGAGGCAACAACCTCGCTCCGGTCAGCAACAGAGGGGCTCCTTTTCCCAGAAAGCCTGGGTCAAAACGTCCTCAGGTAGGGGCCAATGTGCTACCAAGTCGGCCCAACCTGCAGGACCCTCTGCTGCCACAGCATGACTCCTTCCTGGCCCCCGCCCCTCCTCAGGATCAACAGGAAACAAAGGTCGGGGGTCGCATCGCAGACCACCTGCCAGGGTGGTGCTCGATCACCACCGACAGGTGGGCGCTACAGTTGGTCGAGAAAGGCCACTTTATAGAATTCCTAGACAAGCCCCCCACAAGGCCTCCTCTGCTGTCCCGTTACTCGGGTCAGCACGCCCTGCTCATAAAGCAGGAAGTGCTCGCGCTTCTGCAGAAAGAAGCTGTGGCGCACGTTCCAGGGAACCAGATAGGAGCAGGCTATTATTCACACTTTTTCCTGGTTCCAAAGAAGACGGGACCTCCGTCCAATCTTAGACATCAGCGACCTCAACATATTGGTCGTCTACAAGCGCTTCCGCATGGTGACCCTCTCGGGACTAATCCCCATGCTGAAGAAGGATGCTTTCTTGGTGTCCCTAGACATGCAGGACGCCTACCTGCACATCCCCATCGCTCAGGCGCACAGGAGGTTCTTGCGCTTCGAGTTTCTCAGTCGCCACTACCAGTTCCGAGCACTTCTTTCGGGCTGTCATCAGCACCAAGGGTATTCACCAAGTGCATGGCAGTCGTGGCAGCGTCTCTGAGGAGACAGGGTAACTACGTGTTCCCGTACCTGGACGACTGGCTTCTCATGGCCTCCTCCAAGGAGGCATTGCTGCTGGCCATTCAGCACACCCAGGCTCTCTTTCAGTCTCTGGGCATCTTAATCAACTACGAGAAGTCTCTCCTGGTACCGTCCTAGAAACTGCAGTTCATAGGCGCAGTTCTGGACACAGTCAAGGGGAAAGCCTTTCTTCCTGAAGACAGAGCGGAACGCATACGATCCCTCATAAGGGACATGTCAGCGAAGAAAACCATCCTGGCCAGGTTGGTCCTTCGCCTGCTCGGACACATGGCTGCGGCCATTCCAATGGTCCCGATGGCAAGACTCCACATGCAGGTAACCCAGTGGATGTTAAGTGTGCAGTGGGACCAAAGACAAGACCATCTGCAGCAGCCAGTCAGAATCATGAAGACTGTGGTTCGGGACTGGCAATGGTGGCTAGATTCGGGAACCCTCTTAGTGGGGGTTCCCTTCGCAGCGCTGTCCCCGGTGTTAACACTACCCACAGACGCCTCAGGGCTGGGGTGGGGAGTGCACTTGAACGGGGTGAGGTCTCAGGGAACATGGACTACCCAGGAATCTCATCTCCATATCAACATATTATAGATAAGGGCAGTCCTTTATGCCCTGCATGCCTTCCAGTTGGAGATTCCACCCAGTACTCTCCTGTTACAAACAGAAAATACTGCGGTGATGTATTACCTCAACAAACAAGGAGGCACACACTCCTACCCCCTTTGCAGGGAGGCCATGAGGGTGTGGCAATGGGTAATAAGACACGGCGCAAACCTCATCACAGTTTACGTCCCGGGGTGGACAACACTGTCGCAGACAGCCTGAGTCGTTCCCTGGCCAGAGTCCACGAGTGGGTACTTCTGTAGGAGGTGGCAGAGGATCTGTTCCACAGATGGGGTACTTCAGAACTGGATCTATTCGCCTCCCCATCCAACGCAAAACTACCCAATTTTTGCTCGCTAGATCCAGGGCATGGTGTTTTCTGGCGAGACGTGTCGTCCCTCTCCTGGGCGGGCAGATTCCTCTATGCTTTCCCTCCTTTCCCGTTGATCCAGAGAGTCCTCAAACTATACAGGGAGCACGCGACGCTTATTTTGATAGTGCCTTTTTGGCCCAGGCAAATTTGGTTCCCGCTGCTGAATCAGTTGTCCTGGAAACCTCCGCTTGCTTTACCAATCAGCTCCCACCTGTTGTCTCAGAAGGAGGGTTCACTAGTCCACCCGGACTTACGTTCACTGAACCTGCATGCTTGGCTCCTAGAGACATAGCCATGTTGCGACACGGGGTCTCACAAGAGGTGGCGGATGTACTTTCTGCCACCAGAAAACCGGCGACACACGCAACATACGCCATGAAATGGTGCAGGTTTTGCCTGTGGTCTCAGGCACGCGGTTTCTCGCCCTTAGACTGCCTCGAGAAGCTGGTTCTGGAGTACCTGCTTTTCCTCTTTCAATCCGGGTTAGCTTACTCCTCGATCAAAGTGCACCTTTGTGCAATCTCAGTTTATCATTCCCCCTTAGGCCAGCATGGTGGCCCAGCTGGATACTACCCGTGCCTTTTTAAGAGGGGTCCTCCACCTTAGGCCGCCCATCAGGGATCCCGTCCCTCCTTGGGATTTACCCTTCGTCCTGGAGCAGCTTACACTGCCACCCTTTGAACCTGCCACAGATTGCGAGCTACGTTTTCTGTCGTGGAAAACGTTGTTTTTGGTTGCCGTTACTTCGGCGAGAAGAATCTCCGAATGACATGCTCTTATGTGCAAGGAGCCTTATTTAATTTTTCATCAGGACAGGGTGTCCCTGAGGACGAATCCTAAGTTCCTGCCTAAGGTGGTCTCTGCCCTTAGTCTTAACCAAGACATTGATTTACCAGTGTATTTTCCTAAGTATGCCAATCGAGGAGAAGCACTGCTTCACACCCTGGATGTTCACAGGTGTCTCAGGTACTATTTGACCAGAACCAAACAGCACTGGAAAGCGGAGCAGCTGTTCATTTCATTCGCTGAGAGGATGAAAGGGGCCCCAGTTTCAAAACAGACCCTTTCACGCTGACTCATCCATTGTATTTCTTTTTGCTATGACAAGCGTCAGAAACCCTTACCAGGAGTGGTCAAGGGCCATTCGACAAGAGCAGTGGCTACCTCCTTTGCGGCACTGAAGAAAGTTTCTACGTCGGCCATATGTGCCGCAGCCACCTGGAGTTCGGTGCACACTTTTATCGGGCATTGTAGCCTGGATATCGCCTCAAGGCGAAGAGCGGGTTTCGGCCTTGCTGTTCTTCAGGGCCTCCTGTCCTAGGCTCAGGACGGGTCTGAATCTCTGTATTGCCTCCTCCCGATGGCTTTTCAGGGCGCCATTGCTTTGGGAATCAGTCCTAAAAGGTGTAACCTGCTGCAGAGCTGTACCTCGAAGAAGATGAGTACGGACACGTAAGAACTTACCGTAACAGTAGATCTTCGAGAACAGCTCTTGCAGCAGGTACCTTCCCGCCCACCATTCCCCCTTGGAGGAAGTAGGTTCCAGCCTACGCTATCTTTAGGTTTGGAAATGTTGGTTCTTAGTCCCGGCCATCTGATGGCGGGTCCTCTGTCTCCTTTTCTGATGTCATCCAGCATCCGGAAGTCTCCGCCGGGAGAACTGGGGATTCTGTCGGGACCGCCTTCTTATGTATTACGCCCGACGTTGGAGGCGGTCCCCGCTGAAGACTGCTAGCTAGAAAATTTTCTGTGGGGTCCTGACGCCGGTCCGCTTCAGTCCTAATGGTGTAACCTGCTGCAAGAGCTGTTCTCGAAGATCTACTGTTACGGTAAGTTCTTACGTAACTGTACTTTTTAAGTCCCGGAATCCTTTCCCTTCAAAGAGGAACAAGGAAAGTTCACTATGCTTTTCCTAAGTATATGCACTAATGTGTCATCCAAAAAGAAGATATAAATAGCTCCTTCTCCCCAAAGCTCACATTAAAACATAGGTGTGGCTATATCTAAGCCGTAAAACAATACAATCGGTTAGTCACTTTATGCCATCAAACTAATTCCCTTTTTCATTTAGTAAAGCGCCTTAATTTCAAATCTATTAAGCTGAGCCTTTAAGTTACTCGTAATGGGTAACTACGCAAAGTTTCTGACATGTTTTAAACTATGCCCTCTTAGTAAAGCGAAAGTAAAAGTACAGCAAACTAACATTTTCAATATTTCCACTGTAATATCTCGAACTCTAACTTTTATTAATAAAGGAAATGAGACAGGCTAACATTAACTAGAAGATTTTCTTGGTGAGCTATTCTATTCACTTTCCAAGCGTATATGGTATATTACTTAATTTAGTACTTTACAGTTCTTTTCAGGTATGTTCTTCCTTCAAGGAGGATTCTTCTGCTGAGGCAATATTCGATCTTCTGAGATTATTTCTCCGATACCACTTCATGGCTTCGGTTGGGTCTGAAAAGACATAGACTTGCCCTCTGTAAACTATTCAAAGTCATGCCGGAAAAACAAGGCCATGTGGGATCCCCAACACTCTCATTAACGCTATGACACCATCAAATTTCTTGCGCTATTGGCGCATCTCATAGCCCAAGTCAGGAAACATTCTTAGCTGCTGTCCTTCATGGAGTAACGTTTTCTTTTGCCTGTCCATTGTAAGGAGATAGTCCCTGGATCCCACTCCGTCGGTAACGATCACCACAGTTCTTGGGGCTTCAGGATCGTCTGGTCTGCCTTTCATCGTAACTCGGTAGGCCTTTTGGAAGTGCTTCACCGTGGGGGCTGTCTCTTCACCCAATTGTTGCGTTAACCACTCCTGAACAAATAACAGGTGATCTCCTTCAGATTCCTCTTGCCAACCCTAGAATCCGCAGGTTCTGTACGCGAGCTAGATTCTCCAGGGTCTCCAATCTATTTCTGAGGTGTGTGTTTTCTTTAATAGTCTATATAACAGCACCCATTACTGCATCTTCCCTTTTAGTGGCTTCATGGGAGGCTGGAGTAATCGATTCCACTGATGTCTGAACGGTAGATCTTACTTCGAGAGGGAGCTCTTGCAGCAGGCTATTACAATAAGGACTATGCCACAGCCACTAGGACCCTACGGTGAAACTTCAGCCAGCAGTACACAGCAGGGACTGCTCCTGACGCTGGCCCCACCCCGACGTCTGTCTGGTTACAAGAGGGGGCGGACCCAGCTCCACCTCCGTTCTTTCCCGCTGCGTCCCGCATGTGAACAAGGAAGAACAGCTTCTGCTTGCCAGTTGCAGCTAAAATCCCTTTGATTTTCTTCAGTCAAGACCTTTGGAGCCTTTTTTTCGACAGTTTTTCTTCTTCGTTGTACACAGATGTCAGTCCGCTGCCCGTCGGTTATTTTACCGTTCTTTTTAGATGTTTTTTTTTCGTCCCTGCAGGTTACCGACGTCAGCCGTTGCCCGACAGTTTTTGAAGTCCGACGGATGTCTTCTCTGGCGTCTGCCTCACCGGAGCACTTGAACAAGTGTGAGTGTGGGAGGCAGATCCCAGCCAAGGACGGCCATTACCGGTGTGTCTTTTGTCTAGGCCCGGACCACGACACCGCAAACTGCTCCGATTGCCAGGCTTTCACCAGCAGGACCTGCATCCGCTGCCTCAAGGCCCTAAAAGCCTACTTACTGGAGCAGAAAATGGATCTGCACTCCTCGGAGGGGAAGTGGCACAGCAAAGACCGTAGTCTGTCCCAGCACTGGTCCTGGTCCCGTTCTCATTCATGGCCCTCTCCGAAGAAGGCCCATCCCTTGGGTTCTGGAGAGCACCTGAAATCCTCTCAGGCTAAGGCCGGCCCTTCGGGGGAGAAGCCAGCTAAGCCTAAGGTGACTCCGCTAAGGGTCATCACAAAGCCCTTAGAAGTGCATGCTTCGGACCCACCTCCTAAGGCACTGGCGCCGCCTGCTAAAGGCACGCCTCCAGAGCCCAAGGACTCTCCAGCGCCCCCGTCGTCGGTACCTGCACAGACGCCGGTCGAAGGGGCAAAGGATGCTGGAGCAGCTGTGGAAGAGCCGACGTCCCCGTCGCCGAAGCCCTCCTCCCCCCGGGCACCCAGTAGGGCTCTCCTTCACGCCCCGACGTCCTGGATACTTCCTTCCTGAGACGGGTGGCTGAGATCTTCACAAAGGACAAGCTCCAGGAACTGTTTTCCTTCTGGTGGGGGCAGGTCCACAAGCGGTCCTCCCCGTTGCCGGCCCAGACACCGGTTCCGGACCCAGCGGAAAAACCACAGCCGGGAGGTGAGTCTTCCCCTCGGAAGTCACCGGAGCGCCCGCCTACAGCTCCCTCCAGGGCTCGTTCCCGCACCGGGTCCGAGGACCACTGACATTGCTCCAGGGACTCTGGTGACCAACGTCGGTCTAGGTCACGCTTTAGGAGCCCTTCTCGCTCTAGGCGAGAACGCTCCCGACGTTGGTCCTCTGACCGACGTCGGTCTCTCCTCCGTTGCCGGTCCAGGGACCGGAGTCGGTCTTCGGGCTGATGTCTGTCCCCTAGTTACCGACGACAGCGAGAGCCTGGTCATAGGGAAGGGTCTGACTATTCAAAGTCATATAGTCGATCCTCCTCACCATTGTCTTCCTCATCTTCCTCTCTGTTTGCAGCGCTCCCCGGGAGAGAAGGACCAGCCTCGCTCGCATCCAGACGATCCTACCTTTATGGATGTCGTTAGGCACATCCAGGCCTCCAACAAGTGGGACACTGAGGACCTGGACCCGGAACGCCGTAGACTAGCCAAGTACCTGAGGCAAAAGAAGCCTAAACCTCTGGTCATTCCTCCTTTGGTGGATACCTTCCAGGACCTCACCAGAACCACCTGGATGCATCCAGCTTCAGTCCCGGCCGTTCCGATGAAGTCGGATAGGCTGTAGAAAGCCCTGAGGGCAGAGCCTTTTCTCGCTGAACACCCTCAGGCAGATTCCTCAGTGATCACGGCTGCCCATGATAAGTCCAGGCAGCCGAAGCACCTCAGCTCTCAGCCTCCCCACCCGGAGTCTCGCTATTTGGACCAGGTGGGCAAAAAGGTATATGCTGCTTCCACCTGTTCCATACGTTCCCTCAACTTTCTGACGCATATGGTACAGTACCAGAATGCGCTTTGAGAGAGGGGACAAGAGCTGATGAAGGCCCTTCCAGACTCTGCCCAGAAGACAGAGCTCCTGGACCTCCTAAAATCCGGCTCAGACGTAGGCTCCCATGTCCTGAGAGCCTCGTATGCCAGGGCAGCCGCTTCCGGGGTGTGCCTATGGCGCCACGCCTGGTTGAGAGTCTTCCGGCTTTCACCAGGATCTGCAGGCTGGTATCAAGGATTTGCCCTTCCAGGGTACCGTGCTGTTCGGGCAGGAGACGGAGGCCTTGATCTCCCGTCTCCAGGAGTCGGGCAAGTCGGTCTGGTCGGTCCGTCAGATGTACCGCGGTGACCAGCGATGACACCATAAACGGCCTTTTCACAAGTCCTTAGGCAGTCAAGGTCAAGCCAGTAGCAATCAACAGGGGCAGAGAGGAGGCTTTCACAGGAGACCCGGCAACCAGCAATCTGGTGGACCTCTTGCCTGTGGGCCCAAGTCCTCCCTGGCCTCTCTGCCCACTCCCGGCTCAACCCAGTGACTCCCTTCCGCGGGAAGATCCAGGGGAGCCGGTTGGGGGCCGCTTCTCCCTTCATTTCGAAGGGTGGAAGTCAGTAACTGCGGACCAATGGGTCTTGGACATCATCAGGAGGGGACACACGCTGGAGTTCAGAGTTTCCACCGAACACTCCACCAAAGCTCTCCCATTATCCTCCTTCTCACATCCCATTAATAGAAGGAGAGATCCAGATCCTCTTGCAAAAAAGGGCACTAGAGATAGTCCCCTTGCATCACCGAGGACAGTGGTTTTATTCTTACTTTTTCCTGGTCCCAAAAAAGACACAGGACCTCGTCCCATTCTGGACCTCAGCCTTCTAAACCTCTTTAACGAGTACAAAAGGTTCAGGATGGTGACTCTCCAAGGACTTCTTCCCTTGCTGCACCAAGGGGCTGGCTCTGCTCCCTCGACATGCAAGATGCATACATGCACATTGGGGTCTACCATCCCCACTGGAAGTTTCTGAGGTTCCACTTCCAAGGGGAGCATTATCAATTTCGAGTGCTTCCGTTCGGCCTCTCTTCCGCTCCGCCAGTCTTCACCAAGTGCCTAGCAGTGGTGGCTGCGGCTCTAAGGTGCATGGGGCACTGTGTGTTCCCCTACCTCAACGACTGGCTGCTTACGGCCCCATCAAGGGTACACCTTCTTCACGCCCTTGAAAACACTTATACTCTGTTCCGAGGGCTGAGGATCACCCTGAACGTGCAAGAATCGTCCCCGGAGCCCAGTCAAAAGCTCAGCTTCATCGGAGCGATCCTGGATTCCGTCCAGGGCATGGCCTTCCTCCCGCAGGACAGGGGAGATCGCCTGTGAGAGATGGCAGAATGGATCTCAATAACTCCTCAAGTTCCAGCTCGGAATTCCTCAGTTTACTGGGGCACATGGCGGCGGCCATCCCTGTCACTCCCTTGGCCCGCCTCCACATGAGGGTCCCACAGTGGATGCTCAGGTTGCAGTAGGACCAAGGCCACGACGATCTAGACTCCCCGGTCAAGATCTCGGAGCCAGTCAGGAGAACTTTGCTTTGGTGGACGGACCCCAAGAATTTAGAGAGGGGGGTCAGCTTTTGTCCGGAGCCACCAGGTCAGACTCTGGCGACAGATGCATTGGACCTGGGGGGGGGGGTGCTCGTCGAACGCAAGGTGTTTGGTCACCCGAGGAGCAGTCCCTCCACATCAATGTGCTGGAAATGCGAGCGGTTCTCTGTGCCTTACAGGCTTTTCAGGAGGACCTGGTGCCAGGCTCTCTTCTAGTTCAGACAGACAACATGGCAGTCGTCTTCTACATCAACAAGCAAGGAGGCACTCATTCAGTACCCCTTTGCAGGAGGCGATGAGAGTCTGGTACTGGGCAATGGAGCGGGGCATTCTGCTGTCCGCAGTGCACGTTCCAGGCATCCTCAACCATCTGGCCGACAGCCTCAGCAGGTCGCGATCCAGAGTGCACGAGTGGGAGTTGCTACAGTCCATAGCAGACCAGCTCTTCGACAGGTGGGGTCTTCCAGAGCTGGACCTCTTTGTGTCACCACACAGTGCCAAACTGCCAGTGTTCTGCTTGCGAGAGCATGCGTCTGGAAGTTTTCTGTCCAGACGCATTATCCCTTTGCTGGGCAGGGAGGTTTCTCTATGCCTTTCCGCCCTTCCGTCTCATTCAGAGAGTGCTGCTCAAGTTACAGGCAGAAGGGGCCCGAATGATCCTAGTAGCCCCCAAATGGCCTTGTCCGATTTGGTTCCCACTACTGCAGTAGTTATCAACGGAACCTCCAATTTCGCTGCCCATATGCTCGCAGTTACTGTCCCAGGACCAAGGGTCGCTGGTCAACCCGGACCTTTGGTCCTTACACCTACATGCTTGGCTCCTTCAGATGTAGCTCAACGTAGATACGGGGTTTCCCCGGAAGTGGCGGCAGTCCTAGTTTCGGCAAGAAAGCCCTCTACCCGCTCCGCCTACACTATGAAGTGGAAGCGTTTTTGTCTTTGGGCATCGCCACAGCATTTGGATCCCATCACTTGCCCTGTGAACTCAGTATTACAGTATCTCCTCCTCTTGTATGAAAAGGGCCTGAGTTACTCCTCTATCAAGGTGCATATATGGGCAATTTCCGCCTATCATACTCTCGTGGGAGACAGAGCATTGGCACAGTTGGATGTCACCCGAATTTTTCTTAGGGGAATTCTGCATATGAGACCTCCCATTCGGGACCCTATCCCACCCTGGGACCTCCTTTTTGTGTTGGAGAAACTCACCCTCCCTCCTTTTGAACCAGCAGTGGATTGTGAGCTGCGTTACCTTTCTTGGAAGGTTTGTTTTTTGGTTGCTGTTACTTCAGCTCGAAGGGTTTCCGAGCTTCAGGCTCTGGTGTGTAAAGAGCTGTATTTAGTTTTCCCAAGGGAAAGGGTTTCCCTCAGAACAAATCCGAAGTTTCTTCCGAAAGTGGTCTCAGAGTTTACCCTCAGCCAGTCGGTTGAGATTCCTGTTTATTTTCCTTCCCCTTCCAATAGAGTGGAGGCTTTCCTCCACACATTGGATGTCCACAGGACTTTTCGGTACTACCTCAAGTGGACGGCTACGCACCATCAGTCGGAGCAACTTTTTGTGGCGTTTGCACCATAATGCTTGGGTTGTCAGGTGACCAAGCAGACTATCTCAAAGTGGATAGTTCACTGCATCTCGTTTTGTTATGAGAAACACAATAAACCCCTACCGGGCCTGGTCAGGGGTCACTCCACCAGAGGAGTGTCTGCCTCATTCGCCGCCCTGATAAATGTCTCTATAAAGGACATTTGTGTGGCCGTCACCTGGAACTCTGTGCATACCTTCGTCAAGCATTACAGCTTGGATATCGTCTCCAGACGCCGAGCTGGCTTCGTCCTAGCTGTTTTACAAGGGCTTCTGTCCTGAGGCCTCTGGAGTCAGCATATTCCACCTCCCGGGGTCGTCTACCTCTTTGGTGTGGGACTGCTTGGGATTCAGTCCTTTTTGTAATAGCCTGCTGCAAGAGCTCCCACTCGAAGTAAGATATAGAGAATAATGGATGGGGAAGAGTTTGATATGAGAATTTAATGCACACTCGAGTTGTGGGATGCTACATAAACCCCGAGGGTTTTATCAAAGCATCCCACAATGAGGGTGTGCATTAAATTCTCATATGAAACACCTTCCCCATCTTTTATTTTTTATAATAACAGGCCAGCAATTTTTCTCCAGCAGTCTGAGACACTTTGGCCCGGCCCACATACAGAATGTTGACCAATGAGGCAGCAGCATAGTTTGACTGGCATGGCTCATGAATGTCATAACAACCAGCCAGTTGTTATGGAAAATATCAACCTGGTCAGTACATTGAGAGAAATTGCTGACCAGTTAATATAGTACAGTTGCGTAAGAACTTACCATAACAGTAGATCTTTGAGAGGAGCTCTTGCAGCAGGCGCTACTTCCCACCCGCCTTTCCCCTCGAGGTGTGCAGATCCATCTTCGTTTACATCTCTATTTCTCTTCTACAGTTGCTTCGTCTCCTTCTCTTGTCAGGCCTTGTTCCGGGTCTTGGCGGGAGAACTGAGTTGGAGCTGGGTCCACCCCCTCTTGTACCCAGACCGATGTCGGGGCGGGGCCGGGGGCGGTCCCTGCTGTGTACTGCTGGCTGAAGTTTCGCTGGAGGGTCCTAGTGCCTGCGGCGTAGTCCTTATTGTAATAGCTGCTGCAAGAGCTCCTCTCGAAGATGTACTGTTACGGTAAGTTCTTACGTAACTGTACTTTACTCTATTTGTTAGTGTATCGAATTTATTTGACGGTCCGGTAACTGGAGCTATCAGTTTGTTTTGCTCCTACCATTTGTAGGGTTTCTTCAATGGGAGCATCATCCTGTGTTGTTTCCCGGCCTGGTGTAGCCCTCGTGGTTGGAGTTGCAGGATTTGTTTTTTTGCTTCGCTCCATACCCCGTCACACTTATCTTTCAGTGACCACATTGAAGATGTCTCTAGAAGGTTAAAAGCAAGGTTAGGTTTCTTCTACAGAAATAGGCCCCTTTTCCCCCTTGAAACAAGCTTGTACAGGCCACTTTTCTCCCCCTACTCGACTATGGCGATGTAATCTATTTCTCCACCACTCTTGCAAATCTAAGTAAACTGGACATCCTTTATCACCGTGCATTACGGTTCATTACCAACTCCTTACGCTCGCACCACTGTGACTTATATGCAGTTGTTGGTTGGACATCCTTACTACTAGACGCCTGCTCCATGCTGGGCTATGGACTCTTAAACTGCTCCTGCAGAAATTGCCAAGCTATCTCTCTTCCCTTATTAGTATCTCACATAGTGCATACTCGTTAAGAAAATCTGATTTTATTATGCTTGACATACCAAGGACGCGGACTTCCTTTGGTAAACGTGCTATTGCATATGCCCTTCCCTCCATTTGGAACCAATTACAAACCGTATTGAAACTAACTAGCACAGTTTCAATAAACTTCTACAAATCGCTAAGTTCAGCCAAAATAAAAGACATCTGTAACTGTCATTAAGTCTCTTCCTTCCCCATGTGTGCCATATTTATCCACTGGTAAGGTATAATTGATTTGTCATATTAACTGCTTTCCTTCCTTCTACTCCTGGCTTTACTCTTTGCTTACGCTCCACTGCTACTCTATCAAATCACTCCCCATATCAGTTGTAGTCTGTTGTTTGTTCTAGCTGCCAAAATACTGTATATGTATTGCACACACCAGTCATCATGTTTCATTTATCAGTATGCAACCTGTGTCGCTTCCCTGTCTCATATATCAATGTTTACCACCCGCGTCACCCTATGTGGTACCCTTGTATGTATATCCAGCCTGCATCATGTAACGTGCATTTCATGTATATACTGTTATTACCTATCTGTGTTTGTACTTTGTGTTTATGTCACAGGACCTCCTTGTGAATGAGCTTGCTCAATGGAGTTTTCCTGCAATAAACTTGAACTTGAACACTATCTTGACGAGGGTTGTCCATGGTATTGCTTGAGACTTTATTTCTCAGCCTCTGTCGAAAAAAAGGCACTTTATTTCGATTTTAGTTTCAAATTTCTTGTATAAGTAGAGATAGTGGGGCAGAGCTATATCTTCACGCTCCATTTTGCTCGGCTCCACAGTGCCCGCACACCTTTTTTACACTCTGGAACTGATAGATGCGTGCAACGGTAAGGGAAGACTGAACGGCAGCGGCGGTGACTCCGTTTCGAAAAGTAAGGAGCCATTTTCCCTTTTTCTTGGGACCATACACTATAAAAAACAATGTGTGGTCCTTCTATTGGCAACCGGTTACTGTTAACCGTCTTGAGGTTGCCATGGCGACGTAAACCTTTTGAGCTTTGCTCTTGAGGTTTGCACGGTCGCCCTGGCAACCTCTCGATGGTTAACAGACCGGTTACCGATAGAGGATCATATATTATCTTCTGTTATCTGCTTGTGCTTATTATTATTTTTGACACTGAGACTACCGTAGTTTCCCTGTGATTAGTCAATTGATGAATTACCTCTTGAATGTTACTATCTGGACATTAGGGGAAGAAAACTTCTACTGTTCTTTCTGCTAGTACTGTAACCATATATATAGTTTTCCTGTCCATTGTTTGTAATTGGTTAACTGTAAAGTTCCATTTCAAGAGGGTTTTCAGAATATCAAGTCCATATCTTGGAATATTTGATATCAGATTGAACTGCCTTTGTTTTTTTTTGTTTTTTTGTATCCACAAAGGAATACAAGGATCTAGCCAAGACAAAACAAGTGGTTTCCACAGTTTGACACCCAGTTTTAAGGCTTGTCCAATATTATAGGCCGCAAAAACACTAGTGAAAAAAGCCACTGGGTGTACCATATTTACCCCACCTTCTTTAATGGTTCTATAAGTCAATTCCCTCGTTACTGGATTTAGTCTGCTTCCCCAGAATGCTTGGAATAAAATACTGAATGTGGTCACCAGATCTCTAGGTGGGGGGGAGGATATATAACTTGGATACAAAAAGGGAGGAATTAGCAATGTTTTTATCAAAACTACATATTTCTTGGAGATTTGCTGTCCTTTCCAAGAAGAAACTGTGCTGTTTGCTCTGGTTAAACTAATTTCCCAGTTTGCTCGAGCTGTATTAGCAGTGTCAGTGGTTCAGTAAGTAGCACACTTGCCTCTGAGGCCGGGAGATCAGAGGGCTGTGGGTTCAGTTCCCACATCTGGCACTTGGGTTAATATCCCAGTACTGACACTGTAGTGCAGCATGAGAGGGGTGCTGCACTTCTGAGGTGCTGTCTTTCAGATGAGACGTTAAACCGAGGTCCCATCTGCCTGGATTGGTGGTAGTTCAGGTGGATGTTAAAGATCCCATGGCACTTATCGAAAAGAGCAAGGGAATTTCCCTGGTGTCTCATTCACTAAAAATACCACCAATAGCTTAAGCTGGTTCAAGGTCAGTTGGCATTCATCTGTATCCCCCTCCCCTGGGGTTGTGCCTGAAAATAGGCAGGATTTGTCTAGTGCACTTACCCGGTCAACAAAAACTAAATAAATAAATATCCCCTGAACCGAATTCTATACCTAAAATTTGTATGGGGCTATAGGAGATCTGAAATCCAGAAAAATCATGTAAAGGTGTGGGGTGGTATTACCTATGGGGATACCTCTATTTTTAGTATAATTAACTCGCAAGCCTGATAATTGAGAGTATTATGACAGTACCTCCGTTAAAGCAGTCTCCTTAGTATCAGCTGAAACTATCATTGTGACATCATCTGCATACGCTAGTACCTTAAGTGGGGGGGGGTTATTAGGTAGTAGTGAAATACCTTTTATGTCTCTCTCTTGTACCATCATACAAATAAAAATTTCAATTCCAAACACATACAGCAGTGGACTTAGGGGGCAACCTTGTCTAACTCCACATTGGACTGGTATTCTGTTGCCCTTCCACCCATTAATATTAGGGATGAGGACTGCACTGGTTTACAGCTGCCTGAGCCATGTTACAAAAGTCGTTGGGATCCCAAAAGCTTCTAAGAAGAAGAATCATCAGCATTTATATAGCGCTTTTCATACATCCAAAGCGCTTTACAAGCAATGCTAGACTGGTAGTGAAGTGACTGAATGTGTGGTGGCAGCCATATCGCACATCATCACCCACACAGCCTGGATAATTGCATGAACCGGTTTATGGGAAGGGGAATGTTGGCCAGGACACTGGGAATATTCCCTACTCTTTTGCGAAGAGTGCCCTGGGTTCTTTTACTTCCACCTGGAAACCCACCAGGACAACACCAGGATGGGCAGAAGGGACCTCGGTTTAACATCTCATCTGAAGGATGGCACACCCCAGCAGTACAGCACCCCCAATACTGCACTCGGATGCCAGCGATTTTTAGGTGCAAGTCCAATCCCGGTGTGGGACGAGAACCCACGACTTTCTGGTCCAGAGGCGGATGTGCTACCAACTGAGCCACGCTGACACCTAATCTAATGTAAGGTCTAAGGTGGAAAATAAAAAGCTGTGAGCTAGCCTATCAAAGGCTTTCTCCTGATTTAAGCTTAGCACGAATCCTTGTATCCCACATGCAGTGCTTCTTTGAAAAGCTCTCTTAATGCAATAATATTTTCTTGTTGATGCCTGTTTGCTAAGGCACATGTCTGTGGAGGGCTGATTAGGGCCTGTGCTACTTTGGATAGCCTGGCAAGTAGGATTTTACTTAACATTTTAAAATCCGTATTCAATAAACTCAGTGGCTTCCAGTTTCTGATATCATTCCGAGCTCCTTTTTTATACAAAAATATTAGAGTGCCTATATTCATGGAGTCACGAATAGTGTTGGATTATATAAAACATGGTTAAATAATATAACTAAAGCTGGGACTAATTGTTCTGAAAAGGTTCCTGCACTTATCCCATCTGACCCAGGGATTGTTATTTTTAAGTGCCAGAATAGCTTTTTGGACCTCGTCTAATGTTATATCTTGCATCATATCTGCAGCTTCCTTATCAGGGACTAGAGGAAGCTGTAAGCTCTGCACCACTGCCTGGGGTATAGTGACATGTGGAGGAGTCCCAAAAAGTACATTAGCATACTGCTCCACTTCTTGAAGTATGTCTGCAGGCGAGGATACCACCCAACCAGAAGATTTAACAAGTTCAGAGATAACTCGGTGGTCGACCCTAGGTTTACATTCTTTGATAGGGTCCAAAGACCCTTTCTTTATGTGAGTGCCAAATCCGAGTTCCTGTTGCAAGGATTGAGCCCTTTCATATTGAAGTGTAGACATTTCTTTTTTAATTAATACTATTTGTTTACTATACTTTTGTTAGTTCAGTCTGAGAAATCAAACGTTCAGTTGCCCCTAAAGTTGTAAATACTAAATGTATTCTTTGTTCATCTTGTATCTGGACCTGCTTTGAAAAAACTGACACCAAGATCTTTTGTGTCCTCCCACCATTCGCAGAGTTCTTCGTAGCAACTTACTACGGACAGCCTAGCTACCCATTCATTCTTCCATTCCCGTTGGGTATGGGGATCCTCCAAAATGGTTTCATTAAGACGCCAAGAGTTTTTTTTTACATCTTGGGGAGTTACCCCAGGCCATTTGTACAGTGATAGACTTGTGATCTAAGAGCTCCCAAGCTTGAGTCCATACGTTCTGTATGTGTAAGGTGGATGAGAGCAATATAAAATCAATTCGGGTAGATAAAGGACCGCTAAAGTATGTGTTGCCTCCTGTTGGGAATTTACTCCTGTAAGAGTCTAGTAAACCTGCTGTAGTGACTATTGTATGCAAAGCGTGGGTGTCACAATACCACTTGTTGGTCTGCAATCCTCTATCAGTATGTTGGATACCGCAGTTAAAATCTCCTGCCCATATTACCATGCGGAAAGTGTGCAAAAAGGGCTGCACTTCTTTAAAAAGTGCCACTCTTTGTGCTTTTGTTTGTGGGGTATACACTGAGATAAGGTGAAACCGTTCATGCTGGTAGTTAATATCTAGCATCAGTGCTCTACCAGGGTAAATATCTGGTAATCTGGAGATTTGTAGTCCAGAATTAGAAAATAAGATACCAATGCCATCACAGGTACACTGCTTTCAACTGTAGACCAGAAGGAAGGGCCCTTCATCCACGCGTGAGACCAGACGTAATTCCACACGTTTTGAGTTGAGTATCTTATAGACATATTATATCTCCATTAATGGTAGCTAAAGAGTGGATAGTCCTTACCCTTTTCTGTTCTCCCTTAATACTATTTACATTTATATTGCTACAGTTAAGGAATGCATGTAGTCAGAAAAGGGGAAGAAGCACCTTAAGGAGTACAAGACCGCTTCCTGTGTCTAGTGCGTTTTGCTATAGAGTCCTCCCCAGTACACTCATCTGTGTTAGTGATGATAGAGGCAATAGAAGAGGTATCAGACTCTTCATCAGTGTTACTGTAGTGAAAGCACTTTCCGGGTTCGAGGGGGCATGGCTATAGTTGAGGTATCCCCAGTGTCTTCAAGTATAGTCTGTTCTGGCTCCTGACTAATAGTCTACCTCATTTTCCTGGGTAAAAGCAGCTGGAGGGGGGATTTGAACAAATTGCGACAATTAGAAACATGTCCATACTCAAAACAATGATTACACCTAGACGTATCACAGGCAGCACTAAGGTGGGATTGAGATCCACATTTAAAACGGGACCTAGGTTGTCCAGCATAGAATAAGGACCCTCTATCTCTGCCTAGAAAGAAGGAATTAGGGAGATGTACCGGGCCACTGTTCGTGGAGAAGAATTTTACTTTAATCTTCCACCCTACATTCTAGATTTGCTCACTGTCCATAATAGGGCTGGGTTTGTCCAGTACTTCACACCGTCGCCTTAACCAGAATAAAATGTTCTCAATTTTGACACCCTCATTTTTGAACATGACTGTAATAAACTTTACAGAAGGCCTAGTAAGGGGTACTGCAAGAAACGGAATCCAAATAGGGGTGTTTTTGAGGGTCTGATATTGTGCCCCAAATCTATCTAAATGTGCCACATTTTCAAAACTAATATCAAAATGGGCATTACTAATATGAATCATTGCAAAAATATCTGTAGAAAGAAAGTTGAGATTTTTTAAACTCCTCCTTTACAATATGTAGTCTCTCCGGTGGGGTTTCAAGACTCCCTTTGTAAACGAGTCTTACTGCATTTTTACATTGTTCTGAAAAAGATTTGCAAGAGGAAAAAACGGGTCCAGCCAAGCTGTCAGGGGTTTTGAGGAGTAGAACTGATGGGGCCCAATCGTAAAGGTGTATCAGTATTCGTTGTAGCTGTAGGGACAGACATAGGCGGGGCAGGCTCTCCACGTTGCGGACTGCAAAAGGATTTAGTAGCTGTAGTTTCAGTACTCTGGTCTGCATTTGTTGCGACTGCTGTACGTGCATCGGTGCCTTAAAGTGTCCTTATTGTAACGCTGGACTGTTTCATCAGTCGGATCTGGGATCCATCTACCATCGGCGGTCTGCTCCCAGCCAGCGTTCTGCAAAGCTGATAGAGGCGACCAGAGATAGGTGAGGGGTTCTTGAGCTGGCTCAGCAATGTTTTGTGCGTGCTTTGTGGACATTTTTGTTTCGCCAAGCAAGAAACTTGGCAGCTTTCTTATCAATGAAAGAGTGCTCCGTATGTCTATCTTTTTAGCGTTGTTGTACTCGCGTGTTTGTGTAGTCCGAGAGTGCAGCAGGAAGCCGCTGTGTTCCCAGGCATCGGCGGGTTTTTACTGCTATATCATGTTGCGGTACTGAAGGTGCAGAATCTTGACACACACTGCTTTGGGCACACAACTGGGAGGTTGTCAGTACTGCCAGCTGGTTTGTGTATCTTGCAGCTTAAGGTTACATGAGCCTTATCAAGGGGAGCTAGTACTGGGTTGCATATCAGGTTGCAGTGATGCCTTCTCAATGAGTTTGACAGGACAGTTAGCAGTTTTGACAGGTATTACGTCAGGCTCGAGTGGGTGGCAAGGAATTACCTTGTGTCTTGTGCAAGTCCATATTAGATAGCTGTGCCATTTAGTGAAGGCTCATAAGTTATCTGTGCTGTTTCATGCAAGGCAGTTTCTATATTTGCAACAAACTCAGTAGGTGAATCCAGAGACACAGTTTTAAAGGGTTCATCTTCTGTAGACACAACTTCCATTTCCTCAAGTTCATCCTGCATTTCTATTGGGACCGGAGCGTTCTCAACTGCCTCTTGGGTTGAGAGAACGGGGGTGGGGGGGGCAGGCCCTCCTGTCTCTGTAGCAGCCATCCTTTCTCCTCGCCGGCCATCTTGGGAAGTGGACCAGAGGTTCCTCCTACTGTCTGAGTAGGACAGTTTCTTTGGTGTCCTGGCCAAATCATCCCCAACCCCCCCACCAAATAATCACTAAAATACCACCAACAGCTTAATCTGGTTTTGTAAGTCAGTTTACATCTCATCTGTACAAATAGTCCCCTTACCCCTTGGGTCGCACCCGGAAACGAGCTGCGGCTCAGTGTGCCTCTCCCGGTCACAAACTTTCAAATACATGAACACAGTACAAAACCTGGTGGTGTTTACTGTTCTCTGAGTGATTCTACAATAAATGTGTGCCATAATCATTGAAGTTGAGGTCTGTGCTTGTTCTGTGTGTGGAGAGTCAATCCTGAATGACAAAGGCTATGCTTTTGCCTAACTGTCCTGATGACTAAAGATGCACTGTCATATTAAGGCACACTCTGAATCAATTTAAACCACAATTAATCTACTTTTTCATGCATGGGCGATAATTTATATTGGAGCAAATATTTTCTTCCTCAAGGTTTATCTACTACTGCTGCTTGAGCGTGCAGTGGTATTACAATACTGGGTTTGTAAGATCTCACACTGCTGACATTGTTTTCTCAGTAACCAGCAGTAAGGTGAATGAGTACAGAAACTTGATTTTTGTTTAAATATTCATATGTTTTTATTACATGCCGAACTACCAGTCCTGCTCTGTAGTAGAACATAGGTTGAAAATGACTGTCTTGTCTTGCTCTTTCTCTTGTGTATCTCCTGTATTTAGGTACTCCAGGTTCCTCCGATTACCCAGGCACAGCCTGGTGATGATGATGGCTCGGCACACCAGGTACATGAGGACTTGAAAGCAATAGAGAAACTGTTGGAACAAGCCTTGATGGAAAAGGAACACTTGAGTTCGAGCCATAAAAAAGATATTGAAGAACTCCTCAATGCCAACAGGAAAAAAGATGAACTTTTGAAAGTAGGAAGCTGTACATATGTTTATTACATTTACTGAAAAGTGCCTGTTTTGCTTCCTTAGAACATTGAGTGGCAGATTCTTCAGTGACTAGAGTGTAGAAATAAAAGGGACAGGACTTACAGTTGAATTGGAGGTGTGTTATCTGAGACTGTGTCTACTCTTATGAGTAATCGGATGGTATGGGCAGCCCTCCCCTGCTAGCTGGGACAAGATGCAACAGTCTTGATAGAGGACTTTGGACACACCCCTACCTAGACACCCACTGTCTTTTACATTTTGACCTAGCTGACAGACAACTCTCTGCTTGCAGCAACCATTTCTCTCTCTATTTCTGCAAAAATATTTGTCTTCAGTGCAACTGTTATTGGAATCCTGTTCCTTAATACCTCTGATGAGATATTTGTTTTCAGGGACTTTTGGTGCCTAATGGAGTTTACACTGCCTAGCCTCAGTTTGCTGCTGGACTGGAACCCTTGAGTTATGGTGCCTGGTAGAAGCCGTTTATGCCCCCCCCCCCGTGCCTGGTAATGGTCTCCACGTTCTCACCACAGTGCTGGTAGGAGTGGGCTTTTGTCCTGGTGAGAGGGCTGGTTTTGCTGCTTTGATCATCTGATTAATAGTTTGTGTGAAGCTAGTGTGCAGCACCAAGTGGTTGCCATGCATGCACCTTCAGACCAACTGTCATGTTGAGGAAGTCACTTTTGCATTGTGATGGCCATCTTTGTGAGCTGTGCATACTCACTGTGTTGATGGTCACCCTGGTAAAAGCTGCACATGCACGAGTAGGCAGCATCTCTTGCCAGTATTGGCACATGCAGATTTTATCTGTGTCAGTCTTCACCATTCATCACCTTTGGGTATAGTGGCCGGAGGTCACGACCCCGTGGGAGCTCTTTTTTTTTTTTTTAAATGGGCAGAGTTGACGCACCATTGGCGCCGCCCTTGAGGCCGATGCAATGCATGACGTTCGTGGGTTGGCCGTTGGGTGTCGTTGACCCCACCCTCCCACCAGTTCTTGTCTCCCGCCATAGAGGTTACACTTCGTGGGAAGCTCTGCACAAGAGGCCTGCCATTTTCCTCAAGCCTTTCAAGGCTTCACTGTTTCTCGACGCCGAATTCGCCGCCGCCGACTAGTTCACCATATTATAGCCTACTGGTTCCGCTGTTCGCCACCACTCGACTTCGTCTGGTAAGACTGTTCCTTTTATTTTAGTGATGTTGAGTCTTTGTTTAGTTTTTCCATAGGTCATGTCTCGGTTGGGGGGACAAGAAAACTTCGAAGACGGGATGGCCCCCTGTGCGTCTGTGGCTGTGCGGCCGTGAGGACTCAGTCACCGACCAACATGACCGTTGCCTCTCGTGTCTTGGCCCGCTTCATGACATAGATTCGTGCGACGCCTGCTTCTCCATGGACCGTCGTGTCATCGAACGACGTGTGTGGAAAGTTGGCGAGTTTGCCGACTTTTGGAGGACAGGCGCCGCACTTGTCGGCCAAGCCATGGTCTCTGCCTTTCCTCCAGGTCCCTTCCGGTTCTATGCGGACTGCGGAGGAGGGCTTCTGCTCTTAGTAGTCCTAGCCATTGCAGAGGCCCCTCGATGGTGCAAGGAGGCCCAGTCCACCTCGGGGCGGGCGGAGGCACCGTGATTGCAACGCCCCATCGGGGTAAGGCTCCCCGGTGTCATTTTCCCGGGCTGGGAAGACTGGGTTGGCTCCGTCCTCTATGCCATTTTGTGCCTTGGTGCCGTTCGTGGCGCCGTGGGCCCGGATGACACCATGGTTGGTGCTGGTCCGTCGCTTGGTGTAGTCTCTGCTGTTGGCACCGTTAACGGTGCTGATGGTGCTGCTGGTGCCGTGAGAGGCTTTACAGCACCGTCCCTGACTGTTTCTCGCCTCGAGATTGAGCATGGCGCCGTGCCTAGCTCTAGTGCCGCTTGCGGCACCAAGCGAGGAAACGGCACCATGGGGTTTCCGATCTCGGCACTGAGAGGGCCATTGGAGCCGTCTCTGATCTCGGCGCCGTGGGTCGGGATGATGCTGTGACAGGCTCCAGTGCCGATACTGCTGCTGCTCTTGGTGCCATGTCCTTTTCGCGCACCATTCGCGGTGCGGTTGGTGGCTGCGGTGACGATGACTCTGGTGCAGTACCTTGGACTGGTGCCCCATTCGGTCAGGATGGCAGTGGGCATCCATGTACCGTTTGGCACAGGACTTCGGTCTCCACCTCCTCGGAGGCAGACTTTGACTCTGAGTCAGTCAGTCTGACTCCTTGGAGTTGGCTGCTCACGTGGACACCCTGGTGGTGTCCTTGACAGACAGGAACCAGCCCCCCTCTGAGGAGCGGACAGGTGCTCCCAAGCCCAGGGTTAGGGGTGCTGACCAGCAAGCAGTAGTGCAGGCCACTATTGCTCTGCAGCCTGGCCTCAGAGGGTTTTCTGACCCCTCAGTGGTGATACACCCTCAGGTGGTGTGCCTGGATTGCCCAACTTTGGGGCTAATTGGAGCACCCACAGGTAGGGAGGGTGCTGCTCCCTGGATAGTCCCTTCAGGGACTTACCAGAGTTGACAGCTGCCTAGGCTGGCGTTTTCGAGGAGAAGGGCTCTCTCAGACTCCAAGGGGTTGAGGTTCGACACGGTGACCCTTTTCTGGGACCCACCCAGGTTCCGGAAGGAGTCGTCGTGTGGACCTCCGCCCTTCCTTTTCGGTCTTCTCGAGAGGGCCCTGTTCTTTGGAGGTAGGGGACTGTCCTTTTGGAGTTCCAGGGCCCTGGTCACCTCACGGGGGGAATCTTCAGGGTACAGCTTAGCCAGTTCCAGTATGGTTGACCAGCTGTTGGCTGTTGAGTTTTCCATAGCTACCTCTTCCCCGGGTGCTCCAGGTGCATGCTCTTGCCCAGGCAGAGGACAGTTGATTCCTGTTGTCGGCTGTGCCCCAACTCCTCTGCCGCCTTCTTCTGCTCTCCCAGGCATTCTTGGTCCGAGCGGACCTCTCTCCTTGGAGCAGTTCAGAGCTGTGGCTGCTCATTTTCCCTCTTTTGTTTGGGCCATGGACAGGTAGGTTTTCCAACCTCCCCCTGAGCAGCCACCCTCTGAATCTCTCGGGTCCTCCGCTTGTTCATCCTCCCCTTTTGGAGGAGAGGAACCATCTGTCCACATCTCCCCAGCTGCTGATCTCGCAGAGTGTCAGCGTTTCCTCGTGAGGATGTTGGAGGACTTGCATATTACCCCAGCCACTTGGCACAATCCGGAGCATTCGACACGCGCCTTCTTAGGCGATTTCAGTGCGGACACTCTTGTAGTGCCCCCCTGGCCTGCTCCTTTCCGGGAGGCGTCGTTGCACTTCTGGCAGACACATTTTTCCGGAGTCCCAGCCCCTAGGGATCTCTGCCAGAGGTATTGTGCCCCCCAGAGTCTCCAGGAAATCTGCTTCATCCTCAGTCAGGACTGATGCAACTGGACACTCCCGATGGGCTTTGCACCCTTTACCGTGACTGGCCCCCAGATGTGGACTCCATGGATTTTGACTTCTGGGGTGGGAGGACTTTCTACTCGGCACGATTGCTTCTCTCGATATCTGCACATCAGGCCCACTACGCTACCTATGACAAGTTCCTGTAGTCCAGGCTAGGTCAACTCCTAGCCTTGATGCCTGATTCGGAGGTAACCAGACAAGCCATTGCACTCTCTGCACATGGCCTGGAGCTAGCAAAGCACCAAGCGAGGGCATCTTACGACGCCAACGAGGTAGCTTTCAGGGTTGTAGGGACAGTGATCTGCATTAGGCGGACGGCATGGCTGCATCTTTCCCGGTTGTCACCCTTGGCCCGGTGTAGGGTGATTTCCTCCGCTTACCAGAGAACCCATCACGTCTCCCGTTGGGTGAGACGATGTTTGTCGGGCAACCTCCTACCCCCTCCGGTGGGGGGTCCCTGTCTCACTCTTCCCACTCTCTGGCCTCTCCAGACCCGTGAAGGTTCTCTCGCTCAGTGTGCCACCCACTGAGAGCTAAGGGACTTAATCCCTTAGGGTTCAGGGCCCCTTGGGGGGGGGGGCTCTGCACTCACCCAAAGGTGATGAATGGTGAAGACTGACACAGATAAGATATGAAAATTACGTACCTTCCATAATTCTGATCTTTCTGTGTGTCTTCACCATTCATCACAATCCCACCCTCCATCCCCCTGGGGTCTCAGTCTCTGGGTCCCCAACCCTCTCTCTGTGGCGTCCCCCCCCTTTCCACTGGTCAGGAGCGAGGCGACCTCAGGCACATAGGGGGATGTTTTTCTTCTAAGGGGGGAGTGGTCAGGATAAGGGGCACTTCTTCCCCAGTGCCTCGGCTCCACCTGTGGGTTGGGGGTTGATGATTGCCTTATCTTCGGTTCTCTCTCCCTGTCAGCTTTTCCCTTGGTTTTGTTGTCTTAAAGACTCAACTCTCAAATTAATTTAAGAAACTAGTTTTCTTACACCAAAACTTGATTTCGAGGGGAGGGTATAGCTCTGTATCCTGTCTTTTTTTCCAGAATAGCCGATTCTGCTTATGGTGGGAATTATTGCCAGTGATTCTATGCTTTGAATTCTGGCAGTTCAGCCTTCTGGCTACTCCTTCGCAGTTCCTTTACAATCTGGAGACAGGTCCAGGTTCAGGGTCTGCCCCCCCCCCCCACATCCTTACTTCTAAATTCTTTCACCCCTCCCTCCTCCTCTTTTGCTGTCAGAGATTGGGGCCCGCTCCCAATCCCCTTAGATTTCTAGCTTTACTCTGTCCTCTGTCATTTATTTCTCATTTTAGTTTGTATATCTTTTCCTTTATCTGTCCCTTGGACTCCTTGTCCCACCCTCCCAATCTTCTTACTCTACTTTGACTTAGAACTGATAGGAGGGTGGAGCAGCTAACGGCCAATCTCAGAGTGCCACAGAGTCGTCGGCCATGCGGGCAGCGCCAGTAGTGCGTCGACTCCACGCATAAAAAAAAAAAAGCGCTCCTGCGGGGTCGTGACCTCAGGTCACTATACCCAAAGGTGATGAATGGTGAAGATGCACAGAAAGATCAGAATTACGGTAGGTACTTAATTTTCATTTCTGCTTCCTTCAGCATGTCTGCGTGAAAAGTATCCTCCAGCATAGCTAATTCTTATATTCTTTTTGCCAACTGCCCTCCAGTACACCTGTTTGGGAACAGATTGTTGGCAGTATGGATTCCTCAATAGATCAAGCAAATTAGTCCAGATCAAAGGCAGCAAAATGCAACAGTGTGAAACTAGGCTCCAGTCCATGGTGACTGACTTTTACTGTCCCATTGTGTGATGAGTCGTCTTTATATAAGATTAAAGAAGCTCCCAACTCTTCTCACTCAGAGGATTGGCTAAGTGCAAAGCTGCTTAAGACACTTACTCTAGGGCAATGAACAAAAGAATCTACCTCATCTGTCCCCTGTCCAGTCCAGATGGCCATAGGACCTCATGGAGGAGCAGAGGCTTTACAACCTACATTAGCTAATTTGGGTGGTGGACTTCTTCACAGATGTCATGTTTGCCTCACAACTTCAAAACAGAAAGTGGGTCCCTCCAGATGTACTGCCTTCTCAGATGACCCTGCTATGCCTCGTCGTTGGGACTCATCCCCTCTGAGACCAGTCCCCTACATCTTCACAAGGAAGGGAATCTGATACAATCTCTCTGAGGCTAGAGTGGTCAGGGAGTTTAACTTAGAGCATCTCAGCACTCTGATCAAGCAAACATGCATCACTCCTGGACCTGGAAGACAAACCACTGGAAACAAAGAAAGCTCATTCCCTAAAAAGAGCAGCCGAGATAGATGAGGTATGCCTGAGATGTGACACGGCCAAGAACCTTATTGCAACAGAACTGAACTACCCCAAGAGGCAGTCCTTAGCCCTGTGGTTCACAAAGGTATATAGGGAGGACAACAAAGATGTTGAAGTCTGAGAAATGGTTCCCAAAGTGCATGCGCCTGTCTGTATAGCCATTAAGACTCACATGGTTTGTATGTGCTGTTTGGGCCTGTCTCATAATGTCCTTCTTTAGGGAGTGGCAGTTATTAAGGATTGAGGACCCACTGGACCAAAAAAAAAGTCAGTGATAAAAAAACAAACAAAAAAACAGAAAAGGGGGCAGGAGCATCAGTGATGGCAGCGTTTGTATCAGCCTGTGGCAGCCAAGACTTGGAATAGTGGCTGCAGGCATCTCTTTCAATTTGCCTCTAACCCCAAAGCAAAAAGTTTTGTGTCACTCCTCTGCATGGGAACAAGTTTTCTGGTAGACGCTTCCTATGATCTGCTGCAGTTATCTGAAAAGTCAGAATTATATTTCATTGTGGTGCGGAGAGGTCACTGGCTTTGGTCACGCTTAAGACAAAATCCAAAAAAATCCACAAACTCACGAACCAGAGAAAGCCTGCAGCACTTCCAGGAAGGCGGCTAACCTTCACAGACACACAGTCCACAGAAAGAAAAGTGTGCAAACGAGTTACCACACCAATTTTAAATCTGACTTCTGTTAGTGGAAATGAAGAACACAGTCCAATTATGTTTCCAACAATGCAGGGGACTGTAATTTATTCAAAACCATTCCACAAAAATATAGGGTGAAAGGCATGTATTAATTGGACTGTGTTCTTCATAGCTGGAGGCTGCTGGGTGAGTTCCAGTGTATGACCTATCTCTATGATCTGCAGGATCCATGCATCTGAAGTTATGGTTCTCCATTGATTCTGATGGAGGGAGAACCGACCTCCGACCACAGCGGGTCCCTCCTCAGCTTGACTGCTTGCCAGACCTCCCTCCTCTGACCCAGACCCAGGAGGATGTGGTCGGAGGTCGGTTCTCCCTCCATCAGAATCAATGGAGAACCATAACTTCAGATACATGGATCCTGCAGATCATAGAGATAGGTCATACACTGGAACTCACCCAGCAGCCTCCAGCTATCACCCGGCTCACTTGTTTGTTCTCTAGGAGGAAGTATAGTCTCTTCTGCGAAAGCTGGCAATCAAAGTAGTGCCAAGGTACCAGAGAAACCAGGGGTTTTATTCCAGGTTCTTCCTGGCCTCCAAGAAGTACAGAAATCTGAGACCCCTTTTAGATCTAAATGACCTCAATCTCTCTGTCTAGTACAACATGTTCCAGATGGTGGCTTTGCCAGGCCTCACGCTGCTTCTGAAAACCAAGGACCGACTCTATTCACTGGACGTGCAGGACGCCTACCTGCACATTCTGGTCTTTCCTCCTCACAGGAGGCTTCTCTGCTTTTCGTTTCAGGGCGAGCGTTACCAGTTCAAAGTTCTGCCCTTTGGCTTATCCTCTGCGCCATATGTCTTTACCATGCTTAGCGGTCGCAGCAGCTCTCGGAAGAGAAGGATTGTATGTCTTCCCTTACCTGGATGATTTGCTACTCAAAGCCCCATCCAGAGGAATAGCTCTTGATGACTCTGGAGCATACTCTCTGGCTTTTCCACTCTCTGGGCATAACGGTCAACCTGCCCAAGTCTGTTCTAGAACTGTCCCAAAGACTGCAGTACATTGGGGCAGTTCTGGACTCCGAGCAGGGGAAGGCTTTCTTACCCCAAAACAGGACAGAATGCCTTGTGGCCCAGGCTCAAGAGGTCGCTCAGTTGGTACATTCCTGCCAGACTGTACCTCAGGCTTTTAGGTCTAATGGCAGCAGCCATTCCCACCATTCCACTGGCCAGGCTCCACATGCACACCCTCCAGTGGACCCTTAGAGTGCAATGGGCTCAATGCAAGGACGAGTTGAACGAACAAGTCCTGGTCTCCTTCCCAGTTCACAAGATATTGCAGTGGTGGATGGACCCCTTGAATCGTCTTCAAAGGTGTTCCCTTCCAGATTTCTTCCCCACATCAGATTCTAACCCCAGATGCTTCAGGTCTAGGCTGGGGAGCACACCTGGGTCCTTTTCAAACCCAGGGCTCCTTGTCCCAGTGGGAAGCCGCCCTGCATATCAGTGTCCTGGAGATGAGAGCAGTGCTTTATGCCATGCCGGCATTTCAGGAGCATCTTGCTCCAGGCCAACTGCAGTCGAACAATCTAAGTGTCTTCTACTACATCAACAAGCAGGGTGGAACTCACTCGTACCCCCTCTGCAGGGAAGCCATGAGACTGAGGTATTGGGCACTGGAACACAATCTGACACTCTGTGGTTCACGTGCTGGGCATCCTAAACAGCCTGGCTGACAGTCTCAGCAGGACTCTGTCCAGCATGCACAAATGGGAACTTCTCTCATCCATAGCAGAAGACAGATGGGATTGTCCTGAGTTAAACTTTTTGCATCCTCACTCAAGGCAAAACTGCCCAATTTCTGCTCACTAGATCCAGGGCCTGGAATTTTCTGGTGAGACATCTTGTCCCTCTCTTGGAGTGGGAGATTTCTGTATGCATTCCCACCATTTCCACTAATAAAGGGTGGTGATCAAGCTGCAAATGGAGGGGGCCAGCATGATTCTTGTGTCTCCATTCTGGCCTCGCCAGATATAGTTCCCTCTGCTTCAGCGGCTGGCGGAGGAACCTCTGGTCCCCCTACCCCTTTGCAGGAATTTGCTGACCCAGGAGTGGGGAACCCTAGTTCATCCCAACTTCTGGTCCCTCCATCTGCATGCATGGCTCCTTAGAATGTAACCATATCTAGGTTTGGGGTCTCTGCCGGGGTGGCAGACGTCCTGGTGGCCGCCCACAAGCCTTCCACCCATGCTACTTGTGCCATGAAATGGAAGCAGTTTACCATCTGGGCTGCCAAACATTCCCTGGACCCTTTTACCTGTCATGTAAAGCATGTCCTGGACTACTCGGTTTCTTTGACTCAGGCCTCCAGTATTTCTCGCTCAAGGTACACCTTTCGGCTATTTCTGCCTTTCATGAGCCGTGGGTGACCACACGATTGCTAAGCTGGATGTTTTCTGTACTTTCCTTAGGAGCATCCTCCATCTGAAACCCCGAATCCGTTCCCCCTGTCCCAGCTGGGGACTTGAATTTTATTTAAGAAAAGTTGACCCTGTCTCCGTTTGAGCCAATCATAACTTGCTATTTGTGCTTTCTCTTTTGGAAAGTGCTCTTTTTAGTCGCAATTACTTCTGCTCGAAGAATTTTAGAGCTTCAGGCCCTCTGGTGCAAGGAGCCTTATTTGATTTTTCATAAAAACATGGTATCTTTGCGCACAAATCATAAGGTTTTACCCAAGGTGGTTTCTGAGTTCACACATAATCAGTCTCTCCGCCTTCCTGTTTATTTTCCTGAACGTGCCAATCCAGGGGAAGCACTGCTCCATATGTTAGATGCATGTAGAACTTTGAAGTATTAGCTGTTTCGGACTAAAGAGTCCAGAAAATCTAAGCAGGTTGTTTCTTTCACTCCAGGTAGAGAGGGCACTTCAGTTTCTAAGCAATGTTTATCCAAATGGTTAGCAAATTGCATTGTTTTCTGCTACATCAAGTACGGCAAAGAATTGCCTGGTGCTGTCGAAGCTCACTCCACCAGAAGCATGGCTACCTCTTTGGCATGTTTTAAGGGCATCTCAGCCACTGATGTTTCTGCTGCTGCCAGCTGGAGTACAGTACACACTTTTACCAAGCATTACAGTCTGGACATTGCTTCCAGAGTCCATGCAGGATTTGGCAGGACTGTGCTACCAGGTCTTCTGTCTTAAGTTTGAGTTCCAGCCTCTCCGGGTTTTTTTTTTGTACTTGTCACTACTTGGTTCTCATTCCTGTGGTGAAACCTGATGACTGAGATACCCCCAAAGAAGATAGAACAGTTACATAAGAATTTACTGTAACAGTAGATAGTCAAGGGAATCTCAGTCAACAGGTCTGATTTCCCTCCCACCATCCCCCTTTTTTGGGGTCTCCTGTTCAGGACCTGGCTATCTGCTGTATTCCATCTTTTATACTTAGAGCTGGGTCCCTCTGTCTCTCCTCTTGTTTCCCAGGGCGTGAGCCTTGCTCCCTTCGTCTCTGGAGGGAAAGAACTGAGGAGGGAGTGGGGACGCCCACACCTATATAGGGTTGCTGACGGCGACGGTGTGGGTGGCCCCAGTTGTACTGCTGAAAGTCTTCCATGTGGATTCTCATTTCTTGGACAGCGAAGGTTCCTATGGTGTAACCTGATGACTGAGATCCTCTTGAAGATCTACTGTTATGGTAAGTTCTTAAAGTAACTGTTCTTTCTGCTCGCTCGCTCCAGGATCTGGAGTTTTTTGGTGAAACGTGTTATCCCTCTCTTGGAAAGGGAAATACCTGTACGCATTTCCCCTCATTCCTCTGATATGGAGGGTTCTGCTCAGGTTGCTGGTGGAGTGCGTCACTCTCATCCTTATTGCTCTGTTCAGGCATCACCAGATATAGTTTCCACCCCTTCAGTATCTGGCGGTGGAACCTCTTACCTTTGTATCGTGGTCTCTCATCACAGGGTAAGGGATCCCTTGTCCATCCGGACCTGAAGTCCCTACACCTGCATGCATGGCTTCTGAAGACATAGACATTGCAGGTTTTGGGATATCCCCTAATGTTGCTTATTTTCTGCTTGTGGCTAGGAAGTCTTCTACCAGACATACTTATTCCATCAAATGGAAGTGCTTCACTTTGTGGTGTGCTTCCCGGAATATGAACCTTTTTATATGTCCTGTGAATGATCTGTTAGAACACTTGCTTTCCCTGTGTGATTCTGGCCTATGGTATTCCTCTCGGCTATATCAGCTTTCCATGCCCACATTAATGGTTGTATGGTTGGCCAGTTAGAGGTGTGCCATATGTTTCTCAGAGGTATTCTTCATATGAAACCTCCTATCCATAATCCATTTCCGTCTTGGGACTTGAATTTCATTCTTGAAAAATTGTTGTTGGTTCCTTTTGTGCCTGCCGCAAACTGTGGTTTAACTACAAGCGCTCTCCTACCAGGAACCCTGTCTCGTTTTCCACAGAGACGAGGTGGTCATTTGTACAGTGCCTTCCTTTCTGCTGAAAATTGTATCAGTTTTCCACACAAACTAAGAGACTGCCTTGGCCCCTTGACCTCTCTCTCTCCTATTATCCAGTTAAGTCAGGAGGGAGCCTCGCTGCAGTCCTTAGCTGTCAGGCGGGCCCTGAATTTAGCTTTAGGTGTACCCACTTTTCTGCAAGATGGACAGACTTTGTCCTTCCTGGCTTGAGAAAGAAAGGTGACACCCCAACAAAATGACTTCGGCTTATAGGCTCTGCCACTGTATAAAGCTAGCCTGTCTCTCCCAGGGTTTATCATCTCCCCTGGGTATCTGGGCCCTTTCCTGTAGAGCCATTACAGCCTCGTATGCTGAAGGTGTTTCAGCCTCCTTTGAGGATAAGTGTAGAGTGACGACTTGAGACTCTCTACACACACTGGCTCGATACTGCTGTCTTGATGTATTTAACCTTGTGGATGTTGCTTTTGGCAGGCAGGTGATGAGTGTGGTAATACAGCACTGTTCCCTCCCATCAAGGTATAGCTTATTAGGGCCATATCATGTGACTGACCATAGGAGCTGACACAAAGAGGAGTTATGATTCCTTACCAGTAATTTGGGTTATATGTTGGCTCTGTCATGGGCAATCATGTCCTCATGAGATTCAGTACTGTAGATTTACTAGCCGACAGTTCAAACAACATGAAGTCTTGCTGTATTCTGACAATCTGCAGTTAGCTCCAGCCTTTGAACAGCCCCAGAGCGTAGAGGGTTAATTTTCTATGCAGTGCATAGAACTTTGAGCTCGGTTGAGGTCTCTGTCTGCAACACTTTGAAACCCAACCGTCAGATTCTTTACTCCGCCTCACTGAACAGTCGCTCCGGAGATTTCTCCTTTTGCTCTGTTCAAAGTCGGTTAGTGTGTCGGTTTTTCCGCTTAACTTCCATAGTATTATGGTTCAGGGCTCTGTCTGCGGTACAGTAAGTACTTTAGGTAGTTTCTGGGTTATTTGTGGAAATTGTAAAAACTTTTTCTCGGTCGGTCCGGCTGAACTGATCCACCATATTTGAATTCTGTGTGTTTTCCTTTAGTGTGTGGTTACCGGTCCTTATCTGTTTAAAAAAAAAAAAAAATGTGTTTTAACGTTTTTTTCCAATATCTGTAACAAGGTTAGAAACCAATAAGGGAGTCTTGCCTGGCGGTTGCGGAAAAAAGGGTAGATCTTCCTGGACATAAGTCTCCACTCATTCACACTATTGGGATCTGCGCCGGAGGCACTAGGACCCATCGGGAGCAAACTATTTGCTGGAGGGTCGACACCAGAGATGGCGCCGCGAGGCACACGGCAATGACTATCTCGGTGTCGAACCCTCCAACCGCCTCAGTTCTTTTTCAGCCATCGAGTGCGCTTCAGTAACGATGTCGCTCGCCTGTCGGGAGTCAAACTTCAAACTAGCAGCGTAGTTTTCAGTTTATTTTTTTGTAGTATTATCTTGATATAGTATCGCTTGAGTTTATTCTATTTTAATATACAATAAAGAAGTCTCAGCCTACTTGACGGAGTTAACCATGAGCAGGTCAGGTGATGGTAGGGAGACTTTCAGTGTAAACTATTCGGTCAGTCGGGCTGGGTCCGTCCGCCTCCTTCTCCGAAGAGGTCCGACAACGTCAGTCAATGCCAGGATGGCGGTCCCCGGAGGCATAAAACAAACTGTCACGTCCCGGCACCGTTCGCCTCGAGCTCTTCGCCCACAGGTCTAAAAAGAAGGCATCACTCGAGGTCGCCTTCTGATATGTCTGCGCGCCGACGCCTGTTATCGTAGTTAGTTATCGGTCTCCTCCTTCGGAGTCGCCAACTTCTGCTTCCGGTAGCGGCGTCTTCGGCATCGGAGTCCTACCCCGCCTATAGGTAGGTCTTCAGATGAGCAGTTTCATCAGTGGGCCGCTCTTATGGAGCAGTGGGCTCGGAGGTTGGTTCTGCTACCTGGCTCGGTTGCCCGCGGGCCTTCGGGCTTGTCGGGCGACCAGGTAGGGCGGTTGGACTTTCCTGGTCGCGCGGCACCTTCTTCGGTGCCAACGACTCTGCGCTTAGGTGTCTCCCCCCACATGGCTGCGGCGCAGGGGGCCACACCGATGCCCTTATCTCCTGCTATTTTCCCTTCTAACCATGTTTTTCAGGGTCCTGATGCTTTCGGCGCCTGTGCGTGCCGCCTTCGGTGCCATCTGTGGCGCTGGGTTTGCTGCTGCCAAGCGTCAGGCTTGGCGGCAAGCAGTGGAGCTTTCATGCTCTTCTGTGGCGCCTGCAGGCTCGGGCGCATCTGTGGCGCTATGGGCTTTGGCGTCAGGAGCCTTCTCGCGCTGTCTCCGCGCTGGCGGGTCTCCTTGGCGCCACGCTGTTCTTCGCGCGCTGGCGTCCTGGCTTGTCTCCTTGCGCCGGGAGCCTCTGAGGACCTCTTCCTCTCAATTCTTCCTCCTCTTCTGTATTTCACCCTTCCTGTCCAAACAGTCCTCCCTTGACTATCAGAGATAACGTTGAGCCTGAACCAGACCTTCGGGTTGGTGATGAAGTGACTTGCAGGATCTTTCACTGCCACAGAGCCTGTGGTCGAGGACCTGTCCTTTTAAGTCTCTGTTGAAGAACCTGAGCTCCACTCTTTCTCCAGACTACAGACATCGATCCTGGGAAGCTGTTAAGACTCCAATATCTTCATGCTTCGGAGATCCCTACGGATTTGACTCCTCCGATTCAACCTTCCTTGAGATGCTGTCTCAAATGGTATGGAATAATCCTGCTCTTACCCCTTGGGTGGCTAAATCCATTGATAGGAAATACTCAGCCCCAAGGATCGCCCTTCCTGGCATCCCAAGCCTTATGGATCCTATTGTAGTCCTGGCAGAGAATGACAAGGTCGTTTTCCTCAACTACTACAGCTCCAATTCATTAGAGTCCTCGAAGATTGATACATTAGGTAAGAGAGTCTTGTCAAGTCCCACTCTAAGTATGCGATTAGTTACCAGGGCTATTTTCCTAGTATGAGTATATCCTGTGGCACTCTATCAAACAAATGGTTGAAGTGCTTCCTGACTCTGACTCTTAGCCAGAGCTTCTTCTGACCATTACCAGAGGTATTGAATCTAATAACCAACGGTCAAGCAGCCATGGATGCTTTCTACACTGCTTCTCGCTCAGCAGTCGCTGAGATTTGTACTGGCTGTCACTCCTGGCTGCGTACTTGGCTTCACCGAAGATGCACAGCAGCAGGTGATGGCGTTGTCCTTTGACGGCTCTGATCTTTTGGTCCTCAGGTAGAGCAAGCTCTAGAGGCTACTCAGAAGACTAGGTCGGCCATTGCTTGCTCGACCTCTCCTACCCCTCTCGAGGGCATGTCGGTAAACGTCAGTTTCATAATCGCCAGTCCTTCGAGGCAGGGGTAGAGGAAGTTTCCTCACGAACCAACCTGCCCAACCTCAAAAGAAGACGCGAACAGAGTTCTCAAGGGCCCAAAGCGCCCAGTGCTACCTTATGAGTTGCCGCCCAAGTTCCATCTCCACTGCCCGAGATGGACTTTTCCTCTCCGTGGAGGTCATCTGACGACTTCTACAACCAGTGGAAGTCCATAACCTCAGACAAATGGGTCCTTCGGATAATTCGCGAGGGTATTCTCTCAATTTCTGAGACCCTCCAATCGCCCTCCCAAACGACAACCCAGGCTGTCAATCCTTCAGTCAGACCTTCCCACGCCAGATCCAGGGCCTTCTGAACAACAGGGCAGTAGAACTGGTGCCTCTGCATCAGCTGAAACACAGGGTTCTACTCCCACTACTTTCTGGTTCCAAAGAGTCTGGGGCATGCGCCCATTCTGACCTCAGAAAGCTAAACAAATTTCTCCCCAGGGAGAAATTCAAGATGATTTCTCTAGGAACCCTGTTACCTTTGCTTCATCAACACGACTGGCTAGCCTCCCTGGACATGCAGGACGCTTACCAGCACATTCCTATTCACCCGAGGCATCACAAATTCCTGAGGTTTGTGGCTCTGGGTCAACACTATTAGTTCAGAGTCCTGCCTTTTGCGCTATCCTCGGCGCCGCGAGTCTTTACAAAGTGTTGTGCAGTTCTCGCAGTGCATCTCAGGAAGCTCGGAATCTGAGTGTTTCCTACCTGGACGACTGGCTCCTAGCAAGCCCTTCCAGACAGGGGACCCTGGAAGCCGCTCAGACGCCTCCTCGCCTCTTACATCCATGGGAGTGCTGCTGAATCTAAAGAAGTCACAGTTGCAGCCCTCCCAGAGACTCCTTTTCATAGGGACTCTACTGGACACCTCTTGCGCGAAGGCTTTCCTTCCAGAGGACAGAAGGCTCGATATCCTTCAGATGGCCCGTTACATTGGGGAGAACAGATCAGTTACAGCTCTCTCAATGCAACGTATGTTAGGCCTCATGGCATCCTCAGTATTCACTGTACCCCTAGCTCGGCTACACATGAGAACCACCCAATGGATGCTCAGTGGTCCCCAACCACTCACCCACAGTCTTATCCCATCAAGGTGACAGAACCTTACAGAGGTCTCTCACCTGGTGGTCTCAAGAGAGCAATCTCCTGAAGGATTTCCTTGCTCTCTGGATCATCAAATCTCCATCACCACAGACGCATCGCTAACGGGATGGGAGCTCATTGTCGCCTCTCCACACTCAAGGTGTATGGACTCAACTCGAGGCCCAGCTTCACATAAATGTCCTAGAGATGAGAGCCGCCCTTTATGCGTCCGGCTTTAAGGACATCCTCTGTCACAAGAACATTCTCCTTCAAACGGACAACAAAGCTGTGATGTATTACATCAGCAAACAGGGCGGTGCTCACTCTTACCCTTATGCAGGAAGCGATGAGGGTGTGGGAATGGTGCTTGGAACACAAATCTCTAATTCAAGCGGTCTACCTGCCAGGTGTGACAAAACGACTTGGCGGACTCTCTCAGCAGAACAGAGGCAAATCCTCAGTGGTCTCTCGACTCAACCATAGTTCAATCACTATTCAAGAGTGGGGAACTCCAGACCTGGACCTTTTGCATCCCCACTCAACGCAAAACTGCCTCTCTTCTGCTCCAGAAATCCAGGGCCTGGCATTTTCTGTCAGGATGCGTTCAGGCTGCGGTGGACAAAACGCTTTCTCTACGTCTTTCCGCCTCTTCCTCTAATTCAGAGAGTACTTCTCAAATTCGAGTCCCAGGGGACCAAGATGATTCTCATTGCTCCCTCTTGGCCTCGACAACTATGGTTTCCACTACTCAACAATATGTTGGCAGCCCCTCCGAGACCACTCCCCCTGCATATGAACCTGTTGACTCAGGGTCCGGTGGTCCATCCCAACCTGAGATCGCTTCACCTTCACGCTTGGCTCCTGAAGAGGTAGAAGTGAACTGGTTCAATGTCTCTCGAAGAGTTTCAGATATTCTTCTGGCTGCTCGAAGCCAGCTACTCGAAAACTTACACGCCTAAGTGCAAGTCGCCGCCTGGGTGTGCAAAGTCCTCTTGGAATCCCTTTCCTGTCCACCAGACAAGGTTTTGGAGTACCTTTTGGACCTCTAATTCAGGTCTTCAGTACTCTACAGTCAAAGTTCACCTTAGTGCCATTTCAGCGTATCATGAGCCGGTTTCTTCTTTGTCTCTGGCTCAGTTACCTATGGTTGAGATTTCTTAAAGGAATTCTGCATACCAGACCCCCTATAAGACGTCCGGTTGCAGTCTGGGACATTAACCTTGTGCTAGACATGCTCACTTGGAAACCTTTTGAACCTCTGCCTACCTGTGAGCTAAAATTTCTCACCTGGAAGACGGCCTTCCTAGTGGCCATTACCTCAGCCCACAGGGTCTCTGAGATACATGCCCTGGTTACGGACCCTCCGTATACTGTGTTCCATAAGGACAAAGTAGTTCTTCGCACTCATCCTAAATTTCTTCCCAAGGTTGTGTCGGAATTCCATCTAAACCAACCTTTGGTCCTTCCTCTTACTTATGGACTTCCAAAATGAGGGGAACGATCTCTTCATTCCTTGATGTTAAGAGAGCTTATGCTTCTATCTAGATAGAACCAAGGATTTTGCAAAGCCCAACAACTGTTTGTTTCTTCAGCGAGACCGGCTGGGTCAACCTGTCGCTATCAGATGCATCTCATCGTGGCTAGTGGCATGTCTTCGACATTGCTATTCCATGGCACAGGTTAAATTGGAAGGTAGGGTTTACGCTCACTCTACCAGAGCGGTCGCGCATCCCTAATGAAATTGCAATGTGCCGATTGCAGACATCTGCAATGCCGCCACCTGGAGCTCGGTGCATACCTTCATTAAGCATTATGCACTGGATGTTCATGCCAGGCGACATTCTACCTTCGGCAGAACTATCCTTAATGGACTTCTGTCCTAGAAACGTGAGCTCTTGGTCTTCCTGCCGCCTCTCTCGGGGATTATTAGCTCGGTACTCTCCCAATAGTGTGAATGAGTGGTGGAGACTTATGTCCAGGAAGATATGAAAATTACGTACCTACCGTAATTCTTGATCTTCTTGGACGAGTCTCCACCACTCATTCACACGCCCACCCTCCATCCCCCGAGCTCACCGCTGTGTTGGTCTTCACTCCCTCAAATCTTTAGGCCGTGAAGACTTCTTTGTTGACCCTTCTTACACGGGTCGCCTGGACTATCTTATGTCCGGTCTTAAGATTAGGTTACTCTTTACGTTAGTTGCGCTGCACCTCCTTGGTAAAAAAGGTACTGAGGCGGTTGGAGGGTCGACGCCGAGATAGTCATTGCCGCGCGAGCTCAGTGCTCGCGGGGCGCCTATCTCTGGTGTCGACTCCTCCAGCAAAAAGTTTGCTCCCGATGGGTCCTAGTGCCTCCGGCGCAGATCCCAGTAGTGTGAATGAGTGGTGGAGACTCGTCCAAGAAGATCAAGAATTACGGTAAGTACGTAATTTTCATGTTTGGTTAGATTGGTCATGTCTGAGAAACCCAAGAAAAAATCCGGGCCCGCTGAGTTTCAACAGTGCAGTGAGTGTGGGGAGGTCTTTGCTAAGGCCGATCCCCACACCACCTGTGTTTATTGTCTGGGGTTTGACCACCTCGATATAGACTGCCAAATATGTTAAAACTTTCCTAAGTCTACCCTGGAAAAAAGATTAGGTAGATTTAGGGAAAAGGAGGCCGAGAAGTCCGCTGATCCGGATGGCCAGCCCGGTTTGGTTCCGACCGAACCAGGAGGAGTGCCCTCTGACCAGGGCGATACTTCTTCGGGCAAGAGGAGAGACGCTACTGAGGGATTGGTTCCTACAAAAAGGAAACGTAAAGAAAAATCAGCCGGTTCGGATCCGGAGGTTCATGTTCCGACCACTGATGAGATTGCCCGAGCAATTCGGATTGTTGAATCGCTTCACCTGGTTCCTTCTGATCCAGCTCCATTAGCTAGGGGTTCGGTCAGTTGCTCCGGTTCATGATTATGCCCCTGAAGATTATTATGAACCGGAATTTGAGGAGGAGGGGGATTATGAGCAAGATGATGATGATGGAGCAGAAAGTCTGGATGTTCCCCCGGTTCAGTATTATTCCCCTGAAGATTTTTACGAACCGGAGTTTGATGAGGAGGGGGATTTTGAAGAGGACGATTACGACAGTGAAAGTCTGGATGTGTCTGTGGAACCGAACATCTCCCCAGACAGACCTTCTGGTGTTTCCCCTCCTAGGCTCTCTGAGTCCCCTCCCCACTATCTGTTCTACAGAAAAGTGGCTGAAACCCTCCAGCTCCCTATGGAGTAGGCTACAGAGGATCAAGAGGAGCCTGATTTTGTTGAAATGATGGACATCCCAGAGTCCAGGAGGCTGTCTATTCCCCTACACAAATCGTTTGGGAAACAGACACAAACAATTTTAAAGTCTCCAAATTTTGTACCTCCTGTTGATAGAAGAATGGACAAGAGGTATACCTTATCAGACTCAGACATGGAGTTTTTCTGTCAGAAATGCAGCCATGTTGGGGTCATGCAGGCTACAGCCTGTGACAGGGCTAATGTTCCCTTGGCTTCACCGCTTCACCCCGATAAAGACTCCAGGAGGATGGATGCCTTGGCAAAGAAACAGTACATGGCATCCTCTTTGGGACTCAGGTAGGCTAATTATATGGCCTATGCAGCCAGGTACCAGAAGTCCAGGTGGGACACTGTACTGACACTGGCTAAACAAGCCTCCCCCCAGCTGGCCAAGGAGCTGGAGGAGGCGGCTGCTGATGGGATTGGGGCATCTAAGGTACAATTTCATGCTGCTGTGGACTCCAGTGATGTGTAATCAAGAGTCATGGCTACATCTGTGGTTCTTCGGAGAATGGCTTGGCTCAGATGAACTAGCCTCTCACAGGACACCCAGGTTAAGGCCATGGATTTCCCTGTGGAAGGTAATTCTCTGGGGAGCAGACAGAGAGAGAATTACATGAAAAAGATGGAGGAATATAGGACCACTTATCGGAGTGCACAGGCCAAGGAGAGGCAGGCAGCTCCTTAAAGGCAGCAGTCTAGGGGCGGGGCAGGCCTTTTCGTAGGCCTTTCTACCAAGCACTGGCCTCTTCTCCCTTTTCACAGAGGGGGTTCTTCAGAGGGAGAGGCAGAAGGGGGATGAGCAGGGCTGCATCCACTCCTCAATCTAAGGCTCCTCCCAAGCAGACATCCTGATGGGTCTGCCCAGGTCTACTCTCCTATCCTTGTAGGGGACAGGCTGGCTTACTTTGTCCAGGACTGGATGTCTGTTACTTCAGACAAGTGGGTCCTGGAAGTAGTAAGCCTCGGACTGGTTCTCAGCTTCAAAAAATTTCTGAAGACAAGAGCCAGATCATTTCCACCTGCAGGTCTCTCCGAAACCCTTGCCCTAGAGGCAGAGGTTTCATCTCTTCTGGCCTGAAGAGCCATAGAGAGAGTTCCTACCCTACACCGGGGCAAAGGTCTGTACTCCAGGTATTTTCTTACCCCAAAAAAGGCAGGGGACTGGCAACCCATCCTAGATCTAAGATACCTGAACAAACATCTTTTGAAACCAAGGTTCAAGATGGTGACTCTAGGAATTATTCTTCCCTCCGTAAGGCCAGGGGACTGGATAGCCTCCCTGGACCACAAAGATGCCTACTTTCACATCCCCTTCAGGTTCTCCTACAGAAAGTACCTCAGGTTTAAATTGCCCTCGGGCCATTATCAGTTCCAAGCAATGCCCTTTGGTCTAACATCAGCTCCAAGGGTTTTCAAAAAGTGCCTGGCAGTAGTAGTTGCCTTTCTAAGAAGGCAAAAGATTTCCATTTTTCCATATCTAGATGACTGGCTCATAGTGGGTCAGTCTCCAGACCAAGTCAAGTCAGACCTGCAGGTGACTCAGCAAGTGCTCACTCTGGGATTTCTTCTCAACCTTCCCAAGTCAGTTCTCGAACCGGTGCAGCTTCTTACCTTTATAGGGGCAGAGCTAGATACTGTCAAAGCAAGAGCCTTTCTTCCCCTGGAAAGGGCAAGAGTTCTTATAGTTCTTCCTTCAGCCTTCAGGTGTCCCGACTAGCAAGGCACTTCCTTCAGCTCCTGGGCCACATGGCAGCTTCTACAGCAGTGGTCCAAGGGGCAAGATTCCAGATGAGGGACATTCAGTTCCATCAGAGGGCCTTTTGGTCCCAAAGGAAGGATCCTCTTACCAAACTGATTACAGTGACTCAGACACTGATCCAGTGGTGGCAGGATCAGGACAATTTAAGGCAAGGGGTCCCATTTGTCACTCAGTCTCATTCAGTGGTCCTCACCATGGATGCTTCCCTTTTGGGGTGGGGAGCCCATCTGGGGGCTCTCACAGCCCAGGGACTGTGGTCCCCTCATGAATCCCTTCTTCATATCAATCTCCTGGAACTCAGGGCAGTTTTTCTGGCCCTGCAAGCTTTCTCTGTCAGTGCAGAACAAGGTGGTTCAGGTCAGAACAGACAACACCACCACCTTGTGGTACATCAACAAGCAGGGAGGCACTCGGTCCACGGCCTTGCACACGGAAGCCATGAAATTGTGGTCCCTGGCTTATCCTCTCCAGACTTCTCTGATAGCAGTCCACCTTCCAGGGAAGGACAATGTACTAGCAGATGCACTGAGCAGGATCTCCCAGGGCCATCACGAATGGTCCCTGGACCCTCTGGTGTTGGAAGTGATTTTTGTCAAGATGGGGCACTCCAGAGATGGATCTGTTTGCAGCCCCAGACAATCAGCAACTTCCTCTGTTTTGTTTGCAGACCCCCCCCAGTCTTGGGCTCAGTCCCTCTGGATGCTCTGATGTTGAACTGGGAAGGGAAATTTCTCTATGCCTTCTCTCCCTTTCCTCTGCTGTTCAAGGTTCTGGTCAAGGTAAGGTCACAACCCTGCAAAGTGATTCTGATTGCTCCAGATTGGGTCAGGCAGCCCTGGTACCCCCTCTTACTGTCCCTAGCAGTCCATCTTCCCCTGTCTCTTCCCAGGAATTACTACCTGTTAACCTTCTCTCAGGGGAGGATTTGGTACCCCAGTCTTTGGTCTCTCAATCTCAAGGCAGGGCTCTTGAAGACTTAGAGTATGCAGATTTGCATCTGTCCCAAGGGGTTCTGGATATTCTCAAAGCCTCTCGAAAGCCTGCCACCAGAAAAACTTATAACTCCACATGAAAAAGATTAAGCATTTGGTGTTCCAAGAAGCGTACATCTCCAGACACTGCTGAATTGCCTACAGTTCTGGATTTTATGGTCCCATCTTAATGGCCTAGGCCTCAGACCAGCTACGCTCAAGGTACACTTGTCAGCTGTTCTGCTTTTCTCTCAGTAGGGAAATCTTCCTATCATCTCGTCCTGTGTTCTGTAAACTTTTCAAGGGATTGCTTCATACCAATCCTCTCTTTAGGGATCCTGCCCCTACCTGGGACTTAAATGTTTGCATTGCTCAACTTATGCAACCTCCTTTTGAGCCTATGTCCTCAGCAGAGCTTAAGTACTTGACTTGGAAAACTGTGTTTTTGGTAACCATTACCTCTGCCAGACTTATCGGTGAACTGCAAGCCCTGTCAGTGGAACCTGATTTTATCTCCTATCATAGAGATAAAGTGGTCCTTAGAACCAATAGGAGGTTCTTGCCCAAAGTGGTTTTAGATTTCCACTTGAATCAGTCTGTCTCCCTGTTTTCTTCACTGATCATGCTTCCTCAGGGGAGAGGAGGCTGCACAGTTTAGATGCTAAAAGAGCCCTTAGCTATTACATAGAGCGTAGCAAGGGTCACAGGTTTGATTCCCTCCAGTTGTTGCTCAGTTATGGGGAAGTGGGAAAGGGCAAACCTGCCACCAAGAGAACTATTGCCAGGTGGATTGTTTCTTGTATACAATTTTGCTATGAGAAACTGGGAAAAATTCCACCCTCAGGCCTGAGGGCTCATTCCACCGGAGGTATAGCTGCATCTTACTTCGAGATACAGCTCTTGCAGCAGGTTACACCATTAGGACTTAAGCCGGCAGACGTCAGAACCCCACGGAAATCTTCTAGCTAGCAGTTCAGCGGGGACTGCTTTCTCCGACATCGTCCCGCCCGGCCAGGCGAGTACATAAGGAGGCGGTCCCACAGAATCTCCAGTTCTTCCCCACACAACTTGCATGTCTCTCACCCTTCGATCTGTTTCTAGCGCATGCACGCCTGGTAAAGTTCCTTCCAACTTGGAAAACTCCGTTTTTCTACGAAGTTTGCCATGTGATGTCCTCTCCAACCTCCGTGGAAGGCCATCCATCAAAGTGCGCCTGTGGGAAGCAAATCCCTTTTAAAGACCCGCATTTGGCCTGTGTTCGGTGCTTAGGCCCAGATCACGACACCCAAGCCTGTACCTTCTGTCAGGGGTTCAATAGCCGAACCCGGATCCGTCGCCAGAAGGCCCTGCAAACGTTCCTTCTCAAAGAAAAAGTTAAGGCCATGGATTCTGCCTCCAGGGGGAATCGTCTGAGAAAGCCCGGTGACATCACGAAAAGCACAGGTAGAGGGTGAGATCAAAATCTCCTTCTAGGGCTTCCGACTCCCATAGCTCTGGCTCCCGGTCCAACCGCTCCCCTTCACGGGCCTGCTCTCAGCTTCCCCTGGCTGCGGTGAAGACTTCTTCGGGTTCTTCTTCTCTACCTCCGGCCAAGACCTCCAGGCCCTCTTCTTCTGCTTCCAAGGCCTTGCCGAGGTTAGGGGACCGCCACCACCACAAATCCGGCTCCCATCACCCGGACCTCGACGTCCGGTCCGTCTCCTTGCCCCCTCCACCCCAGCGGAAGACCAAGGAGCTGACTTCACTCAAAAGGACGTTGGATCCGACATCGGACAAGCACCACCGGTCCCGAGACCCGACAATTGCCAGGCGCCCGTCGCCGGTCAGGCCTTCGCCACCACGGATGCCGGCCGAGGTACCGACGCCCGTTCCTGTAGAGAGGGGAACACCTATGCCTCCTACCGATGTCGGCCAGGAGGCGCTTACGGAGGAGTTGACCCAGCCCGAGGACCAGATGGGCGAACCCGGTCCTGTCGCACCCCTCAGGGAACCCTCTCCTGAACCTGAGATCCTGGGGGAGCCGACGCTGGAACCCGACGACGGACCACCGGCGCCCGGCCCGTCGTCGGGTCTCAGTATTTCAGAGGTCAAGGAGCTATTCACCCATTGGTGGGATACCATAAAGAAGGATGTGGTTCCCACACCTCCTTCTCCACCTGTGACCCCACCGGCCCCAGCGCTCCCCACCCCATCCGGGGCAGCAGGCTGAGTACTTTCCCCCCAGGAGCCTGTGGAACGTCCTAGGGGCAGACCAGACAAGAGGAGACCTCCGTCCAGATCTTCTTCAGGGTCAACCTGCCCTAAGAGACCCAGAAGACGCCGCCATTCGCCTTCAACGGAGGACACGGGATCAGACTTCTCGGACAGATCCAGATCCCCTTCTCCCATCAGCGTCCCCTCTCTGGACCCACGTGAGCTCCCAAGATCTCCTCCGGATGACCCATCGTTCTCAGAGATTATGAGGCATATCCAGGAGAACATGGGATGGGACGCAGAGGAACTTGACCCCAAGAGATACGCCTTGCTGTATCTGCAGAAAGATCCAATGCCTGTGGTGGTGCCTCCTTGGTGGACACCTTTGTGTGGACATCCAGAGGCAGCGTGGAAACGTCCACACTTCGCTCCCGGTGATGCCAAGAAGGCTGACCGCCTGTACAAGGGCCCTAGGAGGACCAGTACTTAGCATCACATCCTCTGGCCGTAGTCTCTGGTCATTAAGCCTCCATGACTGGTCCCAGAGGCCGCAACATTTGAGCACCCTGCCACCAGACCCAGAGTCCAAGCAACTGACGCAGGCAGGCGACGTGATGCGCCCACTACTTGCGCCATTAGGTCCCTCAACTATCTAACCCACATGGTCCAGTTTCAGAACGCCTTGTGGGAGCAAGGACTGGATCTAGCGGAAAAGATTCCAGAGGGTGAGCAGAAGGAGGAGTTGCTGCAACTCCTCCGCACGGATTCGGACGTGGGAACCCAGGTGCTGCGAACCGCGTATGATTCCGCGGACTCCTCGGCCAGAGCGGCAGCCTCAGGCGTATGCCTCCGGAGACACTCCTGGCTCCATGTCTCCGGATTTACCCTGAACGTCCAGAAGAACATTCTGGACGCCTTGTTCCACAGAGAAGTTCTTTTTGGTGAGTACTCGGAGAAGGTCCTCACCAAACTTCAAGAGGCCGGGAAAGCGGTGCGGTCTTTCCAAGCCATGTACAGACCCAAGCTCAGTTCCTTTCACAGGAACCAGAGCCGTTTTCGAGGCTGGATGCAGAGACAGCAGTCCCGCACCGGCCCGCAACAGAGGGGCTCCTTCTCTCTCAGAGCCCAGGGGAAGTCATCCGCAGGCTGAGGCCAACGCCCTGCCAAGTCGGTCCAGCCTGCAGGACCCTCAGCGCCACAGTATGACTCCTTCCCTGCCCCGGCCCCTCAGGATCAACGGGACACCAAGGTCGGGGGTCGTATTGTGGACCACCTGCCAGGGTGGCAGTCTATAACCACCGACAGGTGGGTTCTTCAATTGGTCGAACAAGGCCACTTTATAGAATTTGTGGACAAGCCACCCAGAAGGCCTCCTCTGCTCTCCCGTTGCTCGGGTCAGCACAGATCGCTTATCAGGCAAGAGTACTCACGCTCCTACAAAAAGGAGAGCGGTGAGTGATCCGAGAACCAGAGAGGAACTGGTCATTATTCCCACTTCTTTCTGGTTCCAAAGAAAACAGGGGACCTCCGTCCAATATTGGACCTCAGCAACCTCAACGTGCTGATTAGCCTAAAGCGTTTTCGCATGGTGACCCTCAAGGACTCATTCCAATCCTGAGAAAGGGCGCCTTTCTAGCGTCTCTGGACATGCAGGACACCTACCTGCACATCCCGTAGCTCAGGCGCTCAGGAGTTCCTCGTTTGGGTTTCTCGCCACCACTTTCAGTTCGGGCTCTTCCTTCGGACTGTCAATGGCCCCAGGTCTTTACCAAGTGTATAGCAGTCATAGGCAGCCTCTAAGGAGACAGGGCCACTATGTGTTCCTTGTACCTGGATGATCGTTTCTCATGGCCACCTCCAGAAGCAGCTGTTGTTGGCTATCCAGAATACCCAGCTCTTTTCAGTCACTGGGCATTCTTATCAACTACGAGAAGTCTCCTGGTACCGCCCAGAAGCTGCAGTTCATAGGCTTAGTTCTGGACACTGCAGACAGGGAAAGTTTCCTTCCCAGGACAGAGTGGAGGCGCATCAGGTCCTCATCAGGGACCTCTCTCGAGAAGACTGTCCCGCCAGACTGGTCCTTGGCCTGCTCGGACACATGGCTGCGGCTTCTCTAACCATCCCATGGTAAGGCTCCACATGCGGGTAACTCAGCGGATGCTCAAAGTGCAGGAATCAAAGGCAAGACCCATGCAGCATCCGTCAGAATCACTAACGAGGATTCGAGACTTGGCAATGGTGGCTAGACTCAGGGACACTCTTCATGGGTGTTCCGTGACAGCGCTGCTCCCGGAGGTAATCCTCCACAGATACCTCAGGGCTGGGGTGGGGAGCACACGTGAATGGGGTGAGGTCCCAGGGAATGGGAATATGGACCCCTCAAGAAGCTCACCTCCACATCAACATTCTGGGGATGAGGGCGGTCCTTTATGCCCTGCAGGCTTTTCAGTCAGAAATCCCGTCGAGTACTCTTCTGCTCCAGACAGACAATACGGCGGTGATGTATTACCTCAACAAACAAGGAGGCGCACACTCTTACCCACTCTGCAGGGAAGCGATGAGAGTGTGGGATTGGGTAATCCGACACGGCGCGAGCCTGATTGCAGTTCATGTTCCCGGCGTGGACAACACAATCACAGACGGTCTGAGTCGTTCCCAGGCCAGAGTCCACGAATGGGAACTCCTTCAGGAGGTTGGAGAGGATCCGTTTCTTCGATGGGGCACTCCAGAGTTGGACCTATTCGCTTCCCCATCCAATGCAAAACTGCCCAATTTTTGCTCGCTAGATCCAGGGCCTGGTGTTTTCTGGCGATACGCTGTCTCTCTCTCCTGGGTGGACAGATTCCTCTACGCTCTCCTCCTTCCTGCTGATCCAGAGAGTTCTTTCCAAACTACGAGGGAGCACGCAACAATGATCCTGGTAGCGCTTTCTAGCCCAGGCAGATCTGGTTCCCATGCTGACGCAATTGTCCCGGGAACCTCCAGTCCCGTTGCCTTTCAGCTCCCATCTACTGTCTCAAGAGGAGGGTTCACTAGTCCACCCCGACCTATGCTCACTGAACCTGCATGCCTGGCTCCTTTGAGACATAGCCATTTTTCGACACGGGGTCTCGCAAGAGGTGGCGGAAGTTCTCTCTGTTGCCAGAAAGCCGGCAACGCATGTAACGTACGCCATGAAATGGTGCCGTTTTTGCCTGTGGTCTCAGGCACTCAGCCTCTCCCATTTAGAATGCCCAAAGAAATCAGTTCTGGAATACCTGCTTTCCCTCTTCCACTCAGGTCTTGCTTACTCCTCTATTAAAGTTCACCTCTGTGCGATTTCTGCCTACCACTCCCTGATAGGTCAGCGCACAGTGGCACAACTCGATGCCTCTCGGGACTTCCTGAGAGGAGTTTTACACCTTAGGCCATCCATCAAGGATCCCGTCCCTCCTTGAGACCTACTCTTCGTCCTGGAACAGCTCACGCTCCCCCCCCTTTGAACCTGCCGAGATTGTGAGCTGCGTTTTCTGTCGTGGAAAATGTTATTTTTAGTTGCTGTCACGTCAGCAAGGAGAATTTCCGAGCTACATGCTCTCATGTGTAAGGAACCTTATTTAGTTTTCCACCAGGACAGAGTGTCTGAGGACGAATCCTAAATTCCTGCCTAAGGTGGTCTCTGCCCTTACTCTTAACCAGGACATCGATCTGCCTGTGTACTTTCCCAAGTACACTGATAGAGGAGAGGCATTGCTTCACACCCTGGATGTTCACCGCTCCTTAAGGTACTACCTGAACAGGACTAAACAGCTTCGCACGTCTGAGCAGCTGTTCGAATCCTTCGCTGAGAGGGTGTTGGGCCAACCAGTCTCTAAGCAAACCCTTTCTCGCTGGCTTGTCCAGTGCATTTCCTTTTGCTACGACAACAAACAGAAGCCCCTTCTGGGCACAGTCCGGGGCCACTCGACAAGGGGGGTGGCTACCTCCTTTGCAGCACTGCGCAATGTCTCCACCTCGGCCATTTGTGCCGCGGCTACCTGGAGCTCAGTGCACACGTTCATTAGGCACTATAGCCTGGATATTACCTCACGGCGGAGAGCCAGTTTCGGCCTTGCCGTTCTACAGGGTCTCCTGTCCTAGAGTCAGGATTTATTCAAGATCTCTCCGTTATGCCTCCTTCTAGAATGCTTAGAGGCGCTACTGCTTGGGAATCAGTCCTAATGGGGTTTGCTGCAAGAGCTGTATCTCAAGTAAGATAGTCACAGTTATGTAAGAACTTACCGTAACAGTAGATCTTCGAGAACAGCTCTTGCAGCAGGTACCTTCCCCACCATTCCCCCTTGGAGGAGGTATGGCCTATTCAGGCCTTGGCAAGAGCTAACGCTCTTTATTCTTCTTCTGATGGTGTATCCTCGGTCTCCCCTTCTGATGTCATCCAGCTGTCCGGGAGTCTCCAGCGGGAGAACTGGGGATTCTAAGGGACCGCCTCCTTATGTACTACGCCTGACGTCGGGGGCAGGACCGACGTCGGAGGCGGTCCCCGCTGAAGACTGCTAGCTAGAAGATTTTTGTTGGGTCCTGACACGTGCCAGCTTCAGTCCTAATGGTGTAACCTGCTGCAAGAGCCGTTCTCAAAGATCTTCTGTTACGGTAAGTTCTTACGTAACTGTACTTTCCCTGGCTGCTGCCAGAGATATCCCTCTGTTAGAAATTTGTCAAGCAGCCACCTGGAAAACAGTCCATACCTTTACCAAGCATTACTCTCTGGATATCCAGGCTAGGAGTGATGCTCGGTTTGGCACAGCAGTACTTCAGAGCCTATTTTCCAAAGTAGGTTCTGTCCCTCCTCCATGGAGGTACTGCTTGGTAAGTTGCAGATTGTCAGAATACAGCAAGAGTTCATGTTGTTTGAAGAAAAAAATTACTCACCTTAGTAATTATTTTTCTTCTAATGGAGTCTTGCTGTATTCTGACCACCCTCCCTGCCTCCCCTCTCAGAACCTGTTTTTGGGAAGTGGGTGGGCAGGCACAGTGTTGCATCCCAGGGGTGCTTCAAGCACACCCTCCGCTTTATCTTGGTGCTTTGTATTATAAGCTTTTATTTTTGGATAAGTTTTAGTTTTGGGTTTCCTGACTTGAGTCTTCCTTTGGGAATCCAAAACTTTCTGTTGCCAGTTGGCTAGTTAAAAATTTTATAATTTCGACGTAGTCAGTCAGTGAGTGGTTGCTTGTAAGAATCTGACGGTTGGGTTTCATAGTGCTGCAGACAGAGACTTCAACCAAGCTCGAGCTCAACGTTCTATGCACTGTATAGAAAATTAACCCTCTACACTTCGGGGCAGTTCAAAGGCTAGAGCTAACTGCCGATTGTCAGAGTACAGGAAGACTCCATTAGAAGAAATTTAATTACTAAGGTGAGTCATTTTTTCTTACATATTGCATAGATGTCATTGTTGGTTCTCTAGTTGCAGTAAATTTTCAGTTGTGTTTTTCTGTAGTCTGTTGTTTCAAACTTGGACAGAAGGTTGTACTACGGGTGTCTGGGAAGAGGGTGCCCCAAGTCATCTCAGACTGTTGCATCCTGGAACAGCTAGCCGGGGAGGACAGCCCATACCATCTGACTGTCCATGACAGTCTGCACACAGCCAGGATTACCGGTATGGAGTCCTAATTGCCCTTTGTCATTCCTTACTATGACAGATGCATAGTACGAGTGGTACTGCATTTTTTTTGGCACCACATTACAGGACACAAAGGGGGTAAGCAGTTCAAGTGAGTTCTACAGTTGAAATGTATGTAGTGTAGAGTGTTTTGATTCTTGTATATGTAGTCTTGTGTATCTTTCCCTTTGTTTGTTAGTTTTTTTTAAATTGCCTTCTAGTTTTATGGCCCCTGGGGATCACCTTGTTTGAATTTTCTATTGCTCTTTTTCCTACAGTGCCTCCTGTCTCATGTGATAGTGATGCATATGGGACCATAGATTCAGCAGGCACTGATTTATTTGTTTAGTTTTTGTGTAAGGCACACTAAGGAAACATTTGCCTATTTTCAGGCACAACGTGGGAGAGTAAAAACAGTTAAGACCGCTACGGTGCAGAGTGTGTTAACATAGATGCAATATAATAACCAGAGGAGTACATTTCTGTGCACAATAAAATTTGTGATAGAATCCAAAGGGATGCAAATTGTATACAGGACAGTAAATTTAGCAATAATGTGAGCAGAAAGTGATGAGAATAATAAAACACATCTCTAATAGCAAGGGAGCATAGGGGAAGGGCAATTGTCAGAAGCACAAAGGTACTGACAGTCATAGGTAACAGAATAATCAAGTGCAAGAAGCAGTAATACGGATGGCTAAATGAACACTACTGCATGTTGAAGCAAATATGTCTGGTATTGATACCGGAAGGCACAGGCAACTGAGCAGTGTATTGCGAGCTGGTGTGCTGTTCATAGTTTCGGTACAGCAACAGCGAAGGCCAGCTCTCCATGTTTGGTCCTAGTCTTGGGAATGGATAGAAGGTCAAGGTCAGAGGATTTGAGGGAGTACGTATTTTTGTAAGGTACCAGGAGAGAAGCAAGGGACTCGGGCACTTGGTTATGCAGCGCACTATGGATAATGCTACCAGAGGAGAGGTCCCATAGAGCAGCAGGGGAGGGTCAACCTCGTTTTGAGTGCAATGTGCAGTGATGAACAGAACAATTGTAAGCAAGGCCCCTAGAATTCTGCGGCTGCAGAATTTTGCGCAGAACTTGCAATCTATCAGAGAACTTTCATGTGCCGCAGAATTCACTCTTCTGATGATTTTTATTAATATTTCTGTTTATCCATAGAATCTGGTTCTCTTCCTCTTTTTATATCCAAAACACTATATACTCCAGAATGTGATGTTATCATTGCTATAACATCATACATTAGCTAACTAAATGGCTGCATTCTGCAACAGAAATGAACAGTCACTTATCTACCACAGCTCCCACTGCCAGAGACAGTGGCAGCACATCATGCATGGTGATATTTGCTCAACCTGTACTACACCCTAATACAGTTTTCTGTCTTACATTATTGCGCTTAGGACCAATCTAAACAAAACCTTGTCAATAGCACAGACTTGTAAAGTCCATACTCACTTTGTACAACCTATTTTAGCCTTTTAAGGTATAGAGATGCCATCTGAAATGAATAACTGGTAAAATGAATTTAACTGTCATTTTTAAGAAAAATAATTATGCCCAGAAAATGGAATGTAATAATGTAGACCTGTTGAAAAATAACCTGTTAAATAAATAACTGCGCTGTACACATTTTGCCAGAGTTATTGATTACATATTGTCATTGGTTGATAGAATCACCTAAAAGTTATGGAGAAATGTTGTGTGCAGGGACAGCTGTTGGGCCAGAGGGCAGCATGCTGTGTTTCCATGCCGGCAACTCAGGTTAAGAGATTAGCTCTGGGAGCTGGCTGGGCAGCACAAGCATTGGTTGAACACATCACTGCTCGGAGCCTGGGAAGGTATGATGCAGTGTTCTGTCACATGGTGGACACATTGTGATGGGCTGGAGAGCTCTATCCCACAGTCATTTCACATGCATGTCATGACCTGACAGTGTTACGTAGTGTGTCAGGGTAAGCAGGTTGACATGAAAAATTAGTTTTGCAATAACTCCTCTATTCCATTTCCAATGGGACGTGTATGAATGAGGATGCAAATTCATGGAAATTAAACAAAATATTTACACACACACACATATTTGTATATATGTTACAGATTGCATATAAATATATAAGTGATACACAGTGGGAACCTCATGAGTGGTGTAGAAAGCACATACAAATATATAAGTGATAGTGGAAACCTCATTGTGGGATATATAATTTGCATAGAAATACCTTATTTATCACATAAGATCCTCTGCATATATCATTTATGCAACAGGCTAGGACCTTAAGGAGAGACATTTGTTTTGCTTTTTTAGGCATAACATTATTTTTATAAGTCTGTTATTTTTTGAACTAGTGTTACTGTGCTTTCCACCATCCTGATTGCTATAACCACTGCCATGAAAGTGAAGTCAGGATGACAAGCTGACACTGTGATGTGGTAGTTTGTTAGTGCCGCAGAACTTCTGCAGAAATTACAAACCACCGCCGCAGAAGTTCTGCGGCAAATGGTAGTCTTGCCGCAGAACTTGGTCCCACTGTGCCGCAGAAAAGTAGGGGCCCTGATTGTAAGTGAGGGCAAATCAACAGATGATATTGTAAGCTATATCCCATTTACGCAGGATAGAGTTTGAGGCCTTACAATAGATGTATAGGTACCTCACATGCTTGATGGCAAAAAAATCCATCTTGGTCCGCACTCCGCCTTGTATCCAAGACCTACTTTGCCTGAATACCAGCATCTGTCCCACCAGAAGATCGGCACACCAGCCTCTCCAGGTCCCCAGATGCTGGACCACACAGGGCCAAAGATCTTTTGCCTATCATGCCCCCAGCTGGTACAATGCCCTGAGCTCGCTCATTACATCCTCCACGTCACTAGGAGCTTTCAAATCTATGCTTTACTCTCACCTCTCAGCCTCTAGCTCCCGTGACTGCCTTGGCTAATGATTCTTCCCTCATGGCTGTTTTTACTGTTTTTCATCCTCCTCCTCCTCCTCATCTGCTCCTTTCTTGACAAAGGCATCTGCGTACCTCTAACTACTCTGTCTGCTCCCCTCCCCATATCTCCTCCTACCCTTCCCACCTTGACCATTCCTCCAATGTTTTGTTTTTTTCCCGTGATGTACTATATTATACTGGCTTATTGAAACCTTTATAATTTGCTGACCATACTATGTAACATGTCTTGTTTGTTTGTACATTGATGATGTGGAACCTTTGTAAAAGAGCCATTGGCTCAAAGGTAATAATTCCTAGAACAATAAACTAAAACTAAACTAAAAACTAAAGATGTCAGGCTGTAGGATAATTTGGGAAGTAGTTAGACCATGGGCTACTGCAGTGTGAGCCGATGCGAAAAGATTTGGACTGGCTTGATAGGCAATTCCAAGACTGATGTTAACAGCCTTACAGATAGATGACTGTTATAAATAGAGAGAAGTCAAGGGAGGGATAGAGTATCACACCCTGGTATTTGAAAGAGTTTACAGAATGAAGGGGGGACCCATTATCACAGACCACGCTGAGCGGAGTAGGATTGTTTTTTAACTGGTGTATAGTTCTGAGTAGCATAGCTTGTGACTTTGTGGAGTTCATTAGTACTAACATACTAAAATGCCAGCAGAATAGGCCTAATGGTCTTTCGTGTGTGCTCGTTTGGTCAGCCCCCACCTTGGGTGCTGACCTTGCTGCCCCCCTCGCCTTCTCTGGCTTCTTCCTTCCCAGTTCCGGATATTCTCGCTGCATTGGTTTTTGCTTCCAGAACCCTTCCCCTGTACCTGTCCCACCCCCTCTTGAACCCCTCCACCAGCTCCCTAGGCAGCGCATTCCATGGCTCCACCACCCTCTCAGTGAAGTAGCACCTCCTCCTTTCTCCCCTGAATCTTCCCCCTCCAGCTTCCACCCATGCCCTCTAGTGGCCCCCTCCTCCCTCCTTCGAAGCACCCTGACTGTTCCTCCCCTATTTACTCTCTTCATGTACCTGAAGACCTCTATCATGTCCCCCCGGTCCCTTCTTTCTTCCATTGTGTACATATTTAGCTCTTCGAGCCTCTCCTCATAGGTCCTATACCCCAAGCCCCAAATCATTTTGGTTGCCCTCTTCTGGACCCTCTCCAGGAGTTTAATGTCCCTCTTTAAGTGTGGCCTCCAAATCTGCACGCAGTACTCAAGGTGCGGCCTCACCAAGCAGTTATACATAGGGAGTATCACTTCCCTCCTTCTGGAGGTGATCCCCCTAGCGATGCATCCCAGCATCCTGTTGGTCTTGGCTGTTGCCCCTCCTACAAGTCTCCGAGTTGTTCATCTTGACATCCACCCCCACCCGACCCTCTCCAGCCATCGAGACTTGTAGCATCCCAGATGTGTACACTTGGCCTGGGTCTTGGCCCCCAGGTGGAGTAATTTTACTCTCTGTATTGAACCTCAACTTCCACTCTCTCTAGACCATCTTTCCAGAGCCTCCAGGTCCCCTGTAGGGCCACCTCCCTCCTCCCCATCCACCACCGCCCAGGTTTGGGTCATCCATAAAGAGACTCATCTCGCTCCTGATTCCTGTCCTTATGTCAGAGACGTAGGCGTTGAACAGGAGGGGCCCAAGGACTGATCCCTGTGGGACCCCCCAATGACCCTACTTGGGGATGAGACTATCCCACCAATCCGGTCCTGGAGCCAATTGCCTATCCATCTGATCATCTGGTTCCCCACCCCCATTTCTCCCAGCTTATCCAACAGGCCCACGTGAGGAACAGAGTCAAATGCCTTGCTGAAGTCTAGAAGAGGGCGTCCACTGGTCTACCCAGGTCAAGGCACTGGTCACCCAGTCATAGAACTCCACAAGGTTTGTCTGATACGATTTCCGGGATGAATCCATGCTGTCTATCGTCCAGGTACCCTGACTTTTCCAGGTCCCCCTAACCTCTCCTTCAATGCCCTCCATCACCTTGCCCACCACCGATGTCAGGCTGACAGGCCTGTAGTTCCCTGCCACCTCCCTTGATCCCCCTTGTGGATAGGCACTATATGCGCCACCTTCCAGTCCTGGGGCACCCACCCTGTCCTCAGAGAGATGGTGAAAAGCTCTGCCGGGGGTTTCTCCAGGACATCCGCAAGTTGCGACATTGTATCCTGGGTGTCCCCTTGGGAACCCGATGACCTCTTGTGGGTTCCCATGAAACCCAAATACTTAAATGGCACTTGAGGATTTTAATGATTCTGTATTGTATGTTGCATGTAATTCACCTGTACTGTTCTCTCTGTATTACACGACATTTAGATTGTTCCCTCCCTGTGTGAGGTGTCTTTGTAAATGAGTCTCTGACTCAAAGGTTGTAAATCCGATATTTGTCTAAAATAAAATAAAAATTAAAAAAAAGTTCCTTCAGCACTCTGGGATGTAATTTATCCGGCCCCGGTGCTTTCTCAGTCTTAAGGGAACTGAGGGCTTCCCTCACTCTCTCTACTGTGATTTCCACTTCCGCTTCTCCCTGTTTAGCCTTCCCCCCCCCCCTGCCAGTGATGCCTCCCCCTCTCCCCAGACCCGCTGATCGGTAAGGCCCCCTCAGTATCTCTGTCTCCTCCCATGTATGATGCAGCACCCCATTTTCCTTGGTGAAAACTGAGATGAAGTACTCATTTAGTACCTCAGCCTGCTCCCCGGGTCTTGTGCCCATCTCTCCCCTGTTTTAATCCTGCTAATCTGCCCTTCACCTTCGTTTTCCCCAATGTATCTAAGAAGCCCTTGTTCCTCTTCTAATTTCCTGGCCAGGTTCTGTTCCTTCCTTGCCTTAGCTGCCTCACCACCCTAGTGGCCCTTCTAGCCATCAGCTCATACTCCCTCGATCCCTTTCACCCTTGAGCACTTGAATTGCCTATAGGCTGCCTTCTTTCCCTGCACCACCTCCTGGACCTCCCTGGTCCACCAGCAGGGTTTTCGGGCCCTACTGCCTTTTCGTCTTACTCTTGCACAGGTGCTGATAGCATCCTGCACCCTTCTCCTGATGATTTCCCACCTACTATCAGCGTCTGTTGCTAGCCTTTCTTGTAGAGCAGAAAGCAGCTAACTAAAAGAAGCTACATTTTCTTATTAATTTAAAACTTATATCTCAGCAGGAGTCAGTGTCTGAGATTAAGTAGATAGATACTTTATTAGAAGTAGAAGGGGTCTTATTTAGGGTTAAAAAAAAAAGAAAGAAAAGAAGGAAAGTTAGTGTGTGTTCTGTGCTGGAAGGGTACTGTATCAGCTGACTTTGCTAAACCAGTAGGAGGAAAGAGAGCTTAACTGGGGGTGTGGCTTTGACGCTGTAAAAGCAGGTGACTCAAATTACAGCTTCCTGTTGCTAGCCTTTTTCTTACTAATACCCCTCCACCCACCCACCCAAAGCCAGTTCTACTTTTATAGCCACTGGATTTGACTGTCAACAGGAACTTCCTGTTTGGCAGTAGGAAGGGAAGGATCATAGAGAAACATTGGTTTTGTCATCCCTAAAGGAAAAAAGTAGCTCACTCTCCCCACAGCTGCTGGTGGTCTGACATTGAGCAAGGAAGAAGGAGGCTACTGAAGAAGATAGGAAGTTGCTGTCCCAGAACAGGAAGGGTGAGAGTTGTAAGGAGAGGAGAGAGTAAGAATACAGAGAAACAGTAGAGGGGGCACAAAATAAGACGTGATAGGAGTGGTGCAGTGCAATGGCTGTGGGGCGGCAGTGTTCCGGGAGACATTCTGGAGGCTGCGATACTGCCCTATTTGCAGGCAGCTCTCTGGTCTGAGAGAGGAGGTTGCCCGTCTCCAGGCTGACCTGGCTAGGATTCATGAAACCTCCTCCCCCACCCAGGGACCACCAGGGCCAATGCCACTACCTCAGGGTTGCCAACAAAGAAGAGGCTGGACCAGGGTGGGCTCAGGAAGGAGAGGTGGTGGAACAGAGTTGCATCCCTCCAGCTGTACCTCTCCACAATTCATTCGCTCTTCTGGTGGATAGTGGTTCCTCTATGGAGGCACCTACAGTGGAGACCAAGAGGATGCTGGGAGCGTTCACAAAGGAGACCCACAGGAGGGTGGCATGGGACCCCACGGAAGGAAACAACTCCTGGTGGGGGACTCGGTCATTAGGGGGGTAGAAATGGGGGAGGAAGGGGAGAGGGAGGTAAGGTGCCTTCCTGGCGCCACGGCTTGAAAGGACAGGAAGCGAATCCTCAGGATCATGGGAGGAGCTGCACGAGAGAGGGAGCTGGATGTCATTGTCCACCTAGGGACAAATGACCTGGCTAGGAATGGGATCAGAGAAGTGCAAGAGGAGTTTGTAGAGTTGAGGAGGGCCTTAGACAAGTGGCATCACGGTAACCTTCTGCGGAGGTGCTGCCTGTCTATGGCAAGGGTGATGCTAGGGCACTCCTCACCAGGGAATTCAATGAGTGGTTGAAAAACAGGTGTGGAGCTCAGGGTTTTGGCTTCATTGGGGACTGGGGGGCCACCTGGAGGGATGCAGACCTATACTGGTGCGATGGTCTGCATCTGTCCGGGGGGAACCAGGATCCTAGGTGAGAGGTTTAAATGCCAAGGGGGGAGGCACTGAAAAGGAGCAGGGAAATCCCAGCCTCCCCCCACAAAACATGGTAATTAGTGAGGTAAACACCAAGGTAGGGAAGTTATTAGGGAGCAGAACAGAGGTAAATGTAAAAAAAAAGGCAAAGGCAGTAAGGACAGGAATGGAGCTAAAAGGGGTAAGGCCATCAAAAAGTGGAGGGTGATGAGTACCAATGCCCGTAGTCTGTGTAACAAGCTCCCTGAACTAGTGGCCTTGATGGAAGAGGGTTGCCTGGATATTGTGGCAGTCACAGAAACATGGTACACAGAGAACCATGACTGGGATGTCAACATACCAGGATACACAATCTACAGGAGGGACAGGGAGGGTAAAAGAGGAGGAGAAGGAGTAGTTCTCTATGTAAAGGAAGGGATCAAAGCAACAGAACTAAAGAGTAAACAGGGAGCAGATGAGGCACTCTGGGTCACCCTGGAGACAGGAAATGACACCACAATCCACATGGGGGTTGTATACAGACCCCATCTCTGGGAGGGAATGGACAAGGAAATGACAGAAGGCTTCCTTAGAATGGCAGAAAAAGGAGATATTGTTGATGGGGGACCTGAATATGCCTGATGTTAACTGGAGCACCTTTGCTGCAGGCACATCCAAGAGCAGGGTCATTCTTGATGCCCTACAGGGGGCATGCCTCAGACAGCTAGTATTGGAACCCACTCGGGAGGGAGCAATCTTAGACCTGGTATTCTCAAATGGGGATGGAGAAAGAATCTCAGATTTAGAAGTGGGTAGCCATCTGGGAACAAGCGACCACCAGACAGTGTGGTTCACGATAAACACAGCCATACAATCAAGCCATACAAAAGCAAGAGTATTGGACTTTAGGAGGGCTGACTTTGGGAAAATGGCAGAGTGCCTCAGAAAAGCACTAGCAAACAGGCAAGAAGGAGGAGTGGAGGAACAATGGAGAGTAATCAAAACAGCCATCACAGAGGCAACAAGCCTTTGTGTAAAGCAAATCAATAAAACACAACGAAGGAAAAAACCGCTATGGTTCTCAAAAGAGGTGGCAGGGAAGGTTAAGGAGAAGAGGATAGCATTCAGGAAATATAAGGAAACACAGAAGGAGCAGGACAGAGAACTTTATCAGTTAAACCAGAAAGAGGCTGGGAAGGCAGTCAGAATAGCAAAGGCCCAAACCGAGGAAAGGATAGCCAGTTCTGTTAAGAAGGGAGATAAGACCTTTTATAGGTACATTAGAGAGCGAAGAAAGACCAAAGGAGGGATACTGAGGCTTAATAAAGGGAAGGGAATGTGGGTAGAGGGTGAGAGTGAAAAAGCAGGGATACTGAATGAACATTTCTGCTCAGTATTCACAAAGGAAGAGGAGGAGGAGGTATCCAAACCAAACAAGAGAAACACTCTGAAGATGGGGGTCGATACCAGTCCATTTACAGAAGAAAGGGTTCTGAAAGAACTAATAAAATTGAAGGTGGACAAAGCAGTGGGGCCTGATGAGATTCACCCAAGGATTCTAAAAGAACTAAGGGTAGAACTAGTGACACCGCTGACTACTCTCTCTAACAAATCATGGGAGGATGGGGTGGTACCCGAGGACTGGAGGAGGGCAGATGTGATTCCTCTTCACAAAAGTGGAAGCAAGATAGATGCAGGAAACTACAGACCAGTTAGTTTGACCTCAGTGGAAGGGAAAATGATGGAATCACTTCTGAAGGAAAGAATTGTTGAGTACCTAGAAGCCAGTGGGGCACAGGACCCAAGGCAGCATGGATTCACGATGGGAAGGTCGTGTCAGACGAATCTAATAGATTTCTTTGACTGGGTGACCAAAGTAGTAGACCAGGGAGGGGCTGTGGATATGGCCTACCTATATTTTAGCAAGGCATTTGATACAGTCCCACACAAAAGATTAATACACAAGTTAGCCAGCCTTGGAGTGGGTCCCAGGGTGGTAGCCTGGATAAAAAAATTGGCTAGAAACAGGACGCAAAGGGTAGTAGTAAATGGAGTTCACAGTGAAGAAAGGAGGGTTACTAGCGGGGTACCGCAGGGTTCAGTACTGGGACCGGTCCTTTTTAATGTCTTTATAAGTGACATTGCAGAGGAACTGGAAGGAAAAGTATGTCTCTCTGCAGACGACACAAAGATCTGCAACAGGGATGATACACAAGATGGAGTGGAAAGGATGAGAAGGGATTTGGCAAGGTTGGAGGAATGGTCAAATGTATGGCAGCTCAGATTCAATGCAAAGAAGTGCAAGGTAATGCACATGGGAAACAAAAACCCATGGGAAGAGTACACAATGGGGGGTGAGATACTGACAACAATAAAAATGGAAAGGGACCTGGGGGTAATTATATCAGATGACCTAAAGGTGGACAAGCAATGTGAGAAGGCAGTAAGGAAGGCTGGGGGGGGGGATACTGGGATGCATAGGAAGAGGCATCAATAGTAGAAAACAGGTAGTTGTTATCCCTCTGTACAGACAGTTGGTGAGACCCCTCCTGGAGTACTATGTGCAGTTCTGGAGACCCCATCTCCGAAAAAACATAGAGTGGAGGCTGTCCGGAGGAGGGCAACCAAAATGGTGCACGGTCTGCACCAGAAGACATACGAAGAAAGACTAAAGGAGCTTAATATGTATACCCTTGAGGAAAGAAGGAGAGAGGGACATGATAGAAACTTTCAAGTACCTCAAGGGAATCAACAAAGTCCAAGAGGGTAGCATCTTTCAGAAAAGAGATGTGCAAGAACAAGGGGCACAATCTGAAGATAGAGGGGCTGCTCAGAGGTAATGTGAGAAAGTATTTTTCACAGAGAGTTGTGGATGATGAACAGCCTCCCTGAGGAGGTCGTGGAGTCAAGAACAGTGGAGGAATTCAAGAATGCATGGGACAGACATAAGGCAGTCCTAGTGGGGGGGTAGGAGGAAGTAAGCGGTTGGTTAACCAGGATCTGCAGCTTATCTGTTGGGTAGGAATATGGGCAGACTAGGTGGGCCAAGCGGTCCTTATCTGCCGTCAAATTCTGTTTCTGTGTCCATGTCTGACCCAATCCCATCCAAATGCTCCTTAAGGATCCTTCCCATTTCCTTAAAATCCATCCTCCTGAAGTCAGTTACCTCCGTCTTTGTGCAGCCTTCTACCCCTCCTAGGTCCAGGCAGAACCAGACCGTGGCATGGTCACTCCCCACCAATGGGTCCCTTACCTCCAGGCCCCCAATCTGGTCACTGTCTGCCAGAACCACATCCAGTACCCACGCCTTCCTGGTGGTCCCCCCACCTGCTGAGTTAGGAACGCATCTTGAAAGGCACCCAACAACCTCTGTTCCCTGGTCACAGAGGATGTCAGTCTCCCAGTCTGTTCCTGGCATGTTTAAGTCCCCCAACACCACCACCCTTCCTCTGCCCAGTCTGCAGTGTCTCCCAACATCTGCCACCAGACTCTCCTCCAGCTCCTCCGCCAGTGCAGGGGGTCTATACACCACTCCTATTTTTACTCTCTTGCCCCCTTGTTATCAAAGTGACCCAAATCGCCTCCACGGTTCCCTCCGCCTCCTCTACTCCCCCTATGCCAATGCAGTTTTTGACTATCACTGCTACCCCTCCTCCCCTCCCCCCGTCCTTCCTGAACATAGTGTAACCCCCCAGGTTCAGGTCCCAGTCGTGTCCTGCAGTGGCCCAGGTCTCAGTGACTGCTGCCACATCCACTGCTCCCTCAGTTAGCATATCCTGGAGCTCAGGCATTTTATTGCCGAAGCTCCTGGCATTTAGTAGGACTACCTTCCACCCTTTCTCTATACTTCCATTTCCCCTGCTCGTGTTCCCATGGGGATTCTGTTTTTCCCTGGTCTGCACTTCACCAGTCGGCCTTTTCCCACAATCCTCCAGCTCTCCAGGGGGGTGGAGACAGAGTCCCTCCTTTATTGGCACCCCCTTGACAGTCTTTTCTCCCATCCCTCCCCCCTTCACAAGTTTAAACCCCACTTCTCACCAATGAACCCCTCTATTTTCAACTTAAGGATTCCCTTCCCTTCCAAATTGAGATGGAGCCTATCTCTAGCATACAGCTCCTTATCCTCCCAGGTTCCCCCCAGTCCCCCATCAACTCATACCCTCTGGCCTCACACCACCCCTGAGCCACTGGTTTATCTCTCTAATCTTCCTTTGTGTTCCCACTAGCCCTTGGCACTGGCAGGATTTCTGAGAAGGCTGTGCATCCTATGTCATGACAGACCCTGGCAAGCTCCTGAATCTTGCCGTATCTCTAGCTCGCTATTTCCTCAATGTCATTTGTACCCAGGTGGACCAGTATGTCCAGGAACCCCCACAATCCTTTGCCAGCTGATATACCTCGTGCTTGGCCTTGTGCACCGTTAGTCCAGGGAAGCATTTTGTTCTAACTGGCCAGGCTTCTCCCTCCCTATCCCATTTGATAGCCCTGATCATAGAATCCCCCAACAGGAGCACTCTGACCGCTCCTTTTCCTTCATTCCCCACCTACCATGTCCCTCATCCTTTCTACCGGCCCCTCCACCCAACCGGCTCCTTGTTTCTCCCCCTATCTGGGTGCCACATGCCACCCCCTCCTTATTTACCCTGGCCAGTCCCCTCCAATCCTCTGCCTCTCCTCCTCCTCCTGAGTATCCTCCTGTACCTTGCTAACTCCCCCCTCACTGCTCGCGACTGGTCCTTCTCCCCCATCTGCTAAACTAGCCTGGCTCATCCTCCCTTCCTTCCTGTCTCCATTTAGTCCCTCCTTGCTCGTCGTGCTCCCCTGGCCTAAACCCTCAGCTCCCTTTACTGAATCCTCCTTGTACTTCTGGTCCTTCTCCTTTACCTTTCCTCTCAGCTGGTCCTTCTCCTTGCGCTTTCGTCCCTCTTCCCCCTGCCCCTCCTGCTCTGATTCACTGCTCCCCACATTTTTCTGCATTCCAGGTTCCCCCGTTCTTCCTGCTATCCGGCCCCCGCCTCCTGCCCCCCACTCCCTTTCCGTCTCTAACCACCCCTGTCATGGCTACATCACCCCCCTCATCCTCGAGCAGAAGAAAAGAATTGAAGCGGTTACTGAGTGTAAGGTCTGCTACACCTCCCCGCCTTACTTCCTTCTGTCCAGCCCCGGCCATCTGCCTACTTCCCTGAGAATGTTGTCCCTCTGGCTCCCCTTTGTGAGGGTCCCCAGTTACCTGCCTGCTTCCTTGGTAGTGTCCCTTTGGACCCCCTCTGCCAGGGTACCTATGTGACTCCTGAGTATTCTCCTGCACTCCTTTCCCTATGCCCCCACCCCTAGTGCTTGGTGCAACCCCGTGGGAGATCCCCTGCCCCCTTCCCCAACCATACCTCCCCCCTTCCCCCAGCTGTCTCCTAATCCCCGCAACCTCCTCCCTAAGCTGTGCCAGCTGGTAGCACACTGGGCAACCACCGAACTTCCAAGCCTAGTCCAGTATCATGGCTGCTCCACACCCTGTGCACCCCACCACCCTCCCAAAGATGCCGGCCCTAATGACGTGTGGTTCCATCCCCTTCCAAGTTGGTTTCCTTGGGTAAGCCACCAGGTTCCCCCCTAGTCCAAGATACACCCCTACTGCCTAATCGGGTCATAGAAACATAGACTTTGATGGCAGATAAGGACCACTAGGCCCATCTAGTCTGCCCATTTCCCTACCTACAGGATAGGCCACAGATCCTAGTTAACCAACAACCTATTTCTTCCTTACCCCCACAAGGATTGCCTTATGTCTGTCCCATGCATTCTTGAATTCTCCCACAGTTTTAGACCCCAACCTCCTCAGGAAGGCTGTTCCATGCCATCCACTACCCTCTCTGTGAAATAATACTCCTCACATTGCCTCTGAACCGCCCTCCTCTTCTATCTTAAATTGTGTCCCTTGTTCTTGCAAGTCTCTCTTTCTGGAAAAATGCTACCCTCTTGGACTTTGTTGATTCCACTGAGATACTTAAAAGTTTCTATCATGTCCCCTCCCTTCTTTCCTCAAGGGTATACATATTAAGCTCCTTTAGTCTCTCTCCACTGTATGGTTCTCTTGCAGACCCTGCACCATTTAGTTGCCCTCCTCTGGACTGCCTCTATTCTGTCTATGTCCTTGCGGAGATGGGGTCTCCAGAACTGGACAGTACTCCAGATGGGGTCTCACCAACTGTCTGTACAGAGGATAACAACTTCCTGTTTTGCTGCTGATGCCTCCCTATGCATCCCAGTATACCCCAGCCTTCCTCTACTGCCTTCTCAGATTGCTTGCTAACCTTAAGGTCATCTGATATGATTACCCCAGGTCCCTTTCCTTTTTGTTGTTGTTACTACCTCCCACACCATTGTGTATTCTTCCCTGGTTCTTGTTCCCAGGTGCATTATTTGCACTTCTTTGCATTGAATCCTAGCTGCCATACTTCTGACCATTCCTCCAACCTTGCCAAGTCCCTTTTCATCCTTTCCACGCCTCCTGTGTATCAACCCTGTTGCAGATTTTTGTGTCCTCTGCAAAGGCATACTTTCCTTCCAGTCCTCTGCAGTGTCACTGATGGAGACATTAAAAGGACTGGACCCAATACTGAACCCTCACGGTACCCCACTAGCTAACTTTCTTCAGAATGGACTCCATTTACAATTACCTTCATGTTCTGTTGTCCAGCCAGTGTTTTACCCAGGCTACCACCCTGGGTCCCACTCCCAGGCTGGTTAATTTGACTATTAATCTTTTGTGTGGGACTGTGTCAAATGCCTTGCTAAAATCTAGGTAGGCCATGTCCACAGCCCCTCCCTGGTCTACTACTTTGGTCACCCAGTCAAAGAAATCTATTAGATTTGTCTGACATGACCTTCCCGCTGTGAACCCATGCTGCCTTGGGTCCTGTGCTCCACTGGCCTCTAGGTACTCGACTATTCTTTCCTTCAGAAGAGACTCCATCACTTTCCCTACCACAGAGGTCAGACTGACAGGCCTGTAGTTTCCTGCCTCTGTCTTGGACCCACTTTTGTGAAGGGAATCACATCCGCCTTCCTCCAGTCCTCGGTACCACACCATCCTCCCATGATTTATTAAAAAGAGTAGCCAGTGGTTTCACTAGTTCCTCCCTTAATTCTTTTAGAATTCTGGGGTGAATTCCATCAGGACCCATTGCTTTGTCCACCTTCAGTTTTAGGAGTTCTTGCAGAACCCTTTCTTCTGTGAAAGGACTGGGATCGACCCCCCTATCAAGAGTGCTTCTGTTAATTGGATTAGGCACTTCCCACTCCTCTTTTGTGAATACTGAGCAGAAATATTCGTTCAGTATTCCTGCTTTTCACTATCCCTCTGCCCACCCACTGTTCATTCTATTCAGCCTCACTATCCCTCCCTTTGTCTTTCCATTTCGCTGATGTACCTATAAAGGTTTATCCCCTTCTTAACTGAGTTGGCTATCTTTTCCTCAGTTTGGGCCTTTGCTATTCTGACTTCCTCCTGCTTCCTTCTGCCTTAACTGGTACAGCTCTCTGTCCTGCTTGTTCTGTGTTTCCTTATACTTCCGGATTGCTATCTTTTCTTCCTGACTTTCACAGCCACCTCTTTTGAGAACCATAGTGGCTTTTTCTCTCGTTTTGATTTGTTCATTTGCTTCACACAAAGGCTTGTTGCCTCTGTGATGGCAGTTTTGATAATTCCCCATTGTTGCTCCACACCTCCTTCTAGCCTGTTTGCTAGTGCTTTTCTGAGGCACTCTCCCATCTTGCCAAAGTAAGCCCTCCTAAAGTCCAGTACCCTCACTTTTGTATGGCTCGACTCTGTAGCTGAGTTTAACGTGAACCACACTGTTTGATGGTCACTTGTCCCAGATGGCAACCCACTTCTAGATCTGAGATCCTCTCACTGCCCCGTTTGAGAGTATGAGGTCTAGATTGCTCCCTCACGAGTGGGTTCCCAACTAGCTGTCTAATGCCTGCCACCTGTAGGGCATCAAGAATGGCCCTGCTCTTGGATGTGGCTGCAGCAAATGTGCTCCAGTTAACATCTGGCATATTCAGGTCTCCCATCAACAGTATCTCCCCTTTCTCTGCCATTCTAAGAATGCCTTCTATCATATCCTTGTCCATTCCTTCCCCCTGACATGGGGGTCTGTACACAACCCCTGTGCGGATTGTGGTGTCCTTTCCAGTCTCCAAGGTGACCCACAGTGCCTCCTCTCCTCCCTGTTTACTCTTTTGTTCGGTTGCTTTTATCCCTTCCTTTACATAGAGAGCTACTCCTCCCCCTCTTCTCTCCTGCCTGTCTCTCCTGTAGGTTATGTACCCTGGTATGTTAACATCCCAGTCATGGTTCTCTGTGTACCATGTTTCTGTGACTGCTACGATATCCAGGCATCCCTCTTCCATTAAGGCCATCGGCTCAGGGAGCTTGTTGCCCAGACTACAGGCATTGGTACTCATTACCCTCCATTTCCTGATGTCCTTACTCCCTTTTGCCCCCACTTTGCCCACAGGTCACCCACTAATCTTAGATACAGTCCCACAGTACACCGATAACCCTGTTACTAGGTGCAGTACAACACAGTAAACTTATAAGGGAACTGAACAACTCCCTAAGCTCCTCTCTCCCAGCCTTTAAATCCAACCCCCAGTGGCTAGAACTACATGAGCTGCACCTGCAGTCTTTTCCTCCAATTGCAGGGCAGGTATTCTCCTATAAATTAGCAGAACGTGGGGGAGGGTGGGTCTTGGGCCTACACCCGACTCTCGAGAGTCTTCTGGAACCAAGTTTGAACTGTCTTCAGGTCTGCTGAGATGATACTGTTAATGTCAGCTCTGTTTCACAAACCTCTTTTGGATAATTGAATGGGCTATTTAGTGAGGAAACGGCTAGAGTCTTCACTAATAGCATTAATGACCGGCGGTGATTTGTGTGCTTTTTATGTCTGTGTGTAATCTGATGAAATAAGAAGCTTTAAAAAACCAAACATTTAATCCTGCTGACTAAATCTTGACACGTACCTAGAAAACAAAAAGATTGAATTAGAAAGAGTTATTTAGTTGAGGCCAGAACATCTGGATCCTAACAGATTGCTGCTGCAGCAACTTTCCCTCACTGAATTGGTCGACCTTGACGCATCACTGTCACATGGAACTGGAGGCATGGTAGGAAAAATGAAGACCAATAAAAATTGCTAACATGGAGATCTGGAGACCCCGTCTCTGCAAAGACATAGACAGGGTGGAGGCTGTCCAGAGGAGGGCAAACAAAATGATGCAGGTTCTGCACCAGAGGACATATGAAGAAAGACTAATGGAGCTTAGTATGTAGCCCGAGGAAGGGGGGTCATGATAGAAACTTTCAAGTACCTCAAGGGAATCAAGTCCAGGAGGGTAGCATCTTTCAGAAAAAGAGATGTGCAAGAACAAGGGACACAATTTGAAGATAGAGGGGGGATGGCTCAGAGGTAATGTGAGGAAGTATTTCTTCACGGAGTGGGTTGTAGATGCATGGAACAGCCTTTCTGAGGAGGTCATGGAGTCAAAAACAGTGCGGGAATTCAAGAATTCATGGGACAGACGAGATAATTCTAGTGGGGAGTAGGAGGAAGTAGGCTGTTGGTTAACTAGGATCTGCAGCTTATCCGTTAGGTAGGGAAATGGGCAAACTAGGTGGGCCAAGCGGTCTTTTATCTGCCATCAAATTCTGTGTTTCTGGGGCCATAAAACTAGTAGGAAAATTTAGAAAAAAATTCTTACAACAAAGGGATGGACACACTAGGACTACACAAACAAATCAAAACACACTACACAGCATAGGGTCTTCCAGGAATCCGTCTTTACCATTGATTCCCAGTGAAGGGGCTTGAGGCACTAGGACCCTGCTGGATTGACTTTTTTGCAGGAAGGGAACTGATGTTTGGTAGTGAGGGAGCCAGCATGCCTCACATGGTGTCGTGTGCTAGCCAATAACAGTTGACTGTTCCCTCAGCACCTCAGTTCTGTTCTTCCTATCGTTGAGTGCTCACCATGGGAGCAGCAGCACCTCAGTTCGACCTGCAGCACTGCTCTCTGTAGCGATTATGCCTTTCTTTTTCTTGGTTTTTATATTCCGACGATGTCGAAACTGAATAAAAAGAAAGGGGGCTAAGAAACACCATCTGCTTTCCATCATGCATCGGTGCCCCGTTGGAAACAGATGATGGACCAGCAACTGACTTACTCTGCCTGCCTTGGCCTGGATGACAACATGGATGAGTGTAATGTCTACTTTTTGATGAACCGCCACACTCTTGAAATCCTTGCATTGAGGTGGGGTCTTCAGAGGCAGACATCACATTCGTGAGGCCAAGGTGAGGTCTCTGGGCCCTTCCCCGTACCTCTGGTATCGAGGAAACAGAGTCCTCCTTGACCTTGCTTTGCCAAGACATAGGAGACTCTCGGGATGGGTCTGGTGGACAGTTGGTTCCTTCTGGGCCACTGGCTGTGATCCCTCCCTCCTTCCCCGGTCTGACAGCTAGGATGGCAGCAGATGTTTCTGATGGTGAGGCCGAAGCTGTACTCTCAGTCTCTCACGGTGGACACCTTGGTGTCCCAGCCTGGTGCCGCCCTGGCTCCTGGCACTGTTCGCATGGTCGGTGAGCCAGTCCCTGCAGGTTGTGATGTCGGGTCCACTTCCGGCACCAGTTGCAGTGTCGTAAGAGGATCAGCACTGGGGCTGTGTGGTGCCTTGTTGCTGAGGTGGAGGTGGTTCTCTCCTTTGGTGTTGCTAACAATGCTGAGGGGGAGGACAACACTGCCTGTGCAACAAACATGGTGGTGACCATGGTGCCAGTCCTGTGTCCAGCACAGACCACGATGCTGGTGATAATGTTGGCTGTGGTCATGGTGCTGCTTCCTGCGCCGGGGGGGCAGGGATAGCTCCAGAGTCTACACCAGGCCCAACTCAAAGGACATTGCTGACTGCAATGATGCGGGCTAAACCTGTCTCCAGGCCTGTTGTCAGCCCTTTGTTCGGTGCAGGAGGTGGCACTGGGTTGGAGCTGAACGCAGTGTTCTCTGTCGAGCCATGTGCTGAGACTGTCACCGGTGGGTACCAGGGCTGCTTTCTGGGACTGTACAGCGCCGCTCACCTCACCTGGTGAACTCCTCCCTTTGGGCACCGATTAGGTTGTTCCTCAGATGTAGAACAGCCTTGTTCGGGTGGTCCTGCCAGGCTCTCCCCTCGAGAGTGGTCCTCCGCGCAACCCCACATTTCTGGCATAGGTTGTAGAAACTTGAGTCTTTCTTCCCTCCCTCCGTCTTTGACCTCTGCTGCCCTTCCAGAGCACATGGGCCCATTGGGGGCCAGTTACCTGATCTCAACACAGAGAGAGACGGTTGGTTCCTTAGTGCAGTACCACTAGAGGTGTGACCGGGTCCAGTTTAGAGACATCATCCCCCCTGTGCCACCACTCTCTGGTTTCAGCACCTCACCTCTGTTAATGTCCTCCTCAGGGGACAATGAATCAACCCTTCACTTGTCCTCGGCTTCTGAGTTCACTCTGTACCGGAGATTCTTGGAGGTCATGCCTGAGGAGCTGGAAGTAGGCTCATATTTATGCCGCAGTCTCATATGCTTGGAGCTGGGACTGCTTGGATCTTTCAGGATTTGCTCTGCAGTCATCCTTCCTTGACCTAGGACCTTTGAGGACTCATTAAAGATGGTATGGAGGCACCCCTTCTCTTGCACTTCAGTGATAGTATTGCACACCCTTGGGATCTGCAGGCCTCTTCAGGGCTTGAGATCTTGCAGAATCTCACAGGGCCAAAATGCCCTATGTGTAACCGACCTGCCAAGGCTGATTCTGCTCAGGCAGGTGCCTTGGGCAAGAAGGTGTTTTCCTCCGCACGCATCATGATCAGGCAGCCTTCAACAGGTGCCTGTGGTTGCAGATAGGCAGGCTCCTAGCTGCAGTGTCACAAAGGAAGGTAGTTGGGCGAGCTATTTGACTTCATGCTAGAGGCCGGAAGATGGCAGGGCTTCAATCAAGGGCATCGTATAATACCAATGAGATGGCTTGCAGGTTTGTAGAACTGCAGACTGCATCAGGCGGATGGCATGGTTTCCTTATCAAGGAGTGCAATCTGCATATATGTTTGAAAACACAATTTCAGAAGTGAGAAAGAAATAAGTGCCCCAGCTGGGATTTGAACCCAAGCCTGCTCTGTATAGCTTTCCGCTGCACTCAGCAGCTGTACTACAAGGACAATTGTAGCCATAGGATCCCCAGAGGCACTCAAATTTTTCTCAATTGCATACCCTGGAGCTACAGAAGTTAGAATTAGTTTTAATATTAAGTAGTGTGGTGTGCATTTATGTTTTTTAGAAGTGAGCAAGAAATAAGTGCCCCAGCTGGGATTTGAATCCAGGTTTGTTTGGAATGCCATTCCACTGCACTAACCAGCTGTGCTGCCAGGACGACTGGAACCTGAGGATCCCCAGATGCGCTCAACTTTTTCTGGAATGCACACCCTGGAGCTACACAAATTAGAATGACATCTTTATTATCAAGGTGTGTTATGCACCTTTGGACTGGTGTATGATGCTTCCAGTGGGCTCATTTTTTCTCCTGCAGGGTCTGGCGAGAGTTGCTGGGGGCAGCCTCTTGCACCTGTGCCACAGGAGCACCCACCTGACCCTGACCAGTCTCGGCTCCCTCCGGATCCTTAAGGAGTCCCTGCCCGTAGGTGTCCTCCCCCACACAGAGGGTTTTCCATTTCTCTTTTGATGAGCTAGTGCCTCCCTCATTGAAAAGGGAAGCTTGGTACTCTGACCCATCAGTGGGAATCATTGGTGAAGACTGATTTCCTGGAAGATATGTAAATTAAGTGCTTACTGTAATTGTTGATGTTCTGGAATATCTTTGTCATTGATTACCACGCCCCACCCACTGTATTCCGCTCTGACAGAGCCAGGGCAGCTCACCCTGTTGGTGCTGGCAGCATCAGGGTTTTTTCTATTGGCATCTCCCCAGTCCTGCTTCCCCTTTTGTTGTAAGAAAATAAGAGAGTTGTGCACTCTCCAGAGCCCCACTGTCAGCAAAAGAAAAATAAAACTGGATAAAATGGAGTGAGGATCCTTTCTCACCAACCAAAAAAAATGTTTTTTTGCTGTGGAAGTAGCTCCTTTCTTCTCGCTCTATTTCTTTCGTGTCCTCTTTCTCCCAGCCCAGGGTGTATCCCCTCTCTGGGTTGATCCCTATTAGTTGCTAAATGCAATATGTGCTTCTAGGCACTATCCAGTCTAACTTCACTGAGCAACTGCTCTGCATGTGGGTGGGTTTTTGGATCCATACTCAAGCCTTCACACCAAGGTACATCCCTGTCTCATACATCTGCCAGTGCCATGTGCTGAGGGCTGCTGCTCTGTTTTTTCTGGACCACTATCCTCCTCCTGTCTTGCTAGTAGACTGATGCTCTGGTTCTATCTAGACCCAGCTATCCTTGTGTCACCTAATGTGCCCTGCCCTTTTTCTAAGTTGGTAGTCTGGTCTTATTTTGTTTCCTATATCTTTTCCCTATCCCTTTGGGCTCTAGCCATCACTTTTATTTCTCCACTTTGTTTCTGTCCTGGCAAACAGAAGTGAGGTGCTGAGGGAGGCAGAGGCAGTGACTGTTGTTGGCTACTGTGCGTGGCACCATGTGAGGTGTGCAGCCGATGTTGGCTCCCTCTCTGCAAAACATTTGTTCCTGTTGGATCCTGGTGCTTCTGGCCCTAGACCATCGGTGATGATCAATATTGAAGCTATTCCAGACAATCAACAATTATGGTACGTATGTCATTTTCATTTTTGCAGATTTTTATTGTAGTACTCCTTTAAAGTGTAGCCACAGGTACAACTCAGTGCCATTTGGGTCTGTACTGCGTCACAGCCCACACCTGCTCGAAGAAAGGCAATTCCTAAATACATATAAAGCTGATCACACTTGGCTAGGACAGGATCTGCCAGGTAAGCAACTGTAGTCCAGTCTTGAGAGGTGACAGGCAGAATGAGGACTGTTTTGCAAGGCACAGGTCTGCCAGGGAAGCACCTCTAATCTAGTACTGGTTGGCTGGCTGGGGGGGTGGGGGATGTAGAGGACTGTTCATCTTACTGTGTAGGCACATCCAGCCAGTTCTGCAGTTGGCTTTAAACAGTACAGGTTTTCTAGGCTGTGTTTCTGTAGGTCCCCACCTAGAACCTTGTTTCAGTAGAGAGATAAAATTAATTGTAATTTGTAAGATATGAAAAAATCTGACGAGGTTCTCTTGCTTCCCATGTCATCCTATATGATTGGTCGTCCTTGACTGGATTTTAAACGGGGTGGGTGGGTATGTGTTTTGTAGAGGATGCTGTGTAGAACCGTATGAATTGCAGGATTTCCTATATCAGTTAAGATGGGTGGTATCACTTGGATAAGCAAGTTAGGCCTATCGTAATCTGTGGGAGAAGTGCTGTGCTCCATAGAAAATACGGAAGTATGACTTTTATCCTGTGCATTTGTTTTTCACTATTTTTTAAAATATTGGTGTTCAGGGATTCCCTTCTCAAACTGTTATTCAAGAGCACATACTTTTCAGTGTTACAGGAATGTTTCCTAAATAGTTGATTTTGTTTTTTTTTAAAAGGAGATTGAAGACAAGCTCAACTGTATAATGCGGAACTGTAATCAAGAGATAGAGGACCTGAAACGGCGACTTTCTGCAAAGGAACTGGAGGTTGTTAACCTGCAACATCTTTCCTCGGCATGTCAAAAGCAAGATTTAGAAATAATACAGCTGAAGGCTTTCCTAGAGGAAAAGGATAAAATTATAAATGTACGTGTTACTGCACTTTTTTATTTTAGAGGGAAATGTATTTTTTCAGTAGGGCAAAACATCCCCTACCTTTTCCTTTTTAAAAGATTATTTTTAGTAAATGATACTGTTAGGCAGAAAACAGTACTTAAAGCATGTACCATGAGGTGTTTGGTCATTGTTCTGAATTTGTCGTTAAGCAGTAGGCAAGTAAATACAGGTTACTCACCTGTAACAGGAGTTCTAGGAATGGTATATGTTGTTCATCCACACTATCTGTCATGTTCCTTGCCACTTTAAATCTTGCCGGAAGGTCTTCAAGCTGGCTCCTCCCACCCACGTGATAAAACTCTCGGCTCTGCCCCATGACGCCAGATCTAGCCCGCTGGAAGCCAGGTTGTGCGTTGAAGCCGGGGAGGTCAGTTGGGTCGTGTGGATGAACAACATATACCATTCCTAGAACTCCTGTTACAGGTGAGTAACCTGTATGTCTAGGGACATGGATATGTTGTTCATCCACACTATCTGGCAAACTCCTAACAGTTCTCCGGGAGGAGGGAGGCAAGGCGCACACCCCCTACTTAGGAAATAGACTTGAGAACCGAGGCCCCCAACCAGCATCCTGGCATGACCCAAGGTCGATGTGATAGGGGTAAAACGGTATGTGCCGACTTCCAGGTAGGAACCTCGCAGATAACCTGGGTAGGGACATCCCTGGAAGCAGCCACCGATGCAGCGGAAGGGCGGGTAAAATGAGCACTTATCCCTCTGGGAGGCTCCATGCCCGCCCACCTATAGCGGAGATCTATGCAGGAGGTACCCACCGCTCATCGTCATGTCTGGCTGGAGGTCCTGCGGCTCGGGCGATGGCAAACACCTGGCGAACCTCTCCCGAACTTCAGCCCTATGCTCCCTGAGAAGGCGAGCGCTCAAATAGAGTCCAAATGGAGCCTATAGGCGGCCTTCAAGGTGTGAATGGGATTGAACCCCGGCAGAGACAATACCTGGTTAGGGTAACGCTCTGACACCACCTACGGAAGGAACTTTGGGTGGGGCACAGGACAACCTTGTCCCTGTGGAAGACCAGATAGGGAGACTCGAAGGAGGCGCCTGGAGTTCTCCTATCCTTCTCGTTGACGTGGTAGCCCCCGAGAAGGTGTTCTTCCACAACAGGTGGGAGAATCGCACCTGTACATAGGTTCGAATGGCTTGCCCGTGAGCTAAGCCCATACCAGCATAAGATCCCATGGAGGTGGAGATTCTCTCCCCGGAGGGGAAGCGTGATCAAGGCCTTGGAAAAGCGCCAGACCACCTTTCCTGCGCCACCGACTAACTTCCAGCCCGCGCCCGGAGGACAGGGGTGGCTGCCAGGAGCACCTTATGGGTCGTCGACTGAAGCCCTTGCTAAAGAAGAAGAACGGACCACAGGTAGTCCGGAATGCTCGCCGAGGAACAGGAGAGGGGACCAGGCCCTATCCTAACATCAAATGGAGAACTCTTCCATTTGAAGGCATAGCATATCTGGTCGACTCCTGGCGGGACGCCTCAACAACGTCGAGGACCTCACCAGAAGACCCAAGGCCTGGCCACTAGCCACACAGGAACCAGGCCGCCAGGTGCAGGGATTGAAGGTCCGGATGGAAAACCTTCCCCTGACAACAGAGATCAGGACCGGGTGGGCTGGAAGCCGCCTGGGGCTGAGACTGTGGAGAGCTGGATACCAGAGCTGGCAGAACCAGTCTGGGGCTACCAGAATCACCTGCGCCTCGTCCCTCCTGGCCTTGCCTGTGGGTCAAGGGAAATGGGGGAGAGGTGGAGAAGAGGCCCGGGGTCAGCGGCCTCAAGGCATCCCCTTACAGCGAGCCCTGCTGAGGGGTGCGGGCATGAGACAGTCTCGGCTTCGCATTCTCCCTGGAGGGGAAAAAGGTCCGCCCGAGGCGTGACCTAGTGGGAGAAAGATCTTGTGCTACCTCCGGCAGGGAAGACCACTCATGAGGCGCAGCCCTTATCCGGCTTAGGGCATCAGCCAGGGTGCTGAAGGCTCCTGCCATCGAGAAGGCTAGGAAAACCGCCTCCAGGCTGCGCGTGAGACCAAATGCGGAGAACCGTCTTACGCAATGGCAAGGGGCGCGTCCGGCCCTGGCGGGTTAGGTAGCACATGGTCGTGGTATTGTCCACCTGGACCTAAACCACTAGACCCCGCACAAACGGAGCGAAAACGGTGCGAGCTAAGCGGACCGCATGAAGCTCCAGCAGGTTGAAATGGCATCGGGACTCCCGAGGGGACCAGAGGCAGTGCACTCTGCGCTCCCCTTGATGGGCACCCCAACCCATCAGAGATGCATCGGTCGCAGAAGACCGTTGACCCGGGGTGGACGAACGGGATGCTCTCCTGCAGGTGAGCTGGAACGGTCCGCCATAGGAGAGCCTTCCACATCCCCTGGGTTACTGTCACGGGCTGGTCCAAAGGATCGCAGCATTGTGGCCGCTGGCTAGCCATCCCCCATAAAGTGGACGCATGAACCGGCGGGTCCAATTGGACCATGCTGATGCAGGCCGCCACGAGGCCCAGGAGGTGCAGGAAGTCCCGGGCAGGGCGCAATTGCCCAATCAGACATGATTAGGTAAAGAAGGAAGAACCTCGGCCCTGTCCGCCGGGAGCCGAGCTCTGGCTCGAAGAGTCGAGCTCTGTCCCGATGAAAGGATCACCCGCTTTGACACGAGTTCCGACTTGACTCCGCTGGAGAGGAGACCGGTCTGAGAGCAACCTAGAGGGCCAGAACTCTGGACCGCCCCACCTCCGCTCCGGAGGGGTTGCAGTCAGCCCGCCATCTGGGTAAGTACACCGGACCCTTGACGCCCCAGGAATGCTGCTGAGAAGAGGCTGAAGGGTCTGGCCTGGAACTCAGAAGAGATCCCGCGCCTTGAAGCGGAGTCGCCTCCCAAGAAACGGATGATCAAGTGTGAAGAATACGCCCTGGAGGTCCAGGAAATAGAGCTACACGCCTGCTCCGAGGATGGGATATCTGAGTCAGAGTGACTCATCCCAAGGTCAGAGACCTCAAGAAGCTGTTCAGGTCGTATGGGTCAAGGATGGGCGGAAGCCCCCCGTCCGTTTGGGGACCAGGAAAAACCTGTACACAAACTCCGGGTCTGGAGGAAGATCCGCCACCTTCCTGATCACCTCATTTTCGAGGGGTAGGGCAAAATCAGCTCGGCGGGCCGACAGAGAGGTTGCGGACCCCGTGGCCCCCCGAGGGGCGACGGCTCGAATGGGTGGGGCCTGCTCGAAATCCAGAGGCAGGCCCCTTCCCTAGCACCTCCAACACCCAGCGGTCCGTGGTGATAGCGGACCAGGAGGAGGAAGGGCGGAGCCGTCTCCCCCCCGGGGGACCCGGGTAGGGAAGACGAGGCCGGGGGCAGCGCCCCTCAGCCTGTCACTGAGCAGGCTTGGAGGAGGGACTGGCCGAGGGATCACCTGAGCCTTTACCTCCTGGCTTCCCCTTAGAAGAAGCCGCTGGCTTGGTGTCAGGATGCCAAGCGGAAGCCTGTCGGCCCTCATGCTGCTGTTGATGGGCCGGTCGTGCCGCAGGAGCCGAAGGACGAAGGGGCTTATGCAAAGGTTGCCAGCGGCCCTTGTCCCTCTGGGCGGGGGTGACCAAGTCCAGAGTGGCATTGGACTTCTCGGTCCCCTGGAGGTGTCCCTCCACTCCAGGGCTGAAGAGGTCAGTCCCCAAGAAGGGGATGTCTGCCAACTTGTGCTGGGTATCCATCGAGAAGGTGGATATCCTCAGCCACGCCCTGCGGCGCATGGCCACCGCGGCCACTACTGACCTGGCACAGGAATCACCTGTGTCCAAAGCAGTCTGAAGCTGCTGCTTCGCCACCGCCCTGTCCTGGTCCATCACCCGCCAGACCGTGGCCCGCAGGTCGGCCGGGAGATGAGGGAGCACCTCATCCAGGGAGCCCAAGAGGGCGTGGGAGAAATGTGCCATCAGTGCGGCCGAGCTGGCCTGTCGGAGGCCTAGGGAGGACGCAGCGTAAACCTTGCGCCCGATATAGTCCATCTTTTGGACTGTTTGTCGGGGGGCCTATCCACATCCTGAGTGTTCACAGAACGCTGGAAGACATTATCGGTAACTAACCCCTCAGCGGAGGGGTGCTCCGAAAAACTGGGCAAAGAACCGATAGGGACAGAATACTTCCTGGCCATCCTGGCTGAAGGCGCAGGACAGGAAGTAGGCCGCTGCCAAAGCTCCAAGGCTGGGCCGACGATGGCCTCAGCCACCGGGAAGGCCTCCGAGGGTAAACCCCTTCGGTCTAGGATCTCCGTCAGGGGATAAGAGGCCCTTTTGGACACGGGTTCGAGCTGCATCCCGGTGAACTCCGAGATGAGCCTAAGCAGACCCAGAAAGGACGATGGGCTGTCGTCCACAGACCGGTCCAGGGAGGACTCCGGGCCCTCCCGTCTGGGGAACACGGAGGAGTCGTCGGACTCCGAAGGGTCTGCAAAGAGCTGCCTCAGGCCAGAGCCACTCTTCACGTGGCGGGAGTGAGGGTGACAGACAACCTGCGGGACAGGTCGTGACCCGACCGAGGTTCCACCATAATCGATGGAGCAGCAAGATTTGGTCGAGCAACCGGCCCAGAAGTGGGCACCTCGACTGCAGCGAGCAGGTGCGTCGGCCGTTCCGGCGGCAGCTGCTTGACAGATGGGAAATGAATCGGAGTAGATTGATTCCTGGACAACAGCAACTGCTGCCACATGAGCTCCTCGTAACGTCGACGCCATCTGCATCGAAGCCTCTCCTCATCCGAGGAGGGAGATGAGGAGGAACGGTGTTGCCACTTAACTCGGTGCCCCGACCGAGACCGCCGAAATCGGTGGGAGCGGCTTGACCGAGAAGAGGACCGAGACCCAGATCCTCGGCAAAACCGAGGGTGGGTCCGGGAAGGGGCGGGGGACACCCGCTCTTCCTTCGGCTCGGACAGAATGACCGAGGACTGCCGCCCTGAAGGTACAGGCAGAACCTCGGCCTCCACCGGGGAAACCGGCGAAGGGTTGATGGCTCTTGCAGTCTACCGCCGGGGTGACGGGTCGAGAGAAAACTCGACAACGTCGACGGGAGTCTTGGCCGGCTGGCCTGATGGGGACACCGTGAAGCCAACGGCCTGAGCCGCAACCTCGACTGAAGTCGAAGGTCGGCGGACAGGGGGAGAGGACCTCTCCCGCTCCCACAAACGCCGACGATGGGACTTACCTGCGCTCTCCCCTTGACCTGGGCGGGGCGCGGGTCCCGATGGACCCTCTCCCTCGTGGAAAGGGACTGGTGAGCTCCTTGAATGAAGCCGAATGAGAGGAACTCAAAGAGAGCAGGATAAAAGCGCTACCGAGGGGATGCAGCCTTGGCCGCCGCCTCCTCCAGGGAGGTAGAGAGATCGAGCTGCTCAGCCGAGACAGCTGGCGTGGACACCGCCGAGGAGCCTCTAAAGATTTTACTCGCGGAAAAATCCTCGCGCCTAAGCCCAAACGGCCGTCACGATCCTCCAGGACATTGGTCGAAGGGCGCAGTACAATTACGAAACTTGTGATCATAGGTCCAAGTCAAGGGCAGTAAACGACATGGAGTGCGGAGCAGTCCTGGAGATATTCCGCCCGCCCGGGTGCCTCTGAGAGCCGGGAAATGAATTGTCCATCGCAGCCGCGAGGGAAAGAAGACCGAAGTTTTAGAAAACTTCAAAACTAAATTCGGACGAACCGAATAATCAGGAACCAGTTTAAAAACGCAGAGCGGTAAGGAGGGAACCTGCGCTTCCAAGCGGTAAGGAAGATCTGGCGTCATGGGGCGGAGCCGAGAGTTTTACCACCTGGGTGGGAGGAGCCAGCTTGAAGACCTTCCAGCAAGATTTAAAGCGGCAAGGAACCTGCCAGATAGTGTGGATGAACAACATATCCATGTCCCTAGAAATTACTTCACACCAACAGCATTGTAGAACATACGATGTATCCATCTCCCAAAGGGAGCCATCCACAAACAGTTACACTAATGTTTCTCCTGGCCGACTGCCAGGCTTCACTCTGAGGAAGTCTGATAATTCGGCCAGGAGAAATATTGGTGTGACTGTGGCTGGCTCCCTTTGGGAGATGGATGCATCTTATGATCTTACTTCAAGAGGGTTCCTGCTGTAGGTCTTCACATACAGTAGTGCGCCCCTGGCATCAGGTCCACATGACAAACTTGTAGCTAGCAATCGTCAGCAAGGACCGCCCCGTGTTGTCAGGTGATGTGACCTCAGCGTAACTATAAAAGGGGGCAGTCCCGCACCCACCCTCCAGTTCTTTCCTACCATCGCTCAGTTCGTTCAACAAACGCAGTAGAACAGTATTCAGTCGCTCACCATTTTAAGTGATTATTTAGAAAATGTACTTTTCAAAAGTTCTCTGCTATTTCTATCCATCGACCATGGTATATGTCATCTAGTCGGCCCAAAAAGAAGTGCTCCAAGTGCGGCGCGCAGATCCTGCATGGGGACGACCACTCTCGGTGCGTCCTCTGCCTGGGGCCTAGACGCCACTCGGTCGAGTGTACCACCTGCCAGGGCTTCAACCAGGCCACACACATCCATTGCAAGAGGACCCTTGAAGCTCATCTGTTAACTCAGAGGTTGGCTTCCATGGAAAAGGAGCTTCTGTAGCTGAGAGAAAGGTCGTCGCCAGCCCCGGAAAAGAAGAAGGACAAGGAAAGATGCTGGGAGTGGAGCCGTTCTCCTCAGTGGAAGACCAGCCAGACAACTGACGCTGACCGGGTGGGCCCTCCACCTCCGTGAGTGTACCCCACCTGCAGGGCCTGCCCTGTCTGGCTGGCCCCCCCCAGGTGAGTAAGCAGTCAGAGGTTATTAGGTTTCTGCCCAGAGCACCGGCTAAGTTGCCTCCGGCTCCACTGCTGGACGCCTGGCCCAGGCCGATCAGCCTGACCTGGGTACTTCTACTCTTGTCAGCCTGGCTGCATCTAGTAAGCCAGTCGACTGCTCCTCCGTCGACCACGTGGACGCCTCTTCTCTCCTGTCGGGCTCCCTTGTGGCTCCCATGCTGGGACGAGAGTGCTCGCAGGTACAACTTCATCCCCGCGAGTTCTTACCCCCAGGGATTCGCCACTGGTGCCCTGTCTTTTTCTCCAGTCGGATACCCTACCTGACCTGTTGTTGGGGGAGTTGCCTGACCTCCCCCCTTCGCCAGTTTCTGTTCCGCCGCTGGATCCCCTTACTGCGGATCCCTTGCCGGACCTTAACGGGCAAGGCATGGACCCTCCTCCCACAGGACCTTTGGGCCCTTCGCCAGTCCCGCGGGCCCTTGGCGCCTCCTCCGGCAGGCCCCTCTGCGCCTTCTGGGAGCCCAGCGGGTGATTTTCCGGGGCATCCAATCCCCCATTACCCGCGGCCGGGAGGTCCATCTCTGGGTCACACCCCGCTGATGCAGGGCTATCCCACGCCGGGCTACCCAATGCAAGGATATCTGACACCAGGGTACTGTACACCAGGCTATCAGGGTCAGACCATCTACCAATATCCTTATTGGTACCAGACCCCCTGCTTAACACCCCGAGGAGTACCAGGGTTACCATCCTCCACCGCCTCCAGCTCCGCAGCCCAATCATGAATCCATGCCTGCGTGGTGGAAGGATGCTAAATCTCAACTTCTCTGGGAGCTGGGACAGCCTCAGGTCATGGTCAGGGCCACCCCTCCTTCCAGGGTGCCCCCTCCTAGTCCGACACACTCTAGCCAGGTTTCTGGCCGGGACTTTGGTGCTCTTCCCCCAAAGAACAGGGATCTGGTTATTGAATGTTCTTTGCCTAGCAGGCTGGAATCTTCGGAGTCAGACGAGGACTCTGATATAGTCCAGTCCGAGCCTCATTCCCTGGTCGAACCTCAACCTAAAGAGTCCCCTAAGTCTCCCTCCGAGGACCCCTCTTTTGGAGAGTTACTTAGGACTATCCAAAAATCTTGTGGTTGGGCTTCCAAGGAAATAGACCCCCCAATGCAAGAGACTCGCAGAGCACCTGAATCTGGTCAGTGTGGATCCCCTTCCTATTCACCCCTGGATGAGTCCACATGAGGACCTCACCTCTAGTATTTGGCAACAGGCCTCTTCTATTCTGGCTGTGTCACGTTAAGCGGATCGAACTTTCTCCTGGAAGGGGTCTGTCATTTGACCGCTCAACCTAAGGCCGACTCCATGGTCATTACTGCTACCCATGGCAGATCGGCCGAGCCTAAACACCTTAGTGCGCCTCTGCCTGATAAGGACTCCAAACAGCTGGACCAGTATGGTAGAAAAATCTACTCCTCATCCACCTGTGCCATCAGGTCCCTGAACTATGTTGCACACATGGTGGCCTTTCAGAAGTCCTCCTTGCCAGAGCTAGAGAAAGATCTTTAGGAGATTCCTGGTGAACAGCCCAGGAATAAACTCCTGGAAAAAGTCAGGATGAATAAGTCATTCTGCCGCCATGCCCTCCGTGCCACATACAATTCTGTGGCTCGGGTAGTGGCCACTGGGATTTGTCTCAGACGTTTAGCTTGACTTTGTCTGGCGGGGTTGGCACAAGACGTTCGGTCGTCTCTCCTGGACGCTTCTTTCAGGGGTCCAGTTCTGTTTGGCGGTGATGCCAAAGACATTTTAATGGAGCTGCAGGAGAGTGGCAAGTCCCTCTGGGACGTCCGCTCCATGTACCATTCAGGTCAGAAACAGTGGCAGCAGCCCTTTTGCTGCCAACGGTAGTGGAATTAGAACCAGGGCAAACGACAAATTAAACGCCGTGCCCCAGGTTCCGGCACCAAACTCCTCAGGCCAAGTTCTCCAAACCCACCTCCGGAGGAAAGGCGCCTCTCCCCTCTGTGTCCTGACTTCCTACCCTTCCTTCTTCTCCCTCCGACTCCCTCAGAGGAGCCGGTAGGGGGACGGTTCGGCCTCCACTTGGACGGGAGGAAGACTGTCACCACAGATGCATGGGTTCTCCAACTCGTAGAAAGAGGTCACTCAGCAGAGTTTCTGGGGAGACCTCCTCCCAGTCCTCCGAGAAGGTCCTTTACCCGTCACACCAACTCCAACTGGTCAGGCAGGAAATTCAAGCTCTGCTACTAAAGGCAGCTATAGAGCCCGTTCCTCTGGGACAGACAGGAAGGGGATTCTACTCCCACTTCTTCCTGGTTCCAAAGACGACGGGGGATCTAAGACCCATCTTAGTTCTCAGCATGCTCAATCTCTTCGTGGAATACAAGAGATTCTGCATGCTGACTCTCCAGGGACTGTTACCCCTGCTGCTACCAAACACATGACTGTGCTCCCTGGATATGCAGGACACTTACCTCCATATCCCCATTCTCCTGGCCCACCACCTTTTCCTCAGATTCTCCTTTCTGGAGAATCATTTCCAGTTCAGAGCCCTCCCGTTTGGTGCCTCCTCAGCACCTTGGGTTTTCACCAAGTGCTTAGCGGTGGTCGTGGCATTTCTACGCCGCAGGGGCATCTATGTGTTCCCATACCTGGACAACTGGCTCTTTTCAGCCCCCTCGCTGGACACCCAGAAGGAATCCCTCTCCTTCACTCTGGGCCTCTTTTCCAGTCTGGGAATTTCTATCAGGCTCCCCAAATCCCAGCTAATACCCTCCCAGCACCTTCAATTCATTGGAGCGGTGCTGGACACGGTCCAGAGCAAGGCCTTCCTTCCAGTCGACCGAGTGGAGACTTTAATTTCACAAGCCACATTTGTGGCTTCCTCTCGATGGACCACTGCTCGGTCAGTCGTTCGACTTCTGGGTCTGATGGCGGCTGCCATGCCCACAGTTCCTTTGGCCTGGCTGCACATGAGGATAACCCAATGGTCTCCGAGTCCAATGGGATCAGTGACTGGGTGACATGGACCAGAGAGTCCTGGTCTCCAGCAGTCTTCAACAGGATCTCCTCTGATGGAAGGGCCCCGCCAGTCTTTTGGTGGGAGTGTCATTTCACCCTCTGTCTCCCTCTCAAATCCTCACTTTGGATGCCTCCAGCTCCGGATGGGAGCGCATCTAGGGGACCACAGAACCCAAGGCCCCTGGTCTCCCACGGAGGAGAACCTGCACATCAATATTCTGGAAATGAGAGCGGTGCTCTACGCTCTCCAGGCATTCCAGTCACTTTTGACTCTGGGGACGCTCCTCATTCAGACAGACAACATGGGCACTGTCCGGTATCTAAACGAGCAGGGTAGCACCCAGTTGTACCCTCTCTGCAGGGAGGCAGTGCGGGTGTGGTACTGGGCAATTCAGCATAGCCTATCGTTGACAGCAGTCCACATGCCGGGTGTTCACAACATTCTGGCGGACAGTCTCGGCTGATCAGCCGCCAGGGCTCACGAGTGGGAACTAAAGCAGGAGGTAGTAGAAGATCTGTTTCTTCAATGGGGTTGACCAGACCTAGATCTGTTCACCTCTCCATCCAACGCAAAACTACCCAACTTTTGCTCGCTCGTTCCCGGGCATGGTGCTTTTTGGCGAGATGCACTATCTCTGTCCTGGGTAAGGAAGTTTCTATACGCTTTCCCTCCCTTTCATCTATTACAGAAGGTTCTTCTGAAGCTGCAAGCAGAGGGGGGCCCACATGATCGTCATTGCCCCTCTGTGGCCTCGGCAGATATGGTTCCCGAAGTTACAACAACTGACTTTGGAACCACCAGTACTTCTGCCTCTCATGACCTTCTGTCCCAGAAGCAGGGCACCCTGGTACATCCGAGCCTCAAGTCTCTCCATTTTCATGCATGGCACCTGTGGACATAGTAATTTCTCGCTATGGAGTCTCTGCGGGGGTAGCTCAGGTCCTAGTGGAAGCTAGGAAGCTTTCCACTAGATCCACCTACACCATGAAATGGAAGAGATTTTCTATCTGGGCCCCTCTGCGAGAGGTTTAGACCCTTTTCTTTCTCGGCCTCCCAGATGTTAGAGTACCCCTTGCATCTTTCAGAGTTGGGTCTGAGTTACTCCCCACTGAAGGTCCATCTCTCTGCGGTGTCGGCCTACCACCTTCCGGTGGAGAGGAAAATCCCTAGCTCAGCTAGAGGTTTTTAAAACCTTTCTGAAGGGGATCCTGCATATAAAACCTCCGGTCCGGAATCCTGTTCCTGCCTGGAATCTCAATTTTATGTTGGAAAAGCTTACTTTGTCCCCTTTTGAACCAGCAGCAAGTTGCGATATGCGTTTTCTAGCGTGGAAAACGCACTTTTTAGTTGCTGCTACTTCAGCATGAACAGTTTCAGGACTTCAGGCTCTAGTTTGCAGAGAGCCTTATTTAATTTTCCACAGGGACTGGGTGGTCCTGCGGGACTAATCCTTCATTCCTTCCGAAAGTGGTTTTGGAAATGACTCTAAATCGGAGTGTTGAATTGCTGGTGTTTTTTTTCCAGAGCACTCCAGCAGGGGGAAATATCTTCTGCACACTGTGACAGGGAGCTTCTGCCACTCTTGCGGACTGACCGTTTCTTAAATCTGTTGCAACAGTTCTTCTGTTTCTTAGCCTAATCTGTTCTTTACAATTTCTAGTCCATAAGGTTGGCCACCTATGGGCACCCCCTTCCCGTTCTTGACTATGCTATAGTGTCCTCTTTAATTTTCTTTTTCCCTCTCAGGTCCTCGTACAGGGAGGTTATTGTGGTTACCGCCAAGCTTATGTAAAACGGGTTGTGTTTATCGTTGTTGGATTTAGTATGTAATAGCACAATGTCTTAATATACCTTATGTTTATGAAATCTGTAAGTGCTGAAAATACCATGGCACTAGGTGGTTTTGATAATGGTAAAAAGTACTAGGTGACTGTTCTAGAAATTAAGTTAGTTGTGCTGTTTAAAATGCATGTAAATTGCTTTAAATGGAACAAGTCTGAAATGTAATGGTGATTTGCATATATCCCATGATGCTTTGCATTATGGAAGTATGTATGATGTATTTCTTTGAAACCTGATTTGTTGCCAGTGCCTTTTGTGGTAACCCTTCTTTCAGTGATTCTGCATTGAGATTCTTTGTCTATAGCTTGTTTTTTTTCTTTGTTTTTTTCTTTCTGGGCCCCCACTACCCAAGCAAACGGGCCCACGTAGGGATAAAGGGTTTTCACTGAAAAGTGGTTAAATCAGAGATCAGTATTGGTAGGTGCTGGCTAAGTGTGGAGAAAGGACATTCCTAGCCTGTTGCTGCAAACTGATGTACTGAAGAAGGAATATGCTATTGCTGAAGCTTATTTCCTGTATTCTGAATAAACATTACACAGAGATTGTGTGTTGAACCTGAAGTTCGGTGTCTGGTCCATCTGTTATCCTGCAACCCCTCCATATACACCCTTGATATGAACAGGATTTTGAGGTACTTTACCTCGTGGACTAAAGAGGTTTGAAAATCGAACCAGCTCTTTGTTGCGTTTGCCTCCCAGTGTCAGGGCAAAGCGATCACGAAACACTCTGTCTAGGTGGTTGGCTAACTGTATTCATTACACTTACCAGAAGTACGAAAAACCCCATCCGGGGGCAGTCAAAAGCCACTCCATCAGGAGTATGGCTACCTCTACTGCCTTTTTCAGGAATGCATCCACTGCGGATATCTGTACAGCGGCCACTTGGTTTTCTGTCCACACCTTCACTAAGCATTACAGTCTGGACATTGCCTCTAGGCGTCGAACTGGCTTCGGCCTTGTAGTTTTCCAAGGTCTTCTGTCTTGAACAGACCCTTAGTTGGCAGACATCTTCCTCCTCCCGGAACCCCATCTCCGACTCCTTTTCTTATGTTAGACTGCTTGGTATTCAGTCCTGTATGTGAAGACCTACTGCAGGAACCCTCTCAAAGTAAGATATAGCAGTTATGTAAAACCTTACCATAACAGTAGATCTTCGAGAGAGGTTCCTGCAGTAGGTCTAGTTTCCCATCGTCCTTTCCCCCAGCTCCTGAGTTTTTACCTTGTTCCACACCCAGGCCTCTGTCTTTTCCAGGGCTCAGGGTATCAGGAGTCTATTACTCCTCTTTTCTGCTCTCTTTCTATAGGTTTTCAGTGGAAAAGAATGGGGGGCGGTCCTGCACCTGCTCTCCCTTTTATAGTCATGCTGATGTCGCATCACCTGAAGGGGGGCGGTCCCTGCTGACGATTGCTAGCTACAAGTTTGCTGTGCAGACCTGATGCCAGGGGCGCCTTCCTATATGTGAAGACCTACTGCAGGAACCTCTCTCAAAGATCTACTGTTACGGTAAGTTCTTACGTAACTGCTATTTCTACAGTGCTGTTGGTGAGATAATAAAAGGACCTTCAAACTGCATATATTGGTCAGAGTGTTCTTCAGCTGTTACGGGTGCTGTCAGACACTGCTTTAATTGACTGAAGAATGACACTAATTAGGTTCCTTAGTAGTGCAGTTACATGCTTTAAGGTGCAATTAGATTTGGGGCTCGGGGCACTGGCTGGGGGGGAGCATAAGTAAGGGTCGAAGTTCTAGGTTGAAATTACTGTGTTAAATTGTTTTAGGTGGAGTTAAAAAAGAAAACTGGTTAAATAGGAACGAGTTGGAGCCCTAACCTGTTATACAATTTGGATGACCGGGTCTCCCACTGCTTCACGAAGAAGGGTAGAAGTGGGCCAGAAAGGAGACCAGTAGCAACACCTGGACAGAGTGGGGACTTGGGTGAGGGCCAAAGGTGCCGTAAGAGGGAGGTGGAAAGACCCTTGCTCACCCAGGACACAGGGAGCTCAGCTGTACCCAAAGGTACATATAGGATTAGTGTGTTAATACTTGCTTTAAGGTAGTGGGTGAATAATCCAAACTTGGGATCAACAAAACAAGTTCTAAAATTGTTAAATGTGTTTTAAAGGTGTAATGTGTGTGATGTTTTTTTGTGATAAAATGTGGAAGAAGGGATCAGATGGCAATAAAGAGACTTTATAAGAATGGCAAGTGAGTTTGGTTCAACATTGACACCCGAGATGCCCAAATCAGACCACAAGAAAACTGCAAAGAACTATGGCTGTCGAAATTAAATATACTACCTGGAACATTAAAGGGGCCCAGAGTGCACCTAAAAGATGTCTGGTACTGCGCCACTTTGGGGGTGGGGATAGCATTCCTGCAGGAGATGCACCTGCCAGAGCAAAGAGTAAACCTCTTCCGTAGACAATGGGTGGGACAAGTGTTTGGAGCTGAGAGAGACACGAACAAAAAAGGGGTCCTGATCCTGTTCTCTAAAAATGTAAAATTCGTGGTAGAAAAAGAAATCGGGGGACCCAGAGGGTAGGTTTGTTTTCCTGCAAAGACTGCTGTATAACACGAGTGATACTAGATAATGTGTATGGCCCTAACTTGGACTTCCTGCGATTTCTCTGCAGATCTACTAGGAGCCCTGGCCCAACTAGTGGGGCCCCCAATATTAATGGGGGGGGGGTTGAATCTAATCATGTCAATAGACCTAGATAGAACAGGTGAATCGAGAAGGGGCCTTACTCTAGCACAAAGAGGAGTCTGAGACCTAATGGACCAGTTGGGGCTTCACGACCTATGAAGGGTATTGCACCCACAGGATATAGAGTTCACATTCAGATCACAGGCACATGGATCAGAGTCGAGATTTGTCTACTTCCTAGGGTCAGGAGACTGGTTACAGGGGTACAAAGGGTGTGAAATTGAGGCCTGAGTGATATCAGATCATAACCCGGTGACCATGAGACACCAGTTTGCTTCAACAACAGATCAGGATAGAATATGGCACCTAAATAACAGGTTATTGAAAGATGTGGGATGGGGCACAGTTAAATGCCATGTCAGGGGGAGAACTGCTGAGGATAGCAACTAAAGAGAGAAAAAGACCTGCAGAACACTTGCAGAGATACGAAACATAGAGGAAAGATTAAATCCCCATACCTTAGAAACCGACAGAATGGCACTTAACACATTAAGGTATAAATACCACGACCTCATAAGAGATGAAGCTGAAAGAGCAATATACAGAACCAAAGCTAAATATATAGAGCAGGGAGACTGATGGCGCTTAGGCTCAAAAAACAGGAAGCCTCGTGCTCAGTTGTAGGAATTAAGAACCAGAATGGGGAAGGGCTATTAACAGGAGTAAGAGATTGCTCAAGCATTCAAAGTGTTTTACCAGCAACTATACATTGCAGAGGAATTCCCAGATTTGGAAAATAGGTTTGAGCACTTTATGGAGGGTGTTGTGCTACTGCAAATAAATGAGGATCAGCAGCAGACTCTTAAAAGAGCAATAGAGCCTGTAGAAATCCAAGTGGCAATTAAGCAGTTAACATCTGACAAAGCCCTGGGCCCGGATGGATATATCCCTAATTTCTGTAAAGTTTTCGGTAATGTCTTGCGCTCATACTTGGCCAAAGTCAATTCATATATACACAAGAAGGGACTCATGGATCTCTCCTTGACACAAGCCATGATAACCCTAATACCTAAACCGCATAGAGACCCCCAAGTTGGTGGCTAATTACAGACCCATCTCCCTTATTAACTTGGATATTAAAATCCTAGCAAATATTTTAGCGACAAGGCTGAGTAAAGTGTGGGGGAGCTTAATTGTCAATGATCAGCTAGGCTTCACGCAGGGAAGGAAGTTCAGTAACCACATTAGGAAACTGGAACACCTGATCTTCACGTCTGGAAGGCCAGAGACCCCAGCGGTCCTGGTGTCTCTAGACGTGGAGAAAGCCTTTGACAGAGTCTCATGGGCATATTTATTGTTGGTCCTTGAGCGGTACAACCTTCCAGAAGAATTTACAACCTGGATAAGAATACTCTACACTGGTCTATTGGCTAGAATACTTTGCAGTGGAGTCCTTTCCAAAGGTCTGCAACTTCACCGGGGCACGAGACAGGGCTGCTCCTTGTCGCCGCTGCTGTTCATCCTGTTCCTGGAGCCACTAGCGCATAAACTTAGCCAATCCTCACACATAACAGGGATTAGTATTGGAGAAGAACAGTATAAGACATCCCTTTATGTGGATGACATCTTACTGCATGGTGGAGAACCAAGAAAATCCCTGACAGAAGCATTATTACTAGTAGAGAAATTTAGGGCCATTTCTGCCTACAAACTCAGTGTTTCTAAAACAACAGTTTTGCCCCACACTCTGGCACGCGTAAGGCAGAGGTAGAGAGATTGGGGCTGCACTGGTCCCCTAGTATATTATGATACCTGGAAATTTATAGTACAAGGTACAGCATGAGAAAGAGAAATTTGGACAACCTTGTAGACTTAATAAGATTAGATCTAGAGAGGTGGGCAGAATAAGTACCATTAAAATGAATGTCCTCCCCCAAAATACTATACACCCATCAGTGCTCAATATGGCACTACCCCTCTGCTGGTTCAAGAGGTTGCATTCCATAATTACACAATGTATATGGGCCAGGAATGTTGCCAGGCGATCTTTTGCGAAACTAACAGCACCAAAGGCTAAAGAGGGACTTAATCTACCCAGCTTTCTTCACTACTATTTGGCGGCCCATGGCAGTTCGTATCTCAGATGGTATGGGGGATCGGACCCCTCCTTCTTCCAAGGCTGTACGCCTGGATGGCTAGGCATAAAGAAGGAATTATGTAAAAGGGGAAGGAGTAAACATAGGTGTTACTCTACTGCCCATTGAAAAGGATACTCCCTACCATTAGAAATACACCAATAGGGATGTCCATTAGAGTGCATCACCAGCTGTGTATGGAACTCTAGTTGGAATCAAGAACCAACCCTACCCAACCGGTCCTCAATAACCCTAATATCTGCATAGTTAATAGGCAAATTTGTACAGCTCCATGGATATACTGGAACATCCCTATGATTAACAGCATAGTGGGGGAAAAGGGAAAAATAAATTAGTTTTCCTGGCAGAAGCAGGAGAAGGTACAGAATACCACTATCTTCAAGTGTCATACGCCATAATGTAGCACATGGGTCCACAGCCATGGAGTGAACGCCATGCATAAGCAGTCACACACCTTCAGGCATTAGCAGATAGTCCTAATGCAGTATCTAAGATAAATGCAAAATTGTCTACAGGCAGTCTTCTGGAAGGTAGAGAAAAGGGCCAATACTGGGTTCATACCCTCCTTCCAAACAGTGAACAAAGAGATTGGGAAAATATATGGATCAACCTGTATAAATACATTAAATTAGAACCATTATGACTGATGCAGCTTAAGATACTACGTAACCTATACTACACCCCCAGAAAAGCTTTTTAAGATGGGCAAAAGAAATAATGACCTATGTAACAAGTGTGGGATGGTCATGGGAATGCTGTATCATATTTTATGGGACTGCCCTAAAGCTAAGCTGCTGTGGGAGCAGGTTAGGACCAGACTAGACCCTCTGCTTAGTTTGGAGAATGCTTTTTCTCCTGAAAACTATATAGTGGGACAGTACGCTAGGCAGCTGCTTACTACCCAGAGATACCATATTGACTTAATAGTGGCCAAAGTCAAAAAGGTGATACTCTGGCATTGGCTGGATGACACAGTACCATCCTATGGGGAATGGCATGGCGAGATCCTAGCAATGCTACAAATAGAAAAGATTCTTCCTGGACATAGTCTCCACCACTCATTCACACTAATGGAAACTACGCCGGAGGCGCTAAGACTGAGCAGGAGCCAAAAATCTTCAGGAGGGCCGACGTCTAGGTAGGGCCGTGAGCCCGACTCGCACTGTATAGGCTACCCCAGCATCGACCCACCAACCGCCTCAGTTCCTTTTCTCCCACTGTCGAGTGCGCTTCAGTGATGTAACTTGCCCACCAGGAGACAATATGACAGCAGCTATAGTGGTTTAAGTATTTGATTAGGTTTTATTTTATTAATTCAGTAAAAAAAAATACATATATAGTATAAGTAAAGTAATTTTAGTCAAGGAAGAAGTCTTCAGCTCTTCTGTGGAGTCAACCATGAATGGGGCAGGTGACGGTAGGGAGACTTCGCATGAAAGCTGTGTTTTCAGCAAGGCTGGATCTGGTCTGCCACCCTCTATTGGGGGGGGGGGTGTCTGACTATGGGCAGTCTGGTGCTCGGGAGGAAGGGCAGTCCTCCCAAAAGCACAAAAAGAAGCAGTCCTATTCGCAGTCATCGCCGGGGACTTGGCACTGCTCAACCTCAAGTTCTTATTCAGTCTCCCGGTTGAAAATCAAACTGTACTGCTCGAGGTCACCCTCTGGTATGTCTGTGCGTTGATTGTTGGTGGCGAGGGGCAGGAGTTCGACTTCGACACCTCCAGGATCTCCTACGGTCTCTATTCTGGTGACCAGCATCCTCGACTCCGAGTCCTCCACACCTCTGGAGGTCCTCAGTGAGCAGTTTCACCATTGGGCCACTCTTATGGAGGATTGGGTTCAACGGTTGTCCCGCTCACGCCAGTAGGTCTGTCGCCGGGGCCTTCGGGCCTACCGGTTTCGGACCTGCAGGCAGGGTGGTTAGGGCTTCCTAGTCATGCGGCGCCTTCTCCAGTGCCGTCGACGCCGCTCTCTGGTGCTTTTCTCCCTCATATGGCTGTGGCGCAGGGGCCAGCAGAGGTACCATTCTCTCCTGCTGCTTTTCTCAGATTTTCCTCCCTGAGTGGTGTGTTAGGGACCTCTGGTCCTGCGGCACCTTGTCCTGTGCCGGTGCCACTGGAGTTTTCGGCACCACACTCTGTGACAGTGCTGGGGGTGCCTTTGGTGCCACATAGGTCACCGGGGTTCTTGACTCCGATTCACGGAGCTCCTCCTCCTCCTCCTCTTTTTCCTTCCTTTCCTATATACTTGGTCCCTCCGGGGCTAGTAGAGGTGATATTCAGCCTGATGCTGATCTTCGATTGGGAGACGACTTTAAAGACTACTGCTCTCTGGGGTGGCAAATAAACCCTCTGTTCCAGCAGAGCCTCTGGTCAAGGACTTTTCCTTTAAGTCTCTGCTTAAGAACATAAATTCCACTCTTCCTTTCCAGACTTCAGAGATTCATCCTGGGAAATTGCTGCGTCTGCAGTATTTGCACGTCCCAGATAGTCCTGTGGAATTGACTCCACCCCTGCAACCCTCTTTTGAGACTCTCTCCCAAATGATGTGGGATAATCCAGTGCTTATTCCTTCTGTGGCCAAATTCATAGATAGGAAATACACCCTTCCCAAGGATTGTCCTGTTCTGGCTTCGCAAGCCTTTGCTGATGCCATAGTAGTTTTAGCAGAGAATGACAAAGCCGTCATTCCTCAAGAATCTACGGCACATAAAGAATCTCGTAAGACTGACACCTTGGGGAAGTGAGTTTTCCCCGCCTCCACCCTGGGTATGCGCATTGTTGGCTGCCAGGGTTATTTCCCCTCATTATGAGTATACCAGCTGGCATTCGCTGCAAGCCACTGTAGAAGCTGTTCCAGAGTTGGATGTTAGCACAGAGCTTCTCCAGGCCATTACTAGAGGCATTGAATCCAACACTCAGCAGCTTAAAGCCTCTACGGATGCCTTCGACACTGCTTCCAGGGCAGCAGCAGTGGGTATATGTACCCGACGCCAGTCATGGTTACGGACATCGAGATTCACAAATGATGCCCAGCAGACAGTTATGAGTTTGCCATTTGACGGAACGTATCTGTTTGGTCCTCAAGTCGAGCAGGCACTAGAGGCCACACAGAAAACTAGAATGGCTATAAAACGGCAAGACCACTCTCTGCTGCCCATCAGCGGGGCAGGAACAGCAGCAGTTTCATAAGTCAGTCCTTTCGTGGCAGAGGCAGAGGGGGCTTCGCCAAAAATCAAGCCTCCCAGCCACAAAAGAAAACGCAGCAGATGGCACAGGGCCCAAAAGCACCTAGTGCCACCCTCTGAGATTCCGGCCGTAGTCCCACCTCAGCTGTCTGAGGCGGACTCTTCCTTGGCAGTAGGAGGGCATCTGACTCAGTTTAACAGCCAGTGGAAGTCAGTCACTTCAGACAAATGGATGCTCAGGATAATCCGCGAGGGCTACTCTCTAAATCTTTCAGAAATCCCTCCGGATCATCCACGCAAATGACAGCCCGTGCTGCCTGTCTCTCAGACCTTCTTGCTTCCGAGATTCAAGGTCTTCTGAACAACAGGGCAGTAGAAGTAGTTTCTCTGAATCAACAGAACACAGGTTTCTACTCCCATTACTTCCTAGTTCCAAAGAAAACAGGCGGCATGCACCCTATTCTCGAACTAAGGAAGTTAAATTCCTTTACAAGGAAAAATTCAAGATTATATCACTGGGCACTCTGTTACCTCTGGTTGATCAAAACGACTGGTTGGCTGCCCTGGACATGCAGGATGCCTACCAGCACGTTTCCCACACCCAAACTTCCACAGGTATCTCAGATTTGTGACATTGGGTAAACACTACCAATTCAGAGTCCTGCCCTTTGGGCTATCCTTGGTGCCTTGAATCTTTCCAAAGTGCTTTGCAGTTCTCGCAGCGCATCTGAGGAAGCTCGGAATTCAAGTGTTCCCATATCTGGATGACTGGCTTTTAGCAAGCCCCTCCAGACAGGACTCTGGGGCTTCCAAATTTCTCGCATCCATGGGAGTTCTTTTAAATCTATAAAAGTCACAACTACAACCCTCCCAACAGCTCCTCTTCATAGGAGCCCTTCTGGACATCTCCAGTGCCCAGGGGACAGGAGGAGCGACATCCTTCAGATGGCCCACTTCATCAGAGAGAATGACTTGGTTCAAGCCCTCTCGATGCAGTGGGTGCTGGGTCTCATGGCATCCTCAGTGTTCACTGTGCCTCTGGCTCGCCTCCACATGAGGATTACTCAATGGATGCTCAGTACTCCGTGGTCCCTGACCACATATCCCCAGTCCTTTCACATCAAGGTGACAGAACCTCTAAAACGGTCACTCACCTGGTGGACGCAGGAGGACAACCTTCAGAAGGGGTTCCCTTTTGCCCCACTGGAATCTCGGATCAGCATCACCATGGACGTATCTCTACTCGGATGGGGAGCTCACTGTCTAGATCTCCACTCCCAGCATTGATGGACTCAGGACAAGTCTCAACTCCACATGAATATCTTAGAAATTAGAGCTGTCCTGTACGCAGTCATTGCTCTGAAGGACATTCTCTGTCACAAGATCATTCTCCTTCAAATGGACAACAAAATAGTGATGTACTACTTCAACAAACAAGGTGGAGGACTCTCTTACCACCTGTGCAGGGAGTCGAGAGTGTGGGAATCGTGCCTGGAGCACTAAGCCTTGACTCAAGCAGTTTACCTTCTGGGAGTGCAGAACGATCGAGCGGATTGTCTCAGCAGAACAGAAACAGATCCTCACAAGTGGTCTCTTGACACAATTGTCGTGCAGTCGCTCTTTGAAGAGTGGGGAACTCTGGACCTGGACCTTTTTGCGTCCCCATTCAACGCAAAACACTCTCTCTTCTGCTTCAGAAATGCCGAACCTGGCGCTTTCTGTCAGGATGCATTCAGACTGCGGTGGACAAGATGCTTTCTGTACGCATTTCTCCTCTTCCCTTAGTTCAGAGGGTACTGCTCAAGCTGGAGGCTAAAGGGGGCAGAGTGATCCTCATTGCCCCATCTGGCCTCGTCAGATTTGGTTTCTGTTAATCAACAGATTATCAGAAACTTCACCGAGACAGCTTCCTTCTCAGACCGACCTGCTGACCCAGGGCCCAGTGGTCCATCCCAACCTGAGATCCCTTCACCTCCATGCTTGGCTCCTGAGGAGGTAGAAGTGAGTTGGTTTGATGTGTCATGTAGGGTCTCTGACATTCTCCTAGCAGCTCGCAAGCCGGCTACTAGGAAAACTTATACGGCAAAGTGGAAACTGTTCTCCATTTGGCGTACAGAGTCCTCCCTGGACCCATTTTTTTGCCCGCTGTAACAAAGTCCTGGAGTATCTTCTAGACCTGTCTAATACAGGATTGCAATACTCAACTGTAAAGGTTCACCTTTGCGCAATCTCAGCATACCACGAGCCTGTACACTCCATGTCTCTGGCTCAGTTACCTCTGGTTAAGTACTCCGGATAGGGTCTCACCAACTGTCTGTACAGAAGGATAACCACTTCCCTTTTTCTACTTGTGATGCCCCTCCCTATGCATCCCAGTATCCTCCTGGCTCTCCTTACTGACTTCTCACATTGCTTACCCACCTTTAGGTCATCTGATATGACTACACTCCGATCCCTTTCCATTATTGGTCTTTACACTTTCTGAGTTTCTCTACACTTTGTTTCTTTCCTGGCGAACAGAACTGAGATGCATGATAGGCTGGCAGTGGTTATTGGTTAGTGTGCGCTGCACCGTGTTGTTTACGGAGGTGCTTTCAGTACCAACAGTTTGCTCCTGCTGGGTTCTAGTGCCTCTAGCCCTAGATCCATCAGTCTGAATCAATGGTTGAGATGTTCATGGAAGATAATAGATCTTACTTCGAGTGGGAGCTCTTGCAGCAGGCTATAACAATAAGGACTATGCCGCAGGCACTAGGGCCCTCTGGTGAAAACTTCAGCCAGCAGTACACAGCAGGAACCGCCCCCTGACGCCGGCCCCACCCCGATGTCAGTCTGGATACAAAAGGGGGCGGACCCAGCTCCACCTCAGTTCTTTTCTCGCCGCGTCCCGCACGTGAACAAGAGAAGAACATCTTCTGCTTGCCAGTTCAGCAAAACTCTTCAATCAAGAAAAAAGCCGCATTTAAATCGTTTTTTCGACGGTTTTTCTTTGTTCTACACAGACGTCAGACCGCTGTCCGACTTAACCATTTTTGACATTTATTTTTTTCTGGTTACCGACGTCAGGCCGTTGCTCTATGGTTTTTTGTGAAGTTCAACGGATGTCTTCTTGGGTGTCGGCCTCGCCGGAACACCTAAATAAGTGTGAGTGTGGGAGGCAGATCCCAGCCAAGGATGGCCATCGCTGCTGTGTCGTTTGCCTTGGACTGGACCACGCCACTGAGAACTGCTCCGCTTGCCAGACCTTCACCAGCAGGACCCGCATCTGCTGCCTTAAGGCCCTGAAAGCCTTTCTCTTGGAGCAGAAAATGGATCTGCACTCTTCGGAGGGGAAACGGAAAAAGAAGAAATGGCACAGCAAAGACCGTAGTCAGACCCGACACTGGTTGCAGTCCCGCTCTCACTCGCGGCCTTCTCCAAAGAAGGCCCGTCCCTCGGGATCAGGAGAGCACCCCAAATCCGCTCAGGCGAAGGCCAGCCCTTCGGGGGAGAAGCCGGCTAAGCCTAAGGTGACCCCGCTAAGGGTCACCACGAAGCCCTTGGAGGTGCATGCTTCGGCCCCACCTCTCAAGGCACCGGCGCCGCCTGATAAAGGCACGCCTCCAGAGCCCAGGACTCTCCGCGCAGCACCCGTCGGTACCAACACAGACGCCGGTTGAGGCGAAGGCAGAGATTGGCTGTGGAAGAAACCAACGTCCCTGTCGCCCCAAGTCCTCCTCCCCACTGGGTGGGCTGTCCTTGGCTCCGAACGTCCTGGATACTTCCTTTCCGAGCCGGGCAGCAGAGATTTTCACTAAGTCGAGCTCCAGGAACTGTTTTCCTTTTGGTGGTAGCACATCCTAGCGTCCCCCTCCCGTCGCGGCCCAGACACAGTACGGACCCAGCGGAAAAACACCGCCGGAGGTGAGCCTTCCCTGCGGAAGTCGCCGGAGCGCCCGCCTACACCTTCCACTAGGGCTCGTTCCCACACCAGGTTCGGGGATCACCGATGACGCTCCAGGGACTCCGGTGACCGTCGTCAGTCCAAGTCACGCTCTAGGAGCCTTTTTCGGTCCTCTAGGCGAGAACGCTTCCGGCGTCGGTCTCTGGTCCAGGGACCGGAGTCGGTCTTCGGACCGACATTGGTCCCCTAGCTACCGACGACAGCGGGAGTCTGGTCACATGGAGAGGTCAGACTATTCAAAATCTTATTGTCGATCTTCCTCATCATCTTCCTTGACTTCCTGTCTGTCTGCAGCGCTGCCCGGGAGAGAAGGACCAGCCTCGCTCACCTTCAGACGATCCTACCTTTATGGATGTCATGAGGCACATCTGGGCCTCCAGCGAGTGGGAGACAGAGGACCTGGACCCGGAACGCCGGAGGCTATCAAAGTACCTGAGGCAAAATGAGCCTAAACCTTTGGTAATCCCTCCTTTGGTGGATACGTTCCAGGACCTCACTCGAACTACCTGGAAACATCCGGCTTCAGTCCCGGCTGTTCCGAAGAAGTCGGATGGGCTGTACAAGGCCCTGAGGGCAGAAGCTTTCTTTGCTGAACACCCTCAGGTGGACTCTTCAGTGATCACAGCTGCCCACAATAAGTCCAGGCAGCCGAAACACCACAGCTCTCTGCCTCCCGACCTGGAGTCTTGCTATTTGGACCAGGTGGGCAAGAAGGTGTATTCTGCTTCCACCTGTTCCGTACGTTCCCTCAGCTTCTTAACGCATATGGTTCAGTACCAGAATGCGCTTTGGGAGAGGGGATGAGAGCTGCTGAAGGCCCTTCCAGACTCTGCCTAGAAGACAGAGCTCCTGGACGTCCTAAAATCAGGCTGAAACGTAGGCTCCCATGTCCTGAGAACCTCGTATGACATGGCAGCCAGGGCAGCCGCTTCCGGGGTGTGCCTATGGCGCCACACCTGGTTGAGAATCTCCGGCTTTCACCAGGATCTGCAGGCCGGTATCAAGGACTTGCCCTTCCAGGGTACCGTGCTGTTTGGGCAGGAGACAGAAGCCTTGATTTCTTGTCTCCAGGAGTCGGGCAAGTCTATCTGGTCGGTCCGCCAGATGTACCGCGGTGACCAGCGAAGACATTGAAAACGGCCTTTTCGTAAGTCCTCAGGCGGTCAAGGTCATGCCCGTAGCAACCAGCAGGGGCAGAGAGGAGGCTTTCACAGGAGATCCGGGAACCAGCAGCCTGGTGGAGCTCCTGCCCGTAGGCCCAAGTCCTCCCAGGCCTCTCTGCCTACACCTGGCTCAGCCCAATGACTCCTTTCCTGCCCTCCCCTCCACCTTCCACAGGAAGATCCAGGGGAGCTGGTTGGGGGCCGCTTCTCCCTTCATTTCGAAGGGTGGAGGTCAATAACTGCGGACCAATGGGTCTTAGATACCATCAGGAGGGGACATGCTGGAGTTCACGGAGTTTCCCCTGAACACTCCACCAAAGCTCTCCCGTTGTCCTCTTTCTCACATCCCACTAATAGAAGGAGAGATTCAGACCCTCTTGCAAAAAAGGGCAATAGAGTCCCCTTGCATCAGCGAGGACAGAGGATTTATTCACATATTTTCCTGGTTCCAAAAACGACACAGGACCTTCGTCCCATTCAGGACCTCAGCCCTCTAAATCTCTTTATCGAGTACAAAAGGTTCTGGATGGTGACCCTCCAAGGACTTCTTCCTCTGCTGCACCAAGGAGACTGGCTGTGCTCTCTAGACGTGCAAGATGCGTACATGCACATCGGGGTCTACCCTCCCTACCGGAAGTTTCTGAGGTTCCACTTCCAAGGGGAGCACTACCAGTTTCGAGTGCTTCTGTTCGGCCTCTCCTCCGCTCCGCGAGTCTTCACCAAATGCTTAGCAGTGGTGGCTGCGGCTCTAAGGCACATGGGGCACTACGTGTTCCCCTACCTCGGCGATTTGCTGCTTATGGCCCCGCCGATGAGCCTTCTTCAGGCCTCAAGACACCTATACTGTGTTCCAAGGGCTGGGGATCACCCTGAATCTCGAAATCGTCCCGGAGCCCAGTCAAAAACTCGTCTTCATTGGAGCGGTCCTGGATTCCATCCAGGGCATGGCCTTCCTCCCCCAGGACAGGGGAGATCGCCTGCGAGAGATTGCAGAACGGATCTCAATAACTCCTCAAGTTTCAGCTCGGAACTTCCTCAGGCTACTGGGGCACATGGTGGCGGCCATCCCTGTCACTCCCTTGGCCTGCCTCCACATGAGGGTCCCGCAATGGATGCCTAGGGTGCAGTGGGACCAAGGCTACGATGATCTAGACTCCATGGTCAAGATCTCAGAGCCAGTCAGGAGAACTTTGCTTTGGTGGATGGACCCCAGGAATTTGGAGAAAGGGGTCAGCTTTCGTCCGGAGCCACCAGGTCAGACCCTGACAACGGATGCATCGGACCTGGGGTGGGGGGCGCACCTGGGTGCTCGTCGAACGCAAGGGTTTGGTCACCCGAAGAGTGGTCCCTTCACATCAATATACTGGAAATGCGAGCAGTTCTCTACGCCTTACAGGCCTTTCAGAGGACCTGGTGCCAGGTTCTCTTCTGTTTCAGACAGACAACATGGTGGTCGTCTTCTACATCAACAAGCAAGGAGGTACTCATTCGTACCCCCTTTACAGGGAGGCGATGAGAGTCTGGTACTGGGCGCTGGAGCGGGGCATTCTGCTGTCCGCAGTGCTCGTTCCAGGCATCCTCAATGATCTGGCAGACAGCCTCAGCAGGTCGCGATCCAGAGCGCATGGTTGGGAGCTGCTACAGTCCGTAGCAGACCAGCTGTTCCGTAGGTGGGGTCTTCCAGAGCTGGACCTCTTTGCATCACCACGCAACGCCAAACTGCCAGTGTTCTGTTCGCAAGAACACGCGCCTGGAGTTTTCTGGCCAGACGCATTATTCCTTTGCTGGGCAGGGTGGTTTCTCTATGCCTTTCTGCCCTTCCCTCTCATTCAGAGAGTGCTGCTCAAGTTACAGGAAGAAGGGGCCCAAATGATCCTCGTAGCCCCCAGATGGCCTAGGCAGATTTGGTTCCCACTCCTGCAGCGGTTATCAATGGAACCTCCAATTCTGCTGCCCATATGCTCGCAGTTACTGTCCCAGGATCAAGGGTTGCCGGTCCACCCGGACCTTCGGTCCTTAAACCTACATGCTTGGCTCCTTCAGACGTAGCTCAACGCAGATACGGAGTTTCCCCGGAAGTGGTGGCAGTCCTAGCTTCGGCGAGAAAGCCCTCTGTCCACTCCGCCTACGCTATGAAGTGGAAGCGTTTTTGTCTTTGGGCATCGTCACAGCATTTGGATCCTGTCACCTGCCCAGTGAATTCAGCGTTGCAGTATCTCCTCTCCTTATACCAAAAGGGCCTGAGTTACTCCTCTGTCAAGGTGCATATGTGGACTCTCTCCACCTATCATGCTCTCGTTGGAGATAGGGCATTGGCGCAATTGGATGTCGCCCGCACCTTTCTTAGAGGAATTCTGCATATGAGACCTCCCATTCGAGACCCTATCCCACCCTGGGACCTCCTTTTTGTGTTGGAGAAACTCACCCTTCCTCCTTTTGAACCTGTGGCAGTTGGCAGGCATTTACCTTTCTTGGAAGGTTTGTTTTTAGTTGCTGTTACCTCAGCTCGAAGGGTTTCCGAGCTTCAGGCTCTGATGTGTAAGAGGTCAGATGTAGTTTTCCACAGGAAAGGGTTTTCCTCAGAACGAATCCTAAGTTTCTTCCGAAAGTGGTCTGAGTTTACCCTCAACCAGTTGGTTGACCTTCCTGTTTATTTTCTTTCCCCTTCCAATTGAGGGGAGGCTCTTTTCCACACACTGGATGTCCACAGGACTTTGAGGTATTACCTCAAGAGGACGGCTATGCACCGTCAATCAGAGCAACTTTTTGTGACCTTTGCGCCACCATGCTTGGGTCGACCGGTGTCCAAGCAGACTATCTCGAAGTGGATAGTTCACTGCATCTCGTTTTGTTACGAGAAACACAATAAGCCCCTACCGGGCCCAGTCTGGGGTCACTCCACCAGAGGAGTGTCTGCTTCATTTGCTGCCCTGAGAAATGTCTCTATAAGGGACATTTGTGCGGCCGCCACCTGGAACTTGGTGCATACCTTCGTCAAGCATTACAGCTTGGATGTCGCTCTAGGACGTAGCTGGCTTCGCCTAGCTGTTTTGCAAGGGCTTCTGTCCTGAGGCCTCTGGAGTCAGCATATTCCACCTCCTGGGTCGTCTGCCTCTTTGGTGTGGGACTGCTTGGTATTCAGTCCTTATTATTTATAGCCTGCCAGGAGCTCCTACTCAGTAAGACAATTACAGTTACGTAAGAACTTGCTGTAACAGTAGATCTTCGAGAGGAGCTCTTGCAGCAGGCGTTACTTCCCATCCGCCCTCCCCCTCGAGGTGTGCAGATCCATCTTCATTTACGTCTCCATTGCATCTTCTACAGTCGCTTTGTCTCCTTCTCTTGTCAGGCCTTGTTGCGGGCCTTGGTGGGAGAACTGAGGTGGAGCTGGGTCCACCCCCTTTTGTACCCAGACCGACGTCAGGGCGGGACCGGCGTCGGGGGCAGTCCCTGCTGTGTACTGCTGGCTGAAGTTTTCACCAGAGGGTCCTAGTGCCTGCGGCATAGTCCTTATTGTTATAGCCTGCTGCAAGAGCTCCTCTTGAAGATTTACTGTTGCGGTAAATTCTTACGTAACTGTACTTTATTGTAGAGATGTAATTTTATTTCTGGTACCAAGATTTCCTCAGCCTCAGCAGCTGGTCCCTTTGGGGTTTGCCTTTCCACCTCGACCTATCGAGACAAGGGACCGTCCTACACATGGCCATTCAGTCTCTGCACCTCTCGACCTGGTTCCTGAGTGGCTAGAGTTCCAGGCTTTGGGCCTTTAGGAAGATGTTCTTCACATTGTGGGAGGCATTTCAAAAGGAGTTGACTTGTAGAACATGCGCATTCCAGTGGAAGAGGTTCTTGCTCCAGTCCTTTCCCATGCTCAGTAGCTATGATCCTCTACTACCTTTGACCCCTCTCACAATTGGGCATATGATCCACGACCCTGAGGCTAGCACCTGGCGGCGATCTCTGCGTACTGGGAATGGACTATGTTGACGATGGCACAGCAGAAGGTGGCCAAGCGCATTTTCAAAGGCCTAGATCACTTGTCCCCTTTGGTGTACAAACCACTGTATCCACAGGACCTACTGTTGCTGCTGGCTTTGCTCATTAGCAAGCTATTTGAGCCTGTGTACAAGTGTCGAATATCTCACTTCTCATGGAAGACCACCTTCTTGGTGGCCATTACATCAGCCAGAAGGGTGAATAAGCTCCAGGTGCTTTTGGCAGAGTCTCACTTTCTAGTCTTCTACAAGGACAAGTTTCGTTCTAACCCCCCCCTGTGAAATTTCTGCCACAGGTTTGTGTCAGTTTCACTTCAACTAGGTGATTAACCTCCCAGTTATTTTAACAACCCAACCTCGGACGTAAATTACAGGCTTCACATTCTGGACCCCTGTGGAGGGCACTATAAGATCATAATGGGAATTCATGGCGAGGATTGCCAGCTGTTTGTCACATCTGCTGAAGCTGCACCTGGCAGAGCGGATAATTGCCAGGTGGATCACATCCAGCATTGACCTGCGTTGCACAATGGCTGATAGAGTTGCCCAAAAGGCTGAGGGCTCATTCAGCCAGACGTACCGCTGCCTCTATGGTTACTTCCAGTGATATCTTCATTGCAGAGATATGTAGAGCTTCAACCTAAGCATGCAGATTTATCTTCCACTACAACATTGATGTGCTGAGTCGTCATGATGCTGCTCAGTGCCACAGAGCTCTGGCGTGCCCGTGTTTCTCAGTTTTGTTCATTAGACTGGCTGCATGGCCACATCACTGGTGCTCCTAAATCCACTGAAAGCCTTAGACTGTTGCTTTTCTAAAATAAATCACTCTGCTGCTTTGTTACTCAGTGCCATGTTTCTTTGGAGTTTCTCAGTTTCCAGTCATTCATACTGACTGACTGACTGTGTGTATGTGTAACACTGATTTATCCAAGTGATTAATTTTCTTTATTGATGAGTCCAGCTGCTCCTCCTAGATCTTTATCAGCAGCTGGGTGCTCTGTTCACTGTTCAGTCACAGTCATTTCTAACTCCATTGGTGGAGGTCATACAGAACTCGACTACTCACCAATCTCAATTTTCCACCAACAATCTTGTACATCAATATTGGTGAATTGTGAGGAAGCATTGTAGTATGACAAATTACTCCGAAGCAACCACTCTTGAGTACTATGCCTTGTTTTTGCAGGTTTGTGTGTGTTGACACTGCTGACATTGCAGAGTAAAAACAAACCTGGTGGGCTATCCTGCTAGTGCCGTGACAGCTATCTAGGTTGCCATCTGGGAGACCTGGATTCGTAAGTGTTTTGAGGCATCTTATCCTGGAATCGACCAGGTGACTTTGCACATTGTGGATGTTAGGTGCTTGACTCCCTGGATAGAAGGGTTTAGCTACCCAGCATCCACACACCCTCTGTTCTGACCACAGAGCTGCATTTGATGTGGACTGTGATGGCATTGATATTGGAACATCTGCGGGAAGTGGCCACTTGACCTAGATCAGTAAGCAATAAGCGACAAAAGGGTGTGCAGTAACAGATTTTAATGCATGCCCCAGGGACGTGTGAGGCCAAGACAGAGGGTGTTCATACTCCCTTGGGAAGTGCATTTAAAATTGTTTGTGTAATGCACACCGCAGAGTAGCTTATTGCATTTTAAAATGTTATGCTACGTAAAGTGAAATCTTTTTAATATTTATTTTTTCATTAAACCGTTTGTTTAAATACATTTATTTGGCAATATTATATACATGAAATAATCTCAGTGTTGGTAATGAGTTTTTGTACTTTAATAATGAAATCCGGCACCTAATTGCCTAACTTGCTTTTTAAATTACAATCTATAGGTGTCCCAGCCAATGAGATTTCATGTTCTTGCCATTTTCTAAAAGGAAAAGAAGCATGACATTTGATAGTGGAGTAAGCTGCATATAGATGGGGAGAGAATGTCCTTTATGTAGTTGTGTGCTGTGATTCTGTAATAACACCTCCCTTGGTGTGTTGTGGGGCACAAGATGTAGCTGAGGGTCTTCAGGCACTAGGGACTTGGGTTATTACAGCAATCTGCACACCTTGGTGTTTCTTATTTCACTTAAAGCATGCATGTAAAGCTCAGACATCTAAATATGTATGTATCAGTCTCCTTGTTTGATGATCTCATTTTTGCTTCACCAGAAACTGATTGAGAACAGGCAGGAGAAAGAGGTAAATGTCATGAGATTACAAGAAGACTGTCTGAGCCCCCAAGCCCTGGAGCTCAAACAGACCATTAAAATATTGCAGGAGCCACTGGTTGAGAAAGAGACAGAAGGTGAGTGCTTTTCTACGGAAATATTTTGAAAGTAGAGGAAACTTAGTAATGCATATTTTTCCCAGTGTTTGCTTTTCGAGTGTGCAGCATTCACATCAGGGCCAGAACTCACCGCCTTTACTCTCTGCCCTAAATCTACACTTCTTTATTCCTCTCCTTCTCTCCCACCTCCTGCATAATTTGTGCACGTGGTCTTTTGCTGTCCCTCTCAGCCTAAAAATTTCTACCTGAGCACCTCATTATATATTTATATTACTTGCTTTCTTTTTTGTCACCTACGTTAAAATGTATAAATTCATCTGCATTGTACATTATTTTGTACCTGTATGTTGTCAAATTCAGCAAGGTGCTCTTGGGGACTACTGCCGTATCCACAGGAATTCTCCACGGTTCAGTCCTGGGTCCTCTACTCTTCTCCATCTTTGTCAACACCCTATCCTCTGCCAATGCCCACTGCAGATCCTCCCTGTATGCAGACGATCTGGTCATCCTCACTCATTCTCTGAATATTGGGGACATTAACTGTCAGCTGAGTGAGGATTTCAGGAGCATCCAATCCTGGATCATGTCCCGTAAGCTGGTTCTCAACCTTAAGAAAACTCAGGCCATGCTTTTTGGGTCTCTGGCCAAGATTAAGGCCTCCCCTGCCCCATTGTGCATCACCGGACTTGATGGCGCTCCGGTCCTTGTCACTTGCACCTTCAAATAGCTTGGAGTGACACTCAGCCCACTGCTTGACCTTGGGCATCATATCCAGAATGTGCAAAGTTGTCAACTGTAAACTGGGTATGGCTTACAGAGCAAAGAGCAACCTCACCCCTGCTGCACGACTTGCACTGACTCATGGTGTGTTCCTCCCCTCTCTCTCTCCTATGGAATCCTTCTGTTTGCTTGCACCGCCAAAGCGCGCCTTTCTAGATGGACCGTCTCATATAATATTTGCCGTTTTGCTCTTGCTGCCCCTCATCTCACCCATCACTGCGACCTGTACAGCAAGCTGAATTGTATCTCTCCATCTTATTACTTGGACTTTGTCCTGGGGTGCTTCTGGGTAAGGTTCTTTGGACTGGCCCCCAGGGGCTGGCGGAGCTCCTTGTACAGGCTGTCTCCTCTTACTACTCCCTCAGGTCTCTGGGCCCTGCTGTCCTTAAGATACCGGCCACTCGCACTCAAATGGGAGACAGAGATTTTGCCTCGAGTGCACCTAGGCTGTGGAACTCGCTTCCTGTCCTGATCTGCTCCTTTCCCTCACATGGTTGCCTCAGATCCTCCCTATGGAGCATCCTGAAGCTTTCTTCTCTGTGTGATTGTCCCAAGCCCCCATGATTTCATCTGGCCCCGGCTCTGGGTGTGGCTTGGTATGTGTTGCCTCCACCCTGGGCTCTGCTGTGGGAATGGCCCTGTCCATGGCTTCGCTTTTCTGGGGTCCTATAGTTGTACATAATTAGTACTGGGGGGTCCTCTTTCCTGAGGTCCTATAGTTGTATATATAATAGTATTTGTTGTATCTCTAATTTTATGAACTGTACTGCTCGTTTCTCTAAGCATAAGTCCTACTGTGAGTAACCACTTGATCATGTAATGTGTGCTCTGACTCTGTATACTGATTGTATCTGTGTTGTCCAATGTATTCAAACTTGTAATTCCTGTACTCTCCAGGGTCATACCTGAAAATAGGCAAATATCTTGTCTAGTGTACCTACCCGGTTAACAAAAGCTAAATAAATAAATCCCTTTGTTGTATTTGTGCCCCTTGTCCCCGGGTCGCACCTGGAAATGAGCTTTGTTTCAATGTGCCACTGCCTTTCCCGGTTACCCAAAATTTTAAATAAATAAAAAATATGCGTTGGATGATCGATGGCCTGGCTGAGATAACACGCCATTTACCTTTTATAAGTGAGGGACAGAAACAACTTAGAAGTGGCAGAGCCATGGGTGACTTATGAAAGTCCTACCCCCTCATAAGTGATAATAAACGCCAAGTTCTGGGTGAGGCCATTTTGTTTCCAGTTTATACAGTGTATTCCGAAGACGTAGGGCTATTAGATTAGTTCTTTTAATGAATGTTTATTTCTGTCTGATTTTACTGCTCTGTTTTGAGTGTAGCGGAAGCCACTGATCTTCCAAGAATCAATCTTCTCCATAGATTCCCATTAATAGGTCTGTGCCAGAGGTTCAAGGAGTCCTGCAGAAACCAGAATTTTTCTTGAGGGCTGGCAGTGCTAAAAGGACCCACATGGGCGTCACTACATGCGCCCACCAGTACACAGCGGTACCAGCCCCAACTACCTCAGTTCCTTTTTTCCCCACCATCAAGTGTGTAGCATTCACATCAGGGCCAGAACGTGCCACCTATACAACAGTCTTCAGGTCTTAAGCTATTAATTTCTGCTCCTGTTGCTGCAGCCCTACATCTGGAGGGGGCCCCTAGCCCCGTCCCCTGGTGTCCACCAACCGTCGCTGACCCTTACTCCCAGGACTTACCCCTCTGGCGGGGCCGGTGAGGTTCCCCAACCCCTGCTGGAGACTGGATCCAGTATGGCTAGCCGGGAGCGGGACCTGCGAGACACCCTCTGCCATGCGCCGCAGCAATGATTTTCCTCCTCCATTTTTTGTCCCTTGGAGATGGGGCATGCAGTGACACCGGCGGAGGGAGCATGCATGCACCTGCACTTGCTCCTCCAGGCGTCTGCCCCACCTCCACCCACTTCTGCAGCATCGACACGCTGCCCCCAGTCTCCGCTAGGGGCCAGTCGTACACCGACCACTGGCACCCCCTTCCCCGGAGAAGGAGAGCAGTCCTTTGGATGCTTGATCCTTCTGCTCCCCTGCCGACCCCCAGCAGCCCGTGCTTGTTCCCGAACTTGGGGCGCCGGCGTAGCATGAGATAAAGCGCATCAGCCCTCAGCACCACCGGGCCAGCCCATGTTTTAATTTCAATTGTAGCACGGCACTGGAAAACTGTAAGCTGTGATTGGTTCCAGAAGATCACCTGACCATGGATTAATCCCACTTATTAATCCATGGTTGGCATTGGGAGCACGCTTTGCAAGCTGAGCTTTAAGCCAGACCTCCCACTTGACATACTCCCCCCGCCCCCTCAGGACTAGAATATCGAGGGCTCACTCCTCCTGTCTTTGCTTCTGAGATCCCTCGAATAACAGTTTACTCCATTCTTGTGGTTATAGATCAATCGAATCAGACTTCATCCAATTTGAAAATGCTGCTGGCATACTTGTAAAGCACCAGTGATCATTCCCACCCACTCCGGGGATCAAGCACATAGTGTCCCCAGCAACAATTATACCATGGCAAGCTGCAGAGCATGGGCTCCGTACAGTATGCCGCTACATCCGTGAATCTGAGCTGCTCCATGCATGACTCTGAGCGGACAAGTCCTGGGGTGCAGATCATGGCAGGAAACATATCAGTTATGCACGGACATACCTTGAGTAACACCTTCAGCTCCATTTTTGTAATCAGCAGAGGTACGTTGTTGTGAGCTGAACGGGTTACTGTGAATGCTGGGACAGTTGCTACAGATATATTTGCATACATTACAACAGTCAGGAGTTCAACAGGGGGCAGATGGAAAACAATACTTAATAATATTTACTGACACAGGTGGATTAACACCTTGGTCTGTTCATTGATAACCTAGCTCCGTTCATACTTAGACTGTGAGGCAAACAGTGGAAAATATTAATTGTGATCTGCACCCTGCGTTGCAATGCATGCCAATATATGCAATTTCTCAGCTTCCACAGCAACCAATTCCCGGAATGAAACGCAGCATAATAACGAAGACCACTGCAGTGTTTGTCAAAGTAAAGTACCAAAAAATTCAACATATTAGTCGGTGTTAAGCGAATGTATATACACTAAGTAAACATTTTACATTTGTACTCACAATATTACATTTAAACAGACCATGTGCAAAGCAGTATTCAGTTACATGCTCAATAGACTTGCACCAGAGAGAGAGAGAGACACACACAAACGGAGCAGCCCGCTGCGTCTGTGTATTATTGATGAAGTATAAGAAACCTTTATAGGCAAATACTGTCTCTTTCTGCACTTGCCGTGTTGCAGGCAAATTAAGCCACTCCACAGCATGGTTCTGCTGTGGAATTAATCCATGCCTGGGTGATTGGAGCACTGCGGCCTCAAAGGCCCCCAATGCGACAAGACACACACACAAAAGGCATGGATTATTTCCACAGTAGAACCATGCTGTGTTGTGGCTTAATGCTTATATACATTACAATTTGTAATTTTTGTGTCACTTTAGTTTAACACACAAAAATGTACAGTTCTAGGTTTATGGATATAGTTCACTATCCATACTTTGGCAGTTCCACTGAAGCAGGTTTCTGTTTGATGTCTTTAAGCTAAGCTCCTCTCCACCACCCAGGCAGTATATCCCCTGACTCCACCCTGTGACATCAGAACTTGCATTCCACTGGAAGAACAGGGCACTTCCCTAATAGGTCTCGTTTCGGATTTAGTGTACCACTGGCGATTGTTACTTTCAAAGTTACTAAGTTATTTATCAGCTTCATTTTCTCAGATTTCGACTCCCCTCATTCAGGATCTATGTAGCATCGCAAATTAGAGTTTAAATTTTGTATTTGATGCTGGCAAAGATGTTGGTCACTGATCCACACAACACGTGCCTGTACTGCCTGCGTAGGCAGCATGACATGGCTAGGTGCGGATTGTGCCTCTCCATGCTTCCAGAATCCATGGAGGATCAGAAGCACTGGCTCATCCTAGGCCAGCCTTTGGAATCTGATCCGAAGACCAGTCCCAAAGGCCACAAGCAGGCCTTTGTTGGTGCCACAATTGTCTCTCAGCTCATGCCCTATGAAGAGGAAGTAGTCTGTGGTGGGCACTTTATCGGGCTTGTCATTTCTTCTAGCTGGATCCAGCATTGCCGGGTTCTTCACTGAAGGATTTTGCCCTTCGATGGTGTGTATCTCTTCAGCCCTGAAGTAGAACAGGCTCTAGAGGCTACACAAAAGACTAGGCCAGCCATTAAATTGGCTCGACCTCCTCCTGTCCCCTCTCGAGGGGGGAGTTAACAAACGACAGTTTCAAGCAACATGAAGTCTTGCTATGTTATGACACATGCAGTGAGTCCCAACCTTCGAACTGCTCCGGAGGTGAAAGAGTTAACTTTCCATGCAAGGCATGGAACCTTGATCGCGAGCTCAGTTGAACACTCTGTCTGTTGATGCTCAAACTCAAACTGTCAGATTCTTTACTCCGCCTCACTGAACAGTCGCTCCGGAGATTTCTCCTTCTGCTCGGTTCGTTTGTTGGTTAAATGTTTTATTTTTCCGGTTTCTTAACCGAAATTAAACCGCAACCGGTCGGTTCAAGCTCTGTCTGTGGTATCGTAAGTAATAGATAGGCTTACATTTATTTTCTTCTGTGTGGAACTTATAAACGTGTTTTCGGTTCAGTTTGAACCGATCAGGTTGTTTTTTTATAGACTTTCTAGTCCTTTAGAGTGCGGTTCCCGGTTCTTATCAGTTCTAATAAAAACGGATTTCATTACAGTTTTTTCCACGGCCCGTGACACAGCTGGAAACCGATAAGGGAGTCTTACTTGGCGGATTGCCATTAACGGGCAAGTTTGGTTAGGCTGGCACTATGTCTGAGAAACCCAAAAGAAAAACCGGGCCCGCTGGGTTTCAACACTGTCGTCTCCGTGGGGAAGCCTTTGCTAAGTCTGACCCACACACCACTTGTGTATATTGTCTGGGGTTTGACCACCTCAATGCAGACTGCCAGATTTGTAAGAATTTTCCTGCTGCCACCGTGGAAAAGAGAGTTGGTAGGCTCAGGGAAGGAGGCCAAAGATCCGCTGACCTGGATGGCTAGCCGGTTGAGTTCAACCGAACCGGAGGCAATCTTCCCTCGACCAGGCGATGCTTCTCGCATCAAGGAAGAGCCAGCTCTGAGGGAGCCGGTTCCAACTAAAAGGGCTAGAAAGTCAGCTAGTTTGGAGCCAAAAGTTCTTTCTCCAACCGCTGAAGAAATAGCTAAAGCAATTCAAATTGTCCAGGCACTTTCCCCGGTTCCGTCTGAACCGGCACCATCAGGAAAGCGGTCGGTTCCACCAGTTCAAGATTTTGATTTTGAGGATTTTTATGAACTGGAGGAAGGGGAGGAGGAATATGGGGAGAGTGAATGTGATTTTGAAGGTCTGGATGTGTCCATTGAACCGGACATGTCTCCAGACAGGCCGTCTGGGGTCTCCCCCCCAGGCTATCTGAGTCCCCTTCTCATTTTATGTTCTATAAGAAAGTTGCTGAAACTCTCCAACTCCCTGTTGAGGAAGCTGTTGATGACCAAGAGGAGCCTGATTATGTAGAAATGATGGATATTCCAGAGTCTAGGAGACTGTCTATTCCCTTGCATAAATCTTTTAGGAAACAGACAGTAAAAATTATAAAAACTCCTCACTCCATCCTCCTGTTGATAAAAGGATGGACAAGAGGTATACTTTATCAGGCTCTGATACTGAGTTCCTCTCTCAGCAGTGCAGCCATGTGGGGGCAGTGCAGGCTGCAGCTTGTGACAAAGCAAATATTCCCCTAGCCTCGCACCTTCCTGAAAGGGACTCTAGGAAGATGGATGCCATGGCAAAGAAACAATACATGGCAGCATCTTTAGGACTCAGACAGGCAAGTTATATGGCTTATGCTGCTAGGTACCAGAAGTCCAGATGGGATACTGTGCTGGCCCTAGCGAAACAAGTCCCTGACCAGCTTGCCAGGGAGCTGGAGCAGGTGGCTGCGGATGGTATTGAGGCATCCAAGGTGCAATTTCATGCTGCAGTAGACTCTAATGATGTGTCATCAAGGGTCATGGCTACATCTGTGGCACTTCGCAGAATGGCTTGGCTCAGATGTACTGCCCTGTCACAGGATACCCAGTCTAAGGCTTTGGATTTTTCTGTTGTGGGTAATTCTCTGTTTGGGGAGCAGACAGAGAATTATATGAAGAAAATGGATGAATATAGGAGTGCACAGGCCAAAGAAAGGCAAGCCACTCCTCAAAGGCAGCATCTCAGGGGCAGGGGCAGGCCCTTTCATAGGCCTTTTTACCAAGCCCAGGCCTCCTCTTCTGCTTATGCCCAGAGGGGGTTCTTCAGAGGGAGAGGCAGATGGGGTACAAGTAAGCCCACTTCTACCCTTCAGCCCAAAGCCCCGGCCAAGCAGGCTCCCTGATGGGGTGGCCAGGGCCGACTCTCCTCTACCGGTAGGGGGCAGGCTGGCTTACTTTGTCCAGGACTGGAGGTCTTTAACAGCAGACAAGTGGGTCCTGGAAGTAGTAAGCCAGGGACTGGTTCTCAGCTTCATAAAGTTTCCAAAGATGAGAATCAGATCCTTTCCACCTGCAAATCCATCAGAGGCTCTTGCCCTAGAAACAGAAGTTTCTACCCTCCTGGCTCTCAGAGCTGTGGAGAGGGTTCCACCCCTACACCAGGGCAAAGGGTTGTACTCCAGGTACTTCCTTACCCCAAAAAAGACAGGAGAATGGCGGCCCATCCTAGATCTCAGATACTTAAACAAGCACCTTTTAAAACCAAAGTTCAAAATGGTGACTCTGGGAATTATTTTACCCTCTCTAAGGCCAGGGGACTGGCTAGCCTCCCTGGACCTCAAGGATGCCTACTTCCATGTTCTCATCAGAAGCTCCCATCGAAAGTACCTCAGATTCGAACTGCCCTCAGGCCATTATCAGTTCAGAGCAATGCCCTTCGGCCTCACCTCGGCCCCGAGGGTATTCACAAAATGCCTGGCAGTAGCAGTTGCCCACTTAAGAAGGCAAAGGATTGCCATCTTTCCTTATCTGGACGACTGGCTCATAGTAGGCCAGTCTCCAGATCAGGTCAGACTACACCTTCAGGTAACTCAACAACTGCTCACATCTCTAGGTTTCCTTCTCAATCTCCCAAAGTCAGTCCTAGAGCCTGTCCAGCTTCTCACCTTCATAGGTGCAGAACTGAACACAAAAGAGGCCAGAGCCTTCCTTCCTCTGGAAAGAGCAAGGACCCTGATCTCTCTGGCCTCTTCTTTCACCCTTCAGGTCTCCCGACCAGCAAGCCACTTTCTTCAGCTCCTAGGGCACATGGCTGCCTCTACAGCAGTAGTGCAGGGAGCAAGGTTTCAGATGAGGGACGTCCAGTTCCATTTGAGAGCCTTTTGGTCTCAAAAGAGGGACCCTCTAACCAAATTGATCCCAGTGACTCGGACTCTGATCCAGGCCCTTCAGTGGTGGCAGGACCAGAGCAATCTGAGACAGGGGGTCCCTTTCACCCCCCAGTCTCACTCCTAGTCCTTCGACAGATGCATCCCTCTTGGGGTGGGAGGCTCACATGGGCGACCTCACTACCCAGGGATTGTGGTCCCCTCAGGAATCTCTGCTCCACATCAATCTGTTGGAACTCAGAGCAGTTTTTCTAGCACTTCAAGTTTTTTCCACATCTGTTCAGAACAAAGTGGGTCAGAACAGACACCACCACTACGATGTGGTACATCAACAAGCAAGGGGGCACTCGGTCTACGGCCTTGTGCACCGAAGCGATGAAGTTGTGGTCTCTGGCTTGTTCCCTGAACACCTCCCTTACGGCAGTTCACCTACCAGGCAAGGACAATGTCCTGGCAGATGCTCTCAGCAGGATTTCCCAGGGCCATCACGATTGGGCCCTGGATCCCCTAGTATTGGAGGTAGTATTTGCCAGATGGGGCACCCCGCAGATAGATCTTTTTGCAGCCCCAGACAATCACCAACTTCTCCTTTTTTGTTGCAGGCCCCCAGTGTTGGGCTCAGTCCCTCTGGATGCCTTCCTTCTCAGTTGGGAAGGGAAGTTTCTCTATGTTTTCCCCCCCTTCCCTCTCCTGTTCAAAGTGCTAGTCAAAATCAGATCTCAACCCTGCAAGGTGATCCTGATTGCCCCAGATTGGGCCAGGCAGCCCTGGTACTCTCTCCTTTTGTCCTTAGCAGTCCACCTTCCCCTGTGCCTTCCCAGGAATCACAACCTGTTATCCTGTGCCCAGGGGACGGTTCGGTATCCAAACCCCAAATCTCAATCTCAAGGCTTGGCTCTTGAGGAGTTAGTTTGCTGACCTACACCTTTCCCAAGGTGTATTGGATATTTTGAAGGCCTCTAGAAAGCCTTCCACCAGGACCACTTATAATTCCAAATGGAAGAGGTTTTCCATATGGTGCCCTGGCAAGCACATTTCCCCAGAATCTGCTGACTTGCCCACAATCTTAGATTATTTGGTGCATTTGAATTCATTGGGGCTTAGACCAGCTACCCTAAAAGTGCACCTGGCAGCCGTGTCTGCTTTCCTATCAGCAGGTAAACCCTCTTCCTTTTCAGCTCATCCTGCATTCACCAAGTTTTTCAAGGGGTTGCTGCACACCAATCCCCCATTCAGGGACTCTGCCCCTGCTTGGGATCTTAATATTTGCATTGCCCAGCTTATGCAACCCCCTTTTGAGCCATTGTCTTCAGCAGAGCTTAAGTACTTGACTTGGAAAACTGTTTTTGGTAGCCATCACTTCTGCCAGGCGCATAAGTGAATTGCAAGCATTGTCAGTGGAGCCTGATTCTATCTCCTTTCACAGAGATAAGGTGGTCCTCAGGACTAACAGAAAGTTTTTGCCTAAGGTGGTTTCAGACTTCCACCTTAATCAATCCATGTCTCTTCCTGTGTACTTCACTGACCATTCCTCCTCTGGCGAGAGGAGATTGCACAGTTTAGATATCAAAGAGCCCTTAGTTACTATATAGAACGTACCAAGGGTCACAGGTTTGACTCCCTCCAATTGTTCCTCACTTATGGTGAGGTTGGCAAAGGAAAACCTGCCACTAAAAGATCCATTGCCAGGTGGATTGTCTCTTGTATCCAATTTTGTTATGAAAAACTGGGTAAGGTTTCCCCCTCAGGCCTGAGGGCTCACTCTACCAGAGGTACAGCTGCGTCTCTGGCTGCTGCCAGAGACATCCCTATCCTAGAGATATGTCAAGCAGCTACCTGGAAAACAGTTCACACTTTTACTAAGCATTACTCCCTGGACATACAGGCTAGGAGTGATGCTCGATTTGGCACAGCTGTGCTTCAGAGCCTATTTCCTAAGTAGGTTCTGTCCCTCCTCCATGGAGGTACTGCTGTGTAATCTGCATATGTCATAATATAGCAAGACTTCATGTTGTTTGAAGAAAAAATTACTCACCTTAGTAATGTTGTTTCTTCTAATGGAGTCTTGCTATATTATGACACCCCCCAGCCTGCCCCTCTCAGAACCTTTACTTTTGGGATGTGGGTGCGAGGGCAATGTTGGCATTTCATAGATGCCCACTTTATTTTCACCCTTCTTAGGGTGCTTGGGTGTCTTTATATTTTTCTTCTTGAATCCCCTGACTTGAGTCTTTGTTTTGGGATCAGAACAAAAATGTGTTTTTGTAGTTAAGTAGCCTGTGGGCTAGTGTAGGTTCACGGCTTCCACACAGAACCTTAGTGAGTTTTGCTCGTAAAGATCTGACAGTTTGAGTTTGAGCATCAACAGACAGAGTGTTCAACCGAGCTTGCGCTGAAGGTTCCATACCTTGCATGGAAAGTTAACTCTTTCACCTCCGGAGCAGTTCAAAGGTTGGGACTCACTGCATATGTCATAATATAGCAAGACTCCTTTAGGAGAAACAACATTACTAAGGTGAGTAATTTTTTCTTCATAACAGTCAGTCCTTTTGAGGCAAAGGCGGGGGGAGTTCAATAAAAACCAAGCCCCTCCGCCTCAAAGGAAAACGCAGCAGAATGCACAAGGATCCAAAGTGCCCAGTGCTGCCTTCTGAGTTGTTGGCCCAAGTCCCACCTCAGCTGCCCGAGGAGGACTCTTCCTCAGCAGTGGGAGTTCGTCTGACTCTGTTCTACAATCAGTGGAAGTCCATAACATCGGACAAATGGGTCCTCCGAATAATCCGTGAGGGGTAGTCCCTCAATCTTTTAGAGACCCCTCTGGATCTTCCCCCAAAACAACAGCCCAGGCTGTTGGTACTTCAGTCAGAACTTCTCACCTCAGAGATGCAAGGCCTTATGAACAACAGGGCAGTGGAAGTAGTTCCGCTGGATCAACAGAACACAGGGTTCTACTCCCATTACTTTCTGGTTCCAAAGAAAACTGGGCATGTGCCCCATTTGGACCTCAGAAAGTTAAACAAATTTCTTCCCAAAGAGAAATTCAAAATGATATCGCTAGGAACCCTGTTACCTTTGCTTCATCAACATGACTGGTTAGCCTCCCTGGACATGCAAGATGCTTACCAGCATATCCCTATTCACCCAAGGCATCACATTCCTGAGGTTCGTTGCTTTGGGCCAGCATAATCAGTTCAGAGTCCTGTCCTTTGGGCTGTCCTCGGTGCTGCGAGTTTTTACAAAGTGTTGTGCAATACTCGCAGTGCATGTCAGAAAATTCGGAATACAAATGTTCCCATACCTGGACAATTGGTCTCTAGCAAGCCTTTCCAGGCAGGGAACCCTCGGCGCTGTTGCCACGGCCTCAGACTTTCTTGTGTCCATGGGAGTCCTGCTAAACCTCAAGAATTCACAGCTGCAGCTCTCCCAGAGGCTCCTTTTCATGGAAACTCTTCTGGACACCTCCAGTGCAAAAGCTTTTCTACCAGAGGACAGAAGGACTGATATTCTGCAAATGGCCTGATACATCAGAGAGAACAGCACAGTGAGAGCTATCTCGATGCAGCGGATGCTAGGTCTCATGGCATCCTCGGTGTTCACTGTACCTCTAGGACGCCTGCACATGAGAAACTCTCAATGGATGCTCAGTACTCAGTGATTTCCTGCCACTCACCCTCAGTCCTTTCTCATCAAGGTGACAGAACCTCTGAAGAAGTCACTCACCTGGTGGTCTCAAGAGGACAACCTTCTGAAAGGGTATCCCTTTGCTCTCCTCGAACATCAGATTTCCATTACCTCGGACGCGTCCTTGATAGGGTGGGGAGCGCACTGTCAGACTCTCCACACTCAAGGTACATGGACTCAGAACAGTCCCAGCTTCACATAATGCCCTAGAAATGAGGGCCGTCCTTTATGCAGTCTGGGCTTTGAAGGACATTCTCTGTCACAAGAACATTCTCCTTCAAATGGACAACAAAGCAGTGATGTATTACTTCAACAAGCAGGGCGGTACTCCCTTTTACCCCTTATGCAGGGAAGCGATGAGAGTGTGGGAATGGTGCTTGGAGCACAAGGCTCTAATTCACGTGGTCTGCCTGCCGGGAGTGCAGAACGAACTGGCAGACCGTCTCAGCAGAACAGAGACAGATCCTCACAAATGGTGTCGCGACTCAACTGTAGTTCAGTCACTATTTACAGAGTGGGGAACTCCAGACCTGAACCTTTTTGCATCCCCACTCAACACAAAACTGCCTCTTTTCTGCTCCAGAAATCCAGGGCCTGGCATTTTCTGTCAGGATGCGTTCAGGCTGCAGTGGACAAAACCCTTTTTATACACCTTTGCGCCTCTTACTCTAACTCAGAGGATACTTCTCAAGCTCGAGTCTCAGGGGGACAAAATGACCCTCATTGCTCTCTTCTGGCCTCGACAAATATGGTTTCCGTTACTTAGCAGTAGGTCAGTAACCCCTCCGAAAGAGCTTCCCCTTCAAACGAACCTCCTGACTCAGGGGCCTATTGTCCATCCCAATCTGAGATCGCTTCACCTTCACGCTTGGCTTCTGAAGAGATAGAAGTGGACAGGTTCAATGTCTCTCACAGAGTCTGATATTCTCCTGGCTGCGCGCAAGCCAGCCACTAGGAAAACTTACACAGCCAAATGGAAGCGTTTTTCGCTCTGGTGTGCAAAATCTTCTTTGAATCCTTTTTCCTGCCCACCAAATAAAGTTCTAGAGTACCTTTTAGACCTCTCAAATTCAGGTCTGCAATACTCTACAGTCAATGTTTACCTTTTTGCCATTTCAGCTTATGAGCCAGTACTCTCGTTGTCACTGGCTTAGTTACCTGTGGTTAAGAGGTTTCTTGAGGGTATTTTGCACACCAGATCTCCTGTCAGATGTCCAGTCACAGCTTGGGACATTAATCTTGTGCTAGACATGCTCACTCGAAAACCTTTCGAGCCTCTAGCGAACTTCCAAAATGAAGGGGAGTGTTCTCTTCATTCCTTGGACGGCAAAAGAGCTTTGCGTTTCTGTTTAGATAGAACAAAAGATTTTCGCAAAGCTTAACAACTGTTTGTTTCCTTCAGCGAGACCCGTCTGGGTCAACCTGTCGCTATCAGATGTATTTCAGCATGGCTGGTGGCATGCCTTCACCACTGTTATTGCAGGTTAAGCTGGAAGGCAGAGTGTACGCTCTCTCTACTAGAGCGGTCGTGGCATCCCTGGTTGAAATCCTCAACATACCCATTGCAGATATTTGCAATGCGGCTACCTGGAGCTCAGTGCATACTTTCGTCAAACACTGTGCCTGTATGTCCATGCCAGATGACATGTTTAGTTTGGCAGAACCATCCTTAATAGACTTCTGTCCTAAATTTGTGAGCTCTTGTCTCTCCCGACGCCCTCTTGGGGGATTATTAGCTTGGTACTCTCCCATTAGTGTGAATGAGTGGTGGAGACTTTATGTCCAGGAAGATATGGAAATTACGTACCTACTGTAATTCTTGATCTTCTTGGACGAAGTCTCCACCACTCATTCACTTGCCCGCCCACATCCCCCAAGCTCACCTCTATTGTTGGTCTTCACTCCCTCAATCTTTAGGCTGTGAAGGCTTCTTTCTTAACCCTTCTTATATGGGTCTTCCAAACTATCTTATGTCCGGTTTTTGGTTAGGCGATCCTTCTAGGTTAGTTACGCTGCACCTCCTTGGAAGAAAAGGTACTGAGGCGGTTGGAGGGTCGACGCCGAGAAAGTCATTGCTACATGAGCAGAGGCTCGCAGCCCCATCTCTGGCGCCGGCCCTCCTGCATAAAAAGTGTGCTCCCGCTGGGTCCTAGCGCACCGGCGTAGATCCCATTAATGTGAATGAGTGGTGGAGACTTCATCTAAGAAGATCAAGAATTACGGTAGGTACGTAATTTCCATATCTTCCTGGACATAAGTCTCACCACTCATTCACACTAGTGGGGTTAGTGCGGAGGCACTAGGACCATCGACAGCAAACTTTGCTGGAGAAGCGCCCATAATTACTGACGCCCGCTTGACAGCGGCAATGATGACGACTATCCTGGCCTGACCCTACAACCGCTTCAGTTCCTTTTTTTCCCCGCCGGCCGAGTGCGCTTCAGTTACGACGTCGTCATTAAAATGGGAGTCAAACTTCAAACTAGCGCATAGTTTTCAGTTTGTTTTTTTGTAACATTATCACGATAGTAGTATCGCTTAATTTTATTCTATTTCGTAAAAATTTTCTAATATTTTAAATTTAACTTACTTGAAGAAGTCTCGGCCTACTGGACGGAGTCGACCATGAGCAGGTCAGGTGACGGTAGGGAGACTTCGTATGAAAGCTGTTCAGTCAGCCGGGCTGGGTCCGGTCAGCCTCCTTCTCCTCAGCGGGGTTCCGACAACGGTCAGTCCGATGCCCGGGGGGATGGGCGGTCCCCCCGCCGGCATAAAAATAAACGGTCGCATTCTCGGCACCGTTCGGCCTCGAGCTCTTCCTCGGCCCACAGGTCAAAAAAGAGAAGGCATCACTCGAATTGCCCTCTGGTATGTCCTGCGGCGTTGGCGGTCGGTTATGGGTACTGGTTGCGGTCTCCTCCTTCAGATGCGCCAACTTCCGTAATCGTCGCCTCGACGCGGGCCCTCCGCCTATAGGTAGGGCTCCAGATGAGCAGTTTCATCAGTGGGCGCTCTTATGGGCGATGGGCTCGGGCGTTGGTTCTTCTGCCTGGCTCGGTTGCCTCGGAGCCCTCGGGTCCCTCCGGTGATCAGGTAGGGCGGTTGGACCTTCCTAGTTGCTCGGCGCCTTCTTCGGTGCCAGCGACTCCGTGCTTTGGTGTTCCCCCCTCACATGGCTGCGGCGCAGGGGGCCACACCGATGCCCTTATCTCCTGGTTTTTTTCCTTCTCTTGCTTTCCAGGTTCCTGGGGCTTTTCCGGCGCCTTCCGCAGGGTCTGTTGGCTTGTCGGCACCGTTTTCGGTGCCGCTGGATCTTGCGGCGCCGTCCGCGGTGCCGCGGGGTCTCGCGGCGCTGCCGTCGGATCTAGCAGCGCCGTTTGGTCAGCGGCGCCCGTTCGCGGCGCCATATCTGGCGCCGTCCATTGAATGCCGCTGGGGCTCTTGCGAGTGCCGCTTGCGAGCAGCGATGCCTCTTCGGCGCCCGTCTGCGCCCTCCCTTGGTCAAATCTTGACCCGTTTTGCCGATCTCGGCACGGGGCCTCAGGGACTCTCCTTGTTTCTGCTGCTTCCTCCTCTCTAATTTTCACTCCTTTCCTGTCCAAACAGTCCTTCCTGGACCATCAGGAGATGATGTTGAGCCTGACCCAGACCTTCGAGTTGGGTGATGAAGTGGAGAAACAGGATCTTTCTTTGCTACAGAGCCTGTGGTCGAGGACCTGTCCTTTAAGTCTCTGTTGAAGAACCAGGATCCTCTTTCTCTCAGACTACAGACATCGATCCTGGGAAGATATTAAGACTCCAGTACCTTCATGCTTGCGGAGATCCCTGAGTTTGACTCCTCCGATCCAGCCTTCCTTCGAGACGCTGTCTCAAATGGTATGGAATAATCCTGCTCTTATTCCCTCAGTGGCTAAATCCATTGATAAGAAGTATTCAGCTCCCAAGGATCGTCCTATTTTGGCATCCCAAGCCTTTGCGGATCCTATTGTAGTCCTGGCAGAGAATGATAAGGTCGTTCTTCCTCAAACTACTACAGCTCGACCTATTAACAAAGAGTCTCGTAAGATTGATACATTAGGTAAAGGTCTTTGCTGCCTCCACTCTAAGTATGCGTATTGCCAGTTATCAAGGCTATTTTTCTCAGTATGAGTATATCCTGTGGCACTCTATGAAAAAGAATGGTTGAAGCTCTTCCAGATTCTGACTCCAAGTCAGAGCTTCTTCTGACCGTTATTAGAGGTATTGAGTCAATAACCAACAAGTCAAAGCCGCCATGGATGCTTTCGACGACTGCTTCTCGCTCAGCAGCCGCAGGATTTGTACTCGGTAGCCATTCCTGGCTAAAGTACTTCTGGCTTCCATGAATGATGCTCAGCAGCAGGTAATGGCGCTGCCTTTTGATGGCTCCTATCTTTTTGGCCCTCAGGTGGAGCAAGCCTTAGAGGCCACTCAGAAGACTAGATCGGCCATTAAATTGGCCAGACCTCCGCCTGCCCCCTCTCGCGGGCATGTGAACAGACGTCAGTTTCATAGTCGTCAGTCCTTTCGAGGCAGAGGCAGGGGAAGCTTCCATAAAAGCCAACCTGCCCAACCTCAAAAGAAGATGCAGCAGAAAGCGCAGGGGCCTAAAGCCCCTAGCGCCACCTTATGAGTTGTTGGCCCAAGTTCCATCTACACTGCCCGAGGTGGAACTTTCTCCTCCGGTGGGAGGTCGTCTGATGTACTTCTACACCCAGTGGAAGTCCATAACTTCGGACAAATGGGTCCTTCAGATAATTCGCGAGGGTTATTCTCTCAATTTCTTGGAAACCCCCGCGAATTGTCCTCCCAGACGACAACCCAGGTTGTCGGCCTCTCAGTCAGACCTCCTCACCGCCGAGATCCGTGGCCTTCTGAACAACAGGGCAATAGAACTGGTGCCCCCGCATCTGCGGAACACAGGGTTCTACTCCCATTACTTTCTGGTTCCAAAGAAATCTGGGGGGATGCGCCCATCCTAGACCTCAGAAAGTTGAACAGATTCCTCCCCAGGAGAAATTCAAAATGATTTCCCTAGGTACCCTGTTACCCTTGCTGCATCAACCACGACTGGCTGGCCTCTCTGGATATGCAGGATGCTTACCAGCATATCCCGATCCACCGACCCACATAAGTTCCTCAGGTTTTGTAGCTTTGGGTCAACATTATCAGTTCAGAGTCCTGCCCTTTGGGCTATCCTCGGCTTGCCATGAGTTTTACAAAGTGTTGTGCAGTTCTCGCGGTGCATCTCAGGAAGAAGCGGACTCAGTGTTTCCCTACCTGGACGATTGGCTTCTGCAAGCCCTTCCAGTAAAGGACTTGGAAGCCGTTGCAAGCGACTTCTCGTCTTCTCACATCCATGGGAGTTCTGCTGAATTTGAAAAATCTCAACTGCAGCGCTCCAGAGCTCCTTTTCTTAGGGATGCTTCTAGACACCTCTTCCATGAAGGCTTTCCTTCCAGAGGACAGAAGACTCGACATCCTTCGGATGGCCCATTACAGGGGAGAACCAATCGGTTACAGCTCTCTCGATGCAGCATATTGGGTCTCATAGGCGTCCGCGGTGTTCACTGTACCCTAGCCCGGTTGCATGAGAACCACCCAATGGATGCTCTCCACTCAGTGGTCTCCGACCTCACCCCCAGTCTTTTCCCATCAGGGTGAGCGCAGCCCCTTCAAAGGTCTCTCACCTGGTGGTCTCAGAGCAATCTCCTGGAAGGATTCCCCTTTGCTCTTCCGGATCATCAGATCTCCATCACCACAGACGCATCGCTAATGGGATGGGGAGCTCACTGTCTCTCCCTCCACACTCAAGGTGTATGGACTCAGTTCGAAACTCATCTCCACATAAATGTCCTGGAGATGAGAGCGGTCCTCTATGCGATCCGAGCTCTGAAGGATGTCCTTTGTCACAAGAACATTCTCCTTCAAACGGACAACAAAGCTGTGATGTATTACATCAACAAGCAAGGCGGTGCTCATTCTTATCCCCTCTGCAGGAAGCAATGAGGGTGTGGGAGTGGTGCTTGGGCACTAGTCTCTGATTCAAGCGGTTTATCTGCCAGGTATACAAAGCGACCTAGCAGATCACCTCAGCAGAATGGGAGGCAGACCCTCACGAGTGGTCTCCGACCCAAACGTAGCTCGGTCCCTGTTCAAAGAGTGGGAACTCCAGACCTGGACCTTTTGCGTCCCCACTCAACGCAAAACTGCTCTCTTCTGCTCCAGAAATCAGGGCCTGGCATTTTCTGTCAGGATCGTTCAGGCTGCAGTGGACAAAAGCGCTTTCTTTACGCCTTTCCACCGCTTTCTCTGATCCAGAGAGTACTCCTCAAGTTCGAGTCTCAGGGGACCAAGATGATTCTCATTGCTCCCTCCTGGCCTCGGCAACTATGGTTTCCTCTACTCAACAGTATGTTGGCAGCCTCTCCGAGACCACTTCCCTTGCAAATCAATCTTTTGACCCAGGGTTCGTTGGTCCATCCCAACTTGAAATCACTTCACCTTCATGTTTGGCTCCTGAAGAGATGGAAGTAGATCGGTTCAACGTCTCTCTTGGGAGTCTGGACATCCTTCTGGCTGCTCGAAGCCAGCCACCAGACATCACGGCGTCCAAATGGAAGCGTTTTTCTCTCTGGGTGCAAAAGTCCTCTTGGAATCCCTTTCCTGTCCTCCTGACAAGGTTCTGGAGTATCTTTTGGACCCTATCTAACTCAGGTCTTCAGTACTCCACAGTTAAAAGTTCACCTTAGTGCCATCTCAGCGTTCCATAAGCGGTTTAGGTGCTTGACTCTAGCTCAGTTACCTATGGTGAAGAGATTTCTTAAGGTTCTTCATACCAGACCCCTGTTAAGCGTCCAGTTGCAGCCTGGGACATTAACCTGGTGCTGGACATGCTCACTTTCGGAGCCGCCGAACCCCTAGCTACCTGTGAGCTGAAATTTCTTACCTGGAAGATTGCCTTCCTGGTGGCCGTACCTCAGCCATGGGGTCTCGGAGATTCATGCCTTGGTTACGGACCCTCTGTATACTGTATTCCATAAAGACAAGGTAGTTCTCCGTACTCATCCTAAATTTCTTCCCAAGGTTGTGTCAGAATTCCATCTAAACCAACCTCTGGTACTTCCCTCTTACTTCGCTAATTTCCAAAATGAAGGGGCACGCTCTTCATTCCTTGGATGTTAAGAGAGCCTTGCGGTTCTATTTAGATAAAACCAAGGATGTTCGCAAGACTCAGCAACTCTTTGTTTCTTTCAGCGACACCCGGCTGGGTCAACCTGTCGCTATCAGATGCATCTCATCATGGTTAGTGGCATGCCTTCGACATTGCTATTCCATGGCTCAAGTTAAATTAGAAGGCAGAGTGTACGCTCACTCTACTAGGGCGGTCGCGGCATCCCTAGCGGAAATTCGCAATGTTCCAATTGCAGATATCTGCAACGCCACCCGGGAGCTCAGTGGCGCCCTTCGTTAAGACTATGCACTGGATGTTTGGCCACAGGCGCACATTCCGCATTCGGCAGAACTATCCTTAATGGGCTTCTATCTTAGACGCGTGAGCTCTGGCTCTCCTGCCACCCTTTTGGGGGATTATCAGCTTGGTACTCTCCCACTAGTGTGAATGAGTGGTGGAGACTTATGTCCAGGAAGATATGAAAATTACGTACCTACCGTAATTCTTGATCTTCTTGGATGAGTCTCCTCCACTCATTGACACGCCCACCCTCCATCCCCCCAGCTCACCGCTGTGTTGGTCTTCACTCCCTCAAATCTTTAGGCCGTGAGGACTTCTTTGCTGACCCTTCTTACACGGGTCGTACGGACTATCTTATGTCCGTGTTTTAATGTTAGGTTTACTCTTTACGTTAGTTGCGCTGCACCTCCTTGGTAAAAAAGGTACTGAGGCGGTTTGGAGGGTCGGTAGCCGAGATAGTCATTACGGCTCGGTGGCTGCTTTCATGTGTGATGATCTCATGGCGCCGTCTCTCAAGCCGACTCCTCCAGCAAAAAGTTTGCTCCCGATGGGTCCTAGTGCCTCCGGCGCTAATCCCACTAGTGTGAATGAGTGGTGGAGACTCGTCCAAGAAGATCAAGAATTACGGTAGGTACGTAATTTTCATTTCTTGTTGCCAACCTTGACTTCAGTTAGGCAGGCTGTGAAAATTTTCCTTTGGCTTGTCAACGGCTATTGGGCAAGATTGAGGACTTGATCTCTCAGACTCTGGTTCTCCTGATCCTCTCTCAGGTGAATGTGTCCCAGTCCATTTCTCTGACTACATCACCTTGGGAGCAGTGTCCACTGGCAGTTGAGCCTTTGTAGCCTTTCTTGAGTAACGAGATGTGTGGTGTACCATGACCTGTCTGAGGGTTCTCCTTGATATTGACTGTTGGGTTGAAGTTCAAGTTCCAGGTTGAGATCTCGATCAAGTTTGTCCTGTTTGGCTGGCCTGGTATCGCTGAGGGGTTGAGTCACTGGATGCCACACCTCATGCCATGCTGGTGACCAGAGTTCGGGAATGCACTCTGGTTGCTTGGGGGTCAGCGGGGCAAGGAAGGATTGAATGTCCGTAGACAACTCTCCTTCCTTGGAGGAGGGGGGATTGCATGGCATACTGTAGACTGACACCCAGTGGTGGCTAGGTGTCAGCACAGGTATGCTGCCAAGAACGGGGACGGCCCACGTCCAGGATGTTAGGATGCCTCCGCAGAGGCGAAGCCAGCTGCTTAGCCCATTGCGCGGTCGTGGGTCCAGGGGCAAAGCAGCAAAAATCGGGAGCCAACAGGGTCTGTGATGACCCGACTATTGGATTTGGTTGGAGGACGAGTCCCTCCGAGGGAGGGACCGGAGCTCCCTGTTGGCATCCCACAAAGAACGGGAGGGCCCACGTCCAGGGCGTTAGGCTGCTTCTGCGGAGGCGGAGTCAGCTGCTTCACCCATTGCATGGTCGTTGGCCCGGGGGCAAAGCAGCAAAATTTGGGAGCTGACAAGGTCTATGATGACTCGACTATTTGATTCGGTTGGAGGACGAGTCCCTCCAAGGGAGGGACTGGAGCTCCCTGTCTGCATCCCACACAAAAAAAGTCCCTTTCTCAATTTGCTGGACAGGGAGGCCTTGGCGGCTGATGTGCCGGTGCTAAGAGTAGCTCCTATGGCAACAGTGGGCCATCGCAGGTTGATATGGCTTTACCCTGTGAATCTTCAGTTACCTTAAGCCCTCAACTGTCCACGCTTCACAGGTGCTCCCCACAGCTGCTTCTTCATGCCTGAGTGTGGTGCCACAGCCAATGCAGCTGAAGCTGGATGCTGCAACCAAGGAGGCCTTGTCAGGAATCTGCTTGCCAAGCCTGTTGGTGGAGATTACCTAATGTAAGGATTCCCGGGAGGGCCACAGCAAAAAACTGTTCAAACAACATGAAGTCTTGCTATATTATGACATATGCAGTGAGTCCCAACCTTCGAACTGCTCCAGAGGTGGAAGAGTTAACTTTCCATGCCAGGCATGGAACGCTGAGCTCGAGCTCGGTTGAAACTCCGTCTGTTGTTCTTCAAACTCAAACAGTCAGATTCTTTACTCCGCCTCACTGAACAGTCTCTCCAGAGATTTCTCCTTCTGCTTGGTTCATTTTGTCGGTTAAAGTATTATTTTTCTCGGTTTTCAACCGAATTTAAACCGCAACCAGTCGGTTCAGACTCTGTCTGTGGTATTGTGAGTACTAGATAGGTTTTACATTTATTTCTATTCTGTGTGGAACTTGTAAACGGTTTATCGGTTCGGTTTGAACCGATCAAGTTGCTTAAAATATCTTAATCTATCTTTTAGTGTGTGGTTACCGGTTCTTATCGGTTCTAAAAAAAACTGATTTTATTACGTTTTTTTCCACGACCCGTGACACGGTTGGGAACCAATAAGAGGGTCTTACCTGGCGGATTGCCATAAACGGGTAAGTTTGGTTAGGACTGGCACTATGTCTGAGAAACCCAAAAGAAAAACTGGGCCCACTGGGTTTCAACACTGCAGTGTGTGTGTGGGGAAGTCTTTGCCAAGGCTGATCCCCTCACCTCCTGTGTTTATTGTCTGGGGTTTGACCACCTCAATGCAGACTGCCAGATTTGTAAAAGTTTTCCTGCAGCTACCCTGGAAAAGAGAGTTGGTAGGCTCTGGGAAAGGGAGGCCAAAAAGTCTGCTGAACTGGATGGCCAGCCTGGTTCAGTTCCAGTTGAACTGGAGGGAGTGCCCTCTGACCAGGGCGAGACTTCCTCGGCCAAAAGGAGATCCAACTCTGAGGAGCCGGGTCCAGCAAAAAGGACTCTCCAACTGCTGAAGAGAGATAGCCAAGCGATAAAAATTGTCCAGTCGCTTTCCCCGGTTCCGACCGAACCGGCACCACCGGGTAAGCGCCCGGTTCGGCCGGTTCCACCGGTTCAAAAGCATGAGTTAGAGGACAATTATGAACTGGAGGAGGGGGAAGAGGAGTATGAGGAGAGTGAATGTGGATTTGAAAGTCTGGATGTGCCCATTGACCCGGACATCTCCTCAGACAGACCTTCAGGAATGTCTCCTCCTAGGCTTTCTGAGTCCCCTTCTCATTTTATGTTTTATAAAAAAGTGGCTGAAACCCTCCAGCTCCCTATGGAGGAAGCTGTGGCTGATCAAGAGGAGCCTGACTATGTGGAAATGATGGATATCCCAGAGTCTAGGAGACTGTCTATTCCCTTGCATAAATCTTTTGGGAAACAGGCTTTAAAATTTTAAAAGCTCCTCACACTATACCTCCTGTGGATAAGAGAATGGACAAGAAGTACACATTGTCAGGCTCTGATATGGAGTTCCTCACACAACAATGCAGCCATGTTAGTAGTGGAGGCCGCAGCCTGTGACAAGGCTAATATTCCTTGACTACACCCCCAGATAAGGACTCCAGGAGGATTGATGCCATGGCAAAGAAACAGTACATGGCAGCATCCTTGGGACTCAGACAGGCAAATTATATGGCTCATGTTGCCAGATACCTGAAATCCAGATGGGATACTGTTATGGCTCTAGCAAAGCAGGTCCCTGGCCAGCTTGCCAAGGAGCTGGAGCAGGTGGCTGCTGATGGTATTGAGGCATCCAAGGTGCAATTCCGTGCTGCAGTGGACTCTAATGATGTGTCATCAAGAGTTATGGCTACATCTGTGGCACTTCGCATAATGGCTTGGCTCAGATGTACTAGCCTGTCACAGGATACCCAGACTAAGGCCATGGATTTTCCTGTTGTGGGTAATTCTCTGTTTGGGGAGCAGACAGAGAACTACATGAAGAAGATGGACGAGTACGGGACCACCTGCAGGAGTGCTCAGGCCAAAGAAAGGCAGGCCACTCCTCAAAGGCAGCTTCCCAGGGGCAGGGGCAGGCCTTTTCATAGGCCTTTTTACCAAGCCCAGGCCTCCTCTTCTGCCTGTGTCCAAAGGGGGTTCTTTAGAGAGAGAGAGAGAGGCAGATGGGGTACAAGCAGGCCTGCTTCCACCCCTCAGCCCAAAGCCCCTGCCAAACAGGCACCCTGATGGGGTTCCCAGGGCCGATTCTCAGCTACCTGTATGGGGCAGGCTGGCTTCCTTTGTCCAGGACTGGAAGTCTCTGACATCAGACAAGTGGGACCTGGAAGTAGTAAGCCAGGGACTGGTTCTCAGCTTCAAAGAGTTTCCAAAGATGAGAACCAGATCCTTTCCACCTGCAAATCCTCCAGAGGCTCTTGCCTTAGAGGCAGAGGTCCTTCCTCCTAGTTTCAGAGCGGTGAAAGGGACCCAATTCCTCACACCAGGGAAAAGGCTTGTACCTGTGTACTCTCACCCCAAAAAAGACAGGAGAATGGCGCCATCCTGGATCTCAGATACTTAAACATGCACCTTTGCCAAAATTCAAAATGGTGACTCTGGGAATTATTCTACCTCTCTAAGGCCAGGTGACTGGCTAGTGTCCCTGACCCCAAGGATGCCTATTTCCATATTCTCATCAGAAGCTCCCATCGAAGTACCTCAGGTTCGAGCTGCCCTACAGGCCATTGCAATTCAGAGCAATGCCTTTGGCTCACCTCTGCTCAGGGTATTCGCAAATGCCTGGCAGTAGCAGTTGCCCACCTAAGAAAGTAAAGATGCCATATTCCTTACCTGGACGGCTGGCTCATAGTAGGCCAGTCTCCAGACCAAGTCAAGTTACATCTACAGATAACTCAGCAACTGCTCACTTCTCTAGGTTTCCTTCTGAATCTTCCAAAGTCAGTTCTAGAGCCTGTCCAGCTCCTCACCTTCATAGGCGCGGAGCTGAACACAGAGAAGGCCAGAGCCTTCCTTCCTCTGGACAGAGCAAGGACCCTGGTCTCTCTGGCCTCCTTATTCACCCTGCAGGTCTCTCGACCAGTAAGGCACTTTCAAGCTCCTGGGCACATAGCTGCTTCTACACCAGTAGTGCAGGAAGCAAGATTTCATATGAGGGACATCCAGTTCCATTTGAGATCCTTTTGGTCTCAAAGGAAAGACCCTCTAACCAAATTGATCCCAGTGACTCGAACCCTGATCCAGGCCCTACAGTGGTGGCAGGACCAGAGCATTCTGAGACAGGGGGTTCCTTTTGCCCTCTGTCTCACTCCTTAATCTCTTACATATGCATCTCTCTTGGGGTGGGAGCTCATGGGCTACCTCACTACCCAGGGATTGTGGTCCCTTCAGGAATCTCTGCTCCACATCAATCTGTTGGATCTCAGAGCAGTTTTTCTAGCACTTCAAGCTTTTTCCAAATCTGTTCAGAACAAAGTTATTCAGGTCAGAACAGACACCACCACAGTGTGGTACATCAGCAGGCAAGGGGGCACTCGGTCTACGGCCTTGTGCACCGAAGCAATGAAGTTGTGGTCTCTGGCTTACTCATTGAACTCCTCCCTTACGGCAGTTCACCTCCCAGGCAAGGACAATGTACTGGCAGATGCTCTCAGCAGGATTTCCCAGGGCCATCACGAATGGTCACTGGACCTCCTGGTCCTGGAGGTGGTATTTGCCAGATGGGGCACCCCGCAGATACATCTTTTTGCAGCCCCAGACAATCACCAACTTCCCCTTTTTTGCTGCAGGCCCCCAGTGTTGGGCTCAGTCCCTCTGGATGCCTTCCTTCTCAGTTGGGAAGGGAAGTTTCTTTATGCTTTTCCCCCCTTCCCTCTCCTATTCAAAGTGCTAGTCATAATCAGATCTCAACCCTGCAAGGTGATCCTGATTGCTCCAGACTGGGCCAGACAGCCTTGGTACCCACTCCTACTGTCATTAGCAGTCCACCTTCCCCTGTGTCTCCCCAGGAATCACAACCTGTTAACCTGTGCTCAGGGGAGTGTTTGGTACCCGAACCTCAAATCTCTCAATCTCAAGGCCTGGCTGTATAAAGGAGTTGAGTTTAGTTGACCTACACCTCTCCCAAGGTGCATGGATATCCTGAAGGCTTCTAGAAGCCTTCCACCAGGGCTACTTATAATTCCAAATGGAAGAGATTTTCCATATGGTGCTCTGAAACATATTTCCCCAGAATCTGCTGATTTACCCACAGTCCTGGATTATATGGTCCATTTAAATACCTTGGGGCTGAGACCAGCTACCCTGAAAGTGCATTTGGCAGCTGTCTGCTTTTATTTCAGCAGGTAAACCCTCTTCTCTTTCAGCTCATCCTGTATTCTCAAAGTTTTTTATTGGATTGCTTCACACCAACCCTCCATTCAGGGACCCTGCCCCTGCCTGGGATCTTAATATTTGCATTGCTCAGCTTATGCAACCCCCTTTGAGCCTTTGTCTTCAGCAGAGCTTTAGTACTTGACTGGAAGACTGTGGTTCTGTGGTAGCCATCACTTCTGTCAGCGCATAAGTGAATTTACAAGCTTTGTCAGTGGAGCCTGATTTTATCTCCTTTCAGAGGATAAGGTGGTCCTCAGGACTACAGGGAAGTTCTTGCCTAAGGTGGTTTCTAGATTTCCACTTTAATCAATCTATGCTTATTCCAGTACTTCACTTGATCATTCCTCCTTCCGCAGGAGGAGGCTGCACAGCTTAGATGTGAAGAGAGCCCTTAGCTGCTACTTTAGAGTTGCACTAAGGGTCACACAGGTTTGACTCTCCAACTGTTCCATTCTATGGTGAGGTTGGCAAAGGGAAACCTGCTACTAAAAGATCCATTGCCAGGTGGATTGTCTCTGTATCCAATTTTGTTATGAAAAGCTGGGTAAGGTTCCTCCTCAAGCCTGAGAGGCTCACTCTACCAGAGGTGCAGCTGCTTCCTGGCTGCGTGCCAGGGACATCCTATCTAGAGATATGTCGAGCAGCTACCTGGAAAACAGTTCACACTTTACCAAGCATTACTCCCTGGATATCCAGGCTGGAGTGATGCTCGGTTTAACACCAGCTGTGCTTCAGAACCTATTCCTAAGTAGGTTCTGTCCTCCTCCATGGAGGTACTGCTGTGTAATCTGCATATGTCATAATATGCAAAACTTCATGTTGTTTGAAGAAAAATTACTCACCTTAGTAATGTTTCTTCTAATGGAGTCTTCTATATTATGATCTCCCCCCCTGCCTGCCCCTCTCAGAACCTCTGTTTTTGGGATGTGGGTGGGTAGTGCGGTGTTGGCACTTAGTAGATGCCCACCTTGTTGTTTCACCCTTCTTTTTTTGGGGTGACTTGGTTTTGGGTTTTTCATTTTTTGGGTCTCCTGACCTGAGTCTTTGTTTTGGGACTAAAAAATGTGTTCTTGTATTTAGTAGCCAGTTGGCTAGTGTAGGTTTACAGCTTCCACACAGGGCCCTAGTGAGTTTAGCTCGTAAAGATCTGACGGTTTGAGTTTGAAGAACAACAGACAGAGTTTCAACCGAGCTCGAGCTCAGCGTTCCATGCCTGACATGGAAAGTTAACTGTCTCACCTCCGGAGACGTTCTAAGGTTAGGACTCGCTGCATATGTCATAATATAGCAAGACTCCATTAGAAGAAACAACATTACTAAGGTGAGTAATTTTTTCTTGTGGGCTGTTTTGATGAATCCTCAGATAACTGACCGATCGTCCATCGTGTCCTGTGGCACTCGTATCTTCGGCTGGAGTTTGGTTGAGGAATTAACCACCGACCATGGGCCGGTGTGATTCGTACCTCTTCTCCGGCTTATGTCTTAGTTTATGAATGGCCCTCTGGAGCCTGTCCAAAAAAATGACCAAGTACCTCTTCATGGACATTTCAGATATGGACGAATCCCTTGGAGTTGTCTTTCCCATGGCTGACACCATAGTGGTTCCAGCCCTGGAGCTTTGGCAGCATCGTGCCTGACACCCTCCACTGGCATGGCCCACAAATACGCAGTCCCTTCCAGGGTTCTCGGACCACCCTTCTGCCAAACGACTGATCTCTGACTCTGCATTCCATTAATCTGGCGTCCAAGGGGATGTGGACAAGTCTTCAGACAAGGAGTCCAGAAAGATTGACCATACCGCTGAAAAGGTGTACGCTGCAGTGTCCTTGGGTCTCCTTAATGCGAGTTACTCTGTCATGATAGCCAACTTTGGACACTTCTCATTGGGAGTCCTCGATGAGATCCTCCCTCTCCTTCCTGCTGACCTGCAGTTGCCAGTAAAGTTGGTCAGGGACCAAGTTCAGTCACTGGCTAAACTCCAGCTCCAGACGACCTTGGACTTGGGTGATTCCTGTGCTGTTGAAGTAGTAAAAACACTCAACCTAAAATTCACTCATTTTAGTTCTTTACTTGATAGTTAAAATTCCTTATATTTATCCAAGTTAGACAATTCATATGGCATTGTACACTTGTGATAACCTTTTTGGATCCAAGTACATTAATTCTTCGTAGCACTTGATAATTTTATCAATATTTTACGTTTCAAGATAATCCTGTCTCCTCTTCAGAAATGTTTAGTGCTATAAAATAAACAGAATGCAGCATCATTACCCACACTTTCAAATTACTTCCAGATAATTTTAAAATATTTAAAGAATTTTTAGAGTACTTTTCAAAGATTGTGGGAACAGACCTTTTATTTGTTCTATCCACTTAATGCAAGGTGTCCTCATTGCGGGTCTTGCCCTAGTCCATTTCAAAAAAGCCTGGAAGAAGCATAAGTGCAAAGATACTACTGTTTATCTTCCTAATGTGCAAAATATTATTTTTTTTATTTGCAATAAAATAGTTTATTTTTTGTATAGGGTACTTATTACCTTACTCAGTTATTTATGTTCTCAGCCCTTGAGTTGGTTATTACTCTTTTACCATTCAGTTGATATTTCTGGAGAAAGGTAGAACAAATACTTACAGGTTTCTTGTGTATTTCTATATTAACCTCATAAATATCACAGCTATAATAATCTTTCTTGGGTTTGCAGACTCCCCAAGTGAATATCTAGCTCCGTTGCGTTCCCACTTAGTTCCAAAAGCGGCTCAGTTCAGCATTGTTGCCTTTACCTTCTTTCAGATGGAAAGAGTCTGCTCGGCTTGTGAAAAACTGCCTTCTGTTCCAGGAATATTCTAACTCTTCTGCAGTATACCTTTAAGGTCAGATCTGACTGGAGATGGTGTGCTATGCAAATGATGGAATCATTAGCATGAGCCACTTTTCAAATGCTGCAACCTATCAACTGCCTGCATTCTAAGCCTCAGATTTCTCTCTCCACCTGTCAAGACCAGACGTCTGAAGATTTCCTCCTCATCTAGTCAAAGAAGCCTTGATTATTCATAAATACTTAAGTATTTCTTGTTTGTTTTCAGTTGCTATCTCTTATCAGTGTTTTTTTAATAACCGTTCATTTATTTAGTTATGTATTGTTTTCTCGGTTCCGAATAACCGCTGAGGAACCGAGGGATTTCTAGTTAGTTTCGGGGTTTTTTCCCTTCAATGTGTATATTTTGTGTGTTTTAATATTGTTTTTTAGAACTGATAACTCCAGTTCTGAACCGCTAATCCCGGTTGAACTTTTTATTGGTTCCCTGTTCCGCATGGTTTCTCCGATCGGTTCCTGAACCAACTGGAACCGAAAAAAGTTATTTTATTGAATTTTAAAAGGTTGTAGTATTTGCGATTGCATTTTTCTCCATAATGTTAGAAAACCCTAAAAAGAGAACCGGTGAACCCGGTTTTAAAAACTGTTCTGAGTGTGACGAGGTCTTTGCCAAAGCAGATAAACACTCTGCTTGTGTTTTCTGCTTGGGTTTTGACCATTTGAAGTCTGATTGTGCTATTGTAAATCTTTTCCAGACAAGACTTTAGAAAAACGTCTGGACAGACTGAAAAGATTTAAGGGTCCCTCTGGCTCTGACCAGCCGAAACCCTCTGGGTCTGTGGGTGACACCAATATTTCTGCCACTTCTACCCCTAATACGGGTAAAAAGAAACCCTCTGAACCGGCTAACTCTCTGGTTCCTGTTAAAAAAACAGAAAAAAAGAAAGCACACTGTGAACCCGTGTGGAAAAGGGGGCTTCTGTGGTGCCTGCCACTGTGCCTTCTCCTGCTGAGATTGCACAAGCAATACAAATTATGCAAACCTTGCAGGGTTTGCTACCCGTGGTATCATAGTCTCCAGTTCTCACTTCTGCACCCTCCAATACACTCTGTTTCCCTGAACAGCGTGAGGGGGAGGAGTAGGAGGAGGAAGAAGAAGGTGAGCCTATAGAGCCTGAGGTCTCCCCGAACAAGAGTTTGGCTCTCCTCCCCGGACCACTGAAGATTCTTCTTCTTCCCATTTTCCTTCATTAGGAAAATTGCTGATGCCTTAGACATCCCTACCACTGAAGCTGTAGAGAATAAGAAGGAAGCTGAATATATGGACATGATGGGGCTGGCTCCTACTAAAAAGCTCTCACTTCCCATCAATAAATTCTTCAAAAGGGATATCTTAAAACTCCTCCAGGCTCCTGGGTATGTCCCTGCTTTGGACAAGAGAGTGAACAAAAAGTATCAGCTTGACAGAACAGGGGCTGTATTCTTGTTTTCATACCCTGCCCACTGGGGGTGATGCAGCTTGTGATAAGGCTATAGTCCTGGCCTCTCACCCTCCAGAGAAGGACTCTAGAAAATTGAAAGCATGGCCAAGAAAGGTTATCTGTCAGCCTCTCTGGCCATTAGGCAAACAAATTATCAGGCCTATGCAGCCCAGTACCAGAAGGCTCTCTGGCAGTCTGTCCTGGACATGGCTGAGAAAGCATCTCCTCCTCTTTCGGCAGACCTAGCTGAAACTGCTAGGTTTGGCCTGGAAGCTGCCAAATACCAGTTCCAGATGGCAGCAAACAGCAATGAGACTGCTGCAGGGTGGATGGCAAATACCATCATACAGAGAAGGTTTGCTTGATTAAGAGCCACAAACCTCTCACAGTATACCCAGAATAAGACTCTGTATTTTCATATGGAGGGCACTTCACTATTTGGCAGCCACACAGAGGCCTACATGAAGAAGATGGATGAGTGTTAGGCCACCTACTGTAGTAATTATACAAAAGAAAGATCCTCCACCTCCTCTAGACCTTTCAGTAGGGGAGGCAAGGGCAGACAATTTCATTCCAGGCCTTTTTACCAGGCCACGGTACTCCCTCAAGCACCCAAATATCCACGGTAGGGGCAGAAGAGGTGCCAGGCGTGGTACCCAGTCTCAGCCCCAAGCTAAGCTGGATCCCAAACCTCATTGTTCGGGCTTCCTCTCCTTTACCAGTAGGGGGCAGGCTGACTCATTTTCTCCACAACTGGAAAACCATCACTACAGGCAAGTGGGTTCTGGAGATAGTGGGTAATGGCCTGTCTCTAAACTTCAAGTCCTCCCCTGTTCAAAGAAACAGAGCTTTCAAACCAGCTTCCCATCTAGAAAGCAAAAGGCGGGAAGAAGAGGTGAAACACCTTCTTTCGCTGAAAACAGTGGAACCAGTGCCTCTGCATCAAAGGGGAAAATTACTTTATTCAAGGTATTTTCTCACACCAAAGAAAAATGGAGAGCTGCTGCCTATCTTGGATCTCAGGGTCCTCAACAAGTTCCTAACAGAACCAAAGTTCAAAATGGTAACTTTGTCTCTGATTCTGCCAGCAATCTGAAAAGGGGATTGGTTGGCATCTTTGGACCTAAAAGATGCCTATTTCCACATCCTCATAAGGGAGTCTCTCAGAAAATTTCTCAGGTTCAGACTCCGATCATTACACTGTCAGTTCTCAGCTCTTCCCTTCGGTCTCACTTCAGCACCAAGGGTGTTCACAAAGTGTCTGGCTGTGGTAGTGGCACACTTGCGAAGGCAAGGTGTCTCAGTATTCCCTTACCTAGACGACTGGTTGGTGGTGGGGGACTCACCACAACAGCTAACAGAGCACCTCTAACTCGCTCAACAGCTGCTGGAGTCTCTGGGGTTCATCTTAAAATTGGAAAAATCAGTTCTAATTCCTTCTCAAAATTATGTAGTTCGTAGGAGCAGAATTGAATGCCAAAGTGGGCAGAACATTCCTGACCAGAGACGGGGCAAAAAGCATCTTGCTGTTGGTAGCCTCTTTCAGGCTCAGTGTCACAAGGCCAACAAGGCAGTTTCTTCAACTCCTGGGTCTCATGGCAGCTGCAACAGGTACAATGCTGGGATCCATGTTTCAGATGAGGGACATCCAATTTCATTTAAGAACTCATTGGTGCAAACGGAAGGACTCCCTGTCAAAGCTTGCTCCTGTAACAAAAACATTAATGCAAGCTCTTCAGTGGTGGGAAGCCAACCTCAGAGAAGGGGTTACTTTCCAAAAAGAGCTCCATTCAGTGATTCTCACAACAGATGCATCCCTCCTGGGCTGGGGGGCTCATCTAGCAGAGCACACTACCTAGGGCACTTGGTCAAGTGCAGAGACTCTTCTGCACATAAATTTGTTGGAGCTCAGTGCAGTGTTTCTGGCAATGCAAGCTTTCAGTCCACTTATACAGGGAAAGGTAGTGCAAGTCAGGACAGATAACACTACCAGCATGTACTTCATAAACAAGCAACGGGGAACACGACCAAGCCTCTTTTGCACAGAGGCTATGAAAATCTGGACCCTAGCTTACTCACTGGGCTCCTCACTACAGGCCAATCATCTGCCAGGCAAAGACAATGTTCTGGCAGATACCCTGAGTTGAATCAGCCAGGACCATTACGAATGGTCCTTGAACAGGCAAGTGGTACAGTCCTTATTTAGGAGGTGGGGTACCCCAGAAATAGTTCTCTTTGCCTCTCATCAGAGCCACCACATCTTACTTCCAGACACAGCTCTTGCAGCAGGTTACACCATTAGGACTGAAGCCGGCAGGCATCAGGACCCCACAGAAAAATTCTAGCTAGCTAGCTAGCTTCAGCGGGGACCGCCCCCGACGTCGGTCCCGCCTCCGACGTCAGGCGTAGTACATAAGGGGGCGGTCCCGCCAGATTCTCTAGTTCTTCCCACCATCGACTTGCATGTCTCGACCCTTCGGTTTCAGTTTCTAGCGCCGCGACGGTGGTAAAGTGTTTTCTCGTAAGGGAAATTAGTTCTGCGTTTCAGTTTTTCTCTGATGTCCTCTCCGACCTCCGGTCACTCCTCGAGAAGTGCGCCTGTGGGAAGCAGATCCCATTCAAGGATCCGCTTTTCGGCCTGTGTCGGTGCCTAGGCTCCAGACCACTCGACACCCGGGTCCTGCACCTTTGACAGGGTTTCAACAGCAGAACCTGGATCCGTCCGCCAGAAGGCCCTACTGGCATTCCTGCTGGAGGAACAACTCAAGACCATGGCTTCCAAGGGGGATTCTTCTAGAAGGCCCCAAGCATGCTGAGAAGCATAGGGAGAAGGCCCTTCCAGGTCCCCTGCCTAGAGGCTCCCTCGACTCGCGCAGCTCTGGCTCCAGGTCCGACCGCTCTGCGTTCCCGGGCCAGCTCTCCAGCCTCCCCCCCGCTGCGGTGAGAAAGTCTTCCAGGCTCCTCTTCTCAGGCCAAGACCCAGGCCTTCCTCATCCTCAAGGCCCTGGCTAAGTCGGGGTAGCCACCATCACCACAAGTCGGGGTTCCGCCATTCTGAACCCGGCGTCAGGTCTGCTTCCTTGCCTACTCCCTCTCCACCGGAAAACCAAGGAGCTCACCTCACTTAAGAGCGCTGGACCCGCGCCAGTTCGTCCGGCCGTCGCCCCTCTCGCCACCAGGGACCCAGGCCGTCCGTCCGTCAGAAGATCATCTACGAGGGCCAGGCAACTCATCACCGGGACGCCGGTAGGGGGACGGTGCCTGCTCCAGTTGAGAAGGGACCCTCGGCCTCCGACTGACGTCGGTCAGGGAGACCATCACTGAGAGAGGAGTTAACTCAGCCCGAGACCAGGTCAGGCGACCCGGTCCTGTTGAGACTCCAGGGAACTCCTCGCTACAACCCAGCCTCTGTGGAGCTGCTGCCAGGACCGATGATCAGCTCCACTGGTGCCCGGGCCATCGTCGAGCCTTTCTTTTTCAGAGGTGAAGGAGCTTTTCACTTACTGGTGGGATACCATCAAAAAGGACATGGTCCCCACTCCACCTCTGCTTCCTCCTCCTCCTCCTACACCGGCTGCTCCTCTGGTTCCTGCGCCCCCTTCTCCGTCTGGGTCTGCAGGGCGGTTACTTCCTTCCCAGGAGCCCAGGACCCCTCCAAGGGGGAGACTAGATAAAAGGAGACCTCCGTCCAGATCCTCTTCTAGGTCACCCAGTCCCAAGAGACCCAGAAGACACCGCCGTTCACCTTGGATGGAGGACACGGGATCAGAGTTTTCAACATCCAGATCCCCATCTCCCTCTCCATCCCTTCTCGGACCCCCGTGAGCTGCCAAAGTTTCCTCGGATGACCCTTGTTCTCAGATATCATGAGACACATCAAGAGAACATGGGATGGAATCGCGGAAGAGTTAGACCCCGAAAGCTACGCCTTGCGGTATCATGACAGAAGGACCCCAAGCCTGTGGTGGTATCACCCTTGGTAGACACTTCCGTGGATGTCACCAGGCAGGCGATGGGCATCCCATTCACTCCAGCGATGCGAAAAGCTGACCGCTTGTACAAGGCTCCATGAGAAGACCAGTACTTGACTCAGCATCCTCAGGCCGACTCTCTGGTCATAACAGCCTCTCATGACCGGTCCCAGAGACTGCAACATTTGAGCACCCTGCCACCGGACCCAGAGTCCAAGCAGCTGGACGCCATGGGTAGGTGCACGTATGCTTCCGCTACCTGCGCCATCAGATCCCTGAATTATTTGACCCACATGGTGCAGTTCCAAAATGCCCTGTGGGAGCAGGGTCTGGATGCGGCTGAGAAATTGCGGAAGGTGAGCAGAAGGAGGAGATGTTGCAGCTCCTCCATATGGGTTCGGACGTGGGGAACCCAAGTGCTATGAGCTGCGTCACTACTCGCTGACTCTCGGCCTGAGCAGCGCTTCAGGCGATGGCCTCCGAGGCACTCTTGGCTCCGGTTCCTGTTTTTCCCGGACGCCCAGAAAAACATCATGGACGCCCCATTCGAGGGAGAAGTTTTGTTTGGTGAACCTCAGAGAAGATAATTACCAAACTCCAAGAGGCCGGGAAGGCGGTGAGGTCAGTTCAGGCCATGTACCACCCAAGCTTAGTTCCTTCGGAGGAACCAAAGCTGATTTCATTGGACGGACGAGAGACAACAGTCCCGCCTGTTCCACAACAGAGGGGCTCCGGTTTTGCAGAGCCCAGGGAAAACAACCCGCAGGTCAAAGCCAGCGCGCTCCTAAGCCGGTCCAGCCAGCGGGACCCTCAGCCGCCACAGCCTGACTCCTTCCCGGCCCCCACACCTCAGGATCAACGGGACGTCATGGTCGAGGGTCGCATTGCGAATTTCCTGCCAGGATGACAGACTATAACCACCGACAGGTGGGTTCTACAGTTGGTCGGAAGAGGCCATTTTATAGAATTCATGAAAAGCCACCTCGAGGCCTCCGTTTCTCCGGTACCGGGTCAGCACAAGTCATTGATCAGACAAGAAGTACTCGCTCCTGCAAAAGGAGCGAATAGAGTACGTCCCAGAGAACCAGAGGGACACGGATACTATTCCCACTTCTTCCTGGTTCCAAAGAAGACAGGGGACCTCCATTCGATTCTGGACCTCAGCGACCTCAATTTGTCGGTCGCCTACAAAAGATTCCGCATGGTAACTCTTCCGGGTCTTATTCCCATGCTGAAGCAGGACGCCTTTTTAGCGTCTCTAGATATGCAGGACGCTTACCTGCACATCCCTATAGCTCAAGTGCACAAGAGGTTCCTGCGCTTCGAGTTTCTCGGCCATCATCTTCAGTTCCGAGCCCTTCCATTCGGGCTGTCATCGGCACCCAGGGTCTTTACCAAATGCATGGCTTTCGTGGCAGCGTCTAAGGAGACAGAGGCCATTATGTTCCGTACCTGGGCGATTGGCTTCTCATGGCCGCCTCCAGAGAGCGTTATTCGAGGCATCCAGAGCACTCAGGACCTGTTTCAATCGCTGGGTATCCTAATCAACCACAGAAGTCTCCTGGTACCATCTTAGAAGCTGCAGTTCATAGGCGCAGTACTGGACACCGTTCAGGGAAGAGCATTTCTTCCAGACAGAGCGGACGCGATCAGATCCCTCATCATCAGGAGCTTTGTCGAACAAGACCGTCCCAGCCAGGTCGGTCCTTCTGCTGTCGACACATGGCTGTGTCATTCCATTGTCCTTTCACAAGGCTCCACATGCGGGTAACTCAGTGGATGCTCATGCAATGGGACCAAAGGCAAGACCACATGCACCATCGGTCAGAATCACGAACACCGCGATTCGAGACTGGCAGTGGTAGCTAGAACCCAGGGACACTCTCTATGGGCGTCCCTTTATAGCGCCTGGCCCCTGAGGTAATCCCTCACCAGGCGCCTCAGGTTCTAGGGGTGGGGAGCACACCTGGACGGGTGAAGTCCTAGGGAACGTGGACCCTCTGGAGGCCCACCCCATATCAACGCCCCAGAGATGAGGGCGGTCCTTTATGCCCTGCAGGCATTTCAGTCAGAGATCCCGCCGAGTACTCTCCTGCTTCAGACAGACAACACGGCGGTGATGTATTAGTTTAACAAACAAGGAGGCTCAGAATCTTACCCCCTTTGCAGGGAGGCCATGAGGGTGTGGGATTGGGTAATCCGACACGGCGCGAACCTGATCACAGTACATGTTCCCGGGGTGGACAACACAATTGCAGACAGCCTGAGTCGCTCCCAGGCCAGAGTCCACGAGTGGGAACTTCTTCAGGAGGTAGCAGAGGATCTGTTTCTTCGATGGGGAACTCCAGAATTGGACTTGTTACTTCCTCATCCAGCATAAAACTGCCCAATTTTGCTCGCTAGATCCAGGGCCTGGTGTTTTCTGGCGAGACGTTGTCCCTCCTCTCCTGGGCGGGACAGATTCAGTACGCCTTTCCCTCCCTTCCCTGCTGATCCAGAGAGAGTTCTTCTCCCAACTGTGCAGGGAGCATGCAACAATGATCCTGGTGGCTCCTTTCTGGCCCAGACAGATCTGGTTCCCTTTGCTAATTCAGCTATCTCGGGAACCTCCGCTCCCATTGCCATTCAGCTCCCATCTCTTGTCTCAGGAGAAGGGTTCACTGGTCCACCCGGACTTACGCTCACTGAACCTGCATGCATGGCTCCTAGAGACATAGCCATCTTGCGTCACGGGGTCTCGCAAGAGGTTGCGGAAGTTCTTTCTGCAGCCAGAAAGCCGGCAACGCATGCGACGTACACCATGAAATGGTGCCGTTTTTGTCTATGGTCGCAAGCACGCGGCCTTTCCCCTTTAGGTTGTCCGGTGAAAGGGTTAGAGTACCTGCTCTCCTTTTCCGGCTCGGGTCTCGCCTCACTCCTCTATTAAAGTGCACTTCTGTGCCATTTCAGCTTATCACCTCCCGGTGGAACAGCGCGCAGTGGCACAATCAGATGCCTGTCGAGAATTCTTGAGAGGGGTGTTACATCTTAGGCCACCTATTAAGGACCCAGTGCCTCCATGGGACTTGCTCTTTGTCCTGGAGCAACTCACGCTCCCCCCCCCCTTTGAGCCTGCCGCGGATTGCGAGCTGCGTTTTCTGTCATGGAAAACGTTGTTTTGGCTGCTGTTACATCAGCGAGAAGAGTTTCTGAGCTTCAGGCTCTCTCATGCAAAGAGCCTTATTTAATTTTCCACCGGACAGAGTATCCCTGAGGACTGAATCCTAAATTCTTGCCTAAGGTGGTTTCCACACTTACCTCAATCAGGATATTGACCTCGCGGTCTACTTCCCAATTATTCTAACAGAGGAGGCGCTGCTTCACACCCTGGATGTTCACTGCAGCTTAAGGTACTACCTGAACAGAACTAAGCAGCTTCGTACTGGAGCAACTTTTCGCTTCTTTACTGAAAGGATGATGGGCCAACCAGTATCCAGATAGTCCCTTTCTCGCTGGCTTGTCCAGTGCATCTCATACTGTTATGATATCAAACGAAAGCCCCTCCCAGGATCAGTCTGGGGCCATTCCACTAGGGGTGTGGCCACCTCCTTTGCAGCACTTCAAACGCCTCCACCTCTGCCATTTGTGCTGCAGCCACTTGGAGCTCTGTGCATACCTTTATCAGGCATTATAGCCTGGACATTGCTTCACGGCAAGAGCAGGCTTCGTCCTGGCGGTGCACTGGGTCTCCTGTCCTGATTCAGGACCTGGAACGTTCTTTCTTATTTCCTCCTCCCAGAGTGTTTGCAAGCGCTACTGCTTGGGAATCAGTCCTAATGGTGTAACCTGCTGCAAGAGCTGTGTCTCGAAGTAAGATAGTACAGTTACGTAAGAACTTACCGTAACAGTAGATCTTCGAGAACAGCTCTTGCAGCAGGTACCTTCCCGCCCACCTTCCCCCTTGGAGGAGGCATGGCTTAAGCCTTTGTTAGCAGGGATTTTTTCCCGTTTGTCTTCTGACGGTGGATCCTCGGTCTCCCATTTCGATGTCAGCCTGCGGCCGGAAGTCTCCGGCGGGAGAACTGGGGAATCTGGCGGGACTGCCCCCTTATGTACTACGCCTGACGTCGGAGGTGGGACCGACGTCGGGGGCGGTCCCCGCTGAAGATAGCTAGCTAGAATTTTTCCGTGGGGTCCTGATGCATGCCAGCTTCAGTCCTAATGGTGTAACCTGCTGCAAGAGCTGTTCTCGAAGATCTACTTTTACGGTAAGTTCTTACGTAACTGTACTTTACCTCAGTTCTGTTGCAGACCTCCAGTAGTGGGCATGATTCCTCTAAATGCCCTTGTCCTGGATTGGTCAGGGAAATTCCTGTACGCATTTCCCCTGCTATATAGGGTACTGTTGAAACTCGGGTCTTAGCCCGCAACAGTGATCCTTATACGAACATATGAAATTTGCCAGCAGACAAAGGCCTAGAGGTCTATCAAGTCTGCTCGAATGTGCAGCTAGCACCCATTATTCTGCAGCTGCCCCTCCCTTCCACCCTTCCCCTTCATTAACCCTCCCCCTTGTCCTGTCCCATCCCCTTTTGAAGCAGTCCACTGTTCTACTGGATACCACTTCTGCAGGTAATGCATTCCACCCAGCCACCACCCTCTCTAAAAAAAAAAAAAAAAAAAAAAAGTGTCTCCTCATCTTCCTTCTGAACCTTCCTCCCTCCTTCCAATCTCATATCATGGCCCCTGGTGGCCCTCCCTTCCCTTACTTTGAACAGCCCCTCTGTACCCGTCTTGTTTATTCCTTTCATGTATTTACAGGTTTCAATCATGTCACCCCTGTCCCTCCTCTCCTCCAGTGAGTACATGTTCAACTCCTTCAACCTCCTCTCATATAAGTCCCCCAGCCCCTTGATCATCTTTGTCACCCTGCGTTGCACCCCCTCCAATAACTTAATGTCCCTCTTCAGATACGAGCGCCAGTAATGCACGCAGTACTCCAGGTGTGATCTAACTAATGACCTATGCAGTGGCAGAATCACCTCCTCCCTCCTCGAGAAAATACCCCTTGCAATACAACCAGCATTTGGTTGGCCTTTGCAGCTGCCTTCCTACATTGTGCTGAGTTGTTCATTGACCCTGTAATGAGCACACCAAGATCCTTCTCCTCCTCTGTCTGGGCTAGCTGCACTTCCCCCAGCTGGTAACTCCTCCTTGAGTTCTTCATCCCAAAATGCAGCACCTTGCACTTTTTGGCATTAAACCTCAGTTGCCAGGTGTCTGACCAGGTTTCAAGCTTTGCCAGATCATCCTGCAACCCATGCCACTCCCCTAGGTCATCCACCACTGCACCTACCTTGGTGTCATCAGCAAACAGACTGTTCTTGCTCTTGATGTCCCATGATATGTCTGCAATGAATATCCCAAACAACACTGGTCCCAACACCGAACCCTGTGGAACACCGCTCGCCACTGCCCTTGGGGATGTGAGCTCCCCACCCACCACCGCCCTCTGTTGCCTTCCCTGAAGCCAGTTTCCTACCCATCTCACCAGCTTTGCACCCGCCCCTGTGCCTACTAACTTCCTCCCCAGCCTTCCATGTGGCACTGAGTCGAATGCCTTACTGAAGTCCAGATACAGGACATCCACTGCATGGCCCCTGTCCAGTTGCCTAGTTACCCAGTCGTAGAACTCCACCAGGTTGGTTTGGCAGGATCTGCCACGTATGAAGCCATGCTGTCCTGTAGTTCCTTTGCCTCAAGGAGGACCACCAGCCTCTTCTTTAGGATAGTCTCCATTAGTTCACCCACGATGGACGTGAGGCTCACTGGTCTGTAGTTTCCCGGTTCATCCCTGGGGCCACTCTTGTGGAGGGGCACCACATGAGCCATCCCCTAGTCCTGAGGTACACACCCTGAATGTAGTGAGGCATTAAATAGGTCTGTCAATGGTCCTGCAAGGACCTCTGCCAGCTCCTTCAGTACCCTGCGGTGGATGCCTTCTCCACCCTCAGTGCCTTTAAACCCTCTCAAACTCTGCCCTCCATGATTTCCCCATCTGTCACCCCCCCCCGTTTCTGCCATTTCTCCCACCTTGGGTGACACCCCCCTCTTCTCTTTCGTAAATACTGAGCAGAAGTACTCATTTAGTGCTTCTGTCTTATCGCACCTTGCTTCCACCCAACCCCTCTCCTTCCTAATCCTTACTATGTGGTTCTTACAGCTCCTTTTCTCCCTGATGTACTTAAAGAAGTCCTTCTTCCCTTTCTTAATGCCTTGTGCTAGCCTGTGTTCCGTAGATGAAGTCTGAAGAAAAACAGCACTCAAGCCTGATAAAAAGTTCAAAATCAGGGTCAAAACGAAAATAAATGGCTTACTCATACCATTTTATTGCATAGGAAGACTCTTGTGTGAGTCGAAGCGCTGGGTGTTGCAAATTCAGTGTTGGATTGCCTGCTGGTCATTGTGTATTGTGCACTGCAATAAAATGGTATGAGTAAGCCATTTATTTTCGTTTTGACCCTGATTTTGAACTTTTTATCAGGCTTGAGTGCTGTTTTTCTTCAGACTTTGTTTACTTGTGGGTTAGCTACCTTAAATACACAGCACCTTCCAGATTTCGGTCAGCCGGTCGCAGCACATTTGTGTGATTTTCTGTGTTCCGTAGATGCTTTGGCTCCCCTTACTGCCCTTGTCACCTCCTTCGATTCTGTCAAGTACTCCTCCCTGTCCTCCCCCGTCCCTGTTTTCTTGTACTTCCTAAAGGCAGCTCTTTTCCTCCTTACCTTTTCCATGACCTCCTTGCTCAGCCAGCTCGGTTTCTTAGCCCTAGCCTTCTTGCTCTGGGCTTTGCAGCAGGTTTTGGTTGCCTCCACTATCCCCAGCTTTATGAGCTCCCACCTCTGGTTAGTGTCCATGCTAGACTGAATTCTGGCCAGGTACCCTTTTACCACTTCCCCCATCCTCCCAAAGTCGGCCCTCCTGAAGTCCAGCACTCTTGTGCCAGATTCCACTCCTTCCTTGCCCATATCCAATGTGAGCCATACTGAGTGGTGGTCACTCTCTGACAGCGGTTCCTCCACTGTAAGTTCTCTCATAAAGTCTCCATTTGCCAGCACAAGGTCAAGGGTATTCCCTGACCTGGTTGGTTCACTGACCATTTGCAGCAGGAAGCTGTCCTGGAAGGCATCCAGCAGTATCTGCTCCCTTCTGTTCCTGGTTGTTGGGGTACTCCAGTCCACTCCTGGCATGTTGAAGTCCCCCACAATCACCACACTACCCTTCTCGCAGGTTCTCCTGATCTGTCCCACTAGTTCCCTGTCTAACTCCTCCGTCTGAGATGGTGGCCTGTACACTCCCATTCTAAGCTATCTACGTTAAAGACAAATTTTCTGCCTCCTGCTTATCCTCGGCATCTGTCGCCAGCGAATTTGAATGCCTAATTCTCAAAGTGGAAATTACACAGTCTACTGCACTCTGCGTAATAGGATGCTACAGACCACCGTCTGCTGGCCTACAGCTTGTGTCATATCTAAGTGACAAGTTGGGACAGGGGCTGCCAGAAGCTATTATTTTAGGAGACCTCAACTTTGACTGGCTCTCTAACACAGCTGCCCCCCTTGCATCCTTCTGTGATGAACATGGGCTGACGCAACTTATTACTGAACCAACACGCCCAAACGTGAAGAACCCCAGTAAAAGTACACTTTTGGATGTGCTAATGGTGAGCAAACCTCATCTTTTCTCCCACACTGATGTCTTCTTCTCAGACGCCAGCGACCATTGTTTTATTGCGGGAGTTAGATCCACCAACAACCCAGCACCCATCAGCAAGTTCTCTAAGAAGAGATCCAGGCGCAACTTCAATGAACATGCCTACCTAAACGAGCTTAAGTAATTCCCCTGAGTGGCAAGATTTCACGTACAAACGACACGTCAGCTTACAATATCTTCCACAACATTCTATCAAGGGCCCTTAATAAGTATGCTCCCTTTATTAAAGTTCGAATTAGGACCAAAACCTGTAAATGGTTCACCCTCAGATCAAGTCCTTACTCTAGAAAGAGATAAGCTCTGAAAAAGCACGAGACTGAACACTGCAGAGGATTGGAACCAGTTCAGGAGACTACGCAATTTATGTACCAAAACAATCAGAGAATCAAGGCCACCTTCTTCAAATCCGAACTCGACTCTGCCACAAAGAGCTCAATCAAGCTCTGGAACACAATCAGTGATCTGCTAGGCCACTCCCAGGAAATTCACTCCCACCAAGATTACCTCAGCAACTTGACTATAACCGAAAAGATGGATATACTTGACGATTCAATAACCACTTTGCTACTGCAGGCATGGCATTTGATAACTCCTCTGCAAACATACTTCGCCCCCAGACTGCCAGCCAACTGCCTGAAACTCCAGTAGCTTCACGCCTTTCTCACTTCACTACTACACTGAAAGAGGTAGAAGACCTCTTGTTTCAGTGGATACTAGAAAAGTGCTGGGGCCGACTCCTTGACCCTTACTTCCTAAAAATTGCCTACTACGTGCTAGCAATACCCGTCACCCACCTTTTAACTTATCTCTGTCTCAGGCACCTTACCACCTATATGGAAGACAGCACATGTCATACCACTGTTCAAATCAGGTGACCGTGGCGATCTCATAACTACAGGCCAATTTCCTCCTTCCGTCCTGTCCAAGCTCCTAGAGAAAATTGTAAATGCACAGCTGAGGACTCGCCTTGAGTCTAGGAACTGCTAAATCCTGTGCAGTCCGGATTCAGAGCTAAACATAGCACTATCTCAGCCCTCGCCAAAGTTACTAACGACTGGCAGCGTAATCTTGAGAGCAAAACTTTATTTGTGCTGTTTTCCTTGATCTAAGCAAGGCTTTCGACACCGTCGACCATAGTTCTGCTCTCCGCCCTTCAAACCATAGGTGGGACCCTCCTCTCTGCGCTGGTTCACTGACTATCTTACACGGCGCCTTCAACAAGTAAATGCCGAAGGAGGCCTGTCCCCCTTAAAAACTCTGCAAAGAGGGGTACCTCAAGGTTCTATATTAGGGCCCTTACTTTTTACAATCTACATTAATAACATCGACTACTGTATAAAAGAAGCCAACATCCATCTGTTTGCAGATGATACAGTTCTCTACGTGAGTCGCCCAACACCTGAAGCTGCCTGCAGTGACCTACTGTCAGAATTCAACCTTTTGCAAAGCCAACTCCTCCAAAAAAAGCTACTCCTTAATGCCAAAAAAACTAAAGCGATGGTCCTCTCTCCCTTTATCCATACAGCTAACCCTGTGTCCAGTGGGACAGTTCCCCAAATTACTACAGTTCTAGGTGAAAAACTAGAATTTGTTACAAAATTCAAGTATCTGGGAGTTTGGATAGACCAAAGACTCTCCTTCATTGAACATATCGAGGACTTGCTAAAACGACTTCGGCAAAGGCTTGGACTGTTTTTTAGAATCAGCCAATTTCTCACCAGAGATGCCAAGAAACAACTGATCCAATCCGTGTTCCTATCATTGGTTGATTACGCTGACTTCCTCTACAGCCAATGCCCCAACTCTTACATGGCTAAACTGGACACACACTACCATCGAGCACTGAGGTTTATAACGGACTCCCTCGACACATCACTGCACCCTATATGCAGTGGATGGACATCACTAAAGTTTAGGCGCCACAGAAACGCCGCTCTCTGGACCTATAGAGCCATCTCTAATAAGCTGCCTTACTATATCTCCTGCTGTCTTCCCCTGAGTATAATTGGGAAATACGCGTTAAGAAGTTACTCCGCTATTACACTTAAAGTACCCAAAGCAAAATCCCGCTTCGGCAGGGCAGCCATAAGCTTCGTGCTACCTACCTTATGGAACGATCTACAAAAAACCCTCAAATTAAGCACTCTAATCGATATAAATGCTTTCAAGATGCTTTATTTCCGTACGATCAGAGAAGTATGTAACTGCTTCACCCACTCAGACCCAGTACCGGTGTCTGCACTGGTATATAGCCACGCCTAGACCCAGTTTTAAGTACTGACCCCCCCAGCTTGCTCCTCACCAGCCTAATTGTTCTCTCTCTTATCCCCCTGTATTATCAACACTAGGCCCATCCATCCCTTTATTCTTCCTTTCCCAACCTCGGATAGGAGCTCACTACCCTGGGTTGTGACATCCTACCATGCCCGTACTTTATAGCATTCAACCTGGGCTCACATACTCCTTTCTCCATCCACCTTCTCTACATCCAGCTTTACCAACTCCTTTCATGCACGTGCCCTCCTAGCCTTTCTCCCCTACTTCCTCCCTCTTCCCCTACCTTCACCTCTACCTGGTGTATATTTTATTTTATTTTTCTTCCATACTTCCTCCTGCAACCTTAGATAACCTGCTTTATCTTCCTATAGACACTTCTGTGTATGTAAATACCGTGTAATCTGTACAATATCTGTATAATTCTATGTACATATGAACTTCTTTTCAAACAACATGAAGTCTTGCTATATTATAGACATTAGCGGTTTGTTCCAGCTCTAGAACTGCCCCGGAGTGAAATGGTTAAAACCATTCCAAAATAGAATTTTGGCACGAGAGCAGCTCTATCTGTGTCATTTCAAACTTGAACTGTCAGATTCTTTACTCTGCCTCAGTGAACAGTCGCTCCGGTTCTCCTTCTGCTCGGTTCATTTCTCGGTTTAAAGTGTTTTTCTGGTTGGATTTAACCGAGAATAGTTTTATTTTAACCAAGAAACCGCTTCGATTCAAGCTTCCATCTGTGGTAACTGTAAATAAATGAAGGTTTTGTCTGTGTGGAACTTGTAAGTTATCGGTTCGGTTTTGAACCGATCAGTGGGTTTAAAACTCATTTAAAACTAAAAGTTACTATTTTAGAGTGCGGTTCCGGTTCTTATCGGTCTAAAAACGGATTTATTACGGTTTTTCCAATACCCGTGACACGGTTAGGAACCGATAAGGGTGTCTTGCCTGGTACTGCTGTTAAAGGGCAAGTTTTTGGTTAGGCTGGCATTATGTCTGAGAAACCCAAAAGAAAAACTGGCCCACTTGGTTTCAACACTGTGATGTTTGTGGGGAAGTCTTGCCAAGGCTGACCCACACACCACATGTGTTTATTGTCTGGCTTGACCACCTCCAGTCAGACTGTCAGGTATAAGAATTTCCCTGCAGCCACCCTGGAGAAAGATTGGCAGGCTCAGGAACGAGAGGCTAAAAGTCCGCTGACCCGATGGCTAGCCCGGTTCGGTGCCAACCCGAACCAGAGGGAATGCCTCTGACCAGGGCCAGACTTCTCGGCAAAGAAAAGCTGGTTCTGAGGAACCAATTCCAGTAAAGAAAACAAAGAAAATCAGCAGGTCTGGAGTCCAAAATCTTCTCCAACTGCTGCAGAGATAGCAAAGCTAACAAATTGTCCAGTCACTGTCTCAGGGTCTGTCCGAACCACACTATCTGGTAAAAAGGTCGGTTCGTCCGGTCCCAGTGGTTCAGGATTATGATATTGAGGAATTTTATGAACCAGAGGAGGGGAGGGATTATGAACAGTATGAATGTGGCTGGAAGGTCTGGTTGACCATTGAACCGACATCTCCCCCAGACAGACCTTTAAGAATCTCCCCTATGCTGTCAGAGTCCCATCTCATTTTATGTTTTATAAAAAGTTGTTGAAACCCTTCCAGTCCTTTTGAAGAGGCTGGATGAACAGGAGGAGCCTGTTTTTGTAGAAATGATGGATATTCCAGAGTCTAGGAGATTGTCTCTTTCTTTACATAAGACTTTTAGGAAACAAACAATTAAAATTTTTAAAGCTCCTAATTCTGTGCCTCCTGTAGATAAAAGGATGGACAGAAGGTGTATATTGTCAGGCTCTGATACAGAATTCTTTCTCGGCAATGCAGTCATGTTAGTAGTTCAGCTGCTGCCTGTGATAAAGTTAATATCCCTTGGCTTCACATCCTCCTGACAAGGTTCCAGGAAGATTGATGCCATGGCAAAAAAAAAAAAAAAAACAGTATATGGCAGCCTCTCTGGGACTCAGGCAAGGAAATTATATGGCTTATGTAGCTAGGTATCAGAAATCTAGATGGGATACTGTTATGCAATTGGCCAAGCAGGCCCATGGCCAGCTGGCTAGTGAACTAGAATAGGTGGCTGCTGATGGCATTGAAGCTTCTAAGGTTCAGTGTCATGCTGCTGTGGATGTTAATGATGTTTCCTCTTGGGTCGTGCCACATCTGTAGCTTCGTGAGGCTGGCCTGGCTCAGGTGTACTAGTTTGTCACAGGATACCCAGACTAAGGCTATGGATTTTCCTGTGGGGAAATTCTGTTTGGAGAGCAGACAGAGAATTACATGAAGAAGATGGATGAATATAGGACTACTTACAAGAGTGTCTAGGCTAAGGAGCGGCAAGCCACTCCTCAAAGGCATGCCTCAGGTGGGGTAGGCCTTTCATGTGGCTCTACCAGACTCAGGCCTCCTCTTACCATGCTCAGAGGGGCTTCTTCAGAGGCAGGCAGACCAGGGGTGGGCAGACCTGCTCCTACCCCCAGCCCAAAGCTCCTCATGGAAACAGGCACCCTGATGGGGTGCCCAGGGCCGATTCTCCTGTACCAGTGGGGGCAGGCTGGCTTACTTCAGTCAGAATTGGGCTTCTTTAACCTCAGACAAGTGGGTTCTGGAAGTAGTAAGCCAGGGTCTGGTTCTCAACTTCAAAAGTTTCCCAAGTTGAGAAGCAGACTTTCTACCTGCAAGTGTTTCAGAGACCCTCGCCTGGAAACAGAGGTCTCATCCCTGTTAGCCTCAGGAGCAGTAGAGGGTTCTCCCCCTGCATCAGGGCAGGGTCTGTATTCCAGATACTTCCTTACCCCAAATAAGACAGGAGAATGGCGGCCCATTTTAGATCTCAGATATCTGAACAAGCATCTTTGAACCAAAGTTCAAAATGGTAACCTGGCAATGATTTTCTCTTCCTAAGGCCAGGGACTGGCTAGCCTCCTGGACCTCAAGGATGCCTATTTCCATGTCCTAATCTAGAAGATCCCACAGTACCCTGATTCGAACTGCCTCAGGTCATTACCAGTTCAGAGCAATGCCCTTTCGGCCCCTACCTCTGCTCCAAGTGTATCACAAAGTGTCTCAGCAGTGTCCCACTTAAGGAGGCAGAGGATTGCTGTTTTTCCTTATCTAGACCACTGGCTCATTGTAGGCCAGTCCCTGGAACAGGTAAAATCACTCTGCAGGTCACCCAGCAGCCTCACTTCCTGGGTTTTCGTCAAACTTACCAAAGTCGGTTCTGGAACCAGTCCAGGTACTCACCTTTATAGGGCAGAATTGGACACAAAGCTAGCCAGAGCCTTTCTTTCCCAGAAAGGGTAAGGAATTTAGTGACTCTGGCCTCCTCCTTCACTCTGCAGGTCTCGACCAGCAAGACACTTTCTGTAGCTCCGAGCACATGGCTGCATCCACAGCTGTTGTGCAGGAGCCAGATTTCAGATGAGAGACATTCAGTTTCACTTGAGAACCTTTTGGTCTCAGAGAAGAGACCCTTCCAAGTTGGTCCCAGTGACTCAACCTTGATCCTAGCTCTCCAGTGGTGGCAGGATCAGAGCACTTAAGAGCGGGGTCCCTTCATTTCCCCTTCTCACGACTTGACTCTCACTACAGATGCTTCCTTCTGGGTTGGGAGCCACATGGGCGACCTTTCCACTCAGGGAGTCTGGTCCCCCCCGGGAATCTCTGCTCTACATCAGTTTGCTGGAACTCAGAGCTGTCTTTTTAGCTCTTCAAGCTTTTTCTGCATCTGTCCACGACAATGATACAAGTCAGAACAGACAACACCACAACAATGTGGTACATCAGCAAACAGGGGGGGCACTCGGTCTTCGGCCTTGTGCACCGAGGCAATGAAGTTGTGGTCTCTGGCCTATTCCCTGAACACTTCCCTCATAGCAGTTCATCTTCCAGGGAAGGACAATGTCTCTAGCGGATGCCCTCAGCAGGATTTCCCAGGCCATCACAATGGTCCCTGGATCCTCAAGTGCTAGGATAGTTTTTGCCAGGTGGGGCATCCTCAGATAGATCTTTTGCAGCTCCAGACAATCACAAACTTCCTCTGTTCTGTTGCAGGCCTCCAGTGCTGGGCCTCAGTTCCCTGGATGCCCTTCTTCTGGATTGGGAGGAAGTTCCTCTATGCTTTCCTCCCCTTTCCTCTCCTGTTCAAAGTACTAGTCAAAATCAGATCTCAGCCTTGCAGGGTGATTCTGATTGCTCCCGGATCTTTGCCAGGCAGCCCTGTACCCACTCCTCTGTCTGACAGTCCATCTTCCCTGTGCCTCCCCAGGAATCACAATCTGTTGACTTGTGCCCAGGGAAGAGTTTGGTATCCGGACCTCAAACCTCTACCTCAAGGCCTGGCTCTTGAGGAGTTAGAGCTGCTGATTTACACCTCTCTCAGGGTGTTCTTGAGATCCTAAAGGCTTCCAGACAGCCTTCCACTAGGGCTACTTATAGTTCTAAATGGAAAAGGTTTTCCATTTGGTGTGCTGGAAAATATTTCCAAAATCTGCTGAATTGCCCATTTTGTTAGATTACATGGTACATCTTAATTCCTTGGGTCTCAGACCAGCTACCTTGAGGGTTCATTTCATAGCTGTGTCTGCTTTTGTGTCAGCAGGAAAGTCATCCTCTTTCCTCTCATCCTGTGTTTTCCAAGTTTTTAAGGATTACTCCATACTAATCCTCCTTTCGGGAACCGGCCCCTGCTTGAGACCTTAATGTTTGCATTGCCCAGTTAATGCAACCCCCTTTTGAACCTCTGTCTTCTGCAGAGCTTAAGTTCCTAACTTGGAAAACTGTTTTTCTAGTGGCTATCACTTCTACCAGACGCATAAGTGAATTGCAAGCCTTGTCAGTGGAGACTGACTTTATTTCTTCCATAGGGATAAGGTAGTCCTTAGGACTAATTGGAAGTTTTGCCTAAGGTGGTTTCAGATTTCCATCTTAATCAATCTATCCCCTTCCAGTATTTTTCACTGATCAGGAGGTTGCACAGCCTGGATGTTAAGAGAGCTCTTAGTTATTATATAGAGTGCACTAAAGGTCACAGGTTCAAATCCCTCCAACTTTTCCTTACCTATGGTGAAGTTGGGAAAGGCAAACCTGCCACTAAGAGATCAGTAGCCAGGTGGATTGTCTCTTGTATCCAATTTGTTATCAGAAAGTGGGCAGAGGCCCCCGGCTTGAGGGCTCATTCTACCAGGGTACAGCTGCCTCTAGCTGCTGCCAGAGATATCCCTTTATTAGAGATTTGCCAGGCTGCTACTTGGAAAATGGTACACACCTTTACCAAGCATTACTCCCTGGATGTCCAGGCCAGGAGAGATGCTCGGTTTGGCACAGCTGTTCTTCAGAGCCTATTCCCTAAGTAGGTTCTGTCCCTCCTCCATGGAGGTACTGCTGTGTATTCTGTTATGTCTATAATATAGCAAGACTTCATGTTGTTTGAAGAAAATTACTCACCTTAGTAATGTTGTTTCTTCTAATGGAGTCTTGCTATATTATAGACCTCTCCCAACCTGCCCCTCTCAGAACCTCTACTTGGTGGGGTGCGGGCAACTTAGTGGAACTACTTATGCCCTGTTAGCATTTTGTCCCCTTTGGGACTTTGGGGTGTGTATGTGTACGGCGTGTGTGTGTTTTATTATACTTATGTTCCATTTTCATATTATTAGAATGGTGTTAGTATTTCTGGTCCCTGACTTGAGTCTTGGGTGTTGGGACCATCAATGGTTGTTATTATTTAGGTAGCCATTTGGCTAGTTTAGGTTACAGCTTCACACAGACCTTAGTGAGTTTGGCTCAGAAAGATCTGACAGTTCAAGTTTGAAATGACACAGATAGAGCTGCTCTCGTGCCAAAATTCTATTTTGGAATGGTTTTAACCTTTTCACTCCGGTGCAGTTCTAGAGCTGGAACAAACTGCTAATGTCTATAATATAGCAAGACTCCATTAGAAGAAACAACATTACTAAGGTGAGTATTTTTTTCTTTCTTCCTCTCTGTAATTATTATCTGTATTGCCTTGTAAATACCTGTGTTGACCTGTATATACAATTGTTCATGCTCCACCCAGGTCCATCTTGCAAATGAGCTTCTGCTCAACGATGAACGCCTGGTTAAATAAAGACTTGATTGATTGATTGATTGATTGATTGATTGAAGAATCCTTTTCTTGGAATCCTGGATTTGCATCCAAAGTGACTCCGTACTACCCTCCTCCCCTTCCTCCCTTACACACTTCAGTCCTTCATTCACATATAGTGCTACCCCCCTCCTTTCCCAATCACCCTGTCCCTACAAAATAACCTGTACCCTGGTACAGACAGGTCCCAGTCATTGTATTGGGCGGCCCATGTTTCTGTGATGGCTGCAATGTCCACCTCTCCTCTGCCATGAGCACCTGTAACTCTGCAGTTTTCTCCCAAGGCTCCTAGCATTAAGGGTAACCACATTCCACCCTTTCCCCTCACCTGCCCCTTTCCTAGCATCACCATAGTACTTGCTATTTCTCCTTTGTCACTGTTATGGGGGTAAGCTCATATGGTTTCCCAATCTGTGGTCTCTGCATTTCTCTTCCCCAATTGCCATCCCCCCCCACTCCTAGTTTAAATTCCCAACTTCCTCTATGTACTCCTCCATCCTCTGTTTCAACGCTTTCTTTCCCTCCTCACTCAAGTGTAGTCTATCCTTGGCATAGAGACTACTGTCCTCCCAGGTCCCTCCCCATCCCCCAACAGCCCATACCCTTTAGCACAACACCAGGTTCTTAGCCATCCGTTAAATTCCTCTATTCTCGGCTTTCCTGTTGTGCTTCATTTGGCACCGAAGTATCTCTGAAAGTTACTGATCTTCCTGCCCTCACATAATTGTGCTAGTTCCTCAGACCTACTCTGGGCTATATCTACTGTCTTGTCAGCCAGGTCGTTTGTCCCAAGATGTGTAATTAAATGAGGCTTGTCCCTACCCCTTCTAGCATATTTCAGAACAGATTGTCCCACCCTTTCCGCTGTCATTCCTGGCATGGCCTCCACCCAAATGCGACTATGTCTCTCCCCTTTGCTACCCCATCTGACTCCTCATAGTATTGAGTCCCCCAGCACTGATTCCACCCTTCTTACTCCCTGCTTGCTTCCATTCATCTCCCTCTCTCATTTCCAGCTCCTCTTCTTCCTCCTGCACATTATTTCCCCCTTTTACCCCTGTTGCAATTCTCCCAGCAGAATTTCCCCCCGCTCCAGTTTGGTCCAGGCATTTATCAATTACTCCTCTAATTTCATCAGTTCCCTCCTCCATCTTCTTCCTCTCTAGCAGTGCAAAACTATTTTCTGAAGACTCTTCACAAATGCCCGCTCCCTCTCTCTTCTTAGTAACCTGTTCTCTCCTTTGCACTCCATGACTTTTGCCACTTCTTCGCCTCCCTCACAAGTCCCTATCTCCTCCTTCCATTTGTCTTTTGTCTCCTGACCTGGTTTCCCCCGGCAATTGTTCTTCCTGGCCTGGGCCCCTTTGTCTCTGCTTCCCTTCTTCTCACCCTCTCCTCACCACTGTTGGCTTAAACCGCCCTCCCTCATCTCCCCTTCTTCCTCCCTCCAGTATTGGGCTAACCCACCCCAATCTGCCTTCTGTCTGTCTTAGTTCCTCCTGCAGACCCTCAATCTCCTTTCTAAGTTGCTCTATGTGGTTGCACACTAAACATCCTCCCACACTCCAGGCAATGTTTAGAAAGATTGGTGCACTGCAGTTGTTACAGCCTACCACCCTACCCATTGCTGTCGTTGCCCACCAGCGACCCCCCACCCTTCCAGATGCAGGATACCAAACACTCCCCCAAGTCTTCCCTCTCCCCTCTATCAGTGCAAAACATTCTTTTCTTTATTTCCCTTCCCTCCTTTGTTGTACACGTTTAGATATATTGAGCACTGCTTTTTATATTCCTATCCTTCCTATCCACACTCAAAAAGAGACTTTAAGTAGCCATTGCACAACCTTTTTCAAACTCCTACTCCTCCTTTCCCCAATGCAATATCAGTGCGAAGAAGTAATAATGAAAGCTCCTAGATTTGCATTTAGTTCCCTTCCACTGAGATAGCAGTCACCTCTTCACTTGCTGCTGTTCCTTTCCTGGATGTCTGCTTCTGCTATGACAGGTGCAAATCCTTTGCCTGTTTGAGGAAGTGATGTCAGAACCCCTGGTATAAAAATCATGGACCAGGGGTGGGTGAGGACGGTGTTGTCCAGCAAGTCTTCCAGAAACAATCAGATAGCTGAGGCTCTCACCTCTGGTCAGCCGATTAGCACCCTTCCCCACTCTGCACTAAAACTTTGCAGCTAGTGAAGCCAGTAACAATGAATCACAATTCTACTCAAAGCCCCCAAAATAGGTTTGCTACCCAAAGAAACAGGACTCCAATTCAAACAGCTTCACCAACAACACATCAAAATAGGCATGGAATTAGAAGATATAGGACTCCAATTCAAAGAAACGGATCCAGTTAAATCACACCAATTATATTTTAAACAGAAGAAATAGGCCTCTACAAATGCAGCCTGCCACACAGTGAATCATCAAACAAATGAGCCCACTTATAGCTACCAAAACAGGTTTCAAAATTCCAACAGCCCCAAACAATACCCTGCTAGTGCCTTAGTAGTAAGAAAGGAAAGAAATAACCTTCTACCAAGTAGAATCCACAAGAAATAATGTAAAACAACAAGAAGCAGCTACTGTACTGTAGATCTGATACTGTCCCCCTTCTAGTTCCTTCTGAGAAGCCAAAGCACTGACCATAGCCCTAGACTGGGTCAGGCAGCCATGGTATTCCCTGTTGCTGTCCATGTCAGTGGAAGAACCAATACATCTTCCAGGGAGGCATAATCTTGTGACCGATCAGGGGAGGCTCCTGTATCCAAACCTCAGGTCACTCAGGCTCAAAGCTTGGCTCTTGAGGACCTAGAGTATGCTGGTTTACATCTTTGAGTCAGTTATGGATGTTTTAAGAGGATGTAGAAAATCCTGTACTAAGAAAACCTATGCTGCAAAATGGAAGAGGTTTTCCATTCAGTGCTCTAACAGTAGTATGGTGCCAACCCAGGTAGGAGTGCCAGGGTTGCTGGACTACCTAGTCTATTTACATTCCTTAAGTTTACAGCCTTCTACACTGAAAGTTCATTTAGCTTCAGTCTCTGCCTATGCTTCAACAGGCAAGCCTGTTTCCTTAGCATCAAACCCAATTTTTAAAAAGTTTTTCAAAGGCCTCTCACATAGGTACCCACGAGTAAGAGAACTGGTGCCAGCTTAGGACCGCAATATTTACATTGCTCATCTCATGGCTCCCCCCCCTTTGAGCTTGTGTTTCTTGTGACCATCACCTCAGCTAAAAGAATTAGTGAGCTTCGGGCCTTATGTATTGAAAAAGACTACATTGCTTTCCACAGGGACAAGGTAGTCCTTTAGACAAATAGAAATTTCTTCCCAAAGTGGTTTCAGACTTCCATTTGAACCAGTCCATTACTTTGCCAGTGTTTTTCACTGACCACTCTTCTTCTGGTGAGCGTAGGCTACATAGCCTGGATGTCAAGAGTTTTGAGCTACTACATGACAGCCATTGAGCCCCATAGGCAGGATAGAACACAGCTTTTCCTCACTTATGGGATATGGGAGAAAGAGACCAGCATCTAAAGATTCATTTCTTGCTGGATTGTTAAGTGCATCCAATTTTGTTTATTCTAAAGTGGGCAGGAAGCTCCAGCAGGGGCTGAGAACCCACTCCGCCGAGGTACAGCTACAACACTGGCAGCTGCAAGGGATGTACCCTTGGTGGATATTTATAAAGCAGCAGTAACCTGGCGAACAGTACACACATTTGTCAAGCATTACAGCTTGGATATGCAGGCAAGGACTGATGCCAGGTTTGGTATAGCTGTACTGCAGAGCCTGTTTCCAAAATAGGTTCTTCCCGCCTCGTAAGGTACTGCTTTTTAGTCTGCTGAGGAGTTAGGAATATTGAAGTGTTCTTGGGGTGAGAAGAAAGTTACTTACCATAGTAACCTTGTTTCTCCCAGGGGATAGTCCAATATTCATAACTCTCCCTCCTTGCCTCCCCGTTTTAAGAACCAGTGGCCTCTGTAATCCATGATGTACCATAGTGTTTGCATGCCACTCTTTTACTTTTATTAAAACTTGTTTGCCTTTTTTCTCCTTTTTCAGGTGATTCTGACATAAGGAGGTTGTTGGAATTTTTCTTAATTATAAGTTTTTTCTCTTCATGTTTTCCTCCAGTTGGAGTTTTTTTGGGTAAGGAATTTTAAAATTAGAATTTGCTATACTGTATTTAAATTTTTGGGCCCTGTCTTGAAGATGTCCACGAAAGCTGATGGTTAGAATGTAGGCATTTGATAGATGGCAGCATTTGAAAAGTGTGTCATGCTAATGATTCCATCATTTGCATACCATTACATCTCTGAGCAGATCTGACCTTAAAGGTATACTGCAGAAGAGTTATGAATATTGGAGTATCCCCTGGGAGAACAAGGTTACTATGGTAAGTAACTTTTTCTTTTCTTTGTTTTAAATGGTATCGCTGCCATTAGTGAGGAAGCCATCCAACTATGTACTTCACCTTTCTCTGCAGGTGCAAGAGGGGCCGAGCTGCAGGTTATTGCGCTCTTGGAGTACGATTATGTCACTGAGCGACGTGCTTTGTGGCCCGGTCATTAAGGAAGCCACAGTTTTTATAAAGTTATGTAATCCCTCCTGTTTCAATTGCCAATATTGTGTATTTTTAGTTCCAAAGTGGCACTACATTTTTCAGTGAGAAAGAACATGGAAGAAGGGACCTAAACAAATGTTTGGGATATAATAAAATTAAATATAATAGTATAATTAGAAGCACTGGAATGACTGTGTATAGATGCTAAAAACCAAAAGAAAGTGGACATTATATTTCCTATGAGTAAATTCGTGGACTAAGGAACGTAAATAAATGGACAAGACTTGACCAAGTAATGGATGATTCTGTAATTTAAAACACTGAGCTGTCTGTTGAAACTGGGAATCAAGAGGAGGACTATCGGGGTGGGGAGGATTTTGGTTCATGCCAGGGGAGTGTAGGATTGGAGTGTTGTTTTTTTTGTATTAGAATAGGTAGTCTCAATAGTGAGGGTAAAAATCGGGTGAAATATTGAAAGGAATGGTGGGGAAGGGGGACAAAAATGGACCTTTGTTATGAAGTTATTCTCCTGTGCTATGTCATAGCAGTGGCTGTCTCTATGCATCGGAGTGCCTAGCTGCGCCTGTCCACCTTTGTGGCTGACACCAAGCACAAGCTTACTGAAGTCCCTTTCTCGGGCACCGACCTCTTTGGCCCTGAGGTGGAAGAACAGCTCACATGCATAGAGAAGTTCAGTACCACCCTTGACTCTGTGGCATCATCTCAGATGGACCGGAAACAGAAGCTTAAGTAAAATATAGAAACATAGAATTTGACGGCAGATAAGGACCACTTGGCCCACCCAGTCTGCCCATTTCCCTTCCTAATGTGTAAGCTGCGGATCCTAGTTAACCAACAGCCTACTTCCTCCTACCCCAACCCCCTAGAATTGCAGTATGTCTGTCCCATGCATTCTTGAATTCCCTCGCTGTTTTTGACTCCACAACCACCTCAGGAAGGCCGTTCCATGCATCCACAACCCTCTCCTTGAAAAAAATACTTTCTCACATTACCTCTGATCCATCCCCCTTCTATCTTCAAATTGTGCCCCCTTGTTCTTGCACACCTCTTTTTCTGAAATATGCTACCCTCTTGGACTTTCTTGGTTCCCTTGAGCTGCTTGAAAGTTTCTATCATGATCTTCCTCGAGATGCAGCTCTTGCAGCAGGTTACACCATTAGGACTGAAGCCGTCAGGCGTCAGGACCCCACGCCACGGAAATTTTCTAGCTAGCAGTCTTCAGCGGGGACTGCCGCCGACGTCTGTCCTGCCCCCGACGTCAGGCGTAGTACATAAGGAGGCGGTACCACCAGAATCCCCAGTTCATTTCCTGCCGTCAACTTCGCAAGCATCTGCCTCTCGGTCAGTTCTAGCGCGTGACGTCTAGGAGAATTTCAACAGTTTTTTCTTCAGAATTGAAAGTTTCTATCATGTTCCCCCCTCTCCCTCCTTTCCTCGAGGGTGTACATATTAAGCTCCTTTTTTTTTTTTTAACCTAGTGTTTATGCTCCTAACTACCTCGTCTCTCCCCTCTCTGACATCCTCTGAACTGCTCTCCCCATGTCTCACCACGATCTGCCCCTAGAGTACCATGGATCTGCACAGTAATCAAGGCACCCGGATAACCCCCTGGGTGGGGTGAGGAGGCACTCTCCCCTTACTCACCTTCCCAAGTTCAACATGCTGAGATGCAGATCCTGTACAGCAGGGTATGTCATTGTGGGCCCGAGACGAGCAGGGAGGTGTCATCGCCTGGGAGAGACCAAGGGTTTTTTCCCTTGTTCTTCCTAGATGTCGGCGTGCAATGTGGGCCAATGAGCTGAAAGGCTCTGCCACCTGCCGACGTCTGCCCATGCTGCTGCTCTGACTACCGCACCTACCAGCCAGGCTTCCCTAGATGGCGGTATTGCGATGGGAGCATGCAGTGAACCCTCCACCCAGAGAAGAAGAGCAGCCGTTGGGCGCTTCATTTTTCTCCTCCCCGACCGACCCCCAGCGTCCTGGGCTCGTTCCCAAACCCAGTCACCAGCATGGTGCGAGGTGTGGTGTCCAGCATCTCAACCCTCAACGCCACTGGGCCGGCACATATTAAGCTCCTTAAGTCTCTCTTCATATGTCTTCTGGTGCAGACCCTGCACCATTTTAGTTGCCGTCCTCTGGACTGCCTCCATCCTGTCTACGTCATTGCGGAGATTGAATCTCCAGAACTGCGCGCAGTACTCCAGATGGGGTCTCACCAGCTGTCTGTACAGAGGGAAAACAACGTCGTGTTTTCTACTGGTGATGCCTCTCCCTATGCGTCCCAGTATCCCCCCAGCCCTCCTTACTGCCCTCTCATATTGTTTGCCCACCTTTAGATTATCTGATATGACTACCCTCAGGTACCTTTCCATTTTTGTTTTTTCATTGTGTACTCTTCCCCTGGGTTTCTTTTTCCCAGGTACATTACTTTGCACTTCTTAGCATTGAATCTAAGCTGCCATACATTTGACCATTCCTCCAACCTTGCCAAGTCCCTTCTCATCCTTTCCACCCCATCTTTTGTATCGACCCTGTTGCAGATCTTTGTGTCATCTGCAAAGAGACATACTTTTCCTTCTAGTCCCTCTGTAATGTCACTTATAAAGACATTGAAGAGGACTGGCCCTAGAACTGCACCCTGCAGTACCCCACTAGAAACCCCCCTATCTTCAGAGTGGACTTTGTTTACTATAACCCTCTGTGTCCTGTTCTCCAGCCAATTATTTTCCCAGGCTACTATCTTGGGACCCACTCCCAGGCTGGCTAACTTGTATATTAATCTTTTGTGTGGGACTGTGGCAAATGCCTTGCTAAAGTCTAGGTAGGCCATGTCCATAGCCCCTCCCTGATGTACTGCTTTGGTCACCCAGTCAAAGAAATCTGTTAGATTTGTCTGACATGACCTTCCCGCTGTGAATCCATGCTGCCTTGGGTCCTGTGCCCCTCTGGCCTCTAGATACTCAACAGTTCTTTCCTTCAGAAGTGATTCCATCATTTTCCCTATCACAGAGGTCAAACTAACAGGTCTGTAGTTTCCTGCCTCTGCCCTGCTCCCACTTTTGTGAAGTGGAATAACATCTGCCCTCCAGTCCTCAGGACCCCATCCTCCCATGATTTGTTAGTGAGGGTAGTCAGTGGTGTCACTAGTTCTACCCTTAGTTCTTTTAGAATTCTGGGATGAATCTCATCATGCCCCATTGCTTTGTCCACCTTCAGTTTTAAGAGTTCTTTCAGAACCCTTTCTTCTGTTTCCAGTATCAGTCCTTTCAGCCATAGCCTCCACAGTAACAGCTCCAGCAGGGGCAATACTAGGCCCGGTGCCCGAAATGTAAGTTTAGCAGCCAGAGCCCCAAGCGAAGTGGGTGCAGGGGTGTTGGTGCGCCTCTGGCCGCTGTGGCAAGTACTCCCAAAAAAAGCTGCACAGTGACGGGATAAGGGGTGTCATCCTTCCTCCTGTTCCCTTCCTTTTTGCATTCTCAGTTGTGGGGATATGTTGTGCCATTTCTTGCCACTTTGGTCCACTGTCATAGTGAGCAAGTGGGTGTTAGAGTTGGTAGGCTGAGGGCTGCCTCTGGACTTCGAGGCTCTTCCATCTTACTGACCCCGTGCTCCTTGGGAGTCTAGGGTGGGCAGGTCATGATGTCCACCCTTCGTGAGGACATCACTCAGCTGCTTGCAAAAGGAACCCATAGCTCATGTCCCAGATGCCCTGGCCAGTCGGGGTTACATGTCCAGGTACTCTTTTTTTTTTTTTTTTTTTTTATACTGTCTCCTGCTTTTCCCGTTGCGTGCTTCCCCCTCTGCCTGAAGCCCTGCTGCATCCACTCCTGGCCCCCACACCCACCAACCCGTGTCTCACTCCCTGTGCTGAGGCCCCCTTTATCCCCCTGGGGCCAGGTACACCATCACCCTCTTGGGCCTTTCTTCCTTGCAGTCATCTGGTCCACCTGGGGTGGAGGTGAAGATGTGGGTCATCTGAGGAGTGGTGTAGCCAGGATCCAGCATGAGGGTGGGCCGTCGGAAGAACACCATCTGCCCGACCTGCATGCTCTTTTCATGTTTTCTCCCTGTCCCCCACCAGGAGTGCACATTGGGATTGGCTGCAGGTGAGGCCTGATACAGCCAACCTGAGGGTGCACGTCAGTCATCCTGTACATCATCCGCCTATCCCCTGCATCACCACCTGTGGTTACCCAAGTGGCAGTAAAGCAGTGGGACACGAAACTGTCACAGGAGGAGGAAAGTGTCCCAGAGCATCCTGTGGAGTGCTTGATCCTGCTCCCTCCAGCTGGCCCATTGATGGCCCTACAATGACCCAGGCTCGTTCCTGAACCCAGGTTGTTGTCTGCATCATGAGTGGTTGTGCTACCACTGGGTCAATGGGCTAACTAGCTGTTCATTTACTTTTGGTTCTGAAATGGACCGGGGGGTGCCTCAGACTGGCTCTGCACAGTCTGAACCAGTTCATGCAGAACTGCAAGTTCTGGAGGGTCAGTATGAATCCACTCATTCCTTCTCTGCAGCAGGACGTATGGCTCTGCTTCCTGGACTTCCAGGATGAGTTCTTCCACATCCCAGTTTGTTTGTTTTACTACTGGTACCTCTGGTTCTACATGGAAGGGGTACTGTACCAGTTCCAGGTCACGGCCTTTGGCCTGTCTTCTGCGCCCAGGGTCTTCAAGTGTAAGGCAGAAGTGGAGGCTGCTTTCCTGTGGTGCAAGGGCATCAGAGTGTATCCTTACCTGGATGACTGGTTGTTAGCTGGCCCATCCAGAGAGACTGTGGAGAGGTCCAGAGATCTGGCCCTCGAGACTTGTCGTGATTTGGGGCTATTGGTCAACCCGGACAAGTCCAAGCAGGACTCTACGTAGGTGTCTGGTTCATTGGGGCAGAATTAGACTCCCTACAGGCCAAGGTCAACCTCTATGCGGAGTGGGCATTGGCTCTTACCTCCATTTCCTGATAATTTTAGGTCGGGCTCTTGCGGCCTGCCTTGGGTTTCCTGCAGCTTCTGGGATACGTGGCATTCTGCAGCAGCATGTTCTATTGGGCCTGCTGACATATGCCACATGCAGTAGGAGTTGGGCCATCAGTGTTCACCACACCTAGGCCACTTGGATCAGCCAGTCACAGTGACCCAGCCAGTGTGGGACACCATCCAGAGTTGGCTAATCCTGGAACATCTGGAGGAAGGAATTCCATTTGTCTGCCTAGAGCTGACCGTCACGCTTATGACTGACATGTCTTTGGGGGTGGGGAGCACACCTGGGAGACCAAAGAGCCCACAGATTGTGGTCACCTTGGAATCCCATCACCACATAAACCTACTGGAGCTCCGTGCAGTGCACTTGGCTCTGACAGAATTTGCTCCTGTAGTCAGGGGTCAGATTGTGCCGGTCCAGATGGACAACACCACGACCATGTTCTGCCTGAACAGGCAGGGCGGAACACACTTCCTCCACACCTGGACACTCATGCGCAGCCTGGGTGCAGATCTCCTGGTGATCCATGTTGCAGGAGTGAAGAATCATTTGGTGGATACTATAAGCCAGGTAGCAGAGATGTCACATGAGTAGTCCCCGAATCAGGAGGTGGTGAACCACCTATTCTCCCTGTGGGGCACTGCCCTCCACAGTCCAGGATGTTTTTGTGGGATGCCTTTGCAGGGCCCTGGACCCCAGACCTTGTGTACGTCTTCCCTCCCTTCCCCTTGATCCACAATATACTTTGACGGCAGATAAGGACCGCTTGGCCCACCTAGTCTGCCCATTTCCCTACCTACAGGATAGGCTGCAGATCCTAGTTAACCAACAGCTTATTTCTTCCTACCCCCCACAAGAATTACCTTTTCAAACACCATGAAGTCTTGCTATATTATGACAATATGCAGTTAGCCACTGCAGCTGAACTGCCCCGGAGAGGAAGGAGTTAACTCCAGAGAATCTGGAGTTCTACAGCTCGAGGGCGCTATGCCAAAGCTCTATCTGGCCAGTTTCAAATGAAACTGTCAGATTCTTTACTCCGCTTCACTGAACAGTCGCTCCGGAGATCAGCTCCTTCAGCTCGGTTCATTTCTCGGTTCAAGCGAGTATTTTTGTCATTTGAACCGCAAAAGTATTTATTTTACCGCATTTCGTTAAAAGCTCTATCTGGTAAACCGTAGTACAAAAATTAAAGTCTGTGTGGAAATTCAATTATCGGTTCGGTTTTGAACCGATCGGGTTTGTTTAAATTAACGCTTTAAAGTGTTGGTTGGGCTTTTAGAGTGTTCCCGGTTCTTATCGGTTCTAAAAACCTTGCTTTAAAATTAGGTTTTTCAAATACCGTGACACGGTTAGGAACCGATAAAATTGTCTTCTGTACTGCCATCAAAGGGCAAGATTTTGGATAGGCTGGCATTATGTCTGAGAAACCCAAAGAAAAACCAGGCCCACTGGGTTTCCAACACTGTGATGTCTGTGGGAAGCCTTTTCAAGGCTGACCCACACCACTTGTGTCTATTGTCTGAGGGGCTGACCACCTCCTGTCAGACTGCCAGGTGTGTAAAATTTCCCTGCAGCCACCCTGGAAAAGAGATTGGGCAGGCTCAGGAGCGAGGCAAAGAAGTCCGCTGACCCGGATGGCCAGCCCGGTCCAGCACCCACTGGACCAGAGGAGTGCCCTCTGACCAGGGCGAGACTCTCGGGCAAAGGAAGGCTGGTTCAGAGGAACCAGTCCCAGAAAAGACAAAGAAGTCAGTAGGTTTGGAGTCCAAAATTGTCTCTCCAACTGCTGCAGAGATAGCTAAAGCCATTCAGATTGTCCAGTCACTGTCTCAGGGACCTGTCGAACCACCAACAGTTGGTAAAAGGTTGGTTCGTTCAGTTCCAGTGGTTCAGGAGTATGATGTTGAGGAAATTTTATGAACCACAGGAGGGGAGGAGGAATTTGATCAATATATGTGTGGCTGGAGGGTCTGACGCCTATTGAACGGACATTTCTCCAGACAGACCTTTAGAATCTCCTCCTATTCTGTCTGAGTCCCTTCTCATTTTATGTTTTACAAAAGGTTGCAGAAACCCTCCAGCTTCCTTTAGAGGAGGCTGTGGATGAGCAAGAGGAGCCTGATTATGTAGAAATGATGGATATACCAGAGTCTAGGAGGTTGTCTATTCCTTTGCATAAGTCATTTAGGAAGCAAACAACGAAGATTTTAAAAAATCCTCATTCTGTCCCTCCTGTAGATAAAAAAATGGACAGAAGGTATACTTTGTCAGGCTCTGATACAGACTTCTTCACTGAGCAGTGTAGTCATGTAGGTGTGGTGCAAGCTGTAGCCTGTGACAAGGCTAATATTCCTCTGGCCTCACATCCTCCTGATAAGGATTCCAGGAAGCTTGATGCCATGGCGAAAAAACAGTATATGGCAGCTTCTTTGGGACTCAGGCAGGCAAATTATATGGCTTATGTAGCTAGATATCAGAAGTCTAGATGGGACACAGTATTGCAGTTAGCCAAGTAGGCCCATGGCCAGCTGGCTAGTGAGTTGAACAGGTGGCTGCTGATGGCATTGAAGCCTCTAAAGTTCAATTTCATACTGCTGTTGATGTTAATGATGTCTCCTCTAGAGTCATGGCCACTTCTGTAGCTTTCCGAGGTTGGCATGGCTCAGATGCACTAATCTGTCCCAAGATACTCAGTCAAAGGCTATGGATTTTCCTGTAGTGGAAATTCTCTGTTTGGGGAACAAACAGAAAACTATATAGAAAAGATGGATGAATACAGAACTACATACAAAAGTGCCCAGGCTAAGGAGAGGCATGCCACTCCACAAAGGCACGCCCCCAGAGGTAGGGGCAGGCCTTTCCACAGGCCTTTTTACCAATCTCAAGCCTCCTCTGCTTTTGCACAGAGGGGTTTCTTCAGAGGCAGGGGTAGACGGGGCACAAGTAAACCGTCCCTCTCCCCTCAGCCTAAGGCTGCTGCCAAGCAGGCACCCTGATGGGGTGCCCAGGGCCGATTCTCCTGTACCAGTGGGGGGCAGGTTGGCTTATTTCAACCAGAACTGGGTGTCCCTATCTTCGGACAGATGGGTTCTGGAGGTAATAAGCCAGGGTCTGGTTCTCAGCTTCAAACAGTTCCCAAAGATGAGAGCCATACATTTTCCACCTGCAAATTCTTCAGAAGCCCTTGCTTTGGAAGCAGAGGTTTCTTCTCTTCTGGACTGCAAAGCAGTGGAAAGGGTCCCTCCTTGCCATCAGGGCAAGGGGCTATACTCAAGATACTTTCTTACCCCCAAAAAGACAGGAGAATGGCGGCCCATTCTAGATTTAAGGTACCTGAACAAGCATCTTTGAAACCAAAGTTCAAAATGTTGACTCTGGCAATGATTTTGCCTTCCCTGAGGCCAGGGGACTGGCTAGCTTCCCTGGACCTCAAGGATGCCTATTTTCATGTTCTGATCAGGCCTTCTCACCGAAAGTACCTCAGGTTCGAACTGCCCTCAGGCCACTACCAGTTCAGGGCAATGCCCTTTGGCCTTACCTCTGCGCCAAGGGTATTCACAAAATGTCTAGCTGTGGTAGTGGCTCACTTAAGAAGGCAAGGGGTTGCTGTGTTTCCCTACCTGGACGACTGGCTCATTGTGGGTCAGTCTCCAGATCAGGTAAAATCCCACTTGCAAGTCACCCAGCAGCTTCTCATTTCCCTGGGATTCCTGCTAAATGTACCAAAGTCAGTTCTGGAACCAGTTCAGGTACTGACTTTCATAGGTGCAGAATTGAACACAAAGTTAGCCAGGGCATTTCTTCCCTCGGAAAGGGTAGACAGACTCATTGCCCTGGCATCCTCCTTTACCCTGCGAGTCTCCGACCAGCAAGACATTTTCTGCAACTCCTGGGGCACATGGCTGCTTCCACAGCTGTAGTGCAAGGAGCAAGATTCCAGATGAGGGACATTCAGTTCCATTTGAGGGCCTATTGGTCTCAAAGGAGGGACCCCCTTTCCAAATTGGTCCCAGTGACTCAAACTCTGATCCTGGCTCTCCACTGGTGGCTGGACCAAAGCAATCTAAAACAAGGGGTTCCCTTCATTCCCGTTTCCCACTCCCTCACCCTCACCATGGACGCCTCCCTGTTAGGGTGGGGAGCTCACTTGGGTGACCTGTCCACTCAGGGAGTGTGGTCTCCTCAGGAATCTCTGCTCCACATCAATCTTTTGGAACTCAGAGCTGTCTTTTTAGCTCTTCAGGTGTTTTCAGCTTCTGTCCAGAACAAAGTAGTTCAAGTCAGGACAGACAACACCACAACAATGTGGTACATCAACAAGCAAGGGGGCACTCGGTCATCAGCCTTGTGCACTGAAGCAATGAAGTTGTGGTCTCTGGCTTACTCCCTGAACACCTCCCTGATAGCAGTTCACCTTCCAGGGAAGGACAATGTCCTGGCGGATGCCCTCAGCAGGATTTCTCAGGGCCATCACGAATGGGCTCTGAATCCTCAGGTGCTGGGGTCGGTCTTTGCCAGATGGGGCACCCCTCAGATAGATCTTTTCACAGCCCCAGACAACCACCAACTTCCTCTATTTTGTTGCAGGCCTCCAGTGCTGGGCTCAGTCCCCCTGGACGCCTTTCTGTTGGATTGGAAAGGAAAGTTCCTGTATGCCTTTCCCCACTTTCCTCTTCTTTTCAGGGTACTAGTAAAAATCAGATCTCAACCCTGCAAAGTGATTCTGATTGCCCCAGATTGGGCCAGACAGCCCTGGTACCCACTGCTTCTGTCCTTGACAGTCCACCCTGCCCTGAGCTTGCCCAGAGTCCACGACTTGCTGGCCTGTGCACAGGGGAGAGTGTGGTACCCGGACCTCAAATCCCTCCATGTCAAGGCCTGGCTCTTGAGGAGTTAGAGTTTGCTGATTTACACCTTTCTCAAGGTGTCCTGGATATTTTAAAGGCTTCTAGGAAGCCTTCCACTAGAGCCACTTACAATTCTAAGTGGAAGAGGTTTTCCATCTGGTGCTCTGAGAAGCAGATTATCCCAGAATCTGCTGATCTGCCCATTTTACTGGACTATTTGGTCCATTTAAATTCCCTAGGCCTTAGGCCAGCTACCTTAAAGGTTCATCTGGCAGCTCTCTGCTTTTGTGTCTGGGAAGCCTGCTTCCCTTTCTTCTCACCCTGTGTTTTCCAAGTTTTTTAAGGGGTTACTTCACACTAACCCTCCTTTTCGGGAACCAGCTCCTGCCTGGGACCTGAATGTTTGCATTGCTCAGTTAATGCAACCCCCCTTTGAGCCTCTGTCCTCAGCAGAGCTCAAGTATCTAACTTGGAAAACTGTTTTCCTAGTGGCTATCACTTCTGCCAGGCCTTATAAGTGAATTACAGGCCCGTGTCAGTGGAAGTAGATTTTATCTCTTTCCACAGAGATAAGGTAGTCCTCAGGACTAATAGAAAGTTTTTGCCTAAGGTGGTTTCAGATTTCCACCTGAACCAATCCTCTCTCTTCCAGTATTTTCACTGAGCATTCTTCCTCAGGTGAGAGGAGACTGTACAGCTTGGACGTCAAAAGAGCCTTAAGCTACTATTTGGAACGCACCAAGGGTCACAGGTTCGAATCCCTCTAACTCTTCCTTTGGTTGGCAAAGGGAAACCTGCCACTAAGAGGACAATTGCAAGGTGGATTGTCTCTTGTATCCAATTTTGTTACCAAAAACTAGGTAGAGAACCCCCCTCAGGACTGAGGGCTCACTCCACCAGGGGTGCAGCTGCATCTCTAGTGGCTGCTAGAGATATTCCCATTGTGGAAATCTGTCAAGCTGCTACTTGGAAAACAGTTCACACTTTTACCAAGCATTATTCCCTGGATGTTCAGTCCAGGAGAGATGCTCGCTTTGGCACAGCCGTGCTTCAGAGCCTATTTCCTAAGTAGGTTCTGACCTCCTCCATGGAGGTACTGCTATGATAATCTGCATATTGTCATAATATAGCAAGACTTCTTGGTGTTACGTGAGAAAAATTACTCACCTTAGTAATTGCTTTTCTTCTCATGGAGTCTTGCTATTATGACCACCTCCCAACCTGCCCCTCTCAGAACTTCTACTTGGGTAGGGGTGGCAAATTAGTGCAAGCACTGTGTCATGCCATTGTAATTTTTTCCCTTTACCCTCTTTTATTTAGGGTTAGGGAACTAGGTTATTTTGTTTAGGTAATATATTGGCCCCCTTCCTGGACTTGAGTCTTTGGGGGAGGGGGTCCTAATAGTGCTTGTCAGGGGGGAAACTAATAATACCATTATTCATTGTTGTTATTGTTATTGGTGTTTCTATTGTTGTTTATATTGTTGTTATTACTACTAGTAGGTAGCCATTTGGCTAGTGTAGAGCTTTCCACACAGACTTGTTGCTTAGTGTTAGCTTCGTAAAGATCTGACAGTTTCATTTGAAACTGGCCAGATAGAGCTTTGGCATAGCGCCCTCGCGCTGTAGAACTCCAGATTCTCTGGAGTTAACTCCTTCCTCTCCGGGGCAGTTCAGCTGCAGTGGCTAACTGCATATTGTCATAATATAGCAAGACTCCATGAGAAGAAAAGCAATTACTAAGGTGAGTAATTTTTTCATGTCTGTCCCATGCATTCTTGAAATTCTCCCACAGTTTTAGACCCCACAACCTCCTCAGGAAGGCTGTTCCATGCATCCACTACCCTCTCTGTGAAAAAATACTTCCTCACATTGCCCCGGAACCCTCCCCCATATCTTTAAATTGTGTCCCTTGTTCTTGCATCTCTTTTTCTGAAAGATGCTACCTCTTGGACTTCGTTGATTCCACTGGGTTACTTAACAGTTTCTATCATGTCCCCCTCTCCCTTCTTTCCTCAAGGGTATACATATTAAGCTCTTTTGGTCTCTCCTCGTACGGCTTCTCTTGCAGACCCTGCACCATTTTAGTTGCCCTCCTCTAGACTGCCTCTATCCTGTCTATGTCCTTGCAGAGATGGGGTCTCTAGAACTGGACGCAGTACTCCAGATGGGGTCTCACCAACTGTCTGTACAGAGGGATAACAACTTCCTGTTTTCTACTGGTGATGCCTCTCCCTGTGCATCCCAGTATACCCTAAGCCCTCCCTACTGCCTTCTCACATTGCTTGCTAACCTTAAGGTCATCTGATATGATTATTCCCAGGTCCCTTTCTTTTTTTGTTGTTACCACCTCCCCCCATTGTGTAATCTTCCCCTGGGTTCTTGTTTCCCAGGTGCATTATTTTGCACTTCTTTGCATTGAATCCTAGCTGCCATACTTCTGACCATTCCTCCAACCTTGCCAAGTCCCTTCTCATCCTTTCCACACCTCTTTGTGTATCAACCCTGTTGCAGATCTTTGTGTCATCTGCAAAGGGGCCTACTTTTCCTTCCAGTTCCTCTGCAATGTCACTTATAAAGACATTAAAAAGGACTGGACCCAGTACTGAACCCTGCGGTACCCCACTAGTAACCCCTCTTTCTTCAGAGTGGACTCCATTTACAATTACCTTCTGTGTCCTGTTGTGCAGCCAATGTTTTACCCAGGCTACCACCCTGGGACCCACTCCCAGGCTGGTTAATTTGACTATTACTTTATTTTCCAACATACAGTTATGGATACACTTTACAGACATACAGTACATTTTAACTTTCACACAAGACATCACCCCAACTGATGCCCCTGTGTATACAATACAATGTGGTGGTCAAGGCCTGGAAGGACATGGCACTTCAGCAGTAAGAGGTTCAATAGCCTTCAGCGCATGTTGGAGATTTTATAAGCTTTGATCAGAAGTTTGCTGGTCCCACTGTTTTCATGGGGCTAAGTACAGTCCTCCAGTTCCACGTGGAAGGGGTACTGTACCAGTTCCAGATCATGCTGTTTGGCCTCTCGTCCATCACCAGGGTCTTCACGTGCATTGCATAGGTGGCAGCCATCCTCCAGCATAAGGGCGTCAATGTTTTCTCTTAGCTGGATTGTCTAAGGAAGTCGGGGAGCGGTCCAGAGATCTGGCTCTCCAGATGTGCAGAGATGTGGCCTCTTGGTCAACCCAGCCAGTACTGAACTGAACCCCTTGCAGGTGATTCCTTTCATCGGGGCAGAGCTAGACTCCCTTCTGGCTACGGCCCACCTTCCTGTGGACTGGGTACTGGATCTTGCCTCCTTTGCCTGATCATTTCAGGTTGGGCACTCGTGCCCTGCTCCGGACTTCCTGCTGCTGCTGGGGTACATGGCATGCTGCATCAGCGTGGTCCGTTGGGGTCGCTGGCAGAATCTGCATCTGCAGTTTTAGTTGGGCTGTCAGTAGTCACAGTGCCTAGGACACTTGGGCCAGCCGGTCGTTGGCTGGTCCCAGAATATTTGGAGAAAAGGGGTCCCGTTTGTCTGCCCAGAACGGACTGTCCCTCTCACGTCCAGCGTGTCTCTGGTGAGGTGGGGAGCACACCTAGGAAACCACAGGGACTGTGGTTTCTGGTCACCCAGGGAGTCCTGTCACCACATCAGCCTGCTGGTGCTCCATGCTATGTGGCTAGCCCTGATGGAATTCACTCCTCTAGTCAGGGGTCAGGTTGTACAAGTCCAGATGGACAACACGACAACCATGTACTACCTGAACATGCATGTGAAGAGAGGCCCTCCACACCTGGACCATGCGCAGCCTGGTGTAGATCACCTGATGATGTATACCCCAGGAGTGAAGAATCGGCTGGTGGACACACTCAGCCTGGTAGTAGAGATGTGACATGAGTAGTCCCTGAATCGGTAGGTGGTGAACTGCCTGATGTCCCTGTAAGCCACTCCCCTGGTGGATCAGTTTGCCTCCTGGGGGAACGCCAGACTTAAGCTGTTTTGTCTCCCCCAAACACACCAGTCCAGGAAGCTTTTGGAGAATGCTTTTGCAAGGTCTTGGACCTCAGGCTTTGTGTACGGCTTTCCCTTTGATCCAGAGTAGTGTTTGGGGCCCGGAAGGGCAAGGCACTTCAGCAGTGGGAGATTCAGTAGCCTGCAGTGCACGTTAAAAGATTTTAGAAGCTCAGATCAGATGTTTACTGGTTCTGCTATTCTCACGGGGCTAAGTACAGTCCTCTGTGACTGTACTTGGCCTCGATAGGGCAGCAGGACCAGCAAACAAAAGATAAGAGCTTATAAAAACTCTAACATGCACTGCAGACTACTGAATCTCCCACTGCTGCAGCTCTTCTAAATTATAATAAAAAATATTTAAAAAGAGGAGTGCGAGATAAATTGCACTTTTGCTCCTTGAAGTTTTTCTTTTCTCAAACTGTGCACACAGGAAATCAAATCCCTAGATTGCTGAAGGGGGGCATATCCATTTTTATTATTACATTCTTCTCTGCAGGGGCATTGCCCCTGTTTTTTTTTTTTCCCCTTGTATGTCAATTTTCCCATTTTGACTGTGTACAGTCTAGAGTTCATCAATCTCTGAGGTGTCTGGTGGTGCCAAACCCTCTCTAAGTTCAGTTTAAGATGGTGCTTATCCCAGACCCTTCTTCCACGTTTGGTATAGTTGGAAGATTGCCTGTTAGACATTTTAATGATCCAACTTTATTCCCGTGCTCTCATTACTGACCTGATATTTTGTGGGTAAGGTGGTCTTGGAATTTCTCACCCTCAGGGTTTTTGCGTTTGGCATCATGTTTTGGGATACTGCCTTGAAGGCTATTTTTTTTTTTTCAGGTTTTATCTTCTTAGGTTTGTCTCAGTCTCTTCTTACCTTCCAGTAGTCTGTGTTTGCATTCAGCTGTCTCTCTTTCTACTTATCTGGTCTAGCTGCATCTATGCTGATCTTCCAGGAATCAGTCATCACCACTGATTCCCACTTATAGATCTGGGGCCAGAGGTAGTTGGACTCTATGGCAGCAAATGTTTGCAGTGATGGAGCTGATTCCGGCCACTGACGGCACCTCACATTGTGCTACACACACCAGCCAGTAACCATTGAAATATAGACTTTGATGGCAGCCAAGGACTGCCTGGCCCACCCAGTCTGCCCATTTCCCTACCGAGTGGATAAGCTGCAGATCCTAGTTAACCAACAGCCTACTTCTCCCCCAGACTAGACTTGCCTTATGTCTGTCCCATGCATTCTTGAATTCCCCCACTGTTTTTGACTCCACTACCTCAGGAAGGCAGTTCCATGCGTCCACCACCCTCTTTAGAAAAAAAATACTTCCTCACATTGCCCCTGAGCTGTCCCCCTCTATCTTCAGATTGTGTCCCCTTTTTCTTGCACATCTGTCTTTGTGAAAGATTCTACCCTCTTGAACTTTGTTGATTCCCTTGAGGTACTTGAAAGTTTCCATCATGTCATGTCATTGCACTGAACTGTACACCATAGACACTCACCACCAGTTCAAGACTTGCCTCAAAGACTGGCTCCTGTTGGCATTTACCTGCCACTGCTTTAAGGGCTAGCACCACCCCTCCCACATATGTTCCAGGGGTAGGGCCAACTAGGTTCTCTTATTTACTGAAACTGGGCCACCATGAGCCTTGCTTTGCTTTATTTGTTGTCCCTCAACTACTGCTACCATGTATTGCTAAATGTGACAATTGTAACCTTTCAGTATGTAGTACCTGCTCTTGTTATGTTTTTGTTGTTCTGATGTTTCTACTCTGTGCTGCCTCACATGGCCTGGGTCGTGCCTGAAAACGGTCCCTGGAATTGGTGCACCTACCCGGTTAACAAAGTCATAAATAAATAAAAACAAATAAATTTTCCCCCTCTCCTTCCTTTCCTCGAGGGTATACATATTAAGCTCCTTTAGTCTCTCTTCATATGGCTTCTGGTGCAGACCCTGCACCATTTTGGTTGCTCTCCTCTGGACAGCCTCCACTCTGTCCGTCTTTGCGGAGATGGGGTCTCCAGAACTGCATGCAGTACTTCAGATGGTGTCTCACCAACTGTCTGTACAGAGGGATAACAACTTCCTGTTTTCTACTGTGATGCTTCTCCTTGTACATCCCAGTATCCCCCCAGCCCTCCTTACTGCCTTCTCACATTGCTTGCTTACCTTTAGGTCATTTGATATGACTACCCCCAGGTCCCTTTCCATTTTTTTTTGTGTTCCCTCTCCCCCCCATTATGTACTGTTCCCCTAGGTTTTTGTTTTCCAGGTGTATTACTTTGCACTTCTTTGCATTGAATCTAAGCTGACGTACTTTTGACCATTCCTCCAACCTTGCCAAGTCCCTTCTCATCCTTTCCACCCCACCTTGTGTATCAACCCTGTTGCTGATCTTTATGTCGTCTGCAGAGAGACATACTTTTCCTTCCAGTCCCTCTGCAGTGTCTCTTGTAAAGACATTAAAGAGGACTGGTCCCAGTACTGAACCCTGCGGTGCCCCGCTAGTAACCCCCCTTTCTTCGGAGTGGACTCAGTTTACTATTACTATCTATGTTCTGTTGTCCAGCATTTTTTACCCAGGCTACCACTATGGGACCCACTCCCAGGCTGGCTAATTTATTAATCTTTTGTGTGGGACTGTCAAATGCCTGTTCTCTTATGCACCTTAGTTCTGCGCCCCCCCCCACCCCCGGTAGAATGCACACCTTGGAAGTGACAGTGCCCCAGTTCACTCATTGTCAGATTTTGCCCTGTGTTACTGCCAAAAGTTACTCACTTTTTTTTTCTCATTTGTTTTTCCTTTTCGTGATGCCAAGGTCCGAGAAGGGGACAAAGAAGACCAAGAAAGTCATTCAACCTCCTGTAATGTGTGGCTGCCGCTTTGGGAAGCAGATAGCTACAGCGGATCAGCATCAGTGCTGCATGGCCTGCCTTGGCCGTCGTCGCACTATAGATCTGTGCGATGCCTGCTTTTCAATGGACTGCCATACACTCCAGATCCATGGGTTGAGGTGGGGGCGCCGAACCCTACCTTCGGAGGTAGACATCACAGTCATGCGGCCAAGGCACGGTCTCTAGGCTTTTTTCTTGGGTTCCTTCCTGACACCTCTAGTTCTGTGAAAGTACAGGGTCCCCCTCACCTTCACCCTGCTGATGTGTGGGAGGCCCTGGTGGATGAGTCTGTTAGCCCACCACTTCTGGGCTGCTGGCTGCGAACTCCCACAGTCTTTCTGCCCTGTGCATCAGACATCCTTGGTGGTGAGGCTGAAACGTTATGGTCAGTTTATGCTGGCAAACACTGCGGTGTCACTGTCTGGTGCCGCCTTTCTTTCTGTCATTGTTCGCGATGACGGTGAGCTGGGCAGTGCCAGATGTGACACTCCATTTCCCGGACACCATTTGCAGTGTCAGATGCGGACGCGGAGGTTGTTCTTTCCTCCCGTGTCACTAGTGGCTCCAAGGGGAGGATGCTGCTGCCTCCAGTGACAGATGTGGCAACGGCGTTGATGTAGGTCCTGGGCCTGGCACTGTACACGATGCTGAAGAGGGGTGTCTGGAGTAGGGTTAGCTTTGTGGTCAAGACTGGCACAGATGCAGAGTCAGCCGTGGCTACAGGGGTGAAACTGTCTCTGAGGACTTCATCGATCCTGAGCCTGGCGCAGGAAGCGTTGCCGACTCATGTTCTGATGACAGTCTGGAGACAGTGTTCCCACCTGAGCCGCTGGCTGACACAATCTCCCCCCACCCCGCACCAACCGAGTCGCTTCTCTGATATAGGAAGACCCCATTTGGGCAGCTCTGCCAGGACCTCTCCTCTTGTAAAGTCACATGCACAGTTCCCCAACCTAGCTAGAGGCACTTGAGACTCTGAATCTCATCCCTCTCTGTGGCCTCACCAGTTGATGGAGAGATTGCCCATGTTCATTGGCCCTCAGGAGCCAGTTACATGGGAATAGCTCAATTCTGTTGTTGCTGAGCTAGATATTTTCTATAGGGATTCTGACAGGGCACAGTTTCAGCCCTTCGCCCCGCAGCATCAACCTCTGATGTCATTGTCTCATCTCTGTCAGTGTCCTCATAGGACAGCAAATCTTTGACCCAGCTGTCCTTGGCTACTGAGTACTCCCTGTACCAATGATACCTGGCAGAGGTGCTTGAGGCACTTGACATTGGGTCCTGCATGTGCTACCATTGGGAGTCCTTTGAATTACCAGTGATGGCAATATTGTCATCCATCCCTGGCCTAGAGCCTTCAAGGAGGTATCAAGGGTAGCGCAGAGGCATCCTTATTCTTGTAGCCCCAGGGACCTCCTGCTTTGGTACCGCACACCCTCAGGATCTGCAGGTACAATGCTTTATCTCTTGTCGGGGCTTGAAATGCTACAGATTACATCAGGACTGAAACACCCCACACAAATGACCGAGTTCCAGAGGTGAATTCTTCTCAGAGGGTTGACTTTGGGAGGAAGGTTTTTACCTCTGCATGTACCTTTATGTACATTGCAGCACATCAGGCAGCCTTCATTTGGTGCCTGTGGTTGAAGCTAGGTCAGCTCCTAGGTGCAGTGCCTCAGTCAGAGATGGACAAGCCATTTACCTTTCTGCTGAAGGCCTGGAGGTAGCATGGCACCAATCAAGGGCAGCCTATGATGTCAGTGGGCTGGCCTCTGGGCTTGCAGGAACTGCAGTTTGCCTCAGGAGGATGGTGTGGCTTTGCCTATCCAGAATAGCACCTTTGGCTCAGAGTAAGGTGTTAAACTAGCACAACACTAATCGAGGCAGCATATGTCATCAGTGAGGTGGCCTCCAGGCTTGCAGGAACTGCAGTCTGCCTTAGAAGGAGGGTCTGGCTTTGTCTATCCATAATAGCACATTTGGCCCAGAGAGTAAGGCGCCAAACTAGCAGTTGTAAGGGGCTCATTTCTTCTCCCACAGAGTCTGGTGAGAGCTGTCTGGGCACCCTTCCACACCTGTGCCAAGGGCATCTCCTGCTGGCCCTGACCAGTCTTGGGTCATGACAGATCTGTGTGTCCTCGGGTGTTCTCCCCCATGCAGAGGGCTGAGGGTTGATTGATGCCTGGAAGATATGAAAATTATATGTTTACTGTAAATTTTGATCTTTCACAATATCTTTACCATTGATTACCACATTCTGCTCCCCCATCCCTTGCTCAGACAGAGGCAGTCTCTGGGTATGCTCACCCTGTTGGTGCTAGCAGCACCAGGAGCACACTAGCTGGGCATCCCCAGTCACACCCTTCCCTTGGTGGTCTCCTTTTTTTTTTTTTTTGTCTTGTTTAAAAAAAAAAAACAAAAAAAACTTCTGGGTGCCCACCCTCACGTAAAAAGAAAAATAATGCAAAACTGGAGGTAGGGTCATTTGGAGCCCTTCCGCCAACCCTAAAAATAAATAAGTTTTGTTGTGAAGAGTGGCTCCTTCATTCCCTTTACCTTTCTTGTCCTTCTCCACCCTGCCATGGGATACATCTCCTCTATGGGTATATCCTTATTAGTCGTTAAATGCAGCACGTGCCCTGGTCACTATCCAGGCTAACTCCACTTGGTAGCCCCTCTGCATGGGGGTGGGGTGCAGTGCGGTACGCCTTTTTGGACCAAATAAACTAGCTCTCAGACCGGGTATATCCTGTGGTTGCAGGAGAAGCAGGTCATTTTGATGATGTTCTTTTTTCCTTGACTTTTGGTTTGCATTTCCCTTACTTCCGTGTTTATCTGGACCTTTATCCCACTACCTTTGGGGTGCTTGAAGAGACAAACCCATATCAACACCCTTGGACTGTCCAGTCCTGCAACTCCAGGTACACTTAGGTTCCCCTTCTCTTCTTCCCTGATATAAGAAAGAAGGACATGGTTCACACAAGTTAAGAGTTGTCTAAAATGCTCAAAATTGATAGGAAGGAGACATTAAACCCAATTGAAATTGCCAACCGTTTTAACTCAATGGCTTCGAGATGCCATTTTGAATTAAGATTAAGGAATGGAATCCTCTGACTTTGAAAAGTACTGTTTGGGGTGGGGGTGTGATGCTCGACATGAAATTACAAGCTGTGGACCTGAAGGAAACTTCCTACCACATAACTCAACTTTTCCCTGTGGTATTTGCAGTTCCATATGAAAAGGAAATCTGTTCTGGTCAGCCAGGTATTCAAGAGCAGGGATTGATCTTGCCTGTCTAATTACAGACCAGTCTCAATCCTCTCCCCTCTGTCTAAGGCACTAAGAGAACTGTGTCTGACCAGTTTATCCCCTAGCTGGAAATTTACGATATCTGGTGAGCCCAGCAGCACGGATGTAGGAAGCATCAGTACTGCTCTGATTGAGTACATCTACATTCATGAGGTGCTTGACAGCGGTGGCTAGGTCGGAGCCATCTATACTGACCTGATGAAGGCCTTTGTCCTTGTAAACCACTTAGCAAGCTTCATGGCTTAGGTTTGTTCTTGACACTGTAGCCTGTTTTCAGAGCTACCTGTCTTAACTGCTCACAGAGAATGACGATAGAGTGCTCATTCTCTGATAACAGGGCTGTTTCCGTTGGAGTACCCTATGACTCTAGTCTTGGCTGCCTCCTATTCGGCCTTTTAATCCTCCAACTGCTGGATGCCTGCCAGTCTACCACGCTGCTGCTGTATGTTGATGCAGTAATCTATACTAAAAATTGTGGCATCAGCAGATTGAACTTCCGATCTTCAATGCAATTTCAAATCTGTTGAAGACTGGATCTCTAGGAATCAGTCTTCACCATTGATTCATACTAATGGGTCTTTGCAGGAGGTGCTAGGACCCTGTAGAAGCCAGAACTTTTCAGGAGGACTGGTGCCGAGGAAAGCCGTCTACATGCACGGCACTGTAAGAGTGGCTGATGACACCAGGCTGACCTGGGCACCAGCCCTCAACCACCTCAGTTCCTTTTTCCCGCTATCAATTGCGCATCGGTGACAACGTCTCTTGTCTGCCAGGAGTCGGAACTTAACTTCAACAGCATTTTCTTCTCAGTTTTCAAAGCTAGAATTTGTTTTTATGTCAGTTTAGTGATTTTACAAAAATATTTGTCAGTTTTGTCTCAGCCCTTCAGAGTCTATGGTCAGCGGCCACGAAGGATATGGTGGAGAGCCTTTTAGGCAGGCTGCTCCAGCAACGGGACATTGTTTGTTCCACTTTCCTCGTTTGGAAGAGTTCTGACCATGAGCAGTCCTGTTCTCGGGAGGAAGGACGGTCTTCTGAAGCACAAAAGGGCAGGCCCATTCCCAGGTCAGTCGAGTTCTCAGCGCTGCTCAGCCTTGAGTTCTTTCTCTTCCCTTTGGAGGGGGGAAGACAGTACCACTCGAGGTCATCCTCTGGGAGGACTGCTACGAGCCCTCTGTCTCCCCAGGCCATAGGACCTTGTGGTTGCCATCAGCTTCACTGGTGTCCTCTAGCACTGAAATGTCGAGGTCTCAGGCCTGGAGTCCACCTCTGTTTTTAAATGAGGACCCTGGTGGGTAGTTCCACCCTTGGGCAGCTCTTTGGAGTAGTGGAGTCGGTGTTGCTGAGGCCGTGTTTCTGGATTAGAGTACCTGTGATCCACCCCTCCCTATTTATTCCCTCTGGGGAGAATGTGGAGGGGGACAGGTCTGACCCTGACCTCATCTTCTCTGAGGGTGACGACAATGACTTTCTTAGTCTGGGCTTTTTGAACCCAGGCCCTACTGCTGCGCCTCAGGACAGAGAAATGCTTCCATGCAGCTTGCTAGCTCCAAGGGCATTTTTCCCTTTGACAGTCCCCATCGGAGCTCGCTTAAGTCCCTGGCACAGAGTATAGAAAAACAAACAAAAAAAGGATCTTATCTGTATCAGTCTTCACTATTCATCACTGGTTGGTTATGGCCGGAGGCCCAGGACCCCGTGGGAGCATTTTTTTTCCCTAAGGGGGAGGAGCCAATGCCGGGATGGCACCGCCATCAAGGCAGATGCACTACGTGGCACTTGAGGGTTGGCCAGTAACTGACGCCAGCTTCTCCCTCACCTCAGTTCTGCCTCTCTGGCCATTGGGTGAACAGTGACCTCGTGGGCAAGAAGAAATTAATCTGTGACACCATGGCCTAGTACCATTTAGTCGATGCTTTAGTTTTGCGGTCGACAGTATTTAAATCATTAGTCAACGCTGATTGGTACCGGATTCCGCGAAGCTAGTAAGACATTTCCTTTTATTCTTCTGGCGCTGAGTCTGTTTCTTTAGTTTTGTAGTTTGTTCGATCGGTCATGACTGATTTAAGGGACAAGAAAAAAAAAATCTTAGAAAGCCGGCTGGCCCCCAGTGCGGCGGTGTCACTGTGGCTGGCAGTATTCTGTGACGGACTGGCATGACTGCTGTTTGACCTGCCTGGGTCCAGACCATGACATGGACTAATGCGATGCCTGTTTCTCCATGGACCGCAGAGTATTCGAGAACCACACGCTAAAGATCGGCCATACACCGCTGACCTTAGGAGGACAGCCTCGTACATGGGACGCCAGACGCAGGTCCCTCGACCCTTTCTCTGGGTCCTCTACCAGTTCTATATGGAACCACCTCTTTAAGCATTGCCAGGGTGGAGTTTTTTTTCTATGGTGCCAGAGGCACTGTCTGGCCCCTCTGGGGGCTGGGCTGGGAGCACTGTCTTGGCAGTCACTTTCTCGGAGGTGCAGGCTCACCTGGGTGTCATGGCCTATACTTGCTGGGCCCGGCCTGGTGGTCTCCTTGGCGCCGCTCTGGATGCTGGAGCCGTTCGTGGCGCCGCGGGGCGGTACTGGGGTGACCTGTGGCACTGAGGGTAGGAGGGCCTTGGGGGTGGCCCCTCTGGAGGTCTTCTGGATCTGCTTCTCTTCAGAGGAGGATGATTGGGTGGCGGATCCAGGCTGGCAGCCTGACTCCTTAGAGTACCTGGGCTCTCCTCCGCCCAGTACAACAGCGCCCTCCCAATCCCCTCTTCCTTTGGGGCTGGTTGTTTTAACTGGCACCGGGAGTGTGTCTGGTGCCGATGGTGGTGGAGTGATTTCTAATGTTGATGTTGACTCCTGCTGTGTACAAATTGAGTCTCCAGGCCCTGGAGACCGGCCAGCATAGTTTCTGGTGCCGCTCAGTCTCCTGGGGCTAGGAAGGGGGTCCCCACACCAGCCGCCTCCTCCGTGGGGCTGGCAGGTGGGGGTTCAACCCTTAGTTCGGAATTATGGAAGAGGTCCTTGTTAGAGTTGGTGGGGATGAGGGGGCAGAGCGAGGGGCGCAGCGGTCTTTCCTGGGAGTCCTCTGCGGCTCGGGAAGGAACCTAGCCTAGCTTTCCTTCTCTCCCTCATTGTCTCTGAGTGAGGCCTTGTTGCATGGGGCTAGAGGCCACTCTTCTGGACCTATGCGGCTCTGGTCACCTCATAAAGGGGGAATTCCCCTTTGGGGCTCAGTCTTGACCACTTCAAGCTGGTTGAGCGGCCAGCTACTGGACAGACCGGGGATCCCTCCTGGGCACTGGATCACCTGCAGTGTCTCCTAGCCCTGGCAGAGGGTGCTCTCACTCATGGAGGTGCTTTCCCCCCCTTACCTTTGCCTTCTCTTCCCCACTTCCTGGGCCACTAGGGTCCTATGGGGCCTCTGATCTGGGAACAGTTCAGGGCTTCAGTTGCTACCTTCCCCAGTTACATCAGAGCCATGGATGAGCAGGTGTTTCACATCTTGACCCAGCAGCAGCTGGACTCGAGTCTTTGGACTCGTTGGCCTCCTAGTCTTCCTCCCCCCTAGGAAGAGAATCCTTCCATCCACCTGTCCTCGGATACTGATCCAGACCTCTTATCAATATTTCCTCTCAAGGCTGGTCGAGCTCCACTTCTCCAGCGTGGCAAGACGCAGTCCTGAACAGGCAAGGCGTACTTTTAGTGAATTCAGTGCGGACCACTTGGTGGTGCCCGCTTGGCCTGCCCCATTCTGGGAGGCGTTGTACCATACTTAGCAGCTTCCATCAGTCCCTTCTCCAGCCCCAGTGGTCTGCCTGCGCAGGTATTGTGCCTCCCAGGGGTCTCCTGGAGCCTTGTCTCACCCGTCTTTGGGAGTGAGTCTCCTGAATACTCCTGCCAGGCATAGAAGCCCAAGGTACAACCGGCCCCCAGAGACAGACTCCGCAGAGCTTGACTGATGGAGGAGGAGAATTCTCTCCTCAGTGCACCTTTTGCTTTCCATTGCATCAGGCCCATCATGCTGCCTACAACAGGCAGCTATGTTCGATGCTAGGCCAAGGATTGTAAGGGAACATCTTGGAGGGTTGTCTCCTTGAATGCAAACAGTCTGGGAACAAAACCACAACTACAGGCTCTTTTGGGAGAGGGGATGGTTGACATAGTTGCCATCACAGAAACATGGGCCAGCCAATACCAGGACTGGGACCTGAAGATCCCAGGGTATAGGATTTACAGGAAGGATAGGGGCAAAGGGGGAGGGGAGTAGCGATGTATGTAAAGGAATGGATAAAGTGTGCAAGGGAAGAGGGGAAGGGGAGGGTAGGACAGAGGCCTTGTGTATGCAATTCCAGGATACGAGGAATAGTATTCCCAGGATGGGGGTGCTATAGAGACCATCGACTCAAGGGAAAGACCTGGACAGGGAACTGGCTGTGCAAGTTAGGAAGGCATGTGGGAAGGGTAACACAGTGATCGTGAGGGACTTAAGTCTACCAGGAGTGGATTGGGGTACCCCAGCCACCTCGCGCGCTAGGGAGCAAATACTTCTGGATGCCTTCCAGGACTGTTTCCTGGCACAGATGGTTACTGAGCCGGCTAGGTTGGGGAATACACTGAATCTAGTTCTGGCCAATGGGGAGGCTGTAAGGGAGGTGGGGGTAGAGGACCCACTGGCTGGGAGTGACCACCACTCGGTGTGTTTCACACTTATTATGAGCAGAGAAGCAGTGAGTACAGGGACCAGGGTGGTGGATTCCCGAAAGGCTGACTTTGGTAGGATGGGTGAAATCTTAAGGGGACATGTGGAAGGAATACAGCCACACTGGGATGTGAATCAGAATGGGAAAATAATCAAATTGGGTGTATTGGAGGCTACTAAGACATATATCAGATTGCAGGGCAAAAAGGGAAGGGCTAAAAAAACAATCTGGTTAAGTAGAGGAGTCTTAGAAATGGTGAGGGCTAAAAAAGGAGTTTTGAAGAAATACAAGAAATCCGGGAAGGGGGAGGATAGGGAGGAGTATGTGAAGAGGTCCAAGAAAGTACCAGGGGAGTCACAGCAGCTAAGACCTCCAGGGAATTGAGGCTGGCGTAGGGCATCAGGAATGGGGAAAAGGACTTCTTCAGATACACATGGGGGAGAAGGAGCTGCAAGGACCAGATAGTTAGGATCAGGAAGGACGGGACAGTGGGCAGAGAATGGGATGGATCAGGCAGAAGCACTGAATGAATACTCCTTTTCTGTATTCACAAGAGAAAAGGGGCAGCTACCACAGGGGGTGGGTGGGGGGAAGGGTAACTGACGGGGTGATCACTGAGGGTTGGTATTGGAGGGGTTAAGGACTCTGAGGGTGGATAAGGCACCAGGATCTGATGGCATACACCCCAGGGTGTTGAGGAAAATAGACGAGATCCTGGCTGAACCACTGGCAGAACTCTTTAATACCTCCCTGGACACAGGGTGCATACCACATGGCTGGAGGATGGCCCATGCCATACCCATCTATAAAAGTGGACCAAAGGATAAGCTGAGTAATTACAGGCCGGTAAGCTTATCTTCCGTTGTGGGGAAAGCCGATGGAGACAATACTTTAGGAAAGACTGGTGACCTTTGTGGAAGACTGTGATCTCCAGGACAGTCACCAGCATGGGTTTGTCTCATACAGAGCATTGTAGGAGGGCGGCAGCGAAAGCCAACAGGTTGCTGGGTTGTATTGCAAGAGGGATCTCCAGGAGCAGAGAGGTGATCCTGCCTCTCTACAGGGCACTGATCAGGCCACACCTGGAGTACCGTGTGTAGTTCTGGCGTGCATATCTGAAGAAAGATGTGCAGTTACTGGAAGTGGTACAACACAGGGCAGCAAGGATGATCCAGGGATTTGAGGACAGACCATATGAGGAGAGGCTGAGAGAGTTGAACATGTACTCCTTGGAGGAGAGAAGGGACAGAGGGGATATGTTTGAGACCTTTAAGTAAGGGAAGGGGATAAATAAAGTGGGCACTGAGGGGATACTCAGGCTGAGGAGGGGGAAGGACATGAGAGGGAATGGCCTTAGATTGTAGAGGGGAAGATTTAGGACAGAAATGAGGAGACACTTTTTCATGGAGAGGGCCGTGCCAGAATAGAATGGTCTGCCAGAGGAGGTGGTAGCCTGTAAAACCATGGGTAGTTTCAGAAGGGGATGGGACAAGGTGAGAGGGGGGCTTAACTGGGGAGGGGGACAGGGCGGCTGCAAGGTGAGGGTGCTAGCTGCATACTCGAGCAGACTTGAAAGACCAGGTGGCCTATTTCTGCTGGCAAATTCGTGTTCATATGCTCGTAAGTACTAGCATCATTGCCTGATACGGAGGCAACCAGGCAAGCCATCGCTCTCTCTGCACGTGGGCTGGAGCTTGTGAGGCACCAGGCAAGGGCATCGTATGATACCAATAAGGAGGCATCCAGGCTAGCGGGGACAGCGATCTACATTAGACAGATGGCGTGGCTTCGCCTTTCCTGGTTAACACCCATGGTCCAGCATAGGGTGCTTGCCTCCTCTTTCCAGGGGACCTGCCTTTTCTCTTGCAGGGTGAGACGGGAGCTTCATGGGCGACTTCTCTCTTCCAGGCAAAGGGAGACTCCACCTCCCCCTGACCAGTCACGGGCCTAACTCTGCCTGTGAGGGTCTCCTCCTCCTGTGTTCTCCTCTACAGGGGGCTGAGGGATGTTTTCCCCTCAGGGAGGTACCAGGTCCCCTTTGGGGGTCTTGGTAATGACCGACCAGTGATGAATGGTGAAGATTGACACAGATAAGATAGGAAAATTACGTACCTACCGTAATTGTTGATCTTTCTTTGTATCTTCACCATTGATCACTGCTTCCCACCCATCATCCCCTCTTGGGCCTCAGACTCTGGGCGGTGCCTCCTCCCTGCTTGCCTTCCCCCAGTTGATGCCAATTGTGGGCTGAGTCCGGCACGTATAAAAGGGGGCGGTCCCAGAAGCTCCTTGGTTCTTTTCCAGCCGCGACCTGCATACTATACATTCTCCATCCGGAGTATAGCTTCAGTTGACAATGAAGAGTTTGACTGTTCCTTAGCGGCGTTCCCAGTGTCGTCGCATTCCTTTACCGATGTCTTTGGATCCTCTGTTCTGTAAGTTTTACTGTGGCCAGAAGATCGCGACTGAGGACCTCCACAAAGTGTGTTGTCAGGCGCCTAGGTCTTGAACACGATACCTGTGCTTGTGTCCTGTGCCAGCCGTTTAACAAGGCCACTAAACGTCGACGACTCAAACAACTTTGAGAGTACTTCATGGAACAAAAAGTTGCCCTCCTGGAACTGGAACAACAAAGTCCAGGGAGTCCTTGGTGTTGTCCTCAGGATGTCACCGTCCTGGCACTGACCTCTTGTGGATGACTGCTGAAGAAAAAACAAGGAAACACTCTAGCAAGAATAAGCATGTTCCTTCTGCTTCCTCCCCATTGGCGATGGGCCTGCCTCTTTCCTCCTGCTCTCAGGAGCAAGACTTGCTTAAAAACTAAGGTGGCAGTCTCTTCAGAGGCTATGACCAAGTCATCATCTACTCAGTCGACGACCTCTGATGATTTAACTTTCCGCCCATCGACTGTTCTCCCCCCTCCCCGTTGACTGCCTCCACGGCTGTGCTTAAGTTGCAGCTTCCACCGCTGCTGCCCCCGTTAATGGGATCTGCTCACCTTCCATTGACGACACCTCAGGGCTCGTCAACGGGCTCTTCTACTAAGACTAGTCAAGACATTATGAGCCCTGCAACGGCTCTGCCATTGACGATTCTGGGGACCTTTGTGCATCCCTCATTGGCGGCTCGATTGGTGCCTCACCTGTCTCCAATCCCTTCTATTGTGCCAGTCTAGTCGATCCATACAGTTCCAGCTATGTCCTTTTCTCCACAGCTTGCCATGGGTGATGTACAGGCGTTGGTACACACTATTCTTGACTTTATGAAGTCTAACCCTTGTTTCCATGAGTAGTGTTCTTCTGTTCCTGTCTCTGCCTCTTCTAGACAGTTCTCCGTTTCTAGAATGGTGAGTTTCTCCCTAGCTTCTCTGGATCCCCTGCATAGGGACATAGAAATGGAGGACCCTTTTGTACAGGAATGGGATGAAGGGGAACAGGATGATGATATGGAACGGACCCTGTGCCCCAATCCATCTCTTCAGCTTCCTATGTACTGGAGGAATCCGCTCCTGCTCTTCCTTGTTCCCCTCCTGACGACTCCGGTTTATCTGAGATTATGACATCTTCAGAAGGCATTTGGCTTCCAAGAAATGGAACAAAATGCCTCCCATAGGAAACCGGCCAATTGTTTGCTTCCCAGAGTGCCCTTCTTAGGTCATTCCTCCTTTGGTAGAAGCATTTGAAGATGTTCAGTCTTTCTATCGGGACCCCACAGGGGAAGGAAACAACTCCTGGTGGGGGATTCAGTTGTTGGGGGATAGAACTGGGGGAGGGAGGGGAGAGGGAGGTAAGGTGCCTACCCTGCCCCATGGCTTGAAAGGACAGGGAGCGAATCCTCAGGATTGTGGGAGCAGCTGCACGGGAGAGGGAGCTGGATTCATTGCTCACGTAGGGACAAATGACCTGACTGGGAATGGGATCAGAGCAGTACAAGAGGAGTTTGTGGAGTTTGGGAGGGGCCTTAGGCAAGTGGCACGTACGGTAACCTTCTTGGAGGTGCTGCCTGTCTGTGGCATGGGTGAGGCTAGGGTACTCTGCACCATGGGATTCAATGAATGGTTGAAAAACTGGTGCAGAGCTCAGGGTTTTGGGGACTGGGAGTCCACCTGGAGGGATGCAGGCCTATACTGGCGTGATGGTCTGCATCTGTCCAGGAGGGGAACCAGGATCCTGGGTGATATGTTTAAAAGCTTCACTGGCAAGCTTTTAAACTAGCCAAGGAGGGACTTCTGGTGACGTCACGGCTCCAGCAACAGCTTGAGAGTTAAGCTCCCTCCCCGTGAAGAACTGCAAAACCTCCTAATCATTGAATTTCTACCTAAAACTACAAAGTATGCCGCCCGGAGGTGTCAAACAGCATAAAGGAGACAAAATTCTACAAAAAACAGCAACTAAAAAGCCCGATTGCAGTGGATTGCCAGAAAACTGTCAGGCCCATAATAGGAGCGCTTCCCTCACCAGCCATCATGGTTCTGGATACGATACTGAAGGAGAGACTGGGGTATTGTCAAGATCATGCTTTGAAAAGCTTTTGCACGAAATTGAGGACACTCGTACTTAAATTAAAAAAGAATTTCAAAATCTAAATGCTAAACTAAACAAAATGGAACACCGAATAGAGGGGGCTGAACAAAGGATTGCTGATGCGGAGAGCTCTGGAGAAATCCTAACCCAGGTCGTGGGTTCACTCCTTCAACACACTTTGGCGCTGCAAGCAAAATGTACTGATTTAGAGGGTAGGTCCAGAAGGGATAACCTTAGTTTGTATGGTCTTATGGAGGGGGTTGAGATATAACCGATGTCTTTGTTTATTGAAGACCTACTAAAAGATGTACTGGGCCTACCATAGGACTGTCAGCTTAAGGTGGAGAGAGCACACAGATCGTTAGTCCCTAAACCCACAGATCCCACTGCTGGGCCTCGCTCAGTAATAATTAAATTTCTAGGGACATGGATATGTTGTTCATCCACACTGTCTGGCAGATACCTTACCGCTTTAAATCTTGCCGGAAGGTCTTCAAGCTGGCTCCTCCCACCCACCCGGGTGGTAAAACTCTTGGCTCCGCCCCATGACGCTAGATCTTCCTTACCGCTTGAAAGCTCAGGTTCCCTCCTTAGCGCTCTGCGTTTTAGACTGGATCCTAACTCTTCGGTTCGTCCAAAACTAGTTTTGAAGTTTTCTAAACTTCGGTCTTCTCTATCCCTCGCGGCTGCGCTGGACAAATCAATCCCAGCTTGGAGGTGCCCTTGCAGGCAGAAGATGTCCAGGGACGGACCCGCACTCCATGTGCGTCTACTGCCTCAGCCTAGACCACGACCCGGGCCCGCGGTTGTCGCGCCCTCGCCAATGTCCTGGATGATCGCTGCCTCGATTGAAGCCCGCGCCTCACAAAGCGCTACCCGCTGAAAATCAAAAGAGGCTCGCTGGGCAGTATCCGCAGCAGCTGGCTCGGCCGAGCAGATGATCACCCTCAAGGAGGAGGCGGCCCAGGCCGCATCTTCCTCCTCCTTGGTCGCAGCATTTTTCCCACTCTCTTTGAATGCCTCTTATTCTGCTTCGTTCAAGGAGCTTTGCCAGTCCCTTTCCTCGAAGGGAGAGGGGCCATCGGGACATTCCTCTCGGCCCAAGAAGAGGGAGTGGAAGGGCAAGTCCCACCGTCGGATATTCGTGGGAGCGGGAGAGGTCTCCTTCCCCGGACAGCCAGCCGTCGACTTCGGTCGAGGTTGCAGCTCAGGCTGCTGGCTTCATGGCGTCCCCGCAGTCGAGATATTCCTCGACCCGTCAGATGGGTTGTTGACTGGTGAAGCCGATAACCCCTCTTCGCCAGTTCCCCCGGTGGAGACCAAGGATCTGCCCGCGCCTTCGGGGCGGCAGTCCCCGGTTAGTGTCCGAGCCGAGGGAAGGGAGGGTGTCCCCCGCCCCTTCCCAGGGCACGCCTCGGTTTCCCGAGGGTCTCGGTCTCGGACTTCATCTCGGTCAAGCCGTTCCCGCCGACATTGGCAGTCTCGGTCTCGGCACTGAAGTAAGCGGCGACACTGTTCCTCCTCGGGAGAGGAGAAGCTTCGACGCAAATTGCATCGGCGTTACGAGGAGCTTTTGTGGCAGCAGTTACTGTTGTCCGGGAGTAAATCGACTCCGATTCATCCCCCGGTCATCAAGTGGCTATCGCCCGAACGGCCGAAGCAACCGCTCGCCGCAGTCGAGATGCTCATTTCTGGGCCGGTTGTTTGGCTGAAACCTGCTTGCCCCACTGATTGTGGTGGAACCTCCGAAGTCTGGGGCACCGACTAAAGATTCTTGGTCAGGTCACGGCTTGCCCCACAGGTTGTTGGTCACCCTCACTCCCGACCGTCCTCGGCACGTGGAAGGTGGCTGAGGCCCGAGGCAGCTCTTTGCAGACTCTTCGGAGTCCGGTGACAACTCCTCCCTGTTCTCCAGGCAGGTCGACCTGGAGTCCTCCGGGGGCCAGTCATTGGACGATAGCCCATCGTCCTTCATGGGTCTGCTTCAGCTCATCTCGGAGTCTACCGGGATGCAGCTCGAGCCCGTGTCCAAACAGGCCAAGTATCCCCTGACGGAGATACTGGACCGAGGGGATTCACCCACGGAGGCCTTCCCTGTGGCTGAGGCCATTGTCGGCCCAGCCTTGGAGCTTTGGCAGCGGCCTGCTTCCTGTCCTTTGCCCTCGGCCAGGAAGTATGCGGCCCCTACCGGCTCTTTGCCCGGTTTCTCGGAGCACCCCTCTGCCGAGGGTTAGTCACTGATAGCATCTTCCGGCTGCCCAGAAATGCTCGGGACTTGGATAAGCCCCCCGACAGAGTCCAAGAAGTTGGATATGCCAGGCGCAAGGTGTATGCTGCGTCCTCCCTCGGCCTCCGACAGGCCAGCTCGGCCGTGCTGATGGCACACTTCTCCCACGCCCTCATGGGCTCTCTGGATGAGGTCCTCCCTCATCTTCCGGCCGACCTGCAGACCATGGTCCGTCAGGTGCAGGACCAGGGTAGGGCGGTGGTGAAGCAGCAGCTTCAGACTGCTCTGGACATAGGTGATTCCTGTGCCAGTTCAGTAGTGGCCACGGTGGCCATGCGCCGCAGGGCGTGGCTGAGGCTGTCCACCTTCATGGCGGATACCCAGCACAAGTTGGCAGACATCCCCTTCTTGGGTACTGACCTCTTCGGCCCTGGAGTGGAAGGACACCTCCAATGGATCGAGAAATCCAACGCCACTCTGGACTCAGTCACCTCTGCCCAGAGGGACAAAGGCCGCTGTCAGCAACAGCATAAGTCCTTTCGTCCTTTGGCCCCTGCAGCACGACCGGCTAACCAGCACCAGGGCCAGCAGGCTCGCGCTTGGCATCCCAAGCCAGCAGCTTCCTCCAACAGGAAGCAAGGAGTTAAAGGCCCACGAGGTCCCTTGGCCGGTCCCTCCTCCAAGCCTGCCCAGTGACGGGTTGAGGGGTATCGCCCCCAACCTCGTCACCCTTCCCTGGGTTCCCCCCGTGGGGGGTCGGCTCTGCCACTTCCTTTCCGCCTGGTCTGCTATCACCACGGACCGTTGGGTGTTGGAGGTGGTAGGAAAGGGCCTGCCTCTGGAATTCGAGCAGACCTCCTCCTTTCGAGCCGTTGCCCCCGGGAGGCCACGGGTCCGTAGCCTCAGGCCCGCCGAGCCGATATTGCCTGCTCCTTGAGAAAGAGGTGATCAGGAAGATGGCGGATCCTCCTCCAGACCCGGGGGTTTGTGTCCAGGTATTTCCTGGTCCCAAAACGGACGGGGGACTGGCGCCCCATTCTCGACCTGCATGACCTGAACAGGTTCCTAAGGTCTCAGACCTTCAGAATGGTCACTCTGGCTCAGATAATCCCATCCTTGGAATGAGGCGTGTGGTTCTGTTCCCTGGACCTCCAGGACGCGTTCTTTCACGTCCCGATCCGTCTGTCTCATCAGAGATTCCTCCGCTTCAGAGCAGAGGGATCCCTTTACGAGTTCCGGGCCATGCCCTTCGGCCTCTCTCTAGCTCCCAGGGTCTTCACCAAATGCATGGCAGTGGTGACAGCATTCCTGCAGCGCCGAAGGGTCCGGGTGTACCCCTACCTGGATGACTGGCTGATTGCAGCCCCCTCCAGAGCGGAGGTGGAGCGGTCCAGAGATCTGGCCCTCCAGGTTTGCTCTCAGATTGGCCTCCTCATCAACGAGGCCAAGTCGGAACTCGTGCCGAAGCAGGTGATACACTTCACTGGGGCAGAGCTCGACTCTTTTCGAGCCAGAGCTCGGCTCCCGGCGGACAGGGCCGAGGTTCTTTCCTCCTTTGCCCAATCATTTCTGGTTGGGCACTTTTACCCTGCCCGGACTTCCTGCGTCTTCTGGGCCTCATGGCAGCCTGCACCAGCGTGGTCCGTTGGGCCCGTTGGCATATGCGCCCTCTGCAAAGCGGGCTGGCCAGCCAGTGGTCATAGCGCCCCGGTCCTTTGGACAAGCCAGTGACCCAGAAGATGTGGGACAGCCTGCAGGAGGTATCCAATTTGTCTGCCCCAAGCCGACTGTCACACTTACGACTGATGCCTCTCTGCTGGGTTGGGGTACCTATCTGGGGGAATTCTGGGACCACGGCCCCTGGCCACTGAGAAGGCTCGATGCCACATCAACCTACTGGAGCTTCGAGTGGTTCGGCTAGCCCTTGCCGCCTTCGCTCCTTTTGTACGGGTTCAGGTGGTTCAGGTCCAGACAGACAACACCACGACCATGTACTGCCTCAACTGTCAGAGCGGGATGCACACTGTGCCTCTGTGCAAGGAGGCTCTCTGCATCTGGGGTCTCGTAATCAGCCTGGAGGCAGATCTCCTAGCCACCCATGTGGTAGGAGCCTCCAACAGTCTGGCCGATGCCCTCAGCCGGATAGGCGCTGCATCTCACAAGTGGTCACATCTGCCGGAGGTAGTGCAAGAACTGTTCTCCCATTGGGGCACCCCTCAGGTGGACCTGTTCACCTCCAGGGAGAACGCAAAGCTGAGGCTGTTTCATGCCCGCCCCCCTCAGCAGGGCTCGCTGCAGGGGGTTGCCTTCTCGAGGCTGTGGACTCCGGGTCTCTTCTACATCTTCCCTCCATTTCCCTTAATCCACAACCTGCTTTTCAAGGCAAAGAGGGGCAAGGCGCAGGTGATTCTGGTAGCCCCTGACTGGCCTCGCCAGTTCTGGTACCTAGATCTCCTCAGCCTCAGCTCCAGGCTCCCGAGGTGGGTTCCAGCCTGCCTGGACCTGATCTCAGTTGACAAGGGGAAGGTTCTCCATCTGGGCCTTCAATGCCTGCACTTGACGGCCTGGTTCCTGAGCGGCTAGAGTTCCAGGCCTTGGGTCTTTCTGACGAGGTCCTCAACATCGCTGAGGCGTCCTGTAAGGAGTCTACCAGAAAATGCTGCGCCTTCAAATGAAAGAGATTCTCCATTTGGTGTCAGGACATGGAGTTGGACCCCCTCTTCCTGTCTCTTGGCTAGTATTTTGAACTACCTGTAGTCCCTTTCTCAGCTAGGGCTTCGGTTGACACCCACAAGGTGCACCTGTCAGCCATCTCTGCTTACTGGGCATGGGCCGACAAGCATTTGGTGGCACAGGAGAAGGTGGTAGGGTGCTTCTTCAGAGGCCTTGATCACATATCCCCTTCGGTGCGAGAGCCTCCACCTCCAAGGGATCCACTGCTGGTATTGGCTAAGCTCACGGGCAAGCCATGCGAACTGATGCACAGGTGCGATATCTCCCACCTGTCGTGGAAGACCACCTTCTTGGTGGGTACAACGTCAGCCAGAAGGAAGAGAGAGCTCCAGGTGCTTTCCATCGAGTCTCCTTATCTGGTCTTTCGCAGGGACAATACTGTCCTTTGCTCCCACCTGAAATTCCTTCCGAAGGTGGTGTCGGAGTTTCACCTTAGCCAGGTGTTGACTCTGCTGGTATTCTGCCCCAGTCACACCTCGGATGCTGAATATAGGCTCCATTCTTTGGCCCTAGAAGGGCGTTCGCTTATTATAAGGAGCAGACTGCTGAAGTTCGGGGAGAGATTCGCCAGCTGTTTGTCACCTACGCTGAAGCCGCACCTGGCAGACCTGCAGGCAAGCGGACGATAAGCAGGTGGGTCACCTCCTGACTAGATCTCTGCTATAGGTTGGCGGACATTCAAGCCACCATACCACTGCTTCGGTGGCTGCTTTTATGGACGTCCCTATCCAGGAAATCTGCAGGACTGCTACCTGGAAGTCAGCACACACCTTTATTTCCCATTACCACATTGACCTTGAGTCACGCTGGGATGCTGGTTTTGGGACCTCGGTTCTCCAGTCCTTATTTCCCAAGTAGGGGGTGCGCGCCTTGCCCTTCTCGTCCCAGAGAACTGCCAGGAGTCTGCCAGACAGTGTGGATTGAATAACATATTCATGTCCCTAGAAATACAGGTTACTCACCTGTAACAGGAGTTCTAGGAGTGGTATATGTTCATCCTCACGACCCATCCGACCTCCCCGGCTTCAACGCACAACCTGGCTTCCAGTGGGCTAAATGTGGCGTCATGGGGCGGAGCAGAGGGTTTTACCACTCGGGTGGGTGGGAGGAGCCAGCTTGAAGACCTTCCGGCAAGAATTAAAGCGGCAAGGAAGCTACCAGACAGTGTGGATGAACAACATATACTTCTCCTAGAACTCCTGTTACAGGTGAGTAGCCTGTATATCTTCAAGAGAATCTCTTGCATCAGGCCATACCATCCGCACCCCCCCCCACCTTGCCCTTAGGTCTTCTCTCTCTCTCTCTTCTTCAGGGTGGTTTACTTTCTGTTTCATCTTGCTTAGTGGCAGGAACCTCAGGCGTTCCCCAGGAGCGGATCCTCTGTATATAGTCTCCGGCTGGGTAACTGAGATGGGCGTGGGGCCACACATATTTATATAGGAAGGATGTCGTTGGCTGATGTCGTCATCATCATCATTGGTGGCCCCGGTGGACTGTTAGCTAAAAAGTTTCCTTGTTGTCCTAGTGCTTGGCAGCTGTCGTTCCATAGGTTTTGCCTGATGCAAGAGATTCTCTGTAAGATCTACTTTTGCGGTAAGTTCTTACATAACTGTACTTTACTGACTTGCTGACCCTCTTACGCAGGCAACTAGAGCTATCTTATGCCCTTGGATTTAGTTCGTAAGTACTACTTATGTTATGTTGCACCTCCTTTGATAAAAAAGGTACTGAGGCAGTTGAGGGTTGGTGCTTAGGTAAGCCTGGCACTGCAAGCCACTCGTGTGGTGCAGTTTATGTACACAACTTGCCTTGGTGCCAACCCTCCTGAAAAGTTCTGTCACTTGCATGGTCCTAGCGCCTCTGGCTAAGACCCATTAGTGTGAATCAATGATGACGATATTCATAGAAGATCAACAATTACAGTAAGTATGTGATTTTTATTTTTTTTTGCAAGAAATTGGTCCTTAGCTACAAAAGAAACTGAAACGTTGCTCTTCACCCGCCCAGAACTGAAGGAAAATGCACCCTTCCCCAACATCTTTAACGCCATGAGCCTAAAACTAGAGCAGAAGGGCATTTTTAAATGCCTAGGATTAATACTTGATACCCTATTCTTAACCCCTCATGTGGACAACCTTGTACTAGCGATCAGCAGGACACTGGGAGCCTTGTTCAGGAACTGCAGGAACCTCACTGCTGAAGCCAGACGTCTGATTGTGTCCTGTTCTGTACTACTGCCACTAACAGAGTATGGCCTCAGTGTCTACTCTGGTGCAGATGACTCCACATTGAACAGAATTCATGTCATCTGTAACTAGGCCTGTTGGCTTGTGTTTGGGGCTGACAAACCTACCAGAAGCTGTTCCACGTACACATAAACAAAGTGGATCCCACTAGCAAGTATCAAATCTGCCTGCTAGCAAAAAAAGACTTCAAACAACATGAAGTCTTGCTATATTATGATATATGCAATATAACCCCAGGTTAGAACTGCTCCGGAGGTGAAAGAGTTAACTTTCCATGCAGGACATGGAACCTTGAGCGTGAGCTCGGTTGAACACTCTGTCTGTTGTAGCTCAAACTTAAACTGTCAGATTCTTTACTCCGCCTCACTGAACAGTCGCTCCGGAGATTTCTCCTGCTGCTCGGTTCGCTTGTCGGTTAAAAAGTGTAATTCTCGGTTTATTTTACCGAAATTAACCGCAATCGGTCGGTTCAAGCCTTGTCTGTGGTATTGTAAGTAATAGATAGGCTTATTTTATTTTCTTCTGTGTGGAACTTGTAAACATCTTTTTCGGTTTGGTTTGAACCGATCAGATGGGTTTTAAATTAACTTTCTAGTCCTTTAGAGTGCGGTTCCCGGTTCTTATCGGTTCTAAAAAAAAATGGATTTTATTACGTTTTTTTCCACAACCCGTGACACGGTTGGGAACCAATAAGAGAGTCTTGCTTGGTGGATTGCCACTAACGGGCAAGTTTTGGTTAGGCTGGCACTATGTCTGAGAAACCCAAAAGAAAAACCGGACCCACTGGGTTTCAGCACTGTGGCCTCTGTGGGAAGCCTTTGCTAAGGCTGACCCACACACCACCTGTGTATATTGTCTGGGGTTTGACCACCTCAATGCAGACTGCCAGATTTGTAAGAATTTTCCTGCTGCCACCGTGGAAAAGAGAGTTGGTAGGCTCAGGGAAAGGGAGGCCAAAAAGTCCGCTGACCCGGATGGCCAGCCCGGTTCGGTTCCAACCGAACCTGAGGAAGTGCCTTCTGACCAGGGCGATACTTTCTTGGGCAAACGAAGAGCCAGCTATGAGGAGCCGTTTCCAACTAAAAGGGTTAGAAAGTCAGCTAGTGTGGAGCCAAAAGTTTTTTCTCCAACCACTGAGGAAATAGCTAAAGCTATTCAAATTGTCCACTCTCTTTCCCCGGTTCCGTCCGAACCGACACCATCAGGGAAGCGCTCGGTTCGGACGGTTCCACTGGTTCAAGATTATGATTTTGAGGATTTTTATGAACCGGATGAGGGGTATGAGGAGAGTGAATGTGATTTTGAAAGTCTGGATGTGCCCATTGAACCGGACATCTCTCCAGACAGACCTTCAGGGGTTCCCCCCAGGCTATCTGAGTCCCCTTCTCATTTTATGTTCTATAGGAAAGTTGATGAAACTCTCCAACTCCATGTTGAGGAAGCTGTTGATGACCAAGAAGAGCCTGATTATGTAGAAATGATGGATATTCCAGAGTCTAGGAGATTGTCTATTCCCTTGCACAAATCCTTTAGGAAACAGACAGTAAAAATTCTAAAAACTCCTCACTCTATCCTTCCTGTTGATAAAAGGATGGACAAAAGGTATACATTATCAGGCTCTGATACAGAGTTCCTCTCTCAGCAATGCAGCCATGTGGGGGTAGTGCAGGCTGCAGCCTGTGACAAGGCTAATATTCCTCTAGCCTCTCACCCTCCTGAAAAGGATTCCAGGAGGATGGATGCCATGGCAAAGAAACAGTACATGGCAGCATCTTTAGGACTCAGACAGGCAAATTATATGGCTTGTGCAGCTAGGTACCAGAAATCCAGATGGGATACTGTGCTGGCCCTAGCAAAACAGGCCCCTGACCAGCTTGCCAGGGAGCTGGAGCAGGTGGCTGCGGATGGTATTGAGGCATCCAAGGTGCAATTTCATGCTGCAGTAGACTCTAATGATGTTTCATCAGGGTCATGGCTACATCTGTGTCTCTTCGCAGAATGGCCTGGCTCAGATGTACTGCCCTGTCACAGGATACCCAGTCTAAGGCTATGAATTTTCCTGTTGTGGGCAATTCTCTGGGGAGCAGACAGAGAATTATATGAAGAAAATGGATGAGTATAGGACCACCTATAGGAGTGCACAGGCCAAAGAAAGGCAAGCCACTCCTCAAAGGCAGCATGTCAGGGCAGGGCAGGCCTTTTTATAGGCCTTTTACCAAGCCCAGGCCTCCCTCTTCTGCTTTACGCCCAGAGGGTTCTTTAGAGGAAGAGGCAGAAGGGGGTCTAGTAAGCCTGCTTCTACCCCTCAACCCAAAGCCCCTGCAAAACAGGCTCCCTGATGGGGTGGTCAGGGCCGATTCTCCACTACCGGTAGGGAGCAGGCTGGCTTACTTTGTCCAGGACTGGAAGTCTGTAACATCAGACAAGTGGGTCCTGGAAGTAGTAAGCCAGGTACTGGTTCCCAGCTTCAGAAAATTTCAGATGATGAGAGCCAGGTCCTTTCCACCTGCAAATCCATCAGAGGCACTTGCCCTAGAAACAGAAGTTTCTTCCCTCCTGGCTCTCAGAGCTGTGGAAAGGGTTCCACCCCTACACCAGGGCAAAGGGTTGTACTCCAGGTACTTTCTTACCCCAAAAAAGACAGGAGAATGGCGGCCCATCCTGGATCTCAGATATCTAAACAAGCACCTTTTAAAACCAAAGTTCAAAATGGTGACTCTGGGAATTATTTTACCCTCTCTAAGGCCAGGGGACTGGTTAGCCTCCTGGACCTCAAGGATGCCTACTTCCATGTTCTCACTGAAGCTCCCATCAAAGTACCTCAGATTCGAACTGCCCTCAGGCCATTACCAGTTCAGAGCAATGCCCTTCGCCTCACCTCGGCCCCGAGGGTGTTCACAAAATGCCTGGCAGTAGTAGTCGCCCACTTAAGAGGGCAAAAGATTGCCATCTTTCCTTATCTGGACGACTGGCTCATTGTAGGACAGTCTCCAGACCAGGTCAAACTACACCTACAAGTAACTCAGCAACTTCTTACATCTTTAGGTTTCCTTCTCAATCTTCCAAAGTCAGTTCTGGAGCCTGTCCAGCTTCTCATCTTCATAGGCGCAGAACTGAACACAAAAAGAATCCAGAGCCTTCCTCCCTCTGGAAAGAGCAAGGACTTTGGTCTCTCTGGCCTATTCTTTCACCCTGCAGGTCTCTCGACCAACAAGGCATTTTCTGCAGCTCTTGGGGCACATGGCTGCTTCTGCAGTAGTAGTGCAGGGAGCAAGGTTTCAGATGAGGGACATTCAGTTCCATTTGGGAGCCTTTTGGTCTCAAAGGACAGATCCTCTAACCAAATTGATCCCAGTGACTCGAACCCTGATCCAGGCCCTCCAGTGGTGGCAGGACCAGAGCAATTTGAGACAGGGGGTTCCCTTCATTCCCCAGTCTCATTCCTTGACCCTTACTACAGATGCATCCCTCTTGGGGTGGGGGAGCTCACATGGGCGACCTTACTACCCAGGGGTTGTGGTCCCCTCAGGAATCTCTGCTCCACATCAATTTGTTGGAACTCAGAGCAGTTTTTCTAGCACTCCAGGTTTTTCCACATCTGTTCAGAACAAGGTTGTTCAGGTCAGAACAGACAATACCACTACAATGTGGTACATCAACAAGCAAGGGGGCACTCGGTCTACGGCCTTGTGCACCGAAGCAATGAAGTTGTTGTCTCTGGCTTATTCTCTGAACGCCTTCCCTACGGCAGTTCACTTCCCAGGCAAGGACAATGTCCTAGCGGATGCTCTCAGCAGGATTTCCCAGGGCCATCACGAATGGGCACTGGATCCCCTAGTACTAGAGGTAGTATTTGCCAAATGGGGCACCCCTCAGATAGATCTCTTTGCAGCCCCAGACAGTCACCAACTTCCCCTTTTTTGCTGCAGGCCCCCAGTGTTGGGTTCAGTCCCTCTGGATGCCTTCCTACTCAGTTGGGAAGGGAAGTTTCTCTATGCTTTTCCCCCCTTTCCTCTTCTTTTCAAGGTGCAAGTAAAAATCAGATCTCAACCCTGCAAGATGATCCTGATTGCTCCAGATTGGGCCAGGCAGCCCTGGTACCCACTCCTCATGTCCTTAGCAGTCCACCTTCCCCTGTGTCTTCCCAGGAATCACAACCTGTTAACCTGTGCTCAGGGGAGAGTTTGGTACCCGAACCTCAAATCTCTCAATCTCAAGGCATGGCTCTTGAAGAGTTAGAGTTTGCTGACCTACACCTTTCCCAAGGCGTAGTGGAAATCTTGAAGGCCTCTAGGAAGCCTTCCACCAGGGCTACTTATAATTCAACATGGAAAAGATTTTCCATATGGTGTGCTGGTAAGCATATTTCCCCAGAATCTGCTGACGTGCCCACGATTCTGGATTATTTAGTGCATTTGAATTCTTTGGGGCTGAGACCAGCTACCCAAAAGTGCACTTGGCAGCTGTGTCTGTCTTTTATCAGCAGGTAAGCCTCTTCTTTTCAGCTCACCCTGTGTTCTCCATGTTTTTAAAGGTTGCTTCACACCAACCCTCGCTCAGGGCCCCTGCCCTGCTTGGGATCTTAATATTTGCATTGCCCAGCTTATGCAACCCCCTTTTGAGCCATTGTCTTCAGCAGAGCTTAAGTACTTGACTTGGAGAACTGTGTTTCTGGTAGCCATCACCTCTGCCAGGCGCATAAGTGAACTACAAGCATTGTCAGTGGAGCCTGATTTTATCTCCTTTCACAGAGATAAGGTGGTCCTCAGGACTAACAAAGTTTTTGCCTAAGGTGGTTTCAGACTTCCACCTTAATCAATCCATGTCTCTTCCTGTGTACTTCACTGACCGCTCCTCCTCTGGCGAGAGGAGATTACACAGTTTAGATGTCAAAAGAGCCCTTAGTTACTACATAGAACGTACCAAGGGTCACAGGTTTGAATCCCTCCAATTGTTCCTCACTTATGGTGAGGTTGGTAAAGGCAAACCTGCCACTAAAAGATCCATTGCCAGGTGGATTGTCTCTTGTATCCAATTTTGCTATGAAAAACTGGGTAAGATTCCTCCCTCAGGCCTGAGGGCTCACTCTACCAGAGGTACAGCTGCGTCCTGGCTGCGGTCAGGGACATCCCTATCCCAGAGATATGTCAACAGCTACCTGGAAAACAGTTCACACATTTACTAAGCATTACTCCTGGATACCCAGGCTGAGGAGTGATGCTCGATTCTTTCCTGTGCTTCAGAGCCTATTTCTAAATGAGTTCTGTCCCTCCTCCATGGAGGTACTGCTGTGTAATCTGCATCTGTCATAATATAGCAAGACTTCATGTTGTTTGAAGAAAAAATTACTCACCTTAGTAATGTTGTTTCTTGAATGAGTCTTCTATATTATGACCTCCCTAGCCTGCCCTCTCAGAACCTCTACTTTGGAATGTGGGTGGCAGTGCAATGTTGGCACTTCATAGATGCCCACTTTATTTTCACCCTTTCTTAGGGTGCTTAGGTGTTATGTTTTATTTTTCTTTCTTGAATCCCCTGACTTGAGTCTTTATTTTGGGATTAAGAACAAAAATGTGTTTTTGTAGTTAGTAGCCAGTGGGCTAGTGTAGGTTTACGGCTTCCACACAGAACCTTAGTGAGTTTTTGCTCATAAGGATCTGACAGTTTAAGTTTGAGCTACAACAGACAGTGTTCAACCGAGCTCGCACTCAAGGTTCCATGCCCTGCATGGAAAGTTAACTCTTTCACCTCCAGAGCAGTTCTAACCTGGGGTTATACTGCGTATGTCATAATATAGCAAGACTCCATTAGAAGAAACAAAATTACTAAGGTGAGTAATTTTTTCTTCTTGACCCTTCCCCCAAATTAAGAAACTATTTCTACTGTGTGCTAACCAATACAGTGCTGGGATCATGCCTAGAAGTGCACTAGAGCTGCCCTTCCAGAGAACAACAGGGTCAGCGCCTCTTTATGGTTACAGCTGTTGGTTGACTAAATGAACTGCTGGACTCAGTTTAATATTCCCAGTCTTGCACGTTTCAAAAGATCTCTGCAGTCTTCCCTATCTTTACAATGCATTTGTAGCTGCACATATCCCTGCTTGCAGCTTGCCCTGTTTAGTGATTTGCTTCACTGTTTTGTCATTGACGTTAGATTGTATATCGCTGTATGTTACTGTGCCCAAACTTTATTTTTATGACCTTGACGTGGAGCCTTTATAAATGAGTACTTGTGCTCAAAGATACTTTTTGAATAACTGAATATCTCATAGCGTGGAGTTGCCCCTTTTTCCAGGAGTCTGTTTGTCTCTTTTCTTTTTTGGTACATTGTGCCTTCTTATTTACAAGGGTGGGTCCCATTCATGAGCACCCCCTTGCTTCTGCAAGAGCCACGTGCTCAGGGTTGCTGCTCTATTTTTCTGGACCACTATCCCCCTTTTGTTTGGCTAGTGGTGTGAGGCTCTGGCTGGATAGACCCAGCTACCCCTTGTTCCACCTAGTGTGCCCATTCTTATTCTGAATAGTGGTGTGAGGCTCTGGCTGTATAGACCCATCTTCCCCTTGGGCCACCTAGTGTGCCTTGTTTTTATTTTAAGTTGGAAGTTTGGTTTTATTTTTTGTTTTGCTTCCTGTATCCTTTCAATCTTACTTCGAGAAACAGCTCTTGCAGCAGGTTACACCATTAGGACTAAAGCCAGCAGGCGCCAGGACCCCACGGAAATTTTCTAGCTAGCAATATCCAGCGAGGACCGCCCGTTGGCCCGCCCCTAATAGGCCCGCTCCCGTCAGGCATCATACAAAAGGGGGCGGTCCCCCAGAATCCCAGTTCTTTTCCCACCGTCGACTCGTCAACATCGGCCTCACGGTCCTGCTCTAGCGAACAATGCCTAGAACTTTCAGCATTTTATCTCTAAATGTCGGCATCTCCAACTCCTTCCTCAGAAGGACGTCCCTCCAAGTGTGCCTGCGGCAAACAGATCCCTTTCAAGGATCTGCATTCATCCTGTCTGCGATGCTCAAGCCCGGAACACACCAAGGCCTGCTCCTTTTGCCAGCGGTTCAATAGTTGCACCCGGATCCACCGCCAGAAGGCACTTCAGGGATTCCACTTGGAAGAAAAGTTGAAAAGCATGAACAAAGACCCTGCCTCCAGAGGTGAGTCTGCCTCTAAGTCGCATAAGCACCGGGACAAGCACTGGGAGAAGGCCAGGTCCTGATCCCCTAACCGGGCCTTGGACTCGCGCACCAGCTCAGGCTCCACGCGCTCAGACTGCTCTCCCTCCAGGGCTTGCTCTCAGCCCCCTCCTATTAAGGTTAAGTCTTCAGGCAGCGCTTTGGCTTCTCTGTATCCCATCAAGACTTCCAGGCCTTCGGACACTTCCTCAGCACCCTCCCGGGCCTCCTCGAAGTCTTCCGACTGTCCCCGGTCCAAGTCCTCTTCAAAAATACCTCAAGCTTCCTCAGACAGACACTGGGACACCAACGCCAGATCGGCCTCCCAGCCTCCTAGGGTTCGGATCCCCCTCCCAGGAAGACTAAAGACCTGACGTCCCTAAGACGGACGGACCCGAAACGGGCTACCGACCCTTCATCGGATAAGCGCCCGTTGTCGGCTAAGCATCCGACGTCAGTGAGACATTCACCAGAGCAGAAGACTGCCTCCCCGTCACTGGTGTACACTGGTCACCGGGACTCTACAGAAGAGGATCTGACGTTGCCTGATGATCAGGCAGGCGACAATGAGGACGCCGGGCTTCCACAGGAGCCTTCGCCAAACCCGGTGACGCCCTTGGACCCGATACCGGCAACAGGCCACCGATGCCAGGACCATCGTCTGGTATGAATATTCAGGAGGTCAAAGATCTCTTCACTTTTAGGTGGGACACAATAAAGAAGGACGTGATCCCAGTAAAACCACCTCCTCCTACTTCCCCTCCTCCACCGCAGGGTCCAGCAGGAAGACCACCGACCCCCAAGGAGCCTACTTCACCTCCTAGGGGAAGATCCAAAGAAAGGAGAAGGCCCCCCTCAAGATCTCCCTCAGGGTGTCCCAGTCCCAAGTGACCCAGACATCAACGGTCCACTCCGTAGGGGGATGATTCTAGACCTGATACCTCCAGGTCTCCTTCTCCAGTCAGCATCTCATCACCTGACCCATGAAACCTGTCCAGGTCACCTCCGGATGATCCCTCCTTTTCCGAAATCATGAGGCATATCCAGGAGAACATAGGATGGGAATTGGAAGATCTCAACCCCAAAAGACAGCGCCTAGCTCGTTATCTTCTGCAGAAGGACCCTAAGCCTGTGGTGGTGCCACCCTTGGTGGACACCTTCGTAGACGTCACCAAGGCTGCGTGGAAGCGTCCGCACTCCACCCTCGCAGTGCCGAAGAAAGCTGACCGCCTGTACAGGGCTCCTGCAGAGGACCCGTACTTGGCGTAACAACCCCTGGCTGATTCCCTGGTCATTATGGCCTCCCATGATAGGTCTCAACGACCACAGCTTATGAGTACACAGCCACCGGACCAGGAATCCAAGCAGTTGGATGCCCTGGGGAGGCGCATGTAGGCGGCTGCTACATGCTCCATCAGGCCAGTGAACTATCTGACTCGTGGTTTAGCTGCAGAATGCCCTGTGGGAACAGGGTCAGGACCTGCTTGACAAACTACTGGATGGCGACCAGAAGGAGGCACTCTTGAACCTCCTCCACACAGGGTCAGATGTGGGGACCCAAGTTTTGAGAGCCACATATGATTCTGTGGACTCTTCTGCCAGGGTCGCAGCTTCAGACATCTGTCTCTGGTGACACTCCTGGCTCTGTATCTCCGGATTTACCCCGGACGTACAGAAGAGTATCCTGGACGTCCTTCATAACGGAGAGGTCCTGTTTGGTGAACCCTCTGAAAAGGTCATCACCAAGCTTCAGGACACTGGGAAGGCAGTGAGGACTGTGCAGGCTATGTACATACCAAAACCGGGTTCCTTTCGGAGGAACCAGAATAGTTTTCGCAGCATCAGCAACCACTTTCCGGCTAGCAGCAGAGGGGCACTTTCACCCGTAAAGCCCAGCCCAAGTCTTCCTCAGGCCAAGGTTAAAGGTATACCAAACCGACCCAGCCAGCTGAAGGCACTACCGCCACAGCATGACTCCTTCCCGGCCCCGGGCCCCTCCTCTGGATCAACGGGCAGAAAAGATCAGGGGTCGCATCGCTCACCATCTTTTGGGATGGCAGATGATAACCGCCGATTGATGGGTTCTCCAACTGGTCGAGAAAGGGCACTATATAGAATTCCTCAACCAGCAGCCGTCAAGGCCTCCCCTGCTTTCCCGTTATTCGGGTCAGCACGCCCTGCTTATACAGCAGGAGGTGCTAGCGCTTTTGGAAAAAAAGGTTATGGAGCACGTTCTGCGGAACCAGAGGGGTGCAGGATATTATTCCCACTTCCTTCTGGTTCCCAAAAAGACAGGGACCTCCTTCTGATTTTGGACCTCAGCGACCTCAACTCCTCGGTGCTCTACAAACGCTTCCGCATGATGACTCTTCCAGGTTTAATTGCCATGCTAAAGCAGGGCGCCTTCTTAGCATCACTGGACATGTAGGATGTCTACCTGCACATCACTATAGCTCGAATGCACAGAAAATTCTTGCACTTCGGGTTTCTAGGTCGCCATTATCAGTTCCGAGCCCTCCCATTCGGACTGTCCTCGGCACCTTGGGTATTTACGAAGTGCATGGCAGTAGTAGCGTCGGCTCTCAGGAGACAAGGCCACTACGTGTTCCCATACCTGGACGACTGGCTCCTCATGGCCCCCTCCCGGAGGCTCTGATGTCCACACTTCACCATACTCGTTCCCTCTTCAGGTCACTGGACATCATCATTAATCATGAGATGTCGAACCTGGTTCCGTCACAGAGACTGCAGTTTATAGGTGCAGTCCTGGACACTGTCTGGGGAGAGCCTTTTTGCCCCAGGATAGAGCGGAACACCTCAGATCCCTCATAAGGGATATCTTGGCGAAAAAGACTGTCCCTGCAAGAATGATCCTTTGCCTGCTCGGACATATGGCTGCGGCCATTGCGACAGTCCCTTTAGCCCGTCTCCACATGCAGGTGACCCAGTGGATGTTATGGGTACAGTGGGATCAGAAGCAAGACCATCTGCAGCTTCCAATTCGGATCACGAAGGCTGTCATCTGGGATTGGCAATGGTAGCTTGAATCTGAGCACCTATCAGTGGTGGCCTCCTTTGTTGCGCTGTCTCAGATTGTGACACTCTCCATGGACGCTTCAGGGTTCGGTTGGGAAGCACACCTCGACGGAGTCAGGTATCAGGGCTTGTGGACATCCCAGGAAGCTCATCTTCACATAAATATTTTGGAGATGAGAGCAGTCCTTTATGCCTTGCAGGCCTTCCAGTCTGAGATTCCACTGGGTACTTTGCTGCTGCTGCAAACAGACAATACCGTGGTGATGTATTACATCAACAAACAAGGAGGCACTCATTCCTACCCGCTTTGCAGGGAGGCCATGAGGGTATGGGATTATGTACTGCAACACAGCGCAAACCTTATAGCTGTACGTGTCCCAGGAGTGGACAGCGTCATCGCAGACAGCCTGAGTCGGTCTCAGGCCAGAGTCCATGAATGGGAACTACTCCAGGATGTCGTGGAGGATCTGTTTCGCAGATGTAGGACACCAGAGTTAGACCTTTTAGCGTCCCCATCCAACGCAGAACTGCCCAATTTCTGCTCACTAGATCCAGGTGTTTTCTGGTGAGGCGCATTGTCCCTCTCCTGGACGGGCAGATTCCTTTACACATTTCCTCCCTTCCCGTTGATCCAGAGGGTTCTTTTGAAACTCCACAGAGTGCGGGCGATGCTGATAATAATTGCGCCCTTTTGGCCCAGGCAGATTTGGTTTCCTCTGCTGCACCAGCTGTCTCAGGAACCTCTGGTGCCTCTGCCAATCAGCTCTCACTTATTGTCCCTGGAGGCAGGATCCTTGGTCAGTCCGGATCTTCGCTCTCTGAACCTGCACGCCTGGCTCCTAGGGATATAGCTGTCTTGCGCTATGGGGTTTCGCAAGAGATAGCAAATGTCCTAGCGGCTGCTAGAAAACCGGCCACTCATGCCACGTACGCCATGAAATGGTGCCGTTTTTGTCCTTGGGCTCAAGCACGAGGCCTTTCCCCGCTGGTTTGTCCGGAAGGTTTGGTCCTAGACTACCTTCTGTCTCTATATCAGGCAGGCTTGGCCTACTCCTCAATAAAAGTACACCTTTGTGCCATCTCGGCCTATCACACACCTATAGGCCTGTGGTTCATAACTCAGTTGGAATCCGCACGAGCTTTCCTGTGAGGCGTCCTCCACCTTAGGCCTCCGATTAAGGATCTCATCCTTCCTTGGGACTTACCATTTGTCCTGGAGCAGCTTACGCTGCCACCTTTTGAACCAGCCGCGGATTGCGGGCTTCGTCTTCTGGCATGGAAGATGTTATTTTTAGTTGCTGTTATGTCGGCCAGAAGGATTTCTGAGCTACACGCACTTATGTGCAAAGAACCTCATTTGGTTTTTCACCAGGACAGAGTGTCCCTAAGAACAAATCCAAATTTTCTACCCAAGGTGGTCTCAGCCCTCACCCTTAATCAGGATATCGATATGCCAGTGTACTTCCCTAAATACTCTTAACAGAGGAGAGGCCCTGCTGCGTACTCTAGATGTGCATAGTTGTCTAAGATACTACCTCACTAGAACCAGGCAGTACTGTAAATCTGATCAGCTTTTTGTCTCCTTTGCCCACAGGACGTTGGGAGCTTCAGTTTCTAAACAATCTCTTTCCAGGTGGCTTATCCAGTGTATCACGTTCTGTTACCAGAAACGTAACAAATCCCTACCGGGCTTGGTTAGGGGACATTCCACAAGGGGGGTGGCTATCTCCTTTGCTGCTCTAAAGAACATATCCACTTCAGCTATCTGCGCAGCACCTACTTGGAGCACCCTGCACACCTTTATCAGGCATTATAGCTTGGTTGTTGCATCACGGCGAAGAGCTGGTTTTGGTCTAGCAGTCCTTCATTGACTACTGTCCTAGGCTTCGGTCCAACTCTCGATCTCTACCTGGCCTCCTCCCATCTGCGAGGGATTTCCACTATTGCTTGGAAATCGGTCCTAATGGTGTAACCTCCTACAAGAGCTGTTTCTCGAAGTAAGATAGTACAGTTACGTAAGAACTTACCGTAACAATAGATCTTCAAGAACAGCTCTTGCTGCAGGTACTTTCCCTCCCACCATCCCCTCTGGAGGTAGAGTTGTTCCTTTAGTTGCTGCCTAGGATTAGGTGTTTTCACACCGCTTTGAATACCTTCGTTGATGGTGGATCCTCAGTCTCCACTTCTGATGTCATCTAGCAGCCGTGAGTCTCCAGCGGGAGAACTGGGGAATCTGGGGTACCGCCCCCTTTTGTATGATGCCTGACGTCAGGGGCAGGGCCGACGCTAAGGTGCTCACTAGATACTGCTAGCTGGAAAATGTCAGTGGGGGTCCTGGCCGCCAGCTTCAGTCCTAATGGTGTAACCTGCTGCAAGAGCTGTTCTCGATGGAAAAAGCGTAATTGTGACGCGAAAACGTTCGGCACTGTGGGGAGGGGCAGTATGTGTCTTGTTTGCTGGCTGACCTGCCTAGTTTTGGAATAAAAGGCTTTTATCCTACTACATCTTGGTAGATTTTTTTTTTTTTTAATCTGAAGTGGACAGTGACGAGGTGCCGACCTATAAAACATTTTGTGAGTACCATTGAATTTGGTTTTGGCCCTGCTACTGGCATTTGTAGCCGCCTGCTTTGTCTTGTGTTCTCGAAGATCTACTGTTACGGTAAGATCTTACGTAACTGTACTTTTCCCTTTTGGCTAGAAAACCTCAAGCCCTCTATTTTGTTTCTCTCCTGGCAAATAGAACTGAAGTGCGTAAGTGAGTTATTGGTGGTTATTGTTGCGCACGGCATCACCTGAGGTGTCCAGATGGCATTCGTATCCAACATCATCTCCCTCTTGGGGCGCAAAAAATTTGCTATTGCAGGGTCCTAGTGCCTCTGGCTCTAGACCCGTAAGACGTAATCAATGGTGAAGATATTCTGGAAGACCAGCAATTACAGTAGGTGCATAATTTTCATATTTTGTAAGCAGAGCATTATGACTTGCGCTCTGGAACAGGCCCATGGAGTGGATTAACTGTATTGGGGCACCTGTTTTCCTGTAAACACCCTCCATAATGAAGGGAGGAATTTCTTAAGTTATTCTTTTTCTGTTTTTGTTGTAAAGAATTTTGCAAAAATGAGCTCTGCTAATGCGAACTGTGATTGTTGTTGCTGGTTGCCGGATCCCCTCTGTCACATTTTGAGGTGTGAATTGTGTTTTTAAGTAATCTTTGTTTTATCACATTGCTGTTTTGTTATATAGCATAACTCTGCTTCTACTTTTTGTAGGTCATCATTTCACCCAGCAGAAGGCAGACGACGAAGACATTGCTGTGACAAGATCTGTGGATAGGGCCTTGGTTCTGTTGAAGAAGGAACTGGCACGCAAAACTGATGAGCTGAACTGGGTATGCCAAAAAGAAGATCAAATGAAAGTAAGTATGCATTTGCAACCCATATTTCTGAGTAATGTGATAAAACAATGGGGTGGCCCCGTTGCCATGCAGCATGGTTGCCACTTGCCTCTCTTAGGACCCCAGTTAATGATCCATGCCTAACACGTTGGGCTGGCCATCCTGTTGTATGCTTTCCTTCTGGGGAGGGACATAAGAACGCACTTAAGCTTCCCTGTTGTGGCCTAGGAGAATTTATGCCAATGAAGTGCTAATTCCGGTATCTCTTGCATTAGGACATGACACTGTTGAATTAATCCACTTCAGTGCCTATGTTGGTGGAGGGATCTGGGGAGAAATGGTGGACTGGTGACAGACAGTTGGACTAATGCAGCGATGAGCAGGGCCACTGGAAAATTGCAGGTGGGATTTTTCTGCAATTTCCGCAATTTTCACCCTTCTCCGCACAGAATCCACAATTTCTTACATTTATGGAATTTTTGACTGAAATTGTATAAAAATATTTAAATTCTGAAGGAAAACTACTCAGATATGGTACACAGACTTGGATTTGATCAAAACAGTACAGTGTGAGGTGAGCAGGGGTTAAATGTGACCCTGCTTTGGTTTCAGAATCCTCTGGTCATGCGTATGTAGACTTGAACACTTAAAATCTGTGTTAAAGCAGACTATCAGAGAACTTTTTGCTGACACAGAGAGTGAAACAATAGGTGTGAGAAGAGATGCAAAGTGCCCCATTCACCTAAATGAAGCCTTGACTACAATGCTTGTTTTTGAATGGTAGGGTAGATTTTCCTTGTATAAATACTTTCAATCTGAAAGGATTTTGATTCAAATGTGTCAAGAGTTGGGATGGCCCTGCTGATTATAAACTTGAATGTGCTACTGAGGGGGTTGGTGACAGTGATTCCTTACGTGTCAGTCTGCCACAACTGCATACTCACACACAAAGCCTACAAAAAGCAAACATTTCTGGAAACATGCTGAACAGGTTAAGTATAGTTAAACAGTTACCTTCAAATAGACAAAATAATTGCAACCCAAGTAAAATACCTGCAAACTGAGTTGGACAAAATTACAGTGTATTGAAAGTCCCCTTAGCCTCGGCTACTGGAGGGCACACCTGCCCTGGAACTCCCCTGACCACCGCGGAATCGTTATCCCTGAGGCACTGAAGCCTCGGCTACTGGAGGGCACACCTGCCCTGGAACTCCCCTGACCACCTCGGAATCGTGTCCCTGAGGCACTGAAGTTTCTGCCACTGGAGGCACACCTGCCCTGGAACTCCCCTGACCACCGCGGAATCGTTGTCCCTGAGGCACTGAAGCCTCGGCTACTGGAGGGCACACCTGCCCTGGAACTCCCCTGACCACCGCGGAATCGTTGTCCCTGAGGCACTGAAGCTTCGGCTACTGGAGGGCACACCTGCCCTGGAACTCCCCTGACCACCGCGGAATCGTTGTCCCTGAGGCACTGAAGCCTCGGCTACTGGAGGGCACACCTGCCCTGGAACTCCCCTGACCACCGCGGAATCGTTGTCCCTGAGGCACTGAAGGTAATTTTCATCAGCCTTTTCAGCGCCTCCTTGCTTTGTGTGCATTTAAATTTTGGCGCCTTTTACCACAGGAATTCTGCCCAGTGTTTCAAAGAAAACAAGAACCGCAAAGAAAGACCTGTACTTTTCTGCATACTGTAACGTTCAAACGAGAATAAGAACTGATAAAAAAGACCTGTTCCACATTGCTTACTTGTAACTATAGTACTGATTGAACCTAGTGGAGCTTGATTTATTTGAGTTGCCCCTTTTGAAAGCTGCTGAGCGTGCTGGTAGCTCCAAAGCGCCTCAGCGTTTGCAATTTTCTCTGACCGTGGGCAACCTGCCTGCTGGTAGCTTCAGGGGCTTACAGTCCTGTATTTTTGGCTGAATCCCCGCGGCTGCAGAGTAGCCAGCAATTGCTAGTGCCTCAGCGTGTTAAATTTGGGGAAGGGCAGCCGTAGTTGAAACTGCACAGCCCAGCTGTAATTTGGGGAAGGGAAGCCGGTAATTCAAACCGCAAAGCCGCCGAACAGCTTCTCGGGCACTAGGCACTCTTAACTGAACTGCCTGCCCTGTGCAAGTAGGGGACTGCCTCGGAGAAACTCTCTACCCGGGTGCTTGATCGATGAAACCCGCAGTCGCTGCGACTGCTCCCGCCTGCCCCCACCACACCCACCCTTGTCCAGTTTACTTATAGTGTGGAACCACGCCTATAAACACGCCCTCTTGCAAAAATTAACTATCTCCTTACTTTTCCATTAGCAGCCTATACCTTTTGACTGCTAGAGGGCGCCTGATCAAACTTAAATTGTTACTGGTGCCACACTTACACTGTAAACTCCACTCTTACACTCTTAACAAACCTAAGGCTACTTTTAACAGTACCAAATATGGCCAACACTCCATGTGTCATACTTTTAATAACCTCCACAGCTCTCTGCCTTCTATGGCTCCCTATATTATACTACCCTATATCTAATAACCATTACCAAACCTACCCTGACTATTCCAGGCTATCTTATACGTGTAGACCACTACACCAGACTCCTGCCACTTTCCCCCTTTTTTTTCATTATAAACTCCCCTATCATTTATTCTACACTCTGAATAAATCCCCGGTACCTAACCTAACCCTATCCTCCTCCTCCTACATCCGTCGCAAGCTCCTGCACCTGTTTCATCTAACCCTGATGTTAGCCAGGGATATTGAGAAAAATCCTGGGCCCCCAATTAACTTATCATGTAAGGCTTCTAACTGGCATGACATCAAGGGCATCCGCATTGTCCACCTTAATATCAGGAGCCTGCTTCACAATAAGGCTGAACTTGAGGCGTGGGTTGCTCAGCACAACCCTGATATCCTCTGCTTATCCGAAACCTGGCTAAAACCCTCCACCCCAGATCATCTCTGCTCACTGCCTAACTTCAGCATCATAAGGCAGGATAGGCCATCAACCAAGCGGGAAGGGGGGGGTTGCCATTTTCTTCAAACCTCACTTTCTAATATCCCACATTGCCCAACCTACTCTATCTTACTGCAGCAATCTATGCTACCTTAAGGCTCGGCCCAAAGAAACTTCACTTGGTTTGCGCTATAACCTCCTGCTGGCGGTAAAGCTGGGCTGGAGGAACTTCTATCTCAGGTGGATAAGGCCATTGGCAGAAATGAAGTCCTCATACTGGGACCTGAACCTAAACTGGACTTGTAAATCAAACCAGTCCTCTCATACCATGGTCCAAGCGCGAAACCTCCACCAACTAATTACGGACCCCACCAGGATCATGCCCCCTCGGGCTAGTACTCTACAGACTGGGTCCTTACAAACCGCCGGACAGTATAGCATGTGCTGGGACTCTAGCTGACTCAATCAGTGATCACTCCCCAATCTACTGTACCTGGCGTGCTACCAGTAAATCTTCTCCACCTCCTAAACTTATCACCTTCTGAAACCTGGCCAACTTTAACCAAGAAAATTTTTTACATGATCTCACACTGATTGACTGGTCTCCCATTCACACCTCTAATAATGCACAACTAGCGTTAGACCATTTCCTTGCCTATTTCCGTGTGCTCCAAGACACCCATGCTGCCTGTGTCACTCGTCTGATCCGTGGATCACAGACGAAATGGCTCTCAAAAGACCTACTTGCGTAAATTAGGGCCAGGGATAAAGCATGGCGTCGTTTCAAGGTCACTGGGCTCCCGGACGATTATAATAATTACGAGCCCAGAGAATATATGCAAAGGCAAATTCGATTAGCTAAAAGCTCCTTCTGTAAAAATTTGCTAACTAAAGCGGTGGGGGACTCAAAAAAAATTCTGGGTTACCATAAAAACCCTCCTTGGAGCAAATCATACAGCACACACAAATGACATGCTGATCAACGGTATACACTGCAATAATCCTGCTACTATAGCCAACTCTTTTAACCACCTTTTTTCTGACCTCACCAGCTACCAGGCCTCTTTCCCTAATACTCACGCCTTTTCACCCAACGGCAATGATAAACCCCAATCCACACACCCCCCTTTCTGTTTCCGGAGTATTACAAAAACTGAAGTTCTGAGACTACTCCTCTCAGCTCCAGACAATACCAGTTCAGGGTCCGATGGGCTGGAACCTAGGCTTCTAAAATTGCTGCCCGCTTATAGCCTCTCCCCTAACCAAAATCTTCAATCTCTCTCTACGTCGCGGCTCGGTCCCCAGCATCTGGAAAATAGCCGAGGTCACACCCATCCTAAAAAAGGGTGATCCCAAATTAATCACGAACTACCGTCCTATAGCTGTCCTCTCCCTTCTTAATAAAATCCTGGAAAAACTTGTAGCAACCCAAACCCTAGACTACCTGCAGAAGTATAACCTTTGTCCAGCTCCCAACACGTTTCCGAAAGGACACAGCACGCCTCACCGCCTCCTCAAACTCACCAATGATATCTTTTCTGCTATGGACTCTGGCCTCCTGACAGGTGCTATCTTCATCGACTTAAAAAAGCTTTTGACCTGGTAAACCATTCTCTCCTTCTTTCTAAACTTCGCTTCTTAGGTTTCTCTACTGATGTAGTGGCCTGGTTTAACAGCTATCTGTCCGGTAGGAAGCAGGCCGTTGTTTTCAATTCAGCCACATCCGATTCCTCATCTATCCATGTTGGAGTGCCCCAGGGCTCCATACTCGGCCCCTTGCTCTTCTCTATTTTCATAAATGATATTCCGTTGCTTGCTTCAACCTGCTCAACCTTGCTTTATGCAGACAACCTAGTGATCTATCACAGTGTGAGGAACACACCTGACCTCAACCAACCTCTTAACTCTGACTTCTCTGCTATTCAGTCTTGGCTAATGGAGAACAACCTCGTTCTTAACATTAGCAAGACTCACTCTATGCTCTTTGGATCGCTCGCCAAACTTAAAACAAACACAGATGCCCTAAAAATCACCTGTGCTGATGGCTCCACACTGATTAGCACGAAATCCTTCAAATACCTGGGCATTACTCTGGATGAATCCCTTAATTTTGACTAACACCTGTAAATCTGTTAACTCAAAATTAGGTGGTGCCTACCGCACCAGCTATGCCCTTACCCCTTCGGCTAGACTAGCTGTGGCTCAAGGCTTTCTGCTCCCTGCCCTGGCTTATGGATCAGTTACATATCTATCTGCCTCCAAATCCTCCCTTCAGAAGTGGGACACCACCTATAACAATATCTGCGTTATGCCTCAGCATCCCCTCGTTTCACGCGCCATTACCAACTCTATTCTGACCCAAACTGGCCTGCCCTTCTGCCCATTGGCTCCAGTCCCTGGTTCACTTATAGATAACACTGTCCGCACTGGCATCCCTTCATCACTCGCCTGTCTGCTCCTCTTACCCTCTCTCCTATGGGCTCTGATCTGCTGACCTAGCCCCTTCCACATTCCCAGATGCAAAACTAATATGGGTACACGCGCTTTTGCACATATGTCCCAAAATACTGGAACTCATTACTCCAAATGTTCATGAAGCACCTACCCATACTAGCTTTAAATCACGTCACGGAACATCTGCAAACAATCAGCCAATGTACCTGTTTTAATCCCCTTAGACTACTTCATCTCCCCACCCTCTCTTCCATTAAACTACCTTCCTCCTGTATGCCACTCCCCACTTCCTAGCTTTCATGTTCTGTTTCTCTCATCCCCACCTTTTCGCCCCCCTCTCTCTTTCCCTCTCATCTCGTCCTCAATTTTGGCACTTACTGTACTTTGCTGTGTGTTACCTTTATTTGCAAACGCCTGTCTCACTTATGGTTTTAACTTTAGTTGTGAATTTTAACTGAATGTTTTTCCTGTTTCTGCCTCTTACTGTAACATTACCTCTTACATTCAAATGTGGCTTACTCTTTGAATTAACGGTTTAGTTGGCTTGTTACTGGTCACGTTCTAATTGTGTTCACCATTCTCATGTGCTGCGTCACATGTATGCTCATTTTGTATGTTTCAACTGTCTCTCTCCCGGGTCGTGCCTGAAAATAGGCATTGCTATGCCTAGTGCACTCACCCGGTTACCAAAAGCAAATAAATAAATAAAACTATCGTATGATGTAATGAAAAGCTACTGGTATGATTTGATACTTTTATCATGTGATTTTAAAATGTACTTACAGTGCTGATTAAGAACAGTAATCATTTTAACAAAATAAATGTTTTTCATACTAGACCTTTATTAGGCACCCTGGTTATCTGTTTATTTTTTTCTTGCACCAAAGCAAGTAGTTTAAACAGGCTTCATTATTTAACATCTAGAAACTGGCAAAATATGTTGTTTCAGGATGTATTCAGTACAGACTAACTGTAAATTACTGAATAAAATTTAGTTAGCACTGCATGACTTAGATGTCTTGATTTTTAGAAGATATGCTACGTGATTAGTTTACAGTGCATTTCAAAAACACACATCTTTCTTCATATTAAAAGCATTTACAAGTGGCAATATATTTATCTAACAATTTATGTGATCAATACATGCTGCAGCAAACAAAATATTTATTAGGGGGCAGTGGGGATGTATAGTGAACCCCTGCAATTTTCCTGCAATGTTTGCAAGAAAATCCCAGCATTTTTGGGTAAAATTTTCCACAATTTTCCAGTGGCTCTGGCAATGGGACTTTGTGCACACTGCCATGTCTCTGAACCTTCTCGACCTACTGGATTAATGGATACCAGACTAAAGGATCTGACAGTTTTGTTCCCAGTTGCAGTAGGGCAGAAGTGCATTCTTAAATAGTAACATTTTTTTATTTAAAAGGATTTGCAGAGTGTGAGCTATTATGATTATAGATTATTTGCACATTATCGCCTGTATTGCTTAAAGTGGGAATATGCATGTCTGGTAATGTGTATCTATGAATATATATGTAACTGGGGTTTCAAGGGGTGTGGTTACTGTTCACTTATCTACACATTGGCAGTTCTTCCTTAAGAGCTGATTCACTGGAACGTCTTTGAGCAGAGCTCCTCCCACCACACAGGTAGTATAGCCCTCTGCACCACCCCATGATGTCATATCTTTCTTTTCCACTGGAAGGGTTTGGTCTCCTGCTTCACAGCTTCACACATGTAGGGTCTAATAAGTGGGCCATTGACAGACTTGATCATTTTCTTCAACTCTTTGGTTTCTGTATATTACTTGGTATGTCTCCAGACAGACGATCAAATGGTGGACCATGAGGAAGGGAAGCGAGCTCCCGGCTGCAAACAGTGTGTCACATGCCAGCAGAAAATGTTGTGGACAGACCCACACGTATTGTGCCTTTACTGCCCAGGAACGGCACACACATAATGTGGGTTGCGGCCTCTGTTAGACAGTGCTGCCATGTTCTCTTGAAGACTGTAAGGTTCATCTTTTCCTCGGCAGGTCAGCTAACGGAGACCCCAAATTGTGGCCTCTACTGCAGTGGGATCGATGACTGAACTCACAGCTATGAAAGAGACGGTGGCAAAGGCTGTGGTGAGGACCTTGTATGCCTTTGCTCTTCTCTCCTGCCTGGGGCCAGTGTCGGAATGTCCTTCACAGGGGAGTTTTGAGAAATTTGTTGGGCCCTACAGACTTTCAGGGAGAACCTTGCCCGCCACAGTAGGAAACATGAAAAAGACTGGTATCGATTGTGGGACTGGGAGAGATCACGCTCCTCCCACTCCCTCAACTATTCAAAGCTTATTGAGTGCTCTCCTTCAGTTGAGCCACATTTGGCCAAAAGGCAGGTCGCTGGCTCCTCATTACTGCCATCTGGCTTGATGACTTAGACTCTGGTCGATCTGGAGATTTTTCTTAGCCTGTTGCCCAGTTTTTGGAAGGGATCGGCAGTGAGTTGATCTCCAAGACCCCAGTTCTGCTGGTCCTCGCCCAGAAGGACATGGAGTGGGTGATGTCTCTGACAGTTACCACCTGGGATCTATCTCCAGCAGAGGCCATGTGTTGGAAACCAGTGCCCATCCTTTACATGGAGCCTCCAGGTGCTTCTACTCGACATCGGCCCTGGGTTTGACGGTTGAGTTCGGGGTCGTGATCGAGGTGCTCCTTAAGTTCTTGATCACGCTTGACTGGGAGGCATCACTGTAGACGCTCCTTGTCCTCCTCATCCTTGGATGACCAGAGGCTCTGCCAGTGTATGTGGTGGCGCCATGAGGAGATCTTACTTCAAGAGGGCTCTTACAGTAGGTAATAACCATTAGGACTGAGCTGCCAGGTGCTAGAACCACAATGAAAACTTTAGCAGTGTATTGTGGGGGACTGTCCCCGACGTCATATGACCGGCGTTGGCCAGATGCCATATAAGGGATGATCTCCACACCCACCCTCAAGTTCTTTACCGCCGTCGACCTGCGCACGTCGGACCTCACGGAATGCTGCTACAGTTTGACCACCGTCTTCAATAAGTGTATGTTTTGAATTTGTGTTTTTTCACAAAAATAGCAGAATTTGTTGTCTGATTGCATGTCTTCTCCAACTCCTTCCGAATCGCATCGCAATAAGTGCCCTTTGACAAGCAGCTCCCAGAGGAGGGCACCCACACTTCGTGCCTCATGTGCTTTGGACCTGACCATGACACCGAGGCCTGTGCAGCCTGCCAGAAATTTTACCAGGCCATACGGAAACGCAAGCAGCATACCCTGAAAGCCCACCTTTTCAAATCAAAACTGCTTCCATGGAAAAAGAACTGCAGCAGATGCGAAGTGCTTCCACATCTCCGGGAGGTTTTTCTGACTCCCACAAGAAGAAGGACGAGAGACACTGGGACTGGGTTCGGTCTCCTTCCAGGCCGCGGCTCCCTCAGGGGACTGCGGCTGACGAGAGGACATCCTCTAGCAAGGGAAGCGTCACTCTGGATAAGTCTTTTCCCACGATGGAGCAGACCGTGGCCCCACGCTTGAGCTGGTCACAGTTCAGATGGGCACTTCCGGAGACTTGGAAACTCCAACCACCCTTAGGCCCCTCAGAACTCCTGGGTCTAAGTAGAGTGGTTTGGTTGGTAAGTCTGGCATGGGAGCCTTCGACGAACGGCCCAGCCTTGGTGCTTCTGTTAGACCCCAATAACAGGTCTGATGCCAGTCTTCCAGACCAGCGCCCACTGCTGCTTATGCTGCAGCCTCCTCGGGGGACACCCCCCCACCCCCGGAACCTCCGGTGGTACCTCTTGGCTCATAGACCATAGACTTTGATGGCAGATAAGGACCGCTTGGCCCACCCAGTCTGCCCATTTCTCTACCTGTTGGATAAACTGCAGATCCTAGTTAACCAACAGCCTAATTCCTCCTACCCCCACTAGAATTGCTTTATGTCTGTCCCATGCATTCTTGAATTCCTCCACACTCTTTTTGACCCCACAACCTCCTGAAGAAGGCCATTCCATGCATCCACCACCCTCTCCGTGAAAAAATACTTCCTTACATTGCCCCTTAGCCGTCCCCCCTCTATCTTCAAATTGTGCCCCCTTGTTCTTGCACATTTTTTTTCTGAAAGATGCTACTGTCTTGGACTTTATTTCCTTCAGGTATTTAAATGTTTCCATCCCTATGGAGCCGGAGAAGGAGGTGCGGCCGCCCGCTGGTCCTCCTGACATACCAGCGCCAGCCCGCCTGTTGCCAGATGTCCCTTCAGGGAATCCGATGCCCACACCTGGGGACCCTCCATCTGGGCCTCCTGCTCCACCCCAGATGCTGATGGGTCCCTCCAGTCCTTCGCAGCTGATGCTGGGCCTACCTCCAGTGGGCTCACAGCCTGAGTTTACCTTACGGGGCCCTTCAGTGTTCCTTACAGGCAGCCGTTGGATCGTTTGGCACCGCCGTCTGGGCCTGTTCCAGGCTATGCGACGCAGAGTTATCCGGTGCCACAAGACCCTACCTCGGGGTATCCAATGCCGCTATTCTCAGCCGATGTACTCTACGCAAGGGTACCTGACGCCAGACTACCCAACACTGGGTAATCCAGTGCTGGGCTGGCTGACGCCAGGCTTTTCTATGCCAGCCTATACGTCGCTGTACTAACTGCCTCCATATCTGCCTCCTCCTCAGCTGCAGGTGAATTTTGAGGCTTTTCTCGACTCTTGGTGGCTAAAACCAAGGCTCAGCTGGTCACAGAGCTGGACCGCCATCAGCCAGTGTCCGCCTCCACGCCGGTCCACCCAGCTCCCACTCTGTGATCTCAGTCGCCGGTGGAGACGTGCCTCTCCATATGGGGTCGCACGATGGGTGCATCCCCGGTGGAGGGCCGCAGTAGCAGGTTTTTTGAACCTCACAAGGTGGTTCCTCTCCCCAGGGCTTTGTCCACAGATGTGAGCCCTTCGTCGGACTCGGTCTGACTCCTCCTGTGCCTTAAGGTACGATACTCCTCCAGAGGATCCCAAACCTAAGGAGATTCCCAAGTCTCCCCTGAGGACTCTTCCTTTACGGAAATCCTCAAGATACATGAAGCTAATGGATGGAAGACTGAGGATCAGGATCCTCGGCACAAGAGACTGGCGGAGCACCTCGACCTCCCTGAGCTGTCTCACCTTCTCATTCTGTCCTGGATTGGGCCTCACGAAGACTTGGCTGTCACAGTCTGGCAGTAACCTTCATCAGTTCCCGCTGTCTCCAAAAAGGCAGACAGGCTATATGATGCCCCGGAGGGCAAAGACCACCTCAGTACTCACCCGAAGGCTGATTCGGTGGTCATCAACGTGGTGCAGGACTGCACCACTAAGCCCAAAACGATAAGTACCTCACCTCCGGATAAGGAGTCGAGGCAATTGGACCAGTTCAGCCGCAAGTTTTACTCGTCCTCTACTCTGCGTGCTGTGAATTATCTGAGTCATATGATTCTTTATCAAAAGAATATGCTCGGACAGCTCAAGTCTAAATTTGAGGCCTTGCCGGCATCTGAAGCCAGGAATGAGATCGAGCAGACAGTCAGAGCAGCAGAGATCACCTGCCGTCATGCCTTGCGAGCCATTTACAACGCTGTCAGTGCTTAAGCTCGCAGTGCTTCTGCAGCTGTTTGACTATGCAGATGCTCCTAGTTTTGTTCAGGATGTTCAGAACTCTATCCTGGATGCCCCTTTTTGAGGCTGTGTCCTCTTTGGAGGAGATGTCAAGAACATTTTGACAGAATTGCAAAAGAATGGCAAAGCTCTACACTCTGTGCAATCTCTGTGCTGGCCTAATACTAAGACTAGGCAGCACATTCGTTGCCAGCAAAGGTGCCAGAATAGGCAGCAGTTTGCCAGACTTCAGACCAAACATCGGTCTCCTTCCTCAGCCACCACCCCTCCAGCCAAATCTCAGAGAACTTCCAGGGTGGCGCATCCCAACCCTCCCACTGCCTCCTCCACTTGGTCTGGAGGAACCGGTAAAAGGCAGGTTCACCAGCCACCTGGCGGGGTGAGAAGTGATCACGGCAGACTCATGGGTCCTTCAACTCATCACTCAAGGTCAAACAATAGAATTTCTAGAGAGATCTCTAGAAAACCCTCTGGGTCACTCTCAATTACCCAAAAGCTCACATTCCACTCATCCAAGAGGAAATTGAGGCTTTGCTGAGAAAATCCACCAAAGAGCTCGTTCCTCAAGGCCAGATCGGAAGGGGATGATCTGACTTTGAGGGTGAAGCTCTTGCAGCAGGTAATACCATTAGGACTGAAGCCGACCCCACAGAAGTCTGAGGCAGGAGACCTCCCCAGATGTCGGCTATGCCTGACGTCAGACGTGGTATATAGTGGGCGGCCCCCTGGCGCCATCCCAGTTCTTTTCCTGCCATCGACCCACGTAGTTTGGCTTCTCGGACACCTTCCTTGGCAGTCGACAGCCAAAGAAAGAAGTCTTTTTTTTTTATTCTATCAATAGTTTCAACTATCGCCTCATTTATGTCGTCGCCCTCTCCACCGCAGTGAAAAGCAAAGTGGTGCATGCAGGAAGCAGATCCTGACCAAAGACTGCAACGTGGCTCACCTAGGCCCGGAACACCGGCTCGATAGCTGCACACGTTGTCAGAAGTTCAACCAGAAGACATGCGCCAGGAGGGCCAACGCACTCGAGACCTTTCTGCTCGAAAAGAAGCTTGCGGCCATGCAGCGGGGATCAGGAGCCAGCTCATCCTCTCCCGCCAGGGATTCCCCACCGAAAGATAAGCCATCAGGGGGAAGCATCACCACAGGGATAAGGATTGGGCCAGGTCTGAGTCCCACCCGAAGTTGCCAGCTAAACAGGCCTCGTCTTCCCCGACCTCCGGCCGAAGATCTGGTTTGGTTCCGGCCCAGTCATCTGAACCTTCCCGTACGTCTAAGTCCACTTTCGCCTAGTCTTAGGGCAAACATCAGGAGTTGGCCACATCGGGACACCACACTTCCCTGGTCCATCGACCCCACCAAACCTTAAGGGTCAACCCAGAAAAGCCTGTCAAAGGCTCAGGATAGGCCCAGTTCTTTGGACAAATGCAAGCGTTCAGAAGAATCCTGGGGTAGGCAGGAGGCCGCCCGGGCTCGGATACCTCCCCCTCCTCCGACTAAGGTGCACCTTCCCCCAGATCAGCGCAAGCTTAGCCGATCACCTACCCGGTTGTCCCGCTCCCAGACGCCTGACACGGGGCTGTCGCCGGATGAAGACCAGCCGTCCGCCCTGTCTCCAAGGCACCGGACGCCTGACGAGGCCACACCAGACGCCAGACCACAAGATTAAGGCACAACCGGTCGTCCGCCCACTGACCCCGGGATCCCGGACCTAACGCCTGTCCCCAAGGAACCTGAGCCCCGACACCCGGCTCCGGGCCCGGTGGTCGTCCTAGTTGCAGACATCGGAAATCTCTTCACTACCTGGTGGAATACAGTTAAAGGGGATGTTCTGTATAGACTTAGACAGTGTCCCTACTCCACCAGCCATGGGTCCCCGTCCCACTCCAGGGGTGAGGGTGAGCACCCATGTCCTGACCCTAAGGGGAAGAGGAGGAACCTCGCTTCGTCTCCATTTCCTCCTTCTTCCCCTCCTGTTAGTCCTCCTCAGATGAGGGCGACGCTGAATCAGAGCCTGACTCAGATGGGGAATTTTGTCCTCCCTCCCTGGGACCTAAAGATTCTTCGTGGTCCCCCTCGGATGACATCTCTATTTTGGACATCATGAGGCACATCCAGGCTATATACGAGTGGGACATGGAGGACTTGGGTCCAGAGCACAAGCATGTGGCCAAGTTCCTCGGAGAGAAGGAACCCAAAACTTTGGTTAATCGCCTGTTCATGGAACCGTTCCAGGATGTGACCCGCCTGACCTAACGTACCCCATCCTCCATTCCCGCAGTCCCTCGCAAGATGGACAGACTTTATAAGCCTCCAAGGTCCAATCCTTTTCTAGCCGAACAAACGAAGGCCAACTCTTTGGTCCTCATGACTGCTCAAGGCAGAGATTCCCAGCCAAAGCATCTGAGTTCCCAATCTCCGGACCCCATCTCTAAACAGCTAGATGGTTGGGGCCAAAAAGTCTTCTCCTCAGCCACTGGAGCCATTAGGTCCTTGAACTTCATGGCCCACATGATTACCTATCAACAGTCGCTGTGGCAGAAGACAGTGGACCTTGTCAACTCTGTGCCAGACTCCGACTTGAAACAGGAAGTACTGACGTGTGCCCAGTCTGGATTACATGTCGACAAACATGCCCTGAGGTGTTCTTATGATGCTGTAGATATGGCCTCCAGAGCAGCCGTCTTGGGGTTCTGCATGAGGCGGCAGTCATGGCTTAGGCTCTCTGGCTTCCAGCTGGATTTACAAGAGTCCATCCTGGATTCCCCCTTTCAGGGTCCCGTTTTGTTCGGCCCGGAAGCTGAAGGGATGGTCAGGCAACTTCAGGAGTCTGGGAAAGCAGTGGCCGACATGCACTGGATGTATAAATCCCAGCCTCAGGAACCCCGCCGACGCCCTTTTCGTAAAAGACAAGGGCAGGGACATGGGAGCATACAGTCCCATGGTAAGGTGTTAAAGAGGCGGGATCACTCTGCCCCTCAAAGGTCCCAGGGCCCCAAGCAGCCAAAAACTCCCAGGGCCCAGGCCCCCACCACCCCTCAACCTGATTACCTCTGCCCCCTCCTCCGTTTAGGCAGAATGAGCAGGTAGGAAGGCGGTTTGCGCTTTACCCACTTGAATGGTCCAGTATCACGGCAGACCAATGGGTGCTGGACACCATTTGAAAAGGGTACACAATAGAGTTTATCTGTATCCCACTCTGGACAACCCCCCCCCAGCTCCGGCTTGTTGTCCACCGGCACGCAGTCCCCTTCTAGAAGCAGAGATCCAACAGCTTCTAGAAATAAGGGCCATCCAAAGGGTCCCAGAAGGGAAAGGGTTATTACTCCCACTTCTTCCTTGTCCCAAAGAAAACGGGAGACCTTCGTCCCATTCTGGATTTAAGCTAGCTCAGTCTTTCGGTAAAATACCACAGATTCTGGCAGGCCTCTTCCCCTTGCTCCATCAAGGGGACTGGCTGTGCTCCCTAGATATGCAAGATGCCTAAATGCATATCAAACTCCTGAAGTCTCACAGAAGGCTTCTGCGCTTCAGCGTCCAGCGATAGCACTACTGATTCAGGGTACTCCCCTTCGGCCTTTCATCAGCTCCCAGGGTCTTTACCAAGTGTCTAGCGGTGGTAGCGGCGGCCCTCCGAAGGAGAGGCCTCTTCATCTACCCTTACCTGAACGATTGGCTCCTCTCCGCCCAGTCGGAGGAGGAGCTCCTAATCCCCTTACGAGAGACATGGGATCTGTTTTCTTCCCTCGGGATCACAGTAAACTGGCCAACATCACATCCCTGGCCGACACAAAGGCTGCAATTCATAGGAGCTATTCTGGACACCGAGCAGGGGAGAGCTTTCTTGCCCCCAGACAGAGCAGACCGCCTTCGAGATCTGGCCAGCAGGCTCCAGAAGGCCTCTTCCCCCGCCCGGGTTGTTCTTCAGCTCGTAGGCAGTATGTCAGCTGCTATAACCACAGTACCCGTAGCCAGACTACATATCTGGACCCTCCAATGGCATCTCAAGGTCCAGTGGGACCAATCAGTGGACAATCTGGATCTTCCAATCGGATTTCTCGTGCAGGAGGGGTCCCACCCCTCTTCAGACTTTAATCACAGATGCCTCTCTGTCTGGTTGGTGGGCTCATTTAGGGGATTACAGGACCCCGGAGGTCTTGGTCTGCCATAGAGAGCTCTCTACATATAAATGTTCTGGAAATGAGAGCCATGCTGAATGCGCTTATCACTTTCAGAGACCAATTCTTGACGGGTCCTCTCCTGGTGCAGAAAGACAACACACCACTGGTCTTCTACATCAACAAGCAAGGGTGGTGGAGATTCACTCGTACTCCCTTTGCAGAAAGGCCATGAAAGTGTGGGATTGGGCAGTAGAACACTGACTGGATCTCATTGCAGTTCTTCTGCCAAGGGTCCAGAACGTTCTCGACAGTCTCAGCTGCTCTACCTCTCTGAATCATGAGTGGGAATTGCTCAAGAAGTAGCAGACCTGTTCGGTCACTGGGGCCGTCCAGAGTTGGACCACTTTGCATCTCCATACAATGCCAAACTGCAACATTTTTGCTCGATCGCTCCAGGGCCTGGTGTTTTCTGGCGAGACGCATTGTCCCTCTTTTGGACAGGGAGGTTACTGTACACCTTCCCTCCTTTTTTCCATCATTCAGAGAGTAATGCTCAAGTTACAGTCAGAGGGGACCAGAATGATTCTGGCGGTCCCTCTATGGCCCTGTCAGATCTGGTATCCGTTGCTCCAGCAACTGTCTCTGGAACCTTCAGTATAGTTGCCACTGTCCACCCACTTGCTCTCACAAGAGCAGGGGACACTTGTCCATCCTGCTCTTCACCTGCATGCATGGGTCCTGCGATCCTAGTGCAAGAGAGGCTAGGAGTGTCAAGCAGGGTGGCTGAGATCTTGGTGGCAGCGAGGAAGCCTTCCACCAGGGCCACCTACACACTGAAATGGAAACGCTTCTGCCTTTGGGCTATGACCCGCACCCTAGATCGTCTGGCAAGGCATGTGCTAGAATATCTCCATCACCTTCTGGACTTAGGATTGAGCTATTCGTCCATGAAGGTGCACATGTGTGCAGTTTCAGCATATCATGATCCCTTCGGAGATAGAATTCTGGCACAGCTGAATGTCTGTAAGACATTTCTAAGAGGGGTTTTACATATCAGACCTCACAGGAGAGACATTGCTCCTCCTCCTTGGGACTTACTTTTCGTCTTGGAGAAACTCACTCTGCCCCCCCTTTGAGCCAGCAGCTTCCTGCGAGTTAAGCTTGCTCTCATGATTGACCCTCCTTTTGGTAGCTATTACCTCCGCTTGAAGGGTTTCAGAGCTCCAGGCCCTGATGTGCAAGGAACCTTACATAGCTTTCAACAGGGACAGGGTGACTCTGCGCACGAACCCCAAGTTCTTGCCGAAGGTGGTGGTGTCCGTGCTGACTCTCAATCAGGACATTAACCTTCCAGTTTATTATCCGGAATTTGTCAAACAAGGTGAAGCCTAGAACAGGCAGAGAACACCAGGAGGAAGGAGCTGCTGGTATAACTAAGCTTGTCTACTACTGGGACCTTCAATTTAGGGTAAAAGGGTAAAAAAAAGTTAGTGTGTTTGTCAGAGTTAGTTGAAGTGAATTATCTGTGCAGTTATTTAGGTACTTGTCTCAGTGGCTGAAGGGAATTGTTATCTGTGCCATTAACCAAGTGTAGAAAGATTTGTAAAGTAGGGGGAGTGGCTTAGCTAGAAGGTTGCCAGGTTAAAGCCGGATTTAAACACTTCCCTTGATAGCTTCTGCCAGGGAACAGGCAGAGAACACCAGGAGGAAGGAGCTGCTTGTATAACTAAACATCTCTACTGAGACTATATTGCTCTCCTTCCCTCCACCTCCCCATCCTAAACCAGTTCTACTTTTATAGGCACAGGATTTAACTGACAACAGGAACTTCCTGTTTGGGAGCAGGAAGTGAGTGGTCACAGAGCCACAAAAGACTCACCATCCTAGAAGGATAAGAGTAGCTCTCCGTCACCACCTAGCTGCTGGAGGTCTGACTCTGAGCAAGTAAGGAGACTACTGAGAAATATAGGAACTTCTTGTCAGGCAGATCAGGAGCTTGAAGGGCACAGAAGGCAGTAAGTAAGTAGTGAGAACAAAAAAATAATAAACAGAGGAAAAAGTATTCCAAACAACAGTTAGGGGGCCAGAAATAAGACATGATGGAAGTAGTGCAGTGCAGTGACTGTGGAGCAGCAGTCTTGCGGGAAACGTTCTGGAGGATGCGGTGTTGTCCCATCTGCAGGCACCTCTCTGGGCTGAGGGAGGAGGTTGCTCATCTCCAGGCTGGTTTGGCCAGGATTTGTGGGACCGCCTCTCCCACCCAGGGACCACCAGGGCCACTGCTGTTGCCTCAGAGGTTGCCAAGAAAGAGGAGCGGTTGCACTACAGTGGGCTCAGGGAGGGGGAGGGTAATGGAACAGAGGCGCATCCCTCCAGTTGTACCTCTCCACAATTCATATGCCGTTCTGGCAAAGTGTGGTTCCTCTATGGAGGCACCCACACTGGAGACCAAGGAGGGTGGCATAGAACCCCACAGGGGAAGGAAACAACTCCTGGTGGGTGACTCCATTGTTAGTAAGGTAGAACTGGGGGAGGAAGGGGAGAGGGAGGTAAGGTGCCTGCCTGGCGCCATGGCTTGGAGGGACAGGGAGCAAATCCTCAGGATCGCCGGAGCGGCTGCACGGGGGAGTGAGCCGGATGTCATTGTCTACCTAGGGAAAAATGACCTGGCTAAGAAAGGGATCAGAGCAGTGCAAGAAGCGTTTGTGGAGTTGGAGAGGGGCCTTAGACAAGTAGCACACATGGTAACCTTCTCGGAGGTGCTGCCTGTCTATGGCATGGTGAGGCTAGGTGCTCCACACCATGGGATTCAGTCAGTGGTTGAAAACTGGTGCAGAACTCAGGGATTTGGCTTCATTGGGGACTGGGGGTCCATCTGGAGGGATGCAGGCCTATACTGGCGTGATGGTCTGCATCTGTCCAGGAGGGGAACCAGGATCCTAGGTGATAGGTTTAAATGTTTCATTGGCAAGCATTTAAACTAGCCAAGGGGGGGGAAGGCATTGGAGAGGAGCAGGGAAATCCTAGCCCCCACTAAAAATAAAAATCAGGGTACTAAGTGAGGCAAACACCAAGATAGAGATGTCGATAGGGAGAAGGGCAGGGGTAAATGGAGAAAATGACAAATGCAATAAGTACAGGGATGGGGCAAAAAGGGTTAAGGCCATCAAGAACTGGAGGGTAATGAGTACCAGTGCCCGTAGTCTGGGCAACAAGCTCCCTAAACTGATGACCTTGATGGAAGAGGGATGCCTGGATATAGTTGCAGTCACAGCAACATGGTACACAGAGAACTATGACTGGGATGTTAACATACCAGGGTACGCAACCTACAGGAGAGACAGGGGGCGGAGTAGCTCTCTATGTAAGGGAAGAGATAAAAGCAACTGAACAGAAGAGTAAACGGAGGAGAGGAGGCACTGTCTGTCACCTTAGAGACTGGAAATGGCACCACAATCCACACAGGGTTTGTATACAGACCCACATGTCAGGGAGGGAATGGACAAGGATATGATAGAAGGCATCCTTAGGATGGGAGAGAAAGGGGAGTTCTAGGAGCCTGGATATGTTGTTCATCCACACTCTTTGGCATGTCCTCTTCCACTTTAAATCTTGCCAGAAGTCTTCAAGCTGGCTCCTCCCACCCACCCGGGTGGTATATACCTCAGCTCCGCCCCGTGACGCCAGATCTTCCTTTCCGCTGGAAGATCCAGGTTGCTTCCCTCGTGCTCACGCATTTCGTAGGCCCTGGCTTTCAAAACACCGTTTTACCAAGATTAAAATTGTTAGAGTAGCGATTGCCTTTTCGATCATCGATCATGGAAGAGAAATCTTACTGCGGATTTCGCCGGTGTTCTCGCGGCCAAAAAATGTGCACCGATCCCCACCTCACGTGCGTCTACTGCCTCGATTTCGGCCATGACACCTCGTCCTGCAGCTTCTGTTTGGCCTTCCATCCCAACGTCCTGGACAACCGTCTTACATGTTTAAAACTGGGGAGACTGGAGAAGAGGAGGAACCCTCTGGTGAAGTCGAAAGAGGCTAGGTGGGCGGTTTCTGTGGGTGCAGGTTCCGCCAAGCAATTAGAATGCATGCAGGTGTTCGAGGAAGAAGCCGCTCGTGCTTTGAACTCTCGAAGTTTCTTCGTTCTGCTCAACCTAGGCTCCACCTTCTCAGGCTCCTTCAGGGAGTTGTGCCAGTCTCTTCCAACCTGGGGAGAAGCGCCTGCTGGCTCGCACTCCTCCTGATCCTGCAAGCGGGAGAAGGAATCGAGCATGTCTTCGTCTCGGCAAAGGCGCTCTTGGGACAGAGAGATGTCTCAGTCCCAGGAGCATGCAGTCTCGACCTTGTTCGAGATCGTTTCCTTTGCCCCTGGCTTCACAGACCTTCCGTCGGGCCATCCGACCAAGGATGCAGCTGATGAGGTCGAGGTTGTTCTCGCCTCAATCGACCTGCTGTCGCTGGCCCTAGTCGATGACTCTTTAGAAAGGACTCCAGTCCTTGTCCCTCCTCATGAGGAGACCCAGCCTGCTGGAGTCCCCATCGAGGACACGGTTCCGAAGCCGGTATCACGTCCCGCCGGTGTCTCCTGCGGTGACCGGGCCGCCCGCCTGACCCCGGAGCGAGGTCTAGAACCCCTGTCCGGGCAGGCCGAGGAACAGCCACAAGAGCTCCAAAAGAGGCAACCCTATCGGTCGCCATTGTCCTCCTCGGATGAGGAGAGGCTCTAGCGGAAAACCCAGCGCTACGAGGACCTCATGTGGCGAAAGCTGATTTTGTCCGGGCACAAGCCGACTTCGACTCCTACTCCAGCAATTTCTTGGCTTTCGCTTCCTAGGCTGAAGCTCCCCCCACCCGCGGGGCAGACACGACTGCCTGTTCGGCTTAAGCAGGTCTCTCCACCGATTCTGGTGGAACCGCTGCCTAAGCAGCCTGTGGGAGTTGCTCCTTCTAAAGAGGACCGACCAGACACCAGGCTTCCCCATTTGTCGGTCACGATCACTCTGGACCACCCTCAGCGGGTCGAGAGTGATTTGGGCGGGAGGCCACTGTACCCCAACTCCTCGGACTCTGATGTCACCGGGCTTCACACTCATCCTGGGGATAAGTCGTCCATTGGCCTAAGGATGGAGGAAGGTCTTTCCTCCTTCCAAGGGATCCTTCGCCTTATCTCTGAGTCCACAGGGATGCCCCTGGAGCCCATCCAGAAAAAGGCAGAGTACCCTCTTATGGACATCTTTAAAAGAGGGGATACCCCAACGGAGGCCCTTTCTGTGGCCAAGGCTCTTGTTCGTCCGACACTTTAACTCTGGCAGCGTCATGTTTCTTGTCCAGCACCGTCTGCCCGCATGGCCACAAGTACGTGGTTCCCATGGTGTCCCTTGCAGGGTTCACAGAGCACTCTTCAGCCGAGAGCCTGGTGACAGTCGCTGTGTTCAGATGTACCAGCAGTTCTGTCGACACTGACAGAACTCCCGACAAAGAGTCCAAGCTCTAGGACCATTCAGCAAGGAAGGTTTATGCGGCTTCCTCCTTTGGCCTTCGTCAGGCAAGTTCAGCCATCATCATGGCACACTTCTCTCATGCCCTTCTCAGGTCATTAGATGAAGTCCTCCCACATCTCCCCACGGACATGCAGACCATGGTCAAGCAGGTCCGAGACCAGGGCCGAGCTGTTGCGAAACAGCAGCTCCAGATGGCCCTGGACATTGGGGACTCCTGTGCCTGCTCGATGGCTGCCGCAGTTGCCTCTCACCGCAGAGCTTGGCTGAGGCTCTCCTCCTCCTTTCCAGCGGATACTCAGCAAATGTTAGCAGATGTGTCCTTCCGGGGGAGAATTTACCCCTACATTGACGACTGGCTCCTTGCAGGTTCCACCCAACAGATGGTGGAGAGGTTCAGGGATCTGACCCTCCAGACATTCACTCAACTCGGCCTCCTGCTCAACGAGTCCAAGTCGGAACTCATGCTTTCTCAGGTGATGGACTTTATTGGGGCAGAGCTAGACTCTTGTCAAGCCAGAGCTCGGCTCCCGGCAGACAGGGCAGAGGTTCTCTCCTTCTTTGCCCAATCATTTCTGGTTGGGGACTTGCGACCTGCCCAAGACTTTCTGCGCCTTCTGGGTTACATGGTAGCGTGCAGCTCAGTGGTCCGTTGGCCCCAGTGGCACATGCGCCCCCTCTGATGGGAGCTAGCCGCCCAGTGGACTCGGCGCCATGGTCAATTCGACCAGCTGGTCACAGTATCCCAGGAGATGTGGGACGCTCTCCAGTGGTAGACTGCCCCAGACCAGTTGCAGGAAGGGATCCCGTTTGTCCGCCCCAAGCCGTCAGTCATCCTCACTACCGATGCCTCTCTCATGGAGGACAAAAGGGCCCACGGGCTGTGGACCTCCGAGGAATCCCGTTGCCACAGCAACCTGTTAGGGCTCTGAGCAGTCAGACTGGCACTGTCAGCTTTCGCTCCTCAGCTCCAGGGTCAAGTGGTTCAAGTCCAGACTGACAATACCACGACCATGTGCTACCTCAACAGACAGGGCGGCATGCACTCCCATTTGCTGTGCAAGGAGGCGCTCTGCATCTGGACCCTCGTGAGCTAGTTGGAGGTGGATCTCCTCGCCATCCATGTGGCAGGTGCTCTCAGCCGCTTAGGCCAGACATCCCACGAGTGGTCTCTCCACCCAGCGGTAGCTTACAGCCTGTTCTCCTGTTGGGGCAAACCAATGGTGGACCTGTTTGCCTCCAGGGAAAACATCAAGCTGAGGCTGTTTCATGCCCGCTCCCTCGGCAGGTTTTTCCATTTGGTGAGCAAAAGTCCTCCCTGGACCCCTTTGCTTGCTCACCAAGCAAGGTGTTGAGTACTTTCTAGACCTGTCGAAAGCAGGAGCAGGACTGCAATTCTCGACAGTAAAGGTGCACCTTTGCATGATTTTGGCCTACCACGAGCCTATATATAATATGTCAGTGGCTCAGTTGCCCTTAAAGAGATTCCTTAAAGGTATCCTACACACTAGGCCACCAGTCTGGAGACCAGGAGCTGCACGGGATATCAGTCTTGTGCTAGACATGCTCACCCATAGACCTTTTGAGCCCTTAACAACCTGCGACTTAATGTTTCTGACCTGGAAGGCAGCCTTCCTTGTGGCCATTACCTCCACTCACAGGGTGTCTGAAATACATGTCCTGGTCACCCCCCTCCCTGCTTACACAGTATTTCACATGGACAAGATGGTTCTCAGGACCCATCCAAAAGTCCTTCCAACCTACTTTGTGAATTTTCAGAATGTAGGGGAGCATGCCCTCCACTCTCTGGATGTGAAAAGGGTTTTGCAATTTTTCATCGACAGAACGAAAGATTTGTAAATCCAAGCAACTCTTTGTCTCATTCAGCATGGCCCGGCTCGGTCAGCCTGTTGCCATCAGATGCATTTCAGCCTGGTTGGTAGCGTGTCTTCGACATTGCTACTCGATAGTGGAGGTGAAGCTGGAAGGCAGGGTGTATGCCCACTATACCCAAGCGGGTGTGGCATCCTGGCAGAGATTCGGAATGTGCCCATTGCAGACATCTGCAGCGTGGCCACTTGGAGCTCTATGCACACTTTAGTGAAGCACTATGCCCTGGATGTCCATGCCAGACAGCATCCCTCCTTTGGCAGGACAATCCTTAATAGAGTTCTGTGATAGCTAAGTGAGCTCCATTCTCCTGCCACCCTTCTTGGGGGGATTGTTTTTAGCTCGGTACTCTCCCACTAGTGTGAATGAGTGGTGGAGACTTTAAGACCAGGAAGATATAAAAATTGCGTACCTACTGTAATTCTTGATCTTCTTGGACGAAGTCTCCACCACTCATTCATGCGCCCACCCACCATCCCCCGAGCTCACTCATCCTAATCTTCCTGGACATAAGTCTCCACCACTCATTCACACTATTGGGTATAGTGCCGGAGGCACTAGGACCCATTGGGAGCAAACTTTTGGCTGGAGGGTCGGCGCCAGAGATGGCGCCGCGAGGGACGGCGCAGCGAGCCCTAGCTCACGCGGCAATGACTATCTCGGGTCGACCCTCCAACCACCTCAGTTCCTTTTTTCCTGCCGTCGAGTGCGCTTCAGTGACGACGTGCTCGCCTGTCGGGAGTCAAACTTCATACTGCAGCATAGTTTTCAGTTTTTATTATTTTTATAGTATTATCACGATACAGTATCGCTTAAGTTATTCTTATTTTTAAATTAAAACGATAAAGAAGTCTCGGCCCACTTTGACGGGAGTCGACCATGAGCATGCCAGGTGACGGTAGGGAGACTTTGTATGAAAGCTGTTCAGTCAGACGGGCTGGGTCCGGTCCGCCGCCTTCTCCGGAAGGGGGGTCTGACAACGGGCAGTCCAATGCCCAGGGATGGGGTCCCAAGGAAGCATAAAGCCAAATGGTACCATTCTCGCAACTGCTCGCCTCGATCTCTTCTACCCACAGGTCTAAAAAGAGAAGGCATCACACTGAGGTCGCCTCTGATACGCCTGAGCGTAGGCATTCGGTTATCGGAGCTAGTTGCGGTCTCCTCCTTGAGATCGCGGCAGCGGCTTCTGATGGCAGCACGTACATCGGAGTCCTACCCGCCCACGAGTAGGTCTTCAGATGAGCAGTTTCATCAGTGGGCGCTCTTTTGGAGCAATGGGCTCGGAGGTTGGTTCGGCTACCTGGCTCGGTCGCTCGTGGGCTCTCGGGCTCTCTGGGCGACGGGGTAGGGTGGTTGGACTTTCCTGGTCGCGCGGCACCTTCTTCGGTGCCGTCGACTCCGTGCTTAGGTGTTTTCCCCCCCCTCACATGGCTGCGGCGCAGGGGGCCACACCGATGCCCTTATCTCCTGTTTCCTTTCCTTCAAAGCCTGTTTTTCGGTCTCTGGGAGTTCCTACGGCGCCGTCTGGCCTTGCGGCACCGTCCTCGGCGTCGCCTGTGGTGCCGCACGTCTTCTTGGCGCCACCTGCGGCGCCATGTGGCTTCTCGGTGCCATTGTGCTGCATGTTCCTCAGTGTCGTTCTCAGGCTTGTGCGCCCTCGGCGCTCGGGGCTCTAGGACTTTCCTTTTGTCTCTTTTCCTCCTTCCTCTTCTAGCTTTCATCCCTTTCCTGTCCATACAGTCCCTCCTGGACTGTCAGGAGATGACGTTGAGCCTGACCCAGACCTTCGGCTGGGTGATGAAGTGGACGAAACAGGATCTTTTATTGCTACAGAGCCTGTGGTCGAGGACCTGTCCTTTAAGTCTCTGTTGAAGAACCTGAGCTCCACTCTTTCTTTCCAGACTACAGACATTGATCCTGGGAAGCTGTTAAGACTCCAATATCTTCATGCTTCGGAGATCCCTACGGATTTGACTCCTCCGATTCAACCTTCCTTCGAGAAGCTGTCTCAAATGGTATGGAATAATCCTGCTCTTACCCCTTCGGTGGTTAAATCCATTGATAGGAAATACTCAGCTCCCAAGGATCTTCCTATCTTGGCATCCCAAGCCTTTGCGGATCCTATTGTATTCCTGGCAGAAATGACAAGGTAGTTCTTCCTCAAACTACTACAGCTCTGATCCTATCAACAGAGTCTCGTAGAAGATAGATACATTAGGTAAGAGAGTCTTGCTAAGGCCCACTCTAAGTATGCGTATCGCCATTTACCAGGGTTATTTTCCCAGTATGAGTATATCCTGTAGCATTCTATCAGCAAATGGTTGAAGCTCTTCCGGACTCGGACTCAAAGCCAGAGCTTCTTCAAACCATTACCAGAGGTATTGAATCTAATAACCAGCAAGTCAAAGCAGCCATGGATGCTTTCGACACTGCTTCTCGCTCAGCAGCTGGTGAATTTGTATTCGCCACTCCTGGCTGCGACTGGGTTTCACCAACGATGCGCAACAGCAGGTGATGGCGCTGTCTTTGACAGCTCTTATCTTTTCGGTCCTCAGGTAGAGCAAGCTCTAGAAGCTACACTAAAGACTAGGTCAGCCATTGCTGGCTCGACCCCTCCTGCCCCTTCTCGAGGGCATGTCGGTAGATGGCAATTTCACAATCGTCAGTCCTTTCAGGGCAGAGAAGTTTCCATAAGAACCAACCTGCCCAACCTCTTAAGTAAGCAAGAACAGAAAGCGCAAGGGCCCAAAGCGCCCAGCGCTACCTTATGAGTTGCCGGCCCAAGTCCCATCTCAACTGCCCGAGGTGGACTTTTCCTCTCCGGTGGGAGGTCGTCTGATGCACTTCTACAGCCAGTGGAAGTCCATAACCTCAGACAAATGGGTCCTTCGGATAATTCGCGAGGGGTATTCTCTCAATTTTCTGGAGACCCCTCCGGATTGTCCTCCCAAACGACAGCCCAGGCTGTCAACCCTTCAGTCAGACCTTCTCGCCAGAGATTCAGGGCCTTCTGATCAACAGGGCAGTAGAAGTGGTGCCTCTGCATCAGCGAAACACGGGGTTCTACTCCCACTACTTTCTGGTTCCAAAGAAGTCCGGGGGAATGCGCCCCATTCTAGACCTCAGAAAGCTAAACAAATTTCTCCCAAAGGAGAAATTCAAAATGATTTCTCTGGGAACCCTGTTACCCTTGCTTAATCAACACGACTGGCTAGCCTCCCTGGACATGCAGGATGCTTACCAGCACATTCCTATTCACCCGAGGCATCACAAATTCCTGAGGTTTGTGGCTCTGGGTCAACACTATCAGTTCAGAGTCCTGCCCTTTGGGCTATCCTCGGCGCCACGAGTCTTTACAAAGTGTTGTGCAGTTCTCGCAGCGCATCTCAGGAAACTCGGTATCCAGGTGTTTCCCTACCTGGACGACTGGCTTCTAGCAAGCCCTTCCAGACAAGGGACTCTGGACGCTGTACAGACGGCCTCTCACCTTCTTACATCCATGGGAATTCTGCTGAACCTCAAAAGGTCTCAGTTGCAGCCCTCCCAGAGACTCCTTTTCATAGGGACTCTTCTGGACACCTCTTGTGCGAAGGCTTTCCTTCCAGAGGACAGAAGGAACGATATCCTTCAGATGGCTCGTTACATTGGAGAGAACAGATCAGTTACAGCTCTCTCGATGCAACGTCTGTTAGGCCTCATGGCGTCTCAGTGTTCACTGTACCCCTAGCATGGCTGCACATGAGAACCACTCAGTGGATGCTCAGTGGTCTCCAATCACTCACCCGCAGTCTTATCCCATCAAGGTGACAGAACCCTTACAGAGGTCCCTCACCTGGTGGTCTCAGGAGAGCAATCTCCAGGAGGGATTTCCCTTTGCTCCTCTGGATCATCAGATCTCCATTACCACGGACACATCGCTAATGGGGTGGGGAGCTCACTGTTGCGCTCTCCACACTCAAGGGGTGTGGACTCAACTCGAGTCCCAGCTTCACATAAACGCCCTAGAGATGAGAGCCGCCCTTATGCGGTCCGAGCGTTGAAGGACATTCTCTGTCACAAGACCATTCTCCTTCAAACGGACAACAAAGCAGTGATGTACTACATCAACAAGCAGGGCGGTGCTCACTCTTACCCCTTATGCAGGGAAGCGATGAGGGTGTGGGAATGGTGCTTGGAACACAAAGCTCTAATTCAAGCGGTTTACCTGCCAGGTGTACAAAACGACTTGGCAGACCGTCTCAGCAGAACAGAAGCAGATCTTCACGAGTGGTCTCTCGACTCAGTCATAGTTCAGTCACTATTCGAAGAGTGGGGAACTCCAGACCTGGGCCTTTTTGCATCCCCACTCAACGCAAAACTGCCTCTCTTCTGCTCCAGAATTCCAGGGCCTGGCATTTTCTGTCAGGATGCGTTCAGGCTGCAGTGGACAAACGCTTAATATACGCCTTTCCGCCCCTTCCTCTAATTCAGAGAGTACTCCCTGTTCGAGTCTCAGGGGACCAAGATGATTCTCATTGCTCCCTTTTGGCCTCGACAACTCTGGTTTCCACTACTCAACAATATGTTGGCAGTTCCTCCGAGACCACTCCCCTTGCAGGTGAACCTGTTGACTCAGGGTCCGGTGGTCCATCCCAACCTGAGATCTCTTCACCTTTACGCTTGGCACCTGAAGAGGTAGAAGTGAACCGGTTCAACGTCTCTCGAAGAGTTTCAGACATTCTTCTGGCTGCTCGGAAGCCAGCCACTCGGAAAACTTACACATCTAAGTGGAAGCGTTTTTCGCTCTGGTGTGCAAAGTCCTCTTTGAATCCCTTTTCCTGTCCACCAGACAAGGTTTTAGAGTACCTTTTGGACCTCTCAAATTCAGGTCTTCAGTACTCTACAGTCAAAGTTCACCTTAGTGCCATTTCAGCATATCATGAGCCGGTCTCTTCTTTGTCTCTGGCTCAGTTACCTATGGTTAAGAGATTTCTTAAAGGAATTCTGCATACCAGACCTCCTATAAGACGTCCAGTTGCAGCCTGGGACATTAACCTTGTGCTAGACATGCTCACTCGGAAACCTTTCGAACCTCTGGCTACCTGTGAGCTAAAATTTCTCACCTGGAAGACTGCCTTCCTAGTGGCCATTACCTCAGCCCGTAGGGTCTCTGAGATGCATGCCCTGGTCACAGACCCTCCGTATACTGTGTTCCATAAGGACAAAGTAGTTCTTCTGACTATCCTAAATTTCTTCCCAAGGTTGTGTCAGAATTCCATCTAAACCAACCTTTGGTCCTTCCCTCTTACTTATGGACTTCCAAAATGAAGGAGAACGTTCTCTTCATTCTTTGGATGTTAAGAGGGCTTCTTTCTATCTCGATAGAACCAAGAATTTCGAAGGCCCGACAACTTTTTCCTTTCCTTCAGTGAGACCCGGCTGGGTCAACCTGTCGCTATCAGATGTATCTCATCATGGCTAGTGGCATGTCTTCGACACTGCTATTCCATGGCACAGGTTAAATTGGAAGGTAGGGTTTACGCTCACTCTACCAGAGCGGTCGCGGCATCCCTAGCGGAAATTCGCAACATGCCTATTGCAGACATCTGCAATGCCGCCACCTGGAGCTCAGTGCATACTTTCGTTAAGCATTATGCACTGGAGGTTCATGCTAGGCGACATTCCACCTTTGGCAGAACTATCCTTAACGGACTCCTGTCCTAGAAACGTGAGCTCTTGGTCTATCCTGCCGCCCTCTCGGGGGATTATTAGCTCGGTACTCTCCCAATAGTGTGAATGAGTGGTGGAGACTTATGTCCAGGAAGATATGAAAATTACGTACCTACCGTAATTCTTGATCTTCTTGGACGAGTCTCCACCACTCATTCACACGCCCACCCTCCATCCCCAGAGCTCACCACTGTGTTGGTCTTCACTCCTCAAATCTTTAGGCCGTGAAGACTTCTTTGTTGACCCTTCTTACACGGGTCGTCTGGACTATCTTATGTCCGGGCCTAAAGTTAGGTTATCTTTAGTTTAGTTGCGCTGCACCTCCTTGGTAAAAAGGTACTGGGCGGTTGGAGGGTCGATGCCGAGATAGTCATTGCCGCGCGAGCTAGGGCTCGCGGCGCCATCTCTGGCGCCGACCCTCCAGCAAAAAGTTTGCTCCCAATGGGTCCTAGTGCCTCCGGCGCTATACCCAATAGTGTGAATGAGTGGTGGAGACTCATCCAAGAAGATCAAGAATTACGGTAGGTGCGTAATTTTCATTTTTTGGTCTTCACTCCCTCGTTGGTTGGTCTGTGAAGACACTGTTGAGTTGACCCTTCTTACACTGGTCAAACGGGCTATCTTATGACTGGGTTAGGTTAGTTTCCTAGATTAGTTCACGCTGCGCCTCCTCTTTAAAAAAAAAAAAAAATGTACTGAAGCGGTTGGAGGGTTGATGCCAAGATAGCCTGTTTTGGGGTGGGTGGCAGCCTGTGGTGCTGCTCATCCGTGGTCCTACCTCTTCGCTGCCCCTCCTGAAGATTTTTGGCTCCTGCTGGGTCCTAGCTCCTCCAGCGTAGGCCCACTAGTGTGAATGAATGGTGGAGACTTCGTCCAAGAAGATCAAGAATTACGGTAGGTACGTAATTTTCGTTTCTAGGAGTGGTACATGGTACACATCCACACGACTCGCATGACCTCCCCTGACAAGTGGCATACGGATCCCTGCTTCCAGTGTACAAGATCTGACATGGGGTGGAGCCAAGATGATACCATCCGGGTGGGTGGTAGGAGCTTAGCTTACAGATGTGCTGACTGAACTTAAATGGAAAGGAAGAGTGCCAAAGTGTGGCTGTGCATCATATACCACTTCTAGAACTATGGTTGCAGTTGAGTAACCCTCAGTTTTCGGTCTTACCTGGACAAGACTGAGTACTGAAAGCAGCTTTTTTGTGTCTTGTGACCCCAATGGAACAGAACGGCCCTGCCATAATGAAGTACATTTTAGTCTGGATTGTAAATTACCCTCGCCACTTCCATGCCATGACAAAGGAAAATCTAGATGGCAGGGTGCATCCCCACTCCATCAGAGCAGTGGCCACCTCCTTGACAGAAATATACTCCGTGCTTGTTGGATATATAGTACTTGCAGGCTGCAGTTTGGAGCATGGTGCATGCTTTTGCCAAGCATTACGGCCTGGATGGCCGTGCAGGCAGCATACCACCTTTGGCAGGACAGTTCTGAATGGATTACTATCCTGAGTAAACCCAAGTTCTGACCTCCCTAATCCAGGGGGATTTCTCTGATCTTGGTACTTTGACCCATCAGTGGGAATCTATGGAGATGATTTATTGTTGGAAAATATGAAAAATATTTTGGGAATGAATCTTCATCATTGATTCCTACTGATGGGCCTGAGGACAGAGTGCTAGGACTCCTCAGGAGCAAATTTATTTGCTGGGATGGAGCCAGCATCGGCCGTTGATGGCGCCTGTGCATCTCATGTGGTGCCGTGCATGCCAGCCAATAATTGACAACTCCCTCAGGCACATTAGTTTTGTTCTTTCTGCCATTACCTGCACATTTTGGGAGCAGCAGCACTTCTTTTCTAACTCTGTCACTGACCTGTAGTCGTGGCATTGCTTTTCTCACTTTATTTTTGTGTACCAATCTGGTGCTGAAACAGGACAAAGGTAAGGGAGCTAAGAAATGTTGTCAGACTCTCATTATGCGTTGTGCCCCTGTGGGAAACAGATGCTGAAGATGGACCAGTATTAGACCTGCATGGCCTGCTTTAGTCCTTCTCACAATATGGATGAGTGCGGCGCTTGCTTCTCCATGGACTGCTGCACCCTGGAAAACTGTGTGATGATGTGGGGCTGGCCAACCCCTGCCTTTGGAGGCAGATGTCCCTGGGCCATTTCCTTGGTCTCCTTCCCGCACCTCTGGTGTCAAGAAAGCACAGGATTTTCCTTGACGTCACCTTTTTGAGGTATCAGAGGTCCTGGGGAGTGGGTCTGGTGGATAGCCAGCTCCTCCCCCGTCTGTCTGGATGGTAGGTGACCCCTGTGGTGAGCCCAGAACTATATGCTCAGTCTTCCTTGTTGTCGCAGCCTGTTGCTTCAAACAACATGAAGTCTTGCTATATTATGACATATGAAGTGAGTCCCAACCTTCGAACTGCTCCGGAGGTGAAAGAGTTAACTTTCCATGCCAGGCATGGAATCTTGAGCGCGAGCTCGGTTGGAAACTCTGTCTGTTGTTGCTCAAACTCAAACTGTCAGATTCTTTACTCCGCCTCACTGAACAGCCGCTCCGGAGATTTCTTCTTCTGCTCGGTTCGTTTGTCGGTTAAAAGGTCTTATTTTTTCGGTTTCTTGACCGAAATTGAACCACAATCGGTCGGTTCAAGCTCTGTCTGTGGTAATGCAAGTAATAGATAGGCTTACATTTATTTTTTCTTCTGTGTGGAACTTGTAAACGTCTTTTTCGGTTCGGTTTGAACCGATCAGGTTGTTTTAAAAAACTTTCTAGTCCTTTGATGCGGTTCCCTGTTCTTATCGGTTCTAAGCGGACTTGTTCACGCTTTTTCCACGACCAATGACACGGTTGGGAACCGATAAGAGTCTTGTTTATGGATTGCCACTAACGGGCAAGTTTGGTTAGGTTGGCACTATGTCTGAGAAACCCAAAAGAAAACCGGGCCCACTGTTTCAGCATGTGGTCTCTGTGGGAAGCCTTTGCTAAGGCTGACCCACACACACCTGTGTATATTGTCTGGGTTTGACTACCTCAATGCAGACTGCCAGATTTGTAAGAATTTTCCTGCTGCCACCGTGGAAAAGAGAGTTGGTAGGCTCAGGGAAAGGGAGGCAAAAAATCCGCTGACCCGGATGGTCAGCCTGGTTCGGTTCCAACCGGAGGGAGTGCCCTCTGACCAGGGCGATACTTCCTCGGGCAAACGAAGAGCCAGCTCTGAGGAGCCGGTTCCAACTAAAAGGACTAGGAAGTCAGCTAGTGTGCAGCCAAAAGCTCTTTCTCCAACCGCTGAGGAAATATCTAAAGCAATTAAAATTGTCCAGTCTCTTTCCCCGGTTCCGTCTGAACCGACACCATCAGGGAAGCGTTCGGTTCGGACGGTTCCACTGGTTCAAGATTATGATTTTAAGGATTTTTATGAACCGGAGGAAGGGGATGAGGGGTATGAGGAAAGTGAATGTGATTTTGAAAGTCTGGATGTGCCCATTGAACCGGACACCTCTCCAGACAGACCGTCTGGGGACTCCCCCCCCCAGGCTATCTGAGTCCCCCTCTCACTTTATGTTCTATAAGAAAGTTGCTGAAACTCTCCAACTCCCTGTTGAGGTAGCTGTTGATGACCAAGAGGAGCCTGATTATGTAGAAATGATGGATATTCCAGAGTCTAGGAGACTGTCTATTCCCTTGCACAAATCCTTTAGGAAACAGACAGTAAAAATTCTAAAAACTCCTCATTCTATCCTTCCTGTTGATAAAAGGATGGACAAGAGGTATACATTATCAGGCTCTGATACGGAGTTCCTCTCTCAGCAATGCAGCCATATGGGGGTAGTGCAGGCTGCAGCCTGTGACAAGGCAAATATTCCTCTAGCCTCTCACTCTCCTGAAAAGGATTCCAGGAGGATGGATGCCATGGCAAAGAAACAGTACGTGGCAGTATCTTTAGGTCTTAGGCAAATTATATGGCTTATGTTGCTAGGTACCAGAAATCCAGATGGGATACTGTGCTGGCCCTAGCAAGACAGGCCTCTGACCAGCTTGCCAGGGAGCTGGAGCAGGTGGCTGCGGATGGTATTGAGGCATCCAAGGTGCAATTTCATGCTGCAGTAGACTCTAATGATGTACCATCAAGGGTCATGGCTACATCTGTGTCTCTTCGCAGAATGGCCTGGCTCAGATGTACTACCCTGTCACAGGATATCCAGTCTAAGGGTATGGATTTTCCTGTTGTGGGCAATTCTCTGTTTGGGGAGCAGACAGAGAATGATATGAAGAAAATGGATGAGTATAGGACCACCTATAGGAGTGCACAGGCCAAAGAAAGGCAAGCCACTCCTCAAAGGCAGCATGTCAGGGGCAGGGGCAGGCCTTTTCATAGGCCTTTTTACCAAGCCCAGGCCTCCTCTTCTGTTTATGCCCAGAGGGGGTTCTTTAGAGGAAGAGGCAGACGGGGTTCAAGTAAGCCTGCTTCGACCCCTCAGCCCAAAGCCCCTGCCAAGCAGGCTCCCTGATGGGGTGGCCAGGGCTAATTCTCCACTACCGGTAGGGGGCAGGCTGGCTTACTTTGTCAGGACTGGAAGTCTTTAACATCAGACAAGTGGGTCCTGGAAGTAGTAAGCCAGGGACTGGTTCTCAGCTTCAAAAAATTTCTGAAGATGAGAGCCAGGTCCTTTCCACCTGCAAATCCATCAGAGGCACTTGCCCTAGAAACAGAAGTTTCTACCCTCCTGGCTCTCAGAGCTGTGGAAAGGTTTCCACCCCTACACCAGGGCAAAGGGTTGTACTCCTGGTACTTCCTTACCCCAAAAAAGACAGGAGAATGGCGGCCCATCCTGGATCTCAGATATCTAACCAAGCACCTTTTAAAACCAAAATTCAAAATGGTAACTCTGGGAATTATTTTACCCTCTCTAAGGCCAGGGATATGGCTAGCCTCCCTGGACCTCAAGGATGCCTACTTCCATGTTCTTATCAGAAGCTCCCATCGAAAGTACCTCAGATTCGAACTGCCTTCAGGCCATTACCAGTTCAGAGCAATGCCCTTTGGCCTCACCTCGGCCCCGAGTGTATTCACAAAATGCCTGGCAGTAGCAGTAGCCCATTTAAGAAGGCAAAAGATTGCCATCTTTCCTTATCTGGACGACTGGCTCATAGTAGGCCAGTCTCCAGACCAGGTCAAACTACACCTTCCGGTAACTCAGCAACTGCTCACATCCCTAGGTTTCCTTCTCAATCTTCCATAGTCAGTTCTAGAGCCTGTCCAGCTTCTTACCTTCATAGGCGCAGAACTGAACACAAAAGAGGCCAGAGCCTTCCTTCCTCTGGAAAGAGCAAGGACCCTGGTCTCTCTGGCCTTCTCTTTCTCCCTGCAGGTCTCTCGACCTGCAAGACATTTTCTACAGCTCCTGGGGCACATGGCTGCCTCTACAGCAGTAGTGCAGGGAGCAAGATTTCAGATGAGGGACGTCCAGTTCCATTTGAGAGCCTTTTGGTCTCAAAGGACAGACCCTCTAACCAAATTAATCCCAGTTACTGGAACCCTGATCCAGGCCCTTCAGTGGTGGCAGGACCAGAGCAATCTGAGACAGGAGGTCACCTTTACCCCCCAGTCTCACTCCTTAACCCTTACTACAGATGCACCCCTCTTGGGGTGGGGAGCTCACATGGGTGACCTCACTACCCAGGGATTGTGGTCCCCACAGGAATCTCTGCTCCACATCAATCTGTTGGAACTCAGAGCAGTTTTTCTAGCACTTCAAGTTTTTTCCACATCTGTTCAGAACAAGGTTGTACAGGTCAGAACAGACAACACCACTACAATGTGGTACATCAACAAGCAAGGAGGCACTCGGTCTATGGCCTTGTGCACCGAAGCAATGAAGTTGTGGTCTCTGGCTTATTCCTGAACGCCTCCCTTACGGCAGTTCACCTCCCAGGCAAGGACAATGTCCTGGCAGATGCTCTCAGCAGGATTTCCCAGGGCCATCACGAATGGGCACTGGATCCCCTAGTACTAGAGGTAGTATTTGCCAGATGGGGCACCCCGCAGATAGATCTTTTGCAGCCCCAAACAATCACCAACTTCCCTTTTTGCTGCAGGCCCCAGTGTTGGGCTCAGTCCTCTGATGCCTTCCTTCTCAGTTGGGAAGAAGTTTCTCTATGCCTTTCCCCCCTTCCCTCTTCTGTTCAAAGTGCTAGTCAAAATCAGATCTCAACCCTGCAAGATGATCCTGATTGCTCCAGATTGGGCCAGACAGCCCTGGTACCCACTCCTCATGTCCTTAGCAGTCCACCTTCCCCTGTGTCTTCCCAGGAATCCCAATCTGTTAACCTGTGCCCAGGGGAGAGTTTGGTATCCGAACCTCAAATCTCTCAATCTCAAGGCCTGGTTCTTGAAGAGTTAGAGTTTGCTGACCTACACCTCTCCCAAGGTGTATTGGATATCTTGAAGGCCTCCAGGAAGCCTTCCACCAGGGCTACTTATAATTCCAAATGGAAGAGATTTTCCATATGGTGCTCTGGCAAGCATATTCCTCCAGAGTCTGCTGACTTGCCCACAATCTTGGATTATTTGGTGCATTTGAATTCTTTGAGGCTGAGACCAGCTACCATTAAAGTGCACCTGGCAGCCGTGTCTGCTTTCTTATCAGCAGGTAAACCTGTATTCTCCAAGTTTTTCAAGGGGTTGCTTCATACCAACCCTCCATTCAGGGACCCTGCTCCTGCTTGGGATCTTAATATCTGCATTGCCCAGCTTATGCAACCCTCTTTTGAGCCTTTGTCTTCAGCTGAGCTCAAGTGCTTGACTTGGAAAACTGTGTTTTTGGTAGCCATCACTTCTGCCAGGCGCATAAGTGAATTGCAAGCATTGTCAGTGGAGCCTGATTTTATCTCATTTCACAGAGATAAGGTGGTCCTCAGGACTAACAAAGTTTTTGCCTAAGGTGGTTTCAGACTTCCACCTTAATCAATCCATGTCCCTTCCTGTGTACTTCACTGACCATTCCTCCTCTGGCAAGAGGATATTGCACAGTTTAGATGTCAAAAGAGCCCTTAGTTACTACATAGAACGTACCAAGGGTCACAGGTTTGACTCCCTCCAATTGTTCCTCACTTATGGTGAGGCTGGTAGAGGGAAACCTGCCATTAAAAGATCCATTGCCAGGTGGATTGTCTCTTGTATCTAATTTTGCTATGAAAAACTGGGTAAGGTTCCTCCCTCAGGGCTCACTCTACCAGAGGTACAGCTGTGTCTCTGGCTGCTGCCAGGGACATACATCCCTATCCTAGAGATATGTCAAGCAGCTACCTGGAAAACAGTTCACACTTTTACTAAGCATTACTCCCTGGACATCCAGGCTAGGAGTGATGCTCGATTTGGCACAGCTGTGCTTCAGGGCCTATTTCCTAAGTAGATTCTGTCCCTCCCCCATGGCGGTACTGCTGTGTAATCTGCATATGTCATAATATGGCAAGACTTCATGTTGTTTGAAGAAAAAATTACTCACCTTAGTAATGTTTCTTCTAATGGAGTCTTCCTATATTATGACCTCCCCCCAAGCCTGCCCCTCTCAGAACCTCTACTTTTGGGAGGTGGGTGGGCAGTGCAATGTTGGCACTTCATAGATGCCCACTTTATTTTCACCCTTTCTTAGGGTGCTTGGGTGTTGTGTTTTAATTTTTCTTTCTTGATTCCCCTGACTTGAGTCTTTGTTTTGGGATCAAGAACAAAAATGTGTTTTTTGTAGTTAGTAGCCAGTGGGCTAGTGTAGGTTTAGGGCTTCCACACAGAGTCTTAGTGAGTTTTGCTCGTAAAGATCTGACAGTTTGAGTTTGAGCAACAACAGACAGAGTTTTCAACTGAGCTCGCGCTCAAGGTTCCATGCCTGGCATGGAAAGTTAACGCTCTCACCTCCGGAGCAGTTCGAAGGTTGGGACTCACTGCATATGTCATAATATAGCAAGACTCCATTAGAAGAAACAACATTACTAAGGTGAGTAATTTTTTCTTTCCTGACATCGTTTGTGGTGTCAGCGAGTGAGGCACTAAGGAACTGAAACTGGGTCTGTGCGGTGTCCATTCGCTGAGGTGATGGTGCTTTTTTTCTTAGGTGTTGCTAGTGATGCCGAGGGGGAGGACTACACCACCTCCAGCAATGGATGTGGCGACTGCTATGGTGTTGGTCTTTGGCCCAACACCATGTGCCAAGCTGGTAACGATGTCGACCCTGGGCCTGCCCTGGTCCTGGTGAGATGGTTCCAGATGCTATTCCCTGTGCCAGGTATGGGAATGGTTCTGGGGTCGACAGTGAACCTGACATATCGTCCGGCACAGAGGAAGGTTCTTGCCATGACTAAGGGGGTCAGACAGTCTCCAGGCCAGTTGTTGGCCCCGAGCCTGGTGCCATAGGCATCATTGGCTCGGGAGTCCGACAATGGTTGAGAGATAGTGTTCTCCCCAGAGCTGTGTACTGACACTGTTACTAGTAGGGACGGGACTGCCTTGCAGGGACTGTAAGGCTTCACTCTCCCCACTGTGGAGATTTTCCCCATAGGCTCCGACTGTGTCATTCCTCAGATGTAGGTCGACCCCAGGCCCTTCCCTCAGGTGAGGTCCCCTGCGCATCCCCCCAGCCTAGACAGAGGTTCTGAAGACTCGTTCTCCTTTCCCGCTTGGACCTCTGCCACCTTTGCCAGAGCTACCAGTGATCACGGCCCCTCTTGGGACAATCACCTGGTCTCAGGACGGAGGGGGACTGGTGCCTTTCACCAGTATAGCTGGAATACTGACAGGGTCCTGTTTAGATCTGTTCCCCTGGTACTGCCCTCTCTGTGTTCAGCACCTCTTCTCCATTAGCATCCTCCTCAGAGGACAAAGAATCCACCCTCCACCTGTCCTCGGCCTCTGAGTATATTGTGTAGCACGGATTCTTGGCGATGTGTTAAAAGACACTGGAAGTAGGCTCCTGCCCCAGTTGCAGTCCTGTATCCTTGCAACTGGGACTCTTTGGAACTTTCATCGATGGCTCTTAAGTCATTACTTCATGGCCTAGAGTCGTTGAGTAAGTGTCAAGAATGGTCTGGAGGTGTCCCTTCTTTTGCCCTCCATCCCCCAGGGACCTTCAGCTGCAGCATTGCACCCTTGGGATCTGCAGGGCTGTACCTCACCCCATTTATCAGCGTGAGGTCTTGCAGAGTCTGAAAGACCTAAACACCCTCTTTGTGACCGAACACCTGAGGCGGACTCTGCTTGGGCAGATGCTTTGTGAATAAAAGTGTTTTTCTTGGCACACATCATGGTGTGTATTGCTGCACATCAGGCAGTCTTCAGCAGGTGCCTGTGGTTGCAGCTAGGTAGGCTCCTAGCTGTATTGCCAGCTAGTGAGTTACTTGGGTAAGTCATTAGTTTCTACCAATGGCCTGGCACTGGGAAGACAGCAATAGAGGGCATCGTATGATACGCTGAGGTGGCCTCCCAAGCTGGTAGGAACTGCAGCCTGCATCAGGTGGCCAGCATGGCTTCGCCTTTCCAGCCTGGCACCTTTGGCTCAGCATAAGGTGCTCAACTCACAGTTCCAAGGGGCTCATTTTTTTCTCCTGCAGTCAGGTGAGAGCTGTCTGAGTGCCCTCCTGTGCCACAGGAGCTTCTGCCTGACCAGTCTCTGGTCCCATCAGACCTTTAAGGAGCTTCTGCTGTCATGTGTTCTTTTCCATTCTGAGGGCTGAGGGATCTTAGTTTCCCTCAGGGTGAGCCAGCTCCTTCCTAATAAGAAGGGAAGCGTGGTACTCCGATATGTGTGGGAATCTGTCACTGCAATCCCTTCTCTAGCCATGTTGGACTGTTTTGACCAGTGTACCACTTATTTCTCCTCTCCTTGCTTCTGGGTCTTGTCCCGCTACCCCTGGAGATAACAGTGGAGGTTAACACATCTCGACTCCCATGAGCTGTCCAGTTCTGCAACTCAAATATACTTAGCTCTACTCTTTCCCTCTTTGATACGAAGAAAGTGGGACATGGTTTACTCACAGGATTTACCCAGTTCTCTATCTGGTAACATGGAGTTGCCCCTTTCAAGGAGTCCAAGTGTCTTTTCCTTTTTTAGCACATTATGTCATCTCATTTACAAGGGGGTCCCTTTCTTGGACTCTCCCTCCAGCATCTTCCAGAGCCACATGCTCAGGGTTGTTGCCCTATTTTTTTCTTACCACTGTCCACTTTCTCTGTGACTAGTGGTATGAGGCTTTGGCTCCTTTTTTGCCACCTACTGTCTCCCAACTCTTTTATACTGAGTTGGTAGTCAAGTTCTGTTTTGTTGTTTTATTACTGTATGCTTTCCCTAACCCTTTGGGCTAAAGAATCTGTAACCCTCTCTATATTTCTCTCTTCATTGTTTCTGTCCTTGCGAAAAGAAGTGAGGTGAGTGAGAGAACTGATGTTGGTTATTGGCTTGCACACGTGGTACCACGTGAAGAGCACATGCACCATCAGTGGCCCATTGGTGGGAATCAGTGGTGAAGATATTCTGGAAGATCAGCAATTATGGTAAGTACATATTTTTAATATATATACTTGCCTTAACTGTTGATCTGCCTGGATATCTTCTCCATAGATTACCTCGCCTAACCACCATCCCCCGGACTCACTCCAGTACAGTTTTGTTGGTCTTCATCTCTTTCTACTTCGTTTGGGTTGTGAAGACACTGTGTTATGGGTTTGGTGGCCTCTCTTGTACATACCACCATTGGCAATCTTATGCTATTAGGTTAATTGCATAAGTTACTTGTTAGGTTCATACTGCTCACCTCTTCTGTAAAACTGGTACAGAGGCAGTTGGAGGCTGGTGTCACTGTGTGCCAGTGGGCACATGTGGTGATGCGTACATGGGCTCTACTTGCATCACCAGCCCAGCAGAAAAGTTCAGGCTCCCGTGAGGTCCTAGCACCCTCCTGGGCAGACCCGTCAGCGATGTATGGAGAAGATATTTAGGAAGAGCAACAGTTACGTTAAGTATGTAACTTTTATTTCTTGGGGGAAAGGAAATTAAGGAGTGGAAGTGAATTTTCTGGTATGAATCTGGAGAGAAAATGATTCTGGCTCTACTGGGAACAAAACTTGAAGTGATACCTCATGGGGGTAAATTAGGTAGAGGAGGGGAGTAGAACAAAGGGACATGCTATAAAGCTGGAAGGAGGTTGATTCAGGAGAGTTGTGAGAGAAGTACTTCTTCGCAGAAAGGGCGTGGATTCCTAAATCAGCTTCCAGTGGTGGTTTGGGGGTGGGGATGGAAACAGTGGTCGGGTTCAGAAGTGCCTGGAATAGGCACAAGGGAATCTGGGTGGGGTGGGAGGGGCTGTAGATCAAGTATGGGCAGTGGCAAGAATGATAGTGGAAGAAAATGGGCAGACTGGGTGGGCCAAGCAGCCCTCATCTGCTGTCAGATTCTATGGTTCTATACAAGTAAAATGCTGCATCTCTTACATCCACAGATGGAGGTGTCTCGGCTTCAGTGCGTCATTTCTGATCTTGAGATAAAGCTTCAGGTTCAAGCAGCAAACATTGAGTCCCTTTCCACGACTGTACAAATGAAGGACGAGATCATTAAGGTACAATATGCCTTTCTTTTTGTCAGTCTTGACAAATTGGGTTTAGTATGCTGTTAGAATAAATATTTAATTATTATGTCCATGGCAGAGTACAGTAATCCTGTTGAATTTTACAAATAAAATCTTTCTGATCTTCTTTGGGGATATCTCTGTCATGAGGTCACAACTATGGAACTTCGCCAGCAGACATCAGGATCCCATGGAAGATTTTTCTTCAGCAGTGTATTAGGGGCTACTCACGCAGACATCAGGCTCCGATGTCATGTACCGTATAAAAGCATGGGTGACCCCTCTCCCTCCTCAGTAAATTCTTGCCATCACCATTCGTGCACGGACTTCGTGGAAGCTTCCTCACTCAGTTTTGCCACCATTTGACTTGCCCTTTTTTCTTTTACTTATATTTGAATCACTTTAAAGTGATTTCTTCCTTTATCCTTTGAATATCGAGAAGTACTCCTTCGTTGGCTCTTTTCCATCGCTGTCACTGTTGGAAGAAGACCTTCTCCACTGACGAACATGAGCTCTGTGTCTGCTGTCTTGTGCCCAGCCACAGTGTTCTCACCTGTGAGTCCTGCCAGAAGTTGAACCTCACCACCCGGTGCCAACGCAAGAAAGCCTCGCAGAAGTTTCTCATGGAACATCAGGCAGCCAGTGGAGAGCAGGGGTCTTCTGGAGTTGTGCAACCCCCTCACCAAAAAATAAACAAACAAACAAAAAAAAAAAACAGTTCCAATGTCCTCTTCTGGCTCTGAGGCCCAGGACAAATCCTCAGGGAAACATTCGCGGCGGGATAAGAAATGGCCTAAAGACTGCTCCCCCTGTTGGCAGTCCCCTTCCCCACTGGATTATTTTTCTTACTCTCCTGAGATTGCCCTGTTGAGTGCTCTGGCATCGGTACCTCAGCCAGTGGATTTGTATCCCAGCTGTCATAGGGCTGCGGAGGGGCTGTCTACCTCCAGGTCGTACTTCCCCATTGAGACCTCTTGAACCTCGAGGTCCACCGCTACTGGGCCCTCCTGCTACTCCTGCTGTTAGTGATTCGTTGTACCAGGGCTACGCTGTCACTTCTTTTTTTTTTTTTTTTCACTTTATGTTTTTTCTTTTGTCAAGACAAACACACAGTTTGTACACCTTCATTTGACCATTCAGATGTATGACATAATGAGGGTGCCACTCCTCTTAATATACACAGAGAGTCTGACAAATGATATAAGATGGGTCATTAGGGAGGATTACAGTATAATTATCAAAATAGTTTGGCCACTTCCTGCATTGGAGACTAAGAGCTGCATAGTTTATTAGAAAAGAAAAAACAGAAATAACCTATTCTTTGTATCTGTGAGCACTGGGTGTCTCCCATCGATTTTATCTTCTGGAACTATTTCAAGAGACTACTGAAATGAATGTATGTAAAGTCAAATCTGTACCTGATGACACTAATGATAAATAATAACAAAAAGAGAATAACAAAAAAAAGAAAAGAAAAAACAGTCCACTGTTGTAGTATAGTCCATACCTCTCCCCACTTTAGGGAGGTGAACACCATGCTATTCCATAGTAAAACCCTATGTATAGTGTAATAAAGTAAATGAAAATCTCAAGAGCTTCCCCCCCTTTTTTTTTTTTTACACCACTATTTTAAATCTACATGTATTGTGCTTAGCTCATACAACTACTGGCGCTTAAGCTAGATAACTTTCTACAAGCTTATAAGAAAGTAACATCAGATTCTTTATGTAATGGGCCTTTCTAAGCCATAAGATGCACTAAGGGGTATTTGATCTTCCTGGACATAATGACTCCACCACTCATTCACACTTATGGGGCTACGCCAGAGGCGCTAGGACCCAGTGGGAGCAAACTGTTTGCAAAGGGTCGGTGCCAGAGATGGAGCCACGAGAAGCGGCGCCGCGAGCATCGGCTCATGCAGTAATGACTGTCTTGGTGTTGACCCTCCAACCGCCTCAGTTCCTTTTTTCCTGCCGTTGAGTGCACTTCAGTGATGACGTTGCTCGCCCGCTGGGAGTCGAACTTCAAACTAGCAGCATAATTTTCAGTTTTATTGTTTTGTAATATTATCTCGAATAAGTACCTCATAGTTTATTTATTATTAAAGAAAAGAAGTCTCAGCCTACATTGACGGAGTCGACCATGAGCGGGTCAGGTGACAGTAGGGAGACTTTGTATGAAAGCTGTTCAATCCGCCGCCCTCTCTGGAGGGAAGTCTTACAGTGGTCAGTTCAGTGCCCGAGGGAATGGGCAGTTCCCCCGGAAGCATAAAAGTAAACTGTCCCATTCTTGGCACCGTTCGGCCTCGAGGTCATCTTCGACCTGTAGGTCAAAAAAGAGAAGGCATCACTCGTGGTTTGCCCCTGGTATGTCTCTTGGCGTGAGCGATTACGGTTAATGGGGCTGGTTACTGGTCCTCCTCCCGGAGTCGAAAACTTCTTTTTCCGGTCGTCAACGTCTTCGACATCGGAGCCCTGCCCCACCCTCCGGTAGGTCTTCAGATGAGCAATTTCATCAGTGGACTGTTCTTACGGAGCAGTGGGCTCGGAGGTTGGTCCAGCTGCCTGGCCTGGTCACTCTGGAGCCTTCAGGCTTTTCGGGGGATTGGGTAGGGCGGTTGGGCCTCCCTAGTCGCACAGCGCCCTCTTCGGTGCTGTCGACTCCGCGCTTAGGTGTTCCCCCCCCTCACATGGCTGCGGCTCAGGGGGCCACACCGATGCCTCTATCTCCTGGTATTCTTCCTTCTTTCTCCTCAAATCCTAGTTTTCGGAGCCCTGTTTTGGTTTCAGCACCTTTGGATTCGATGGGTCGCTTGGTGCTGATGTGCCTGTCGGCACCGTCCTTGGCGCCATTATGATTGTTGGCATCATGAAGCCTTTCGGCACCATCCTTGGCGCCGAGAGCTCTGTCGGCGCTGTGCGCAGCACTGGGTCAGATGGGACCGTGCTCTTTTTCGGTGCCGAGGCTTGGCCTGACGTCTTCAGGACTTCTCGACTCCGAACCTGTTTCCTTACGATTTTCACTCCTTTCCTGTCCATACAGTCTCTTCTGGGCTGTCAGGAGATGATATTGAGCCTGACCCAGACCTTAGGCTGGGTGATGACATGGAAGGAACAGGATCTAATCCTATTGCAGAGCCTGTGGTCGAGGACCTGTCATTTAAGTCTTTGCTGAAAAATTTGAATTCCACTTCTCTCCAGACTACAGATATCGATCCTGGGAAGCTTTTAAGGCTCCAGTACCTTTATGTCCTGGAGATCCCTATGGATTTAACTCGCCCGGTTCAGCCTTCCTTTGAGATGCTTTCTCAAATGGTATGGAATAATCCCGCTCTTATTTCTTCTGTGGCTAAGTCTGTATATAGAAAGTATGCTGCTCCCGAGGATCGACCCATTTTAGCCTCCCAAGCATTTGCGGACCCTATTGTGGTCTTGGCAGAGAATGATAAGGTCGTCCTCCCTCAGGCTACTGTAGCCCGACCTATAAACAAAGAATCTCGTACGATAGATACTTTAGGCAAGAGAGTCTTTGCTGCATCCACCCTGGGTATGCGTATTGCCAGCTACCAGGGTTATTTCTCTCAGTATGAGAATGTTCTTTGGCATTTGCTCAAACAAATGGGAGAAGCTCTACCGGAGTCTGACACTAATTCAGAGCTTTTTCAGACCATAACCAGGGGTATCGAGTCCAGCAACCAGCAGGTTAAAGCAGCTATGGACGCTTTCAATACTGCCTCCCGAGCGGCGGCGTTGGGTACCTGCTGTCACTCCTGGCTGTGCACTTCAGGCTTCACGAATGATGCCCAACAACAGGTCATGGCATTACCCTTCGACGGTTTGTATCTCTTCGGTCCTCAGGTAGAGCAAGCTCTAGAGGCCATACAAAAGACTAGGTCTGCTATTAAACTGGTTTGACCTGCTCCGGCCCCTTCTTGGGGGGGATGTTAATAAGCGTCAGTTTCACAACCGTCAGTCCTTTCGAGGCAAGGGCAGGGGAGGTTTTAATAAAAACCAAGCCCTCCAGCCTCAAAAGAAAACGCAACAGAAAGCACAAGGTCTCAAAGTGCCCAGTGCTGCCTTCTGAGTTTCTGGCCCAAGTCCCACCTCAGCTGCTTGAGGGGAACTCTCTCTCAGCGGTGGTAGGTCATCTGACTCAGTTCTACAACTGGTGGAAGTCCATAACATCAGACAAATGGGTCCTCCGAATAATTCGCATGGGGTATTCCCTCAATATTTCAGATACCCCTCCAGATCATCCCCACAAATGACAGCCCAGGTTGTCAGTATTTCAGTCAGAGCTTCTCACTTCCGAGATACAAGGCCTTCTGAACAGGGCAGTAGAAATAGTTCCGCTGGATCAAAGGAACACAGAGTTCTACTCCCATTACTTTCTGTTTCCAAAGAAAACCGGGGACATGTGCCCTATTTTGGACCTCAGAAAATTGAACAGATTTCTTTCCAAGGAAAAGTTCAAAATGATTTGGCCAGGAGCCCTGTTACCTTTGCTTCATCAACATGACTGGTTAGCCTCCCTGGACATGCAGGATGCTTACCAGCATATTCCCATTCACCCAAAGCATCACAAATACCTACGGTTTGTGGCTTTGGGCCAACATTATCAGTTCAGAGTCCCGAAAGCAAGTCCTTCCAGGCAAGGAACTCTCAACGCCATAGCCACGGCCTCTGCCTTTCTCATGTCCATGGGAGTCCTGCTAAATCTCAAGAAATCTCAGTTGCAGCCCCCCCAGAAGCTCATTTTCATCGGAACTCTTCTAGACCCCTCCTATGCGAAAGCTTTTCTACTGGAGGAAAGAAGGAGCGCTATCCTACAGATGGTCCAATACATCAGAGAGAAAAGCTTGGTTCGAGCTATCTTGATGCAACAGACGCTGGGTCTCATGGCATTCTCGGTGTTCACTGTACCCCTAGCACGCCTCCACATGAGAACCTCTCAATGGATGCTCAGTACTCAGTGGTCCCCAACCACTCATCCTCAGTCCTTTCCCATCAAGGTGACAGAACCTCTGAAGAGGTCAGTCACCTGGTGGTCTCAAGAGGACAATCTTCTGGAAGGGTATCCCTTTGCTCCGCTGGATCATCAGATTTCCTTTACCACAGATGCGTCCCTGGTGGGGTAGAGAGCTCACTGTCAGAATCTCCACACCCAAGGTACGTGGACTCGGGATGATTCCCAGCTTCACATAAATGTCTTGGAAAGGAGCGCCGTCCTTTATGCAGTCCGGGCTTTGAAGGACATTTTCTGTCACAAGAACATTTTCCTTCAAATGGGCAACACAGCAGTGATGTATTACATCAACAAGCAGGGCGGTGCACACACTCACCCTTTATGCAGAGAAGCAGTGAGAGTGTGGGAATGGTGTCTAGAGCACGAGGCTCTAATTCAGGTGGAATAACTGCCTGGAGTGCAGAATGAACTGGCAGACCATCTCAGCAGAACAGAGACAGATCCTCACGAGTGGTCTTTAGACTCAACCGTAATTCAGTCACTATTTGCAGAGTGGGGAACTCCAGACCTGGACTGTTTTGCATCCCCACTCACCGCAAAACTGCCTCTCTTCTGCTCCACAAATCCAGGGCCTGGCATTTTCTGCCTGGATGCGTTCAAGCTGCAGTGGACAAGACGCTTTCTATACGCCTTTCCTCCTCTTCCTCTAATTCAGAGGGTACTTCTCAAGTTCGAGTCCCAGGGGACAAAATGATCCTCATTGCTCTCTTCTCGCCTCGACGGATATGGTTTCCGTTACTCAACAGTATGTTGGAAACCCCTCCGAAAGTGCTCCCCCTTCAGACAAACCTTCTGATTCGGGCCTGTGGTCCATCCCAATTGGAGGTCGCTTCGCCTTCACGCTTGGCTCCTGAAGAGATAGAAGTGAACAGGTTTATTGTCTCTTGCAGAGTCTCAGATATTCTTTTGGCTGCATGCAAGTCAGCCACTGGAAAAACTTACACAGCCAAATGGAAACGTTTTTCTCTCTGGTGTGCAAGATCCTTTCAATCCTTTTTTCTGCCCACCAAATAAAGTTCTAGAGTACCTTTTAGACCTCTCAAATTCAGGTCTACAATACTTTACAGTCAAAGTTCACCTTTTTGCCATTTCATCTTATCATAAACCAGTACTTTCTTTGTCACTGGCTCAGTTACCTGTAGTTAAGAAGTTTCTTAAGGGTATTCTGCATACCAGACCTTCTATCAGATGTCCAGTCGCAGCCTGGGACATTAATCTTGTGCTAGTCATGCTCACTTGAAAGCCCTTCAAGCCTCTAGCTACCTGTGAGCTGAAATTTCTCACTTGGAAAACGGCCTTCCTGGTGGCCATTACCTTAGCCTGCAGGGTCTCTGAAATACATGCCTTGGTCACAGACCCTCCGTATACTGTGTTTCATAAGGACAAAGTAGTTCCTAGGACCCATCCTAAGTTTCTCCCTAAGGTTGTTTCAGAATTCCATCTAAACCAACCTTTAGTCCTACCTGCTACTTCGCGAACTTCCAGAATGAAGGAGAACGTACCCTTCATTCTTTGGATGTCAAAAGAGCTCTGCGTTTCAATTTAGATAAAACAAAACAAATTTGCAAAGCTCAACAACTGTTTGTTTCCTTCAGTGAGACCCGGCTGGGTCAGCCTGTCGCTATCAGATGCATTTCAACATGGCTGGTGGCATGCCTTCGCCACTGTTATTCCATGGCGCAGGTTAAGCTGGAGGGCAGAGTGTACGCTCACTCTACTAGAGCAGTCGCAGCATCCCTGGCGGAAATCCGCAATGTGCCCATTGCAGATATTTGCAATGCGGCTACCTGGAGCTCAGTGCATATTTTCGTCAAGCACTATGCCCTGGATGTCCATGCCAGGCGACATGTTTCATTTGGCAGAACTATCCTTAATGGACTTCTCTCCTAAAATTGTGAGCTCTTGGTCTCTCCTGACGCCCTCTCGGGGGTTATTAACTCTGTAGTCTCCCATCAGTGTGAATGAGTGGTGGAGACTTTATGTCCAGGAAGATATGGAAATTACGTACCTACCATAATTCTTGATCTTACTTCGAGAGGTTTCCTTCAGTAGGTCATCAGAAGTAGGACTGACATCGGGCTGCACGGCAGACTTTTCTAGCAATCTCTGATGGGGCAGCCGCCCACCTGACATCACGTGACCGACGTCAGCGTGACGGTATATAGTGGGCGGTCCCCACGCCCGCCCTCCAGTTCTTTCCCGCTGTCTCCTCGTGCTAGTCACTTTGCAGACTCCATTCAGCGTCCGTCAGAAAGTATTTTTCGCACATTTTTATAAAAACTCGCTATTTCATCTTTTAGTTTAAATAGTTCATGTCTTCTCCGAAGAAAAAGTACTCCAAGTGTGGCACTCAGATACCGCACAAAAACGGGCATTCCAAGTGTGTCATCTGCCTAGGCCCAGACCATCCAGTCTCCTCCTGCCTCGACTGTCAGTCCTTCAATCAGGCTACCAAAAAGTGGAGACAGCAGGCGTTGGAGGCCCATCTTCTCAAGGCCTGTCTACTTTCGCTTAAAAAGAAGGTGGACAAGCTTAGGGACTGGTCCGACAAATCTTCCCATATAAAACAAAAGAAGACGAGGGAGCGGGCTCACTCCGCGTGCGTCAGGCCCTCTACCAGCAAGGCCCAGCCACCGTCTAAGCACCCAGGTAAGGAGAAACTTCATGCAGATAAGCCTGCCGTCGGCTCCTCCGGTGACCGCGCTGTACTAGCCGGTACGTCGGCCTCAGGCTCCTCTGGAGACCGCCCGGTGGCCGTTAAGTCTACTGCCCCAGCTGGGGGCAGTCGCCCGGCCTTCGATGAGTGAATCGGCGGGGTTCTCTCCCTGACTGCCAACCATGCCCACTAAGTCGGCTGTCCCGGACGACCGCAGGAGCTCGGTTCCCCTGTCAGGGCCTTCTGGCGCTACAACTGACGTCCGGCAGGACCAAAGGGAGACAGCCCCGCTCCCTTCTGTTATTCCCTTGCCTGTGTCCTCTCATTCTACTTCGCACACGTCCAGCGAGGCTGATGGGATCGCTGGTGAACCAGCCGATTTCAGGGGTTCTTCCCATAGCTCCCCCGCTGGGGATCAGGGTCAGGAGGCTCCTCCTCAGCCAGACGGCCTTTCTTTGGAGGCCCCCCTCAGCCTGTGGACGGACTGCAGGTGCTTCCAGCGCCGCCAGTCACTACAGTTATGACTCCGGGACCGCTGTTGGCTCCAACGCTGCCCATTACCACAGCAGTCCCGACGCAGAGACCACCGGCACCTCCTACGCCACCGGTCCCTACATCAGTCCCGACGTCTGGCCCGGTGGTCAGGCCTATTCTGTCAGCCCCGGAGCCGGACCCGACTGCTACCACTGAGACCCTTCGTCCAGTGCCGACACTGGCCCCTCCGACGCTGGATTGGGTGGCACCGATGCCGGTCCCTATAACATGGAACTGTTCTGATGCTGGACCCTAATTTAATATATACTACAGCAGGTCCGACGTGGGTTTTCCCATCGTCAGGACTGACTACAGGGTACTGTAACCGTCCCCTCACTGTTCCTCATTACCCACACGGGTGTCCTGGGGATCCTTACCCGGAGGTTCCTGCTCCTGGATGGAGTCCAGTGGGACAGTTTTATCAGGGTTATCATCCATATACCCATTACATGGGTCCACATGGGTATTCTCCTCTGCCAGTTGCTGTTCCCCCTCAACCTCCTCTTCCTCCTCCCCCACCACCCTCAACCAGCTCCTCCTCCACCCCCTCCAGCTCTGGCGGATTTCAAGTCTTTCTTACAGTCTTGGTTGCAGGGAGCGAGGTCAGAGTTGGTTTTGGACCTAGAAGCAAGACTTCCACCTCCGCCGCTTCATAGGTCCCCTTCCCTGAGCAGTTCGGGTCCGATTGTCCACCTCTTGGGGAAGGCTCAACTGGACGTTTCCCTCTCTTGCTTTGAACATCGTCCAGTGGAGGAGGCCGACGGTAGTTCTGATGGGAGAGAGGACTCTTCAGAGGAGGAAATCGTGGAGGAACCCGAGCTGAGAGGCAAGACCTCATCGAAATCGCCACTTGAGGATCCTTCCTTCTCGGATCTCTTAAGGGCCTTCAGAGATTATTTCAATTGAGAGTCAGAGGAACAGGACCCATGAGACAGCATCACGCGGAGCACCTCGATTTGGAGTCCCTGTCTCCATCCCAGTTCCTCCGTGGATGGCCCCCCACCAAGACCTCACCACCACCGTCTGGCAGATGCCTCACTCTATCCCGGCTGTCCCCAAGCGGGTGGACAGGCTTTACCGTGCACCTAAGGATACTCCTTTTTTGAAGACCCATCCGAAGGCAGACTCCGTGGTCATTTCAGCGGTTCATGATCGCTCTGCTACACTCAAGCACTAGAGCACTACTCCTCCAGATAAGGAGTCGAGGCAGATGGACCAATTTTGCAAAAAAAGTCTCTTCTTCGGCCACGTGTGCGCTCCACTACCTCAGTTACGTGGCCCGTAAGGTGTCCCACCAAAAAGCGACCATGGCCAGGTTGGAGGCGAAGGTCCAGTCTATGGATCCTTCACCTTTCAGGGAGAAACTCGCCAAGGGCCTTCGCCTCTCCAAGATTTCTTGTAGGCATGCTTTACAGGCCACTTATGATTCAGTTGATTCCGTGGCCCATACCTCTGCGTCTGCCATGGCCCTGAGACTGCTCTCATGGCTTCACCTTTCTGGCCTCGCTAACAAGTTTCAGTCGGCGATTCAGGACGCTTCTTTATGGGGCTTGGTACTTTTTGGAGGCGACACCAAAGACATAATTACAAAACTACAGGACAAGGGTGTTGCCCTTAGGTCTGTTCGTCGATGTACCGATCGGGTGCTCCTCAACGTAGACAGCAGCAGCCCTTTTGGAAGAGGACCTGGCAGCAGGGGAGATCCATTCAGGCGTGTCGCCAAGGCAAGCGGAATGCCATGGGTACCATTATCCCTTCCCCTGCTTCCAAGAATCTGCGTCGGTCAGGGGGTCCTCCCCCTGACAGACCCGCCTCTTCTTGACTCCCCGGCCCCACTGCATCCTCAGCCTCTCGGCGAGGAGCAAGGGGAGTCTGCCTCCATGTGCAGGAGTGGAGGGCGATTACCTCCGATGAGTGGGTCCTGCAAATAGTGGCCGGAGGTCACACTATAGAGTTCCTGGAAATTCCTCTGGGAAACCCTCCGGTGAAGTCCTGATACTCTCGGAACCAGGCTTTCCTCGTCCAAGAGGAAATATATTCGCTCTTGCTAAAACAAGCGATCGAGCGAGACCCTCCAGGGCAAATAGGGAAAGCCTTCTACTCTCATTTTTTCCTGGTTCCGGAAAAGAACGGGGACTTCTGACCCATTCTGGATCTGTCAGCTGAATCATTGTGTCGCGTACAAGGAGTTTCACATGCTGGCACTGCAGAGCCTTCTGCCACTACTGTTGGAGAATCACTGGCTCTGCGCCCTGGATATGCATGATGCCTACCTACATATCCCTATTTTCCCCAACCACCATCAGTTCCTGCGGTTCATGTTCCAGGGGGAGCACTTCCAGTTCTGAGCACTCCCCTTTGGCCTGTCTTCAGCACCTCAGGTTTTTACCAAGTGCCTAGCGGTGGTGGCGGCATTTTTACGCCACAGGGGTATTGCAGTGTTTCCCTACCTGGATGATTGGCTACTAGCGGCCCCTTCCAGGGATGCATTATTGGGGGCTCTGTCATTTACTTTGGACCTGTTCAGTCGACTTGGGATCACTGTCAGCGAGCCCAAGTCATACCTCATTCTCACCCAGAGACTACAGTTTATTGGGGTGGTCTTCGACATGGTCCAGTGCAGAGCTTTCCTTCCTCCGGACAGCGTGGAGACTCTGGTCCACCAGGCCACAAATGTGGCGTCTTGACGGACCATCCTGGCCAGGGAAGTCCTTTGCCTGTTAGGCCTCATGGCAGCTTCCATTTGTACTGTTCCCCTAGCCAGGCTCCACATGAGGATCACTCAGTGGTCTCTGAGGGTGCAATGGGACCAGGTTTTGGATGATCTGGACCATCCGGTTCTCATCTCTTCAGCGGTCCGGAAGGATCGTCTGTGGTAGATGGATCGACACAATCTTTCCTTGGGTATCCCGTTTGGAAGACCAGCGCCCGTAGCCACTCTCACTACAGATGCCTCGAGCATGGGGTGGGGTGCGCATCTGGGGGCCCACCAAGCCCAGGGACTTTGGTCCAGCTTGGAGCTTTCTCTTCACATCAGTGTTCTAGAGCTCAGGGTGGTCCTGTATGCCTTACAGGCCTTTCAACCCCTTCTGCCCGAAGGAACACTGCTGATCCAAACAGACAACATGTCTGTGGTTTGGTATATCAACAAACAAGGAGGAACCCTGTCGTACCCTCTTCGCAGGGAAGCGATCTGGGTGTGGAACTGGGCAGTGCTGCATTACTTGTCCCTAGTGGCCGTGCACATACTGGGTATTCTAAACGTCTTGGCCGACAGTCTCAGCAGATCAAGGACCCCTTCTCATGAGTGGGAATTTCATCAGGAAGTGGCGGAATCCATCTTCCAAAATTGGGGGCGGCAGGAACTCTACCTATTCGCCACTCAATTCAATGCAAAACTTCCCAAGTTTTGCTCACTCGTTCCAAAGCCAGGTGCTTTCTGGAGCGACGCATTGTCTCTGTCCTGGACAGGGACATTTTTGTATGCCTTCCCTCCATTTCCCATTCTGCAGAGGGTCCTCCTCAAACCACAAACAGAGAAGGCCAAGATGATTCTCATCTCTCCTCTTTGGCCAAGACAGAGTTAGTTCCTGCTGCTTTAGCAGCTATCCAGGGAACCACCGGTTCCACTTCCATTGACACATGACTTCCTTACTCAGGATCAAGGTCGTCTGGTTCATCCGGGGCTCAGGACCCTGCATTTGCATGCATGGTTCCTGCAGACGTAGCCATCTCTTACTTTGGGGTATCCTCTAGAGTGGCACAGATCCTTGTCGAAACATGAAAACCTTCCACCCGTTCCACTTATTCATTGAAGTGGAAGCGGTTTTCCATTTGGACGACCACGAAGGGCTGGAACCCTTTTTCTTGCTCGGCCCCACAAGTCATGGAATACCTCCTTCACTTATCGGACTCGGGTCTAGCCTATTCCTCTCTGAAAGTGCACCTCTCATCTATCTCTGCATACCATGAGCTGGTGGATGGTAAACCTGTGGCTCAGTTGGATATCTCAAAGACTTTTTTGAAAAGGATTCTCCATCTGAAACCCCTCATCCTCAGCCCAGCTGCACCATGCGACCTGAATTTCGTCCTGGAAAAGCTCACCTTGTCTCCTTTCAAACCAGCAATAGCTGTGACCTGTGCTTCCTATCTTGGAAGGCATTGTTTCTGGTTGCCATCACTTCAGCTCACACACCGAACCAAGGACTTTCACTGTTGCGACCAATTGTTTGTCTCCTTCGCGTCTCGAACTTGAGGCAAACCGGTTTCCAAGCAGGGCCTTTCCAAATGGTTGGGCAACTGCATCAGATACTGCTACCAATAATATGACAAACCCCTCCCAGGTGTCATCAGGGGTCATTCTACTAGGGGCATGGCTGCTTCTGCAGCCTTCCTTCGTAATGTTTCTGCAGCAGATATTTGTGCTGCCGCTACTTGGAGTTCTGTCCATACCTTTACCAAACATTGCAGTTTGGACATTGCTTCTAGGCGGAGGGCTGGCTTTGGCCTAGCTGTCCTGCAGTGTCTGTTATCCTAGGCTGGTTCCTTTTCAGACCTCGGTCTTTTCCATGGATTTTGTTTTGCCCCTCCCTAGTTTCTCATGGTCTCTCCTTAGAGGGATTGCTTGGGACTTGGTCCTACTTGTGATGACCTACTGAAGGTACCCTCTCGAAGTAAGATAGTACAGTTACGTAGGTACTTAGCGTAACAGTAGATCTTCGAGAGAGGTTCCTTCAGTAGGTCATATTTTTCCCTCCCTCTTTTCCCTCATTTTAATTTTTACAGGGTCTCCAAGCCTGTTCGCTCCTGCTGTTAGGCCTCTTCCTGGCTCCGGCAGGAGAACTGGAGGGCGGGTGTGGGGACTGCCCACTATATACTGTCACGCTGACGTCTGTCACGTGACGTTGGGTGGGTGGTCCCCCCATCAGGGATTGCTAGAAAAGTCTGCAGTTCGGCCCGACATCAGGCGACGTCAGTCCTACTTTTGATGACCTACTGAAGGAACCTCTCTCAGAGATCTACTGTTACGGTAAGTTCCTACGTAACTGTACTATCTTCTTGGATGGAGGCTCCACCACTCATTCACACGCCCACCCACCATCCCCTGAGCTCACCTCTGTTGTTGGTCTTCACTCCCTCAATCTTTAGGCTGTGAAGACTTCTTTGCTGACCCTTCTTATACGGTTGTCCGGACTATCTTATGTCCGGTTTTTGTTAGACTATCCTTCTAGGTCAGTTACGCTGCACCTCCTCGGAAAAAAGGTACTGAGGCGGTTGGAGGGTCGACGCCATGATAGTCATTGCCGCACGAGCTGAGGCTCGCGGCTCCATCTCTGGCGCCGGCCCTCCTGCAAAAAGTTTGCTCCCGCTGGGTCCTAGCGCCCCCGGTGTAGATCCCATCAGTGTGAATGAGTGGTGGAGACTCCATCCAAGAAGATCAAGAATTACGGTAGGTACCTAATTTCCATTTTTTCACTTCCTCCAAGCTTGGCTGACCATCACCACAGACAGGTGGGTCCTGGAGGTAGTCGGTCAGGGTCTGTCTCTGGGTTTCAAATTCCTTCCTCCTTTAACAGCCAAGGGTTTCAGTGCACCTTCCCTGACAGAAAAGATTCTGCTGGAGGCAGAGGTCCAGAAACTGCTACTTTTAAAAGCAGTGGAGTCTGTCCCAAGCTCATTGAGAGGAAGGGGCTTTTACTCCAGATACTTCCTCACCGCAAAAAAAGTGAGGAGTGGCAGCCTTTATTCGATCACCGAGCCCTAAACAGGCATCTAAGAAAGCCAAAGTTTAAAATGGTAACTTTAGCCTTGATTCTGCCAACAGTCTAAAAAGGGGACTGGTTGGCATCACTGGACTTAAAAGACACCTATTTCCACATTTCCATAAAGGAGTCTCACAGGAAATACCTCAGATTCAAACTCCCTTCAGGTTATTGCCAATTTTCAACCCTGCCTTTCTTTGGCCCCAAGGGTGTTTACAAAGTGCCTAGCACCAGTGGTAGCACACCTTTGAAGGCAAGGTGTGACAGTTTTTCCATATTTGTACAAATTGGCTGTTGGTGGGCAAATCACCACAACAAGTCATTCAGTACTTAAGCCTTACTCAAGGCCTCCTGGAATCCTTAGGATTCATTATCAGTCTCGAAAAATCAGTCCTCAGTCCTGCACAAAGATTGCAGTCCATAGGGGCAGAGATAGATACCCTGCAGGACAGTGCCAACTCCCTCTGGACAGGGTCAGAAATCTTCAAGAGGTAGCACATTCCTTCACCTTGAACACGAGCAAGCCTGCAAGACAGTTCTTGCAACTACTAGGACATATGGCTGCATCCACAGCCACAGTGCTGGGTTCAAGGTTTCAAATGAGGGGAATCCAGTTCCACCTCAGGGCTCACTGGAGTCAAAGAAAAGATTCTCCGTCAAAACCCATTCCGGTCACAAGAACCCTGCTGTAAGCCTTGCAGTGGTGGAAGGAAGTACCCAATCTAAGAGAAGATGCTCCCTTTCAGAAAGACGACCCCTCAGTTGTTCTCACAACAGATGCATCCCTTTTGGGCTGGGGCACCCACTTGGGAGATCATACAGTACAGGGCACCTGGTCAGCTTCAGAGTCCCTCCAGCATATATACCTGTTGGAACGCAGGGCTGTTTTTCTGGCAGTAAAACCTTTTTCAGGACTGGTACAGTCAAAGGTGGTACAGGTCAGAATAGACAATACCACCACAATGTACTGCATCAACAAATAGGGAGGCACCAGGTCAGGGCCCCTTTACACAGAGGCCATGAAAATTTGGACCCTGGCGTATTCTCTGGGAGTCTCCTTGCAGGCAGTGCATTTACCAGGAAAAGACAATACCCTGGCAGATACCTTAAGTTGAATCAACCAGGCCCATCACGAATGGACTCTGAACAAACAGATGGTGGACATAATTTCCCGAAGGTGGGGCACACCAGAACCACCACTTGCCTCAGTATTGTTGCAGGCCACCAGATCAGGGCACTTTGCCACTGGATGCCCTGACTCTAGATTGGTCAGGGAGGTTCCTCTACGCTTTCCCTCCTTTCCCCCTGGTCTTCAGTGTGTTGCATAAGCTCAGGTACCATTCAGCATCCCTGATCCTGATAGCCCCGAACTGGCCCAGGCAGCCATGGTACTCTCTAATGCTCTCAATGTCTGCGGCCAAACCGATAAGACTCCCTCTGAGGCACAATCTATAGACCGCCAACCAGGGGACCCTGTTATACCCAAACCTCAAGTCCTTCAATCTCAAAGCTTGGTTCTTGAGGAGTTAGAGTATGCTAACTTGCAACACTCTGAATCGGTGCTTCACATTCTGAGGGGCTGTAGGAAGCCCTCTACTAAGAAAACGTATTCTTCTAAGTGGAAAAGGTTTTCCATCTGGTGTTCGACTAAGGATTTGATTCTGTCACAGGCTGGGGTTCCAGATGTTTTGGATTACCTCTTTCATTTACGTTCTCTGGGTCTACAACCAAATTCACTCAAGGTGCACCTTGCAGCATTGTTTGCTTACATTTCTGCTGGTGCTAGGGTATCACTAGCTTCAGACCCCTTTTTTAAAAGGTTCTTCAAGGGTTTGGCCCATTTGCACCCTCCTCACAGGATACCTGTGCCAGCATGGGACCTTAATGTTTGTATATCCAAGCTCATGGGGCACCCCTTTGAGCCTATGGCTACAGCTCAACTTAAATATGTCACTTGGAAAACAGTTTTTTCTAGTGGCAATTGCTTCTGCAAGAAGAATAAGTGAACTACAAGCTCTCTCTGTGGAGCAGGATTTTATCTCTTTTCACAGAGATAAGGTAGTTTTGAGAACAAATAGAAAATTCCTACCAGAGGTAGTCTCTGATTTTCACATCAACCAATCCGTTACCCTACCTGTCTTTTTCACTGAGCATTCTACTTCTGGTGAAAGAAGACTTCATAGTCTGGATGTGAAGAGAACTCTTAGTTACTGTATTACAGCCACTAAGGACCATAGGCAGGACAGAAAACAGCTGTTTCTGACCTTTGGGGATGTGGGAAAAGGTAATCCAGCTTCTAAAAGATCCGTTTCTCATTGGATAGTCCAGTGTATTCAGTTCTGCTACACAAAAGCTGGTAGGGGGCCCCCAACAGGGTTGAGGACACATTCCACCAGGGGACAGCTGCTACGATTGCAGCTGCAAGGGATGTTCCTCTACTGGATATCTGTAAAGCAGCTACCTGGAAAACAGTACACACCTTTACAAAGCATTCCAGTCTAGACATCCAGTATAGAAGTGATGCTAGGTTTGGCACATCAGTCCTTCAGAGTCTATTTCCCAAGTAAATGTTCTGTGCCCACCTCCAGTGGTACTGCTTTGTAGTCTGCAGAAAGTTATGAATAGCTGAGTATTACTGGGGTTAGAAAAAAATTACTTACCTTAGTAATTCTGTTTCTTCCCAGTGATACTCTGGTATTCATAGCTTCCCATCCTACTTCCCCTTCCAGAACTCAAGCCTCTGCACTCCCGCATGCTGCACTACCACAAAAGGATACACCCCAATGTGTATATATATTGCGACATAGTGGTACAAGTTGGTAAACAAGGCTCATGGTCTTTATTCTTTGCATGTTTTGCTGGCATGCTGACTTTTCAGTAATGTTTCTGTGTTTCCTCCCGTTGGAGCTTTACTCTTATGACCAAATTGGGGTCATTTTGAATTATTTTTCTCTTTTTGAATGCTTTTCATTTTTTACTGGGTTGCATGTCTATTCAGGCTTCTGGAAAATCTGAGGAGGTCTAGAACATTGGCAGTTAGTATAGGGCAGCATTTGAAAAGTTATCACGTGCTGATGATTCCGTCATTTGCATACGTTCCATTCTCTCCAGGCAGTCCAACCCTTCAGGCTTACTGCAGAAAGTTATGAATACTTGAGTATCACTGGGAAGAAACAATTACTGAGGGGAGTAATTTTTTCATACTGAACAATTACATTTTTTATTTTACTCTTATTAATAATAAATCACTTGTGAATTTTACAACTGCTCCTGGTTTTCCTATGCTTCCTGACCTGTTCCTTGACGACAGAAGGTGTCAGCCTAAGTGGGATTTATGCCATGTATACTCTAAGCCAGGAGTTTTGTGCGTGGGTACTAGACCTGGTACCAGGGAAGCACAGAATAAAGGTATGGATTCTGCAACAGCAATCCCAGGAGTGGTTACCAGGAGAATGGCAGCCAAACTAGCAGAGGCAGAAGTCCAAGCTGAGACTGTACAGCCAGCACCAGTTATAGAAAAAGAACAAGCAGTAACAGAACCTGGAAAGCCTGACTACCTTTTTCAAATGGTGAGCTGTACAACAAAAAGAGACAGAGCAGCAGAGAAGAGAAGAGATACAGCGACAGGAGCAGCGGTGGCTGGATGCCTTGCAGGCTATCAAAGGAAGAGGATCTGGTACAGATCCAGAGGAGTAATATGACACAGGCAACTTGAAATACATGAAACTTACAGAGTTGTGTCCCTCCGATGATATCGAAGCATACCTGTCAACTTTTGAAAGAGTTGCCGCAGCTTGCCAGTGGCCATAGCAGCAATGGTCAATCAGACTGGTACCCTACCTGACAGGGAAAGCCCAACTTGCCTACAGCAATACGGACACTGCACAGTCAGAAAGCTATGACCTGGTGAAATGTGAAATCCTGAAAAGGTATGACATCTCAGGAGAGGCCTACAAGCAGAGATTTTGGTCTCTGAAGTACAGCTGAAGTCGACAGTCCTCGAGAAGCCTTCATCCGACTCTGATAACTCCTGATAAAATGGCTCCAACCAGAGGGCAAAACAGTCCCACAGATCAACACATTTGCAATGGAGCAGTTCATCAACATCCTGCCTACAGATGTGCAGCTTTGGGTAAAAGAACACAGACCATAAAGTGGCGAAACGGCTGATCTTCTCTTGTCAGTCTTCACCATTCATTATTGCTTGGGTGTAGCCGGAGACGCGCACCTGCCACAGGAGTTTTTTTGTTAGAGGAGTCGGTGCCGATGGTGCCGCCCCCGAGGGCGATACACTACATGGTGTGCGAGGGGCGACCTTTAGGCGCCGGAGACAACTCCTACATCCTAGCTTTGTTTCTCCCGCTGTCGGGGCTATACCTGCTACACGGAGCGAGAAAATATTACTGCGCACTAGGCCTGTTTTTCGTAGTTCTTCGATGCCGTATCCTGCATCCTGGTTCGTTTTTGGCCAACGTCGTCTCCTGGTAAGACCATTCTTTATTATTTTCTGACGACGCCGGGAGCATGTCTGTTTAGAGTGTTAATTTCGCATCATGTCTGGTTCGGGAGCTAAACGTAAGTCGAAAGCGGGCCGTGCCCCCATACGTCGGTGCTCCTGTGGCCGGCATTTTTCTGTCATGGACCGACATAATGTTTGTCTTCGTTGCCTGGGACCTAACCATAATATGGATAGATGTGACACCTGTTTCTCGATGAACCGCCATGTTCTCGAAGTCCGCGCATTAAAGATCAGCAAGGCCCCGCCGACTTTTGGAGGACAGTGTCTCACTTGGGCTTCCCAGATAAGAACTTTAGGCCCTTCTTCTGGGTCCCCTCCCAGGTCTATACAGTCTGGAGAGGAGGAGGCCTCTTCGTCTTCAAGTCTTGCTGAGGAGAGGAGGCCTTTATTGCGGTGTCGGAGGAACACCATGGTCCCATCGGGGGCTGCAGTGGAGACACTGCCTCGGCAGTCACCTCTTCGGAGTTGCTGGCTCCCCCAGTGTTGTGGCCAGCGGTTGCCGGTCCCGACATGGGTGGACCCTCAACGCCACTTTCCGGTGCCATGTCAGATCCTGGCGCCGCTCGTGGCTCTGGTGATTGGTGGCACTGTGTTGGCTCTCGGCGCCGCTGGTGGCGCCATGGGCCAAGTCGACTCTACTGGCGGCATCATGTCTGGTACTGGCGCCTAAGGCGGTGCCGGGGACTCGACTGGGGCCGCGGGTGGAGTCGGCACCAGGTTTAGGCGTTGTCTCGGTTATGGTGTCGACCGGCGCCGTGTGTGGCAATCAAAAGCCACGGTGCAGTTTCCAGGAAACTCCTGGGTGGGCCAGTATTGAGGTTCTGCTGAGCGTCTCTTCCTCGGAAGTGGATGATTCGGATGTGGATCTATCCTGGCTCCCCAATTCTTCGGGATCGGAGTCTTGTGAGACATGGTGTCAGCCAGCCCAGCGCCCCCATTCCTCAGTCTCCACAGCAGTCTTCTTCTGAGGACTCCCAGGCTGGGAGTGGCCGGGAGCCTTTGAGAGGAGATGGCGTGGTGGTTGGTGAGGGCTGTTCTCCCACAGGGTGATGTGGCAGCTGCGTCCCGGTGCTGCCGTGCCTCTCGGGGTGGACTCCTGGGCCCTGTTTTCGGGGGCTTCCCGGGGAGAGTCCTGGATCGACGGGCTCTGTCACTGGCATTGAGGAGGAGGAGGGTGTCCTCTGTGAGTCCGAGGAGTTGAGGGGACGCGGTGAGGTGAGACAGGTTCCTCCTGCCACCCCTCGGGGTGTGGGTAGGAGCCGGAGTGCAGAACCCCGCCTCTCCCTCATGGATTCAGCGGATCCCTCCGGTGGTGTTGCTGTGGGCCGTGCTTCTGGATCCATACAGCCCCAGGCACGTCACAGGTGAGGACCCCCTTCCAGGCTCTGCCACTGTTCGCATCCCTAGGGTTCCGTTCTGTGACCTGGTTTGTTATCCAGTACCCCGCCACTTCGGGCTCTTTTTGCCGGATTCCTGAGCCCTAGCAGAGGACAGTTGCCTCTTCGTAGGTGCCCCTCTCCCATTCCCCTGCAGTCACCCTGGCCATGTAGGTCCTACGGGGCCATTATCCTGGGAGACGTTCAGAGGCACTCCGGCGGCCTTCCCCTCATACGTTAGATGCATGCGTGAGCGGGTGTTTCACCTATCCCCACCACTGCAGGAGTCCTCTGGACATTCGAGTTCCCTATCATCCTCGTCTCCCTCTGCTCGCCTCTCTTCCGACGCTGATTTCACCGAATATCAGCGTTTCCTGTCAAGGATGGTGAGGAATCTTCGCATTTCCTTTGTTAGGCGAGACAGTACCGAGCGGGAGATGTGTGAATTCCTCAGTGAATTCAGTGCCCAACATTTGTTGGTGCCATCCTGTCCTATTCCTTTCCGGGAGGCGTCTGTCTGTTCCTGGCAGTCTCCAGCCGACCTTATCCCAGCCCAGGCAGACTGCAGGAGGAGGTACTGTGCCTCTTCTGAGTCCCTAGGTTCTCTCCCTAACCTGCCTTCGGGATTGGCATACCTAGAGACTCCTTCCGGGCACCACCGCCTGGTGCACTACCAACCGCCAGACTCAGATTCTCTACAGTTTGACCGGTTGGGGAGAACAGCGTTCTCTTCCTCGCGAGCGATGCTCTGCATCACATCTAATCAGGCACACCATGCTGCCTATAACAGGCATCTATGGTCAGTGCTATCTCAGCTCCTAGCATCAGTGCCTGACTCGGAGCAATCTAGACAGGCCATCACCCTCTCTGCTATAGGCCTGGAGCTGGCAAGGCACCAGGCAAGGGCATCTTACGACACCAGTGAGGTATCTTCCAGTCTTGCAGGGACAGCGATCTGCATTAGGCGGATGGCATGGCTTCGTCTATCAAGATTGTCACCCCTGGCCCAGCGTAGGGTGATTTGCTCTGCCCTCCGAGGGACCCGCCTGTTTTCCACCAGAGCTAGGAGACTTCTGCAAGGGCTTCCTCCATCTCCTCGTCTTCGAGGGACACCTTCTAGCTCTCCTCAGCCTTAGGCTTTTCAGTTGATTAGTCCAGGGTCTCTCCCTTCTGTTCTCCACTAACAGGAGGCTGTGGGTCTTGTTCCCTCAGGGTTTTTCTTGTCCCCCTGCCGGGGCTGGTACTCACCAAGCAGTAATGAATGGTGAAGATTGACAAGGGAAGATATGAAAATTACGTACCTACCGTAATTCTTGATCTTCTTTTGTATCTTCACCATTCGTTACTGATACCAGCCCACCTTCCCCTCTAGGGCCTCCTACTTCAGCGTCTCCCCCTCCCTGCTGGTTCCTCCCCTCCTCTTTCTTGACATTTACACCAAAAAAAACACAAAAAAAACCCTGCGTGTCTGTTCATCGGAACAGATACCTTTTCTGAGGGAGAAGGGGAACGAGTGGGACTTTCTGCTATCTCTGAGAACTCTTTCTGACTACCCCTAGGGGTGACTTCTTGGTCTTTTTCTTGGCCATGCTGTTCAAGTTACAGTTTAGGAGACCAACCAGTTTCTGGCTCTGCCTCCTTTAAAGGTCCCCTTTGGCAGGCCTTGATCTCCTGTGTCAGTCTCTGATACTTTGTCTGTTCTGACATTACTCTTCTGGAGTTGGCGATCCTTGCCTTGTCCCTTGGGAGTCCAATTGAGTTCCCTTTCTTTCTTATCTAACGGGGTGCTTTCTTAGGGCGTTACCCCACACACACTTTGGTGTTAACACTTAAAGTGCCAGATAAGCTTTTTTCCTTGCTAAGTTGGGCACTCTCCTTTCGGAACAGACTTTCTGCTTTGGCAGTCTGTGAGCTCTTAGCTACAGTTTAAAGGACTGATGATGTTGGGAGCTGTAAAGAATCTGCCTTTTGTATCCAGACTGTTCAAACGCCTTGGTTGAACCTTCCCTCAAATTCCATCGAGTGGGATCCTTGCTCCCTTGTTCTTGGTTCCGAACTTATAAGCCTTAATCCAACCTCTGATTTGGCAGAGTTCTCCCTCCCAACATCCCTCTTCTTCTTTTTCCTCCTCCTCTTCTTTCCCCTGTTTATCTGTTCCTCCCTTTGAGCCGCCCCAGCAGTGAGGCCCTGTGGCCCCTTTAGGTAGCTCCCCTCTCTTGTTTGCTGTCCTCTACCTGCTCTCTTGCCTTACTCTTTTTATTCTTGCCTTTATTTCGCCTCTCCGTCTAACAGAACTATGATGTAGGAGTCGTTTCCAATGCCTAATGGCCGCCCCTCGTACACCGTGTAGTGCGTCACTCTCGGGGGCGGCGCCATTGGCGCTGACTCCTCTTAAAAAAAAAAAAAAATCCCGTGGCGGGTGCACGCCTCCAGCTACACCCAAGCAGTAATGAATGGTGAAGATACAAGAGAAGATCAAGAATTATGGTAGGTACGTAATTTTCATTTTCTTTGGCCGAAGACTACCAAATGGCCAGACAGACACCAGAGCAGCGAGGTAACAGCCAAGCACTGGTAAGACGCACTTTTTCCCATTTGAACTCCCAAGTCTCATAAGAACTCTGGTGGGGGTAACAAATCTGCACCCAAAGACACTATTTGCTGTGACTAATAGGCCAGGTCATATTGCAAGAAATTGCCATAGTAAGAAGGGTGACACTGGAGCAGATTTGTCTTTGGCAAAGTGGGGAAATTACTTAACAGATGTGAAGGTGGGAGAGAAGACTGTGAAGGGACTTATAGATTGAGGAAGCAGACAGACCGTAGTGCATATCGAAGTGCTGGGAAAACAACGTCCAAAAGGAGCAGGTACTGGTGTCATCTGCATCCACAGGGACACTCGATACTATCCCACCAGCCAAGTGACTCTGACTATTAATGAGGCGTCACACCAAATGAAAATGGGGGTAGTACCCAAGTTACCCGTACCTATGATTATTGGAAATGCCTTTCTAGGGTTTACTGAGTTAATCAAAGAGGGAGTAAATCGTGATGTTTTAGCAGCTATGGTGATAAGAGCTCTGGCAAAGAAAATCTGAGATGGTGGGGACTCTTCCTTTCGCTGATTAGATTCGGACTTGTTTGAGCAGAGCTCCAAGATCCAGAAGTCCAAGAAAGAAAGAAGACACCTGAAGAAACAGTGGCAACAAAAGACTGATGAACATAAGGGGCTGACATTTGAAAATGCTGAAACTAAACTAACTGATTGTGATTTTCTTTCAGAGCAAGCTAACAATGTTTCTCTCCAGATTTATTTTAAGCAGCTGGGGGTGAAATCAGGACAGGGTGAACCTATGTTTAAAAAATGTAATGAGCTACTGTACAGAGTTTTCGTGAAACCTCAGACACAGGACTAGATAGAACAATTGGTTATACCATAAAAGTACAGATCTGAGTTGTTACAGATAGCACATGATAGTCCTATGGCTGGTCACCTGGGGAGGGATCGCACCCTTGCCAGATTGCTGTACAGATTTTACTGGCCTGGAATTCATGAAGATGTTGCTGCCTATTGCAGTTCTTGTGATGAGTGTCAGAAAGTAGACCCATTGACTAAAAAAGACAAGGTGCCCCTACCCTTGATAGATGTGCCTTTTTGAGAGAGTTGCATTGGATGTGGTTGGTCCTTTAGACAAAAGTAAAAAGGGAAATTGATTCATTTTGGTTGTATGCGAGTATGCTACTCTATACCCAGAGGCTGTTCCTGTGCGTACTGTCACAGCCCCAAAAGTTGCAGCAGAGCTTGCCAAAATTTTCAGCAGGGTCGGCATATCTAAAGAGATTATTATTGATCAAGGTAGTCATTTTGGTGCTGCATTACTGAAGGAGCTGTACCAACTGCTAGGTATTACCGCCATAAGAACCTCCCCTTATCACCCTCAGACAGACGGCCTTGTTGAGAGTTTTAACCGAACCCTAAAACGCATATTAAAAAGGTTTGTAAAAAGGGAAGGGAAAGACTGGGACCAGTACTTACCTTACCTGCTTTTTGCTTACAGAGAAGTACCATAGGCATCAACAGGTTTTTCGCCATTTGAAATGCTGTGTGGTAGACAACCTAGAAGGCCACTAGATGTAATCAAAGAAACTTGGGAAGATAACCCCCATGTGAAACAATCTATTACATTTTATATGTGTGTGCCCTGAGAAAGAAGCTGGCAAAATATGTTGAAATCACCCATAGTAATCAGGAAGAGGCCCCAAACCAGCAGAAGGTGTATTTTGACCGTGTGGTAAAAGAAAAAGTTTTTGAGTCAGGTTAAAAGATCTTGTTACTGTTACCAACTACAGAAAATAAATTTGTTAACGAAGTGGCAAGGACCTTATAAGGTGCTTAGATGTACTGGCACAGTTAACTATGAGACTGAGACCCCAATAGGAAAAATCGTACTAAGACATGCTATGCTAACCTCAGCAAGAAATAGGTTGAAAAAAACACCAAAAGCTGTTTTGCTAGTTTTACCAGAAACTGATAAAGAAGGTATTGATGTAGCTTATGATAGACTGGAACAAACTATTACTACTGATGCTGTAAAGGTGAATGTTTCCTTAGCCTCCGAACAAACCGCAGGAATTCGTAGCTTGCTAAAGACATTTAACAGTACTTTTACCACAGTACCAGGTGGAGCAAAAAGGGTCGAGCACGTAATAGTGACAAAGAATGCTCACCTTATTAGACAAAAAACATACAGATTACCAGAGCGGTTAAAAGCAAACTTGGTTAAGGAAATACAAACAATGAAAGAATTGGTATCATAGAAGAGTTGAGAAGTGCGTGGTCATCATCAATGGTGACTGTAAACAAAAAAGAAGTGGGTGTAAGAATCTGCCTTGATTTTTAGGAAACTTTTAATCAAGTGTCAGAATTTGACAGTTATCCTATGCCCAGAATAGATGATTTGGTGGACAGACTGAGAAGTGCTAAGTATATTAGTACCCTCGATCTCACCAAGGGTTACTGGCAGATCCCCCTAGCTAAAGAATCCAGAGACAAAACTACATTTGCCACTCTGATAGGATTCTGTCAGTTCACCACCATGCCGTTTGGTTTACATGGCGCAGTTGCTACATTCCGAGCGGTACATGGATGTCATTTTATCCCCTCACACTGGTTATTGTGCTGCATATCTGGATGATGTCATGGTGTATAGTCCAGACTGGAAAAGCCACGTTGAACACCTGTTAGCAGTTATCCAATCGATCAAAAAGGCAGGTCTGACAATTAATCCTACCAAGTGTGCATTGGGCATGCTGGAAACCAGATATTTGGGCTATGTTTGGGGAAATGGAGAAGTGAAACCAGAGGTTTCCAAGATAGAAGCTGTAGCTAGCAGCCCTGTCCCCAAAACAATGAAGTATGTCAGGTCATTTTTAGGGTTGGCTGGTTATTACCAGAGATCTGTTCCCAACTTTTCCGAGCTAACTACTTTCCTTACTGACCTCACAATAAAAAGGTTCCCGAATAATGTGAAATGGACCCCAGAGTGTAACGAGGCTTTTTGGGCCATTAAGGCTGCATTATATTCAGCCCCCATTTTAAGAGGCACAGAGTTTGAGAAACAATTTCTGTTAGACTGACACATCAGAGGTAGGCCTAGGTGCAGTTTTGAGTCAGCATATAGATGGGAAAGAACATCCCATTCTATACATAAGTAGGAAATTGCATAACAGAGAGAAAAGGTACTCCGCCATTGAAAAGGAATGCCTTGTGGCAAAGCGGGTCATGGAGTCCTTTAAGTTTTACCTGCCAGGAGCTGACTTTGTACTTATAATAGATCACAATCTTCTGTTAGCTTAACCAAATGAAGGATAACAATTCTAGAATCACACGGTGGTACCTGGCACTACAGCCATTTAAATTTAAAGTGATGTACAAGAGAATATCAATGTTGATTTTCTGTCTAGATATGGATCTGGAATTGAGAATTCTGAAAGCTGAAAAAACAAATGTGAGAGTTTAAACTTCACTATTTGCTGTACTGTTATGGAAAATAAATAGTGCATATGTACAGAACTGTAAAGGTTAGATGCTTTTGTTAGATGAGAATTACTGGAACGTTTTGGAAACCTGGTTTTGTAAAACAGGTTCCCTCTTGAGGGAGATGTGTGACAGGGTTGAATACGACCCTGTCCCAGTTGTTATGGAGAAGGAATTTAAATACAAGGATCTGTTCTATTCTCGCCTTTTCTGTCTCTTCTCTGTCTGGTTGTGCAACCACATTTTCTCGTGAGACCTAGGACTTGATCACCCCGATGGTCTTGCAGTTCTTTGCCTCTCGCTATTTCTCTACCCTCGCTTGCTGTTCTGTATTTTCTTCCCCTTTGCATATCTGCAGGTATAAAAATATATGTGAATCTTTTTGTGGAAGTGTAACTGATACTGGGATCCCTTTGTTTAAAACTGTATATAATTATACTGTTGAAATGAATGCAAAGCTGAAACTATATATTGTTATACTGCTAAAGTGATTGCAATGCTGTTTGGAGCACAAAGAGTTAACCTGAGATAGAAGTTTTAAGCCTTTTGCAGACGATGTAAACAAGAGGTCAGTTCTGGGTCACAATGTTTTGTTTTTTTTTGCTGCACCTGCTGAAACTGACAAGAACACTGTGTGGATAAGCATGCCGTTTTCTTAACGAGCTCCTGCACAGACTTGCAGAAAGGAGCTGCAGCGCTTTGTAAAAGAGACACACGGAGACTGGGAGAGACTGAGACTGGAAATTGAGAAGAAACCCAGATGGACTTTCTCTGTTTATACTGCTTTTGTAAATAGTTATAATGAACAATTATATATTTGTTTTATTTTACTGTTATTAATAATCGCTTGTTGCGAATTTTACAACTGCTTCTCGTTGTCCTATGCTTCCTGACCTGTTCCTCATTTTGGGGGTGGGACACGAGAAATTTAAGTGTCTTATGTTTATTTTGGAGGTTTTCATAAAGAGATCCATTGTATTTCAAGTATTCTAGCTTTAAAAACATAAAAACCCATTGAAGTTAGGCGGAGTACCAGATTTCCAGTCGGGATACCAAAATTCTGAATCCGCCAAGAATACCTGATCTTATCTGTGTCAGTCTTCATCATTCATCACAGATGGGTACTGGCCGGAGATCAGGACCCCACTGGAGCCTTTTTTTTATTTTTAAAGGATAGGCGGAGCCGACGCAGTATCGGCGCCGCCCGTGGCCGAGGCTTACTTTATCATGGCGCCGAGGATTAGCCGTTAAGCTGTGTCACCCGCCTGCCTACCAGTTCTTCGTCTCCCGCCGTCGAGGTCGCCTCGTGAGAAGCCTGTGAAGAAATTTTCAAAGTTTTAGGCCTTAGCCTTTTGTCGTCGACAGTCCGTCAGTTCCTGCTAGTTCTAGTCTGCCCTACTCGACGTCGCTGGTAAGATCTTTCCATTTATTTTACAGTTTAGCGACGTCGAGTCTGTTTTGGTGTTTTTTTTCCCCGTAGGTCATGTCTCAGTCGGAGGGCAAGAAGTCGTCTAAAGCGGGGGGGCCCCCCATGCGTCGGTGCCCGTGCGGCCGCAAGTACTCCGTTACCAACCAGCATGACCGGTGTCTCTGTCTTTGGCCCGCCTTCACGACACGGATTCTGCGACGCCTGCTTCTCCATAGACCGCCCTGAACAGCGCGCTAAAGTAGGGCGAGCTCACCGACTCGGGTAGGTCTGCACTCGCCGGGCCAAGCCGCCTTCTTGGCCTTTTCCTCCGGGTCCTCCTGGTTCTATACGGACCGAGGAGGAGGGAGCTTCGCCCTTTCGTAGCCTAGCCTTGGCAGAGGCTCCTTCCGCGGCGTAGGAGACCCGTCCTGCTTCCTCCCAGGAGGGGTTGGGAGGTGCCGCTATGGCAATCACTCCTTCAGGGGTGAAGGCTCCCCGGTGTCGCCCGGAAGGCCGGTCGGCACCGACGGTGGCGCGACTCATCTTTGTTGCCGACAGCCTTGGCGCCCGTTCGCGGTGCCGACCCTGCTTCGTCGCACCGTGACCCTCGAATTAAGCGTCGCCTTTACGCCATGTCTCATCTCGGCGCCGAGGTTGAACCGCAGCGCCGTGAAGCCTTAGGTCGTTCGTTGGTACCGTCCTCGGCGCCCGTTGAAGCACTCGCTGCCGCCGCGCGCCGGGGGTCTGGCGGTGTTGTGTTCGGCGCCGAGGCCCGCCTCGGGTCGCCGGGCGCCGCTTCAATCTCAAAAGGCCGCAGCGCTGAATGGCCTGGTGGCGGCGCTGTGGCTGGGGTTTCTGTCAGCGCCGTCTCTGTTACTGGTACCGCCCCTGGTGCCGGTCGGCTTGACGGTGCCACAGCTGGCCCTAGTTCGGGACCTTTGGCCCGTACTGCCCTGCCACCTTCTACCAGCACCGCTTGCAGGGCTGTGGAGGGTGCAGGTGACGCCTTGGCCACTGCTTGGATTTCTGGGCCCTTTGTTAAGGTTGCCCTCCCTCGCTCTCCTACCGTCTGGCTTAGGTCCTCAGACTCTACCTCTTCGGAGTCGGGCTTGGAGTCGAGCGGGCAGTCACACCCTTCAGGGTTGTCTGCAGAGGAGGACGAGCCGGTGGTCTCCATGACGGGTCTCAGTCAGCCCCCTTCTGAGATGCGTCTGGTTCCTCCGAGGTTAGGGTCAGTGGTACTGACCAGCAGGCTGTGGTGCATGCCACCATTGCCATGCAACCTGGCCTTGGGAGGTTCCTTGACCCCTCGGTGGTGGTACCCCCTCCGATGGTGTGTCTCGATCGCCCAACTTTGGGGCCTATCGGGAAGCCCACAGGAGGGGAGGGTGCTGCTCCCTGGGTCTCCCCTTTGGGGGCAGCCCAGAGCTGCCAGCTTCCTAGGACTAGGACTCTCTTGGACTCCGAGGGGTCGAGGGGTGTGGGGTCGGCGCGTCAACCTTTCTCTGGGACCCATCTGGGCCCTGGACGAAGCCGAAGCGCAGACTTCTGCCCTTCCCCTTCTGGTTCCTTGAGGGGGTCCCATTCTTTGGAGGCAGGAGACCGTCCTTCTGGATATATACGGCCCCGGTTGCCTCACTTGGATTCTTCTGGGCGCAGCTTAGGCAGTACCGACGTGGTTGTACAGCTGTCGGCTGCGGAGTCTTCCAGGACACCCTCCGCGGGGGTCCTTGGTCCGCTCCCTAGCCCTGGCAGAGGTCAGCCGACTTCCTCTCTCGGCTCTGCCCCCTCCCCTCTGCCGCCTTCTCCAGCGTTCCCAGGTATTCTTGGTCCTAGCGGTCCTCTCACCTGGGAACAGTTCAGAGCAGTGGCTGCTCGGTTCCCTGCCTACGTTAGGGCCATGGACAGCCAGGTTTTTCAACCTCCCCCCGAGCAGCCACTCTGAGCGCATGGTGACCTCCAGCTCCTCATCCCGCTCTTCAGAGGGAGAGGAACTGTCTGTCCATATCTCTCCTGCCGCTGATCTCTCCAAGTATCAGCGTTTCCTCGTGAGGATGCTGGAGGACCTTCACCTCTCTCCCCTCTCCATGAGCAATCCTGAGCATGCGGCACACGCCTTTCTAGGCGATTTCGGTGCGGCCACCCTTGTGGTGCCGCCCTGGCCTGCTCCCTTTCGGGAGGCGTCCATGCGTTTCTGGCAGAGGCCCTTCTCCGGAGTTCCTGCCTCAGGGACCTCAGTCAGAGGTATTGCGCCCCCCAGAGTCTCCAGGTTCTATGCCTCATGCACAGTCCGGATTGACGTACCTGGACACTCCTGACGGGCTTCGTGCCCTCCACCGTGACCGGACCCCAGATCAGGACTCTTCGGATTTTGATTTCTGGGGGAGGAGGACTTTCTACTCGGCATGGTTGCTTCTCTCCATCTCCGCTCATCAGGCCCACTATGCAGCCTACAACAGGTTCTTGTGGTCAGCGCTGGGTCAGATCCTAGCTGCTTTGCCTGACTTGGAGCAAACCAGGCAAGCCATCGCTCTCTCTGCACGTGGCCTGGAGCTAGCAAGGCACCAAGCAAGGGCATCTTACAATGCCAGTGAGGTAGCTACCAGGGTAGTAGGGACAGCGATCTGCACCAGGAGATCAGCGTGGCTTCGCCTTTCCCGGTTGTCACCCTTGGCCCGGCGTAGGGTGATTTGCTCCGCTCACCAGGGAACCTATCTCTTTTCCTGTAGGGCGAGACGACGTTTGTCGGGGCAAATTCCTTCCCGCGTCTCGCTCTCCCCACCTCGGCCTCCTCAGGCTCAGAAGGTTCCCCTTGTGTGTCACCCACTGAGGGCTAAGAGACAACCGTCCCTTAGGGTGCACTAATAAGCCCTCGGGGGCTTGGCATTATCCACTGTGGATGAATGGTGAAGAGTGACACGATAAGATAGAAATTACGTACTCACCGTAATTATGATCTTTCTGTGATCTTCACCATTCATCACAATCCCGCCTCGCCATCCCCTGGGGCTCCAGTCTGTGGATCCTCCTCCTCTGCGTGACTCTTTGAGAGGGTAAAGTTGGGACACACAGGGGGTAATTTTCTTCCCAAGGGTACAGTCCGAGTGGCACTTCCTCTCACTATTTATCCTCACCCCTACGGGGTGAGAACTGGTGGTTCCCCTCCTCTATTTAAAAAAAATAAAAAAAGAGAACCCTTTTTTTCACCAAATATCTTTACAGAGAGAGTACTGAGTCCCTGTACCCTGTCCTTCTCCAAAATAGCCGACTCTGCTTTTGGGGTTTGCCAGTTATTCTGTGCATTGAATTCTGGCAGGTGAGCTTTGCCACTCCTTGCAGTTCCTATACATTCTGGTGACGGACAAGGGTCCTGGATTCTTGTTACCTCTCACTCTCTCCTAAATTCTCTCTCTCCTCCCCCTCTTCCTTTTCCAGAGATTGGGGCCCCTACCCAATCCCCTTAGTTTTACTTCTTCTATGCTGTCCTCTCAGTTGTTATTTCTCCTTTTAGTTCAGTTTTCTCTTCCTTTTTCTGTCCCTTGACTCTCTTGTCCCACCCTCCATCCCTTCCTCTTACCTCTCCGGCAACTCAGAACTGGTAGGCAGACGGAGTCGATACAGCCTAACGGCTAACCCTTAAGCGCCACGTAGTACATCGGCCTCGCGGGTGGCGCCGATGCTGCGTCAGCTCCGCCTATCCTTTAAAAAGGAAAAAAAAAAAGGTTCCCTCGGGGTCCTGATCTCCGGCCAGTACCCATCTGTGATGAATGGTGAAGATACACAGAAAGATCATAATTACGGTAGGTACGTAATTTCTATTTTTTCTTAAATTCTACCCTGGTTACAATGCAAGTCTGAAATGTTGAGACACTTACTTTTGAATCCTAGGAGATTCTTGTTACATTTTGTGCTACAGTCTGTATGACTTTTTCCACATAATAAACCTTTCCTGCTGGGATTATTACTGAAGTTTATTTGCAACGCACCACGTATCTGTAACATGTTTGTAGGCTAAACCATTTATTTAGCAGTGGTTCTTAAAACAACCATTTTTATTGTTACTTTACAGGACCTACAGTCAAGAAGTAGCCAACCTTTCAAAGTGAGGGAAGTAGAACATGTCATTCACAACACAACCGTTTTTAGAGAAGATCAGCAGGCACCTACCACGTTACACAGAGAACGAACAGTCATTGGGGGAGATGGCCAGGACCAGGTCAAGGTACAGAACCATTACTTATAACAAGCTGAAGGAGTCCGATTTTTTTTGTAGTTGTGTCTGAGGACTTCATCATTGATGCTGCATGTTTTGTCTTTTAGACACTCTTGCATTTAAGTTTCTAAGGCTGCTGATTTCGTGGCAGTTGCAGGCACTTAGTAGTTGCTTGCTTAAAACTGAATGGAGTAAGTCGCTATTTTAAATTAGATGTATTTTAGCCCCCTGTGTGAAAATGTATGCAAGACTGGCAACGTGAGTTCTGGAAGAACTCTTACAGCAGTGCCCTGGGCCATTCATAAAATTCAAACGCATGGTATCAGTTTCATTAAATTTGCTCACACTTGCTGTTTTTTCAGTAGCATTAGTCTAATATTTCGTTTATAAACATCTGATCTAGTAAGAGACATTATTAAATTCTCAAGAAAAAATTAAAATGTGTTTTCTTGTATATTAAATGCTGTTTTTTTCTTACAAGTCCTTTTTTGTGTCACATCCTGACATCATTTTTTTTTTCAGATTTCATCAATTAATGAGGCACCCTTCTCCGAGTGTGAAGAGCTGAAGCGTGCTCTAAAAGCAGAGCACCAACTCTTTTTAGAGCTCATAAAAGCTGTGAAAGACCCAGAAAGGTAAATACGCCATTCAGAGTCAGTTTCATCACCCCCGCAGTAATTAAATTAACAGGTATAGACTTCAGAGCGTTTCCAACCTTTTACATTAGAACTGTGGTATTAGAATAGTACTAAATTGGGACTGTGGTGTTGGAACACTGTAACTGGTAGATCTTACCCAAATCAATTTTCACCATTCATTACTGATGGGTCCTACCGGAGGTCAGGACCCTGCATGGAAAAAAGAGGACTGCCTCTTTAAAATGTTTGTGCTGGGTGGAGACGACGGGACACCGCCGCTCTCGAGGCCAGCGTTCTATGTGGTGCTCACGGTTTGGCCAGTAGAAGTAGTGAATTACTGTGCACTCTAAATATCGTCGTGTTTGAAACAATTGTTTGAGTTGCCATAAATAGATTGAACTGTGAACTGTGCTGAACTTGTTAAGTCACATTCCCAATATAAGGATGTTAAGTGCAGGTACCAATTCCATTACTGCTTCATCTGTTCAATCCTTTTAGTTACCTCAGTGGGTGCGTGGTGCAAGGAAGAGTGATTTCCGTTACTTGGGACTGGGGCCCATCGTGAAAGGGATGGAAGCTGGTTAAGAAGGGTGGCCTATATCCTAACAAGGTGGCTGTAGGGGTTTTGGTGAGGAAATCCAGGAGGATTTTAACTAGGAAAGGGGGCAGCTCAGTTGAGGTCAGGCACACAACCACAAATGAGGGGGGCCTAACTTGCCTCGTCTCAAAAAAAGGTAGGAAGTTATCTGGGAACTGGGCATAAAGGTGCAGGAAATGAGGGACAGGGGTACTGGGGTAATGTGCACAAACTCTAGAAGTCAGAGGAACAAATTCTGATGTAAATTCATTTGTGTCAGAAGCACAGCTGCACATAATAGTGTTCATAGCAATGTGGGCAACACTGAATCACAACTGGGGCATGACTATACCAGGCTATAAGCTATTCAGAAAGGACGAGGAGGAGGGAAGAGGAAGGTGTGGCTTTATACATCAGGAAGAAAGGCCACAGAGATAGCAACAGGGGGACTAAATGTTTGGAAATTCTGTGGTTGCAGGCCATTGTTAATGGGAATAAAGTCAAGATTGGAGTGGTATATATACTACCATCACAAAGCCAGGAGGCAGACAGGGAAATGGGGGAGGTCATTAGGAAGACAGGGGAACTCTGAGAGGTGCTGCTGATGGGAAACTTAAAAAATCTGGATATGGACTGGAGTCTCCCAGTGTCAGCAAGTGCAAGGAAATCAGCTCCTGGTAGAGACATGCCAGGAAGCATTCCTGACATAGTATAGACCCTCACAGGACAGGGTGTTATGTTGAACCTGGTTCTCACCAATGGATAGAATTCAGATTGTGAGTCTGGGAACCACTTGGAACCAGCGATCACTTGGCCTTGTTGATGCTGTCCAACTAGAGAATGGAAGGACACACGGCCAGACAAAAGGTTGGGACTTCAGGGACGAGACTTATGAAGAATGCAGGAAATACTAAAAGGATACCTCTGGGAAATAGTAGTAATAGAGGGAGTTGAAGTCAAATGGGAAGCTTTTAAGAAGAGTAGCAGCAGTTGCTGAACTTTGTGTCTTGTCTGAGAAGCAGATAAGAGTGGAAGAGTAAAAAGGCCTATGTGGTTTACAAAAGTGGTAAGAGAGGCAGTGAAGGAGAAAATGTATGCATTCAAGAGATGCAGTAATAGCCAAAAATATAAGGACAGGAAAGGATGGCTAATATGAACTAGGGAAAGAAGTGGGATAGTGGGAAAAAAAAAAACAGGGTGAAGCAAGGAGACAAAGCATTCTTCCGGTATGTACGGGAGAGAAGCGCAAGGATAAAGAAGATATATTTGGATTAAGACAGGGAATTGATTTGGAGGAGGATGACAGGGCAAAGGCTAGCATACTGAACCACTATTTTTGTTCAGTTTTCTCAGTAGAAGAGGATTGCCTTCTGTTTGTGCAGTAGGACAGGATAGGAAGGGGTGGGGTCCAATAGCAGTTTCATCAGAGAAGGGAGGACACCTGAGGGACTGAAAGTGGATAGATATATGGGACCAAACAAGATGCATGCAGTAGTGCTGAGGGCAGTGGGAAGGTGCTCGCAGCACTGCTAGCAGAGGACAGCTGAAGTAGTGCGCCTCTACAAAAAGAGGCAGTAGGGATAATCCAGGAAACTGTAGACCAGTCTGCATTATGTCTACAGTGGGAGGTAGCTAGAATATGTTTCACAAAGATCAGCAAAGAAAAGCGTGGAGGAGGTATAGCTATATACATAGCAGAAAATATCAAGACACACGAGATTAAGTCACAGGAAAACATTGCAGAAGAGGCAGAGCCATTATGGGTTGAAATCTAATTGCTAGCAAAAAAACTTACAGTGGGTATAGGATATCACTCTCCCAGTCTTAGCGCAAAAGAAAATAATTTCCTTGCAGCAGTTGGATAGCATGGACATAAATGGAGATTACCTGCTATTAGGAGACTTCAGTGTCCCTAATATTAACTGGACCACGCTAGAAGGTTCAACCCCCTTGGAGAACATGTTTATTGAGACAACAATAAAAAACCTAGAGTGAACAGTTACAGAAAATACAAGGGGAAGTAACATATTAGACCTTATGTTCTGTACTTTTGTCGATAATAGTGTGAGGGTACTGGTTCCCCTTGGGGACAGCGATCACACCATGATCAGTTTGGTGGTGAACACAGCTTGTGAGGTAGTGAAAGGGGCAACTACATTTGAATGTTATCACAAAGTAGACTTTAATAAAATGAGACTGTATTTAAGATCATGGAATTGGGAGGAAGATCTGAAGGGACAAGGGATGCAGGCAGTATGGACCAAACTTGAGCAGTAAATGGACTTCTGCATTAAAACATGGACACCGGAGATGAAGTACAATAAAAATGACAGAGTGCCAGTTTTGTTTGGCAAACAAATAAAATGCAGCATCAAAAACAGAGGTTATATAAAAAAATTAAGCAACAACCAACAGAGGCAAACTGGAACATCTACAAAAAAGAAACAGACAAGTGTACGAACCTGATAAGAAGGTCAAAAAGAAAAGCTGACGTTAAAATGGCAACATCTATAAAGGATAACAAAAAAAGTTCTTTATGTAGGATCCCTGAGGGGAAATCAAAAAGGTGTTGGACCATTAAAGGTAGAAGACAGGTTAATTAGTGAAGAACAGGATATGGCCACAGAATTAATAAGTACTTTTTAAGTACATATCAACAAAAGGAAACAACAAATATTACCAATGTACATGTGGACCATACAATCAGTGAACTAAGGATTTACCAAGCAAGATGTCGTGGATATCAAACGTGATAAATCGGCAGGACTGGGTGATACACATCCTAGACTTCTTAGGGGAATTGTCTGAGGACCTAGCGGGTCCAATCACGATGCTATTTACAGCCTCATTAAATGAAGGTAGCACGCTGCCTGAGTGGAGAGAGGTGACAGTGACACCAATTTTCAAAAAGGGGAATAGGGAAGAAGTCAGAAACTGTCAGCCGATCAGCTTAATGTCTGCCCTGGGTAAGTTACTAGAAAGATTAATACAGGACCATACAGTTAAACACATCAAACAGAAAGGTTATGTCAGCATAACACAGACTGGATTTAGCTCAGGGTGCTCGTGTCTTCCAAATCTCCTTCACACCAGTGAGTGCTGCCCTGGACAGGGGGCCTGCCAGTGGACATTATTTTCTTGGACTATTCAAAGGCTTTTGATTCTGTATCACACAGAATTCTGATAGAGAATTTAGCTGATATACAATTAAACCCCAAAGTAATAACATGAGTGGCCTCATGGCTGAGAAATAAGTGTCAAAGAGTAGGCATCAGACGGTACTCTTCTGAGTGGGGTAAGGTGACCAGCAGGGTCTCCCAGGGTTCGGTGCTGGGACCAACCCTCTTTAACATGGAGGCAGTATAGCGCAGTGGTTTATGGCTCTGAGCTGCAAATCTGGTGACATCCAGCAGACTAGACGTGGGTTTGAACCCCACAGCTTCCACTTACATATTGTGTGACCCTGAGCAAGTCAGTTAACTTCCCTGTGCTCCCAGGTTGCACCTGTAAAGAAGCTTTCAGCTTAGTGTGCTAGTCCTGGTTAAATAGCTAACAGAAAATAATAAAAAAAAAAATATATATATATTTGTGTCTATAATGCAGACCTCTGAAAACACATAAGTATGCAAATAGGCTGATGACAGCAAGATTGAGGCCATAGTGAATAATGATACAGCAACACAACTACAGGTAGATAAAAATCAGCTGGAACACTGGGCGGTAAGAAATAAACTAAGATTTAATGAGGCCAAATGTAAGGTTATGCACCTTGGGTATAACACTCCGAGACAGGACTATATATTAAATAACACCGTAATACAAAAAACAGTTAATGAGAGAGATTTAGGAATCATCATTACAGATGTTTCCTTTGACACACACACACACACACACTAGGAACACAGTTAAGAAGTGTCATAGGATCTTGGGGTGTATATTCAAACAACATGAAGTCTTGCTATATTATGACTATTGCAGTTTGCCCCAGCCTTAGAACTGCTCCGGAGGTGAAAGAGTTAACTTCCATGCAGAGCATGGAGTTTAGAGCGTGAGCTCGGTTCAGAAGCTCTGTTTGGCTGGTTTCAAACCGAAACCGTCAGATTCTTTACCTCGCCACTGAACAGTCGCTCCGGAGATTCCTCCTGTTGCTCGGTTCATTTCTTCGGTTTAAAGCGCTATTTCTCGGTTTAATTTAACCGCGATTTCATTATTTTAACCGCAAAACCGATCGGTTCAGGCTCTGTCTATGGTAATCGTAAGTAATAGATAGGGTTTTTTCTGTGTGGAACTTGTAAAGTATTATCGGTTCGGTTGAACCGATCGAGTTGTATTTAAATATGTTTAAAGCCTTTTGCTGCTTTTTAGAGGCGGTTCCTGGTTCTTGTCGGTTCCAAAAAACGGATTTCATTACGCTTTTTTCCACGACCCGTGACACGGTTTGAACCGATAGGGTGTCTTGCCTAGCACTGCCATCAAAAGGGCAAGTTGGTTGGTTAGGCTGGCATCATGTCTGAGAAACCCAAAAGAAACCGAACACTGGTTTCAACACTGTAGTGTCTGTGGGGAAGCCTTTGCCAAGGCTGACCCACACACTACATGTGTCTATTGTCTGGGGTTTGACCACCCCAATTCAGACTGCCAGATTTGTAAAAATTTCCTGCAGCCACCCTGGACAAGAGAGTAGGCAGACTCAGGGAACAGAGCTAAAAGTCCGCTGACCCGATGGACAGCCCGTTCGTGCCAACCGAACTGGAGGGAGTGCCTCTGACCAGGGCGAGACTTCTCGGGCAAACGAAAAGCTGGCTTTGAGGAGCCAGTTCCAGCAAAGAAATCTAAAAAATCAGCAGGTTTGGAGTCCAAAATTCCTTCTCCAACTGCTGCTGAGATAGCCAGGGCAATACAGATTGTCCAGTCCCTGTCCCCGGTTCCCTCCGAACCGCCACTGTCTGGCAAAAGGTCGGTTCCAGTGGTTCAGGATTATGATATAGAAGAGTTCTATGAACCAGAGGAGGGGGATGAGGATTATGATCAGTGTGAATGTGACTTTGAAAGTCTGGATGTGCCCATTGAACCGGACATCTCCCCAGACAGACCTTCAGGTGAGTCTCCCCCTAGGCTTTCTGAGTCCCGTTCTCATTTTTTGTTTTATAAAAAAGTTGCCGAGACCCTCCAGCTTCCCTTAGAGGAGGCTTTGGATGAGCAAGAGGAGCCTGACTCTGTGGAGATGATGGATATCCCAGAGTCCAGGAGGTTGTCCATCCCTTTACATAAATCTTTTAGAAAACAAACAATAAAAATTTTAAAAGCTCCTAATTCTGTGCCTCCGGTAGATAAAAAGATGGACAGGAGGTACACTTTGTCAGGTCCTGATACAGACTTTCTTTCACAGCAATGCAGTCATGTTGGGGTAGTTCAAGCTGCAGCCTGTGATAAAGCTAATATTCCACTGGCTTCACATCCTCCTGACAAGGATTCCAGGAAGATTGGTGCCATGGCCAAAAAACAATACATGGCAGCATCCTTGGGACTCAGACAAGCTAACTATATGGCTTATGTTGCAAGATACCAGAAATCTAGATGGGATACTGTCATGGCCTTAGCCAAACCGGTCTCTGGCCAGCTCGCAAAGGAGCTGGAGCAGGTGGCTCTTGATGGTATTGAGGCATCTAAGGTGCAATTCCATGCTGCAGTGGATTCTAACGATGTATCCTCTAGAGTCATGGCTACATCTGTGGCTTTTTCGAGATTGGCCTGGCTCAGGTGTACTGCTTTGTCACAGGATCAACCAGTCTAAGGCTATGGATTTTCCTGTGGTGGGAAATTTCTGTTTGGGAGCAGACAGATAATTATATGAAGAAAATGGATGAATATAGAACCACTTACAGGAGTGCACAAGCCAAGGAACGGCAAGCCACTCCTCAGAGGCAGCCCCCCAGGGGTAGGGGTAGGCCTTTTCACAGGCCTTTTTACCAGACTCGGGCCCCCTCCTCTTCAGCCTATGTACAGAGGGGGTTCTTCAGAGGGAGAGGCAGGCGGGGTTCGAGCAGGCCTGCTCCCACCCCTCAGCCTAAAGCCCCTGCCAAACAGGCACCCTGATGGGATGCCCAGGGTTGGCTCTCCACTACCTGTAGGGGCAGGTTGGCTCACTTGGTCCAGGACTGGCAGTCTTTAACTCAGACAGGTGGGTCCTGGAAGTAGTGAGCCAGGGTCTGGTTCTCAGCTTCAAGAAATTTCCAAAGATGAGAGCCAGATCTTTTCCACCTGCAAACCCTTTAGAGACTCTTGCTTTGGAAACAGAAGTCTCAACCCTCCTGGCTCTCAGAGCTGTAGAAAAGGTTTCTCCCCTTCACCAGGGCAAGGGTCTGTACTCCAGGTACTTCCTTACCCCAAAAAAGACAGGAGAGTGGCGGCCTATCCTGGATCTAAGATATCTAAACAAACACCTTTTAAAGCCAAAGTTCAAAATGGCGACATTGGGAATGATTTTACCCTCCCTAAGGCCAGGGGACTAGCTAGCCTCCCTGGACCTCGAAGATGCCTACTTCCATGTTCTTATCAGAAGCTCCCATCGAAAGTACCTCAGATTCGAACTGCCCTCAGGCCATTATCAGTTCAGAGCAATGCCCTTCGGCCTCACTTCTGCCCCAAGGGTGTTCACAAAGTGTCTGGCAGTAGCAGTCGCTCACCTAAGAAGGCAAAAGATTGCTATTTTTCCCTACCTGGACGACTGGCTCATTGTGGATCAGTCTCCAGACCAGGTAAAATCACACCTGCTAGTTACCCAGCAGCTGCTTACCTCTCTGGGATTTCTTCTCAATCTTCCAAAGTCAGTTTTGGAACCTGTCCAGTTACTCACCTTTATAGGCGCAGAACTGGATACAAAGCAGGCCAGAGCCTTCCTTCCCTTGGAAAGGGTAAGAATCTTAGTGGCCCAGGCCACCTCCTTCACTCTGCAGGTCTCTCGACCAGCAAGGCATTTCCTGCAGCTCCTAGGGCACATGGCTGCCTCCACAGCTGTGGTGCAAGGAGCAAGATTTCAGATGAGGGATATTCAGTTCCATTTGAGAGCTTTCTGTTCTCAAAGAAGAGATCCTCTATCCAAGTTAATCCCAGTGACTCGAACCCTGATCCAGGCCCTTCAGTGGTGGCAGGATCAGAGCAATCTGAGACAGGAGGTGCCTTTCATCCCTCTGTCCCATTCCTTGACCCTTACTACAGATGCATCCCTCTTGGGATGGGGAGTCACATGGGCGACCTCTCCACCCAGGGATTATGGTCCCCCAGGAATCTCTGCTCCACATCAATCTGTTGGAACTCAGAGCTGTTTTTCTAGCACTTCAGGTTTTCTCTGCATCTGTTCAGAACAAGGTGGTACAGGTCAGAACAGACAACACCACTACAATGTGGTACATCAACAAACAGGGGGGCACTCGGTCTTCGGCCTTGTGCACCGAGGCGATGAAGTTGTGGTCTCTGGCTTACTCCCTGAACACTTCCCTCATAGCAGTTCACCTCCCAGGCAAGGACAATGTCCTGGCAGATGCCCTCAGCAGGATTTTCCAGGGCCATCGCGAATGGTCACTGGATCCCCTAGTACTCGGGATAGTGTTTGCCAGATGGGGCACTCCTCAGATAGATCTTTTCGCAGCCCCAGACAATTATCAACTTCCACTGTTTTGTTGCAGGCCCCCAGTGTTGGGCTCAGTTCCCTGGATGCCTTCTCCTCGATTGGGAAGGGAAGTTTCTTTATGCCTTTCCCCCTTCCTCTCCTGTTCAAAGTACTAGTCAAAATCAGGTCTCAGCCCTGCAAATGATCCTGATTGCTCCAGACTGGGCCAGACAGCCCTGGTACCCACTCCTTCTGTCCTTAGTAGTCCATCTTCCCGTGTCTCCTAGGAACCACAATCTGTTAACCTGTGCTCAGGGAGAGTTTGGTATCCGAATCTCAAATCCCTCAACCTCAAGGCTTGGCTCTTGAGCAGTTAGAGTTTGCTGATTTGCAACTTTCTCAAAGTGTTCTCGAAATCCTGAAGGCTGCTAGGAAGCCTTCCACCAGGCTACCTATAACTCCAAGTGGAAAAGGTTTTCCATATGGTGTTCTGGGAAGCATGTTTCCCAGAATCTGCTGATCTACCCACTGTATTGGACTACATGGTCCATCTTAATTCTTGGGACTGAGACCAGCCACCCTGAAAGTGCACTTGGCTGCTGTCTCTGCCTTCATTTCAGCAGGGAAGCCCTCTTCTCTTTCTGCTCACCCTGTATTTTCCAAGTTTTTTAAAGGATTGCTTCACACCAATCCTCCATTCAGGGACCCTGCCCCGGCTTGGGATCTTAATGTATGCATTGCTCAGCTAATGCAACCCCACTTTGAGCCTCTGTCTTCGGCAGAGCTTAAGTATTTGACTTGGAAAACTGTATTTCTGGTAGCCATCACTTCTGCCAGGCGATAAGTGAGTTACAGGCTTTATCAGTAGAAACTGACTTTATTTCCTTTCACAGGATAAAGTGGTCTCAGGACTAACAGGAAGTTTTTGCCTAAGGTGGTTTCAGATTTCCACCTTAACCAATCTATTTCACTTCCAGTGTTCTTCACTGACCATTCCTCCTCTGGTGAGAGGAGGCTGCACAGCTTAGATGTTAAGAGGGCCCTAAGTTACTACATAGAGCGTACTCAAGGGTCACAGGTTTGACTCCTCCAACTGTTTCTCACTTATGGTGAGGTTGGAAAGGGAGACCTGCCACTAAAAGATCCATTGCCAGGTGGATCGCTTTTTGTATCCAATTTTGCTATCAAAAGCTGGGTAAGGTTCCCCCCTCAGGCCTGAGGGCTCACTCTACCAGAGGTACAGCTGCATCTCTAGCTGCTGCTAGAGACATTCCTATCTTGGAGAGATGTCAGGCAGCTACTTGGAAGACAGTACACACTTTCACCAAGCATTACTCCCTGGATAGTCAGGCCAGGAGGGATGCTCGGTTTGGCACAGCCATGCTTCAGAGCCTATTCCTAGTAGGTTCTGTCCCTCCTCCATGGAGGTACTGCTGTGTGTTCGCAATAGTCATAATATATCAAGACTTCATGTTGTTTGAAGAAAAATTACTCACCTTAGTAATGTTGTTTCTTCAATGGAGTCTTACATATTATGACCTCCCCCAGCCTGCCCCTCTCAGAACTCCTACTTTGGGGTAAGGGGTGGTAGTCCTCTGTTGGCATTTATTGATGCCCTCTTTCATGTTTGGGTGTTGTGTTTGTTTAGTTATTTTATCTTAATTTTCTGGTCCACTGACTTGAATCTTTGTGTTGGGACCAGCAAAAATGTGTTAATATATTAGTAGCCAGTTGGCTAGTGTAGGTTACAGCTTCCGCACAGAACCTTAGTGAGTTTTTGCTCGTAAAGATCTGACGGTTTTGGTTTGAAACCAGCCAAACAGAGCTTCTGAACTGAGCTCACGCTCTAAACTCCATGCTCTGCATGGAAGTTAACTCTTTCACCTCCGGAGCAGTTCTAAGGCTGGGGCAAACTGCAATAGTCATAATATAGCAAGACTCCATTAGAAGAAACAACATTACTAAGGTGAGTAATGTTTTCTTTTCGAATATAAAGAGTAGGAATCCAACAGCGATTGTGCCGCTGTATTCATCACTGGTCAGGCCCCACCTGGAATACTGCTTGCCCTTTTGTGCACCGCAAAGTAAAGGTGGCAAAAAACGTGTAGAGATGATGCAAAGGAAGACAACAACAAAAAAAAAAATTAAAAATATGCAGCATAAAACATATGGGGATAGGTTGAAAGAACTAGGTGTGTACTTAATGGAATATAGAAGAATGAGAGACCTATGTGTCGTTTTCAGTGCAATAAAAAAATGGGACAATATGGGAAAGCACGGGACTGAGTAGACAACATATTAATAGAACTACAAGGTCACATGGCCTGAAAATAAAAGGAGACATCGTTAGAACTGTTAAAAGAAGCAGTTGGATCAGTCAAAGGGTGATCTCAGCATGGAAATCCTTGATGGAAATTTTAGTGATAAGCAGTACCATGGAAGTATTTAAACACTCTTTGGACGCCTAAAATGGCAGGAAAAAATGCGTGTATTACCACTGAACAGTGGCGAGTTTCTGTGTATCTTTGACCTCATAACTCGTACATTACCTATGAATATAACCTAAAAGAATGGTTGGTAGAATTCAGAGGCAAAAATTCTCCAGGTGAATGGGCAACATGGGTTCAAGAGGGGAGGTCATGCCAGACAAATCTGGTGGAATTTTCTGATTGGGTAACGAGAGTGCCCGACAAGGGACTGGCAGTTGGCATATACTGTACCTGGATTTTAGCTTGGCCTTTGACCCTGTACCCTATAGGATGCTGGTCAAAAAATTGAGATCTTCCAAGAATCGATCTTTACCATTGATTCCCACTGATGGGTCTGGGGTCGGAGGCACTAGATCGTAACAGGAGCAAATTTGTTTGCATTAGGGAGCTGAAATCTGTGCCTGCGCACTCCACATGGTGCTGCATGTGCCAGCCAATAACCATTGTTGGATCTCTCACGCACCTCACTTCTGTTCCTCTCTCCATAAAGTGCACACCGTGGGAGCTACAGCGCCTCAGTTAGCTGACACAGCCAAATTTCCTCTGCATTACTGCTCAGTTTTTTATTGTAGTGTCTAACTTTCTTAATTTCATTTTTCCCCAGTGCAGCAGCCCAACAAAGACAAAGGGGTGAAAAAGTCCAAGAAACACCGGCAGCCTCCCATTATGCATCATTTCCCCTGTGGGAAACACATTGTTGCGATGGATCGGAATAAATGCTGATGGAGCTGCTTTGGCTTTTCTCACAAAATAGAGGAGTGTGATGTCTGCTTCTCTGTGGTTCCTCATACACTCAAAACCTATGTGACGCAATTGGGTCAGACAATCCCCACTTTAGGAGGGTAGTCCATCAATGTGCTGACAGAATATTGCCGCTGGAATGTTGTCGGGGCAATAATGTCTAGGATTTCTTGCCATCTGGTGCTGTTGCCGATATCCGGGTCACCCTTCTTACCACCATGGTGCGACCCAGAGTTAAGGTTATATAAATATATGGGGGTGCAGGAGACATAGCCCCCCCACCCCCATCGTAATCACTGGCGATCCAACTGCCAGATGGCACATTGTTGGAGTACTGTGCTTGGTGTCAACCAAGTACTGGTGACATAATTTATGCTGGCAACTTGGTTGTTGCTCCGGCATGGGTGAACCCTTTTGGAGGCAGGTGTTGCATTTGTGAAGCCAAGGCACAGTCTTTGAGCCTTTCCCTTGGGCCCCTTCCTAGTACCTATGGTGATGGGGAAGCAGAGGGTTCTCCTTGACCTTGCCTCACTGAGGCATTGGAGGCCCTGGAACGGGGATATGGAGGATGGCTGGTTCCTGCTGGGTAGCTGGCTGCGTGCACCCCCCACCTCCTTTTCTGTCCTGGAAAGTGGACGTTCCTAGTGGTGAAGCTGAAGATTTGCACTCTTATCTTCCATGGTGGACAGTTCGATGTCACAGTCTGGTGATGCCCTATCTTCTTATACTGTTACCAGTGTCAGTGAGCGGGGTGGTGAAGGACGTGGCATTGTGTCCCCTCTTGACACCATTCTCGGTGTCAGGAGAGGGCCGACACTGGGACTGTGCAGTATCAGCTTGCCGAGGTGGGGGCTGAAGTCTCTTCCCCGGGAAGTCCTAGTGGTGCTGGGGAGGGGATGATACCGCCCCAGTGACAGATGTGGAACTGGCCATGGTGCCAGCCCTGGGCCTGACATGTGGTGGGTGCCAGTGATGATGTCGCCCCTGGGGCTGTCCTCAGTCCTGGTGCCATTTACGGCACCAGGATGGCTCCCAACACTGTGAGTGAGGCCGAGGTGGGGATGGTCCCGGGGCCAGTGTTGTACCTGATGTTGGGCCTGGCACCAAGGGTGTGCCAGCTGCGGTGACAGGGAGGAACTCATCTCTTGGCCAGTCATCTCTCCTGGACTTGGTGCTGAAGGCTGCATCGGCTGAGGGTAAGATGACGACTGGGAGGTGGGGTTCCCCTCAGACTTGTGTGTTGAGCTCACCACCAGTGAGAATTGTACAACTCTGCTCTCCTCACCTGGGGGAAATACCCCTATGGGCTCCGACTGGGTTGCTTCTCTTTTGTAGGTAGACCCCGTTTGGGTGGTCCTGCCCTGCCCTCCCATTGGGCGAGGTCCCCTATGCAACCCTGCAGCCCAGGCATAGGCCTTCAAGCCCCTGGCTCCTCTTTCCCTCTCCAGCCTATGCCACCTTTGTCCAAGCTTTCTGGGATCATGGGCCCTCTGGGGCCAATCACCTGGTCTCAGTACAGAGGGGCGGCTGGTACCTTGTACCAGTAACATAGGCACACCAACAGAGTTGATTTTCAACCTGTTTCCAGGTGCCCCCCATGGTCAGTGCCTTTTCTCTGTCAGTGTCATCCTCTGAGGACACTGAATCTTCTCTGTATGTGTCCTCGGCCTTTGAAAACTCCCTGTGCCAGAGATTCCTGGTGGTCATGCTGCGGATGCTGGATGTGGGCTCCTTTGCCAGTCACAGTCCCATGTCCTTGCAGCCAGGACTCCTAGGAGATTTTGGCAATGCATCTTCTGTCATTCATCCCTGCCCTAGAGGAATTTTCAAGGACAGGCTGGAGGTGACAGTTCTCATGCTCTCCAACCCCAAAGGATGTCCAACTGTGGTACTGTGCACCCAGGGATTCAGCACGGGCAGTACCAGACCCCACCTTGGGGATTAAGGTCTTGCAGACCCCGACAGGCCCTAAATGCCCATTTCGTGACTGATTTCTGCACCAGCAGTTGTCCAAGGAAGGAAGGTTTTCACTTCAGCTCGCACTATGATGTGTATTGCAGCACATCAGGCAGCCTACAGCAGATGTCTATAGGCACAGCTGGGTCAGCTCCTAGCTGCCATGCCACATATGGAGTTAGTTGGGCAAACCATTTGACTTTCTGTCAAGGGTCTGGGGCTGGCAAGGCACCAGTCAAGGGCATCCATACAGTGCCATTGAGGTGGTCTCCAAGCTGGTGGGAACCACATTCTCTGCATTTAGCAGATGTTGTGGCTTCGCCTCTCAAGACTTGAACGTCTGGCCCAGCAAAAGGTGTTAACCTCTCCCTTCCATGCGGCTTATTTTTTCTCCTGCAGGGCCAGGCAAGAGTTATCAGGGCACCCTTCTACTTCTGTGCCACAGGATCCTCCACCTGACTTTGACTGGCCTCTGGTCTTGCCAGACATGAAGGAGCCCCTGCCCTCAGGTGATCTTTCAAGAATCAGTCTTCACCATTGACTCCCTTTTGTGGGTGTGGGCCAGAGGTAGGTGCTAGGACCCAGAACTTTTCAGAGGGCAAGTGATGCAGTGGAGACTCTGTGTGTGCTGTTCGACAATGTATGTGCCCGCTGGTTTACAGAGGCACCAGCACCCTGTTTGGACAGTATGTGGTGCAGTCTCTTAAGGCGTCTGAGACCAGAATGACTCTTAAGACTTCTAGACCAGTTCCCTTAAACTCTGAGAATCAGTTGGCATGGGTCTTTCTACAACAAAAAGTCCTTTCATAGAAGAGGTGGAGGAGCCCAAAATGCCAAAAAAAAAAAACAGCCTCTCCATCCTCAAAAGAAGGCACGGCTGAATACAAAGGTGCTGAAAACACTTAGTCCCAGTATTTGAAGCACCAGCCCTGGTCCTGCATCAGCTGCCTGAAGCAGACCTCTTCTCCCCAGTGGGGGGCTGACCCAGTTTAGTCATCCGTGTGGGAGTCCATCACAATGGGTAAGCGGGCACTCAGGATTATTTGAAAGGAGTACTCTCAATTTCATAGAACCCCCCCCCCCCCAACCTGGATTACCTACCCAGAAGGCAACCCTATTTGTCAGGTCACATGTCAGAGCTTCTAGTGCAGGGGATTGTGGACCTTCTGAGCAACAGGGCACTGGAAATGGTGCCTGAGTCAGAGGAGAACAGAGTTCGACTCCCATTATTTCCTATTTCCGAAGAAATCAGGTGGCAAGAGTTCCATTCTCAAACTCAGAACTCTGAACCAATTCATGGATCGAGAAAACTCTGAATGATTTCTCTGAGCTCTCTGCTACCCTACCTGAAACTTCAGGAGTGACTAGAATCCCTGGATATGCAAGATGCAGTCTATCATGTACTACTGCACCCCAGCCACCACAGATGACCATTTCATTGTGTTAGGACAGCACTACCAGTTCAGTACCTTGCCCTTTTGGTTTTCCTCGGTGCCTCAAGTCTTTACAAAGTGCTTTGCAGTACTCTCAGCATACTGGAGAAAATTGGGACTCCCAAATCTTCCCATATTTGGACTGGCTAATTTCATGCCTGTCAGAACAGCCGACAGAAGAGGAAGTAGCCAGCGCCTCCCAGTTCCTAATTTTCTTGTTGAGCCTTGACCAGTCTCAGCTGAAACCCTCCCAGGAATTGTTGTTCATAGGCGCTGTTCTGGACACAACCTAGGCCTGGGCTTTTCTTTCAGAAAGTAGACTACAAGCAGTCCTGCAGGTGGCATGCTACATTATGGAATGCAAAACTCTGCAAGCCCACTCCATGCAACACATGTTGAGTCTGATAGCTTCCTCAGTGTTCCCGGTGCCCCTGGCATGTTTGCACATGAGGACAACCCAGTGGGTGCTTAGTACAGAATGATCACAAGCATCACACCCTCAGTTACCCAATTCAGGTGCCAAACCCCTCATAAGGTTCCTGACATATTGGTCAGTGGAGGAGAATCTGCGCTTTCCTTTATCCCCATTGGAGCCAGAAGGGGTTCTTACTGCAGGTGCTTCTCTGTTGGGGTGGGGAGCCCACTGCCAGGGCCTTTAGACACAAGGTGTCTGGGATCCGCCAGAGACTCTTCTGCATACCAGTGTGTTGGAGATGCAAGCAGTTTTGTGTGGTCTGAAAGCCTTAACGAATGCAGTCAGCCACAAAACAGTCCTCCAAGACAGTAGGGCTTTCATGTATTATGTCAGAAAACGAGGAGTACATTCTTACCCCGTCAGCAGGGAGGCAGTGAGAAAGTGGAAATGGTGCCTGGGGCAGGAGATTCTGTGCCAGGCCATCTGAGGAAGCTGTGGAGTGGTCCAGGGACCTGGCCCTCCAGACCTGCAGAGACTTGGGACGACTTGTCAACCTGGCCAAGACCTGACTGAACCCCTTGCAGGTGAGTCACTTCATCAGGACAGAGCCAGACTCCCTTCGGGCCTAGGTCAGAGTGAACCTCTGCATCAGATCTTACTTTCTTTGCTCGATCATTTCAGGTTGGGCACTTGCGCCCTTCCTGGGACTTCCTGCAGCTGCTGAGGTACATGGCATCCTGCACCAGCATGGTCCGATGGTACAACTGGTGGATGTAGCACCTGCAGTGGGAGCTGGGCCATCAGTGGTCCCAGCGCCTAGGTAACTTGAGCTGGTCATGGTGACTCAGCCGGTGTGGGATGCCATCCAGTGGTGACTCATCCCTGAACATCTGGAGGAAGGAGTTCCATTCGCCCACCGAGAGCAGACATTCACTCTTTCAACAGACTCTTCTGTGGTGGAGTGGGGTATGTACCTAGGGGACCACAGGGCCCATGGGTTCTGGACCCCAAGGGAGTCCTGTCACCACATCAACCGGCTGGAGCTCTGTGCAGTGCATCTCGCTCTGGCGGAATTTGCTCTCCTTGTCTGGGGTCAGGTCGTGCAAATCCAGACAGATAATACCACAACCATGTTCTACCTGAACAAGCATGGCAGAACATACTCCCCTCCCTTGAGTTGGGAGGCCCTCCACATCTGGACTCTTGTGCACAGCGACGATCCATGGCGGGGGAGACCACAGCCAGCTAGCAGATGCCCATCTGGGTGGTCGAAATGTCACATGAGTGGTCTTTGTATCAGGAGGTGATAAACCACCTGTTCTCCATGTGGGGCACTCCCCTCATTGACTTGCGTCTCTCCTGGGAGAACGGAAAGCTGAGGCTGTATTGTGCCCCCTTCCCCCACAGTCTGGGACACTGATGGGATACCTTTTCGAGCCTCACCACTTTTGGTATTTAAGATGCCCTCAGCCTCGGCAGCAGACCTCCGAGGCAATGGTCTTTACGTCCAGACTTGCTGTCTTGACATCAGGGGGAAGACCTTGTACCTGGATCTTCAGTCCCTACACCTCACAGCCTGGTTCCCAAATGGCTAGAGTTCCAGGCTCTGGGTTTATTGGAAGATGTGCTCCGTGTTGTGGAAGCTTCCCAAAAAGAGTCAGCTTGCCAGTGCTGTGCCTATAAATGGAAAAGATTTTCCATCTAGTGTCCGGTCGAGGAACTTGATCCCTTTGCTTGCCCCACTGGCTAGCATTCTGTATTGTCTCTGGTTCCATTCTCAGATCGGGTAGCGATCAACTCTCCGGTTCAACCTAGCAGCTACCTTGGCATACCGGGCATGGGTTGGTGGGCCAATGGTTGCACAGGAGAAGGTGGCAGACTGCTTTTTCAAAGGCCTTGACCACTTGTCTCTGCTGGCATTTGAACCACCACCACCTTGGAACTTGGTGGTGGTTCTGGCAGTGCTGATGGGCAAGCCTATTGAGTCTGTACACATGTGTGAGATGTGACACCTCTTGTAGAAAACCACCTTCTTGGTGGCTGTCGCCTCTGCCAGAAGGATCAGTGAGCTCCAGGTGCTCTCGGTGGAGTCCCCGTATTTGGTCTTCCAGAAGGATAAGATAGTCCTCTGCCCCTACTTGAAGTTCTTCCGAAGGCAGTCTTAAGAGTTCCACCTTAACCAGGGGCTGAACCTCCTGGTCTATTTCACCAACCTTTCATATGAGGCTGAACGTAGGCTCCACACGTTGGATCTGTGGTGAGTGCTCACTTATTAAAAGGAGCACACGGCAGAAGTGTCTGATGTAGCTCGCCAGCTCTTTGTAACATGCTATAGTCCAGGGTTGGACTGGGATACAAGGGCCTACCTGGAGGATCAATAGGTAAGGGCCCCATGTGCCACACTTGTGTTAGTATTCCACTTCAATACACTAGCTGTGTTTTTTTTTTATTATTATTTATGTTTATTGCATTTCAGATAAAACCATAAATTATACGTCACATGTCAGACATCGGTTTAGAAGTTCAAGATACATCAAATGTACATTAGAAATGACAGTCTAGACATTAGGCTTATGAATATGGGGGGGGGGGTATCCCACATAATTAAAAAGCAGAATTAGTTATCTAAATGCTACATGCTGCAAGTGTGAGAGAGTAAGCAGGCATACTAAAATTCCTACCTTAGCATGGTCGGACTCCCGTACCACAAACGGGATGTACTCTCAGCCCAAACATAAAATCCCAAACACATTGAGAAACCTCTCACAACTCATTCTTCCCAACTTTAATCCAATAAAGAACGTTAACAGAATATTTAAACGCAGTATTTATAGTAAGACTTTCCTCTTTACTCCCCGGTTTATCTGGACCATATGTCTTTATATATATAAAAAAATTTACTCCTGCATATTATAGAAACCTTTGGAGTATTGATATAAATATTTTATAACGTTTCGTAACTTAGACCATTTAACAGTAGATACTCAGCATTACGAGGTGGCTGTAGCTTGTCACCACATGGCACCCCTAGCAAAGCATGGCCCGCCATAATACCTGTGTACTTTATACAGATTTCCCATTATGAAGGAAGAAATCCCCAAGAAAAAGACCTCAGGTGCTCCATCTAACTAGTGATGCTTGAAATTAGGCATGTAACAGCTTTAAACCTTCATATGTAATTAACTTGGAACAAAGCAACCACCCCACCTCCCTCAAAACACTGATAAAAGCACAGAATAATTATCTATAAATCACTGCAGTATAATCAGCTAGAACATTTAGTTATTGTTCGGCAGAGCAATAAGAGACTCACATGCCATAAGTAAGTCAGGTTTCTTTGCTATCGGAAGAGCTCACAGCATTCTGGGGTCTGGCGATCTCAGATTCTTGCGGTATGCGGTCTACTCGCTTCCCCGCTTCCATCGGGTTGGTAAACTGGCAGGTCTGGCCTCCATAAAAGATTCGGAGTCTGGTGGGCATAAGGAAGGAGTAGGCAACCCCTAAGTTCTTCAGTTGAGCCCTTATACCATCGAATTTCTTCCTCCTAGCCTGGGTCGCATAGGACAGGTCAGGAAAGATATGCATTGTGTTACCTTGGAAGTTCAGGTATTGGGCATAAAGAGATTCCTGTAGTATTCTGTCCCATATCACCACTGAGACCGTAACCAGCAGCACCGATCTCGGTTTTTCCTCCTGTTTGGCCACTGGACACAGATAAATACTGTAGGCTTTGAGAAAGCTGGAGGCCACTGCATCCAGTCTAATGCCAAGAGCCCTGGGAAGCCAAGACTGCAGAAAAGCTAGGATGCTTTCACCCTTGCACTCCTCCGGTAGCCCAAACAATATGACATTGATGGCCCTGTCAGTGTAAAGACCTCCAGTGAAACTTAATGAAGTTGGGCATTTTCACCAATAAGAGTTTTCGGTGGCACCATCGGCTGTATCACTGAAGCTTCTGCTGAGTTCGCCACTTTGTTGCCACTTCAATTTTGTATCCTACTCCCCGAATTTTTTCAAAATTGTGGCGATCTTGGCATCTGTCGCCGTCATGGAGGCCACCATTCCCAGATTTGTAATTGGAGCATTAGTGGACTCGGCCTGCTGCTTGGGAAGTTGAGGATTTTTTTGTTCCGCTGCCTGTTCCCTTTGTGCACCCCATCTGATCGACTGGTATCAATCTGTGTAGCTCGACTTGTTTAACCAGTCTCTGCTTACAAAACTTCAAATAATTCTCTATAAATTATTAATAAATTCAAATATATCCCTTAGGCTTCTGGAGCTGTGTTTCGGTGCGTCGTCACAGCTAGCTTGCTGTCTAGCGCCCCCTACTAGCTCAGTGTTTGCATCTTGCATTCACTTGCAGTGCCCAAACTACTCCATTTAGTTAGAAAACAGATGATGAATTTAAAGATTTTCAGAGTTTAAAAGGTGGCCAGGTACCAAACAGAGGGGGTCCCACCTGGAAATTCCCAGGTATCCTGGTTGACCAGTCCAACTCTTTTGAAGCCGCACCTGGCAGACTGGCAGCTAAGAGGACGATTGGCAGGTGGAACGTCCCCTGTATCGATTTCTGTTATCAGTTGTCTGGTAAGGAGCCTCCTGTAGGATTTAGGGCTCATTCCATCAGACATGCCACTGCCTTGGTGGCTGCTTCCAGGGGTGTCCCCATACAGGAGATCTGTAGGGCCGCTACCTGGAAGTCAGCACACACCTTCATCTCGCATTACAGCATTGACCTTGAATCATGCATGGGTGCTGCTTTTGGGGCCCCAGTTCTCCAATCTCTGTTTGCCAAATAGAGGTGCGCACCTTGCCTCATTCCTCCTGGAGAACTGCTGGAAGTCGGCCAGAAGTGTGGATATGTGAACCACATCAATGTCCCTATAAATGAGGGTTACTCACCTGTAACTATAGATCTTCCATGGAGTGGTCTCTTGCAGTAGGTCATTACTTTTGGGAGTTTCTAGCAGAAGTCGCTGTGACACGGCAGCTCTCCTAGCAGTTTTGTACCACGGACGTCCCACACACGATATCATCTTCTGCTTATTATATTAGTGTGGGCGGTCCCTGGTATCCTCAGTTTATTTTCCCGCCGTCTTCAGCTCGCACAGCAGCTAGTTCAGCTTCTGTGTAGCAGTCATTGACGAGAATTGGATTTCCAAAACGAATGTCTAAAGACTGTTCAAACAGACAAGCTCTATTTTGTTCCTGTTACTACAACAGGAAGATATACCGCTTTGACAATTACACAGCTTGTGTAAGGTGTCTGGGACCCACACACAACACCGATTTCTGTAACTCCCGTCAGGAGTTTAACAAAGTAACCCATCGACGATGGTTGCTGGAAATTCAACATCTTCTAATGGAGCAGAAACTCGTACCAAGGGCTCCCGCAGCTCTGGATCTTCCTGGACATAAGTCTCCACCACTCATTCACACTAGTGGGATTAGCGCCGGAGGCACTAAGACCCATCGGGAGCAAACTTTTTGCTGGAGGGTCGGCGCGAGAGACGGCGCCGCGAGCAGCGGCTCGAGCGGTAATGACCATCTCGGCGACGACCCTCCAACCGCCTCAGTTCCTTTTTTTCCTCGAAAGGCGCTAGTGACGACGCCGTCCATTGAGTCAAACTTCAAACTAGCGATAGTTTTCAGTTTGTTTTTTGTAACTTTATCTCGATAAGTAGTATCGCTTAATTTTATTCTATTTTCGTAAATTTTTCTAATATTAAATTTTACTTGAAGAAGTCTCGGCCTACTGGACGGAGTCGACCATGAGCAGGTCAGGTGACGGTAGGGAGACTTCGTATGAAAGCTGTTCAGTCAGCCGGGCTGGGTCCGCTCAGCCTCCTTCTCCTCAGCGGGGTTCCGACAACGGTCAGTCCGATGCCCGGGGGGATGGGCGGTCCCCCCGGCATAAAAATAAACGGTCGCATTCTCGGCACCGTTCGGCCTCGAGCTCTTCTTCGGCCCACAGGTCAAAAAAGAGAAGGCATCACTCGAGGTCGCCTCTGGTATGTCTGCTGCCGACGTCGGTTATCGCTGCTAGTTGCCGTCTCCTTCTTCGGAGTCGCCAACTTCCGTAATCGCCGCCTCGACATCGGAGTCCCTCCCCGGCCATAGGTAGGACTCCAGATGAGCAGTTTCATCAGTGGGCCGCCTTATGGAGCAATGGGCTCGAGGTTGGTTCTTCTGCCTGGCTCGGTTGCCTCGGAGCCCTCGGCCGCTCCGCGATCAGGTAGGGCTGGACCTTCCTAGTCGCTGGTGCGCTCTTCGGTGCCAGCGACTCTGCTTAGGTGTTTCCTCACATGGCTGTGGCGCAGGGGCCCACCACCGATGCCCTTATCTCCTGGTTTTTTCCTTCTAGCTTTCCAGGTTCCTGGGGCTTTTCCGCGCCGGTGGGGTCTGTTGGCTTGTCGGGCGCAGTTTCGTGCCGCTGGGTCTTCATAGAGCGCCCGCATGGCGCCATTGAGATCTCACGGCGCCGCTGTGGTGCCGTTGGATAGGGCGGTGCTGTTCCCCGGCGCTGCCCGCGGCGCTGTGCGCGCGGCGTCAAGGCCACGCGCGCTGTTGTCATCCGGCTGGGGCACTTATGGGTCAAGCAGGCTCTTCGGGCGCTGCGGCGCCTCCCGGTGCCGTCTTCAGTCCGCTTTTGCTGTCTCTGTGCCGCAGCCCTTGGGGACTCTCCTTGTTTTTCTGCTATTTCCTCCTCTCTAATTTTCACTCCTTTCCTGTCCAAACAGTCCTTTCTGGACCATCAGGAGATGATGTTGAGCCTGACCCAGACCTTCGGTTGGGTGATGAAGTGAGGAAACAGGATCTTTCTTTGCTACAGAGCCTGTGGTCGAGGACCTGTCCTTTAAGTCTCTGTTGAAGAACCTGGGATCCACTCTTTCTCTCAGACTACAGACATCGATCCTGGGAAGATATTAAGACTCCAGTATCTTCATGCTTCGGAGATCCCTATGGATTTGACTCCTCCGATCCAGCCTTCCTTCGAGACGCTGTCTCAAATGGTATGGAATAATCCTGCTCTTATTCCCTCAGTGGCTAAATCCATTGATAAGAAGTATTCAGCTCCCAAGGATCGTCCCAATTTGGCATCCCAAGCCTTTATGGATCCTATTGTAGTCCTGGCAGAGAATGACAAGGTCGTTTCTTCCTCAAACTACTACAGCCTCGACCTATTAACAAAGAGTCTCGTAAGATTGATACATTAGGTGAGAGAGTCTTTGCTGCTCCACTCTAAGTATGCGATTGCCAGTTATCAAGGCTATTTTTCTCAGTATGAGTATATCCTGTGGCACTCTATGAAAAGAATGGTTGAAGCTCTTCCAGATTCGGATTCCAAGTCAGAGCTTCTTCTGACCGTTATTAGAGGTATTGAGTCCAATAACCAACAGGTCAAAGCCGCCATGGATGCTTTCGACACTGCTCGCTCAGCAGCCGTGATTTGTACTGGCGCCATTCCTGGCTGCGTACTTCTGGCTTCACAAATGATGCTCAGCAGCAGGTGATGGCGCTGCCCTTGATGGCTCCTTTCTTTTGGCCCTCAGGTGGAGCAAGCCTTAGAGGCCACTCAGAAGACTAGATCGGCCATTAGTTGGCCAGACCTCCGCCTGCCCCTCTCGGGGCATGTGAACAGGCGTCAGTTTCATAGTCGTCAGTCCTTTCGAGGCAGAGGCAGGGGAAGCTTCCATAAAAGCCAACCTGCCCAACCTCAAAAGAAGACGCAGCAGAAAGCGCAGGGGCCTAAAGCTCCCAGCGCTACCTTATGAGTCGTTGGCCCAAGTTCCATCCACTCTGCCCGAGGTGGAACTTTCTCCTCCGTTGGGAGGTCGTCTGATGTACTTCTACAACCAGTGGAAGTCCATAACTTCGGACAAATGGGTCCTTCGGATAATTCGCGAGGGTTATTCTCTCAATTTCTTGGAAACCCCCCCGAATTGTCCTCCCAGACGACAACCCAGGTTGTCGGCCTCTCAGTCAGACCTCCTCACCGCGGAGATCCAGGGCCTTCTGAACAACAGGGCAATAGAACTGGTGCCCCAGCTGCGAAACACAGGTTCTACTCCCATTACTTTCTGGTTCCAAAGAAATCTGGGGATGCGCCCATTCTAGACCTCAGAAAGTTAAACAAATTCCTCCCCAGGAGAAATTCAAGATGATTTCCTAGGTACCCTGTTACCCTTGCTGCATCAGCATGACTGGCTGGCCTCTCTGGATATGCAGGATGCTTACCAGCATATCCCGTCCACCCGACCCACCGCAGTTCCTCAGGTTTGTAGCTTTGGGTCAGCATTATCAGTTCAGAGTCCTGTCCTTTGGGCTATCCTCGGCCGCAAGTTTTACAAAGTGTTGTGCAGTTCTCGCGGTGCATCTCAGGAAAGTCGGACTCCGAGTGTTTCCCTACCTGGACGATTGGCTTCTAGCAAGCCCTTCCATCCAAGGGACTTTGGAAGCCATGCAAACGACTTCTTGTCTTCTCACGTCCATGGGAGTTCTGCTGAATTTAAAAAAATCTCAACTGCAACCCTCCCAGAGGCTCCTTTTCATAGGGACGCTTCTAGACACCTCTTCAGCGAAGGCTTTCCTTCCAGAGGACAGAAGACTCGACATCCTTCGAATGGCCTGCTACATCAGGGAGAACCAATCGGTTACAGCTCTCTCGATGCAACGCATGTTGGGTCTCATGGCGTCCTCGGTCTTCACTGTCCCCCTACCCCGACTGCACATGAGAACCACCCAATGGATGCTCTCCACTCAGTGGTCCCCGACCTCTCACCCCCAGTCTTATCCCATCAAGGTGACGGAGCCCCTTCGAAGGTCTCTCACCTGGTGGTCTCAAGAGAGCAATCTCCTGGAAGTATTCCCCTTTGCTCCCCCGGATCATCAGATCTCCATCACCACAGACGCATCGCTAATGGGATGGGGAGCTCACTGTCTTTCCCTCCACACTCAAGGTGTATGGACTCAGTTCGAAACTCATCTCCACATAAATGTCCTGGAGATGAGAGTGGTCCTCTATGCAATCCGAGCTCTGAAGGATGTCCTTTGTCACAAGAACATTCTCCTTCAAACGGACAACAAAGCAGTGATGTATTACATCAACAAGCAAGGCGGTGCTCATTCTTATCCCCTTTGCAGGGAAGCAATGAGGGTGTGGGAGTGGTGCTTGGAGCACAAGTCTCTGATTCAAGCGGTTTATCTGCCAGGTATACAAAACGACCTAGCAGATCACCTCAGCAGAACGGAGGCAGACCCTCACGAGTGGTCTCTCGATCCAGCCATAGCTCGGTCCCTGTTCAAAGAGTGGGGGACTCCAGACCTGGACCTTTTTGCATCCCCACTCAACGCAAAACTGCCTCTCTTCTGCTCCAGAAATCCAGGGCCTGGCATTTTCTGTCAGGATGCGTTCAGGCTGCGGTGGACAAAACGCTTTCTTTACACCTTTCCACCGCTTCCTCTAATCCAGAGAGTACTCCTCAAGTTCGAGTCTCAGGGACCAAGATGATTCTCATTGCTCCTTCCTGGCCTCGGCAACTATGGTTTCCTTCTACTCAACAGTATGTTGGCAGCCTCTCGAGACCACTTCCTTTGCAAATCAGTCTTTTGACTCAGGGTTCGTTGGTCCATCCTAACCTGAAATCACTTCACCTTCATGCTTGGCTCCTGAAGAGATAGAAGTGAATCGGTTCAACGCCTCTCGTGAGAGTCTCAGACATCCTTCTGGCTGCTCGAAGCCAGCCACCCGAAAACGTACGCTCAAATGGAAACTTCTCTCTGGTGTGCAAAATCCTCTTGGAATCCCTTTTCCTGTCCTCCTGGCAAGATTCTGGAGTATCTTTTGGACCTGTCAAACTTAGGGTCTTCAGTACTCCACAGTTAAAGTTCACCTTAGTGCCATCTCAGCTGTCCCATGAGCCAGTTTCTTCCTTAACTCTGGCTCAGTTACCTATGGTGAAGAGATTTTTAAGGGATTCTCCATACCAGACCCCTGTTAAGCGTCCAGTTGCAGCCTGGGACATTAACCTGGTGCTGGACATGCTCACTCGGAAGCCTTTCGAACCCCTAGCTACCTGTGAGCTAAAATTTCTTACCTGGAAGACTGCCTTCCTGGTGGCCATTACCTCAGCCCGCAGGGTCTCTGAGATACATGCCCTGGTTACGGATCCTCCGTATACTGTATTCCATAAAGACAAGGTAGTTCTCCGTACTCATCCTAAATTTCTTCCCAAGGTTGTGTCAGAATTCCATCTAAACCAACCTCTGGTACTTCCCGCTTACTTCGCTAATTTCCAAAATGAAGGGGAACGAGTCTTCATTCCTGGATGTTAAGAGAGCCTATGGGTTCTATTTAGATAGAACCAAGGATGTTCGCAAGACTCAGCAACTGTTCGTTTCTTTCAGCGACACCCGGCTGGGTCAACCTGTCGCTATTAGATGCATCTCTTCATGGTTAGTGGCATGCCTTCGTCATTGCTATTCCATGGCTCAAGTTAAATTAGAAGGTAGAGTGTACGCTCACTCTACTAGGGCGGTCGCGCATCCCTAGCGGAATTTTAAATGTCCCACCAGATACATATGCAACGCCTACCATCTGAGCTCAGTGCATACCTTCACACTCCGCTATGCACTGGATGTTCATGCTAGGCGACATTCCGCATTCGGCAGAACTATCCTTAATGGGCTTCTATCTTAGACGCGTGAGCTCTGGCTCTCCTGCCGCCCTTTTGGGGGATTATCAGCTTGGTACTCTCCCACTAGTGTGAATGAGTGGTGGAGACTTATTTCCAGGAAGATAGGAAAATTACGTACCTACCGTAATTCTTGATCTTCTTGGACGAGTCTCCACCACTCATTCACACGCCCACCCTCCATCCCCCGAGCTCACCGCTGTATTGGTCTTCACTCCCTCAAATCTTTAGGCCGTGAGGACTTCTTTGCTGACCCTTCTTACACGGGTCATACGGACTATCTTATGTCCGTTTTTTAATGTTGGGTTTACTCTTTATGTTAGTTGCGCTGCACCTCCTTGGTAAAAAAGGTACTGAGGCGGTTGGAGGGTCGTCGCCGAGATGGTCATTACCGCCGGAGTTGCTCAAGGCCAGGTTCCCCGCGGGGCGCCTGCCTCTCGCACACCCTCCAGCAAAAGTTTGCTCCTCGATGGGTCTTAGTGCCTCCGCGCTAATCCCACTAGTGTGAATGAGTGGTGGAGACTCGCCCAAGAAGATCAAGAATTACGGTAGGTACTGCACTTTTCCTTTTCTCGCCTCGCAGAAGAAAGAAAGGAAAAACCCTCACCTCACTCCCTGCCGTGTCGCCCATTGACGGCCATCTTTTCTGGTGCTCCTCTGTCAACTGAGAATCATCCTACTGCTTCTTCATTGATGGGGGGCTCATACCTTCTCATCGACTGTGCTTCTCCATACCCTCTCGTCGATGGCGCTTTCCAGCACTTTAACTGTTGTGCAGGCTCTGTCTGCTCCATTGATGAGGGCTTATACCCTCTCGTCGACTACGCTTTCCAGTGTCTTAAATACAGCCAAATACGTGGCTGCTCCGTCGACAGGGGCTTCTTTCCCGTCGACGGCATCTGACATTCTCAGTGAAAGCAACTCTACGGGCTCATCGGGATTCCGCATTCTACAACGCAAACCCATGGCTTCTGCCTTACTCAATGCCCCTCCACCCTCGCAGGGGGCAAGTGGACAGAGACGGGATCCTGGTTCATACTATCCAGGGGCAAGACCAGGTTATACTGCCTGTCCCATCCCCTCTATCACCCCAGTTGTTTCTCACCCTGCCCGCTCACTCACCCCCCCCCACCACACACACACACACAAAAGAACGGGACATCACTAAGGTAGTAAAGCACATCTTGCATGCCATGTGCTACTCTTAGCCTTCCAACCCAGGAGAGCTAGATGATCATCTAAGGTCTCAATCTCTTCGGCCTAAACGATTTCACGGTGACAGGGATATACTGCCACCCTGGTCTCCTCCTCCTAATATAGAAAACTGTTTGTCAAATGAACCTGAACTACTGGTGAATCTCCCCGGTGAAAGAAGAGTTGTTCCAAGATCTGGATTTCCTGCATGGAGACCCTTGTAGTCCGGGACGGTGCAGTCTGTTAGCCGACCAACTAAGTCACCGGTCCTCCTTTCATGATGGACACTTCACAAAGTAGTACTCCAAGAAATCTTCAAACTATGGGACACTCCAGAGCTGGATCTGTTTGCTTCCCCAGTCTATCACCGGCTCCCCAATAACTTCTCTATTATCCCAAACAAAAATGGACAGTCTGTAGATGCCTTGTCCCAACCTTGGACAGGACTCTACTTATATGCCTCCCCACCCAACATCCCTCTCTTGCAACGGACTCTATTGAAAATGCAAGATGGAACCGGCCACTGTGATTTTCATAGTGCCAGTGTGGCCTCGTCAGTCGTGGTACCCCCTACTCCAACAACTGTCTGTACAGGAACCCGTTCCGTTGCCAGTTAGACAGGACCTCTTGACTCAGTGTCACGGATCCCTTCTGCACCCCAGCCTGAACACCCTACATCTTCACGCTTGGCTCTTGAGGACGCATTCATAAATAGACTTCGTGTCCTCTCCTGTTGCCAGCATTCTCTTGGCCTCTCATAAACCAGCAACCAGAGAAGCATATAATTCCAGATGGAAATGCTTTTCCATATGGTCTGCCTCTCGCTCAACTGAACCCTAACTCCTGTCCACTGATGAAGATTTTGGACTACCTGGCCTCATTATCGGAGTCCGGTTTAAGTTACTCTTCCATCAAAGTCCACCTGGCCGCCATCTTGGCATTTCATGAACCTCTAGATTTCAGACTACTGTGCCAACATCATTTAGCCAAGATGTTTTTGAAAGGAATGATGCATATTAAGCCTCCTATCAGAAGACCCACTCCTTATTCGTCACCTTTGCCTCTGCCAGAGAAGGGCTTCCAGTTGCTAAACAAACTATTCCTGGTTGGCGAATTGTATTACCTTTTGTTACAAAAAGTGCAAGACCTTACCGGGACCTGTCCAAGCCCATCCCACTACAGCTATGGCCACTACTGTGGCTTGCTTTAAAAGAGCCTCTGTTTCAGGATATCTGCAATGCAGTTACCTGGTCCACAATCCATACCTTCACACAAGGCATTACAATCTGGATATTGCCTCATGACATAGGGCGACCTTCGGCTGTGCAGTCCTACAAGGTCTCCTATCATAATTGTCCTCCCATGCAGACATAACTGCTTGGGATTCTCCCAAAAAGTAATGACCTACTGCAAGAGACCACTCTGTGGAAGGTAGTACAGTTACATAAAAACTTACTGTATCAGTAGATCTTCAAGGAGTTTCTCTTGTAGTAGGTATGATCCCACCCTCCATCCCCCTCCTTCTCTAAGAGAGCAAATTCTGGTCCAGTGACTTTTTGTTGGGACTCCTTGGCACCTTGGCTTCCCCTCAGTCCTCGCTTTGCGAGCTGAATCCGGCGGGGGAACTGAGGATACCAGGTACTGCCCACGCTTGTGTAGGAAGCAGAAAGATGATGTCATGTGTGGGCGGTCCCTGGTACAATACTGCTAGAAGAGCTGCCGTGTCGCAGCGACCTCTACTGGAAACTCCCAAAAGTAATGACCTATTGCAAGACACACTCCTCGAAGATCTACTGTAACGGTAAGTTTTTACGCAACTGTATTTTCAAACAACATGAAGTCTTGCCGTATTCAGACATAATGCAGTTAGCCCCAGCACTTGAACTGCCCCGGAGAGGAAAGAGTTAACTCTGTGCAGAAGCATAGAACATTGAGCTCGAGCTCAGTTTTCAAACCTCTCTGTCTGTGGTACTTCCCAGAGTAACTGTCAGATTCTTTACTCCACCTAACAGTGAAGTCACTCTTAAGATTTCCTCTGCTCGGGTTCGGTAAAAGAAAAATAAAGCGTTCGGATTAAACTGCATATTTTTATTTTAGGATTTCCAGCCTCTGTCTATGGTACAGGTAGTATGTAGATAGGTAGTGACTGTGTTTTATTTTTCTGAAAAGAGTGGAAATTGTCTTTCTTCGGTTTCTTTCTGGTTGGTCCGGTTTGGAACCGACTTTGTAAAATTTTTCTCTCTTTCTGGGATTAGTATGGTGTTCCAGTACCGATCAGTTTCAAAAGAACTGGACTTTTGCTGGTTCTTTTAAAAAGCCCATGACACGGTTTGTAACCGATCGGTTGCTTTATTACCTGGCTTGAAAGCTTCTATAGGGTAATTTGTTAGGTTGGCCATGTCTGAGAAACCCAAGAAGAAAACCAGTCCCACTGGGTTTCAACACTGTACTGAGTGTAGGGAGGCCTTTGCTAAGGCCGACCCCCACCTCATCTGTGTTTATTGTCTGGGGTTTGATCACCTCAAGTCAGACTGCCAAATCTGTAAGAACTTTCCTAAAACCACTCTAGATAAAAGACTGAGTAGGCTGAAGGAAAGGAGGCTGAGAAGTCCATAGATCTGGATGTCCAGCCTGGTTCGGTTGCGGCCGAACCTGAGGTGGTGCCTACTGACCTAGGTGATACCTCCTCAGGCAAAAGGAGAGCCGACCCGAAGGGGTCGGTTCTGTCAAAGAAAAAGTGCAAGTCTGCTGGTTCGGATCCTGTATTCCACTGTCCAACTGTGGACGAAATAGCCAAAGTGATTAGTATTGTCCAATTGCTTAGACCGGTTCCGTCTGAACCGATACCGCCAGTTCGGTTGGATCCGTCTCCTCCAGATTATGACCCAGATGCTTATTATGAGGAGTGGGAGGGAGACGAAGAATGTCCCGGTGATGACGGAGTCTGGATGTGCTCATTGAACCAACAGGCCCTCAGGTGTCTCTCTCCTCCCAGGCTCTCTGAGTCCCCTTCACACTTTTTGTTCTACAAAAAGGTGGCACAAACCCTGCAGCTTCCCTTGGTTGAAGCAGCAGAGGAAGATGGAAGAGCCTGATTTTGTGGAAATGATGGACATCCCGGAGTCCAAAAAGCTGTCTATCCTTCTCCATAAATCTTGGGGGAAACAGACACACCCAATTTTACAAACCCCTACTTCAACACCTCCTGTGGATAGGAGGTATTCGTTATCAGGCTGAGCTGCAGAGTTCCTTTATAGTCATTGCAGCCATGTTGGGGTAGTGCAGGCTGCAGCCTGTGACAGGACTAACATTCCTTTGGCTTCACCCCGATAAGGACTCCAGGAAAGTGGATGCCATGGCCAAAAAACAGTATTTGGCATCCTCTTTGGGGCTCAGGCAGGCTGCTTATATGGCCTATAGAGCCAGGTACCAGAAATCCAGATGGGACAAGGTTCTGGAACTGGCTAAACAGGCCTCTCCCCAGCTAGCCAAGGAGCTGGAGGTGGTGGCTGCTGATGGAATTGAGGCATCCAAAGTGCAATTTCATGCTGCTGTGGACTCCAGTGATGTGGCATCTAGAGTCATAGCTACATATGTGTCTGTCAGAAGACACGCTTGGCTCAGATGTACTAGCCTTTCACAGGATACCCAGACTAAGGCCATGGATTTTCCTGTAGTAGGTAACTCTCTGTTTGGGGAGCAGACAGAGGCTTATATTGAAGAAAATGGATGAATATAGGACCACGTACAGGAGTGCACAGGCCAAAGAAAGGCAGGCCACTCCGCACAAGCAGCAGTCTAGGGGCAGAGGCAGGCCCTTTCAGAGGTCTTTTTACCAAGCCCAGGCCTCCTCTCCTTTCCCACAGAGGGGTTTCTTCAGCGGGAGGGGTAGAAGGGGGATGAGCAGGGCTGCTCCCCTCCTCCTCTCAGTCTAAGGCTCCTGCCAAGCAGACACCCTGATGTCAGCCCAGGTCAACTCTCCATTTCCAGTAGGAGGCAGGCTGGCTTGCTACTTCCAGGCCTGGAAGTCTGTGTGACCTCAGACAAGTGGGTCCTGGAAGTAGTAAGTCAGGGACTGGCCCTCAACTTCAAAAAATTTCCAAAAAGCAGGGCCAAGTCTTTTCCACCTGCATCAGTTTCAGAAACCCTTGCCCTAGAGGCAGAGGTTTCCTCTCTTCTAGCTCTCAGAGCGATAGAGAAGGTTCCTACTCAGCACAAGGGAAAAGGACTGTATTCCAGGTACTTCCTTACCCCAAAGAAAACAGGGAGTGGCAACCCATCCTGGACCTAAGGTATCTGAACAAACACATTTCAAAGCCCAAATTCAAAATGGTAACTCTGGGAATAATCCTTCCCTCTGTAAGGCCAGGGGATTGGCTAGCATTTCTGGACCTCAAGGATGCCTACTTCCATATTCCTATCAGATGCTCCCACAGAAAATACCTCAGGTTTGAGTTGCCTTCATGCCATTACCAATTCAGAGCCATGCCATTCGGTCTAACATCAGCTCTAAGGGTGTTCACAAAGTGCCTTGCAGTAGTAGTGGCTTACCTCAGAAAACAGGGTATCGCCATCTTTCCGTATCTGGACGACTGGCTGTTAGTGGGTCAGTCTCATTTACAGGTCAAGTCAGCTCTTCAAACTACCCAGGACCTACTCAGCTACTTGAGTTTTCTTCTCAGTCTTCCAAAGTCTGTACTCGAACCAGTTCAACTTCTCACCTTTATAGGCATAGAGTTGGACACTGTACAAGCAAAAGCCTTCCTTCCGCTTGCAAGGGTAAAGGCCCTAGTGGATCTCTGTTCCTCCTTTTGACCTCAGGTCTCCTGCCCAGCAAGACAGTTCCTCCAGCTCCTGGGCCACATGGCAGCTTCCACAGCAGTGGTGCAGGGAGCAGGGTTCCAGATGAGGGACATTCAGTTTCATCTGAGGTCTTTTTGTTCTCAAAAGAAGGATTCACTTACCAAACTGATTCCAGTGACTCAGACTCTGGTCCAAGCTATCCAGTGATGGCTGGACCAGGACAACCTCAGATAGGTGGTTCCATTTCTCCCTCAAGTCCCATCAGTAGCTTTAACTACAGATGCGTCTCTCCTGGGGTGGGGAGCCCACCTGGGAGCCCTGACAGCTCAAGGGCTCTGATCTCCACAGGAGTCTCACCTTCATATCAATCTCCTGGAACTCACGGCAGTTTTCCTAGCCCTGCAGAGCTTCTCGGATTCAGTCAAGGGCAAGGTGGTCCAAGTCAGAACGGAGACCACCACCACAATGTGGTACATCAACAAACAGGGAGGCACTCAGTCCTCGGCCTTGTGCACATAAGCCATGAAGCTGTGGTCTCTGACCTATTCTCCTCAGACTTCTCTGGTAGCAGTTCACCTTCCAAGGAAGGACAACATACCAGCAGATGCTGTGAGCAGAATTTCACTGGGGACACCATGAATGGTCCCTGGATCCTCACATACTGAAGGTCATCTTCTCCAGGTGGGGCACTCCAGAGATAGCTCTCTTTGCAGCACCGGACAATCATCAACTTCCTCTGATTTGTTGCTGCCCTCCAGTCCTGGGGACGGTTCCCCAGGATGCTCTCTCTTTGGACTTGAAGGGCAGGTTTCTCTATGCCTTCCCTCCCCTCTGCTGTTCAGAGTTCTGATCAAGATCAGGACTCAACCCTGCACAGTGATACTGGTGGCTCCAGATTGAGCTAGACAGCCTTGGTGTCCTCTACTGCTATCCTTGTCAGTGTCATGTCCCCTGTCTCTGCCCAGGACATACAATCTCCTGTCCTCCTCCCAAGGGTGGATCTGGTACCCCAATCTCCAGTCTCTCCATCTCAAGGCCTGGCTCTTGAAGAGTTAGAATATGTAGCTCTACGTCTTTTTCAGGGAGTTCTGAATATTCTGAAGGTCTCTAGGAAACCTTCCACTAGAAAAACTTACAACTCCAAATGAAGAAGTTTCAGTATTTGGTGCTCTCAGAAAGGCATCCTGCCTGATTCTGCAGACATTACCACAACCTTAGACTATCTAGTTCATCTCAATGGTTTAGGTCTTAGGCCTGCCACTCTGAAGGTTCATCTAGCAGCTGTCTCTGCATTCCTCTCAGCAGGGAAGGGCTCTTCCCTGGAATCTCATCCTTTTTTCAGAAAGTTTTTCAAAGGTCTGGTTCACATTAACCCTCCCTTTAGGGAGCCCACTTCTCCTTGGGATCTTAATGTCTGCTTAGCTCAGCTAATGCAGCCACCCTTTGAACCTCTGGCTTTGGCAGAATTGAAGTACTTGACCTGAAAAACTGTGTTCCTGGTAGCTATTACTTCTGCCAGGCGGATTAATGAGTTACAGGCTCTGTCAGTGGAACCTGACTTCATCTCCTTTCATAGGGACAAAGTAGTCCTCAGTACCAACAGGAGGTTCTTGCCCAAAGTGGTTTCAGGTTTTCATCTGAACCAGTCTGTGTATCTCCCTGTGTTTTTCACTGACCATTCTTCTTCAGGTGAAAGAAGGTTACACAGTCTGGACATTAAGAGGGCCCTTTGATGCTACATTGAGCATACTAAGGCGCATAGAAATGACTGTCTTCAATTGTTTCTTACTTATGGTGAAGTGGGAAAGGGTAAGCCTGCAACTGAGAGAACTATTGCCAGGTGGATTGTTTCTTGTATACAATTTTGTTATGAAAAGCTGGGTAGGATGCCCCCTTCAGGCCTGAGGACTCATTCGACCAGGGGTACAGCTGCTTCTCTAGCTGCAGCCAGAGATGTACCTTTGTTGGAGATCTGTAAAGCTGCCACCTGGCAAACAGTACGTACTTTCACCAAGCATTACTCCCTGGACATCCAGGCTAGGAGTGATGCTAGGTTAGGTACAGCAGTACTGCAGAGCCTCTTCCCAAAGTAGGTTCTGCATTCCGTCCTCCATAGGGAACGGCTTGGTAGTTTGCATTCTGTCTGAATACAGCAAGACTTCATTTGTTTGAAAAAAAAATTACTCACCATAGTAATGTTTCTTCTAATGGAGTCTTGCTGTATTCAGATCTCCCCCCCCGCCTCCCCTCTCAGAACCTGGATTTGGGAAGTGGTCTGGCAGATACAGTGTTACACCTCAGGGGTGTACCTTGTACCCTCCGTCTTGGGTGTGGTAGATGTTGTTATTTTTTTGTGGTGTTTTACTAAATATTGTTGCTACCTTTCCTTCTTGGGTTCTCGACTTGAGTCTTTTGGGGCCCAAGAAGATATATTTTAACAATCTCCATACTTTAGTTACTAGTTAATTAGCTCATAAGAATCTGACGGTTACACTGAGAAGTACCACAGACAGAGGTTTGAAAACCGAGCTTGAGCTCAACGTTCTATGCTTCTGCATAGAGTTAACTCTTTCCTCTCCAAGGCAGTTCAAGTGCTGGGGCTAACTACATTATGTCTGAATACAGCAAGACTCCATTAGAAGAAACATTACTATGGTGAGTAATTTTTTCTTCTAGGAGTGGTATATGGTTTACATCAAATAACCCGGCTGTCTTCCCCTGGCAATTGGCATGTGAATCCCTGCTTCCAGCATGCAAGATCTGGTGTCATGGGACAGAGCCGAGGGATGGATCACCCAGGTGATGGGAGGAGCTTTGCTTGAAGATGTTCCAACAAATCAGCCTCTTAAAGGAAGACTGCCAGAAGTATGGATGTGAACCATATACCACTCCTAGAAGTACGGTTATAGGGACGTGGACATGTTCAGTCCACACTGTCTGTCAGGTTCCTTGCCGCTTTAAGTTGGGCCGGAAAGTCTTCAAGCTGGCTCCTCCCACCAACCCGGGTGGTATAATCCTCGACTCGGCCCCATAACGCCAGAGCTTCCTTACCGCTTGGAAGCTCAAGTTCCCTCCTTAGCGCTCTTGCGTCTGTAGTCCTGGATCCTAATCCTTCGGTATTTCTGAAAATAGTTCTATAAGTTTACAAGACTTAAGTCTTCCTCTTCCCTCACGGCTGCGATGGATTCAAAATCTACTCCTGGCTTCCGTCGGTGCCCTTGCGAGCAGATGATGTCTCGGACCGACCCGCACACCACTTGCGTTTACTGCCTGGTGCTTGCCCACGATCCGCAGGCCTGCTATCTCTGCAAGTCTTTTATGGCTTCGGTTCTGGAAGACCGCGTTGCCCGACTTCAACTGGGGTGCCCCAAAAAACGGTTTCCGCCAGTGAAGTCGAAGGAGGCCCGTTGGGCGGTGTCCACGGCTGTTTGGCTCCACGGAGCAGCTGGAGCAGTTAATTGCCCTCAAAGAGGAGGCGGCCTAGGCCACTTATTATACTTCCTCGGCGTCGGCGTTTATCCTGCTCTCCTTGGGCTCCTCCTACACTGCTTCTTTTAAAGAGCTTTGTCAGTCCCTCTCCATCAAGGGAGAAGGGGCCTCGAGGGACTCATACAGTAGGTAGAAGAAAAAGAACGAAAACAAGTCCCACCACGACGTTCATGGGAGGCGGGAGATCTTGTTTCCCAGAGCCGCCTGCATTCAGCTGCGGTCGAGGTTGCGGCTAAGGCCACTGGTTTCACAGTGTCCCTGTCAGGTCAGCCGGTTGAGATACCCGTCTATGCGGTTCAGATTTTTCTTGACCCGTTGGAAGTGCTGTCACTGGTGAAGCCGATAACCCCCTCTCAACGGTTCCCCTGGTGGTTACTGAGGACTTGCCTCGGCCTCCTGAGCCGAAGTCCCTGGTCAAGGACCGTGAACCGAGGGATGAGCGGGTTTCCCCGGCCACTCTTCAACCCACCATCGGCAACCCCGACATTCTCTGTCTTGGTCCTTCTCCGTGTCGGGTAGGTCCCGCTGACATAGGTGGTCTCGGTCCCGGCATCACGGAAAGTGGCGTTGCCTCTCGTCCTCTTTGGAGGATAGGCTCCGGCGCAAGTTGCATCAGCGCTATGAGGACATGATGTGGCAGCAGCTGTTGTTGGCTGTCAACAAGCCGACTCCGTTGGCTTCACCGGCCAGTGAATGAATGAATGGTGAAGACTTCGTCCAAGAAGATCAAGAATTATGGCAGGTACATAATTTCCATATCTTCCCTATTTGATAGATTGGTAGTCCACTTATTTTCAGTAGTTTATTTTTACTTTGTGTATCTTTCTGCTGTTTCTCTACACTACAACAAGGATACACTTGTCTACCATGTCCTTAGCTTCCTTACTAACAGAACTGAGGTAAGTTAGGGTGTCAGCAACAGTTAATTGGTACCACAAAGTGTCAAACGTGCACCGTTACCAGTAGGCAGTGCTGACATCCTTGCTGAAATCAATTTTCTCCCTCAGGGTCCCAGTACTTGCGGTGCCAAAACCAGAGAGTGCTGGAGAAGAAATTCTTGAAGATCTACAGTTACTGTAAGTAGCTTCTCTTTAGTCATTATGACTGATTTTTATGTGTTCCTTCTGTGCAGGCTAAAGCAAGTTCAGAATCTGGAAATGGAGCTAAATGCAGTTCACTTGCTTCGGGAACAGCTTGAGGAAGACGCTCAACACAATTGTAACCTTCGAAGGGAACTGGAGAAACTGATTCAGGAGGCAAAAGGAAAAGGTGGGCAAGTATGGGAACATAAAGGTTCCAGTCTGTAATTTGGAGCACTCCACGTAGTTCAAAAAAGTGGCAGCAAAGGCAAACAGGATGCTGGGTTGTATAGCCAGAGGAATCAGCAGTAGGTGAGAGGAGGTTATACTGCCCTTGTTCAGATCGCTGGTGAGGCCACATCTAGAGTACGGAGTAAGGTACTGGTGCCCACACTTTTTGGAAAAAGACATCAACCTGCTGGAGATGGTCCAGAGGAGGGCAGCAAAGATGACTGTGGGTCAGCAGGCCAAAACATGTGAAGAGAAGTTTGAGGCCCTGAACATGTGTACTTTCTGGAGTAGAGAGTAGAGGAGGAGAGAGAGAGAAGGGACATAATAAAGACCTTCAGGTACTTGAAATGGATAAATAGGGTGGAAAAGGAGGCTCTCTTTAAGCTAAGTGGCGGCGAACATGGGGACAGAGCCTTAAGCTGGGGGTTAGGGGAGCATAGTAAGGCACTTTTTATGGAGAGGTTGGTAGCCAGTTTAAATGCATTGCCAGAAGTGGTCTTGATGAAGACAGTGGGCAGCTTCAAGAGAAGCTGGGATAGGCATAAGTGGAAACTATGGATCATGGGAGGGGCGGATGGGAGGACGGGGAAGGGGGCCGGAGGCTGTATCAGTAGCGTAAGCTGAGGACCCTGCAATGCGAGCAGACTAGATAGACCAAATAGCCTTATTCTGTTGGCTTCTTTATATGTTTGTATGTAATTTCTGCTGTAATAAAAATATGTTTCAGCTAGATAAGATACTTATCTCTGGCCAACTGGAAAACGAGCCATCTTCTTCCAAGTTATTTAACGTCTCTCCTTTCTTTGCACATTCTCTCCCCTCTGTTGATTTCTCTCTCCTTTCTTTGCACATTCTCTCCCCTCTGTTGATTTCTCTCTCCATCCTGCGCTCTTTTACCAGTAGATATGTCTTTTGTAGTGGAACTGCTGAAGGCATCGACACTGAACTACAACTAAACAAAATAAAGTGCTCTAAAGTGCATCAAGTGTGCTACTGCAGTTCTGACGAATCTAGAAGATTACCCTAGTTTTCAGCACAGGTCATCACACAAATGAATCATCTTTATGTTCAGCAGATCATGGTGTAGTATCTGCAATCAGTAAACTCCTTAGGGAGCACTAGGCCAAAATCTTTAATAGTTATCTGTCCGCATTTCTCAAGTGGAATTATCATAGTCGGGACAGCAGACTTCCCTGCCTGGCAGAGGGGTGTTCTTCTGATATGCTTAGCCCTCCTGCTGACTACCTGCATTGGGCCCCAAACTCAGAGCGTGAAACCTTGGCAACTGCTATAGCAAATGGCAGCAAGCCCCCCACCCCTCCCTTTTAGCTACAAATGAGGTTGTTCAAAGAACTGACGCATTGAAAAAGATGAAACTTTGAAAAATATAATATAAATTGAGTTAATCTTATATTTTATATATTTTTATTTTGTTCTTTCACTCTTAGATTAATTTGCATGAAACAACCTTTGTACACTACAGTTGATCTGTTTGCCTGAATCATAATCCACTGTTTGTGACATTATTTCCACATCAACAAACTTTTTTTAAACTTTATTTGTATTGATTGACTGTATAGAATACACAGGTATCTACCCACATAGGTAGGCATACATCATCAAAATATGCATTGCAAATGATGCTTAACAGCAGTATTACAGTAAGGATTCTTTAAGTCCCTACAACTTGATATTACACAGGGGGGAATTTACTGAAGAACTAGTAAATACTCTGGTAATAGTAATAAGCTTTGCCATGAGCAGGGGATTTACCAAACACATCTCACATTATTGTCACATCTTTTACCCTGTCCAGCGGGTTAAAAACCATCCCCCTTCTACAACGGTCAGTTAAATGGAAAATTCCAGCGTTACTCCTAACTACTCCAACAGCCCAATACAATTATTCTACTCGTATATTGGCCACGGGGATCCACAGTATTAAACAACCTAATATTAACAAAGCAGTTACTAAAATACTGTATAATCTTTTAAACTGTAGCGTGAAATAAAACATTTTCGACTTTGTGCACATACAAGAAATCCATAGTGACAAATGATAACTTCCCTGACTGAGAGCAAAGTCATTCTGCTTGTCTATGACAGCGCTACTTTAAATTTTTAATTTTATACTTGTTTGCCACAGCGAGGAATCCCAACCTCCCAGACCTGATGGCCATTTTCAGCAGTACCCGAAGTCCGAAACAATAATCAGTCTTATGACTGTGGGTAGTGGTGGGTCTCCGTTCACTGTGTAGAATTGGGACCTACTGCAGGAGGTCACAAAGAGATTCAATTTTACTCACTGTCCCCCGAATCACTCTGAGGGTTGTCTTCCTTAGTTTGAAATTCCTTCTCGATGCGCTGCAATAATTTACTTGCCTCCACAGCATCTACAAACTGGTATGACTTTCTGCCATAGAAAACCCTCAAACTAGCAGGCACCAGCAGCCCATATTGTACTACCGACTGCCGCAGATTAGCTCATATTCCATCAAAGCTTTTCTGGGGTTGTCTAGTGGCGTAACTTAAGTCGGGAAATATTTGTGTTGTTTGGCCTTCCCAGTCGATTGGGCCTTTACTTTTTGCTTGTGCTATGACTGTATCTTTATCTTTAACTGACCCAAACACCACTAATAAAGTAAGAGACTGAAGAGTGTTGGTAGCGGATCGCCATCTTGCGCCATGTGGAGTAATCCTGTAGGCCTGAACTATGGAAGGTTCTTCTTCACAGCAACAAACTTTGATGTCACAAGTCATAGTCCTCTAAGAAAGGATTAAGCACCAGAAGCAGATGCACTTTAGGGGACAAGAATCCTACTTCCATGCGAGTGAACTTAGTAATGAAGAACCAGATGGAAGGGAAATGCAGGCAGTATATCTAATATGAGAAAATTGTGTCTAAATATTATGGCTCTCAAAGTTTTCTAAAACGTAACTCTCACTTTACAGAAGCTAGTCAAATTACAGATATTTGTCATATTTTTGGGCCAGCAACCAGATAATTCATCCTTGAATACTTTGAGGTTTCAGCAGGTGAAATGGGGCTTAAGATATCTGGGAGTCTGGATTCCCTGTCATTTATTTAAATTATATACCTCCAATTACCTTTAATTACTAGGGAGTGTTCAAGAAGATTGCTCACATTGCTCCGTTCCCCCCAGGATTTTTTTAATGTTAGCCACTGTGGCTAAAGGGACCCCAGGCTGTTTAGCCACTATGTAAAATCATGAGCCACACCACAATATACACTGCCAAATTAGTTTTTCTAAACCACGTACTATGCTACTGCTAAAAATGACATGAACAGAAGGTTTTAGCCTCTGTGGCTCGGGTAACTTTAAAAATCGTTAGAAATTTTAGCCACACACTAAAAACATTCGCCGGTGGAGAGTGGCTAGCGGGAGTAGAGTGTTGGAGGGTCCTTCCTCTGTCGGTGGGGGGGGGGTAGGGTAGAGGTGTACAAATTAATGTTCTCCCTCGTTTCCTATTTTATTCTCAGCTTTACCTATATCTCCTCTGGGGTCCTTTTGGTTAACCTTGAAATGCACTTTGTCTAAATTTATTTGGGGGAGGTGGGTGACCACAGGTCAGATGGTCAGTCATTTCTGCTCCCAAAACTAAGGGAGGGCTGTCGGTTCCTAATTTTCTAGCTTATTTTTGGGTACACAACTGCAACACTTTACTTTTCCCTCTAATGATCTTCCTTACTGGGAACAGCTGTAACCCTCCTCTTTGCCATTAGGTACATTAGCAGATATCCCATGTGTAGACTCCACTGCTATACGATCCCTAAAGACTTCTAACCCCTGGGTGACATCACTGGTGAAAGCGTGGTATAAGCTGTGCAAGGTTTTTAAATTAAATCTTGAACTATGTGGCGAGACCCCCATTTGTTCCCTCCTGAATTTCACTCCCGGCCATATGGATTTTGCTTTCTCTCAATGGACAGTAAAGGGCCTCAAGCATGTTGGCCAATTTTTTGAGGAAGGGTTTTTTTTTTTTTAAACTTTTCAGCAACTTCATGAATTTGGCCTTACCTCTAGAGACCTTTTTCATTATTTTCAAATGTGTCGCTATTTATCTGAGACCTCACGAAGGACTTTGGGGGTTGGGGGGAGGATCCCTTGTGAAGTTTATTTCTCCTTATGGATAAGCAACTAAATAGGAAAGGCTTAATATCTAAACTATACAAAGCCCTTTTAGATCTGGAAGCAGACCCCTTATCCATGGTTAAAGCTAGGTGGGAGAAAGGAGGAGGGGGATACAGCTGGCAAATGATATGTGGGCCCAGATTTGAAATGGAGTCCGCACAACTATGGCCTCCCCTTCTTGGCCAGTATTTAGATGGTGGGTAATATTGCGGTATTTTAGGGTGCCTGTTGTGGTTAAACATTTTGGGAATTATAGCTCGGAACCATGTTGGAGGGGTTGTTGAGGTTTGGGAACCTACATTCAGATATTTTGGAGTTGCCCCTTGTTATGACCATACTGGAGTAAGATTGGAGAGGCAATAGGTAACATTTTTGACATGACTATATCCCTCCTTCATTCAGAACTTAGATTTTGGGTTTACCTCACCCAGGGCTTTGTGAAAGGTCAGTAAAATATTTGTTTTTCATTTTAATTGCCATGGCCACTAAATCTTTAATTCATCTTTGGCTGTCCTCAACTTTTCCATCTGCGGAGCACTGGTTAAGGAATTTTAAAAAGATTCTGATCAAATGTATAGGTTTAAGAGCTGCTGGCTTCCTTTTTTCCATTTTCTAGCTTCAAGAGAAGGGACCATGTTAATAGATATTCTGGCTCGGTATAGCTAGCTGGTTCTTGTGGTTTTCCAACATATTATTGGTAATTTCTTTTTAGTGCATAGTTAATTATTTCATTCTAGGGACATGGATATGTTGTTCATCCACACTATCTGGCAGGTTCCTTGCCGCTTTAAATCTTGCCGGAAGGTCTTCAAGCTAGCTCCTCCCACCCACCCGGGTGGTAAAACTCTCGGCTTCGCCCTATGACGCCAGATCTTCCTTACCGCTTGGAAGCTCAGGTTCCCTCCTTAACGCTCTGCGATTAAGCTTTGGGCCTAAAAACTTCGATTTTGAAAATTTCTTCAAAACTTTTCTACACCTTCACGGTCTTCATCCCTCGCGGCTGCGATGGACAAATCGACTCCCGGTTTTCGGAGATGCCCCTGTGGGCAGAAGATGTCTCGGACGGATCCGCACTCCACGTGCGTTTACTGCCTAGGCCAAGAGCACGACCCGCAGGCCTGCGAACTGTGCTCATCTTTCTCTGTCTGCGTCCTTGAGGATCGCGCTGCCCGTCTCCAACTTGGGCGCCCCGAAAGGAGATTTCCTCCGGTTAAATCCAAGGAGGCCCGACTGGCGGTGTCCATGGCTGCGGGCTCGATAGATCAACGAGCAGATGATCGCCCTCGAGAACGGTGGCTCATGCCGCTACATCTTCGGCTGCGGCATTCGTCCCGCTCTCGCTCGGGGCCTCCTATTCGGCTTCTTTTAAGGAGCTTTGCTTGACCCTCTTGACCAAAGGTGAGGGTCCAACTTCTTCTGAACCGTTTCATCGGTCGAAGAAAAGTAAGGGTAAGTCCCATCGTCGACGCTCTTGGGAGCGGGAAAGATCTCCTTCCCCTTGTCGACAGTCTACTTCGGTCGAATTATCGGCTTCGGCCACTGGCTTCACAGTGCCCCCGTCAGGTCAGTGACCGAGACACCTTTCGACGGTCGAGATCTTTCACCTGCCAGACGGGTTGTCGGGCTGGAGAAGCCGAAATTCCTCCTCCGTTCCCCCGGGCGAGGACTGTGGATACTGTCGCTCATCTGCGCCTCGTTCCGAGCGCCGTCGGATTTGTTGACTGAGCCGAGGATTGCCGATCCTCGGCTCCCCACCCGACCTCGGCCTAGCGAGATTCTCGGTCCGGTCTCAGACATCTTCGCGGTCTAGCCGATCCGTCGACACAGGCGGTCCGGCACATGATAAGTGGCGTCGCCGCTCTTCCTCATCTTCCTCCTCCTCGGACGAGGGGAGGCTTCGGCGTAAGTTGCGCCGAAAATTTGAGGAACTTATGTGGCAACAACTAATTTTGTCCGGAAACAAGCCGGCTCAGGCCTCTTCTCCGGCCATAAAATGGTTGTCACCGGAACGGCCGAAACAACCCCTCGCGGTGGTCGAGGAGCCTGTTTCCAGGCCGGTTGTTCGGTCTATTCCTGCTGCCCCACCAATACTGGTGGAACCGCCTCAACCGACAGTCGGGGGGCCCCCACAAAAAGTTTGCGGTCGGCTCATGGCCTTCCCCATAGGCTGTCGGTCACCCTCACTCCCGATAAGCCTCGGCACGTGGAGGGTGGCACAGGCTCTAGGCAGCTATTCAACGACTCGTCTGAGTCGGACGACGACTCCTCCCTGTTTTCCAAGCGCCTAGACTTGGAGTCCTCTGGGGGGCAGTCGATGGACGATAGCCCTTCGTCCTTCCTTGGACTACTCAGGCTCATCTCAGAATCCACTGGGATGAAGCTCGAACCAGTGTCCAAACGGGCTAGATATCCCCTCACTGAGATTCTGGACCGAGGGGATTCTCCTACGGAGGCCTTTCCGGTGGCCGAAGCCATTGTTGGTCCGGCCCTGGAATTGTGGCAGCGTCCGGCTTCCTGTCCTGCGCCTTCGGCCAGGATGGCCAGAAGTATCACGGTCCCTGAGCTCTCTGTCCGCTTTTCGAACACCCTTCGGCTGAGGGGTTGGTCACGACAGTGTTTTCAGCGTGCGGAAATGCCAGGGGGTGGACAAACCGCCCGACAAAGAGTCCAAGAAACTGGACTATGCGGGGCGGAAAGTGTATGCTGCCTCCTCCCTCGGCCTTCATCAGGCCAGTTCGGCAGTCTTGATGGCACATTTTTCCCATGCCCTGTTGGGCTCCCTGGATGAGGTCGTCCCTCATCTTCCTGCGGACCTGCAGACCACAGTAAAGCAGGTGCGGGACCAGGGCAGGGCAGTAGCTAAGCAGCAGCTCCAGACTGCACTGGATATTGGGGATTCTTGTGCCCGGTCAGTGGCGGCCGCAGTGGCTATGCGCCGGCGGGCGTGGCTGAGGATATCCACTTTCACCTCGGATACCCAGCACAAGCTTGCGGATGTTCCCTTCCTGGGAACTGACCTCTTCGGCCCTGGAGTGGAAGGCCACCTCCAGAGGATCGAAAAGTCCAATGCCACCTTGGACTCGGTCTCGTCCGCGCAGAAGGACAAGGGCTGTAAGCTTCAGCCTAAGCCCTTTCGCCCCTCTGCTCCCGCTGCTCGCCCGGCCCAACAACGTCAGGGCCAGCAGGCTAGACCTTGGTATTCCAAGCCCAAGCTGTCAGCTTCCTCTAATAGGAAGCAAGGAGGAAAAGGCCCTGGTGGTCCCTCGGCTGGTCCTTCCTCCAAGCCTGCACAGTGACGGGCTGAGGGGTGTCGCCCCCATCCCCGTCACCTCGCCCCTGGTTCCCCCCGTGGGGGGACGGCTCCAGCACTTCCTTTCCGTCTGGTCCACTGTTACCACGGACAGGTGGGTTCTGGAGGTGGTGGGAAGAGGCCTGCCTCTGGAATTCGAGCGGGCTCCACCCTTCAGAGCCGTCGCCCCAAGGGGGGCTTCGGGGTCCCCAGACTCTCTAGAGGCTCGTCGAGCCGACATTGCCCTCCTCCTTCAGAAAGGGGTGATAAAAGAGATAGAGGACCCTCCGTCAGAACCAGGGTTCGTGTCCAGGTACTTCCTGGTCCCGAAACGGACGGGGGGGCTGGCGCCCCATTCTCTACCTACACGACCTGAACAAGTTCCTAAGGTTTCGAACCTTCAGAATGGTCACTCTGGCTCAGATAATACCATCTCTGGAACACGGCGTGTGGTTCTGTTCTCTGGACTTTCAGGACGCGTTCTTTCACGTCCCTATCCGTCCGTCTCATCAGAGATTCCTCCGCTTCAGGCGGAGGGATCCCTTCGAGTTCAGGCCATGCCCTTCGGCCTCTCTCCAGCTCCCAGGGTCTTCACCAAGTGCATGGCAGTGGTGACAGCATTCCTGCGGCGCCGAGGGGTCCGGGTGTACCCTTACCTGGACGATTGGCTGATAGCAGCCCCCTCCAGGTCGGAGGTGGAGCGGTCCAGGGATCTGGCCCTCCGGGTTTGCTCTCAACTCGGCCTCCTAGTCAACGAGGCCAAGTCGGAACTCGAGCCGAAGCAGGTGATATCTTTCATCGGGGCAGAGCTCGACTCTCTTCGAGCCAGAGCACGGCTCCCGGCAGACAGGGCCGAGGTTCTTACCTCCTTTGCCCAATCATTTCTGGTTGGGAAATCGCACCCTGCCCGGGACTTCCTGCGACTCCTGGGTCTCATGGCGGCCTGTACCAGCGTAGTCCGTTGGGCATGCTGGCACATGCGTCCCCTCCAGTGGGGACTGGCCAGCCAGTGGTCACAGCGCTGCGATCCTTTGGACCAGCGTGTGTGGACGACCCAGGAGATGTGGAACGCTCTCCAGTGGTGGACCGTTCCGTCCCATCTACAGGAGGGTATCCCGTTTGTCCGCCCCGAGCCGACGGTCTCTCTAACGACCGACGCCTCTTTGATGGGTTGGGGTGCCCATCTGGGGGAACACCGAGTGCACGGCCTCTGGTCCCCGCGGGAGTCCCGATGCCATATCAACCTGCTGGAGCTCCGTGCGGTCCGCCTAGCTCTCACCACCTTTGCTCCATTTCTCCGGGGTCAAGTGGTCCGGGTCCAGACGGACAACACCACGACCATGTACTATCTAAACCGCCAGGGCGGGACGCGCTCCATGCTCTTGTGCAAGGAAGCTCTCCGCATCTGGTCACTAGTGCGCAGCCTGGAGGCGGATCTCCTGGCCATCCATGTGGCAGGAGCCTCCAACACCCTGGCCGATGCCCTGAGCCGGATATGGGCTGCATCGCACAAGTGGTCTCTCCTGGCGGAGATAGTACAAGACCTGTTCTCCCGCTGGGGCACACCTCTGGTGGACCTGTTTGCCTCCAGGAGAATGCGAGCTGAGGCTGTTTCATGCCGGCCCCCCTCAGCAGGGCTCGCTGCAGGGGGATGCCTTCTCGAGGCCGTGGACCCCGGGCCTCTTTTACGCCTTTCCCCCCGTTCCCCTGATTCACAGGGTCCTGCTGAAAGCGAGGAGGGACAAGGCGCAGGTGATTCTGATAGCCCCAGACTGGCCTCGCCAGTTCTGGTACCCAGATCTCCTCAGTCTCAGCTCCAGGACTCCGAGGCAGCTTCCAGCTCGCCCGGACCTGCTCTCAGTCAATCAGGGGAAGGTGTTCCATCCGGACCTTCAATCCCTGCACCTGACGGCCTGGTTCCTGAGCGGCTAGAGTTCCAGGCCTTGGGTCTTTCCGACGAGGTCCTCAACGTCGTTGAGGCGTCCCGAAAGGAGTCGACCAGAAAATGCTATGCCTTCAAATGGAAGAGGTTTTCCATTTGGTGTCAGGATAAAGGGTTGGACCCTTTCTCGTGTCCTGTGGCAAGCATTTTGGACTATCTATGGTCCCTATCTAGTCAAGGGCTTAGGTCGACGACCCTTAAGGTGCACCTGGCAGCCATTTCTGCTTACCGGCGGCGGGCGGTCAGCAGTCAGTGGCGCAGGAGAAAGTGGTCGGGCGCTTCTTTAAAGGCCTTGATCACATTTCCCCTCCAGTGCGGGAACCCCCATCTCCGTGGGATTTACTGCTGGTACTGGCAAAGCTCATGGGCAAGCCATTCGAACCAATGCACAGGTGTGGTCTCCCCCACCTGTCGTGGAAGACCGCCTTCTTGGTGGCTATCCTGTCAGCCAGAAGGATGGGAGAACTCCAGGCGCTTAGCATCGAGTCTCCTTACCTGGTCTTCCACAGGGACAAGAGGTTGTCCCTCGCCCCACCGAAATTCCTTCCGAAGGTGGTGTAGGAGTTTCACCTTAATCAGGTGTTGACTCTGCGTGTTCTACCCCAATCACACCTCGGAGGCCGAATATAGGCTCCATACTTTGGACCCTAGAAGAGTAGCTCGCTTATTATAAGGGCCTACGGCCCAAATTCGGAGAGGATTGCGCCAGCTGTTTGTCACCGCTGAAGCCGCACCTGGCAGACCTGCAGCAAGCTGACGATAGCAGATGGGTCACCTCCGCATAAATCTCTGCTATGAGTTGGCGGGCATGGAGCCTCCCAGAGGATAAGAGCTCATTCTACCGCCATACTGCTGCATCGGTGGCTGCTTCCAGGGACGTCCCTATCCAGGAAATCTGCAGGGCTGCTACCTGGAAGTCAGCAAACACCTTCATTACCCATTACCACATCGACCTTGAGTCACGTCGGGATGCTGGTTTTGGGGCCTCGGTTCTCCAATCTCTGTTCCCAAGTAAGTATATAGGGGTGTGCGCCTGCCTCCCTCCTCCCGGAGAACTGCTAGAGTCTGCCAGATAGTGTGGATGAACAACATATCCATGTCCCTAGAAATACAGGTTACTCACCTGTAACAGGAGTTCTAGGAATGGTATATGTTGTTCATCCACGAACCCACCCGACCTCCCGGGTTTCGGCAGCACAACCTGAGCTTCCAGCTGGCCAGATCTGGCGCCATGGGGCGGAGTCGAGTGTTTTACCACCCGGGTGGGTGGGAGGAGCTAGCTTGAAGACCTTCCGGCAAGATTTAAAGGGGCAAGGAACCTGCCAGATAGTGTGGATGAACAACATATACCATTCCTAGAACTCCTGTTACAGGTGAGTAACCTGTATTTTTTGTATACCCTAGTATATTGCTCATTGTTTAGGGTAGATTGTGACTTTTGTTGTTAACTAATTTTCTCCGGGTGACTCAACCCGAGGTCTTCTCGTTATTGTTTTTCTTTTTGTTAGGGTTTTTTTATGGCTGTGTATGTGGATGTTCTCTTTTTTTCCATGGATGGCTAAAATCTAATAAAATTCAATAAAAAAAATACAGGTATTTACAAGTTCACCATCCTCCACTTTATTTCTGCACCATCCAGTAGTTCTGTATGATGGCTGACCAAGGAAATTCATCATCAGTATAATGTGTAGTAAACTTTGCTGCTTTATTTTTTTTTTGCATCATATATCATTTTTAACTATGTTGCTAACTCTGTAATGTATGAATCTTTTCTTTTTAATAGTAATTCAATGCTTGTGGGTACAGCTGTGTCTAATGGATACCAGAACTGTACAATACCCCTGGTTTAGTCTTGCTGAAAGTGGTTCTCATTTTTAATTTTCTTTAGTTAGCAGACCTGATCTCGATAACCGTGAGACTGAATCACTAAGGTATCAGCTTGAAGAGATGCAAAGATGGAATGCCTTGCTGCAGGCTCGGCTTGGGCAGATGCAGGCAAGAAGTTCTGGAGTTGGAGCAGCAAATGAAACAAGTGAGTTAAACTTTTTCCTCTTTTGTCTCATTGCCAAATGACCTGCAGAGGCTTTCTATAAAACAATGAGATTGACAGGTCATTCTCCATAGATCCCCACTCTTGGATCTTCGAGCCAGAGGTGCTTGGACTGTAGAGGAGTAAATGTTTTGGTTATTCTGTGCTAGCCCACTATGTTGGTGCCAACCAGAATGGAGAGGCAGCACCAAGAGCCCAGCCACCTTACTTAACTTTTTTGTGCCATTGAGTGTGGATCCTCGGTGGAACTCCAGACTGCGGTTTCACTGCTTAGGCCTTGTTGTTCTTGGGATACAGGGAAACCTTTTGGATTCTGTTGATGCAGGAACAAAATTGCCTGTACCAACCCTCACTGTTTGTTTTCAGTGTACTTACCACAACTGGCCTGTGGTCGAAGGTGTACCCCCCCCCCAACTGGCCTGTAGTAGAGTTTGTCTTTAATACATTCATCTAGCTTCAAACAACATGAAGTCTTGCTATATTATGACATATGCAGTGAGTCCCAACCTTCGAACTGCTCCGGAGGTGAAAGAGTTAACTTTCCATGCCAGGCATGGAACGCTGAGCTCGAGCTCGGTTGAAACTCTGTCTGTTGTTCTTCAAACTCAAACCGTCGGATTCTTTACTCCGCCTCACTGAACAGTCGCTCCGGAGATTTCTCCTTCTGCTCGGTTCATTTTGTCAGTTAAAGTATTGTTTTTCTCGGTTTTCGCTAATTTAAACCGCAACTGGTCGGTTCAGACTCTGTCTGTGGTATTGTGAGTACTAGATAGGTTTACATTAATTTCTATTCTGTGTGGAACTTGTAAATGGTTTATCGGTTCGGTTTGAACCGATCAGGTTGTTTAAAATATATTAATCTGTCATTTAGAGTGTGGTTACCGGTTCTTATCGGTTCTAAAAAAAAACAGATTTTGTTACGTTTTTTTCCACGACTCGTGACACGGTTGGGAACCGGTAAGAGGGTCTTACCTGGCGGATTGCCATAAACGGGTAAGTTTGGTTCGGCTGCCACTGTGTCTGAGAAACCCAAAAGAAAAACCGGGCCCACTGGGTTTCAACACTGCAGTGTCTGTGGGGAAGTCTTTGCCAAGGCTGACCCCCACACCACCTGTGTTTATTGTCTGGGTTTGAGCACCTCAATGCAGACTGCCAGATTTGTAAAAATTTTCCTGTAGCTACCCTGGAAAAGAGAGTTGGTAGGCTCAGGGAAAGGGAGGCCAAAATGTCTGCTGAACCAGACGGCCAGCCCGGTTCAGTTCCAACCGAACCGGAGGGAGTGCCCTCTGACCAGGGCGAGACTTCCTCTGGCAAAAGGAGATCCGACTCTGAGGAGTCAGTTCCAGCAAAAAGGACTAGGAAATCAGCTGCTGTGGAGCCAAAACTTTCCTCTCCAACCGCTGAAGAAATAGCCAAAGCGATTAAAATTGTCCATTCGCTTTCCCCAGTTCTGACCGAACCAACACCATCAGGTAAGCGTACGGTTCGGCCGGTTCCACCGGTTCAAGAGTATGATTTAGAGGAATTTTATGAACCGGAGGAGGGGGAAGAGGAGTATGAGGAGAGTGAATGTGGATTTGAAAGTCTGGATGTGCCCATTGACCCGGACATCTCCCCAGACAGACCTTCAGGAGTGTGTCCTCCTCAGGCTTTCTGAGTCCCTTCTCATTTTATGTTTTATAAAAGTGGCTGAAACCCTCCAGCTCCCTATGGAGGAAGCTGTGGATGATCAAGAGGAGCCTGACTATGTGGAAATGATGGATATCCCAGAGTCTAGGAGACCGTCATTCCTTTGCATAAATCTTTTGGGAAACAGACATTTAAAATTTTAAAACTCCTCACACTATACCTCCTGTGGATAAGAGAATGGACAAGAGGTACACATTGTCAGGCTCTGATATGGAGTTCCTTACACAACAATGCAGCCATGTTGGGGTAGTGCAGGCTGCAGCCTGTGACAAGGCAAATATTCCCTTTGCTTCACACCCCCCGACAAGGACTCCAGGAGGATTGATGCCATGGCAAAGAAACAGTACATGGCAGCATCCTTGGGACTCAGACAGGCAAATTATATGGCTTATGTTGCTAGATATCAGAAATCCAGATGGGATACTGTTATGGCTCTAGTAAAACAGGTCCCTGGCCAGCTTGCCAAGGAGCTGGAGCAGTTGGTTGCTGATGGTATTGAGGCATCCAAGGTGCAATTCCATGCTGCAGTGGACTCTAATGATGTGTCATCAAGAGTCATGGCTACATCTGTGGCACTTCGCTAAATGGCTTGGCTCAGATGTACTAGCCTGTCACAGGATACCCAGACTAAGGCCATGGATTTTCCTGTTGTGGGTAATTCTCTGTTTGGGGAGCAGACAGAGAATTACATGAAGAAAATGGATGAGTATAGGACCACCTATAGGAGTGCACAGGCCAAGAAAAGGCAGGCCACTCCTCAAAGTCAGCTTTCCAGTAGCAGGGGTAGGCCTTTTCATAGGCCTTTTTTACCAAGCCCAGGCCTCCTCTTCTGCTTATGCCCAGAGGGGGTTCTTTAGAGGGAGAGGCAGACAGGGTACAAGCAGGCCTGCTTCCACCCCTCAGCCCAAAGCCCCTGCCAAGCAGGCACCCTGATGGGGTTGCCAGGGCCCGATTCTCAGCTACCTGTAGGGGCAGGCTGGCTTACTTTGTCCAGGACTGGAAGTCTCTGACATCAGACAACTGGGTCCTGGAAGTAGTAAGCCAGGGACTGGTTCTCAGCTTCAAAAAATTCCCAAAGATGAGAACCAGATCCTTTCCATCTGCAAATCCACCAGAGGCACTTGCCCTAGAGGCAGTGGTCTCTTCCCTCCTGGCTCTCAGAGCTGTGGAAAGGGTTCCACCCCTACACCAGGGCAAAGGATTGTACTCCAGGTACTTCCTTACCCCCAAAAAGACAGGAGAATGGCGGCCCATCCTGGATCTCAGATATTTAAACAAGCACCTTTTAAAACCAAAATTCAAAATGGTGACTCTGGGAATTATTCTACCCTCTCTAAGGCCAGGGGACTGGCTAGCGTCCCTGGACCTCAAGGATACCTACTTCCATATTTTCCATCAAGCTCCCCATCGAAAGTACCTCAGGTTCAGGCTGCCCTCAGGCCATTACCAGTTCAGAGCAATGCCCTTTGGCCTCACCTCTGCTCCAAGGGTATTCACAAAATGCCTGGCAGTAGCAGTTGTTTCTCTAAGAAGGCAAAAAATTGCCATCTTCCCTTACCTGGACGACTGGCTCATAGTAGGCCAGTCTCCAGACCAAGTCAAGTTACATCTACAGATAACTCAGCAACTGCTCACCTCTCTAGGTTTCCTTCTGAACCTTTCAAAGTCAGTTCTAGGGACATGGATATGTTGTTCATCCACACTTATTGGCAGGTTCCTTGCCGCTTTAAATCTTGCCGGAAGGTCTTCAAGCTAGCTCCTCCCACCCACCCGGGTGGTAAAACTCTCGGCTCCGCCCCATGACTCCAGATCTTTCTTACCGCTTGGAAGCTCAGGTTCCCTCCTTAACGCTCTGCGATTAAGTTTTGGGCCTAAAAATCCTTCGGTTTGAAAAAAAAAAAAAAAAAATTTTTTATAACTTTACCTTCTGGTCTTCTTCCTTCACGATGGACCGTCGACTCGGTTTCGGAGATGTCCCTGTGGGCAGAAGATGTCTCGGACAGACCCGCCTCCACGTCATGTTATTGCTTGGCCAGGAGCACCACCGCAGGCTTGCGACCTGTGTTCCTTCCTTGGTCGTCCGTGGAGGACCGTGCTGCCCGTTTACATCTGGGGCGTCGAAAGAAGATTTCACTCCGGTCAAATCTGAAGAGGCCGACTGGCGGTTTCTGCGGCTGCGGGATCGCCGGAACAACTAGAGAGGTTGGTAGCCTCGAAGAGCAAGCGTGCCCAGGCCAGCTTCCTCTTCTGCGGCCTTCGTTCCTCTATCCGCGACCTCATATTCAGCTTCCTTTAAGGAGCTTTGCTTGACCCTCTCAACAAAGGCGGGGTCCTACTTCTCGCAGTCCGTTTCATCGTCGTCAAGAAGTCTAGGGAAGTCTCTCATCGTCGACGCTTTGAGCGGGAAAGATCCCCTCTTCTTGTCGCATAATCGACTTTCGGTCGGAATTGCTTCGCCACTGGCTTTACGGGTGCCCTGGCTGGCCAGGTGACTGAGACTCCTGACCGACGTGGGTCAGATTTTCTCGACCCATTAGACGGGTTGTCGGCTGAGAAGCGAGAATCCTCCTCCCAGTTCCCCGGTGAGACTGAGGATATCGTCGTCTCATCCGCATCTGTGACTCAGGAGCCGTCGGTTATGTCGACCCGAACTGAGGGGATTGCCGATCCTCGGCTCCCGCCTCACCGACCTCGGCCTAGCCAAGATTCTGGTCTCAGTCTCGGACATCGCTGGTCCAGCCGCTCGTCGACATAGGCGGTCTCGGTCCCGGCGGCAAGCGGTGTCGCCTCTCTTCCTCTTCCTCCTCGGACGAGGAGGGGAGGCTTTGGCGTAAGCTGCGCCGAAAATACGAGGACCTTATGTGGGAACAATTTTTTCTGGCCAATAAGCTGGCTCAGGCCTCTTCCCTGGCCATTAAGTGGTTGCCACTGGACCAGGTAGTGGTCGAGGAGCCTGTTTGCAGGCCAGTTGTCCGACCTATTCCAGCTGCCCCACCAATTGTGGTGGAACCGCCTCCACCTCAGCCGACAGCTGGGGCACCGACGAAGAGTCGCGTTGGCCCAGGGCCTTCCCGTAGGCTGTCGGTCACTCCACGCCTGACAAGCCTCGCAAATGGAGGGTGGTTCAGGCTCCAGGTAGCTATTCGACAACTCGTCGGAGTCGGATGACTCCTCCCTGTTCTCCAGGCGTTTTGACTTGGAGTCCTCTGGGGGGCAGTCAGTGGACGATAGCCCTTCGTCCTTCCTGGGACTTCTTAGGCTCATCTCAGAATCCACTGGGATGAAGCTTGAACCCGTATCCAAACGGGCCAGATATCCCCTCACCGAGATTCTGGACCGAGGGGATTCTCCCACGGAGGCCTTTCCAGTGGCCGGAGCCATTGTCGGGCCGGCCCTGGAACTTTGGCAGCGTCCGGCTTCCTGTCCTGCTTCTCCGGCCAGGATGGCCAGGAAGTATGCGGTCCCTACTGGCTCTCTGTCCGGTTTTCTGAACACCCTCGGCTGAAGGGCTGGTCACGGATAGTGTTTTCTCCGCGTGCGCCGTAATGCCAGGGACGTGGACAAACCGCCTCGACAAAGAGTCCAAGAAATTGACTACTGCGCGGAAAGTGTATGCTGCCCTCTTCCTCTCTCGGCTCCGGCCAGTTCTGCCGTCTCATGGCACATTTCTCCCATGCCCTGTTGGGTTCCCTGGATGAGGTTGTCCCTCATTCTTTCTCTGACGACTGCAGACTACGGTCAAGCAGTGCGGGATCAGGGCAGGGCAGCTAGCTGCAGCTCCAGACTGCTCTGGATATAGGAGACTCATGTTCCCGGTCAGTGGCGCGCGTGGCCAGGCTGGGCGCGCGGTGGGCGTGGCTGCGTATATCCACCTTTACCGCGATACCCAGCACAAGCTTGTGGATCGCCTTTCCTGGGAACAGACCTTTTTCGTCCCTGGAGTGGAAGGCCATCTCCAGAGGATCGAAAAATCCAATGCTACTCCTGGATTCGGTCTCACCAAGAGAGGGACAAGGGTCATAAGCCCCAGCCTAAGCCCTTCTGCCCTCTACTCCTCGCTATCGCCCTGCCCAACAACAGCGCTAGGGCCAGCAGGTTAGACCTTGGTATTCCAAGCTCAAGCCATCAGCTTCCCTAATAGGAAGCAAGGAGGAAAGGCCCTGGTGGTCCCCAGGCTTGTCCTTCCTCCAAGTTTGCTAAGTGACGGGCTGAGGGTGTCACCCCATCCTCACACCTGCCTCTTGGTTCCCCCGTGGGGGACGGCCCGACACTTCCTTTCCGGCCTGGTCCGCTGTTACCACGGACAGGTGGGTTTTGAGGTGGTGGGAAGAGGCCTGCCTCTCAATTCGAGCAGGCTCCACCCTTCAAGAGCCGTGTCGCCCGGCACGATTTTCCCAGAATCTTACAGGCTCGTCGAGCCGACATTTATCCTCGCTTCAGAAAGGGGTGATAAAGAGATGAGGACCCTCCATCAGAACCAGGGTTTGTGTCCAGGTATTCCTGCTGCCTGAATGGACGGGGCTGGCTCCATCTTAGACCTACGCACCTGAACAAGTTCCTAAGGTCTCGAACCTTCAGAATGGTCACTCTGGCTCAGATAATACCATCTCTGGAACACGGCGTGGTGGTTCTGTTCTCTGGACTTCCAGGACGCTGCTCTTTCACGTCCCTATCCGTCCTGTCTCATCAGAGATCCTCCGCTTCAGAGCCGGAGGGATCCCTCTTCGAGTTCCAGGCCATGCCCTTCGGCCTTCTTCAGCTCCCAGGGTCTTCACCAAATGCATTGCAGTGGTGACAGCTTCCTCGCGGCGCCTAAGTGTCCGTGTACCACCTGGACGATTGGTTGATAGCAGCCTCCAGGTTGGAGGTGAGCGGTCCAGAAATGGGCCTCTGGTTTGTTTCTCAACTGGGCCTTCTGGTCAACGAGGCCAAGTCAGAACTCCGAGCGAAGCATGTGATATCCTTCATCAGGCAGAGCTCGACTCTTTCGAGCCAGAGCACGGCTTCCGCAGACAGGGCCGAGGTTCTTTCCTCCCGCCTAATCACTGTTGGTCAATGGCGTCTGCCGGGACTTCCCTGCACTTGGGTCTTATGGCGGCCTGTACCAGCGTGATCCGTTGGGGCGCTGGCACATGCGCCCCTCCAGTGGGTCTTGGCCTAGTGGTCACAGCTGCTGAGCATCCTCTTGGAGCAGCGTGTGGGACGACCCAGGAGATGTGAACGCCTCCAGTGGTGGACCCGTGCCCGTCTCCATCTGCAGGAGGGTATCCATTTATCCGGGCTTCGGGCCTGACGGTCTCTAACGACCGGGCCTCTTTGATGGGTTGGGTGCCCATCTGGGGGAACCTGCCAGCACATGCCTCTGGTCCCTGCATGAGTCCTGATGCCATATCAACCTGCTGGAGCTCGTGCGGTCCGTCTAGCTTCACCGCTTTGCTCCGCTTTGGGTCAAGTGGTTCCGGTCCAGACGGACAATACCACTACTATGTACTATCTAAACCGCCAGGGGCGGGACCGCTCCATGCTCCTATGCAAGGAAGCTCTCCACATTTGGTCATAGTGCAAGAAGTTGGAGGCGGATCTCCTGGCCATCCATGTGTGCAGAGCCTCCAATACCCTGGCCGGCTGCCCTGGGCGGATAGGGGCTGCATCGCCCGAGTGGTCTCTCCTGACTGAGATAGTACAGGACCTGTTCTCCCATTGGGGCACACTTCTGGTGGATCTGTTTGCCTCCAGGGAGAATGCTGAAGCTGAGTTCTGTTTCATGTCCCGCTCTCAGCAGGGTTCGCTGCAGGGGATGCCTTCTCCGAGCAGTGGACCGGGCCTTTTATGCCTCCTGCTCCTCTGATTCACAGGGTCCTGCTGAAAGTTTGTGGAGGGACAAGGCGCAGGTGATTCTGATAGCCCCAGACTGGTCCTCGCCAGTTCTGGTACCCAGACTTCTCAGTCTCAGCTCCAGGACTCGCGGCAGCTTCCAGCTCGCTCGGACCTGCTCTCCAGTCAGTCAGGTAGTGTTCCATCCGGGACTTCAATCCCTGCACCTGACGGCCTGGTTCTTGAGAGCAGCTAGAGTTCCAGGCCTTGGGTCTTCCGACGAGGTCCTCCAACGCTGCTGAGGCGTCCCTAAGGAGTCTCATTGAGAAATGCTATGTCTTCAAATGGAAGAGGTTCTCATTTGGTGTCGGAAAAAGGTTGGACCCTTTCGTGTCTGTGGCAAGCATTTTGGACTATCTATGGTCCCTATCTGGTCAAAAGGGCTTAGGGTTCATCAATTTTGTGCACTGGCAGCCATTTGCTACTGGCGCCGTGCCGGTCAACAGTCAATGGCGCAGGAAAGTGGTCTGGCGCTTTTTCAAAGGCCTTGATCACATTTCCTCCAGTGCGGAACCCCCACCTCCATGTGATTTACTGCTGGTACTGGCAACACCCATGGGTGTTTATTCTGAATCTAATGCACAGGTGTGGTCTCCCCTACCTGTCGTGAAGATCGCCTTTTGGTGGCTATCATGTCAGCCAGAAGGATGGGAGAATCTAGGCGCTTAGCATCGTAGCCCCTTACCTGGTCTCCACAGGGACATGTCCCGCTTCCCACCCGAAATTCCTTCCAAGGTGGTGTGGGAGTTCACCTTAATCAGGTGTTGACTCTGCTGGTGTTCCACCCCATCACACTGGAGGTCGACTATAGGCTCCATACTCTGACCTTATGAGGCGCCGCTGATTATAAGGAGCGTACGGCTGAAATTGGCGGAGAGGCTTCTGCCACTGTTTGTCACCACGCTTGGAGCCGCGACCTGGCAGACCTGCAGCCAAGCGGACGATAGGCAGATGGGTCACCTCCTGCATAAATCTCTTGTGAGTTGGCTGGGCATGGAGCCTCCCAGAGGATAAGAGCTCATTCTACCCAATATACTGCTGCATCGGTGGCTGCTTGCAGGATGTCCCTATCCAGGAAATCTGCAGGCTGCTACCTGGAAGTCAGCACACACGCTTATTAGCCATTACCACATCGATTCCTTGAGTCACGCCGGGATGCTGGCTTTGGGGCCTCGGTTCTCCATCTTGTTCCCAAGCAAGTCTGGGGTGTGCGCCTTGCTCCTCCTCCCGGGAGAACTGCTAGAGTCTGCCAATAAGTGTGGATGAACAATTTATCCATGTCCCTGGATACATTTTACTCACTGTAACAGGAGTTCTAGGAATGGTATGTTGTTCATCTTTAATCCACCCGGCCTCTCCCTGCCTGGACAAGACAACCTTGGCTTTAGCGGGCAGATCTGGCGTCATGGGGCGGGCCGAGTAGTTCACCCGGGAGGGTGGGAGAGAGCTTGAAGACCTTCCGCAAGATTTAAAGCGTCAATGAACCTGCCAATAAGTGTGGATGAACAACATATACCATTCTAGAACTCCTGTTACAGGTGAGTAACCTGTTTCTGAGCCTGTCCAGCTCCTCACCTTCATAGGCGTAGAGCTTGAACACAGAGGAAGCCAGAATTTTCCTTCCTTTGGACAGGGAAAGAACCCTGGTCTCTTGGCCTCTCGATTCACCCTGCAGGTCCTCGACCAGCAAGCATTTTCACAGCTCCTGGGGCATGGCTGCTTCTACAGCAGTAGTAGGGAGCAAGATTTAGATGAGGGGCATCCAGTTCCATTTGAGATTCTTTTGGTCTCAAAGAAAGACCCTTAACCAAATTGATCCTAGTAACTCTAACCTGATCCAAGCCTACAGTGGTGGCAGGATCAGAGCAATCTGAGACAAGGGGTTCCCTTTGTCACCCAGTCACACTCTTAATCCTTACTACAGATGCATCCCTCTTGGGGTGGGGAGCTCACATGGGCGACTCTACTACCCAGGGATTGTGGTCCTCAGGAATCTCTGCTCACATCAATCTGTTGGAACTCAGAGCAGTTTTTCTAGCACTTCAGGTTTTTTCCAAATCTGTTCAGAACAAAGTTGTACTGGTCAGAACAGACAACACCACACATGGATGTACATCAACAGCAAGGAGGCACTCGGTTCACGGCTTGTGCATCATCAATGAAGTTGTGGTCTCTGGCTTACTCCTGAACACCTCCTTACGGCAGTTCACCTCCCAGGCAAGGACAATGACCTGGAGATGCTCCTGCAGTATTTCCCAGGGCTTCACGACTGGTCACTGGACCCCTGGTCCTGGAGGTAATTTTGCCAGATGGGCACCCTCTAGATGGATCTTTTGCAGCCCCAGACAATCACCAACTTCCCTTTTTGCTGCAGGCACCCAGTGTTGGGCTGGTCCCTGATGCCCTAGTTCTCAATTGAAGGGAAGTTTCTCTATGCTTTTCCCACCTTCCTCTCCTGTTCAAAAATGTTATTGAAATCCATCTCAATCCTGCAAGATGATCCTGATTGCTCCAGATTGGGGCCAGACATCTTGGTATCCACTCCTACTGTACTTAGCAGTCCATCTTCCCTGTGTCTTCCCAGGAAACACAAACCCGGTTAACCTGTGCTCAGTGGAGGTTTGGTACCCGAACCTCAAATCTCTCAACTTCAAGGCCTGGCTCTTGAAGAGTTAGAGTTTCCGATCTACACCTCTCCCAAGGTGTAATGGATATATTGAAGCTTCTTGGAAACCTTCCACCAGGGCTAATCTATAATTCCAAATGGAAGAGGTTTTCCATATGGTGCTCTGGGAAACATATTTCCCAGAATCTGCTGATTTACCTACAACTGGATTATATGGTCCATTTAAATTCTTGGGGTTGAGACCAGCTACCCTAAAGGGTACATTTGGCAGCTGTGTCTGCTTTATTTCAGCAGGTAAACCCTCTCTTTTGAGCACATCCTGTATTCTCAAGTTTTTTAATGTGATTGCTTCACACCCAACCTCCATTCGGGGACCTCGCCTCCTGCCTGGGGTCTTAATGTTTGCATTGCTCAGCTTATGCAACCCCCTTTGAGCCCTTTGTCTTTGTGCAGAGCTTAAGTACTTGACTTGGAAGACTGTGTTTTGGTGACCATCACTTCTGCCAGACGCATAAGTGAATTACAAGCTTTGTCAGTAGAGCCTGATTTTATCTCCTTTCATAGAGATAAGGTGGTCCTCAGGACTAAGAGGAAGATCTTCCTGGACATAAGTCTCCACCACTCATTCACACTATTGGGATCTGCGCCGGAGGCACTAGGCCCCATCGGGAGCAAACTTTTTGTTGGTGAGGTCGGCGCCAGAGATGGCGCTGCGAGGAACGGCGCCGAGAAGCCCTGGCTCGGCGGGTAACGACTTATCTCAAGGCCGACCCTCCAACCACCTCAGTTCCTTTTTTCCCGCCATCGAAGTGTACTTCAGTGGACGACGCCGTCATTTGTCGGGAGTCAAACTTCAAACCAGCAGCATAGTTTTCAGTTTTATTATTTTGTAGTATTATCTCGGTACAGTATCGCTTGAATTATTCTTATTTTTGAAATAAATACAATAAAGAGTCTCAACCTACCTTGACAGAGTCGACCTTTGAGCAGGTCGGTGTCGGTGGGGACTTTGGTATGAAAGCTGTTCAGTCAGTCGGCTGGGTCTGGTCCGCGCGCTTTTCCAGAGGAGGGTCTGACAACGTCACGTCTAATGTCTGGGATGGGCGTCCTCCGAAGCATAAAATAAACAGTCGCACTCTCAGCACCGTTCGGCCTCGAGCTCTTCTTTAGCCCACAGGTTCTAAAAGAGAAGGCATCACCGAGGTCACCCTCGATATGTCTCTTGTGGCTAGACGCCGTTATCGAGATGTTCGTTGTCCTCCTTCCGGAGTCGCCAACCTCTGCTTCTGGTAGCCAGCGGCTTCTACATCGGAGCCCTACCCCGCCCGCAGGTAGGTCTTCAGATGAGCAGTTTCATCAGTGGGCCGCTCTTACGGAGCAATGGGCTCAGAGGTTGGTTTGGCTTCCTGGCTCAGTCGCTCGTGGGCCTTCGGGCTCTCTGGGCGACCAGGTAGGGCGGTTGGACCTTCCTGGTCGCGCGGCACCTTCTTCGGTGCCGTCGACTCCTCGCTTAGGTGTCCCGCCCCCCCAACATGGCTGCAGCGCAGGGGGTTACTCCGATGCCCTTATCTCCTGCTCTTCTTCCTTCAACACCTGTTTTTCGGAGTCTGGGAGTGTTTTCGGCGCCCTCGGCGTCATGTGGCCTCTCGGCGCCGTCCTTGGCGTCGATATTGTGCTCGGCGTTGTCCTCGGTGCCGTTTTCGGTGCTGCGTGGCCTCGCGGCGTCGTTCTCGGTACCATGCGCCTCCTTGGCGCTGGCGGCTCTCGGGGACTCCTCTTTCCACTTGTTTCCTTCTTCCTCCTCTTCTGAATTTCATTCCTTTCCTGTCCATGCAGTCCCTCCTGGACTGTCAGGAGATGACGTTGAGCCTGACCCAGACCTTCGGTTAGGTGATGAAGTGGACTAAGCAGGATCTATTACTGCTGCAGAGCCTGTGGTCGAGGACCTCATCCTTTAAGTCTCTGTTGAAAATCTGAGTTCACACTTCTCTCCAGACTACAGACATCGATCCTGGGAAATTGTTGAGACTCAGTATCTTCATGCTCGAGATCCTCTACGGATTTGACTCCTCCGATTCAGTTTCCTTCTCGAGACGCTGTCTCAAATGGTATGGAATAATCCTGCTTACCCCTTCGGTGGCTAAATCCATTGATAGGAAATATTCAGCCCCAAGGATCGCCCCATTTTGGCATCTCAAGCCTTTGTGATCCTATTGTAGTCCTGGCAGAGAATGATAAGAGTCGTTCTTCCTCAAGCTACTACAGCTCACTTCTATTAACAAAGAATCTCAGAAGATAGACACCTTAGGTAAGAGATTCTTTGCTGCTTCTACCTAAGTATGCTGATGGCAGTTACCAAGGCTATTTTTTCCAGTATGAGTATATCCTGTGGCATTCTATTAAACAGATGGTTGAAGCCTCTACGGAGTCGGATTCAAAGCCAGGGCTTCTTCAAACCATTACAGTGGTATTGAATCTAATAACCAGCTTGTTGAAGCAGCCATGGATGCTTTTGACACTGCTTCCTCCTCAGCAGCTGCTGGTATTTGCACCGTGTCATTCTCGGCCTGCACTTGGGCTTCCCTACGAATGACAACGGCAGCAGGTGATGGCATTGTCGCTTTGACGGTGCTTATCTTTTGGTCCTCGGGTGAAGCCAGCTCTGAAGCTACACAAAAGACTAGGTCAGCCATTATTGTTGCGCACTCTCCTGCCCCTCCTTCTAGGGCATGCCAGTAAACGATAGTTTTATTAATCGCCAGTCCTTCGAGGCAGAGGAAGTTTCCATAAGAATCAACCTGCCCAACCTCAGAGAAGGCAACAGAAAGCCCAAGGGCCCAAAGCGCCCAGCGCTACCTTATGAATTGCCGGCCCAAGTTCCATCTCAGCTGCCCGAGGTGGACTTTTCCTCTCCGGTAGGAGGTCATCTGATGCACTTCTACAACCAGTGGAAGTCCATAACCTCAGACAAATGGGTCCTTCGGATAATTCACGAGGGGTATTCACTCAATCTTGTGGAGACCCCTCCGGATCGTCCACCCAAATGACAGCCCAGGCTGTCAACCCTTCAGTCAGACCTTCTCGCCGCCGAGATTCAGGGCCTTCTGAACAACAGGGCAGTAGAAGTGGTGCCACTGCACCAACGAAATACAGGGTTCTACTCCCATTACTTTCTGGTTCCAAAGAAGTCCGCCGGTATGCGCCCCATTCTAGATCTCAGAAAGCTAAACAAATTTCTCCCCAAGGAGAAATTCAAAATGATTTCTCTGGGAACCCTGTTACCTCTGCTCCACCAATACGACTGGTTAGCCTCCTAGATATGCAGGACGCTCACCAGCACATTCCTGTTCACCCGAGGCATCACAAATTCCTGAGGTTTGTGGCTCTGGGACAGCACTATCAGTTCAGAGTCCTGCCCTTTGGGATCCTCGGCGCCATGTAGTTTCACAAAATGTTGTGCAGTTCTCGTAGCGCACTCAGAAAGGTCGGATTCAGGTGTTTCCTTATCTGGACGATTGGTTTCTAGCAAGTCCTTCCAGGCAAGGGACTCTGACGCCGTGAGACGGCCTCGCGCTTCCTACGCCCATGGGAGTTCTGCTCAACCTCAAGAAATCGCAACTGCAGCCTCCCAGAGGCCCTTTTATAGGGACTCTTCTGGACTCCTCCTGCAAGGCTTTTCTTCCAGAAGACAGGAGGAGCGATATCCTTCAGATGGCCCGTCACATCGGGAAAACAGCTCAGTCACAGCTCTCCGATGCAGCGGATGCTAGGCCTCATGGCATCCTCAGTGTTCACTGTACCCCAGCACGCCTGCACATGAGAACCACCCAGTGGATGCTCAGTACTCAGTGGTCCCCAACCACCTCCCGCAGTCCTATCTCATCAAGGTGACAGAACCTTTAAGGAGGTCACTCACCTGGTGGTCTCAGGAGAGCAATCTCCTGGAGGTATCCTTTGCTTCTCTGGACCATCAGCTCTCCATTACCACGACGATCCCTAATGGGGTGGGAGCTCACTGTCAGGCTCTCCACACTCAAGGTGCGTGACTCAAGTCGAGTCTCAGCTCCACATAAACGCCCTAGAAATGAGAGCCGTCCTTTATGCGGTCCGAGCTTTGAAGGACATTCTGTGTCACAAGAACATTCTCCTTCAAACGGACAACAAAGCAGTGATGTATTACATCAACAAGCAGGGTGGTGCTCACTCTTACCCCTTATGCAGAGAAGCAATGAGGTATGGGAATGGTGTTTGGAGCATGAGGCTCTCTAATTCAGCAGCTACCTGCCAGGTGTTCAGAACGAACTGGCAGACCGCTCCAGCAGAACAGAGACAGACCTCTGAGTGGTCTCTTGACTCAACCATAGTCAGTCATTATTCAAGAGTGGGAACTCCAGACCTGGACCTTTTGCATCCCCACTCACGCAAAACTGCCTCTCTCTGCTCCAGAAACCAGGGCTCGGTATTTTCTGTCAGGATGCGTTCAGGCCAGTGGACAAACGCTTTCTTTACGCCTTCACGCCTTTCCTCTAATTCAGAGTACTCCTCAAGTTCGAATCCCAGGGGACAAAATGATTCTCATTGCTCCTTTTGGCCTCGGCAGCTGTGTGGTTTCCACACTCAACAATATGTTGGCAGTTCCTCCGAGACCACTTCCCTTGCAGATGAACCTTTTGACTCAGGGACCGGTGGTCCATCCCAACCTGAGATCACTTCACCTTCATGCTTGTCTCCTGAAGAGGTTGAAGTAAACTGGTTCAATGTCTCTCAAAGAGTTTCAGATATTCTTCTGACTGCACGGAAGCCAGCCACTCAGAAAACTTACACAGCCAAGTGGAAGCGTTTTTCACTCTGATGTGCAAAGTCCTCTTTGAATCCCTTTTCCTGTCCACCAGATAAGGTTTTGGAGTACCTTTTGGACCTCTCAAATTCGGGTCTGCAGTACTCTACAGTCAAAGTTCATCTTAGTGCCATTTCAGCGTATCATGAGCCAGTTATTTCCTTAACTCTGGCTCAGTTACCTATGGTTAAGAGATTTCTTAAGGGGATTCTGCATACCAGACCTCCTACAAGACATCCAGTCACAGCCTGGGACATTAATCTTGTGCTAGACATGCTCACTCGGAAACCTTTCGAACCTCTGGCTACCTGTGAGCTAACATTTCTCACCTGGAAGACTGCCATCCTAGTGGCCATTACCTCAGCCCGCAGGGTCTCTGAGATACATGCCCTGGTCACAGACCCTCCGTATATTGTGTTCCATAAGGACAAAGTAGTTCTTCGTACTCATCCTAAATTTCTTCCTTAGGTTGTGTCAGAATTTCATCTAAACCAACCTTTGGTCCTTCCCTCTTATTTTGCGGACTTCCAAAATGAAGGGGAACATTCTCTTCATTCTTTGGATGTTAAGAGGGCCTTGCGTTTCTATCTAGATAGAACCAAGGTTTTCTCAAAGCTCAGCAACTGTTCATTTCCTTCAGTGAGACCCGGCTGGGTCAACCTGTCGCTATCAGATGTATCTCATCATGGCTAGTGGCGTGCCTTCATCACTGTTATTCCATGGCGCAGGTTAAGTTGGAGGATAGAGTTTACGCTCACTCTACCAGAGCGGTCACGGCATCCCTAGCAGAAATTCGCAACGTACCCATCGCAGACATCTGCAATGCGGCCACCTGGAGCTCAGTGCATACTTCCATTAAACATTATGCACTAGATGTCCATGCCAGACAGCATTCTTCCTTTAGCAGAGCCATCCTCAATGGACTTCTGTCCTAGAAACGTGAGCTCTTGGTCTCTCCTGCTGCCCTCTCGGGGGATTATTAGCTCGGTACTCTCCCAATAGTGTGAATGAGTGGTGGAGACTTATGTCCAGGAAGATATGAAAATTACGTACCTACCGTAATTCTTGATCTTCTTGGACGAGTCTCCACCACTCATTCACACGCCCACCCTCCATCCCCCGAGCTCACCTTTCTTGTTGGTCTTCACTCCCTCAAATCTTTAGGCCGTGAAGACTTCTTTGTTGACCCTTCTTATACGGGTTGCCGGACTATCTTATGTCCTGTTTTAGGTTAGGCTACCCATCTAGGTTAGTTACGCTGCACCTCCTTGGCAAAATAGGTACTGAGGCGGTTGGAGGGTCGACCCTGAAATAGTCGTTACTGCACGAGCTAGGGCTCGCGGCGCCGTTCATGGCGCCATCTCTGGCGTCGACCCTCCAGCAAAAAGTTTGCTCCCGATGGGTCCTAGTGCCTCCGGCTCTGATCACAATATTGTGAATGAGTGGTGGAGACTCGTCCAAGAAGATCAAGAATTACGGTAGGTACGTAATTTTCATTTCTTGCCTAAGGTGGTTTCAGATTTCCACCTTAATCAATCTATATCTCTTCCAGTGTACTTCACTGACCATTCCTCCTCTGGCGAGAGGAGACTGCACAGCTTAGATGTGAAGAGAGCTCTTAGTTACTACATAGAGCGTACCAAGGGTCACAGGTTTGACTCCTTCCAACTGTTCCTCACTTATGGTGAGGTTGGTAAAGGGAAACCTGCCATTAAAAGATCCATTGCCAGGTGGATTGTCTCTTGTATCCAATTCTGTTATGAAAAGCTGGGTAAGGTTCCTCCCTCAGGCCTGAGGGCTCACTCTACCAGAGGTACAGCTGTGCCAGGGACATCCCTATTCTAGAGATATGTCAAGCAGCTACCTGGAAAACAGTTCACACTTTTACGAAGCATTACTCCCTGGACATCCAGGCTAGGAGTGATGCTCGGTTTGGCACAGCTGTACTTCAGAGTCTATTTCCTAAGTAGGTTCTGACCCTCCTCCATGGAGGTACTACTGTGTAGTCTGCATATGTCATAATATAGCAAGACTTCATGTTTGAAGAAAAAATTACTCACCTTAGTAATATAGTTTCTTCTAATGGAGTTTTGCTATATTATGACCTCCCCACCGCCTGCCCCTCTCAGAACCTCTGTTTTTGGGATGTGGGTGGGCAGTGCAGTGTTGGCACTTAGTAGATGCCCTCCTTGTTTTTTTCACCCCTCCTTTTTTTGGTGACTTGGTGTTGTGTTTTTCATTTTTTGGGTCTCCTGACTTGAGTCTTTGTTTTGGGACCAAAAAATGTGTTCTTATGTTTAGTAGCCAGTTGGCTAGTGTAGGTTTACAGTTTCCACACAGGACCTCAGTGAGTTTAGCTTGTAAAGATCTGACGGTTTGAGTTTGAAGAACAACAGACAGAGTTTCATCCGAGCTCAAGTTCAGCGTTCCATGCCTGGCATGGAAAGTTAACTCTTTCACCTCCGGAGGAGATCGAAGGTTGGGACTCGCTGCATATGTCATAATATAGCAAGACTCCATTAGAAGAAACAACATTACTAAGGTGAGTAATTTTTTCTTATTGCTGTTGCTTGTGTTACTTTAAAGGGAAACTCCTATCAAGTCCCTCAGTGCAGCCACGGCTGCAGAAACATCCGATTAGGGCTTTCAACATGGGATTTTTTTTTTTTTTTTTGCTACGTGATGCCCCGGAATTTTGATGAAAAAGATTTGCTCGCTCCGTAATGGCGACAGACCCCAGGTGGACATCTTGCACACCTCGGGTGACTTCCGCCGTGAAGGTTATGCTAATGAAGGCTACCAACATCTGCCATTTGTTGAGAGCCCTCATTAGCATAACCTTTGCGGCGAAGTCACCCGAGGTGTGAGATGTCCGGGGCTGTCACCATTCTGAGCAAGCAAATCTTTCTCATCAAAATTCGGAGCATCAGGTAGTAAAAAAATCTCTTTATGTTGAAATCCCTAATCATGCTTCCTGCAGCCATGCTGCACTGAGGGACTGATAGGAGTTTCCCTTTAAACAAGGGTTCTTAGTTAATGTCAGCTGGATTTGCAAAGAATAAATGCCATTTCACAGTAGCACTATTTCAATCCTGTTGTTACCTATGTCAGTCTTCACATTCATCACTGGTGTGTACTGTGCCAGGCGGCTAGACCCACTGGAAGCTTTTTAGGTTAAGCTTTTCTTCTACGAGGAGGGGCGACATTGGGGATAGCGCCGCCCTTGAGGCTGACGCAGTGCGTGATGCCTGTCATTCAAACAACATGAAGTCTTGCTGTATTCTGACTATTGCAGTTAGGTCCTGCCTTTCAACTGCCCCAGAGAACAAAGAGTTAACTTTCCATGGCCAGCATGGAACGTTCAGTGCGAGCTCGGTTGAAGCCTCTGTCTGCTGTTGTTTAAACTCCAACTGTCAGATTCTTTATTCTGCCTCACTGAACAGTCGCTCCGGATATTTCTCCTTTGCTCGGTTCAAAAAAGTCGGTTAAAGTGTCGTTTTTTCGCTCAGTTTCTATCGAATTTCTGTTACTGAACCTGTCGGTTTAAGTCTCTGTCTGTGGTACCGTGAGTACTAGATAGGTTTTGCATTTAGTTTCTGTGTGGTACTGGTAAACATTGGATCGGTTCGGTTTGAACTGATCAGATAGGTTTTAAAAGACTTTTGAATTTATTAGAGTGTGGTAACCGGTCCGTTTCAGTTCTAAAAAAAACGAATTTAATTATAATAACGGATTTAATAGAGACATACAAGTATCTTACAGGGAGGAACAGGGTGCAGGAATACACTATTTTTAAGCGAAAAAGATGTTCCAGGACTAGAGGGCATGGGATGAAGTTGGAGGTAGGATGATTCAGAGGAAACGTGAGGAAGAATTTCTTCACAGAACGGGTGGTGGACAAGTGGAACAGTGGAACACCCTGCCAGAGGAAGTGGTGGGGGCTGAAACAATCACGGGATTTAAGAATGCATGGGATAGACATAAAGGAATTCTGGTGGTCAGGGGTAAGGGGCAACAGACTTCTTGGAAAACATAAACTGAACTTACAAGCTCAAATGGGCATACTGGGTGGGCCATAGGCCCTTATCTGCCGACACTGTCTATGTATGTTTTTTTCCAAGACCTGTAACATGGTCAGGAACCGATAGGGGTGTCTTGCCTGGCGGATTGCCGAAAAAAGGGTAAGTTTTGGATAGGATTGGCCATGTCTGAGAAACCCTAGGAAAAAGAAAAACAGGCCCACTGGGTTTCAACATTGTACTGTGTGTGGGGAAGCCTTTGCTAAGGCTGATCCCCACACCACCTGTGTTTATTGTCTGGGGTTTGACCACCTCAATTCAGACTGCCAAATTTGGAAAAGTTTTCCCAAAGCTACCCTGGATAGGAGAGTAGGTAGACTGAGGGAACGGGAGGCCGAGAAGTCTGCTGACCTGGATGGCCAGCCCGGTTTGGTTCCGACCGAACCAGAAGGAGTGCCCTCTGACCAGAGCAAAACTTCTTCGGGTAAAAGGAGAGCCGATTCTGAGGAGTCGGTTCCAGTTAAAAGAAAGAAAAGGGATAAATCATCCGGTTCAGATCCACAAATTCTTTCTCCAACCGCTGATGAAATAGCCAAAGCGATAAGGATAGATCTTACTTCGAGAGGGCTCTTGCAGTAGGTAATTACATATAGGACTGACGCCGGCTGGCGGCAGGACCCATGGAAAAATTTCTAGCTAGCAGTCCCTGGCGAGGGACCACCCCCACGTCAGGTGACCAGCGTCTGACGACGTCGGTAAAGGGGGCTGTCCTGGACGCCCGCCTTCCAGTTCTTTCCCGCCGTTAGCTCATGCAGCGCCTCGCGGTAAAGTTCATGCTTAGCAAAGCCCTGTTCTTTCATCGGTTTTTACCATAAAGTTTTCAGTATTTTTCTTCACATCGTCAGGTTAACGTCGGTGTATGTCATCCCCTTCCAAAAATAAGTGTGACTCGTGCGGTGCCCAACTGCCACACAAGGACGGCCATTCTGTCTCTGCCTTTTTTGTCTAGGCCCCACCACCCGGTTGACAAGTGCTCGCATTGCCTGCACTTCAACGCGGCTACCCGCAGACGACACCAACAGCCCCTGGAAGCCCTTCTGCTCAAAAAGATGTCTTCAATGGAGAAGGAATTGAAGAAGCTCAGGCTGGCGTCGACCTCTCCTGAAGGACACCACAAGAAGCGGGACAAAGAAAGGCAGAGGGAGAAGGCCTCCTAGTCCCGAGTCGCGGTTCAGGTAACATCTCCTCCCCAGGGATCGTCTGGCGGCAGCCTCAAAGGTTTTGGAGGGGCGTCGGCCCACCTGTCGGGCTCGGCGGCAGGCCCTGCGAGTGCCTCCGGAGTTAAAGAAGGAGGCCTCTGCCCCCAGTACCGCCGCCCAGGCTTCGCGGCCCTACTGCTTCAGGCACCTCCCATAAGTCGGACGTCGGCTCCTCCGGCGTCCGCCGAAAACCCGATAAGGCGCCCGACCCTTCAGGCGGTGCATGGTGGCGTCCCCTGGACGGGTGCCATTTTCCGCCTCGCGAGACCCCTAAGCGGGCGCGGCTCCTCTGGTGCCTGCCGGGATACAGCCCCTAAGTCGCCGCGTCGACTCTTCCGGCGTCGCCGGCAACGGAACCTACGACAGACCCTCTATCTTCTGTCGTCCCAGGTTCCCCGCAGCCTTCGCTGCCGTCCGGGGAGCCCGAGTCGCCCCTGCCTGACCCCGGGGACTTTTCTCCTCCGTCCCCGGGCAATGCTGGGGATATTCCTCCACCATCAGATCCTCCTTCTACAGAACCGGATCTGACGCCGGCCCCCCTGGACACTGGCTCAGACGCTGGTTCCAATGCCGGCTGGGGATATTCCCCCTCCGTCGGGCCCGACCCCCCACGGGCCTCTGTGTTGACCCGCCCGTGGGGCTTCCTACTGGGCCGTCTGCTCCGGCAGCTCCTCCGGTACCCAGGTATCCGCCAACCTGACAACGCCCGTCTTACCCAGGTCCGCAGTATCCAGCGCAGTACCAGACGCCGCACATTCGCACCGCTTCCCGCAGTCGGGTTATGGATACTCGCCTTACGGATATAATCCATATAGTTATCCCCCACTGCCCTCCAGGCCGCCGGTGGATCTGCAGGAGACTCTGGCTTCCTGGCGAGCTGAGGCCAAGGCTCGGCTCACTAAGGAAGTTGAGAGCCGCCTTATGGCGATGGTGCCACCCCCGGCCCCCTTACGCCCGAGACAGCACACTCCCTCTCCGCCTCCATATTCCAGAGCTCTTCCCTCTTGATCCAGAGAGGGGCAGGCCACGCGTCCAGGGATCCTCCCTAAGGAACCCGTTCCTCCCCCTAGACGGGTCAGGGGGTCTTACTCTGCTTCTAATTCTTCTTCTTCTTCGCTCTCGGATTCCTCCGACGGATGCTCCGAGAGAGACGAGGAGCCTCGCTCTCCGTCCAAGCCCCGGCCGAGGACTCCTCCGAAGTCTCCTCAGGAGGATCCTTCCTTCACAGAGTTGCTCAGGAAGATCCAGGAAGTACATCAGTGGTGTTCTCTGGAACCAGATCCTCAGCGGGTCAAACTAGCCGAACATCTGGACCTGCCCCTTACAGCTCCTACTTTAGTGCCACCCTGGATCGAGTCTTATGCCCACCTTGTTTCCACTATTTGGAAAAAACCGCCGGCTTTAGCCCCGCTTCCTAGGAAGTCCAACAGGCTATACCATGCTCCGGAGGGTGTCGATTTCTTTGGATTCTCACCCCCGTGCAGACTCGGTCGTGATTAGCACCGCTCACGGCCGGTCAGCACACCCCAAACATTTAAGCTAGTCTCCTCCGGATAAGGAATCTCTCCTCCTGAACCAGTATGGAAGAAAAATAAATGCTTCTTCCACACTGGGAATTCGGACCCTGAATTATGTAGCACATATGGGGGATTACCAGAAGGCTATCCTTACCCAGGCGGAATCTAAGATTGACTCCTTACCCGACTCCCAAGTCAAGCTGGAGTTAGCTGACCTAGTCCGTTCTGCTCGTTCAGCCAGTCGTCACATCCTGAGGACGACTTACGATGCAGTGGACACTGCCGGGCAGAGCTCCGCGTTCGTCGTAAGTCTTCGGCATCACGCCTGGCTCCGCTTGTCAGGTTTGGTCCCGGAGGTGCAGTCAGCAATCCAGGAAGCACCTTTCAGGGTTCAGTGCTTTTCGGCGGTGATGTCAAGGACATCATTACCAATTTGCAGGAGAAGGGGACGGCTCTGAAATCCGTGGATTCCATGTACCGTCCCCATCCCCCGCAGCACCGTCCTTTTCGCAGACGCAGCCGGTCTCAAGCGAAACCCCAAGGAAGGCGGGCCACTAAACGCCGGGCCCCCGCAGCTGCTAGGCCCCCGCCGCCCAAAAAAGCAGCGGGTGCCCCAGCTGTGGCGCTGCCCCTCACCACCTGACTCCTCCCCTCTCCCACCGCCTCTGGATTCCCCAGAGGAACCAGTTTGAAAGAGATTCTCCCTCCACCTTCCGGGTTGGGAGAGGATAACAACAGATTCATGGGTGCTTCAGATTATCGCGGAGGGGCACTCCATAGAGTTTCTACAGAAACCTCCACGCCACCCCCCTCTGAAGTCCTCTTATGCAAGGGACCATCTTCCTTTGGTTAGGTAAGAAATATCTGCCCTTCTCGCGAAGCAGGCCATAGAACCCATTCCTCCTCACCTTCAGGGGACGGGTTACTATTCCCATTTCTTCCTGGTCCCAAAGAAGACTGGAGATCTCAGTCCCATTCTCGATCTCAGCTCCCTGAACTTCTACGTGGTATACAAGAAGTTCAGGATGCTCTCCCTTCAAACCCTTCTGCCTCTTCTTCGGCCGGGTCAATGGCTCTGTGCGCTGGATATGCAGGACGCATATCTGCACATCCCCATTCGTCCCTCGCATCACAAGTACCTCCGGTTTGCTTTCCAGGGGGACCATTACCAATTCCGGGCACTACCGTTTGGTCTTTCCTCGGCTCCCTGAGTTTTAACCAAATGCCTGGCGGTGGTAGCGGTCCACCTGCGTACGATGGGAGTTCTGGTGTTTCCCTATCTGGACGACTGGCTCCTTGCGGCCTCGTCCAGGGAGGAGCTCCTGCATTTTCTCTCCCTCACTCAGCAGGTTTTCACTTGCCTGGGTATTACCATCAACCATTTCAAGTCTCATCTGGACCCCTCCCAGAGACTTTAGTTCATCGGGGCTATCCTCAACACGACAGTGAGCAAGGACTTCCTTCCTCTGGACAGGGCGGCCTCCCTCCAGTCACAGATTTCCCTGCTATCAGAACGCAGGAAGGTTCCGGCGAGGTCGGTTCTCAGTCTCTTGGGGCTCGTGGCGGCCACAATCCCGATGGTTCCACGTGCGCTGCTCCACATGAGGATCTCTCAGTGGACTCTCCGCTCTCAGTGGGATCAACTCGCAGACGACCTAGGTCATCTGGTGCTGATCTCCTCGCCGATGACAAGAGACTTGCAATGGTGGATGGTTTGAGAGAATCTGTTTCGGGGGGGTCCCCTTTTGTCATCCTCCCCTCTCCCAGACTCTGACCACGGACACATCAGGCGAAGGTTGGGGAGCCCATCTGGGTCCTCACCGAACCCAGGGTTTATGGTCCAGATTGGAGCTAACTCTCCACATCAGTGTGCTCGAGCTACAAGCAGTGCTATATGCTCTCCAAGCCCTTCACCAATACATTCTTCCCCGGTCACCTAGCTGCCCAGACGGACAACGTGTGTGTGGTGTGGTACATCAACAAGCAGGGAGGGACTCGATCCTACCCGCTGTGCAGGGAAGCAATGAGGGTTTGGGACTGGGCAACGCTTCACAACCTTCACCTCACGGCGATCCATGTCCCAGGAGCCGACAATGCCCTGGCAGACAAGCTAAGTCGCTCCTCGGCTATGCCACACGAGTGGGAGTTGGACCAAAAGGTTCTAGACGACATCTTCCAGCTTTGGGGGACTCCACAGCTAGACCTGTTTGCCTCTTCCCAAAACGCAAAACTTCCCACCTTTTGCTCGCTTGCTTCAGAACGAGGCGCTTTCTGGAGCGATGCTCTGTCTCTAAACTGGAAGGGCAGATTCATCTGTGCTTTTCCCCCAATTCCTCTGGTCCCTCGTGCACTGCAGAAACTGTCAACAGAAGGAGCGAGAATGATTCTGATTGCTCCTTTCTGGCCCAGGCAAATCTGGTTCTTTCTTCTACAACAATACTCAGAGGTTCCTCCTCTTCCTCTTCCTTTATCTCGAGGATTGCTGACCCAGGATCAGGGGACCCTGGTCCATCCGGGACTCGAGTCCCTGCAACTTCATACATGGTTCCTGCAGACCTAGCCCAATCTCGCTTTGGTGTCTCTCCAAAGGTGGCCGAGATTCTGGTGGAGGCTAGAAAACCCACCACTAGGTCCACTTACTCCATGAAATGGAAGAGATTTTCTATTTGGGCTGCCTCCAGGAATGTGGAGCCTTTCTCCTGTCCTGTGGCCGTTCTGCTTGAATATTTACGTCACCTCTTCGACCTTGGTCTCAGTCATTCCTCCCTTGAAAGTACACATGGCCGCTATTTCAGCTTACCATGTTCCTTTCGCTGATAAAGCCTTTGCCCAATTAGAGGTATCCAAGACTTTTCTTAGAGGGGTACTTCATCTCAGGCCCCCTGTCCGGACCCCTGCTCCCCCTTGGGATCTGAACTTTGTTCTCGAGAAACTTACCCTTCCTCCCTTCGAGTCTGCAGACCTGAAGTTTCTATCGTGGAAGACGCTATTCTTGGTGGCCATTACCTCTGCTCGAAGAATTTCCGAGCTCCAGGCCCTCATGTGTAAAATACCTTATTTGATTTTTCACAAAGAACGAGTAGTTCTTCGCATGAACCCTAAGTTTCTACCTAAAGTGGTAGCGGAGTCTACCTTAAATCAGTCTATAGAGTTACCTGCCTTTTTCACGCAGCACTCCAATCAAGGGGAATATTTACTCCATACCATGGATGTTCACCGGCTTCTGAGATGCTACACCGATAGGACTAAGGATCTCAGAAAAACTGACCAGCTGTTCGTCTCTTTTGCTCACAAAAGGGAAGGCAATTCTGTTTCTAAGCACTGCCTCTCGAAATGGTTGGCTCCTTGCATCACTTTCTGTTATGACAAGTACGACAAGATCCTTCCGGGTCAAGTCAGAGGTCACTCCACTCTGGGAGTAGCAGCCTCTGCGGCTTGTTTCAAGAATGTGTCTGCGGCATATATCTGTGCTGCCGCCACCTGGACTTCCGTCCATACCTTTACGAAACATTACAGTTTGGACATTGCCTCTCGCCATAGAGCAGGCTTTGGGTTAGCTGTATTGCAAGGCCTCCTGACTTGAGGTTTGCAAGGCTTTTGCTACTTCTTGGAGTAGTTCCTCCTCCCGGTGCCTTTTATTTGTTCCAGACTGCTTGGGATTCTGTCCTATATGTAATTACCTACTGCAAGAGCCCTCTCGGTAGATAGCACAGTTACGTAGAACTTACCGTAACAGTAGATCTTGAGAGGGCTCTTGCAAAGTCTACTCCAGCCTCCATCCCCTAGGTTTTTCGCTCCTTTTCCATTGAGGGAAATATCTGCTTCTCTCTTGTCTGGGTCATCCGGGACCGCCCCTTTATACCGACGTCGTCCGACGCTGGTCACCTGACATGGGGGCGGTCCCTCACCAGGGACTGCTAGCTAGAAATTTTTCCGTGGGGTCCTCCGGCCGGCGTCAGTCCTATATGTAATTACCTACTGCAAGAGCCTCTCTCGAAGATCTATTGTTACGGTAAGTTCTTACGTAACTGTACTTTCTTAAGACCCATCCTAAGTTTCTCCCTAAGGTTGTTTCAGAATTCCATCTAAACCGACCTTTGTTCCTTCCTACTGATTTTACGAACTTCCAAAATGAAGGGGAACATTCTCTTCATTCTTTAGACGTACAAAGAGCTTTGCATTTCTATTTAGATAGAACGAAAACATTTTGCGAAGCTCAACAACTGTTTCCTTCAGTGAGACCTGGCTGGGTCAATCTGTTGCTATCAGATGCATTTCAGCATGGCTGGTGGCATGTCTTCACCACTGTTATACCATGGTGCAGGTTAAATTGGAAGGCAGAGTGTACGTTCAATCTACTAGAGCGGTCGCAGCATCCCTGACGGAGATCTGCAACGTGCCCATTGCAGATTTTTGACTTGCAGCTACCTGGAGCTCAGTGCATACTTTCGTCAAACACTATGCCCTGGATGTCCATGCCAGATGACATATTTAATTTGGAAGATCCATCCTTAATGGATTTCTGTCCTAAGTTTTTGAGCTCTTGGTCTCTCCTGCCGCCCTCTCCGGGGATTATTAGCTTGGTACTTTCCCAATAGTGTGAATGAGTGGTGGAGACTTAATGTCCAGGAAGATATGGAAATTACGTACCTACCGTAATTCTTGATCTTCTTGGACGAAGTCTACACCACTCATTCACATGCCCACCCACCATCCCCCGAGCTCACCTCTGTTGTTGGTCTTCACTCCAACTTTTAGGCTGTGAAGATTTTTCTTGACCCTTCTTATAAGGGTCTTCTGGAGTATCTTATGTTTGATTTTTGTTAGGCTCTGCTTCTAGGTTAGTTACACTGCACCTCCTTGGAAAAAAAGGTACTGAGGCGTTTGGAGGGTCGACGCCGAGATATTCATTGCCGCACGAGCAGAGGCTCATGGCGCCAGTCCTCACGGCTCCATCTCTGGCGCCGGCCCTCCTGCAAAACGTTTGCTCCCGGTGGGTCCTAGTGCCTCCGGCATAGATCCCAATAGTGTGAATGAGTGGTGGAGACTTCGTCCAAAAAGATCAAGAATTACAGTAGGTACTTAATTTCCATTTCTCTCACTCGTAGTACCGCCGATAAGTTGCCTTGCCGCCCGGCCCAGACCGAAAACCTTGACCGTGGTCCTTCTTCCTTAGTCAGGCCATTCGCGACTGATAAGCCGGATAACGGACACTCCGTTGACTGCACAGCCGCATCTACTCTCCCGTCGGGCTCCCTTGAGGACCCCAACGCCAGGACGAGTGTGCTCATGGGGGACACTTGTCCTCCCGTTCTCTACCCCGAGGGATTCGCCACCCATTTCTGACCTTTCCCTTCCATCGGGATCACTCCCAGACCTGTCGTCGGGGTCTCTTCCAGAGCTTCCCCCTTCACCTGGTTCTTTTCCGTCACAGATCCCCCTCCTCCTATGGGTCCCTCACTGGACCGGCATCTTTTAGGTATGGAGGCCCCCCCCCCACCCAGGCCTTACACCTGATCCTTTGCCTCTCCCCAGCGGCCATTCGGCACCTCCCCTGGCCGGTCCTTCAACTCCTCCTGCGGGACCCTCTGTCGGCTTCCCGGGGCCTGACCCCCATGTTCTGCCACCGGGTGGCCCTCCGCTGGAACCATCTCATCTGACGCCAGGATACCCAATGCCTTGAGATCCATTGTTAGGTTATCCCTCGGGGTTTGCAGGGTACCAATACACCTACTGGCATCATCCTGCTTACCAGCCCGTTGCCGGGGATCCCAGGTACCAGCCTCCTCCTCGTCCTCCACCACTGCCGCCTGATCATGAATCTGTCCCGACGTGGCGGCAGGCTGCTAGGACACAACTCCTTACAGAACTTAGGCAGTCCCAGCTGCTTGGAGGAATTCCTTTACCCAAAGCACCACCTCCTCCTCCAGTTCCTTTGGGACGTGTTGCGGGTTCTCTTCCAGTAGGCAACACCGGGATGGATCCTTCCTAGTGGTTCGGAGCCCTTGGATTCAGATTCCAATATCGACTTCTCTGAACCTCATTCACTGGTCGAACTTCATCCAGAAGATTCCCCCCCCCCTCCCCCCAGGATCCTCCTTTTGGGGATCTTTTGAGAACTATTCAAACAGCAGGTGGGCTGGCCATCCAAAGAGATGGATCCTCAGCGAAAAGGCTGGCTGAACATTTGGACTTGTCCACCACAGACCCTCTGCTCATCCCCCGGATGGGCCCGCACGAGGATCTAGTTATTACAGTATGGCAACAACCTCTTCCATCCGGCTGTTTTCACAAAGGCTGACAGAGCCTGCTCCCGTGAAGGAATCTTCATCTGACTTCACACCCAACGCTGACTCTATGGTCACCATGGCCGCACAGGAGCCGCTTGGGCTCAACTCTCCACACACTTGAGTTCCTCCCCACCAGACAAGGACTCAAGACAACTTGACCAGTTTGGTAGGAAGCTCTACTCATCCACCTCCTGCACCATCTGGTCACTGAACTACGTATCCCATTTTGGATCTGTTTGCCCTGCTGGGCATCTCGGTCAGACCCCCAAGTCTCAGCTAGTACCCCCTCAGTGCCTCCAATTTATTGGAGCGGCACTGGATACAGTCCAGAGCAAGGCCTTCTTACGATTGGATTGTCGAGACCTTGGCTTCCCATGCCACTTTGGTAGCCAAAGCTCGATGCACCCCAGCGCACTCGGTGCTCTGTCTTTTGGGTCTTACGGCGGTGGCCATTCCTACCGGCCCCCTGATCAGACTGCATATGAGGGTTACCCAGTGGTCTCTTTGAGTCCAGTGGTATCAATGATCTGACGACATGAACCAACTGTTCGTGATCTCCAACAGCCGTCAGAAAGACCTCCTATGGTAGCAGAACCACACCAACTTGTTGGTGGGAGCCCCCTTCCACTCTCTGGCTCCCTCCCAGACCCTCTCCTTGGATACTTCCGATATGGATTGGGGAGCCCATTTTGGGTGATCACAAAACTCAAGGTTCGTGGTCTCCTCAGGAACAACATCTTCACATCAACATCCTGGATACCAGAGCAGTTCTCTACGCTTTCCAGGCCTTTCAGTTGTCACTCCTCCCGAGAACACTTCTGGTCCAGACAGACAGCATGGCGACTGTCTGGTACCTCAACAAACAGAAAGGTACCCGGTTATAACCTCTTTGCAGGAAGCAATGAGAGTATGGTATTGGGCTATTCAGCACGGCCTGTTCTAGGGACATGGATATGTTGTTCATCCACACTTTCTGGCAGGTTCCTTGCCGCTTTAAATCTTGCCAGAAGGTCTTCAAGCTGGCTCCTGCCACCCACCCAGGTGGTAAAACTCTCGGCTCCGCCCCATGATGCCAGATTTTCCTTACCGCTTGGAAGCTCAGGTTCCCTCCTTAGCACTATGCGTTTTCAACTGGTTCCTGATTTTTCGGTTTCTCCGAATTTAGTTTCTAAAACTTCGGTCTTCTTCCCTCGCTGCTGCGATGGATTTTTTGTTTCCCGGCTCTCGGAGGTGCCCGGGTAATACCTCCAGGAAGGACCTGCACTCCACTTGCGATTACTGCCTCGACTTGGACCATGATCCGCAAATTTGCGAATTTTGCTGTGCCCTTTCTACCAGCGTCCTGGAGGATCGTGCGGCCCGTTTGGGGCTCGGGCGACCTGAATTTTTTTCCGCGCTGGAAAAATCCTTAGAGGCTCGTCGGGCGGTGTCCACGTTGGCTGTCTCGGCTGAGCAGCCCGATCTCTCTTCCTCCAGGGAGGAGGCGGCGACCAAGTCTGTTCCCTGCTCGGTCACGGCGCTTATCCTGCTCTCTTTGAGCTCTCCTCATTCAGCTTCATTCAGGGAGCTTCGCCAGTCCCTTTCCTCAAAGGGAGAGGGACCTTCGGGCTGAGACTGCTGGCTTCATGATGTCCCTGTCAGGTCAGCCGGCCAGGACTCCCGTCGACGTTGTTGAGTCTCTCGACCCGTCACCCGGGCGGTCTACTGCAGGAGCCGTCAACCCTTCGCTGGTTTTCCCGGCGGAGGCAGAGGTTCTGCCTGCACCTTCGGGGCGACAGGCCTCAGTCTTTTTGTCTGAGCCGAGGGAAGAGCGGGCGTCCTCCGCTCCTTCCCGGGCCCACCCTCGGTTTCCCCAAGGATCTGGGTCTCTGTCTCGGTCCTCTTCTCGGTCAAGCCACTCCCACCGACTTCGGCGTTCTCGGTCAGGCCACTGAATTAAGTGGCATTACCGTTCCTCCTCATCTCCCTCCTCGGATGAGGAGTGGCTTTGATGCAGATGGCGTCAGTGTTACGAGAAGTTCATGTGGCAGCAGTTGCTATTGTCCGGGAATCAATCAGCACCGATTCATTCCCGTCCAGCAAGCAGCTGCCACCGATGGCCGACGCAACCGCTCGCTGCAGTCGGTGCCCACTTCAGGGCGGTTGTTCGTCCGAACCTTGCTGCCCCACCGACGGTGGAACCTTGGTCGGGTCACGACCTGTCCCGCAGGTTGTCTGTTCCCCTCACTCCCGCCCGCGCTCGGCGGGCGAAGAGCGACTCAGGCCTGAGGCAGCTCTTTGCAGACCCTTCAGAGTCTGACGTCGACTCCTCCATGTTCCCCAGTCAGGAGGACCCAGGGTCCTCTCCGGAACACTCTGTGGACGACAGCCCATCGTCCTTTATGGGTCTGCTTCAGCTCATCTTGGAGCTGACTGGGATGCAGCTTGAACCTGTGTCCAAACGGGTCTCTTATCCTCTGTCGGAGATTCTAGACCGAGGGGGTTCACCCTCGGAGGCCTTCCCGGTGGCCGAGGCCATTGTCTGCCCGGCCTTGGAGCTCTGGCAGGCCTACTTCCTGCCGTCGTGCCAGGATGGCCAGGAAGTACTCTGTCCCTGTCGGTTCTTTGCCGGTTTTCAGAGCACCCCTCTGCTGAGGGGTTAGTTACTGACAATATCTTCCAGCGTTCTGTGAATGCTTGGGATGTGGATAGGCCTCCCGTCAGAGTCCAAAAAGATGGACTATGTCGGGCGCAAGGTTTACGCCGCGTCCTCCCTTGGCCTCCGACAGGCCAGCTCGGCCGCACTGATGGCACATTTTTCCCACGCCCTTTTGGGCTCCCTGGATGAGGTGCTCCCTCATCTCCCGGCTGACCTGCGGACCACGGTCCGGCGGGATCCGGGACCAGGGTAGGGCGGTGGTGAAGCAGCAGCTTCAGACTGCTCTGGACTTAAGTGATTTCGGTGCCAGGTCGGTAGCGGCCGCGGTGGCCATGCGCCGCAGGGCATGGCTGAGGTTATCCTCTTTCTCAACGGATACCCAGCATAAGTTGGCAGACATCCCCTTCTTGGGGACTGACCTCTTCGGCCCTGGAGTGGAGGGACACCTCCAGGGGACCGAGAAGTCCAATGCCACTCCGGACTCTGTCACTCCCGCCCAGAGGGACAAGGGCCGGCAGCCTTTGTGTAAGCCCCTTGGTCCCTCGACCCCTGCGGCTCAACTGGCCCATCAACACCAGCATGAGGGTCAGCAGGCTTGTGCTGGGCATCCTGACCCCAAGGCAGCAGCTTCCTCCAAAGGGAAGCAGGGAGGTAAAGGCCCAGGAGCTCCCTCGGCCAATCCCTCCTCCAAGCCTGCTCAGTGACAGGCTGAGGGACACTGTCCCCGGCCCCGTCACCCCTACCTGGGTTCCCCCGGGGGGGAGACAGCTCCGCCCCTCCTCCGCCTGGTCCGCTTTCTCGGACCTCTGGGTGTTGGAGGTGCTAGGGGAAGGTCCTGCCTCTGATTGTGAGCAGGCCCCACCCTTTCGAACCGTTGCCCCTCGGGGGGGCCATGGGGTTTGCAGCCTCGCTGTCGGCCCGCCGAGCCGACTTGCCTGGCCCCTCGAGATAGAGGTGATCAGGAAGGTGGCGGACCCTCCTCCAGACCCTGGGTTCGTGTCCAGGTATTCCTGGTCCCCAAACGGACGGGGGGGCTTGCGCCCCATTCTCGACCCGCACGACGGGATGGTCACTCTGACTCAGATATCCCATTCTCGGCACGAGGCGTGTGGCTGTATTTCCTGGACCTCCGGGACGTACCTTACACTTCAATCCGTCCGTTTCTTGGGAGACCCCTCCATTTCCAAAGCGGGGGATCTCTTTACAAGTTCCAGGCCATGCCCCTCGGTCTCTTCTCAGCAGCATTCCTGCGGCACCGAGGTGTCCAGGCGTAACCCAACCCGGATGGCGGCCTGTCGGCAACCCCTCCAGGGCGGAGGGGGACTGTCCAGAGTTCTGGCCCTCTAGGTTGCTCTCAGACTGGTCTGCTTTCCAGTGGAGCCATGTTGGAACTCGTGTCTAAGCGGGTGATCCTTTCTTCGGGACGAAGCTCGACTCTTGAGTCTGAGCTCGGCTCCCGGCGGACAGGGCCGAGGTTCTTCCTCCCTTACCTAGTCATGTCTGACTGGACAATTGCGCCCTGCCCGGGACTTTCTGTGCCTCCTGGGCCTTGCGGCGGCCTGCACCAGCGTGGTCTGTTTGGACCCGCCAGTCCATGCGTCCCCTTAATGGGGGCTGGCCAGCCAGCGGTCACAACGCTGCGATCCTTTGGACCAGTCCGTGACATCAGCCCAGGGGTTGGGGAACGCTCTCCTTTGGACCGTTCCAGCTCATCTGCAGGAGAACATCCCGTTCGTCCGCCTCGAGTCGACGGTCTTCTCCGACCGATGCATCTCGGATGGGTGGGGGTGCCCATCAAGGGGAGTACAGAGTGCACTGCCTCTGGTCCCCTCGGGAGTCCCGATGTCTTTCCAACTTGCTGGAGCTCCAGGCGGTCCGCTTAGCTCGCACTGCTCGCTCCATCTGTGCGGGGTCTAGTGGTTTAGGTCCAGGCGGACAATACCACGACCATGTGCTACCTAACCCACCAGGGTCGGATGAGCCCCTTGCCTCTGCGTAAGGAGGTTATCCGCATTGGGTCTTTCGCGCAGCCAGGAGGCGGTTTCCTAGCCACTTCGATGGCAGGAGCCTCCAGCACCCTGGCCGATGCCCTAAGCCGGATGAGGGCTGCGCCTCACGAGTGGTCTCCCTGCTGGAGGTAGCACAAGATCTTCTCCCTCTAGGTCACACCTCGGGCAGACCTTTGTTTTTCCCTCCAGGGAGAATTCAAGGCCGAGACTGTCTCATGCCCACCCCCTCAGCACGGTTCGCTGTAGGGGATGCCTTTGAGGCCGCGGACCCCGGGCCTCTTCTACGCCTCTCCCCCATTTCCCTTGACCCACAGGCAAGGCGAGGAGGGACTAGGCGCAGGTGATTCTGGTAGCCCCAGACTGGTTTGCCAGCTCTGGTATCCAGCTCTCCTCAGCCCCAGTCTCCCGAGGCGGCTTCCAGCCCGCCCGGTCCTGATCTCTGTTATTAGGGGAAGGTACTCCATCCGGACCTTCAATCCCTGCACCTGACAGCCTGGTCCCTGTGCGGCTAGTGGCCAGGCCTTGGGTCTTCCGGCAAGGTCCTCGACGTGGTTGAGGCGTCCTGCCAGGAGTCGACCAGATATGCTACGTCTTCAAATGGAAAAGTTCTCCATTTGGTGTTGGGAATTAGGCCTAGTCCCCTCTCCTGTTCCTCGTGAGCATTCCGGACCACCTGTAGTCCGTTTCTTTCACCTTGAACAAGGGCTTGGTCCAGCGACCCTTAAGGTGCTCCTGTTAAGCCACTCCTGTCTTCCGGGCACGGGCCGGAAGGTAGTCGGTGGCGCAGGAAAGGTGGTCTGGCACTTCCAAGGCCTTGATCACACTTCCCGTCCGGGGAGAGTATCCCCATCTCTGTGGGATCTTACGCTGGTATGGGCTTAGCTCACGGGCAAGCCATTCGAACCTTTGCACAGGTGCGATTTCCCCCACCAGTTGTGGAAGAACAACTTCTTGGGGGATACCACGCCAACCAGAAGGCCGGGAGAGTTCCAGGCGCTCCTTTGAGTGTCCCTATCTGGTCTTCCACAGGGACAAGGTTGTCCTGCGCCCCACCCGAAGTTCCTCCAGAGGCGGTGGCGGAGTTTTTTCCTATCCGGGTATTGTCTCTGCCAGGGTTCAACCCCATTCACACCTCGGAGGCCGCATATAGGATCCGTTGGGACCCTATTTTAGCGCTCGCTTTTCCCAGGGAGCGTAGGGCTGAAATTCGGGAGAGGTTCGCCAGCTGTTTGTCATCTACGCTGAAGCCGCACCTGGCAGACCTGCAGCCAAACGGACGAGCGGGTGGGTCACCTCCTGCATAGATCTCCGCCATAGGTGGGCGGGCATGGAGCCTCCCAGAGGGATAAGTGCTCATTTAACCCTCCCTTCCGCTGCATCGGTGGCTGCTTCCGAGGATACCCCTGTCCAGGATATCTGTAGGGCTCCTACCTGAAGCTGGTATATACTGCTTTTTACCCCTTCCACATCGACCTTGGGTCACGCCTGGATGTTGGTGGGGTCTCGGTTCTCCAGTCTTTATTCCTAAGTAGGGTGTGTTGCCTCCCTCCTCCCGGAGAACTGCTAGGAGTCTGCCAGAAAGTGTGGATGAACAACATATCCATGTCCTAGAAATACAGGTTACTCACCTGTAACAGGAGTTCTAGGAATGGTATATGTTGTTCATCCACCACCCATCCCTCCCCGGCTTTGACACAAAATCTCGCTTCCAGCGGGCTAGATCTGTCGTCATGGGGCGGAGCCGAGAGTTTTACCACCCGGGTGGATGGGAGGAGCCAGCTTGAAGACCTTCCAGCAAGATTTAAAGCGGAAAGGAACCTGCCAGAAAGTGTGGATGAACAACATATACCATTCCTAGAACTCCCGTTACAGGTGAGTAACCTGTATTTTCTGAAAGCAGTCCATGTACCAGGCGTGTACAATGTCCTGGCAGACAGTCTCTGGCGATCAGTAGCCAGGGCTCATGAGTGGGAACTAAAGCAGGAGGTAGTCGAAGACCTGTTCTAGGATCATGGATATGTTGTTCACCACACTCTTTGGTATGTCCCCTTGCACTTTAAACCTGCCGGAAGTCTTCAAGCTGGCTCCTCCCACCCACCCGGGTGGTGTATACCTTGGCTGTGCCCCATGTTGCCAGATCTTCCTTTCCACTGGAAGATTCAGGTTGCCTCCCTCGTACTCGCGCATTTTGTAGGCCCTGGCTCTAAAACCTTCGGTTATTCCGGAAATCCGTCTTATTTGTATTAGCGATCGCGAATTTGCTTCTTCATTATGGAGGACAAGTCTTCCCCCAGATTTCATCGGTGCCCTTATGACCAGAAGATGTCATTCACCGATCCCCACACCGCATGCGTATATTGTCTCTGTGTCGACCATGACATAGAAACATAGAATTTGACGGCAGATAAGGACCACTTGGCCCACCTAGTCTGCTCATTTTCCTACCTAACAGATAAGCTGCAGATCCTAGTTAACCAACAGCTTACTTCCTCCCACCCCCACTAGAATTGCCTTATGTCTGTCCCATGCATTCTTGAATTCTCCCACTGTTCTTGACTCCACGACCTCCTCAGGGGGGCTGTTCCATGCATCCACAACCCTCTCTGTGAAAAAATATTTCCTCACATTACCTCTGAGCCGTACCCCCTCTATCTTCAAATTGTGCCCCCTTGTTCTTGAATATCTCTTTTTCTGAAAGATTTTATCCTCTTGGACTTTGTTGATTCCCTTGAGGTACTTGAAAGTTTCTATCATGTCCCCTGTCTCCCTTCTTTCCTCAGGGGTATACATATTAAGCTCCTTTAGTCTTTCTTTGTATGTCTTCTAGTGCAGACCCTGCACCATTTTGGTTGCCCTCCTCTGGACAGGCTCCACTCTGTCTATGTCTTTGCGGAGATGGGGTCTCCAGAACTGCACACAGTACTCCAGATGGGGTCTCACTGTCTGTACAGAGGGATAACAACTTCCTGTTCAAATAACATGAAGTCTTGCTATATTATGACATATGCAGCGAGTCCCAACCTTCGAACTGCTCCAGAGGTGAAAGAGTTAACTTTCCATGCCAGGCATGGAACGCTGAGCTCGAGCTCGGTTGCAACTCTGTCTGTTGTTCTTCAAACTCAAACCGTCATATTCTTTACTCCGCCTCACTGAACAGTCGCTCCGGAGATTTCTCCTTCTGCTCGGTTCATTTTGTCAGTTAAAGTATTGTTTTCTCGTTTTCGACCAAATTTAAACCCGAGAACCAGTCGGTTCAGACTCTGTCTGTGGTATTTGTGAGTACTAGATAGGTTTTACATTAATTTCTATTCTGTTGGAACTTATAGCGGTTATCGGTTCGGTTTGAACCGATCAGGTTGTTTAAAATATCTTAATCTGTCATTTAGAAGTGTGGTTACTGGTTCTATCGGTTCTAAAAAAACAGATTTTATTCATTTTTTCCATTTAATTGTGAGACGTTGGGAACCGATAAGAGGTTCTTTACTTTCAGGATTGCCATAAACAGGTAAGTTTGGTTAGGACTGGCACTGTGTCTTAGAAACCCAAAAGAAAAACCGGGCCCACTGGGTTTCAACACTGCAGTGTGTGTGGGGAAGTCTTTGCCAAGGCTGACCCCCACACCACCTGTGTTTATTGTGTGGGTTTGACCACCTCAATGCAGACTGCCAGATTTGTAAAAGTTTTCCTGCAGCTACCCTGGAAAAGAGTTGGTAGGCTCAGGAAAGGGAGGCCAAAGTCCGCTGAACCAGATGGCCAGCCGGTTCGGTTCCAACCCGAACGGAGGGAGTGCCCTCTGACCAGGGCGAGACTTCCTCGGCCAAAAGGAGATCCGACTCTGAGGAGTCGGTTCCAGCAAAAAGGACTAGGAAATCAGCTGCTGTGGAGCCAAAACTTTCCTCTCCAACCACTGAAGAAATAGCTAAAGCGATTAAAATTGTCCATTCGCTTTCCCCGGTTCCGACCGAACCGGCACCATCAGGTAAGTGCCCAGTTTGGCCGGTTCCACCGGTTCAAGAGTATGATTTAGAGGAGTATTATGAACCGGAGGAGGGGGAAGAGGAGTATGAGGAGAGTGAATGTGGATTTGAAAGTCTGGATGTGCCCATTGACCTGGCCACCCCATCTAACATCTCCCCAGACAGACCTTCAGGAGTGTCTCCTCCTAGGCTTTCTGAGTCCCCTTCTCATTTTATGTTTTATAAAAAAAGTGGCTGAAACCCTCCAGCTCCCTATGGAGGAAGCTGTGGATGATCAAGAGGAGCCTGACCATGTGGAAATGATGGATATCCCAGAGTCTAGGAGACTGTCTATTCCCTTGCATAAATCTTTTGGGAAACAGACTTTTAAAATTCTAAAAACTCCTCACACTATACCTCCTGTGGATAAGAGAATGGACAAGAGGTACACATTGTCAGGCTCTGATATGGAGTTCCTTACACAACAATGCAACCATGTTGGGGTAGTGCAGGCTGCAGCCTGTGACAAGGCAAATATTCCCTTGGCTTCATACCCCCCGGACAAGGACTCCAGGAGGATTGATGCTATGGCAAAGAAACAGTACATGGCAGCATCCTTGGAACTCAGACAGGCAAATTATATGGCTTATGTTGCTAGATATCAGAAATCCAGATGGGATACTGTTATGGCTCTAGCAAAACAGGTCCCTGCCAGCTTGCAAGGAGCTGGAGCAGGTGGCTGCTGATGGTATTGAGGCATCCAAGCTGCAATTCCATGCTGCAGTGGACTCAAATGATGTGTCATCAAGAGTCATGGCTACATCTGTGGCACTTCGCAGAATGGCTTGGCTCAGATGTACTAGCCTGTCACAGGATACCCAGACTAAGGCCATGTATTTTCCTTGTTGTGGGTAATTCTCTGTTTGGGGAGCAGACAGAGAATTACATGAAGAAAATGGATGAGTATAGGACCACCTATAGGAGTGTACAGGCCAAGGAAAGGCAGGCCACTCCTCAGTCAGCTTTCCAGGAGCAGGGGCAGGCCTTTTCTTAGGCCTTTTTGCCAAGCCCAGGCTTCCTCTTCTGCTTATGTCCAGAGGGGATTCTTTAGAGGGAGAGGCAGACGGGGTACAAGTAGGCCTGCTTCCACCCCTCAGCCCAAAGCCCCTGCCAAGCAGGCACCCTGATGGGGTTGCCAGGGCTGATTCTCAGCTACCTGTAGGGGGCAGGCTGGCTTACTTTGTCCAGGACTGGAAGTCTCTGACATCAGACAAGTGGATCCTGGAAGTAGTAAGCCAGGGACTGGTTCTTAGCTTCAAAAAGTTTCCAAAGATGAGAACCAGATCCTTTCCACCTGCAAATCCACCAGAGGCACTTGCCCTAGAGGCAGAGGTCTCTTCCCCTCCTGGCTCTCAGAGCTGTGGAAAGGGTTCCACCCCTACACCAGGGCAAAGGGTTGTACTCCAGGTACTTCCTTACCCCAAAAAAGACAGGAGAATGGCGGCCCATCCTGGATCTCAGATATTTAAACAAGCACCTTTTAAAACCAAAATTCAAAATGGTGACTCTGGGAATTATTCTACCCTCTCTAAGGCCAGGGGACTGGCTAGCATCCCTGGAACTCAAGGGTGCCTACTTCCATATTCTCATCAGAAGCTCCCTCGAAAGTACCTCAGGTTCGAGCTGCCTCAGGCCATTACCAGTTCAGAGCAATGCCTTTGGCCTCACCTCTGCTCCAGGGTATTCACAAAATGCCTGGCAGTAGCAGTTGCTTCCCTAAGAAGACAAAACATTGCCTTCTTCCCTTACCTGGACGACTGGCTCATAGTAGGCCAGTCTCCAGACCAAGTCAAGTTACATCTACAGATAACTCAGCAACTGCTCACCTCTCTAGGTTTCCTTCTAAATCTTTCAAAGTCAGTTCTAGAGCCTGTCCAGCTCCTCACCTTCATAGGCGCAGAGCTGAACACAGAGAAGGCCAGAGCCTTCCTTCCTTTGGACAGGACAAGGACCCTGGTCTCTGGCCTCCTCATTTACCCTGCAGGTGTCTCACCAGCAAGGCATTTTCTACGGCCTGGGGCACATGGCTGCTTCTACAGCAGTAGTGCAGGGAGCAAGATTTCAGATGAGGGACATCCAGTTCCATTTGAGAGCCTTTTGGTCTCAAAGGAAAGACCCTCTAGCCAAATTGATCCCAGTGACTCGAACCCTGATCCAGGCCCTACAGTGGTGGCAGGATCAGAGCAATCTGAGACAAGGGGTTCCATTTGTCCCCCAGTCTCACTCCTTAATCCTTACTACAGACGCATCCCTCTTGGGGTGGGGATCTCACATGGGCGACCTCACTACCCAGGGATTGTGGTCCCCTCAGGAATCTCTGCTCCATATCAATCTGTTGGAACTCAGAGCAGTTTTTCTAGCACTTCAAGCTTTTTTCCAAATCTGTTCAGAACAAAGTTATACAGGTCAGAACAGACACCACCACCACAATGTGATACATCAACAAGCAAGGGGGCACTCGGTCTACGGCCTTGTGCACCGAAGCAATGAAGTTGTGGTCTCTGGCTTACTCCCGGAACACCTCCCTTATGGCAGTTCACCTTCCAGGCAAGGACAATGTCCTGGCAGATGCTCTCAGCAGGATTTCCCAGGGCCATCACGAATGGTCACTGGACCCCCCCTGGTCTTGGAGGTGGTATTTGCCAGATGGGGCACCACGCAGATGGATCTTTTTGCAGCCCCAGACAATCACCAACTTCCCCTTTTTTGCTGCAGGCCCCCAGTGTTGGGCTCAGTCTCTCTGGATGCCTTATTTCTCAATTGGGAAGGGAAGTTTCTCTATGCTTTTTCCCCCTTCCCTCTCCTGTTCAAAGTGCTAGTCAAAATCAGATCTCAACCCTGCAAGGTGATCCTGATTGCTCCAGAGTGGGCCAGACAACCCTGGTATCCACTCCTACTGTCCTTAGCAGTCCATCTTCCCCTGTGTCTTCCCAGGAATCACAACCTGTTAACCTGTGCTCAGGGGAGGGTTCGGTACCCGAACCTCAAATCTCTCAATCTCAAGGCCTGGCTCTTGAAGAGTTAGTGTTTGCTGATCTGCACCTCTCCCAAGGTGTAATAGATATCCTGAAGGCTTCTAGGAAACCTTCCACCAGGGCTACTTATAATTCCAAATGGAAGAGATTTTCCATATGGTGCTCTGGGAAGCATATTTCCCCAGAATCTGCTGATTTACCCACAGTCCTGGATTATATGGTTCACTTAAATATCTTGGGGCTGAGACCAGCTACCCTAAAAGTGCATCTGGCAGCTGTGTCTGCTTTTATTTCAGCAGGTAAACCCTCTTCTCTTTCAGCTCATCCTGTATTCTCCAAGTTTTTCAAGGGATTGCTTCACACCAACCCTCCATTCAGGGACCCTGCCCCTGCCTGGGATCTTAATGTTTGCATTGCTCAGTTTATGCAACCCCCCTTTGAGCCTTTGTCTTCAGCAGAGCTTAACTACTGGACTTGGAAGACTGTGTTTCTGGTAGCCATCACTTCTGCCAGACGCATAAGTGAGTTACAAGCGTTGTCAGTGGAGCTTGATTTTATCTCCTTTCATAGAGATAAGGTGGTCCTCAGGACTAACAGAAAGTTCTTGCCTAAGGTGGTTTCAGATTTCCACCTTAATCAATCTGTATCTCTTCCAGTGTACTTCACTGACCATTCCTCCTCAGCGAGGAGGAGACTGCACAACTAGATGTGAAGAGAGGCCCTTAGTTACTACATAGGCGCACTCAAGGGTCACAGGTTTGACTCCCTCCAACTGTTCCTCACTTATAGTGAGGTTGGTAAGTGGAAACCTGCCACTGAAAGATCCATTGCCAGGTGGATTGTCTCTTGTATCCAATTTTGTTATGAAAACTGGGTAAAGTTCCTCCTCAGGCCTGAGGGCTCACTCTACCAGAGGGTACAGCTGTTTCCTGGCTGCTGCCAGGACATCCCTATTCTAGAGATATGTCAAGCAGCTACCTGGAGAAACAGTTCACACTTTTGCAAACATTACTCCCTGGACATCCAGGCTAGGAGTTATGCTTCGGTTTAACACAGCTGTGCTTCAGAGCCTATTTGCTAAGTAGGTTATGTCCCTCCTCCATGGAGCTACTGCTTTGTAGTCTGCATATGTCGGAATATAGTAAGACTTCATGTTGTTTGAAGAAAAAATTACTCACCTTAGTAATGTTGTTTCTTCTAATGGAGTCTTGCTATATTATGACCTCCCCCCTGCCTGCCCCTCTCAGAACCTCTGTTTTTGGGATGTGGGTGGGCAGTGCAGTGTTGGCAGTTAGTAGGTGCCCACCTTGTTGTTTTACCCCTCCTTTCTGAGGGTGACTGGGTGTTATGTTTTTCATTTTTGGTTCTCTGACTTGAGTCTTTGTTTTGGGACCAAAAATGTGTTCTTATGTTTAGTAGCCAGTTGGCTGGGTAGGTTTAGCTTCCACACAGGACCTCAGTGAGTTTAGCTCGTAAAGATCTGACGGTTTGAGTTTGAAGAACAACAGACAGAGTTTCAACCGAGCTTGAGCTCAGCGTTCCATGCCTGGCATGGAAAGTTAACTCTTTCACCTCCGGGCAGTTGAAGGTTGGGACTCACTGCATATGTCATAATATAGCAAGACTCCATTAGAAGAAACAACATTACTAAGGTGAGTAATTTTTTCTTTTCTACTATGGATGCCTCTTCCTATGCATCCCAGTATCCCCCCAGCCTTTCTTACTGCCTTCTCACATTGCTTGCCCACCTTTAGGTCATCTGATATAATTACCCCTGCCCCTTTCCATTTTACTGTTGTCAGTATCTCTCCCCCATTGTGTACTCTTTCCTGGGTTTTATTTCCCATGTGCATTACCTTGCCCTTCTTTGCATTGAATCTGAGCTGCCAACATTTGACCATTCCTCCAACCTTGCCAAGTCCCTTCTCATCCTTTCCACTCCATCTTGTATCAACCCTGTTGCAGATCTTTGCGTCGTCTGCAAAGACATACTTTCCTTCCAGTTCCTCTGCAGTGTCACTTATAGAGACATTAAAAGGACCGGTCCCAGTACTGAACCCTGCGGTACCCGCTAGTAACCCTCCTTTCTTCACTGTGCACTCCATTTACTACCACCCTTACAAGTCCTGTTGTCTAGCCAATTTTTGTCAGGCTACCACCTTGGCCCTCCAAGGCTGGCTAACTGTGTATTAATCTTTTGTGGGACTGTATCAAATGCCTTGCTAAAATCTAGGTAAGCCATGTCCACAGTCCCTCCCTGGTCTACTACTTTGGTCGCCCAGTCAAAGAAATCTATTAGATTCATCTGACACTGACCTTCCCATCGTTGAATCCATGCTGCCTTGGGTCCTGCTTACTGGCCTCTAGGTACTCAACAATTCTGTCCTTCAGAAGTGATTCCATCATTTTTCCTACCACTGAGGTCAAACTAACTGGTCTGTAGTTTCCTGCCTCTGTCTTGCTCCCACTTTTGTGAAGAGGAATCACATCTGCCCTCCTCCAGTCCTCAGGTACCAACCCATCTTCCCATGATTTGTTAGAGAGTAGGCAGCGGTGTCACTAGTTCTACCCTTAGTTCTTTTAGAATTCTTGGGTGAATCCCATCAGGCCCCATTGCTTTGTCCACCTTCTATTTTATTAGTTCTTTCAGAACCCTTTCTTCTGTAAATGGACTGGTATCAACCCCCATCTTCAGTGTGTTTCTCTTGTGTGGTTTAGGTACCTCCCCCTCCTCTTCCTTTGTGAATACTGAGCAGAAATATTCGTTCAGTATTCCTGCTTTTTCACTATCCCCCTCTACCCACATTCCCTCCCCTTTATTAAGCCTCAGTATCCCTCCTTTGGTCTTTCTTCGCTCCCTAACTTACCTATAAAAGGTCTTATCCCCCTTCTTAACAGAATTGGCTATCCTTTCCTCGGTTTGGGCCTTTGCTATTCTGATTGCCTTCCCTGCCTCCTTCTGCTTTAACTGATGATGTTCTCTGTCCTGCTCCTTCTGTGTTTCCTTATATTTCCTGAATGCTATCCTTTTTTCCTTAACCTTCCCTGCCACCTCTTTTGAGAACCATAGCGGTTCTTTTCCTTCGTTGTGTTTTATTGATTTGCTTTACACAAAGGCTTGTTGCCTTTGTGATGGTTGTTTTCATTTCTCCCCATTGTTCCTCCACCCCTCCTCCTTGCCTATTTGCTAGTGCTTTTCTAAGGCACTGTCTCATTTTCCCAAAGTCAGCCCTCCTAAAGTCCAATATTCTTGCTTTTGTGTGGCTTGATTGCATGGCTGTGTTTATCATGAACCACACTGTTTGGTGGTCGCTTGTTCCCAGATGGCTACCCACCTCTAAATCTGAGATTCTTTCTCTGTCCCCATTTGAGAGTACCAGGTCTAAGATTGCTCCCTCCCTCCCGAGTGGGTTCCAATACTAGCTGTCTGAGGCATGCCCCCTGTAGGGCATCAAGAATGACCCTGCTCTTGGATGTGCCTGCAGCAAAGGTGCTCCAGTTAACATCTGGCATATTCAGGTCCCCCATCAACAATATCTCCCCTTTTTCTGCCATTCTAAGAAGCCTATCATTTCCTCGTCCATTCCCTCCCCCTGAGATGGGGGTCTGTATACAACCCCCATGCGGATTGTGGTGCCTTTTCCTGTCTCCAGGGTGACCCAGAGTGCCTCATCTGCTCCCTGTTTACTCTTTAGTTCTGTTGCTTTGATCCCTTCCTTTACATAGAGAGCTACTCCTCCTCCTCTTTTACCCTCCCTGTCCCTCCTGTAGATTGTGTATCCTGGTATGTTGACATCCCAGTCATGGTTCTCTGTGTACCATGTTTCTGTGACTGCCGCAATATCCAGGCAACCCTCTTCCATCAAGGCCACTAGTTCAGGGAGCTTGTTACGCAGACTTGGCATTGGTACTCATCACCCTCCACTTTTTGATGGCCTTACCCCCCTTTTAGCCTCATTCCTGTCCTTACTGCCTTTGCCTCTTTTTACATTTACCTCTGTCCTGCTCCCTAATAACTTCTCTACCTTGGTGTTTACCTCAATAATTACCATGTTTTGTGCGGGGAGACTGGGATTTCCCTGCTCCTTTTCAGTGCCTCCCCACTTGGCTAGTTTAAATGCTTGCCAATGAAGCATTTAAACTTCTCACCTAGGATCCTGGTTCCCCCCCTGGACAGATGCAGACCATCGCACCAGTATAGGTCTGCATCCCTCCTAGTGGCTCCCCCGTCCCCAATGAAGCCAAAACCCTGAGCTCCACACCAGTTTTTCAACCACTCATTGAATTCCCTGGTGAGGAGTGTTCTAGCATCACCCTTGCCATAGACAGGCAGCACCTCCGAGAAGGTTACCATATGCGCTACTTGTCTAAGGCCCCTCCCCAACTCTACAATCTCCTCTTGCACTGCTCTGATCCCATTCCTAGCCAGGTAATTTGTCCCTAGGTGGACAAAGACATCCAGCTCCCTCCCTCATGCAGCTCCTCCCACGATCCTGAGGATTCGCTTCGTGTCCCTCCAAGCCGTGGCGCCAGGAGAGCACCTCACCTCCCTCTCTCCTTCCTCCCCCATTTCTACCCCCTTAATGATTGAGTTCCCCACCAGGAGTTGTTTCCTTCCCTGTGGGGTCCCATGCCACCCTCCTGTGGGTCTCCTTTGTGAGGGTTCCCAGCATCCTCCTTGGTCTCCACTACAGGTGCCTCCATAGAGGAACCACTATCCACCAGAAAAGCGAATGAATTGTGGAGAGGTACAGCTGGAGGGATGCAACTCTGTTCCACCACCCTCTCCCTCCCTGAGCCCACCCTGGTCCAGCCTCTTCTCTTTCTTGACAACCTCTGAGGTAGTGGCATTGTTCCTGGGTGGGGGAGGAGGTTTCACGAATCCTAGCCAGGTCAGCCTGGAGATGGTCAGCCTCCTCTCTCAGACCAGAGAGGTGCCTGCAAATAGGGCAGCATCCAGAATGTCTCCCGGAACACTGCCACCCCACAGCCATTGCACTGCACCACTCCTATCATGTCTTATTTTGTGTCCCCTCTCCTGTTTCTCTGTATGCTTACTCTCTCCTCTCCTTACAACTCTCATCCTTCCTGTTCTGGGACAGCAACTTCCTATCTTCTTTAGTAGCCTCCTTCTTCCTTGCTCAATGTCAGACCACCACCAGCTTGGGGGGGGTGAGCTACTTTTTTCCTTTAGGGTTGACAAAACCAATGTTTCTCTATGATCCTTCCCTTCCTACTGCCAAACAGGAAGCTCCTGTTGACAGTCTGATCCAGTGGCTATAAAAGTAGAAGTGGCTTAGGGTGGGTGGGATGGAGGGCAATTAGTAAGAAAAAAGGCTAGCAACAAGAAGTTGTAATTTGAGTCACCTGCTTTTATAGTGTCTAAGCCACACCCCCAATTAAGCTGTCTTTCCTCCTACTGGTTTAGCAAAATCAGCTGATACAATACCCTTCCCAGCACAGAACACACACACTGACTTTCTTTCTAACCCTAAATAAGACCCCTTCTACTTCTAATAAAGTATCTCAGGGTTCCCCACTGTCTGAAAATATAGGGTGGTGGCAGTGGTGATCGGGTCAAAGTGTGCGTTATTTTTGTGGACCTCTTATATGCACTGTACATGTGCATAAGCTGATTATAAGTACAATATAGTGTGCTGGTATCAAAACAGGGGTAGTAATGCAGTAAAGGATGTCAATAAAAGACAATTTTGGGGGATTTTGTAAAAAAAAAAAAATCGGTCATAATGGATAGAAATATAGGGTGGTGACAAAAAATATAGGGAGGTGGCAAAAAATATGGGTGGTGGTAAAATATAGGTGGTGGCCCACGCACTAAAACAATGAATGGGGAACACTGTATCTGTCTACTTAATCTCAACAGGCACTGACTCCTGCTGAGATACAAGTTTTAAATTAATAAGAAAATGTAGCTTTTTTAGTTAGCTGCTTTCTGCTCTTCAAGCAAGGCTAGCAACAGGAAGTTGTAGTTTGAGTCACATGCTTTTATAGTGTCTAAGCCACACCTCCAATTAAGGTCTCTCGAAGTGTGATTTGCAGCCACCCCCCTCTCTCCCATTCCACTTGGGTCCTATGGGGCCTTTATCCTGGAAGACGTTCAGAGGGACTGTGGCGGCCTTCCCGTCATACGTTGGGTACATGCATGAACGGGACTTTCACGGTCCCCACCACCGCAGGAGTCTTCTGGACATTCAAATTCCCCATCCTCCTCAACTCCTTTCTTGGAGGGAGAGGAACCTACTATTCACCTTTCTTCCAACGCTGATTTCACTGAATATCTGTGCTTCCTATTGAGGATGGTTCGGGACCTCCGTTTTATTTATTTATTGTAATATTCAGAAAGACCTTTGAGTCAGGGACTCATTTACAAAGATTCCACGTCATACATGCAGGCACATGGAGCGAACTTGACGATACAGGTTACAGGAAACATTGCAACATATTAAACAGTTACTGGTAGTTAAATAGATTGGCTAACAGTAGTTTCGCTTTGCATTCCTATAGCACAGCCAGAAAGATACAGAATGCTCTGTAGAGGCTGATAGTCGTATAGATTCATGAGGGTTAGTTGGTAAGGGGGGAAAATAGGAGAGTTTTTTTTTTTTAGTGAAGGAGGGATAGGACATTCTGGTGTTAAGGGCAGTCACATTGGTTAGTGGCCTGAAGGTGTGTCCTCAGCTTGGATTTATAGGGGCCAAGCCTTAATTCGTTTGTTATTTGACTAGGGAGGGCATTAGACCAGGTGGGGGTTTTGTAGCTGAAAGTACGCTGAAATTGGGAGGTCCGGGCATGGGGGACCCATAGCAGCCATTGGTTCAAGCTACGAGTTGTTTTGCATGGAGGTATTGGGTGGATAATTTGGTTAAGGGTAGGAGGGGTGAGACCAAGTAAGGCCTTTTTGGTCATAAGGCAGGTGTGGTACCTAATACGGTTATCAAGGTTTAGCCAGTTTGTGCTGCTGTATAGGGAGCAGGTGTGAGTAAGACGATCACATACAAGAAGGAAGCGACAGGCTTTGTTAAGCACGAGACAAAGTCTGTTTAGGGTTGTGGATGGTGCAGCACTATAGATTAGGATGCCGTAGTCTAGCAGGGAGAGGACTGAGGAGTTTATGGTAAGTTTTAAGGCTTCAGGGGTGAGACAGTGTTTGAAATGGTATAGTACACCCAGCCTTGAGCTAAGAGCTGTAGAGAGGTTTAGGATATTTTGATGAAAGCTTAGGGCAGGGTCTAATGTGATCCCTGTGTATTTAAACTGGCTAACTAGTTCTAGTGGGGTCTAGTTGGCAGTGAGAAAATGGGGGCAGAGGTTCTTGAGCGGGTTCTGTGGGTGGGCAAATATCATGACTTTTGTCTTACTGTAGTTAATAGTAAGACTCTGGGTGGTGAGCCAGTCTTCAATCTCACGGAAAGAATGTTGGAGGGTTTGGTGAAGTTCGAGGGGGGTCGGGTCAGAGGTGAACAGGACCGCATCATCCGCGTATAGGAGCACATTTCCGATGCATGACGATGGGAGGGAATTGAGGTATAGGCTGAAGAGGAAGGGGCCGAGTATGGAGCCCTGGGGGACACCAGAGCAGATAGGGAGGTGGGGGGCAGGACAGGTCCTACCTTGACTAACTGCGTTCTATCGGAAAGATAGCTGGTGAACCAGTTTAGGCAGTCATTGGAGAGCCCCGTGTGGCTAGGGTGTTCAGTAGGAGGGCACGGTTAATGGTATCGAAGGCCTTAGATAGGTCCACGAAGATGGCACCAGTGAGGTGGCCGTGGTCCAGAGCTGTGTGGACATGGGAGGTGAATTCAAGGAGGGCAGTGGTGGTGCTGTGGCCCTTACGAAACGTGTTGCTGCCTGGATAGAAGGTGGTATTTGTTAAGGTGGTCAGTGAGTTGGTCGGCGACTATGCGTTCTAGGGCCTTAGACAAGGGGCTAATATAGAGATGGGGCTGTAGTTGTTAGTGGAAGAGTGGTCACCACTTTTGTATATGGGAGTGATGTAAGCCGATTTCCAGAGGGAGAGGAAGTTCCCTTGGCAGAGGGACGGTTTAGAATGTGGGAGTGGTGCAGGACTTCCTGGAGGGTGAGGCTGAGAAGTCTGAGGTCCAGGAATCATGACTCTAGTGATTTTGGCCAATACCTTTGGTGAGGTAGGGTTTGGCAGACTCTGGGGGTAAGGACTAGCAGGCGGAAAGGTGGTGCAAGGGGAGGGGTGGGGTGGAGTGCGGGCAGGTGGGGGATAGAAGAATTAGGGGGCAGCACAAGGGAGAGATCAGTGAAAGTGGTATTGAGTCATTAAGCTATACAAACAGGGGTCAGAGGAGAGTTTACCATTTATTAGAATTTAGTCTGGTGGTATTTGGGCCTTGCCACAGAGTTCCTTAATGTTCTCCCAGAACTTAGGTCAGTGCCCCAGGTGGAGTTAGGGAAGACGCTTTATAATGGTTTGCTTTACGGTGCCTATGGCCCAAGTGCACTTGTTATGGGCCTCGATACGTTACCCTGTCCAGAGCTTTGGGTCTCATTAGCAAGGTGCCACAGGGCGTCACGATGATGTAATATGCCTTGGAGGTGGTCCAAGAACCAAAGGGCTTGTTTCTCTTTGGTCATGGTTTTGGTGAGGAGGGCGTATTTGTCGCAGGCAGCGTTAAAGGTGCTGATAAATAGTTCGAGGGCGTGGTCTGGGTCAGTGGTGTTAGCTAGGGGTGTCCAGTCCCAATCCCTAAGGTGGGCCTTAAGAAGGGCTAGTTTACCAGGTCCTAGTCTACGTTGAGCAGTAATTTTGGGAGCAGATTTGAAGGGGGTACCAGACTAGTTGCAGAGTACTGGAGAGTGGTCACTTAGGGTGTCGGGGAGGACTAGGGTGCTGGTTATTTTGTGTGGGCGGTTTGTGAAGACAAGGTCTAGGAGGAAGGATGACCCCGTGTGGGCGTGTAGTCGGGTGGGGGTTCTGTCGACCTGTGTGAGATCGAGGGCTGCAGCCTCATTGATGTAAGGGGCGGCTGTTTTGGCCAGCCAGTTTATGTTGAAATCCCCAATAGCAATTTTTCGTGCTTTGGGGGTAGGGTTGCAAGGTAGGACATGATGGATTGGAAGGCTATCTTCTGGTCCCTGGGGGGGGACATAAGCCGTAGTGAGGAGGAGAGGGGATGTAGGCACCTAGAGTAATTTTGAGAGTGAGGGCTTGAGCCCTGGATGCTAATGTGGGCAGAGGGAGGAGGTGGCGGAGAGGAGTCCTTGAGGTGAACCTTTAGTACATCCTAAACTTTCCCAGTCAGTCGGGTGATGAGGTGGAATCAGAGAGGTATATTGCAGTCGAGGGACAGAGGGGGAGAGACAGGTTTCAGTCAGGGAAATGATGTCAGGGTGATTCTGGAATACCCAACATTGAAAGAAATCCCATTTTTTGTGAATGCTGCAAATGTTTAGAGAGGCGATGCGCAGGCCATTACCTGGAGATGGGTGGGATGTTGTGTTTTTTTGTGGGCCTGGGTTGGGGGGACATTGCCAGTCAGAAGAAGAAGGATGAGTAGTCTGAGGCGGTTGCTGTTGGTTCGGGTAATAGGTCTTTGGCATTTATGTTTCTTGTGACCTATGGTGGGTATTGGGAGTTTCAGAGTAATGGGGGCAGACAGGGGGAGTAAGTTGTGAGAACGGGATTTGCAGGATGGTGGCTCTGGAGAGTGAAGGTTGGTCAGGGAGGGTGGGGCACCGGTGTGTGCCTTGCCTTGGAAGATGGTATCCCGGGTTGGGGGTGTCAATGTATATTCTGGGGGGGGCAAGGCTGGGGGTGCCCGGCTGCTTGTTGACAGAGGGCTTCGTTCTTGCACCTCAAAATGTCATAGTGAGTGGTATGTGAGAGTGCCTGATGGAGTTGCAGAAGGAGAGTGATGAGGGTAAGTGGGAGCATGGTAGGGGAGAGTCTGGACTAAGTGTCAGTATTGGAGAGAAAGAAAGCGAGAAAGAGTAAGGGGACTTCTAGTGGAGGGAAAAGATGGAGGTAAGTGACAGCACTGGAGATAAAACAGTGAGAAAAAGTAAGGGGACCTCTAGTGGAGGAAAAGATAAGCTGCAGATGTATAAGTGGACAGCAGTCCGCTCCAGCAACGAGGTGTTGATTCAGTTTCAGTAGTACCTGGGAAGTTTTCTTCAGGGCTCCTGGTGGCCGTGGTTCTCCTGTAGCCCTCACATCCGCCGGACTGCTGTGAAGGGGAGAAGAACAGAAACACAGCAGTTATTATAGGTGGCATGCTGGGGGAGGGGGTCACAGTGGGGGTGGGGGAGCAGAGACTATATCGGGAGATCCTTTTTCTGATAGAGGCATGCAAACAGTGGAATCTCAGGCACCAGGTGGGCTATTGTAAGTAAATAAAGTACATTATGAGCTACCAAAAACTTTACAGTAAAAAGAAAGCCTTAAAGGGACATTTCATAGTATTTAAAGCAGTAGCTGGAAAAGTTGCGTTACATACAGCAGTGCTGAGGCTAATATGAGATAAAACAAACTATCTCCACTGCTGGGCCGATTTATTTATTTTTTTTTTTTGAGTTCTTTAAAAAAAAAAAAGGCGCCAAGAGTTCAGTTTTAAACAAAGCCAGCAGTCCTCTCCAGCAGTGGTCACGATTCAGTTTCAGTAGTACCTGGGCAGTTTTCTTTCAGGGCTCCTGATGTTCGGGGGGGGGGCTTCTCCGTGTAGCCCTCACGACCACCGGACTGCTGGGCAGTTTTCTTTCAGGGCTCCTGGTGTTCGGGGGAGGGGGAGCTTCTCCGTGTAGCCCTCACGACCGCCAGACTGCTGGACAGTTTTCTTTAATTTCCTTTGTCAGACGGGACAATACCGAGCAGGAGACACGTGAATTCCTCAGTAAATTCCGTGCCCAGCATCTGATGGTGCCATCCTGGCCTGTTCCCTTCCAGGAAGCGTCTATCCGCCCTTGGCAGTCTCCAGCTGACCCTTTCCCAGCCTCGGAAGACTGCAGGAGGAGGTATTGTGCTCTATTGGAGTCTCTAGGTTCTCTCCCTAACCCTTCCTCGGGCTTGATCTTCTTAGAGACCCCTTCCGGGCGCCTGGAGCACGACCAACCACCAAACTCTGATTCCCTACAATTCGACCAGTGGGGGCGAAGAGTTTTCTCTTCTTCTCGTGCGATGTTGTGAATTCCATCACATCAGGCACACCATGCTGCCTATAACAGGCACTTGTGGTCAATGCTGACTCAGGTGCTAGCATCAATGCTGGATTCGGCGCAGTCTCAACAAGCCTTTTCCTGCTGTGGGAACTCTCTGATTTTCTTTGAATGTGTTCCCTTAGGGCACCTTTCCTTCAGGCCACGTTAGTTGAATCGCCAGTCAACAGGGCTAGTTTCTTTAGACAGTCCTCTTCCTTCGGTTCCCGGACCTTGTTGGTGTCCCTGAATCTTGTCTTGTGTATGCCAGTCTGGGGCTAGTTAACGTCTGTTCTAGCCCAGTTTGAAAATTGTCTTCTTGAACTGGTGGTCTGGTTTCCCTTGGCCCCTGCCTCTCCCAAGGAGTCAGAACAAGTTTCCTTATCTGACTCTGTCCACCGTACCAAGAGGTTGCCGTCATTAGGCCCCCCCCCAAAACACATGTCAGTGTGCTAGTGGGGTCTTTTCCTTTTACCTAATTGGGGGCTCTTCCATCACAGAACAGATTTGTTTGCCTTGGCAATCTGTGAGCTCTCAGCTTGAGTGATGGGTAATGGGATAGCGGGATGTGTAGGGAAATCCTCCTCTCTTGTACTAAGCTGTGCAGAGGGTTCGATCAAACCATCTAGACCAGTTTTGTTTGAAGGGATCCTTGCTTCTAAGTTCTGAGCTGATAAGCCATTAAGCCAGTTTAACTCACAACTCATGGCAGAATTTTTTTCCTTCTCCCAATATCCCCTTCTCTTCTTCCTCTACCTTATCTGTTCCTCCCTCGGAGCCACCCTAGGAGTGAGGGACTGCGGTCCCTTAGGGTAGGGTTCTCCTCTTTCCTGTCCTTTATCAGCTTATTCCTTTTTCAGTTTGTTTCCTTTCCTTTGTCTATCCCTCGGCTCTCTTGCCTCGCTCTCTTTCTCTTAATTCCTTTGTTTCTCACCTCAGGCTTACAGGACTGGGATGGAAGAGGAGTCTGCGGTGCCTAACGGCTGCCCCTTGTGCTCCACGTGGTGCGTCGCTCTTGTGGGCGGCTCCATCGGTGCTGACTCCACCCTCCAAAAAAACAAAAACTCCTGTAGCAGGTGAATGCTTCTGGCTTACACCCAACAACAATGAATGGTGAAGATCAAGAATTACAGTAGGTATGTTATTTTCATTTCTAATCCTTTGCTGTCTCCTTCCCCTTTGGGGAAGGACATGTTAATAGAGGATGCGTCGCCCCCCCATTAGAACCTATGTGTTTCTCCTGATAAGCAGAGGCGGGGTGGGATGGGATATCCTCCTGGGATTAAAAGGGTTTTGAGAGGCGGGGGTTTTACCCATCTTAGCTGGATTCTCTTGAGTTCCCTCAGAATCTTCCCTGTTGGGTTCTTACCTTCTGGAAGATCTGCCCTTGCCAGCTCCTTATCTTTGGTGGGTCTGTGCGCCCCCCCTCCCCGCCTTCCTATCCCCTTAATATTCTCTCTTTCTCTTTCCTTCCCTTCCTACCCTTCTGGCCGTCCAGGGACTGGGGCCTTTTCTGCCCATAACCTTTCATGTCCTTCTCCTCTGGTAGGCCTATTTCTTTTCGTTTACATCCTTTCCTTTTGCTTTCTCTTGGGCTCCCCTCTGCCATGCAGAACTTAGGTGGAGGAGGAGCCACTGGGCAACCTGCAAGTGCCAAGCAGTGCATCGGCCTCGTGGGTGGTACCGGCTCCTCCCTCCCTCCCAAAAAAAAAAAAAGCTGCCATGGGGGCTTGTCTCTGGCCAACCCACCCACTAGTGATGAATGGTGAAGATACACAGGAAGATCAAGAATTATGGTAGGTATGTAAATTTCATTTCCTGTACCCCGAGCTCCTCGGCCTCAGCAGCAGGCTCCAGAGGCATCTCCCTCTATGCCCAGACTTGCTGTCCGTCAATCAGAGGAAGGTTTTCCAACCAGACCTTCAATCTCTGCACCTAACAGCCTGATTCCAGAGCAGCTAGAGTTCCAGGCTTTGGGTCTCTCTGAAGATAGCCTCAACGTAGTCGAGGCTTCTCTGAAATAGTAAACTCGGAAATGCTAAGCCTTCAAATGGAAGAGGTTCTCCATTTGGTGCCAGGGTAAGGGTCTGGACCCTTGTCTTGTCCAGTGGCTAGTATCTTTGATTACATTTGGTCCTTCTCCCAGTCTGACCTTCGGTCGACGACCCTTAAGATGCACCTGCCAGCCATCTCTGCCTACCGGGTGCGGGCCAGTCTGCAGTCAGTGGCGCAGGAGATTGTGATCTGGCACTTCTTTAAAGGCCTTGACAACATTTCCCTCTGGGTACGTGAACCAGCACCACCTTGGAACTTGTTACTGGTACTGCAAAGCTCATGGGCAAGCCATTCAAACCCATGCACAGGTGTGAAATGTCTCGCCTGTCGTGGAAGAATGCCTTCCTGGTGGCTATCACATCAGTGAGAAGGATCAGTGCACTCCAGGTGCTTTCGATGAAGTCTCCTTACATGGTTTTCCACAGGCACAAGGTTGTCCTTTGCCCCAATCTGAAGTTCCTGTCGAAGGCTGTGTTGGATTTTCACCTTTTTTTACTGTTAGTTTCTTTCTCTCCTTCCAGGTGGCTCTCCATCTTAACCGACCTCCCAGCCCTGTATCCCGCTCGCGCTTACCTTCCGCTTTACCTCCGTGGCGGGGTGACAGGGATCCCTCATCCCATCATAACGGATCCGGGGCAGAGGTTACTGCCTTTCACGAGTGCGGGGCCTTTGCAGATTGGGATTCACGCTGCCGTGCCTGGAAACCTTTCCTCATTTTCTTCCATTAGGAGAGGAGGCGTAGAATGACGCGCTATGGAGAGACCACGCACGTGCTCTCTCCAAGCTGCCTGCCTCCTCCCTCCCCCTTCTGGAGCATTAGTGCGCTGTTCCCCAGCCGCCACTAGGGCCAGTCATGCACTGACTGCTGGTGACCCCCTTCCCCAGAGAAGGAGAGCAGTCCTTTGGACGCTCCATCCTTCAAACAACATGAAGTCTTGCTATATTCTGACATATGCAGTGAGTCCCAACCTTCAAACTGCTCCGGAGGTGAAAGTTAACTTTCTAGGGACATGGATATGTTGTTCATCCACACTTATTGGCAGGTTCCTTGCCGCTTTAAATCTTGCCGGAAGGTCTTCAAGCTGGCTCCTCCCACCCACCCGGGTGGTAAAACTCTCGGCTCCGCCCCATGACGCCAGATCTTCCTTACCGCTTGGAAGCTCAGGTTCCCTCCTTAACGCTCTGCGATTAAGACTGGTTCCTAATTCTTCGAAAGTTCGAAATCAAAAGTTTTTGCTAAAAGACTTGGTCTTCTTCTCCTCGCGGCTGCGATGGACCGTCGACTCCGGTTTCCGGAGGTACCCTTGCGGGCAGAAGATGTCTGGGACGGATCCGCATCCACGTGCGTCTACTGCCTGGGCGCTACGGCCGCGACCCGCGGGCCTACGACTTGTGCTCTTCTTTTTTAGCCCTACGTCCTTGAGAACCGTGCTGCCCGATTACAACTGAGGCGCCGAGAAGAATTCCACCTGTGAAATCTAAAGAGGCCCAATTGGCGGTGTGTCGGCGGCGGTAATTCTGGATCAGCTCGAGCAGATGATCGCCCTCGAAGAGGAAGCGGCGGGCAGCTTCTACTCGGCGCCTCGTACTCTGCTTCATTGTAAGACTTTGTCGACCCTCTCGACGAAGGTGAGGTCCAGCAACCTCTGGACCTTTTCCAGGTCCAAAAACCAAAAGCAGTCTCTCCGTCGGCGGCTCTTGGGGCCCGGGGAAAGATCCCCTCCCGCCCAGCAAACCCGACTTGATCGACCCCTCAGCTCGGCCACTGGCTTCACGGTGTCTCCGTCAGGTCAGTTGACGAGACTCCGACAACAGCGGTCGAGATTTTCTCGACCCGTTAAGCGAGGTTGTCGGCTGGAGAAGCTGAATCCCTCTCCCAATTCCCGGTGAGAGTTGAGGATCCAGTCGGCTCGTCTGTGCCTCCCGGTTCAGGCCGGCTGGGATCGTCCGAGCCGAGGAGTGCCAGTTCCGACACTTCTCCTCGCCTTCCTCGGCCTAGTCAGAGACTCTCGTCTCGGTCTTGGACATCCTCGGTGGTCCGACCGATCCGCCGCCATAAGCGGTCTCGGCACCATGATAGCGAGCGCCGCGCTCTTCCTCGGACGAGGAGGCTTGGCGGCGCAAGTTGCGTCGGAGGTATGAGAACTTATGTGGCAACAGCTCCCTTTTGACCGGGAATAAGCCGACCCAGTCGTCTTCCCGGCCATTAAGTGGCTGTCACGGGCCGGCGAAAACAACCTTCGTGTAGCGAGGCCTGTTACCAGGCTGGTTGTTCGACCAATTCCATCTCCCCACCGATTCTGGTGGAACCTCGCCTCCACAGCCGTTAGTTGGGGCTCCGACCAAAATTCTCGGTCGGCTATGGGTTTGCCCCATAGGCTGTCTGTCACCCTCACTCCGATAAACCTCGGCAGGTGGAGGGTGGCTCAGGCTCGAGGCAGCTCTTTGAGGACTCTTCGGGTCGAGGATGATTCCTCCCTTTCTCAAAGCGCATGGACTTGGAGTCCTCGGAGAGGACAGTCAGTGGGCCGATAGCCCTACGCCGTCCTTCAGGATGCCTGCTCATCTCGAGTCCACCGGGATGAAGCTGGAACCTCGTTCTAAGCGGGCCCGGTATCCGTCCACGGAGATTCTGGACGAGGGATTCTCCTACGGAGGCCTTTCCGGTGGCGAGGCCATGAGTAGGTCCGGCCTTGGGCTTTGGCAGCGCCCTGCTTCCCTGCCCTGCGCCTTCCAGCCAGAATGGCTTCAAGAGTATCCCCGGTCCCCTACCCGGTTCCCTGTCCGTTTTAGAACACCCTCTGCTGAGGTTGGTTACCGACAGCGTTTTCAGTGTGCCGGGCGCATCAGGGATGGACAAACCTCCGACAAGGAATCCAAGAAATTGGATTATCCCGGGCGAAAAGTCTATGCTACGTCCTCTCTCGGACTCCGTCAGGCCAGTTTGGCGTCCTCATAGCTTTATTTTCTCATGCCCTGTTGGACTCCCTGGACAGAATTAGTCCCTCATCTTCCCTTGAGATCTGCAGACTACGGTCAGAGCAGGTGCGGGACCAGAAACGACAGTGGCCAAACAACAGCTCAGACTGGCATTTTAGACATCAGGGACTCATGTGCCACTGGGTTGGTGGCACGCCGCAGTATTACATGCGTTGTCGGAGCTTGGCTGAGGATATCCACCTTTACCTCGGATACCCAGCACAGGTTGGCGGATGTTCCCTTTGGGGACTGACCTCTTGACCCTGGGGTGGAAGGTCACCTGCAGAGGATCGAGAAGTCCAATGCTACGCTTGGACTCGGTCCTCTTCCAGCTCAGAAGGACAAAGGCCGCAAGCCACAGCCTAAGCCCCCTTCGTCGCCCTGCGCCCTTGGCCACATCGGCCCAGCAATATCAGGGCCAGCAGGCTCGAGCTTGGCATCCCAAGCCCAAGCTCGGCTTCCTCCAACAGGAAGCAGAGGAGGAAAGGCCCAGGAGGTCCACAAGGCGGTCCCTCCTCCAAGCCTCCTGCCCAGTGGACGGGCTGGGGTGTGTAGCCCCCATCCCGTCACCACCTTACCCCTGGTTCCCCAAGTGGGAAGCGTCAAACACTTCCTTTCCGCCCTGGTCCACTGTTACCACGGACAGGTGGGTACTGGAGGTGGTGGGAAAGGCCTGCCTCTGGGATTCGAGCAGGCCCCGCCCTTCAGAGCAAGTCGCACCTCGGGGGCCTCGGGGTCCGCAGCCTCACTGGCGGCAAGTCGAGGCCGACATCGCTCCTCCTCCAAAGGAGGTGATAAGGGAGGTAGGACCCCCTCAGACCTGGGGTTCATGTCCAGGTATTTCCTGGTTCGAAGCGGACGGGGGGCTGGCGCCCATTCTCAAACCTCCTACGACCTGAACAAGTTCTAAGGTCTCGAGACCTTCGAATAGTCACTCTGGCACAGATAATACCATCTCTGGAACACGGCGTGTGGTTCTGCTCTCTGGACCTACAGGATGCGTTCTTTCACGTCCCTATCTATCCGTCACATCGGAGATTTCTACGCTTTCGAGCGGAGGGATCCCTCTTCGAGTTCCAAGCCATGCCCTTCGGCTTATCTCCAGCTCCCAGGGTCTTCACCAAATGCATGCAGTGGTGACAGCATTCCTGCGGCGCCGAGGGGTCCGGGTATACCCCTAACCTGGACGATTGACTGATAGCAGCCCCTCCAGACAGGAGGTGGAAGCGGTCCAGAGATCTGGCCCTCAGGTTTGCTCTCAAGTCGACCTTCTCATCAGCGAGGCCAGAGTCGGAACTCGAGCGAAGCAGGTGATCCTGTTCGCATGGGGCCAGGCTCGACTCTCTTCGAGCCAGAGCATGGCTCCAGCGGACAGGGCCGAGGTTCTTACCTCCTTTGCCCAGTCCAAGTTGTATGTGTCCCTACCGTTCTCTGTCCGCTTTTGTTGAACACCGCTGAGGTTGGTTACCGATACGCTTTCTCCGTGTGCCGAACACTAGGGATGTGGGACAAACTCCCGACAAGGAATCAAGAAATTGATTATGCCGGCTAAAAGTCTATGCTGCGCTCGGCCTTCTCTGCCAGGCTAGTTTGGCTGCCCCTCATGGCACATTTTCTCATGCCCTGCTGGACTTCTGGATGAGGAGGTCGCCCTCATCTTCCCGCGCGGATCTGGCAGACTACGGTCAGGCAGGTGCGGGACCAGGTGCAGGGTAGTGGCCAAACAGCAGCTCCAGACCAAGGTTTTAGACATCAGGGACTCATGTGCCAGGGTTGGTGGCGCCGCAGTGGCGTTGTCGGGCTTGGCTGAGGATATCCACCTTTCCCTCGGATACCCAGCATGCCGGGCGGATAACCCTTTTGGGACTGACCCTTCGGCCCTGGGGTGGAAGCATGCCTGCAGAGATCGAGGGAAGTCCAATGCTACCTTGACCCGGGTCTCTTCCGCCTAGAAGGACAGGCTGGAAGCCACAGCCTAAGCTCCTTCGTCTTCTGCAGGGCGCTGCCTGCCCAGCAACATCAGGGGCCAGCAGGCCGGGCTTGCATCCCAAACTAGTTGCCGGCTTCCAACAGGAAGCAGGGAGAAAGGCCCAGGAGGTCCCTCGGCCGGTCCTCCTCCAAGTTGCCCAGTGACGGCTGAGGTGTGTCGCCCCATCCCCGTCATTACCCATTTCCCTGGTCTCTGTGGGGGCCCGACTTCCTTTCCGCCTGGTCCACTGTTACCACGGACAGGTGGGTACTGAGGTGGTGGGAAGGGCCTGGGCCTCTAGAATCTCGAGCAGCCCGCCTTCAGAGCCGCCGTGACTGGGGCCCTTCGGGGTCCGTAGAGTCTTCACTGCTGCCTGTCGAGCTGAGCATCAAGCCTCCTCCTCCAGTGGAGTGATAAGGGAGGTAGAGGACCCTCAGACCTGGGGTTCATGTCCAGGCATTTCCTGGTTCAAACGGACGGGCTGGCTCATTCTCAACCTGCACGATCCGGAACAAGTCTTCAAGGTCTCGAACCTCAGAATGGTCACCTGGCCAGATAATACCATCTCTGGAACACTATGTGGTCTCTGCTCTGGACCTACAGGATGCTGTGCTCTTTCACGTCCCTATTCATCCGTCACATCGGAGACTTCGGGCTGAAAGGAGGATCCTCTTCGAGTTCCAAGCCATGCCCTTGTGGCTTATCTCCAGCTCCCAGGGTCTTCACCAAATGCATGCATGGTGACAGCACTCTGCGGGTCAGGGGTCCGGCATACCTTTACCTGGACGACATGATAGCAGCCCTCTGGTAGGGAGGTGGAGCGGTCCAGAGATCTGGCCTCCAGGTTTGCTCTCAAGTCGCCTTCATCAACGAAAGCCGTCGAACTCGGAGTCAAGCAGGTGATCCCACCATCGGGCAGAGCTCGACTTTCTCGAGCGCCAGAGCATGGCTCCCGCGGATAGGCCAGGTTCTACTCTCCTTGCTCAGTCATTTCTGGTTGGGCAACGCGCCTGCCCGACCTCCTGCGCCTCCTGGTCTCATGATGCCTGTACCAGCGTGGTCCTGCTGGGCACGCTGGGCACATGCGCCCCTTCCAGTGGGACTGGCCAGCCAGTGGCTCTGCCAACGCCGCGATCCATTCTGGACCAGCTAGTGATAGTGACTCGGGAGATGTGGAAACGCCTCCAGTGGTGGACCGCCCATCCATCTGCAGGAGGGCATCCCCGCTTTGTCCGCTCTTTGAGCCGACGTGCCCCATCGACCGGCGCCTTTGATGGGTTGGGGTGCCCATCTGGGGAACATCGAGTGCACGGCCTGGTTCCTGCGAGTCCTTATGCCACATCAACCTGCTGGAGTTTGCAGTGGTCCGCCTAGCTCTCACCACCTTTGCCCGCGCTTCTGGAACAAATGGTCCGAGTCCAGACGGACAATACCACCAATTACGTACTACCCGATCCCCTCAGGGATGGACGCCTCCATGCTTCTATGCAAGAAGCTCTCTCAGATTTGTCACTGCGGCATGGCCTTGGAGGCGATCTCCCAGCCATTCATGTGGCAGGGAGCCTAACACCCCTGGCTGCTGTCTCTGAGCCTGGCAGGGCTGCATCTCACTTAGTGGTCTTCCTGCCGGAGTGTAGCATAAGATCTGTTCTCCCACTGGGGTGCTACCTCAGGTGGACCTGTTTGCCTCCAGGGAGAACGCGGGTTGAGGCTGTTTCATGCCCGCCTCAGCAGGGGTCATTGCAGGGGATGCCTTCTCGAGGCTCTGACCCCGTTCTCTTTACGCCTTTCCCCATTTCCTGATTCACAAGGTGCTTCTCCAGGCAAGAGAGACAAGGCGAGGTGATTCTGATAGCCCCCAGACTGGCCTCCGCCAGTTCTGGTACCCAGATCTCCTCAGCTCCAGGCTCCCGAGGCAGCCCAGCCCGCCTCGACCTGCCTCAGTCAATCAGGGAAGGTGTTCCATCCTGACCTTCAGTCCTGCACCTGGGCGCCTGGTTCCTGAGCGGGCTAGGAGTTCCAGGCCTGGTCGACGGTGGTCCTCAATGTTGTTGAGGCGTCCTGTGAAGTGAAAATGACCAGAAAATGCTATGCCTTCCGTTGAAGAGGTTTTCCATTTGCGTCAGCAAGGGCTTGGACCCTTCCTCCCGTTCTGTGGCAAGCATTTTGACTATTTATGGTCCCTTTCTAGTCAAGGGCTTAGGTCGACGACCCTAGCGGTGCACCTGGCGCCATCTCTGCTTACCGGGCGCGGGCCGGGAGCAGTCGTGGCGTGAGGAAAAGGTCATTTTCGGAGGCCTTGATCACATTTCCTCCGTGCGAGAACCTCCAACCTGGTGGGATCTACTGCTGGTATTGGCAGATTTCATGGGCAAGCCATTCAACCAATGCACAGGTGTGAACTCTCTCACCTGGTCGTGGAAGACCGGCTTCTTGGTGGCTATCAGTCAGCCAGAAGGATGGGAGAGCTCCAGGTGCTTCCAACGAGTCTCCTTACCTGGTCTCTCCATAGGACAAGGCTGTACTGCGCCCCCCCCGAAATTCCTTCCGACGGTGGTGTGTCAGAGTTTCACCTTAACCAGGTGCTGACTCTGCGGTGTTCCTACCCAGTCACACCTCGTAGGCCAATATAGGCTCCATACTCTGGACCCTAGAAGCGCTCGCTTATTATAAAGAATTGCATGGCTGAGAATCTCGGAGAGGTTCGCCAGCTATTTGTCACCTCTGCTGAAGCTGCATCTGGCAGACCTGCAGCCAAGCTGGTGATTATAGGCAGGTGGGTCACTCCTGCATAGATCGCTGCTATGAGTTGAGCGGGCATGGAGCTCCCAGAGGGATAAGAGCTCATTCTACCCATCATACTGCTGCACGGTGGCTGCTTCCAGGGACGTCCCTATCCAGGAAATCTGCAGGGCTGCTACACCTGAAGTCAGCAATACCTTTATTACCCATTACCACATCGACCTTGAGTCACGCCGATGCTGGTTTTGGGGCCTCGGCCTCTCAGTCCTTATTTCCCAAGTAAGTATTAAGGGGTGTGCTTTGCCTCCTCCTCCGGAGAACTGCTAGAATCTGTTAACAGTGGATGAACAACATATCCATGTCCTGAAATTCAGGTTACTCACCTAGTAACAGGAGTTCTAGGAATGGTATATGTTGTTCATCCACACGACCCACCGACCTCCCGGCTTCGACGCACAACCTGAGCTTCCAGCGGGCCAGATCTGGCATCATGGGGCGGAGCCAGAGTTTTACCACCCGGTGGGTGAGGAGAGCCAGCTTGAAGACCTTCCGCAAGATTTAAAGCGGCAAGGAACCTGCCAATAAGTGTGGATGAACAACATATACCATTCCTAGAACTCCTGTTACAGGTGAGTAACCTGTATTTCCATGCCGGGCATGGAACGCTGAGCTCGAGCTTGGTTGAAACTCTGTCTGTTGTTCTTCAAACTCAAACCGGCAGATTCTTTACTCCGCCTCACTGAACGGTCGCTCCGGAGATTTCTCCTTCTGCTCGGTTCATTTTGTCAGTTAAAGTATTGTTTTTCTTGGTTTTCGATCAAATTTTAAACCGCAACCGGTCGGTTCAGGCTCTGTCTGTGGTATTTGTGAGTACTAGATAGATTTTACATTAATTTTCTGTGTGAACTTGTAAACGTTTATCGTTCGGCTTGAACTGATCAGGTTGTTTTGTGTTATCTTAATCTGTGATTTAGAGTGTGGTTACCGGTTCTTATCGTTCTGAAAAACGGATTTTATTATTGTTTTTCCACTACCCATGACACGGTTGGGAACCGATAAGTGGGTCTTACCTGGTGGATTGCCATAAACGGTAAGTTTGGTTAGGATGGCACTATGTCTGGAGAAACCCAAAGAAAACCGGGCCCACTGGTTTCAACACTGCAGTGTGTGTGGGGTCTTGTTAAGGCTGGACCCCACACCACCTGTGTTTATTGTGTGGGGTTTGACCACCTCAATGCAGACTGCCAGATTTGTAAAAGTTTTCCTGCAACTACCCTGGAAAAGAGAGGTGGTAGGCTCAGGGAAAGGGAGGCCAAAAAGTCCGCTGAACCGGATGGCCAGCCCGGTTCAGTTTCAGCCAAACCAGAGGGAGTGCCCTCTGACCAGGGCGAGACTTCTTCGGGCCAAAGGAGATCCGACTCTGAGGAGTCGGTTCCAGCAAAAAGGACTAGAAAATTAGCTGCTGTGGAGCCAAAACTTTCCTCTCCAACCGCTGAAGAAATAGCCAAAGTGATTAAAATTGTCCAGTCGCTTTCCCCGGTTCCGACCGAACCGGCACCATCAAGTAGAGCGCCAGTTCGGTCAGTTCCAATTCTGTTTAAGAGTATGATTTAGAGGATATTATGAACCAAGGAGGGGGAAGTGAGGAGCAGAGAAGAGAATGTGGATTTGAAAGTCTGGATGTGCCCATTGACCGGACCTCTCCCCAGACAGACCCTTCAGGAGTGTCTCCTCCTAGGCTTTCTGAGTCCACTTCTCATTTTATGTTTTATAAAAAGTGGTTGAAACCCTCCAGCTCCCTAATGGAGGAAGCTGGATGATCAAGAGAGCCTGACCATGTGGGAAATGATGGAGATCCCAGAGTCTAGGAGACTGTCTATTCCCTTGCATAAATCTTTTGGGAAACAGACATTTAAAATTCTAAAACTCCTCACACTATATCTCCTGTGGATAAGAGAATGGACAAGAGTGTACACATTGTCAGGCTCTGATATGGATTTTCTTACACAACAATGCAGCCATGTTAGGTAGGTAGGCTACAGCCTGTGACAAGGCAAATATTCCCTTGGTCATACACCCTGACAAGGACTCCAGGAGGATTGATGCCATGGCAAAGAAACAGTACATGGCAGCATCCTTGGGACTCAGACAGGCAAATTATATGGCTTATGTTGCTAGATATCAGAAATCCAGATGGGATACTGTTATGGCTATAGCAAAACAGGTCCCAGGCCAGCTTGCCAAGGAGCTGGAGCAGGTGGCTGCTGATGGTATTGAGGCATCCAAGGTGAATTCCATGCTGCAGTGGACTCAAATGATGTGTCATCAAGAGTCATGGCTACATCTGTGTACTTCAGAATGGCTTGGCTCAGATGTACTAGCCTGTCTCAGGATACCCAGACTAAGGCCATGTATTTTCCTGTTGTAGGTAATTCTCTGTTTGGGGAGCAGACAGAGAATTACATGAAGAAAATGGATGAGTATAGGACCACCTATAGGAGTGCACAGGCCAAGGAAAGGCAGGCCACTCCTCAAAGGCAGCTTCCCAGGGGCAGGGGCAGGCCTTTTCATAGGCCTTTTTACCAAGCCCAGGCCTCCTTTTCTGCTTATGCCCTGAGTGGGTTCTTTAGAGGGAGAGGCAGACGGGGTACAAGCAGGCCTACTTCCACCCCTCAGCCCAAAGCCCCTGCCAAGCAGGCACCCTGATGGGGTTGCCAGGCAGATTCTCAGCTACCTGTAGGGGCAGGCTGGCTTACTTTGTCCAGGACTGAGGAGTCTCTGACATCAGACAAGTGGGTCCTGGAAGTAGTAAGCCAGGGGACTGGTTCTCAGCTTCAAAAAGTTTCCAAGATGAGAACAGATCCTTTCACCTGCAAATCCACAGAGCACTTGCCCTAGAGGCAGAGGTCTCTTCCCTCCTGGCTCTCAGAGCTGTGGAAAGGGTTCCACCCCTACACCAGGGCAAAGGGTTGTACTCCAGGTACTTACTTTCCCCAAAAAAGACAGGAGAATGGCGGCCCATCCTGGATTTCAGATATTTAAACAAGCACCTTTTAAAACCAAAATTCAAAATGGTGACTCTGGGAATTATTCTCCCTTCTCTAAGGCCAGGGGACTGGCTAGCATCCCTGGACCTCAATGATGCCTACTTCCATATTCTCATCAGAAGCTCCCATCGAAAGTACCTCAGGTTCGAGCTGCCCTCAGGCCATTACCAGTTCAGAGCAATGCCCTTTGGCCTCACCTCTGCTCCAAGGGTATTCACAAAATGCCTGGCAGTAGCAGTTGCTTCTCTAAGAAGGCAAAAAATTGCCATCTTCCCTTACCTGGACTACTGGCTCATAGTAGGCCAGTCCCCAGACCAAGTTACACCTACAGATAACTCAGCAACTGCTTACCTCTCTAGGTTTCCTTCTAAATCTTTCAAAGTCAGTTCTAGAGCCTGTCCAGCTCCTCACCTTCATAGGCGCAGAGCTGAACACAGAGAAAGCCAGAGCCTTCCTTCCTTTGGACAGGGCAAGGACCCTGGTCTCTCTGGCCTCCTCGTTCACCCTGCAGGTGTCTCGACCAGCAAGGCATTTTCTGCAGCTCCTGGGGCACATGGCTGCTTCTACAGCAGTAGTGCAGGGAGCAAGATTTCAGATGAGGGACATTCAGTTCCATTTGAGAGCCTTTTTGTCTCAAAGGAAAGACCCTCTAACCAAATTGATGCCAGTGACTCGAACCCTGATCCAGGCCCTACAATGGTGGCAGGATCAGAGCAATCTGAGACAAGGGGTTCCTTTTGTCACTCAGTCTCACTTCTTAATCCTTACTACAGATGCTTCCCTCTTGGGGTGGGGAGCTCACATGGGCGACCTCACTACCCAGGGGTTGTGGTCCCCTCCGGAATCTCTGCTCCACATCAGTCTGTTGGAGCTCAGAGCAGTTTTTCTAGCACCAAGCGTTTTCCAAATCTTTTCAGAACAAAGTTGTACAGGTCAGAACAGACGACACCACCACAATGTGGTACATCAACAAGCAAGGGGGTACTCGGTCTATGGCCTTGTGCACTGAAGCAATGAATTTGTGGTCTCTGGCTTACTCCCTGAACACCTTCCTTATGGCAGTTCACCTCCCAGGCAAGGACAATGTCCTGGCAGATGCTTTCAGCAGGATTTCCCAGGGCCATCACGAATGGTCACTGGACCCCCTGGTTTTGAAGGTGATATTTGCCAGATAGGGCACCCCGCAGATAGATCTTTTTGCAGCCCCAGACAATCACCAACTTCCCCTTTTTTGCTGCAGGCCCCCAGTGTTGGGCTCAGTCCCTCTGGATGCCTTAGTTCTCAATTGGGAAGGGAAGTTTCTCTATGCTTTTCCCCCCTTCCCTCTCCTGTTCAAAGTGCTAGTCAAAATCAAATCTCAACCCTGCAAGATGGTCCTGATTTCTCCAGACTGGGCCAGACAACCCTGGTATCCACTCCTACTGTCCTTAGCAGTCCATCTTCCCCTTCGTCTTCCCAGGAATCACAACCTGTTAACCTGTGCTCAGGGGAGGGTTTGGTACCCTAACCTCAAATCTCTCAATCTCAAAGCCTGGCTCTTGAAGAGTTAGAGTTTGCTGATTTACACCTCTCCCAAGGTGTAATGGATATCCTGAAGGCTTCTAGAAAACCTTCCACCAAGGCTACTTATAATTCCAAATGGAAGAGGTTTTCCATATGGTGCTCTGGAAAGCATATTTTCCCAGAATCTGCTGATTTACCCACAGTCCTGGATTATATGGTCCACTTAAATACTTTGGGGCTGAGACCAGCTACCCTGAAAGTGCATCTGGCAGCTGTGTCTGCTTTTATTTCAGCAGGTAAGTCCTCTTCTCTTTCAGCTCACCCTGTATTCTCCAAGTTTTTCACGGGATTGCTTCACACCAACCCTCCATTCAGGGACCCTGCCCCCAGCGTGGGATCTTAATGTTTGCATTGCTCAGCTTATGCAACCCCCCCTTTGAGCCTTTGTCTTCAGCAGAGCTTAAGTACTTGACTTGGAAGACTGTGTTTCTGGTAGCCTTCACTTCTGCCAGACGCATAAGTGAATTACAAGCTTTGTCAGTGGAGCCTGATTTTATCTCCTTTCATAGAGATAAGGTGGTCCTCAGGACTAACAGGAAGTTCTTGCCTAAGGTGGTTTCAGATTTCCACCTTAATTAATCTATATCTCTTCCAGTGTACTTCACTGACCATTCCTCCTCTGGCGAGAGGAGGCTGCACAGCTTAGATGTGAAGGAGCCATAGTTACTACATGGGCGTATCAAGGGCTACAGGTTTGACTCCCTCCAACTGTTCCTCACTTATGGTGAGGTTGGTAAAGGGAAACCTGCCACTAAAAGATCCATTGCCAGGTGGATTGTCTCTTGTATCCAATTTTGTTATAAAAAACTGGGTAAGGTTCCTCCCTCAGGCCTGAGGGCTCACTCTACCAGAGGTACAGCTGCTTTCTTGGCTGCTGCCAGGGACATCCCTATTCTGGAGATATGTCAAGCAGATACCTGGAAAACTGTTCACACTTTTACCAAGCATTACTCCCTGGACATCCAGGCTAGGAGTGATGCTCGGTTTTTCACAGCTGTGCTTCAGAGCCTATTTCCTAAGTAGGTTTGTCCCTCCTCCATGGAGGTACTGCTTTGTAGTCTGCGTATGTCAGAATATAGCAAGACTTCATGTTGTTTGAAGAAAAAATTACTCACCTTAGTAATGTTGTTTCTTCTAATGGAGTCTTGCTATATTATGACCTCCCCCCGCCCCTCTCAGAACCTCTTTTTTTGGGATGTGGGTGGGCAGTGCTGTGTTGGCACTTAGTAGGTGACCACCTTGTTGTTTTTCACCCCTCCTTTCTTGGGGTGACTTGGTGTTGTGTTTTTCATTTTTTGGGTCTCCTGACTTGAGTCTTTGTTTTTGGGACCAAAAAATGTGTTCTTATGTTTAGTAGCCAGTTGGCTAGTGTAGGTTTACAGCTTCCACACAGGACCTTAGTGAGTTTAGCTCGTAAAGATCTGACGGTTTGATTCTGAAGAACAGGAGACAGAGTTTCAACTGAGCTTGAGCTCAGTGTTCCATGCCTGGCATGGAAAGTTAACTCTTTCACCTCCGGAGCAGTTTGAAGGTTGGGACTCACTGCACATGTCAGAATATAGCAAGACTCCATTAGAAGAAACAAAATTACTATGGTGAGTAATTTTTTATTCTCCTGCCCTGCCGACCCCTGGCAAAACCATTTAATGTAGCAGAAATCATCTCTCATGGAGAATTAGGGGGCCTGTCCCAAGAGCTCTCCATCCACTGATTCTTATAAATGGCACACAAAAAGAGGAGAAGCCCTTCTCACACACTGTGCCTAAATGCTCAGCGGCCACCGTTACAGGTGCCCCACTGTCGATGCATTCAAACACTGCCTCCTTGTCGATGGGAGGTTACACGCCCTCAACAGCACTTTCCAGTGCTTTAGAGGCAGTTTTCAGCGAACCCTTTATGGGTCGTCATCGGAGACCTCATTTCAACATCCTGCTAGTGTTTCCCCAGCTGCTCCGTCGACGAGGGGTTGCATTCTAGTGGGGAAACCTACTGCATTTGCTATGCATACCGCCCCTCCACCTTCACAGGTGTATTCTAATAGGGGTCAGGCAGACAGGGACTGGTTCCCTGGGCCTTACCACATAGGGGCAAGACCTGCTTAGACTACACGTCCAGTCCCCTTGGTTTCTCAGATGCCCCAACCCTTCTCCCTCAGTGGACGTTGCCTCCATAGTTCAGCAGATTTTATATGCCATTCGGCATACTCAGCCCTCCGACCCAGGGGAGCCGAGTCACCCATCCCGTTCCCCTACTCCTCCGCCTAAACATTTCCAGGGTGACAGAAACTCTTCACCACCCTGGTCAGTCGCCTCCCTCGTACGTAGATGACTACCTGTCAGACGAGGCTGAATGTTGGGCAGATTTTACCAGAGATCTGGGGGATGAGGAATTTCAAGATATGGACTTCCAGCCCCAGTCCCTCCTTCTGGATATTTCTTCCTTGAATGAGAATTAACCCGTCAGGTGGCTACTTCTCCTCCCAGTGACCCATGCTTCCATGAGATGGTCCAGATTCAGAAAGTCGTGAGTTTCTCCACTACCGAACATGACAAACAATGTGAGGATATGTCAGATTATCTAGAACTCCCAGAGGAACCAGTCTTAATGGTACCCCCACTAAAACAGACCTACCAAAATGCTATACTTGCTGCCTGGAATCAGCCTTCTACTGTTACGGCTGTTCCCACAAGGCAGATCGCCATTACCAGGCTCCTCTAGATCACCCTTTTCTTTCCACTACTCCTGAAGCACACACATTCAGTAGTGATCACTGCCACTCATGATCGTACTAAACGACGAACACACATGAACTCCTTACCTCCTGATAAAGATTCCTGTAGGATTGACTTGGGAAAAAAGGTTTTCCAAGCAGGTACCATGAATCTCAGAAGCCTAAATTGTATGGGACATATGATCAAATACCAGCGTACACTCTGGTCCTCTGCCATAGAATTAATCAGTAAACACTCTCCTTCACAGGAAAGGGAACAATTACTGGCTACAGTATCTACTGGCAATTCCATCTCCCAACACCTACTTTGTTCGGGCTATGATGCTGTTGATACTTCGGCCCGCATATCAGCAACAGGCATTACCTTGTGTCGCCATACTTGGCTTTGCGTCTCAGACTTTACACCAGCTGTACAGCACAGAGTGGTCAATGCTCCCTTTAATGGTTCCAAACTTTTTGGTCCAGGTACCCAAATGCTGATAGATGATCTCTAGTCTTCAGGAAGAATACTACGCATGGTCTATGGCACGTATAATACATCCCAGCCATAGTATCATTCTCAATCTTCCTTTTATTCTAAAAGAGGTGGGAAATGTAGAGGCTCACATAGAGGCTGATTCAGAGGTCGTTCCTAGTCTTCTAGAACCACTATCTCTGCCACCAAGGGCGCCTGCTCCCACCCTCCTGGTGGGGCTGGTCAGTCGCCCTCTCAGTGACCAACTGGAGCTCTGTCTACGCTTCCTCAACCAGCCCTCGGAAGCCATGGGCGGTCATTTTGGCCTCCATTTAGAGGCCTGGAAAATGATTACATCGGACGAGTGGGTATTTCAGATTATCCAGAGGGGTCACACCCTGGAACTACTTTCCATGCCGTCTCCTCATCCCTTCCCGCATCTGTCCATTACCCACCCGACCATATTCCTATTCTCCAGGAAGAATTGCAGGCTCTTCTAGCCAAGAAGGCCGTTTACCCAGTACCACCAGCAGAACACCAAAAGGGGTTTTAGTCACACTTCTTCTTCTTGGTACCCGAACTGGAGACCTCAGACCAATACTAGACCTCAGATAGTTGAACCTGTACATCCAGTACAAAAGGTTGCACATGGTCACCCTAAATTCCATTATGCCGGTGTTGAAATAAGGTGATTGGCTATGTGCCTTTGATATGAAGGATGCCTATCTACATATCCCCATCCATCCTGCCCTCACCACAGGTTTCTTCATGTTCACCTGTTGGAACAACATTACTAATTTCAAACACGCCCGTTTGGCCTCTCATCTGCCCCAAGAGTGTTTACCAAGTGCTTAGCAGTAGTGGCAGCAGCCCTACGACGGGACGGGCACTTTGTCTTTCCATATCTGGACAACTGACTCATCAAGGCATGGTCTAAAATCTCTCTGCTTTCCTCCCTGCAAGCAACTCTAACTCTATTCCAGGCTCTAGAGATTACTGTAAATTGACCAAAGTCCAGTCTGACCCCTACATAGCCACTCCAATATATAGGAGCGGTCCTAGACACCGTCTCCACCAGAGCCTATGTTCTGGCCAACAGACAAGACAAAAAGGTCTATCTCTGGCTTCTCAAATACAAACCCAGAAAGTAATCACAGCCAGACATATGTTATGCCTCCTAGCACACAGGACCGCTGCCATCTCTACAGTAGCACTTGCTCATCTTCACATAAGACCTGTCCAATGGGTTCTCCAGAACCAGTGATTTCAAAGAACAGGAAATTTCGAAGACAAAATCAGTCACTCCCACGTTGCGGTCCGCCCTAGTATGGTTCACCTTTCAAGACGATCTATGTCAAGGCATGCCCATCCAGTCCCCCACCCCCACCCCAGCAGCCGTTGACTACGGATGCCTCCCTGGAAGGTTGGGGTGCGCACCTGGGTCCTTACAGGACACATGGCAAGTGGACCAGTTCTATCCTTCATCACCACATCAGTCTCCTGGAGATGAGGGAGGTTCGCTTAGCCCTCCAGGCCTTTCAACCTCACATATCCCTGTGATCGTTGCTGATTCAATCAGACACACTGCAGTAGTGTGCTACCTCAACAAACAAAGAGGTATGAAGTCCTGTTCCCTATGCAAAGAGACACTTGCAGTCTGGCAGGAAGCCATACAGCAACACCTTGTACTGACAACCATCCATCTACCAGGATGTCACAATCTCCTGGCTGACCTTCTCAGTTGCCTGTCATTCACACACGAATGGACACGTCATCATGAAGTGCTTCAAAATCTTTCATCTGTGGGGGACCCTGCAACTGGATCTGTTTGCCTCCCCAGTCGATCACTGTCTCCCCAGATACTATTCCATTATCCTGAGCAAAAAGGGATGGTCTATGGATGCCCTGTCCCAACCATGGACAAGACTCTTCTTACATGCCCCCCCTTCCCCCGCAACGGACTCTACTGAAACTACAACTTGAACCTGCCACCATGATCCTCATAGTCCCTCTGTGGTCTCGACAGGTCTGGTTTCCCCTCCTTCAACAGTTCTCAGTGGAGGAACCCAGTCTGTTGCTAGTAAGACGAGATCGCTTGACTCGGAATCTACGGACCCTTCTACATCCCAACCCCAAGTCACTACACCTTCATGCTTGGCTCCTGAGGATGCTTTCTTAGCACATCTACAAGTGTCCTCCCCGGTTGCCAATATTTTACTGGCCTCACGTAAACCTGCGACCAAGGAAACGTAATGCCAAATGGAAACGCTTTTCCATCGGGACTGCCTGCTGATCATTGGATCCTTATTCAAACAACATGAAGTCTTGCTGTATTCTGACAATTGCGGTGATTCCCAACCTTTGAACTGCCCCAGAGAACTAAGGGTTAACTTTCCATGCAGGGCATGGAACACTGAGCTCGAGCTCGTTTTAAGTCTCTGTCTGGAGTGTTTTAAACTCAAACCATCAGATTCTTTTCTCTGCCTCACTGAACGGTAGCTCCGGAGATTTCTCCTTCAGCTCAGTTCGAAGTCTGTTAAAGTTTTCAGTTTTTTGTCGGTTTAAACCGAAAAAAAGTATCCGCGTAGTTGGTTCAGTCTCTGTCTGTGGTGCCGTGAATACTAGATAGGAATTGTTCTATTATTTCTGTGTGGAATTTGTAAAAGTGCGGTTGGTTTGGCTGAACCGACCATTTGATCGTGAATTTTGCTATATTTAGTGTGTGGTTACCGGTTCTTATCGGTTCTAAAAAAAAAAAAATGTGTTTTAACCGTTTTTTCTCATACCCTGACACGGTTACGAACCGATAAGGGAGTCTTGCCTGGCAGCTGCCGAATAAAGGTTAAGTTTGGTTAGGTTGGCCATGTCTGAGAAACCTAAGAAAAAAACCGGGCCCACTGGGTTTCAACACTGCAGTGAGTGTGGGGAGATCTTTGCCAAGGCCGATCCCCACACCACCTGTGGTTATTGTCTGGGGTTTGACCACCTCGATTCAGACTGCCAAACATGTAAATGTTTTCCCAAATCTACCCTCGAGAAGAGATTAGGTAGACTGAGGGAAAAGGAGGCTGAGAAGTCCGCTGACCTGGATGGCCAGTCCGGTTCGGTTTTGACCGAACCAGAAGGAGTGCTCTCTGACCAGGGCAATACTTCTTCGGGCAAAAGGAGAGCCAGTTCTGAGGGATCCGTTCCGACAAAAAGGAAGCGCAAAAATAAATCGACTGGTTCGGATCCAGAGGTTCATGTTCCGACCACCGAAGAGATAGCCAGGGCGATTCAGATTGTGGAATAGCTCCATCCGGTTCTGACCGATCTGGCTCCTTCTGGCAGGGGTTCGGTTCGGTTGGTTCCCCCTGGTTCAAGAGTATACCCTTGAAGAATTTTATGAACCGGAGTTTGAAGAGGAAGGGGAATTTGAGGATTATGATGCAAGTGAAGGTCTGGATGTGCCTGTGGAACGGGACATCTCCCCAGACACACCATCAGGTGTTTCCCCTCCTAGGCTTTCTGAGTCCCCTTCCCATTTTATGTTTTACAGGAAAGTGACTGAAACCCTCCAACTTCCTATGGAAGAGGCTGTGGAAGATCAAGAAGAGCCTGATTATGTAGAGATGATGGATATCCCAGAGTCCAAGAGACTGTCTATTCTCCTCCATAAATCTTTTGGAAATAGACACAAAAATTCTTAGTCTCCTAACACCGTACCTCCTGTGGATAAAAGAATGGACAAGAGGTATACACTTTCAGGCTCAGACACTAAGTTCTTGTATCAGCAATACAGCCATGTTGGGGTAGTGCAGGCTGCTGCCTGTGACAAGGCAAATATTCCCTTGGCTTCACACCCCCCCGACAAGGACTCCAGGAAGATTGATGCCATGGCAGAGAAGCAGTACAGTTCATCTTCTTTGGGACTCAGGCAGGCGAATTACATGGCCTATACAGCCAGGTACCAGAAGTCCAGGTGGGACACTGTATTGGCTCTGGCTAAACAGGCCTCCCTCCAGCTATCCAAGGAGCTGGAGGCGGTGGCTGCAGATGGGATTGAGGCATCTAAAGTGCAGTTTCATGCTGCTGTGGACTCTAATGATGTTTCCTCAAGAGTTATGGCTATATCTGTGGCTCTTCGGAGGATGGCTTGGCTCAGATGTACTAGCCTCTCTCAGGACACCCAGGCTAAGGCTATGGATTTTCCTGTAGTGGGTAATTCTCTGGGGAGCAGACAGAGAATTACATGAAGAAGATGGACGAGTACATTACCACTTACAGGAGTGCTCAGGCCAAGGAAAGGCAGGCAACTCCTCAAAGGCAGCAGTCTAGGGGCAGGGGCAGGCCTTTTCAAAGGCGTTTTTACCAAGCACAGGCCTCTTCTTCCTTTTCGCAGAGGGGGTTCTTCAGAGAGAGAGAGAGAGAGAGAGAAGGGGGAGTGGCAGGCCTGCATCCACTCCTCAGCCTAAAGCCCCTGCCAAGCAGACACCCAGATGGGTCTGCCTGGGTCGACTCTCCTATTCCAGTAGGGGGCAGGCTGGCTTACTTTGTCCAGGACTGGACGTCTATTACAACAGACAAGTGGGTCCTGGAAGTAGTATGACAGGGACTGGCTCTCAGCTTCAAAAAATTTCCAAAGATGAGAGCCAGATCTTTTCCACCTGCAAATCTTTCAGAAACCCTTGCCCTAGAGGCAGAGGTTTCTTCTCTCCTAGCTCTCTGAGCTATAGAGAGAGAGTACCTACCTTACACTGGGATAAAGGACTGTACTCCAGGTACTTCCTGATCCCCAAAAAGACAGGGGAGTGGCGACCCATCCTAGACCTCAGATATCTGAACAGACATCTTTTAAACCCAAAGTTCAAGATGGTAACTCTGGGAATAATCCTTCCCTCTCTAAGGCCAGGGGACTGGTTAGCCTCCCTGAATCTCAAAGATGCATACTTTCACATTCCCGTCAGGTCCTCCCACAGAAAGTACCTCAGGTTCGAGTTGCTCTCAGGCCACTATCAGTTCAGAGCAGTGCCCTTTGGCCTAACCTCAGCTCCAAGGGTTTTCACAAAGTGCCTGACAGTAGTAGTTGCCTTTTTAAGAAGGCAAAAGATTTCCATTTTTCCATATCTGGATGACTGGCTTATAGTGGGCCAGTCTCCAGACCAAGTCAAGTCACCTGCAAGTGACCCAGCAAGTGCACACTTCCCTAGGATTTTTTCTCAACCTTCCCAAGTCAGTTCTCAAACCATTCCAGCTCCTTACTTTTATAGGGGCAGAACTGGACACACTCAGAGCAAGAGCCTTTCTTCCTCTAGAAAGGACAAGGGCTCTTATGGAACTAGCTTCTTCCTTCAGCCTTCAGGTATCTCGAGCAGCAAGGCATTTCCTCCAGCTCTTGGGCCACATGGCAGCTTCAACAGCAGTGGTACAAGGGGCAAGATTCCAGATGAGGGATATTCAGTTCCACCTGAGAGCTTACTGGTCTCAGAGAAAGGACTCCCTTACCAAACTGATTCCAGTGACTCTGACCTTGATCCAGGCCCTCCAGTGATGGCAGGATCAGGACAATGTAAGGCAAGGTGTTCCTTTTGTTGCTCAGCCTTGTTCTGTGATCCTTACCACGGATGCTTCTCTTCTGGACTGGGAAGCCCATCTGGGGTCCCTCACTGCCCAGGGCCTGTGGTCCCCCCAAGAATCCCTTCTCCACATCAGTCTTCTAGAGCTCAGGGCAGTTTTTCTAGCTCTAAAAGCGTTCTCACAGTCAGTTCAGAACAAGGTTGTTCAAGTCAGAACAGACAACACTACCACCATGTGGTACATCAACAAGCAGGGAGGCACTCGGTCTACGGCCTTGTGCACAGAAGCCATGCATTTGTGGTACCTGGCTTATTCCCTGCAGACCTTTCTTGTAGCAGTTCATCTTCCAAGCAAGGACAATGCGCTAGCAGATGCACTGAACAGGATTTCTCAGGGCCATCACGAATGTTCCCTGGACCCTCAATTGTTGAAAGTGAGTTTTTCAAGGTGGGGCACTCCAAAGATAGATCTTTTTGCAGCCCCAGACAATCACCAACTCCCTCTCTTTTGTTGCAGACCTCCAATCTTGGGCTCAGTCCCCCTTGATTCCCTGATTCTGAATTGGGAAGGGAAGTTTCTGTATGCCTTTCCCCCCTTCCCACTCCTGTTCAAAGTTTTAGTCAAAATAAGGTCTCAACCTTGCAAGGTGATTCTGGTTGCTTCAGATTGGGCCAGACACCCCTGGTACCCCTTGTTGCTGTCCCTAGCAGTCCATCTTCCCCTGTCTCTTCCCAGGAATTACAACCTCTTAACATCCTCTCAGGGAAGGATCTGGTATCCCAATTTTCAGTCTCTCTCAATGCATGGCTCTTGAAGAGTTAGAGTTTGCATCTTTCCCAAGGGGTTCTGGACATCCTCAAGGCTTCTCGAAAGCCCTCCACCAGAAAGACTTACAACTCCAAATGGAAAAGGTTCAGCATTAGGTGTTCTAAGAAGAATATTTCTCCACTGCTGAATTGCCTATGGTTCTGGATTATATGGTCCATCTTAATGGCCTAGGCCTCAGACCAGCTACTCTCAAGGTACACTTGTCAGCTGTTTCTGCATTTTTTTGTCTGTGGGGAAGCCTTCCTCACTGTCTTCCCATCCTGTGTTCTGTAAATTTTTTAAAGGATTTTTTCACACCAATCCCCCTTTTAGAGACCCTGCCCCTGCCTGGGATTTGAATGTTTGCATTGCTCAGTTTATGCAGCCCCCCTTTGAGCCTATGTCTTCAGCAGAGTTTAAGTACTTGGCTTGGTAAACTGTGTTCTTGGTAGCCGTTACCTCTGCCAGGCGTATCAGTAAATTGCAAGCCCTGTCAGTGGAACCTGATTTTATCTCTCTTCATAGGCATAAAGTGGTCCTTAGAACCAATAGAAGGTTCTTGTCAAAAGTGGTTTCAGACTTCCATTTAAACCAGTCTCTCTCCCTGTTTTCTTCACTGATCATTCTTTCTCAGGAGAGAGGAGGCTACACAGTTTAGATGTCAAAAGAGTGCTTAGTTACTATATAGAGTGTACCAAGGGTCACAGGTTTGACTCCCTTCAGTTGTTCCTCACTTATGGAGAAGTGGGAAAGGGCAAACCTGCCACCAAAAGATCTGTTGCCAGGTGGATTGTGTCTTGTATACAATTCTGCTATGAAAAAACTGGGAAAAACTCCACCCTCAGGCCTGAGGGCTCATTCCACAAGAGGTACAGCTGCTTCCCTGGCTGTGGCCAGGTATATCCGACTCTTAGAAATTTGTCAAGCGGCCACCTGGAAAGCAGTCCATACCTTTACCAAGCATTACTCTCTGGATGTCCAGGCTAGGAGTGATGCTCGGTTTGTCACAACAGTACTTCAGAGCCTATTCCCAAAGTAGGTTCTGTCCCTCCTCCTTGGAGGTACTGCTTGGTAGTCTGCAGTTGTCAGAATACAGCAAGACTTCATGTTGTTTGAAGGAAAAATTACTCACCTTAGTAATTATATTTCTTCTAAAGAAGTCTTGCTGTATTCTGACCTGCCTCCCCTCTCAGAACCTGTTTTTGGGTAGTGGGTGGGCAGGTGCAGTGTTGCACTCCAGGGGTGTATTTGCTGGCACCCTCCTCCCTTTTGTTTGGGTGCTTATTTATTATTGTTATTTTTTTAAGTACACTGTGTTTAGTTGGGTTTCCTGACTTGAGTCTACCGTGGGGATCCAAAACTTTTCAGCCAGTTGGCTAGTAGAATTTTTACAATTTCTACATAGAATTTTTAGTTTAGTTGGGCTCGTAAGAATCTGACTGTTTGAGTTTAAAACACTCCAGACAGAGACTTCAACTGAGCTTGAGCTTAGCTTTCCATGTCCTGCATGGAAAGTTAACCCTTAGTTCTCCGGGGTAGTTCAAAGGTTGGGAATCACTGCAATTGTCAGAATACAGCAAGACTCTTTTAGAAGAAATATAATTACTAAGGTGAGTAATTTTTTCTTCCTATTCACTGACGAAAGTCTTGGACTACCTAGCCTTGATTGCCTAGACAGGATTAAGCTATTCCTCTATCAAAGTCAATTTGGCCTCTATCTCAGCCTTTATGAACCTCTTGATGGCAGCTTACTGTATCAACATTCTGTAGTCAAAATGTTTCTAAGAGTAATGTTACATATTAAGCTACCTATCAGAAGACCCACTCCTCCGTGGGATCTCAGTTTTCTAGTAGAGAAATTAATTCTTGAGCCCTTTGTACCAGTGGCCACTTGTGACCTCCGTTTTCTTTCCTGGAAAACACTATTCCTAGTGGCTGTCACTTCAGCTCGACATATTTCCAAGCTTCATGCCATCATGTGTAGGGAACCTTATTTAATTTTTCACAAAGACAGAGTGGCACTTCGTACCAACTCTTCCTTCCTACCTAAGGTAGTGTCTAAACACACCTTAAATCAATCCCTGGAGTTAACAGTGTATTGTCCTGAACACTCCAGTCGAGATGAATACCTCTTGCATACTCTAGATGTCCGTTGTTTATTATGATACTATGCTAATCAAACTAAATCGATTAGGAAGACCTGTCAACTTTTTGTTACCTTCACCTCAAGCAGGAAAGGTCTCCCGGTCAGTAAACGGACCCTCCCCAATTTGCTAGCACACTGTATTACATTGTGTTACACAAAATACGACAAGCCATTTCCAGGACCTGTCCAAGCCCATTCTACCAGAGCTATGTCCACCACACCGGCCTGCTTTAAAAGGGCCTCTGTTACTGAGATCTGCAACGCAGCTACCTGATCCACAATTCATACTTTCAGGAAGCATTACAACTTAGACATTGCTTCATGCCGTAGGACGGCCTTTGGCCGAGCTGTCCCACAAGGCCTCCTGTTATAATTCCACCCTTCTTGGGTTTATTGCTTAGGGTTCATCCGAAGTGCATTACCTGCTGCAAGAGGCCACTTCGTGGAAGATAGTGCAGTTATGTAAGACCTTACCGTAACAGTAGATCTTATCTGTGTCAGTCTTCACCATTCATCACCTTTGGGTACTGTGGCTAGAGGTCAGGACGACGCGGGAGTTTTTTTTTTTTGAATGGGCAGTCGGCGCATCATCAGCCGCCGCACTCAATGCGGTACGCCCTCGTGGCGGCTCGGCGAGGTTGGGTGTTGTTGAACCCCACTCTCCCGCCAGTTCTTTGTCCTCCGCCATAGATGTTGCACCTCATGAGGAGCTGCTGAAACTGCGCAAGAGGCTTACTTCTCTAAGCCTTCATTTGATGCTGAAATCCGGTAGATGCCGAAACTCTTTCGTCCCCTGCCAGTTCTGTTATTGCCTCCACTCGACGCCGCTGGTAAGAATATTCCTTTTCTTTATTTTCTCAGCGACGAGTCTTGTTTAGCTTGTTTTACTGTAGGTCATGTCTTGGTCGGGGGGCACAAAATCGTCGAAGACAGGACGGCCCCCTATGCGACGGTGCCCGTAAATACTCCATCACTGACCAACATGAACGTTGCCTCGTGTGTCTTGGCCCACTTCACGGCATGGATTTGTGCGACGCCTGTTTCTCCATGGACCGTTGTCATCGAGCAACGTGTGTTGAAAGTTGGATGAGCTCCGCTGACTTTCGGGGGACGGGTGTGCACATGGGCCAAGCCACGGGGTCTCGGCCTTTCCTCCGGGTTCCCTCTCGGTTCTGTATGGACCATGGAGGAGGGGGCTTCTGCTCCTAGTAGCCTCGCCATTGCAGAAGCCTCTTCCGTGGTGCAGGATGCCCAGTCTGTTCCCCCTCCCCCCGGTAGCAGACAGGAGGCACCACACTGGCAATCACCCCTTCAAACAACATGAAGTCTTGCTATATTATGACATATGCAGTATAACCCCAGGTTAGAACTGCTCCAGAGGTGAAAGAGTTAACTTTCCATGCAGGGCATGGAATCTTGAGCGCGAGCTCGGTTGAACACTCTGTCTGTTGTAGCTCAAACTTAAACTGTCAGATTCTTTACTCTGCCTCACTGAACAGTCACTCCGGAGATTCCTCCTGCTGCTCGGTTCGTTTGTTGGTTTTAAAGTGTAATTCTCGGTTTATTTTACCAAATTTAACCGCAGTCGCCGTTCAAGCTCTGTCTGTGGTATTGTAAGTAATAGATAGGCTTTTGTTTATTTTCTTCTGTGTGGAACTTGTAAACGCTTTTTCGGTTTGGTTTGAACCGATCAGATTGGGTTTAAAATTACTTTCTAGTCCTTTGAGTGCGGTTCCGGTTCTTATCGGTTCTAAAAAGCCAGATTTTATTACGTTTTTTTCCCCGACCTGTGACACGGTTGGGAACCGATAAGAGAGTCTTGCTTTGGGGATTGCCATTAACGGGCAAGTTTTGTTAGGCTGGCACTACGCCTGAGAAACCCAAAAGAAAAACCGACCCACTGGTTTCAGCACTGTGGCTTCTGTGGGAAGCCTTTGCTAAGGCTGACCCACACACCACTTGTGTATATTGTCTGGGGTTTGACCACCTCAATGCAGACTGCCAGATTTGTTAGAATTTTCCTGCTGCCACCGTGGAAAGAGAGTTGGTAGGCTCAGGAAAGGAGGCCAAAAGTCCGCTGACCCGATGGCCAGCCGGTTGGTTCAACCAAACCTGAGGGGTGCCCTCTGACCAGGGTGATACTTCCTCGGGCAAGCGAAGAAACCAGCTCTGAGGGCGGTTCCAACTAAAGGACTAGAAGGTCAGCTAGTTTGGGCCAAAGTTCTTTTTCTCCAACCGCTGAGAATAGCCAAAGCTATTCAAATTGTCCAGTCTCTTTCCCCATTGTTCCGTCAACCGACACCATTAGGGAAGCGCCGAGTTCGGACGGTTCCTCCGTTCAAGATTATGATTTTGAGGATTTTTATGAACCGGAGGAAGGGAGGAGGGGTATGAGGAGAGTGAGTGTGATTTTGAAAGTCTGGATGTGCCCATTGAACGGACATCTCTCCAGACAGACCCTCAGAGTGTCCTCCCAGGCTATCTGAGTCCCTTCTCATTTTTGTTTTACAAGAAAGTTGCTGAGACTCTGCAACTCCTGTTGAGGAAGCTGTTGATGATCAAGAAGAGCCTGATTTTTGGAAATGATGGATATTCCAGAGTCTAGAGACTGTCTATTCCCTTGCACAAATCTTTTAGGAAACACAGTAAAATTTGAAAACTCCTCATTCTATCCTCCCTGTGGATAAAAGGATGGACAAGAGGTATGCTTTATCAGGCTCTGATACGGAGTTCCTATCCCAGCAGTGCAACCATGTGGGGGTAGTGCAGGCTGCAGCCTGTGACAAGGCTAATATTCCTCTAGCCTCTCACCCTCCTGAAAAGGATTCCAGGAGGATGGATGCCATGACAAAGAAACAGTACATGGCAGCATCTTTGGGACTCAGACAGGCAAATTATATGGCTTCTGCAGCTAGGTACCAGAAATCCAGGTAGGATACTGTCCTGGCCCTAGCAAAACAGGCCCCTGACCAGATTGCCAGGGAGCTGGAGCAGGTGGCTGCAGATGGTATTGAGGCATCCAAGGTGCAATTTCATGCTGCAGTAGACTCTAATGATGTTTCATCAAGAGTCATGGCTACATCTGTGTCTCTTCACAGAATGGCCTGGCTCAGATGTACTGCCCTGTCGCAGGATACCCAGTCTAAGGCTATGGATTTTCCTGTTGTGGAAATTCTCTGTTTGGGGAGCAGACAGAGAATTATATGAAGAAAATGGTTGAGTATGGACCACCTGTAGGAGTGCACAGGCCAAAGAAAGGCAAGTCACTCCTCAAAGGCAGCATGTCAGGGCAGGGGCAGGCCTTTCATAGGCCTTTTACCAAGCCCAGGCCTCCCTTCTGCTTATGCCCAGAGGGGGTCTTTAGAGGAAGGGCAGAAGGGGTTCTAGTAAGCCTGCTTTTATCCTCAACCCAAAGCTCCTGCAAACAGGCTCCTGATGGGGTGGCCAGGCCGATTCTCCACTACCGGAAGGGGCAGGCTGGCTTACTTTGTCCAGGACTGGAAGTCTTTAACATCAGACAAGTGGGTCCTGGAAGTAGCAAGCCAGGGACTGGTTCTCAGCTTCAAAAAAACCAAAAAATTTCCGAAGATGAGAGCCAGGTCTTTTCCACCTGCAAACCCATCACAGGCACTTGCCCTGGAAGCAGAAGTTTCTTCCCTCCTGGCTCTCAGAGCCGTGGAAAGGGTTCCACCCATACACCAGGGCAAAGGGTTGTACTCCAGGTACTTCCTTACCCCAAAAAAGACAGGAGAATGGTGGCCCATCCTGGATCTCAGGTATCTAAACGAGCACCTTTTAAAACCAAAGTTCAAAATGGTGACCCTGGGGATTATTTTACTCCTCTCTAAGGCCAGGGACTGGCTAGCCTCCCTGGACCTCAAGGATGCCTACTTCCATGTTCTCATCAGAAGCTCCCATCGAAAGTACCTCAGATTCGAACTGCCCTCAGGCCATTACCAGTTCAGAGCAATGCCCTTCGGCCTCACCTCGGCCCGAGGGTGTTCACAAAATGCCTGGCAGTAGCAGTTGCTCATTTAAGAAGGCAAAAGATTGCCATCTTTCCTTATCTGGACGAATGGCTCATTGTAGGCCAGTCTCCAGAACAGGTCAAACTATACTTACAAGTAACCCAGCAACTGCTTACATCTCTAGGTTTCCTTCTCAATCTTCCAAAGTCAGTTCTGGAGCCTGTCCAGCTTCTGACCTTCATAGGCGCAGAACTGAACACAAAAGAAGCCAGAGCCTTCCTTGCTCTGGAAAGAGCAAGGACCCTGGTGTCTCTGGCCTCTTCTTTCACCCTGCAGGTCTCTCGACCAGCAAGGCATTTTCTACAGCTCCTGGGGCACATGGCTGCTTCTACAGCAGTAGTGCAGGGAGCGAGATTTCAGATGAGGGACATTCAGTTCCATTTAAGAGCCTTTTGGTCTCAAAGGACAGATCCCCAACCAAATTGATTCCAGTGACTGAACCCTGATCCATGCCCTTCAGTGGTGGCAGGATCAGAACAATTTGAGACAGGGGTTCCTTCACTCCCCAGTCTCATTCCTTGACCCTTACTACAGATGCATCCCTCTTGGGTGGGAGCTCACATGGGCACCTTTCCACCCAGGGGCTGTGGTCCCTCAGGAATCTCTGCTCCACATCAATTTGCTGGAACTTAGAGCAGTTTTTCTAGCACTCCAGGTTTTTCCACATCTGTTCAGAACAAGGTTGTTCAGGTCAGAACAGACAATACCACTACAATGTGGCACATCAACAAGCAAGGGCACTCGGTTCACGGCCTTGTGCAACAAGCAATGAAGTTGTGGTCTCTGGCTTATTCTCTGAACGCCTTCCCCACGGCAGTTCACCTCCCAGGCAAGGACAATGTCCAGCGGATGCTCTCAGCAGGATTTCCCAGGGCCATCACGAATGGGCACTGGACCCCCTAGTACTGGAGGTAGTATTTCAGATGGGGCACCCGCAAATAGATCTCTTTGCAGCCCCAGACAATCACCAACTTCCCCTTTTTTGCTGCAGGCCACCATTGTTGGGCTCAGTCCCTCTGGATGCCTTCCTCCTCAGTTGGGAAGGGAAGTTTCTCTATGCTTTCCCCCCTTCCCCCTTCTTTTCAAAGTGCTAGTCAGAATCGGATCTCAATCCTGCAAGATGATCCTGATTGCTCCAGATTGAGCCAGACAGCCCTGGTACCCACTCTTCATGTCCTTAGCAGTCCACCCTCCTCTATGTCTTCCCAGGAATCACAACCTGTTAACCTGTGCCCAGGGGAGAGTTTGGTATCCGAACCTCAAATCTCTCAATCTCAAGGCATGGCTCTTGAAGAGTTAGTTTGCTGACCTACACCTTTCCCAAGGTGTATTGGATATATTGAAGGCCTCTAGGAAGCCTTCCACCAGGGCTACCTATAATTCAGAATGGAAGAGATTTTCCATATGGTGTGCTGGTAAACATATTTCCCCAGAATCTGCTGGTGTGCCCACGATCCTGGATTATTTGGTGCATTTGAATTCCTTGGGGCTGAGACTAGCTACCCTAGAAGTGCACTTGGCAGCTGTGTCTGTCTTCTTATCAGCAGGTAAGCCCTCTTCTTTATCAGCTCACCTTGTGTTCTCCAAGTTTTTTAAATGGTTGCTTCACACCAACCCCCCGTTCAGGGCCCCTGCCCCTGCTTGGGATCTTAATATTTGCATCGCTCAGCTTATGCAACCCCCTTTTGAGCCATTGTCTTCAGCAGAGCTTAGGTACTTGACTTGGAAAACTGTGTTTCTGGTAGCCATCACCTCTGCCAGGTGCATAAGTGAGCTACAAGCTTTGTCAGTGGAGCCTGATTTTATCTCCTTTCATAGAGATAAGGTGGTCTTCAGGACTAACAGGAAGTTTTTGCCTAAGGTGGTTTCAGACTTTCACCTTAATCAATCCATGTCTCTTCCTGTGTACTTCACTGACCATTCCTCCTCTGGTGAGAGGAGATTGCACAGTTTAGATGTCAAAAGAGCCCTTAGTTACTATATAGAATGTACCAAGGGTCACAGGTTCGAATCCCCTCCAATTGTTCCTCACTTACGGTGAGGTTGGTAAAGGGAAACCTGCCACTAAAAGATCCATTGCCAGGTGGATTGTCTCTTGTATCCAATTCTGCTATGAAAAACTGGGTAAGGTTCCTCCCTCAGGCCTGAGGGCTCACTCTACCAGAGGTACAGCTGCGTCTCTGGCTGCTGCCAGGGACATCCCTATCCTAGAGATATGTCAAGCAGCTACCTGGAAAACAGTTCACACTTTTACTAAGCATTACTCCCTGGATATCCAGGCTAGGAGTGATGCTCGATTTGGCACAGCTGTGCTTCAGAGCCTATTTCCTAAGTAGGTTCTGTCCCTCCTCCATGGAGGTACTGTTGTGTAATCTGAATATGTCATAATATAGCAAGACTTCATGTTGTTTGAAGAAAAAATTACTCACCTTAGTAATGTTGTTTCTTCTAATGGAGTCTTGCTATATTATGACCTCCCCCCCCAACCTGCCCCTCTCAGAACCTCTATTTTGGGATGTGGGTGGGCAGTGCAATGTTGCACTTCATTGATGCCCACTTTATTTTCACCTTCTAGGGTGCTTAGGTGTTATGCTTATTTTTCTTTCTTGAATCCCCGACTTGAGTCTTTGTTTTGGGATCAAGAACAAAAAATGTGTTTTATAGTTAGTAGCCAGTGGCTAGTGTAGGTTTACGGCTTCCACACAGAACCTTAGTGAGTTTTTGCTCGTAAAAATCTGACAGTTTGAGTTTGAGCTACAACAGACAGAGTGTTCAACCGAGCTCGTGCTCAAGATTCCATGCCCTGCATGGAAAGTAACTCTTTCACCTCCGGAGCAATTCTAACCTGGGGTTATACTGCATATGTCATAATATAGCAAGACTCCATTAGAAGAAACAACATTACTAAGGTGAGTAATTTTTACTTCGTGTGCGAAGGCTCCCCCGGTGTCATTTCCTCAGGCTGGGAAGCCTGGGTCAACGCCATCTGTTGGCGTCATGTTGGGCCTCGGTGCCGTTCGTTGCTCCATGGGCTCTGATGGCACCATGGTCAGCGCCGTCTCTACTTTCAGCGCTGTCCGCATCACCGATGGTACTGATGGCGCTGTGGGAGGTTCTATGTCGCCGTCTTCGACCAATTTTCATCGCGGCAGTGAGACCAAGGACGGTGCTTTGTCTAGCTCTGGTGCTGCTTGTGGCGCTGAATGATGACACGACACTGTGAAGGGTGTCGTCATCCTCGGTGCCGCTAGCAGCGCCAAGGGAGCTGTCGGAGCCATCGGCGCCTTCCCCGAACTCAGTGCCACTTGCAGCGCCATAGGTCCAGACGGCGCCATGGCAGGCATCGACGCCACTTTTGCTACCACTCTCGGCGCCATGTATTCGGGCACCATTCGCAGTGTGGTTGGAGAGTTTGGCTGTACTGCAGACACCCGGAGTGGTACCCCTTTTGGTTGGGATTGCAACTGGCGCCCGTGTACTGTCTGGCTTCGGACTTCGGTCTCTACCTCCTCGGAGATGGAGTCGGAGTCTGATTCGGACAGGCTGTCCAACTCTTTGGAATTGGCAACCCATGTGGGCACCCTGGTAGTTTCCTTGATTGACCGGGGCCAACTCCCCTCTGAGGAGCGGGCAGTTGCCACTGTATTCAGGGTCAGGGGTGCTGACCAGCAAGCAGTGGTGCAGGCCACTATTTCTCTGCAGCCTGGACTCGAAGGGTTTTCTTCCCCCTCAGCTGTGGTACCCCCCCAGGTGGTGTGCCTGGATCACCCAATTTTAGGGCCGATCAGAGCACCCACAGGACAGGGAAGGTGCTACTCCCTGGATGGTCCCTTCAGGGACTGACCTGGGGTGTCAGTTGCCTAGGCTGGTCTCTGCGAGGAGGAGGGCTCTTTCAGACTCCGAGAGATCGAGGGCACAGGGTTCAATGTGATGACCCTTTTCTGGGACCCACCCGGGTTCGGGAAGGAGTCGAAGCGTGGAATCTCGTCGTCCTCTCTCGGTCTCTTCAAGAGGGTCCTGGTCTTTGGAGGGTAGGGACTGTCATTTTGGAATTCCACGGCCGCGGTCACCTCACAGGGGGGAATCTTAAGGGCACAGCCTAGGCAGTTCTGGTATGGTTGATCAGCTGTCAGATGTAGGGTCTTCTGGAGCCCCTTCTACTCTTGGGGCCCCTTGTGCGCCTTTTTGCCCAGACAGAGGACGGTTCTCTTCTGCCGTTGGCCTTGTTCCCACTCCTTTGTCACCTTCTTCTGCTCTCCCAAGCATTCTTGGCCCTAGCGGACCTCTGTCTTGGAAGCAGTTCAGGGCTGTGGCTGCTCATTTCCCTTCGTACGTCAGGGCCATGGACAGGCAGGCGTTCCAACCTCCCCCTGAGCAACCAGCCACTGAATCTACGAGGCCCTCCGTTCACTCATCCTCCTCTTTGGGAGGAGAGAAGCCCTCTGTCCACATCTCCCCTGCTGCTGATCTTGCGGAGTATCAGCATTTCCTTGTGAGGATGTTGGAGGACCTTCATGTCACCCCACCTACTCAGCACAATCCGGAGCACTCAACGCGCACCTTTCTAGGCAGTTTCAGTGCGGACACCCTTGTGGTGCCCCCTAGCCTGCTCCCTTTTGGGAGGCATCGTTGCATTTCTGGCAGAGACCCTTTCCAGGAGTCCCAGCCCCTAGGGATCTCCACCGGATGTGATTGTGGCCCGAGTCTCCAGGTAGTTTGCCTCTCCATCAGTCAGCACTGACACAGCTGGACACTCCCGATGGGCTTCGCGCCCTTCACCGTGACCGGCCCCCAGATGCAGATTCCATGGATTTTGACTTCTGAGGAAGGAGGACTTTCTACTCGGCACAGTTGCTGCTGTCAGTTTCAGCATGTCAGGCCCACTACGCTACCTACGATAGGTTCCTATGGTCCAGGCTTGTTCAACTCCTAGCCTCTATGCCTGATTTGGAGGTTATCAGACAAGCCACTACACACTCTGCACGTGACCTGGAGCTAGCAGGGCGCCAAGCGAGGGCATCTTATGACGCCAACGAGGTAGCTTCCAGGGTCGTAGGGACAGCGATCTGTACTAGGTGAACTGCATGGCTACGTCTCTCCCAGTTGTCACCGTTGGCCTGGCATAAGGTAATTTCTTCCTTATACAAGAGAACCCATCTTTTCTCCTATAGGGTGAGGCAGCGTCTGTCGGGGCAACCTCCTGCCCCCTCCCCGGGGGTCCCCGTCTCACTTTCCCCAGTTTCGGGCCTCTCCAGACCTGTGAAGGTTCTCTCTCCCAGTGTGTCACCCACTGAGAGCTAAGGGACTTAGTCCTTTAGGGTCCAGGGTCCCCTTCCGGGGGGCTCGGTACTCACCCAAAGGTGATGAATGGTGAAGAGTGACACAGATAAGATATGAAAATTACATACCTACTGTAATTCCTGATCTTTCTGTGTATTTTCACCATTTGTAATAATCCCATCCTCTATCCCACTGGGGCCTCAGTCTCTGGGTACCCCTTCCTCTGTGTGCCTTCCTCCCGCCATTTTCCGTTGGTCAGGAGCAGGGTAACCTTGGGCACACACACAGGGATTTTTTTTCATCCTGTCAGGGGGAGAGTGAACAGGAGAGAGGGCACTTCTTTCCTCAGTGCCTCGGCTCCACCCCTGTGGGGTTGGGGTTGGTGGTTGCCCTCTCTTCTTCTTCTTCTCCTCTCTCTCTCTCTCTCTCCCCCCACTGTTCTCCCTTTTTCTTGTCCTTAGGGACTCAACCCTCAGATTAATTTAAGAAACTTGTTTCTTACCACCAAATTTGGTTGGTGTGGGGTACTGCCCTGTGTCCTGTCTTTTCTTCCAGAATAGCCGCTTCTGCTTATGTTGGATTTTATTGCCAGTGATTCTGTGCCTTGAATTCTGGCAGTGAGCCTTCTGGATACTCCTTCACACTTCCTACACAATCTGGAGACAGGTGAAGGCTTTAGGGTTCGTCTACCCCCCCCCCGGCCCCATCCTCACTTCTAATTTTTCCTCCCCCTTCCTGTTCTTCTTCAGAGATTGGTGCTCCTTCCCAATCCCCTTAGATTTCCAGCTCTCTTTCTGTCCTCTGTCGTTTATTTCTGCTTTAGTCTGTGTATCCTTTCCTTTATCTGTCCCTTGGACTCCCTTGTCCCTCCCTCCCAACCTTTTCTTATTCTATGGCGACTCAGAACTGATGGGTGGGTGGGGTCAACAATACCTAATGGCCAACCCATGAGCGCCACGCAGTGCGTCGGCCTGGAGGGCGGCACCAATGGTGCATCAACTCTGCCCATCAAAAAAAAAAAAAAAAGCTCCCGCAGGGTCGTGACCTCCAGCCACATTACCCAAAGGTGATGAATGGTGAAGATACGCAGAAAGATCAGGAATTACGGTAGGTACATCATTTTCATATGTTTGAGGAGTGTCTTTTGCAGCAGGTATGATCCCACCCTCCATCCCCCTCCTTGTTTAAGAGAACAAATTCTAGTCCAATGACTTTGTGGTGGTATGCCTATGGTACCTCAGCTTCCCCTTGGTTCTCGCTTAGCGAGTTGAATCTGACGAGGGACACTGAGGATGTCAGGTACCGCCCACACTTATATAGGAAAGAGGAAGGTGATGTCGTGTTGGCCCCTGGAAAAGACTGTTAGAAGAGATGCCTTGCACCACAGCGACCTCTGACGATGACCCAAGTGTATTATCTGCTGCAAGAGACACACCTCAAAGATCAACTGTTATGGTAAGGTCTTCCATAACTGTACTTTCTAGGAGTGGTATATGATCATCATCCACACAGACCCACCAGACGTCCCCTGGCAAGTGGAACGCTGATTTTGCTTCTAGCAGGCAAAATCTGACGTCACAAGGCGGTGCCGAGGGAGTTATCTCCCGGGTGGGTGGGAGGAGCCAGCTTGAAGACGTTCCAGCGAGTCTTAAAGGGGAAAAGACACTGCCAGACGTGTGGATGAACATCATTTTCCACTCCTAGAACTACTGTTACAGGTGAGTAATCTGTCTTATGTTTACCCCGGATTTACAACATAGCCACTTCTTTACAACACCTCATGAATGTGACAGCTGTCATTTTTTAAATCCTAGCCCAAATGTTTTTTTACATCCCAAAAGGTGATTTTGCGGTTCTTGTGAAAAATCGCCTTTTGGGCATTAGTTGAAAATGTTCTCTGCCCTTGTTCATGAGGTGGGGTTATAAGAAGGCTATGTTGAAATTTGGTGTAAAACTATTAAAAAACAAAGTTATAGCCAGCCCGGTGGTGCTGAGGGCCGAGGCGCTGAATGCATTACCTCGCAGCATACCGGCGACCTGGGTTTGGGAACCAGCCCGGGTTGTTGGAGGTCAGCAGTGGGGGGTGGGGGTGGTGGCAGAGCTGGATTGAGCTGCCAATAGGCATGCTCTCCTCTTCGGGGAGGTGATGCGGCATTCCTCGGCCAATGGTGACCCCTAGTGGAGGCTAGGAGCTGCACGGGCTCAGAGGGGCCGGGCATTGGGCCATGGGGTGGGAGATAGGGGTCGTAACCGGGGCTGTAGGCACATGCGCACCTCCACGCGCATGCGTTCCTGCTCCTGGGTGAAAAAACAGAGGCAAAAAAAACGGTGGCAAGCAGGATGATGACCCACTCTCCACAGGCTCGCCTCCCGGCCGGGTACAAGGTAAGCCCACATTCCGGGATGGGGCTGGGGAGTCGGTCGGATGGGGGCGCCGTCCGGAGGAACATAAATAGAACAATAAAAATAGTTATGAGCCTACATTATATTTTGCTAACGCAGGCTCATGACTTTGATAATTTTCAATATTTTTACCCCAGATTCCTCCGCTGCAGCCCTATCGGCTCTTGCCAGATTTTGTTTGTTATAGAAAGTACCATAAACAACTTGCTGTTGTGGTTCATGGTCACTCCACCAGGGGAATGGCCACCTCTACTGCCTGTTTCAGGATTGTGTCTGCAGCTGATATTTGTCTGTCGCCATTTGGAGTATGGTCCATACTTTCGCCAAACACTACAGTCTGGTCATTGCTTCTTGAAGGTGAGCAGGTTTTGGCCTTGCTGTTCTCAAGGGCCTTCTGTCATAGCCCTCTCCTTTCCTGCCACTCAGGCTGTGCTTCTGTCTATAACTGCTTAGTTCTCATTCCATAGGTGTAACCAGATTGTCACTGAGGCACAGGTCAGGAAATGTAGGAAAACCAGGGGCAGTTATAAAATTTGCAAGTAACATTTTATTATAGTTTTTATTACCAATAATAGTAAAATAAAAAATTGTTCAGTACAACTATTTACAAAGGCAATACAGAGAAAACAAAGTCCTTCGTCTGAGGGTATCTCTAATTCCATGTTTCAGTCTCTCTCTGACAAAAGATTGCTGCTGTTTTTATAATAAGGCTTTGCTTGGCAAATAATTTGAGCTCATTGAGAGAAATCCTGTTTCTCATAAACTGTATTACAACTTAAGTCAATTTCCTTGCAGGTGCAACAAAATAGAACATGGTGTCCAAGAACTGAGCTCCTGCTGACAGCTTTGGAAAAGAGTTTACAAACAAGGCTGAGAGGAGCTCAAACTGCATCTCATGTTAACCCTCTGAATTCCAAATTGCTTTTTGGAATCATTTCAACAGTATAACAGTATACATTTCAAACCAAGGGATCCCAGTTTCACATAAAGATTCACATATATTTTTATAACTGCTGTTGTGCTAGGGGGAAGAAAAGACAGACATAGCAAGTGAAGGCAGAGAGATAGATAGAGGCGGAGAGTCGCAAGACTGGCAGAGTGATCAGTTCCTGGGTTTCATGAGAATATTTGGTTGTACAACCAAATGGACAAGAGGCAAAAAAAGGAGAGGATAGAACAGATCCTTGCATTTAACTCTCCCTGCATAACAAATGGGACAGGATCTTATCTGTCACACAGATGACAGAGATATCCCTGAAGAACATAGAACAGTTGAGTAAGAACTTACTGTAACAGTAGATCTTTGAAGGAATAGAAACAGAGAATTTGACGTCAGATAAGGACCGCTTGGCCCACCTAGTCTGCCCATTTCCCTATCTGATGGATAAGCTGCAGACTCTAGTTAATCAACAGCTTACTTCCTCCTACCCCCCCACTAGAATTGCCTTATGCCTGTCCCATGCATTTTTGAATTCTCCCAGTGTTCCTGACTCCACAACCTTCTCAGGAAGGCTGTTCTATGCATCCACAACCGTCTCTGTGAAAAAATACTTTATAACATTACCTCTGAGCTGTCCCTCCATCTTCAAATTGTGCCCCTTGTTCTTGCACATCTCTTCTTCTGAAAGATACTACCCTCTTGTACTTTATTAATTCCCTTGAGATACTTGAACGTTTTTATCATATTCCCCCTCTCCCTCCTTTCCTCAAGGGTATACACGTTAAGCTGCTTTAGTCTCTCCTCGTATGTCTTCTGGTGCAGACCCTGAGAATCTCTATCATCAGGTCATGCTGTCCCTCCCTCCCCCCTTGGTGAGTCTCTGTCTCTTTGCTATCTGCTTGGTTGCTCCAGTCTCTTGTATATCCCTGGGCACCTTTACTCTCTCCTTGGTCCCTAGCCGTGACTCACATAGTCTGTGACAGGGGCAAAGAACTGAGGAGGAGCGGGGCTGCTTTTATATATAGTCTATCAAGGGCCACCCATATCAACATAGTCATATATATATATATATATATATATATATATATATATATATATATATATATATATATATATATATATATATATATATATATATATATATATATATATATATATATATATATATATATGATGGTGCAGGACGTCGTATATGTGTGGCCCTTGATAGACTGTTACAGAAAAAGCTTCCATGGGATCTTGGTGCGTGATGGCTTAGTTCCATAGGTGTAACCTGATTACAGAGATTACCTCGATCTACTGTTATGGTAAGTTCTTGCGTAACTGTTCTTTCCTGGAGTCGTATACAGTTAACATCCACACAACCCATCTGGCCTCCCATGGCAATGTGGCACTTGGATCCTTGCTTTCATCATGCAAAGATCTGATGTCCCAGGCCGAGCTGGAGGATATATTGCCTGAGTGGTGGAAAGAGCTTAGCTTCAAGACCTACGATGAATCAGCACTTCCAGTGGAGCAGCCAGAGTGTGGGTGTGAACTGTATAAACTATACAGCACTCCTAGAACAATGGTTCTAGGGACATGGATATGTTGTTCATCCACACTTATTGGCAGGTTCCTTGCCGCTTTAAATCTTGCCGGAAGGTCTTCAAGCTGGCTCCTCCCACCCACCCGGGTGGTAAAACTCTCGGCTCCGCCCCATGACGCCAGATCTTCCTTACCGCTTGGAAGCTCAGGTTCCTCCTTAACGCTGCTATGTATTAAGACTGGTTCCTAATTCTTCAAAGTTCAAATTAAAAAGGTTTTTGCTAAAAGACTTCGGTCTTCTTCTCCTCGCGGCTGTGATGGACAAATCGACTGCTGGTTTTCGGAGGTGCCCTTGCGGGCAGAAGATGTCTAGGACGGATCTGCACTCCACGTGCATCTACTGCTCTGGGCCTTGAGCACGCACCCGCAGGCCTGCGACGCGTTTTCCTTTTCGCCTACGCCCTGAAGACCGTATGCTCCGACTACAACTGGGGCGCCCCGAGAAAAGAATTCCACCGGTGAAATCTAAAGAGGCCCAATTGGCGGTGTCCGGCGGCGGGCTCGGCGGATCAGCTAGAGCAGATGACTGCCCTCGAAGAGGAGGTGACCCGGGCTGCTTCTATCTCGGCTGCGGCATTTGTCCCGCTCTCTCTCGGTGCCTCGTACTCGGCTTCTTTTAAGGAGCTTTGTCTGACCCTCTCGACCAAAGGTGAGGGTCCAACTCTTGGGACCTTTTTCCAGGTCCAAAAGAGCAAAGTGAAGTCTCTCGGCTGACGCTTTGGGAGCGGAAAGATCCCTCCCTTGTCGACAGCCCACTTCGGTCGACTCTCAGTTTCGCCACTGGCTTCACGGTGTCCCCGTGCCAGGCCAGTTGACTCGAGACTCCTGTCAACGCCGGGTCGAGATTTTTCTCAACTCGTTAGACGGGTTGTCGGCTGGAGAAGCTGAGAATCCTCTCCCAGTTCCCCCTGTGAGAGTTGAGGATCCCGTCGGCCTCGCCTGTGCCTCCGGGTCTGGAGCTGTGGACCGTCCAGCCGAGGGAGGCCGATTTCAACATTTCTCCTCGCCTCCTCGGCCTAGTCGAGACTGTCGGTTCGTGACATCCTCGCGGTCCACCAATCCCACCGCCATAGCAAGGTCTCGGGTCTTGGCAATCACAGCAAGTGGCACCGCCCGCCTTCTCGGACGAGGGAGGCTTCGCTAAGTTGCGTCGGAGGTACGAGGAACTTATGTGGCAACAGTTCTTGGATCGGGAATAAGCCCACCCAGTCGCCTTCCCGGCCGCTACGGGTTGTCACTGAGCAGCCAAACAACCCCTCGTGAGGTCGAGGGAGCCGTTCTCAGGCCAGTTGTTCCGGCCAATTCCAGCTGCCCCACTCGATTCTGGTGGAACCTCCTTGCCCACAGCCATTAGTTGGGGTCCGACCAAAAATTCTGGTTGGCTTTGGGTTTGCCCCATAGGCTGTCTCTGTCACCTTACTCCCGATAAACCTCGGCAGCTGGAGGGTTGCTCAGGGCCGAGGCAGCTCTTTGAGGACTCTTCTGAGTCCGATGATGGTTCCTCCCTCTTCTCCAAGCGCATGGACTTGGAGGGCAGTCAATGGATGATAGCCCTTCGTCCTTCTTAGGGTTGCTTCGACTCATCTCGGAGTCCACCGGGATGAAGCTCGAACCCGTTTCTAAACGGGCCAGGTATCCCCTCACGGAGATTCTGGACTGAGGGATTCTCCCACGGAGGCTCTTCCGTGGCCAAGCCATAGTGGGTCCAGCCTGAACTTTGGCAGCATCCTGCTTCCTGCCTCGCCTTGCCAGGTTGGCCAGGAAGTATGCGGTCCCTACCGGTTCCCTGTCGGTTTTGGATCACCCTCGGCCGAGGGGTTAGTTACCGGCTGGCGTTTTCCGGCGTGCGGGGACCGCCAGGGATGTGGACAAACCTCCCGACAAAGGAATCCAAGAAATTGGATTATGCCGGCGAAAAAGTCTATGCTGCCAAGGTCTCTCCTCGCCTCTCACAGGGCCAGTTCGCCATCCTCATGGCACATTTTTTCTCACGCCCCTGTTGGGCCCCTGATGAGGTTGTCCCTCATCTTCCGCAGATCTGCAGACTACGGCCAGGCAGGTGTGGGACCAGGGAGGCAGTGGCTAAACAGCAGCTCCAGATCATGCTAGACATCGAGGACCATGTACAGGTCTGTGTGGCGGCCGAGTGAGCCATGCGTCAGCCGGGCTTGGCTGAGGATATCCACCTTTACCTCGGATACCAGCACAAGTTGGCGGATGTCTTTTTGGGACTGACCCTCCCCTTGGGTGGAAGGTCACCTGCAGAGATCGAAGTCCAATGCTGCCTTGGACCTCGGTCTTCTTCCGCCAGAAGGACAAAGGCCGTGAGCCACAGCCTAAGCCCTTTGCTCCTTCTGCGCCTCTTGCGCCTCGGCCCAGCAACGTCAGGGCCAGCAGGCTCACCTCCTGGTATCCCAAACCCAAGCTGGCTTCCTCCAACAGGGAAGTAGGGAGGTGTAGCCCAGGAGGTCCCTCGGTCGGTCCCTCCAAGCCTGCCCAGTGACGGCTGAGGGGTGTCACTCATCTCTGTCACCTCACTCTGGCTCCCCTGTGGGGGACGGCTCAGACACTTCCTTTCCGCCTGGTCCGCTGTTACCACGGACAGGTGGGTACTGGAGGTGGTGGGAAAAGGCCTACCTCTGGAATTCGAGCAGGCCCCGCCCTTCAGAGCTGTCGCACCTCGGGGGGCCTCGGGGTCCGCAGCCTCACTGGCGCGCTCGCCCAGCCGACGCTTCGCCTCCTCCTCCAAAGGAGGTGATCACGGGGTGGAGATCCCCTTCAGACCCGGGTTCGTGGTCCAGGTTTTTGGTTCAACAGACGGGGCTGGTGCCCCATTCTCACCTACACGACTCCGAACAAGTTCCTAAGGTCTCAACCTTCAGGATGGTCACTCTGGCGCAGATACTCATCTCTGAACACGGCGGTGGTTCTGCTCTCTGGACTCCACGGGATGCATTCTTTTCATGTCCCTATCACGTCCGTCACATCGAGACCTCCGCCGAGCAGAGGGATCTCTTCGAGTGCCGAGCCATGCCCTTCGGGCTATCTCCAGCTCCCAGGGTCTTCACCAAATGCATGGCAGTGGTGACAGCATTCCTATGCGCCGAGGGGTCTGGGTGTACCCTTACCTGGACGATTGGTTGATAGCAGCCTCCCCAGACGGGAGGTGGAGCGTCCAGAGATCTGGCCCTCCAGGTTTGCTCTCGAGTTGGCTCTCATCAACGAGGCCAAGTCGAACTCGAAATGGGCAGGTGATCCTGTTCATCGGGCAGAGCTCGACTCTCTTCGAGCCAGAGCACGGGTCCCGGCGGACAGGGCCGAGGTTCTTACCTCCTTTGCCCAATCATTTCTGGTTGGGCAATTGCACCCTGCCCGGGACTTCCTGCGCCTCCTGGGTCTCATGGCGGCCTGTACCAGCGTGGTCCGTTGAGGCCCGCTGGTACATGCGCTTCTTCAGTGGGACTGGCCAGGCCAGTGGGTCTGGCAACGCTGCGATCCTTGGACCAGCTAGTGATAGCGACTGGGGAAGTGTGGAACGCTCTCCAGTGGGTGGGACCGTTCCATTTCATCTGCAGGAGGGCATCCCGTTTGTCCGCCCGGCCGACGGTCTCTATCGACCGACGCCTCTCTGATGGGTTGGGGTGCCCATCTGGGGAACACCGAGTGCACGACTCCTGGTTCCCTGAGTCCCGATGCCATTATCAACCTGGATGGAGCTCCGAGTCGTCCGCCTAGCTCTCACCGCCTTTGCTCCGTTTCTCCGGGGTCAAGTGGTCTGAGTCCAGGCGGACAATACCCACGACCATGTACTACCTGAACCGCCAGGGCGGGGCGCGCTCCATGCTTCTATGCAAGGAAGTTCTCTCGCGATTTGGTCTCTTGTGCAGCCTGGAGGCGGATCTCCTAGCCATTCATGTGGCAGGAGCCTCCAACACCCTGGCCGATGCCCTGAGCCGGATAGGGGCTGCATCTCCAGGTGGTCTCGACTTGCCGGTGGTAGTGCAAGATCTGTTCTCCCACTGGGGCACACCTCAGGTGGACCTGTTTGCCTCCAGGGAGAACGAAGCTGAGGCTGTTTCATGCCCGCCCTCAGCAGGGCTCGCTGCAGGGGATGCTGCCTCAAGGCTGGGGACCCTGGCCTCTTCTCACGCCTTTCCCCATTTCCCTTGATTCACAAGGTGCTTCTCCAAAGCAAGGAGGACAAGGCGCAGGTGATCCTGGATAGCCCAGACTGGTCTCGGCCAGTTCTGGCACCAGATCTCCCTCACTCCCTCAGCTCCCAGGCTCTTCGAGGGCAGCTTCCAGCTCTCGCCCGACCTACTTTTCAGTCAATCAGGGGAAGGTGTTCCATCCGGACCTTCAATCCCTGCACCTGACAGCCCTGGTTCCTGGCTAGAGTTCCAGGCCTTGGGTTCTTTCAGCGGGTCCTCAATGTGGTTGAGGCGTCCTGTATGAGTTCGACCAGAAAATGCTACGCCTTCAAATGGAAGAGATTCTCCATTTGGTGTCAGGGCAAGGGCCTGGACCCTTCCTCCTGTTCTCTGTAAGTGCTACTTTTGGACTTATTTATGGTCCGCTTTGTCAAGGGCTTAGGCTCCATCTAATCTAAAGGTGCACCTGGCAGCCATCTCTGCTTTACCGGGCGCCGGCTGGGAGCAGTCACGGTGGCGGGAAAAGGTGGTCGGGCTGCTAAAGGTCTTTGATTCATTTCCTCGCGTGCTTGGTGAACCTCCACCCCGTGGGATTTACTGCTGGTGTCATAAAGCTCATGGGGCGCTTTCATTCGAACCAATGCACAGGTGTGATCTCTCAACTGTCGTGGAAGACTTCTCTTGGTGGCTATCACGCCAGCCAGAAGGATGGGAGAGCTCCAGGCGCTTTGCATCGAGTCTCCTTACCTGGTCTTCCACGGGACAAGGTTGTTGCTGCTTCACTCGAAATTCCTTCCCAAGGTGGTGTTGGAGTGTCACCTTAACCAGGTGCTGACTCTGCCGGTTGTTCTACCCTAATCACACATGGTGCAGGTATAGGCTCCATACTCTGGACCCTAGAAGGGTGCTTGCTTATTATATGGAGTGCATGTGCTAAAATTTGGGGAGAGGATTCGGCCAGCTGTTTGTCACCCTCGCTTGCTTGCACTCTGGAGACCTGCAGCTAAGCGACGATAGGCAGGTGGGTCACCTCTGCATTGATCGCTGCTATAGGTTGGCGGCATGGAGCCTCCCAGAGGATAAGACTCATTCTACCCATCATACTGCTGCATCAGTGGCTGCTTCCTGGGACATCCCTATCCAGGAAATCTGCAGGCTGCTACGAAGTCAGCACCCTGCTTATTACCCATTACCATCGACCTTGAGTCACGCCAGGATGCTGGTTTTGTGGCCTCGTTCTCCAGTTCTTATTTCCTAAGTAGGGTGTGTGCTTGCCTCCTCCTCCCGGAGAACTACTAGGAGTCTGCCAATTAGTGTGGATGAACAATAATCTATGTCCTTAGATACAGGTTATCACCTGTAACAGGAGTTCTAGGAATGGTATATGTTGTTCATCCACACTCCACTCCAATCTGACCCTCCTTCGGCTTCGACGCACAACCTGAGTTTCCAGCGGGCCAGATCTGGCGTGTTTGGGCGAGCCGAGTTTTACCACCCGGTGGGTGGGAGAGCTAAATAGACCTTCTGCGTAAGATTTAGCGGCAAGGAATTGCCAATAAGTGTGAATGGAACAAAATATACCATTCCTAGAACTCCTGTTACAGGTGAGTAACCTGTATTTATACAGCCAGTAACCTATTTTCAAACAACATGAAGTCTTGCTATATATGACAGATGCAGTTTGTCCCACCATTAGAACTGCTCCGAGGTGAAAGAGTTAACTTCCATGCAGTGCATGGAGCTTAGAGCGCGATTCTGTGTTAGAAGCTCTGTTAGGGTGGTTTCAAACCTAAACCGCCGATTCTTCCTCTTGCCTCACTGAACAGTCGCTCGGAGATTCTCCTGCTGCTCGTTCATTTTCTCGGTTTAAAGTGTCTTTCTCGGTTAAATCCAACTGCGATATTCTTTATTTTACCGCTAAACCGATCGGTTCAGGCTCTGTCTATGGTATTGTAAGTATTAGATAGGTTTCTGTGTGAACTTGTAAATGTTTATCGGTTCGGTTTGTCCAATCAAATTGTATTTAAACTTTATTCTGAAGCTTTTAAGGCTTGTTAGAGGCGGTTCCCGGTTCTTATCGGTTCTAAAAAGCGGATTTCATTACGTTTTTTCCACGACCCGTTGACACGTTTTGTGAACCGATAAGGGTGTCTTGCCTGGCACTGCCATCAAAAGGGCAAGTTTTGTTGTAGGCTGGCATTATGTCTGAGAAACCCAAAAGAAAAACCGGGCCCATTTGGTTTCACATTGTAGTGTCTGTGGGGAAGCCTTTGCTAAGGCTGACCTGGCTACACCATGTGTTTGTTGTCTGGGGTTTTGACCACCTCAATGCAGACTGCCAGATTTGCAAGAATTTCCTGCAGCTACCCTAGATAAGAGAGTTGGTAGGCCTAGGGAACCAGAGGCAAAAAGTCCGCTGACCCGAATGGGCAGCCCGGTTCGTGCCAACCGAACCTGAGGAGTGCCTCTGACCAGGGCCAGACTTCTCGGCAAGCGTAAAGCTGACTCTGAGGAGCCAGTTCCAGCAAAGAGAACTAGAAAGTCAGCAGGTGTGGAGTCCAAAATCCTTCTCCAACTGCTGCAGAGATAGCCAGGCAATACAGGATTGTCCATTCACTGTCCTCGGCCCTCCGAACCGCCACTATCTGCAAAGGTCGGTTCTGGGTTCCACTGGTTCAAGAATATGATATAGAAGAGTTTTATGAACCAGAGGAGGGGAGGATGATTATGATCAGTGTGAATGTGACTTTGAAAGTCTGATGTGCCCATTGAACCGACATCTCCCCAGACAGACCTTTAGGTGAATCTCCTGAGCTGTTGAGTCCTACTCTCATTTTTGTTTTATAAAAGGTTGCTGAAACCTCCAGCCTTCTTTGAGGATGCTTTGGATGAGCAAGAGGAGCCTAACTTTGTAGAGATGATGGATATCCCAGAGTCCAGGAGATTGTCCATCCCTTACATAAATCTTTAGGAAATAAACAATAAAAATTTTAAAAGCTCCTAATTCTGTGCCTCCTGTAGATAAAAAGATGGACAGGAGGTACACTTTATCAGGTCCTGATACAGAATTTCCTTCACAACAATGCAGTCATGTTAGTAGTTCAGGCTGCAGCCTGTGATAAAGTTTAATATTCCCTGGCTTCACATCCTCCTGACAAGGACTCAGGAAGATTGATGCAATGGCCAAAACAATACATGGCAGCGCCCTTGGGACTCGGACAAGCAAACTATATGGCTTATGTTGCAAGATACCAAAATCTAGATGGATACTGTCATGGCCTTAGCCAAACAGGCTCCCTGGGTCAGCTTGCAAAGGAGCTGGAGCAGGTGGCTTTTGATGGTATTGAGGCATCTAAGGTGCAATTCCATGCTGCAGTGGATTCTAATGATGTATCCTCTTAGTCGTGACACATCTGTATTTTTCGAGATTGGCCTTTTTGGCTCAGGTGTACTACTTTGTCACAGGATACCCAGTCTAAGGCTATGGATTTTCCTTAGGTGGGAAATTCTCTGTTTGGGAGCAGACAGAGAATTATATGAAGAAATGGATGAATATAGAACCACTTATAGGAGTGCACAAGCTAAGGAACGCAAGCCACTCCTCAGAGGCAGCCTCTAGGGTAGGGGCAGGCCTTTTCACAGGCCTTTTACTAGACTCAGGCCTCCTCTTCAGCCTATGTTCAGAGGGGGTTCTTTCAGAGGGAGAGGCAGACGGGCACGTCAGGCCTGCCCCCACCCCTCAGCCTAAAGCCCCTGCCACACAGGCACCCCTGATGGATGCCCGGCCTGCCTCCATTACCTGTAGGGGGGAGGCTGGCTTACTTTGTCCAGGACTGGGAGTCTTAACATCGTGATGGTGGTCCTGGAAGTAGTGAGGCAGGGTCTGGTTCTCAGCTTCAGAAAATTTCCAAAGATGAGAGCCAGATCTTTTCCACCTGCAAACCCTTTTTAGAGACTCTTGCTTTGGAAACAGAAGTCTCAACCCTCCTGGCTCTCAGAGCTGTAGAAAGGGTTTCTCCCCCACACCAGGACAAGGGTCTGTACTCCAGGTACTTCCTTACTCCCAAAAAGACAGTGAGAGTATGGCTATCCTGACCTAAGATTCTAAACAAGCACCTTTAAAACCAAAATTCAAAATGGTGACTTGGAATGATTTTACCCTCCCTAAGGCAGGACTGGCTAGCTTCCTGGACCTCACTGATGCCTACTCCATGTTCTTATCAGAAGTCTCTATCAAAGTGCACCTCAGGTTCGAATCTGCCTTTGGCTATTATCGTTCAGAGCAATGCCCTTCTGCCTACCTCTGTGCTCCAAGGGTGTTCACAAAATGTCTGGCAGTAGCAGTTGCTCATCTAAGAAGGCAAAAGATTGCCATCTTCCTTACCTGACGACTGGCTCATTGTGGGTCAGTCTCCAGACTAGGGCAAATCACACCTGCTAGTTACCCAGCAGCTGCTTACCTCCTCTCCTTTCTCTCAATCTCTCCAAAGTCTGCCCTGAACCTGTCCAGGTACTGGTCATTATAGGTGCAGAACTGGACAAGCAGGCCAGAGCCTTCCTTCCCTAGAAAGGGTAAGGGACCTTGGTGGCCCTGGCCTCGGGTTCTTCACTCTGCAGGTCTCGACCAGCAGCATTTCTCGCAGCTCCTAGGACACATGGCTGTTTCCACAGCTGTAGTGCAAGGAGCAAGATTTCATGGATGAGGGACATTCAGTTCCATTTGAGAGCCTTCTGGTCTCAAAGAAGAGATCCCTCATCCAAGTTAATCCCAGTGACTTGAACCTCGATCCAGGCCTCTTCAGTGGTGACAGGATCAGCGCAATCTGAGACTAGGGGTGCCTTTCATCCTCTGTCCCACCTCTTGACCTTACTACAGATGCGCCCTCTTGGGATGGGAGCTCACATGGGCGACCTCCACCCAGGGGTTATGGTCCCCAAGAATCTCTCCCACATCAATCTGTTGGAACTCAGAGCTGTTTTTCTAGCACTTCAGGTTTTTCTGCATCTGTTCAGAATTAGGTGGTACAGGTCAGAACAGACAACACCACTACAATGTGGTACATCACAAACAAGGGGCACTCTGTCTTGGCCTTGTGCACCGAGGCAATAAGTTTTGGTCTCTGGCTTATTCTCTGAACACTTCCTCATAGCAGTGCCCTCCCAGGCAAGGACAATGTCCTGGCAGATGCTCTCTCAGGACGGAAAATTTATCGGTCACTGGATCCCCTAGTACTGGGGATAGTTTTACAGATGGAAATTCCTGATAGATCTTTTGCAGCCCCAGACAATCATCAATTCTACTTTTTGTTGTAGGCCTTGTGTTTGGCTCAGTCTCTCTGATGCTTTTTCTTCGATTGGGAAGGGAAGTTTCTATGCCTCCCCCTTCCCTCTCCTGTTCATTGGTGCTAGTCAAATCAGGTCTCAGCCCTGCAAGATGATCCTGATCTGCTCCAGGTAGTTCTGGTACCCACTCCTTCTGTCCTTGCAGTCAATCTCCTGAGCCTCCCCAGGAACCACAATCTGTTAACCTGTGCTCAGGGAGAGTCTGGTATCCTAATCTCAAATCCTCAGCCTCTAGGCCTGGCTCTTGGAGGAGTTAGAGTTGTGCTGATTGGCAACTTTCTCAAAGTGTTCTCAAACCTTGAAAGTTTCTAGAAGCCTCTCCACTGTGGCTACTCTATAACTCCAAGTGGAAAGATTTTCCATATGGTGTTCTGTAGTTATTTCGGAATCTGCTGATTTTACCCACCGTATTGGATTATATGGTCCATCTTAATTCCTTGGGACTGAGACCAGCTACCCTGAAGTGCATTTGGCAGCTGTCTCTGCTTTCATTTCAGCAGGGAAGTCTCTTTTTCTGCTCACCCTGTATTTTCCAGTTTTTTAGTGGGATTGTTTCATACTAATCCTCCATTCAGGACCCTGCCCCTGCTTTAGATCTTATCGCTTGCATTGCTCAGCTGATGCAACCCCTTTGAGCCCTTCTGTCTTGGCAGAGCTTAGTATTTGACTTGGAAAACTGTATTTGTAGCCATCACTTCTGCCAGCTTATAAGGAGTAGGGTCTTATCAGTGGAGACTGACTTTAAGTTTCCTTCACAGGGATAAGGTAGTCCTTGCAGGACTATAGTTTTACCAAGGTGGTTTCGATTTCCACCAACCATCCATTTCACTTCCAATGTTCTTCACTGACCATTCCTCTGGTGAGTGAGGCTGCACAGCTTAGATGTTAAGAGGCCCTGTCGTTACATAGAGCGTACTAAGGGTCACAGGTTTGACTCCTCCAACTATTTCTCGCCATGTTGAGGTTGGGAGTGAGACCCGCTACTAAGAGATCCATTGCCAGTGTGGATTGTCTATTGTATCCAATTTTGCTATCAAAACTGGGCAGGTTCCCCTCTCAGGCCTGAGGGCTCACTCTACCAGAGGTACAGCTGCATCTCTAGCTGCTGCTAGAGACATCCCTATCTTGGAGATATGTGCTGCAGCTACTTGGAAAACAGTACACACTTTCACCAAGCATTACTGCCGTGATATCCAGGCCAGGAGGGATGCCTGGGTTTGGCACAGCCATGCTTCAGAGCCTATTCCCCAGTAGGTTCTGTCCCTCCTCCTTGAGGTACTGCTGTGTAGTTGCATCTGTTTTCACATAGCAAGATTCTTATGTTGTTTTAGAAAAAATTACCTCTTTAGTAATGTTGTTTCTTCTAATGGAGTTCATATAGTATGACCTCCCCTCAAGTTCTGCCCTCTCAGTACTTACTGGCATGGGGTGGGCAGTCCACTGTTGTCACTTATTGATGCCCCTTTTATGTTTGGGTGTTGTTTTTATTTATTTATTTTATCTAGTTGTTTCTGGTCCCCTGATTTGAGTCTTGTTTGGGACCAGGAAAATGTGAATATTTTAGTAGCCAGTTGGCTAGTGTAGGTTACAGCTCACACAGAGCCTTAGTGAGTTTTGTTTCGTAAGATCTGATTGTTTAGTTTGAGTACCATTTAACAGAGCTTCTCTAACCGAGTTCAAGGCCTAAGCTCCATGCATTGCATGGAAGTTAACTTTTCACCTCCGGACCAGTTCTAATGGTGGGACAAACGCATCTGTCATAATATGTTAAGACTTCCATTAGTACTGAAACAACATTACTAAGGTGAGTAATTTTTTCTTCTAGGGACGTGATATGTTGTTCAATCTACACTTGTGGCAGGTTCCTGTCACGAATCTTGCCAGAAGGTCTTCAAGCTATTCTTCCACTCCACCCGGTGGTAAAATGGCTCCCGCCCATGACGCCCAGATCTTCCATCGCTTGGAAGCCCAGGTTCCGTCTCTCAGCACTCGTGCTTTAGGCCTGGATCCAACCTCTTCGGTTTTCCCAAATGATTTTAAAGTTTACTAGATCCATAGTCTTCATCTTCCTCCGAGCTGCCATGGACAAATCCACTTCCTGCTTCGTGGGGTGTCCTTACGGGCAGTAGCGATATCCCGGACTGATCTGCGCTCGCATGGCTTGTGCCTGGGTCTTGACCACAATTGGCAGGCCTGCAATCTGTAGAAGTCCTTCTCAGCTTCGTTTTAGGAGGACCAGCTGCCAGACTACAGCTTGGGTGTCTGAGAAATGGTACCTGTATGAAGTCAAAGGAGGTCTGGCATGTGTCCGTGGCTGTGGGTCTCATGGAGCAGCAGGAAAGCAGTTGATCGACCTCGGCAGGAGGAGGCGCTCCAGGCTGCTTCATCTTCCTCCTGGCTGCGCGCTTATCCTGCTCTCTGCTCCTGCCATACTGCTCTCTTTTAAGGAGCTTTGCCAGTCCCTCAACCAAGGGAGAATGGCTATCGACATACCTGTAGGTCCCAAGAAAAAGAACCAAAAGGTAAGTCCCACTGTTGATGTTCGGTGGGAACAGGAGGATCCTCTTCACTGAACTCGTCGGCCTTCTACTTTGGTCGAGGTTGCGGCTAAGGCTGCTGGCTTCACGTGTCCCTCAGGTCAGCCGGCCGAAACACCTTTCGACGCTGTTGAGAATTTTCTGACCTGTTGACAGTTTGTCGACTGGAGAAGCAGACAACCTTTCTTCAACCAGTTCTCAGTGGTAACAGAGACCCTACCTGCCTCCCGTGCTAGTAAGTCAGCCGGCTCAAGGGACCCCAACTGAGGGATGAGGGTTTCACTACTTCTTTGACCCACTCGATGACCCCGAAGGTCTCTGTTTCGGTCCTCTTCCAGCTCGATTAGGTTCCGCCATCGGCGGTCTCGGCACCATGGAGAGCGGTGTTGCCGCTTGTCCTATTCGGAGGATAGGCTCAGACGTAAGTTACGTCGGCAACATGAGGACATGATGTGGCAGCAACTTTTGTTTACCGTAACAAGCCGACTCCATCACCTTCTCCGCCATTAAGTGGTGTCACTGGAGCTGCCCAAAGTAACTCTCAGAGTTGTCGAGGAGCCAACCCTGGCGCCAGTTGTTTGGCAGAAACTGGCTGCTCCACCCTTGTGGTGGAACCACCGCCTCCTCAACTGAAGACTGGGGCCCCGACCAAGGATTCTCGGTCGGGTCAGGGCTTGCCCCACAGGTTGTCGGTCACCCTCACTCCTGATTGGCCTCGGCAGGTGGAGGGTGGCACAGGTGCTTGGCAGCTGTTTGCAGACTCCTCGGAGTCCAACGATGACTCCTCCCTGTACTCCAGGCCCATTGACCTGGAATCTGTAGGGGGTCAGTTGGTGGACGAGAGCCCATCCTCATTCTTGGGTATACTTCGACTCATCTCAGAGTCCACTGGAATGCAGCTTGAACCCGTTCAGAAACGGGCAGGTGTCCCTCACGGAGATATTGGACTGAGGGAGATTCCTCCACGGAGGTTTTCCCGTGGCTTGAAGCCATTGTTGGTCCGGCCCTGGAGTTGTGGCATTGGCCTGCATCTTGTCCCATGCCTTCGGCCAGTATGGCTCGCAGTGCACGGTCCCTCACTGTTCACTCCGTTTCTGGAGCACCCTCTGCAGAGGGTCTGGTGAGCTGTTGGTGTTTTCTGCTTCGAACACTAGGGACGTGGACAAACTGCCTGATAAAGAATCCAAAGCTGGATTATTCAAGATGGAAGTTGGTTTACACTGCTCTCCTTCTAGGCCTCCTCACAGGCTAGCTCGGCTGTACTGATGGCATATTTCACACGCCTTATGGGTTCCCTGGATGAGGGATTCCCCATCTCCGACCGACCTCGACGGCACGGTCACAGCCATGGATCAGGGAAGGTCGTGGCTAGCAGCAGCTCCAAACTTCTTTGGTCGGTGACTCTGTGCCCGACTGTAGTGGCCACAGTAGCTTATGCACCGCAGAACCTGGCTGCGGATCTCACCTTCACGGCGGACACCCAGCACTCAACTGGCTGACGCTCCTTCCTGGGCACCGACTCTGTTCGGCCAGGGTGGAAGGCCATCTCCAGAGGACTGAGAAGTTCAATGCCACCTTGGACTCGGTCACGTCTGCCCAGAAGGACAAAGGCCACCCGCAGCAGCGCAAGCCCTTTCGCCCTTCTGCTCCTGCGGCAGGTCCAGCAGGCTCAGACTTGGCACCCTAAGGCCAAGTCTGCCACTTCCTCCAGTAAGAAGCCTAGAGGGAAGGGTCCAGGAGGCCCCTCGGCTGGCCCTTCCTCCAAGCCTGCCCAGTGACGGGTTGTGGGGTGTCTCCCCCAGCCTCCGCTACTCCTTCCCGGTTTCCCTGTGGGGATTTGCCCGCCACTTCTCTTTCTGCTCTGGTCCGGCTATCATCATCGACCGCTATGCTCGAAGTGGTCGGGAGGGGGTTTGCCTCTGGAGTTCGAGCAGTCCCTCCCCATCGAGGCCACTCCCCACGGGGGCGCGTGGTCTCTGCTTCCTCTTGTTGGCTCATTGAGCTGACATTGCCCCTGCTCCTCCAGAAGGAGGTGATCAGGAGGTGGTGGACCTCCTCCAGACCCAGGGTTTGTGTCCAGGTTCTTCCTGGTCCCAAGCGGACGGGGCCAGTGCCTCATTCTTGACCTGCACAAGTTCCCAAGGTCAGTGCACCTTCAGGATGGCTCACCTGGCCTAGATTGTTCCATCCTTGGAAACAGGTGTGCTGGTTCTGTTCTCTGAGCTTCAGGACGATTCTTTCTCACATCCCATCCGTCTGCCCTCATCAGCCGACTCTCCCCTCTTGCTTCAGAGCAGAGGGATCCCTGTACCAGTTCCAGGCCGTGCCAGCTTCCACCTTTCTCCGGCTCCCAGGGCTTCACCAAATGCATGGCAGCATTCCTGTGGCCTGGGGTCCGTACCCTTTATCTGGACGACTAGTTGATTGCAGCCCTCCAGATTGGAGGTGAACGGTCCAGGATCTGTCCTCCAGGTCTGTTTCCTCAGATTGGCCTCCTCATCAACGTGGCTTTCAAATTGGAACCTCGTGTACCATTGCAGGTGATTCAGTTCTACTCGGGCAGAGCTCAGCTTCCCGCAAGACAGGGGCCGAGGTACTTTCCTCCTTTGCCCAATCATTTTGGTTGGGCACCGTGCCTGCCCGGGACTTCCTGCGCCTGAACTCATGGCTGTCATAACTAGTGGTGTGTCCACCCAGTCTGGCTGGCATATGTGCCCTACTGGGGCTGGGTTGTGCCAGTGGCTCACAGCTGTCCTGTGGACCAGCCGTGACAGTGACCCAGGATGGAACGCTTGCAGTGGTGGCTCGGTCCCAGCTCATCTGGCAGGAGGGTATCCGTTTGTCCGCCCGAGTCGACGGTCACTCTTAATGACCGATGCCTCTCTGATGGGTTGGAGTACCCATCTGGGGGATCTCCGGGCCCACTGCCTCTGGTCTCCTCAGGAGTCTCGATGCCACATCAACCTGCTGGAGCTTCGAGCGGCTCGACTAGCCCTCACCACCTTCAGTCTGTTTGTGCGGGGTCAGGTGGTCCAGGTCCAGATGGACAACACCACGACCATGTATTACCTCAACTGTCGGGCTAGACACACCCTTGCCTCCTGTGCAAGGAGGTTTGCATCTGGTCTCTCGTGATCAGCCTGAGGTGGATCTTCTAGCCATCCATGTGGCAGGAGTTTCAACAGTGCCTGGCCGCCGATGCCCCTGAGCCAGATAGGCGCCGATCTTACGAGTGGTCTCTCCTGCCGGAGGTAGTGCAAGACCTGTTCTCCCATTGGGGCACTCCTAAGGTGGACCTGCTCACCCAGGAGAGTGCGGCTGAGGCTGTTTCCACGCCCACCCCTGGAGCAGGGCTCACTGGTGGGGATGCCTTCAAGGCCGCGGGAGCCTGACCCTTTTATGCCTTCCTCCCATTTCCTTGATCCACAGCGTTCTCATGCAGGAGGGACAAGGCAGGCAGGATCCTGGTAGACCCAGACTGGCCTTTACTAGGTCTGGTACCCAGAACTCCTCAGCCTCAGCTCCAGGCTCCTGAGGTGGCTTCCAGCCCCTGGACCTGATCTCAGCTGACAAGGGGAAGGTTCCTATCCTGACCTTCAATCCCTGCACCTGGACGGCCTGGTTCCTGAGCTGCCAGAGTTCCAGGCCTTGGCCCTTCCCTACAAGGTCCTCTACGCCGCATAAGGCCCTGTAAGGAGTCGACTCAGAAAATGCTACGCTCTTCAAATGGAAGAGATTCTCATTTGGTGTCAGGACAAGGGGTTGGACCTCTTCCTGTCCCTTGGCTGGGTATTCTTTTGTACTACCTGTGGTCCCTTTCAGCTAGGGCTTCGGCCGAGGACCTCAAGATGCACTCCTGGCAGCCATCTCTGCTTACTGGGCTGTCCGGGCAAGCAGTCGGTGGCAGGAGGAAGGTGGTCGGCGCCTTTTCAAAGGCCTTGATCACATATCCTCCGGGCGTAGAACCTGCACTTCCGTGGATTCTACTGCTGGTATTATTGGCTGTTGCAAGGGTTATTCAAACCGATGCATAGGTGCCAGGTTCCACCTGTCGGCACTGCTTTTTGGTGGCTATAACATCAGCCAGAAGGATGGGAGCGCCCAGGTGCTTCCATCGGTCTCCTTATCTGGTCTTCCAGAGGGACAGGTTGTCCTTCGCCCCACCCAAAATTCCTTCCGGCTAGGAAGTCGGAGTTTCACCTTAACCAGGTGTTGACTCTGCTATACCCTACCCCAACTACAGCTTGGAGGTCAATGTAGGCTCCATACTTTCACCCTGAAGAGCCGCTATTATAAGGAGCCATTGCTGCAGTTCAGGGAAAGGTTCGCCAGCTGTTTGTCACTCTGCTTGAAGCTGCACCTGACAAACCTGCAGCCAAGTGACCTATACAGGTGGGTCACTCTGCATGGATCTCTGCTGCTGGAGGCTGGCGGGCATGGAGCCTCCAAAGGGATAAGAGCTCATTCTACCTGTCATACCACCGCTGTTTAGGATGTCCCTATCCAGGAAATCTGCAGGGCTGCTACCTGGAAGTCAGCACACTTTTATTTCCGTATTACCACATTGTCCTAGAGTCACACTGGGATGCTGGAAGTTTGGAGCCTCGGTTCTGCAGTCCTTATTCCCTAAGTAGGGGTGCATTGCTCTCTCTCCTCCTGGAGAACTGCTAGAGTCTGTCATTGTGGACTGAAAACATATCCACGCCCCTTGAAATATGGGTTACCCCCTGTACCAGGAGTTCTAGGAGTGGTATATGCTGTTCATCCATACGACCTCACCCATCTCTCCAGTTCTCGACACGCTAAGCTGGCTTCCAGCAGGTTAGATTCATGTCATGGGTATTGGCCTTATCAATTAAATGGTTGAGGGAGGCCAGTTGAGCGACCTCCGCAAGATTAGTAGCAAGGAACTCGTTACAGGGATGAACAATATATACCATTCCTAGAACTCCTGTTACAGGGTGAGTAACCTGTATGTCTAGGACATGGATATGTTGTTCAATCCACACTTATTGGCAGGTTCCTTGCCGCCCAATTGTTGCCGGAAGGTCTTCAAGCTGGCTCCTCCCACCCACCCGGTGGTAAAACCTCGGCCCGCCCCCATGACATCAGATCTTCCTACTGCTTGAAGCTCAGGTTCCTCCTTAGCTCACGCTTTTAGACTGGATCCTAATCCTTCGATTCTGGTTTTGAAGTTTTCTAAACTCTCGTCTTCATCTTCCCTGTGGCTGCGATGGACAAATCTATTCTCGGCTTGGAGGTGCTTTGTGTGGGCAGAAAATGTCCAGGACGGATCCGCACTCCACGTGCGCCTACTGCCTAGGCTCAGATCACGACTCCGCAGGCCTCGCGAGCTGTGGCATCCTTTCTCGGCCAACGCCCTGGATGATCACACGTCTGGACACAGTAGCCCGGGCGCCCGAGAGCGCTGCGAAGATCAAAAGAGGCTCATTGGGCGGTGTCCGCTGCTGGCTCAGCTGAGCAGCTCGAGAAGATGATCGCCTCGCGAGGCGGCCCAGGCCGCATCTTCCTCCTCCTCGGCCGTGGCATTTATCCCGCTCTCTCTGAGTTCCTTGTACTCTGCTTCGTTCAAGGAGCTTTGTCAGTCCCTTTCCACGAAGGGAGAGGGGCCTTCGGGACATTCTTCTCGGCCCAAGAAGAAGGAGTCGAAGGGTAAGTCCCACTGTCGGTGTTCTTTGGAGCGGGAGAGGTCTCCTTCCCTGGACAGCTGACCATCGACTTCGGTCGAAGTTGCGGCTCAGGCCGCTGGCTTCTCCGGTGTCCCCGTCAGGCCAGCCTGCCGAGACTCCCGTCGACGCAGTCAAGATTTTTCTCGATCCGTCGGACGGGCTGTCGACTGGTGAAGCCGACAACCCACCTTCACCGGTTCCCACGGTGGAGACCGAGGATCTGCCTGCGCCTTCGGGGCTGCAGTCCCCGGTTAAAGTGCCGAGCCAAGGGAAGACAGGTGGTTCCCGGACCCGCCTCGGTCTCGACTTCATCTCGGTCAAGCTTTTCCGCTGACATCGGCGGCTCGGTACTCAGTAAGTGCGACACCGCCTTCTTCCTCATCCTCTTCCTCTGATGAGCAGAGGCTTCTGCGTAAATTACGTCGACACTACGAGTAGCTTATGCAGCAGCAGTTACTGTTGTCTGGGTCTAAACCGACTCCGGTTCAGCCCCCGGCCATCAAGTGGCTGTCGTCCGAACGACCGAAGCAACCGCTCGCCCCAGTCGAGTTGCCCGTTCCAGGGCCGGTTGTTCGGCCGAAACCGGCTGCTCCACCGATTGTGGTGGGACCTCCGCCTCCACAACTGAAGTCTGGGGCACCGACCAAGGATTCTCGGTCGAGTCATGGCTTGCCCCACAGGTTGTTGGTCACCCTCACTCCCGACCGTCCTCGGCAGGTAGAGGGTGGCTCAGGGCCGAGGCAGCTCTTCGCAGACTCTTTGGAATCCGACGATGACTCCTCACTGTTCTCCAGGCAGGCTGACGTGGAGTCCTCCGGGGGCCAGTCATTGGACGATAGCCCATCGTCCTTCTTGAGTCTGCTTCGACTCATCTCGGAGTCCACGGGATGCAGCTTGAGCCCTGTCCAAACGGGCCAAGTATCCCGTGATGGAGATGCTGGACCGAGGATTCCCCCACGGAGGCCTTTCCGTGGCAGAGGCTGCATTGTCGACCCAGCCTTGAGCTCTGGCAGCGGCCTGCTTCTGTCCTGCACCCTCGGCCAGGATGGCCACAGTATGCGCTCCCACCGCTCTTGCCCAGTTTCTCGAGCACCCTCTGCCAAGGGGTTAGTCACCGACAGCGTCTTCCAGCGCTCCGTAACGCTGGGATGTGGATAAGCCCCTGACAAAGAGTCCAAAAGATGGACTTTGCCGGAGCAAGGTGTATGCTGCATCCTCCCTCGGCCTCCGACAGGCCAGCTCGGCCATGCTGATGGCACACTTCTCCCACGCCCTCTTGGGCTCCCTGGATGAGGTTGTCCCTCATCTCCCGGCTGACCTGCAGACCACGGTCCATCAGGTGCGGGACCAGGGTAGGGCGGTGGAGAAGCAGCAGCTTCAAACTGCTCTGGACATAGGTGATTCCTGTGCCAGGTTAGTAGCTGCCGCAGTGGCCATGCGCCGCAGGGCGTGGCTGAGGATATCCACCTTCACGGCGGATACCCAGCACAAGTTAGCGGACGTCCCCTTCTTGGGAACTGACCTCTTCGGCCCTGGGGTGGAGGGACACCTCCAGCGGATTGAAAAGTCCAATGCCACTCTGGACTTGGTCACCTCCTCCCAGAGGGACAAAGGCAGCCATCAGCAACAGCATAAGTCCTTTGGTCCTTCAGCCCCTGCAGCTCGACCGGCCCACCAGCAGCAGGGCCAGCAGGCTGCCACACGTCCCAAACCCAAGCCGGCGGCTTCCTCCAACAGGAAGCAAGGAGGTAAAGGCCAGGAGGTCCCTCGGCTGGTTCCTCCTCCAAGCCTGCCCAGTGACTGGTTGAGGGGTGCCGCTCCCAGCCTCATCACTCCCCCTGGGTTCCCCTGTGGGGACGGCTCCGCCACTTCCTTTCCGCCTGGTCCGCTGTCACCACGGACCGCTGGGTGTTGGAGGTGGTAGGAAAGGGCCTGCCTCTGGAGTTCGATGCAGGCTCCTCCTTTCAAGCCGTAAGCCCTCCCGGGGGGCACGGGGTCCGCAGCCTCGCTGTCGGCCCGCCGAGCAAGAATTGCCCTGCTCCTCAAAAGAGGTGATCAGGAAGGTGCATGGATCCTCCTCCAGACCCGGGTTTGTGTCCAGGTATTTCGTGGTCCCCAACGGACGGGGCTGGCGCCCATCCTCGACCTGCATGACCTGAACAGGTTCCTAAGGTCTCGGACCTTCAGGATGGTCACTCTGGCTCAGATAATACCATCCTTGAACGAGGCATGTGGTTCTGTTCCTGGACCTCCAGGGACGCGTTCTTTCACGTCCCAATCTGTCCTGCTCATCAGAGATTCCTCCACTTCAGGCGGAGGAGTCCCCTTACAGTTCCAGGCCATGCCCTTCGGCCTCTCTAGCTCCCAGGGTCTTCACCAAATGCAAGGCAGTGGTGACAGCATTCCTGCTGACCCGCGAAGGTCGGGTGTACCCCTACCTGGACGACTGGCTGATTGCAGCCCCCTCCAGAGCGGAGGTGGAGCGGTCCAGAGATCTGGCCCTCCAGGTTTGCTCTCAGATTGGCCTCCTCATCAAGGAAGCCAAGTTGGAACTCGTGCCGAAGCAGGTGATACTCTTCATCAGGGCAGAGCTCGACTCTCTTCGAGCCAGAGCTCTGCTGCTGACGGACAGGGCTGAGGTTCTTTCCTCCTTTGCCCAATCATTTCTGGTTGGGCAATCGCGCCCTGCCTGGGACTTCCTGGGCCTCATGGCGGTCTGCACCAGCGTGGTCTGTTGGGCCCGTTGGTACATGCGTCCCCTTCAATGGGGACTGGCCATCCAGTGGTCACAGTGCTGCGATCCATTGGACCAGCCTGTGACAGTGACCCAGGAGATGTGGAACGCTCTCCAGTGGTGGACCGTTCCGGCACATCTGCAGGAGGGCATCCTGTTCGTCCGCCCCGAGCCGACGGTCTCTCTATTGACCGACGCATCTCTGATGGGTTAGGGTGCCCATCTGGGGGAGCACAGAGCACATGGTCTCTGGTCCCCTCGGGAGTCCCGATGCCATATCAACCTGCTGGAGCTCCGAGCGGTCCGCCTAGCTCTCACTGCCTTCGCTCCATTTCTACGGGGTCAAGTGGTTCAGGTCCAGACGGACAATACCACGACCATGTACTATCTGAACCGCCAGGGCGGGACGCGCTCCATGCTGTTATGCAAGGAAACTCTCCGCATATGGTCCCTCATGCGCAGCCTGGAGGTGGATCTCCTAGCCATTCACATGGCAGGAGCCTCCAACACCCTGGCCGATGCCTTAAGCTGGATGGGGCTGCGTCTCATGAGTGGTCTATCCTGCCGGAGGTAGTACAAGATCTGTTCTCCCACTGGGGCATGCCTCAGGTGGACCTGTTTGCCTCCAGGGAGAATGCGAAGCTGAGTCTGTTCCATGCCCACCCCTCTGCAGGGCTCACTGCAGGGGGATGCCTTCTCGAGGCCGTGGACCCCAGGCCTCTTCTAGCCTTTCCCCATTTCCCTTGATCCACAAGGTGCTTCTCAAGGCGAGGAGGGACAAGGCGCAGGTGATTCTGGTAGCCCCAGACTGGCCCCGCCAGTTCTGGTATCCAGATCTCCTCAGCCTCGGCTCCAGGCTCCCGAGGCGGCTTCCAGCCTGCCCGGACCTGATCTCAGTCAACCAGGGGAAGGTATTCCATCCGGATCTTCAGTCCCTGCACCTGACGGCCTGGTTCCTGAGCGGCTAGTGTTCCAGGCTTGAGTCTTTCCGACGAGGTCCTCAACGTCATTGAGGCGTCCCGTAAGGAGTCGACCAGGAAATGCTATGCCTTCAAATGGAAGAGATTCTCCATTTGGTGTCAGGGGAAGGGCTTGAACCCTTCCGCCTGTTCCTTGGCAAGCATTCTGGACTATCTGTGGTCCTTTTCTCAGCAAGGGCTTCGGTCGACGACCCTTAAGGTGCACCTGGCAGCCATCTCTGCTTACAGGCAGCAGGCGGAAGCAGTCGATGGCATGAGGAAGGTGAGTCGGTAGCTTTTCAAAGGCCTTGGCCACATTTCCCTCGGTCGAGAACCTCCACCTCCTGGGATCTACTGCTGGTATTGGCCAAGCTCATGGGCAAGCCATTAGAACCGATGCGCAGGTGCAATATTTCCCACCTGTCATGGAAGACCGCCTTCTTGGTGGCTGTCACGTCAGCCAGAAGGATGGGAGAGCTCCAGGCGCTTTCCATCGAGTCTCCTTACGTAGTCTTCCACAGGGACAAGGTTGTCCTGCGCCCCCACCTAAAATTCCTTCCGAAGGTTGGCGGGCATGGAGCCTCCCAGAGGGATAAGAGCTCATTCTGCCCGCCATACCGTTGCATCGGTAGCTGCTTCCAGGGACGTCCCTATCCAGGATATCTGCAGGGCTACTACCTGGAAGTTGGCACATACCTTTATTACCCACTACCACATCGACCTTGAGTCACGCCGGGATGCTGGTTTTGGGGCCTCGGTTCTCCAGTCCTTATTTCCCAAGTAAGTATCGGGGGTGTGCGCCTTGCCTCCTTCCTCCCGGAGAACTGCTAGGAGTCTGCCGATAAGTGTGAATTGAACAACATATCCATGTCCCTATAAATACAGGTTACCCACCTGTAACAGGAGTTCTAGGAATGGTACTATATATGTTGTTCATCCACACTTCCACCCACCCGGCCTCCCCGGCTTCGACGCACAACCTGGCTTCCAGCGGGCTAGATCTGGCGTCATGTGGCGGAGCTGAGAGTTTTACCACCCGGGTGGGTGGGAGGAGCCAGCTTGAAGACCTTCCGGCAACAATTAAAGCGGCAAGGAACCTGCCAATAAGTGTGGATGAACAACATATACCATTCCTAGAACTCCTGTTACAGGTGAGTAACCTGTATTTATTTTCTGTCAAAGAACCATGCCAACTGTCATTTTGTCAGACTTGCCCACAGCCATCTTACAGACACCATGCAGCTGCTGGCACCTGGGCTATGATAATAAGGGCCATCAACTCTGCCATTAGTTGATAGCCCCTCATTAGGATAGCATGCAAGCCAGCAGCTGCCTGGTGTGTGCAGGATGGCCGCAGGCTATCAATCCGACAGTCATATTTTATTTAAGTGCAGTTAGAAAAAGATCGAAGCGCTGTATGAAGTCTTAAAATTATCGTACTAGAATCAAACAATTAAAATCGTAAGTAGTCACAATCTAAAAGTTTAAGCAGTCACTGATTTAGAAGTGAACATCTGGCTAGAGAAAGGTCTTCAGCAGTCTGCTGACATGACGGTTGGCGCTGTTCCTTGTCAGTAAATAGCAAGTGCAACAGGTATTTAATAATTTTCTTTTAATGCTAAAGGAAGAGTCCTAATCGGGAGTTGCTGCTGCACTTTATCCGGTGTTTTCATTTAACACTAAATATGGGGCCCACTAGCCTTAAACTTGTTTCTTCTTAAAACAGGAAAGTGCTGCACATTCTGGCTGTTTGTTCTACAGTTTGAGGGCCAGTGCTTTACATTTTAATGTTGAGAGGTTGAGAGGTATGATTGAAAGACTACCCAAGTGTGGAAGTGAACTTATACCAGTAGAACTATGATCAGATGTAAGCTGGCTGAGTTTGAAATGGCATTTTTTTTTGTTCTGCTGTAGCCGACTCCTTTACGTTTGTTGGAGACCAGACTTCATACATGAGCATTTGCTTGGAAGACGACGAAAATCTTGATCCAGACATAGTGAACCTTTCCCTGAGGGAACTTCAAAGAAGGTATTGTGTTGTCCTTAAAATCGCAGTGACATTAAGCCACATATACAGAATATGTCAGATTTCTAATTCACTTGAGATGAAATGTTTCCTATAGCATGCAGGGCTACCAGCAGAGCAGATTTAGTAACTTCTCACAGTAAAACCTCAACATTTGGGTTTTTCTAAACCATGTAGCCTAGTGGTTATATCAGTTCAGTTCTTTTATTATTGCATATACCAAAAGTCTGAGGCAAATCAAAACAAGCATAAAAAGGTGAAAATATGTGGATGTATTGGAATCCAGAAATATGAAGAAAATACTAACACACACATATCCTAAATGTCATAAAAAACATGCAGGACAAAGTTCTGATTGTTCACAAATTACACTGGGAGAGCAAAAATACATTGTAGTTTCTTGTATTTTTAAACAGGAAGAGATTATTTGAAGGTTATCCTGTTTAGAGGACTATACTTTGAAGGATTTCAGTTTACAAATTTATTTATAGTTGGTTATCAGGAGAGGCACACTGAACATTGGCTTGTTTCCAGGTGTGACGGGGGGAAGGGGAGAACACAGTTACAAAGATTACAGCATAAATACGTATAGATAAATGTCTATGTAAAAAGACACATCACAAGGTGCAATACAATACATTACACATAAACTGATTACAGTAGTGTAACGGGTATTTATACTGTATTTAAATTCATTTCCTGCACATTTATGTCTGGAGTTCAGAAAACCACCTCCTGATTGATATCCCGATGACTTAGTTTATGTGCATTCTAAGCCCCTAATCAAATGTTGAAGTCAGGTATTGAAAAACTATAGAATACCTAGGGTGGGATATTCAGACTGCGCCAGGCAGTGGCACAAGCCTGGGCGCAGCGCAACTGGGATGCACCAGGGCATGGTCCGGGCGATATTCAGTGGTGCTGCGCCATGGCTCAGCACCATTGAATATGGCACTGAGGGTACACGCATTCGCGCATGGCGCAGTGGTAGCAGGCGGATGGTCATGCGCTGCGCTGGCGCGCAGGGCAAGAGCGATATTCATCGTGAGCATGCAAATGAGGCCATTGTGTGCAAGGCGCAAATGGGGCCATTTGCATGTCATTATACTCAATTTGCATGTGATCGCCAATCTACGACTTGCGTTCCAGCCCTGCCAGGCTGCAGTCGTCTGGGACCGATGCCCCCTGCCCCTCGGCGGGAAACGCTCCCCATCGGGGGTGTAATAAAATTACATCCCTGGTGGTCCAGTGGACCTGCTCCCCTGCCCAATTGCAGGCATATGAATATGTTAATTCCCTGGTGGTCCAGTGGACCTGGCCCCCCCACGCCTGATCGCGGGCATACGTGTTAAATGATAACCCTGGTGGTCCAGCGGTACCCCACCTGCCCACTGAGACCAGCCACCCCACACCCCTCCCCCCAAGTAAGCGGTGGGCAATATCTCCCTGCCTGGCCGGCTGCCCACCGACTGATGATGTACAGTACGTCCAGCGCCTATTGGTCCACCGCGCATGGGCCAATGGGGTACAGACTATTCCGGTTTCAGCATAGTCCCGAAATGTGAATGACAATTCACATTTCGACTGTGTAGTATAGTATGGTCTGCACGCCCATTGGCTCACGAGTGACCATTAGGCTTACAGCTGTACTGTACGGTGTCAGGCGATCTGGGGGGAGCCTGCCACCCGCAGCTTACCGGGGGGTGCGGGGTGGCGGGTCTCAGTGGGGGGTACCGCTGGACCTCCAGCGTTATCATTTAACATGTATGCCCATGGTCGGGCTGGGGATCGGGTCCACTGGACCAACAGGGAATTAAGCTATTCATATGCCTGTAATCGGGCAGGGGGGGCAGGTCCACTGGACCACTAGGGAATTAACCTATTCATATGCCCACATTCAGGCAGGGGAGCGGGTCCACTGGCCCACGAGGGTTATTATATTTATATGCCCGCAATCGGGCAAGGGGAGGTGGGAAATGACACCCGGACTGTCTCTGGAGGTCGGGTGGCTACCCACAGCAGGAGGCTGCCGTGTTGCACCCAGCAATATGGCAGCCCACCTGTGGGTGTCCTCCGATATGCTCCTGTTTTTCACGGGCACATCTTTGCCGTGCCCTCGGTCTTGGCGCAAAGGCAGGTTTGTGCCTGCATAATGCGCCGCACATCCCGGGCTGAGTATCAGGTTGCACCGCATATTCATGGGCACGCTCTGCACTTGTGCTGCATACATTACTGTGCGCCGGCACATCGGGGTTGGCGCCTCAGCCTACCCTTTGAATATCGTACAGCATGTAACGCCATTGCGCCCATGCGAGCCCTTTTGAATTTCCCACTCCTGATTTTTTTTTTGGCTTTTCCCCTGCTCCCTCACCGGCCACTCCTTCGGGTCACCGTGGACCCTGCCAGCACTCTATCCCCGGCGCCAACCACCACTTCATATTACAGCCCTCCCTGGGTAACCTGGCGTAAGCCTTCACCCGATGGGCCCCCCCCCCCACACCGGAAGGCGCCAGTAGGGGCTGGTTAGCGCACAATTTATCTTCACCTAGGATGCTGCTGAGGTGGTCTGGGCTGTCCATGGCGTCAGCGGCGGCAAGGGGCCGGTAACGTCATCCTGGCCAGCCAGGGGCCCTTCCTCATTTCTCCCTGAAGCGTTTTTGTGCTACTGACGTCAATGCATACGCTGACGTCTGTGACCCTCCCCTAGGTAGTGAGACCCAACGCATTACTGTTCCCCCAGCCTCTGCCAGGAATCGAGTGTTGGGCCGCAGACTCTCCCTCCCTCCCCCTGGAAGAAGGTGAGTAGTTGGATGCTGAAGCCTTCTCCCCCTGGCCGGCCCTCCAGCACCAGAGTCCGTTCTCAAACTTGTGTCACTGGTGTCGAAGCGGTGAATCTTTCCATTGTGCTGTCAGACTGTATGAGTTTATTATTAATAAACCATGGGGGCTTATGAACTGTTTTCTTCCAAAATAACCACAACTTTGAACTTAACATTAGATCGAAATCAGGTTGGTCCAATTGCTATGTTAAAATGTTAAGGGCTGTTGCAACCTAGTAGATGCCAGTTTTGATCTCAGCCAATCTACTGGCTAATTGCAAGGCCATGAACAAGTACCTTGACCTCCTTCTCCCAACTAGGACTGGGTAGAAACCAGCCCAGTGTGTAAATTACATGCTGAATTGCACTCAAATTATTGTTTTTTTTTTTTTTTGGTTACGTTCTGTTTTTCCTCCCGGCTTGCCAGTCTGCCCTCATCAGCTGCTTCTACCCCAGCCCCATCACCTGCCTTCTTCCTGACTTACCCCTTCCTACTTGTTCCTTCCTGGGTGGGGTCAGCTGGATTGGCCATGCCACGTTGGAGGTCTTTGGTCCAGTGGTGCATGTCCAGATTGGCATTGGAAGGTCCTTCGAGTGGGGGCTCATATCATGGTGCTTTGGGTAGGGGTGTTTGCCTAATTTGTCTATTCCTCTGGGACACTGACAGACCAGAGCTGTTGACGTGGATGTACACAAGTGTGCATTAGTGTGCCAGGCTCGGTCAGCATCCCTCCTCCCAGATACAAGTTCCGCGTGCACTGCCACCTTTGGTCACCCAGTTGGTGATTACGTAGTGACAGCTGTATCCCTTCCTCCCCCAAGGAGGAGAGCATCCTCTAAGACTCTCGGTCCTCCTCCACCCTTGGCCGGCCCTCCAGTGACTCAAGTTTTTTGCCCAATCTAGGTCACCGTCATCATGAGTGGTAGTGGTGCAGTCTAGGTTTTTACTTATGGGATTTCTTTTACATATGATGCCTCTTTACTTAGATAGCATTCAGTTTGTTGTGAATATAAATCTCTCTAATGTGACCTGGATATGTTGATCCACCTTATTGTAAGAGCATAGATACAGTTCACTATCCACACACTGACACTCTTCCCGGAGACAGTCGAGTCATCAGAATATTTTCATATTAAGGTCTTCCGACTACCCAAAAAATGTATCCTCCGGCTTCGCCCCATCATGTAAGATCTTTCTTTCCTCTGGAAGGAATAGGTTTTCTCCTTCGCAGCTCTGAAGTTTTTAGAGTTGTTCAAGTGCTTCTTCTAGGTGAATCTTCAACTTTTCAGATCTGTTTCTTACTTAAAATTTGGTTCTGCGTCTTCCAGCTGCACATCTCAATCAATGAAGGGAGGCAGGAAACTGGGTTTTAGATTCTGCAGCAGGTGCAGGCAGAAAATTTCAGCCATGGACCCACACAACATATGCATTTACTGCTTAGGAGCTCAATAAGATGTCTCAAACTGTAGTAAGTGCCAGGCCACGCTGCAAGTGACCGTGGAGGAACGGAAGGCCTGGGTGCACTTACTAAAGTTCAAAGAGTGCAGATCCGCTTTGGCGGCTGTCGGGTCAGCTGCACAGCTTGCAGTCATGGAACAGGAGGTGGTGGTTGTGGCTGCGGTGAGTTCATTGTCAGTCTTGGCTTTGCTCCCAGTTGGGGCCAGCATCGAGGATCATTCTGATGATGATTTCAAGAATATATACATGACTCTCCAGACCTTTGGGGAGAGTCCTTCTCACAGCAGCAAGAAGCAGCATCACCACAAGTCGTGAAATCAGGAAGAATCTCATGCTCTTCCTCTCCTTCCATTCTCCGACAGCTCAACCTTGTCTAGCTTCTGGTTGAAGGCTTGATCAAGGGCTCCACGATAACCCCGTCACGCCCTTCTGACTCTGGTTGAGCAAGCAGTAGAGCTATTTCTTGAGCCATTTGTCAGAGGAGATCAAGATGAGTCGATCTCTCAGACTCCGTTCCTCTCTGTCTTTACCAAGGAGGAAGTGGCCCATTCTGAATCCTGTGACAGGGTTGAATAGGACCTTGTCTCAGTTGTTATGGAGGATTTAAATGCAGGAATCTGTTCTGTTCTTTCTTTCCTATCTCTTATCTGTCTGGTTGCGCAACCATATTTACCTGTAGAGACCTGGGACTTGATCACCTGCAGTCTCGCTGCTTTTACCTCTCACTGCCTCTCAGTCTTCCTTACTGTTCTGTCTTTTCTTCCTTGTATATCTGCTGGTATAAAATATATGTAAATCATTAATGTGGAAATATAACTGACATTGGGATCCCTTTGCTTAGAAATTATGTACTGTTACTGTTAAAATGTATATAATTATAGTTCAAACAATATTAAGTCTTGCTGTATTCTGACTGTATGCATTTAGCCTCAGCACTTTAATGGCTCCAGAGAGTAAGGGGTTAATTCTATGTCAGGGCATAGAACGTTGAGCTTGAGCTCGGTTTTCAAACCTCTGTCTCTGGTACATCTCAGTGTAACCATCAGATTCTTTACCCCGCCAAACTGTGAAGTCACTACGGAGATTTCTCCTTCACTATGTTCAGTAAAGTTTTGAATCGGTCAGGTTGTTCAACCGATTTTCTTGTTTTTTTGGTATCACATCTCTGTCTTCGGTACAGGGTAGTGTAAGTAGATAGATAATGAATTGTTTCTGAATTTTCTCTGTGGAAATTGTTTTTTTTTTTTTTGGTTTCCTGTCGATTGGTCCAGTTGGGAACCAAACAATCTCTTATTTCCTTTTTCTGGGATTTTAATAGTGGTGTCTGGTTCTTATCTGTTTCAAAAATCGAGATTTTCTTCATTTTTTTCCACAGCCCGTGACACAGTTGGTAACTGATAAGGGTGTATTACCTGGCTTAAAAGCTGTTAAGAGTAATTTGTAGGTTAAGGCTATGTCTGAGAAACCCAGGAAGAAAACCAGTCCCTCTGGGTTTCAACACTGTACTGAGTGTGTGTGGAGGCTTTTGCAAAAGCTGATCCTCACCTCATTTGTGTTTGTCTGTGGTTTGACCACCTCAAATCAGACTGCCAAATGTGTAAAAACTTTCCCAAAGCCACTTTAGATAAGAGATTAAGTAGGTTGAAGGAAAGGGAGGCTGTGAAGTCCGCTGAACAGGATGGCCAGCCTAGTTCGGTTCCGACCGAACCTGAGGGGTGCCTGTTGACATGGGCGATACCCCCTCAGGCAAAAGGAGATCTGACTCTGAGGGGTCGGTTATGGCAAAAAGAAATCAGTCGGTTCAGATCATGAACCGTAGGTTCCAACCACCGCTGAAATAGCCAAAGTGATAAGCATTGTGCAGTCGCTTCGTCCGGTTCCTTCCGAACCGATTCCTCCCACTAAGCAGTTGGTTCTGTCGGACCCAACTCCATCGGATTATGATCCGGAATTGATCTTCCTGGACATAAGTCTCCACCACTCATTCACACTATTGGGATCTGCGCCAGAGGCACTAGGACCCATCGGGAGCAAACTTTTTTGCTGGAGGGTCGGCGCCAGAGATGGCGCCGCGAGGAACGGCGCCGCGAGCCCTAGCTCGTGCAGTAACGACTATCCGGCGTCCGACCTCCAACCCTAGTTCCTTTTTTTTCCACCGTCGAGGCACTTCAGTGATTTACGTCATTTGTTAGAGTCAAACTTCAAACTAGCAGCATAGTTTTCAGTTTTTATTATTTTGTAGTATTATCTCGATACAGTATCGCTTAAATTTATTCTTATTTTTGAAATAGATACAATAAAGGAGTCTCAGCCTACCTTGACGGAGTCGACCATGAGCAGGTCAGGTGACAGTTGGGAGACTTCTTATGAAAGCTGTTCAGTCAGTCGGGCTGGGTCCGGTCCGCCGCCTTCTCCGGAGGGAAGGTCTGACAACGGTCAGTCCAGTGCACGAGGGGATCGGCGGTCTCCTGGAAGCATAAAAATAGCGGTCGCACTCTCGGCACGTTACATTCTCGGCCTCTTCTTGACCACGGGTCTAAAAGAAAAGGCATCACTCGAGGTCGCCCTCTGATATGTCTGCGGTAGGCGGCTCGGTTATCGGGGCTAGTTGCCGGTCTCCTCCTTCGGAGTTGCCAACCTCTGCTTCTGGTAACCAACGGCTTCGACATCGGAGCCCTACCCCGTCCGCAGGTAGGTCTTCAGATGAACAGTTTCATCAGTGGGCCGCTCTTATGGAGCAATGGGCTCGAGGTTGGTTCGGCTACCTGGCTCAGTCGCCTGGGCGCCTGGGCTCTCTGGGTGACCAGGTAGGCGGTTGCACCTTCCTGGTCACGTGGCACCTTCTTTGGTGCCGTCCAACTCGCTAGGTGTTTCCACCCCTCACAGCTGCTGGGGCGCAGGGGCCACACCGATGCCCTTATCTCCTGCTCTTCTTCCTTCAAAAACTGTTTTCCGGAGTCTGGGAGTGTTTTCGGCGCCCTCGGCGTTGTGTGGCCTCTCGGCGCCGTCCTCGGCATCGGTGCTGCGCCCAGCGCCGTGCGGCTTCTCGGCACCGCATGGCCTCGCGGCGTCGTTCTCAGTGCCGTGCGCCTCCTCGGCGCCGCCGGCTCTCGGGGATTCCTCTTTTCACTTGCTTCCTTCTTCCTCCTCTTCTGAATTTCATTCCTTTCCTGTCCATACAGACCCTCCTGGACTGTCAGGAGATGACTTTGAGCCTGACCCAGACCTTCGGTTGGGTGATGAAATGGACGAAGCAGGATCTATTACTGCTGCAGAGCCTGTGGTCGAGGACCTATCCTTTAAGTCTCTGTTTAAAAATCTGAGTTCCACACTTTCTCTCCAGACTGCAGACATCGATCCTGGGACATTGTTGAGACTCCAGTGTCTTCATGCCTTGGAGATCCCTACGGATTTGACTCCTCCGATTCAGCCTTCCTTCGAGACGCTGTCTCAAATGGTATAGAATAATCCTGCTCTTACCCCTTCGGTGGCTAAATCCATTGATAGGAAATATTCCGCCCCCAAGGATCGTCCCATTTTGGCATCTCAAGCCTTTGCGGATCCTATTGTAGTCCTGGCAGAGAATAATAAGGTCGTTCTTCCTCAAGCTACTACAGATCGACCTATTAACAAGAATCTCTTAAGATAGACACCTTAGGTAGAGAGTCTTTGCTGCTTCTACTCTAAGTATGCGTATTGCCAGTTACCAAGGCTATTTTTCTCAGTATGAGTATATCCTGTGGCATTCTGTTAAACAGATGGTTGAAGCCATGCCGGGGTCGGATTCAAAGCCAGAGCTTCTTCAAACCATTACCAGAGGTATTGAATCTAATAGCCAGCAGGATAAAGCAGCCATGGATGCTTTTGACACTGCTTCCCGTTCAGCGGCTGCTGGTATTTGCACCCGGCGTCATTCCTGGCTGCGCACTTCGGGCTTCACGAATGACGCGCAGCAGCAGGTGATGGCATTGCCCTTTGACGGTGCATATCTTTTTGGTCCTCAGGTAGAGCAAGCTCTAGAAGCTACACAGAAGACTAGGTCAGCCATTAAGTTGGCTCTCAGCTCTCCTGCCCCTCTCGAGGGCATGCCAGTAAACGACAGTTTCGCTAATCGCCAGTCCTTTCGAGGCAGAGGAAGTTCCCCAGAATCAACCTGCCCAGCTCAAAGAGCGCAGGGGCCCAAAAGCGCCCAAGCGCTACCTTATAGTTGCTGGCCCAAGTTCCATCTCAGCTGCCCGAGGTGGACTATTCCTCTCCGGTAGGAGGTCATCTGATGCACTTCTACAACCAGTGGAAGTCCATAACCTCAGACAAATGGGTCCTTCGGATAATTTGCGAGGGGTATTCATTCAATCTTGTGGAGACCCCCAGATCGTCCCCCTTAACGGCAGCCCAGGCTGTCAACCCTTCAGTCAGACCTGCCGCCAAGATTCAGGGCCTTCTGAACAACAGGGCAGTAGAAGTGGTGCCAATGCACCAACGAAACACGGGTTCTACTTCCTGATTTCTGGTTCCAAAGAAGTCCGGTGATGCTCCTATTCTAGATCTCAGAAAGCTAAACAAATTTTCCCCAAAGAGAAATTCAAAATGATTTCTCTGGGAACCCTGTTACCTCTGCTCCACTAACACGACTGGTTAGCCTCCCTAGATATGCAGGATGCTTACTAGCACATTCCTGTTCACCGAGGCATCACTAAATTCCTGAGGTTTGTGGCTCTGGGACAGCACTATCAGTTCAGAGTCCTGCCCTTTGGGCTATCCTGCCAAAGTTTTTACAAAATGTTGTGCAGTTCTACTTGATGCACCTCAGAAAGGTCGAATTCGGGTATTTCCTTATCTGGACAATTGGCTTCTAGAAAGCCCTTCCAGTCAAGGGACTCTGGACGCCGCTGGGAGACAGCTGCGCTTCCTTCAGTCCATGGGAGTTCTGCTCGAGCTCAAGAAATCGTAACTGCAGCCCTCCCAGAGGCTCTTTTTATAGGGACTCTTCTGGACACCTCCTGTGGAAGCTTTTCTTCCAGAAGACGGGAGGACGATATCCTTCAGATGGCCCGTCCACATCGGGAAAACAGCTCAGTCTCAGCTCTCTATCTGTGCAATGGATGCTGGGCCTCATGGCATCCTCAGTGTTCACTGTACCCCTAGCACATCTGCATGAGAACCACCCAGTGAATGCTCAGTACTCCGTGGTCCCCAACCACACTCACCTGCAGTCCTATCTCACCCAGGGACAGAGCCCTAAGGAGGTCACTCACTAGTGGTCTCAAGAGCAATCTCCTGGAGGTGTCCCTTTGCTCCTCTGGACCATCAGATCTCCATGTTCCACGGACTCATCCCTAATGGGATGGGAGCTCACTGTCAGATACTCCACAATCAAGGTGTGTGGACTCAAGTCGAGTCCCAGCTCTCATAAACGTCCTAGAAATGAGAGCCATCCTTTATGCTTTCCGAGCTTTGAAGGACATTCTGTATCACAAGAACATTCTCCTTCAAGCGGACAACAAAGCAGTGATGTATTACATCAACAAGCAGGGCGGTGCTCACTCTTACCCTATGCAGAGAAGCAATGAGGGGTATAGAATGGTGCTTGGAGCACGAGGCTCTAATTCAAGCGGTCTACCTGCCAGGTGTTCAGAGCGAACTGACGGACCGTCCTCAGCAGAACAGAGACAGACCCTCACGAGTGGTCTCTCGACTCAACCATAGTTCAGTCACTATTGAAGAGTGGGAACTCCAGACTCCGGACTAGGTATCCCCACTCAATGCAAAACTGCCTCTCTTCTGCTCCAGAACCAGGGCCTGGCATTTTCTGTCAGGATGCGTTCAGGCTGCGGGTGGACAAAGCGCTTTCTTTCAAACAACATGAAGTCTTGCTATATTATAGACATTAGCAGTTTGATTCAGCTCTAGAACTGCCCGAGGTGAAATGGTTAAAACCATTCCAAAATAGAATTTATGCACGAGCAGCTCTATCTGTGTCATTTCAAACTTGAACTGTCAGATTCTTTATTCACTCAGTGAACAGTCGCTCTGGAGATTTGTCCTTCTGCTCGGTTCATTTCTCGGTTTAAAAAGTGTTTTCTCGGTTGGATTTAACCGAGAATAGTTTTATTTTAACCCATGAAACTGTTCGGTTCAAGCTCTATCTGTGGTGACCGTAAGTAAATGAAGGTTTTGTCTGTGTGGAACTTGTAAGTTATTGGTTCGGTTTGAACCATCAGTGGGTTTAAAACTCATTTAAAACTAAAAGTTACTATTTTAGAGTGCGGTTCCGTTCTTATCGGTTCTAAAAACGGATTTTTCGGTTTTTTCAATACTCCGTGACACGGTTAGGAACCGATAAGGGTGTCTTGCCTCAACGCCGTTAAAAGGCAAGTTTTGGTTAGGCTAGCATTATGTCTGAGAAACCCAAAAGAAAACCGTGCCCATGGGTTTCAACACTGTGATGTTTGTGGGGAAGTCTTTGCCAAGGCTGACCCACATCACATGTTTATGTCTGGGTTTGACCACCTCCAGTAAGACTGCCAGGTATGTAAGAATTTCCCAGCCACCCTGGAAAAAGATTGGGCAGGCTCAGGGCGAGGCAAAAAGTCCGCTGACCAGATGGCCAGCCGGTTCGAACAGCAGACCAGAGGGAGTGCCTCTGACCAGGGCCAGACTTCTCGGAGCAAAGAAAAGCTGGTTCTGAGGAACCAATTCAGTAAAAAAATAAGAAAATCAGTAGGTCTGAGTCCATAATTCTTCTCCAACTGCTGCAGAGATAGCAAAAGCCATACAAATTGTCCAGTCACTGTCTCGGGGTCCGTCCGAACCACCACTATCTGGTAAAAGGTCGGTTCGTTGGGTCCCGGTGGTTCAGGATTATGATATTGAGGAATTTTATGAACCAGAGGAGGGGGAGGAGGATTATGAACAGTATGAATGTGGCTGGGAAGGTCTGGGTGTGACCATTGAACCGGACATCTCCCCAGACAGACCTTTAGAATCTCCCCTATGCTGTCTGAGTCCCCATCTCATTTTATGTTTTATAAAAAGTTGCTGAAACCCTCCAGCTTCCTTTAGAAGAGGCTGTGGATGAGCAAGAGGAGCCTGTTTTGTAGAAATGATGGATATTCCAGAGTCTAGGAGATTGTCTATTCCTTTACATAAGTCTTTAGGAAACAAACAATGAAAAATTTTTAAAAGCTCCTAATTCTGTGCCCCTGGTAGATAAAAAGATGGACAGAAGGTATACATTGTCAGGCCCTGATACAGAATTCCTTTCTCAGCAATGCAAGTCATGCTAGGGTAGTTCAGGCTGCTGCCTGTGATAAAGCTAATATTCCCTTGGCTTCACATCCTCCTGACAAGGATTCCAGAAAGATTGATGCCATGGCAAAAAAACAGTATGGCAGCCTGTCTGGGACTCAGGCAAGCAAATTATATGGCTTATGTAGCTAGGTATCAGAAGTCTAGATGGGATACTGTTATGCAATTGGCGACAGGCCATGGCCAGCTGGCTAGTGAACTAGAACAGGTGGCTGCTGATGGCATTGAAGCCTCTAGGTTCAGTTTCATGCTGCTGTGGATGTTAATGATGTTTCCTCTAGGTCATGGCCACATCTGTAGCTTTTCAGAGGGTTGGCCTGGCTCAGGTGTACTAGTTTGTCACAGGATACCCAGACCTAAGGCTATGGATTTTCCTGTGGGGAAATTCTCTGTTTGGAGAGCAGACAGAGAATTACATGAAGAAAATGGATGAATATAGGACTACTTACAAGAGTGCCCAGGCTAAGGAGGCGGCAAGCCACTCCTCAAAGGCATACCCCCAGGGGTAGGTGTAGGCTTTTCACAGGCCTTTTACCAGACTGGGCCTCCTCTGCCTGTGCTCAGAGGGGCTTCTTCAGAGGCAGTGGCAGGCTCGAGGGTGGGCAGACCTGCTCCCCACCCCCAGCCTAAAACTCCTGAAAACAGCACCCTGATGGGGTGCCCAGGGCTCATTCTTCTGTACCAGTGGGGGCAGGCTGGCTTACTTCAGTCAGAATTGGGCTTCTTTAACCTCAAACAAGTGGGTTCTGGAAGTAGTAAGCCAGGGTCTGGTTCTCAGCTTCAAAAAGTTTCCAAGTTGAGAAGCAGACTTTTCTACCTGCAAGTGCTTCAGAGACCCTCGCTCTGGAAACAGAGGTCTCATCCCTGTTAGCTCTCAGAGCAGTAGAAAGGTTCCTCCCTGCATCAGGGCAGGGGTCTGTATTCAGATACTCCATACCCCAAAAGACAGGAGAATGGGCTCATTTTAGATCTCGGATATCTGAACAAGCATCTTTTTGAAACCAAAGTTCAAAATGGTAACTCTGGCAATGATTTTACTTTCCCTAAGGCCAGGGACTGGCTAGCCTCCCTGGACCTCAAGGATGCTTATTTCCATGTCCTAATCAGAAGATCCCTCATTAGTACCTCAGATTCGAACTGCCCTCAGGTCATTACCAGTTCAGAGCAATGCCCTTGGCCTTTACCTCTGCTCAAGGGTATTCACAAAGTGTCTAGCAGTGGCAGTGGCCCACTTAAGGAGGCAGAGGAGTTGCTGTTTTCTATCTGAGCGACTGGCTCATTGTAGGCCAGTCCCCAGAACAGTAAATCTCACCTGCAGGTCACCATGCTTCTCACCTCCCTGGGTTTTCTGCTAAACCTACCAAAGTCGGTTCTGGAACCAGTCCAGGTACTCACCTTTATAGGGCAGGGTTGGACACAAAGCTAGCCAGAGCCTTTCTTCCCCAGAAAGGGTAAGGAATTTAGTGGCTCTGGCCTCCTCCTTCACTCTGCAGGTCTCGACCAGCAGGACACTTTCTGCAGCTCCTGGGGCACATGGCTGCATCCACAGCTGTTGTGCAGGGAGCCAGATTTCAGATGAGAGACATTCAGTTTCACTTGAGAACCTTTTGGTCTCAGAGAAGAGACCCCCTTTCAAGTTGGTCCCAGTGACTTCGAACCTTGATCCTAGCTCTCCAGTGGTGGCAGGATCAGAGCAATTTAAGGCGGGGGTCCCCTTAGTTTCCTCTTCTCCGACTTGACTCTCACTACAGATGCTTCCCTTCTGGGTTGGGGAGCCACGTAATGCGACTCCTTTCCACACAGGAGTTTGGTCCCCCAGGAATCTCTTCCACATCGATTTGCTGGAACTCAGAGCTGTCTTTTAGCTCTTCAAGCTTTTTCTGCATCTGTCCACGACAAGGTGATACAAGTCAGAACAGACAACACCACAACAATGTGGTACATCAACAAACAGGGGGCACTCGTCTTTGGCCTTGTGCACCAGGCAATGAGTTGTGGTCTCTGGCCTTTTCCTGAACACTTCCTCATAGCAGTTCATCTTCCAGGGCAGGACAATGTCCTAGCGGATGCCCTCAGCAGGATTTCCCAGGGCCATCACTGAATGGTCCCTGGATCCTCAGTCCTGAGGATAGTTTTGCCAGGTGGGGCATCCCTCAGATGAGATCTTTTGCAGCCCCAGACAATCACAAACTTCCTCTGTTCTGTTGCAGGCCTCCAGTGCTGGGCTCAGTTCCCCTGGATGCCCTTCTTCTGGATTGGGAGGGGAAGTTCCTCTATGCTTTTCCCCCCCTTTCCTCTCCTGTTCAAAGTACTAGTCAAAATCAGATCTCAGCCTTGCAGGGTGATTCTGATTGCCCCGGATTGGGCCAGGCAGCCCTGGTACCCACTCCTTCTGTCTCTGACAGTCAGTCTTCCCCTGTGCCTCCCCAGGAATCACAGTCTGTTGACTTGTGCCCAGGGAAGGGTTTGGTATCCGGACCTCAAATCCCTCAACCTCAAGGCCTGGCTCTTGAGGGGTTAAGTTGTTGATTTACCTCTCTCAGGGTGTTCTTGAGATCTAAAAAGCTTCCAGAAAGCCTTCCACTAGGAGCTACTTATAGTTCTAAATGGAAAAGGTTTTCCATTTGGTGTGCTAGAGAAAATATTTCAGAATCTGCTGAATTGCCCATTTTGTTAGATTACATGGTACATCTTAATTCCTTGGGTCTCAGACCAGCTACCTTGAGAGTTCATTTGGCATCTGTGTCTGCTTTTGTAATCAACAGGAAAGTCATCCTCTTTCCTCTCATCCTGTGTTTTCAAAGTTTTTTAAGGATTACTCCATACTGATCCTCCCTTTGGGAACCCGGCCCCTGCTTGGGACCTTAATGTTTGCATTGCCCAGTTAATGCAACCCCTTTTGAACCTCTGTCTTCTGCAGAGCTTAAGTTCCTAACTTGGAAAACTGTTTTTTCTGGCTATCACTTCTGCCAGACGCATAATGATTGGTGCAAGCCTTGTCAGTGGAGACTGACTTTATTTCTTTCAACAGGGATAAAGGTAGTCCTTAGGACTAATAGGAAGTTTTGCCTAAGGTGGTTTCAGATTTCCATCTTAATCAATCCTCTCCCTTCCAGTATTTTCACTGATCACTCCTCTTGGGTGAGAGGAGGTTGCACAGCCTGGATGTTAAAGAGCTCTTAGTTATTATATAGAGCGTACCAAAGGTCACAGGTTAGAATCCCTCAACTTTTCCTTACCTATGGTGAAGTTGGGAAAGGCAACCTGCCACTAAAGAGATCAATAGCCAGGTGGATTGTCTCTTGTATCCAATTTTGTTATCAGAAAGTGGGAAGAGCCCCCAGTTTGAGGCTCATTCTACCAGGGGTACAGCTGCGCTCTAGCTGCTGCCAGAGATATCCCTTATTAGAGATTTACCAGGCTGCTACTTGGAAAACTGTACACACCTTTGCAAGCATTACTCCCTGGATGTCCAGGCCAGGAGAGATGCTGGTTTGACACAGCTGTTCTTCAGAGCCTATTCCTAAGGAGGTTCTGTCCCTCCTCCATGGAGGTACTGCTGTGTATTCTGCTAATGTCTATAATATAGCAAGACTTCATGTTGTTTGAAGAAAAATTACTCACCTTAGTAATGTTGTTTCTTCTAATGGAGTCTTGCTATGTTATAAACCCCCTAACCTGCCCCTCTCAGAACCTCTACTTGGTGGGGTGCGGGCAACTTAGTGTAGGCACTACTTATGCCCTGTTAGCATTTTGTCCCTTTGGGACTTTTGGAGTGTATTGTATGCAGCGTTTGTGTGTTTTATTATACTTATGTTCCATTTTCATATTATTAGAATGGTGTTAGTATTTCTGGTCCCCTGACTTGAGTCTTGGGTGTTGGGACCATCAATGGTTGTTATTATTTAGGTAGCCATTTGGCTAGTGTAGGTTACAGCTTCCACACAGACCTTAGTGAGTTTGGCTCGTAAAGATCTGACAGTTCAAGTTTGAAATAGCGCAGATAGAGCTGCTCTCGTGCCAAAATTCTATTTTGGAATGGTTTTAACCATTTCACTCCAGGACAGTTCTAGAGCTGGATCAAACTGCTAATGTCTATAATATAGCAGACTCCATTAGAAGAAACAACATTACTAAGGTGAGTAATTTTTTCTTCGCCTTTCCGCCTCTTCCTCTAATTCAGAGGTACTCCTCAAGTTCGAATCCCAGGGGACAAAATGATTCTCATTGCTCCCTTTTGGCCTCGGCAGCTGTGGTTTCACTACTCAACAATATGTTGGCAGTTCCTCCGAGACCACTTCCCTGCAGATGAACCTTTGATTCAGGGACCGTGGTCCATCCCAACCTGAGATCACTTCACCTTCATGCTTGGCTCCTGAAGAGGTCGAAGTAAACCGGTTCAATGTCTGTCAAAGAGTTTCAGATATTCTTCTGGCTGCGGAAGCCAGCCACTCGAGAAAACTTTCCCACGGCCAAGTGGGCGTTTTTTAAGCTCGTGTATAAGTCCTCTTTACGTCCCTTTTCCTGTCCACCAGATAAGGTTTGGGTACCTTTGGACCTCTCAAATTGGGTCTGCAGTACTCTACAGTCAAGTTCATCTTAGTGCCATTTCAGGCGTATCCTGGAGCCGTTATTTCCTTAACTCTGGCTCAGTTACCTGTGGTTAAGAGATTTCTTAAGAGGATTCTGCATACCAGACCTCCTACAAGACGTCCAGTCGCAGCCTGGGACATTAATGTTGTGCTAGACATGCTCACTCGGAAACCTTTCGAACCTCTGGCTACCTGTGAGCTAAAATTTCTCACCTGGAAGACTGCCTTCCTAGTGGCCTCAGCCTGCAGGCGCTCTTGAGATACATGCCCTGGTCACAGACCCTCCGTATACTGTGTTCTATAAGGACAAAGTAGTTCTTCGTACTCATCCTAAATTTCTTCCTTAGGTTGTGTCAGAATTTCATCTAAACCAACTTTTGGTCCTTCCCTCTTATTTTGCGGACTTCCAAAATGAAGGGGAACGTTCTCTTCATTCTTTGGATGTTAAGAGGGCCTTGCGTTTCTATCTAGATAGAACTAAGGATTTTCGCAAAGCTCAGCAACTGTTCATTTCCTTCAGTGAGACCCGGCTGGGTCAACCTGTCGCTATCAGATGCATCTCATCATGGCTAGTGGCGTGCCTTCGTCACTGCTATTCCATAAGCGCAGAGTTAAGTTGGAGAAGTAGGTTCGGCTCACTCTACCAGAAGCGGTACGCTGGCATCCCTAGCGGAAATCCATAGCGTGCCCATTGCAGACATCTGCAATGCGGCCACCTGGAGCTCAGTGCATACTTTCGTTAAACATTATGCACTGGATGTCCATGCCAGACGGCATTCTTCCTTTGGCAGAGCCATCCTCAGTGGACGTCTGTCCTAGAAACGTGAGCTCTTGGTCTCTCCTGCCGCCCTCTCGGGGGATTATTAGCTCGGTACTCTCCCAATAGTGTGAATGAGTGGTGGAGACTTATGTTCAGGAAGATATGAAAATTACGTACCTGCCGTAATTCTTGATCTTCTTGGACGAGTCTCCACCACTCATTCACACGCCCACCCTCCATCCCCTGAGCTCACCTTTCTTGTTGGTCTTCGCTCCCTCAAATCTTTAGGCCGTGAAGACTTCTTTTTTGACCCTTCTTACGCGGGTCGCCCGGACTATATCATGTCCGGTTTTTAGGTTAGGCTACCCTTCTAGGTTAGTTACGCTGCACCTCCTTGGTAAAAAAGGTACTGAGGCAGTTGGAGGTCCAACGCCCGAGATAGTCGTTACTGCACAGCTAGGGCTCATGGCGCATGGTGCACAAATATAGCGCCATCTCTGGTGCCGACCCTCCAGCAAAAAAATGTTTGCTCGATGGGTCCTAGTGCCTCGGCGCAGATCCCAATAGTGTGAATGAATGGTGGAGACTTGTCCAAGAAGATCAAGAATTACGGTAGATATGTAATTTTCATTTTTATGATGTGGAGTGGGAAGGAGATGAAGAGGAGGAAGAGAATTTTGAGGATACTGATTTTGGAGGCCTAGATGAGCTTATGGAGCCTGACATCTCCCTAGACAGGCCTTCCAATGTCTCCCCTCCCAGGCTTTCCGAGTCCCCTTCCTATTTTCTGTTTTACAGAAAAGTAGCTGAAACTCTACAGCTTCCAGTGGTGGAAGTTGCTGATGAGGAAGAAGAGCCTGGGACGTCCCAGAGTCCAAAGGCTGTCTATCCTCTCACAAGTCGTTGGGAAACAGACAAGGAACATTTTGCAAATGCCTAACCCTTTACCTCCTGTGGATAAGAAAATGGACAGGAGATACGCTCTGTCAGGCTCAGGAATGGAATTTTTGTGCAACCATTGCAGCCATGTTGGGGTAGTACAGGCTGCAGCCTTTGACAGGGCTAACATTCCTTTGGCTTCACACCCCAATATAAAGATTCCAGGAAGGTGGATGCCATGGCCAAAAACAGTACTTGGCATCTTCCTTGGGACTCGGGCAAGCAACCTACATGGCCTGTACCACTAGGTACCAGAAGTGCAGATTGGACACAGTAATGGAACTAGCAAAGAAGGCCTCTCCCCAGCTAGCCAAATAGCTGGAGAAAGTGGCTGCTGATGGAATAGAGGCATCAAAAGTGCAATTTCATGCTGCTGTCGACACTAATGATATGGCATCTAGAGTCATGGCTACATCTGTGTCTCTCAGGAGATTTGCTTGGCTCAGATGTTCTAGCCTGTCTCAGGATACCCAGGCTAAGGTCATGGATTTCCCTGTGGTTGGTAATTCTCTGTTTGGGGAGAAGACAGAGGTTTACATGAAGAAAATGGATGAATACAGGGCAGGCCTTTTCACAGGCCTTTTTACCAAGCCCAGGCCTCCTCTTCCTTCCCACAGAGGGGGTTCTTCTGAGGGAGAGGTAGGAGGGGGATGAGCATGGCTGCATCCTCTTCCCAGTCCAAGGCTCCTGCCAGACAGACACTCTGATGTGTCAGTTCGTGTCGCCTCCCCTATACCAGTAGGGGGCAGGCTGGCTTACTATTTCCAGGCCTTGAAGTCTGTTACTTCAGACAAGTAGGTCCTGAAGGTAGTAAGCCAGGGCCTGGCTCTCAGTTTTAAAAGATTTCCAAAAATGAGAGTTGTCTTTTCCTCCTGCATCAGCATCAGAGATCATTGGTGTAGAGGCAGAGGTTTCTTCCCTACTAGCTCTCAATGCTGTGGAAAAAGTTCCTCTACAACGCGGGCAAAGGCTGTACTTCTGTTACATCCTTACCCCAAAAAGACAGCGGAGTGGCTGACCCATCCTAGACTTAAGATATCTGAACAAACATATCACAAAACCACAGTTCAAAATGGTGACTCTGGGAGTAATCGTCCCTTCTCTAGGCCAGGGACTGGCTATCATCCCTGGACCTCAAGGATGCCTATTTCCACATTCCTATCAGGTGCTCCCACAGAAAGTACCTCAGGTTTGAGTTGCTCTCCGGCCATTACCAATTCAGAGCCATGCCCTTTGGCCTCACTTCAGCTCCAAGGGTATTTACAAAGTGCCTTGCTGTAGTAGTGGCCTTCCTCAGAAGGCAGGGTATCTCAATCTTCCCTTGTCTGGATGACTGGCTCATTGTAGGCCAGTCCTTAGACCAAGTCACGTCAGTTCTGGAAGTTTCTCAGAATCTGCTCAGTTCCCTAGGATTCATTCTCAATCTTCCCAAGTCAGTTCTCGAACCTGTACAACTCCTCACTTTTATAGGAGTAGAGTTAGATACAGTCCAGTCAAGGGCCTTCCTCCCACAGACAAGGGCCTTCCTCCCACAGACAAGGGTAACCGCCCTTACAGATCTGGCCTCCTCTTTTTGGCCTCTGGTCTCTCGACCAGCCAGGCACTTTCTACAACTCCTAGGCCACATGGCAGATTCAACTGCTGTGGTACAAGGGCCAAGTTTCAGATGAGGGACATTCAGTTCGGCTTAAATTTTGGTCTCAGAAGGATTCTCTCACCAAACTGATTCCAGTGACTCAGACCATGGTCCAGGCTCTCCAGTGGTGGCTGGATCAGGACAGTCTCAGACAGAGTGTCCATTTCTCAGTCAAGCCCCTCAGTGGTTTTAACCACAGATGCCCCTCTCTGGGTTGGGGAGCCCATCTGGGTACTCTCACTGCGAGGGAATTTGGTGACAGCAAGCGTTTCTCCTTCACATCAATCTCCTGGAACTCAGAGCTGTGTTTCTAGCCTCCAGGCTTTCTTGAAGTCAGACAAAGGCAAAGTGGTGCCAGTCAGGACAGACAACACCACAATGTGAGTACATAAACAAGCACGGAGGCACTCTGTCTCCGGCCTTGTGCACAAACCGTGAAACTGGTCTCTAGCTTACTCTCCAAGCTTCCCGGACAGCAGTTCATCTTCAGGGAAGGACAATGTGCTGGCAGATGCTTTGAGCAGAATATCCCTGGGCCATCACGAATGGACCCTGAACACTCGTGATCCAGAAAGTCATCTTCACGAGATGGGGCACTTCAGAGATGTATCTCTGCAGCCCCAGACAGTTATCAGATTCCTCTGTTTTGCTGCAGACCTCCAGTTTTAGGTACTGTTCCTCTGGATTCTCTCCTATTAGATTGGACAGGCCAGTTTCTTTATGCCTTTCCCCCTTTCCTGTACTATTCAGAGTCCTGATTAAGATCAGGTCTCAACCCTGCACAGTGATTCTAGTGGCCCCAGACTGCACTAGACAACCCTGGTATCCTCTCTTGTTGTCTCTAGCAGCATCACTCCCCCTGTCTCTACCCAGGTGACATAATTTGTTAACCTCCTCTCAAGAGAGGATTTGGTATCCCAATCTCCAGTCTCAAAGCCTGGTTCTTGAAGAGTTAGAATATGCAGGCCTGCATCTTTCTCAGGGGTCATGAATATTTTGAAGGTCTCCAGGAAAACTTATAATTCCAAATGGAAAGGTTCGCCATTTGGTATTCCCAGAAAGAGTATACAGCGGAGGCTCACAGGTAATACCATGACCTTGATTATTTGGTTCATCTTAATAGCCTAGGCCTTAGGCCTGTGACCTTGAAGTTCATTTAGCAGCTGTGTCTGCTTTTCTTTCTGCAGGAAGGGATCTTTAAGCATCCCATCCCGTTTTCAGCAAGTTCTTCAAAGCTTGGTCCACATTAACCCTCCTTTCGAGAGCCTACTCCAGCTTGGGATCTGAATGTCTGCATTGCACAGCTTATGCAGCCTCCCTTTGAGCCCTTAGCTTCTGCCCGTGTAAGTACTTGACTTGGAAAACTGTGTTCTTGGTAGCTATTACTTCTGCCAGGAGGATCAGTGAATTACAGGCCTTGTCAGTAGAACCTGACTTCATTTCCTTTCATAGGGACAAGGTGGTCCTTAGGACAAATCAAAAGTTTCTACCTACAGTAAACTGATATCAGATTTTCATCTGAACCAGTTTGTCTCCACCTGTTTTTCACTGACCATTTTTCCTCAGGGGAGCGAGTATTGCACAGTCTGAATATGAAAAGGGCACTTAGCTTTTACATAGAGCATACTAAGACACATAGGAAGGATTGTCTTCAGCTGTTCCTCACTTACAGAGAAGTGGGAAAAGGTAGACCTGTCACTAAAAGGACTGTTGCCAGATGGATTATCTCTTGTATCCAGTTCTGCTATTCCAAATTGGGCAAAGAACCTCCTTCAGGTCTGAGGGCCCACTCGACTAGAGGTAGGTACAGCTGCCTCCCTTGCAGCTGCTAGGGATATCCTTTTGGTAGAAATATGTAAAGCAGCTACCTGGAAAACAGTCCATACATTCACCAAGCATTACTCTTTGGACATCCAGACTAGGAGTGATGCTCAGTTTAGTACAACAGTGTTGCAGAGCCTATTCCCAAAGTAAGGTTCTGTGTCCCTTCTCCTGGGGGAACTGCTTGGTAGTCGGACATATAGACAGAATTCAGCAAGACTTCATGTTGTTTGAAGAAAAATTACTCACCATCGTAATGTTGTTTCTTCTAATGGATTCTTGCTGTATGCTGACCTCCTCCTGCCTTCCCTCTCAGAACCTAGTTTTTGGGATGAGGGCTGGCAGGTACAGTGTTGCACCTCAGGGTGTACCTTGCACCATCTTTTACTTAAGGTGGGGGTGTTCTTTTATTTATTATATATTTAATTTACTATCTACTCTGTTTCTTCTTGGGTTCTTGATGTTAGTCTTATGGACCCAAGCTTTGCGGCCTTTTTGGGCCTAAAATTAAAACAATTTCCATAACTCTAGTTAGTTAGTTTTTGCTCATACGAATCTGATGGTTACACTGAGATATGCAAGAGACAGAGGTTTGAAGACCGAGCTCGAGCTCAACGTTCTATGCGCTGGCATAGAATTAACCTTATTCTCCGGAGCAGTTCAAGTGCTGAGGCTAACTTCATATAGTCAGAATACAGCAAGACTCCATTAGAAGAAACAACATTACTATGGTGAGTAATTTTTTCTTTGAGATGATTGTAAAGCTATTTGCATTTCAGGTTAACCCCTTGAGTTCCAGTTTTTGAGCCTTTTGCAGGAGCTGTGGAGAAGGGGCCTCAGTTCCTGGGACATTGTGTTGTAGCTGCACCTGCCTGATATGTACAAGAACATTTTAGAAAAAAAACAGAATGCTTGTTAAGGGGGATGCAAAGACTTATAAAAACAGAGCTAGTGTGTTTTGGAGACACACACACGGATTGAAGGAAAACTTAGATGGATCTTCTCTGTTTATTCTGCCTTTGTAAATAGTCATATTGAACAATTTTATTTGTGTACTAATAAACACTTTTTGAGAATTCTACAGCTGCTCCTAATTTTTCCTCTGCTTCCTGACCTGTGCCTCGATGATAAACCCCTGACTAAATTGCCTCGGAAGCTGCTTCACTGGCGATCATACCTCCGAGATCAATCATGATCAGTCTGCTGAAGTAGATGGTATATACTGTCCTTCTGGAGGACACCTGTTGACGTCCGCCTTCAGGTTGATGGTTGAGGCGCTGATAGCGCTTTTGGTCCTGCTTGACCGGAGGCAGCACATTGATGCTCCTTATCTTTGGGTGAAGAGAGGTAGCATTGCAGGTTGTGTTGCCACTGTGAGTAGCTCATGGGGTAGCTTTGCTGGGAGGGGTTAAGCTCTGCCCCCTGGATCTTTGGTCCCTTGGACTTCTCTGGTCGTTTCATGCTAGTTCATCTTGTACAGCAGCCCCCTGCGTCTGCATTGCTGGGCTCAATCTGAGGATTCATGACCTGCCGCCAGGTTGCCAGGCTGGTTGTCAGTGGAGATCACCCTTGATGAGGATACCAAGGTGTATTTTGTTAGGAAACAGTTGGACAGTCTTCAAAGAATCTGGACTCTGAAGATAAGTTGCCGATGGCCTAGACCTGGACTTGCACCTTCATCCAGAAATCAGTCCAAGATCTTCCATGACTCATGGGCTGGTTATGTTTTGGAGCTCAGATCCCACTGATATTGGAGTCTATGAAAGTGCCCTTAGAACCCATTCAGAAATGAGCAAAATACCAATTGGCAGATGATATAGGTATGGATGAATCCTGGGGATTACCTTTCCCTTGGATGAAGCTCTCTTGTGACCAGCCCTAGAGCTTTGGCAGCATCCAGCATCTTACCTGGCACTGCCTTCGCATATGGTCCACAAAAATGTTGTCCCAGTGGGCACCCCTTCTGGTTCTGACCACCCTTCTGTGGGGGGTCTGGTTACAGATTTTGCCTTCTGCAAGTTAGAAAGCCAAGGGGATGTGGACAAGCCTCCAGAAAGAGTGTAAGAAAATTGACCACGCAACTAAAAGGTGCAGGCTACTGCTTCACTGTCTCTTTGTCAGGTCAGTTATTAAGTCACGATGATGAATTTTTGACATTGCCTTTTTGGAGGAGTAGGGGAACTTCTTCCCCTGCTTCCAGCCGATAATCAGCTTCCAGTCAAGTGCATTCAGAATCAGGGTCGGTCTGTGGAGCGCTCTACAGTGTGTTTGCATCACAGAACTTCTTTTTTTAAGAAGGACATAGGAGACGTTCCAGATCCTGCTTTCCATTTCAGCTGACTAGTATTTGTTATACCCCCTGGATTATTTTTTCTCTTTAATCTGTCCTGTTTCTTGTTTGTTTTTTCACTATCAGTTAGGTATAATGTCATGTTAATCACTTTGTTTTGTATCATTTGGGATCACCTGTCAGTTTCTTTATCCTCTCTTTTTCCTTTTTTTTTTTTGAATATAATGCCTGAATGTGGATGCGCCTCGAGGTTGGGGATGAGTGGGACTTCTTTTTTCATTTTTTTATTTTCCCCTTTTTATTATTTGTTTTTTATCATTGCTTAGGCCTTGTTTGCGCATTCATTTTGTTATCTTTAATAGTGCTATTAAATTTTACTGTCTCTTTGCTGTTTTGATTGTTGACATGTTCATTATATTAGTGTTATGGTTATGCCATTATAAATGTTACAATAAAGCATAATTAATCAAAAAAAAAAAGGATCGGGGTCAGTCGCTGGCTGAGCATCAGCTTCAGGTGGCTTTGGCCGTGGGTGACTCTTAGGCCCATGCTATGACTACAGCCGTCGCCGTGCATCATAGGGCCTGGCTGAGATTGTTCGCCTTCAGGGCAGACATCCAGCACAAGCTATTTGATGTTACCTTCTTGGGCACTGAACTCTTTGGCCTCTGTCCAGTGCCACCCTAGGTTCTGTGTCTTTGTTCAGAAGGACTCAAAGGCCATACAACCTAAGAAAAGGGCCTTTGAGCTTTGGTCCTTTAATCCACAACCTCAGCAGCCCTAGCAGGGTCAGTTCTAGTGCTGGTGTTCAAAACCCAAGTATGGCAGGCAAGGGCAATGGGGGGAGGGGGGACTGAGGTGATACCCTGTGGCTGGAGCCACCTCTGAGGCTGTACAGTGACTGGTTTTGCAGTGTCATACCGTCTCCTGTTCAGTCCCTGTCCCAGCCTCTGGTCGGGGGGTCAGTTGCGCTACTTCATACCACAGTGGTCTACCATTACTTTGGACAGGTGGCTTTTGGAAGTGGTTGGTAAGGGTCTGCCTCTGAATTTTGAGGCTGTCCTGCTGTACTGTCTCCAAGCCCTTCAGAAGTCCAGGGAGTTGCGTGTCTAGAGCGCAGGGTGATACCCATGTTCCAGACGCCATTGCCACTCATCTGGAGTAGAGGTTTGATATTAGTTTTCATAGTGATTTTTCCTTTTGTGTGTTAAAAAAGGTGAAAAGGTTATGTGCATTTATTTAGCCATTCGAAAGCTGTTTTGTAACACACAATTCACTTTACAAAGTTTTGTTGTCACTTTTAGAGGTAAAACTGGCATGTCTTTCAAATCAGTTATAGGTTCACAGGTGATTTCAACCTGAATTAGACTTTCGTCCATAATGCTTGCCTTATTATTTATATCTCTTTTTATCTATCCAAGAGAAATTTATCAAGTTTATTTTTGAAAGAGTCCATACTCATACTGGACACTACCTCTTTGGGCAGCGAGTTCCATCCATCCACGACTCTGTTACTAAACCAATGTTTACGTGGTAAAGTTTGCCATTTTTAGACTTTAAGCTGAAAAGAGTGACCCTTAGGTTCATATCTAGATTTCCTCCAGATTAATCCAAGTTCTGACAGTAGTGCAGAGTCTTGTATACATCTGTATAGTAAGCAGTAATCACCCCTAATTCTTCTATATTCTAAGGTATACAAATGTAGCTCCTTCAGTTTCTCTGGGTAAGTCTTCTTCCCCAGCCCTTCAATTGACTTAGTCACTGTTTTCTGTATTCATTCTATATTATGGATTTCTGCTTTTTTATAAGGTGCCCATACCTGAGCACATTATTCCAAGTTTGGTCTAACCGGGGCACTATAGAGGGGAATTAGCACCTTCCTATCCCTTCTTGATATGTGTCTCAGGATGCAGTTTAGTATCTGGTTACCCTTTCTTATTACTTTGTTACAATAGGAACTAAATTTTAAGTCTGAACTAATTATAACCCCTAAATCCTTTTCCTCATTTATATTATTGAGTACTATATTATCCTGTTTATAAGAAAACTATTTTTATTTTTTATATGCCCAAGTGCATAGTTATGCACTTATTTTATTCAATTCAAGCTTGCTGTTTACAGTCCAGTTGTATATATTTAATGCTTCTTGTAAATCTTTATTATTTTTTGCGTATTGGTTATAGCACCAATTCTGCAATCGTCCGAAATTTTGTCAACCAAATATCATTGTTTACTGTTTTCAAGGAGGTTATATAAATATTGAAAAGGCAGGGTCCAAGGACCGAGCCCTGAGGTACTCCACTAGTCATAGCCTCCCATTCTGATTTTTCTCCTTGTATCACCACGCTCGGCCTTCTTTCTCATAACCATGCATCTATCCAGTTTATTATATTAATATCTAATGCATACTGTTTAAGAGTATTTATCAGCTCTTGATGTGGAAGCTTATCAAAAGCTTTAGAAAAGTCCAAAAAAATGACATCAACACAATTTCCTGCATCTAATGCCTTCCCAACCTTCTCATAGAAAGTTAAAAGATTCGTCTGTCAAGAATGTTTTTTACGAAAGCCATGTTGCACTGGGTCCTGCAGTCCTTAGGTGTTTGTATCACTGTTGGTTTCAAGGGTATTTAAACTGATTGGACCACCCCACGACCATGCCTCATGAGGAAGCTCTCAAGAGCAAAGTGAGGAAGGCGGTAGTGGCGTGGAGGTTTGTTTTTGCTGACCCTGCCATTTCTGCAGTAAAGTACTTGAACAATTAAATGAAGAGATCTGCGATTTTTCGTGTAACCTGAGTGCAGTGTTTGTTTTGGGCAGTGTACAAGTCATGCAGCGCTGTTTCTGGCATCAGCCTCTTACCCCTCGGGGTCAGCTGGGCTGACACCACCTGTTACCCTGATTGACTTAGGCGCCACGGTTGTCAGTGGCGTTGGCCTGTGGTCTGGTGCCATAGGGCGGTACCACTGTCTGCCCCACTTGTGGTGTCACTTCAGTGCCTTTGGAACGGGCAGCCATGGTGGCACTGCTGGTCACTTCGGTGCTGTCCAGGTCATCCACACCATTTACAGCACTGCCTGCTATGGGGGTTCGAGTCCCTTGGGGCCTACTTTGGTGCCGCTTGTGGTGCCGTATGCAGTGTTGCATGAGCCTGTTGTGTCGGGGCATTCCTCTTGAGGATGCCCGAGGTGTCATCTGCAGCACCACCACATCACTGTTTCCCAGGCCCCTGGTGCCGAGTCAGGTGTCGCCATTGTTGCCGCTGCCATGCGCTGTGCTGTCGGCTCTCCAATCCCTCCTCTCTGCTACTCAGAGGGTGTAGATGGAGGCGAGTCGGACCCTGACCTCACCATCTGAGATGTTGTGGAGGATGACTCAGATTGTGGTCTAGAGAATTATAATCCAGTTCCTGTGTCTGCACCTCTGGAGGACCTGTCCTTCCAGGCTTTGCTCAGAAATATGCATTCTCACGTTAAATTTCAAACCGACAGCTACTCGACCAGGCTAGGTCGTCAAACAGAGATTTTAAATGTGCCTAATATCCTGGCCTCTTTAAGTCCTTCCATCCCACCTGTCCAGAGGCAGCTTGGAGGAGGTTTGCTATTGGACAGCTGTCTCCAAACAGGTGGACAAGAAATACACAGTGCCCAAAACTAAACCTATGTATTTCACTCAGTCTGTAGTTGACACCATTGTTGGTTTGGGCTGAGAATGACCAAACCATAGTACCTAAGGAGGTCATAGCACACCCCATTAATAAGGAGTCGTGGAAAGTAGACACCATGGGTAAATGGGTTTGTGCCTCAGCTACCCTTGGCATGAGGACAGCTAGTTGTCAGGGTCACTTCTCTAAGTATAGTCATGCCCTCTGAAGCAAGCTTAATTCTCTGACGAAAGCTCTGCCAGATATGCAGGCAAATCAAGAGATTCTGCTTACTGTTAAGTCCTAACAGTCATCAGATTAAGCTTCTGTGGATGCCTCTGATACAGCAGCTTGCACCATGGCTGCAGGTGTCTACATCAGGCACCACCTGGCTGCAGACTGCTGGCTTCACCCTGGACATCCAAAGCAGATCATGAATGTGCCCCTCAGTGTCACTTATCTGTTGTGATAGCAGGTGGAGCAGTCTCTGAAGAATTTAATAAAAGTAGAATGACTTTTAAGACCTCCAGGCGTGCTCAGTAACCCTCAGAGGTGGGGGACATGGTTGTTTTCACAGCAACAGTCCTTTTATGAGGGCGGGGGGCCCAAGACAATAAAGTTAGGTTTCCCACCCCCAAAGAAGGGGCAGCAGAAGTGCTCAGCACCACCGTCTGAAGCTCTAGCCACTGCTCTGCTTCAGCTGCCCGAACTGGACCTCTCCTCCTCAGTAAAGGGGGTGGGGGGGCCTGCCCCATTTTTAACATCAGTAGGAATGCATCTCAACGGAAAGGTGGGTCTCAAGATTATCTGAGAGGGTACTCCCTAGAATTATCAGCAACCCCTCCAGACTATCATCCCAGAAGGCAACGTCCCTTGTCAGCTTACATGTAAGAGCTTCTGGCACTGTAGATTGCTGGTATTCTAAGAAATGGGTCCATGGAAATAGTGCCAGAGTCAGAATGGAACACGGGGTTCTACTCCCACTATTTCCTGATACCAAAGAAATCAAGGGGCATGTGCCACATTCTCAACCTCAGAAATAAGAAAAATACATGGATCGAGAAAAATTCGTAATGATTTCTCTGGACTCTGTGCTACCCTACCTGATGCAACTGGACTGGCTAGCCTGTCTGGATATGCAAGATGTATAGCGATGCATACTGGTGCATCCCAGCCACAACAGTCGCCTTCTGTTCTGTGTGCAGGGGCAAAACTGCCAGTTGAGAGTCCTACCCTTTGGGTTTCCTCAGTGCCGCAAGTCTTTTGACAAAATGTTTTGCAGTACTTGCAACATAGCTCAGAAAGCTAGGACTGCAAGTCTTCTCATACCTGGATGATTGGCTAATCTCAAGCCTGTCCAGACAGGAGAAAGAGCAGGCAGTGACCACTGCCTGTCATTTCCTAACATCCATGAGAGTCCTGCTGAACTGCTAGAGTCTCAGCTGAAACCCTCCCAGGATTCATAGGAGCTTTTCTAAACATGACCCAGGCTTAAACCTTCCGAGACAGCAGGCAGCGAGCAGTTTTGCAGATGGTATGATCTTACGGGAATGTGTTTTCACCATTTATTCACACTAATGGGTCTAGGCTGGAGGTATTAGGACCCCGTGGGTGTCAAAACTTTCAAGAGGGGCCGGCACTGATGGAAGCGGAGTGCATGCACAGCGCCACAAGAGTAGCTTGCAGCACAAGGCTTACCTCAGCGCCAGCCCCCCAGCTGCCTCAGTTCCTTTTTTCCCCGCTGTCAAGTGTACTTCAGTGATGAGGTTGCTCACCCTTCGAGAATCAGACCTTCGCATCTGTAAGACTGCCGCTCCAGTTCATTTTAACTGTTTAAGGCTAGAATTTTTATTTTTGTATCAGTTTAGTGATTTTTATGAAAAACTTTTGTCAGTTTCTCTCAGCCCTGCCGAGCCTTGTGAAAATGTCTCTACAGGATCATGGTTGTAGGGAGCCTTTCCAGTGCTTTGGCCTGGTGCCGTGTTGTCTCAGCATCATGTTGTCTCGTGCCATGTTTGCCCAGGTGCTATGTTGAACCGGCATCGTGTTTGGCACAGTGCTGTGTTGGCTTGGTGCCATGTTGAACTGGCACCGTGTTTGGCCCAGTGCCGTGTTTGGTCCGGTGCCATGTTGAACTGGTGCTGTGTCTGGCCAGGCATCATGTTTGGCCCGGTGCCGTCTTTGCTGGGCGCTGTGTCTGGCCCAGCACTGTGTTGACTCAGTGCCATGTTTGGCCTTCCACCTTGTTGACCCGGTGCTGTGTTGGACCTGGTATCTTTTTCAGGCTGGTGCTGTGTTTGGCTTGGCGCTGTGGTTGGCTTGCTGCTCTGGCAGCAGGGGCCGTGTCCGGTCCACTTTCCTGCAAGGGAAGGGTTCTGACCACAGGCGGCCCTGTGCTCGGGGGAAGGGCAGATTTTCCTGGTCATAAAGTCTCCACCACTCATTCACACTGATGGGATGTATGCCGGAGGCGCTAGGACCCAGTGGGAGCGACCTTTTTGCAAGATGGTCAGCGCCAGAGATGAAGCCATGAGGAGTGGCGCCGTGAGCCTCGGCTCGTGCGGCAATGACTACCTCGGCGGCGACCCTCCAACCGCCTCAGTACTATTTTTTCCGAGGAGGTGCAGCGTCACTAACCTAGAAGGATAGCCTAACAAAAAACCGGACATAAGATAGTCCAGATGACCCATATAAGAAGGGTGAAGAAAGAGGTCTTCACAGCCTAAAGATTGAGGGAGTGAAGACTAACAACAGAGGTGAGCTTAGGAGATGGTGGGTGGGCGTGTGAGTGAGTGGTGAAGACTTTGTCCAAGAAGATCAAGAATTACAGTAGGTACATAATTTCCATATCTTCCTGGACATAAAGTCTCCACCACTCATTCACACTGATAGGAGAGTACCAAGCTAATAATCACCGTGAGGGCGGCAGGAGAGACCAAGAGCTCACAATTTAGGACAGAAGTCCGTTAAGGATGGTCCTGCTGAACGAAAGATGTCGCCTGCCATGGACATCCAGGGCATAGTGCTTGACGGAAGTATGCACTGAGCTCCAGGTAGCCACATTGCAAATATCTGCAGTGGGCACGTTGCGGATTTCCTCCAGGGAAGCCGCGGCTGCTCTAGTAGAGTGGGCGTACACTCTGCCCTCCAGCTTAACCTGTGCCATGGAACTGCAATGGCTAAGGCATGCCACCAGCCATGCTGAAATGCATCTGATAGCGACAGGTTGACCCAGCCGGGTTTCGCTGAAGGAAACAAACAGTTGTTGAGCTTTGCAATTTATTTTGTTCTGTCTAAGTAGAAGCATGAGCTCTTTTGACATCTAAAGAATGAAGGTCGTGCTCTTCATTTTGAAAGTTCTTGATAGGTAGGAAGGACTAAAGGTTGGTTTAGATGGAATTCTGAAACAATCTTTAGGAGAAACTTAGGATAGGTCCCAAGAACTACTTTGTCCTGATGAGTCACGTGATGCAGGTTGCCTGAGAGGACGCTCTCTCCAGTGCTCTGACCCGTCCAGACTAAAATTATAAATAAAATCTCCCCTTTTCTCGGTAATTCAGTATGGTTTTGTCTCCTGACCCTAGACGGTTGACAAGATCGTGGGGAAGCGAGGAAAACTCGAATCATGGAGGTGGAAATGAAGAAAACGGGTCCCCAGCATACGCCACCTATAATGCCGGAGAAGGCCCCAAAGAAGCGGAGGGCCCTTGCTGCATTATTTTCGGCCCCGCCAACCTCCACTAAAGCAGAGCAAGAACCACTTACCCTGGCGGAATTTTGTCCGTTTCAGGATGAATTGAGGAGCATGGCTGCAGAAATAAAGGCATTATCAGTTACCATGGAGGAGACAGGGAGGAGAGTTTCGCATAACGAGGCCAGGGTGGTCTCTCTAGAGCGGCAGTCAGAAAAAAGGGATTCCAAGGGTGTCGGGCTGCACCAAAAGCTTGCTAAGATGGAGCAGAAGTTGGCAGATTTAGAGGGGTGCAGCCTTCAAATAATATTGTGATTATTGGGGCTCCCGGAGCAAGAAGGTGGTCCTGATGCAGTTCTGTTCTCCCAGAAGCTGGTGTGCAAGGTGGCGGGCCCTTCTCCCTATGGCCCCAATTATATTATTGAGAGGGCGCATAGAGCCCTACGTCCCATGCCTCGACCGGGATCTCCCCCCAGACCACTGATTATGCGCTTTCTAAATTATCTTGAAAGGCAGCATTTTCTGGCCAAGGTCCGAGAGATACAAGACCTGCAGTGGGATGGGGAAGAGGTTTCGGGTGACTCAGGATTTGCCCCTAACTATCCGGCAGCGTAGGCAAGCTTTCCATCCTCTGGTCTCCAAGATCATTGCTGTGGATATTCGGTTTTGCATGATTTACCCCGCGAAGTTGCAAGTCATGGTCGCAGGATCTTGGGTGTCTTTCGAAGTTGCTGAAGCAGCCAAAGAAGAGCTCAAATTTCAAGGCACTTGATATGGTGCACCTTGGAGCTGAATCCTCGAGAGGAAAAAAGGACAATCGGATGGTTCTAGGATCTAAAGACCTGTTGGGGTTAGGTTTCTAATATGCTGAGTGCACTCAACTCTGCTTTTCAGCGAAGTAGCCTATGTTATGGAGGTGACTTTAGTTGTTCTTCCTGCTTCAGCTGAGAAGGAATACTATTTTGATTTGGAACCCTTTTCGGTTGATGGCTCCCTCCTATCTGCTGATAATTTATTCGGACTCTCGGTTGTCTTTTATTTAGAGTGACTAAATTGATACTGTATCTAAGGTGGCACCGTGGTTTTAAAGCAGGCACACTTCTATACTTGAATTTATACAGTGGGAAATCGAAGGAGATGTTATTTTGTCTGTTTATTTACCTTGTGTTTAACATTATGCTACTTCCTCATTTTGTCCACTAGAGGGGGGCAGTGCCTTAGTTATCGGTGGAAGATCGCTTTTTCTTTTTTGTTTAGCATTCTCCTGTGCTTTGTGTTATTAAGTGGGACAATGAATGAATCCCAGTCAGGTCTGGATGGGGGGGAGGGGGTTCCCCTGCCTCTTCCTTACTCTGTGGCATAAGTTGTGCTCTCCCCATAAATGGGCATATGGTTACCTGACTATAGAGGGAGTTTTGTCATTTCAAAAGGGTTGGAGGGGAGAAGAGGGATTAAAGGTAGTAGCATAATGTTTTGCTGGGCAGGAAATGGGGAGGCGGGGTTCCAGGGGATGGAGGAGCTTAGGGAGTTGGGTGTTTTATGGGTTATGAGGGGTTGGGGTTGGGAGGATGGTACAGCAGTCATCAAGGGGCTATGGATCTTTAATACCCGTTGTAACAATATATATGTGTTTCCTTATTAATAATCTGGATGGCTAGCAATATTAATTTTGCAACCTGGAACGTGAAAGGGATAAGGAAAAAACCTAAACAATATCAGGTGCTGAAACACCTGAACCTGTTGCGATCCCAGGTCACATTTTTACAAGAATCCCAACTATTAGATTCCGAGGCTTTACAACTCAGGAGGCAACAGATGGGGCAAGTTTTCGCTGCCCAGGGGTCCACTAACAGCTGTGAAGTTATGCTAGTTGTTAACAGATGTATCACCTTTATCTCCACGCAGGTCTTCAGGGATCCGGGTGGCAGATATGTTTTAGTTCAAGGCACTCTTGGCCCATGCCCCTTTACTTTGTAGCATTTAGGGCCCAACACAGACAGCCCCTAGCTTCTTTTGAAGCTCATTACCCTTATACCCCTTTGCTTCCTATAGCGACAGCAATGGGAGGGGATTTCAATTTAGTATCGGACCCTACTGTGGATAGGTCAGGTTCGGCACTGAGGGACTTTCCCTGGGCAGAGGCGCTGGGACTTACTGGATCAGTGTGGACTATGTGATGTATGGCAAGTGTTACACCCCAATAGTAGGGAGTACACTTTTGTTTCACTCAGTGCATGGGTCATTCTGCATTGATTACTTACTAATATCCCAATCTCTCTTGCCAGGGGTCACGTCTGCTTCAATTCAACCAGGACCTACATCCGATCACTCTCTGGTGATATGTTGTTTGGCCTTTCTTAATATCCCTAAAAAAAGAGACTCTGTGGAAATTAAATAAGCAATTATTGAAGGATGCTCGATTTTCCAAACAAGTCAAAGAGCAGATAGATCTGTTCTTTTCAGTTAACTCAACAGAAGACATGGTGCCGGACATTGTTTGGGGGGCTTTTAAGGCCTACATGAGGGGGATTCTGATCAGCTTAGCAGCAAAGCGGAAAAGAGCCCGTGAGGCTGAATTGTTATCATTATTATCTCAGGTTCGGTCCCTAGAGGCTAATTTATCCCATAGTACCCAGGAAGAACACAGGCGGAAACTTCTGGTAGCTAAAGATAGGTACTTGGACTTGCTAAGGGAAAAGGCTGAGTTGGCCATCATCCGCACAAAGCTAGCTACACCGATCAGGGAGAAAAAGCTGGTCGTTTGTTAGCTTTAAGGATAAAACAACAGGAATCAGCAAAATTTATCTCACCTGTGAGGCTCAATCAGATGGATCCCTGAGGTCGTCCCTCAGAGATTGTGCAGGAGTTTGCGCTGTTCTATGAGTAATTATATAGAGACATGGATAGTCCCCGATGGAGGCATTGGAGGCCTACCCGGGTGTCTCATTTCCTTCTCTGTCTGATTCGCAGAAGAGATTTCTGTCCTCCTACAGTATATCCTTAGAGGAAATAACTGAGGTTATTAAGGCTTGCCTTCGGACAGAGTCCCGGCCGACGTTTTCTTTGGAGAATATGACTTGTCCAGCTGTTGTTCTCTTTTGTCAATTGTTTATATGTTCTTTTGATTATTCATTATCTATTTATTATTATATTGTAGTGTTCAGTAAGCTCAATGTTGGTACATTACATTTAATTCTTTCTGTCCCTTTAAGTGCCAAGCTGCATTTAAGAGGAAGAGATACAGACATGTCATGCTCTGAGGAAGACCTCATTGGTCGATACGTAAGTGCGTCATAGCGTGATGTTTCTTTCTCTTCTATGTGGAGACTCTGCGGCTCATCTGTGGTTATGGCGAATTTGTTTGGCATTCTTCCATCTACAGGTTTAAACACAGTATGAGGTATGGCTGGGAGTACGCTTTGGTGAATCGGCGTTGTGGCTGTGTATACACATGCTTTTTTTTTTCCACCCAGTTCGATTTTCAGTCAATTTCACATGCTTTTTGGCACACGCTGTTGTCACAATTGCTTCTGTTGCCTGCGCTGCTTAGATGCTGGTTTAAATTGTTTTACCATCCATATGGATCATTTGTCCATTGAGTTTTGAGACCAATATAACGGGTGACATACGTGATTGGGTGAGATTGAACCTTTTTATATCCTGTATCCTACTATATGTGATGCGTTTTTTGTAATAAAAGTTTAAAGGCATGTGCGGACCCCAAAAAAGTTTAGGTTTTTCCTCTTTATTCTACAAAGTTTTTCTGGAACAATTAGCGCCGATACTTCATCGCTTGTTCCTCCATATCCTTTCTGGGGTAGCTGTTGATCCTCATATGTTTGAAGCCTTGATTGTTCTCCTCCCTAAATCTGATAAGGACCCTGAGCTGGTAGAGAGTTATAGGCCCATATCCCTTTTGAACCAGGATATCAAAATCCTGTCGAAGATGCTGGCCGATAGGATTTCCCTGGTTCTTCCGGATTTGATTGGCATGTCACAGGTTGGATTTATGAGGCGATCAATAGTCAGACCACCCTCGCACCCTTTCACATGTCTTCTCGGGTCCAGGGACGCCATTTTCCAGCTGTGCTGGTGTCCCTGGACGCTGAGAAGGCATTTGATCGTGTGAACTGGAATTTTCCATTTCAGGCGCAAGGCATTTGCTTTTCCTCCATATTCATAGACTGGATTCATTACTCTATATCAGGCTCCTCAGCTATGATTTCAGGTAATGGGGCATTTTCAAAGCCCTTCCTTTTACATTCGGGAACAAGGCAGGGTTGTCCCTTCCTCTTTGTTATTCAATATATACTTAGAACCACTTATTCAAAACATTTTGGATAATTCGAAATACAGGGTATACCGCTACGTATAGGGTAGTAAAGATTACGGCATATGCTGATGATTGTCTTCTTCATCTATCCCTTCCTGTTACGTCCTGTCCCGCCATGCTAACTGAGATTGCGAAATTTAGCTCTTTTCGAATGACAAATTAAATTCCAATAAATCGTCCATTTTCCCCTCAGTCATAAAGTCTTTAAGCATGATGTCATCCCCTTTAGGTTGTCTTGGTCACCTGGTTTTCTCAAATATTTGGGTATTAGACTTGCACGTAATCCTTCCCTGTGGTTTAAAGAAAACCTGGAACCCCTTTCCCGGGTGATTATCCAGGAACTTGATAGATTGGTGAAGCTCCTATTTCCTTATGGGTCGATTAGTATAATTAAAATGAATGTATTTCATCGCCTTTTTACCCTTTATCCCACCTTAATTCATTTATCCCACTATCCTGGTTTCAGAAAATGCACAGACTTTTCACCAATTTCATCTGGTCCCACAAGCACCCCTGATTAGCATATCACAAACTGGCTCAAAACTTTGATGAGGGGTTACGTATTCCTCACCTAGCAATTTATTATTGGGCTAGCCATCTATCAAAATACCTTAAGTGTGCATACAAATTCTATCGGCCTGATAGCTTGAGGCCGGTCTGGCTTAACATTGAATTAGACTTTATCCAGGCTATGAATATGGATCCCCTAACTCTGCTCTATGTCAAGTCTTCCTCTCTGCAAGAAATCCATAAATGTCCAACTGTTATGACCTCCTTTTTGCATTACAAACCACATCTGGACCTGTCTCAATCCATACAGAATTCCCCGTCCTTCACTATAAACAAGCAGTGGATCTCCCCCCCCCCCCAAATGTGGTTGCCCCAATTGGGGGAAGGGATAGTGTCTACCTTCCTTAATGGAGAGGGAGCATGACTCTCTGTAACTAATATTATCCAGAAATTTAACATCCCAGCAGTCTATCACTTCAAGGTCCTTCAATTAAGGCACCTCCTCACTACCTCGTTGGGCAGTACTCCTCCCCATCCTCCGGCTTTTTCATTACTACCCAAGCATTCCTCCTTGCTAGGACCCTCTAATAGTAATCTCAAAGATATATCAAGCCCTTTTCCATTGGCGGTATGGTGGTCCCTATGGTCCTACCAATTACTGGGCGCCTCTCTTTCCCCAGCATACCTTGATTGGCCTGCATTATGAGATTTTGTCACAAGTATGTGTCGCAAGACAGACACATCTTGTGCAATACCACATCTTTGCATAACTTGTATTACACCCCAGTAAAACTGGTGCAATGGGGTCTTCTTGAATCAGGATGGTGTACCAGATGTTTCCAGGAAGAAGGGACGCTTCTCCATATATTTTGGTTATGTCCCAAGATGATTCTATTATGGGACTCAATTAAAGCCAAACTGGACCCTGTATTGGGTTTGCAGGATTGCTTTACTGCTGAAATGTGCCTGTTAGGAGACTTGTCCCCTATAGAGACTAAAACTGAGATTTCACATGTCTATGATATCATTATCTGTTAAAAAATTTATACTTAAGCATTGGAAGGATGATGTTAGTCCATCATATCAAGAATGGGTTCATGAAATCCTTGCCAATCTTCGTACTGAGAAAGCTATTGCGAATCTCTATAACAGGCAACAGAGTTATAAGTGTATCTGGGATCCCTTTCACACTTTAATTACCGTTGGTATGGGTAAGTGAGATATTGATAATTGCTTGTCTTAGTTCAACCATGGCTCACTGTAGTATGATGTATTACAACATTTTAGAGTGCTGCTGTACCAGGGAGGGGGCAGAATACGTGTAGTACTGTTATCTTGTTGTGAATGTGTCACTAATTCTGTCCCCTGTACTGTGGAAAACTTAATAAAGTTTGAATTGAAAAAAAAAGAGAACTACTTTGTCCTTATAAAACACAGTATACGGAGAGGCTGTGACCAAGGCATGTATTTCAGAGACCCTGCGGGCTGAGGTAATGGCCACCAGGAAGGCAGTTTTCCAAGTGAGACATTTCAGCTCACAGGTAGCTAGAGGCTTGAAAGGCTTTCGAGTGAGCACGTCTAGTACAAGATTAATGTCCCAGGCTGTGACTGGACGTCTGAGAGGAGGTCTGGTATGCAGAATTCCCTTAAGAAATCTCTTAACTACAGGTAATTGAGCCAGTGACAAGGAAATTACTGGCTCATGGTGAGCTGAAATGGCACAAAGGTGAACTTTGCCTGTGGAGTATTGTAGACCTGAATTTGAAAGGTCTAAAAGGTACTCTAGAACTTTATTTGGTGGGCAGGAAAAGGGATTCAAAGAGGATTTTGCACACCAGAGAGAGAAACGCTTCCATTTGGATGTGTATGTTTTTCTAGTGGCCATTTTGCACGCAGCTAAAAGAATATCTGAAACTCCGCGAGAGACATTGAACCTGTTCACTTCTGTCTCTTCAGGAGCCAAGCGGGAAGGTGAAGCGATCTCAGATTGGGATGGACTACAGGCCCCTGAGTCAGAAGGTTCGTCTGAAGGGGAAACCTCTTTCAGGGGGGTTTCCGACATACTGTTGAGTAACGGAAACCATATCTGTCGAGGCCGGAAGGGAGCAGTGAGGATCATTTTGTCCCGCTGGGACTCGTACTTGAGAAGTATCCTCTGAATTAGAGGAAGAGGAGGAAAGGTGTATAGAAAGCATTTTGTCCAGTGTAGCCTGAACACATCATGACAGAAAATGCCAGGCCCTGGATTTCTGGAGCAGAAGAGAGGCAGTTTTGTGTTGAGGGATTCAAAAGTCCAGGTCTGGAGTTCCCCACTCTGCGAATAGTGAATGAACTACGGCTGAGTCGAGAAACCATTCAGGAGGATCTGCCTCCGTTCTGCTGAGACAGTCTGCTAGTTAGTTCTGCACTCCCAGCAGGTAGACTGCCTGGATTAGAGCCTTGTGCTCCAAGCACCATTCCCACTCTCTCATCGCTCCCCGCATAAGGGGTAAGAATGAGCACCGCCTGCTTGTTGATGTAATACATCACTGCTTTGTTGTCCGTTTGAAGGAGAATGTTCTTGTGACAGAGAATGTCCTTCAACGTCCGGACTGCATAAAGGAAGGCTCTCATTTCTAGGACATTTATATGAAACTAGGGCTCATCTTTTGTCCACGTACCTTGGGTGTGGAGATTCTGACAGTGATCTCCCCACCCCATCAGGGACGCTTCCGTGGTAATGGAGATCTGGTGATCCAGGGGAACAAAGGGATACCCTTCCAGAAGGTTGTCCTCTGCGACCACCAGATGAGCAACCTCTTCAGAGGTTCTAGCACCTTGATGCGAAAGGACTGAGGGTGAGTGGTTGGGGACCACTGATACTGAGCATCCATTGAAAGGTTCTCATGTGGAGGCGAGCTAGGGGTACAGTGAGCACCGAGGATGCCATGAGACCCAGCATCCATTGCATCGAGATGGCTCGAACCGAACTCTTTTCTCTCTGATGTATCGGGCCATCTTGGGATGTTGCTCCTTCTGTCTTCTGGAAGAAAGGCTTTGGCACAGGAGCTGTCCAGAAGAGTTACTATAAAAAGGAGCTTCTGGGAGGGCTGCAACTGCAATTTCTTGAGATTCAGAGCCCCCATGGATGTGATAAAATCTGAGGCCGTGGAAACAGTGTCGAGAGTTCCTTGCCTGGAAGGACTTGCTAGAAGCAAGTCGTCCAGATATGGGAACACTTGTATTCCAATCTTTCTGAGATGCGCTGCAAGAATTGCACAACACTTTGCAAAAACTCACGGTGCCGAGGATAGCCCAAAGGGCAGGACCCTGAACTGATAATGTTGGCCCAGAGCCACGAACCTTAAGTATTTGTGATGCTTTGGGTGGATAGGAATATGTTGGTAAGATTCCTGCATGTCCAGGGAGGCTAGCCAGTCGTGCTGATTAAGCAAAGGTAACAGAGTTCCTAGCGATGATATTTTGAACTTCTCCTAGGGAAGAAATGTGTTTAATCTTTTGAGGTCCAAAATGGGGCGCATGCCGCTGGTTTTCTTTGGAACTAGAAAATAATGGGAGTAGAACCCTGTGTTCCGTTGATCCAGCAGAACTACTTCTACTGCCCTGTTGTTCAGAAGGCCTTGTATCTCGGAAGCAAGAAGTTCTGACTGAAACACTGACAGCCTGGGCTGTCGTTTGGGGGGATGATCCGGAGGGGTCTCTGAAAGATTGAGGAAAACCCCTTGTGGATTATCTGGAGGACCCATTTGTCTGATGTTATGGACTTACACCAGTTGTAGAATTGAGTCAGATGACCTCCCACCACTGAGGAAGAGTCCCCCTCGGGCAGCTGAGGTGGGACTTGGGCCAAAAACTCAGAAGGCGGCACTGGGCACTCTGGGCCCTTGTGTTTTCTTTTGAGGCTGTTTTTTTTTTTTTTTAAGAAAACCTCCCCTGCCTTTGCCTCGAAAGGACTGACGGTTGTGAAACTGGTGCTAATAACCCCCCCCAACCCCGAGAAGGTGCAGGGGCAGGTCTAGCCAATTTAATGGCAGACCTAGTCTTTTGTGTGGTCTCTAGAGCTTATTCTACTTGAGGACCAAAGAGATGCACACTGTTGAAGGGTAACTCCATGATCTGTTGCTGGGCATCATTCGTGAAGCCTGCAGTGCGCCGCCAGGAGTGACTGCGGGTACAAATGCCTGCCGCTTGGGAGGCAGTATCGAAAGCATCCATAGCTGCTTTAACCTGTTGGTTGTTGGACCTGACACCCCTGGTTATGATTTGAAGAAGCTCTGAATTAGTGTCCAATTCCGGTAGAGCTTCTACCATTTGTTTGAGCGAATGCCAAAGGATATACTCATATTGAGAGAAATAGCCCTGGTAGCTGGTAAGACGCATACCAAGGGTGGATGGTGTTCCGTGTGGCATCCAGATGTTCTCAGTTTAGGGGGACCTCCCTGTTCCTGTCTCCCCTCTTCATCTCTGCAGGTGGTGTTTATGACTTCTTCTGCTGATCTCTTCAGACACAGGTACTTTTGATGTATGTCAGGACTTGCTTAAGGCTTGCTGGCTCCAAGGGTGAAGTTTCTTCTATCACTTTGGAGCTCGACTTGTCCCAGTACAGGAGTTTAAAAAAAACAAAAACGGTGGGTGGGTGGGAGAGCAGGATTGAACAGCCATGTGGCAGCTCACCTTTCTCGGCATGATTGTCTCACACACACACACACACACACCCATAGTTCCTTTGCTACCGGTGGAGGTCCTATGGCTAGTGTAGGCGGGAGGGGTGGCAAGCCATGGGAGGTGTCTTGCGCCAGGTCAGGTGAAAGCGGGGAAAAAATTACCCCAAAATGTATATGGACCTTCTACCCCTTCCAACTCAATTACACAACAGTTATGGCCCTATCACTGGCAAAATGGAAATTTGGACGCCTTCAATAACCACTTCACAACGGCTGGCCTTTGCCTTTGACACCTCTCCAGCTAACCTGCTGAGGGAACAATTAAGCTCCCATTACACTGGTGATCAGAGAGTTGACTCTTCCTTCAACTTCAAATCTATACTGTTGAAACAAGTAGAGGATCTATTATGGCAACTGGATACCAAAAAGCATGAGGGCAGACTCTCTGGACCCCTACTTTCTAAAGATTGCATGCCATGTACTTGCAGTCCCCTACACCTCTTTAACCTATCCCTAAACTCTGGCTCTATTCCCACACTGTGGAAGATGGCCCAGTGGTTCCCCTTCTAAAATCAGGGACCCTATGGATCTTAATAATTACAGCCCCATTTCCATTCTACCAGTGCTATCCAAGATGCTGGAGAAATTAGTGAGTAATCAGTTAAGGGAGTATCTTGACAATGCTAACCTCCTAAACCCAGCTCAATCTGGATTCAGGGCCAAGCATAGCACTATCACTGCACTAGCCAAGGTCACAAATGACTGGCAATCCGAATTAGATAAAAGAATAATGTCTGTGCAGTATTCCTGGACCTGAGCAAAGCATTCGATACTGTGGACCACGAGCTACTACTTTCATCCCTGTACTCCATTGGCCTAGATCCATCCTCCCTTAAGTGGTTCAGATGTTATCTCACGGTAGGTCACAGCAGGTAAAAGCTGAAGGTGACCTATCCCCATTAAAACCACTGTCAAGAGGAGTCCCCAAGGTTCTATTCTGGGTCCTATCCTTTTGCCATTTATATAAATAACATTGATTCAACCCTTACCAATTCCTCTGTACACCTCTTTGCTGAAGACACTGTTCTGTTGTCAGCAACCCTTAATCTACAGCTGCTCAGTGAAATCCTACAAACAGAATTCTCCTTGCTACAATATCAGCTACTCGAGAAAAAGCTTCTGTTAAATGCAAAGAAAACTAAAGCAATGATGTTCACAAATCAAAGCTCCACCAGCACATCCTCTCAATCATTCTCCCCAGCTATGCACTATACTTGGAGAAAATCTGGATATGTAGAAAACTTCAAATACCTAGGTGTGTGGATTGACAACAGACTTGACTTCACTCATCATTTAGAAGAACTGTTAAAAAGCTTACAAGGCTTGGTCTTCTCTATAGATTAAAACCCTTCCTAAACAGAGACTCAAAGATGAGGTTAGGCCAGGCCATTTTTCTATCAATTGTTGACTATGAAGACTTCCTTTATAGTCACTGCCCCATCTCCTACCATCACAAGTTGGATACCTTATATCATAGAGCAATAAGGTTCATTACAGATCTGCATCTAATACTCATCATTGTCTCTTTATGCTGCAGTTGGGTGGGTTTCCTTCACCTCAGAAGGAACAGAAATGCAGCACTATGGATTTACAGAGCGTTGTCAAAAAACTTCCAAACTATATCCTGGACTGCTTCACCCAGACCTCTCCTAGCTCCTATGCCCTAAGAAGCAACAACATCATCCTGCTCAAATTGCCCAAATTCAACACCAGGCTAGGAGGCAGCAATCAGCTATTCTCTTGCTATAGCATGGAACACCCTACAAAAATTCCTAAAACTGTCCAATATCATTCCATTTGCATCCTTTAAACAGCATTGTACAGTCTTCTTCCAAAGAAATGCAATTGCTACCACTAGAGCTAGCATTGTCATCTCACAAATCTCCTTCCAAACCATATATGGCATATTCCTTCCAGACAGACACCCCATCTTATGGCACCCAGTAATACCTTCATCATCCTAGTATTACATTATGTTGAATGTATGCCATGCCCCCCCACTGGGATATGTATATACTGTACATACTGTAAATATTAGCTTAACTTTCCTGTAACCGTTTTTTATCATGTGAATTTACTGTACATCACTGTGTTTATAAACGTTAATCTTCCTGGACATAAGTCTCCACCACTCATTCACACTAGTGGGATTAGCGCCGGAGGCACTAGGACCCATCGGGAGCAAACTTTTGCTGGAGGGTCAGTCGTACGAGAGATGGCCCAGCGAGGCACGGTACAGCAGCGGCTCGAGCGTAAGCCGATCGTCCCGGCGCATCACCCTCCAACCGCCTCAGTTCCTTTTTCCCGCCGCCGTGCGCTTCAGTGATGACGTCCGCTCACCTGTCGGAGTCAAACTTCAAACTAGCCGATAGTTTTCAGTTTTTGTTTTTGTAACATTGTCACAATAGTAGTATCGCTTAATTTTATTCTATTTTCGTTAAATTTTCTAATATTTTAAATTTAACTTACTTGAAGAAGTCTCGGCCTATGACTGGAGTCGACCATGAGCAGGTCAGGTGACGGTAGGAGACTTCGTGTGAAAGCTGTTCAGTCAGCGGGCTGGGTCGGTCAGCCTCCTTCTCCTCAGCGGGTTCCGACAACCTGCAGTCTGATGCCAGGGGATGGGCGGTCCCCGTCGGCATAAAAATAAGCGATCGCATTCTGGCACCGTTCGACCTCGAGCTCTTCTTGCCCACAGGTCAAAAGAGAAGGCATCACTCGAGGTCGCCCTCTGGTATGTCTGCGCGTCGACGGTCGGTTATCGTTGCTAGTTGCCGGTCTTCGCCAACTTCCGGTAATCGTCGTCCTCGACATCGGAGCCCCTCCCCGCCTATAGGTAGGGCTCCAGATGAGCAGTTTCATCAGTGGGCCGCTCTTATGGAGCGATGGGCTCGGAGGTTGGTTCTTCTGCCTGGCTCAGTTGCCTCGGAGCCCTCGGGCTCCTATGGCGATCAGGTAGGGCAGTTGGACCTTTCTAGTCGCGCGGCGCCTTCTTCAGTGCCAGCAACTCCGTGCTTAGGTGTTCCCCCCTCACATGGCTGCGGTGCAGGGGGCCACACCGATGCCCTTATCTCCTGGTTTTTTTCCTTTTCTAGCTTTCCAGGTTCCTGGGGCTTTTCCGGCGCCTTCCGCAGGGTCTGTTGGCTTGTCGGCGCGTTTTCGGTGCCGCTGGATCTTGTGGCGCCATCCGCGGTGCAGCGTGGTCTCACGCCGCCCGGTGTTGTTGGGTCTGGCGGTGCAGCGGCGGCGCCGCTTGGTCGGGCGGCGCCATTTGCAGTAGCGTCTGGCATGTCAGGCGTCCGTGGCGCCGTCGCTCGTGGGGCGCTGGGCCCTGCGGGGACCGCTGATGCTCTTCAGCGCCGTCAGCCTCCTCGGTGCCGTGCTTCAACCTGCTTTTGCTGCTCCTCGGCAGCCGGGGACTTCGTCCTCCCTTGTTTTTCTGCTATTTCCTCCTCTCCTAATTTTCCTCCTTTCCTGTCCAAACAGTCCTTCCTGGACCATCAGGAGATGATGTTGAGCCTGACACAGACCTTCGGTTGGGTGATGAAGTGGAGGAAACAGGATCTTTCTTTGCTACAGAGCCTGTGGTCGAGGACCTGTCCTTTAAGTCTCTGTTGAAGAACCTGAGATCCACTCTTTCTCCAGACTACAGACATCGATCCTGGGAAGATATTAAGACTCCAGTATCTTCATGCTTGAGGAGATCCCCCGGATTTGACTCCTCCGATCCAGCCTTCCTTCGAGACGCTGTCTCAAATGGTATGGAATAATCCTGCTCTTATTCCCTCAGTGGCTAAATCCATTGATAAGAAGTATTCAGCTCTCAAGGATTGTCCCATTTTGGCATCCCAAGCCTTTGCGGATCCTATTGTAGTCCTGGCAGAGAATGACAAGGTCATTCTTCCTCAAACTACTACAGCTCGACCTATTAACAAAGAGTCTCGTAAGATTGATACATTAGGTAAGAGAGTCTTTGCTGCCTCCACTCTAAGTATGATGCATTGCCAGTTATCAAGGCTATTTTCTCAGTATGAGTATATCCTGTGGCACTCTATGAAAAGAATGGTTGAAGCTCTTCCAGATTCGACTCAAGTCAGAGCTTCTTCTGACCGTTGTTAGAGGTATTGAGTCCAATAACCAACAGGTCAAAGCTGCCATGGACGCTTTCGACACTGCTTCTCGCTCAGCTGCCGCAGGGATTTGTACTCAGCGCCATTCCTGGCTGCGTACTTCTGGCTTCACGAATGATGCTCAGCAGCAGGTAATGGCGCTGCCTTTTGATGGCTCCTATCTTTTTGGGCCTCAGGTGGAGCAAGCCTTAGAGGCCACTCAGAAGACTAGATCGGCCATTAAATTGGCCAGACCTCCCGCCCCTCTCCTCGGGCATGTGAACAGACGTCAGTTTCATAGTCGTCAGTCCTTCGAGGCAGAGGCAGGGAAGCTTCCATAAAAGCCAACCTGCCCAACCTCAAAGAAGCCGCAGAAAATGCAGGGGCCTAAAGCCCCAGCGCCACCTTATGAATTGCTGGCCCCAAATTCCATCCACACTGCCGGGTGTAACTTTCTCCTCCGGTGGGAGGTCGTCTGATGTACTTCTACAACCAGTGGAAGTCCATAACTTCGGACAAATGGGTCCTTCGGATAATTCGCGAGGGTTATTCTCTCAATTTCTTGGAAACCCCCCCGAATTGTCCTCCCAGACGACAACCCAGGTTGTCGGCCTCTCAGTCAGACCTCCTCACCGCGGAGATCCAGGGCCTTCTGAACAACAGGGCAATAGAACTGGTGCCCCCGCATCTGCGAAACACAGGGTTCTACTCCCATTACTTTCTGGTTCCAAAGAAATCTGGGGGGATGCGCCCCATTCTAGACCTCAGAAAGTTAAACAAATTTCTCCCCAGGGAGAAATTCAAAATGATTTCCCTAGGTACCCTGTTACCCTTGCTGCATCAGCACGACTGGCTGGCCTCCCTGGATATGCAGGATGCTTACCAGCATATCCCCGTCCACCTGACCCACCGCAAGTTCCTCAGGTTTGTAGCTCTGGGTCAGCATTATCAGTTCAGAGTCCTGCCCTTTGGGCTATCCTCGGCCTGGAGTTTTACAAAGTGTTGTGCAGTTCTCGCAGCGCATCTCAGGAAGATCGGACTCCGAGTGTTTCCCTACCTGGACGATTGGCTTCTAGCAAGCCCTTCCAGCCAAGGGACTTTGGAAGCCGTGCAAACGTCTTCTCACGTCCATGGGAGTTCTGCTGAATTTGAAAAAATCTCAACTGCGCCCTCCCAGAGGCTCCTTTTCATAGGGACGCTTCTAGACACCTCTTCCTGAAGCTTTCCTTCCAGAGGACAGAAGACTCGACATCCTTGGATTGCCCGTTACATCGGGGAGAACCAATCGGTTACAGCTCTCTCGATGCAACGCATGTTGGGTCTCATGGCGTCCTCGGTGTTCACTGTACCCCTGGCCCGGTTGCACATGAGAACCACCCAGTGGATGCTCTCCACTCAGTGGTCTCCGACCTCTCACCCCCAGTCTTATCCCATCAAGGTGGCGGAGCCCCTTCGAATGTCTCTCACCTGGTGGTCTCAAGAGAGCAACTCCTGGAAGGATTCCCTTTGCTCCCGGATCATCAGATCTCCATCACCACAGACTCATCGCTAATGGGATGGGGAGCTCACTGTCACTCCCTCCACACTCAAGGTGTGTGGACTCAGTTCGAAACTCATCTCCACATAAATGTCCTGGAGATGAGGCGGTCTCTGTGCGATCCGAGCCTGAAGGATGTCCTTTGTCACAAGAGCATTCTCCTTCAAGCGGACAACAAAGCTGTGATGTATTACATCAACAAGCAAGGCGGTGCTCATTCTTATCCCTTTGCAGGGAAGCAATGAGGTGTGGGAGTGGTGCTTGGAGCACAAGTCTCTGATTCAGCGGTTTATCTGCCAGGTATACAAAGCGACCTAGCAGATCACCTCAGCAGAATGGAGGCAGACCCTCATGAGTGGTCTCTCGATCCAGCCGTAGCTCGGTCCCTGTTCAAAGAGTGGGGGACTCCAGACCTGGACCTTTTTGCATCCCCACTCAACGCAAAACTGCCTCTCTTCTGCTCCAGAAATCAAGGGCCTGGCATTTTCTGTCAGGATGCGTTCAGGCTGCGGTGGACAAAACGCTTTCTTTACGCCTTTCCACCGCTTCCTCTAATCCAGAGAGTACTCCTCAAGTTCGAGTCTCAGGGGACCAAAATGATTCTCATTGCTCCCTCCTGGCCTCGGCAACTATGGTTTCCTCTACTCAACAGTATGTTGGCAGCCTCTCCGAGACCACTTCCCTTGCAAATCAATCTTTTGACTCAGGGTTCGTTGGTCCATCCCAACCTGAAATCACTTCACCTTCATGCTTGGCTCCTGAAGAGGTAGAAGTGAATCGGTTCAACGTCTCTCGTAGAGTCTCAGACATCCTTCTGGCTGCTCGGAAGCCAGCCACCCAACAAACGCTTCCAAATGGAAACGTTTTTCTCTCTGGTGTAAAGTCCTCTTGGAATCCCTTTTCCTGTCCTCCTGACAAGGTTCTGGAGTATCTTTTGGACCCTATCAAACTCAGGTCTTCAGTACTCCACAGTTAAGTTCACCTTAGTGCCATCTCAGCGTTCCATGAGCGGTTTCTTCCTTCACTCTGGCTCAGTTACCTATGGTGAAGAGATTTCTTAAGGGGTTCTTCATACCAGACCCCTGTTAGCGTCCAGCTGCAGCCTGGGACATTAACCTGGTGCTGGACATGCTCACTCGAGGCCTTTGAACCCTAGCTACCTGTGAGCTAAAATTTCTTACCTGGAAGACTGCCTTCCTGGTGGCCATTACCTCAGCCCGCAGGGTCTCTGAGATACATGCCCTGGTTACGGACCCTCCGTATACTGTATTCCATAAAGACAAGGTAGTTCTCTGTACTCATCCTAAATTTCTTCCCAAGGTTGTGCCAGAATTCCATCTAAACCAACCTCTGGTACTTCCCTCTTACTTCGCTAATTTCCAAAATGAAGGGGAACGAGCTCTTCATTCCTTGGATGTTAAGAGAGCCTTGCGGTTCTATTTAGATAGAACCAAGGATGTTCGCAAGACTCAGCAACTGTTTGTTTCTTTCAGCGACACCCGGCTGGGTCAACCTGTCGCTATCAGATGCATCTCATCATGGTTAGTGGCATGCCTTGACATTGCTATTCCATGGCTCAAGTTAAATTAGAAGGTAGGTGTACGCTCACTCTACTGAGGGTGGTCGTGACATCCCTAGCGGAGTGCCAATGTTCCAATTGCAGATATCTGCTACGCCACCTGGAGCTCAGTGCATACCGTTAAGCACTATGCACTGGATGTTCATGCCAGGCGTCATTCGCATTGGCAGAACTATTCTTAATGGACTTCTGTCTTGAGTGGCCTCGCTGTGGCTCTCCTGCCCGCCCTTTTGGGGATTATCAGCTTGGTACTCTCCCACTAGTGTGAATGAGATGAGTGGTGGAGACTTATGTCCAGGAAGATATGAAAATTACGTACCTACCGTAATTCTTGATCTTCTTGGACGAGTCTCCACCACTCATTCTACACGCCCACCCTCCATCCCCGAGCTCCGTCCCGTGTTGGTCTTTACCCTCAGATCTTTAGGCCGTGAAGACTTCTTTGTTGACCCTTCTTACAGGGTCATCGGACTATCTTATGTCCGTTTTTAAGGTTAGATTTACTCTTTCGTTAGTTGCGCTGCACCTCCTTGGTAAAAAGAGTACTGAGGTGGTTGGAGGTGCGTCGCCGAGATAGTCATTACTCTCGAGCCGCTGCTCGCGGCGCCGTGCCTCGCGGCGCCATCTCTTGCACCGACCCTCCAGCAAAAAGTTTGCTCCCGATGGGTCCTAGTGCCTCCGGCGCTAATCCCACTAGTGTGAATGAGTGGTGGAGACGCGTCCAAGAAGATCAAGAATTACGGTAGGTACGTAATTTTCATTTTTCCCCTGTATGTATAACTGTCTTATGTAAGTGTATGATGTATCTGTTGTGTATCAACTGTTGAACCTTGACCTTATCAGGTCCATCTTGTAAATGAGCCTTGCTCAATGATGTTCGCCTGAATAAATAAAGATTTGATGATGATGATGATGATGATATGGGAAAAAAAGGGGGAGGGGGATTCTGCTGACTGCCATGTACAGGATGTTTTTTCCAAGCAGTTACCACTTCTTTTATTTTCCAAAATTGGTTAGCTCTCCAGATATGCAAGCTTCTCGGTACTGCCCCCTGCACTCTCACAGCACATCTGAGATGTTAGGATTCCAAATTAACCTGCAAATAGCATTTTACTTTTGGGACAGCAACTCTGTTTATGCCCACTCATTGCAACCTGTCCTGGGCCTTATGGCACGGATCAGACCTCTGGTTTGATCACTCATTGCCAGTCATTGGAGGACAATCTTCTCCGCGGTTCCCTTTTCCATCAAAACCCTGGAAACTCATTCATTGGAGGCCCCTGTTAGGTAGCCCTCCTCCAGGGTTTCAGTCACAAGGTGTCTGCAACTCGTTCACCAGAGTGCCATCTCCACTTCAGTAGGTTGCTCATGTAAACTGTTTTTGTGTAGCCTGCTGGATCTTAACGGGTAAAAAACGTGTTTTTTTTTTTTTTCAGAATGAATGACAGTCCACCTTGTATTTCACAAACAAACAACGCAGAACACTCTCTTACCTTGTTCCTGACGAGCTATGAGAGAGTGAAATGAGAGCCTTGAGCAGAGGATCTGGTGTTTAGTACACACTGACGGGTACAGTCGGTCAGAGACATTTGATTGCATCCTGTGCCTTGGCAGATGCAATGTGTTTGTTAATCAGGCTTTCGATCTGCCAACAGAGGATCCTTCCTCTCAGGTTGGTCGGGTTGCCTCAGGGTCTTCTATTCCATCCCTGCAATACCTAGGGCATTTTTTACACGAGGACCCTCTCCAGAAGCTGGTGGTTGCCTGGATAGCAACCTTGTGCTGGACATGCTCATCACAAGCTCTTAGAGCCATTTTTGACTTGTGAGCTAAGTTTCTACTTAGCAGCTTCTGGGGCCTCCTCTTCTGCTTGCAGATTGTCTGAAATCATCTCCTGATCTCAGATTCCCTTATACTGTTTCCGCGGGAAGCGGTGAGTGCTCTACGCATGATAAGTTCATTTCTAAATTGGCATCAGAGTTCTGTCTCTGAATCTGCAACTGTGCCGCCCACCTATTTGCCAGCTTCCAGAATGTGGGAGAACACTCTCTCCATATTCTCTGAATGTTCAGGGGTCCTCACTTCTTACCTGTACAGAACTAGGATTTCAAACAATCCAAATGGTTTTTGGTCTCCTTTACTTTGTTGAAAGACTCAGCCTGCTCCATGCAAGCGCATTCTGCCTTGGTTGTGGGCTATCTACACCTCTGCTTTGCCATGGCTAGGTCGTGTTGAAAGGTCAAGTATGTGCCAACTTCGCCACTGCAGATCTTAATTGTATCAATCTTCACCTTTGGTGGGGTGCTGCGCTGGAGGCTTTTTTTGGTTTAAAAATCTTTCTCCCATCTCTGAGGAGGCCGACATATTGCGTGTGCTCGGGGCTGCCAGTGACTGGCGTAGCCCCTCCAATCCCTCAGTTCTGCTTTTCCCGCCATTGAGGTAGCACGACTTTGTGGGACAGCAATAATTTCTCCTGCATCACTCACAGATTGGATCTTCCCGGTTCTGCTTGTTTGGTATAGTTCTCAGTGCTGTACTTTCGTCGTCGTGTTTGTCACAAATTTTTTTTTTTATTATTTTAAAACTCAGTATGGCATCGAGCCTTTTTAATTTTGCATTCAGTCAGATCATGTTGTGTTCCGGCAAAGGCTTTTGAAGGTGGGGACTACCCTTGTGCGTTGGTGCCCCTATGGTAGTCAGTTCACCTTGACTGACACACATGAGAGATGTTTTACCTGCCTAGGGCCAAACCATGATATGGATCACTGTGATGCCTGCTTTTCTGTGGATTACCACACCTTTGAGATCTGCCTGGCGAGGTTGAGCCATGAGCCCCCAACCTTCGGTGGTCGGTGTCTCATGGGGGCTGCTAGGGTAAGATCCCTGGGCCCATTACCTGGGCCTCTCTCTGCTGCTATATGCATGGGGGAGAGCAGGCCTCTGCTGGCTCAGGTCTCGCTCAGCCCAGGTGCCTGGGCGAGTGGTTGGGGGAACGGTTGGCCTACTCTAGGAGGCTGGTCATGGATCACTCGCGGCCCAGTTCTCTGGGGAACCAGCCAACCCGGTGGCGAGACCTCAGCTATACACGGGCCTACATCAGTGGTTCCTTCGAGGGCTTCGGGGTGTGCGGCCTCGGCCACTGGCACAGATTCCAGTGCCAGTGAGTGAGGCCAAATCATTGCCACGGAGTCTCCTCCCGACACCGCTTTCCATGCTGGGACAGGTAGAGTGTCTGGGGTTGCCTCTCTAGGGTTTGCTGTGGTTTCCTCCTTGGATTCGGAGGATGATCTGGACGACTCGGATTGGCAACCGAGCTCCCCGGAACGATGGAGGCTCCCCGGGATCTGCAAGAGGTCGTCTTCTGTGGGTACCATTCGTAGGATCGTCACCATATACACGGCTGCCCTTTCCTCTGCTGGTGCCGCTGAGGGCTCTGGTGCCGTCTGTGGCACCATCTCAAGTAATGGCACCGCTTATGGCGCTATGCTTGATGGTGCCACGTTGAGTGATGCTGCCGCAGTCTCTGCCATACCAGGTGACGGCTGCAGTTGGTGCCGTGCTTGGTGTAGGTGCTGCGGTCTGTTCCATTTGGGATTAACCGCCGTCCCCGATGGCGACACCTCATTTGAGGTCGATGCTACGGCCGGCAACTATGTTGATGTTGGTGCTGGTTCTGGTGACAGCAATGATGTCGGTGCTGCGAATGGTGTCGGTGCTGCTTCCGGTAATGGAGCCGCCTCAGGGGGCTGTCCCTGTTGGTGATACCAGCTCCATTACTCCATTGGCATTTGGTGCGGACAAGGAGCCTGGGGGGGGTCAGAGGTTGACCCTGGTGCCGGCTTCTCTCCCCAATCCCTTAGAGCAGTTGCTGTATTGGGACCTCTGACCAGGGGGCAGGTTTCAGTCCTCTGGGTCGGGGTGTCAGCCTCCCACTCTTCCCCAGTGACTTTAGCCACCCCGGGGGTCGGAGTGCTGGATCTGGCACCCCTCCCGTCTAGGGGTCGGAGTCCTGCTACTGGTGGGGGCAGGAGCCACCCTTCTGGGCCTGCATGGCTCTGGTCTCCTCACCAGGGGTTTCTTCCGTGAGCTTCCCCAGCTAATTGTGGGAGGTTGGAGCAGCAGGTTGTGACTGGGCAGTGCACTCATCTCGCTTCAGAGGGGTCTCCCAGTTGTCCCCACAGACCTGGTAGAGGGGTTTCTGTCTCTCAGGACCATTCTACCCAACCTTTTCCTTCTCTGCCTCCTCCCCGTCTTCTCCCAGGTCTTTCCGGTCCCTTGGGACCCCTTACTTGGGTGCAGTGTGGGGCAACAGCAAGTGTTTTCCCTGTCTATTTTAGGGCTGTTTATGAGATGATGTTCGTGTCTCCTGTTCCAGCACCATCATTCCCTCAGCAGAGCCCTTCCACTTCATCAGCTTCCTCCAAAGAAGAGGTCACCACCTGTACCAGCCTTCTAATGCTGACTTTACAGAGTATCAGCGGTTCCTGGTGACAATGATGGAGGAGCTTAATCTTTCTCTACATCACAATGCAGTCCTTCCATTGCAAGATTGGCATTCCTTGGGAATATAGCCAAGAATCGGTGGCGATCCTCCTTGGCCTCAACCTTTCTTGGAGGAGTTGCACAGCGCCTGGTGGCACCCTGCTTCTGCTTATCCAGCCCCTGGGGACTGCCAACACAGGTATTGCGCTCCCTGTGGATGTCCAGGGTCTTTACCCCACCCCGCATTGGGCTTGGTGTGTCTGGATACCCCTTCTGAGTGTCTGCGCCTGTCAAAAGACCATCCTCCGGACGTGGACTCTGCGGAGTTCGATTGCTAGGGCAGAAGGGTTTTTGCCTTGGCGTGTCTCTTGCTCTCCATAGCAGCTCATCAGGCATACATGGTGGCTTCATGAAAGGCTCTGCAGTGGACAGATTCTGGCAGCCATGCCCAATAACGAGGCAACCAGGTGGGCCATCGCCATTTCTACGTGAGACCTGGAGCTAGCAAGACACTAGGCGTGGGCATCTTATGATGCCAGCGTGGTAGCCCCCAGGGTTGTGGGATCTGTGGTCTGCATTAGGGAGATGGTATGGCTGCTCCTTTCCTGGTGCTCACCCCTGGCCTGGCGTAGGGTGACTGCCTTGCCATTCCGGGGGGCCTGGTTTTTCTCCCACAGGGTCAGGCGATAACTGTTGGGTGGCGCCTCTCCTGCAGGTCAGGAGCCTTGCCCTTATCCTGAACAGTAGTGGGCCTGGCCAGACCTCGTGATGAGCCCTCTCCCTCTCAAATCCCCACAAGGGTCTGAAGGCTATCTAGCATTCAGTGAGGTACAGTACCACTTAGTGGTGCTTGGTACTCACCCACTAGTAATGAATGGTGAAGACTGATACAGTTAAGATATAAAAATTACGTTCCTACCATAATTCTTTATCTTCTAACCCCAGGAAATCTTACTGTATTCTGACATATGCAGTATTGTCTCACCATAGTTCTGCCCCGGAGCTGAAAAGGTTAATATCGCCTATGCAAATGAGAGAATGCTAGGCTCGAGCTCGGTTTCCAAACCACTGTCCCTGGTAAACAATCCATCAACCGTCAGATTCTTCACTCCGCTTGATTAGTCGGGTGCCTCAGAGAATCCTTTGCATCTTTACTAAACTCTCATTTATTTTTCTTGGTTTTACAACCACTTTTAGTTTAAAATTGTTTAAACCACTGTCTCTGGTTCACAGAGGTAAATTAGTATAGATAGTAAGAGTTGGGTAAGTCCTCTGTTTCTGTCCTGTTCTCCGGTCAGGAACCGATATTTCTTATTTCCAATTTTTCCTGTAAGTATATATATTTCTTACTCAAATTTTTGTTTGTGGGATGTTGCTGGGCTAAACCCTGGTTCGTTTTCTGGTCCTTAAACCGACCAAAAAAAATTTACTTTGTGGATAGTGGCCATATCTCGGACACCTAAGAAAAGAACTGGCCCTACTGGTTTCCAACATTGCACCAAGTATAGGAAACATTTGCTAAAACTGACCCCCATTTGATGCGTGTTCTCTGTTTTGGGTTTGAACACTTAGAGACAGATTGGGAAATTTGTAAAAAAAATTCCTCAGTCTATGCTGGACAGGCGATTGAACCGACTGAAGGAGAGAATGTCTGAAACAACTGCTGACCTGGTTACAGACAAATCTTAATCAAAAATGCTGTTGAACCGATCGAAACACCCTCTGACCAGGGTACTGGTTCACAGCCTAAGAAATGCACCGCTGATCAGGCCGCTGAACCGGCAACCATGGGCAAGGAAAAGGAAAAACGCACAGAACCGCAACCGGTGATACCGTCTGCTCCTACCGCGGAGAAGATGGCTAACGTATTTGGATTATTTAATCCCTCCAGTCTCCCCCGGTTCAGGTTCCATGGTCCTCAGTTAAATTTCCTGTGATTGTGCCCCCAGGTTCTTTTCCTATTACCGGTCCCCTTGATCCTGGTTCTGAATACCTTGAGGATGAGGGATGTGGATTATGGGGAGGAAGAAGAGGACTGTGGAGAACCAGAGGATCTTCCTGGACTAAGTCTCCATCACCCATTCACACTAGTGGGATAGCGCCGGGGGCGCTAGGACTAAGCGGGAGCCTAAAATTTTCTAGAAGGGTCGGCACGAGTCTGGACCACGCATGCGGCACCTTGAGACTAGCTTGCGCCTGTGTAAGCTATCTCGCGTTAACCCTCCAACCGCCTCAGTTCCTTTTCTCCCACCGTCGAGTGCACTTGGATGTTGACATCACTTATCTGCCGAAGTCTAAGTTTTCGTCTATATGACAGCAGCTTTTAACGTTTAATTTAACATTTTAAGTAGTAATTTCTTATTTTACAAACAAGAAGATGATTATGGAGAAGAAGAAAAAGATTTTTTCCTGCCATCAACGGAGTCGTCCTTAGACGGTAGCGATGATGGTAGGAGGACTTCGTTTAAAAGTTTTTATGGCAGAGGGGTTGTGTCGGTCCGCCACCTTAATTAACAGGGGGTCCGACTACAGACAGTCCTGTTCTCGGGGACAGTCCTCAAGCACAAATCTAGTGGTTCTAGGGATTCGCCCGCTAACCCGAGCTCTTCTTCCTCGTTGTTGCCCATTGGTACATCTGCACGAGGATTTTTCGTCGGAAGGGGTGATGGGCTTGAACCGACTTTGGTGGGTTCCCCTTGGCCCTGCTCCTAACGGCTGCATTCTCGACTCAGAGCTCCATCTCTGTCCTCGTTGGAGCTCTGGTGGGCAGTTTCACCTCTGGGCTGCTCCTCTGGAGCAGGGAGTTTGACTTTCCAGTTTTTCCTGGCTCTATTCCTGATTTCGGGACCTCTGGGCCTTGGAGCCGTTGGACCGGAGCTGGGTTGATTGGATCACGATGTGTGAAGTGCCCTCTTGGTGCCTTTGCCATCTTGTCGACCCCTCGTGCCTACCCCCCCCTCCTTTTTCCATGCAGGGGCTGGCACAGGCACTACCTTTTTCCTTCTCCCATCAGGATTTCTTTGGCATTTTCCTCCGGCGCCATGGTTTGGCGCTGTGGCTCGGTGCCTTGGTTGACGCCATGCCTCGGAGCTGTGGCTCGGTGCCTTGGTCGGCGCCGAGCCTGGGTGTCTTGGTCGGCGCTGTGCCTCGGTGCCTTAGTCAGCGCCGTGGGTCTGTGTGGTGCTGTGGGTGCTCCTGTTGCTGCCGATGGTTGTCGGCGCTGTCAGTGGTGTCTGGGTGTCTGGGTGGTGCCGTGCACCAGCGGGTGGCGCCGACACCCATGGGTGGCACCTCACGGGTTTCAAGGGTGCCATGGGTGGTGCCGGGAGCACCTGTGGGTGCCGGGTGGTGCCGTGAGCACCACAGGGTGCCATTGGTGCCACTGGTGCCATGAGTACCATGGGTGGCACGGGGTACTCATGGGTGCCGTGGGTGGCACCGCAGGCACCCATGGGTGCCACTGGTGCCCTCGGGTGCCATTCTTGTCACTGGTGCCATGGGTGTCAGGGGGGTGCCCTTGGGTGCCATTGCTGCATGGGTGCCTGCAGGTACTGCCGCGGCTGCCCTCGGGTATCGTCCAGGTTGGCAGGCACTGCTTGGTCCCCTCCTGTGCCACGAGTGATGCTGGTGCCGCACGGGTGCTAGTGGGTGCTGTATAGCAGAATTTGTGACACATTTTTCCTTTTCGGGCTTCCTTTCCACAGAACTTGTGGCAGGATGTTTATCGCAGAATGAACTCCTGTTCTGCGGATTATTTTTTCCACACATCTTTATGAGTGACGGTCTATGTAGGATCTTGTGTCATCCAGCGGTTTTCTGCTGATGGAACTCTGTTGTACTGCTCTGCCAGCATACTCTCATTCTGCTCAGTACTTTCTCGTCTCCCTACATGGTACCAGGCTTCTCGACATCCTTCCTGATGGCGGAGTATCTAGTGGCTCTGACCTAGACCTCTCTTGGAGGTCCTTCTGGGGTAGAAGTGCATCTAGGTGGGTATTTCCCTGTCCTTCTGGTCAGTAATACAGTGGACGACTCATTTTATATACTGAAGGACACGTCCTCTCTATCATCAGAGTCCGTGATGGAAAATCTTTTCAGTAGTTCATCAGTAATGGGGCCCACTGTAGTATTTCACACTGCGTCCATGGACCATACACTTCTGCGTCTAGACTTTTTCAATCGTTAAGACAGTTACACTCTGTGGCACATTCTAATTTAATGGTCGGGAGCTGCACTGGCTCTTCCGCTCCTTTGTTAGGAGTATATAGCCCCCTTGTGATATTGCCCCTTCGGTGGCTTCTTCGCACAGGTGGTTAACATCTCTCCAGCTGTGATTACTAGTCCGATCATGATTTCAGTATGGACGCTCAGGCTCCTTCTGCACTCAGATGGAGAACATCTTCGTCATTTTGTATCAAGACAATCCTTGCGAAATAGCAGCGTGAAATTTTTGCCTTAGAAATCCAGCCCCTGTTTTTTTTTTCTGTCGGAATGTTTTTTTCCGCAGTGGACACGTCCTCCTGTACACTTTTTTCTTTCTTCCTGAGTTCAGAGACTGCTACTACAGTTGTACACACAGGGGCAGGATAATTTCTTTTGGAATATGCAGTGGGTAAGATCTGGTTCTACTAGATCACCACGAGAGGCTTCTAAGTCGTGCTTGGCCCTCCATCAGGAAGGTTCCTGTGACTAAGTGGAGACAATTCTCCTTGATGGGCTAACCCCACCTGGACCCCTTTGCTCACCAAGCAAGGGGTTCAAGTGCTCCTGGACCTGTTGTTTACAGGTCAGCCATACTTGATAGTGGGGGTTTCCATCTGCACTTTCCGGTCTACCCTGAACCAGTAGACTTTACCTCCGACTCTTTCAGTTCCTGAGGTCTCTCTACGTTACATTAGTACTTGTCTTTGACACTATTAATTTTGGTCCTAGACCAAATTGTGAGGCCAGGTTCTTGCCGCACTCCTAGAGTGGTTGTGGCTTCCAGGCAGACTTTCATTTTGTGCCCATTGCAGTCGTCTGCAAAGTGGTGTGTTACAACTTGAGCGCTTATCTTGTAGGCACTATGTTCTAGATGCTGTTTACAAGACAGCTCCTTTTATTAGCAGGACAGTCCTTGGCTGTCCTTTCTGAGTGAACCCTATCTCCTACTACCCTACTCAGGGTTGTTGGTTTTAGCTCGGTACTCTCCCACTAGTGTGAATGAGTGATTGAGGCTTAGTCCAGGAAGATATGGAAATTACGTACTTACTGTAATTATTGATCTTCTTGAACAGTCTCCATCACTCATTCACATGCCCACCCACCCACCATCCCCTGGGTTCACTCATCTTCATGGTCCTATGGTTCAGACTGTGAGGACATTGTTCTTTGACCTTTCTTGCAAAGGCCATCTGGGTCCTCTCAGGCCCAGAAACTCAGGATGAGTTATTCTCATTAGTTACGCTGCACCTCCTCGGTTTCAGTTTAGAATGGCTGTGGATGCCAGTGACACTGTAGCCAGGCTATAGCTAATTCTATTTCTCTCAGGAGATTTGCTTGGTTGAGAACCACTAATTTATCCCAGGACACAATCAAAATCCTTTGATTTTCCTGTGACCTCTCATCCTCTTTGGCCAGCAGACTGAAGCCTGTATGAAAAGATGGATGAATACAAACTGGCTTACGGGAGTACAGCAGCCAAAGAAAAGGCAGCCAGTCCAGGGCTGGAAGAGCACAACCTTACTATAGGCATTTCTTCCAGACCCAGGCCCTTCTGATCTACCAGCCTCATAGGGGCTATTTCAGGGGTAGATGTGGTACTGGCAGTGCAGGTCCAAGTCCTCAGCCTATCCCACAGGTGAAGCAGAGCTCCTGAAGTTTCCGCCAGGGTTGCCTTCCCTCTTCCTGTAGGGGGGCAGGCTCGCCCACTGCCTCCAGGCCTGGCAGTTTGTAACTACAGACAAGTGGGTCCTGGAGGTAGTGGGCCGAAGGCCTCTCCCTCAGCTTCAAGGCCTTGCCCAAGCTCAGGACAAGGGTCTTCAATCCTCTCTCCTCGACAGAATTACAGCTACTGGAGGAGGAGGTACAGCGGTTGTTACTGGACAGGGCAGTAGAATCAGTTCCATCCCTAGACTGGGGGAAAGGGTTTTACTCAATGTATTTCCTAACAGTAAAAAAGACAGGGGAGTGGCGACCCATCCTGGACCTCCAACAACTAAACAGATATCTGACAAAAAACAAAATTCAAGATGGTCACTCTGGCCACCATTCTGCCTTTACTCAGACAAGGGGATTGGCTAGCCTCACTAGATTTAAAAGACGTCTGGTTTCATATCCCCATCAGGCCATCACACAGAAAATTTCTCGAGTTCAGGCTCAAATCAGGCCATTATCAGTTCAGAGCAATGCCCTTCGACCTTTCTTTGGCCCTAAGGGTATTTACCAATTGCATGGCGTGGTAGTGGCACACCTGAGGAAGCAGGCTGTTACAGTCTTTCCCTACCTGGGCGACTGGCTGCTGGTCGTCAGTCTCCTCAGCAAGTGTTGGATTCCCTGGCTCAGGCTCAAGCTTCCTTCAGTCCCTAAGGCTTCTTCTAAATCCCAAAAGTCAGTCCTGGTCCCAGTTCAGCTTCTGGATTTCATAGGAGCAGAGCTGGACACTACAAGGAAAAGCCTTCCTTGCACCAGCAAGGTGGATACTCTGGTTCAGTTGGCCTGCTCCTTCCAGTTATCCTGCCCCAGACCAGCAAGGCATTTTCTTCAGCTGTTAGGACACATGGCTGCATCCACAGCAGTGGTGCCAGGAGCCAGATTTCAAATGAGGGACATTCGGTTTCACCTCAGATCTTATTGGTAAGTAAGTAAAATGTATTTATAAAGCGCAATATCATATATCAAAGTGCTGTACAGTCACATTCTGAGATAAATACAAATAAATAAGTAAACCCTAAGCATTATTAAATATAAAAATTACATAAGATAGATATATATATTAAAAATCAGATAAATTCTAGTCGTTGGGGAAAGCACGTGCAAATAAGTATGTTTTTAAAGCAGTTTTGAAGCTCTCCACTGTCTGGCATTCTCTCACCCAACGAGGTAGAGAGTTCTATAGGGTGGGGGCAGCAAAAGCCTGAGCTCCAGAAGATTTCAAACACACCTTGGGACTCTCCCGCAATCCCTCGTCGGTTGAGCGGAGCGGTTCTGACAGGGCTGTAGGGACACAAAAGCTCTTGTAGGTAGCTCGGACCCATAACGTGTAGGGTCTTAAAAGTTAGCAAGCCAACTTTAAAGGTGATCTTCCACTGAACTGGCTGCCAGTGCAGAACGCGTAGGACAGGCGAAATGTGGCTGGATCGAGTAGACCCAGACAACAGCTTGGCCGCAGCATTCTGCATTAGCTGCAAGCGGCAGATATCAGCCCCAGGAAGCCCTGGGTATAGGGAGTTACAGTAGTCAAGACGTGAGATCACGAAAGCATGAACCAAAGTTGGTAAGTCACCAGACGGAACAGGATGCTTAATCCGGGAGATGTTCCTCAGATGATAAAAGGATGATTTGACCACAGCTGACACCTGTGAACACAGTGTCAGCCCTTTGTCAAATAACACCCCCAGATTCCGCACCCGTTCAGAGGTCAGGAGCTGAGAGCCCCTAAGCCAAAGCCCAGAGGGCTTCCCAGCAACCAACCCCTCAGACCGGTGACCTGGTTCAACAACTAACACCTCCATCTTGTCAGGGTTCAATCAAAGCCAGCTGGAATTCATCTAGTCTTGGATTTCAGCGAGACAGTTGGAAAAAAACGAGACCGCACTATCCTGGTCGGGCACAAAGGACAGGTACAGCTGAGTGTCAGTGTGCATAACAGTGAAAACTCAGCCCATAGCACCTTATAATGTCTCCTAGTGGAAGCATGTACACCGTGAACAACATGGGGGACAGCACTGAGCCCTGCGGAACCCCACATGGCAGGGGGTAAGAATCAGAGGAAAAAATTCCCGATTCAACCCTCTGTGACCTACCAGTGAGAAAGAATGGAACCATCTGAGGACTGTGCCAGACAGGGCACAGATTAACGCAGAGCGATCAAGAAGTACCCCATGATCCACGGTGTCAGAAGCTGAAGAGCGATCCAGAAGGACCAAGATGGAGTGGCGCTCTGGTCTCTAGCCATCAGGAGATAATTTAGTACCCGAACCAGAGCGGTCTCTGTACTGTGTCTCTTATGAAAACCAGACTGGAGAGGATCATAGATAGCATGGATGGTAAGGTGGTTCTCCAACTGTTGTGCGACAACTTTCTCAGTAACCTTACCTATGAAGGGGAGGCTAGAGACTGGCCTGTGGTATGCAGGAGAAACTGGGTCAAGAGATGGCTTCTTGAGAAGGGGGGTAACCACAGCCACCTTCAGGGAGCTAGGAAACTTCCCCCAACTCCAGTGAACACCAGATTAATTCTGCTAGAACCAGGCTGATCACATCTACACAGCCCATTAAAAGGCACGTAGGGCCCGGGTGTAAACTACAGTAGGTTGGACGCACACTTCGGAGAAGCTGCATGATATCGTTGATCGCCGGACGGTCAAAGTCGACCCAACAGAATGAAGGTGCCATGACCACACTTTTTCCACCAGTAACCCCCATAGAGCGTGACTGGCGAACCTCTGTCCTGATGTTGGCAACCTTATCAGCAAAGAAGCGAGCAAACTCGTTGCACTCTATTTGCAATAAGGCCCTCCGGACACGTAGACAGGCTGGATTGCAGAGTCTGTCCACCATCCAGAACAGCTGAGCTGGTCGATTCCATGCTGCAGCAATCTTCCTGGACAGGAATTCTGCCTTCTTATGGGAGATTGCTGACTGATAGAGCCTATAATGCTCCATCAGTCTGTCTGTCGGCATCTAAGGCAGTTTTACGCCAGGCATGCTCTAGCCTTTGCCCTACCTGCTTCATCCCACTCAGAGTCCCATCAAACCATGGGGACCAAGGGTGGAGAGTAAGTGGATGAACACGGAATGGAGCAAGTGAGTTCAGGGCCTCCTCCACTGCTCGGTTAAAAGCCTGGAGGAGATTCTCTGGACCCTTGCGTGACACTGGGATTCCCGATAGGTCCAACACTGCCAAAGGCCATCAGGAGTCAAACTCCATAAAGGCGGTGTCGGACCATCTTCACAGTACCAAGGGTCACAGGTTTGACTCCTCCAACTATTTCTCGCTTATGTTGAGGTTGGAAAGGGAGACCTGCCACTAAGAGATCCATTGCCAGGTGGATTGTCTATTGTATCAATTTTGCTATCAAAAACTGGGTAAGGTTCCCCCCTCAGGCCTGAGGGCTCACTCTACCAGAGGTACAGCTGCATCTCTAGCTGCTGCTAGAGACATCCTATCTTGGAGATATGTCAAGCAGCTACTTGGAAAACAGTACACACTTCTCAGCATTACTCACGTGGATATCCAGGCCAGGAGGGATGCTCGGTTTAACACAACCATGCTTCAGAACCCTATTCCTAAATGGGTGTCCCTCCTCCTTGAAGGTACTGCTGTGTAGTCTGCATCTGTCATAATATAGCAAGACTTCATGTTGTTTGAAGAAAAAAATTACTCGCTTTAGTAATGTTGTTTCTTCTAATGGAGTCTTGCTATAGTATGACCTCCCCCCCAAGCCTGCCCCTCTCAGTACTTCTACTTCGGGTATGGGGTGGGCAGTCCACTGTTGTCACTTATTGATGCCCCTTTTATGTTTGGGTGTTGTTTTTTTATTTATTTATTTTATCTAGTTGTTTCTGGTCCCCTGATTTGAGTCTTGGTGTTGGGACCAGGAAAATATGTAATATTTTAGTAGCCAGTTGGCTGAGTGTGAGTTACAGCTTCCACACAGAGCCTTAGTGAGTTTTGCTCGTAAAAGATCTGGCGGTTTCAGTTTGAAACCACCCTAACAGAAACTTCTCTAACCGAGTTCGCGCTCTAAGCTCCATGCATTGCATGGAAGTTAACTCTTTCACCTCCGGACCAGTTCTAATGGTGGGACAAACTGCATCTGTCATAATATAGCAAGACTCCATTAGAAGAAACAACATTACTAAGGTGAGTAATTTTTTCTTCTAGGGACGTGGATATGTTGTTCAATCTACACTTTGTGGCAGGTTCCTTGCCGCTTTAAATCTTGCCAGAAGGTCTTCAAGCTGGCTCTTCCCACCAACCCGGGTGGTAAAACTCGGCTCCGCCCCATGACGCCAGATCTTCCTTATCGCTTGGAAGCTCAGGTTCCCTCCTCAGCACTCTGCGTTTTAGGCCTGGATCCAACCTCTTCGGGTTTTCCCAAAATGATTTTAAAGTTTACTAGACTACAGTCTTCATCTTCCCTCGTAGCTGCCATGGACAAATCCACTTCCGGCTTCCGTCGGTGCCCTTACGGGCAGAAGATATCCCGGACTGATCTGCACTCCGCATGCGTTTACTGCCTGGGTCTTGACCACAATCCGCAGGCCTGCAATCTGTAGAAGTCCTTCTCAGCTTCGGTTTTAGAGGACCACGCTGCCAGACTACAGCTTGGGTGTCCTGAGAAATGGTACCTGCTGGTGAAGTCAAAGGAGGCCCGTTGGGCGGTGTCCGTGGCTGTGGGCTCTGCGGAGCAGCTAGAGCAGTTGATCGACCTCGAGGAGGAGGCGGCCCAGGCTGCTTCATCTTCCTCCTTGGCTGCGGCGTTTATCCTGCTCTCCTTGGGCTCCTGCTACACTGCTCCTTTTAAGGAGCTTTGCCAGTCCCTCTTCACCAAGGGAGAATGGCCATCGGGACATACCAGTAGGTCCAAGAAAAAAGAACCAAAAGGTAAGTCCCACTGTTGATGTTCGTGGGAACAGGAGAGATCCCCCTTCACTGAACCGTCGGCTCTCGACTTTGGTCGAGGTTGCGGCTAAGGCTGCTGGCTTCACGGTGTCCCTGTCAGGTCAGCCGGTCGAAACACCTTTCGACGCGGTTGAGAATTTTCTCGACCTGTTGGACAGTTTGTCGACTGGAGAAGCAGACAACCTTTCTTCACCAGTTCCCCCAGTGGTAACAGAGGACTTACCCGTGCCTCCTGTGCTGAAGTCGCCGGTCAAGGACCCTCAACTGAGGGATGAGTGGGTTTCCGCCGCCCCCTCTTTGACCCACTCTCGATGACCCCGAAGGTCTCTGTTTCGGTCTCTTCCAGCTCGATTAGGTTCTTCAAGTTGGCCTCAGGCACCATGGAAGCGGTGTTGCCGCGTCACTAATCGGAGGATAGGCTCAGACGTAAGTTACGTCGGCAATATGAGGACATGATGTGGCAGCAACTTTTGTTTACCGGTAACAAGCCGACTCCATCACCTTCTCCGGCCATTAAGTGGCTGTCACCGGAGCGACCAAAGTAACCCCTCGTAGTTGTCAAGGAGCCAACCCTGGCGCCAGTTGTTTGGCAGAAACTGGCTGCTCCACCCTTGTGGTGGAACCACCGCCTCCTCAACTGAAGACTGGGGCCCCGACCAAAGGATTCCCGGTGGTCGGAGCTTGCCCTACAGGTTGTCGGTCACCCTCACTCTGATTGGCCTCGGCTTGAGTGGAGGTAGCACAGAAATGCTCCAACGCTGTTTGCAGACTCTCGAGTCCAACAGAAGTGACTCCTCCCTATACTCCAGGCCCATGACCTGGAATCTGTAGGGGGTCAGGTGGTGGAGCGAGAGCCCATCACTCATTCTTGGGTATACTTACGACTCATCTCAGAGTCCACTGGAATGCAGCTTGAACCCGTTCAGAAAGCGGGCCAGGTGTCCCCTCACGGAGATATTGGACTGAGGAGATTCTCCTACGGAGGCCTTCCCGGTGGCCGAAGCCATTGTTGGCCCGGCCCTGGAGTTGTGGCATTGGCCTGCATCTTGTCCCATGCCTTCGGCCAGTATGGCTCGCAAGTGCACGGTCCCCACCGGTTCACTCTCCGGTTTCTTGGAGCACCCCTCTGCAGAGGGTCTGGTGAGCGACAGTGTTTTCTGGCTTTCCGGGAACACTAGGGACGTGGACAAACCGCCTGATAAAGAATCCAAAAAGCTGGATTATTCAAGATGGAAGGTTTACACTGCTTCCTCTCTAGGCCTCTCACAGGCTAGCTCGGCTGTACTGATGGCATATTTCTCCTGCCACTTACATGAGGTTCCCTGGATGAGGAATTCCCATCTCCTGACTGACCTTCAGACGACGGTCAAGCAGCTGCGGGATCAGGGAAGGTCGGTGGCTAAGCAGCAGCTCCAAACTTCTTTGGACATCGGTGACTCTTGTGCCCGATCAGTAGTGGCCACAGTAGCCATGCACCGCAGAACTTGGTTGCGGATCTCTACCTTCACGGCGGACACCCAGCACTAACTGGCTGACGTTCCTTCCTGGGCACCGACTTGTTCGGGCCAGGGTTGGAAGGCCATCTCCAGGGATTGAGAAGTTCAATGCCACCTTGGACTTCGTCCGCTCTGCCCAGAAGGACAAGGACCACCGCCAGCAGCGCAAGCCCTAGCCCTTCTGCTCCTGCAGCAGGTCAGCAGGCTCAGACTTGGCACCCTAAGGCCAAGTCTCACCTCCCTCAGTAAGAAGCCTAGAGGAAGGGTCCAGAGGCCCTCGGCTGGCCCTTCCTCCAAGCCTGCCCAGTGGCGGGTTGTGGGGTGTCCCCCAGCCTGAGTCACTCCTTCCAGGTTCCCCTCTGAGAGACGGCTCCGCCGCCCTTTCTGCCTGGTCCGCTGATCCACCACGGACCGCTGGGTGCTAAGTGGTCCGGCAGGGGTTTAGCTCTCGGATTCGAGCAGTCCCCTCCCCATCGAGCCGTCACCCCACGGGGGGCGTTGGGTTTCCCAGCCTCTCTGTTGGCTCATTGAGCTGACATTGCCCTGCTCCTCCAGAAGGAGGTGATCAGGGAGGTGGTGGACCCTCCTCCAGACCCAGGGTTTGTGTCCAGGTTCTTCCTGGTCCCAAAGCGGACGGGGGGCCAGTGCCCCATTCTTGACCTGCACAAGTTCCTAAGGCCGTGCACCTTCAGGATGGTCACTCTGGCTCAGATTGTTCCATCCTTGGAAACAGGCATGTGGTTCTGTTCTCTGGAGCTTCAGGACGCATTCTTTCACATCCCAATCCGTCCGTCTCATCAGCGATTCCTCTGCTTCAGAGCAGAGGGATCCCTGTACCAGTTCCAGGCCGTGCCAGTCGACCTTTCTCCGGCTCCCAGGGGCTTCACCAAATGCATGGCAGCATTCCTGTGGCGCCGAGGGTTCCGGGTGTACCCTTATCTGGACGACTAGTTGATTGCAGCCCCCTCCAGATTGGAGGTGAAACGGTCCAGGGATCTGTCCCTCCAGGTCTGCTCTCAGATTGGCCTCCTCATCAACGAAGCCAAATTGGAACTCGTGCCATTGCAGGTGATTCAGTTCATCGGGGCAGAGCTCAGCTCCCGGCAGACAGGGCCGAGGTACTTTCCTCCTTTGCCCAATCATTTCTGGTTGGGCAATTGTGCCCTGCCCGGGACTTCCTGCGCCTTCTGGGCCTCATGGCTGCCTGCACCAGTGTGGTCCACTGGGCCCATCAGCACTGCTCTGCCCCTGCAATGAGGCTGGCCAGCCAGTGGTCCTGGCACTCGGTCCTGTGGACCAGCGGTGACAATGACCCAGGAGATGTGGGCAGCCTGCAGTGGTGGCTCGTCCCAGCTCATCTGCAGGAGGTATCGGTTTGTCCGCCCGAAAGTAGGCGGAGTCACTCTTAATGACGATGCCTCTCTGATGGGTTGGGGTACCCATCTGGGGGATCTCCGGGCCCACTGCCTCTGGTCTCCTCAGGAGTCTCGATGCCACATCAACCTGCTGGAGCTTCGAGCGGCTCGACTAGCCCTCACCACCTTCAGTCTGTTTGTGCGGGGTCAGGTGGTCCAGGTCCAGATGGACAACACCACGACCATGTATTACCTCAACTGTCGGGGCGAGACACACTCCTTGCCTCTGTGCAAGGAGGCTTTCTGCATCTGGTCTCTCGTGATCAGCCTGGAGGTGGATCTTCTAGCCATCCATGTGGCAGGAGCCTCGAACAGTCTGGCCGATGCCCTCAGCCAGATAGGCGCTGCATCTGCGAGTGGTCTCTCCTGCCGGAGTAGTAGCAGAGACCTGTTCTCCCATTGGGGCACTCCTAAGGTGGACCAGTTCGACTCCAGGGAGTCACCGGCTGAAACTGACTGCGCCCACCCCCCTGAGCAGGGCTCACTGCAGGGGGATGCCTTCTCAAGGCCGTGGAGCCTGGACCCCTTTTATGCCTTCCCTCCATTTCCCTTGATCCACAAGGTGCTTCTCAAGGCGAGGAGGGACAAGGCGCAGGTGATCCTGGTAGACCCAGACTGGCCTTACCAGTTCTGGTACCCAGAACTCCTCAGCCTCAGCTCCAGGCTCCTGAGGTGGCTTCCAGCCCCCCTGGACCTATCTCAGTTGACAAGAGGTTCTCCATCGGACCTTCAATCCCTGCACCTGGCCAGCCTGGTTCCTGGCTACTGAGTTCCAGGCACTGGGTCTTTCCTACAAGGTCCTCTAATCGTTAAAGGCGTCCTGTAAGATCGACCGAGAAATGCCTACGCCTTCAAGTGAAGAGATTCTCCATTTGGTGTCAGGACAAGGTTGGGCCCTCTTCCTGTCCTTGGCTAGTATTTTGTACTACCTGTGGTCCCTTTCTCTGGCTAGGGCTTGGGTGAGGACCCCACTCAAGATGCACCAGCAGCCATCTCTCCTTACTGGGCGGGCATGAAGCAATCGATTGAATGCAGGAGAAAGGTGGTCCGGGCGCCTTTCAAGGCCTTGATCACATATCCCCTCGGTCGAGAACCTCCACTTCCGTGGGATCTGCTGGTATTGGCTAAGCTTATGGGCAAGCCATTCAAACCGATGCAGATGCTATGTCTCCCACCTGTAGGTGGAAGACTGCTTTTTTGGTGGCTACTAACATCAGCCAGAAGGATGGGAGTAGCTCCAGGTGTGCTTTCATGAGGATACCTATCTAGTCTTCCAGAGGACAATTTGTCATAGCCTCACAAAATTCCTTCGAAGGTGCTGAGGTTCACCTTAACCAGGTGTTGACTCTGCCAGTGTTCTACCCAATCACAGCTTGGAGGACATATGGGCTCCATACTTTGGACCCAAGGCATGCGCTTATAAGGAGCCACTGCTGAAGTTCAGGAAAGGTTAAGCCAGCTGTTTATACTCTCGCTGAGCTGCACAGCAAACCTGCAGCCAAGTGAAACAGACGATAGCAGGTGGGTCACCTCACCATGGATCTATTGCATGACTGTGGGCATGGAGCCTCCCAAAGGGATAAGCTCATTCTACCTGTCATGCAGCTGCTTCTGGATGTCCTATCCAGGAAATCTGCAGGGCTGCCTACAGGAAGTCAGCCATAACATTTTCCCATTACCACATTGTCCTAGAGTCACATAGGATGCTAGTTTGGAGCCTGTTAGGTCCTTATTCCCTAGAAGCGAGAAGTGCGGCCTTGCCTCTCCTCCTGGAGAACTGCTAAGAGTCTGCCACAAATGTGGACTGAAAACATATCCGATCCCTTGAAATATAGGTTGCTCCCCTGTACAGGAGTTCTGGGAGTATATGTTGTTCATCCATCGAACCCACCGATCTCCAGGTTTCGACACATAAGCTGGCTTCCAGCAGGCTAGATCTGGCGTCATAGGGGTGGGCAGGGGTTTACCACCCAAATGGTTGGGAGGCCAGCAGAAGACCTTCCGGCAAGATTTAAAGTGGCAAGGAACCTGCACAAGTGTGGATGAACAACGCCATACCATTCCTAGAACTCCTGTTACAGGTGAGTAACCTGTATGTCTAGGGACATGGATATGTTGTTCAATCCACACTTATTGGCAGGTTCCTTGCCGCTTCAATTGTTGCCGGAAGGTCTTCAAGCTGGCTCCTCCCACCCACCCGGGTGGTAAAACTCTCGGCTCCGCCCCATGACATCAGATCTTCCTTACTGCTTGGAAGCTCAGGTTCCCTCCTTAGCGCTCTGCGTTTTAGACTGGATCCTAACTCTTCGATTCTGGTTTTGAAGTTTTCTAAACTTCGGTCTTCATCTTCCCTTGTGGCTGCGATGGACAAATCTATTCCCGGCTTTCGGAGGTGCCTTTGCGGGCAGAAAATGTCCAGGACGGATCCGCTGCTCCACGTGCGTCTACTGCCTGAGGCCTGAGATCACGACCACGCGACCCTACGAGGACTGTAGCATCCTTTCTACGTAGCGTCCTGGATGATCGCGCTGCCCGATTTACGCTCTGGCGCCCGGCGTTTTCGCGGTAAAGATCAAAAGAAGCTCATGGGCGGTGTCATGGCGGCTAGCTCAGCTGAGCAGCTCGAGAAGATGATAAGCCCTCAGGGCCCAGAGCGCATCTTCCTCCTCCTCGGCATGACATTTATCCGCTCTCTCTGAGTTCCTTGTACTCCTGCTTACGTTCAAGGAGCTTTGTCAGTCCTTTCCCACGAAGGGAGAGGGGCCTTCGGGACATTCTTCTCGGCCCAGAAGAAGGAGTGAAGATGCATCCCACTATCGGTGTTCTTTGGAAGCGGGAGAGGTCTCTCGCCCCACAGACAGCTGACCATCGACTTGATCGAAGTTGCGGCTCAGGCGCTCGCATTCTCGGTGTCCTCAGGCCAGCCTGCCGAGACTTCCGCCGATCTCCAGTCAAGATTTTTCTCGATCCGTCGGGACGGGCTGTCGACTGGTGAACCGACAACCCACCTTCACGGTTCTTACAGTGGAGACCCGAGATCTACCTGCGTAGCCGGGCTGCAGTCCCGGTTAAAATGCCGAGCCAAGGGAAGAGCAGGTGTTCCCGGACCCGCCCTCGGTCTCGGACTTCATCTCGGTCAAGCCTTTCCCGCTGACATCGGCGGTCTCGGTACCGAAGTAAGTGACGACACCGTTCCTCCTCGTCCTCTTCCTCTGATGAGCAGAGGCTTCTGCGTAAATTACGTCGACACTACGAGTAGCTTATGCAGCAGCAGTTACTGTTGTCTGGGTCTAAACCGACTCCGGTTCAGCCCCCGGCCATCAAGTGGCTGTCGTCCGAACGACCGAAGCAACCGCTCGCCCCAGTCGAGTTGCCCGTTCCAGGGCCGGTTGTTCGACGAAACCAAACTGCTCCACCGATTGTGGTGGGACCTCCGCCTCCACAACTGAAGTCTGGGGCACCGACCAGGATTCTCGGTCGAGTCATGGCTTGCCCACAGGTTGTTGGTCACCCTCACTCCCGACCCGCCCCTCGGCAGGTAGAGGGTGGCTCAGGGCCGAGGCAGCTCTTCGCAGACTCTTTGGAATCCGACGATGACTCCTCACTGTTCTCCAGGCAGGCTGACGTGGAGTCCTCCGGGGGCCAGTCATTGGACGATAGCCCATCGTCCTTCTTGAGTCTGCTTCGACTCATCTCGGAGTCCACCGGGATGCAGCTTGAGCCCGTGTCCAAACGGGCCAAGTATCCCGTGATGGAGATGCTGGACCGAGGGGATTCCCCCACGGAGGCCTTTCCGGTGGCAGAGGCCATTGTCGGCCCAGCCTTGGAGCTCTGGCAGCGGCCTGCTTCCTGTCCTGCACCCTCGGCCAGGATGGCCAAGAAGTATGCGTTCCCTACCGGCTCTTTGCCCAGTTTCTCGGAGCACCCCTCTGCCAAGGGGTTAGTCACCGACAGCGTCTTCCAGCGTTCCGGTAACGCTTGGGATGTGGATAAGCCCCCTGACAAAGAGTCCAAAAAGATGGACTTTGCCGGGAGCAAGGTGTATGCTGCATCCTCCTTCGGCCTCCGACAGGCCAGCTCGGCCATGCTGATGGCACACTTCTCCCACGCCCTCTTGGGCTCCCTGGATGAGGTTGTCCCTCATCTCCCGGCTGACCTGCAGACCACGGTCCATCAGGTGCGGGACCAGGGTAGGGCGGTGGAGAAGCAGCAGCTTCAAACTGCTCTGGACATAGGTGATTCCTGTGCCAGGTTAGTAGCTGCCGCAGTGGCCATGCGCCGCAGGGCGTGGCTGAGGATATCCACCTTCACGGCGGATACCCAGCACAAGTTAGCGGACGTCCCCTTCTTGGGAACTGACCTCTTCGGCCCTGGGGTGGAGGGACACCTCCAGCGGATTGAAAAGTCCAATGCCACTCTGGACTTGGTCACCTCCTCCCAGAGGGACAAAGGCAGCCATCAGCAACAGCATAAGTCCTTTGGTCCTTCAGCCCCTGCAGCTCGACCGGCCCACCAGCAGCAGGGCCAGCAGGCTCGCGCTTGGCGTCCCAAACCCAAGCCGGCGGCTTCCTCCAACAGGAAGCAAGGAGGTAAAGGCCCAGGAGGTCCCTCGGCTGGTTCCTCCTCCAAGCCTGCCCAGTGACTGGTTGAGGGGTGCCGCCCCCAGCCTCATCACTCCCCCCTGGGTTCCCCTGTGGGGGCGGCTCCGCCACTTCCTTTCCGCCTGGTCCGCTGTCACCACGGACGCTGGGTGTGGAGGTGGTAGGAAAAGGCCTGCCTCTGGAGTTCGGTAGAGCTCCTCCTTTCAAGCCGTAGCCCCTCCCGGGGGGCACGGGTCCGCAGCCTCGCTGTCGGCCCGCCCGAGCAAGTATTGCCCTGCTCCTCGAAAAGAGGTGATCAGGAAGGTGGCGGATCCTCCTCCAGACCCGGGGTTTGTGTCCAGGTATTTCGTGGTCCCCAAACGGACGGGGGGCTGGCGCCCCATCCTCGACCTGCATGACCTGAACAGGTTCCTAAGGTCTCGGACCTTCAGGATGGTCACTCTGGCTCAGATAATACCATCCTTGGAACGAGGCATGTGGTTCTGTTCCCTGGACCTCCAGGACGCGTTCTTTCACGTCCCAATCTGTCCGTCTCATCAGAGATTCCTCCACTTCAGAGCGGAGGAGTCCCCTTACGAGTTCCAGGCCATGCCTTCGCCTCTCTAGCTCCCAGGGTCTTCACCAAATGCAAGGCAGTGGTGACAGCATTCCTGCGGCGCCGAAGGGTCCGGGTGTACCCCTACCTGGACGACTGGCTGATTGCAGCCCCCTCCAGAGCGGAGGTGGAGCGGTCCAGAGATCTGGCCCTCCAGGTTTGCTCTCAGATTGGCCTCCTCATCAAGGAAGCCAAGTTGGAACTCGTGCCGAAGCAGGTGATACTCTTCATCAGGGCAGAGCTCGACTCTCTTCGAGCCAGAGCTCTGCTGCTGACGGACAGGGCTGAGGTTCTTTCCTCCTTTGCCCAATCATTTCTGGTTGGGCAATCGCGCCCTGCCTGGGACTTCCTGGGCCTCATGGCGGTCTGCACCAGCGTGGTCTGTTGGGCCCGTTGGTACATGCGTCCCCTTCAATGGGGACTGGCCATCCAGTGGTCACAGTGCTGCGATCCATTGGACCAGCCTGTGACAGTGACCCAGGAGATGTGGAACGCTCTCCAGTGGTGGACCGTTCCGGCACATCTGCAGGAGGGCATCCTGTTCGTCCGCCCCGAGCCGACGGTCTCTCTATTGACCGACGCATCTCTGATGGGTTAGGGTGCCCATCTGGGGGAGCACAGAGCACATGGTCTCTGGTCCCCTCGGGAGTCCCGATGCCATATCAACCTGCTGGAGCTCCGAGCGGTCCGCCTAGCTCTCACTGCCTTCGCTCCATTTCTACGGGGTCAAGTGGTTCAGGTCCAGACGGACAATACCACGACCATGTACTATCTGAACCGCCAGGGCGGGACGCGCTCCATGCTGTTATGCAAGGAAACTCTCCGCATATGGTCCCTCATGCGCAGCCTGGAGGTGGATCTCCTAGCCATTCACATGGCAGGAGCCTCCAACACCCTGGCCGATGCCTTAAGCTGGATGGGGCTGCGTCTCATGAGTGGTCTATCCTGCGGAGGTAGTACAAGATCTGTTCTCCCACTGGGGCATGCCTCAGGTGGACCTGTTGCCTCCAGGAGAATCAGCAGCTGAGTCTGTTCCATGCCCACCCCTCTGCAGGGCTCACTGCAGGGGATGCCTTCTCGAGGCCGTGGACCCCAGGCCTCTTCTACTCTTTCCCCATTTCCCTTGATCCACAAGGTGCTTCTCAAGGCGAGGAGGGACAAGGCGCAGGTGATTCTGGTAGCCCCAGACTGGCCCGCCAGTTCTGGTATCCAGATCTCCTCAGCCTCGCTCCAGGCTCCCGAGGCGGCTTCCAGCCTGCCCGGACCTGATCTCAGTCAACCAGGGGAAGGTATTCCATCCGGATCTTCAGTCCCTGCACCTGACGGCCTGGTTCCTGAGCGGCTAGTGTTCCAGGCTTGAGTCTTTCCGACGAGGTCCTCAACGTCATTGAGGCGTCCCGTAAGGAGTCGACCAGGAAATGCTATGCCTTCAAATGGAAGAGATTCTCCATTTGGTGTCAGGGGAAGGGCTTGAACCCTTCCGCCTGTTCCTTGGCAAGCATTCTGGACTATCTGTGGTCCTTTTCTCAGCAAGGGCTTCGGTCGACGACCCTTAAGGTGCACACCTGGCAGCCATCTCTGCTTACAGGCAGCAGGCGGAAGCAGTCGATGGCATGAGGAAGGTAGTCGGTAGCTTTTCAAAGGCCTTGACCACATTTCCCTCGGTCGAGAACCTCCACCTCCTGGGATCTACTGCTGGTATTGGCCAAGCTCATGGGCAAGCCATTAGAACCGATGCGCAGGTGCAATATTTCCCACCTGTCATGGAAGACCGCCTTCTTGGTGGCTGTCACGTCAGCCAGAAGGATGGGAGAGCTCCAGGCGCTTTCCATCGAGTCTCCTTACGTAGTCTTCCACAGGGACAAGGTTGTCCTGCGCCCCCACCTAAAATTCCTTCCGAAGGTTGGCGGGCATGGAGCCTCCCAGAGGGATAAGAGCTCATTCTGCCCGCCATACCGTTGCATCGGTAGCTGCTTCCAGGGACGTCCCTATCCAGGATATCTGCAGGGCTACTACCTGGAAGTTGGCACATACCTTTATTACCCACTACCACATCGACCTTGAGTCACGCCGGGATGCTGGTTTTGGGGCCTCGGTTCTCCAGTCCTTATTTCCCAAGTAAGTATCGGGGGTGTGCGCCTTGCCTCCTTCCTCCCGGAGAACTGCTAGAGTCTGCCGATAAGTGTGAATTGAACAACATATCCATGTCCCTAGAAATACAGGTTACCCACCTGTAACAGGAGTTCTAGGAATGGTACTATATATGTTGTTCATCCACACGACCCACCCGACCTCCTGGCTTCGACACACAACCTGGCTTCCAGCGGGCTAGATCTGGCGTCATGTGGCGGAGCTGAGAGTTTTACCACCTGGGTGGGTGGGAGGAGCCAGCTTGAAGACCTTCCGGCAACAATTAAAGCGGCAAGGAACCTGCCAATAAGTGTGGATGAACAACATATACCATTCCTAGAACTCCTGTTACAGGTGAGTAACCTGTATTTATTTTCTGTCAAAGAACCATGCCAACTGTCATTTTGTCAGACTTGCCCACAGCCATCTTACAGACACCATGCAGCTGCTGGCACCTGGGCTATGCTAATAAGGGCCATCAACTCTGCCATTAGTTGATAGCCCCTCATTAGGATAGCATGCAAGCCAGCAGCTGCCTGGTGTGTGCAGGATGGCCGCAGGCTATCAATCCGTCAGTCATATTTTATTTAAGTGCAGTTAGAAAAAGATCGAAGCGCTGTATGAAGTCTTAAAATTATCGTACTAGAATCAAACAATTAAAATCGTAAGTAGTCACAATCTAAAAGTTTAAGCAGTCACTGATTTAGAAGTGAACATCTGGCTAGAGAAAGGTCTTCAGCAGTCTGCTGACATGACGGTTGGCGCTGTTCCTTGTCAGTAAATAGCAAGTGCAACAGGTATTTAATAATTTTCTTTTAATGCTAAAGGAAGAGTCCTAATCGGGAGTTGCTGCTGCACTTTATCCGGTGTTTTCATTTAACACTAAATATGGGGCCCACTAGCCTTAAACTTGTTTCTTCTTAAAACAGGAAAGTGCTGCACATTCTGGCTGTTTGTTCTACAGTTTGAGGGCCAGTGCTTTACATTTTAATGTTGAGAGGTTGAGAGGTATGATTGAAAGACTACCCAAGTGTGGAAGTGAACTTATACCAGTAGAACTATGATCAGATGTAAGCTGGCTGAGTTTGAAATGGCATTTTTTTTTGTTCTGCTGTAGCCGACTCCTTTACGTTTGTTGGAGACCAGACTTCATACATGAGCATTTGCTTGGAAGACGACGAAAATCTTGATCCAGACATAGTGAACCTTTCCCTGAGGGAACTTCGAAAGAAGGTATTGTGTTGTCCTTAAAATCGCAGTGACATTAAGCCACATATACAGAATATGTCAGATTTCTAATTCACTTGAGATGAGAAATGTTTCCCTATAGCATGCAGGGCTACCAGCAGAGCAGATTTAGTAACTTCTCACAGTAAAAACTCAACATTTGGGTTTTTCTAAACCATGTAGCCTAGTGGTTATATCAGTTCAGTTCTTTTATTATTGCATATACCAAAAGTCTGAGGCAAATCAAAACAAGCATAAAAAGGTGAAAAATATGTGGATGTATTGGAATCCAGAAATATGAAGAAAATACTAACACACACATATCCTAAATGTCATAAAAACACATGCAGGACAAAGTTCTGATTGTTCACAAATTACACTGGGAGAGCAAAAATACATTGTAGTTTCTTGTATTTTTAAACAGGAAGAGATTATTTGAAGGTTATCCTGTTTAGAGGACTATACTTTGAAGGATTTCAGTTTACAAATTTATTTATAGTTGGTTATCAGGAGAGGCACACTGAACATTGGCTTGTTTCCAGGTGTGATGGGAGGGGAGAACACAGTTACAAAGATTACAGCATAAATACGTATAGATAAATGTCTATGTAAAAGACACATCACAAGGTGCAATACAATACATTACACATAAACTGATTACAGTAGTGTATGAAGGTATTTATACTGTATTTAAATTCATTTCCTGCACATTTATGTCTGGAGTTCAGAAAACCACCTCCTGATTGATATCCGATGACTTAGTTTATGTGCATTCTAAGCCCCTAATCAAATGTTGAAGTCAGGTATTGAAAACTATAGAATACCTAGGGTGGGATATTCAGACTCTGCCCAGGCAGTGGCACAAGCCTGGGCGCAGCGCAACTGGGATGCACCAGGGCATGGTCCGGGCGATATTCAGTGGTGCTGCGCCATGGCTCAGCACCATTGAATATGGCACTGAGGGTACACGCACTGCGCATGGCGCAGTGGTAGCAGGCGGATGCACAAGTGCGGTTGCGCTATGCGCAGTAAGAGCGATATTCATCCGTGAGCATGCAAATGAGGCCATTATGTGTGCAAGACGCAAATGGGGCCATTTGCATGTCATTATGGCTCAATTTGCATGTGATGCGCCAATCCCAAGCGACTTGCACCTGGCGCCCTGCCAGGCTGCAGTCGCCTGGGACCGATGCCCCTGCCCCGGCGGGAACGCCTCATCGGGGTGTAATAAAATTACATCCCTGGCGGTCCAGTGGACCTGCTCCCTGCCCAATTGCAGGCATATGAATATTTAATTCCCTGGTGGTCCAGTGGACCTGGCCTCACGCCTGATCGCGGGCATACGTGTTAAATGATAACCCTGGTGGTCCAGCGGTACCCCACCTGCCCACTGGACCAGCCACCCACCCTCCCCAAGTAGCGGTGGGCAATATCTCCCTGCCTGGCCGGCTGCCCACCGACTGATGATGCAATCGTCCGTATGCCTATTGGTCCACGCGCGGGCCAATGGCGTGCAAACCAATCGGTTCTGCACAGTCGAAATGTGAATGACAATTCACATTTCGGGACTATCATAATCACAATGTCAGTCTGCCCATTCGACAACATGAACGGACCATTGAACACTACAGCTGTACTATGCGGTGTCAGGCGACTTGCTTGGTAGGAAGCTGCCACCCGCAGCTTACCGGGGGTGCTTGAGTGGCCGGTCTCAGTGGGGGTACGCTGGACCTCCAGCGTTATCATTACTGTATGCCGTAAGTCGAGCTGGGGATCGGGTCCTGGACCAACAGGGAATTAAGCTATTCATATGCCTGTAATCGGGCAGGGGGCAGGTCCACTGGACCACTAGGGAATTAACCTATTCATATGCCCACATTCAGGCAGGGGAGCGGGTCCACTGGCCCACGAGGGTTATTATATTTATATGCCCGCAATCGGGCAAGGGGAGGTGGGAAATGACACCCGGACTGTCTCTGGAGGTCGGGTGGCTACCCACAGCAGGAGGCTGCCGTGTTGCACCCAGCAATATGGCAGCCCACCTGTGGGTGTCCTCCGATATGCTCCTGTTTTTACGGGCACATCTTTGCCGTGGGCCCCCCCCCTAGTGCGGCGCAAAGGCAGGTTTGTGCCTGTAATGCGCACGCAATCCGGGCTGAGTATCAGGTTGCACCGCACTATTCATGGGCACGCCCCTGCACTTGTGCTGCATACATTACTGGTCGCCTGCACATCGGGGTTGGCGCCCAGCCTACCCTTTGAATATCGTACAGCATGTAACGCCATTGCGCCCATGCGAGCCCTTTTGAATTTCCCACTCCTGATTTTTTTTTTGGCTTTTCCCCTGCTCCCCACCGCCACTCCTCTGGGTCACCGTGGACCCTGCCAGCCTCTATCCCGCGCCAACCACCACTTCATACAGCCCTCCCTGGGTAACCTGGGCGTAAGCCTTCACCCGATGGGCCCCCACACGGGAAGGCGCCAGTAGGGGCTGGTTAGCGCCAATTTATCTTCACCTAGGATGCTGCTGAGGTGGTCTGGGCTGTCCATGGCGTCAGCGGCGGCAAGGGGCCGGTAACGTCATCCTGGCCAGCCAGGGGCCCTTCCTCATTTCTCCCTGAAGCGTTTTTGTGCTACTGGCGTCCCAATGCATACGCTGGCCGTCTGTGACCCTCCCCTAGGTGAGTGAGACCCAACGCATTACTGTTCCCCAGCCTCTGCCAGGAATCGAGTGTTGGGCGCAGACTCTCCCTCCCTCCCCTGGAAGAAGGTGAGTAGTTGGATGCTGAAGCCTTCTCCCCCTGGCCGGCCCTCCAGCACCAGAGTCCGTTCTCAAACTTGTGTCACTGGTGTCGAAGCGGTGAATCTTTCCATTGTGCTGTCAGACTGTATGAGTTTATTATTAATAAACCATGGGGGCTTATGAACTGTTTTTCTTCCAAAATAACCACAACTTTGAACTTAACATTAGTATCGAAATCAGGTTGGTCCAATTGCTATGTTAAAATGTTAAGGGCTGTTGCAACCTAGTAGATGCCAGTTTTGATCTCAGCCAATCTACTGGCTAATTGCAAGGCCATGAACAAGTACCTTGACCTCCTTCTCCCAACTAGGACTGGGTAGAAACCAGCCCAGTGTGTAAATTACATGCTGAATTGCACTCAAATTATTGTTTTTTTTTTTTGGTTACGTTCTGTTTTTCCTCCCGCGCCAGTCTGCCCTCATCAGCTGCTTCTACCCCAGCCCCATCACCTGCCTTCTTCCTGACTTACCCCTTCCTACTTGTTCCTTCCTGGGTGGGGTCAGCTGGATTGGCCATGCCACGTTGGAGGTCTTTGGTCCAGTGGTGCATGTCCAGATTGGCATTGGAAGGTCCTTCGAGTGGGGGCTCATATCATGGTGCTTTGGGTAGGGGTGTTTGCCTAATTTGTCTATTCCTCTGGGACACTGACAGACCAGAGCTGTTGACGTGGATGTACACAAGTGTGCATTAGTGTGCCAGGCTCGGTCAGCATCCCTCCTCCCAGATACAAGTTCGTGCACTGCCACCTTTGGTCACCCAGTTGGTGATTAAGTGACAGCTGTATCCCTTCCTCCCCCAAGGAGGAGAGCATCCTCTAAGACTCTCGGTCCTCCTCCACCCTTGGCCGGCCCTCCAGTGACTCAAGTTTTTTGCCCAATCTAGGTCACCGTCATCATGAGTGGTAGTGGTGCAGTCTAGGTTTTTACTTATGGGATTTCTTTTACATATGATGCCTCTTTACTTAGATAGCATTCAGTTTGTTGTGAATATAAATCTCTCCTTAATGTGACCTGGATATGTTGATCCACCTTATTGTAAGAGCATAGATACAGTTCACTATCCACACACTGACACTCTTCCCGGAGACAGTCGAGTCATCAGAATATTTTCATATTAAGGTCTTCCGACTACCCAAGAAATGTATCCTCCGGCTTCGCCCCATCATGTAAGATCTTTCTTTCCTCTGGAAGGAATAGGTTTTCTCCTTCGCAGCTCTGAAGTTTTAGAGTTGTTCAAGTGCTTCTTCTAGGTGAATCTTCAACTTTTCAGATCTGTTTCTTACTTAAAATTTGGTTCTCGTCTTCCAGCTGCACATCTCAATCAATGAAGGGAGGCAGGAAACTGGGTTTAGATTCTGCAGCAGGTGCAGGCAGAAAATTTCAGCCATGGACCCACACAACATATGCATTTACTGCTTAGGAGCTCAATAAGATGTCTCAAACTGTAGTAAGTGCCAGGCCACGCTGCAAGTGACCGTGGAGGAACGGAAGGCCTGGGTGCACTTACTAAAGTTCAAAGAGTGCAGATCCGCTTTGGCGGCTGTCGGGTCAGCTGCACAGCTTGCAGTCATGGAACAGGAGGTGGTGGTTGTGGCTGCGGTGAGTTCATTGTCAGTCTTGGCTTTGCTCCCAGTTGGGGCCAGCATCGAGGATCATTCTGATGATGATTTCAAGAATATATACATGACTCTCCAGACCTTTGGGGAGAGTCCTTCTCACAGCAGCAAGAAGCAGCATCACCACAAGTCGTGAAATCAGGAAGAATCATGCTCTTCCCTCTCCTTCCATTCCCCCGACAGCTCAACCTTGGTCTAGCTTCTGGTTGAAGGCTTGATCAAGGGCTCCACGATAACCCCGTCACGCCCTTCTGACTCTGGTTGAGCAAGCAGTAGAGCTATTTCTTGAGCCATTTGTCAGAGGAGATCGAAGATGAGTCGATCTCTCAGACTCCGTTCCTCTCTGTCTTTACCAAGGAGGAAGTGGCCCATTCTGAATCCTGTGACAGGGTTGAATAGGACCTTGTCTCAGTTGTTATGGAGAGTTTAAATGCAGGAATCTGTTCTGTTCTTTTCTTTCCTGTCTCTTATCTGTCTGGTTGCGCAACCATATTTACCTGTGAGACCTGGGACTTGATCACCCCGGCAGTCTCGCTGCTCTTTACCTCTCACTGCCTCTCAGTCTTCCCTTACTGTTCTGTCTTTTCTTCCCTTGTATATCTGCTGGTATAAAAATATATGTAAATCATTAATGTGGAAATATAACTGACATTGGGATCCCTTTGCTTAGAAATTATGTACTGTTACTGTTAAAATGTATATAATTATAGTTCAAACAATATTAAGTCTTGCTGTATTCTGACTGTATGCATTTAGCCTCAGCACTTTAATGGCTCCAGAGGTAAGGGTTAATTCTATGTCAGGGCATAGAGCGTTGAGCTTGAGCCGGTTTTCAAACCTCTGTCTCTGGTACATCTCAGTGTAACCATCAGATTCTTTACCCCGCCAAACTGTGAAGTCACTACGGAGATTTCTCCTTCACTATGTTCAGTAAAGTTTTGAATCGGTCAGGTTGTTCAACCGATTTTCTTGTTTTTTTGGTATCACATCTCTGTCTTCGGTACAGGGTAGTGTAAGTAGATAGATAATGAATTGTTTCTGAATTTTCTCTGTGGAAATTGTTTTTTTTTTTTTTGGTTTCCTGTCGATTGGTCCAGTTGGGAACCGAAACAATCTCTTATTTCCTTTTTTCTGGGATTTTAATAGTGGTGTCTGGTTCTTATCTGTTTCAAAAAATCGAGATTTTCTTCATTTTTTTCCACAGCCCGTGACACAGTTGGTAACTGATAAGGGTGTATTACCTGGCTTAAAAGCTGTTAAGAGTAATTTGTAGGTTAAGGCTATGTCTGAGAAACCCAGGAAGAAAACCAGTCCCTCTGGGTTTCAACACTGTACTGAGTGTGTGTGGAGGCTTTTGCAAAAGCTGATCCTCACCTCATTTGTGTTTGTCTGTGGTTTGACCACCTCAAATCAGACTGCCAAATGTGTAAAACTTTCCCAAAGCCACTTTAGATAAGAGATTAAGTAGGTTGAAGAAAGGAGGCTGTGAAGTCCGCTGAACAGGATGGCCAGCCTAGTTCGGTTCCGACCCGAACCTGAGGAGTGCCTGTTGACATAGGCGATCCCCTCAGGCAAAGGAGATCTGACTCTGAGAGGTCGGTTGTGGCAAAAGAAATCAGTCGGTTCAGATCATGAACCGTAGGTTTCCAATCCACCGCTGGAAATAGCCAAAGTGATAAGCATTGTGCAGTGTCGCCTGTCTGTTCCTTCCAACCGATTCCTCCCACTAAGCAGTTGGTTCTGTCGGACCCAACTCCATCGGATTATGATCCGAATTGATCTTCCTGGACATAAGTCTCCACCACTCATTCACACTATTGGGATCTGCGCCAGAGCACTAGGACCCATCGGGAGCAAACTTTTGCTGGAGGGTCGGCGCCAGAGATGGCGCCGAGGAGCGGCGCCCGCGGCCTAGCTCGTGCAGTAACGACTATCCGGCGTCGACCTCCAACGCCTCAGTTCCTTTTTTCTCCCCGTCGATGCACTTCAGTGGCGGCGTCGCTATCTGTTGGAGTCAAACTTCAAACTAGCAGCATAGTTTTCAGTTTTATTATTTTGTAGTATTATCTCGATACAGTATCGCTATAAATTTATTCTTATTTTGAAATAGATACAATAAAGGAGTCTCAGCCTACCTTGTGGTCGTTGGAAACCAGAGTCAGGTGACAGTTGGGAGACTTCTTATAAAGCTGTTCAGTCAGTCGGGCTGGGTCCGGTCCCGCGCCTTCTCGGAGGAGGTCTGACAGCGGTCAGTCCAGTGCACGAGGGGATCGGCGGTCTCCCTGGAAGCATAAAAATAAGCAGTGCGCACTCTCGGCACCGTTAGCCTCGAGGCTCTTCTTGACCACAGGTCTAAAAGAAAGGCATCACTCGGTCGCCCTCGCAGTATGTCTGCGTGTAGGCGGCTCGGTTATCGGGGCTAGTTGCGGTCTCCTCCTTCGAGTTGCCAACCTCTGCTTCTGGTAACCAGCGGCTTCGCACGCGGGCCCTACCCCGCCCGTAGGTAGGTCTTCAGATGAACAGTTTCATCAGTGGGCCGCTCTTATGGAGCAATGGGCTCGGAGGTTGGTTCGGCTACCTGGCTCAGTCGCTCGTGGGCCTTCGGGCTCTCTGGGTGACCAGGTAGGGCGGTTGCACCTTCCTGGTCACGTGGCACCTTCTTTGGTGCCGTCAACTCCACGCTTAGGTGTTTCCACCCCTCACATGGCTGCGGCGCAGGGGGCCACACCGATGCCCTTATCTCCTGCTCTTCTTCCTTCAAAAACTGTTTTCCGGAGTCTGGGAGTGTTTTCGGCGCCCTCGGCGTTGTGTGGCCTCTCGGCGCCGTCCTCGGCATCGGTGCTGCGCCCAGCGCCGTGCGGCTTCTCGACACCGCATGGCCTCGCGGCGTCGTTCTCCAGTGCCGTCGCCTCCTCGGCGCCGCCCATTCTCGAGATTCCTCTTTTCACTTGCTTCCTTCTTCCTCCTCTTCTGAATTTCATTCCTTTCCTGTCCATACAGACCCTCCTGGACTGTCAGGAGATGACTTTGAGCCTGACCCAGACCTTCGGTTGGGTGATGAAATGGACATGACAGGATCTATTACTGCTGCAGAGCCTGTGGTGAGGACCTATCCTTTAAGTCTCTGTTTAAAATCTAGGTTCCACACTTTCTCTCCAGACTGCAGACATCGATCCTGGGACATTGTTGAGACTCCAGTGTCTTCATGCCTTGGAATCCTGGTTTGACTCCTCGATTCAGCCTTCCTTGAGGCAGCTGTCTCAAATGGTATAGAATAATCCTGCTCTTACCCCTTGGTGGCTAAATCCATTGATAGAAATATTCCGCTCCAAGGATCGTCCCATTTGGCATCTCAAGCCTTTGCGGATCCTATTGTAGTCCTGGCAGAGAATAATAAGGTCGTTCTTCCTCAAGCTACTACAGATCGACCTATTAACAAAGAATCTCTTAAGATAGACACCTTAGGTAAGAGAGTCTTTGCTGCTTCTACTCTAAGTATGCGTATTGCCAGTTACCAAGGCTATTTTTCTCAGTATGAGTATATCCTGTGGCATTCTGTTAAACAGATGGTTGAAGCCATGCCGGGGTGGATTCAAAGCCAGAGCTTCTTCAAACCATTACCAGAGGTATTGAATCTAATAGCCAGCAGGATAAAGCAGCCATGGATGCTTTTGACGCACTGCTTCCGTTCAGCGGCTGCTGGTATTTGCACCAGCGTCATTCCTGGCTGCGCGCCGGGCTTCTGAATGCAGCGCAGGCAACAGGTGATGGCATTGCCCTTTGACGGTGCATATCTTTTGGTCCTCAGGTAGAGCAAGCTCTAGAAGCTACACAGAAGACTAGGTCAGCCATTAAGTTGGCTCAGCCCCTCCTGCCCCTCTCGAGGGCATGCCAGTGATCGACAGTTTCATAATGTCGAGTCCTTGAGGCAGAGAGTTTCCAGAGAATCCAACCTGCAACCAAAAGAGGCGCAGGAACCAGAGCGCAGCGCTACCTTATAGTGCTGGCCCAAGTTCCATCTCAGCTGCCCGAGGTGGACTATTCCTCTCAGTAGGAGGTCATCTGATGCACTTCTACAACCAGTGAAGTCCATAACCTCAGACAATGGGTCCTTCCGGATAATTTGCGAGGTATTCATTCAATCTTGTGGAGACCCCCAGATCGTCCCCTAAGCGGCAGCCCAGGCTGTCAACCCCTTCAGTCAGACCGCCGCCAAGATTCAGGGCCTTCTGAACAACAGGGCAGTAGAAGTGGTGCCAATGCACCAACAAACAGGGGTTCTACTCCTGTACTTTCTGGTTCCAAAGAAGTCGGTGATGCTCTTCATTCTAGATCTCAGAAGCTAAACAAATTTCTCCCCAAAAGAAATTCAAAATGATTTCTCTGGGAACCCTGTTACCTCTGCTCCACTAACACGACTGGTTAGCCTCCCTAGATATGCAGGATGCTTACCAGCACATTCCTGTTCACCCGAGGCATCATAAATTCCTGAGGTTTGTGGCTCTGGGACAGCACTATCAGTTCAGAGTCCTGCCCTTTGGGCTATCCTCGGCATAAGTTTTTACAAAATGTTGTGCAGTTCTACTTGGTGCACCTCAGAAAGTCGAATTCAGGTATTTCCTTATCTGGACAATTGGCTTCTAGTAAGCCCTTCCAGTCAAGGACTCTGGACGCCGTGGAGGCAGCTTGGCGCTTCCTTAAGTCCATGGGAGTTCTGCTGGACCTCAAGAAATACGCAACTGCAGCCCTCCCAGAGGCTCTTTTTTATAGGGACTCTTCTGGACACCTCCTGTGCGAAGGCTTTTCTTCCAGAAGACAGGAGGAACGATATCCTTCAGATGGCCCGTCACATCGGGAAAAACAGCTCAGTCTCAGCTCTCTATCGGTGCAATGGATGCTAGGCCTCATGGCATCCTCAGTGTTCACTGTACCCCTAGCACATCTGCACATGAGAACCACCCAGTGAATGCTCAGTACTCCGTGGTCCCCAACCACTCACCTGCAGTCCTATCTCACCAAGGTGACAGAGCCCTTAAGGAGGTCACTCACCTAGTGGTCTCAAGAGAGCAATCTCCTGGAGGGGTATCCCTTTGCTCCTCTGGACCATCAGATCTCCATTACCACGGACTCATCCCTAATGGGATGGGGAGCTCACTGTCAGGCTCTCCACAATCAAGGTGTGTGGACTCAAGTCGAGTCCCAGCTCCACATAAACGTCCTAGAAATGAGAGCCATCCTTTATGCTTTCCGAGCTTTGAAGGACATTCTGTATCACAAGAACATTCTCCTTCAAACGGACAACAAAGCAGTGATGTATTACATCAACAAGCAGGGCGGTGCTCACTCTTACCCCTTATGCAGAGAAGCAATGAGGGTATGGGAATGGTGCTTGGAGCACGAGGCTCTAATTCAAGCGGTCTACCTGCCAGGTGTTCAGAACGAACTGACGGACCGTCTCAGCAGAACAGAGACAGACCCTCACGAGTGGTCTCTCGACTCAACCATAGTTCAGTCACTATTGAAGAGTAGGAACTCCAGACCTGGACCTTTTGCATCCCCACTCAATGCAAAACTGCCTCTCTTCTGCTCCAGAAATCCAGGGCCTGGCATTTTTCTGTCAGGATGCGTTCAGGCTGCGGTGGACAAAGCGGCTTTCTTTCAAACAACATGAAGTCTTGCTATATTATAGACATTAGCAGTTTGATCCAGCTCTAGAACTGCCCCGAGTGAAATGGTTAAAACCATTCCAAAATAGAATTTTGGCACGAGAGCAGCTCTATCTGTGTCATTTCAAACTTGAACTGTCAGATTCTTTATTCCGCCTCAGTGAACAGTACGCTCTGGAGATTTGTCCTTCTGCTGGGTTCATTTCTCGGTTTAAAAGTGTTTTTCGGTTGGATTTAACCGAGAATAGTTTTATTTAACCATAAAACCGTTCGGTTCAAGCTCTATCTGTGGTGACAGTAAGTAAATGAAGTTTTGTCTGTGTGGAACTTAGTGAAGTTATTGGTTGGTTTTGAACCGATCAGTGGGTTTAAAACTCATTTAAAACTAAAAGTTACTATTTTAGAGTGCGGTTCCCGGTTCTTATCGGTTCTAAAAAAAAGCAGATTTTACGGTTTTTTCCATACCCATTGACCGCGAGTTAGGAACCGATAAGGGTGTCTTGCCCATCACGCGCTAAAAGGCAAGATTTTGGTTAGGCTAGCATTATGTCTGAGAAACCCAAAAAAAACCCGGGCCCACTGGGTTTCAACACTGTGATGTTTGTGGGAAGTCTTTGCAAGGCTGACCCGCATCTATCAATGTTTAGTGTCTGGGTTTGACCACCTCCAGTAAGACTGCCAGGTATGTAAAATTTCCTGCAGCCACCCTGGAAAAAGATTGGGCAGGCTCAGGGCGAGGCAAAAAGTCCGCTGGCCCAGATGGCCAGCCGGTTCGAACAGCAGACGCAAGAGGAACCCTCTGACCAGGGCCGAGACTTCCTCGGAGCAAGAAAAGCTGGTTCTGAGGAACCAATTCCAGTAAAGAAATAAGAAAATCAACTGGTCTAGTCCATAATTCCTTCTCCAACTGCGAGAGATAACAAAAGCCATACAAATTGTCCAGTCACTGTCTCGGGGTCCGTCCGAACCACCACTATCTGGTAAAAGATCGGTTCGTTGGGTCCGGTGGTTCAGGATTATGATATTGAGGAATTTTATGAACCAGAGGAGGGAGGAGGATTATGAACAGTATGAATGTGGCTGGGAAGGTCTGGGTGTGACCATTGAACCGGACATCTCCCAGACAGACCTTTAGAATCTCCCCTATGCTGTCTAGGTCCCCATCTCATTTTATGTTTTATAAAAGTTGCTTGAAACCCTCCAGCTTCCTTTAGAAGAGGCTGTGGATGAGCAAAAGGAGCCTGTTTTTAGAAATGATGGATATTCAGAGTCTAGGAGATGGTCTATTCCTCTACATAAGTCTTTAGAAACAAACAATGAAAATTTTAAGCTCCTAATTCTGTGCCTCCTGTGAGATAAAAGATGGACAGAAGGTATACATTGTCAGGCCCTGATACAGAATTCCTTTCTCAGCAATGCAGTCATGTTGGGGTAGTTCAGGCTGCTGCCTGTGATAAAGCTAATATTCCCTTGGCTTCCACATCCTCCTGACAAGGATTCCAGAAAGATTGATGCCATGGAAAAAAACAGTATATGGCAGCCTGTCTGAGGACTCAGGCAAGCAAATTATATGGCTTATGTAGCTAGGTATCAGAAGTCTAGATGGGATACTGTTATGCAATTGGCCAAAGCAGGCCATGGCCAGCTGGCTAGTGAACTAGAACAAGTGGCTGCTGATGGCATTGAAGCCTCTAAGGTTCAGTTTCATGCTGCTGTGGATGTTATGATGTTTCCACTCTGGGGTCATGGCCACATCTGTAGCTTTTCAGTGGGTTGGCCTGGCTCAGGTGTACTAGTTTGTCACAGGATACCCAGACTAAGGCCATGGATTTTCCTGTGGTGGAAATTCTCTGTTTGGAGGCAGACAGAGAATTACATGAAGAAGATGGATGAATATAGGACTACTTACAAGAGTGCCCAGGCTGAGGCGGCAAGCACTCCTCAAAGGCATACCCCCAGGGGTGAGGGTGGAGCCTTTTCACAGGCCTTTTACCAGACGGGGCCTCCTCTGCCTGTGCTCAGAGGGGCTTCTTCCAGAGCAGTGGCAGGCGAGGGTGGGCAGACCCTGCTCCCACCCCAGCCTAAAACTCCTGCATGAAGGCACCCTGATGGGGTGCCCAGGGCGGTCTTCTGTACCAGTGGGGGCAGGCTGGCTTACTTCAGTCAGAATTGGGCTTCTTTAACCTCAAACAAGTGGGTTCTGGAAGTAGTAAGCCAGGATTCTGTTCTCAGCTTCAAAAGTTTCCCAAGTTGAGAAGCAGACTTTTCTACTGCAAGTGCTTCAGAGACCCTCGCTCTGGAAACAGAGGTCTCATCCTGTTAGCTCTCAGAGCAGTGAAAGGTTCCTCCCCTGCATCAGGGCAGAGGGTCTGTATTCAGATATTCCATACCCCAAAAGACAGAGAATGGCGGCCCATTTTGGATCTAGGATATCTGAACAAGCATCTTTTGAAACCAAAGTTCAAAATGGTAACTCTGGCAATGATTTTACCTTCCCTAAGGCCAGGGACTGGCTAGCCTCCCTGGACCTCAAGGATGCCTATTTCCATGTCCTAATCAGAAGATCCCATGAAGTACCTCAGATTCGACTACCCTCAGGTCATTACCAGTTCAGAGCAATGCCCTTGGACCTTACCTCTGCTCCAAGGGATTCATCAAAGTGTCTAGCAGTGGCAGTGGCCCACTTAAGGAGGCAGAGAAGTTGCTGTTTTCCTATCTAGCGACTGGCTCATTGTAGGCCAGTCCCCAGAACAGGTAAATCTCACCTGCAGGTCACACCAGCTTCTCACCTCCCTGGGTTTTCTGCTAAACCTACCAAAGTCGGTTCTGGAACCAGTCCAGGTACTCACCTTTATAGGGGCAGGGTGGACACAAAGCTAGCCAGAGCCTTTCTTCCCCAGAAAGGGTAAGGAATTTAGTGGCTCTGGCCTCCTCCTTCACTCTGCAGTCTCTCGACCAGCAAGACACTTTCTGCAGCTCCTGGGGCACTGGCTGCATCCACAGCTGTTGCAGGGAGCCAGATTTCAGATGAGAGCATTCAGTTTCACTTGAGAACCTTTTGGTCTCAGAAGAGACCCCCTTTCAAAGTTGGTCCCAGTGACTCGAACCTTGATCCTAGCTCTCCAGTGGTGGCAGGATCAGAGCAATTTAAGGCGGGGGTCCCCTTCATTTCCTCTTCTCACGACTTGACTCTCACTACAGATGCTTCCCTTCTGGGTTGGGAGCCCACGTAGGCGACCTTTCCACCTCAGGAGTTTGGTCCCCAGGAACTCCTCCACATCGATTTGCTGGAACTCAGAGCTGTCTTTTGCTCTTCAAGCTTTTCTGCATCTGTCCACGACAAGGTGATACAAGTCAGAACAGACAACACCACAACAATGTGGTACATCAACAAACAGGGGGCACTCGGTCTTGGCCTTGTGCACGAGGCAATGAAGTTGTGGTCTCTGGCCTTTTCCTGAACACTTCCTCATAGCAGTTCATCTTCCAGGGCAGGGACAATGTCTAGCGGATGCCCTCAGCAGGATTTCCCAGGGCCATCACGAATGGTCCCTGGATCTCGAATCTTGAGGATAGTTTTGCCAGGTGGGGCATCCCTCAGATGAATCTTTTGCAGCCCAGACAATCACAAACTTCCTCTGTTCTGTTGCGAGCCTCCAGTGCTGGGCTCAGTTCCCCTGGATGCCCTTCTTCTGGATTGGGAGGGAAGTTTCCTCTATGCTTTTCCCCCTTTCCTCTCCTGTTCAAGTACTAGTCAAAATCAGATCTCAGCCTTGGGGTGATTCTGATTGCCCCGGATGGACAGGCAGCCTGGTACCCACTCCTTCTGTCTCTGACAGTCAGTCTTCCCCTGTGCCTCCCCAGGAATCACAGTCTGTTGACTTGTGCCCAGGAAGGGTTTGATATCCGGACCTCAAATCCCTAACCTCAAGGCCTGGCTCTTGAGGGGTTAAGTTGTTGATTTACCTCTCTCAGGGTGTTCTTGAGATCTAAAAGGCTTCCAGAAAGCCTTCCACTAGGAGCTACTTATAGTTCTAAATGGAAAAGGTTTTCCATTTGGTTGTGCTAGAGAAAAATATTTCCCAGAATCTGCTGAATTGCCCATTTTGTTAGATTACATGGTACATCTTAATTCCTTGAGTCTCAGACCAGCTACCTTGAGAGTTCATTTGGCAGCTGTGTCTGCTTTTGTATCAACAGGAAGAGTCATCCTCTTTCCTCTCATCCTGTGTTTTCAAAGTTTTTTAAGGTTACTCCATACTGATCCTCCCTTTGGGAGACCCGGCCCCTGCTTGGGACCTTAATGTTTGCATTGCCCAGTTAATGCAACCCCTTTTGAACCTCTGTCTTCTGCAGGAGCTTAAGTTCCTAACTTGGAAAACTGTTTTCTAGTGGCTATCACTTCTGCCAGCCGCATAAGATTGGTGCAAGCCTTGTCAGTGGAGACTGACTTTATTTCTTTCAACAGGGATAAAATGTCTTAGGACTAATAGGAAGTTTTTGCCTAAGGTGGTTTCAGATTTCCATCTTAATCAATCTATCTCCCTTCCAGTATTTTTCACTGATCACTCCTCTTGAGTGAGGAGGTTGCACAACCTGGATGTTAAGAGAGCTCTTAGTTATTATATAGAGCGTACCAAAGGTCACTGGTTTAGAATCCCTCAACTTTTCTTACCTATGGTGAAGTTGGGAAGGCAAACCTGCCACTAAGAGAGATCAATAGCCAGGTGGATTGTCTCTTGTATCAATTTTGTTATCAGAAAGTGGGCAGAGCCCCCAGTTTGAGGCTCATTCTACCGGGGTACAGCTGCGTCTCTAGCTGCTGCCAGAGATATCCCTTTATTAGAGATTTACCAGGCTGCTACTTGGAAAACTGTACACACCTTTGCAAGCATTACTCCCTGGATGTCCAGGCCAGGAGAGATGCTGGAGTTTAGCACAGCTGTTCTTCAGAGCCTATTCCTAAGTAGGTTCTGTCCCTCCTCCATGGAGGTACTGCTGTGTATTCTGCTAATGTCTATAATATAGCAAGACTTCATGTTGTTTGAAGAAAAATTACTCACCTTAGTAATGTTGTTTCTTCTAATGGAGTCTTGCTATGTTATGAACCTCCCCTAACCTGCCCTCTCAGAACCTCTACTTGGTGGGTCTCGGGCAACTTAGTGTAGGCACTACTTATGCCCTGTTAGCATTTTGTCCCTTTGGGACTTTTAGAATAATGTATGTATGCAGCGTTTGTGTGTTTTATTATACTTATGTTCCATTTTCATATTATTAGAATGGTGTTAGTATTTCTGGTCCCTGACTTGAGTCTTGGGTGTTGGGACCATCAATGGTTGTTATTATTTAGGTAGCCATTTGGCTAGTGTGAGTTACAGCTTCCACACAGACCTTAGTGAGTTTGGCTCGTAAAGATCTGACAGTTCAAGTTTGAAATGACAGAGATAGAGCTGCTCTAGTGCCAAAATTCTATTTTGGAATGGTTTTAACCATTTCACTCAAGAACAGTTCTAGAGCTGGATCAAACTGCTAATGTCTATAATATAGCAAGACTCCATTAGAAAAAACAACATTACTAAGGTGAGTAATTTTTTCTTACGCCTTTCCGCCTCTTCCTCTAATTCAGAGGGTACTCCTCAAGTTCGAATCCCAGGGGGACAAAATGATTCTCATTGCTCCCTTTTGGCCTCGGCAGCTGTGGTTTCCACTACTCAACAATATGTTGGCAGTTCCTCCGAGACCACTTCCCCTGCAGATGAACCTTTTGATTCAGGGACCGGTGGTCCATCCCAACCTGAGATCACTTCACCTTCATGCTTGGCTCCTGAAGAGGTCGAAGTAAACCGGTTCAATGTCTGTCAAAGAGTTTCAGATATTCTTCTGGCTGCACGGAAGCCAGCCACTCGGAAAACTTACCACAGCCAAGTGGGCGTTTTTAAGCTCTGTGTATAAGTCCTCTTTAAATCCCTTTTCCTGTCCACCAGATAAGGTTTTGGAGTACCTTTGGACCTCTCAAATTGGTCTGCAGTACTCTACAGTCAAGTTCATCTTAGTGCCATTTCAGCGTATCATGAGCCCGTTATTTCCTTAACTCTGGCTCAGTTACCTGTGGTTAAGAGATTTCTTAAGGGGATTCTGCATACCAGACCTCCTACAAGACGTCCAGTCGCAGCCTGGGACATTAATGTTGTGCTAGACATGCTCACTCGGAAACCTTTCGAACCTCTGGCTACCTGTGAGCTAAAATTTCTCACCTGGAAGACTGCCTTCCTAGTGGCCTCAGCCTGCAAGCTCTTGAGATACATGCCCTGGTCACAGACCCTCAGTATACTGTGTTCTATAAGGACAAAGTAGTTCTTCGATACTCATCCTAAATTTCTTCCTTAGGTTGTGTCAGAATTTCATCTAAACCAACTTTTGGTCCTTCCCTCTTATTTGCGGACTTCCAAAATGAAGGGCAGACTTCTCTTCATTCTTTGGATGTTAAGAGGGCCTTGCGTTTCTATCTAGATAGAACTAAGGATTTTCCACCAAGCTCAGCAACTGTTCATTTCCTTCAGTGAGACCGGCTGGGTCAACCTGTCGCTATCAGATGCATCTCATCATGGCTAGTGGCGTGCCTTAGTCACTGCTATTCCATAAGCGCAGAGTTAAGTTGGAGAAGTAGAGTTCGACTCACTCTACCAGAAGCGGTCACTTTGGCATCCCTAAGCGGAAATCCATAGCGTGCCCGTGCAGACATCTGCAATGCGGCCACCTAGACTCAGTGCATACTTTGGTTAAACATTATGCACTGGATGTCCATGCCAGGCGGCATTCTTCCTTTAGCAGAGCCATCCTCAGTGGGCGTCTGTCCTAGAAGCGTGAGCTCTTGGTCTCTCCTGCGCCCTCTCGGGGGATTATTAGCTCGGTACTCTCCCAATAGTGTGAATGAGTGGGTGGAGACTTATGTTCAGGAAGATATGAAAATTACGTACCTGCCGTAATTCTTGATCTTCTTAGACTGGTCTCCACCACTCACTCACTACCACCCTCCATCCCTGAGCTCACCTTTCTTGTTGGTCTTAGCTCCCTCAAATCTTTAGGCCGTGAAGACTTCTTTTTGACCCTTCTTACGCGGGTCGCCCGGACTATATCATGTCGGTTTTAGGATTAAGCTACCCTTCTAGGTTAGTTCGCTGCACCTCCTTGGTAAAAAGGTACTGAGGCAGTTGGAGGTCCAACGCCCGAGATAGTCGTTACTGCACAGCTAGGGCTCATGGCGCATGGTGCACAAATATAGCGCCATCTCTGGTGCCGACCCTCCAGCAAAAAAGTTTGCTCCCGATGGGTCCTAGTGCCTCCGGCGCAGATCCCAATAGTGTGAATGAATGGTGGAGACTTGTCCAAGAAGATCAAGAATTACGGTAGATATGTAATTTTCATTTTTATGATGTGGAGTGGGAAGGAGATGAAGAGGAGGAAGAGAATTTTGAGGATACTGATTTTGGAGGCCTAGATGAGCTTATGGAGCCTGACATCTCCCTAGACAGGCCTTCCAATGTCTCCCCTCCCAGGCTTTCCGAGTCCCCTTCCTATTTTCTGTTTTACAGAAAAGTAGCTGAAACTCTACAGCTTCCAGTGGTGGAAGTTGCTGATGAGGAAGAAGAGCCTGGGACGTCCCAGAGTCCAAAAGGCTGTCTATCCCTCCTCACAAGTCGTTGGGGAAACAGACAAGGAACATTTTGCAAATGCCTAACCCTTTACCTCCTGTGGATAAGAAAATGGACAGGAGATACGCTCTGTCAGGCTCAGGAATGGAATTTTTGTGCAACCATTGCAGCCATGTTGGGGTAGTACAGGCTGCAGCCTTTGACAGGGCTAACATTCCTTTGGCTTCACACCCCAATATAAAGATTCCAGGAAGGTGGATGCCATGGCCAAAAACAGTACTTGGCATCTTCCTTGGGACTCGGGCAAGCAACCTACATGGCCTGTACCACTAGGTACCAGAAGTGCAGATTGGACACAGTAATGGAACTAGCAAAGAAGGCCTCCCCCCAGCTAGCCAAATAGCTGGAGAAAGTGGCTGCTGATGGAATAGAGGCATCAAAAGTGCAATTTCATGCTGCTGTCGACACTAATGATATGGCATCTAGAGTCATGGCTACATCTGTGTCTCTCAGGAGATTTGCTTGGCTCAGATGTTCTAGCCTGTCTCAGGATACCCAGGCTAAGGTCATGGATTTCCTGTGGTTGGTAATTCTCTGTTTGGGGAGAAGACAGAGGTTTACATGAAGAAAATGGATGAATACAGGGCAGGCCTTTCACAGGCCTTTTACCAAGCCGGCCTCCTCTTCCTTCCCACAGAGGGGTTCTTCTGAGGGAGAGGTAGGAGGGGATGAGCATGGCTGCATCCTCTTCCCAGTCCAAGGCTCCGCCAGACAGACACTCTGATGTGTCAGTTAGTGTCGCCTCCCCTATACCAGTAGGGGGCAGGCTGGCTTACTATTTCCAGGCCTTGAAGTCTGTTACTTCAGACAAGTAGGTCCTGAAGGTAGTAAGCCAGGGCCTGGCTCTCAGTTTTAAAAGATTTCCAAAAATGAGAGTTGTCTTTTCCTCCTGCATCAGCATCAGAGATCATTGCGTTAGAGGCAGAGGTTTCTTCCCTGCTAGCTCTCAATGCTGTGGAAAAAGTTCCTCTACAACACGGGGGCAAAGGGCTGTACTTCTGTTACATCCTTACCCCAAAAAAGACAGCGGAGTGGCGACCCATCCTAGACTTAAGATATCTGAACAAACATATCACAAAACCACAGTTCAAAATGGTGACTCTGGGAGTAATCGTCCCTTCTCTAAGGCCAGGGGACTGGCTATCATCCCTGGACCTCAAGGATGCCTATTTCCACATTCCTATCAGGTGCTCCCACAGAAAGTACCTCAGGTTTGAGTTGCTCTCCGGCCATTACCAATTCAGAGCCATGCCCTTTGGCCTCACTTCAGCTCAAGGGGTATTTACAAAGTGCCTTGCTGTAGTAGTGGCCTTCCTCAGAAAGGCAGGGTATCTCAATCTTCCCTTGTCTGGATGACTGGCTCATTGTAGGCCAGTCCTTAGACTAAGTCACGTCAGTTCTGGAAGTTTCTCAGAATCTGCTCAGTTCCTAGGATTCATTCTCAATCTTCCCAAGTCAGTTCTCGAACCTGTACAACTCCTCACTTTTATAGGAGTAGAGTTAGATACAGTCCAGTCAAGGGCCTTCCTCCCACAGACAAGGGCCTTCCTCCCACAGACAAGGGTAACCGCCCTTACAGATCTGGCCTCCTCTTTTTGGCCTCTGGTCTCTCGACCAGCCAGGCACTTTCTACAACTCCTAGGCCACATGGCAGATTCAACTGCTGTGGTACAAGGGGCCAAGTTTCAGATGAGGGACATTCAGTTCCGCTTAAGGTCATTTTGGTCTCAGAAGGATTCTCTCACCAAACTGATTCCAGTGACTCAGACCATGGTCCAGGCTCTCCAGTGGTGGCTGGATCAGGACAGTCTCAGACAGAGTGTCCCATTTCTCAGTCAAGCCCCCTCAGTGGTTTTAACCACAGATGCCCCTCTCCTGGGTTGGGGAGCCCATCTGGGTACTCTCACTGCGCAGGGAATTTGGTGACAGCAAGCGTTTCTCCTTCACATCAATCTCCTGGAACTCAGAGCTGTGTTTCTAGCCCTCCAGGCTTTCTTGGAGTCAGACAAAGGCAAAGTGGTGCCAGTCAGGACAGACAACACCACCACAATGTGGTACATAAACAAGCACGGAGGCACTCTGTCTCCGGCCTTGTGCACAGAAGCCGTGAAACTGGTCTCTAGCTTACTCTCTCCAAGCTTCCCGGACAGCAGTTCATCTTCCAGGGAAGGACAATGTGCTGGCAGATGCTTTGAGCAGAATATCCCTGGGCCATCACGAATGGACCCTGAACACTCGTATCCAGAAAGTCATCTTCACGAGATGGGGCACTTCAGAGATGTATCTCTCTGCAGCCCCAGACAGTTATCAGATTCCTCTGTTTTGCTGCAGACCTCCAGTTTTAGGTACTGTTCCTCTGGATTCTCTCCTATTAGATTGGACAGGCCAGTTTCTTTATGCCTTTCCTCCCTTTCCTGTACTATTCAGAGTCCTGATTAAGATCAGGTCTCAACCCTGCACAGTGATTCTAGTGGCCCCAGACTGCACTAGACAACCCTGGTATCCTCTCTTGTTGTCTCTAGCAGCATCACTCCCCCTGTCTCTACCCAGGTGACATAATTTGTTAACCTCCTCTCAAGAGAGGATTTGGTATCCCAATCTCCAGTCTCAAAGCCTGGTTCTTGAAGAGTTAGAATATGCAGGCCTGCATCTTTCTCAGGGGGTCATGAATATTTTGAAGGTCTCCAGGAAAACTTATAATTCCAAATGGAAAAGGTTCGCCATTTGGTATTCCCAGAGAGGTATACAGCCGGAGGCTGCAGGTATTGCCACGGCCTTCGATTATTTGGTTCATCTTAATAGCCTAGGCCTTAGGCCTGTGACCCTTGAAGTTCATTTAGCAGCTGTGTCTGCTTTTCTTTCTGCAGGGAAGGGATCTTTCCAAGCATCCCATCCCGTTTTCAGCAAGTTCTTCAAAAGCTTGGTCCACATTAACCCTCCCTTTCGAGAGCCTACTCCAGCTTGGGATCTGAATGTCTGCATTGCACAGCTTATGCAGCCTCCCTTTGAGCCCTTAGCTTCTGCCGTGCTTAAGTACTTGACTTGGAAAACTGTGTTCTTGGTAGCTATTACTTCTGCCAGGAGGATCAGTGAATTACAGGCCTTGTCAGTAGAACCTGACTTCATTTCCTTTCATAGGGACAAGGTGGTCCTTAGGACAAATCAAAAGTTTCTACCTACAGTAAACTGATATCAGATTTTCATCTGAACCAGTTTGTCTCCACCTGTTTTTCACTGACCATTTTTCCTCAGGGGAGCGAGTATTGCACAGTCTGAATATGAAAAGGGCACTTAGCTTTTACATAGAGCATACTAAGACACATAGGAAGGATTGTCTTCAGCTGTTCCTCACTTACAGAGAAGTGGGAAAGGTAGACCTGTCACTAAAAGGACTGTTGCCAGATGGATTATCTCTTGTATCCAGTTCTGCTATTCCAAATTGGGCAAAGAACCTCCTTCAGGTCTGAGGGCCCACTCGACTAGAGGTAGGTACAGCTGCCTCCCTTGCAGCTGCTAGGGATATCCTTTTGGTAGAAATATGTAAAGCAGCTACCTGGAAAACAGTCCATACATTCACCAAGCATTACTCTTTGGACATCCAGACTAGGAGTGATGCTCAGTTTGGTACAGCAGTGTTGCAGAGCCTATTCCCAAAGTAAGGTTCTGTGTCCCCTTCTCCTGGGGGGAACTGCTTGGTAGTCGGCATATAGACAGAATTCAGCAAGACTTCATGTTGTTTGAAGAAAAAATTACTCACCATCGTAATGTTGTTTCTTCTAATGGATTCTTGCTGTATGCTGACCTCCCTCCCTGCCTTCCCTCTCAGAACCTAGTTTTTGGGATGAGGGTTGGCAGGTACAGTGTTGCACCTCAGGGGTGTACCTTGCACCACTCTTTTTACTTAAGGTGGGGGGGGTGTTCTTTTATTTATTATATATTTAATTTACTATCTACTCTGTTTCTTCTTGGGTTCTTGATGTTAGTCTTATGGACCCAAGCTTTGCGGCCTTTTTGGGCCTAAAATTAAAACAATTTCCATAACTCTAGTTAGTTAGTTTTTGCTCATCTGAATCTGATGGTTACACTGAGATATGCAAGAGACAGAGGTTTGAAGACCGAGCTCGAGCTCAACGTTCTATCGCTGGCATAGAATTAACCTTATTCTCGGAGCAGTTCAAGTGCTGAGGCTAACTTCATATAGTCAGAATACAGCAAGACTCCATTAGAAGAAACAACATTACTATGGTGAGTAATTTTTCTTTGAGATGATTGTAAAGCTATTTGCATTTCAGGTTAACCCCTGAGTTCCAGTTTTTGAGCCTTTTGCAGGAGCTGTGGAGAAGGGGCCTCAGTTCCTGGGACATTGTGTTGTAGCTGCACCTGCCTGATATGTACAAGAACATTTTAGAAAAAAAACAGAATGCTTGTTAAGGGGGATGCAAAGACTTATAAAAACAGAGCTAGTGTGTTTTGGAGACACACACACGGATTGAAGGAAAACTTAGATGGATCTTCTCTGTTTATTCTGCCTTTGTAAATAGTCATATTGAACAATTTTATTTGTGTACTAATAAACACTTTTTTCGAATTCTACAGCTGCTCCTAATTTTTCCTCTGCTTCCTGACCTGCCTCGATGATAAACCCTGACTAAATTGCCGGAAGCTGCTTCACTGGCGATCATACCTCCGAGATCAATCATGATCAGTCTGCTGAAGTAGATGGTATATACTGTCCTTCTGGAGGACACCTGTTGACGTCCGCCTTCAGGTTGATGGTTGAGGCGCTGATAGCGCTTTTGGTCCTGCTTGACCGGAGGCAGCACATTGATGCTCCTTATCTTTGGGTGAAGAGAGGTAGCATTGCAGGTTGTGTTGCCACTGTGAGTAGCTCATGGGGTAGCTTTGCTGGGAGGGGTTAAGCTCTGCCCCTGGATCTTTGGTCCCTTGGACTTCTCTGGTCGTTTCATGCTAGTTCATCTTGTACAGCAGCCCCTCGTCTCTGCATTGCTGGGCTCAATCTGAGGATTCATGACCTGCCGCCAGGTTGCCAGGCTGGTTGTCAGTGGAGATCACCCTTGATGGGGATACCAAGGTGTATTTTGTTAGAAACAGTTGGACAGTCTTCAAAGAATCTGGACTCTGAAGATAAGTTGCCGATGGCCTAGACCTGGACTTGCACCTTCATCCAGAAATCAGTCCAAGATCTTCCATGACTCATGGGCTGGTTATGTTTTGGAGCTCAGATCCCACTGATATTGGAGTCTATGAAAGTGCCTTAGAACCCATTCAGAAATGAGCAAAATACCAATTGGCAGATGATATAGGTATGGATGAATCCTGGGATTACCTTTCCCTTGGATGAAGCTCTCTTGTGACCAGCCTAGAGCTTTGGCAGCATCCAGCATCTTACCTGGCACTGCCTTCGCATATGGTCCACAAAAATGTTGTCCCAGTGGGCACCCCTTCTGGTTCTGACCACCCTTCTGTGGGGGGTCTGGTTACAGATTTTGCCTTCTGCAAGTTAGAAAGCCAAGGGGATGTGGACAAGCCTCCAGAAAGAGTGTAAGAAAATTGACCACGCAACTAAAAGGTGCAGGCTACTGCTTCACTGTCTCTTTGTCAGGTCAGTTATTAAGTCACGATGATGAATTTTGACATTGCCTTTTGGAGGTAGAGGAACTTCTTCCCTGCTTCCAGCCGATAATCAGCTTCCAGTCAAGTGCATTTCAGAATCAGATTCGGTCTGTGGGGCTCTACAGTGTGTTTGCATCACAGAACTTCTTTTTAAGAAGGACATAGGAGGCGTTCAGATCCTGCTTTCCATTTCAGCTGACTAGTATTTGTTATACCCCTGGATTATTTTTCTCTTTAATCTGTCCTGTTTCTTGTTTGTTTTTTCACTATCAGTTAGGTATAATGTCATGTTAATCACTTTGTTTTGTATCATTTGGGATCACCTGTCAGTTTCTTTATCCTCTCTTTTCCTTTTTTTTTTTGAATATAATGCCTGAATGTGGATGCACGCCTCGAGGGTTGGGGATGAGTGGGACTTCTTTTTTCATTTTTTAATTTTCCCCTTTTTATTATTTGTTTTTTATCATTGCTTAGGCCTTGTTTGCGCATTCATTTTGTTATCTTTAATAGTGCTATTAAATTTTACTGTCTCTTTGCTGTTTTGATTGTTGACATGTTCATTATATTAGTGTTATGGTTATGCCATTATAAATGTTACAATAAAGCATAATTAATCAAAAAAAAAGGATGGGGGTCAGTCGCTGGCTGAGCATCAGCTTCAGGTGGCTTTGGCCGTGGGTGACTCTTAGGCCCATGCTATGACTACAGCCGTCGCCGTGCATCATAGGGCCTGGCTGAGATTGTTCGCCTTCAGGGCAGACATCCAGCACAAGCTATTTGATGTTACCTTCTTGGGCACTGACCTCTTTGGCCCTGTCCAGTGCCACCCTAGGTTCTGTGTCTTTGTTCCAGAAGGACTCAAAGGCCATACAACCTAAGAAAAGGGCCTTTGAGCTTTGGTCCTTTAATCCACAACCTCAGCAGCCCTAGCAGGGTCAGTTCTAGTGCTGGTGTTCAAAACCCAAGTATGGCAGGCAAGGGCAATGGGGGAAGGGGGGACTGAGGTGATACCCTGTGGCTGGAGCCACCTCTGAGGCTGTACAGTGACTGGTTTGGCAGTGTCATGCATCTCCTGTTCAGTCCCTGTCCCAGCCTCTGGTCGGAGGTCAGTTGCGCTACTTCATACCACAGTGGTCTACCATTACTTTGGACAGGTGGCTTTTTGGAAGTGGTTGGTGAGGGTCTGCCTCTGAATTTTGAGGCTGTCCTGCTGTACTGTCTCCAAGCCCTTCAGAAGTCCAGGGAGTTGCGTGTCTAGAGCGCAGGGTGATACCCATGTTCCAGACGCCATTGCCACTCATCTGGAGTAGAGGTTTGATATTAGTTTTCATAGTGATTTTTCCTTTTGTGTGTTAAAAAAGGTGAAAAGGTTATGTGCATTTATTTAGCCATTCGAAAGCTGTTTTGTAACACACAATTCACTTTACAAAGTTTTGTTGTCACTTTTAGAGGTAAAACTGGCATGTCTTTCAAATCAGTTATAGGTTCACAGGTGATTTCAACCTGAATTAGACTTTCGTCCATAATGCTTGCCTTATTATTTATATCTCTTTTATCTATCCAAGAGAATTTATCAAGTTTATTTTTGAAAGAGTCCATACTCATACTGGACACTACCTCTTTGGGCAGAGTTCCATCCATCCACGACTCTGTTACTAAACCAATGTTTACGTGGTAAAGTTTGCCATTTTTAGACTTTAAGCTGAAAAAGTGACCCTAGGTTCATATCTAGATTTCCTCCAGATTAATCCAAGTTCTGACAGTAGTGCAGAGTCTTGTATACATCTGTATAGTAAGCAGTAATCACCCCTAATTCTTCTATATTCTAAGGTATACAAATGTAGCTCCTTCAGTTTCTCTGGAAGTCTTCTTCCCCAGCCCTTCAATTGACTTAGTCACTGTTTTCTGTATTCATTCTATATTATGGTTTCTGCTTTTTATAGGTGCCCATACCTGAGCACATTATTCCAAGTTTAGTCTAACAGGGCACTATAGAGGGAATTAGCACCTTCCTATCCCTTCTTGATATGTGTCTCAGGATGCAGTTTAGTATCTGGTTACCCTTTCTTATTACTTTGTTACAATAGGAACTAAATTTTAAGTCTGAACTAATTATAACCCCTAAATCCTTTTCCTCATTTATATTATTGAGTACTATATTATCCTGTTTATAAGAAAAACTATTTTTATTTTTTGTATTGCCCAAGTGCATAGTTATGCACTTATTTTTATTCAATTCAAGCTTGCTGTTTACAGTCCAGTTGTATATATTTAATGCTTCTTGTAAATCTTTATTATTTTTTGCGGTATTGGTTATAGCACCAATTCTGCAATCGTCCGCAAATTTTGTCAACCAAATATCATTGTTTACTGTTTTCAAGGAGGTTATATAAATATTGAAAAGGCAGGGTCCAAGGACCGAGCCCTGAGGTACTCCACTAGTCATAGCCTCCCATTCTGATTTTTCTCCTTGTATCACCACGCTCGGCCTTCTTTCTCATAACCATGCATCTATCCAGTTTATTATATTAATATCTAATGCATACTGTTTAAGAGTATTTATCAGCTCTTGATGTGGAAGCTTATCAAAAGCTTTAGAAAAGTCCAAAAAAATGACATCAACACAATTTCCTGCATCTAATGCCTTCCCAACCTTCTCATAGAAAGTTAAAAGATTCGTCTGTCAAGAATGTTTTTTGAAAGCCATGTTGCACTGGGTCCTGCAGTCCTTAGGTGTTTGTATCACTGTTGGTTTCAAGGGTATTTAAACTGATTGGACCACCCCGACCATGCCTCATGAGGAAGCTTCATAGAAACAAAGTGAGGGAAAAGCGGTAGTGGCGTGGAGGTTTGTTTTGCTGACCCTGCCATTTCTGCAGTAAAGTACTTGAACAATTAAATGAAGAGATCTGCGATTTTACGTGTAACCTGAGTGCAGTGTTTGTTTTGGGCAGTGTACAAGTCATGCAGCGCTGTTTCTGGCATCAGCCTCTTACCCCTCGGGGTCAGCTGGGCTGACACCACCTGCGTTACCTGATTGACTTAGGCGCACGGTTGTCAGTGGCGTTGGCCTGTGGTCTGGTGCCATAGGCGGTACCACTGTCTGCCCCACTTGTGGTGTCACTTCAGTGCCTTTGGGAACGGGGCAGCCATGGTGGCACTGCTGGTCACTTCGGTGCTGTCCAGGTCATCCACACCATTTACAGCACTGCCTGCTATGGGGGTTCGAGTCCCTTGGGGCCTACTTTGGTGCCGCTTGTGGTGCCGTATGCAGTGTTGCATGAGCCTGTTGTGTCGGGGCATTCCTCTTGAGGATGCCCGCGGTGTCATCTGCAGCACCACCACATCACTGTTTCCCAGGCCCCTGGTGCCGAGTCAGGTGTCGCCATTGTTGCCGCTGCCATGCGCTGTGCTGTCGGCTCTCCAATCCCTCCTCTCTGCTACTCAGAGGGTGTAGATGGAGGCGAGTCGGACCCTGACCTCACCATCTGAGATGTTGTGGAGGATGACTCGTATTGTGGTCTAGAGAATTATAATCCAGTTCCTGTGTCTGCACCTCTGGAGGACCTGTCCTTCCAGGCTTTGCTCAGAAATATGCATTCTACGTTAAATTTCAAGCCGACAGCTATCGACCAGGCTAGGTGCGTCAAACAGAGATTTTAAATGTGCCTAATATCCTGGCCTCTTTAAGTCCTTCCATCCCACCTGTCCCAGAGGCAGCTTGGAGGAGGTTTGCTATTGTGACAGCTGTCTCCAAACAGGTGGACAAGAAATACACAGTGCCCAAAACTAAACCTATGTATTTCACTCAGTCTGTAGTTGACACCATTGTTGGTTTGGGCTGAGAATGACCAAACCATAGTACCTAAGGAGGTCACAGCACACCCCATTAATAAGGAGTGGAAAGAAGTAGACACCATGGGTAAATGGGTTTGTGCCTCAGCTACCCTTGGCATGAGGACAGCTAGTTGTCAGGGTCACTTCTCTAAGTATAGTCATGCCCTCTGAAGCAAGCTTAATTCTCTGACGAAAGCTCTGCCAGATATGCAGGCAAATCAAGAGATTCTGCTTACTGTTAAGTCCTAACAGTCATCAGATTAAGCTTCTGTGGATGCCTCTGATACAGCAGCTTGCACCATGGCTGCAGGTGTCTACATCAGGCACCACTCCTGGCTGCAGACTGCTGGCTTCACCCTGGACATCCAAAGCAGATCATGAATGTGCCCCTCAGTGTCACTTATCTGTTGTGATAGCAGGTGGAGCAGTCTCTGAAGAATTTAATAAAAGTAGAATGACTTTTAAGACCTCCAGGCGTGCCCCCAGTAACCCTCAGAGGGGTAGGGGACATGGTTGTTTTCACAGCAACAGTCCTTTTATGTAGGGGCGGGGGAGCCCAAGACAATAAAGCTAGGTTTCCCCACCCCCAAAAGAAGGGGCCGCAGAAGTGCTCAGCACCACCGTCTGAAGCTCTAGCCACTGCTCTGCTTCAGCTGCCCGAACTGGACCTCTCCTCCTCAGTAAAGGGGTTGGGGGGGCCTGCCCAATTTTTAACATCAGTAGGAATGCATCTCAGCGGAAAGGTGGGTCTCAAGATTATCTGAGAGGTACTCCTAGAATTATCAGCAACCCTCAGACTATCATCCCAGAAGGCAACGTCCCTTGTCAGCTTACATGTAAGAGCTTCTGGCACTGTAGATTGCTGGTATTCTAAGAAATGGGTCCATGGAAATAGTGCCAGAGTCAGAATGGAACACGGGGTTCTACTCCCACTATTTCCTGATACCAAAGAAATCAAGGGGCATGTGCCACATTCTCAACCTCAGAAATAAGAAAAAATACATGGATCGAGAAAAATTCGTAATGATTTCTCTGGACTCTGTGCTACCCTACCTGATGCAACTGGACTGGCTAGCCTGTCTGGATATGCAAGATGTATAGCGATGCATACTGGTGCATCCCAGCCACAACAGTCGCCTTCTGTTCTGTGTGCAGGGGCAAAACTGCCAGTTGAGAGTCCTACCCTTTGGGTTTTCCTCAGTGCCGCAAGTCTTTTGACAAAATGCTTTGCAGTACTTGCAACATAGCTCAGAAAGCTAGGACTGCAAGTCTTCTCATACCTGGATGATTGGCTAATCTCAAGCCTGTCCAGACAGGAGAAAGAGCAGGCAGTGACCACTGCCTGTCATTTCCTAACATCCATGAGAGTCCTGCTGAACTGCTAGAGTCTCAGCTGAAACCCTCCCAGGATTCATAGGGCTTTTCTAAACATGACCCAGGCTTAAACCTTCCGAGACAGCAGGCAGCGAGCAGTTTGCAGATGGTATGATCTTACGGGAATGTGTTTTCACCATTTATTCACACTAATGGGTCTAGGACTGGAGGTATTAGGACCCGTGGGTGTCAAAACTTTCAAGAGGGGCGGCACTGATGGGCGGAGTGCATGCACAGCGCCACAAGAGTAGCTTGCAGCACAAGGCACCTCAGCGCCAGCCCCCAGCTGCCTCAGTTCCTTTTTCCCGCTGTCAAGTGTACTTCAGTGATGAGGTTGCTCACCCTTGAGAATCAGACCTTCGCATCTGTAAGACTGCGCTCCAGTTCATTTTAACTGTTTAGGCTAAATTTTTATTTTTGTATCAGTTTAGTGATTTTATGAAAACTTTTGTCAGTTTCTCTCAGCCCTGCCGAGCCTTGTGAAAATGTCTCTACAGGATCATGGTTGTAGAGCCTTTCCAGTGCTTTGGCCTGGTGCCGTGTTGTCTCAGCATCATGTTGTCTCGTGCCATGTTTGCCCAGGTGCTATGTTGAACCGGCATCGTGTTTGGCACAGTGCTGTGTTGGCTTGGTGCCATGTTGAACTGGCACCGTGTTTGGCCAGTGCGTGTTTGGTCGGTGCCATGTTGAACTGGTGCTGTGTCTGGCCAGGCATCATGTTTGGCCCGGTGCCGTCTTTGCTGGGCGCTGTGTCTGGCCCAGCACTGTGTTGACTCAGTGCCATGTTTGGCCTTCCACCTTGTTGACCCGGTGCTGTGTTGGACCTGGTATCTTTTTCAGGCTGGTGCTGTGTTTGGCTTGGCGCTGTGGTTGGCTTGCTGCTCTGGCAGCAGGGGCCGTGTCCGGTCCACTTTCCTGCAAGGGAAGGGTTCTGACCACAGGCGGCCCTGTGCTCGGGGGAAGGGCAGATTTTCCTGGTCATAAAGTCTCACCACTCATTCCACTGATGGGATGTATGCGGGCGCTAGGACCAGTGGGGCGACCTTTTTGCAAGATGGTCAGCGCCAGAGATGAAGCCATGAGGAGTGGCGCCCGTGAGCCTCGGCTCGTGCGGCAATGACTACCTCGGCGGCCTCCAACGCCTCAGTACTATTTTTCCGAGGGAGGTGCAGCGTCACTAACCTAGAAGGATAGCCTAACAAAAACCGGACATAAGATAGTCCAGATGACCCATATAAGAAGGGTGAAGAAAGAGGTCTTCACAGCCTAAAGATTGAGGGAGTGAAGACTAACAACAGAGGTGAGCTTAGGAGATGGTGGGTGGGCGTGTGAGTGAGTGGTGAAGACTTTGTCCAAGAAGATCAAGAATTACAGTAGGTACATAATTTCCATATCTTCCTGGACATAAAGTCTCACCACTCATTCACACTGATAGGAAGTACCAAGCTAATAATCACCGTGAGGCGGCAGGAGACCAAGAGCTCACAATTTAGGACAGAAGTCCGTTAAGGATGGTCCTGCTGAGCGAAGATGTCGCTGCCATGGACATCCAGGGCATAGTGTGACAGTATGCACTGAGCTCCAGGTAGCCACATTGCAAATATCTGCAGTGGGCACGTTGCGGATTTCCTCCAGGGAAGCCGCGGCTGCTCTAGTAGAGTGGGCGTACACTCTGCCCTCCAGCTTAACCTGTGCCATGGAACTGCAATGGCGAAGGCATGCCACCAGCCATGCTGAAATGCATCTGATAGCGACAGGTTGACCCAGCCGGGTTTCGCTGAAGGAAACAAACAGTTGTTGAGCTTTGCGAATTTATTTTGTTCTGTCTAAGTAGAAACGCAGAGCTCTTTTGACATCTAAAGAATGAAGGGTGCGTGCTCCTTCATTTTGAAAGTTTGCGAAGTAGGTAGGAAGGACTAAAGGTTGGTTTAGATGGAATTCTGAAACAATCTTTAGGAGAAACTTAGGATAGGTCCCAAGAACTACTTTGTCCTGATGAGTCACGTGATGCAGGTTGCCTGAGAGGACGCTCTCTCCAGTGCTCTGACCCGTCCAGACTAAAATTATAAATAAAATCTCCCCTTTTCTCGGTAATTCAGTATGGTTTGTCTCCTGACCCTAGGCGGTTGACAAGATCGTAGAAGCGAGGAAAACTCGAATCATGGAGGTGGAAATGAAGAAAACGGGTCCCCAGCATACGCCACCTATAATGCCGAGAAGGCCCCAAAAAGCCGGAGGGCCCTTGCTGCATTATTTTCGCCCCGCCACCTCCACTAAAGCAGAGCAAGAACCACTTACTCTGCGGAATTTTGTCCGCTTCAGGATGAATTGAGGAGCATGGCTGCAGAAATAAAGGCATTATCAGTTACCATGGAGGAGACAGGGAGGAGAGTTTCGCATACTGAGGCCAGGGTGGTCTCTCTAGGCGGCAGTCAGAAAAAGGGATTCCAAGGGTGTCGGGCTGCACCAAAAGCTTGCTAAGATGGAGCAGAAGTTGGCAGATTTAGAGGGGTGCAGCCTTCGAAATAATATTGTGATTATTGGGCTCCCGGAGCAAGAAGGTGGTCCTGATGCAGTTCTGTTCTCCCAGAAGCTGGTGTGCAAGGTGGCGGGCCCTTCTCCCTATGGCCCCAATTATATTATTGAGAGGGCGCATAGAGCCCTACGTCCCATGCCTCGACCGGGATCTCCCCCCAGACCACTGATTATGCGCTTTCTAAATTATCTTGAAAGGCAGCATTTTCTGGCCAAGGTCCGAGAGATACAAGACCTGCAGTGGGATGGGGAAGAGGTTTCGGGTGACTCAGGATTTGCCCCTAACTATCCGGCAGCGTAGGCAAGCTTTCCATCCTCTGGTCTCCAAGATCATTGCTGTGGATATTCGTTTTTGCATGATTTACCCCGCGAAGTTGCAAGTCATGGTCGCAGGATCTTGGGTGTCTTTCGAAGTTGCTGAAGCAGCCAAAGAAGAGCTCAAATTTCAAGGCACTTGATATGGTGCACCTTGGAGCTGAATCCTCGAGAGGAAAAAAGGACAATCGGATGGTTCTAGGATCTAAAGACCTGTTGGGGTTAGGTTTCTAATATGCTGAGTGCACTCAACTCTGCTTTTCAGCGAAGTAGCCTATGTTATGGAGGTGACTTTAGTTGTTCTTCCTGCTTCAGCTGAGAAGGAATACTATTTTGATTTGGAACCCTTTTCGGTTGATGGCTCCCTCCTATCTGCTGATAATTTATTCGGACTCTCGGTTGTCTTTTATTTAGAGTGACTAAATTGATACTGTATCTAAGGTGGCACCGTGGTTTTAAAGCAGGCACACTGTCTATACTTGAATTTATACAGTGGGAAATCGAAGGAGATGTTATTTTGTCTGTTTATTTACCTTGTGTTTAACATTATGCTACTTCCTCATTTTGTCCACTAGAGGGGGGCAGTGCCTTAGTTATCGGTGGAAGATCGCTTTTTCTTTTTGTTTAGCATTCTCCTGTGCTTTGTGTTATTAAAGTGGGACAATGAATGAATCCAGTCAGGTCTGGATGGGGGAGGGTTCCCCATGCCTCTTCCTTACTCTGTGGCATAAGTTGTACTCTCCCATAAATGGGCATATGGTTACCTGACTATAGGGAGTTTGTCATTTCAAAAGGGTTGGAGGAGAAGAGGATTAAAGGTAGTAGCATAATGTTTTGCTGGGCAGGAAATGGGGAGGCGGGGTTCCAGGGGATGGAGGGGAGCTTAGGGGAGTTGGGTGTTTTTTATGGGTTATGAGGGGTTGGGGTTGGGAGGATGGTACAGCAGTCATCAAGGGCTATGGATCTTTAATACCGTTGTAACAATATATATGTGTTTCCTTATTAATAATCTGGATGGCTAGCAATATTAATTTTGCAACCTGGAACGTGAAAGGGATAAGGAAAAAACCTAAACAATATCAGGTGCTGAAACACCTGAACCTGTTGCGATCCCAGGTCACATTTTACAAGATCAACTATTAGATTCCGAGGCTTTACAACTCAGGAGGCAACAGATGGGGCAAGTTTTCGCTGCCCAGGGGTCCACTAACAGCTGTGAAGTTATGCTAGTTGTTAACAGATGTATCACCTTTATCTCCACGCAGGTCTTCAGGGATCCGGGTGGCAGATATGTTTTAGTTCAAGGCACTCTTTGGCCCATGCCCCTCTTACTTTGTAGCATTTATGGGCCCAACACAGACAGCCCTAGCTTCTTTTTGAAGCTCATTACCCTTATACTCCCTTTGCTTCCTATAGCGACAGTAATGGGAGGGGATTTCAATTTAGTATCGGACCCTACTGTGGATAGGTCAGGTTCGGCACTGAGGGGACTTTCCCCTGGGCAGAGAGCGTTTCGGGACTTACTGGATCAGTGTGGACTATGTGATGTATGGCAAGTGTTACACCCCAATAGTAGGGAGTACACTTTTGTTTCACCAGTGCATGGGTCACATTCCCGCATTGATTACTTACTAATATCCCAATCTCTCTTGCCAGGGGTCACGTCTGCTTCAATTCAACCAGGACCTACATCCGATCACTCTCTGGTGATATGTTGTTTGGCCTTTCTTAATATCCCTAAAAAGAGACTCTGTGGAAATTAAATAAGCAATTATTGAAGGATGCTCGATTTTCCAAACAAGTCAAAGAGCAGATAGATCTGTTCTTTTCAGTTAACTCAACAGAAGACATGGTGCCGGACATTGTTTGGGGGGCTTTTAAGGCCTACATGAGGTTCCTGATCAGCTTAGCAGCAAAGCGGAAAAGAGCCCGTGAGGCTGAATTGTTATCATTATTATCTCAGGTTCGGTCCCTAGAGGCTAATTTATCCCATAGTACCCAGGAAGAACACAGGCGGAAACTTCTGGTAGCTAAAGATAGGTACTTGGACTTGCTAAGGGAAAAGGCTGAGTTGGCCATCATCCGCACCAAAGCTAGCTACACCGATCAGGGAGAAAAAGCTGGTCGTTTGTTAGCTTTAAGGATAAAACAGCAGGAATCAGCAAAATTTATCTCACCTGTGAGGGCTCAATCAGATGGATCCCTGAGGTCGTCCCCCTCAGAGATTGTGCAGGAGTTTGCGCTGTTCTATGAGTAATTATATAGAGACATGGATAGTCCCCGATGGAGGCATTGGAGGCCTACCTCCGGGTGTCTCATTTCCCTTCTCTGTCTGATTCGCAGAAGAGATTTCTGTCCTCCCCTACAGTATATCCTTAGAGGAAATAACTGAGGTTATTAAGGCCTTGCCTTCGGACAGAGTCCCGGGGCCGGACGTTTTTTCTCTTTGGAGAATATGACTTGTCCAGCTGTTGTTCTCTTTTGTCAATTGTTTATATGTTCTTTTGATTATTCATTATCTATTTATTATTATATTGTAGTGTTCAGTAAGCTCAATGTTGGTACATTACATTTAATTCTTTCTGTCCCTTTAAGTGCCAAGCTGCATTTAAGAGGATGAGAGATACAGACATGTCATGCTCTGAGGAAGACCTCATTGGTCGATACGTAAGTGCGTCATAGCGTGATGTTTCTTTCTCTTCTATGTGGAGACTCTGCGGCTCATGCGGCGGTTATGGCGAATTTGTTTGGCATTCTTCCATCTACAGGTTTAAACACAGTATGCGGTATGGCTGGGAGTACGCTTTGGTGAATCGGCGTTGTGGCTGTGTATACACATGCTTTTTTTTTTCGACCCAGTTCGATTTTCAGTCAATTTCACATGCTTTTTGGCACACGCTGTTGTCACAATTGCTTCTGTTGCCTGCGCTGCTTAGATGCTGGTTTAAATTGTTTTACCATCCATATGGATCATTTGTCCATTGAGTTTTGAGACCAATATAACGGGTGACATACGTGATTGGGTGAGATTGAACCTTTTATATCCTGTATCCTACTATATGTGATGCGTTTTTGTAATAAAGTTTAAAGGCATGTGCGGACCCCAAAAAGTTTAGGTTTTCCTCTTTATTCTACAAAGTTTTCTGGAACAATTAAGCCGATACTTCACGCTTGTTCCTCCATATCCTTTCTGGGGTAGCTGTTGATCCTCATATGTTTGAAGCCTTGATTGTTCTCCTCCTAAATCTGATAAGGACCCTGAGCTGGTAGAGAGTTATAGGCCCATATCCTTTGAACCAGGATATCAAAATCCTGATCGAAGATGCTGGCCGATAGGATTTCCCTGGTTCTTCCGGATTTGATTGGCATGTCACAGGTTGGATTTATGAGGGGGCGATCATCGTCAGACCACCTACGCACCCTTTCACATGTCTTCTCGGAGTCCAGGGACGCTACTTTTCCAGCTGTGCTGGTGTCCCTGGACGCTGAGAAGGCATTTGATCGTGTGAACTGGAATTTTCCATTTCAGGCGCTCAAGGCATTTGCTTTTCCCTCCATATTCATAGACTGGATTCGTACTCTATATCAGGCTCCCTCAGCTATGATTTCAGGTAATGGGGCATTTTCAAAGCCCTTCCTTTTACATTCGGGAACAAGGCAGGGTTGTCCCCTTTCCTCTTTGTTATTCAATATATACTTAGAACCACTTATTCAAAACATTTTGGATAATTCGGAAATACAGGGTATACCGCTACGTAACAGGGTAGTAAAGATTACGGCATATGCTGATGATTGTCTTCTTCATCTATCCCTTCCTGTTACGTCTGTCCCGGCCATGCTAACTGAGATTGCGAAATTTAGCTCCTTTTCGAATGACAAATTAAATTCCAATAAATCGTCCATTTTCCCCCTCAGTCATAAAGTCTTTAAGCATGATGTCATCCCCTTTAGGTTGTCTTGGTCACCTGGTTTTCTCAAATATTTGGGTATTAGACTTGCACGTAATCCTTCCCTGTGGTTTCAAGAAAACCTGGAACCCCTTTCCCGGGTGATTATCCAGGACCTTGATAGATTGGTGAAGCTCCCTATTTCCTTATGGGGTCGTATTAGTATAATTAAAATGAATGTATTTCATCGCCTTTTTTTACCCTTTATCCCACCTTAATTCATTTATCCCACTATCCTGGTTTCAGAAAATGCACAGACTTTTCACCAATTTCATCTGGTCCCACAAGCACCCCTGATTAGCATATCACAAACTGGCGGCTCAAAACTTTGATGAGGGGGTTACGTATTCCTCACCTAGCAATTTATTATTGGGCTAGCCATCTATCAAAATACCTTAAGTGTGCATACAAATTCTATCGGCCTGATAGCTTGAGGCCGGTCTGGCTTAACATTGAATTAGACTTTATCCAGGCTATGAATATGGATCCCCTAACTCTGCTCTATGTCAAGTCTTCCTCTCTGCAAGAAATCCATAAATGTCCAACTGTTATGACCTCCTTTTTGCATTACAAACCACATCTGGACCTGTCTCAATCCATACAAATTCCCGTCCTTCACTATAAACAAGCAGTGGATCTCCCCAAATGTGTTTGCCCCAATTGGGGGAAGGATAATGTCTACCTTCCTTAATGGAGAGGGAGCATGACTCTCTGTAACTAATATTATCCAGAAATTTAACATCCCAGCAGTCTATCACTTCAAGGTCCTTCAATTAAGGCACCTCCTCACTACCTCGTTGGGCAGTACTCCTCCCCATCCTCCGGCTTTTTCATTACTACCCAAGCATTCCTCCTTGCTAGGACCCTCTAATGTAATCTCAAAGATATATCAAGCCCTTTTCCATTGGCGGTATGGTGGTCCCTATGGTCCTACCAATTACTGGGCGCCTCTCTTTCCCCAGCATACCTTCGATTGGCCTGCATTATGGCGATTTTGTCACAAGTATGTGTCGCAAGACAGACTACATCTTGTGCAATACCACATCTTGCATAACTTGTATTACACCCCAGTAAAACTGGTGCAATGGGGTCTTCTTGAATCAGGATGGTGTACCAGATGTTTCCAGGAAGAAGGGACGCTTCTCCATATATTTTGGTTATGTCCCAAGATGATTCTATTATGGGACTCAATTAAAGTCAAACTGGACCCTGTATTGGGTTTGCAGGATTGCTTTACTGCTGAAATGTGCCTGTTAGGAGACTTGTCCCCTATAGAGACTAAAACTGAGATTTCACATGTCTATGATATCATTATCTGTTAAAAATTTATACTTAAGCATTGGAAGGATGATGTTAGTCCATCATATCAAGAATGGGTTCATGAAATCCTTGCCAATCTTCGTACTAGAAAGCTATTGCGATCTCTATAACAGGCAACAGAGTTATAAGTGTATCTGGGATCCCTTTCACACTTTAATTACCGTTGGTATGGGTAAGTGAGATATTGATAATTGCTTGTCTTAGTTCAACCATGGCTCACTGTAGTATGATGTATTACAACATTTTAGAGTGCTGCTGTACCAGGGAGGGGGCAGAATACGTGTAGTACTGTTATCTTGTTGTGAATGTGTCACTAATTCTGTCCCCTGTACTGTGGAAAACTTAATAAAGTTTGAATTGAAAAAAAAAGAGAACTACTTTGTCCTTATAAAACACAGTATACGGAGAGGCTGTGACCAAGGCATGTATTTCAGAGACCCTGCGGGCTGAGGTAATGGCCACCAGGAAGGCAGTTTTCCAAGTGAGACATTTCAGCTCACAGGTAGCTAGAGCTTGAAAGGCTTTCAGTGAACACGTCTAGTACAAGATTAATGTCCCAGGCTGTGACTGGGCGTCTGAGAGGAGGTCTGGTATGCAGAATTCCCTTAAGAAATCTCTTAACTACAGGTAATTGAGCCAGTGACAAGGAAATTACTGGCTCATGGTGAGCTGAAATGGCACAAAGGTGAACTTTGCCTGTGGTATTGTAGACCTGAATTTGAAAGGTCTAAAGGTACTCTAGAACTTTATTTGGTGGGCAGGAAAAGGATTCAAAGAGGATTTTGCACACAGAGAGAAGCACTTCCATTTGGATGTGTATGTTTTCTAGTGGCCATTTTGCACAGCTAAAAGAATATCTGAAACTCCATGAGAGACATTGAACCTGTTCACTTCTGTCTCTTCAGGAGCCAAGCGGGAAGGTGAGCGATCTCAGATTGGGATGGACTACAGGCCCCTGAGTCAGAAGGTTCGTCTGAAGGAAACCTCTTTCAGGGGGTTCCGACATACTGTTGAGTAACGGAAACCATATCTGTCGAGGCCGGAAGGGAGCAGTGAGGATCATTTTGTCCCGCTGGGACTCGTACTTGAGAAGTATCCTCTGAATTAGAGGAAGAGGAGGAAAGGTGTATAGAAAGCATTTTGTCCAGTGTAGCCTGAACACATCATGACAGAAAATGCCAGGCCCTGGATTTCTGGAGCAGAAGAGAGGCAGTTTTGTGTTGAGTGGGGATTCAAAAAAGTCCAGGTCTGGAGTTCCCCACTCTGCGAATAGTGAATGAACTACGGCTGAGTCGAGAAACCATTCAGGAGGATCTGCCTCCGTTCTGCTGAGACGGTCTGCTAGTTAGTTCTGCACTCCCAGCAGGTAGACTGCCTGGATTAGAGCCTTGTGCTCCAAGCACCATTCCCACACTCTCATCGCTTCCCTGCATAAGGGGTAAGAATGAGCACCGCCCTGCTTGTTGATGTAATACATCACTGCTTTGTTGTCCGTTTGAAGGAGAATGTTCTTGTGACAGAGAATGTCCTTCAACGTCCGGACTGCATAAAGGAAGGCTCTCATTTCTAGGACATTTATATGAAACTAGGGCTCATCTTTTGTCCACGTACCTTGGGTGTGGAGATTCTGACAGTGATCTCCCCACCCCATCAGGGACGCTTCCGTGGTAATGGAGATCTGGTGATCCAGGGGAACAAAGGGATACCCTTCCAGAAGGTTGTCCTCTTGCGACCACCAGATGAGCAACCTCTTCAGAGGTTCTAGCACCTTGATGCGAAAGGACTGAGGGTGAGTGGTTGGGGACCACTGAGTACTGAGCATCCATTGAAAGGTTCTCATGTGGAGGCGAGCTAGGGGTACAGTGAGCACCGAGGATGCCATGAGACCCAGCATCCATTGCATCGAGATGGCTCGAACCGAACTCTTTCTCTCTGATGTATCGGGCCATCTGTAGGATGTTGCTCCTTCTGTCTTCTGGAAGAAAGGCTTTGGCACAGGAGCTGTCCAGAAGAGTTACTATAAAAAGGAGCTTCTGGGAGGGCTGCAACTGCAATTTCTTGAGATTCAGAGCCCCCATGGATGTGATAAAATCTGAGGCCGTGGAAACAGTGTCGAGAGTTCCTTGCCTGGAAGGACTTGCTAGAAGCAAGTCGTCCAGATATGGGAACACTTGTATTCCAATCTTTCTGAGATGCGCTGCAAGAATTGCACAACACTTTGCAAAAACTCACGGTGCCGAGGATAGCCCAAAGGGCAGGACCCTGAACTGATAATGTTGGCCCAGAGCCACGAACCTTAAGTATTTGTGATGCTTTGGGTGGATAGGAATATGTTGGTAAGATTCCTGCATGTCCAGGGAGGCTAGCCAGTCGTGCTGATTAAGCAAAGGTAACAGAGTTCCTAGCGATGATATTTTGAACTTCTCCTAGGGAAGAAATGTGTTTAATCTTTTGAGGTCCAAAATGAAGCATGCAGCTGGTTTTCTTTGGAACTAGAAAATAATGGGAGTAGAACCCTGTGTTCCGTTGATCCAGCAGAACTACTTCTACTGCCCTGTTGTTCAGAAGCTTGTATCTCGGAAGCAAGAAGTTCTGACTGAAACACTGACAGCCTGGGCTGTCGTTTGGAGATGATCCGGAGGGGTCTCTGAAGATTGAGGAAAACCCTTGTGGATTATCTGAGGACCCATTTGTCTGATGTTATGGACTTACACCAGTTGTAGAATTGAGTCAGATGACCTCCCACCACTGAGGAAGAGTCCCCCTCGGGCAGCTGAGGTGGGACTTGGGCCAAAAACTCAGAAGGCGGCACTGGGCACTCTGGGCCCTTGTGTTTTCTTTTGAGGCTGTTTTTTTTTTTTTTTTATGAAAACCTCCCCTGCCTTTGCCTCGAAAGGACTGACGGTTGTGAAACTGGTGCTAATAACCCCCCCCACCCCCGAGAAGGTGCAGGGGCAGGTCTAGCCAATTTAATGGCAGACCTAGTCTTTTATATGTGGTCTCTAGGCTTATTCTACTTGAGGACCAAAGAGATGCACACTGTTGAAGGGTAACTCCATGATCTGTTGCTGGGCATCATTCGTGAAGCCTGCAGTGCGCCGCCAGGAGTGACTCGGGTACAAATGCCTACGGCTTGGGAGGCAGTATCGAAAGCATCCATAGCTGCTTTAACCTGTTGGTTGTTGGACCTGACACCCCTGGTTATGATTTGAAGAAGCTCTGAATTAGTGTCCAATTCCGGTAGAGCTTCTACCATTTGTTTGAGCGAATGCCAAAGGATATACTCATATTGAGAGAAATAGCCCTGGTAGCTGGTAATACGCATACCAAGGGTGGATGGTGTTCCGTGTGGCATCCAGATGTTCTCAGTTTAGGGGGACCTCCCTGTTCCTGTCTCCCCCTTCTCATCTCTGCAGGGGGTGGTGTTTATGACTTCTTCGCTGATCTCTTCAGACACAGGTACTTTTGATGTATGTCAGGACTTGCTTGGGCGCTTGCTGGCTCCAAGGGTGAAGTTTCTTCTATCACTTTGGAGCTCGACTTGTCCCAGTACAGGAGTTTAAAAACAAAAAAGCGGGGGGTGGGTGGGGAGAGCAGGATTGAACAGCCATATGGCAGCTCACCTTTCTCGGCATGATTGTCTCACACACACACACACACACACCCATAGTTCCTTTGCTACCGGGTGGAGGTCCTATGGCTAGTGTAGGCGGGAGGGGGTGGCAAGCCATGGGAGGGTGTCTTGCGCCAGGTCAGGTGAAAACGGGGGGAAAAAAATTACCCCAAAAATGTATATGGACGCTAACACCCCCCTTCCAACTCAATTACACAACAGTTATGGCCCTATCACTGGCAAAATGGAAATTCTGGACGCCTTCAATAACCACTTCACAACGGCTGGCCTTGCCTTTGACACCTCTCCAGCTAACCTGCTGAGGGAACAATTAAGCTCCCATTACACTGGTGATCAGAGAGTTGACTCTTCCTTCAACTTCAAATCTATACTGTTGAAACAAGTAGAGGATCTATTATGGCAACTGGATACCAAAAAAAAGCGCAGGGGCAGACTCTCTGGACCCCTACTTTCTAAAGATTGCATGCCATGTACTTGCAGTCCCCCTAACACACCTCTTTAACCTATCCCTAAACTCTGGCTCTATTCCCACACTGTGGAAGATGGCCCAAGTGGTTCCCCTTCTAAAATCAGGGGACCCTATGGATCTTAATAATTACAGCCCCATTTCCATTCTACCAGTGCTATCCAAGATGCTGGAGAAATTAGTGAGTAATCAGTTAAGGGAGTATCTTGACAATGCTAACCTCCTAAACCCAGCTCAATCTGGATTCAGGGCCAAGCATAGCACTATCACTGCACTAGCCAAGGTCACAAATGACTGGCAATCCGAATTAGATAAAAGAATAATGTCTGTGCAGTATTCCTGGACCTGAGCAAAGCATTCGATACTGTGGACCGACTACTACTTTCATCCCTGTACTCCATTGGCCTAGATCCATCCTCCCTTAAGTGGTTCAGATGCTATCTCACGGTAGGTCACAGCAGGTAAAAGCTGAAGGTGACCTATCCCCATTAAAACCACTGTCAAGAGGAGTCCCCAAGGTTCTATTCTGGGTCCTATCCTTTTGCCATTTATATAAATAACATTGATTCAACCCTTACCAATTCCTCTGTACACCTCTTTGCTGAAGACACTGTTCTGTATGTCAGCAACCCTTAATCTACAGCTGCTAGTGAAATCCTACAAACAGAATTCTCCTTGCTACAATATCAGCTACTCGAGAAAAGCTTCTGTTAAATGCAAAGAAAACTAAAGCAATGATGTTCACAAATCAAAGCTCCACCAGCACATCCTCTCAATCATTCTCCCCAGCTATGCACTATACTTGGAGAAAATCTGGGTATGTAGAAAACTTCAAATACCTAGGTGTGTGGATTGACAACAGACTTGACTTCACTCATCATTTAGAAGAACTGTTAAAAAGCTACGCCAAAGGCTTGGTCTTCTCTATAGATTAAAACCCTTCCTAAACAGAGACTCAAAGATGAGGTTAGGCCAGGCCATTTTTCTATCAATTGTTGACTATGAAGACTTCCTTTATAGTCACTGCCCCATCTCCTACCATCACAAGTTGGATACCTTATATCATAGAGCAATAAGGTTCATTACAGATCTGCCATCTAATACTCATCATTGCTCTCTTTATGCTGCAGTTGGGTGGGTTTCCCTTCACCTCAGAAGGAACAGAAATGCAGCACTATGGATTTACAAGCGTTGTCAAAAAACTTCCAAACTATATCCTGGACTGCTTCACCCAGACCTCTCCTAGCTCCTATGCCCTAAGACAACAACATCATCCTGCTCAAATTGCCCAAATTCAACACCAGGCTAGGAGGCAGCAATCAGCTATTCTCTTGCTATAGCATGGAACACCCTACAAAAATTCCTAAAACTGTCCAATATCATTCCATTTGCATCCTTTAAACAGCATTGTACAGTCTTCTTCCAAAGAAATGCAATTGCTACCACTAGAGCTAGCATTGTCATCTCACAAATCTCCCTTCCAAACCATATATGGCATATTCCTTCCAGACAGACACCCCATCTTATGGCACCCAGTAATACCTTCATCATCCTAGTATTACATTATGTTGAATGTATGCCATGCCCCCCCACTGGGATATGTATATACTGTACATACTGTAAATATTAGCTTAACTTTCCTGTAACCGTTTTTATCATGTGAATTTACTGTACATCACTGTGTTTATAAGCGTTAATCTTCCTGGACATAAGTCTCCACCACTCATTCACACTAGTGGGATTAGCGCCCGGAGGCACTAGGACCATCGGGAGCAAACTTTTGCTGGAGGGTCGTAGCGAGAGATAGCGAGAGCACGGTACATGCAGCGACTCGAGCGTAAGCCGTAATGACTGTCTCGGCGAGCGACCCTCCAACCGCCTCAGTTCCTTTTTCCCGCCGCCGTGCGCTTCAGTGATGCGTCGCTCACCTGTCGGGAGTCAAACTTCAAACTAGCGCATAGTTTTCAGTTTTTGGTTTTTTTTGTAACATTGTCACAATAGTAGTATCGCTTAATTTTATTCTATTTTCGTTAAATTTTTCTAATATTTTAAATTTAACTTACTTGAAGAAGTCTCGGCCTACTGGACCGGAGTCGACCATGAGCAGGTGCGGTAGGGAGACTTGAGTATAAAGCTGTTCAGTCAGCGGGCTGGGTCGGTCAGCCTCCTTCTCCTCAGCGGGGTTCCGACAGCGGTCAGTCTGATGCCAGGGGATGGGCGGTCCCCGTCGGCATAAAAATAAGCGATCGCATTCCGGCACCGTTCGACCTCGAGCTCTTCTTGACCCACAGGTCAAAAGAGAAGGCATCACTCGAGGTCGCCCTCTGGTATGTCTGCGCGCTGCCGACGGGTCGGGTTATCGTTGCTAGTTGCCGGTCTTCGCCAACTTCCGGTAATCGTCGTCCTCGACATCGGAGCCCCTCCCCGCCTATAGGTAGGGCTCCAGATGAGCAGTTTCATCAGTGGGCCGCTCTTATGGAGCGATGGGCTCGGAGGTTGGTTCTTCTGCCTGGCTCGGTTGCCTCGGAGCCCTCGGGCTCTTCCGGCGATCAGGTAGGGCGGTTGGACCTTCCTAGTCGTGCGGCGCCTTCTTCAGTGCCAGCAACTCCGTAGCTAGGTGTTCCCCCCTCACATGGCTGCGGTGCAGGGGCCACACCGATGCCCTTATCTCCTGGTTTTTCCTTTTCTAGCTTTCCAGGTTCCTGGGGCTTTTCGGCGCCTTCCGCAGTGAGTCTGTTGGCTTATCGGCGCGTTTTCGGTGCCGCTGGATCTTGTGGCGCCATCGCGGTGCAGCGTGGTCTCACTCGCCGCCCGGTGCCGTTGGGTCTGGCGGTGCGGCGCCAGCGCCATAGTCGGCGGGCGCCATTTCGCATGCTTGTCCGGCCGGCAGTGCGCGTCCGTGGCGCCGTGCGCTCTCGTGGCGCCGCTGGGGCGCTTGCGGGGCCGCGTGCCTCTTCAGCGCCGTGCGCCTCCTCGGTGCCGTTTTCAACCCGTTTTGCCGTCTCGGCGCCGGGGGCCCTCGGGGACTCTCCTTGTTTTTCTGCTATTTCCTCCTCTCCTAATTTTCACTCCTTTCCTGTCCAAACAGTCCTTCCTGGACCATCAGGAGATGATGTTGAGCCTGACACAGACCTTCGGTTGGGTGATGAAGTGGAGGAAACAGGATCTTTCTTTGCTACAGAGCCTGTGGTCGAGGACCTGTCCTTTAAGTCTCTGTTGAAGAACCTGAGATCCACTCTTTCTCTCCAGACTACAGACATCGATCCTGGGAAGATATTAAGACTCCAGTATCTTCATGCTTGGAGATCTCACAGTTTGACTCCTCGATCCAGCCTTCCTTGAGCGCTGTCTCAAATGGTATGGAATAATCCTGCTCTTATTCCCTCAGTGGCTAAATCCATTGATAAGAAGTATTCAGCTTCAAGGATTGTCCCATTTTGGCATCCCAAGCCTTGCGGATCCTATTGTAGTCCTGGCAGAGAATGACAAGGTCATTCTTCCTCAAACTACTACAGCTCGACCTATTAACAAAGAGTCTCGTAAGATTGATATTAGGTAAGAGAGTCTTTGCTGCCTCCACTCTAAGTATGCGTATTGCCAGTTATCAAGGCTATTTTTCTCAGTATGAGTATATCCTGTGGCACTCTATGAAAAGAATGGTTGAAGCTCTTCCAGATTGGACTCAAGTCAGAGCTTCTTCTGACCGTTGTTAGAGGTATTGAGTCAATAACCAACAGGTCAAAGCTGCCATGGACGCTTTCGACACTGCTTCTCGCTCAGCTGACATGGTTGTACTCAGCCCATTCCTGGCTGCGTGCTTCTGCTTCACGAATGATGCTCAGCAGCAGGTAATGGCGCTGCCTTTTGATAGCTCCCTATCTTTTTGGGCCTCAGGTGGAGCAAGCCTTAGAGGCCACTCGAAGACTAGATCGGCCATTAAATTGGCCAGACCTCGCCTGCCCCCTCTCGGGGGCATGTGAACAGACGTCAGTTTCATAGTCGTCAGTCCTTTCGAGGCAGAGGCAGGGGAAGCTTCCATAAAAGCCAACCTGCCCAACCTCAAAAGAAGACGCAGCAGAAAATGCAGGGGCCTAAAGCCCCCAGCGCCACCTTATGAATTGCTGGCCCAAATTCCATCCACACTGCCCGAGGTGTAACTTTCTCCTCCGGTGGGAGGTCGTCTGATGTACTTCTACAACCAGTGGAAGTCCATAACTTCGGACAAATGGGTCCTTCGGATAATTCGCGAGGGTTATTCTCTCAATTTCTTGGAAACCCCCCCGAATTGTCCTCCCAGACGACAACCCAGGTTGTCGGCCTCTCAGTCAGACCTCCTCACCGCCGAGATCCAGGGCCTTCTGAACAACAGGGCAATAGAACTGGTGCCCCCGCATCTGCGAAACACAGGGTTCTACTCCCATTACTTTCTGGTTCCAAAGAAATCTGGGGGGATGCGCCCCATTCTAGACCTCAGAAAGTTAAACAAATTTCTCCCCAGGGAGAAATTCAAAATGATTTCCCTAGGTACCCTGTTACCCTTGCTGCATCAGCACGACTGGCTGGCCTCCATGGATATGCAGGATGCTTACCAGCATATCCCCGTCCACCCGACCCACCGCAAGTTCCTCAGGTTTGTAGCTCTGGGTCAGCATTATCAGTTCAGAGTCCTGCCCTTTGGGCTATCCTCGCGCCTGAGTTTTACAAAGTGTTGTGCAGTTCTCTGGCGCATCTCAGGAAGATCGGACTCCAGTGTTTCCCTACCTGGACGATTGGCTTCTAGCAAGCCCTTCCAGCCAAGGGACTTTGGAAGCCGTGCAAGCGTCTTCTCACGTCCATGGGAGTTCTGCTGAATTTGAAAAAATCTCAACTGCGCCTCCCAGAGGCTCCTTTTCATAGGGGCGCTTCTAGACACCTCTTCATGAAGGCTTTCCTTCCAGAGGACAGAAGACTCGACATCCTTGGATTGCCCGTTACATGGGGAGAACCAATCGGTTACAGCTCTCTCGATGCAACGCATGTTGGGTCTCATGGCGTCCTCGGTGTTCACTGTACCCCTGGCCGGTTGCACATGAGAACCACCAGTGGATGCTCTCCACTCAGTGGTCTCCGACCTCTCACCCCCAGTCTTATCCCATCAAGGTGCCGAGCCCTTGAATGTCTCTCACCTGGTGGTCTCAAGAGAGCAATCTCCTGGAAGGATTCCCCTTTGCTCCCCCGGGTCATCAGATCTCCATCACCACAGACTCATCGCTAATGGGATGGGGAGCTCACTGTCACTCCCTCCACACTCAAGGTGTATGGACTCAGTTCGAAACTCATCTCCACATAAATGTCCTGGAGATGAGAGCGGTCCTCTGTGCGATCCGAGCCCTGAAGGATGTCCTTTGTCACAAGAGCATTCTCCTTCAAACGGACAACAAAGCTGTGATGTATTACATCAACAAGCAAGGCGGTGCTCATTCTTATCCCTTTGCGGGAAGCAATGAGGGTGTGGGAGTGGTGCTTGGAGCACAAGTCTCTGATTCAGCGGTTTATCTGCCAGGTATACAAAACGACCTAGCAGATCACCTCAGCAGAATGGAGGCAGACCCTCATGAGTGGTCTCTCGATCCAGCCGTAGCTCGGTCTCTGTTCAAAGAGTGGGGGACTCCAGACCTGGACCTTTTGCATCCCACTCAGCATAAAACTGCCTCTCTTCTGCTCCAGAAATCAAGGGCCTGGCATTTTCTGTCAGGATGCGTTCAGGCTGCGGTGGACAAAGCGCTTTCTTTCGCCTTTCCAGCTTCCTCTAATCCAGAGAGTACTCCTCAAGTTCGAGTCTCAGGGGACCAAAATGATTCTCATTGCTCCTCCCAGGCCTCGCAACTATGGTTTCCTCTACTCAACAGTATGTTGGCAGCCTCTCGAGACCACTTCCCTTGCAAATCAATCTTTTGACTCAGGGTTCGTTGGTCCATCCCAACCTGAAATCACTTCACCTTCATGCTTGGCTCCTGAAGGTAGAAGTGAATCGGTTCAACGTCTCTCGTGAGTCTCAGACATCCTTCTGGCTGCTCGGGAAGCCAGCCACCAGCAAGTCGCTTCAAATGGAAACGTTTTTTCTCTCTGTCTGCAAAGTCCTCTTGGAATCCCTTTTCCTGTCCTCCTGACAAGGTTCTGGAGTATCTTTTGGACCCTATCAAACTCAGGTCTTCAGTACTCCACAGTTAAAGTTCACCTTAGTGCCATCTCAAGCGTTCCATGAGCGGTTTCTTCCTTCACTCTGGCTCAGTTACCTATGGTGAAGAGATTTCTTAGGATTCTTCATACCAGACCCCTGTTAGCGCCAGCTGCAGCCTGGGACATTAACCTGGTGCTGGACATGCTCACTGAGTACTTCGAACCCCTAGCTACCTGTGAGCTAAAATTTCTTACCTGGAAGACTGCCTTCCTGGTGGCCATTACCTCAGCCATGAGGGTCTCTGAGATACATGCCCTGGTTACGGACCCTCCGTATACTGTATTCCATAAAGACAAGGTAGTTCTCTGTACTCATCCTAAATTTCTTCCCAAGGTTGTGCCAGAATTCCATCTAAACCAACCTCTGGTACTTCCCTCTTACTTACGCTAATTTCCAAAATGAAGGGAGCAGGCTCTTCATTCCTTGGATGTTAAGAGAGCCTTGCAGTTCTATTTAGATAGAACCAAGGATATTCATAAGACTCAGCAACTGTTTGTTTCTTTCAGCGACACCCGGCTGGGTCAACCTGTCGCTATCAGATGCATCTCATCATGGTTAGTGGCATGCCTTGACATTGCTATTCCATGGCTCAAGTTAAATTAGAAGGTAGGTGTACGCTCACTCTACTAGGGTGGTGTGAGCATCCCTAGCGGAGTGCCAATGTTCCAATTGCAGATATCTGCTTGCGCCACCTGGAGCTCAGTGCATACCAGCCGTTAAGCACTATGCACTGGATGTTCATGCCAGGCGTCATTCCGCATTCGGCAGAACTATTCTTAATGGACTTCTGTCTTAGTCGCCTGCGCTGTGGCTCTCCTGCCGCCCTTTTGGGGGATTATCAGCTTGGTACTCTCCCACTAGTGTGAATGAGATGAGTGGTGGAGACTTATGTCCAGGAAGATATGAAAATTACGTACCTACCGTAATTCTTGATCTTCTTGGACGAGTCTCCACCACTCATTCACACGCCCACCCTCCATCCCCCGAGCTCACCGCCGTGTTGGTCTTTACTCCCTCAGATCTTTAGGCCGTGAAGACTTCTTTGTTGACCCTTCTTACACGGGTCATCGGACTATCTTATGTCCGTTTTTTAAGGTTAGATTTACTCTTTACGTTAGTTGCGCTGCACCTCCTTGGTAAAAAGGAGTACTGGGGTGGTTGGAGGGGTGCGTCGCCGAGATAGTCATTACCGCTTTCGAGCCGCTGCTGTGGCGCCGTGCCTCAGGCGCCATCTCTTCACCGACCCTCCAGCAAAAAGTTTGCTCGATGGGTCCTAGTGCCTCCGGCGCTAATCCCACTAGTGTGAATGAGTGGTGGAGACGCGTCCAAGAAGATCAAGAATTACGGTAGGTACGTAATTTTCATTTTTCCCCTGTATGTATAACTGTCTTATGTAAGTGTATGATGTATCTGTTGTGTATCAACTGTTGAACCTTGACCTTATCAGGTCCATCTTGTAAATGAGCCTTGCTCAATGATGTTCGCCTGAATAAATAAAGATTTGATGATGATGATGATGATGATATGGGAAAAAAAGGGGAGGGATTCTGCTGACTGCCATGTACAGGATGTTTTCAAGCAGTTACCACTTCTTTTATTTTCCAAAATTGGTTAGCTCTCCAGATATGCAAGCTTCCGGTACTGCCCCTGCACTCTCACAGCACATCTGAGATGTTAGGATTCCAAATTAACCTGCAAATAGCATTTTACTTTTGGGACAGCAACTCTGTTTATGCCCACTCATTGCAACCTGTCCTGGGCCTTATGGCGGCCGATCAGACCTCTGGTTTGATCACTCATTGCCAGTCATTGGAGGACAATCTTCTCCGCCGTTTCCCTTTTCCCATCCAAAACCCTGGGAAACTCATTCATTGGAGGCCCCCTGTTAGGTAGCCCTCCTCCAGGGTTTCAGTCACAAGGTGTCTGCAACTCGTTCACCAGAGTGCCATCTCCACTTCAGTAGGTTGCTCATGTAAACTGTTTTTGTGTAGCCTGCTGGATCTTATCGGGTAAAAACGTGTTTTTTTTTTTTTTCAGAATGAATGACAGTCCACCTTGTATTTCACAAACAAACAACGCAGAACACTCTCTTACCTTGTTCCTGACAGCTATGAGAGAGTGAAATGAGAGCCTTGAGCAGAGGATCTGGTGTTTAGTACACACTGACGGGTACAGTCGGGTCAGAGACATTTGATTGCATCCTGTGCCTTGGCAGATGCAATGTGTTTGTTAATCAGGCTTTGATCTGCCAACAGAGGATCCTTCCTCTCAGGTTGGTGGGTTGCCTCAGGGTCTTCTATTCCATCCCTGCAATACCTAGGGCATTTTTTACACGAGGACCCTCTCCAGAAGCTGGTGGTTGCCTGGATAGCAACCTTGTGCTGGACATGCTCATCACAAGCTCTTAGAGCCATTTTTGACTTGTGAGCTAAGTTTCTACTTAGCAGCTTCTGGGGGCCTCCTCTTCTGCTTGCAGATTGTCTGAAATCATCTCCTGATCTCAGATTCCCCTTATACTGTTTCCCGCAGGAAACGGTAGTGCTCTGCACTTGATAAGTTCATTTCTAAATTGGCATCAGAGTTCTGTCTCTGAATCTGCAACTGTGCCGTCCACCTATTTGCCAGCTTCCAGAATGTCGGAGAACACTCTCTCCATATTCTCTGAATGTTCAGGGGGTCCTCACTTCTTACCTGTACAGAACTAGGATTTCAAACAATCCAAATGGTTTTTGGTCTCCTTTACTTTGTTGAAAGACTCAGCCTGCTCCATGCAAGCGCATTCTGCCTTGGTTGTGGGCTATCTACACCTCTGCTTTGCCATAGCTGGAGTCGTGTTGAAAGGTCAAGTATGTGCCAACAGCCACTGCAGATCTTAATTGTATCAATCTTCACCTTTGGTGGGGTGCTCGCTGGAGGCTTTTGGTTTAAAATCTTTCTCCCATCTCTGAGGAGGCCGACATATTGCGTGGTGCTCGGGGGCTGCCAGTAACTGACGTCAGCCCCTCCAATCCCTCAGTTCTGCTTTTCCCGCCATTGAGGTTGCACGACTTTGTGGGACAGCAATAATTTCTCCTGCATCACTCACAGATTGGATCTTCCCGGTTCTGCTTGTTTGGTATAGTTCTCAGTGCTGTACTTTCTAATGCGTGTTTGTCACAAATTTTTTTTTTATTTTAAAACTCAGTATGGCATCGAGCCTTTTATTTTGCATTCAGTCAGATCATGTTGTGTTCGGCAAAGGCTTTTGAAGGTGGGGACTACCCTTGTGCGTTGGTGCCCCTATGGTAGTCAGTTCACCTTGACTGACACACATGAGAGATGTTTTACCTGCCTAGGGCCAAACCATGATATGGATCACTGTGATGCCTGCTTTTCTGTGGATTACCACACCTTTGAGATCTGCCTGGCGAGTTGAGCCATGAGCCCCCAACCTTCGGTGGTGGTGTCTCATGGGGCTGCTAGGGTAAGATCCCTGGGCCCATTACCTGGGCCTCTCTCTGCTGCTATATGCATGGGGGAGAGCAGGCCTCTGCTGGCTCAGGTCTCGCTCAGCCCAGGTGCCTGGGCGAGTGGTTGGGGGAACGGTTGGCCTACTCTAGGAGGCTGGTCATGGATCACTCGCGGCCCAGTTCTCTGGGGAACCAGCCAACCCCGGTGACGAGACCTCAGCTATACACGGGGCCTACATCAGTGGTTCCTTCGAGGGCTTCGGGGTGTGCGGCCTCGGCCACTGGCACAGATTCCAGTGCCAGTGAGTGAGGCCAAATCATTGCCACGGAGTCTCCTCCCGACACCGCTTTCCATGCTGGGACAGGTAGAGTGTCTGGGGTTGCCTCTCTAGGGTTTGCTGTGGTTTCCTCCTTGGATTCGGAGGATGATCTGGGCGACTCGGATTGGCAGAGAGCTCCCGGGCGATGGGCGCTCCCGGGATCTGCAAAGAGTCGTCTTCTGTGGGTACCATTACGTGGGATCGTCACCATATACACGGCTGCCCTTTCCTCTGCTGGTGCCGCTGAGGGCTCTGGTGCCGTCTGTGGCACCATCTCAAGTAATGGCACCGCTTATGGCGCTATGCTTGATGGTGCCACGTTGAGTGATGCTGCCGCAGTCTCTGCCATACCAGGTGACGGTGCTGCAGTTGGTGCCGTGCTTGGTGTAGGTGCTGCGGTCTGTTCCATTTTGGGATTAACCGCCGTCCCCGATGGCGACACCTCATTTGAGTTGATACTCAGGGCCGGCAACTATGTTGATGTTGGTGCTGGTTCTGGTGACAGCAATGATGTCGGTGCTGCGAATGGTGTCGGTGCTGCTTCCGGTAATGGAGCCGCCTCAAGGGGCATCCCTGTTAGTGATACCAGCTCCATTACTCCATTGGCATTTAGTGCGGACAAGGAGCCTGGGGGTCAGAGGTTGACCTGGTGCGGCTTCTCTCCCCCCCCCCCCCAATCCCTTAGAGCAGTTGCTGTATTGGGACCTCTGACCAGGGGCAGGTTTCAGTCCTCTGGGTCGGGGGGTGTCAGCCTCCCACTCTTCCCCAGTGACTTTAGCCACCCCGGGGGGGGGGGTCGGAGTGCTGGATCTGGCACCCCTTCCCCGTCTAGGGGTCGGAGTCCTGCTACTGGTGGGGGCAGGAGCCACCCTTCTGGGCCTGCATGGCTCTGGTCTCCTCACCAGGGGTTTTCTTCCCGTGAGCTTCCCCCCAGCTAATTGTGGGAGGTTGGAGCAGCAGGTTGTGACTGGGCAGTGCACTCATCTCGCTTCAGAGGGTTCCCCCAGTTGTCCCCACAGACCTGGTAGAGGGGTTTCTGTCTCTCAGGACCATTCTACCCAACCTTTTCCTTCTCTGCCTCCTCCCCGTCTTCTCCCAGGTCTTTCCGGTCCCTTGGGACCCCTTACTTGGGTGCAGTGTGGGGCAACAGCAAGTGTTTTCCCTGTCTATTTTAGGGCTGTTTATGAGATGATGTTCGTGTCTCCTGTTCCAGCACCATCATTCCCTACGCAGAGCCCTTCCACTTCATCAGCTTCCTCCTCCAAAGAAGAGGTCACCACCTCGTACCAGCCTTCTAATGCTGACTTTACAGAGTATCAGCGGTTCCTGGTGACAATGATGGAGGAGCTTAATCTTTTCTCTACATCACAATGCAGTCCTTCCTATGCAAGATTGGCATTCCTTGGGGAATATAGCCAAGAATCGGTGGCGATCCCTCCATGGCCTCAACCTTTCTTGGAGGAGTTGCACAGCGCCTGGTGGCACCCTGCTTCTGCTTATCCAGCCCCTGGGGACTGCCAACACAGGTATTGCGCTCCCTGTGGATGTCCAGGGTCTTTACCCCACCCGCATTGGGCTTGGTGTGTCTGGATACCCCTTCTGAGTGTCTGCGCCTGTCAAAAGACCATCCTCCGGACGTGGACTCTGCGGAGTTGATTGCTAGGGCAGAAGGTTTTGCCTTGGCTGCCTCTTGCTCTCCATAGCAGCTCATCAGGCATACATGGTGGCTTCATGAAAGGCGCCTGCAGTGGGACAGATTCTGGCAGCCATGCCCAATAACGAGGCAACCAGGTGGGCCATCGCCATTTCTACGTGAGACCTGGAGCTAGCAAGACACTAGGCGTGGGCATCTTATGATGCCAGCGTGGTAGCCCCCAGGGTTGTGGGATCTGTGGTCTGCATTAGGGAGATGGTATGGCTGCTCCTTTCCTGGTGCTCACCCCTGGCCTGGCGTAGGGTGACTGCCTTGCCATTCCGGGGGGCCTGGTTTTTCTCCCACAGGGTCAGGCGATAACTGTTGGGGTGGCGCCTCTCTCCTGCAGGTCAGGAGCCTTGCCCTTATCCTGAACAGTAGTGGGCCTGGCCAGACTCGTGATGAGCCCTCTCCCCTCTCAAATCCCCCACAAGGGTCTGAAGGCTATCTAGCATTCAGTGAGGTACCGGTACCACTTAGTGGTGCTTGGTACTCACCCACTAGTAATGAATGGTGAAGACTGATACAGTTAAGATATAAAAATTACGTTCCTACCATAATTCTTTATCTTCTAACCCCAGGAAATCTTACTGTATTCTGACATATGCAGTATTGTCTCACCATAGTTCTGCCCCGGAGCTGAAAAGGTTAATATCGCCTATGCAAATGAGAGAATGCTAGGCTCGAGCTCGGTTTCCAAACCACTGTCCCTGGTAAACAATCCATCAACCGTCAGATTCTTCACTCCGCTTGATTAGTCGGGTGCCTCAGAGAATCCTTTGCATCTTTACTAAACTCTCATTTATTTTTCTTGGTTTTACAACCACTTTTAGTTTAAAATTGTTTAAACCACTGTCTCTGGTTCACAGAGGTAAATTAGTATAGATAGTAAGAGTTGGGTAAGTCCTCTGTTTCTGTCCTGTTCTCCGGTCAGGAACCGATATTTCTTATTTCAATTTTCCTGTAAGTATATATATTTCTTACTCAAATTTTTGTTTGTGGGATGTTGCTGGGCTAAACCCTGGTTCGTTTTCTGGTCCTTAAACCGACCAAAAAAAATTTACTTTGTGGATAGTGGCCATATCTCGGACACCTAAGAAAAGAACTGGCCCTACTGGTTTCCAACATTGCACCAAGTATGGGGAAACATTTGCTAAAGCTGACCCCCATTTGATGCGTGTTCTCTGTTTTGGGTTTGAACACTTAGAGACAGATTGTGAAATTTGTAAAAAAAAAATTCCTCAGTCTATGCTGGACAGGCGATTGAACCGACTGAAGGAGAGAATGTCTGAAACAACTGCTGACCTGGTTACAGACAAATCTTAATCAAAAAATGCTGTTGAACCGATCGAAACACCCTCTGACCAGGGTACTGGTTCACAGCCTAAGAAATGCACCGCTGATCAGGCCGCTGAACCGGCAACCATGGGCAAGGAAAGGGAAAAACGCACAGAACCGCAACCGGTGATACCGTCTGCTCCTACCGCGGAGAAGATGGCTAACGTATTTGGATTATTTAATCCCTCCAGTCTCCCCAGTTCAGGTTCCATGGTCCTCAGTTAAATTTCCTGTGATTGTGCCCCCAGGTTCTTTTCCTATTACCGGTCCCCTTGATCCTGGTTCTGAATACCTTGAGGATGAGGGATGTGGATTATGGGGAGGAAGAAGAGGACTGTGGAGAACCAGAGGATCTTCCTGGACTAAGTCTCCATCACCCATTCACACTAGTGGGATAGCGCCGGAGGCGCTAGGACTAAGCGGGAGCCTAAAATTTTCTGAAGGGTCGGCACCGAGTCTGGACCACGCATGCACGGCACCTTGAGACTAGCTTGCGCCTGTGAAGGCTATCTCGGCGTTAACCCTCCAACCGCCTCAGTTCCTTTTCTCCCACCGTCGAGTGCACTTGGATGTTGACATCACTTATCTGCCGAAGTCTAAGTTTTCGTCTATATGACAGCAGCTTTTAACGTTTAATTTAACATTTTAAGTAGTAATTTCTTATTTTACAAACAAGAAGATGATTATGGAGAAGAAGAAAAGATTTTTCCTGCCATCAGCGAGTGGTCCTTAGGCAGTGGCGATGATGGTAGGAGGTTTCGTTAAAAGTTTTTATGGCAGAGGGGTTGTGTCGGTCCATACCCTTAATTAACAGGGGGTCCGACTACAGACAGTCCTGTTCTCGGGGACAGTCCTCAAGCACAAATCTAGTGGTTCTAGGGATTCGCTCCGCTAACCCACGAGCTCTTCTTCCTCGTTGTTGCCCATTGGTACATCTGCACGAGGATTTTTCGTCGGAAGGGGTGATGGGCTTGAACCGACTTTGGTGGGTTCCCCTTGGCCCTGCTCCTAACGGCTGCATTCTCGACTCAGAGCTCCATCTCTGTCCTCGTTGGAGCTCTGGTGGGCAGTTTCACCTCTGGGCTGCTCCTCTGGAGCAGGAGTTTGACTTTCAGTTTTCCTGGCTCTATTCCTGATTTGGGACCTCTGGGCCTTGGGCCGTTGGACGGAGCTGGGTTGATTGGATCACGATGTGTGAAGTGCCCTCTTGGTGCCTTTGCCATCTTGTCGACCCCTCGTGCCTACCCCCCCCTCCTTTTTCCATGCAGGGGCTGGCACAGGCACTACCTTTTTCCTTCTCCCATCAGGATTTCTTTGGCATTTTCCTCCGGCGCCATGGTTTGGCGCTGTGGCTCGGTGCCTTGGTTGACGCCATGCCTCGGAGCTGTGGCTCGGTGCCTTGGTCGGCGCCGAGCCTGGGTGTCTTGGTCGGCGCTGTGCCTCGGTGCCTTAGTCAGCGCCGTGGGTCTGTGTGGTGCTGTGGGTGCTCCTGTTGCTGCCGATGGTTGTCGGCGCTGTCAGTGGTGATACGGGTGTCTGGGTGGTGCCGTGCACCAGCGGGTGGCGCCGAGCACCCATGGGTGGCACCTACGGGTTTCAAGGGTGCCATGGGTGGTGCCGGGAGCACCTGTGGGTGCCGCAGGTGGTGCCGTGAGCACCCACGGGTGCCATTGGTGCCACTGGTGCCATGAGTACCATGGGTGGCACCGGGGTACTCATGGGTGCCGTGGGTGGCACCGCAGGCACCCATGGGTGCCACTGGTGCCCTCGGGTGCCATTCTTGTCACTGGTGCCATGGGTGTCAGGGGGGTGCCCTTGGGTGCCATTGCTGCATGGGTGCCTGCAGGTACTGCCGCGGCTGCCCTCGGGTATCGTCCAGGTTGGCAGGCACTGCTTGGTCCCCTCCTGTGCCCGCAGTGATGCTGGTGCGCCGCGGGTGCTAGTGGGTGCTGTATAGCAGAATTTGTGACACATTTTCCTTTTGGACTTCCTTTCCACAGAACTTGTGGCAGGATGTTTATGCAGAGAATGAACTCCTGTTCTGCGGATTATTTTTCCACACATCTTTATGAGTGGCGGTCTATGTAGGATCTTGTGTCATCCAGCGGTTTTCTGCTGATGGAACTCTGTTGTACTGCTCTGCCAGCATACTCTCATTCTGCTCAGTACTTTCGTCTCCCACATGGTACCAGGCTTCTCGACATCCTTCCTGATGGCGGAGTATCTAGTGGCTCTGACCTGGGACCTCTCTTGGAGGTCCTTCTGGGGTAGAAGTGCATCTGGTGGGTATTTCCCTGTCCTTCTGGTCAGTAATACAGTGGGCGACTCATTTTATATACTGAAGGACCGTCCTCTCTATCATCAGAGTCCGTGATGGAAAATCTTTTCAGTAGTTCATCAGTAATGGGGCCCACTGTAGTATTTCACACTCGTCCATGGACCATACACTTCTGCGTCTAGACTTTTCAATCGTTAAGACAGTTACACTCTGTGGCACATTCTAATTTAATGGTCGGGAGCTGCACTGGCTCTTCCGCTCCTTTGTTGGAGTATATAGCCCCCTTGTGATATTGCCCCTCCGGTGGCTTCTTCGCACAGGTGGTTAACATCTCTCCAGCTGTGATTACTAGTCCGATCATGATTTCAGTATGGACGCTCAGGCTCCTTCTGCACTCAGATGGAGAACATCTTCGTCATTTTGTATCAAGACAATCCTTGCGAAATAGCAGCGTGAAATTTTTGCCTTAGAAATCCAGCCCCTGTTTTTTTTTTCTGTCGGAATGTTTTTTCGCAGTGGACCGCGTCCTCCTGTACACTTTTTCTTTCTTCCCTGAGTTCAGAGACTGCTACTACAGTTGTACACACAGGGGCAGGATAATTTCTTTTGGAATATGCAGTGGGTAAGATCTGGTTCTACTAGATCACCACGAGAGGCTTCTAAGTCGTGCTTGGCCCTCCATCAGGAAGGTTCCTGTGACTAAGTGGAGACAATTCTCCTTGATGGGCTAACCCCACCTGGACCCCTTTGCTCACCAAGCAAGGGGTTCAAGTGCTCCTGGACCTGTTGTTTACAGGTCAGCCATACTTGATAGTGGGGGTTTCCATCTGCACTTTCCGGTCTACCCTGAACCAGTAGACTTTACCTCCGACTCTTTCAGTTCCTGAGGTCTCTCTACGTTACATTAGTACTTGTCTTTGACACTATTAATTTTGGTCCTAGACCAAATTGTGAGGCCAGGTTCTTGCCGCACTCCTAGAGTGGTTGTGGCTTCCAGGCAGACTTTCATTTTGTGCCCATTGCAGTCGTCTGCAAAGTGGTGTGTTACAACTTGAGGCGCTTATCTTGTAGGCACTATGTTCTAGATGCTGTTTACAAGACAGCTCTTTTATTAACAGGACAGTCCTTGGCTGTCCTTTCTGAAATGAACCCTATCTCCTACTACCCTACTCAGGGTTGTTGGTTTTAGCTCGGTACTCTCCCACTAGTGTGAATGAGTGATTGAGGCTTAGTCAGGAAGATATGGAAGTGCGTGCCTCTGTAATTATTGATCTTCTTGAACAGTCTCCATCACTCATTCACTCCTACCCACCATCCCTGGGTTCACTCATCTTCATGGTCCTATGGTTCAGACTGTGAGGACATTGTTCTTTGACCTTTCTTGCAAAGGCCATCTGGGTCCTCTCAGGCCCAGAAACTCAGGATGAGTTATTCTCATTAGTTACGCTGCACCTCCTCGGTTTCAGTTTAGAATGGCTGTGGATGCCAGTGACACTGTAGCCAGGCTTATAGCTAATTCTATTTCTCTCAGGAGATTTGCTTGGTTGAGAACCACTAATTTATCCCAGGACACAATCAAAATCCTTTGATTTTCCCTGTGACCTCTCATCCCTCTTTGGCCAGCAGACTGAAGCCTGTATGAAAAAGATGGATGAATACAAACTGGCTTACGGGAGTACAGCAGCCAAAGAAAAGGCAGCCAGTCCAGGGCTGGAAGAGCACAACCTTACTATAGGCATTTCTTCCAGACCCAGGCCCTTCTGATCTACCAGCCTCATAGGGGCTATTTCAGGGGTAGATGTGGTACTGGCAGTGCAGGTCCAAGTCCTCAGCCTATCCACAGGTGAAGCAGAGCTCCTGAAGTTTCCGCCAGGGTTGCCTTCCCCTCTTCCTGTAGGGGGGCAGGCTCGCCCACTGCCTCCAGGCCTGGCAGTTTGTAACTACAGACAAGTGGGTCCTGGAGGTAGTGGGCCGAAGGCCTCTCCCTCAGCTTCAAGGCCTTGCCCAAGCTCAGGACAAGGGTCTTCAATCCTCTCTCCTCGACAGAATTACAGCTACTGGAGGAGGAGGTACAGCGGTTGTTACTGGACAGGGCAGTAGAATCAGTTCCATCCCTAGACTGGGGGAAAGGGTTTTACTCAATGTATTTCCTAACAGTAAAAAAGACAGGGGAGTGGCGACCCATCCTGGACCTCCAACAACTAAACAGATATCTGACAAAAAACAAAATTCAAGATGGTCACTCTGGCCACCATTCTGCCTTTACTCAGACAAGGGGATTGGCTAGCCTCACTAGATTTAAAAGACGTCTGGTTTCATATCCCCATCAGGCCATCACACAGAAAATTTCTCGAGTTCAGGCTCAAATCAGGCCATTATCAGTTCAGAGCAATGCCCTTCGACCTTTCTTTGGCCCTAAGGGTATTTACCAATTGCATGGCCGTGGTAGTGGCACACCTGAGGAAGCAGGCTGTTACAGTCTTTCCCTACCTGGACGACTGGCTGCTGGTGCGTCAGTCTCCTCAGCAAGTGTTGGATTCCCTGGCTCAGGCTCAAAGCTTCCTTCAGTCCCTAAGGCTTCTTCTAAATCCCAAAAAGTCAGTCCTGGTCCCAGTTCAGCTTCTGGATTTCATAGGAGCAGAGCTGGACACACTACAAGGAAAAGCCTTCCTTGCACCAGCAAGGGTGGATACTCTGGTTCAGTTGGCCTGCTCCTTCCAGTTATCCTGCCCCAGACCAGCAAGGCATTTTCTTCAGCTGTTAGGACACATGGCTGCATCCACAGCAGTGGTGCCAGGAGCCAGATTTCAAATGAGGGACATTCGGTTTCACCTCAGATCTTATTGGTAAGTAAGTAAAATGTATTTATAAAGCGCCAATATCATATATCAAAGTGCTGTACAGTCACATTCTGAGATAAATACAAATAAATAAGTAAACCTAAGCATTATTAAATATAAAAATTACATAAGATAGATATATATATTAAAAATCAGATAAATTCTAGTCGTTGGGAAAACGCTGCAAATAAGTATGTTTTAAAGCAGTTTTGAAGCTCTCCACTGTCTGGCATTCTCTCACCCAACGAGGTAGAGAGTTCTATAGGGTGGGGGCAGCAAAAGCCTGAGCTCCAGAAGATTTCAAACACACCTTGGGACTCTCCCGCAATCCCTCGTCGGTTGAGCGGAGCGGTCTGACAGGGCTGTAGGGACACAAAAGCTCTTGTAGGTAGCTCGGACCCATAACGTGTAGGGTCTTAAAAGTTAGCAAGCCAACTTTAAAGGTGATCTTCCACTGAACTGGCTGCCAGTGCAGAACGCGTAGGACAGGCGAAATGTGGCTGGATCGGGTGAACCGAACAACAGCTTGGCGCAGCATTCTGCGATGGCACCTGGCGGCAGATATCAGCCCCAGGAAGCCCTGGGTATAGGGAGTTACAGTAGTCAAGGCGTGAGATCACGAAAGCATGAACCAAAGTTGGTAAGTCACCAGACGGAACAGGATGCTTAATCCGGGAGATGTTCCTCAGATGATAAAAGGATGATTTGACCACAGCTGACACCTGTGAACACAGTGTCAGCCCTTTATCAAATAACACCCCAGATTCCGCACCCGTTCAGAGGTCAGGAGCTGAGCCCCTAAGCCAAAGCCCAGAGGCTTCCAGCAACCAACCCCTCAGACCGGTGACCTGGTTCAACAACTAACACCTCCATCTTGTCAGGGTTCAATCAAAGCCAGCTGGAATTCATCTAGTCTTGGATTTCAGCGAGACAGTTGGAAAAAAGCGAGACCGCACTATCCTGGTGGGCACAAGGACAGGTACAGCTGAGTGTCAGTGTGCATAGTGAAAACTCAGCCCATAGCCTATATAATGTCTCCTAGTGGAAGCATGTACACCGTGAACAACATGGGGGACAGCACTGAGCCCTGCGGAACCCCACATGGCAGGGGGTAAGAATCAGAGGAAAAATTCCCCGATTCAACCCTCTGTGACCTACCAGTGAGAAAAGAATGGAACCATCTGAGGACTGTGCCAGACAGGGCACAGATTAACCGCAGGCGATCAAGAAGTACCCCATGATCCACGGTGTCAGAAGCTGAAGAGCGATCCAGAAGGACCAAGATGGAGTGGCGCTTCTGGTCTCTAGCCATCAGGAGATAATTTAGTACCCGAACCAGAGCGGTCTCTGTACTGTGTCTCTTATGAAAACCAGACTGGAGAGGATCATAGATAGCATGGATGGTAAGGTGGTTCTCCAACTGTTGTGCGACAACTTTCTCAGTAACCTTACCTATGAAGGGAGGCTAGAGACTGGCCTGTGGTATGCAGGAGAAACTGGGTCAAGAGATGGCTTCTTGAAGGGGTAACCACAGCCACCTTCAGGGAGCTAGGAAACTTCCCCAACTCCAGTGAACACCAGATTAATTCTGCTAGAACCAGGCTGATCACATCTACACAGCCCATTAAAAGGCACGTAGGGCCCGGGTGTAAACTACAGTAGGTTGGGCACTCGGAGAAGCTGCATGATATAGTTGATGGCCGGACGGTCAAAGTCGACCCAACAGAATGAAGGTGCCATGACCACACTTTTCCACCAGTAACCCCCATAGGCGTGACTGGCGAACCTCTGTCCTGATGTTGGCAACCTTATCAGCAAGAAGCGAGCAAACTCGTTGCACTCTATTTGCAATAAGGCCCTCGGACCGTAGACAGGCTGGATTGCAGAGTCTGTCCACCATCCAGAACAGCTGAGCTGGTCGATTCCATGCTGCAGCAATCTTCCTGGACAGGAATTCTGCCTTCTTATGGGAGATTGCTGACTAGAAACCTATAATGCTCCATCAGTCTGTCTGTCGGCATCTAAGGCAGTTTCGCCAGGCATGCTCTAACCTTTGCCCTACCTGCTTCATCCCACTCAGAGTCCCATCAAACCATGGGGACCAAGGGTGGAGAGTAAGTGGATGAACACGGAATGGAGCAAGTGAGTTCAGGGCCTCCTCCACTGCTCGGTTAAAAGCCTGGAGGAGATTCTCTGGACCCTTGCGTGACACTGGGATTCCCGATAGGTCCAACACTGCCAAAAGGCCATCAGGAGTCAAACTCCATAAAGGGCGGTATCGGACCATCTTCACAGGGGCAGGCATACTAGGGGGAGGCAGAAAGTTGAACCTAATGGTGTGGTGGTCGGACCATCTCACTGTTTCCACTACCAAGTTTGAGGCCTCCAACCCCAGGAGAAAAAACAGATCCAATGAGTGACTGTGATTGTGAGTCGAAGAGGAAACTACCTGCGTAAGGCCCACAAAGAAAGTGGAAGTTGTCTGCTGTGGTACCAGTCACCAGGCCTTTCTTTCTGGCTCTGCAGTGGTGGCAGGACAGGGAAAACCTAAGACAAGGCATTCCTTTCTTGCAGCAGCTCCCCTCAAAAGTTCTGACCACAGATGCTTCCCTGTTAGAGTGGGGAGCACACACACGGGATCACACAATTCATGGCACCTGGTCCAAAAAAGAGACCCTCTTGCATATAAACCAGTCCTTTGCCTCAGAGCTTGCAGACAAGGTGGTACAGGTCAGAACAGACAATACCACAACAGTGTATTACATAAGCAAGGGGGCACTCTGTCTTCCCCGCTGTGCACAGAGGCCATGTTAATATGGAAGTTGGCCTGCTCCCTAAATCTGTCCCTCACAGCTGTGTACCTGCCAGGGAAGGACAACACCCTAGCGGATGCACTGAGCAGAATCAGTCAAAACCATCATGAATGGACTTTTAACAGACAGGTGCTTTTAACAGTGTTCAGATGGTGGGGTACTCCAGAGGTGGATCTTTTTGCTCACCCAGACAACCATCAGCTGGCCTCCCACAATGGGCACAGTGCCAATGGATGCACTACTGTTGGATTGGACAGGGACATTTCTATATGCATTTCCTCCTTTCCCTGTACTGCTCAGAGTTTTGAACAAACTTGGGTCTCAGTCAGCTACCATGATCCTCATAGCCCCAGATTGGACCAGGCAACCATGGTACTCTCTACTTCTTCTTTTTTTTCTTAATATAGTTTATTTTATTTTGACATAAAATGTTACATCCGTATTCAAGTATTATGCAACACATATGCTCATCCGTTTCTTTAGTACAACAGAGAAAATCAATTAATTTATACAAACAAGACTGTTTAGCAAGCATAAAAAAAAACATTAAATTTGTTTTTTTCAGATAATGGAGATTCCAGACCTGTCTCCAGGATGTTACAAGATAAGGTTTAAGGCATTCAATATATTCCCTGAATGGGGTTGCTCACTCTTGTCCCCGGAGACCCTCCCAAGAGCAGTCAAAATAGGCAGAAAAAGCGTACGCCCAATTATTAACATCTCAGAGATAAGCTGAAATGTATTACCCCTCATCATGGAATAAAGTCCGGATAATGCTCCAACTGGTATGAAACCCACTTTCCCCATCTAGTGTTGAAGCTGTTTATCTTATCATTCATCCCGTATGAAATACGTTCCAAGTTATATACTTCGTATGCAAGGTTTCTCCAGGATTCCTTAACCAGGACTACCTTAGTGAGCCAGAGTCTAGTTATAACTTTTAGAATTAAAAGTGTTATATGTTTATATTGGGTCCAGTTTATCTGGCTGCTCAGTGGAGGTGTCGCCGTCAGGACGAACCCCGGGCTAAGTAATTCCGGGATACCAAATATATTATCATGTTCCACCAGACTGTCCTTCCAATACTTAACCAGGAGTGGACATGACCAAAATATATGTTCTAGGGACATGGATATGTTGTTCATCCACACTTATTGGCAGGTATCCTTGCCGCTTTAAATCTTGCCGGAAGGTCTTCAAGCTGGCTCCTCCCACCCACCCGGGTGGTATAACTCTCGGCTCCGCCCCATGACGCCAGATCTTCCTTACCGCTTGGAAGCTCAGGTTCCCTCCTTAACGCTCTGCGTTTGCGACTGGTTCCTATTTCTTCCGTTTTGCGAATTTGAAAGTTTTTGCTAAAAGACTTGGTCTTGATCCCTCGCGGCTGCGATGGACCAATCGACTCCGGTTTCGGAGATGCCCCTGCGAATCAGAAGATGTCTCGGATGGATCCACACTCCCCGTGTGTCTACTGTTTAGGCCTTGAGCACGACCCGCGGGACTGCGACCTGTGCTCTTCCTTCTCGACCCTCGTCCTCGAAGACCGTGCTGCCCGATTGCAACTGGGCCGTCCAGGCGTTCCCTCGGTGAAGTCTAAGGAGGCCGGTCGGGCGGTGTCGCGGCGGGCTCGGCGGATCAGCTCGAGCAGATGATCGCCCTCGAAGAGGCGGCGGCCGTATCTTCCTCGGCGCGGCATTTATCCCGCTCTCTGGGTTCTTCCTACACAGCTTCATTTAGGAGCTTTGTCTGTCCCTCTCCACTAGGGAGAAGGGCCCAGCGTCTGCTGGACCTTTTTCTCGGTCCAAAAGAGGGACAAGGTAAATCCCTCAGTCGGCGCTCTTGGGAGGCGGGAAAGGTCCCTCTCCCGAGTCGTGGACCGTCGAGCGATCGACGCGCTCAGCTCGGCCACTGGTCTTCACGGTGCCCCGTCAGGTCAGTTGACTGAGACTCCTGTCGGCCAAGTCGAGATTTTCTCGACCCGTTAGGCGGGCTGTCGCCCATAAACCGATTCCCTCTCCCAGTTCCCGGAGAAGTTGAGGATCCCGTGGGCTTGCCTGTGCCTCGGTTCCGGAGCCCTCGGATGAACCCTCCGAGCGGAAGGAGTGCTGGTTCCTGCCGACACTTCCCGCACCGACCTCGGAAGAGGCGAGGCTCGGTCTCGGACCTCTTCAGCAGTCCAGCCCGATCCGCCGTCACAGGCTGTCCTACCGGCACCTTGATGTGGCGTTGCCGCTCGTCCTGCGTCCTCCTCCCTCGGACGAGGGAGGCTTCAAAGCGTAAGATTCGTCAGCCAGTGCGAAGAACCTGATGTGGCAACAGCTTCTGACCCGGGAGTAAGCCCGGCGCGGTCGCCTTCCCCGGCCATTAAGTGGCTGTCACCGGAGCGGCCGACACAACCCCTCGACTTACCCGAGGAGCCTGTACCCAGGCCGGTTGTTCGGCCAAAACCAGCTGCTCCACCGATTCCGGTGGAACCTCCGCCTCCACAGCCACTGTTTGGGGCTCCGACCAGGGATTCTCGGTCGGCTAAGGGTCTACCCCATCGGCTGTCGGTTACCCTCACTCCCGACCGACCTCGGCAGGTTGAGGGTGGCTCAGGCCAGAGGCAGCTCTTCGAGGACTCCTCCAAGTCCGAGGATAATTCCTCCTTTTTCTCCAAGCGACTGGACTTGGAGTCCTCAGGAGGATAGTCTATGGACGATAGCCCGTCGTCCTTCCTAGGACTGCTTCGGCTCATCTCGGAATCCACTGGGATGAAGCTCGAACCCGTTTCCAAACGGGCCAGGTATCCCCTCACGGAGATTCTGGACCGAGGGGATTCTCGGACGGAGGCCTTTCCGGTGGCCGAGGCCATAGTGGGTCGGCCCTGGAGCTTTGGCGCGCCCGCTTCCTGTCCTGCGCCTTGACCAGGATGGCCAGAAAGTATCGGTCCCCAGGTTCCCTGTCGGTTTTGAACACCCTCTGCTGAGGGTTGGTTACCGACAGCGTTTTCAGCGCGCCCGATAGCGCCAGGATGTGGACAAACCTCCCGACAAGGAATCCAGAAATTGGATTATGTCGGGTGAAAAGTCTATCTTCGTCCTCTCTCGGCCTTGATCAGGCCAGTTCGGCCGTCCTCATGGCACATTTTCTCATGCCCTGTTGGGCTTCCTGGATGAGGTCATTCCTCATCTCCCCGCGGATCAGCAGACTACGGTCAAGCAGGTGTGGGACCAGGGCAGGGCAGTGGCCAAACAGCAGCTCCAGACTGCTTTGGATATTGGGGACTCATGTGCCAGGTCGGTGGCGGCCGCAGTGGCTGAGGATATCCACCTTTACTTCGGATACCCAGCACAAGTTGGCGGATGTTCCCTTTTTGGGGACTGACCTCTTCGGCCCTGGGGTGGAAGGTCACCTGCAGAGGATCGAGAATTCCAATGCTACCTTGGACTTGGTCTCTTCCGCTCAGAAGGACAAAGGCCGCAAACCACAGCCTAAGCCCTTTCGTCCTTCTGGGCCCCCAGCGCGCCCGGCCCAGCAACGTCAGGGCCCAGCAGGCTCGACCTTGGCATCCCAAACCCAAACCGCGGCTTCCTCTAACAGGAGGCAGGGAGGAAAAGGCCCAGGAGGTCCCTCGGCGGTCCATCCTCCAAGCCTGCCCAGTGACGGGCTGAGGTGTCGCCCTCATCCCGTCATCTTACCCTGGGTCCCCCCTGTGGGGGCGGCTCAGCACTTCCATTCCGCCTGGTCGCTGTTACCACGGACAGGTGGGTTTTGAAGGTGATGGGAAGAGGCCTGCCTCTGGGAGTCGAGCAGGCACCGCCCTTCAGAGCCGTCGCCCTCGGAGCCGAGAGGTCCCAGCCTCGCTGACGGCTCGTCGAGCCGACATCGCTCTCCTCCTCCAGAAGGAGGTGATAAGAGGTGGAGGACCCTCCTTCAGACCAGGGTTTGTGTCCAGGTACTTCCTGGTTCCGAAGCGGACCGGGGGCTGGCGCCCCATTCTCGACCTACGACCTAAACAAATTCCTAAGGTCTCGAACCTTCAGGATGGTCACTCTGGCTCAGATAATACCATCCTTGGAGCGGCGTGTGGTTCTGCTCTCTGGATTTGCAGGGCGCATTTTTCCGTCCTATCCGTCCGTCTCACCAGAGATTCCTTCGCTTCGGCGGAGGATCCCTTCGAGTTCAAAGCCATGCCCTTGATCGTCTCCAGCTCCCAGGGTCTTCACCAAATGCATGGCAGTGGTGACAGCATTCCTCTCGGCGCCCGAGGGTCGGGTGTACCCTTACCTGGGCGACTGGCTGATAGCAGCTCCCTCCAGGCAGGAGGTGGAGTGGTCGAGAGATCTGGCCCTCCAGGTCTGCTCTCAACTAGGCCTCCTTATCACGAGGCCAAGTGGAACTTCGAGCGAAGCAGGTGATTCTGTTCATCGGGCGCAGCTCGACTCTCTTGAGCCAGGCGCGGCTCCGCCGGACAGGGCCGGTTCTTTCCTCCTTTGCCCAATCATTTCTGGTTGGGCAATGCATCTCCGGGACTTCCTCGCCTCCTGGGTCTCATGGCGGCCTGCACCAGCGTGGTCCGTTGGGCCGCTGGAACATCGTCCCCTTCAATGGGGACTGGCCAGCCAGTGGTCCTGGCGCTGCAATCCTTTGGACCAGCTGTGTCGGTGACACAGGGGATGTGGAGCGCTCTCCAGTGGTGGATCGTTCCAGGTCATTTGCAGGAGGGCATCCCATTCGTCCGCCCGAGCCGGCGGTCTCTATCGACCGATGCCTCTCTGATGGGTTGGGGTGCCCATCGGAGAACACCGGACCCGACCTCTGGTCCCAGCGGTCGATGCCACGTCAACCTGCTGGAGCTCCGGCGGTCCGCCTAGCTCTCACGCCTTTGCTCCGTTCCTCCGGGGTCAAGTGGTCCGAGTCCAGGCGGACAACACCACGACCATGTACTATCTAAACCGCCAGGCGGGGCCGCTCCATGCTTCTATGCAAGGAGCTCTCCGCATTTGGTCACTCGTGCGCAGCCTGGAGGTGGATCTCTAGCCATTCATGTGGCGGAGCCTCCAACACCCTGGCCGATGCCCTGAGCTGGATAGGGCTGCATCCCACAAGTGGTCTCTCCTGCCGGGTAGTACAGCATCTGTTCTCCCTTTGGGGCACACCTCAGGTGGACCTGTTTGCCTCAGGGAGAGCGCAAGCTGAGACTGTTCCATGCCGGGCATCCCCTCAGCAGGGCTCGCTGCAGGGATGCCTTCTCGAGCAGTGGACCCCGGGCCTCTTCAGCCTTTCCCCATTTCCCTTGATCCACAAGGTGCTTCTCAAGGCGAGGAGGGACAAGGCGCAGGTGATTCTGATAGCCCCAGACTGGCCTCGCCAGTTCTGGTACCAGATCTCCTCAGTCTCAGCTCCAGGACTCACTGGCAGCTTCAGCTCGCCCGGACCTGCTCTCAGTCAATCGGGAAGGTGTTCCATCCGGACCTTCAATCCCTGCACCTGGGCCTGGTTCCTGAGCGGCTAGAGTTCCAGGCCTTGGGTCTTTCCGGCGAGGTCCTCAATGTAGTTGAGGCGTCCCGTGAAGAGTCGACCAGAAAATGCTATGCCTTGAAATGGAAAGGTTTTCCATTTGGTGTCAGGAGCAAGGGCTTGGACCCTTCCTCCTGTTCCTTGGCAAGCATCTTGGACTATTTATGGTCCCTTTCTAATCAAGGGCTTAGGTCGACGACCCTAAGGGTGCACCTGGCAGCCATCTCTGCTTACCGGGCGCGGGCCGGGAAGCAGTCGTTGGCGCAGGAGAAGGTGGTCTGGCGCTTTTTCAAAGGCCTTGATCACATTTCCCCTCCGGTGCGAGAACCTCCACCTCCGTGGGATCTACTGCTGGTACTGGCAAAGCTCATGGGCAAGCCATTCGAACCTATGCACAGGTGTGCTCTCTCTCACCTGTCGTGGAAGACCGCCTTCTTGGTGGCTATCACGTCAGCCAGAAGGATGGGAGAGCTCCAGGCGCTTTCCATCGAGTCTCCTTACCTGGTCTTCCACAGGGACAAGGTTGTCCTGCGCCCCCACCCGAAATTCCTTCCGAAGGTGGTGTCGGAGTTTCACCTTAACCAGGTGTTGACTCTGCCGGTGTTCTACCCCAATCACACCTCGGAGGCCGAATATAGGCTCCATACTTTGGACCCTAGAAGGGCGCTCGCCTATTACAAAGAGCGCACGGCTGAAATTCGCGGAGAGGTTCGCCAGCTGTTTGTCACCTACGCTGAAGCCGCATCTGGCAGACCTGCAGCCAAGCGGACGATAAGCAGGTGAGTCACCTCCTGCATAGATCTCTGCTATAAGTTGGCGGGCATGGAGCCTCCCAGAGGGATAAGAGCTCCTTCTACCCGCCATACTGCTGCATCGGTGGCTGCTTCCAGGGACATCCCTATCCAGGAAATCTGCAGGGCTGCTACCTGGAAGTCAGCAAACACCTTCATTACCCATTACCACATCGACCTTGAGTCACGCCGGGATGCTGGTTTTGGGGCCTCGGTTCTCAGTCTCTCTTTCCCAAGTAAGTATTGGGGGTGTCGTCTGCCTCCCTCCTCCCGGAGAACTGCTAGAGTCTGCCAATAAGTGTGGATGAACAACATATCCATGTCCCTAGAAATACAGGTTACTCACCTGTAACAGGAGTTCTAGGAATGGTATATGTTGTTCATCCTGACTCCCTCGACCTCCCCAACCCGGCCTTTAACCTGAGCTTCCATGGGCGAGATCTGGCGTCATGGGCGGAGCCGAGGTTATACCACCGGGTGGGTGGGAGGAGCCAGCTTGAAGACCTTCCGGCAAGATTTAAAGCGACAAGGATACCTGCCAATAAGTGTGGATTAACAACATATACCATTCCTAGAACTCCTGTTACAGGTGAGTAACCTGTATTTCTTGGCCTGCAGGTGAATATTTGCATCCCCTCCAGCAATAGCTCCTATCTGGTATCTCAAACTTAGCTTGGATGTCTGGGGTTCTAAAAAAATCTGACCCTGGCCTTCCATGCAAATTCCCTCCAGTATGTCATCAGTGAATTCTTAGAGTAGAAATAAGTAGATTTTAGCCAGATGTCTGGGTCCAGTTCTATGTTTAGTTCCCTAGCCCACCTCATTCTTACCCGATCAAAGTCCAGTGCTCTTACTGGACGGAGTTCCTGGTAGATATTACTGATAATGTGTTCTTGAGTTCCCCCTTTTAAGGTATGGATGATTAGTTTCACCAATTCAGATGGGTCCTCCGCTATTTTAACAAGCAAATCAGCAACCCGGAGGAGATTATTCTTAAATGTCAGGAAAGTTAGGAACTCACTCTGGGGTAGACCATATATGGATTGTAAATAAGAGGAGGCATGAACCCCAGAGAGACCCAGCAGTTGGAAGACATAACTAATAGAGTACTGCTCCCATTTTCGAAGTGACTGCTCTAAGGAGGGCGTACAAAGGTCTGTGTTATAGGCTAGAGCGGTTAGAAAGTGTTTCTCAGGAGTGGTCAACTTAAACTTGATTAAGTAGAACCAGCTCTTTAGGAATTCTTCAATAAATTTCATAACTCGGGATAAGGGATAGCACCTTGAAGGGTCTCCTAGTAGGTAAAAGGGCAGAGATTCCAATCCGTTTAAGGTTATTTCTATTTCTTTCCGATGAGCAGCATAAGAGGGGTTCATAAGCAAAGGGCTGTCGGGTTTGGGCTGCCCTGGCATATTCTTTCAGATTTAGTAGGTTTAACCCCATCGTCCTAGGCAGCTGTAGTAATGCATATTTCACTCTGGGTGTCTTCTCTCCCCAAAGAAACCTAGAAATCAGTTTATCCCATTACCTAAAATAAAAGTCTGAGGGGAAGCCAGGTAAAGTTTGTAACGAAAAAAAAAAAATAGTAAACTGGGTAAAACATTTTGTTGGATTGCTTCAATCCGATTGATCATCCCCAGGAACAACTGCGCCCATCTAGAAAGGTCAGAGGTGATCTGTTGAGTAACTGGTTCCAAGTTCACCATTTCTAGGTGCATTAACCTAGCAGGGATTTTGATCACTAAGTATCTCATCTCCACCCTGTGCCAGTGGGACGGGAACTCTGTTTTCATTTGTCTAGCCGGGGGGGGAAAAAGAGAAATTGAACACTTCAGTTTTAGAGCAATTTATTTTATATCCGGAAAGTTTACCAAGAATCTGTAATTGTTCCCAGACTGCTGGGACAGATGTCTCTGGGGAAGTCGGGGTCAAAAGAACATCATCCGCAAATAGGGAGAGCTTATATATTTTACCTCCTAATGGAATCCCTTCAATATTGGCCTGTTTTCTAAGGTTAGCGGCCAGGGGATCTAAGTAGAGTGCAAAAAGGAGTGGGGATAGTGGACAACCACGCCTTGTGCCTCTAAACAAGGGGAATGGGGAAGAGATTAAGCCATCTAATTTAAGGTATGCTGCAGGGGAATGATACATGGCCTGAATTTGGGTTATGAATTTCTCAGGGAAAGCAAATTGCTGTAATGTGGCCCATAAAAAGGGCCACGACACCCTGTCAAAAGCTTTCTTGGCATCAAGTCCGAGTAGGATTAAGGGTATTTTTCTCTGAGTAGCATATTCTGAGAGTAATAAAACCTGTTGCACTGTGTCGTGAGCATGGCGCTTCATGATAAATCCTGCTTGATCCCTATCAATAAGCTGGGGCAGAAGTGTGTCAATTCTGTGGGCCAGAATTGACATAAAGATTTTATAGTCACAATTTAATTTAGAAATGGGGCGATAGGAGGCCACCAAGGTGGGGTCTTTTCCTGGCTTTGGAATGGCTATAATTTCAGCATATCGCCGGAAGGGGGGAGGCTGCCCTCCTGAATCTCCCTGAATGCTGGTAGCATAAGGGGTATGAGTAGCTTCTGAAAGTGTTTAAGGAACTCATTTGGGTACCCATCTGGTCCTGGAGCTTTTTGAGTTTTTGTCAGTTTGAGAATTGTTTTGATTTCTTGCTCAGTAATAGGACATACCAAGCTCTCTGCCTGTTGGGCACCCAGACGAGGCAAAGGAGTATTCTGAAGATAAGAGGCCAACTGCTGATGGGTGGGACAAGCATCTTCGGTATACAGAAGCTTATAGAAATCTGCCATAGTTTGTCTAATGGCAGTGGGGTGGGATAGGAGCTGATTAGTCTGGGGATTTTGAAGTTTGGTGACAGCTGCTTGGTTCTTGGAACCTCTCAGATGTCTCGCCAAGTTCCTGGCTCCCTTTGGGACCCCCTTCTTACGACTTAAGTTTTAAAAATAACAGTTGTTGCTCTATTTTTTGATCAGTTATTCTTTGGAGTTTCTGTTTGGTAACCAACAGTTCAGGTTTAACAGAATTGTCACCCCGGTATAACCTCGTCTGTAGAAACCGAGAGCGGCTCCTGTAATTCCGTTCCATTTTTTCCCTATGTCTTTTTTTATAGGCAGTGTACTTAATAATATCACCTCTTAGGACCGTTTTAAGGGTGTCCCAGTTAATAGTCGCAGAGGTATCCAGGGAGACGTTATCTGCCTGAATAATCGGTATACAGGTTTTAACCATTTGTATGAATTCTGGGTCCTGTAGATGGGATAAGTTGAGTTGCCAGAAATTTTTTTTTTTTTTTTTTAGGCTTTGCCACATCTATTTTAAAAAACACGGGAGCATGATCCGAAAGAATGGATGACCCCACATATATGTCTCTAATATTTTCAAGATGTTCGACAGAGGATAAAAAGTAATTTAGTCATGCTGAAGTACTGGTTTAAGGGGAATAATGTGTATTTTCCCTGACCGAGGGGAAAAAAAGTGGCTCCAGATATCTGAGACCTATTGTAGGAAGGGTTTGTTTTAAGTATTTTTGGATAATCAAGGCCCTATGTTTGGAGGGGTTAGAGGAGTCTAACATAGTGTTCAAGGTGACATTTAAGTCCCTTCCAATAACACACATTCCTTGTATTGATGGCAACAGGGCATCCAAAAATCTCTGGGCAACACTAGCCCTACTCCTCGGGGGAAGGTAGAGCGAGGCCAGTGTAATCTGCTTCAAATAGAGTTGGCCCACTACAATTGCGTAGTTCCCATCTGTATCCACAATCTGCTTCTGCACCTGGAATTGTGTTCCATGTGGAATCAGAATTGCAGTCCCCCGCCTCCTCCCAGAAACGTGGGATGAAGCCACCACCTCCCTAAATCCCCATGCCTTCAATTTAGAGTGTTCCGTGTGTGAAAGATGGGTCTCCTGGAGTAGAATCACATCAGGTCTATGCTGCTTAAAATAATGTAGTAAACGTTTACGTTTTATAGGATTATGAATGCCATTAACATTAAATGACATGATTAGAGATGTATTAGCCATGATAATTGAAAAAAAAAAAGGGAAGTATCCTACTTTTAAGAGAACCCCCCCGTTTCTCTCTCCAGTTCCAGGGGGCACCTCCTGCCCAGCATTTCCCTGTCCTCTTGAATCCTGGGGTGGAATCTCTGACAAATATTTCTACTGTATCGTAGAACCTGTTGCACTTTCTTATTAAGCATTTTAATAACAACAATTCTTGTGTCTTTAATACTTTTAAGCAGTGTTGCATGTTGCTTTTCAGTAAACATTAACTCATATGCCAACAGGGCATGAATAAACATGAAAAAACTTATTAACCAGAGAAAAAATAATTGCGGTAAGATACCTCTTAACTCATTAACCAAGTAAAAGTTGGTAACACTGGTAATTATAATTATCTCACTCCGTATTGCAGGTAGGTCATAAACAAAATTTATGGGTGCTTCCAAGGTAGGGGAAACTTTTTTCTGTTTCCCTTTAAATATTGGGTCAGCACGGATGGAATTAGGCTTTAACCCAGAGGGAGGGTTAAATTCGAGGCCTACCTTGCCTCGGGCCCTCCTTGGACTTGTGAGGCCCAAAAATAAGAAAAAGAGTGTATATGGAAAAAATCAAAAAGGGGGAGGGGGGGATGAAAAAAATAGGGTGACGAATGTCCCATCAAATTGCTGAAATGGGTGTCCTAGGAACTTCATATCACACATTAGTCCCCTTCCTATATTGTTGAGCATATAATAAGAAAATAAAGCCTGTGAGACGCAACGAGTCCCCGCAGCCCAGTCTCTGCAGCTTGTATTGTTCTCAGTTTATTGTTGAGAGAATGATTTTCCTCTAAGGACCAGTCGACATGCCAGTCAAAAGAACACACACAAGAGAAAACAACCCGGGGGTGGGGGAAGAACATCCATAGTGAGTGGAAAGAACTAAACATGCTCTGGATGGTGTATGTAAGTCATTTCTCCCCATAATTCCAGATGCAGATAAAGTACAACGAGGAGTAAAGGCTGTCCTTTCCAGACCTTTATTATATCGCCTCCTGAGGCCTATTGAGGCGGTGGGGCTAGGCATGGCCTCCGGAGCTCGCCCCGACAAGTGACCGGGCGTCGCCCAGATCTAGAGGGCTTAACACCATGGTTTAGAGTCGGGAGCGGCCAACAGACCAAGACCGGGGGTAGATGTTAGTCCCTACCTCATCACCTCGTAGCCCTCACTCCATTTCCAGCTCCCCGTACCTCAAGCCTCCCGCAGACAAGTGCGTGCAAGGCAGTAAAAATGTACCTTCAGAATTTCAAGCATTTTTAGCTGTAGGAGTAGAGTTCTCTCTGGTAAATTTGGCCAGTCGCTGTTTGGGATCGCGGGTATTAACAGAATTTCTCTTCTTCTCCAAAGCGTACGTTGCTGCATTCGCGTTTTGCCAGCACGGTGGTTGTGGGGCTTGGGACGCACCAGACTGAACTCTTCTGGAAAGGCAATTCCCTTTGCAGTCAGGATCTCGCGTGCCTCCTCTGCAGTGGAAAATTCCATCTTCCCCTCGGACATAAAGACCTCAAGCTTTGCTGGGTAGGGTGTATTAAACTTGATGCCTTGGGCCTTCAGCGTGGGAAGTAGTGGAAGGCGGGCCCGTTGTTTCATTGTCTGGGGGGCATAGTCGTGATCCAGATAGAATCTAGTTTGCGTGAAGAACATTTTTTGTTTGCGCCAGGCTGTCAGCAAGACATGCTCTTTAACAGCATATTTATTGAAACGGGCAATAATGGAATGGGGAGCAGCCATCGGAGAGGAGAACTTCAGTGCTAGAGCTCTGTGCACCCTTTCCAGATCGAGAGAGTAGTCCTTGGGGAGATTAAGAGCTGATCGCACTAAGTCAGAGACAAATTATTTTATTTTAGATCCCTCACTCCCCTCCGGGATGCAATATAGGCGTATATTTTTACGCCGCGCCCTATTCTCTGCATCTTCTTGGCGGGCTGCTAGAAATCCTTGTTGTTCTTGCAATTGCTGAACTAAATTCTCTCGGTTTTCGGTTGCAATGATCTGGCGTTCAAAGTCATCAGCTCGCTGTTCTAAGAGAGTTGCATCTTTCCGGATTTCTGTATAGAGCTGCTTGATGTCCGCCCTGAATGCACACAATTCGTGTTAGATCGTATCTAGTTTAATTTTTTTGGTTTTATTTTTTGGTGTGCGGTAATCCGAGGAAATGGATTTAGCTGGAGACAAAGAAGCTTGCGAGAGAGCACATTCCATCTCGGAGGCCTCAGATTCTGATCGGGCATCATCCTCCAAGTATTCATCTATTTTCCTCGACTTCACTGGTTCAGATCCTTTATTCCCCCTCTTGTCCATGATTAGTTCGAGGTATTTTTGAAGATCTAGAATGAAAGAGGAGAAATTATCTAGAAAGGGGATCGGAGCAAGTCCCTTAGGCTGCCATCATCATCGGGGGCGGAACTGGAAGTCTCCCTGCTTCTACTTCTGTCTGTCAGCCAGCTGATAGCCCTAACCTGCAGGCACAATCTCCTCACTGCCTCACAAGGCTGAATTCTCTATCCCAACCTGCAGTCTCTCAAACTCAAGGCCTGGTTCTTGAGGACTTAGAATTTTTCAGTTTAGGGTTTTCAGACAGGGTACTCCAGGTTCTTAGGAGCTCCAGAAAACCCTCCACACAGCTAACCTATTCCTCTAAGTGGAAGAGATTTTCTTGCTGGTGCCTGCAATGGGAGGTGATTAGTACCCAGGCAGGTGTACATCTAGTGCTAGATTACTTGGTACACCTCCATTCACTTGGTCCTAAGTTACCTTCACTAAAAGTTCATCTAGCAGCAGCTTTAGCCTACCTTTCGGTTGGCAGAAAGCCTTCCTTGGCCTCTGAGCAGGTGTTCAAGAAATTCTTCAAGGGCCTTCTGCACTTAGATCCTCCTTACAGAGAGCCCACCCCAGCATGGGATCTGAACATCTGTATTGGTCAGCTGATGCAGCCACCTTTTGAGCCCATGTCATCAGCAGAGCTCAAGTATGTTACTTGGAAAACTGTCTCTTTAATAGCCATCACTTCAGCCAGAAGGATCAGTGAATTACAGGCCCTGTGTACAGATCCAGACTACATTTCCTTCCACAGGGATAAGGTAGTCCTGAGAACAAACAGGAGATTCTCACCCCAGGAATTCTTCAGCATCTATTGACAGAAGCAGTATGCCAGCTGGGTTCAGCTATCCTGGAGAAGAGTCGACGATGCAAATGAGGAAGGCATTCGCCAATCAGGATACAGTTAGAGTAGAGTGCTGCCTGCAGTCAGCCTGAAGGACCTCAGAACTTTTTCTCCGCTGAACTGGCAACACAGCTCTGGAGCTCTTCTCTTCAGAGATCTTCCTGAGCCATTTTCTTTTCTTTTTGAGTGCTGCTTTAAGGTATTTTGTATATTTTTTTCATTTTATCGCATCTACGCTGGGTTCCGCGCAGTTGCTGGATTTTTTAGTATTTTTTTCTGAAGTAAATTTCGCCCGCATACGCAATAAATTGCGTCATTTTTTTCATTTGTTAGTTTTTAGTATTTGTCGGTGGTTTTTAATGCTTTTGCGGTAAAATCATTGATTTGTTTTATCGCGCGCGTGCACATTTTTTCTGTTGCGCACCAGCACGAATTCTTGGAACACTTTTTTCTCTGTTTAAATTCAAAATGATTAATATCTGAAGGGTAATCCCCTCTCTTTTGGGGTGAGACTCTCTTGTTTGATGTGCAGTGGGCTTTGTTAACAAGAGGTGTGGAGGCGGTTCTGTTTTTTCCTCTTTGTGAAAAAAAAATCTCAAAGTTGATTTTGATTTGTTTGAGCCTTGGCCTAACTATTATTATCAGGGCTTTTAGTCTACCTCCCTCTCCTCTAAAAGTGCTCAGGAGGGTACCTCAAGTTAACACAAAAGAAATAAGTCCCCTTGGGACTTCTATTATTACAAATCTGGTTCTGTAGTAGTTGTTTCTCTGTCCAAGCCTTTAATTTGAAAATAGGCAGGGTGTCCTCTTCCCTGCACAAAGACAGAGATTAATCTCCTCTGACCCTCCCTCCTGAAGGACTTAGGGAGACATTGGGGTGGATAAAATTATGCCCTCTGCAACTGAATTTCTGAGAGCTTGGCAATTATTCCAGACTTTATTTTTCTGGGTGTTTCTCTGCTCCTTCGGGTCCGAGTATTCCTCTCCTTGTTAATCCTTACGACCAAGGATATTATTGTTATGATTATTACTAGTAATTTAGGAGAGGATTTTCCATCTTGAACTCCTCTCGGGGCCCACTAATTCCAGTCGGTCACCCTGAGGTTGACTCGGGTTATGGACTCCCTGGACTTTCCCTTCCAGGATGACACCGATAAAGAGGTGGAGGACGACGACTTAGTAGATCCGGTGCTTGCTGTCCTCCAAAGAAGTTGACAACTCTCTGAAGACTCCTACAGGTAGATTCTGGAAACCCCTCCTCTTTTGGGGTTGACAGAAGCATTCGGATGAAGTACCAGCTCAGTAAGTGTTCTGCTGTTTTTATCTGTACACTTTTAGATTAAAGAGAGTTAGTGCAAACAGCGGCCTGCTTCTCAGCCTCATGCCACTGTCTGCTTTCCCTCCAGAGATAGACTTTAGATAATCATATACCATGTGTAAGTAATTTTACATAATGCCTTTAACCTTTGTGGCATATGCTATTATGTATTAAGAGTGTTTGATGTATACTATCCTTGCCATAGTGTGGCATCTCTTGAGCACTATTCACAATGAGGTTTGCTGGAATATCCAAGTGGCATTTAATTGCACTATGCTCTCATAGTAAGTCATAATGTTACAGATTCTAGAGACTTGGTGTAGGTCATTTCCTTCAGGCTTGCCTGTCTGAAAAGTTCCAACCTTTTGGGTTATGCTTTGATACAAATTTTGGTTGGTCTTTATTCCAAACTGAATGCTGTCAGGCATTTATGGACGAGTTTAACTCTCCTAGTACTCAGTTAAATATAAGTGTTCCTTCCCCAGAAGTCTCACTGGGGGGCTTCGGGTAGGAATTATTCTTCTTTTAACCCTTTTTTCCTACGCCAACACATTAGGAAATTTCCAGATGTGAAGTTTTCCAGTGGTTTAGGCAGGAATGCTCTTTCATTCCTGATAATCCCTTTTTTCTTCAGTTATTTTTCTTCTTGGTTCAAGTTTTTACCCCTTCTTTGGTTGGTAAAAAATTAAAAAATAAAGGGAGATAGATATATGCAGATATTAACATTTAAATATATATACAGTATATTTATGTGTATAAGTAAATAAATATCTAAAGTTTACCTCCAAATGCTGCCTTCTCTGTTGTTCTTCAGTAGCATGTCAGCAATGGTAACTAGAGCACCAGAACCTCGTGAGGGTCAAAGTTGTGAAAGGGTCCCCTCCTGCTTGGGAATTGGATCTTTTTCCCCAGACTATTACCTGAATCTTAAAGGAAAATAGGGAACAGCAAATCATTATCAATTTTCACAACCTGGGGTTAGGATGCTTCCTTGGCTCAGGTCTTGCTTTTGCAAACGTAGGGAATTTTTCTTGTCTCCGATACATTCTATGTTCTCAGTTCCTTAGTACAGGGTTTTTTCTCAGGCAGTTTTATTCCATGCCGTTTAGACTGCTTCCAGTGTGTTCTCAGATACGGAGTAAAAATCAGGTTGTTCTCCAGGTATCTGGGTAGGTTGGCGGTTCTCCCCTGAAGACAGGGAATCTCTGGTTTCCCTTATCAGAGGCTTGGCCGACCTTGTAATTCCCTTGACTTTGGTTTTCAAGCCTAAGTCTGACATTTTGTTTCCTACAGTCTCGGGGTTCTTTGTACCTACTAGAAAAAGTCCCTAACTATTTAAATCTCGGCAACTCTTAGGGGGCAATGCTCATCTCTTGTCAGGGGAAGCTCTTTCCCTGCATGGGGTGCATGATTTTGTCATTGATGTCCCAGGGGCTAGGCCTCTAGGTTAGATTCCAAATAAGAGAATTTTTTGTGAAGCTTGAACTCTGTTACAGGCTGGACTGGTGTAAGGAAACAGTGAACTTCACACCTCTCCACTTCAAATCTTCGGTACAGAGGCTTCCTTCCGGTTGGCACTTCCCTTCAGGGGGTTCCATCATTGGGTCTTGGTCTCTGAGAGAGTCCTTCTCTCTTCAGTCCCTGGAATCTCAGAGTATCTCTATCAGGCCTGCATTTTTTCAGTCCAAAGGCTATTTAGTTCGATATCCCTGCCCTGTATCACACTAGCGAGCATTTGGGACACAGGGCTTCCAATCTCTCCTCAATAGCTACGAGTTGTTATCTCTAGCTGGCTTCTCTGAAGGTGTCTTAGTCACTCATCCATCTGTCGGGCAAGGACAAAACTTTGGCAAGGCCACCACAAGTGGGCCCTTTTGCAGGGCCACCGCAAGTGGGCCCTTTTGCAGGGCCACCGCAAGTGGGCCCTTTTGCAGGGCCACCGTAAGTGGGCCCTTTTGCAGGGCCACCGCAAGTGGGCCCTTTTGCAGATCCTCTAAGCCACAATACTCAGGACCACCGCAAGTGAACCCTCAGCACACAAGTCCTAGCCACATCATTCAGGGGAAAGGTCAGGTCCAGATCTGAATTTTCGCCTCCAGTCCGAACCTCCAGTTTTTTCCTTTTTTCCAGTTGCTGGCCCCAGCTCGGGGTTCCATCCAACAGATTTTCTTATCTCAAGACTGGCCTGAGAAAAGTTTTCTCTCTCCTTATATCCCTTGTTTCCTAAGTACCTCTCTAGTCAAGGTATCAGCCACCATGATCCCGGTGGCTTGGGACAACCTTGGTACTTTCTGAAAAATCAGGAGTAGTGTTTTTGTCAGCTCCCAGTCTTTTCTTTTCTTTTCAAGGCCTGGTTCCTGAGAGGCTAGATCTCTTAGAGTCCCTGTATCCAAACAAGGCCTGGAATGTCTATGGGGAAGGAAAAAAAAAGGGGGTTTGATATCACAAAAACCTCCGTTTTTCTAGGAGAAGTGGCTTTTCCCCTGGGTACAAGGACAAGAGCCTAGAGTTTTTCAATCCTCTTTCCTCTCATGACTGGATTATTTAGTTCATTTCCAGGCATTACAATCTTGGACTTTGAACTAGTTTGGTCTTTGTGACTTGTTTCATGTAAAAGTATAAAGGTTTTTATTTTCCTTCCAACAGTGGGACAGTGGGCCTTTTTTCTTTGGGAGTACACCTAACGGTTACTCTGATTCTTTTTCCGTCAGGCAAGAGAAATCTGTCTTTTCTCAGACCATATCAAAGAATTCCGCAAAGGGCCATCTTCACTTCCAGACCCTTCTAGGGACCGGAGTTTTTCCCATGGAACACAAACCTCTAAGTTCAGTTTCATGGTGTTCCTTTGAATCTGTGGACATTCTGTCCTGGGCAAAATGTATAGAAGACAATTTGTCTGCTTGCTTTCCTCTGTCAGAGCGTTTTTCAGAGTTTCAGGTTGTTCTCTTAGGCCTTATCCTCTCAGTGCCTTTATGAACAAATTAGTCTTCTGGACGGATAGAAAATCTTTTTCCCAAGTGTTCTACCATTTCCTTCATCAATCCCATTTCTCTGCCTGTACTGCTCTCAGGCAAGTCCTGTCTAACTATCTCAACCTGCTTGGAAGGGGCATGAATTAGTCCTGCCGGTCTGCGTCAGCAGTCCTAGCAGTTCAGGTTCTGTCATTATCATATTTTCCTTTCCTGCGTTTTTGCAGAAAAGGAGAAACCAGTGACCAAGAGTATTTTCCCATGGGACTGTTTTCAGGTATTTCGGGTCTGCTCCTGTAAAGCTGACATTCAGCCCTTCTCGTGCTTAAGGCCTGCTTACTGGAGACCAGCTACCTCCTGGGCAGCATTCAAGGCTATATCCTCACCTGAAGTGCGCAGACCACTTTGAAATTTGCTTTTCACATTCAGTAAGATCTTCTTGGATGTGTAATATGATAGGATGCCAATTTTGGCAGGATGGTACTTCAGAGCTTCTTCTTAAAATAGGTTTCTGTGCCCTCCTCCCAACTACACTGCTTTGAAGTCTGCTTCTGTCAATAGATGCTAAAAATTCCTGGAGTGAGAAGAAACAATTACTCACCGAAGTAATATTACTTCTTCCAGGGTATTCTTTAGCATTATTGACACTCCTACCCTTCCTTCCCTGGAAACCTTGTCTAAAGGCTCTGCTAGGAGATTTAGCCAAATTTGACGACTGTCATTCGTTCGTGTGATTTTCAAAAGAATAATTTTTTTTTTTCTTTCACAATAGTGGGTTAGAATATATAGTGGGTTATTGCTAACATTTTTTTTGCCCCTAGTGGGCACAGTTTTTGCTCTTTTTCAGCTTCGAAATGTGTACTGAGGTCCTTCAGGCTGACTGCAGGCAGCAGTCTACGCTAACTGTATCCTGATTGGCCAATGCCTTCCTCATTTGCATTGACTCCTCCTCTCAGGGGCAGCTGAACCCAGCTGGCATACTGCTTCTGTCAATAATGCTAAAGAATACCCTGGAAGAAGTAATATTACTTTGGTGAGTAATCGTTTCTTCCTTCTAAGGTGGTGTCTGATTTTCACCTTAATCCATCTATTACTTTGCCTGTCTTTTTTTACTGATCATTCATGCTCAGGCTAACACAGTTTGCATAGCCTGGATGTAAAAAGAGCTATCAGCTACTACCTGGAGCACACCAAGGGCTATAGAGAAAACAGGAACCAGCTGCTCCTCACTTGTGCAGAGGTAGGAAAGGGCAAACCAGCTTCAAGAAGGACCATTGCTTGCTGGATTGTGGCCTGTGTCCAGTTTTGCTATAGCAAGGTTGGTAAAGAGCCTCCTGTGGGCCTTCGAGTCCATTCCACAAGGGGCACTGCTACTTCCATAGCAGCCTCAAGGGACATACCCTTTTTGAACATTTGCAAAGCAGCTACCTGGAAAACTGTTCACACATTTGTCAAACATTATAGCCTGGATTTACAGACCAGGAGTGATGCTAAGTTTGGCACAGCAGTACTGCAGAGCCGGTTTCCTAAATAGGTTCTGTGCCCACCTCCAAAGGCACTGCTTGGGTAGTCTGCATATGTCAGAATGCAGTAAGATTTCCTGGTGTTAAAAGAAGACATTACTTAACCATAGTAATCCTGTTTCTTCCAAGGGAATCTTACTGTATTCTGAGCTCCCACCCTTCCTCCCCTTCTAGAACCTGAGGGCTTTGCATTACAGCTTTGTGGTGAACTCCTGGGTTGTTTTTACGGCTGCAGTAGGCGGAGCCTGCAGACGGTTTTCATGTTCAAAAGGAGTGATGTCATGTTTTCTGTCCATGGAACTGACTGAAGGTGTAAATAGTCTCCTCCGCCTTACACTCCTCCAAGAAATGTTTTCCACCCTCAAATAAATACGCTTTCATGTTAGTCAATGGTTACAGTGCACTATTTTCTTTCTTAAGTGGGAGGTACAAGAACTGGAACCTGAGTAGTGGGAGGCAGCATTAGTTTTTTGGGGGGGATTAAGATCCGCCCGTACCTCCACCCAAGAAGCTCCTAAAGAGCTACCCCACCTTTTTTTTTGTTCATATGGGAGGGACATGAGGTGGATCTATCATGCTGGAACAATTGACCATCAGAGCTACCTGGGGCATCAGAGCTTAAGCTTCAGAAGGAAAAGCCTGAAACTGCATCCCTATACAGCACTTGTTTATACAGCATTGGCTCAGCTTGCATTCCTCTCCTGGTCGCACATTTTCACAAATACATTCCAAGAGATGGAAAGTCCCTCCTAGTGGGTATATGGTGTTATTTAGACCTGTCCTCCAACCCTGCCCCACCACCTTGCTCTGTATTTTGCATCAGCTGAAGCATGTCAGTATAACAAGAGGCTGCATTATGTATTTTTTACGGAGCTTTAAAGTTTTAAAGGAGTAGTCCACAGTCCACTCAGAATTTGCAAAAGCTTAGGTTATGCAGAGTGTTTTGATTTATATGTTAAGTCCTAGTGTGTCCCCCTCTCTGTGTGCTATTAGTTTTTCCTAAATTATCCTATTAGCAGATACCTGAGAGCTAGCTAACTGGGGTTTCTGCAAGAAAACCCCTACTAAATTAAGCTCTAATTCACTGTTGTTGTTTTCTGTGTATGTCAGGTCTAGCTTGCAGGAGTGTTTTAATTTTAAAACTTTTAATTTCATCAAACTATACACAACCATAAAAGCACAGAAATTGCCCAGATCATTAACACTATAATTAGTTGAGACTCTAGCTGTTTTCTTACAGAAAACCCACTCCATTAGATTTCAAGTATTTGCTAAAAATATAAATGTAGGTACCAGCTTTCTATTAGGTAGAACTAGCATTTAGTACTGATTTTGGTCTGTGACATGATTTTATTTATTTATTTTTTACAAATGAAGTGTATGGTATGAAGTTACAGCCTAGAAACTGCAAAATACTTTAAAGTCACTTCTTCTCCTGTGTGTGGTATAGCATGAAAACAACAGGATGACAGTGACTATTTCAGCTACACATTTGATCCCATTTTACAGTGGTTCATTACACTACACATTTAGTGTATCCCACTTTTTCAAATAATAAAACAAATATTCGCCAACCTAAATAACTCGCTCATACATATTTTTATACTTTATTAAAAAGATACTTCACATCTGTAACCAAATAAAAATTGAAAATCACGTCACAGAGCAAAATCAGCACTTACTGCCAGTTCTACCTATTAGAATAGAGGAGGCTGTATAGTGCGGTGGTCTAAGGCTCTGAGCTGCAAACCTGGTGTCCTGGGTTTGAATCCCACAGCCTCCACGTACATACTGTGTCATGTGTCCCTGAGCAAATCACTTAACTTCCTTGTGCTCCCAGGTCACACCTGTAAACAAGCTTTAGTGTGTGTCTCCTGCTAAAAAAAAAAAGAATGCTGGTACCTACATTTACAATTTAGCAAATACTTTAGAGCTAACTGAGTGAGTTTTCTGTAAGAAAACTGCTATAGTCTTTACTAATTATAGCAATGATGATCTGGGGCAGTTTCTGTGCTTTTTATTATGCGTAGTTTGATGAAATTAAATTTTAAAATGAAAACACATATTACCGCTAGCTAGACATGACACCCCCAAAAAACACAAATAGTGAATTAGAGCTATTTAGTAGCTGTTCTCTTACAGAAACCCCAGTTAGGTTGCTCTCAGGCATCTGCTAAATTGTAGCTGTTGCCATTTGTGCTCACTGGATAAGAACAGTTAACAAAGCTCTGCTGTTGTGAACTGATTTTAAAAAGCACTGCATATGCTAAACCTATTGTCCTGGTTACATCACTGTCAAATGAGACATGGTGCATTGTAGAAGGCAGAAGGCAATAAACCTATTTGTGATGGAGATCCCCAGGGGTCATAAAACTACCATAAAGCTAGCAGCCTAATTTAGGAAAAACACCTAATAGCAGACAGAGGGAAGGACACACTAGGACTTTACATACAAATCAAAACACTATGCATAACATATGTTTTTGCAAATTCTGGGTGGACTAGTCCTTTAACTGAGCCATCCCCAATCTGTATCCTTCCAAGAACCACTTTGTAGTGTGAATACCAGTGCGGTTATTTCATTCTTATTTACAGCTTTACACCTTTATCAGTTTTTAAATTTTAATTGTGTCTAAATGCTCCACCATGTAGCCTGCTGTCTCCCACTATACCTGCACACATTACAGCACTGTTTCACTGCATGCAGGGAGATCGGAGGCTACCAGGACATAAGCAGACGGCAGTGTGGAGCACAGCTGTAGGCCGCAATACTGGGATGCCTCCATACCACAGTAACCTGACAGCTGTATGTGCACCCCCCCCTCTGGTGTACCCCCATGTTCCCACCTAACCTACTTCTCTGTCTGCACTTGCCTCCCTGAGGACCACCTCCTGATAGTATCCATGTACTGTCCTTGATTACTCTTCTCACTGTGCTGAGTGTTGGGAATACCCTGCCTGCCCATGTGTGATGTGGCAGCAATTCTACCTGCAGAGCAGTGCCAGTAGTGAACAGATACATTAGTAGAGCTCCTAAGTGCATCATGGAGCACTGCTGCGATGGACAATAGACGTGTGGCACTGTGTACAGTGGAGCAGTGGGGAACACTGAAGGCAGTAGTAGAGGGTCTGCCTTCAGCCATACAGCAGCAGAACATGAACGTCTGTTGTGCCCAGGTGCTTTCATTTTGGCAGAACTGATGCCATGTCCCCCCACTGACGTAGCCCCTGATTCCAACATACAGATCTCCCCCTCCCTCAAGCCTCTCTCTGTCACCTCCACATAAGTGTGTCTCATAACAGTGAAATATGGTTATTTACATAATATGACTGTGCCATATACACAGTATTCCATAGGCATGTAGGGGGGCATCTCAAAATGCAGCTATCATCGCCGAGTGCACCATGGGATGTGCACTGCTACTGCAGGGTTGAGACCACACACACTATCGCACTCAGTGTGGACAGGCTGTAATGTTTTCAAACCATTATCCACACTGTTCACTGGCAGTGTGGACACACTGTAGCGTTTACAGTCTGTAACAGTTTTAATCTATTACTGCTTTTTCAAGTGTAGTGTGGACAGGGCCTGCATGTCTATGTAATTATTTATCTTTCCATCAGTTGCATGTATCGCTATTTTTATCTATTTCTTAAACAAACCTGCATATCACATTTGCCTGCACTCTGAGCACATACTTATGAAACTGTGCATATTTGTACTCCACTTCTGCACAGACCTCATACTTTCCTAATATTCCCATTAGCACAAGCATAACTACCTTGCCCTTATCAAAGGCGACCCCCTCTGAAAGTTACTGTCACATTTTCTCTGCTAACAGTCCATCATCATTACACCTGACTTCCTGACATCAACACATTGCTTAAATATAGCTTACATCACCTCATGGACAAAAAAAGTTTCTCTAAAAAAAAAAAAACCTGTGTAAATAATCACAAGGCTGAGCATATGCCAGCCATTACTTTTTCATGTACTGCCACCTTCTGTACCATCATGGGGATTTGCATATGTTTCCCATGATGCTTTGCATTTTTGGGGTATGTGCAATTGTGTTTTCTTTAAAATTTGGCTGTCTGGCCAGTATCATCCAGGATAGCACGTACACCAGTGGCATTTGCTCTGGGGTTCTTTTGTAAACCTACAGTGCTTCCTATTCCTTCCATTAAAATGTACACCTCCTTGTATTTTCCTAATGACATGTATAACTTCCTTAGAACAGAAACTAAAACAAATCTTACTACTTACAAATCATTGTGTTCTTTCTCCATACCTCCTTAACAATTCCACACAACTTCACTAACTTCATTATGCAGCCGTGGTGGATCTGACCAGAATTTGTTTGCTTAGGCTATCTGACTTGAGTCTTTGGGATAATGCCTATTATTGGAGGACAATTATGAGGTTGGGAGTCTAATTAATTTCATTATGATTATTATTATTATTATTCTGTTTCAGGTTAGCATTAGTTAGTTAGCTTCCTAAGCAAGCTTCGTTAGAATCTGACAGTTGATGGATTGTTTACCAGGGACAGTGGTTTAAAAACTGAGCTCGAGCCTAGCATTCTCTCATTTTGCATAGGTTCTATTAACCTTTTCAGCTCCGGGGCAGTACTATGGTGGGACAATACTGCATATGTCAGAATGCAGTAAGATTCCCTTGGAAGAAATGGGATTACTATGGTAAGTGATGTATTCTTACTGTATATCTTCACCATTCATCATTGCTTCCCGCCCACCATCCCTTCTTGGGCCTCAACTTCTGGACAGTGCCTCCTCCCTGCTTCAAACCCCAGGAAATCTTACTGTATTCTGACAAATGCAGTATGGTCCCACCATAGGACTGCCCCGGAGCCTAAATGGTTAATAGAACCTATGCAAATAGTGGAATGCTAGGTTCGAGCTCTGTTTTCAAACCACTGTCCCTGGTTGCACTTCCTGCAACCGTTAGATTCTTTACTCCACTTGCCTCAGTAAGACGTCTCCGGAGAGCTCTCTTTCACTTTACCCAAAGAGTTTTATTTGTCTCGTTTTTTCAAAGTCCATTTATTTCTATTTTTGAAGCACTGCCCTTGGTTCACAGGTAGACTTAGTCTAGATAGAGTGAAATTCGGTGAGTTTTTTCGATTCTTTATTGGTTCTTTTAACCGAGAAGGAACAGATACTGTTTGCTTTAAAAATTTTCTTAGACTTTACTCATTTTGCCTTCATTAAACAAGTAACCCAGTCCCTTGATCTTCCTACCAAGGAGTCAGCTGACAAGGAAGAGGAACAGGTCTACATGGAAATGATGGATGTACCAGTCTCTAAAAGACTGTTACTACCCATCCATAAATCCCTAAAGAAGCAGGTTAACAAGGTCCTGCAGACCCCCACTTCTGTGCCACCGGTTGATAGAAAGGTGGATAAGAAGTACAGTACTGGGTGGCTAAGTGTGGAGCAGAGTTCCTGTTCAGGCACCCTAGCCACGAAGGAGTGGTGCAGGCTGCTGCGTGTGATAAGGCAGGCATCCCCTTGGCATCTCACTCTCCAGACAAGGATTCAAGGAGGATGGATTCCATTGCTAAGAAGGTGTATTTGGATCCTCTCTGATAATCAGGCAGGCTTCATACATGGCCCGTGTGGCCAGATATCAGAGAACATTGTGGAACACTGTGATGGAAATCACAAAATCTGTCCCAGCCCCTATGGCAGCTGATCTGGAGGAGGCTACGAAGAGGGGTATAGAGGCTTCAGAAGCCCAGTTTAGGATGACTGTGGACAACAATGACACTGCAGCCAGATAAATGGCTTCTTCTGTGTCACTCAGGAGGTTTGCTTGGCTCAGGACTACTAACCTGGTCCAAGACATGAGTCCAAAGCTTTAGACTTTCCATGTGAGCCTACCTCTCTGTTTGGTGAACAGACAGAGGCCTACATGAAAAAGGTGGATGACTGTAAGACAGCATATAAAAGTGCTGCTGCTAAAGAGAAGGCGTCTACTCCCCAAAAGCAACAAGCCAGGAGGAGTCAGAGGCAGGGGTCAATATAGGCCACTCTTCCAGCCTCAGCCCTATCCCCAATATCAACAGCAGAGAGGTTACTTCAGGGGCAGGGGCAGAAGATGTGGCAACCGAACTAGCCCCAGGACTCAGACAGCATCCCAACCTAAGCAGGCTCCCTGAGGTGTCTGATCGGGTCGCCACCCCAACCCCGGTAGGGGGCAGGCTGGCCCACTACCTCCAGGAATGGCAAACCATCACCACAGACAGGTGGGTCCTGGAGGTAGTGGGCCAAGCCCTGGCTCTCAGCTTCAAGCTGAGACCAAAGCTGAGAGCAAGGGTCTTCAGACCCTCCTCTCCATCAGAAACAGTGTTACTATAAGGGAAGCCTCCTATCCTTTGGAGCAATAGAGCCAGTTCCTCTGGCACAGAGAGGGAAAGGGCTCTATTCAAGGTACTTTCTCACAATAAAGAAAAAAGGGGAGTGGCGACCCATACTGGATCTCTGGCACCCAAACAAGCAGGCTGGTGAAGCAAAAGTTCAAGATGGTGACCCTGACAACAATCCTTCCAACCCTAAGACAAGGGGATTGGTTTGCATCTCTAGACTTAAAGGATGCATATTTCCACATCACCATAAGGCAGTCCCACAGAAAATTCCTCAGATTCAGACTGCCATTAGGCCATTACCTGTTCAAGGCAATGCCTTCCGGACTTACTTCTGGTGCAAGGGTGTTCACAAAATGCTTGGCTGTGGTTGTGGCACACCTCAGGAGACGAGGAGTGGTCTTCTTCCCTTATCTGGACGACTGGCTAGTTGTAGGGCAATCCCCTCAACAGATAAGGGGGCTCTGGCACTCACACAGCAACTGCTATGGTCACTGGGGTTCCTGGTCAACCTGAAAAAGTCAGTGCTGCAGCCAGTACAGCTCCTGGAATTCATAGGAGCTGAGCTGGATTCAGTGAGAGGAAAGGCTTTTCTTCCACAGACAAGGGCAGACAGCCTGGTACTGCTAGCAAAGCACTTTCAAGCTTTAAAGCCTAAGTCCAGCCAGGCATTTCCTGCGGCTTCAGCAGCTACAGTGTCAGGTGCAGGGTTTCAGCTGAGAGATGTTCAGTATCATCTCAGACTACTGGCACCAGAAAAAAGATTCACTATCAAAGCTGGTTCCAGTCACACAAACGCTCTTGCAAGCACTTCAGTGGTGGCTAGACTTGGACAACCTCAGGCAGGGAGTGCCATTTCTACAGGAAAAACATTCCTTGGTGCTAACCACAGATGCTTCCCTACTGGGCTGAGAAGCACACTGCTCACGGCACATGACTCAAACAAGAGTCATTGCTTCACATCAACATTCTGGAGTTCAGAGCAGTCTTCCCAGCACTTCAGTCATTCTCCAGCATGCTACAGGGAAAGGCGGTATAGGTCAGGAAAGACAATACGACCACAGTGTACTACATCAACAAACAGGGAGGCACAAGGTCAACTCCCCTGTGTACAGAAGCCACGAACATTTGGAGTCTGGCTTACTCCCTGGGACCTGTCTTGTCAGCAGTCCACCTGCTAGGAAAGGACAATGTACTGGCAGATGCCCTGAGCAGGATAAATCAGAACCACCATGAGTGGTCCTTGAGCAAGCAGGTGTTGCAGGTAGTGTTCAAAAGGTGGGGCACTCCAGAGATAGACCTATTTGCTGCCCCAGACAACTACCAGCTTTCCCAATTTTACTTCAGGCCCCCAATGAGGGGCTCAGTCCTACTGGATGCACTGATCCTGGTTGGACAGGGAAGTTCCTGTATGTCTTCCCCCAAAAAATTCCTGTTGCTGCTGAGTGTCCTGAACAAGATCAAATCGCAGCTGGCTGCAATGATCCTTGTTGCTCCAGACTGGGCCAGGCAGCCATGGTACTCCCTGGTTCTGTCACTATCAGTTGCCAAACCAATCAGCCTCCCTAGGAAGCACAACCTACAAACTTCTTCCCAGGGCAGGACCCTGTACCCTAGCCTTCGGTCTCTCAGGCTCAAGGCCTGGCTGTTGAGTACCTAGAGTATGCCAACCTGCACCTCTCAGAAGGGGTCATGGAGGTCCTTAGGGTTTCTAGAAAGCCCTCCATTAGGAAGACCTACACATCCAAGTGAAAGAGAATATCTTACTTCGAGATGGCTCTTGCAGTAGGTAATTACATATAGGACTGACGCCGGCTGGCGGCAGGACTCCACGGAAAAATTTCTAGGTAGCATCCCTGACGAGCCGCCCCGATCAGGTGACCCGGTGTCATCGACATCGTATAAAGGGCAGTCCCACTCCCGCCTTCCAGTTCTTCCCGCCGTTAGCTCGTACAGGCGCCTTGCGGTAAAGTTTGTGCTTAGCAAAGCCCTGTTCTTTCATCGGTTTTACCGAAGTTTTGAGTGTTTTTTCTCTCATCGTCAGGTCAGCGTTGGTGTATGTCGTCCCCTTCCAAAAACAAGTGCGACTCGTGCGGCTCAACTGCCACACAAGGACGGCCATTCTCTCTGCCTTTTTTGCTTAGGCCCCGACCACCCGGTCGACAAGTGCCCGCATTGCCTGCACTTCAATGCGGCTACCCGCAGACGATGCCAACAGTCCCTGGTAGCCCATCTGCTAAAGAAGAAGATGTCTTCAATGGAAAAAGAATTGAAGAAGCTCAGGCAGGCGTCGACTTCTCCTGAAGGACATCATAAGAGCGGGGACAAAGAAAGGCACCGGAGAGGCCTCCCGCCGCGACTCGGCAGAGTCGCGGCCCAGCTAACATCCCTCGAGGACCATCCGCGGCAGCCTCAAGGCTTTGGAGGCGTCGGGCTCCGATCGGGCCTTGCGGGCGCCTCCGGGCAAAAGGAGGCCTCTGCTCCCAGTACCACCGCAGGCTTGCGGCCTACTGGCGCGGGCACCTCCCATAAGCCGGACGTCGGCTCCTCCGACGTCCGCCGGGAGAAGGTTGATAAGATGCCCGACCCTTCGGGGTGGCACACGACCTCGTCCCACTCGGACCAGGCCATTTCCCTACCTTGGCCCGCCTCGGACGAGGGGCCCCATAAGTCCGACGCCGGCTCCTCCCGGCGCCCGCCGAACAACCTAAGCATACGTCGGCTCCCCTGGCTTATCGCCGGGTACTTGGACCCTCCAACCCCGTCGTGCGGTTCCCTGCAGCCTTCGCTGCCGTCTGGGAGCCAGTCACCCAACCTGACCCGGGACTTTTCTCCACTGTCCCGGGTGATGCGGGATATTCCAACCCGTCAGACCCTCCTCCTAGGGAACCGGATCTGATGCGGTGCCGGCTCAATCCGGCCCTCCCGCTGGTGGGGATATTCCCTTCCGTCGGTCTGAAACCCCGGCCTCTTAATGTTGACCGCCCGTGGGGCCCTCCTTCGGGCCGTCTGCTCCAGCAGCTCCTCCGGCACCGGTACCCACCGTCCTATCCGGCCGTCTTACCGGGTCGCAGTACCCGGCGCTGGTTCGCGCGATGCCGCAGTACCCGACGCCGCAATGCCCGGCACCGGTTTCCCGCAGCCGGGTTTCGGATACTCTCCTTACGGATACAATCCGTATACTTATCACCCCCGGCCACCGGTGGATCTGCAGGAGACTCTCGCTTCCTGGTGAGCTGAGGCCAAGGCTCAGCTCACCAAGGAAGTAGAGAGCCGCCTTACGGTGCCGCCTCCAGCTCCCGTACGCCCAAGACGGCACGCTCCCTCACCACCTCCAGATTCCAGAGCCCTTCCCTCTGGATCCCGAGAGGGTCAGGACACGCGTCCATGGATCCCCCCAAGGAACCCGTTCCTCCCCCTAGATGTGCCAGGGAGTCTTATTCTGCTTCTGATTCTTCTTCTTCGCTCTTGGATTCTCTGAGGATGCTCCGAGAGAGACGACAAGCCTCGCTCTCCGTCCAAGCCCCGGCCGAGGACTCCTCCGAAGTCTCCTCCGGAGGATCCTTCCTTCACGAAGTTGCTCAGGAAGATCCAGGAAGTACATCAGTGGCATTCTCTGGAACCAGATCCTCAGCAGGTTAAACTCACCGAACATCTGGACCTGCCCCTTACAGCTCCTACTTTAGTGCCACCCTGGATCGAGCCTCATGCCCACCTTGTTTCCACTATTTGGAAACAACCGTCGGCTTTAGCCCTGCTTCCTAGCAAGTCCAACAGGCTATACCAGGCTCCGGAGGGTGTAGACTTTTTGGATTCTCACCCCCGTGCAGACTTGGTCGTGATTAGCGCCGCTCATGGCCGGTCAGCACATCCAAAACATCTAAGTTCGCCTCCTCTGGATAAGGAATCTCGCCTCCTGGACCAGTATGGAAGAAAAATATACGCCTCTTCCACACTGGGAATTCGGGCCCTGAATTATGCAGCTCATATGGGGGATTACCAGAAGGCCATCCTTACCCAGGCGGAATCCAAGATTGACTCCTTACCTGACTCCCAAGTCAAGCAGGAGTTAGCTGACTTAGTCCGTTCTGCTCATTTGGCCAGTCGTCACATCCTCCCCTCTGAAGTCGTCCTATGCAATGGACCATCTTCCTTTGGTCAGGGAAGAAATATCAGCCCTTCTCGTGAAGCAGGCCATAGAACCCGTTCCTCCTCACCTTCAAGGCACGGGTTACTATTCTCATTTCTTCCTGGTCCTAAAGAAGACTGGAGATCTCAGACCCATTCTCGATCTCAGCTCCTTGAACCTTTACGTAGAATATAAAAAGTTCAGGATGCTGTCCCTTCAAACCCTTCTGCCCCTTCTTCGGCCGGGTCAATGGCTTTGTGCACTGGATATGCAGGATGCATATCTGCACATCCCCATTCGTCCCTCGCATTGCAACTACCTCCAGTTTGCTTTCCAGGGGGACCATTACCAATTCCGGGCACTCCCGTTTGGTCTTTCCTCGGCGCTCCGAGTTTTTACCAAATGCCTGGCAGTAGTAGTGGCCCACCTGTGTAATATGGGAGTTCAGGTGTTCCCCTACCTGGACGACTGGCTCCTGGCGGCCTTGTCCAGGGAGGAACTCCTGCATTTTCTCTCCCTCACCCAGCAGGTTTTCACTTGCCTGGGTATCACCATCAACCATTCCAAGTCTCATCTGGTTCCCTCCCACAGACTTCAGTTTATCGGGGCTATCCTCGATACGATGGTGAGCAAGGACTTCCTTCCTCCGGACAGGGTGGCCTCTCTTCAGTCACAGATTTCCTTGCTATTACATTGCAGGAAGGTTCCGGCGAGGTCGGTTCTCCGTCTCTTGGGGCTCATGGCGGCCGCCATCCCCAAAGTTCCCCGCGCACGGCTCCACATGAGGATATCTCAGTGGACTCTCCGCTCCCAGTGGGATCAACTCATAGACGACCTAGATCATCTGATTCTGATCTCCTCGCCGATGACAAGAGACTTGCAATGGTGGATGGTTCGAGAGAAACCTGTTCGGGGGTCCCTTCTGTCATCCTCCTCCCAGACTCTGACCACGGACGCATCAGGCGAAGGTTGGGGAGCCCATCTGGGTCCTCACCGAACCCAGGGTTCATGGTCCAGATTGGAGCTAGCTCTCCACATCAATGTGCTCGAGCTACGAGCAGTACTATATGCTCTCCAAGCCCTTCACCAATGCATCCTTCCCGGTCACCTAGCTGTCCAGACGGACAACATGTGCGTGGTGTGGTACATCAACAAGCAGGGAGGGACTCGATCCTTCCCTCTCTGCAGGGAAGCAATGAGGGTTTGGGACTGGGCAATGCTTCACAACCTTCACCTCACGGCGATCCATGTTCCAGGAGTCGACAATACCCTGGCAGACAAGCTAAGCCACTCCTCTGCTCTGCCACATGAGTGGGAATTGGACCAAAAGGTTCTAGACGGCATCTTCTAGCTTTGGGGGACTCCACAGGTAGACCTGTTCGCCTCTTCCCTAAACGCAAAACTTCCCACCTTTTGCTCGCTCGCTTCAGAACAAGGCGCTTTCTGGAGCGACGCTCTGTCTCTAAACTGGAAAGGCAGATTCGTCTATGCTTTTCCCCCAATTCCTCTGGTCCCTCGTGTACTACAGAAACTAACTATGGAAGGAGCGAGAATGATTCTGATCGCTCCTTTCTGGCCCAGGCAAATCTGGTTCACTCTTCTACAACAATACTCAGAGGTTCCTCCTCTTCCTCTGTCTCGAGGACTGCTGACCCAGGATCAGGGGACCCTGGTCCACCCAGGCCTCAAATCCCTACAACTTCATGCATGGCTCCTGCAGACCTAGCCCAATCTCGTTTTGGTGTCTCTCCAAAGGTGGCCGAGATTCTGGTGGAGGCTAGAAAACCCTCCACTAGGTCCACTTATGCCATGAAATGGAAGAGATTTTCTATTTGGGTCGCCTGTAGGAACTTGGAGACTTTCTTCTGTCAGGTGGCAGTTCTGCTTGAATATTTACGTCATCTCTTCGACCTGGGTCTCAGTCATTCCTCCTTGAAAGTGCACATGGCCGCTATTTCAGCTTACCATGTCCCTTTTGCTGATAAACCTTTGCCCAATTAGAGTGTCTAAGACTTTTCTTAGAGGGTCCTTCATTTGAGGCCCCTGTTGGACTCCTGCTCCACCTTGGGACTTGAACTTTGTTCTCGAGAAACTTACCCTTCCTCCTTGAGACCTCTGCAGCATCCCATGAATCTAGTTTCTATGTGGAAGAGCAGCTCTTCTTGGTGGCCATTACTTCGCTCAATTTCCGAGGCTCGCTTATGTGTAAAATCCCTATTTGATTTTTCACAAAGACAGTAGCTCTTCGCACAAACCCTAAGTTTCTGCCTAAGGTGGTAGCGGAGTCTGCCTTAAATCAGTCTATAGAGTTACCTGCCTTTTTCACACAGTACTCCAACCGGGGAGAATATTTACTCCATACCATGGATGTTCACCAGATTCTGAGATACTACACTGATAGGACAAAGGATCTCAGAAAAACTGATCAGTTGTTCGTCTCTTTTGCTTACAAAAGGGAAGGCAATGCTGTTTCCAAGTAATGCCTGTCGAAGTGGTTGGCTCATTGCATCACTTTCTGTTATGACAAGTACAACAAGACCCTTCCGGGTCAAGTCAGAGGTCACTCCACGCATGAAGTAGCGGCCTCTGCGGCTTGTTTCAAAAATGTGTCTGTGCCAGACGTATGCGCTGCCGCCACCTGGACTTCTGTCCATACCTTTACAAAACATTACAGTCTGGACATTGCCTCTCGCCGTAGAGCAGGCTTCGGGCTAGCTGTTTTGCAAGGCCTCCTGTCTTGAGGCCTGCAAGGCTACTGCTACTTTCAGGAGTAGTTTCCTCCTCCTGGTGCCTTTTATTTGTTCCAGACTGCTTGGGATTCAGTCCTATATGTAATTATCTACTGCACGAGCCCTCTTGAAGTAAGATAGTACAGTTACGTAAGAACTTACTGTAACAGTAGAGCTTCTCGAGAGATGCTCTTGCAGTAGGTAATACCTTCCCGCCCTCCATCCCCCTAGGCGGCTTCAGCTTCTTTTCCATTGAGGGAAATATCTGCTTCTCTCTCATCCGGGCCTTCCGAGCCTGTGGCGGGAAAGAACTGGAAGGCGGGTGTCGGGACCCCCCTTTATACCGGCGTCATCTGGCGCGGTCTACCTGGCGTAGGCGGTCCCTTGCCAAGGACTGCTAGCTAGAATTTCTGTGGGGTCCTGCAGCCGGCCGGCGTCAGTCCTATATATAATTACCTACTGCAAGAGCCTCTCTCGAAGATCTACTGTTACGGTAAGTTCTTACGTATCTGTACTTTCTATTTGGTGCCAGAACAAGAGCCTGGACCATACTCATGCGGGTTTGCCAGTTGTCCTGGATTATTTAATCCATCTGCATTCCCTGAGTCTGAGACCATCCACCCTGAAAGTGCATTTGGCAGCTGTTTCAGTTTACCTGTCAGCAGGCTAGGCAGTATCCAGTGTTCAGGAAATGATTCAAATGGTTGTTACATTTGTACCCCCAACATAGAACTCCCACTCCAGTGTGGGATCTGAACATATGTATTGCACAGCTCATGCAACCACCTTTTGAACCTATGGCTTCAGCTGATCTCAAGTACGTAACTTGGAAAACTGTGTTCCTAGTTGCTATACTTCGGCCAGGAGGATCAGTGAGTTACAGGCTTTGTCCATGGAGACTGACTACATCACATTCCACAGGGATAAGGTGGTTCTTAGAACCAAAAATAAGTTCCTTAGTAAGGTGGTTTCAGATTTCCATATCAACCAGTCCATTACACTACCAATCTTTTTCATTAGCCATTCCTCCTCAGGGGAACGTAGACTGCATAGCCTAGATGTAAAAAGAACTATTAGCTGCTACTTTGAGCATACAAAAGGCCACCGAGGGGACAGGTCCCAACCCTTTTTGACCTATGGGGAAGTAGGGAAGGTAAACCATCCACAAAGAGATCCATAGCCAGGTGGATTGTGGCATGTATCCAGTTCTGTTATGCCAAGGTGTGCAAACAGGCCCCTCAGGGACTTACGGCCCATTCTAACAGAGGAACAGCTTCATCAATAGCAGTTTCAAGAGATAGCCCTTTGCTAGAAATCTGCAAAGCTGCTACCTGGAAAACAGTTCTTACATTTACCAAACATTAGTGCCTTGATACCCAGGCTAGGAGTGATGCCAGATTTGGCACAGCAGTCCTGCAGAGTCTGTTTCCTAAATTGGTCCTCTGCCCACCTCCAAAGGCACTGCTTGGGTAGTCTACATTTGTCAGAATACAGTAAGATTTCCTGGGGTTTGAAGAAAGCACTACTTACCATAGTGATCGTGTCTCTTCCAAGGGAATCTTACTATATTCTGAGCTCCCACCCTTCCTCCCCTACTAGGACCTACAGGGCACTGCATACTGTCTGTACAAATGATGTTGGAAACCTGTGGGTACCTACTACTTTTTGGGCATCTGTTGACTTGAGTATTAGGAGATGCCCTCTGTTATCCAAGAGGTGTTTGCCTACTAAAGGAGGGGTTGATTTGTTTCTTGTTTAGATTAGATTAGTTAGCTAGTTTGTTAGCTTCTGCATGCTTTGTAAGAATCTGACGGTTGCAGGAAGTGCAACCAGGGACAGTGATTTGAAAACCAAGCTTGAGCCTAACATTCCAGTATTAGCATAGGTTCTATTAACCATTTCGGCTCCTGGGGAGTCCTATGGTGGGATCATACTGCATTTGTCAGAATACAGTAAGATTCCCTTGGAAGAAACAAGATTACTGTGGTAAGTAATGATCTTACCTGTGTCAATCTTCACCATTCATCACTGTTGGGTGTCTGCCAGAGCCGCCCACGAAGCTGACTCATTGCGTGGCGCTTGCGGATTGGCCAGAAACGGCAGTTGGGTCCTCCTCCACCTCAGTTCTGCTTCTCCCGCCATCGAGACAGCACCTACAGCTCGAGACTTCTCTTCACAGCCTAGTTTAGTTGATGCTTATAGTTCGATGCTGTTCTTTTTCCTTCGGCTCAGCCTTGGTTCTGCTACTCGACGCTGCTCCAGATACCAGTAAGACCTTTCCTTTTTTGTGTACGGCGTTGTTTTTTGCTTGTTTGAATTTTGTTACCGAACCATCATGTCTGGTCGTTGGGAGAAAAAATGATCGGAAAAAAAAGGGTAGGCTACCTATGCATCGGTGTCCCTGTGGCCGATAGATTTCCGTTACCAACTGACATGTCTTTTTGCGAAATTCAGCATCTTTATTGAATTATATAAACCCAACAGTACATGAACTACAGACTGTATATCATACTGTGTTTGGATAAAATAATAAACTGATGAGATAACAGCCCCTTAAAGGATGAAAGGTGTCTATGAACTCACAAACAAAAAAAAAATCATATCAAACCAACTCTAACTCCCCACTCACCCCCACCCAGGAGAGTGCCATAACGAAAATTCAGAAAATGAGAAATATATTGAAAAGAAGTACTCAAGTAACAGAATTGTTCCAAGAGAGACAGATTAGGCTATGGTTGTCAGAGGTCATCATTGTACGGGTATTACTTCAGGTATAAGACGTATAGTTTACCCCACTTCTGATTGAAAGAGGCCATGCGAATTCGGGAACTGGCTATTAACCTCTCTGTATTAAAACAGAGGGACATTTCTTTGAGCCATTCCGAGTATGTGATGGAATTTTGATCCATCCAACGCCTAAGGACCAGTTTTTTGACTACTATAGAGATTAAAGCCATATGGTACCTGCGTTCCTTAACCTCGATGTTAGAGTACATCCCTAGTATACATATTTCTTTGGTAAAAAGGTCTTTTAACCCAAGAAGTGGGTCTAGGTTAATTTGTATTGTATTCCATAAAGATGCCACCCTATCACAGTACCAATATATATGCATCAGGTTCCCTTCAGTTACTCCACACCGAGTACAGTTGGATGATTTAAGTTTACCAGATTTAACCAGTTTGATTGGTGTGTAGTACAGATTGTTCAAAATATGGTACTGAGTTAATCTGTGACTGTCCTGGGAGAGGTACCTGTGTGTGTCCTTCCAGATCAGGCTCCAGGGTAGAGGAGAGTCAGATATGAGAGGTGCCCAGATTTTAGAACCATCAAGGGCACTGGGAAACATAACGTCCAGTAGGAAGGCATAGATTCTGGCAGTACCGTGGGATTTGGCTGCAGATTCTTGGATCTTTTCCAAAAAGGACCTTGTTTTAGATGGTATAGATACAGCCCCAAATAACTTAACTATTAGATGTCTCAGTTGGAAAACCCTGAAAATGTGTTTCTGGGAAATATTTAGAGTGGTTAAGATATCTGCAGAGGATAGGAGCGAGCCCTGAAAATATAGGGTTTCCACTGATGAGTCCTGAATTTGTGGGAGCCAATCAGGGGTCAGCGGGGTGCCCCCTATTTTGATGTTGGGATTTAATGTGAGGGGTTACGCCAGATCCTTGGTGTATGGTATGCTGAAGAAACTCCAACATTGGGATAGAATTTTGATAGAGAGACCTATAACAGAGTTTTGTATGGCTTCGGGTAATGTGGAGAAGGAGTAGTAGAAGATGTGGGGAGGTCGAAGATTAAATTGATCCAGAAGTTTAAGCTCCAACTGTAACCAGGTTGGTTGGGGTAAATTGGATTGGGCTGTTGACCATCTCCCTATTTTGCATAATTGGCTAGCACAATAGTATAGCAAAAAGCTAGGGAGACGAAGGCCCCCTTTATCCCTAGGTACATTGAGTTTGAGAAAGGCCTGTCTAGGTTGTTTTCTTTTCCAGATAAAACTGGATAGAGCAGAGTATATCTGCTGAAAATATGATCTGGGGAGCCATATGTTTAGTAAGTTCAGGGGGTAGAAGATACGGGGTAGTACATTCATTTTGAAAATGTTGATATGTCCCCATAGGGATAACGGCAGGCTTTCCCATCTACAAAGGTCTCTCTGAACTCTTACTAGTAAGTCGTCCAAATTGAGCTTCTTGACCACTTCAGTCTCGTGGGCCAGATGTCTGCCCAAATATTTAAGCGAAACGGGACCACTTCATGCCAAACTGGGTAAAGTTAGCACGAAAGGTGAAAGAATTTAGTGGGAAGATAACTGATTTAGATAAGTTTAATCTATAGTTGGAAACTTGACCGAATCGTTCAATAATTTGTAAAGCCTGTGCTAAAGATGATTCTGGGTTAGTAAGGTGCAGTAAGATATTGTCTGCAAAGACCGACAGAGTCAAAGGTGTTTGAGAAATAACACAACCTGTGACCTGTGGTGAGGACTTGATGCTAAGTATCAAGGGTTCTAAATACAAATTAAATAAGTAGGGGGACAGAGGACACCTTGCCTTATACCAGAGCATAAGGGAATCGAGATGAAGACCCCATTATGTAGTAGATCTTGACTGAGGGTGATTTGTAAACCATTTTAATCCACTGAATAAAGATATCAGGAAAGCCCATTCTCCTCAGAGTGGCCCACAGGAAGTCCCAATTCACCCTATCGAAGGCCTTTTCTGCGTCTAGCGCAATTAGTGCCATAGGGGACTGAGAATCTTGAGCAGTTTGAAAGATATGGGAAAGGGTTCGCAAATGATCTGCTGCACATCTGCCTTGAACAAAACCAACCTGTTCAGGGCTCAGCAGGTGTTGCCAGATCTATTTAATTCTAAGAGAGAGAATCTTGGTTAGGATTTTGATATCGTAGTTTAATAGTGATATTGGGTGGTAGCTGGCTGGGTCTAACAAAGGTTTGTCTGGTTTCAGAATTAAAATTATTGTGTCCTCTAACAGAGGGGGATCAAGGAGATCTGAGGAGAACATGTAGTCATATAGTTTCAGGAGTAGAGGGGATAACTCCTTGTAAAAAACTTTATAGAAATTGGGAGGGAAGCCATCAGGACCTGGAGCCTTGTCCAGAGGCAACCCTTTAATTGCTTCTTCTATCTCAGCTAAGGTAATAGGGGAGGATAATATATCGCAATGGTGTACCTGAAGGGAAGGGAGCTTAATCCCATCCAAAAACTGCTCTGCTATGGGGAGAGATGACTGAGAAGTACCTCTGCCATAAATCTCCCTATAGAAGGATTCAAAAATAAGAGCTATTTCTCTAGGCAAAGTTTTAATGGAGCCGTCAGGAGAGTTCAGTGCCGGGATTAACCTTGAACTTTCCGTCTCCCTCAATCTAAGGGCTAACAATCTGCCCGGTTTCTCCCCTTGGTCCAGGTAGCGCGTCTTAGTTTTAAGAATAACATATTCTGCTTTTTCTCTTAGTAAATCATCATATTCGCTCCTGAGTTTAAGTAGAGTTTCCAGATCTTTTTGAGAGTTGGAGAGAAGGAGGTCATTTTCGGCTATCCTGATTTGATTGGACAATAAAATAACTTTAGCCTCTCTTATTTTTCCTTCTGGAGGCTAATTTTATGAACTCGCCCTAATAAAGCATTTGAGAGAACACCAAAGTATGTCATCCCTGAGAACAGAGCCCTGGTTGGATTCTAAAAGGATGAGATCAGAAGATTTAATATGGAAACTGTTCTATCTTCTTTTAAAAGTTAGTATTTAATTTCCAAGAGGTATCCCTTTGACCATGTGCCCTGGAAAACCATGAGCCATACCGGGAGTGGTCAGAGATGACTATTGGCTCTATACCTGCTTGGTGGGTCTTACTCAGAAGGGTAGAACTGATTAGGATATAATCAATTCTTGACCACGTTTGGTGGACTTGGGGTAAAAGGAAAAATGCATCCATAGGGTTGAGCAGGCATATGGGTCACATAGACCTAGGAAATTCATGAAGTCGCTAAGAGCCTGTTGAGATGGGGACGAAGGTTTTAAGGGCCTATAGGTTTTGTCCAACTCCTGAGATGGGGCTATATTCCAGTCGCCTCCCAGAGTAAATAGGGAGGGCAGGAATCCACTCAGTTTATCCGCTAGGTACATGAGAAATTGGGAGTCACCGCCAACTGGACCATAGATTGTACCCAGTACCACATTGCTATCATTAAGCTGACCTTTGACCAGAACAAATCTACCTTCCTGGTCTATAATACTATCTTCCACTACAAATATATTATTTTGTTTGATTAATATATCAACCCCCCTGCTAGCTTGTAATCCGCTGGATACAAAAATCTGAGAAAATCCCAGCCTACGTATCCCCTTAGATTCTGAAGCTGACAAGTGTGTCTCCTGCATGAAAAGAATGTCCACATTTAATAAAGAACAGTTTTGGAGAACCTGATGTCTTTTGGTAGGGTCTTTGACGCCTCTGACATTCCAACTAGCAAACTTAATCGGCCTCGTAGCCATATAGGTTGGTAACATAAATGAAAACACCAGGAAACAGTAGCACTTCTAAGATGCTCAGAAACATTTGGCACTCTCCAGGTGGTCCCCCCACCGTCCCTATAAGATACAACGATTAATGTACAAACATTCCACAGGTTCTAGAAAGTCAGGTTGCGGGTAGTGAACAATGAGTACAAATAACAATACCATGTAACTATTTAGCCCATATGAGGAGATGCCCTGCAACCCCCTCCCCATTTATCCTAACCTTACAAACTCACCCCTTAAACTATATACAATCGATCATCTTGGAAATATCAGGACATAATTAAACTGAGCAAGTAAGTCAAACAAGGACCATCTCCCAAGGCTTGCAGACCCAAGCTCTGTTAAGCAGTTGTCTGACTTGAAGGAAGTTGAGCTGTTATGGAAAAATCAGTTATGATGACGTGGAATGGACAAAGTATTCTGGTCTCCAGGGTACTGCAGCCCTCCCCCACACAATAGGTCACGAGGCAGGTCTCCCAGAGCTAGCTCAATCATTGACCCCGACCCAGCCAAAAACTTAAGGTAGTTCTGCTTCGTGGCCCATAGAGGATATCCCAACAAATGGACTGAGAGGGATAGCTATTAAAAGAGAATTGTTCTACCAGCAACCTCCGAGCGCGGGGAAAACATAAATGCATTAGAGCACTATTTCGCCTGGGATAGGTTTTTAGGCGCGTCGTTCAGGAGTTCGCCGGTGTGCTAACAGGTACTCCTCACTGTAAACCGGAGCGAACAGTGAGTGTAACTCCTGTTATGAATTGAACTGCCTCCGCAAAACAGGAAGAGACAGGGGTGTGATAACTTAAGGACCAAATGGTCTGTCACTAATGGAAACCGGTAGGAACCTCTAGCAGGAACTTGGTTCCTACCCCCCTCCCCAGAGACGAACAGCAGACCTGTGATTGCGATTCTAGGCTTATTAGGCCACACCCGGATTCCGGCCCATACCCCCGAAAACCAAAAAGAGAAGGAGGTGAACAGCAAAAACCACAAGGTAGGAAATCAGTTTGACATCATCTCTTTGTAGAAAGAAGCTTCTAAGTAGCTCTCTGGATACACAGTTCAGCCAGCTTTAAATAGGTTAGGTAGCTTCAGGGTAAGATCTGCCACGGCCTGGTCCGGTTTTTCATATGCGTGCCAAACACCCTCCAATGCCACCTGTAGTTTAGCCAGGTAGCCCATGCAAAAACGGATACCCGCAGCTATCAGCTTGCTTACTATCTGGTGGAAAGCCGTTCTTTTCTGTCGGGTTTCGTAGGGTAAGTCCTGAGTGATTCTCAACTTAGTGCTGTCCCAGTAAATTGTTTGCAGCTCCTTGGCTTTGGACAGAATGTGTTGTTTCTCAAGAAAGCTAAGCAGCTTGATAATTATGGGCCGCGGAGGGGCTCCGGGTGGGGGCTGGCTTTAGGGAACGATGTGCCCTTTTGATGTGATATTGTGTGTTAAAGGGAGAGGGACCCACTATCTTGTTGAGCAGCTTTTGAACGAAGGCCATGATATCCGTTCCCTCTTCGGTTTCTGGCAGGCCCAGGATCAGGATGTTATTCCTCCTGCTTCGTCCTTCAAGGTCTTCCGTTTTCAATTGGAGCTTGGTTATTTGTTGCCTGAGACGATTAATTTCTGGGTCAGTTTTTGCTTTCCAATTTTCCAATGAGCAGGTTCTGGCTTCAGTCTCTCCTACTCTTAAGGTTAGTGAGGCAAAGTCGCCTCTGATGGATTTTAGTTCCGTGGATATGTCTTGCAGTGTTTCCCGAAATGGAATTAGCTCCTGTAGAAAGCGATCCTCCGAGAGAGGGTTGGAAGAGGAGCCAGAAGAACTTATTTTAGCAGCGTGCCCCACATTTTAGGTTTTAGATTTTTGGGCCTTCTCCGGTAGTCGGCGTAGGCATTCCCCAGCAGGTTTCCTCGGCCTCCGTGGTAGCCACGAATTCGGAGTAAGCCGATTTAAGATCCAAATCCAATTGAAATGCAATCGCGATTCTGGTAGATAAAACTGGCTAGTAGATGGTACAGGTTGGTAAATCAGCCGCTAGATCGGCAAAAAACAAACGGAATTTAGCTGGTCGGTGGGCGAGAGCTGTCGATTATGCTGCCACTAGGTGCACTGCATCATGTGACTCCCCAACTGACATCATGTCTGCCTTTCCTGCCTTGGGCTGCAACATGACATGGATTCCTGTGACACCTGCTTCTCGATGGACCGTTGAGTTTTAGAACATCGCGTGTTGAAAGTCAGCAGGGCTCTGCCGACTTTTGGGGGGTGGCGTTGCTCACGTCCATCCAAGTGCAGGACACTTTCCTTCCCTCGAGACCCTTCCTGGGCCTCTCTGATCCAGTGAAGGGGGCGCCTCTTCTTCTTCAAGCCTGGCTGTAGAGGAGGTTCCTACTGCGGTGCCAGAGGGCCAGTCCAGCTCTGTTTGGGGCCGGGAGCACCGCTCTGGCAGTCACCTCCTCGGAGGTGCAGGCTCCCCTGTTGTCAGGGCCCACGGCTGCGGGTCCTGGCATGGGGCGATCCTCGGTGCTGCCTCGGATCCCGGAGCTGCGCTGGAGATCGGAGTGGTGCCGCAAGTGTTGCGGGGCTAGGTTGTGGCTCCGTGACTTGGGGAGCCCTCTGGGCTGCTGACCCGGAGCCCTTTATAGTTGTCTTCTCCTCGGAGGTGGATGATTCTGAGGCGGATCTGGATTGGAGGCCTGATTCTTCAGAATCTGAGGAATCCCCACGGTCTAGCGCTCTTACACCACCTCAGGTGCCCCTTCCTATAGCTCAGGTGACAGTGGTCCGTACTGACCCCCCAGGCAGTTGCGGCTTGGAGGGGTGCGGCTGCGGACTGGCAGTCCCTCCACTGCGGAGTGGCGTCGGGTTCCTGGCGAGGGGCAGCTGCCATTCCTCCTCTTAGGATTCAAGATGAGCCACCTCCTTGACCTCCTGTCCCGCGGGGGCGCAGTGTTGGAGTCAAGGGTCCCTCGGCACAGAGGTTGAGGAAGAGAGCTTCCTCGGTGTCCTCAGGGTTGAACGGAAGGGGCGAGGGACCGTGGCACACTTCTGTGGCCCTTCAGGTTCGGGGAAGGAGCCGTAGTGCTGAGCCCTTTCTCCTCCCCTCGTCTTCTCCTATGGGGGTCTCTCTGGGTGGGACTAGGGTCCCCCCTTCTGGATCCATGCGGCTCGGGTCCCCTCATAGGGTAGCTCACCCTACAGGGTTAAGCTGTCACTGTTATGATTTCCAAGACAGGATGGTGAATCTTCAGACCCGTGGTTTTCCTCTGATGCCAAGGTCTCCTGTGGATTCTGCTAGCCCTGGCAGGGGCACATCACGTGAGGTGACAGGCTCTCCCATGCCTCTGCGCCCTGCTCCCCTTCTCCCAGGCCACGCTGGTCCTCTGGGACCTTTGACCTGGGAACAGTACAGATCTCAGGCTGTGAGTTTTCCTCAGTACATTTGGACTATGGACGAGCAGGTCTTCCGACCAGTTCCCCTGCTGCAGCCAGAGTCTGACTCGTCAAGTTTCTCGACCTCCTCCATTGAGGAAGAGGAGCCTACTGTCCATCTGTCCTCAGACGCTGATCAGGCCCAGTATCAGTGCTTCCTGTCAAGGTTGGTCAGGGACTTGTACATCTCCTGTTATTCAAGGGACAATACTGAGCGTGTGATGCAAGCCTTTTTGGGCGAATATGGAGCACACCATTTGGTGGTTCCGGCAGGTGTCGTACAGCACCTGGCAGTGTCCATACTCCCTAGAACCAGCCCCTATGGACTGCCAGAGACGGTATTGTGCGATCGGTCAGTTTCCAGGTGCTTGGCCTCATCCACCTTCTGGACTGACGTGACTGGACACCCCTTTTGGGCTTTGATGCCCAGTCTGCGGCATGCCCCCTGAGAGTTTGATCGGCTGTGGTGGAGAGTTTTCTCTTTTGTGTGGAGCATGTTGGCAATCATTTCATATCAGGTGCACCACGCTGCCTATAAAAGGCATCTGTGGGCGATGCTAGGTCAAGCTTTAGCATCGCTGCCTGATTTGGAGGCTTCCCGGCAAGCCATAGCCCTCTCCGCCGTAGGCCTGGAGTTGGCGAGGCACCAGTCAAGGGCATCATACGACACCAGTGAGGTTACTTCACAGCTTGCGGGGACAGTGATCTGCATCAGGTGGACGGCATGGCTTCGCCTTTCGAGGTTGTCACCTTTGGCCCGGCGTAGGTTACTGGCCTCCCTCTTCCAGGGGACCCATCTCTTCTCCCACAGGGTGAGACAGGAGGTTCAGGGACACCTTCCTTCCCCTAAGGTTCAGGGAACCCCGTCTCATTCTGACCAGTTCCAGCCTTAACCGGCTTTTTGGGGGGATGACAGACTACTGAGGATGTTTCTCCTTCAGGGTTTCTTGGGCCCGGTACACACCTAACAGTGATGAATGGTGAAGATTGACACAGGTAAGATATGAATATTACGTGCCTACCATAATTCTTGATCTTCTGTATATCTGCACTATTCATCACTAATCCCTCCACCTTCCCTCATGAGGCCTCAGTCCCGAGACATGGCGCTTCTCTGCCGCCCCAGGTTATTCTCTACTCCCGACAGCTATTTGGGGGGTGTCCGGTATGGGCGAATGAAGGCCACTTCGAGGATTGTTCCTTGGGGGGTCTTCCAGGGGGCTCCTCCACCCCGAGAGTCCATCTCCAGTCCAGGATGGGTGCCTTGGGCTGCCCGGGATTTCCTTGTTCTCTCCTTTTTTCCCTCCCTTTTGAGAAGTGTATGCTCTAGTGGTCCCTTGTCTCTCCCCCCCTTCAAAACCCTGTTTGTGGTGTTTACAGTGGGAGGGGAGTGCACAGTGTGACAATACCCTGGGTAACTGGGATTGGAGCTGGGAGTGGCCTTCCCTCCAGAATTCTGGTGGTGTGGAACCACCATATTTTTCTTGGCGATCTCCCTCAAACCTCGCTTGAATGAGGCCAAAGCCCCCCATCCCATCCTCTAAAATTCTCTCTCTCCTTCTTCTCTCCTCGTGGTGTGCGTTCAGGGGCGCAACCTCAGGCCCCCTTGTCTTCTAGTCTGTCCTCTCATCGAATGTCCCTTGGGCTCCCTTGCCCTGCCCTTCTTTCTCTATACTTCTTTTATTCTGTCTCTCCAGCGCACAGAACAGAGGTGGAGGAGGACCCAACGGCCGATCTCATCTGTGTCAGTCTTCACCATTCATCACAGTTGAGTAGTGAACCGCAGGATCAGGACCCTGTGGGAGCTTTTATTTATTTTTTTTTTTGTAAAGGAGGAGTCGATGTCGGGATGGCGCCACCCTTGAGACTGATTTATTATGTGGCGCTCATGGATTGGCCAGTAACCATCGTCAACCCCTCCTCCCGCCATCGAATGAGCACAATCTAGCGTGTGAACGCCATTGTTCTTCAGCCTAGTCCAGTTCTGCTGCTACGTTCCTCTGCGATCCACCGGTAAGATCTTTCCTTCTTATTTTTCCGTCGACGCAGAGTGCTGGTTTTATTTATTACTTTTTCCATCCGGTCATGTCTGGTTCGGTGGAAAAGAAAAAATCTACATCGGGTCAGCCTCTGATGCGTCGGTGTCCCTGCGGCTGACTGCATGGGACCTAACCATAACATGGATAGATGCAACGCCTGTTTCTCCATGGATCATCGTGTGTTGGAGTTGTGCCGTGAAAGTCGGACATGTGCAGCCTACTTTCGGGGGACAGGCGTGTACCCGGGTCACCAAGACCAGAATTATTGATCCTTCCTTCGGGTCCGCTCCCGGTCCTGTACGGCCCGCAGAAGAGGGGATTTCCACCTGTTCTAGCTTTGCCTCGGCGTGAATCCCTTCCACGGTGCAGGAGGCCTAGCCTGGCCCCCTTAGGGGTCAGCTGGGAGGCACCATCCAGGTAGCTGCCTCCTCAGAGGTGAGGGCTCCCCCGGCGTTGCTGTCTGAGGCCTCCGGGCCCGGACTGGCACTGCCTGCCGGTGCCACTTCTGATTCCGGCGCCGCTTGCGGCACTGGATATCGCAGCAGCGGCATGGGGATGGCCTCTGGCGCCTTTCGCGGTGCTGGGGATGGGGGCAACACTGGCAGCGCGAAAAGGCCAGTTCACGGTGCCACTCATGTACCGTGGCTGAGAGGATCGGGAGTGGTCTGTCTGGGCCTCTTCTGGGGAGGATGATTCTGAGGCTGACCCATGCTGGCTCTCTGGTTCTCCAGACTCCACCGATTCTTCCTCCTCCAGCGCCTCGGCTGCGGTTCAGTCCCCTACCAAGGAGCGGATGGCTTCTGCTGATTCCGGGGTCAGTGGCACCAGCCAGTCCTCTGGTGCCTTGGTGGGCACCACAGGGCAGCCTGAAATCTGTGGTCCATCTGCCACCTTCAGAGATGTACCCCCCTTCTGTGGTGTTTTTTTTTTTTTTTCTAGCCCTACTTCTGGGCCGGCTGGAGCACCTCAGGTAGGGGAGGGTGCTCCACCTCCGACTGTCTCTCAGGAGTCCGCTATGGGGTGTCCATTACCTCAGCTGATGGCGAGGAAGAGGACTCTCTTAGAGTCCAAGGGGTTGAGGGGATTGGATTCAGGTGGCGCCCTTTCCTGGGAACCCACAGGGGTTCAGGAAAGAGTCACAGCGCTGGTCCGACCTTCTCCCCCGAGGTCTGTTCAGGAAGGACCTCATCTACAGAGGTTAAGGTCTGCCCTTCTGGGGTCATGCGGCCCCAGTCACCTCGAGTGGGGCATTCTATTGTCAGGCTCAGCTCTGGACGCTCCAGGTCAGTTGAGCGACCTTGGTCTGCTGGAACTACCAGATCTCCTCCCCCTTTGAGGTCTCCTGGTGGGTCTCCTAGCCCGGGCAGAGGCTGTGCCCTTCCTAGTAGGTGCCTGGCCCCTTTGCCTCTGCCAACCCCTCCCTCACTTGGGAACAGTTTAGGTTGCACTGTTTCCCTCTTACTACCAGTCTATGGCCTAGATGGTGTTTCACCACTGCACGGTGCAGCCGGAACCTGACTCTCCGGGTTCGTCAGCTCCCTCGTCGTCTTCCTCTGAGGGAGAGGAGTCTTCTGTCCACCTTTCCCTAGCTGCTGATATGTCCACCTATCAGCGCATCCTGTCAGGTTGGCTTGACGAGCTCTATTTTTCCGCTCTAAGACGACCACAATCCTGACTGGTCGGCGAGCGCCTTCTTAGGCGAGTTCAGTGCGGCCAACTTGATGGTTCCCGCCTGGCCTAATCCCTTTCAGGATTTGTCATACCAGGCCTGGCAACGTCCCTCAGCCCCAGCACCAGCCCTAAGGGACCTCCGCCGGAAGTATTGTGCACCCCTTGGGTCTCCAGGAGCCTTTTCTCACCCCCTTCAGGTGTGATCGACTCCCAGATTTTGATTCTGCTGATTTTGATTTTTAAGGGAGGAGAGCCTTCCCGTCAGCACGCCTCCTTCTGTGTAGTTCAACTCATCAGGCCAAATATGCTGCCTACAACAGGCATTTGTGATCTTTGCTAGGTCAGATCCTAGCTTCTTTGCCTGACTTGGAGGCAACCAGACAGGCCATTGCCCTCTCTACACGGGGCCTGGAGCTTGCAAGGCACCAAGCAAGGGCATCTTATGATGCCAGCGAGGTGGCTTCCAGGTTGGTGGGGACAACGATCTGCATCAGGCGGACAGCGTGTCTTTATCTCTCCGGGTTGTCACCCTTGGCCTGGCGTAGGGTGACTGCCCTCTCCTTCTGGGGAACCCATCTCTTTTCCCGTAGGGTGAGGCGAGAGCTTCAGGGGCACCTTCCCTCTCCTGCTAGGAGAATCTCACCTCACCCAGACCAGCGTGAAGCCTAGCCAGGCCTGTTAGGGTTCCCTCCACTAGTGTCTCCCCACTGGAGGCTGAGGGACTTTGTCCCTTAGGAAGGTTCTGGGCCCCCTACGGGGGGGGGCTCGGTAATCACCCAGCAATGAAGAATGGTGAAGACTGACAGATAAAATATGAAAATTACATACCTTCCGTAATTCTTGATCTTTTTGTGAATCCTCACTATTCATCACTGAATCCCGCCCATCTTCCCCTCTGAGGCCTCAGTCTCTGGTCGATTCTTCTCCTCCCTGTTTGTCTCCCAGTTGGACCTTGGTCCATCTGCAGCAACTCATACCCCCTCCCTCCTTGGGGTGGGGTTTCCCCTGGGTTGACAGGCAGGAGGCCCTCTCTGTAGGAGTCTCCAGAGCCCCTTCTCAACCCAGGTAGTCCTTGAATTTACCTGCTCCCTCTAGGAGTCTCTCGAAGAAGCATTGGGAGGAGGCTGGTAACTCCCTCAGTATTTTTTCCATCCAGTCACATTGTGCCTCCCATATGTGGTTTATGCCTCTCCTCCTTCAAGAAGAATATGTATTGCTCTTCAGTTCCTCCTCTGGAGGTGACTCCCTCTCTACAACAACTAAAGTCAGTCCCTCTGGGTTTTCTCTCCAGGGCTTTTATAGGGGGGGTTTCCACTTCAGATTCTCTGGGCAGGAAGGGGAGACACCAACCCATCCTTAGCCCTTGAGTGACTCTTCTGCCTCCTCTGTATGGGTGCCTTCCTACTGATCCAGCCTTGGATCCTCCCCACGGGCTAATTAAGTCCAGTCTGGGGCATAACACCCTCCCTTGAACAGTCCGAGGCCATATCTTCGGGGGTGATGTCTCCTCTTCCTCCCCCCTCCTTTTTCTCACTCCTCCTTGTACCCTTCACCTCTCCCTTACTCGCCCAGAGATTGTGGCCTTCCTGTCCCAATCCCTTAGGCTTCCTTCTTTTCTGTCCTCTCTCTGGCTTATTCCTTCTTTCAGTTTTATATACTTCCCTTTTGCTGTCTCTCAGGCTCCCTTGCCCCTCCCCCCCTTCCTGTTTATTTGTCTCTCTCTCCGGTGTACAAAACTGAGGCTGAGGAGGGCCGATGATGATTACTGGCCAACCACGAGCACCACATATCGTCGGCTTTGAGGGTGGTGCGTCTGATGTTGACTCCTCCTCTTCTTAAAAAAAAAAAGGGCACTCCCGCGAGGTCTGATCTCAGGCTAACTACCCAACAGTGATGAATGGTGAAGATGCACAGAAAGATCAGAATTACGGTGATGCGTAATTTCATTTCTGGCCAACCTGCAAGTGCCACACAATCGTCTGACCTAGGTAGGCGGCGTAGCGGTGCTGGCCCCTCCTCCAAAAAGTCTCGCGCAGGGTGCCTCTCTCCAGCAGACACCCAACAGTGATGAATGGTGAAGATACACAGGAAGATCAAGAATTACAGTAGGTACGTAATTCTCATTTTTCTTGCTTCCACTTGGGTTTACCTGCTCCCTCTAGTAGTCTCTCGAGGAAGTATTGGGGGGGGGGGCTGGTGACTCCCTCAATAGTTTTTCCCTCCAACCACATTGTGCCTCCCCATATGTGGTTTACCCCCAATTGAGACCAATTTTGGGCGAAGTCTCACTGGTACCTCCTTGTTCCCTGCCACTTCTTGGAAGCATCAGGGACCCCCTTGGGGGGGGTAGGGCAAGCAGGAGCTCTTGACCTATTTTCTTCTGGCTCCCTGGGGCCCTCTTGACAGCTAGGAGGGATCCTCCAGGGACTCATCTTCGCCAGTTTCCTTCCTCTGGCTGGATGCCTGACTCCTAACAACGGTCCTTCTGCTGGCTCCAGGGCTTTGGGGGGACCCTCTCTTCTCCATATAAACCTTTTGGCTTCTTTCTACTCTCTCAGGAGACCCATGGCCGGGTCTCTTGTTAAAACATAGTCTCCTTGGGCTCTCCCAGGAGTTAGGAACCTCATATGAGGTCTCCCTCTCTTGTTAAATCACCACTCCTGGGGTGCTAGGTATAGGAATTACTATTCTCCTTGGCCCCGGGATTCCACCTCTGGGCTTCAAGAGGAATTTTGGCTTGAGGTGTGCCCTGCTCCCACCTTCTGACCACAGGGGAAGGGGGAGAAGGAATGGGTTGAGATCCTGTGTCTGCTCCCTGGTGGACCTAGGGTTAGCTCCTGGACTGTCGTTTTGACACCTGTCAGAGCCTCTTGCTGGTGGAGATTTTTTCCCTTCACTCTTCCGGGAAAATACAGTCCTCTGGATTGAGCCGTTTTGCCATAGGCTCATTTTCCATCCTAAGGAGAAAAAAAAAAAGGCACAAGAAGGTGTATGGCAGGGGAGTTAAGCCCTCTTCCTTGGTCCACCGGGAAATTTGGAGCATTTTGAAGTGGATGCTCATCTTTCTCTCTCTGTCTCCCCCCCCCCGCTTTCTTTTTCTTCCTCCTCTTCCTCTTCTTTTCTTCCCCTCTCCTCTCTTCCCTAGCCTGCCCAGAGGTTGGGGTCCATCTCGCAGATCCTGCTAGGAACCAACCTCTATTCTTCTGGCCGGCTTATTTCCTTTTTAAGTTTATATCCTTTCATTTTTTCCTGGCCTTTGGGCTCACTTGTTTCTCTATCTCTAGTTTCCTCTCCGGAGAGAAGATCCGAGGTATTGTAGGGGCCGGTGTCGGTTACTTGCCAACCCACAAGCATCGTGCAGTGTGCCGTCCTCGACGTCGGCCCCTCCTCCTAGGAAGGAGAAAGCTTCTTAAAGCTAAAAAAGCTTCCCGTGGTGTCCTAGCGCCTCCGGCGTAGTACCCACCAGCGATGAATGATGAAGCTATACAGTAAAATTAGGAATTACAGAAGGTACGTAATTTTCATTTCTAGGAGTGGCATATGGTGTACATCCACACAACTCACCCGACTTCCCCAGGCAAGTGGCAGACCTGTCTTGCTTCCAGCATACAAAATTTGACGTCAGGCGGTGCAGAGGAGGACGCAACCCGGTAGGGTGGAAGGAGCCAGCTTGAAGACCTTCCAGTGATTCTTAAAGTGGGAAGGATTCTGCTAGAGCGTGGATCTACACCATATACTACTCCTAGAACTGCAGTTGCAGGTGAGTAACTTGTTTATCTGGTGCTTACCTCTAGACTGCATATAATATATTGAACAAAGTTGGCTCTGGTACAGAACATTGCAGGATTCAGATTGACACTTGTTTCCATGTATATAGATTCATATTTATTGTATTCCATTGCTTCCTGTTCTGCATTTAGTTTCTAACCAATTGCTTTGCATGACATGATTGGGTATACCCAAGTTCCCCATTTTATGAACTAGTCTCCTGTGAGGTACAGTGTCAGAAGCATTGCTGAAGTCTAGTTATATGTGCCATGAACATGCTGTAACCTCATTTGTCAAAACACATCACGACACTTATTTTTGTCACACCCCCACACCCCAAGTGAACTACTTTTTGTTTTCTTTTAAACAAATAAAAAACAGTTTTTGTAACCGGGGATAACTCGCCCCATGGTAAGTATTCAACAGTTCTGTTTCTTATGATCGTCTCAGACCTTGGTATTGATCTAATGCTTGGAGGCCTAAGTTCCCAGGCTTCACCCTTGAGAATTCTTTTTTTTTTGTTTGTTTTTGTTTTTATTTACGATTTTTTGGTGCCCACCCACTGCCGGGACCATCTGCCCAGTCATGGATCCCTTGGCTGTGGCTTCCCCACATTAGCCGCTCTCCCAATACCCCTGGCTTGCCCCCCCCTCCCCCGGGCAAGGTCGCACCACCCGGCTCCTCTGAAGGGTGCCACGAATGACGGGACATGGCGGGAGTCTGCCTGGGAAGCCGAGTGCAGCTGGGGAGGGGGGGAGCCCCCCCTGTAAGCGGGGGGAGCATGCAGTGACGCCAGCGTTCATCCCGCCCCTCAGCGCCGGTCGCTGTGGTGCCTCAGAGGGTCCCCCAAGCACCCGGCGACACATCACACCACTCCACTCCGGGAGAGCAGTCCCGTGGCGTTGCAGCGTCTAACCGCTGCGCTGACAGGCCAGTGAGAATTCTTTTTAGCAGGCCGGCCCGATGGCACTGAGGGCTGAGGCGCTCAACGCCTTTCCTTGTGCTACGCTGGCGACCCAGGTTCAGGAATGAACTTGGGTCGCCAAGATGCCGGCACGAGTGGTGGTGGGAGCAGGATTGAACGTTGACTCTCCTGTCTGGGGGGGGGGGTCACCCGTCCACAGCCCTGCAGTCACTGGATGGAGGTCCGGTGGTAGGCGTAGGTGATAACTGAGCGACTAGTAGGGTGGGGCGTCCCGTAGGGCTTGACATGCGCATGCCTCCACATGTGTTTGCCAGGTCAAGGATGTGCGGGATGGGACTGGGGAGAAAAAACGTGAAATACCACAAAGTATCTATAGAGAATTCTTTTGAACAGAGTTACCAAGTGGGTCATCCTCCAGTCATCAAGTACCAGTGCAGTTCTCAATGACTCATTGAATACTGTTGCCAGTTGGATACATGGTTCCTTGGGTAATTCCCTCAGTTCTTGGGGTGCATTCTAGCAGGGCCCATTGCCTTATTTATGTTTACCATCTTTAGCATTCTTTCACCCCACAAATATTCTTTTCTAGGTTACTGAGCTTTTACTGCTGTTCAAGGAGCTGCAGACAGCAAACCAAGAGCTTCAGGACAAGGCTGCCTTGGCAGGGCGCTGCATGTGTTCTGAAGGAGAGCAGCATGAAACGTCATTGCTAGCATCACAGAAACAGGTACTAGAGAAAATGATCCAGCAGTTTTTTTTTTTTTTCTTTACAGTGGATGGCATTAGTAACACAATTGTTAGCTATTAGTTCTTTAAATATGCATTTCAGAAATTAAATGAATGCACCATATACACAATATGCTCTGAAGACCTAAACTAGAAATTAGGAGATAAGAAAACCAGAATGTTGTTGAAAGTCGAATGCATGTTGTATTAACTCATTCATTTTGTGATGATGGTTTCAAACCATGTTGAGTACAGAATGTTTCGTTGTCGTATTTATGCTCTTGGAAGGAATGGTTAAGGAGCTTGAAAGGGAGAATTCGTAGTCAGTATATGGTGGGGATGGCATATGAGGAGCGGCTGCAGGACTTGAACATGGTACTTGGGCACCCTCTTGAAGAGAAGCAAAAGTGGTAACATGATAGAAATACACAAGTTCCCAGCACAGGAGAAACAGGGTTGACATCAAGGACGTTTTTTCCTTGAGCTCAGATATATGGATGAGGGAAGAATCACTCAAACTGGCAGGATGGAGAGTCTAGAAAGATGTCTGTACAAACACTTCTTAATGGAAAGTGTGGTAGAACAAGGTACTGAAAGAAGTGTTAAGGGCCAAAGCAGTGAGCAGTTTTGAAGAGGGTGGGGGTGGGAAAGGCATATGAACTTTGTCAGAAGAGCTGGGATAGAAACTAAGGGGTAGGATGGCCAGAGGAGAGGAGTAGTAGGGTGGGCAGACTGGATGGGTTGGTTGGCCTTTATTTGCCATGTATGAATTGCTGATCTTCATTGAGAATGTGGGGCCACATGTTTGGAACTGTAAGTCGCCGGTGTCAGGACCACTCGGAAAGTTTGCTAACCAGGGTTCGCCCACAATTACGTGCAATGTTGTCGCCTGTATAATCGTTGGAGAGCCCCATTCCTCCTCAGATATTCCAAGAATCAGTCCTTACCATTGATTCTCGCTGATGGGGCTGAGGCTGGAGGCACCCGTGGGAACAAATATTTTTGCAGGAGAGAGCCAGCATTAGGTACTGATGGCACGTGCACATCCAACGTTGTGCCGTGCTCACCAGCCAGTAACTGTTGCCATCTTCCTCACGCACCTCAGTTCTGCTGTTCTCGCCATTGAGTGCACTTTGTGGGAGTGACAGCACCTCTGCTAGCTGACGCCATTGAATTTCTTGTCTGTCAACACTTTCCTCACTGTGCCATCTAGTTCTTTTTTGTTTTCCGCAATGCTGTAGTGTGAGAAAGATAAGAAAGGGGCAAAGAAGTCTAAGAAACACTGGCAGCATCCCATCCTGCATTGTTACCCCTGTGGAAAACTCATTAGTGCAACAGATTGGCATCATCACTACTAGACCTGCTTTGGGTCCCCTCACAAAATGGAGGATGGCAACCCCTGTTTCTCAGTGGAGCACTGTACTCTCAAACTGCACGGGATGAAGTGGGGTCACCTGATCCCAACTTTTGGAGAGTGGCGTTGCACTCATGAGGACAAGGCAAGTCTCTGGGCCCTTCCTCTGTGGCCCTTCCCAGCACCTGTGGTGTTGAGGCACAGGGTCCTCCTCAACCTTGCCTCACCCAGGTGTCAGGGGCCCTAGGGGGTGGGTCTGTTGGAGATCCGGCTCATTCTGGGTGCCTGGCTGCCCCCATCTGTCTAAGACAGAAAGCATCTCTGGTAGTGAGGCTGAAGTTATACAGTTGTTCTTCATTGATTGACACCTTGGTATTGTGGGCTGGTGCTGTCCTGGCTCCTGATACCATTTGCTGTGTCAGTGAGCAGAGTAGTGCTGGCCGTGATGGTCTGGTCCGCTCCTGATTTCATTTGTGGTGTCTGGCGAGGGACTGAAACTGGAGACTTGCAGTATCTGGTTGCCAAGGTGGTGGTGATAATAGTATATTTTCCAGGCAGTCCTAGTGGCTCTGGGAGAAGGGGATGACACTGCCCCCGGTGATGGATGTGGCACCAGCCATGGTGTCGATCCTGAGTCTGCAGCCAGGTGTGGTGCTGATGACAGTGTCACACCTAGGGCTGTTCCCAGTGCTGAACGTAGCACCAGGCCAGCTCCCGACGCCACTTGCAGCACCGGGGTTGGAGATGGTCCCGGGGTCAACGTCGAACCTGTCACTGGGCCTGGAACCAAGGGCTGTGCTGGTTGCGGGCACTGGCTGTGGGCTCCATTACTAGAGAGAGTGCTATGAGTGTGTTCTTGCAGCTGGGACTTCCAGATTTTGCTGATTTGACTTCCGTTATCCCTCCCTGGCCTAGATCCTTAGAGGGCAGTCTGGAGACGTCCCTTCTCATGCCTTCCAGCCCCACAGGGACGTCCAGCTACATTCTGTTGCAGCCATGGATTCTGTAGGGGCAGTGCTTCACCCCACCTTGGGCATTGAGGTCCTGCAGACCCGGAAAGGGCCTCAGTGCCTGGTGCATGACCGATCTCCTGATGCTGATTCTGCTCTGCTCAGGTAGATGCCCAAAGAAGGAAGGTTTTCACCTCTACTTGCAGCATGATGTGCATTGCGGCACATCAGGCAGCCTACATCAGGCACTTCTGGGCACAGCTAGGGCAGCTCCTAGTTACTATGCCACATAGTGAGCTGGTTGAGTAAGCCATTTGCCTTTCTGCCATGGGCCTGGAGTTGACGAGGCACCAGTCAGGGGCATCATACGATGCTAGTAAGGTAGCCTCCATGCTGGTGGGAATTTGCAGTCTGCATTCGGTGGTACCATTGGCCCAGCAAAAGGTCCTTGAATCACAATTCCAAGGGGCTTGTTTCTTCTCCTACACGGTCAAGCAATAGCTAACTGAGTCCTTTTCTCCTCTACCACAGGAGCCTCTGCCTGACCCTGACCAATCTTAGGTCTTGCCAGACCTGTAAGGATCCCCTGCCCTCAGGTGTTCTCCCTCAAGTAGAGAGCTGAGGACAGTTCTTAACTTCAGGGTGAGACAGATCCACCCTAATTAGGAATGCTTGGTATTTGCACCCATCAGTGGAACTCAGTGGTGAAGACTGTAATTAAACTGGCCTGGTGGCGCTGAGGAATGAGGCGCTGAATGCCACACCAGCAACCGGGTTTGGGAATGGCTTGGGTTGTTGGGGGGTGTGTGCGAGGAGCAGGATTGTGCTGCTGCGAGGTGGCTCTCCTTTCCCGGGGAGGATCTGGGATTTTCGTGGTTCTTGGCTGCCACCCGGTGGGCGATGGATGGTAGTGCCAGGCCATGGGGAGCTTGGCGATTGCCAGGGTGGGGCAGAAGGGACCTGAACTGGTGCCACGGAGTGCATGTGTGCCTCCAAGCCCACTTATTGCCATGTGCTTGGGTCCTGGGACAGCAGCGAGAAAAACTGGGAGGAAAATGAAAAATCATAAATACAAAAAAAAAAATTGTAATTACCATAATTGTTCAGAATATCTTCACCATTGAGTCACACGCCATCCCTGCTGAGGTAGAGAAAGGACCTCCGGCAGCTCACCCTGTGGGTGCTGGCAGCACCTTTTTCTCTACTGGTGATATCTTCCAACAGTCAGTCTTCACCGTTCAGTCACACTAATGGGTCTTACCCGGAGACACGTGGACTTAGTGTAAGTAAAGTCTTTGCAGCTTTAGGAAGGGACCAATGTCTGTGCCAGTGCCACCCATAGGGCCAATATAATGATGTTGCACACATGAGCTAGCCAGTAACCAAAACCAGCCCCCCCCTTCAGTTGTTTTTTTTTAAATTTTGTTTTTATCTAGAGACTTTGTTGATATATCAATGCATTGTTTTAAAGGCCATTGTAACATACATAGTATTGTAAAAAAAAAATGTTTTCATTTAGAACAAATATATTTATGTTTTGCTAAATTAATTCTTGATAACCGTCTGTATTACATTTTTCAGAGATTGACATTCTCACAGAGTAATTACTATGTAGTTATATAAATCTAACATTGTTATTTCAGAGATGCTTATGTACCCTCAGAATCCCCTTTCCGATCTAAACAAAGTGGTCCTTGTCCTCCAGACACTTTTCCAGTCTTCATGGTATAAATGAGTTATTTACATTAAGCATATACCATACCCACTGTTGCCATCGTGTGGTGAAAGTTGGGATTGTGTCTGTTAGGCTTGCATTTAGTCTTTCCAATTGGTATATAGAAAGTATTATCTGGTGCCACTCGGGCACTGTGGGAATGGACAGTTTCATCTACCGTCTCGTTATTGTGTTTTTAGCTACCAATATTGAGATTGATAATAATGTTTATATCATGAAGGGAAATACTGAGGTAGAATCGATAGTAGGACCATTTCCTCAGTAAGTTCAAGTGTCCCCTAAACATTTGCTCGTCTCCCTCTGTATCATACACCAGAATGGGATAAGTTGGGGGTAAGAGACAGGTCCGCATATTTGCACCCACATTTCCTCCAGCAGTAACCATATTGTGGTGGTAAATATTTCATGAGAATGGCAGGTGCTTTAAAGGCATTTCCACACGAATTCCTGCCATGGTACCAAGGTAGTAACTTTAAGTGCTAGAATAACCGATTTGAGCCATTTGTCTTGGGAAACCTGGGATCACAAATCTGCGTTCCAGCTTGCTAGTATTGACACTGTTGTGTCCCCCAAATTGTCCCTCAGTATTTTGTAAGTTTGTCCTGTTAAATGTGTGGTTACATTTCCCTCACTATGCTGATGTATTACCTCAAAAAGAGGTGATTTCTTAGTCGGACGTTTTGTATATTCCTCAGGTTGTTGTTGCAGGTATCGTTTCACTTAGCCTCATCTATATTGATCTCTGGGCAACAGCCCGTAATTTTGCTGCATTATCTCAAAAGGGATCACCCGCTCCCTGTTGATGTATTGGTGAAGGAAGTGCAGTCCCATTCGGCGCCATTGTTTAAAAGTAGTATTTAGTTGGTTTGGTGGGAAAGTCTCATATGAAAGAATATTTCTGCAAACATAGGGTGTTGTCTTATTTTGAACCAGATTATGAGAGTACAGGCGGTTATATCCGTGAAGTCCCTTAGAGGGGGATTGCTTCCCTTCGAGGCCAACAGTAGTTGAGGGGTATCATGAAGGTTGTTTAGAGCGAATTCTGTGTCCTTCCAAGGTGTCCTGTAGTCGTTGGCTAACCACTGGAGTGTTATTTTAAGGAAGGCCGCTATGTCATACCACTGAGGTTAGGGTACATTCACACACACACCCGACTCTGGAGTAATTGAAGAATGGACATCTGATTCTTGGTCGTCCCATCCCCAGAAAATTGGATATCATGATCAAAGATTTAAAATAGAATTGTGACGGAAATAAGGGATGGTCTGCCCCCGTTCTGTTTTTCCCATGAGAGGGCCCAAATTGTTTAATTGTGTCACAGTTATGATCTTCCTGGACCTAGTCTTCATCATTTATTCATACTGCTGGGTTACAAGCTGGTGCACTGGGACCCTGCGGGAGCCAAAAATCTTCAGGAGGGCAGGCTATCTTGGCATCGACTCTGCAACCACCTCAGTTCCTTTTTTCCCTCCATGTGCGCTTCAGTGACTACATCACTCACCCACCAGGAGTCAGATCTTCACATCTATGACAGCCGCATTCAGATTTACTTTATTATTTTGTTTATTAAAAAAAATAAAATGTTTTTATTTTCCTCTCTGCTCTACCATTCAAGGGAGTCAATCATGGATGGTGATGGTAGGGACTCTCCGTTGGAAAGCTGCTCTGGCAGCTGGGCTGTGTCCAGTCTGCTGCCCTTTCTGAAGGAGGGGGGTCCAGCTACGGGCAGTCTGGTGTTCGGGAGAGAGGATAGTCTTCCCATAAACAGAAAAAGAAACAGGCGATCTAGATCGGGAACCCGGCACGGCTCAAGCTTTTCCCGTCAGCAGGGGAAGAAAAGGTACCACTTGAGGTCACCCTCTGGTACATCTGCCAAGAAGTCTTTGGTGATTGAGAGTGGTAGGCCATCCCTGGTTCCCAGATGGCCTCCTTTCCTGGTCACTCAGACTCTTGACACCAGAGCCCTTCTCTGTCTTCTTGCGAAGTTTCTGGTGGGCAGTTTCACCAATGGACCACTCTCATGGAGCAGTGGGTACAGCATCTGTCTTGTGTGCCCTTCCCGGTGGATCTGGTTCCAGGGCCCTCTGGCTAGGGACTGCGGAGCTGCGGTTGGGACTTTCGGGGCAGGTTGAGCGTCCGGTGCCGGCAATGGATTTTCTTCCTTTGCTGGTGCCCACGCTGTCATTACCAGTTCCATATGCCCCCCGACTCTCTTTCCTCGCAGGGGCCAGCACAGGTACCGTCTTTCTCTTCTCTTCCTTCTAGGTCTTCTCTGGATTTTCAGGTGGCACTGTCTGGTTCAGTGCCAGTTTCAGTGCCGCGTCTGGCACCACTTCCTGGTGGTGTGGCAGCAAGGTCTGTGACGCCGAGTTCAGCGTTGGGACCCTCGACGCCGGGTCCGATGCTGGTTCTTGTGTCTTCTGTTTATCCTTTGCTCAGGCCAGTCAATGGCCTATTTGGGGCAGCTCCCATCCCTTCCAAATGGTACTTGGAGCAGAATGAGTCTGATCCCGACCTTATAATTTCTGAAGAAGGTGACAAAGACTCGTTCTGTAGTTTGAATGGTAAGCCCTCTCTTCCAGTTGGAAACCCAGTAGAGGACTTTTCCTTCCAGTCTCTACTCAGGAATATGAGGGCAACCCTGGCTCTGCAGATGTCTTCTATGGACCCAGGTAGGCTTTTGTGCCTAGAAAGGCTTCATGTTCCTAATGTTCCAGTGAACCTTACACCACCAGTACCCCCACCCTTCGAGACTTTGTCCAAGGCAGTGTGGGCAAGCCAGCTCTTATTCCTGTCTGCAAAACCATAGACAGGAAATATGTCCCTCCCAAAGAGAGACCCATTTTGGCATCACTACCCATCACGGATGCACTGGTTGTCCTCGCTGAGAATGACAAAGCTGTTCTTCTGCATGAAGTATCAGCTCGTCCTATCAATAAAAAGTCTCGTAAGATAGATACCTTTGGGGGGAAAAGGGCATTCTCAACCGCAACCCTGGGCATGCGTATTGCCAGTTTCAAGGGCACTTCTCCCAATATGAATATGCCTTTTGGACTTCCCTTAAGTCCTTAATGGAAGGTTTCCCGGAGTCTGACTCCAAAATGGAGATTCTACAGACTGTTACTCAACAGATAGAATGTAATAGCCATCAACTTAAAACTTCCATGAATGCTTACGACACAGCTTCTAGAGCAGTCGCTGCTGGAATCTGTATCGGAAGACATTCCTGACTTCGGCCAGTGGGGTTTTCCTCTGATGCTCAACAGCAGCTGATGAGTGTCCACTTTGATGGTACATATCTGTTTGGCCAACAGGTGGAACAAGTCCTGGGAGGCCTCTACGAAAACCAGGACTACCATTAAAACAGTCAAACCAGGTCCTTCAGCTCCTCAGAGAGGCAGAAACCATCCATTTTTTCATAACAGGCAGCCCTTTCGAGGAAGAGGCTGAGCAGCCCCTAACAGGAACCAGCCTCCTCCGCCACAAAAGAAAACGCAGCACAAGGCACAGGCCCCAAAAGTGTCCAGTGCCACCATCTGAAAGTCTGGCCCCGATCTCACCTCAACTGCCCGAGGTGGACTTGTCTGCAGTATTGGGAGGTCGTCTGACTCAGTTTTACAACCAAGTGGAAGCCTATCACCATGGACAAGTTGGTCCTCTGGATTGTTTGAGAGGGGTACTCTCTCAGCTTTGCAGAGTTTCCCCCGAATCTTCCACCCAAGCAACAGCAGTCTGTCAGCCGTTCAGTCAGACCTTCTCACTTCTGAGACACAGGGCCTTCTCAGAAACAGAGCATTAGAAGTAGTTCTCTGTCCAGAGAGGAACACCGGTTTCTACTCCCATTACTTTGTAGTTCCAAAAAAAGACAGACCGCATGCACCCCATTCTTGACCTCAGAAAGTTGAACAAGTTCTTGTGCAAGGAGAAGTTCAAGATGATCTCCCACGGGATGCTACTACCACTCCTCCAACAGCATGACTGGGTGGCATCCCTGGACATGCAAGACGCCTACCAGCACATTGTAGTACACCCAAGTCACCACAAGTACCTTCGCTTTGTGACTTTGGGCCTACACTGCCAATTCAGAGTCTGCCCTTTGGGCTCTCCTCAGCACCTCCAGTCTTTACCAAGTGTTCCGCAGTCCTTGCTGCACACCTTCCAAAGCTCAACATTCAGGTTGTCCCCTACTAAACGACTGACTTTTGGCAAGCCCGTCAAGGCCAAGACACAGAAGGCGGTTTCTGTAGCCTCCCAGTTCTTCACTGCCATGGGGGTTCTGCTGAGCTTGGAGAGAAGTCACAACTTCAACCCTCTCAGCAGCTCCTCTTCATAGGAGCCCTCTTGGATAGTACAGAAGTGTCGTCGAGGCACAGGTCAGGAAACATAGGGAAAACCCAGGAGCAGTTTTAAAAATCACCAAAACTTTATTTATTGTAGCAGTAACAAAAAATAAAATAAACCTGTTCAGAATAACTATGTACAGAAGCAAAAAAATATTTCTTGAAAAAAAAAAAAAAATCTCCCTTGCGGCTCAGCTTAGCTGTTTTTATAAGTCTTAACCCTCATCCTATGCAAGCATCCTGACCTTTGTAAATTTCAGGAACTGCTAGAACATTAACTTCCTGAGGTCCCCACAGCAACTGGAGAAGGCTCAGGCATTTGCACCCAAGTACCCTCTAGCTTTTTACAGTTATCTCAAATTATAAATATATATAATTTCAACAGCAACACCATATTTTCTAAACAAAAGTGATCCCATTATCAGTTTCATTTCCATATATTGATTTGCACATATTCTTATATTACCAGATCTAGATATGCAAGGGAGGAAAAACAGAAAGCAAGAGAAAACAGACCGAGAGAGGCAAAGGATTGCGAGACTGTTTGAGTTGATCAAGTCTGAAGTCTCACAGGAAAATTTGGCTGTGCAACCAGAGGAGAGAGAAAAGCAAAGAATACAGATCCTTGCATTTATACACTTTCTCCAACAAAAGGGACAGGTTTCTATTCTACCCTGTCACAAAAAGCGAAGGCTTTTCTCCCGGAGAACAGGAGGAATGACATTCTCCAGATGGCTCGCTTCATCAAGGAAAACAACCCTATATGGACTCACTCCATGCAGCAGATGTTAGGCCTCATAGCTTCATTCATTTTCACGGTGCCTCTAGCTTGTCTGCACATGAGGACCACTCAGTGGATGCTCATCACACAGTGGTCTCAGATCACCACCACCACAGATGCATCTTTGCTCAGCTGTGAGGCTTATTGCCAAGACCTTCACACTCAGGGGGTGCGGACCCAAGAGGAGTCTCATCTTCACATTAATGTTCTGGAGATGAGTTCTAGAAGAAGCGATCACTCACAAGATCATTCTTTTTCAGACAGACAACAAATCTATAATGTACTACATCAACAAACAAGGCAAAGCACACTCTTACCCTCTATGCAGAAAAGCCTTGAGGGAATGGGAGTGGTGCCTCGATCACGATGTCCTGATTCAGGCAGTTTATCTGTTAGGAGTCCAGAACGATCTAGCGGACCACCTCAGCTGGACGGAAGCAGATCCTCACAAGTGGTCTCTTAGACCAGATGTAGTGCAGTTGCTCTTTGATGAGTGGGGCAATCCAGACCTGAACCTTTTTGTGTCCCCACTCAATGCAAAACTGCCTCTATTCTGCTTCAGAAATCCAGAACCTGGCATTTTCTGTCAGGATGCATTCAGGTTGCGGTGGACAAGATGCATTTCCTCTTCTTCCACTAATTCAGAGAGTGCTGCTCAGACTGGAGGCACAAGGGAGCAAAATGATTCTAATTACACCATATTGGCCTCGACAGATCTGGTTTCCCTTGATCGACAGGTTGTCAGAGGTCCCCACCGAAACAGTTGCCTCTTCGAACTGACCTCCTGACACAAGGACCCCTGATTCACCCCAGCCTGTGCTCTCTTCATCTCCACGCCTGGCTACTGAGGAGATAGAAATCAGCAGGTTTCAAGTGATTCTCTTGGCAGTTTGTAAGCCTTCCACTAGGAAGACTTACACGGCTAAAGGGAAGCATTTCTTGGAATGGTGTGCTAAGATCTTAACCTTTCAGATGCAGGTCTGCAATACTCATCTGTAAAGGTGCACTTCCATATGCTTTCTGCCTACCACAAGGCAGTCCAAAACATGACCTTGGCTCAGTTGCTGCTGTCCAAAAGATTCCTTAAAGGTATCCTTCATACAAAGCCCCCAATTAGAAAGCTGGTTGCTCCCTGGGACATTAACCTTGTGCTAGATATGCTCACTCGTAAACCCTTTGAGCCTCTAGCTACATGTGATCTGAAGTTTCTGACTTGAAAAACCACCTTCCTGGTGGCCATCACTTTTGCTCGTAGGGTTTCTGACATGCATGCTTTGGTCACAGACCCTCCGTATACAGTCTTTCATAGAGACAGGGTGGTTCTGCATACTCACCCTAAGTTCCTACCCAAAGTGGTTTCAGATTTCTACCTCAGCCAACCTCTGGTTCTGCCTACTCATTTTGCGAACTTCCAAAATGAAGGCGAGCGCATCCTTCATTCCCTGGATGTTAAAAGAGCCCTACAGTTCTGTATCGATAGAACCAGGGATACCCGTCAGGCCAAGCAGCTCTTTGTGTCCTTTAATATGGCCTGGCTGGGTCAGCCAGTGTCCATCAGATATATCTCTGCTTGGGTAGTGGCATGCCTTCACCATTGTTACTCCATGGCACAGGTCAAGTTGGAGGGCCAGGTGTTTTCCCTGTAGCCGCGTCTGTAACAGAGATCCGCTTTGTTCCCATCAAGGACATTTGCAAAAGAAGTCAGTGCACACTTTTGTAAAGCACTGTGCTCTGGAAGTCCATGCCATACAGCTTGCTTCCTTTGGCACGACAATCCTTAATGGACTTCTGTCCTGAGTGAGCTCCGTCTCCTACCACCCTGCTCGGGGATTTGGTTTTCAGCTTGGTACTCTAACCCAGCAGTATGAATAAATGGTGAAGACTTTAAATCTAGGAAGATATGAAAATTACATACTCACTGTAATTCTTTATCTTCTTAGACAAGTCTTCATCATTATTCATACACCCACCCACCATCCCCCAAGCTCACTCAATCTATTCCTGGTCTTCACTCCCTTGGTCTGTTTGGGCTGTGAAGACATGGTTTAAATTAACCCTTCTTATACGGGTCAGTCGGTCTATCTTATGCCCTTGTTGGGTTAGGTGTTTCTTAACTTATTTTGTACTGCACCTCCTCGGTAAAAAAGGTATTGTGGCGGTTGGAGGGTTGACACCGAGCCAGTCTACACAGGCGCAAGCCAGCCTCACGGTGCTACATATGTGCGGACCTACCTCAGTGCCGGCCCTCCTGAAGATTTTGGGCTCTCGCAGGGTCCCAGCACCTCCAACTTGTAAACCAGCAATATGAATAAATGGTGAAGACTTGTCCAAGAAGATACAGAATTACAGTGAGCACGCAAGTTTCATTTCTCAGTTTGTCGCCACCTTTGTTCAACACCAAGTACGTTTTTCTTTATGGTACTCTTTCTTCTACCGGTACCACTTTTCTTAGTCAATTTGATGCCAACCCATTTCCTTCTCATTGTCATTTTAACCATTGGTATGTTGCATGCAATGGGGCCAAATAGAAAAAAAGGCAGTGCCCCCATGTGTTGGTGTTCCTCCGGGGGTCTTACCACTGTTCAGGATCGGCATCTGAAGTGTTGGACCTTCCTTGGATTGGTGCAGTGCCTGCCTCTCAATTTACTGCCATACCCTGGAAGTTCTCACGTGGATGTGGGGTCATTGGCCCTCCCCCACTTTTGGAGGCAGGCCTTTCACTAGGGATGCCATGGTAATTTCTCTGGGCCTCTTACTGAGGAAGACCAGGGTCCTCACCGTGCTTGCCTTGCAGAGATATAGAAGGTTGGGTAAGGGTCTGGTGGACAGTCTGCTTCCGGGAGGGGGCTGAGCTCCTTCCCAGTCATTCAGCCCTTTGAGGCAGTGGATGCCCCCAGAGGTGAGGCGAAAGCTATACACTCAGTCTACAGTGGTGGGCACCTCAGATCCATGACCTGGGGCCACCTGGTACTAAGCTCGGTACTGGTGAGCGGGCTGGCGCTGACCATGAGACTGGGCCCCATTCTGACACTGCTCATAGTACCAGAAGAGGGGTGGGTTCCAGGGCTGACCCTGGTTCTGAACTTGAGGTGGTAGCTGACTCCTCACCTGAGTGCCCTGGTGGTCTGGGTGAAGATGGCAGTGCCAACCTTAAGCTTTGTCACGAGGGCGGCGATGAAGGAAGCCACCCTGGGCCTGGTTACGAATCTGACACCGGTTCTGGAATTGCTTCTGGTGTTGCCCCTAGGCCTGGCCTGGGTACGTGTTCTGGTGGCAGGTCTGGTCCCTCTGCTGCTTACGATGCTGGGTTCATGGCCAACTCCAGGAGGTGCACCTCACCCTGGCATTAGACTTGTGCTGTGGGGATGGAGTGGGGGGGCAGAGCTAGTACTGGCGAGGGGCTGAGACCTGAGGCTGGGACAGTAGCTGACCCTGTGACCAGTACTGGGAGCAGCACTGGCCGGGGATCCAGTGGCTAGCCTAATGGCTTGTTTTCTCCCCCGAACCAGCTGACACTGATGGGTATCTGGTCCACCCTGTGAGACCTGTATGGCTTCTCTGTCCCCACCTGGGGTCTGCACCCCCTTCCCGGCACCGTCTGGATCGGCCCTCTGAGATTGTCCAGTTCCACACAGGTGAGTTTGCCTGTGTTTTTCTCAGAGTGGCGCGCTCTGAGCACTCACAGCCCTGGCAGAGAACCTTGGAGCCACAGGCTTCTTTATCTCTCTTCTGCCTCCCCTTCTTGATCTGCCAGGTATTGTGGGTCCTCTGGGGCCCATGACCTGTCAGAAGTACAGCAGAATGGCTGGTGTCTTTCACCACAATCATGTTATACCAAGCCAGGCCCAGATCTTCAACGTATCAGTCTTCACTAGTCGTAACTGGTGGATACTACTCCAGAGGCGCTAGGACCCCGTGGGAAGCTTTTTAGCTTAGAAAAGCTTTCTCCCTCCTAGGAGGAGGGGCCAATGTCGAGATCAGCACCTCCCTTGAGGCCGACGCATTGCATGGTGCTCCCGGGTTGTCTAGTAACCGGCGCTGCCCCCCTCCCCAAAAAAAAAAAACCTCAGTTCTGCTTTTCCCACTGTCGAGGTGCAGTGACTTAGTTGGACAGCACAAATTCATCTCTGTCACTCCCAGATCTGCTGGTTCTGCTCGTTTGGTCTGAACACTAGACACCATACTAGTTCGATACCATGTTGGCATAGTTTTCTTATTTTTCTGGAAAAAAAAAAGTGTTCGTTCAGCGTTGTCTTTCCCTTTCCTTTTTTCTTTAGTTGTTTTGTTCTAATCTTGTTGGGTTCGGGCAAAAATGTTCAAAGTCGGGGACTTCTCCTATGTGTCTGTGCCCTTGTGGAAGTTGGTTTTCTGTTACGGAGGAGCACAACCGCTCCCCTGCAGTTCAACCCAGTCCTGTGCATGCGGCAATGGTGTGCCTTGGGAAATTCAGCCAGGAATCGATGATGATCCCTCCATGGCCTAGGGCTTTGATGGAGGAGTCGCACAGTGTCTGGCAGTCCCCCCGCCTCCACTTCCCCAGCCCCTGGGGACTGCCAGCACAGGTACCCTCCGGGTCTCCAGGGTCTTTGCCCCACCTCACTTTGGGTTGGAGTGGCTGGACCCCCTTCAGAGCATCTGCGCCTAACAAGAGACTCTTACAGATGAGGACTGTGCTGATTTCGACTTCCGGGGCAGGAGAGCTTTCGCCTCAGTGTTTTTCGTTATCCATTGTTGCTCATCAGGCACACATGGTGGCCTGTGAAAGGCACCTGTGGGCTTTGTTAGGACAAATCTTGGTGGCCATGCCCAATAGCGATGCAACCAGGTGGTCCATCGCCAGTTCCATGAAGGGCCTGGAGCTAGCGAGACACCAGGCGCCGGCATCTTATGACACCGAGGCGGTATCCTTCAGGATTGGTGGATCTGCAGTCTGCGTCAGGCGGACGGCATGGCTTCATTTCTTCTGGTTGTCAGCCTTGGCCTGGCATAGGGTAACAGTCTAGCCTTCTCAGGGGGTCTGTATTTTTTTCCCCGCACGGCCAAGTGAGAACTGTCGGGGTGCCCTACCTCTCCTGCAGGTGAGGAGACTCACCAAGGCTCTGAACAGTAGCATTTTTTTCAGTGTCCTCTCCTTTTATGTCTTCTCAGCCTTCTTTAACTTCTGAACACTCCACTAAGTGCACCTGTGGCAAACAGATCCCGGATAAAGACGGCCATTCTGCTTGCCTTTTCTGCCTAGGCCTCGATCACAATGTTCAGGCCTGTGAGGCCTGCCAGAAGTTTAATCTGGCCACCAGAAGACTCCGCCAGAGTACCCTCAAGAGCCACATCCTCAAGCAGAAGGTTGCCCAGATGAAAAAGGAGCTGCAGGCCTGGAGCTCTTCCGCTTCCCCGGCCTAGTCGTTGGGCTCTTTCTCCTCCAAGTTGAGGGATAAATCATCAGGGAAGCACAGAGACTGGGACTGTTCCCAGTCTTCGTCCCACTCGTGGTCACTGCATAAAGCTCCTCAGTCAGCCACTTCAGGGTCTTCCTCCTCGGGGGGGGGGGTGGTCGACCTCCAGGTCCAGTATGCCCTTTCTCCCTTGCTGCTGATGGCCCTGCCTCTCTCCCGGATCTGTGTGACCAGCGGCGGCTCCTTGGGGCAGGGTATGTCTGTTCATGCTCCACAGCCCCTGCTTTTCCAGCCCTTGTTTTTCCAGCACTTGTTTTCGGCAGGCTCCTCAACAGAACGCTTAACTTGCCCTGCCACTCCTACGCCCCCAATGCAGGTCTCTGGGACCTCCGTCGGGCCTACCCCTCAGTCGCAAGGACAGGTGTTGCTGGGTACCCTCATCTCCATGAGCCTCATTTCTCCCCAGCCATCGCCGGCTGAGCCCTCTTCTTTGGTGCCGGTCTCTTCTCACCACCCACCAGTGCATATTGCCCCAGCATCTCCCAAGTCGAGGCTTGCTGTGCCAGCTCTTGTACTGTCGTAACCTGAGTGGCCGGTGGCAGCCCTACCCCCAATGCTGGTAAGCCCTTCACCCGCTCTTCCTCTGCATATGCCCAGGGGACCCATGCTTGGCCCTCTGCTACCGCAGCCTGGAGGATCGATGATTGCTCCTCTGCCCACGCCTGCCGGACCAGAGCCTGAGTATCCAACACCACCTGGGGGTCCGATGCCTGCCTACCCGTATCAGGCGCCCAGCCGCTGTACAGCTACCCCATGCCTGTTGGTCTGGCTCCAGTGACCGTGGATTATCACAGCCTGATATCGGCACTTTGGGTGTTCATGCAGTCTCAGGCCCCTCATCCAAACCTGCTCCAGCCATCCCACCCCCAGGGGCCTCCTGTGGGCACCCCTTCTCCGGCCCCTGCTCATCCGCCACCCAGCGCTGTTCCTACACATACGGAGGCTGGTACCCCCATTTGCCCAGCTGATCCTAACCTTAGCTATAGAAAGGCTGAGGACTCCATCTCTGCTGATGAACCCAGCTCCAAGTCTTCCTCCCTGGAAGGGGTTTCCTTGAGGGATGAAGGTGAACCCACTAATGTCCCCAGATCTCCACCAGATGACCCCACCTTTATGGATATAATGAGACATATCCAGTCCACAGTGGGGTGGGAGACTGAATAGCAGGGCCCAGAGCGTCGCTGCCTGGCCATTTACCTTCGCCAGTGCGATGCTCCCTCTCTGGTGGTCCCTCAATGGTCAAGTCATATGATAATGTTACCGGGGCCACATGGCTTCACCCTCACATTATCCTTGCAGTACCTAAGAAGGCTCACAGACTACACCATCCTCCGGCTAGTAAGTCCTTTTCCGGGGAGCATCCTAAGGCTGACTTGATGATCATCATTGTGGCCCACAACTGCACCAAGCATCTGAAGCACCTCAGTGCGCTCCTTCCAGATAGGGAATCGAGGTGGCAGCTGGGCCAGATGGGCAAGTGTGCCTTTGAATCAGCCACCCTTGCCATCAGGGCCCTTAACTACCTGGCTTACGTGGTTCAGTAGCAGAATTTGTTGTGGGACCAGGTTAGGGAGGCGGTTGCGGTGATGCTAGATGATCTCTCCTAACAGACTCTTTAGGCTCTGAAGATGGGGTCCGATGTTGGCACCCACATCCTCCAGGCAGTGTACGATGCAGTGGATGTGTCTAGATGGTCGGCGGTGGCATGCATTGATCTTTAGCACCACACCTGGCCTAGAGTCTCAAGCTTCACCCCTTATGTTCAGTCCAGTATTCTGGACGCCTGGTTCCGTGGGTCTTAGCTGTTAGGGGCCATTGTCCAGGACATTGTCTCCAAGCTCCAAAATTCAGGAAGGGACTTAGTTGGTCCACTCAGTGTACCAAACCCAAACAAAATTGGGTCATAGGGCCCCTTTTCATCGCTCCTCTGGGGCAGTCAAGAGCCCCTCCCAAGGTCCAAGGCAAGTGCAAGCCAGATGCCACCTTGCCTGTGCCCGCCCCTCCCTGAGCAACCAGAGGTGCCTCCTTGGCCCAGTCAGGGGCTGTCTCAACCTCCTGACTCCTTGCCAGCCCCCCTCCCCCCATTAGGGCTTCAGTAGGTGGCTGTAGGGGGTCACTTCTCCCTTCACCTAGACCAGTGGAGGGCCATCGTGACAGACATCTGGGTGCTTCAGCTCATAGAGACACCTAGGCATGCGAAATGTGCTATGCGCTTCACCCAGATATTCTGGACGATCATCTTGCGTGACTGCAATTGGGCAGACCAAAAAAATGGAGCCCGCAGGTCAAATCCAAAGAGGCCCGTTGGGTGGTCTCCACAGTTCCAGGGTCTGCAGACCAGCTGGAGCTGATGAAGGCCTTCGAAGAGGAGGCGGCACGGGCCACTGATCAGTCCTCTTCTCTGTCGGTCTTCGTCCTGCTCTGTCTGGGCTTCACCTTCTCAGGCTTCTTTAAGGAGATGGGTCAGTCCCTCCCCACCAAAGGAGAGGGTTTGTGACTGGGAGCTCCTGCCACTCTTGAGGACCGACCTTTTCTTAACTCTGTTGCAACAGTTCTTCTATTTCTTAGCTTTCTGTAAAAAAAAAAACTGTATATGTGTATTGTCCTATTTGTCCACCCTGACGTGGAACCTTTGTGAAAGAGCTCACGCTCAAAGGTCTCTCCGAAAGTATAAATAAATCAAAATCCTTTTCTATTTCTAGTCCATAAGGTTGGCCACCTGTGGGCACCCCCTTCTCCCTCTCTTGACTATGCTAGAGTGTCCTCTTTAATTTTCCTTTTCCCTCTCAGGTCCTCAGCAGGGAGGTTATTGTGGTGACCTCCAGATGTATGTAAAACAGGTTATGTTAATAATTGTTGGATTTAGTATGTAATAGCACTATGTCATAATATATCTTATGTTTATGAAACCTATAATATTGAAAATGCCATGGCTCTAGGTGTTTTTGATAAAAGTAAAAAGTACTAGGTGTCTGTTATAGAAATTAAGCTAGTTGTGCTGTTTTAAAATGCATGGAAATTGATGTAAACTGAAAAAGTCTAAATGCAATGATGATTTGCATATATCCCATGATGCAATGCATTATGGACGTGTGTATGATGTATTTCTTTGAAACTTGATTGTTACCAATGCCCTTTGGGGTAACTCTTCTTTCAGTGATTTTGCATTGAGGTTCTTTGTTTATAGCGTGTTTTGTTTTCCTTTTTTTTGGGCCCCTACTATGTAACTAAATTAGGGCTTGCACAAAGGTTATGGGTACATCTTAGTGAGTGGGATCAGGGGTCAGTGTCAGTAGGTGCTGGCTAAGTGAACAGAAAGGACATGCATAGTCTGTTGCTACAAAGTGATGTACTGAAGAAGAAATATGCTGTTGCAGAAGCTTGTTTCTTGTATTTTGGATAAACATCACACCGAGATTGTGTGTTGAACCTGAAGTTAGGTGTCTGGTCTGTTTGTTATCCCACAACCCCTCCACAGGATTACTTGGGCGTGCAAGTCTGTCATTCCTGTAAAAAGGATAAAGACCTCAAAGAAGGTTTGTCTCGCCGACTACATTCTTGGACTTGTGAGAGATCTCGGTCCCAAGAATCTGCTGTCTCGACTTCGGTCAAGGTTGTGGCCTCAGCTGCTGGCTTCAAGGTACCCCCCGTCAGGCCAGCCGCCCAAGACATGGGATGACTATCCAGTCTAAATTATAATCAACCCGATCGACCTGTTATCGCTAGATGAGGCCGACAGCTCCTTATTCAGGACCCCGGTCCTGCCTGGACCCACTGAGGAAGAGGAGACCCAGCCCATTGGGAACCACTTCACAGTCCCAGTCCCTGACCTGGAAGAGTCGTGGTTTTCCCTGGCTCCTTCCGAATGACCCCATCAGTCCCCCGATGCTCTCAATCGAGGACTCGGACCCCTCTGACTGACAGGTCGAAGAAGGCGCATAAGCGCTTCATAAAGTGACGTCACCGCCATTCTTCCTCATCCTCCTTGGAAGAGGAGAGGCTTCGACCCAGGCTGCGTCGACATTTTGAGAATTTGATGAGGCGGCAGCTCATTATGACTGGTCAGAAGTCGACTCTGGCTTTTACTCCGGCCATTACTTGGCTGTCACCCTCCAGGCCGACGCAGACTCCTCATAAGCCAGTCCATACCGTCCCTCCACTTGCGGAGCAGGTCAAGACCCTCCTGGCTTGGCTGAAACTAGCCTCTCCACCAATTTGGGTGGAACCGCCACCTAAACAGCCTACCTCCGGGGCTCTTGCTAAGGAGTCTTAGCCCATTATGGGCCTTCCGCACAGGCTGTCTGTTACCCTCTACCGACCATCCTAGGCAGGTGGAAGGCGACTCTGGTGGCCAGCCGATCTATCCGGACTCCTCAGAGCTCGAGGGCTTTGACCTGCATTCCTGTCCTTCCTGATGAATCCACAGGAAGTCTGTTGACAGAGGAGGGTCCCACTTCCTTCATAGATATCCTCCATCTCATCTCCGAATCCATGGGGATACCTTTGGAGCCCGTGCAGAAATGGGCCAAATACTCCCTCACGGACATCCACAAACAAGGGGATTCTCCAGCAGAGGCCTTCCCAGTGGCAGAGGCCATTGTTGGCCCAGCCTTGGAGCTGTGGCAGCACCCTGCCTCCTGCCCTGCTCCCTCAGCCCGGATGGCCTGCAAGTATGCGGTCCCTATCGGCTCCCATTCAGGATTCACGGAGCACCCCTTGGCCTCTGTGCAGGGAAGTGCTCCGCATCTGGACCCTCGTGAGCCAACTGGAGGCAGATCTCCTAGTCATCCATGTGGCAGGAGCCTCCAGTCAGTTGGCAGACGCCCTCAGCTGTGTGGGAGAGGCATCTCACAAGTGGTCTCTCCAACCGGAGGTAGCTCACAGCCTGTTCTCCCTTTGGGGCAAACCTCAGGTGGACCAATTCACCTCCAGGGAGAACACAAAGCTGAAGCTGTTTCATGCCCTCCCCCATCAGCAGGGCTCACTGCAGGGGATGCCTTTTCGAGGCCATGGACCTCAGACCCCTATGCCACTCCTAGAACTACTGTTACAGGTGAGTAACCCGATCTTATCTGTCTCAACCTTCACCATTCATCACTGTTGGGCACTTGGCCGGAGGTCAGGACCCCGTGGGAGTTTGTTTATTTTTTTTTTAAGGTAGGTGGAACCTACGCACCATCGGCACCGCCCTTGAGGCTGACGCACTGCATAGCCCTCGTGGGTTGGCCGTTAGGCTGTGTGGACTCCACTTGCCTGCCAGCTCTTCGTCTCCCGCCATAGAGGTCACACCCCGTGTGGAGCTGCTGCACTAGAGGCCTAGTTCGACGCCAAAAAACCTTCAACGCCGTCTCTATATTTCCTTCGTTGCCGAAGTGAGTCGGTTTCTGCTGATTCTGCTTTGCCATACTCTACGTCTCCCAGTAAGATCTTTCCATTTCTTTATTTTTCTGCAATGTCAAGTCTGTTTTTGGTGTTTTTTTCCCCGTAGGTCATGTCTCGGTCGGAGGGCAAGAAACTTAGGACGGGCCGCCCCCATGCGCTTCAGCATTCCATCACCGACCAGCACGACCGGTGTCCTTTCATGGTCTTGGCTCACTTCATGACGTGGATTCATGACACCTGTTTCTCCATGGACCGCCAGGTCATCGAACAACGTGCATGGAAAGTGGGGTGAGCTCCGCCGACTTTCGGGGGTCGGGCGCACACTCGTCGTGCCAAGCCTCGCTCTCTCGGCCTTTCCTCTGGGTCCCCTCCCGGTTCTACACGGACCGAGGAGGAGGGAGCCTCGGCTACTAGTAACCTAGCCGTTGCTGAGGCTCCTTCCACGGCGCAGGAGGCCCGTCCTGCTCCTTTTGGGGGCGGGAGGCACTGACACAGCAATTCGCCCGGTGAGAAGGCTCCCCCGGTGTTGGACCCGCGGTTCGCAAGGCCTGGGTCGATGCCGTCGGTCAGCGCCGATCGCGGTGCTGTGGTCCCTGACAGAGCTGTCGTCGGTGCCGTGGCTTCTGTTGGAGCCGTTCGCAGCACTAACACTGCTAGTGGCACCGTGGGAGCTGCTACGGTGCCGTCTTTGTCCATGTCTCGCCTCGATGCCGTCCTCAGCGCTGAGGTTGAGCACGGCGCCGTGAAGCCGTCGGATACCACCGTCGCTGCTGCCTCTGCCCTCTGCGCCATTCGCAGCGCTGTCCTTGGCATCGACGGGGCCGTCGTCAGTGCTGTCTTCGTCCTCAGCGTCTGATGGCACCGTGGCTGGTCCTGACTGGACCTCCTGTTCAGGCTGGAGCCGTGCCCCTGTGGATTCAGCTCACTATGCTGTAGGGGGCACTGGTACCAGCTCAGGCACGACTTTGGGTTCTGGCCCCTTTGGCAAAGATGGCAGTGGGCGCCCTCCTACGATTTGGCACAGGGCCTCGGCCTCTACCTCTTTGGAGGCGGAGTCGAGCTCTGAGTCAGACGGACAGACTGACCCTTTGGGGTTGGCTGTTGAGGTGGGCAGCCCAGTAGTCTCCTCGACAAGCTGGAGTCGGCCCCCTTCTGAGGTGGGGTTGGTGGCTACCGAGACTGGGGTCAGGGGTGCTGACCAGCAGGCAGTGGTGCAGGCCACCATTGATCTGCAGCCCGGTCTTGGTGGGTTCACTGATCCCTCAGCAGTGGTACCCCCACCTGTGGTGTGCCTAGATCACCCAACTTTGGGGCCCATTAGAGCACCTACAGGAGGGGATGGTGCTGTGCCCTGGATAGCTCCTTCAGGTGCTGCCCAGAGCTGTCAGCTACCTAGGCTGACCCTCTCGAGGAGAAGGGCTCTTTCGGACTCTGAGGGGTCGAGGGGCATGGGGTCGGCATGGCGGCATTTTCCGGGGGTCCACCCGGGCTCTGGGAGAAGCTGTAGTGCAGATCTCCACTCTTCCTCCTCGTTCTCTTTGAGAGAGCCCCATTCTTTTGAGGTAGGGGACCATCCTTCTGGACCTAATACGGCCCCGGTTGCCTCACGGGGGGGGATTCTTCCGGACGCAGCAAAGGCAGTACAGAAATGATTGTTCTGCTGTCGGATGTGGGGTCTTCTGGGGCACCTTCTTACGCGGGTGCTCCCGGTCCGCTCCTTAGCCCAGGCGGAGGTCAGCCGACATCTCTTCTCAGCTCTGTCCGCATTCCTCTGCCACATTCTCCTGCGCTCCCAGACATCCTTGGTCCTAGCAGGCCTCTCTCCTGGGAGCAGTTCAGAGCGGTGGCTGCTCTGTTCCCAGCTTACGTTAGGGCGATGGACAGTCAGGTTCCCCCGGGCAGCCACCCCCTGAACAGCCGGTGCCTTCCAGCTCCTCATCCCCCTCTTCTGGGGGAGAGGAACCTTCTGTCCACATCTCTCCAGCTGCCGATCTCGCTGAGTATCAGCGCTTCCTCGTGAGGATGTTGGAGGACTTGCACCTCACACCTGCCAACTATTAGCAATCCTGAGCACTCGGCGCACGCCTTTCTAGGCAATTTTGGCAACGCCACCCTTGTGGTGCCGCCCTGGCCTGCTCCCTTTCGGGAGGCGTCATTGCGTTCCTGGCAGAGGCCCTTCTCCGGAGTTCCTGCTTCAAGGGATCTCAGCCAGAGATATTGCGCACCCCTGAGTCTGCAGGTTCCATGCCTCATCCGCAGTCCGGATTGACGCAGTTGGATACTCCCGATGGGCTTCGTGCCCTTCACCGTGACCGGCCCCCAGATCAAGACTCCTCGGAGTTTGACTTCTGGGGTAGGAGGACTTTCTACTCGGCACGGTTATTGCTTTCCATTTCAGCACATCCGGCCCAATATGCAGCCTATGACAGGTTCTTGTGGTCCAGGCTAGGTCAGCTCCTAGCCTCATTGCCTGATACAGAGCAAACCAGACAAGCCATTGCACTCTCTGCACGTGGCCTGGAGCTAGCAAGGCACCAAGCGAGGGCATTCTATGATGCCAGCGAGGTAGCTACCAGGGTCGTAGGGACAGCGATCTGCACTAGGCGGACGGCATGGCTGCGTCTTTCCCGATTGTCATCCTTGGCCCCGGCGTAGGGTGATTAACTCCGCTCACCAGAGAACCTCTCTCTTCTCCCATAGAGTGAGATGGTGTTTGTCGGGGCAACTTCCTTCCCTCCGGTGGGACCCCCTCACTCTCCCACTCTGGGGCCTCTCAGGCCCCCAAGGTTCTCCCTCTTAGTGCGCCACCACTGGAGGCTAAGGGACTTTGTCCCTTAGGGTGTAAAAGAAACCCCTTCGAGGACTCGGTACTCACCCAACAGTGATGAATGATGAATATTGACACAGATAAGATATAAAAATTATGTACCTACCGTAATTATGATCTTTCTGTGTATCTTCACCATTCATCACGATCCCACCCTCCATCCCCTTGGGGCCTCAGTCTCTGGGTCCTCCTTCCTCTCTGTGCCCATCCTTCCCCCTCTCCTTTCTTAGGAGTGGGGTAAAACAGGGGCATATAGGGGGATAATGTTCCAGAGAGAGTGGACAGCAGGGGAGGCACTCCTTCTCCAGTGCTTTCGCTCCACCCTTGTGGGTTGGGAGTTGACAGTTGCCCTCCTTTCTCTATTTCTCTGTGTGTGTGTATGTGTGTGTATATATATATATAAATTTCCCTTTTTTTTACCAATAATTTTTCCTTGAGAGGGTGTTAATTCTCTGTACCCTGTCCTCCTTCCAGAATAGCCGACTCTGCTTACCTGGAGTGTTTGCCAGCCATTCTGTGCCTTGAATTCTGGCAGAAAGCCTTTGGCTACTCCTTGCAGTTCCTATGTAATCTGGAGACGGACCAGAGTCTGGGATGTTTAAACCCCCCCCCCTCCTAAATTCTTTACCCACCCTATCTCCCTCTTCTTTTTCCAGAGATTGGGACCCCTCCCAGTCCCTTTAGTTTCCGACTTTTCTCCCTTTTTGTCCTCTCAGTTGTTATTTCTCCTTTTGGTCCATATTCTGTCCCTTGGACTTCCTTGTCCCACCCTCCACTCCCTTCCTCTTACCTGTTCGGCGACACAGAACTGGCAGGCAGGCAGAGTCGACGCAGCCTAATGGGCAACCTACAAGCGCCACGCAGTGTGTTGGCCTCGAGGGCGGCGCCAATGGTGCGTCGGCTCCACCTACCTAAAAAATAAAAATAAAAAAAACTCCCACGGGATCCTGACCTCCGGCCACGTACCCAACAGTGATGAATGGTGAAGATGCACAAAAAGATCATAATTACGGTAGGTATGTAATTTTCATTTCTTTTTGGTTGCCATCACTTCTGATCAAAGGATTTCAAAGTTTCAGGCCCTCGTGTAAGGAGCCTTATTTAATTTTCCACAAAGACAGGGTGTCCTTGCATACTAATCCTAAGTTTCTTCCCGAGGTGGTGTCTGAGTTTACTTTGAATCGGTCCATCTACTTGCCTTTTTATTTCCCGGAGCATTCAAGGTAGAGGGCGTCATTGCTCCATACCTTGGGTGTACATAGAATTCTGACATACTGCTGGCCCGGTGGTGCTGAGGCACTGGATGCCACACCTAGTGCCATGCCAATGACCTGGGTTCAGGAACGAGCCTAGGTGGTCGGGGGGGGGGGGAGGAGAGCGAGGAGCAGGATTGAGCTCCCATGAGGTGGCTCTCCTCTACCGGGGAGGGATGAAGGTTTCCCTGGCCCTTGGCTGCCACCCAGTGGAGGATCGATGGTAGTGCCAGGGGGAGGTGCAGAAGGACAAACCACAGAATAGCTGCGAACAGCAGAACTGGTCCAGTGCACACCTCCAGTGGCGGCTCACCTGTCAGACATGCACAAACTCCAAGAAAAGAGATGGCACTCAAAGGAAATTCAAGGACCAGTGTAGTAAAGTTGCTAAATCAAAATATATTTATTAGAACGTTCTTGCAAGTAGTAGCCGGCTCAGTGGCACAGTGTAACCCCTAGTGCCTCGACTCTCAAGTCTTCAAGGGGAAGACTTGCGAGATTTGAGGCACTAGGGGTTACGTTGCGCCACTGAGCCTGCTACTTCTTGCAAGGACATTCTAATACATATAGTTTGATTCTGTAACTTTACTAGACTGTCCTTGAATTTCCTTTGAGTGCCATCGCTTTTCTTGGAGTTTGAAGGGCGGAAGGGGCCGGAACTGGCACCACGGAGAGTGTGTGTGCCTCCAGAGGCATGCACTGCCATGTGGTGGGGTCCCGGGACAATAGGGAGAAAAATGGGGGAAAACCAGAAAAAAAAAAAATTATGCGATTCTGTACACATGGAGACTACGGACTCTCATAAATCCAGTTAGTTGCTTGTTTCGTTTGCTCCTGGGAGAGATGGCTCCCCAGTTGCCAAACGGTGTTTGTCTAAGTGGTTGGCAAATTGTATTGTTTACTGTTACCAGAAGTATGGTCAAGGCCCTGATTTTTCTGCAGCAGTTTGTGTCTAAATTCTGCGGCAGGTCCCCCTGTTGTCATAGAACTTCTGCAACATTAGTTTCCTATTTCAGCGGAAGTTCTGCAGCGGCAGTTGGGATTCTTCGGCAGCAGTCAGCAACCCTTCCCCCCAATCAAGCACCCAGGTAGGGGAAAATGTTTAGTTTTTGAGCTGGGACCTACAAACCAGAGCAGGCTGTCAATTAACTCCTGAGATTTTACTTCAAGAGGGCTCTTGCAGTAGGTATTCCCATATAGGACTCAGGTGCCAGGACCTCACGGAAAAATTTCTAGCTAGCCGTCTCTGGCGGGGGACCGCCCCCATGTCAGGTGTTCGGCATCATGCAACATCGGTATAAAAGGGGCATACGCCTGCCTTCCAGTTCTTTCCTGCCATCGGCTTGTGAAAGTTCCTCTCGGTAGAATAGCGCTAGTCAGTCATTTGTCGGTCTAAGTTTTCTAACTTTTCGACCCATTTTTTCTAATTTATGATTTTTTCAAACAATTTGCTGTGCATGTCGTCCCCGACGTCCTTCATATCGCATATAAAGAAGTGCGACTCATGTGGTTCCCAAATTCCACTCAAGGGCGGCCACTCCTTATGCCTCTTCTGTCTGGGCCCAGACCACCCTGTGAAGAAGTGCCAGCACTGCCAGAAGTTCAACTTTGCTACCCGCAAGAGAAGACAGCAGTTCCTGGAAGCCCATATCCTTCATCAGAAGAAAATGGCCTCCATGGAAAGAGAGTTAAAAAAGCTTAGGCAGGCATCTACTTCCCCCGAAGGTCTTAAGAAAAAGCGCAACAAGGAGAAGCACCGGGAGCAGAAACCGGCTTCCACAGCAGCCGCGACTTCAGCCAGAGTCACGGCACTCAAGGTAACATCCCCACTGGGGGATCGCTCCATGACTGCCATCTTGGTGGTTACCAGGAAGGCGTCGCCCCTCCTGTCCAGTTCACGCTCGGAAGCCTCCGGGACAAAGGAGGCCTCTGCTCCCGTGCAGGCCGCTTCCTCCATGTGGCCCTCTGGTCAGAGCGGGTCTGGTAAGTCGGACGTCGGTCTCACCTACGCTCATGTGGACAAGGCTGCTAAGTCGCTTACCCCTTCGGGGGAGCGCCCAGCCAAAACACCTCCCAACAAGACCGCATTTCCTTCACGGCCTTCCTCGGGCAGGGAGTCCAATAAGTCGGACACCAGCTTCTCCGACGTCCGCCCAGATTCAGCCGATAAGTCAGACGCCGGCTCCACTGAGGCCTACCCGGCCAAGAAGCCTGCGCCAGACCCTGTCGAACAGTCTGACGCCCCAGGCTCTCCACAACGTCTCACCACGTTGCCCTCTGAGGTCTCCGCATCCCCTCGACTGACCCCTGGGGATTATAACCCTCCCTCCCGTCACTGAGGATACTGGGACGCTACCGTCAGGGCTTGCTCTTCCTCCTGTGCCGACCCCCCTGACTTCAGATCCTCAGATGCCGATCTCAACGCCAGCTGACCTGACGCCATCCGGTCCCTTTACCTGGCGACAGGCCTGTTCCTTCATGAGGTCCATTGGACCCTCTCAAAGGTATACCCATGCTGGGCCTGACGCCCTCGGGGCAAGCATTTCCACCGCCTGACCCGCCAGCAGGGCCTCTGCCAGGTCCCTCTGCTCCGTCAGAGCCCCTGGTGCCAGGGTACCCAACACCGCAATACCCGGTGCCGCAATACCCGGCCCCTCAATATCCAGCGCCCCAGTATCTGACGCCGGGCTACCTGCCGTCGGGTTACGGATACTCCTTTTACAGATACCCTCAATATCCGTATCTCCCACCTTTGCCGCCCACTCCTCAGCTGCTGGCAGATCTGAAGGAGACCTTGGCCAAGGCTTAGCTCACCAGGGAAGTCTAGAGTTGTCTCCCGACACCAGGCACTATACAGGATCCCCTACATCGGAGACAGGAGACTCCCTACCCCTCCACCCGACACCAGAGGAGAAGTGGGGAGGATACGCACCCCAGGGAGCTCCCTATAGGGGCTGTCCCTCCCCCTGATAGGGAGGAGTCTTCTTCCTCTTCGTCATCTTCGGTCACGGACTCTGAGTCCAGCCACTGTGACACCGAAGACGAGCCCCATATTCCGGAACGCTCTAGGCTGAGGGATCCTCCGAAGTCTCCTCCCGAGGATCCTTCCTTTCTGGAATTACTGAGGAAAATCCAGGAAGTTCAGCAGTGGAGCCAGACCCACAGTGTAAAAAAATCACTGCTCATCTGGATCTTCCGGAGACTGCTCCGACACTGATTTCACCCTGGATAGAGCCTCACACAGATCTTGTTTCCACCATTTGGAAACAACCATCTGCATTAGCCCCCCTTCCGATGAAGGAGGACAGGCATTTCCAGGCTCCGGAGTGTGTAGACTTTTAGCCTTCACCCCAAGTCGAATTTGGTTGTCATCATGGCCGCTCCGCCAATCCTAAATACCTCAGCTCGTCTCCACCTGATAAGGAATCCCAGCTTCTGGACCAGTATGGGAAGAAGATCTATTCCTCTTCTACCCTTGGTTTTAGGACCCTTAACTATGTGGCACATTTGGGGGGATTTCCAGAAGACCATCCTTAGCCAGGTGGAATCTAAATTGGACTCCCTTCCTGAGTCACAGACTAAGCAGGACGTGAGTGACCTTGTCCATTCTGCTCGCTCGGCCTGTCTGTGCATGCTACGTGCCCCTTACGATGCGGTGGACACAGTTGGAAGGAGCTCAGCCTTCGCCATAGGCTTACGGCGTCGTGCCTGGCTCCGCATGTCAGGCTTGGTCCCTGAGGTGCAATCTGTTATACAGGATGCTCCCTTCAGGGGTTCGGTGCTGCTCTGTGGTGATGTCAAGGACATCATTACCGAACTGCAGCAGAAAGGTACTGCACTCAAGTCCGTCCAGACTATGTGCAGGCCCCCTCAAGGGCAGCAGCGTCCTTTTTTGTCGCCAGAATTGACAAAGACAAAAACCACAGGGCAAACATGCCAACAAACTTCAGGCTCCTCCAGCAACCAAGACTCCCCCCAACAGAAAAGCTGTGGTAGCCTCGGCTGCTGCGCTGCCCCACGCCTCCTGACTCCCAGACTCTCCCACTGCCTCTGGAGGTTCCAGAAGAACTGGTAGGGGGGGAGATTCTTCTCCCAGTTGCCAGGTTGAGAGAGGGTAACGTCAGACACTTTGGTGCTCCAGTTGATATCAGCATGACACTCAACAGAGTTTCTGCAGAAACCGCCCCGAAGACCACCCCCCAAGTCATCTTACTCCCCGCAATGTCTTCCTCTGGTCCTAGAGGAAATCATCTCCCTTCTCTCGAAGGCGGTAATAGAGCCAGGTCCTATCTGTGTCAGTCTTCACCAGTCATCACTTTTGGGTTACTGGCTGGAGGTCATGACCTAGCAGGGAGCTTCTTTTTGGAGTGGGGTGGGGTGGGTGGAGTCAGACACAACTTGCAGGTGCCGCCTCGAGAAGCCAACATCACAGTGGCATATGGGTTGTCCTTTATGTGCTGTCGACTCCACCCTCCTGCCAGTTCTTCGTCTCCCGCCGTTGAGGTCACCTCGTGGGATGCTTCGAGAGCAATTTTCAGGCCTACCTGCTACGCAGTTTAATCTTTTGACTCTGTGTTGACTATTCCTCAGTGCTGAAGTCCGTCGGCTTCCTCCTGCCGGTTCTGTTAGCCACACTCGACATCGCCTGGTAAGATCTTTCCATTATTTTTGTTATTCTGCGACGTCGAGTCTTATTTGATGTTTTTTTCTCCGTAGGTCATGTCTCGGTCGGAGGGCAAGAAAACTTCTAAGATGGGACGGCCCCCCATGCAACGGTGCCCATGCGTCCGAAAATATTCCGTCACGCGACGCATGACGTGCCTTACGGTCTTGGCCCACTTCACGACATGGATTCATGCGACGCCTGTTTCTCCATGGACCACCGGGTCATTGAGCAATGCGCCTGGCAAGTGGGGCGAACTCTGCCGGCTTCCGGGGGTCAGCCACACAGTCGCCGGGCCAAGCTGCGTTCTCTAGGCCTTTCCTTCGGGTCCCCTCCCTGTTCTATACGGACCGAGGAGAAGGGAGCCTCGGCCTCTCATAGCCTAGCCACGGCAGAGGTTTCTCCCGCGATGCAGGAGGCACAGTCTTTTCCCTCCGGGGGACGGGCGGAAGGCATCCCATTGGCAAGCGCCCTTTCGGGGGTGAAGGCTCCCCTGGTGTCAGACCCGTGACTTGGAAGGCCCAGGTCGGTGCCGTGGGCCCTGACTGAGCAGTTGTCGGCGCCGGTCAGTCATTTGGTGCCGTGGCTGCTGTCGGCGCCATTTGCGGAGCCGATGGTGCTAGCGGTGCCGTGGGAGGTTGAGCATGGTGCCGTGTCCCGTTCCGGGACCGTTTGTGGCTCCGGACGTGGACATGGTGCCGTGAGGTTTTCGGACCTCGGCGCCGAAGGCAGAGACTGCTCTGACATCGCTCTCAGCGCCGAGATCCATAACCCCCATGGTGCCGTGTCCATGTCTGGAGCCGCGAACGGTCCCAGAACTAGACACAGCGCTGTGCTCAACCTCGGCGCCAAGGTGAGATAAAAGTCAAAGATGGCATCGTAGAACCTCCCACATGGCCACTAGCACCATCGGCTCCGCGAACGGCGCTGACAGCAGCCATGGTGCCAAGCAACTGACCGGTTCCGTCAGGGCCCACAGTGCCAAGGCCCAAAACTGCGCCGACAGACGTGGGATGGGACTTCGCCGTGGAGGTCTCTGGCCTCGGCACCATGAGCACTGTCAGAGCTGTCATCGGTGCCGTCTCTGTCCTCGGCGCTGTGGGGCAGGATGGCGCCGTGTCAGGTTCTGGCTCGGACACTGCTGTCCTGGTTGGAGCCGTGTATTCTTATGCCACCGCTCACGGTGCTGCGGAGGACACCGGTACCAACTCAGGTATGGTTCCTGTTTCTGGTACCCTATTTGGTCGGGATGGCAGCAGGCGCCCGCCAACTGTTTGGCACAGGGCTTTGGTCTCCACCTCTTCGGAGGAGGAGTCGGACTCTGAGTCAGACGGACAGTCTGGCTCCTGGGGAGTTATCTGCTGTCATGGGCACCCTCGTAGTGTCCTCAACAGGCCGGAGTCAGCCCTCCTCTGAGGAGCGGGCAGGGACTGCCGGGGCTGGCGTCAGGGGTTCTGACCAGCAGGCAGCGGTGCAGGCCACTATTGCACTGCAGCCCTGCCTTGGAGGGTTCTTTGACCCTTAAGCAGTAGTACCCCCTCAGGTGGTGTGCCTAGATCGCCCAATTTTGGGGCCGATCAGAGCACCCATGGGAGGGGAGGGTGCTGCGCCCTGGATAGCTCCTTCGGGGGCCGACCAGGGCTGCCAGTTGCCTAGGCTTGCTCTCTTGAGGAGTAGGGCGCTCTCTGGTTCCAAGGGCCCTAGGGGGCATGGGCTCTGTGTGGCGACCTTTTTCTGGAGCCTACCCAGGCTCTGGGAGCAGCTGTAGCACGGATCTCTGCTCTTCCTCTTTGGTTTCTTTGAGAGTGCCCCGTTCTTTGGAGGTAGGGGACCGCCCTTCTGGACCTACACGGCCCCAGTTACCTCACAGGGGAGATTCTTCTGGGCGCAGCCAGGGCAGTTCCGAAATGGTTGTTCAGCTGTGGGGTGTTCCGGAGCACCTTCTTCTGCTGGTGCTCCCTAGCCCAGGTGGAGGTCAGTCGATTTCTCTTGTTCGCTCTGCCCCTATCTCTCTACCACATTCTCTGGCACTCCCAGGCATCCTTTGTCCTAGCGGACCTCTCTCCTGGGAGCAGTTCAGGACTGTGGCTGCTCGATTCCCCGCTTATGTCAGGGCAGTGAACAAAAAAAGGTTTTCTACCTCCCCCCAAGCACCCTCTGAGCAGTTGAGGTCCTCTAACTCCTCATCCCCCTCTTCTGGGGGAGAGGAACCTTCTGTCCACATCTCCCAAGCTGCTGATCTTCCGGAGTATCAGCGATTCCTTGTGATGATGTTGGAGGACCTGCACATCACCCCTCCCACTCAAAGCAATCCAGAGCACTCGGCGCACACCTTTCTAGGCAACTTCAGTGAGGACTTCCTTGCGGTGCTCCCCTGGCCTGCTCCCTTTTGGGAAGCGTCGTTGCATTCCTGGCAGAAGCCCTTCTCCGGAGTTCCTGCCCCTAGGGATCTTTGCCAGGGGTATTGCGCCCCCCCCCCCCAAAGTCTCCAGGTTCTATGCCTCATCCTTAGTCAGGATTGATGCAACTGGACACTCCTGATGGGCTTCGCGCCCTCCACTGTGACTGGCCCCCAGATCATGATTCCTTGGATTTTGACTTCTGGGGAAGGAGACCGTTCTATTCGGCATGGTTGCTGCTCTCCATCGTAGCACATTAAGCCCACTGTGCATCCTGTGATAGGTTCTTGTGGTCCAGGCTGGGTCAGCTCCTAGCCTGTTTGTCTGACATGGAGCAAACCAAACAAGCCATTGTACTCTCTGCACGTGGCCTGGAGCTAGCAAGGCACCAAGTGAGGGCATTGTACGATGCCAACGAGGTAGCTACCAGGGTTGTAGGGACAGCGATCTGCACTAGGCGGCGGCATGGCTGCATCTTTCCCGGTTGTCACCCTCGGCCTGGCGTAGGGTGATTAACTCCGCTCACCAGAGAACCCATCTCTTCTCGTGTAGAGCAAGATGGCGTTTGTCGGGGCAATTTCCTTCCCCTCCGGTGGGTCCCCGTCTCACTCTCCCTACACTCTGGCCTCCCCAGGCCCTGAAGGTTCTCCCTCTTAATGTGTCACCCACCCAGAGCTAAGGGACTCTGTCCTTTAGGGTTAAAACCCCCTTCGGGGGCCTCGACACTCACCCAAAGTGATGAATGGTGAAGATTGACTGATAGATAAGATGAAATACGTACCTACCGTAATTATGATCTTTCTGTATATCTTCACCATTCATCATAATCCCGCCCGCCATCCACTTGGGGCCTCAGTCTCTGGGTCCCCCTCCCTCTCTGTGCCCTCCCTTGCCCCCCTCCTTTGTCAGGAGTGAGATAAACAGGGGCACATAGGGGGGTGAAGTTTCTAAGGGGAGAGTGGTCAGCGTGGGGGGGGCACTCCTTCTCCAGTGCTTTAGCTCCACCCCTGTGGGGTGAGAGTCGGCAGTTGCCTTCCATACTGTACTCCTCCTTTGTTCCCGTCAATCCTTAATTTTCTTTTTCCGTTGGACATATCCTTCCCTAATTAAAAAAAAGAGAAAAAACTACTAATTTTCTTACCAAAAATCCTCTACCGGGGGTCCTGTCCTATCTTTCTTCCAGAATAACCGTTTCTGCCTTTAGTTATTGCCAGTAATTCTGTGCCTTGAATTCTGTCACTGAGCCTTTTGGCTACTCCTTGCAGTTCCTATACAATCTGGAGAAGAGTCAAGGTCCAGGGGTATGGTTCTAATCCCCAAAACTTACCTAAAAATTCCTCCTCTCTCCTTAGCCTATTTCAGATTGGGGGCCCTACCCAGTCCCCTTAGTTTCCTTCTTCTTCTGTCCTCTGTCGTTTATTTCTCCTTTTGGTTCATATATCTTTTCCTTTGTCCCTTGGACTTCCTTGTCTCACCCTCCCATTCCTTTTCCTCACCTCTCCGGCAACTAAGAACTGGCGGGAGGGCGGAGTCGACAGCATCTAACAGCCAACCCACGGATGCCATGCAGTGCGTCGGCCTCGAGGGTGGCGCCAACGCTGCATCGACTCTGCCCATTCCAAAAAAAAAAGCTCCCACGCGGTCATGACCTCCGGCCAGTAACCCAAAAGTGATGATTGGTGAAGATACACAGAAAGATTATAATTACGGTAGGTACGTAATTTTCATTTCCCACCCATCACTGGGGAACAAGTTACTATTCCCATTTCTTCCTAGTTCCAGAAAGAACGGGGGATCTGAGGCCTATCCTAGACCTCAGCTCCCTGAACATGTAAATGGAGTACAAATGCTTCAGAATGCTCTCTTTGCTGAGCTTTCTACCACTTCTTAGGCAGGGACAGTGTCTATGCGCTCTGGACATGCAGGATGCCTACCTGCATATCCCCATATGCCCTTCCCACTGCAAATTCCTTTGTTTTTGCTTTCAGGGGGACCACTACCAATTCATGGCCCTCCCATTTGGTCTTTCCTCACCCTCTAGTGTTTACCAAATGCCTGTCTGTGGTAGCGCGCCACCTGCATACCCAGGGAGTACAGGTATTCCTGTACTTGGATGACTGGCTCCTGGTGGCCCTGTCCAGGGAGGAACTCCTGCACTCCCTTTCCCTTACCCTGCAGGTTTTTACCAGCCTGGGTATCTCAGTCAGGCCAAGTCCCCTTTGGTCCCATGCCAATGCCTCCAATTTATAGGGACGATTCTGGATACTACTACGGGCAAAGTCTTTTTACCTCCGGACAGGGTAGACACCCTTCAGAACCAGGCCCGTCTTCTGTCCGGTCGCAGGAGGGTCGGAGCCAGGTCAGTCCTCAGCCGCCTCAGGCTTCTGGCAGCTGCCATTCCAACAGTCCTGTTTGCTCGGCTCCATATGAGGATCTCTCAGTGGATGCTTCGGTCTCAGTGGGACCGAACCAGGGACAACCTAGACTAAAAGGTTCTAGTATCGGATCCCATGATCAAGGACTTGCAATGGTGGATGGTTCAGGAAAACCTGTGCCTGGGAGTTCATTTCTGCATCGATTCACCCTCCCAGACGTTGATGACTGATGCGTCAGGAGAAGGTTGGGGTGCTCATCTGGGGTCTCACAAGACTCGGGGCAGCTGGTCCAAGTTCAGACAAAACCTGCACATAAATGTGCTCGAACTGAGGGCAGTCCTTTATGCCCTTCAGGCTCTACTCTCATTCATCCTCCCCGGTCATCTCCTCATACAGTCAGACAACATGTGCGTTGTCTGGTACCTCAACAAGCAGGGAGGGACACGCTCCTACCCTCTGTGCTGGGAAGCAATGAGAGTCTGGCATTGGGCAGCCCAACACCACCTTCACTTTACCATGGTTCACGTTCCGGGCGTGGAAAAACACTGGCAGACCAACTCAGTCAGTCCTCAGCCAGAACCCACAAATGGGAACTGGATCAAGAAGTCATAAACGACATCTTTCAGTGATGTGGAACACCTCAGATAGACCTCTTCACCTCTCCCCAAAAGGAAAAGCTTCTCCCCTTCTGCTCGCTCCAGGGCGAGACATTTTTTGGCGGGACTCTGTGTCTCTCGCTTTGAGGGGCAGATTCGTTTATGCCTTCTCTCCCATTCCTTTACTTTCGAGGGTCCTGAACAAACTCAGATTGGAGGGAGCTCGAAGGATTCTCATCTCTCCCTTCTGGCCCAGGCAAGTTTGGTTCTGTCTTCTGCAACAGTTTTCAGAAGAACCTCCACTTCCTCTTCCTCTGTTGCAACAATTGTTGACCCAGGATCAGTGGACCCTTATTCATCCAGGTCTCAGATCCCTTCATTTCCATGCATGGCTCCTGCAGACTTAGCTAAAGCTCACTTTCAAACACCATGAAGTCTTGCTATAATTAGGACCATTGCAGTTAGCCCCTGGCTCTGAACTGCCCCGGAGAGGAAACAGTTAACTCCAGAGAGATCTGGAGTTCCACAGCACGAGGGCGCTGTTCAAAGCTCTATCTGGTCAGTTTCAAATGAAACTGCCAGATTCTTTACTCCGCTTTCACTGAACAGTCGCTCCGGAGATCAGCTCCTTCAGCTCGGTTCGTTTTCGGTTTATTCGGTTCATTTGAACCGGCAAATGTTTTAAAATTACCGCGGTTTCTGTTCAGAAGCTCTATCTGGTAACCGTAAGTACTAAAAATTAAAGTCTGTGTGGAAATTCATTATCGGTTCAGTCTGAACCGATCGGTTTGCTTATTTTGACTTTACTGACTTTAGAAGTACGATTCCCGGTTCTTATCGGTTCTAAAAAAAAACTTTAATTTTTGGGGTTTTTCCAATACCCGTGATACGCTGTTAGGAACCGATAAGGGTGTTCTACCTGGCACGGCCGCTTAAAGGGCAAGTTTGTTGGTTAGGCTGGCATTTATAGTCTGAGAAACCCAAAGAAAAACGGGCCCACTGGGTTTCAACACTGTGATGTTCTGGGGAAGCTTTGCCAAGGCTGACCCACACACCACTTGTGTCTATTGTCTGGGGCTCACCACCTCCTGTCAGACTGCCAGGTGTGTAAAAATTCCTGCAGCCACCCTGGAAAGAGATTGGGCGGCTCAGGAACGAGAGGCCAAAAGTCCGCTGACCCGATGGCCCGGTCCAGCTCCTACTGGACCAGAGGGGTGCCCTCTGACCAGGCTTGAGACTTCCTCGGGCAAAGGGAAGGCTGGTTCAGAAGAACCAGTCAAAGTAAAAGACAAAGAAATCAGCAGGTCTGGAGTCCAATATTGTCTCTCCTACTGCTGCAGAGATAGCTAAAGCCATTCAGATTGTCCAGTCTTTGTCTCAGGGACTTGTCGAACCCCCATAGTTGGGAAAAGGGGCTCTGCTCAGGTCCAGTGGTTCAGGATTATGATGTTGGGGATTTTTATGAACCACAGGAGGAGGAGGACTTTGATGAGTGTATTTGTGACTGGGAAGGTCTGGAAGTGCCCATAGAGCCGGACATTTCTCCAGACAGACCCTTTGAGTCTCCCCCTTTGCTGTCTGAGTCCCCTTCTCATTTCAGGTTTTATAAAAAGGTGGCAGAAACCCTCCAGCTCCCTTTAGAGGAGGCTGTGGATGAGCAAGAGGAGCCTGATTATGTAGAAATGATGGATATTCCAGAGTCTAGAAGGTTGTCTATTCCTTTGCATAAGTCATTTAGGAAGCAAACAACGAAGATTTTAAAAAATCCTCATTCTGTCCCTCCTGTAGATAAAAAAATGGACAGAAGGTATACTTTATCAGGCCCTAATACAGACTTCCTCACTGAGCAGTGTAGTCATGTAGGTGTTGTTCAAGCTGCAGCCTGTGACAAGGCTAATATTCCCCTGGCCTCACATCCTCCTGATAAAGATTCCAGGAAGATTGATGCCATGGCGAAAAGCAATATATGGCAGCTTCGTTGGGACTCAGACAGGCTAATTATATGGCTTATGTGGCTAGATATCAGAAATCTAGATGGGACACTATATTGCAGTTGGGCAAGCAGGCCCACGGCCAGCTGGCTAGTGAGTTGGAACAGGTGGCTGCTGATGGCATTGAAGCCTCTAAAGTTCAATTTCATACGGCTGTTGATGTTAATGATGTTTCTTCTAGGGTCATGGCCACTTCTGTAGCTCTCCGTAGGTTGGCATGGCTCAGATGCACTAATCTGTCCCAAGATACCCAGTCAAAGGCTATAGATTTTCCTGTGATAGGAAATTCTCTGTTTGGGGATCAAACGGAAAATTACATGAAAAAGATGGATGAATACAGAACTACCTACAAAAGTGCCCAAGCTAAGGAGAGGCATGCCACTCCACAAAGGCATGCCCCCAGGGGTAGGGGCAGGCCTTACCACAGGCCTTTTTACCAATTTCAGGCCTCTTCAGCCTTTGCACAGAGGGTTTTTTTCAGAGGCAGAGGTAGACGGGGCACAGGCAGGCCCTCTCCTTCTCCTCAGCCTAAAGCTGCTGCTGCCAAGCAGACACCCTGACGGGGTGTCCAGGGCCGATTCTCCTGTACCGGTGGGGGGCAGGTTGGCTTATTTCAGCCAGAACTGGTTGTCCCTAACTCGGACAAATGGGTTCTGGAAGTGGTAAGTCAAGGTCTGGTTCTCAGCTTCAAGCAGTTTCCAAAGATGAGAGCCAGACATTTTCCCCTCAAATCCTTCAGAAGCCCTTGCTTTGGAAGCAGAGGTTTTCTCTTCTGGACTGCAAAGCAGTGGAAGGGTCCCCCTGCCATCAGGGCAAGGGCTGTACTGAGGTACTTCTGACCCCAAAAGACAGGAGATTACGGCCCATTCTAGATTTAAGATTCCTGAACAAGCACCTTTGAAACCAAAGTTCAAAATGTTAACTCTGGCAATGATTTTGCCTTCCTTAAGGCCAGGGGACTGGCTAGCTTCCCTGGACCTCAGGGATGCCTATTTTCATATCTTAATCAGGCCTTCTCACCGAAAGTACCTCAGGTTCGAACTGCCCTCTGGCCACTACCAGTTCAGAGCAATGCCCTTCGGTCTCACTTCTGCTCAAGGGTTTTCACAAAATGTCTAGCTGTGGTAGTGGCCCATTTGAGAAGGCAAGGGGTAGCTGTGTTTCCCTACTTGGACGACTGGCTCATAGTGGGTCAGTCCCCAGAGCAGGTAAAATCCCACTTGCAAGTCACCCAGCAGCTTCTCATTTCTCTGGGATTCCTGCTGAACTTTCCAAAGTCAGTTCTCGAACCAGTTCAGGTACTAACTTTTATAGGTGCAGAGTTGAACACAAGTCAGCCAGGGCATTTCTTCCCTCGGAAAGAGTGGACAGAATCATTGCCCTGGCATCTTCCTTCCTCATGGTCTCTCGACCAGCAAGGCACTTCTCTGCAACTCCTAGGGGACATGGCCGCCTACAGCTGTCGCAAGGAGCAAGATTTCAGATGAGGGACATCCAGTTCCACTTGAGGTCCTACTGGTCTCAAAGGAAGGACCCCTTACCAAATTAGTCCCAGTGACCAAAACCCTGATCCTAGCCCTTCAGTGGTGGCAGGATCAAAGCAACCTAACCCAGGGGGTCCCATTCTTACCCGTTCTTCATTCCCTCACCCTCACCACGGATGCCTCCCTGTTAGGGTGGGGGGCTCACTTGGGCGACCTTTCCACTCAAGGAGTGTGGTCCCCTCAGGAATCTCTGCTCCACATCAACCTGTTGGAACTCAGAGCTGTTTTCTTAGCTCTCCAAGTTTTTTCAGATACTGTCCAGAACAAGGTAGTCCAAGTCAGGACAGACAACACCACAACAATGTGGTACATCAACAAGCAAGGGGGCACTCGGTCTTCAGCCTTGTGCACCGAAGCAATGAAGTTGTGGTCCCTGGCTTACTCCCTGAACACCTCCCTGATAGCAGTTCACCTTCCAGGGAAGGACAATGTCCTGGCGGATGCCCTCAGCAGGATTTCTCAGGGCCATCACGAATGGGCTCTGAATCCTCAGGTGCTGGGGTCAGTCTTTGCCAGATGGGGCACCCCACAGATGGATCTTTTCGCAGCCCCAGACAACCACCAACTTCCTCTGTTTTGTTGCAGGCCTCCAGTGCTGGGATCAGTCCCTCTGGACGCCTTTCAGTTGGATCGGAAGGGAAGTTCCTGCATGCCTTCCCTTTCCCTCCCTCTTCAGGGTACTGGTAAAGATCAGAACTCAGCCCTGCAAAGTGATTCTGATTGCTCCAGACTGGGCCAGGCAGCCCTGGTACCCTCTTCTCCTGTCCCTCACATTTCACCCTCCCTGACCTTGCCCAGGACCCACGACCTGCTGACCTGTGCACAGGGGAGAGTGTGGTATCCGGACCTCAATTCCCTCCACCTCAAGGCCTGGTTCTTGAGGAGCTCGAATTTGCTGATTTACACCTTTCTCAAGGTGTCTTGGATATTTTGAAGGCTTCTAGGAAGCCTTCCACTAGAGCCACTTATAATTCCAAGTGGAAGAGGTTTTCCTTCTGGTGTTCTGAGAGGCAGATTGTACCAGAATCTGCTGACTTGGCTATTTTATTGGACTACTTGGTCCACTTAAATTACTCAGGCCTCAAACCAGCTACTTTGAGGGTTCATTTGGCAGCTGTTTCTGTTTTTGTTTCTGCAGGGAAACCAGTTTCCCTCTCCTCTCACCCTGTGTTTTCCAAGTTTTTCAAGGGGTTACTTCACACTAACCCTCCCTTTCGGGAACCAGCTCCTGCCTGGGACCTGAATGTTTGCATTGCTCAGCTAATGCAACCCCCTTTTGAGCCTCTATCTTCGGCAGATCTCAAGTTTTTAACTTGGAAGACTGTTTTTCTAGTGGCTATCACTTCTGCTAGGCATATAAGTGAATTACAAGCCTTGTCAGTGGAAAAGGATTTTATTTCTTTCCACAGAGATAAAGTGGTCCTCAGGACTAACAGAAAGTTTTTACCTAAGGTGGTTTCAGATTTTCATCTTAACCAATCCATCTCTCTCCCAGTATTTTTTACTGAGTATTCTTCCTCTGGTGAGAGGAGATTGCACAGTTTGGACGTCAAAAGAGCTCTTAGTTACTATTTGGAACGTACCAAGGGTCATAGGTTCGAATCCCTCCAACTCTTCCTTACCTATGGAGAAGTGGGTAAGGGGAGACCTGCTACTAGGAGGACAGTCGCAAGGTGGATTGTCTCTTGTATCCAGTTCTGTTACCAAAAACTAGGTAAAGAACCTCCCTCAGGACTGAGGGCTCATTCCACCAGGGGTACAGCTGCATCTCTAGCGGCCGCTAGAGATATTCCTATTTTAGAAATTTGTCAAGCTGCTACCTGGAAGACAGTCCACACTTTCACCAAGCATTATTCTCTGACGTCCAGTCCAGGAGAGATGCTCGCTTTGGCACAGCTGTGCTTCAGAGCTATTCCCTAAGTAGGTTCTGGCCTCCTCCATGGAGGTACTGCTGTATAATCTGCAATGGTCCTAATTATAGCAAGACTTCATGGTGTTTGAAGAAAAAATTACTCACCTTAGTAATTGCTTTTCTTCTCATGGAGTCTTTCTATATTAGGACAACCCCCCCTCCTACCCCTCTCAGAATTCCTACTTGGGTATGGGGTTGGCAATTTGGTGCAAGCACTGTGTCATGCCATTTTAGCCTTTCTAGTTTCTCCTCCCCTTGTTTCATTTGGGTTAGGGAACTAGGTAATTCTGTTTATTGTTAAGTGGTAGATGGCCCCCTTTCTGGACTTGAGTCTTTTGGGGAGAGGGGGCCTATTAGTGCTTGTCAGGGGTGATCCTAACAATAATAGGTATATTGTTTTTATTCTGTGTTTGTTGTTGTTGTTGTGTTTTGTTGTTCTACTACTAGTAGGTAGCCAATGGCTAGTGTAGGGCTTTTCCACACAGACTTGCTATGTTAGTTTAGCTTCGTAAAGAACCTGGCAGTTTCATTTGAAACTGACTAGATAGAGCTTTGAACAGCGCCCTCGCGCTGTGGAACTCCAGATCTCTCTGGAGTTAACTGTTTCCTCTCTGGGGCAGTTCAGAGCCAGGGGCTAACTGCAATGGTCCTAATATAGCAAGACTCCATGAGAAGAAAAGCAATTACTAAGGTGAGTAATTTTTTCTTAGAGTCTCTACTCTAGTAGCAGACATCTTGGTAGAGGCCAGGAAGCCTTCCACCAGGTCCACCTACACCATGAAGTGGAAATGGTTTTCTATTTGGGCAAATTTGAAGGGCTTCGAGCCTTTCTCATGCCCAGTCAATAAAGTTCTGGACTACATGCATCACTCATCGATCTGGGTCTCAGCCATTCCTTGTTGAAAGTCCACATGGCCACTATTTCAGCCTACCATATTCCCTTTGGAGACGGGACTTTTGCTGAGTTGGAAGTCTCCAAGACTTTCCTCAGAGGGATTCTCCACTTGAGACCCCCCATCCGCATTCCTGTCCCTTCATGGGACTTGAATTTCATCATGGAGGAGCTTGCTCTGCCTCCCTTCAAGCCAGCAGCAGCAGCTGATTTGAAGTTCCTTTCTTGGAAGACACTCTTTCTAGTGGCCATTACTTCTGCTCGGCAAATTTCCGAGCTACAGGCCTTAATGTGTAAAATACCATACTTAATATCTCACAAGGAATGTGTGGCTGTATGCACCAACCTTAAGTTTCTCCCCAAGGTTGTGGCTGAATCAATCTATGGAGCTACCTACTTTCTTTACCCAACACTCCAATCAAGGGGAGTACCTCTTGCATACTTCAGATGTTCACAGAATCCTGAGATACCACACCAGTCGGACTAAGGATCTCAGGAAGACTGATCAGCTTTTTGTCTCTCTTGCTCACAGAAGAGAAGGCAATGCTGTTTCTAAGCAATGCCTATCAAAATGGTTGGCACATCGTATCATTTTCTGTTACGTCAAGTACAAGACCCTTCCGGGTCAAGTCGGAAGTCACTCCACCAGAGGAGTAGCTGCCTCGGCGACTTGTTTCAAAAATGTGTCAGCAGTAGACATCTGTGTAGCCGCAACTTGGACTTCTGTCCATACTTTCACGAAACACTACATTTTGGACATTGCCTCTCACCATAAAGCAGGCTTCGGGTTGGCTGTCCTACAAGGTCTCCTTTCATGAGACCCGTTCAGCCCTGAGGTTCCATGCTGTGGATGACAGTCCTCCTTCCAAGTGTTTTTCCTTGTTCCAGACTGCTTGGGACTCAGTCCTTTATGTGAATACCTACTGCAAGAGCCCTCTCGAAGTAAGATAGTACAGTTACGTAAGAACTTACCTTAACAGTAGATCTTCGAGAGAGGCTCTTGCAGTAGGTATGGCCTTCCCGCCCTCCGTTCCCCTAAGTTTTCTTTGCTTCATTTCCATTTGGGGGAAATATCTTCTTCTCTCTTGTCTTGCCTCTTTTGGCCTTTGGCGGGAAAGAACTGGAAGCCGGCCGTGTGGGACCGCCCCTTTATGCTGACGTCGCATGACGCCGGTCACTTGACATGGGGGTGGTCCCCCGCCAGAGACTGCTAGCTAGAAATTTTCCCGTGGGGTTCTGGCGCTTGGCATCTTAGTCCTATATGTGAATACCTACTGCAAGAGCCTCTCTCGAAGATCTGCTGTTACAGTACGTAAGTTCTTACGTAACTGTACTTTCTTAGTATTAGAAAGTAAAAAGTCCAGCCCATCCATCTCAGCCCCTTCATCCTTCCCACCCCAACCTGAGAGTAAACAGGGCCACCAAATTTGAATAAGTAATATTTTTTTGTAGCTACCACAGTGCACAGCGATCCTCATCCTTCTAGTTGTACCAGTAAGCCAGAATACCACTTTCTCATTCCATTAGTGCGTTGTGCAGCTGTGCTCAAAGCACGCCCGGGACAAGAAACCAGAATTCAGGCCTGGCGGTGAAATTAAAAGAATGAGGATTGCTGCACAGTATGGGACCTGATAAAGATATTTCTACTTCATATAAAGGACTCAAGGAGGTTCTGGGGTTACCTGTTTTGATTTTAAGATGAAGCCCTAGCAGCCAAGCTAATGAGCAGGGGCTGTTCCCAAATGCTTTTCAGATTTTTCTTAAATTCCAAGAAAACATTCTGCAGAATTTAATATAAACCACAGAAAAGTTTTCTGGGGTTTATATGATCCATGGAATAACCACAGTTTATGAGAGTCATGGAATAATTTTTCTTGATCAGAGACTATGTAAACTGCAGATTTGTTTTACTCACAGTTTATACTGACTATTCTTTTTATTTATTATGCGTCATCTTCTCATCTGCCGTACTCCATCGGTCCAGTGTTCACACATTCAGCCCCGGGACGTACCTTACTCTCAAACACCCTCGGATTATGTCCCGGGGTGGGGTTGCCTGGAGGACCCTTCCCCTAATGGAGTCTGAATAGTAGAATGGGAGTGAGAACTCAGTTGGTGGTGTGGGGTCTGCAGCGTAGGGGTGGACGTCATCGTGCAGTGGCGGTAGCTCCATTTTCACATTTCCTCCCCAGGAGGTGTGTCATGCAGTAATGTTGGGCCGGGACGCTGAATTTCTGACACATCTGCCAAACTTAGTTACGGCTGTCATACCCCATGCTTCCACAAGGGGTTAACTGAACAGTGACACAACCACCCCCAGGAAAGCAGTCCATAAGATGCTTGATCCTCCTCCCCCCAGCTGGCTTTCCAGGTTTGTTCCCGAACCCAAGTCGTCGGGAGCAGTAGTGGTACCGCTGCATTGGCGTGCCAGCTAAATACTGACATTTCTGTATAAACTGTGGAATAGTATTCTGCAGTTCATGTAAACCGTGGAATAATATTACGCAGTTAATGTGAACTGCGAAATAATAGCAATAGCAATGGTCTGCAGGATGAGAGACAGCATGGGTTTGTCACTGGAAGATCTTGCCAAACTAACCTGATTGACTTCTTCGACTGGGTCACTAGGGCGGATGACGAAGGCCACAATGTGGATGTCCTGTATCTGAACTTCAGCAAGGCTTTCAACTCGGTGCTGCACAGGAGGTTAATGAGCAAGCTGAGGGACATGGGGGCGGGGGCGATACTGGTGGGGTAGGTTGAGAGCTGGCTGCAGGGCAGACAACAGAGGGTAATTGTAAGGGGAGAGAGATCCAAGCCAAGGCCATTAACAAGTTGGGTACCGCAGGGTTCAGTGTCTTCATTGGAGACATTGTAGAGGGGGTCAAGAGTAAGATCAGCCTGTTCGAGGACAACACTAAGATTTGTGCTGAAGTGGACAATGAGGAAGAGAGGCAGGCACTCGGAGAGGATCTAGCTAAATTCGAACACTGGTCTAGGGAGTAGCAGTTGGGGTTTAATGCTAAGAAATGTAAAACCATGCACCTTGGAGCCAGAAATTCCAGGAACAGCTACTGGCTGGGGGGAGTGCAGGTAACAGCTTCAGAGGAGGAAAGGGACCTAGGGGTAATAGTCACAGGGAATGTGAAGGTATCAACACAGTGTAGGAGGGTTGGCAGCAAGGGCAAATAGGATGCTGGGATGCACTGCCAGAGGGATCACCTCTCCAAAGGGGAAGGTCATCCTTCCATTGTATAGGTCACTGGTGAGGCCACACTTGGAGTACTGTGTACAGTACTGGTGCCCATACCTCAAAAAGGATGTGAGATTACTGGAGGGGGTGCAGCGTAGGGCTACAGAAATAATCATGGGGCTAGGGGAGTTGTCGTACGAGGAAAGGTTGAAGGAGTTCAACATGTACTCGCTGGAAGACAGAAGGGTAAGAGGGAACATGATAGAGATGTTTAAGTACTTGAAAGGCATAAACAAAGGCAGGGAGAGAGGATTGTTCCACTTAAAGGAGGCAAGGGTCACTAGGGGGCACAGTCTGAAGTTGGAAGGGGGAAGGTTTAGGGGGTAGATGAGGAGGCACTACTTCACAGAGAGAGTGGTGGCGGGTTGGAACGCACTGCCCGAGGAGTTAATCACTCAAAGGACAGTGGATAGCTTTAAGCGGTTTGGGATAAAGTCAAGGGCAGGATTAGTACAGACAAGAACACAGAGGGGAAGGACTGGGAAAGAGGAAGAAGGGAGGGGTTTAGGTGGAGGTGGGGCAGCTGTAGTGATATGAAACGAAGAGCTGCACAATCGGGCAGACTTTATAGACCTGTGGGCCTTTTTCTGCCAGCAATTTCGTACGTTCATAGTTCATGTAAACTATGGAATAATATTCCACAGTTCATGTAAACCGCGGAATATTGTTAGTTTTTTCTGCAGTTTACACAAAATTCCACAGAAATCGCCGCAGAATCGCAGAAAAATCGGGGTCTTGAATATGGTAAGGAACTTCCTTGGTCTGTCAATGGCCATTCCCGAAGGGGCATGGCCACCTTAGTAGGTGATTTTCACAGTGTGTCTGCTGCTGACATTTATGCTGCAGCCACCTGGAGTGCTGTCCACACCTTCACCAAGCACTACAGTCTGGACATTGCCTCTAGGAGATGTGCTAGTTTTGGCCTGGCGGTCCTCGGAGGTCTTCTCTCATAGGCTGTCATCATTGCCTGCTGTCCTGCCTGCCTGTGCAACAAGAACTGCTTGGGACTCGGTCCTACCGGTGTGATGGCCTGCTGCAAGAGATACCCCCGAAGTAAGGTAGTACAGTTACGTAAGAACTTACCGTAACAGTAGGTCTTTGAGAGGATCTCTTGCAATAGGTCCTGCTTTTCCATTCCCCCTTTCTTTCTCTGTGTTTCACTCCCCTTCCATCGTGGTGTGCCTTCTGCTTTTTCCTCTTATACAGGGTTACCCTGGTGTTGTTCTTGCCCCCTTCCCCATCTGGAATCCTGCTTCTGGTCTCTGGTGGGAGAACTGAGAAGGGCTTTTGGGCCGCCCGCCTTACATAGGATAGGCTGACATCGGAGGTGGGTGGCCCCATCTGGTATACTGCTAGCTAGAAAGGTTTCCATGTGGTTCTAGCACCTGACAACTGAGTCCTACCTGTAATGGCCTGCTGCAAGAGAGCATCTTGAAATATCTACTGTTACAATAAGTTCTTATGTAACTGTACTTTCCTGATGCAAGAGCTAAATGTGTGGTCCTACATATGTCGCAGTACTGCTGTCCTGCTGCTTACATTCCTTGGGGATTTCAGCGATGGCTCCTTCATTGTCCCTCCTTGGTCTCAGCCTGTCTTGGAGGCATCCAGGAACACCTGGCTCCGTCTTAATGCTCTTTCTCCAGCCCTAAGAACGTCCAGCACAGATATTGTGCTCTTGTGGGGTGTGCAGGAGCTATACCTCTCCCCACATTAGGGATTTTGGTACTGCAGATCCCATCTGGGCCTACGCCCCTATGTATGATTGTTCCCTGGCTTTGGTTCTGTGGAGATGGATGTTGGGGGCTGGTTCTAGAGGCATGGATATGGTGCACAGTCCACCCTTAGGCAGTCTTCCTTTACATTTAGATTCTGCTGGAACATCTTCAGGCTAAGCTGATCCCACCCACTTGGGTGGTATCTTCTTTGGCTCTGCCCTGTGACGTCAGATCTTCCTTTCCACTGGAAGAGTTGGGTCTTCTCCTTGGAAGCTCCAGTGTGCTATGTATTTCTGCTTCTAGCCTGTCTTCAGGTGCCTTCTCGTTGTTTCGATTACCTTATGTATCACGATGGCCCAAAACCCAGTCCTGCGGGCAAGCAGTGTGCCACTTTTTCCCAGCTCATGTAATGCCCTGATCCTCATGCCTCATGTGTCTCTTGCCTCCTGGCTCGGCACGATCCACAAGCTTGTGGCCTGTGCCTGTCCTTGCAGCCCTCGCCATTGGAAGATTGTTTTGCCAGCTCTATTTTGTGCTGCCTGGTTGCACGGGACCAGCCGGTCCAGTGGTAGGTCTTCTGTAGGCCCATTTGGCAGCAGCGGGTTTGGAGTTGCGACTTGTCGCGCTCCAAGAGATGGTGGCCCAGGTCTTGCCGGGCATCGTTTCAGCTCACATGTTGCTCCCTATGGTATTAGGCGCTTCATGGGACTTGTGTCGTTCCCTTCCTGCCTTTGGGGAGGGCTCTTCCCGGGGGTCCATTTTATCCGGGTTATCGACTTCTCTGGGTCCCTGTCATGGATCGTGGGACCAGGAGTGGGCTTGTCCTTCCACCCTTGTGATTCTGTGTCCGGCTCGATGGCTGTCGTCTGTTGGCTTTGGTCATCCCTCCCAGAGTTCATACCCCGGCCGTTGGCCCCTCAGTGTTCCCGTCGGGCTTGCTGGCTGAGTTGCGGGCCGACTGACCAGCCAAGAGTTTTCCTGGCCTGGTTGGCCCATTGTTGGAGGGCAAGGTTGACATGTTTTCTCAGACTCGGGTCCTCTTGGCCCTCTTTCTTCAGGGCCGGTTGCACCAGCTGTCCTGGCTGTCTCACTTTGGGAGCTTGTCCCCTTTGGTGTTGCGCAGGCTCAGGTATGTGCTTCACACATGGTTCCTCTTCCCGCGTCTCCTCCCTGACAACCCTGTTGTCATCGGTCGAAGCCATAGTCGAGGGCTCGGTCCCTTTTAAGTTTGAGATTTCGGTGTTCCCGCTCTCAGCCGGGCCCTCAGACTTGTCATCTACGCTCCTCGTCCTCAGTTGAAGATAGGCTCCATTGCGACTTGCAGCATCATTAAGAGTGCTTGATGTGGTCCAGTGGTGTCTCGTCCACGATTGTGCTGCTTCATAGGTGTCGAGGCTCCCCCATCCGGTGGCACCGTGGCCTTTCTGGATTTGTTCTGGCTGCTCTGATGCTGGCTTCTTCATCCCTCTGGGGGGAGCCCACCCTCTGCCCCAGCCCTTGCTTGGGCTCCGTCTCAGGCTGCCAACTGCTTCTGACCTCCCCAGCCAGTTGCCCATCAAGACTTTTGTTCTGTCAAGCCCTGTATGCTTCTTGGGGAGCTTGGGTCGTTGGCAGTGTTTGAGGAGTCCCTCAGTTCTGGGTGGGCCTCCATGGTTGTTCTTGGGCTCTGGGTTTGCTCAGGTGTTCTCCAATGGGTAACCCCTCAGGCATCTCCAGGGTTGGCTTTCTCTGTTGCGGGAGCCATTGATCTTCTTGGACTTAGTCTTCACCATTTATTCATTCTTTTGGGTTCAAGCAGGAGGCGCCAGGACACCCTGCAAGAGCCAAACATCTAAAGGATTGCCGGTGCTGAGGTTGGACTGCGCATGCTGCACAGTGCCGCAAGACTAGCTTGCGCCATATAGGCCATCTCCGCATCGACCCTCCAACCACCTCAGTTCCTTTTTTCTCCACTGTCAAGTGCGCTTCAGTGAACAATGTCACTCGCCTGCTGGGAGTCAAATCTCTCATGTCTATATGTCAACATCATTTAGTTTTATTCAATTTAGTGGTTGTTTTCTGTAATAAAAAAGAAGAGAGAGTTTTATTATTTTCTTCAGCCCTACCGATAAGGAGTTGACCACGGATGGTGACCGTACGGACTCTCCGTTGGAAGGCTGCTCTGTCAGCTGGGCTGTGTGCGGTCTGCCGCCCTCTCCAGAAGGGGGGCCCGTAAAATGAAGCAAGTCCATTCCTGATCCAAGTCAGGAACCCAGCATGCTCTGCCTTGAGTTCTTCTTCCCGTCGGAAGAAGAAATTATACTGCTGAAGGTTGCCCTCCTGTATGTCTGCCAAGAGGTCTTCAGTTGTCGAGAGCGGTAGGCCGTCTCCGGTTTTGACCGGTTCCCCAACAGTTTCCACTCATGATCGCTTTGATTCTTGGCACTGGTGCCCCTCGGAGACGGCCTACCGCTCTCGACAACCAAAGACCTCTTGGCAGACATACCAGAGGGCAACCTTGAGCAGTATAATTTCTTCTTCCGACGGGAAGAACAACTCAAGGCAGAGCATGCTGGGTTCCTGACTTGGAGGTGTCAGCGTGGCTCAGTTGGTAGCACATCCGCCTCTGGACCAGAAGGTCGTGGGTTCTCGTCCCACACCGGGATTGAACTTGCACCTAAAAATTGCTGGCATCCGAGTGCAGTATTGGGGGGTGCTGTACTGCTGGGGGGTGCTATCCTTCGGATGAGACGTTAAACCGAGGTCCCTTCTGCCCATCCTGGTGTTGTCCTGGTGGGTGTCCAGGTGGAAGTGAAAGAACCCAGGGCACTCTTCGCAAAGAGAAGGGAACATTCCCGGTGTCCTGGCCAACATTCCCCTTCCCATAAACCGGTTCATGCAATTATCCAGGCTGTGTGTGGGTGGTGATGTGCGATATGGCTGCCACCACACATTCAGTCACTTCACTACCGTCCAGCATTGCTTGTAAAGCGCTTTGGGATACTGTGTATGAAAAGCACTATATAAATGCTGATTCTTCTTCCTCTTCTTCTCTTTGTCCTCTTGTGGGGTTTCCGGTGGGCAGTTTCATCATTGGTCTGCTCTTATGGAGCAATGGGTATAGCATCTGTCCTGTATGCTCCTTCCCGTGGATCTGGTTTCAGGGCCGTCAGGCCTAGGAGCCTTGGTCCTTCAGGACAGAGTGTGTGTTCAGCGCCGGCAATGGAAATTTTTCCCTTGCTGGTGCCGATGCCCCCAACGCTGGTTCCACGTTCCCCCCTCTTTGCTGTTGCCTTGCAGGGGCCGGCACAGCTGCCACTCCCTTCCCCTTCTTTTTCTCCTAGGTCTGCACTGGGTTTTTGGGTGACTCTGGCCTCCACTCCATGCCTGATGCTGTCTCCTTGTGGAGCAGTGCCGGGTTCCACGATGCAGAGTGCGGTGACGGGGTCCATGGTGCCTTTTGCGGCTCCGCGGTTCGCGGCATCAGGTGTGGAGCCAGGGTCCATGGCACTTGGATCTTCAGAGCCACGTTCAGTGCCGGGATTTGTGGCGCCGGTTCTGTTACCTATTCCAGTTTTCCCTATTTACCCTTTTCCCAGACCAGACAAGGGTCTTTTAGGGGCAGGCCCTGCTCCCTCTGACAGGTTCTTAGAGCAGGATAAATCTGACCTTGATTTTACTACATCTTCCCTAAGTCGATCTTCACCATTCATTACATCTGGGTCTAGGCTGGAGATCTGGACTCTGCTCGGGAATAAAAAAGAGCTTGTCTCTTTAAATTTTTCAGTGCTGGGGGGGCCGACGTTGGGACTGCATCGCCCACGACGTGACGCTCGTGGGGTGGCCATTAACCAACGTTGACTCCTCCCAGCCCTCAGTTCTCTTTTTCCTGCCATCGAGGAAGGATCTGCGAGGGAAGGTCTCTTCAGCTCCACTTTGCAGTTACTGTTCAGCTCAGGCCTACCATTCATTGACGTCTTCTCGGCGCCATAAGTCCCAGTTCTGTCCCGCCACCGGTTTATTCTTTTCTTTTAAGAGTTGTTTTTTCACGGCGCCGATAACTTTTACCCCATTTTATTTCCACACAACAGCGATGTCTGGGTCCGGGGCGTAAGAAGTCTTCAAAAAAAGTGGGAGTTGTCCCAATGAGTCGGTGCCCCTGTGGCAACTCCATGACCGTGTTGGACCCCCCATGACCACTGTTTTTCTTATCTGGATCCCCGCCATGCGATGGATGAGTGCAAAGCCTACTTCTCAGTGGACTGTCGCACTTTGGTTATCCGCACGTTGAGGTTGGGGAGAGGACCCCCCAACCTTCGGTGGTTGTCAGTGCACTCGGAACACCAAGATAAGGTCTCCGGGTTCCTCCCCTCTATATGGGCCAATGGACAAGAGACCCCCTCTCTTCCAAATCTTGCTGGGACAAGGATCTCGGCGAAGGGTTGTTGGGGCAGTCGTCCTCGGGGGCTGGTCACCCCTCGTAGTCCTAGGTCTTCTTGGTGACACGGAAAACCCCTGGTGTGGTGCCACAGCTATACGCTGGGCCCACTCCGATGAGTGTGACAGTGCTAACCGTGTGCCCGGGCTCGCCTCTGATGCTGTTCTCTGTTCCGGAGGACCTAGAATCCAAGGTGTGGCAAGATTGGAGATCTCCCTGATCTCATCCTCCACCTCGGAAGGTGAGGGTTGGGATGATCCTGATTGACTGCCCTGCTCCGGGGAGCCTCTGGATTCTACCCAGTCCTCTCCAAGGCCTACTACAAGTCGTTGGCCTGCAGCGTCTTCCGCTGCCTCCCCCTGAGCCATCAGGCACTGTCACCGGTGCTGGGGTTTCTGTTGGTGTCACTGTTGACACTCCTGGGGATGACACACTGGGGCCAACTTTGGAGCCAGCTCCGTCTCCGGTGCTGAGTCCATCCTATCTGTTTCAGGTCAGATGGGGGCGACTTTGGCTGCTGGGGATGATGCTCAGAGGGTGTCCCCGCTGTCACTTCCTCGGCAACTGTGCCCTCATCTTCTTTGTCTGCTATCCTGGAGTCGTCTTCTAGACCTCTTCTGAGGGGCAGGTCTCTTTATTTGGAGGTGGAGGTTGGCAGAGCTCATTCGGTGCAGCAGTCCCTCCGTGGAACCTCTAGAGGATCTGTAGTTTTGATGCATTGTCTTCCTCTACCCCTAGAGAGAATTCTGCAGTTGATGGGGATGGGGCCTCCCTTTGGGCTCTGTATGGCTCTGTTCTCCAAACCCAGGGGGTTCCCACCAAGGGCAACACCCCATCCGCCCCTCGACTGTGGGACACACTGAAGAGGGCGGGGTAGGCAGTCCCCACCTTCGGGAGGGGTCCCCCTGCATGATGCCGCAGTCCTTGCAGAGGACCTTCCCTGATTCACCAGGCTACTACCTCCTCTCATCCTTTGCCTCCTCGCCCCCCCCCCCCTTTTCCCGGTCTCCTAGGTCCGAGAGGCCCCATGACTTGGGAGCAGTACAGAGGTTCGGCAGCTGCATTTCCCTGCTACTTAAGGGCACTCAGCGAGGTAATTTTTAGACCTCAGACCCCTATGCCAAGTTCCTCTGAATCTTCGACTTCCTCCACTGAAGAAGAGGATGGATTTATTTATTTAGGTTTTGTTAACCAGGTAAGCATACTAGACAAAAACAGATGACTATTTTCAGGTGTGACCTGGGAGATTACAAGGAGATAAGGATGCAAGTAACAGTCAGGTATAATGCACAGGTAAACAATAAACGGGCAGTTCAGCGATGAGACAGAGAACAATACAAGGTAACACAGAGTGAATGCACGAGGAATAGGTAAACAATATATAGACATTTCAAAAAAGAGACAGAGGCAGTTCTAAAAACAATAGAGCACCTTCACGAGGAACACTGTGAGCAGGTATGGCTAAGAGAAGCAAACACACACAGCGTTCTGGCAGTTACCCCTTAAGTGAGGACCAGTATGTCACTAATTTTGGGGGGATGCTTCCCTCCACTACTCGGCTGATGTGGACTTCACGTCTTATCAGCACTTTTTAGCGGAGATGTCGGAGGAGCTTCACATCTCCCATTTTGCTGACATAACCCTGCCCGTACAACACTGTCATTCCTGGGGGAACACAGTGCTGATCATCTGGTTATACCTTCCTGGTCACGGACGTTTACAGAGGCTTCGTACGCTGTCTGGCAACATCCCGCCACTATAGCTCCTGGCCCTATGGACTGCATGCACAGGTATTGCACTGCTATGGGGTCTCCAGGTGCCATGCTCCACCTCTTTTCAGGAGTGGAGCTCCTAGATACCCCATCCAGGCACCGTCTCTCCCGCCATGACCGCCCCCAGACTTTGATTTGGCTGAGTTGGACCGCTGGTGGAGAAGGGTGTTTTCAGCGGCATGCCTTCTTCTATACATATTGGCTCATCAGTCGCACCAGGTAGCTTACGCTAGGCAACTCTGGACACTGCTGGGCCAGCTTCTAGCAGCAATGCCTGATGGTAAGAAAACCCGGCAGGCCATTGACCTTTCTGCATGTGGCCTGGAGCTCGTGAGACATCCCTCTAGGGCAGTGTATGATGCTAATGAGGTGGCATCCAGGTTGGTAGGAACAACTGTCTGCATTAGGCAAACGGCCTGGCTTTGCCTTTCGAGGTTGTCACCCTTGGCCCAGTGTAAGGTGCTGTCATCACCTTTCAAGGGGGCCCACATTTTCTCTCGAAGGGCACGGCGTGAACTGCAGGGGTACCTTCCATCTCCCAGAACACTGGAGCCACCACCTGCCTGAGACCGTCCCCGGGCCATGCCGAGACCGTCCTCGGGCCATGCCAGGCCCGTAAGGGGCCCTCTTCTCCTGTGTTCGTCCCCCACAGGAGGCTGGGGGAAATTCTTTCCTTCAGGGTTTGCCATCTCGGCACTCTGACCCAGACATAATGAATGGTGAAGATGGACGTAGGGGAAGATTACATACTCAGCGTAATCCTTGATCTTCCCAAGTATCTTCACCATTCATTATGGCTCACCCGCCCTCCCTGTGGCCAGACACTGGGCAGCACCTTTCCCCCCTTTTTTCTCTTCTCCCTACTCCCTTGATCCTTAAAGGTTGAGAGTTAAGGGTGGATGGTAGTGGGCAAATCCTACCTCCTCTCATGCCATCTGGCATTTTCTGTCTCCCTTTTGGTCTAGCTTGCACTTACAGGATTTCTTTAAAAGCCCTGGGAAATGATCACATTTCCAAGATCTCCTTTTGTTTGATAGGGAGCGTTTTGATCTTTTAGGTGGAGACGGAGGGCACAATTTCCTAGTGTGTTCTACACCTTCTCTACACTGTTCTTTGTTCTGCTCCATGGAGTTAAAAACAAAACAAAACAAAAAAAAAAACCCTGAGAGTTCTTCTAAGGGCTCATCTGCTGCCTCCTTCTCGTAAGGAGATCCCTTACAGTAAGGATCCCTTAACCATCTTACTACTACTACCCCCGCCTTCCAATTCCATCTACTCAGACAAAAGGCAAGCTGTCAAGCTGAAGCAGGGGTGGGTGTATGAATACACCCTGATCTACTCCCTCTCATGGCCCGGCTTGGCGGAACTGCTTTTCTCTCCTCACCTCCTTCGGACCTCAGGTCTGGTTACAATTCTGGGCATCTTGGCATTTTGCCCTCTCTGGGGCCCAGCCCAGTCAAAAAGGAAAAAGATGAAAGGGATGATAATGGGAGGACGACAAGCTCTCTCTCTTTTATTGTTCCTTGAGGCTTTCTCTTCTCCTTCTTTTTCTTCTTTCTATCTAGGGCTGCCCAGCGTGCTGGCCAACCCTGCCCATTTTAGTCCTCGTCTTATCTATATCCCCTGTTCCATCTGCTTTTATCTTTATTTCTCTCCACTGTCCCTTTCCTTTGGGCTCCCTTGCCCTCACTCTATCCCTATCTTCTGTATTACTCTCCAGGTGGACAGAACTGAGGGCTGGGAGGAATCGGCGTCGGTTACTGGCCACTCCATGAATGCCACGTAGTAGGCAGGCATCATGGGTGGTGCATCGGCTCACCCAGCACTGAAAAATGTAAAGAGGCAAGCTGTTTTTTTTATTCCTGAGCAGAGTCCAGACCTCCAGCCTAGACCCAGACGCAATTAATGGTGAAGATACTTGGGAAGATCAAGAATTACAGTGCGTATGTAATTTTTCATTTATCGGCATTCAGTGTGATAAGTGGGATCAATTATTTGTTTTGTTTTTTTTAAAATAATAAAGTAAGCCAGCTCGGTGGTGCTTAAGGTTGAGGCACTGGATGCCACACCTCGCACCATACCCATGACCAAGTATTCGGAGGTGAGCGTGGGCCTCTGGGGGCTGGACTGGGACAGAATTGTAGTGGCCACTGGGCTGCACTCCTCTCTCGGATCAGGGAGGCTTGTCACCTCGCTCTCGACTGACACCCAGTGGAGGCTGAATGCCAGGTCAAGAGAGGGACGGATGACTGATGAACGTCGGTTGGGTGGAAGGAGCACGTCTACACGTACATGCGTTCACCTGTGCGGCCACTGCTTTGGGAGGGAAGGGAGGAAAAAAACAAAAATCCATGTCTCCTGGTAGCCATATGTGACAGCTCCTCCACTCTCTGACTCCGCTCCTTGCAGGTCCACGTAGGCCAAGATGAGGGCAGAAGGGGCCCAATGAGAGGAGTTAGTGGCTACCATGAGCAAACAGTTATATTAAAAAAAAAAAGTAATCTTTAAAAATATATTGAATGTGATTCTGCTGTTGAACCTACAGCATATCGATTTGAACAGACAACAGTAAGAGAGGAAATCTGTTTGAAAAGTTTTTCTAAAATAGATGGTTGAGCTTTTTTGACAGCTATTATATTTAAATTCTGTAATGTTGTATGGCGTTGCATAGCATTGTATTAACCTGTATGTAAAATCCTTCATTGCAGCCCTCATGCTGTTGGCCACACCACCAATCGTGCTAACGATTTTCAGTTTATTCAGCACTGGAAATGTTTAAAACTCATTGATTGTAAAATTGTCGTATAGTTGCACAAACAAATTTAAAGATGGTTTCAAGCATTTTTATACTGTAGGTTAATATTACCATGCTGATGTTAATCTTGCGTAGTTAAAGAGATGCTCTTTTGCTCTGTTGTAGTAGGGCACATATCAACGTGTGACATAGCTTTTGCAAATGTAAGCCCCCAAGGCACTCTGGCAGTGAAACTTTTTATCCAAGAGTGTGTGTGCTAAAGAAGACTGATTAGCGAGATGATTACAGGCCAGTAATCTTCTCTTCCTTTATTGCATCTTGTTACAGGCCTTTTATAAATCATTTTGCATTCAAGACATACCATCACTTTACTTCTATAATTTCTATATGTCATGCCATAATTTTTTTGTTACAATCCCATTTCTGTATCCACTCCATTCCATTGTTCGTATAGCGGCTCGAAAAGAAGCTGGAAGATGTTGTGAAAGCCAACGAGACCCTTCAGGAGCAGTTGTGTACACTGAGCTGCCAAAGCTCCAGCCAGCAGGTAAGATGGAATGAAGTACTTGCCAAGGGTATGGGTTATACATTGTACTTTGTAGAGCCAATGATTTTCTCTTTTTAATGGAAAAATGCTGAATTTTTTAATTTTTAAGCTAGCATTTGGGAGTCAATTTTCCATAAAAAAAAAATAAATTTTACCACTTTTTCATACAGGCAGTGCTATTTTACACAAATATTTTGTGCAAAAACTCTGAATCTTCACCATTTATTCACACCATCGGGTTCTGACCCAGAGGCACTTGCATACTTCGGGAGCCAGATATGAAGGCAACCCTGACTGTTCAGATGTCTTCTGTAGACCCCAGGTAGGCTTTTGTGCCTGGAGTGGCTTCATGTTATGAATATTCCATTGACCCTTACGCCACCTGTTTCCTCACCCTTCGAGACTTTGTCTGAAGCTGTATGGGCGAGGCCTGCCTATCTGCAAGTCCATAGATAGGAAATATGTCCGTCCCAAGAAGAGACCCATTTTAGCATTGCAACCCATTGCTGATGCACTTGTTGTCCTTGCTAAGAATGACAAAGCTGTTCTTCCCCAAGAAGTATTAGCACGTCCTATCAATAAGGAATGTCATAAGATCGATACCATGGGGGAAAAGGGCTTTCGCAGCCACGACTCTGGTCATGTGTATTGCCAGCTGTCAAGGACACTTCTCCAATTATGAGTATGCCCTCTGGACTTCCCTTAAATCTCTAGCGGAAGGCCTCCCAGAGTCTGACTCTGAATTTGGGATTTTACAGATGGTTACCCGTGGAATAGAATGCAATAACTATCAGCTTCTGTGGATGCATACTACACAGTATCCAGGGCGGCCGCTGCTGGAGTATGTATTAGAAGACATTCCTGGCTTAGGATATCGGGGTTTTTTCTCTGATGCTTAACGGCAGTTTATGAATGGCCCCTTTTATGGTACGTATCTGTTTGGTCAACCGGTGGAACAAGCCCTGGAGGTCTCTCAGAGCTAGGCAGGAACTGTCGGTTTTTTTGTAACAGGAAGGCCTTTTGAGGAAGAAGGCCCAAACAAGCTCCAGTCTCCTCAGCTGCAAAACAAATGCAACAGAAGGTACAAGGGCCAAAAACTCCCATTCAAACAACATGGAGTCTTGCTATATTATGACAATTGCAGTTTGTCCCACCATTGGAACTGCTACGGAGGTGAAAGAGTTAACTCCATTCCATGAATGGAACTTGGAGCACGAGCTCTAAAGAGAAGCTCTGTCTGGGTAGTTTCAAACCTAAACTGTCAGATTCTTTACTCCGCCTCACTGAACAGTCGCTCCGGAGATTCCTCCTACTGCTCGGTTCATTTCTCGGTTTAAACAGTGTTTTCTCGGTTCAATTTAACCTAGAATAGTTTTATTTTAACCGCAAAACCGATTGGTTCAAGCTCTGTCTGTGGTATCGTAAGTAATTCATGTTTTAATTCTGTGTGGAATTTGTAAAGGTTTATCGGTTCGGTTTTGAACCGATCAGCTTGTGTTAAAACTTGAAGTATTTAAACTTGAGATTTTAGAGTGCGGTTCCCGGTTCTTATCGGTTCTAAAAAAAACCGGATTTCATTACGTTTTTTTCCAATACCCGTGACACGGTTAGGAACCGATAAGGGTGTCTTGCCTGGCACTGCCGTTAAAAGGGCAAGTTTTTAGTTAGGCTGGCATTATGTCTGAGAAACCCAAAAGAAAAACCGGGCCCACTGGGTTTCAACACTGTGATGTCTGTGGGGAAGTCTTTGCCAAGGCTGACCCACACACCACATGTGTTTATTGTCTGAGGTTTGACCACCTCAATTCAGACTGCCAGATTTGTAAAATTTCCCTGCAGCCACCCTGGAAAAGAGATTGGGCAGGCTCAGGAGCAGGAGGCAAAGTCAGCTGACCGGATGGCCAGCCGGTTCGGTGCCAGCCGAGGCAGGAGGAGATGCCCTCTGACCAGGGCGAGACTTCCTCGGGCAAACGAAAAGCTGGCTCGGATGAGCCAGTTCCAGTAAAGAAAACAAGAAAGTCAGTAGGTTTGGAGCCCAAAATCCTTTCTCCAACTGCTGCAGAGATAGCAAGAGCTATTCAGATTGTCCAGTCACTTTCTCCGGTTCCATCCGAACTGCCTCTATCTGGTAAAATGTCGGTTCCATCGGTTCAGGAATATGATGTTGAGGAGTTTTATGAACCAGAGGAGGGGGAAGATGATTATGAATAGTATGAATGTGACTTGGAGGGTCTGGGTGTGCCCATTGAACCGGACATCTCCCCAGACAGACCTTTAGAATCTCCCCCTATGCTTTCTGAGTCCCCCTCTCATTTTATGTTTTACAAAAAAGTTGCTGAAACCCTCCAGCTCCCTTTGGAGGAAGCTGTGGATGAGCAAGAGGAGCCTGATTTTGTAGAAATGATGGATATGCCAGAGTCTAGGAGATTGTCTATTCCTTTGCATAACTCATTTAGGAAGCAAACAATAACAATTTTAAAAACTCCCAATTCTGTGCCTCCTGTGGATAAAAAGATGGACAGGAGGTACACACTGTCAGGTCCTGATACAGAATTCCTTTCTCAGCAATGCAGTCATGTTAGGTAGTTCAGGCTGCAGCCTGTGATAAAAATATTCCCTGGCTTCACATCCTCCTGACAAGGATTCCAGGAAGATTGATGCCATGGCAAAAATACTGTACATGGCTGCGTCCTTGGGACTCAGGCAAGCAAATTATATGGCTTATGTAGCAAGGTATCAGAAATCTAGATGGGACACTGTTATGGGCTTAGCCAAACAGGCCTCTGGCCACCTTGCTAATGAGCTGGAGCAGGTGGCTGCCGATGGCATTGAGGCTTCTAAGGTGCAGTTTCATGCTGCTGTGGATTTTAATGATGTTTCCTCTAGAGTCATGGCCACATCTGTAGCTTTTCGTAGGTTTTCCTGGCTCAGGTGTACTAGCTTGTCACAGGATACCCAGACTAAGGCTATGGATTTTCCTGTGGTGGGAAATTCTCTGTTTGGGGAGCAGACAGAGATTATATGAAGAAGATGGATGAATATAGGACTACCTATAAGAGTGCCCAGGCCAAGGAGCGGCAAGCCACCTCAGAGGCACACCCCAGGGTAGGGGTAGGCCTTTCACAGGCCTTTACCAAACCCAGGCCTCTGATTATGCTCAGAGGCAGAGGCAGACTGGTGGCAGGCCTGCCCCCACCCCTCAGCCTAAAGCACCTGCCAAGCAGGCACCCTGATGGGGTGCCCAGGGCCGATTCTCCTTTACCGGTAGGGGGCAGGTTGGCTTACTTCAGTCAGAACTGGGTGTCTCTAACTTCAGACAAGTGGGTTCTGGAAGTAGTAAGCCAGGGTCTGGTTCTCAGCTTCAAAAAGTTCCCAAAGATGAGAATCAGGTCTTTTCCACCTGCAAGCTCTTTAGAGACCTTTACTCTAGAAACAGAGGTCTCAACCCTGTTAGCTCTCAGAGCGGTAGAAAGGGTTTCTCCCCTACACCAGGGCAAGGGTCTGTACTCCAGATACTTTCTTAGCCCAAAAAAGACAGGAGAATGGCGGCCCATTTTAGACCCTCAGATATCTGAACAAACACCTTTTGAAACCAAAGTTCCAATGGTAACTTGGCAATGATTTTACCCTCTCTAAGGCCAGGGACTGGCTAGCTTCCTGGACCTCAAGGATGCCTATTTTCACGCCCCAATCAGAAGCTCCCACCGAAAGTACCTCAGATTCGAACTGCCCTCAGGTCACTACCAGTTCAGAGCAATGCCCTTCGGCCCCAAGGGTATTCACAAAATGTCTGGCAGTAGCAGTTGCTCATTTAAGGAGGCAAAGGATTGCTGTTTTTCCCTATCTGGACGACTGGCTCATTGTAGGCCAGTCCCCAGAACAGGTAAAATCTCACCTGCAAGTCACCCAGCAGCTTCTCACCTCCCTGGGCTTCTTGCTAAATCTATCAAAGTCGGTTCTGGAACCAGTTCAGGTGCTCACCTTCATAGGTGCAGAGTTGGACACAAATCTGGCCAGAGCCTTTCTTCCCTTAGAGAGGGTAAGGAACTTGGTGGCTCTGGCCTCCTCCTTCACTCTGCAGGTCTCTCGACCAGCAAGACACTTTTGCAGCTCCTGGGGCACATGGCTCGCCCACAGCTGTAGTGCAGGGAGCAAGATTTCAGATGAGGGACATTCAGTTTCACTTAAGAGCCTATTGGTCTCAGAGAAGAGACCCCTTTCCAAGTTGGTCCCAGTGACCGAACCTTGATCCAGGCCCTCCAGTGGTGGCAGGATCAGAGCAATTTAAGACTGGGGTCCCTTCATTCCTCTTTCTCACTCTTTGACCCTCACTCACGGATGCTTCCTCCTGGGGTGGGGTCCACATGGCGACCTCTCCACTCAGGGAGTGTGGTCCCCCCAGGAATCTCTGCTCCACATCAATTTGCTGGAACTCAGAGCTGTCTTTTTAGCACTTCAAGCGTTCTCTGCTTCTGTTCAGAACAAAGTGGTACAAGTCAGAACAGACAACACCACAACAATGTGGTACATCAACAAGCAGGGGGGCACTCGGTCTTCGGCCTTGTGCACCGAGGCAATGAAGTTGTGGTCTCTGGCCTATTCCCTGAACACTTCACTCATAGCAGTTCACCTTCCAGGAAAGGACAATGTCCTAGCAGATGCTCTCAGCAGGATTTCTCAGGGCCATCACGAATGGTCTCTGGATCCTCAAGTACTGGGGATAGTTTTTGCCAGATGGGGCACCCCTCAGATAAATCTTTTTGCAGCCCCAGACAATCACCAACTTCCACTGTTCTGTTGCAGGCCCCCAGTGTTGGGCTCAGTCCCCCTGGACGCCCTTCTCCTGGATTGGGAAGGGAAGTTTCTTTATGCTTTCCCTTCCCTCTCCTATTCAAGGTGTTAGTCAAAATCAGATCCCAGCCTTGCAGGGTGATTCTGATTGCCCCAGATTGGGCCAGGCAGCCCTGGTACCCACTCTTCTGTCCTTGCAGTCCATCTCCCAGGAATCACAACCTGTTAGCCTGTGCCCAGGGAGAGTTTGGTATCCGAACCTCAAATCCTCAACCTCAAGGCCTGGCTCTTGAGGAGTTAGAATTTGCTGACCTACACCTTCTCAGGGTGTTCTTGAAACCTAAAGGCTTCTAGGAAGCCTTCCACTAGGGCTACTTATAATTCTAAGTGAAAAGGTTCTCCATTTGGTGTTCTGGGAAACATATTTCCCAGAATCTGCTGATTTGCCCATTGTGTTGGACTACATGGTCCATCTTAATTCTTTGGGCCTGAGACCAGCTACCCTGAAAGTTCATTTGGCAGCTGTCTCTGCTTTTGTTTCAGCAGGAAAGCCATCCCTCTTTCCGCTCACCTGTATTTTCCAAGTTTTTAAGGGATTACTTCCATCTAATCCACCTTTTTCGGATCCGGCCCTGCCTGGGACCTAATGTTTGCATTGCCCAGTTAATGCAACCCCTTTGAACCTCTGTCTTCTGCAGAGCTTAAGTACTTAACTTGGAAAACTGTTTTCCTAGTGGCTCTCACTTCGGCCAGACGCATAAGTGAGTTGCAAGCCTTGTCAGTAGAAACTGACTTTATTTCTTTCCACAGGGATAAGGTAGTCCTCAGGACTAACAGGAAGTTTTTGCCTAAGGTGGTTTCAGATTTCCATCTTAACCAATCTATCTCCCTTCCAGTGTTTTTCACTGAACATTCCTCTTCTGGTGAGAGGAGATTGCACAGTTTGGACGTTAAGAGGGCCCTAAGTTACTATATAGAACGTACCAAGGGTCACAGGTTCGAATCCCTCCAACTTTTTCTCACTTATGGTGAGGTCGGAAAAGGGAAACCTGCCACTAAGAGATCAGTTGCCAGGTGGATTGTCTCTTGTATCCAATTTTGTTATCAGAAACTGGGGAGAGATCCCCCCTCTGGCCTGAGGGCTCATTCTACCAGAGGGACAGCCGCGTCTCTAGCTGCTGCCAGAGACATCCCTATCTTAGAGATATGTCTAGCTGCTACCTGGAAAACGGTACACACTTTCACCAAGCATTACCCCTGGATGTCCAGGCTAGGAGAGATGCTCGGTTTGGCTACAGTTGTGTTTCAGAGCCTATTCTTGGGTAGGTTCTGTCCTCCTCCATGGAGGTACTGCTGTGTAGTTTGTAATTGTCATAATATAGCAAGACTTCATGTTGTTTGAAGAAAAATTACTCACCTTAGTAATGTTGTTTCTTCTAATGGAGTCTTGCTATATTATGACCTCCCTCTCAGAACTTCTACTTGGGTATGGGGTGGGCAGCCTAGTGTGGGCACTAGTTTATGCCCATTATATGTGTTTTCACCCCTTCTTGGGGTTTGGGGTGTGGTGTTTTTTCATTTTTCCTTATATTACTTCTCATATTGTTAAATTATAATATTAGTTCTGGTCCCCTGACTTGAGTCTTTGGTGTTGGGACCAGCAATGGGTGTTAATATTTAGGTAGCCAGTTGGCTAGTGTAGGTTACAGCTTCCACACAGACCTTAGTGAGTTTTTGCTCGTAAAGATCTGACAGTTTAGGTTTGAAACTACCCAGACAGAGCTTCTCTTTAGAGCTCGTGCTCTAAGTTCCATTCATGGAAAGGAGTTAACTCTTTCACCTCCGGAGCAGTTCTAATGGTGGGACAAACTGCAATTGTCATAATATAGCAAGACTCCATTAGAAGAAACAACATTACTAAGGTGAGTAATTTTTTCTTCTTACCCCAGGAATCCACTAATATTACTAACTTCTGCAGTGTCCCTTTAAGACAACACTGCCCTAGAGAGAATGAAACTATATGCAAAGGATGGAACATTTGCCATGTGCCGTTTTTCAAAAGCTGCCCAGCTAACTGCCTATGATCTAATTCCTCAGATTTTTTCTCTCCTCCTGCAAGTCAAGATGCCCTGGAGTTTTCTCTCCCTCTGTCATTCCTGACATGTTATATCCTTCAAAAACTTAAGTATTTATTTTTCTTTTCAGTTGCTGCCTAGTTTATTATTGTTAGTTTAAATTTACCTTTCTTAGTGTATTTTAGTTTTTCGGTTCCTCTTGGTTTGCTTGAAACCTGGTGGGAACCAAGGGTTATTATTTTAATTGTATCCTTTTGTACTGTTCTGCTTGCTTTGTCAGCATTTTTCTATTAAAAAAAATAAATAAATAAAATGTTAATTTTGAATTGTTATTGACTCTCTTTTCCCAGTTCAAACAACATGAAGTCTTGCTATATTATAGACATTAGCAGTTTGATCCAGCTCTAGAACTGCCCCGGAGTGAAATGGTTAAAACCATTCCAAAATAGAATTTTGGCACGAGAGCAGCTCTATCTGTGTCATTTCAAACTTGAACTGTCAGATTCTTTTCTCTGCCTCAGTGAACAGTCGCTCCGGAGATTTCTCCTTCTGCTCGGTTCATTTCTCGGTTTAAAAAGTGTTTTCTCGGTTGGATTTAACCGAGAATAGTTTTATTTTAACCGCAAAACCGTTCAGTTCAAGCTCTAGCTGTGGTAACCGTAAGTAAATGAAGGTTTTGTCTGTGTGGAACTTGTAAGTTATCGGTTCGGTTTTGAACCGATCAGTGGGTTTAAAACTCATTTAAAACTAAAAGTTACTATTTTAGAGTGCGGTTCCCGGTTCTTATCGGTTCTAAATAAACCGGATTTATTACGTTTTTCCAATACCCGTGACACGGTTAGGAACCCGATAAGGTGTCTTGCCTGGCACTGCTGCTAAAGGGCAAGTTTTTGTTAGGCTGGCATTATGTCTGAGAAACCCAAAAGAAAACCGGGCCCACTGGGTTTCAACACTGTGATGTTTGTGGGGAAGTCTTTGCCAAGGCTGACCCACACACCACATGTGTTTATTGTCTGGGGTTTGACCACCTCCAGTCAGACTGCCAGGTATGTAAGAATTTCCCTGCAGCCACCCTGGAAAAAAGATTGGGCAGGCTCAGGGAACGAGAGGCCAAAAAGTCCGCTGACCAGGATGGCCAGCCCGGTTCGGTGCCAACCGAACCAGAGGGAGTGCCCTCTGACCAGGGCCAGACTTCCTCGGGCAAAAGAAAAGCTGGTTCTGAGGAACCAATTCCAGTAAAGAAAACAAGAAAATCAGCAGGTCTGGAGTCCAAAATTCCTTCTCCAACTGCTGCAGAGATAGCAAAAGCCATACAAATTGTCCAGTCACTATCTCAGGGTCCGTCCGAACCACCACTATCTGGTAAAAGGTCGGTTCGTCCGGTCCCAGTGGTTCAGGATTATGATATTGAGGAATTTTATGAACCAGAGGAGGGGGAGGAGGATTATGAACAGTATGAATGTGGCTGGAAAGGTCTGGGTGTGCCCATTGAACCAGACATCTCCCCAGACAGACCTTTAGAATCTCCCCCTATGCTGTCTGAGTCCCCATCTCATTTTATGTTTTATAAAAAAGTTGCTGAAACCCTCCAGCTTCCTTTAGAAGAGGCTGTGGATGAGCAAGAGGAGCCTGATTTTGTAGAAATGATGGATATTCCAGAGTCTAGGAGATTGTCTATTCCTTTACATAAGTCTTTTAGGAAACAAACAATTAAAATGTTAAAAGCTCCTAATTCTGTGCCTCCTGTAGATAAAAAGATGGACAGAAGGTATACATTGTCAGGCCCTGATACAGAATTCCTTTCTCAGCAATGCAGTCATGTTGGGGTAGTTCAGGCTGCTGCCAGTGATAAAGCTAATATTCCTTTGGCTTCACATCCTCCTGACAAGGATTCCAGGAAGATTGATGCCATGGCAAAAAAACAGTATATGGCAGCCTCTCTGGGACTCAGGCAAGCAAATTATATGGCTTATGTAGCTAGGTATCAGAAATCTAGATGGGATACTGTTATGCATTGGCCAAGCAGGCCCATGGCCAGCTGGCTAGTGAACTAGAACAGGTGGCTGCTGATGGCATTGAAGCCTCTAAGGTTCAGTTTCATGCTGCTGTGGATGTTAATGATGTTTCCTCTAGGGTCAGTGCCACATCTGTAGCTTTTAGTAGGTTGTCCTGGCTCAGGTGTACTAGTTTGTCACAGGATACCCAGACTAAGGCTATGGATTTTCCTGTGGTGGAAATTCTCTGTTTGGAGAGCAGACAGAGAATTACATGAAGAAGATGGATGAATATAGGACTACTTACAAGAGTGCCCAGGCTAAGGAGCTGCATGCCACTCCTCAAAGGCATGCCCCAGGGTAGGGGTAGGCCTTTCACAGGCCTTTCTACCAGACTCAGGCCTCTCTGCCTATGCTCAGAGGGGCTTCTTCAGAGGCAGGGGCAGACGAGGGTGGGCAGACCTGCTCCCACCCCAGCCTAAAGCTCCAGTAAACAGGCACCCTGATGGGGTACCCAGGGCCGATTCTCCTGTACCAGTGGGGGCAGGCTGGCTTACTCAGTCAGAATTGGGCTTTTAACCTCAGACAAGTGGGTTCTAAGTAGTAAGCCAGGGTCTGGTTCTCAGCTTCAAAAGTTTCCAAGTTGAGAAGCAGACTTTTTCTGCCTGCAAGTGCTTCAGAGACCCTCGCTCTGGAAACAGAGGTCTCATCCCTGTTAGCTCTCAGAGCAGTAGAAAGGGTTCCTCCCCTGCATCACGGCAGGGGTCTGTATTCCAGATACTTCCTTACCCCAAAAAAGACAGGAGAATGGCGGCCCATTTTAGATCTCAGATATCTGAACAAGCATCTTTGAAACCAAAGTTCAAAATGGTAACTCTGGCAGTGATTTTACCTTCCCTAAGGCCAGGGACTGGCTAGCCTCCTGGACCTCAAGGATGCCTATTTCCATGTCCTAATCAGAAGATCCCATCGAAGTACCTCAGATTCAACTGCCCTCAGGTCATTACCAGTTCAGAGCAATGCCCTTCGGCCTTACCTCTGCTCCAAGGGTATTCACAAAGTGTCTAGCAGTGGCAGTGGCCCACTTAAGGAGGCAGAGGATTGCTGTTTTTCCCTATCTAGACTACTGGCTCATTGTAGGCCAGTCCCCAGAACAGGTAAAATCTCACCTGCAGGTCACCCAGCAGCTTCTCACCTCCCTGGGTTTTCTGCTAAACCTACCAAAGTCGGTTCTGGAACCAGTCCAGGTACTCACCTTTATAGGGGCAGAATTGGACACAAAGCTAGCCAGAGCCTTTCTTCCCAGAAGGGTAAGGAATTTAGTGGCTCTGGCCTCCTCCTTCACTCTGCAGGTCTCTCGACCAGCAAGACACTTTCTGCAGCTCCTGGGGCACATGGCTGCATCCACAGCTGTTGTGCAGGGAGCCAGATTTCAGATGAGAGACATTCAGTTTCACTTGAGAACCTTTTGTCTCAGAGAAGAGACCCCTTTCCAAATTGGTCCCAGTGACTTAACGCTGATCCTAGCTCTCCGGTGGTGGCAGGATCAGAGCAATTCAGAGCGGGGTCCCCTTCATTTCCCCTTCTCACGACTTGACTCTCACTACAGATGCTTCCCTTCTGGGTTGGGGAGCCCACATGGGCGACCTTTCCACTCAGGGAGTTTGGTCCCCCCAGGAATCTCTGCTCCACATCAATTTGCTGTAACTCAGAACTGTCTTTTTAGCTCTTCAAGCTTTTTCTGCATCTGTCCACGACAAGGTGATACAAGTCAGAACAGACAACATCACAACAATGTGGTACATCAACAAACAGGGGGGCACTCTGTCTTCGGCCTTGTGCACCGAGGCAATGAAGTTGTGGTCTCTGGCCTATTCCCTGAACACTTCCCTCATAGCAGTTCATCTTCCAGGGAAGGACAATGTCCTAGCGGATGCCTCAGCAGGATTTCCCAGGGCCATCACGAATGGTCCCTGGATCCTCAAGTGCTGGGGATAGTTTTTGCCAGGTGGGACATCCCTCAGATAGATCTTTTTGCAGCCCCAGACAATCACAAACTTCCTCTGTTCTGTTGCAGGCCTCCAGTGCTGGGCTCAGTTCCCCTGGATGCCCTTCTTCTGGATTGGGAGGGAGTTCCTCTATGCTTTCCCCTTTCCTCTCCTATTCAAAGTACTAGTCAAAATCTGATCTCAGCCTTGCAGGGTGATTCTGATTGCCCCGGATTGGCCAGGCAGCCCTGGTACCCACTCCTTCTGTCTCTGACAGTCCATCTTCCCCTGTGCCTCCCCAGGAATCACAATCTGTTGACTTGTGCCCAGGGAAGGGTTTGGTATCCGGACCTCAAATCCCTCAACCTCAAGGCCTGGCTCTTGAGGACTTATAGTTTGCTGATTTACACCTCTCTCAGGGTGTTCTTGAGATCCTAAAGGCTTCCAGAAAGCCTTCTACTAGGGCTACTTATAGTTCTAAATGGAAAAGGTTTTCCATTTGGTGTGCTGGGAAAATATTTCCCAGAATCTGCTGAATTGCCCATTTTGTTAGATTACATGGTACATCTTAATTCCTTGGGTCTCAGACCAGCTACCCTGAGAGTTCATTTGGCAGCTGTGTCTGCTTTTTGTGTCAGCAGGAAAGTCATCCCCTTTTCCTCTCATCCTGTGTTTTCCAAGTTTTAAGGGATTACTCCATACTAATCCTCCTTTCGGGAACCGCCCCTGCTTGGGACCTTAATGTTTGCATTGCCCAGTTAATGCAACCCCTTTTGAACCTCTGTCTTCTGAAGAGCTTAAGTACCTAACTTGGAAAACTGTTTTCTAGTGGCTATCACTTCTGCCAGACGATAAGTGAATTGCAAGCCTTGTCAGTGGAGACTGACTTTATTTCTTTCACAGGGATAAGGTAGTCCTTAGGACTAATAGGAAGTTTTTGCCTAAGGTGGTTTCAGATTTCCATCTTAATCAATCTATCTCCTTCCAGTATTTTTCACTGATCACTTCTCTTCGGTGAGAGGAGGTTGCACAGCCTGGATGTTAAGAGAGCTCTTAGTTATTATATAGAGCGTGCACTAAAGGTCACAGGTTCGAATCCTCCAACTTTTCCTTACCTATGGTGAAGTTGGGAAAGGCAAACCTGCCACTAAGAGATCAATAGCCAGGTGGATTGTCTCTTGTATCCAATTTTAATCAGAAAGTGGGCAGCCCCCGTTTGAGGGGCTCATTCTACCAGGGGTACAGCCGGCTCTCTAGCTGCTGCCAGAGATATCCCTTTATTAGAGATTTGCCAGGCTGCTACTTGGAAAATGGTACACTTTTACCAAGCATTACTCCCTGGATGTCCAGGCCAGGAGAGATGCTGGGTTTGTACAGCTGTTCTTCAGATCCTATTCCCTAAGTAGGTTCTGCCCTCCTCCATGGAGGTACTGCTGTGTATTCTGCTAATGTCTATAATATAGCAAGACTTCATGTTGTTTGAAGAAAAAATTACTCACCTTAGTAATGTTGTTTCTTCTAATGGAGTCTTGCTATATTATAGACCTCCCCCCCAACCTGCCCCTCTCAGAACCTCTACTTGGTGGGGTGCAGGCAGCTTAGTGTGGGCACTACTGATGTCCTGTTAGCATTTTGTCCCCTTGGGACTTTAGGGGTGTGTATGTGTACGCGTGTGTGTGTTTTGTTATACTTATGTTCCATTTTCATATTATTAGAATGGTGTTAGTATTTCTGGTCCCCTGACTTGAGTCTTGGGTGTTGGGACCATCAATGGTTGTTATTATTTAGGTAGCCATTTGGCTAGTGTAGGTTACAGCTTCCACACAGACCTTAGTGAGTTTGGCTCGTAAAGATCTGACAGTTCAAGTTTGAAATGACACAGATAGAGCTGCTCTCATGCCAAAATTCTATTTTGGAATGGTCTTAACCATTTCACTCCGGGGCAGTTCTAGAGCTGGATCAAACTGCTAATGTCTATAATATAGCAAGACTCCATTAGAAGAAACAACATTACTAAGGTGAGTAATTTTTTCTTCCTGGTTACTGAACCGACTGCAACCGAGAGAGTTTACATTTTTTTCTTGGTTCCTGAACCGACCACAACCTTCACATTTTATTAACAGTTTGCGGTCCCTGTTTTTCTGTAGCTCTCTTAAAATGTCAGAAAAGCCTAAAAGGAAAACAGGACCCACAGGGTTCAAACATTTTTTTAAATGTGCTGAGGTGTTTGCCGAGGCAGACAACCATTACCTTTGCGTTGTCTGCCTTGGACAACAACATTTCTCTGCGGATTGTGATATTTGCAAGTCCTTTCCTCCAAAGACGCTTGAAAAACATCGGGAAAGGCTGCAAAAAAGACTCGAAAAGTGTGCCATAGGCTCTGACCAGTCTATTCCCTTTAAAAATATGGCTGAAACTGCTAGAGCCTCTTCTACCACCCCTAATATGGGTGAGGGCTCTAGTAAAAAGGGCATTGAACCAGCTAACTCTCTGGTGCCTGCCAAAAAGTTGAGAAAAACTAAGCGCACTGAGGCCCTTGCTGGAAGGCAACAAGGGATCCCTCAGGTGCCTGCTTCTTCACCTTCGACTGCTAACTTAGCACAGGCTTTACAGGAGCTTCAGGTTTTGCAGGGCTTGATATCCCGTCAGCCACCTGTTCAGGCTCTGCCTGGGAAGCCATCTGCCTCTGTTCCCCCTCCACTCCTGGAACATTTGGAGTGTGGGGAACTGGAAGAGGTCGAGGCAGAAAGGGGAATTGAACCCGAAGTTTCTCCTGAACAGTTCAGCTCACCCCCAAGACCTTCAGAGTATAATTCCTCACACTTTGCATTTGTGAGGAAGATGGTTGAATTCCTGGTCCTTGTCACCACTGAGGAGGTGCAAGATGAGGAGGAAGCTAAATATAAGAATTAATGGGGCTGACGCCCACAAAAAAACTCTTACTTCCCCTCTAAGTTCTTTAAAAAGGACATTATGACTATTTTACAAGCACCAAATACTGTTTCTCCTGTCGACAGAAAGAGTGACAGGAAGTATCAGCTTGACAGGACAGGGACTGAGTTTCTGTTCACTCACCCCGAGCACTATGGTGGTGTTCAACAGTCAGCATGTGAAAACGCTAGGGTACCTTTATCCGTGTGCACTCCTGAGAAGGATTCAAGGAAAATGGATGCAATGGCGGAAAGAGCTACCTGTCTGCTTCATTGGCAATCAGACAGGCCAGTTGCCAGGCATACGCTGCCCAGTATCAAAAGACCCTGTAGCAGTCAGTACTGGACACCTTACAAAGGAATCCGTCTAACGCAGGGTCAGACCTGGTTGAAGTTACCAGACTGGGCTTGGAGGCTTCAAAATTCCAATTTCAAATGGCAGCTGATACCAACGATACTGCTGCTAGATTGGTGGCTGGTTCAGTGGCCCTCAGGAGGTTCGCCTGGCTCAGGACAACTAACCTGAATCCGGATACCCAGGCTAGGGTCATGGATTTCCGGGTAGAAAACAATGCACTCTTTGGTGAGCAAACTGAGGCTTACCTGAAAAAGGTGGCTACTTACAAAACCACATTTAGGGGCACAACTAAAGAGAAACCTTCCCCGTCTCTGAAGCCGGTGGGAAAGGGGGGGGTAAGGTTGTGGCATCTGGCAACAGACCTCTTCCTCAGGTCCAGACTACCCTACAGACAAAGGTAGGGGTAAAAGGGATCCTAGGAGGGGCTGCCAGGCTGAACAAGTTCAGCCACAACTACAACTACAACAAAACCCCTGAACTGGTTCTCAGGCCTGGCAGTGGGACTCACCCCCCACACACCTGTTTTTTTTTATACCTGGTGGTAAAGGGTCACTTTGGCAATAATGCCAGCATTATGTTAACAAGGTTTTTTTTTTTTTTTTTTTTTAATAGGATCCTTTCAAGGAGTCCCCAGGCCCCGTTTTTTCCCTTTAACTCTATCACTCCCCTTTACAGGGTCCTTCTTGGTGTGGGGTTTTTTTTTGAGACAATTTCCTCACAATTTTGTTTTGGGCCCTCTATTAATGTTTGTTCTCTGGTTGTTTTTACACTATGATCCATTTCTGGGCTCTACTGATAAGTGTTTCATGTGGATCAGTATTCGAAATGAACCCTGCTTTTGGCAAAACTGGGTAGATCAGGTTTTTTTTTTTTTTGTTGTTACCCCTAGCTGGATGACTGGCTAGTGATGGAGACCTTTCCCCATAAATAGGAAGGGAAAAATTCAGCTCTAATCTCTGTGCAGTCACTGCATTTTTATGTTTGCTTGCACGCATGTGCAAGAAACATAGTGCTATCATCTGCAATGCAGTGCCGTACAGTTGAAAGGGAGAGAGCCGCATCAGTGAGCACGATCAGATAACCGAAGCGCGTGCTCTCCCTTTCAGTGTACGGCACTGCATTTCAGATAATCTGAAGAGCGCCTCCGCCCCAACAGTTTTCCAGGTGCCACACTGGGAGCCCACCCCAGCGTGGCAAAATTGTTATGGCTGGGATGTGCCTAATCCCTGTCGGCTCCACCCCTCCCCCAAACAGCCTTCCAGCTGCCACGCTGGGAGCCCACCCCAGTGTGGCAAACGTTCCATGCTGTAATGCTGTTAAAAAACAAAAACCTGAAAACAAAAAGGTCCCTGTCTCCTTGCCCCCCTCCCCACCGCCCCACACTCTGCGCACCTGCCTCCTCCACCCACCCCATACTTACCCTCCGGAATCCAGCGACGTATCTTCGTGGACCGGGAACACGTTTGCACTCTTCAAAGCCGACCGCGAACTGAGGAAATGCTGGTAAGCTGTATAATGGAATAAATAGGGTTTTTTCCAACTTTGATGCATATCGCAGGCATTTTTTGGAATTTTGGCACCAAATTTTCAACGTAGGGTTTTTATGACCTCTCCTCATGAACACTATCACTGTCATGGCGTTAATCGGCCCCGAAAGGTGATTTCACGGTCACTGCGGAATCACCTTTGGGACGATAGTAGCTGTTAATGCTAGTGTTCATGAGTGAGCTTTCAAAAAGCCTATGTTGCAAATTTGGTGAAAAAAGTCCTAAAAATTTCCGTTTTACGAGCGTGCGTTGCGCAGTTCCTATGCACGCTCATAAGTTCGCAAATTTTTAATATTTGCACTCCAGATTTGCAACACTGCCATTTTACCACACCTCCTTATGAGCAATACAGCTGTCATTTTTCTCATGTCGGCCAAAATGTGTTTTTGCGAATGTAGCGCACAATGGCACAGTCAGTGTGCAAAATGAATGTTTGGGACAGATTAAGAAAATCACAGTGACACTGTTCATGAGCAGAGGTCTTAGAATGGCTATGTTGAAAATTTGGTGAAAAAATTCCTAAAAATTACTTTTACGAGCGTGCGTTGAGCAGTTCCTACGCACGCTCGTAATTTCGCAAATTTTTAATATTTGCACTCCAGATTTTCAACATTGCCATTTTACCATACCTCCTTATGAGCAGTATAGCTGTCATTTTTAACATCTCACCCAAAATGTGTTTCCATGCATGTAGTGCACAATGGAGTAGTCTGTGTGCGAAATCAATATTTGGGACAGATTAAGAAAATCACAGTGACACTGTTCATGAACAGAGGTCTTAAAATGGTTATGTTGAAAATATGGTGAAAACATTTCTATAAATGAGTGTGTTCCGAGCATGCATTGCACAGTTTCCACACACCCTTGTAAGTTCACAAATTTGTACTATTTTCAGTCCAGATTTTCAGCACTGGCATTTTTCCACACCTCCTTATGAACAGTACAGCTGTCATTTTTCACACCCTGCCTGAAATGTGTTTTTGCACTTCTGGCGCAGAAATGCGTGGTCACTGTGGTACATCGGTGTTCGAGACAGATTAAAAAATGACAGTGACACTGTTCATGGGCAGAGGTGTCAAAATGCCTCTGTTGACAATCTACTGTAAAAAATCCCCAAACTAATTACATCACAGGTGTGCATTGCCCAGTTTCTACGCACACTCGTGACTTTGTTTTTTTTGTATTTTCCCTCCAGATTTTAACATTGCCATTTTTTACACCTCCCCATGAACAGTACAGCTGTCATTTTTCACATCCTGTTCGAAATATGTTTTTGCACCTGTGGTGCCAAATGGCATAGTTGCTGTGCAAAATCAGCTTTCAGTTAACAAACTGATATTGCCACTGTTCATGAGGTGGGGGTCACAAAAAAACATGTTGAAAATTTGGAGTGAAAATGCCAACGAACGCCTGAGGCATTAGGGTTTCTGACCATAACACCCCACCCTGTAGAGACTGACCAGCATCAGGGATGTCACTTGGGATTGCTGCCTAATGCTAAGGTGTGCCTTGGACTCTTTGGCCCCAAAGTTCACCCCGTTCTCCTATACTGTGCCCATCTCACTGTATTTCCTTATGGAATGGGGTGAGCACAAGGCCCAAAGACCCCAAGGCACACCATAATACTTGTTGGTGTCTGCAGGGTAGGGTGTGGTGAACTGGCGTGGCCATTATGCCTGACGACCCAAAGGTGCACCCCAATGTCTGTCAGTCTCTTCGGGGTGGTGGTGGGGTTGGCTTCAGTTCAATACTTCACTGCCATTCCTATTATGCATCTCTCTACACTACCAATGCCAATGCCAGCAAGCAAAACATTCGGCATTGACAAATGCTTGTTCCTAAAGGAGCGGAGTCCGATTGTGGGAAGGGCTTCCCCAACCAGGAAAAGCTAACCAAGCTCTGCACCATAGCAGTGCCTGTACCTCCGGGACTACTTGGTTCCAACAACAGGTGCTTAATTGGGCAACAGTTTTCAGGTGAAACACTGATGGTCCCTCAGCGTCAAGTTGTACCAGTTAAGGGATCTTTCCTTCTTCATAATAGGCAAGTCTCCCACTAGGAGTCTCCATCGGTGCTCCTTACGACAGAGGCATCTTCACTGTTGGTTTGCCTGTCTATCAGAGGGCATCACCCACAGTCTTTAGGAGTTGCTCCAGCACATAGGTCTAAAGGAGCTAGAGGCAATGCTCCTATCACTACAAAACCTGGGTTCTCTTACATTGGCGTAGGGTGGTACAACTCAGCATGAATACTACCATAATGCACTTCATTTGTAGACTTGGAGGGACACAATCTTTTCCCTGCTCCACATGGGCAATAAATATAAGGAGTCCCTCTACTACCTCAGTGCCCCCTATAGGTTATTAGCCTTCCTGGAACAAATAACACCGAGAAGATGACCTGAGTGGTCAGATCAGGCTCATCTTGAGTGGCTCCAGAGCAGCAGATGCTGCTCAAGTATTTAGAGAATGGCTTACCTCAGTGATAAATATCTGTGCATCTTATGTGAATCATCACCTGCCTCAGTCCAGTCTTGGATCACTACACAGGGCATGGTACCCCTGTTTGGTTTGCATTTGGGATGGTTTGAGGAGACATTGGTATGCCTCTCTCCTATTGTAGTCATTCAGAGTATTCATTACACTGTGATCACAGCCAGTATCAAGGGTTCTGTTAGTACTATGGCCCTGCAGCCATGATATTTTCTGCTGTTGTCTTCTTTGTCTGTGGCCAAGCCTATATGCCCCCTCCCGCCCATGGGGATCACAACATGTTGACCTCCGCTTAGGGGAGACTCATGTACACCAACCACAGGTTCCTGGGGTTTAGGCTTGGTTCCTTGGTATTTAGAATATGCTGTTCTGCATCTCTTGGTGAGTCACATGGGAGTTTTAATGGATCATAGAGAACCTTCTTTAAAAAAAAAAAAAGCCTGTGTTGCAATAAGGGAAAGGCTTTACACCTGGTCATTCTCCCAAGGATCTGGGATCAACACAAGCAGATATCCCTGCTTTGTGGGATTACTTTACATACCAGCATTCACTGGTCTTAGCTATTGATCTGTGGCTACACTGGTTATCAGTCTCTGCTCATGCCCCTCCTGGGAGGGAACCATCCTTGGCATTCACGCCAGTCTTCACTTTATAAGAATCCCTCTTCCTGTATGCCCTCACGGGACACCAATGCCAGCTGGGACCCATAACACCTACCAGGTTTAAGCTCATGCTCTCCCCTCTTCAGCCCTAGTGTTTGAGTTTTTTTCTGGGGGTCATCACTTCAGCCCGAAGGGTCAGTGAGATCCAAAATCTGGTTGTATGAAGATGACTATCTCCGGTCTTAAGAGACTAGATAATGTTGAGGCAAAAGGGAGGGTCCTTATCCAGAGTGGTATTAAACTCCCACTGGGATGAGTTTGTAACCTTGCCAGTCTCTTCACTGGGCATTCTTTCCCAGGCAAACATGGACCATGCATTAAAGGGGTACAATGAAACACCCTTTTTTATTACCATAAGCAATACCAAGGATCATAGTCAGGACAGGCATGTGCTTCTGCTGACGTACGAGGATATGGGCAAAGGATATCCACCTCCCAAAGTACTGGCTCTTCTGGGTAGTTCAGTGTAACCAGCTTTATAGCTCCATGGTGGGAAAAGGAGATCCATCAGGATTCAGAGTTCATTACACAACTGTTACAGCTGCCAAGGAGGTCCACTCTTGAAACTCTGTACAGCAGTTACCTTGAAGTCTTCTATACATTTGCAAGGCACTTCTTTCTGCACACTTGTCTAGTAATGAGGCCAGGTTTGGCCAGCAATTCTGCAGAGGCTCTTTATTAAAGGGTTCTGTGCCCATCTCCAAAGGTACTGCTTCTTAGTCTACAGAATTTAATAATATTAGTGGATTCTTGGGGTAAGAAGGAAAAATTACTCACCCTAGTGATCTTTCTTCCAGGGGATCTACTAATATTATTAACCTTCCCACCCTTACCTCCCCTTCTAGAACCAGAGACCTCTACATCCTGGGCTGATTAATCAACTGTGTGGGTGCCATTTAATGGCATGCTTCTTCATCTTTCTTTAGCCCTGTTGTGCCTTCGTTCCCCTTTTTCAGGTGATTCTGACATTGAAGAGGAGTTTGTCAATATTGTAGTAGTTGCCCCAGTGGGGCCTTTGGTTGGTGTTAATAACATTTTTTTATATTGGGGCCTCTTTGCAGGCTCCATCCAAATCTGAGGAGTTAGATCATAGGCAGTTAGCTGGGCAGATTTTGAAAAATGGCACGTGGCAAATGTTCCATCATTTGCATATAGTTCCATTCTCTCCGTGGCAGTGTTGTCTTAAAGGGACACTGCAGAAATTAATAATATTAGTGGATCTTCTGGAAGAAAGAAGATTACTACGGTGAGTAATTTTTTCTTGCCACACACTGAAAGTCTGGCCCTGGTCTCACCTCAACTGCCCGAGGTGGACTTTTCCACAGCAGTGGGAGGTTGTCTGACTCAGTTTTACAACCAATGGAAGTCTATCACCACAAACAAGTGGGTCCTCAGGATTGTTCAAGAAGGGAACTCTCTCAACTTTGCAGAGATTCCCCTGGATCTTCCGTCCAAGCGACAGTAGGGGGTGCAGAGGAGCCAGAGTGCTGAACCCCGCTTGTCCCACGAGATCATGGAGACACCCTTACTTGGCCACGTGGATGGTTGCCCTTCTGGACCCATTCGACCCCAGTCATGCCACAGGGGACATTCTCCCTCAGGGCTCATCCGTGGTTTGTTTTCACATTTACAGACTTTGCTGCCCAGATTGAACCCCGGGTGTTCTCCGCCTGGCAGGACCAGTGGCTGGGTCTCAGAGGCTGGACACTTTCAGTTTGATGCCCTTCCTCCATTACTCTGCAGACACCTCCCCCTCTCCCAGGTCATGTGGGTCCTACTGGTCCCTTAACCTGGAGGATGGTCAGGGCCACTGCGGCGGCCTTCCGTAGGTATGAGAGCCATGGATGAGCAGGTCTTCTGCATGTGACCCCCGCCGCAGGAGGACCCTGAGCATTCCAGTTCCTTTTCCTCCCAGTCTTCCTCCTCTGAGGGAGAAGAACATTCTGTCCACTTGTCTTCCGATGCTGATTTCACTGAATATCAGCAGTTCCTCTCAAGGCTGGTTCAGGAGCTACACATATCTCACGTCATAAAAAGCAGTACCGAGAAGGAGACGCGCTTGTTCTTGAGCGGGTTCAGTGCTCACCACCTGGTGGTGCACTCCTAGCCTGTTCCCTTCCAGGAAATGTCTGTCCGCACCTGGCAGTCACCAGCCGCCTCTCCCTCAGCCCCAGCTGACTGCAGGAGGAGATATTGTGCTCCCTAGGAGTCTCTAGGTGCCCTACCTCACCCATCTTTGGGGCTGACATCCTTGCATACTCCTTCCGGGCTTCAGCGCCTGCCGCACGACCGTCTCCCGGATCTGGACTCCGTGGAAAGTGACCAGTGGGGTAGAAAAGTGTTCTCTTCCGCTCGTGCATGGCTCTGCATTGGTTCTCATCAGGCTCACCACGCTGACTACAACAGTCACCTGTGGTCGATGCTAGCACAGATGTTAGCATCCCTGCCTGATTTGGAGGAATCTAGACAGGCTATCGTCCTCTCTGCTCAGGGTCTGGAGCGTGCAAGGCACCAGGCAAGGGTATCTTACAATGCCAGCGAGGTGGTGTCCAGACTTGCAGGGACAGCGATCTGCGTTAGGCGGATGGCATGGCTTCGTCTCTCCAGATTATCTCCCATTGCCTGGCGTGAGGTGATCTCCTCTGCCTTCCGGGGGACCCGTCTCTTTTCCCGCAGGGCAAGGAGGACTTTACAGGGGTGCCTTCTGGCCACAGGGGACACCTCCTTGTCCTGACCAGCCTTAGACCTCGCTGGTCTAGTATGGCTGTAGGGTCTCCCCCCTCCTGCATCTCTCCCTCAGGAGGCTGAGGGAATCTGTTCCAAGGGGAAGATTGAGACACACTAGAAACATAGAAGCTAACGGCAGATAAGGACTGCAAGGCCCATCCAGTCTGCCAGTTTTTCCTACCTTATGAATGTGCCATAGGTCTTTACTCTATCAATGGCCTATCTAGTCATACTCGTCTGTATTGCTCCCTCATGCCTATTCCATGCCTGTTTGAAGCCCTGCACTGTATTCATATCCACCACTTCCTGAGGTAGGCCATTCCATGCATCCACCACCCTTTCTGTGAAAAAGAACTTGCTCACATTACCCCTTAATCTGCCTCTCTCTAATCTCATGCTGTGCCCTCTTGTCTTGCTGTTTTTCTTATATTGAAACATGTTAGACTCTTTCATCTTGTTAATGCCATTAAGGTGTTTGAATGTTTCGATCATATCACCTCTCTCCCTCCTTTGCTCTAGGGTATACAATTGAGCTCCATTAATCTGTCCTTATATGTTTTCTGATGCAGTCCCTGCACCATTTTGGTTGCCCTTCTCTGGACTGCCTCCATTTTGTTAATGTCCTTGTTCATGTGTGGCCTCCAGTACTGCACACAGTACTACAGATGGGGCCTAACCAGCCTCTTGTAAAGAGGGATTATTACTTCCCTCTTACGACTTGCGATATCCCTACTAATACACCCCAACATCCCTCTAGCCTTACCTACTGCTTTAGTGGTACAGTGAGAGACAAAGAATTGCAGGACTGTTGGGGTGATCAAATCCTAGGTCTCATGAGAAAATCTGGTAGTGCAACCAGACAGACAAGAGACAGGAAAGGAGAGGTAAGAACAGAACAGATTCTTGCATTTAAACTCTCCATAACAATTGGGACAGGGTCCTATTCAACCCTGTCAGATGCACCCTTCATTCCTGGACGGCAGACCTTAACAAACTGATTGTTTTTTTCAATAAGAAGGCGAAACCAAGGTTCTGCCCCCACCCACTCTGTCCCCTAATCCCACCCACCCCAGGCCCTCTTTCTGTATAGGTTCTGCATGTCACCACCCATTTCCTACCTGAACTGATTAGAAGGCAAAAAAAAAATGTTCCTACCTTTCAATTCTCTCCAGCAGAACAGCTCAGACACAAAGGGCAACCCTAGGAGGCATATGCCAAGTTTGGTCCAGCCCCTAGCCTTACTGTCTGCTGAGCTACACTGATCTTCACCTGAGGGAAGCGCAAGTAGGAGATTTAAATTCTTCCAAGCTCTTTTCTGCAGTTCTGCCGACTAAAGCGCTACAAGCAGAACTCGCAGCAGCATAGCCAAATCCAGGTTCCATCTCGTTGGCGGCTTCTGCTGCAGCAGTTCCGTTGTCACTCCAGCATTTGAGAAAGGCGGCTATTGTCTTGCAGCTAGTAGGGAGCCGGGATGCACGGACCACAGGTAGGGTATTTTACTGCAAGCAGCGGGGACTTCACGGAGCTGTTCTAAGCCAAGAGCAGAACAACTGAGCTAGTAGCCAGATTCCTTCTTACCTTGCAGGAGTACAAGCTAGACCTCATCTGTTCAGCAGGTACTTTATTGTTTTCTACAGCATATAGGAATAGTCTGTTACGCCCACCCACCTCCCCGAGTGCTCTTGCTTTATAGGCATGTAGTGCCGCCACAACATCTGATAGAAGGTAGTAAGGTACAAAAAAAAAACTCACTGTTCTGTTTTCTTTTTTGTCCACACTTCCTAACAAGAATCAGCACTACCTGTCAACTAAAACAAACAAGCAAAAAAAATTAACCTTGTCAGTTGCGAAAGCTGCGGTGCACTGTACAATAGGAAATACAAACAGCAACCAGGACCCTGCGATGTGTGCTGCGCCATAGCAGATTTTGCAGCCCTACTACAGGATGCTTGGACTAAAATATGCAACATCTAATACGGGAACTCTGTAGCACCTTTCAACCCCCTCCCCACCCCCATCACAAGTTCCAGCATGTCATCAGGGGCCAGGACTCGAGGCAGGGCCCAGAGACTGTCAGGTGGTAAGGAAGAAGAGGCATCAAAGGAAGCCAAAAACCAGGAGTATTTCCCGGCCATCCAAACCAAAAACAGGTTCGCTCCACTGCTACCAACCATAGACAAAGTAATACAAGGTAAAGAAATCAAACCACCAAAAAAGGCTAACACACCAATTAAAATCAATACAAGCAACACACCAATTAAAACCAATACAAACAACACGCCAATTTAAACCAATACAAATACGCCAATTAAAACAAATACAAACTACGATAAAAATTAAAATACTAACACTCAAAATATAACCAACAGTACCAAAACCAAATGCAAGAACAACAAAAATACTAAAACTGAAAATAAAAACAACACAAATACAAACAAAAGCAAAATTCTCATAATCGGGGATTCCATGATCTGAGGAGTGGATCACCACCTAACACAAAAGTGACATTGTGGTAAATTGTGTACCAGGAGCCCCTACAACTAGGGACACTAACCGCATAATGACAGTTGTACAGGAATCAGGGGATGTTACACATATAACAGTAAACCTTGGTACCAATGACTTGCAAATCACACAGTTCAGGAGGCCAAGAAACACTTCGAGGACCTAGCCAACAAGCTTTGTTCCCTTCCGTCCAATGTAATCTTCTCAGAAGTGCTGCCAGTGTGGGAAACAGGAAAAAGCACCAAGCAAGTTAGAGAGATGGAAGTTGGCAAATTCAACTCATGGCTGCGTGATTGGTGCCAACACAAGGGATACCACTACATAAGGAACTGGCACAACTTTTGGGAAAGAGCTTTTTTAAAATACGATGGCTTGCACTTAAACAGAGAAGATGTGCGAGCACTTGGACAAAAATTTGATGTCTGTACTGGTAGCTTAAACTAAGTAATGGGGAGTATGACACATCTCACACCCCTGCCATTGGTGGGCTTGTCATCACTCCCCAATATGCCAAATGCACGCATACATCCTCAGAAAACAAATCAGAGCCAACATCCGCCTGAACCAGCAACCTCCATAATCTCTTGGCCAGAAAGAGCGACTGGAGCAGTCTAGGAAGAGGATACAACCTCACGCCAAAGAGGATGTACATTCCTGGAAGGCAGTGGTTGCAAATACTAGGAGCCTAACCAACAAACTTACCAAACTCAACAGCCATCTTGAAAACAAAGATTGGACTGGGTGGCTGTAACAGAAACGTGGTTCACGGAAAACCACAGGTGGGATACGGCCATTACTGGTCACAATCTGTTCAGAAAAGATAGGCAGGGCAAATAAAAGGGGGGATGGAAGCATTTACATTCAGGATTAAATAAAAGCCACAGAAGTAAAATGGCAACCTGGGAACTTTGAGTCACTGTGGCTAACAGTAGACACGGGCAAGGGAAAACCCTTCAGAATCGGCGTAGTTTACAAGCCCCCATATCAAGGAGATAAAGAAGACAAAGACCTAATAGAGGAAATCTACAAAATGTCTGATAAAGATGAAGTAATACTGGTGGGGGACTTCAACCTACCAGATAGTAACTGGAGCCTACTAACGGCAGCAACAAGAAGAAGTAGGGACTTCTTATTGTCATTACAAGGCGCAGGACTGTGCCAACTTGTTAAAACCCCAATAAGGGGAGATGCCATTCTCGATCTTGTCCTCACAAACTCTGAAAGGATCAAGGACATCGAAGTGGGATCCCATATGGACAACAGCGACCATCGCATGGTAAGCTTTAAGGGAAACATAACACAGGACACCAACCACTCAAAGATAAAGGTGCTAGATTTCAGAAAGGCTGTCTTCCAAAAAATGAGGAACAACATAAGTAGCCAGTTAATGGAAATAGAGGTTGAGGTGGTGTTGGTCATGTGGGGGAGACTCAAGAGAGCAATAAAGACTGACACAGATCAATGTGCCGGATGGGTAAGCAAAAGGAAAAATAAATCCTCTCTGATTTTCTAAGGAAGTGGCTACCACAGTCACAGGAAAAAAAGAAGGCATACAGCATATACCAGGAAACCAAAACTGAGAAAGACTGGGAGTTGTACAAGGAAAAAATGAGAGAGTCTAACAAACAAATTAGAAAAGCAAAAGCCCAGAGAGAGGAAAAGAGAGCAGAAGGGGCAAACTGAGGAGACAAATAATTTTTTAGAAACATTAGGGAATGTAGGAAGGCAAAAGTGGGGATAGTAAAGATCCCCACTGAAGAGGGGAAATGCACCAAACATGACCCAGAGAAAGCCAAAATCCTCAACAAAAACTTCTGCTCTGTGTTTACCAGGGCCTGAAAACTCAACACCCCGGGACCGGGTAGACATGAGTCCCTTTACATAAGCCAATGGAAGGGAGGCGCTAAATAAACTAAAGGCAGACAAAGTCATGGGACCAGACGAGATGCACCCCAGAATCCTTAAGGAACTGGGGCAGAATTAGCAGCCTCTTTGGCACGTCTATGCATGAAATATGCATGAAATCCTTGAAGAGAGGCATGGTACTCGCAGACTGGAAAAAAGCAATAGTGATTCCACTTCACAAATCAGGCAGTTGCAAAGAGGCTAGTAATTACAGACCGGTGAGCCTCACGTCTATAGTGGGGAAACTAATGGAGAGACTACTCAAACAGAGGATCATGGCATTCCTCGAAACTAGCAGCCAACAGCACCCTAAACAGCACGGTTTCACAGCAGGTATGTCACGCCAGACAAATCTGCTCGAGTCTTTTGACTGCTACAAAAATAGTGGATGATAGTGGGGCAATAGATGTGGTCTTCAGAGTTTTATTTAACTCTAAAAATTGATTAGCGTTTTGCTCATAAAAGTTCTAAAACATTGTGAAAATGCATAGCACTTGCCTCACTGTGTTTAACAAGCATAACACTTCTAGAAAACCTATATAAATATTTTATGTACAGTTAGTATTGTCCCAAGAAAAAACTGCTAATTAGTTATTGAAAACCCTGGTCTGCCTAGACTTTAGTAAGGCCTTCAACTCAGTTCTACATAGAAGGCTGGTAAAAAAAAGCTTGACCACATAAGGGTTGGTCCAGAAGTAGTCAGATGGGTGCAAAACTGGTTACAAGGCAGAACTCAGAGGGTACAGGTTAATGGAACGCAGTCGACGGAAGGCAGGGTGACCAGTGGGGACCCCAGGGCTCAGTGCTTGGGCCTCTGCTCTTCATTGTATTTATAGCAGACATCACTGACGAACTGGAAGGGAAGGTGTGTCTTTTCGCAGACACCAAGATATGTAACAGAGTGGACACCGCAGAAGGAGTGAGCAAGATGGAAGCTGACCTCAAGAAACTGGAAGAATGGTCTAGAGTGTGGTAGCTGAGATTTAACGCCAAAAAATGCAAGGTCATGCACATAGAAAAGAAAAATCCAAGAAAGGAGTATTACCTAGGAGGCGAAAGACTGGCAGCTCACTCTGTCCGTTGTCCCAGTTTGGATGGCACACAACACACTCATTGTGTCTGCCCACTTGACATCTTGACTTCTGCATTCCAGGTCTCGCTCCTTGTCCATTTGCATCTACCTAATGCATAGCCATTTCAGCAGCTCTCCCACATCCTCAGGGGCAAATGTCCTCCAGGACTGGACAGCTTTCTTCCTCCTCCTCCAGCTTGGCATCGTCTTTCTGTGGTTTAGACTTCATTTTGGGTCAGACATCCAAGCCTGGATGCAGGGCATCTCCTGTCGTGTCTGCCATTCTCTTTGTCAGGACACCTGTGGCTACTTTTCTGGAGTCCTTGTCCTGGAATATGTGTCCACCTGGGGCACCAGGGCAGTACTCGCCAGAATGTCTTTCTTCCTTGGCAGGACGCAGCCAGCAGGTCTTACTTCGAGAGGGCTCTTGCAGTAGGTAAATATATATAGGACTGACGCCGGCAGGCGGCAGGACCTCATTTGAAAAAATTTCTAGCTAGGCAGTCCTGGCGAGGGACCTCCCACGTCAAGTGACCGCGCCAGGAGATGTTAGTATAAAGGCGGTCCCTCATGCCCGCCTTCCAGTTCTTTCGCCCGTTAGCTCATGCTAGCGCCTTGTGAAAATTTCCTTGCCAGGCTCCTTCATTGGTTCTTTTACGAGTTTTCTCCTTTTTCTTAATAAGCGTCAGTTATTAGATTTGTGTATGTCGTCCCTCACACTCTCCGAGCACAAAACAAGTGCCACTCGCGGCGGCGCCTAACTCCTCAAGACAAGGACGGCCATTCCTGTGCCTTTTTGCTCAGGCCCCAACCATCAAGTAGAGAAGTGCCAGCACTGCCTGAGTTTCAATGCGGCCACCGGAGAAGGCGGCAGCAGTCCCTGGAAGCCCACATTCTCAAAAAGAAGATGAGCTCCGTGGAAAAAGAACTCAACAAGCTTCAGCAGGCATCAACTTCCCCTGAAGGCCATTGCAAGAGAAAGGACAAAGAAAGGCACCGGGACAAGGGCTCCTCTCCCACCGCGACTTCCTCGGGAGTCGCCATGCTAGAGTAACGTCTCCCGGGGACTGCTTTTCAATGGCTGCCTTACAGACATCTAAAGTGACGCTAGCCCGCCGTCTGGCTCGCTGCGCCTCCAGGCTCTTGAGGGACTCCGCCCGGTAAAGCCGTGGCTTTGCAGCCTACTGATGCGGGCGGCTCCGATGTCGGACTGCCTCCGCCCGCACGGAGAAGGTCAAGTCTCCGGACCCTTCGGGCAGCACGCGACCCTCTTCCGCCAGACCAGGCCGCCTCGCCGCCTGCCTCCAGCCGGCGGGTCTGTTAAGTCAGATGCTGGCCCCTCCGGCGCCCACCCGGATCCCACTGCTAAGCCGCACGTCAGTTCGCCCGACGTCCGCACAGTGGATGAGCCAACGCCGGACCCTCCCACGTCCGTTATTCCCGGCTCCCCGCAGCCTTCACTACTCCCCGGGGACCCTGAATCTCCTCAGCCCAACTCCGGGGATTTCTTCCCTCCATCCTCGGGCGATGCTGAGGTTGCTGTTCCACCACCGTCAGACCAACCTCCTGCTGATGTGACGTCGGCTCCCCAGATGCCGGCACCTCGGCCGCTGGCTCTGACGCCGGTATTGCCGACTCTGGGTGACATCCCGCTCCTGGATGCCGCCCCGACACCAAGCCCTCCGGGCCTTCTGCCCCAGACCTGCCCGCGGGGCCTCCGGCTGGGCCGTCTGCTCCGGCAGCTCCCCCGGCTACCGGGTACCCAACCCCGTCATATCTGATGCCGTCGTTCCCGGGACCGCAGTATCCGACGCCACAGTACCTGACGCCGCAGTACCAGACACCACAATACCCGACGCCGGGCTTCCTGCCGTCGGGTTATGGATACTCGCCTTATGGGTATAACCCATACCCTTATCCTCCTCCTCCACCGCCGCCCTCCTAGCCGCTGGTGGATTTGCAGGAGACTCTGGCCTTCTGGTGGGCTGAGGCCAAGGCCCAGCTCACCTGAGAGGTGGAGAGTCATCTTTCGATGACGGTGCCGGTACCAGATCTTACTTCGAGATACAGCTCTTGCAGCAGGGTACACCATTAGGACTGAAGCCAGCAGGCGCCAGGACCCCACGGAAATTTTCTAGCTAGCAGTCTTCAGCGAGGACCGCCTCCGACGTCGGTCCGGCCCCCGACGTTGGGCGTAGTACGTAAGGAGGCGGTCCCCCCATAATCCTCAGTTCTTTTCCCGCCGTCAACATCGCCAGTATCGGCCTCTCTGTCTCCCTTTCTAGCGTGCGACGACCATTAGAACTACGACGATTTTCGTCTGCTTTTCGACTTTTGATCAACTGATGGCTTCTCCAACAGCTTCTTTAGACGGTCACCATATGGAGGGTGCCTGCGGCAAACAGATCCCCTTCAAGAATCCACATTCGGCCTGCGTGCGCTGCCTAGGCCCGGAACATGACACCAAGGTCTGCTCCTTCTGCCAGGGCTTCAACAGTCGCACCAGGAACCACTGCCAGAAGGCCCTTCAAGCATTTCTCCTGGAAGAGAAACTGAAAATTATGGATAAGGAACCTTCCTCCCGGGGGGAGTCTTAAGGTAAAACCCACAAGCACCGGGAAAAGGAAAGAGACAGGTCTCTTGCGAGGGTCTCAGACTCCCGAAGCTCCAGCTCGAAATCGGACCGCTCTCCCTCCAGGGCTCGGTCACAACCTCCCCCGGTTCAGGTCAGGTCATCCAGCGGCTCCTCTTCTCTTCAGCCTCTGAAGACTTCCAGGCTGTCTGCCCCTTCCACTCCTTCTAAGGCCTCGTCGAAGTCCGGGGAGCGCCATAGATCTTCCTCCCGCCGGTGGGACACCGACACCAGGTCAGTTTCCCAGCCTCCACATGGTTCGGATCCGGTTCCCCGAAAAATCAAAGACCTGACGTCCCTTAAACGGATGTCAGACCCGACATCGGCCCACCCGACATCGGCCAAACACCACCGGTGCTCCCAGGAGCCGGCGACACCTAGACATCCGTCGCCGGCCAGGCGTTCGCCTTCGAAGACGTCGGCCAGGGGACTGATGCCAGCTACTCCTGAGAAGAGGACCGCATCACTGTCGCCGGCGGACGCCGGTCTGAAGGAATCATCTGAGGAGGACGCCACACAGCCCGAGGACCAGGTGGGCGACACCGGAGACGCCGGACTCCCACGGGAACCTTCCCCGGAGCGGGAGACCCCTGGGGACCCGGCACCAGGCCCGTTGTCGGGTATGAATCTGGCAGAGGTAAAAGAACTTCTTGGGACATGGATATGTTGTTCATCCACACTGTCTGGCAGGTTCCTTGCCGCTTTAAATCTTGCCGGAAGGTCTTCAAGCTGGCTCCTTCCACCCACCTGGGTGGTAAAACTCTCGGCTCCGCCCCATGACGCCAGATCTTCCTTACTGCTTGGAAGCTCAGGTTCCCTCCTTAACGCTCTGCGTGATAGACTGGATCCTAATTCTTCGGTTCGCCCGAAACTCATTTTAAAATTTTCAAGACTTGGTCATCTTTCTCCCTCGTGGCTCAATGGACAAATCGACTCCGGTTTGGAGGTGTGCCCTTGTGGGAAGATGATGTCCAGGACGGACCCGCACTCCACGTCAAGGCCTCACTGCCTCCGCCTAGAACACGCACCCGCAGGCCTGCAAGTCATGCGTCATTTTACGCCAGCGTCCTGGAGGACCACATCGTGCGGTTACAGCTTGGGCGCCCGAGAAGCACCACCACCGTTAAGCCGAAGGGAGGCAGCGATGTTACCGTGGCGGCTGGCTCAGCTGAGCAGCTCGAGCAGATGATCGCCTCCGAGGAGGAGACGGCCCAGGCCGCATCATCATCTTCCTCGGTTGCGGCATTCATCCCGCTCTCTCTCTGGGTACCTCGTATTCAGCTTTGTTCAAGGACCTTTGCCAGTCCCTTTCCCCAAAGGGAGAGGGGCCATCGGGACCTTCCTCTCGGTCCAAAAAGGAGGACTCAAAGGGTACGTCCCATCGTCGGCATTCTTGGGAGCGGGAGAGGTCTCCTTCCCCGGACAGCCGACTGTCGACTTCGGTCGAGGTTGCGGCTGAGGCCACTGGCTTCACGGCATCCCCACCAGGCCAGCCGGCCGAGACTCCCGTCGACGCGGTCGAGATCTTTCTCGACCCATCAGACGGGCTGTCGACTGGTGAGGCCGACAACCCTTCTTCACCGGTTCCCCTGGTGGAGACCAAGGATCTGCCTGCGCCCCCGGTGCAGCAGTCCCCGATTAAGGCTTCCGAGCCGAGGGAAGAGTGGGTGTCCCGCGCTCCTTCCCAGACCCGTCCTCAGAAACACTGAGGATCTCTGTCTCAGTCTCGGACTTTGTCTCGGTCCAGCCGATCCCGCTGACATCGGCGGTCTCGGCACCGAGGTAAGCGGCGCCAACGCTCGTCCTCGTCTTCCTCCTCAGAAGAGGAGAGGCTTCGGCGCAAATTGCGTCGATGCTACGAGGACCTGATGTGGCAGCAGTTACTTCTGTCTGGGAACATGCCGACGCTGTCGCCTTCCCCGGCCATCAAGTGGCTGTCACCCGAGCGGCCGAAACAACCCCTCGCTGTAGCCAAGGTGCCCAAGCCTGGGCCAGATGTTCAGCCGAAACCTGCTGCCCCACCGATTGTGGTGGAACCTCCGCCTCCACAACCGAAATCGGGGGCGCCGACCAAGGACTCTCGGTCGGGTCAAGGCCTGCCCCACAGGTTGTCGGTCACCCTAACTCCCGACCGTCCTCGGCAGGTGGAGGGTGGCTCAGGCCCCAGGCAGCTCTTCGCGGACTCCTATGAGTCCGACGACTCCTCCCTGTTCTCCAGGCCTGTTGACCTGGAGTCCTCCGGAGGACAGTCATTGGACAAAAGCCCATCGTCCTTCATGGGTTTGCTTCGGCTCATCTCGGAGTCCACCGGGATGCAGCTCGAGCCCGTATCCAGACAGGCCAAGTATCCCCTGACGGAGATACTGGACCGAGGAGATTCACCCACGGAGGCCTTTCCAGTGGCTGAGGCCATTCTTGGCCCAGCCTTGGAGCTTTGGCAGTGGCCTGCTTCCTGCCCTGCGCCTTCGGCCAGGAAGTATGCGGTCCCTACCGGCTCTTTGCCCGGGTTTTCGGAACACTCCTCTGCTGAGGGGTTGGTCACTGACAGCGTTTTCCGGCGTTCTGGGAATGCTAGGGACATGGACAAGCCCCCCGACAAGGAGTCCAAAAAGCTGGACTACACCGGGCGCAAGGTGTAAGCTGTGTCCTCCCTTGGCCTCTGCCAGGCCAGCTTGGCCGTGCTGATGGCACATTTCTCCCACGCCCTCATGGGCGCCCTGGATGAGGTGATCTCTCATCTCCCGGCCGACCTGCAGACCATGGTCCGGCAGGTGCGGGACCAGGGTAGGGCAGTGGCTAAGCAGCAGCTCCAAATGGCTCTGGACATAGTAGACTCCTGTGCCAGATCGGTTGTGGCCGCAGTGGCCATGCGCCTCAGAGCATGGCTGAGGATATCCACCTTCACGGCGGATACCCAGCACAAATTGGTGATGTCCCCTTCCTGGGGACCGACCTCTTCGGCCCTGGAGTGGAAGGTCACCTCCAGTGGATGGAAAAGTCCAATGCCACTCTGGACTCTGTCACCTCCGCCCAGAAGGACAAAGGCTGCCAACAGCAGCAGCACAAGTCCATTCGCCCTTCTGCACCTGTGGCACGTCCGGCCCAACAGCACCAGGGTCAGCAGGATCGTGCTTGGCATCCCAGACCCAAGCCCGCGGCTTCCTCCAATAGGAAGCAGGGAGGTAAAGGCCCAGGATGTCCCTCGGCCGGTCCCTCCTCCAAGCCTGCCCAGTGCCGGGTTGAGGGGTGCTGCCCCCAGCCTCGTCACTCCCCCCTGGGTTCCCCTCGTGGGGGGACGGCTCTACCACTTCTTTTCCGCCTGGTCCGCTATCACCACGGACCGCTGGGTGTTGGAGGTGGTAGGAAAGGGTCTGCCTCTGGAGTTCGAGCAGGCCCCACCCTTCAAACACCATGAAGTCTTGCTATATTATAACAATAGCAGTCAGCCACTGCAGCTGAACTGCCCCGGAGAGGAAGGAGTTAACTCCAGAGGATCTGGAGTTCTACAGCGCGAGGACGCTGTGCCAAAGCTCTATCTGGCCAGTTTCAAATGAAACTGTCAGATTCTTTACTCCGCTTCACTGAACAGTCGCTCCGGAGATCAGCTCCTTCAGCTCGGTTCATTCTCGGTTCAAGCAAGTATTTTTCGGTTCATTTGAACCGCCAAAAAGTATTTATTTTACCGCATTTCGGTTAAAAGCTTTATCTGGCGGTTTTGAACCGATCGGTTTGCTGATTTTAACGTTTTGAAGTGTTTGGCTGAGAAACCCAAAAGAAAAACCGGGCCCACTGGGTTTCAACACTGTGATGTCTGTGGGGAAGCCTTTGCCAAGGCTGACCCACACACCACTTGTGTCTATTGTCTGGGGGCTGACCACCTCCTGTCAGACTGCCAGGTGTGTAAAAATTTCCCTGCAGCCACCCTGGAAAAGAGATTGGGCCGGCTCGGGGAACGAGAGGCCATAAAGTCCGCTGACCTGATGGCCAGCCCGTCCAGCACCCACTGGACCAGAGGGAGTGCCTCTGACCAGGGCGAGACTTTCGGCAAAGGAAGGCTGGTTCAGAGGAACCAGTCCCAGTTAAAAGACAAAGAAATCAGTAGGTTTGGAGTCCAAAATTGTCTCTCCAACTGCTGCAGAGATAGCTAAAGCCATTCAGATTGTCCAGTCACTGTCTCAGGGACCTGTCAACCATCAACAGTTGGTAAAGGTTGGTTCTGCCCAGTTCCAGTGGTTCAGGAGTATGATGTTGAGGAATTTTATGAACCACAGGAAGGGAGGAGAATTTGATCAATATATGTGTGGCTGGGAGGTCTGGACGTGCCCTATTGAACCGGACGCTTTCTCCAGACAGACCTTTAGAATCTCCTCCTATTCTGTCTGAGTCCCTTCTCATTTTATGTTTTACAAAAGGTTGTAGAAACCCTCCAGCTTCCTTTAGAGGAGGCTGGGATGAGCAAGAGGAGCCTGATTATGTAGAAATGATGGATATACCAGAGTCTAGGAGGTTGTCTATTCCTTTGCATAAGTCATTTAGAAGCAAACAACAAAGATTTTAAAAATCTCATTCTGTCCTCCTGTAGACAAAAATGGACAGAAGGTATACTTTGTCAGGCTCTGATACAGACTTCCTCACTGAACAGTGTAGTCATGTAGGTGGTACAAGCTGCAGCCTGTGACAAGGTAATATTCCCTGGCTTCACATCCTCCTGATAAGGATTCCAGGAAGATTGATGCCATGGCGAAAAACAGTATATGGCAGCTTCTTTGGGACTCAGGCAGGCACATTATATGGCTTATGTAGCTAGATATCAGGAAATCTAGATGGGACACAATATTGTAGTTAGCCAAGCAGGCCCATGGCCAGCTGGCTAGTGAGTTGGAACAGGTGGCTGCTGATGGCATTGAAGCTCTTAAAGTTCAATTTCATACTGCTGTTGATGTTAATGATGTCTCCTCTAGGGTCATGGCCACTTCTGTAGCTTTCCGTGGGGTTGGCATGGCTCAGATGCACTAATCTGTCCCAAGATACTCAGTCAAAGGCTATGGATTTTCCTGTGGGAAATTCTCTGTTTGGGGAACAAACAGAAAACTATATGAAAAGATGGATGAACACAGAACTCACTTGCAAAAGTGCCCAGGCTAAGGAGAGGCATGCCACTCCACAAAGGCACGCCCCAGAGGTAGGGGCAGGCCTTTCCACAGGCCTTTTACCATCAAGCCTCTGCTTTTATGCAGAGGGCTTCTTCAGAGGTAGGTAGACGAGGCTAGCAAACCGCCCCTCCTCAGCCTATGGTTGTTGCCAAGCAGGCACTTGATGGGTGCCCAGGGCCGATTCTCCTGTACCAGTGGGGCAGGTTGGCTATTTCAGCAGAACTGGCTGTCCTTAATCTCGACAGATGGGTTCCTGAGGTACTAAGCAGTCTGGTTCTCAGCTTCAAACAGTTTCCAAAGATGAGAGCCAGACATTTTCCACCTGCAAATCCTTCAGAAGCCCTTGCCTTGGAAGCAGAGGTTTCATCTCTTCTGACTGCAAAGCAGTGAAAGGGTCCCTCCTGCCATCAGGGCAAGGGCTATATTCAAGATACTTTCTACCCCAAAAGACAGGAGAATGGCGTGCCCATTCTAGATTTAAGGTACCTGAACAAGCATCTTTTGAAACCAAAGTTCAAAATGTTGACTCTGCAATGATATTGCTCTTCTCTAAGACCAGGGACTGGCTAGCTTCCTGGACCTCAAGGATGCCTATTTTCATATTCTGATTGGCCTCTCACCAAAAGTACTTTTCAGGTTCGACTGTTCTCAGGCCACACAGTTCAGGCAATGCTTTTGGCTCACTTCACACAAGGGTATTCACAAATGTCTAGCTGTGGTAGTGGCTCACTTAAGAAGGCAAGGTTGCTGTGTTTCCTACCTGACGACTGGCTCATTGTGGTCAGTCTCCAGATCAGGTGAAATCCCACTCTGCAAGTCACCCAGCAGCTTCTCACTTCCCTGGATTCTGCTACAATTTACCAAAGTCAGTTCTGGAACCAGTTCAGGTCCTAACTTCATAGGTGCAGAATTGAATACAAGTTAGCCAGGCATTTCTTCCTCGGAAAGGGTAGACAGACTCATTGCCCTGGCATCCTCTTTACCCCTAGTAGTCTCTCGACCAGCAAGGCATTTTCTGCAACTCCTGGGGCACATGGCTGCTTCACAGCTGTAGTGCAAGGAGCAAGATTCCAGATGAGGGACATTCAGTTCCATTTGAGGGCCTATTGGTCTCAAAGGAAGGACCCCCTTCCAAATTGGTCCCAGTGACTCAAACTCTGATCCTGGCCCTCCACTGGGTGGCAGGACCAAGCAATCTAAACAAGGTTCCTCTATTCCCTATTTCCCACTCCCTCACCACGGATGCCTTCCCTGTTAGGGTGGGAGCTCACTTGCACCTGTCCACCGGGAGTGTGGTCTCCTCAGGAATCTCTGCTCCACATCAATCTTTGGAACTCAGAGCTGTCTTTTAGCTCTTCAGGTGTTTTCAGTTTCTGTCCAGAACAAAGTGGTTCAAGTCAGACAGACAACACCACCACAATGTGGTACATCAATACAAGGGGGCACTCGGTCATCAGCCTTGCAATCAAGCAATGAAGTTGTGGTCTCTGGCTTACTCCCTGAACACCTCCCTGATAGCAGTTCACCTCCCAGGGAAGGACAATGTCCTGGCGGATGCTCTCAGCAGAATTTCTAGGCCATCACGAATGGGCTCTGAATCCACAGGTGCTGGGGTCCGTTTTTGCCAGATGGGGCACCCCTCAGATAGATCTTTCGCAGCCCCAGACAACCACCAACTTCCTCTATTTTGTTGCAGGCCTCCAGTGCTGGACTCAGTCCCCTGACGCTTTCTGTTGGACTGGAAAGGAAGTTCCTGTATGCCTTCTCCCCCTTCTCTCTCTTCTTTTCAGGGTACTAGTGAAAATCAGATCTCAACCCTGCAAAGTGATTCTGATTGCCCCAGATTGGGCCAGACAGCCCTGGTACCTCTGCTTCTGTCCTTGACAGTTCACCCTGCCCTGAGCCTGCCCAGAGTCCACGACTTGCTGGCCTGTGCACAGGGAGAGTGTGGTATCCGGACCTCAAATCCTCCATCTCGCCTGGCTCTTGAGGAGTTAGAATTTGCTGATTTACACCTTTCTCAAGGTGTCCTGATATTTTAAAGGCTTCAAGGAAGCCTTCCACTAGGGCCACTTACAATTCTAAGTGGAAGAGGTTTCCATCTGGTGCTCTGAGAGGCAGATTATTCCAGAATCTGCTGATCTTCCCATTTTACTGGACTATTTGGTCCATTTAAATTCCCTAGGCCTTAGGCCAGCTACCTTGAAGGTTCATCTGGCAGCTGTCTCTGCGTTTTTGTGTCAGCAGGAAGCCTGCCTCCCTCTCTTCTCACCCTGTGTTTTCCAAGTTTTTAAAGGGTTACCTATACTAACCCCTTTTCGGGAACCAGCTCCTGCCTGGGACCTGAATGTTTGCATTGCTCAGTTAATGCAACCTCCCTTGAGCCTCTTCCTCAGCAGAGCCTCAAGTATCTAACTTGGAAAACTGTTTTCCTAGTGGCTATCACTCTGCCAGATGTATAAGTGAATTACAGGCCCTGTCAGTGGAAGAAGATTTTATTTTTTCCATAGAGATAAGGTAGTCCTCAGGACTAATAGAAAGTTTTTTCCTAAGGTGGTTTCAGAGATTTCCACCTGAACCAATCCATCTCTCTCCCAGTATTTTCACTGGAGCATTCTTCCTCAGGTGAGAGGAGACTGCACAGCTTGGACGCCAAAAAGAGCCTCAAGCTACCATTTGAACGCACTAAGGGTCACAGGTTCAACTCCTCCAACTCTTCCTTACTTATTGGCGAGGTTTGGAAACCTGCCACTAAGAGGACAGTTGCAAGGTGGATTGTCTCTTGTATCCACTTGTTGCTAAAAACTAGGTAGAGAACCCCTCAGGACTGAGGGTCCACTCCACCAGGGTACAGCTGCTGCTCTAGCGGTTGAGACATTCCCATTCTGGAAATTTGTCAAGCTGCTACCTGAAGACGGTTCACACTTTACCAGCATTATTCCCTGGATGTCCAGTCCAGGAGAGATGCCTCGGTTTGCCAGCTGTGCTTCAGAGCCTATTCCAAGTAGGTTCTGACCCTCCTCCATGGAGGTACTGCTGTGTATCTGGTTATTAGTTATAATATATAGCAAGATCATGGTGTTTGAAGAAAAATTACTCACCTTAGTAATTGCTTTTCTTCTCATGGAGTTTGCATATATTATAACCACCTCCCTCCTGCCCTCTCAGAACTTCTACTTGGGTAGGTGGCAAATTAGTGCAAGCACTGTGTCATGTCATTGTAGTTTTTCCCTTACCTCTTTCTTTTAGGTTAGGAACCAGGTTGTTTGCTTAGGTATTATATTGTCTCTTCCTGGACTTGAGTCTTTGGAAGGGGGGTCCTAATGTGCTTGTCTATAAAAACCTAATAATAATACCATTATTCATTGTTGTTATGGTTATTGGTGTTTCTATTGTTGTTTATATTGTTGTTATTACTACTAGTAGGTAGCCATTTGCCTAGTGTAGAGCTTCCACACAGACTTGTTGTTTAGTGTTAGTTTTAGAAGATCTGACAGTTTCATTTGAAACTGGCCAGATAGAGTTTTTGGCACAAGGCCCTCAAGGCTGTAGAACTCCAGATCCTCTGGAGTTAACTCCTTCCTTTCCGGGCAGTTCAGCTGCAGTGGCTGACTGCTATTGTTATAATATAGCAAGATTCCATGAGAAGAAAAGCAATTACTGTGTGAGTAATTTTTCTTCCATGCCATCACTCCTGGGGACAACCAGCCTCTGTCAGCTCCACGAGCCGATTGTCTCTGCCTCGAAAAAAGAGGTGATCAGGAAGGTGGCGGATCCTACTCCAGACCCGGGGTTTGTGTCCAGGTACTTCCTGGTCCCAAAACGGACGGGGGGCTGGCGCCCCATTCTCGACCTTCACGAGCTGAACAGGTTCCTAAGGTCTCAGACCTTCAGGATGGTCACTCTGGCTCAGATAATCCCATCCTTGGAACGAGGCGTGTGGTTCTGTTCCCTGGACCTTCAGGATGCGTTCTTTCACGTCCCAATCCATCCGTCCCACCAGAGATTCCTCCACTTCAGAGCGGAGTGATCCCTTTATGAGTTCCGGGCCATGCCCTTTGGCCTTTCCCTAGCTCCCAGGGGTCTTCACCAAATGCATGGCAGTGGTGACAGGATTCCTGCGGCGCTGAAGGGTCCAGGTGTACCCCTACCTGGACGACTGGCTGATTGCAGCCCCCTGCAGAGCGGAGGTGGAGTGGTCCAGAGATCTGGCCTCCAGGTTTGCTCTCAGGTTGGCCTCCTCTCATCAACGGCTAAGTCGGAACTCGTGCCAGAGCAGGTGATACAATCCATCGGGACAGAGCTCGACTCTATGAGCCAGAGCACGGCCCCGCAACAGGGCCGAGGTTCTTTCCTCCTTTGCCCAATCATTTCAGGTTGAGCAGTCGCGCCCTGCCCGACTTCCCAAGCTCCTTGGCCTCATGGTGGCCTGCACCAGCATGGTCCGTTGGGCCCGCTGGTACATGTGTCCCCTTCAATGGGGACTGGCCAGCTAATGGTCACAGCACTTCGATCCACTGGATCAGCTAGTGACAATGACCCAGGGGATGTGGAACGCTCTCCAGTGGTGGACCGTTCCAGCACACCTGCAGGAGGGCACTCCATTTTTCCTCCCTGAGCAGACGGTCTGTCTATCGACTGATGTCTCTCTGATGGGTTGGGGTGCCCATCTGGGGGAGCACAGAGCGCACGGCCTCTGGTCCCCTCGGGAGTCCCGATGCCACATCAACCTGCTGGAGCTTCGAGCAGTTCGTCTAGCCCTCACCGCCTTCGCTCCGTTTCTACGGGGTCAAGTGGTTCAGGTCCAGATGGACAATACCACGACCATATACTACCTAAATCGCCAGGGTGGGACACGCTGCATGCCTCTGTGCAGGGAAGCTCTCCACATTTGGTCCCTCGTGCGCAGCCTGGAGGCGGATCTCCTTGCCATTCATGTGGCAGGAGCCTCCAACACCCTGGCTGATGCCCTAAGCTGGATAGGGGCTGCGTCCCACGAGTGGTCTCTCCTGCCAGAGGTAGTACAAGATCTCTTCTCCCACTGGGGCATGCCTCAGGTGGACCTGTTTGCCTCCAGGAGAATGCGAGTTGAGACTGTTTCATGCCTGCCCCTCAGCAGGGCTCACTGCAGGATGCCTCAGGCCAGTGGACCCCGCCTTTCTATGCCTTCCCGCCATTTCCCTTGCCAAGGTGCTTCTCAAGGCGAGGAGGACAAGGCGCAGGTGATTCTGGTTGCCCCAGACTGGCCCCGCCAGTTCTGGCATCCAGATCTCCTCAGTCCCAGCTCCAGGCTCCCGAGGTGGCTTCCAGCCCGCCCGGACCTGATCTCAGTCAATCAGGGAAGGTATTCCATCCGGACCTTCAATCGCTGCACCTGACGGCCTGGTTCCTGAGCGGCTAGAGTTCCAGGCCTTGGTCTTTCCGACGAGGTCCTCAACGTCATTGAGGCGTCTGGTAAAGAGTCGACCAGAAAATGCTATGCCTTCAAATGGAAGAGATTCTCCATTTGGTGTCAGGGCAAGGGCCTGGACCCTTCCTCCTGTTCCTTGGCTAGCATTCTGGAGTACCTGTGGTCCCTTTCTCAGCAAGGCGCTCACGACGTCCCTAAGGTGCACCTGGCAGCTATCTCTGCTTACTGGGCGCGGGCCGGAAGCAGTCGGTGGCGAGGAGAAGGTGGTCGGGCGCTAAAGACCTTGATCACATACTCCTCCAAAAGTAGAACCTCTACCTCCGTGGGATCTACTGCTGGTATTGGCTAAGCTCATGGGCAGGCCATTCGAACCGATGCACAGGTGTGACATCTCTCACCTGTCGTGGAAGACCACCTTCTTGGTGGCTATCACATCAGCCAGGAGGATGGGAGAGCTCCAGGTGCTTTCCATCGAGTCTCCTTATCTCGTCTTCCACAGGGACAAGGTTGTCCTGCGCCCGCACCCGAAATTCCTTCCGAAGGTGGTGCCGGAGTTTCACCTTAACCAGGTGTTGACTCTGCCAGTGTTCTACCCCAATCACACCTCGGAGGCCGAATATAGGCTCCATATTTTGGATCCTAGAAGAGCGCTCGCTTATTATAAAGAGCGGATGGCTGAAGTTTGGGGAGGTTCGCCAGCTGTTTGTCACCTACGCTGAAGCCGCACTGGCAGACCTGCAGCCAAGCGGATTTATAGGCAGGTGGGTCACCTCCGTATAGATCTCTGTTATAGGTTGGCGGGCATGGAGCTCCCAGAGGGATAAGAGCTCATTCTACCCGCCATACCGCTGCATCGGTGACTGCTTCCAGGGACGTCCCTATCCAGGAAATCTGCAGGGCTGCTACCTGGAAGTCGGGACACACCTTCATTACCCACTACCACATCAACCTTGAGTCACGCCAGGATGCTGGTTTTGGGACCTCGGTTCTCCAGTTTCTGTTTCCCAAGTAGGGGGTGTGCCTGCCTCCCTCCTCCCAGAGAACTGCTAGGAGTCTGCCAGACAGTGTGGATGAACAACATATCCATGTCCCTAGAATCAGGATACTTACTTAACAGGAGGTTCTAGGAATGGTATATGTTGTTCATCCACACGACCCACTTGACCTCCCCGGCTTCGACGCAGAACCTGGCTTCCAGCGGGCTAGATCTGGTGTCATGGGGCGGAGCCGAGAGTTTTACCACCCGGGTGGGTGGGAGGAGCCAGCTTGAAGACCTTCCGGCAAGATTTAATGCGGCAAGGAACCTGCCAGACAGTGTGGATGAACAAATTATACCATTCCTAGAACTCCTGTTACAGGTGAGTAACCTGTATTTTTTACCTTCTGGTGGGACACCATCAAAAAAGATGTGGTCACCACACGCCCTCCTCCTACCCGACTCTGCCTCCACGCGACTCATCACCGCCTCACACCCTCCTCCACCTAGGGGCCTGAGGCTGACCGCCAACCCCAGAGGAGCAACACCTCCTCGGGCAGATCTTCGGAAAGGAGAAGACCTCCCTGTAGATAACCCTCAGGGTCACCCAGCCCCAAGAGACCCAGACGACAGCGGTACACTCCATCTGGGGAGGATTCCAGATCTGACACTTGGGAGTGCTCCAGATCACCTTCTTCTATCAGCATTCCCTCTCCGGACCCACACGACCTACCCAGGTCTCCTCCGGATGATCCCTCTTTCGCGGAGATCATGAGGCACATCCAGGAGAACATGGGGTGGGATGCTGAAGAGCTTGACTCCGAGAGACAATGCCTTGCCTGCTACCTTCGGCAGAAAGATCCGAAGCCTGTGGTAGTGCCGCCCTTGGTGGATACCTTTGCGGACGTCACCAAGGCTGCCTGGAAACATCCGCGACTTCACTCCCGGACAGCGAAAAAGGCTGACCGCCTATACAAAGCCCTAGGGAGGACCAGTATCTGGCGAACCATCCTCTGGCTGACTCCCTGGTCATCACTGCTTGCCATGACCGGGTCTCGGAGACTCAGCATTTGAGCACAGCCACGGACCAGAATCCAAGCAATTGATGTCCTGGGTTAGGCACTGACGTCTGGCACGACTTGCGCCACCAGGTCACTGAATTACCTCACCCACATGGTTCAATTCCAGAACACACTGTGGGAGCAGGGACAGGACCTGGTCGAGAAGATGCCCGATGGCGACCACAAGGAGGAGCTCTTGAACCTCCTCTGCATGGGTTCAGATGGGGGGACCCAAGTGCTCAGAGCCGCATACGATTCTGCGGACTCTTCAGCCAGAGCTGCAGCCTCCGCCGTGTGTCTCTGGAGACACTCTTGGCTCCGTGTCTCCGGCTTTATCCCGAACATCCTAGACGTCCCTTATAATGGCGAGTTCCTATTTGATGAAGCCTCCAAGAGAGTAATCACTAAACTCCAGGACGCAGGGAAGGCAGTCCGATCTGTACAAGCTATGTACAGGTCTCAGCCTAGTTCCTTTCGTAGGAACCAGAGCCGTTTCCGTGGCCGGCTACAAAGGCAACAGCAGCATTCCAGCCAGCAGCAGAGGGGCACTTTCACCCGCAAGGCCCAGGCCAAGTCATTCCCAGGCAGAGGCCAACAGTTTGCAAAGTCGGCCCAGCCTGCTGGATCAAACGCTGCCACAGCATGACTCCTTCCCGGCCCCCTCCCCTCCTCCGGATCAATGGGAAAAGACAGTCGGGGGTCGCATCGCACGCCTCTTCCCAGGGTGACAATCAGTCACCACTGACAGGTGGGTTCTGCAGCTGGTCAAAAAAGGTCATTATACAGAATTTGTAGGCAGTCGACCTACAAGACCTCCCCTGCTCTCCCAATATTCGGGTCAGCATGCCCTGCTCATACAGCAGGAAGTGCTCGCGCTTCTGGAAAAGGAAGCCTTAGAGCACGTCCCAGAGAACCAGAGAGGACATGGGTACTATTCTCACTTCTTCCTGGTTCCAAAGAAAACAGGGGACCTCCGTCCAGTACTGGACCTCAGCGACCTCAACCTTTCGGTTGTTTACAAACGCTTCCGCATGGTGACCCTTCCGGGCCTAATTCCCGTGATGAAGCAGGATGCCTTTCTGGCGTCTTTGGACATGTAGGACGCCTACCTGCATATTCCGATTGCTCAGGCGCACCGGAGGTTCCTGCGCCTCGAGTTTCAGAGCTGCCATTATCAGTTCCAAGCTCTCCTCTTCAGGCTATCATCGGCACCTCGCGTATTCACGAAGTGCATGGCGGTCGTAGCAGCGTCTCTGAGGAGACAGGGCTACTACGTGTTCCCATACCTGAACGACTGGCTTCTCATGGTGCCCTCCAGGGAGGCCCTAATGATGGCTATTCACTGCACCCAGTCCCTTTTTCAATCACTGGGTATTCTCATCAACTACGAGAAGTCACGCCTGGTGCCATCTCAGAAACTGCAGTTTATAGGAGCAGTTCTGGACACCGTCGGAGGGAAAGCTTTTCTTCCCTCGGACAGAGCGGAACACATAAGATCCCTCATCAGGGACTTGTCGGTGAAGAAGACCGTCCCAGCCAGACTGGTTCTTTGCCTGCTCGGTCACATGGCTGCGGCCATTGCGACAGTCCCGCTAGCCCGTCTCCATATGAGGGTAACCAGTGGATGCTACGGGTGCAATAGGACCAAAGGCAAGACCATCTGCAGCATCCAATCCGGGTCACGAAAACCGTAATTCGAGATTGGCAATGGTGACTAAATCCAGGGAACCTCTCTGCGGGGGTTCCCTTCACAGCGCCGTCCCTGCCTGTGACACTCTCCACAGACGCCTCAGGGCTAGAGTGGGGAGCACATCTAGACTGTGTTCGGTCTCAGGACCTGTGGACAGCCCAGAAGTCTCACCTCCACATCAACATCTTGGAAATTAGGGCAGTCCTTTATGCTCTGCAGGCCTTCCAGTCGGAGATTCCACCAGGTACACTTCTGCTTCAAACAGATAATACTGTGGTGATGTATTACCTCAACAAACAAGGAGGCGCTCACTCCTACCTGCTTTGCAGGGAAGCCATGAGAGTGTGGGAATGGGTATTGCAACACGGCGCAAACCTAATTGCAGTACACGTTCCAGGAGTGGACAACACCATCGCAGACAGCCTGAGCCGCTCTCAGGCCAGAGTCCACGAATGGGAACTTCTGCAGGAGGTGGCAGAGGATCTGTTTCACAGATTGGGTACTCCAGAGTTAGACCTTTTCGCGTCCCCATCCAACGCAAAACTGCCCAATTTTTGCTCGCTAAATCCAGGGTCTGTTGTTTTCTGGCGAGACGCGTTGTCCCTCTCCTGGGCGGGCAGATTCCTTTATGCCTTTCCTCCTTTCCCATTGATCCAGAGAGTTCTCTTAAAACTTCGCAGGGAGCAAGCGACGCTCATGCTGATCGCACCCTTCTGGCCCAGTCAAATTTGCTTCCCTCATTTGCGCCAGTTATGCCGGGAACCTCCAGTTCCTTTGCCAATCAGCTCCCATCTATTGTCTCAGGAGGCGGGTTCATTGGTCCATCCGGACCTACGCTCATTGAACCTGCACGCTTGGCTCCTAGAGACATAGCCATGATGCGATACAGGGTCTCGCAAGAAGTAGCAGACATACTCTCTGCCGCCAGAAAACCGGCTACCCACGCAACTTACGCCATGAAATGGCATAGATTCTGTATGTGGGCTCAAGCTCGCGGCTTTCCGCCATTAGACTGTCCAGTAAAGCTGGTTCTGGACTACCTGCTTTCCCTCTTCCACTCCGGACTGGCTTACTCCTCGATTAAAGTGCACCTTTGTGCCATTTCAGCCTACCATGCCCCCATAGGCCATTGGACTGTGGCCCAGCTGGACACTACTCATGCCTTCTTAAGGCGCGTCCTCCACCTTAGGCCTCCCATCAAAGATCCAGTCCCTCCTTGGGACTTGCTTTTTGTCCTGGAGCAGCTCACGCTGCCACCCTTTGAGCCAGCCGTGGATTGTGAGCTACGTTTTCTCTCTTGGAAAACGTTATTTTTAGTTGCTGTTACTTCTGCTAGAAGGATTTTTGAATTGCATGCTCTTATGTGCAAAGAGCCTTATTTGGTTTCCACCAGGACAGGGTATCCCGAAGGACAAACCCAAAGTTTTTGCCTAAGGTGGTCTCAGCTCTTACCCTCAATCATGATATCGATCTACCAGTGTATTTTCCAAGGTACTCTAACCGAGGAGAAGCCGTTCTGCACACCCTAGACGTGCACAGATACCACCTGACCAGAACCAAACAGCTCCGAAAGTCGGATCAACTTTTCGTCTCCTTTGCTCACAGGATGAAAGAAGCTCCTGCCTCGAAACAGTCACTCTCTAGGTGGCTCATCCAATGCATCACTTTCTGTTATGACAAGTGCAATAAACCCTTACCCGGTGTGGTCAAGGGTCATTCCACAAGAGGGGTGTCTACTTCCTTTGCGGCGTTCAAGAACGTCTCCACATCAGCTATTTGCGCTGCAGCTACTTGGAGCTCTGTGCATACCTTTATCAGGCATTACAGTCTAGACATTGCATCGAGGCAAAGAGCGGGGTTCGGTCTAGCCATCCTTCAGGGACTTCTGTCCTAGGCCCGAGTTACCTTGAGGTCTCTACTTTTCCTCCTCCCGATGGCGCATGATTGCCACTACTGCTTGGAAATCAGTCCTAATGGTGGAACCTGCTGCAAGAGCTGTATCTCGAAGTAAGATAGTACAGTTACCTAAGAACTTACCGTAACAGTAGATCTTCGAGAACAGCTCTTGCAGCAGGTACCTTCCCGCCCACCATCCCTCGTTGGAGGTAGGTCATAGTCAAGCACCAATCTTATTGGATTGGACATTCCTATTCACTAGTTTTTGCCATCTGGTGGCGGATCCTCGGTCTCCTCATCTGATGTCATCTAGCGGCCGGGAGTCTCCGGCGGGAGAACTGTGGATTATGGGGGGGACTGCCTCCTTATGTACTACGCCCGGCATTGGGGGCGGGACCGATGTCAGAGGTGGTCCCCGCTGCAGACTGCTAGCTAGAAAATTTTCGTGGGGTCCTGGCGCCTGCCGGCTTCAGTCCTAATGGTGTAACCTGCTGCAAGAGCTGTTCTCAAAGATCTACTGTCACGGTAAGTTCTTACGTAACTGTACTTTCCCGTACGTCCACAGCAACAAACTCCCTCACCTCCTCCAGACACCAGGGCTAAACCCTCTGGGTCCAGAGAGGGACAGGACACGCCTCCCCGAGGGCTTCTCAAAGGGTCCGTTCCTCCCCCTAGTTGGGAAAGGGAGTAGTCTTCTTTTTCTTCCTGTTCCTCCTCGGATGCCTCCGATGGCTGCTCTGAGAAGGACGTCAAGCCACGCTCTCCGTCAAAACCCAGGCCAAGGACTCCTTTGAAGTCTCCTCCGGAGAATCCTTCTTTCACGGAGCTGCTACGTAGAATCCAGGCAGTGCATGAGTAGCAATCCTTGGAGCCAGATCCACAGTGAGTGAAACTCGCTGAGCATCTGGATTTGCCCATGACAGCTCCCACCTTGGTGCCACCCTGGATCGAGCCTCATGCCCACCTTGTTACCACTATTTGGAAACAACCGTAGGCGTTAGCGCCTCTTCCATGGAAGTCGTACAGGCTATTCCAGGCTCCCGAGGGTGTTGACTTCTTAGATTCTCACCCTCGAGCTGACTTGGTCGTGATTAGCGCTGCTCATGGCCGAACAGCTAATCCAAGACATCTTAGCTCGTCGCCACCTGATAAAGAATCTCGCCTTCTGGACCTGTATGGCAAGAAGATTTTTGCTTCTTCCACGCTGGGGATCAGGGCCCTGAACTATGTCGGTCACATGGGGGATTACCAGAAGACAATTCTTACTGAGGTGGAAACCAAATTGGACTCCCTGCCCAGACTCTCAAGTCAAGCAGGAACTGTCTGGCCTCGTCCGCTCTGCACGTTCGGCCAGTCGACACATGCTTCGTGCGACATACGCTGCAATGGACACTGCTGGATGGAGCTCAGCTTTCGCTGTAGGCTTACAACGTCATGCTTGGCTCCGTGTGTCAGGGTTAGTCCCGGAAGTGCAGTCTGCTGTACAGGAAGCGCCCTTCTGGGGTTCAGTGCTCTTCAGGGGTGATGTCAAGGAGATCATCACCGATCTGCAGGAGAAGGGGACGGTACTAAAGTCCGTCGACTCTGTGTACCATCCCCATCAATCGCAGCACTGCCCCTTTCGCAGACACTTATATTTATAAAAGGAACCGCCACAATTTCAACTCTGCTTTTTTTCTGTCTGACCTAAGCACTGTGAAGTGGCAAGACTTTTTCCTAGCACCCTTGGAGCACTCAGCCTACATTATATTCAAAATGCTGTTATTCCAGGTCATCAATAAACATTCCCCACTGGTCAATATTAGAACCAGAAAGAAGTCATGCCCATGTTTTAATGATACACTCAAGTCAGCCTACCCAAAAGAGATGCTCTCTGGAAAAAGGCTCGCAGAACTAGACTGCCATCTGACTGGGCAGCCTTTAGAGCTACTAGAAATTACTGCAAAAAATTAATCAGAGCTGGAAAAGCGAGATACTTTCAATCCGCCCTGGACTCTTCGAGTAAAGACCCTAAGAGAAATACAAGGTCATAATCCCCCCTCCCTCCCTACTAAGATCTCCACCAGTGATACCACTACCACTAACAAAAAAAATATTCAAAATCTTTTAAAGAATCTCTTTGCCACTGTGGGTCTTGTCTTTGACAAATCCCCAGCGAACACCCTATGCTTATCTCTCCTTACCCCTGATTCCTTTCACCGCTCTTCCATGGCTTCTTCCTAAGTAAGTTCCTTCATCTTCAAACCTGTCTCTTTTAAACAGATGGAAGACTTGTTGCTAGCTCTTGATGTAACCAAAAGTACAAGGATAGAACAAATCAACCCTTATTTCCTGAAGATTGGCTACCATGCGCTGATCACTCCAATCACGCACTTCTTCAACAAATCTCTCATCGACGAGGAAATCCCCCACGAGTGGGGAAAATAGCGCACGTCAATCCACTATTTAAGTCAGGTGAGCCAAGTGATCTGAAGAATTACAGGCCCATATCCCTCTTGCCTATCCTCACAAAACTTTTGGGGAAAATAGTTAACTCCCAAATTAGAGATTTCCTAGAGAATCACAACATGCTGAACCCCCTTTAATCCGACTTCAAACCTAGGCATAGCTCCATAACCGCACTAGCCAAGGTAACCAATGATTGGCAAACAGTGCTCAACGGCAAGAATGGTATCCCATTATTTGAGCACTACCAGAATAACGCAGCACTATACGGCGCTAGTCTGGTAAGCACTCACATGGACAGCGACTAGGGATTTACAGCGCATGCTGTAAATGCTCCCATGGCCGCTGTCCATGGTCCTGTAGACAGGACAAAAGCGCTAGGAGTATCGAGCAACTTGGTCAGCAGTGGTGGATACCAGAATTCTAATCCTGGTATCCCACCATTTTAGCATAGTGCGGGACTTTAATTTATTTTTTAAATGGGGCCATAATGGCCCCTAATTTTTTAACTTTCCCCAGCATCTGCTTTCCCTTGGAGTGAGAATCCTAAATACGGGGGGGCAGAGCCCCCCCCCCCGGGCAAAAAAGAGATCGGCACCTAAACTGCAGCGCTATTGTTGTTGGTGGTGCTGTTATTGTATACGCTTACCTGACCCATTGCCAACAAGAACCATATCTGTACTTTATTCTTAGACTTAAGTAAAGCATTCGATATGGTTGACCACAAACTCCTCCTCAATATGCTGCCGAATACTGGCCTTGATGATAATTCTCACAAGTGGTTTATATCATATTTAATAGGTAGGCAACAACAGGTCAAAGCTCAGTGTGAATTCTCCCCGCTTAAGACACTCATGAGAGGAGTCCCCCAAGGATCTATTCTTGGACCCTTAATATTTGTGACTTGTATCAGTGATATCAATGTTATCATCTCCTCAGCAAATATACATCTCTTTGCGGATGACACCGTACTTTATACCGCAATGCCTTACCTGGAAATAGCCTGCCAAAGCTTGCAGAGTGAACTCTGTTTATTGGAACACAACCTTCTACAACTCAAACTGCTGCTAAACGCTAGAAAAACTAAAGTCATTTTCCTGTAACCCCACGCTAACTCCACAACCATCCACCACATAGGAGCCGGACCCAAGATCACCAACCTCCTTGGAGAACAACTAGAACCTGTAGACAAATTCAAATACCGTGGATTTTGGATCAATAGTAGGCTTTCCTTCACCTCACATATCAACGAACTAGCTAATAAACTCAGACAGAGATTGAGTATCTTCTATTGTGTCAGACAGCTACTCACCTATGAGGCTAGAACAAGACTTGTGCAAACAACCTTCCTCCCACTCTTGGACTATGCCAATCTCCTCTACTGCAACTGTTCTGCTGCCTCACTGTCTAAATTGGATACCCTGTATCACAGAGCACTTAGATTTATCACTAATGCACCGCACCGTACAACACACACGATTGCTCCCTCTATGCACAGCTCGGTTGGCAATCATTAAAAACAAGGCGTCTGAAAAATGCGGTTTTCTAACCACAGTAATACTCAGGTATTCCTAACTTTCTGGAGTGTCCCTTTAAGCCAGAACTGCCTGGAGAGGATAGAACACATGCAAATGATGGAACTCTCTGCACGTGGCAACTATTCAAATGCTGCCTTGAACTATCTGCCTTAGTTCTAAAACCCCTCAGATTTCACTCTCCGTCTGTAAAGTCTAGTCGCTCGGAGTCTCACTCTTCAACTTGTTCCTGTGACATGAAGAAACAAAACTATATAAGTATCTTTTTTCTTTGATTTGCTGCCTTTTACTTATTGTTATTTGTAATTAAACCTAGTTTTTGCGTTATTTTAGTATTTTTTATCGGTTCCTCCCGGTTCAGTATAACCGATGGGGAACAGAGTTATTTTATTTATTTTGTGGGGTTTCTGACTAAAAAAACCCTGTTAGTTTAGCTTAAGTTTATTTTAAATGTTTAGTTTTGTAACCGCTTTATCGGTTACTGAACCGCCAGTCTTGGTTCATTTTCTTCATCGGTTCTGGTTCCCATCAGTTCCTTATCGGTTCCAGAACCGACCGCAACTGCTAAACTTTTGTTAAAAGTTTAAAATTACTTAGCGGTTAACATTTTTATTGGTTACCGATAAAATGTCAGAGAAACCTGAAATGAAAACAGGTGAACCTGGTTTTAAAAATTGTTCCGATTGTGAGGAAGTGTTTGCTAAGGCAGACAAATATAGCTTGTGTGGCTTGCCTTGGCTCTGTGATAGCTGTAAAACCTTCCCAGAGAAAACAGTGGAGTAACGCCTGGAACGGCTTAAGAAAACACTTCCCCCACCTAAGGGGCCCTCTGGCTCTGACCAGCCGATACCCTCTTCTGCTGTGGGTGAAACCACTACAATAATTACCTCAACCCCTGAGATGGGTGATAAGGGCACTAAGAGGCTTGCTGAACTGGTTGACTCCCCGGTTTCCTCTAAAAAGACAAAGAAAGTAAGGCACACAGAACCCCCAACTGAGAAAACGGGGACTTCTGTGGGTGCTCTGGCTCTGCCTTCTCCTCGAGAAATAGCTCAGGCCTTTAAAGTGGTACAGGCCTTACAAAGTCTTTTTCACACTGGTCAGCAGCCACCTGTTCAGGCCCCAGCTGGACAGACTGGCAGCACAGGTAAATCCTCATTTAAGGAGGAAGAGGATTTTGGTGAATCTGAGGAGGAGGAAATGAAACTATTGAGCCTGAGGTATCCCCTGAGCAAGATTTCAGTTGACCTCCTAGAACCACTGAGGATTATTACTCACATTTTACTTTTGTGAGGAAAATGGCTGATGCCTTGGTTATCACCACAAGTGAAGAAATAAGAGGATGAAGAAGAGGTGGAATACCTCGAAATGACGGTGTTAACCCTCACAAAGACGCTCCTCTTGCCTGTCAATAAATTCTTCAAGAAAGATGCACTGAAGATTTTACAGACCCCTAATTCTGTCTCCCTCTTGATAAGAGGCTGGATAAGAAGTACCAATTGGAAAGGGAAGGGGCAGAGTTTCTGTTTTTCCACCCTGATCACCAGGGAGTGGTGCAGGCAGCTGCCTGCGACAAGGCTAAGGTGCCTCTGACTTCTCACCCACCAGATAAGGAGTCGGTTGATGAATATAAGGCCACCTTCGACAGCAGTTCTGCTAAGGAGAAAGCCTTACCATCCACCAGACCCTGTGGAAGGGGAGGCAGGGGTAGGTCATTTCACACTAGGCCCTTTTTCCAGGCAATGGCTGCACTCCAATACCAACAGTATCCCAAGCAAGGGTACTTCAGAGGCAGGGGCAGAATGGGTTCCAGGCAGGGATCTCAAACCCAGCCTCAACCCCAGAGCAGACAGACACCCTGACTTGTTTTCACAGGCCGCCTCCTCTCTGCCTGTCTGAGGCAGACTGCCTCATTACCTCCAGGCTCGGCAAAGGATCACGGCAGACAGACAAGTGGTTCCTGGAGGTAGTGAGTCAGGGACTGTCTCTGAATCTCAAATCCTTTCCTCTTCTGAGAACCAGGGTGTTCAGTTCGCCCTCCCTTGCAGAAAAGAAGCTGCTGGATGCAGAGGTTTGAAACATGCTGCTGTCAAGGACAGTGGAACCTGTCCCAGTTCAGCAGAAAGGAAAGGGTTTCTATTCAAGATACTTCCTTACCACAAAGAAAAATGGGGAGTGGCAGCCTGTCTTGAACCTCAGGGTACTAAACAAGCATTTGAAAAAAACGAAGTTCAAAATGGCAACTCTGGCAGTGAATCTGCCAACACTCCAAAAAGGAGACTGGTTGGCATCCCTGGACCTAAAAGATGCCTATTTCCACATCCCCATAAGGGAGTCCAACAGAAAATTCCTCAGGTTCAGACTCCCATCAGGCCATTACCAGTTTTCAACTTTGCCTTTCGGCCTAACTTCGGCCCCAATGGTATTCACAAAGTGTTTGGCAGTGGTTGTGGCACACCTTTGAAGGCAGGGTGTCCTGGTGTTTCCATACTTGGACGACTGGCTGGTGGTTGGAAAATCACCAGACCAGGTCAGACATCATCTGCAGACCTCCCAAGGGCTTCTGGAGTCCCTGGGGTTCTTGATAAATCACTAAAAATCAGTCGTCCTACCTGCACAGGTGCTGCAGTTAATAGGAGCAGAGATCAACACTCTGCGGGCCAGGGCCTATCTGTCTTTGGATAGGGTAAGAAGTCTTCAGCTGATCACAAATTCATTCAGCCTGCACAAACAAAAAAACTGCAAGACAGATCTTCCTGGACATAAAGTCTCCACCACTCATTCACACTGATGGGATCTACGCCAGAGATGCTAGGACCCAGCGGGAGCAATTTTTTTTGCAAGAGGGTCGGTGCCAGAGGTGGAGCCACGAGCCTCGGCTCATGCGACAATGACTATCTCGGCGTCGACCCTCCAACCGCCTCAGTTCCTTTTTTCCCCGCCGTCAAGTGTGCTACTGTGACATTGCTCACCCACCGGGAGTCAAACTTCAAACTAGCAGCATAGTTTTCAGTTTATTATTTTGTAGTATTTCTCAAATAAGTACCGCTTACTTAATTTATTCTTATTAAAGAAAGAAGTCTCGGCCTACATTGACAGAGTCGACCATGAGCGGGTCAGGTGACAGTAGGGAGACTTCGTATGAAAGCTGTTCAGTCAGCCGGGCTGGGTCCGGTCCGCCGCCCTCTCGGGGGGGGGGGGGCAGTCCAGTGCCCGAGGGAAGGGGTGGTCCCCCTGGAAGCATAAAAGAAAACGGTCGCATTCTCGGCACCGTTCGGCCTCGAGCTCTTCTTTGGCCCACAGTTCAAAAAAGAGAAGGCATCACTCGAGGTCGCCCTCTGGTATGTCTGCACGTCAACGGTCGGTCATTGGGGTCAGTTGCCGGTCTCCTCCTCCTCCAGAGTCGCTGGTTTCTGTTTCTGGTCACCGACCTCTTCGACATCGGAGCCCTTCACCATCTTCTGGTAGGACTTCAGATGAGCAGTTTCATCAGTAGGCTGCTTTGATGGAGCAGTGGGCTCGGAGGTTGGTCCAGCTGCCTGGCCCGGTCACTCAGGGGCCCTCGGACCCTTCAGGGGATTGGGTAGGGCAATTGGACCTCCCTAGTTACGCGGCTCCTTCTTCAGTGCCTTTGACTCCATGCTCAGGTGTTTTCCCCCCTCACATGACTGTGGTGCATGAGGCCTTACCGATGCCCCTATCTCCTGGTATTCTTCCTTCTTTCTCCTCAATTCCTAGTTTTCGGAGCCCTGTGTTGGTCTTGGCACCGTCGGGTCGCTCGGAGATGCCCTCGGTGTTGATGTGTCTGTCGGCACCATTGGGCTTGTTGGCGCTGTGCGGCCTTTCAGCACCGTCCTCTGCGCCGTGTGGCCTTTTGTCACCATCCTCAGCGCCGAGGGCTCTGTCGGCACCATGTGCTGCGCTGGGGCAGACGGCGCCGTGCTCTTCAGCGCCGAGGCTTGGTGTGACTGCTTCCAGTCTTCAGGGCTTCTCTACTCCGAACCCCTTTCCTTCCTTTTTTCCTTCTGATTTTCACTCCTTTCCTGTCCATACAGTCCCTCCTGGTCTGTCAGGAGATGATATTGATCGTGACTCGGACCTTAAACTGGGTGATGACATGGAAGGAACAGGATCTAATCCTATTGCAGAGCCTGTGGTCGAGGACCTGGCATTTAAGTCTCTGCTGAAAAATTTGAATTCCACTCTTTCTGTCCAGACTACAGATATCAATCCTGGAAAGCTTTTAAGGCTCCAATACCTTCATGTCCCGGAGATCCCTATGGATTTAACTCCCCTGGTACAGCCTTCCTTTGAGATGCTTTCTAAAATGGTATGGAAGTATTGGGCTGGCAGTATAGCTTAGAGGAATGAGGTGTGAACAAGCTTGATACATCCAGCAGACCAGACCTGAGTTTGAGTCTCACAACCTCCACTTGCATACTGTGTGACTCTGAGCAAGTCACTTAACTGCCCAGTGCTCCCAGGTCGCCCTTGAAAACAGGCGCTTGTGCCTATTGGGCCTTACCTTGTTACCAAAGACTAAAATAAAAAAATAATCCCGCGCTCATACCTTCTGTGGCTAAGTCCATAGATAGAAAGTATGCTCCTCCCAAGCCTTTGCTTACCCTGTTGTAGTCTTGGCAGAGAATAAGGTCATCCTCCCTCAGGCTACTACAGCCCGACCTATAAGCAAACAATCTCATAAGATAGATACTTTAGGTAAGAGAGTCTTTGCTGCATCCACTCTGGGTATGCGTATTGCCAGCTACCAGGGCTGTTTCTCTCAATATGAGTATGTTCTTTGGCATTCACTCAAACAAATGGTAGAAGCTCTACCGGAGTCGGATGCTAATTCAGAGCTTCTTCAAACCATAACCAACAGTATATAGTCCAACAACAAGCAGGTTAAAGCTGCTATGGACGCTTTTGATACTGCTTCCAGAGCAGTGGTGGGCATTTGTACCCGCCATCAGTCCTGGCTGGGCACTTCAGGCTTCATGAATGATGCCCAGCAACAAGTTGTGGCGTTACCCTTCGGTACGTATCTCTTTGGTCCTCAAGTAGAACAAGCTCTAGAGGCCACACAAAAGAGACGGCCCGCCATTAAATTGGCTTGACCTGCTCCCGCCCCTTCTCGGGGGGGGGGGGTGTTAATAAGTGTCAATTTCACAACCGTCAGTCCTTTTGAGGCAAGGGTAGGGGAGGTTTTAATAAAAACCAAGCCCCCAACCTCAAAAGAAAATGCAACAGAAAGCACAAGGGCCCAAAGCGCCCAGTGCCGCCTTCTGAGTTTCTGGCCCAAGTCCCACCTCAGCTGCCGGAGGAGGACTCTTTCTCAACGGTGGGAGGTCGTCTGACTCAATTCTACAACCTGTGGAAGTCCATAACATCGGACAAATGGGTCCTCCGGATAATCTGCGAGGGGCATTCCCTCAATCTTTCAGAGACTTCTCCGGATTGTCCCCTCAAATGACAGCCCAGGCTGTCAGTACTTCAGTCAGAACTTCTCGCTTCCGAGATACAAGGCCTTCTGAACAACAGGCCAGTAGAAATAGTTCCGCTGGATCAACGGAACACAAGGTTCTACTCCCATTACTTTCCAGTTTCAAAGAAAACCGGGGGCATGCGCCCCATTTTGGACCTCAGAAAATTGAACAGATTTCTTCCCAAGGAGAAGCTCAAAATGATATCGCTAGGTACCCTGTTACCTTTGCTTCATCAACACGACTGTCTAGCCTCCCTGGACATGCAGGATGCTTACCAACATATTTCTATCCATCCAAAGCATCACAAATACCTAAGGTTTGTGGCTTTGGGCCAGCATTATCAGTTCAGAGTCCTGTCCTTTGGGCTATCCTTGGCGCCGCGAGTTTTTACAAAGTGTTGTGCAGTTCTCGCAGTGCATCTCAAAAAAATCGGAATACAAGTGTTCCCGTATCTGGACGACTGACTTCTAGCAAGTCCTTCCAGGCAAGAAACTCTCTGCTGTAACCACGGCCTCAGACTTTCTCACGTCCATGGGAGTTCTGCTAAATCTCAAGAAATTGCAGTTGCAGCCCTCCCAGAAGCATCTTTTTATAGGAACTTTTCTGAACACCACCTGTGCGAAAGCTTTTCTACCAGAGGACAGGCGAAGCGATATCCTATAGATGGCCCGATTCATCAGAGAGAACAGCTCGGTTCGAGCTATCTCGGTGCAATGGATGCTAGGTCTCATGGCATCCTCGGTGTTCACTGTATCCATAGCATGCCTCCACATGAGAACCTCGCAATGGATGCTCAGTAGTCAGTGGTCCCCAACCACTCACCCTCAGTCCTTTCTCATCAAGGTGACAGAACCTCTGAAGAGGTCACTCACCTGGTGGTCGCAAGAGGACAACCTTCTGGAAGGGTATCCCTTTGCTCCCCTGGATCATCAGATTTCCATTACCACGGACGTGTCCCTGATGGGGTGGGGAGCTCATTGTCAGAATCTCTGCACCCAAGGTACGTGGACTCAGGGCAAGTCCCAGCTTCACATAATTGTCCTAGAAATGAGAGCTGTCCTTTATGCAGTCCGGGCTTTAAAGGACATTCTCTGTCACAAGAACATTCTCCTTCAAACGGACAATAAAGCAGTGATGTATTACATCAACAAACAGGGCGGTGCACACTCTTACCCTTTATGTCTGGAAGCGATGAGAGAGTGGGAATGGTGTTAAGAGCACAAGGTTCTAATCCAGGCGGTCTCCTTGCTGGGAGTGCAGAACGAACTGGCAGACCGTCTCAGCAGAACGGAGACGGATCCTTACGAATGGACTCTCGACTCAACCGTAGTTCATTCACTATTCGCAGAGTGGGGAACTCTAGACCTGGACCTTTTTGCATCCCAGCTCAACACAAAACTGCCTCTCTTCTGCTCCAGAAATCCAGGGCCTGGCATTTTCTGTCAGGATGCGCTCAGGCTGCAGTGGACAAAACGCTTTCTATAGGCCTTTCCTCCTCCTCCTCTTCTTCCTCTAATTCAGAGGGTACTTCTCAAGTTTGAGTCCCGGGGGACAAAATGATCCTCAATGCTCCCTTCTGGAAACAAATTTCTCCCAGGAGAAATTCAAAATATTCCCTAGGTACCCTGTTACCCTTGCTGCATCCAACACGACTGGCTGGCCTCCCTGGATATGCAGGGCCGCTTACAGCATATCCCAATCCACCGACCCACACAAGTTCCTCAGGTTTGTAGCTCTGGGTCAGCATTATCAGTTCAGAGTCCTGCCTTTTGGGCTATCCTCGGCGCGAGTCTTTACAAAGTGTTGTGCAGTTCTCGCAGGCGCATCTCAGGAAGATCCGGACTCCGAGTGTTTCCCTACCTGGACGATTGGCCTAGCAAGCCCTTCCAGCCAAGGGACTTTGGAAGCCGTGCAAGCGACTTCTCGTCTTCTTAAGTCCATAGGAATTCTGCTGAATTTGAAAAAATCACAACTGCAGCCCTCCCAGAGGCTCCTTTTTCATAGGGACTTCTAGACACCTCTTCCTGAGAGCTTTCCTTCAGAGGACAGAAGACTTGACATCTTCGGATGGCCCATTACATCGGGAGAACCAATCGTTAGCTCTCTCGATGCAACGCATGTTGGGTCTCATGGCGCCTCGGTGTTCACTGTACCCTGGCCCGGTTGCACATGAGAACCACCCAATGGATGCTCTCCACTCAGTGGTCTCGCCTCTCACCCCAGTCTTATCCCATCAAGGTGGCGGAGCCCCTTGAGGTCTCTCACCTGGTGGGCCTGAAACAATCTCCTGGAAGGGTTCCCTTTGCTCTCCCGGATCATCAGATCTCCATCACCACAGGCGCGCTCGCTAATGGGATGGGGGCTCACTGTCGCTCCTCCACACTCAAGGTGTATGGACTCAGTTAAATTCTTCTCCACATAAATGTCCTGGAGATGAGGTGGTCCTCTACGCGATCCGAGCTCTGAAGGATATCCTTTGTCACAAGAACATTCTCCTTCAAACGGACAACAAAGCTGTGATGTATTACATCAACAAGCAAGGCGGTGCTCATTCTTACCCCCCTTTGCAGGGAAGCAATGAGGGTGTGGGAGTGGTGCTTGGAGCACAAGTCTCTGATTCAGGCGGTTTATCTGCCAGGTATACAAAACGATCTAGCAGATCACCTCAGCAGAGCAGGCAGACCTCACGAGTGGTCTTCGATCCAGCCGTAGCTCGGTCACTATTCGAAGAGTGGGGACTCCAGACCTGGACCTTTTGCATCCCCACTCAGCGCCAAACTGCTCTCTTCTGCTCCAGAAATCAAGGGCCTGGCATTTTCTGTCAGGATGCGTTCAGGCTGCTGTGGACAAAGCGTTTCCTTTTAGCCTTTCCACCGCTCCCTCTAATCCAGAGAGTTCTCCTCAAGTTCGAGTCTCAGGGGACCAAAATGATTCTCATTGCTCCCTCCTGGCCTCAGCAACTATGGTTTCCTCTGCTCAACAGTATGTTGGCAGCCTCTCCGAGACCACTTCCTTTGCAAATCAACCTTTTGACTCAGGGTTCGTTGGTCCATCCCAACCTGAAATCACTTCACCTTCATGCTTGGCTCCTGAAGAGGTAGAAGTGAATCGATTCAACGATGTCTCGTGAGTCTGGACATCCTTCTGGCTGCACGAGCCAGCCACCCAAAAACGTCACGCTTCCAAATGGAAACGCTTTTCTCTCTGGTGTGCAAAGTCCTCTTGGAATCCCTTTTCCTGTCCTCCTGACAAGGTTCTGGAGTATCTTTTGGACCTATCAAACTCAGGTCTCCAGTACTCCACAGTTAAAGTTCACCTTAGTGCCATCTCAGCGTTCCATGAGCGGTTTCTTCCTTGACTCTGGCTCAGCTTCCTATGGTGAAGAGATTTCTTAAGGGGATTCTTCATACCAGACCCCCTATTAAGCGTCCAGTTGCAACCTGGGACATTAACCTGGTGCTGGACATGCTCACTCGGAAGCCTTTCGAGCCCCTAGCTACCTGTGAGCTAAAATTTCTTACCTGGAAGACTGCCTTCCTGGTGGCCATTACCTCAGCCCGCGGGGTCTCGGAGATTCATGCCTTGGTGCGGACCCTCCGTATACTGTATTCCATAAAGACAAGGTAGTTCTCCGTGCTCATCTAGAATTTCTTCCCTAAGGTTGTCAAATTTCGCCGAAACCAACCTCTGAGTACTTCCCTCTTACTTAGCTAATTTCCAAAATGAAGGGGCGATCTCTTCATTCCTTGGATGTTAAGAGAATCCGGTTCTATTTAGATAGAACCAAGAATTTTCATAAGACTCAGCAACTGTTTGTTTCTTTCAGCAACACCGGCTGGGTCAACCCGTCGCTATTAGATGCATCTCATCATGGTTGTGGCATGCCTCGACATTGCTACTCCATGGCTCAAGTTAAATTGGAGGTAAGTGTACACTCACTCTACTAGAGCCGGTAGCGGCATCTTTAGCGGAGATTCGCAATGTTCCAGTGCGGATATCTGCAATCGCCACCTGGAGCTCAGTGCATACCTTCGTTAAGCATTATGCACTGGATGTTCATGCCAGGCGACATTCTGCATTCGGCAGAACTATCCTTAATGGGCTTCTATCTTAGACGCGTGAGCTCTGGCTCTCCTGCTGCCTCTTTGGGGATTATCAGCTTGGTACTCTTCCCACTAGTGTGATTGAGTGGTGAGACTTATGTCCAGGAAGATATGAAATTACGTTACCTACCGTAATTCTTGATCTTCTTGGACGAGTCTCCACCGTCATTCACACGCCCACCCTCCATCCCCCAAGCTCACCGCTGTGTTGGTCTTCACCCTCAAATATTTAGGCCGTGAGGACTTCTTTGCTGACCCTTCTTACGGTCGTCGGACTATCTTATGTCCGTTTTAAGGATTAGATTTACTCTTCGTTGATTGCGCTGCACCTCCTTAGTAAAAAAGGTACTGTGAGGCGGTTGGAGGTCGTCGCCGAGATGGTCATTGCAGCTCGAGCCGCTGCTCGCGCGCCAGGCTCTCAAGCACTGCCTCTCATACGACCCTCCAGCAAAAAGTTTGCTCCCGATGGGTCCTAGTGCCTCCGGCGCTAATCCCACTAGTGTGAATGAGTGGTGGAGACTCGTCCAAGAAGATCAAGAATTACAGTAGGTACGTAATTTTCATTTCTGACTTAAAGGGACACTGCAGAAAGTTATGAATACCTGAGTATCACTGGGAAGAAACAAGATTACTATGGTGTCATTTTTTCTTTGGGGCTGACCACATCATTGACAGTCAGAGACTCGAGACTCACTGTCTGAAGTTGGGGCTTCCAGTACCCACCTTCGGAGGCAGGCATCTGACCAAATGACCCCAAGAAAGATCCTTGGATAGTTTACCTCAGTCACATCACTGTACATCAGAGTAGGCTGAGGTATGGAGCTGTCTCTCCCTCCACCATGATGGGGTTGTGATGAGACTCTGGTGGGGGTGGGCTGACCATCAGCTCTTTCTGGTTGCCAGTGGAGAACCCACCCCAGTCTGTTTGCTTTGGGCGATGGGCCATTCCGAGGTCAGGGCTAACACCTCTGGTCTTGGTCACTTTTCTGGTGAAGCTGCCAACTGCCAATGTCCCCTTAGCTCTTGTCACCATTGGCAGTGATGACCCCAGGAGCTACTCAGACATCTGTGCTGACTAGTTTCAGCACCACTTTTGATGCTGGTGTGGGAGTCATTGCTGATGTCAATATCAGCTGCACCGACCCTGACATAAGTGCCACAGGCAGCACAAAGGAAGAAGTCTGTGTCAGGGTCTACAGCGGCGCTGGATAAATTCTTGTGTTGGTACCGTTTCTGCCCTTTATGTCACAGCTAGCAGTGTTGAGTCAGGGAGCATTGCCGGTGGCGGGTCCCCTTTTGAGTCTGGTATAGGGTCAGGTCCCCCTTTGTTTCTGGTATAGCTTTCTAAGCCAGACTGAGCACAGGCCTCACAGTGGGGACCTTCTCAGTCAAGGACATTCACCATCTGTCCCAGGACTTTCCCTGGCCTCCACTTTGGCACTTTGCAACTTCCTCTGAAGAAGGAATTTCATTTCTAGCTGTGTGTGTGTAAAAACACGATTAAGAAAGCAAAAAATAAAAAGTCATGCAAGAATAAAAAGTTTAATGGTCCAGCTACATATTGGAATTTAATAAAACAGTTGGAAGGAGTCACAAAAAAAGAAGAAAAAATTTGGTTTAGAAATGAGGATGGGAGTTAACTAACGATGCAAGCAGTTATTATATTAAACATTTATTTTTGCATCATTCAAGTCATAAATTTGACAACTGATGATCCCTTGAACTTAAACAATATAAACAGCGACCTGCAGAAGGATTTTTTGGAACCTGAAGTCCCTAAGTTTTGTTGCTAACAACATGAATACAGCTCACATCCACTCTCTGACAGTCTTCCCAGAGCTAAGTCATCAGAAGTCTTCAAGCTGAGTTCCAGCCACCACCCAGGTGGTATATCCTCTGGCTCTGCCCTGTGACTTCAGATCTTTCTTTCCACTGGAATGGACAAGTCTCCTCCTTCTCAGCTCTGCGGCGTTGAAGGATTTCAAGCCAAGTGCTTTCTTGGTGAATCTTAGACTTTCACATCAGTATTTATACTATAAGTTGCTCCGCAAGTCTTCTGGCGTCACCTAAGAATCGCGATCAACGATGGGGGAGGGAATATGGGGTTCAAATTCTGCACCTAGAGCCAGCCCGGTGGCACTGAGGGTTGAGGCGCTGAACCCAATGCCGACAAACGGGGTTTGAGGACTGACTCTGGTTGCCGGGGGTAGGCAGGGAGAGGAGAGGATTGAGCATCTGGAGGACTGCACTCCTCTCCTGGGGTGAGTTTGTGGGGATGCCTCGCTCTGTGGTGACACCCAGTGGAGACTGGGAGGTACAGCAAGGTGTGTGCTGTTTCAGGGTAGGCACCAGTGGTCGTCAGTGAGGGTAAGTCCCTCGTGTAGACGTCATTACTCATCCGGCGTCTCGGGCAACACAAGAAGGTGGAAAAACCCCAGTTGGTGGGGAGATGACAGCGGACTCTCCAGGGTCACTTCCATACGCTCCAGTGCCAGCTTCGACTCCTGACTTGACTCTCTGTGGTCCCCGCCTACCCGTATGGGGTCTGCATGGGGGGGGGTACCCAGCACCCGATTCCTTGGTCGGGGCAAGGAGTTCAGGCGGCATGGTAGAGGAGTGGCTGAGTGGGCCCCACCAGAGAGATGCCCCACCACCGGCAACCAGAGTGAAAAAGAATGTACAAAAAAAAAAAATTCTGCATCTGGTGCAGGGAGAAAATATCGTCCACAGACCCACTAGACATGTGCTTGTACTGCTTGGATTATCAGCACGACATCGAGGAATGTAGTTTTGGCCAAGTCATGCTGTCCTCATCCATCAAAGATCAGAAATCTCAACTGGCCCTTGGTCAGCCTAAAAACAACAGAAAGGCCTGGCAGGTGCTGGGTCAGCTGATCAGTTTGCGGTCATGAAAGAATAGGCAGTGATGGTTTGCAGTGAGCTCCACTTCGGTCTTGGCACTGTTCCCAGCTGAAGACAGCATTGGAAGGTAATTCTGTGACAAGTTCAGGGAAATATTTCTTGCCCTTCAGACCGTAGGGGAGAGCCCTTCTCACCACAGCAGAAAACACAAAAAAAATTGTCACAGGTTATGGGATCTGGAAAGCTCACACTCTTCCAACCCCTTTGACTCTTCCAACCATTTGGCCTTAGTCAAACTCCCTATGGTAGAGGGTAGAGTCTTGGGCTTCACAGTAACCCTGTCGGACTGGTCGACCTTGACTCTGGTCAAGCACATAGTTAAGATCTTTCTCACGGCTGTCAACCAGCTGTTGGAGGAGACTGATGGTGAGTCGATCTCCCAGACCCCAATTCTCCAGTTCTGGAGCCACAGTCGGCACTGCTAACATCTGCCCCACTTCTGCTGTCGCCTTTATCGCCCCCTGGTGATGGGGAAAGCTATGGTGCCACCACCAATGACTTCATTGCTGGCTGGGTCGTCGACACTATATTGTTGGGGCTGATCCCTTAGGCTCTACCCCAGTGTCTCTTGCAGTGCCATTTGAGCTTGTAATGTCAGGATCGTCCCTTCCCTGGATGCTCTCTGTGCTGCCTGTGTCCACTGTGCCGCTACTAACACTGTTTTCCAGGCCCCTGAAGCCAGTGCACAGCGGCCTGCACTGTCAGCTCTTCGACCCCCTCCTATCTACTACTGTCTGAGTGAGGAGGGTATAGATGGGGACCCTGAGCTCTTCATCTCTGATGGTGTGGAAGATGATTCATACTGTGGTCTAGAGAACTCGGAACCAGTTCCTGTGATTGTACCTCAGGAGGACCTCTCCTTTCAGGCTTTGCTCAGCAATATGCATTCCACATTTTAATTTCGAGCCAGCAGCCATACACCAGTCTAGGTCCCCCAAAATGGATTTTTTAAATGTGCCTTATGTCCCAGTGTCCTAACTTCCTCCCATCCAGCCAGCCCTAGAGAGACTCAGAGGTGGCTTCGAGAGAGCATGCTAATGTGGCAGCGGTCCTCGGATAGACGGACGAGAAATACTTGTTGCCTAAAGCTTAACTTGTGTGTTTCACTCAGCCTATAGTGGATGCCATTGTCACTCTGGCTGAGAATGGCAAAGCAATAGTGCCAGGAAGGTCACGGCACATCCCAGTAACAAGGAGTCCAATAATTACCACTAATGGGTCTCTGTTGGATGTGCTAGGGCCCTGGGGGAGCCAAAACTTTTCTGGACGGCTGGCAAGACGAATATTCCCCACACATGTCACCGTATCGCCTGCTGATATACAGTAGCACCAGCCCCAAACCACCTCAGTACCTTTTCACCGAGGAAATGAGCAGCACCAAGTAACCTGTGCATTTAACCTAAGAGCACAAGAGTGTATGAAGAGCCACTAAATTCAGTAACACGATGGAGAAGTTATTCAGGAAGATAAACCGATCTTCCCTTGTCAATCTTCACCATTCATTACTGCTTGGGTAGTGCCGGAGGCGCGCACCCACTACGGGAGATTTTTTTTAAGTCGGCTCCAGCGGCGCCGCCCACGAGAGCGACGCTCTGCGTTATGCGCGAGGTGGCCGTTAGGTGTCGCAGACTCCTCCTCCATCTCAGTTCTGTTTCTCCCTTGCCGAGGCTGCTGCACTGCTGTCAGGTTATGATTTTCAGTATTAGGCCTAGTTGTCATTTATCGACGCCGTTCCAGACTCCTCCTCCTTCCTGCATTTTCTCAACGTCGTCACTGGTAAGGCTGTTCTTTTTCTTCTCTTTATTCAACGACACCGAGAGCTGTGCTTTGTTTTTGCCTTGATTATTTCACACCATGTCAGGTTCGGGGCAAAACGCAAGTCTGAGGCAGACCGCGCCCCTATGTGTCTGTGCTCCTGTGGCCGACATTTTTCAGTCGCGGACCGGCATGATGTTTGTCTTCGTTGCCTCGGACCCAACCATAATATGGATGCGTGCAACGCCTGTTTCTCGATGGACCGTCACGTCCTGAAAGTCCGCGTGTTCAAGATTGGCAAGGTTCTGCTGACTTTCGGGGGACGGCACCACTCCAGGGATTCCCAGGTAAGGTCTCTAGATCCTTCCTCTGGGTCCCCTCTCAGGCCTATATGGTCTGGAGAAGAGGAGGCCTCCTCATTTTCTCTTGCCGAAGAGGAGGCCTCTTCCGCGGTGTCGGAGAACGCCGGGGTCCCTCCAGGGCATGGTGGGGTTTCGCCCGGCAGTCACGTCCTCAGAGGTACAGAGCTCCCCAGTGTCGAGGCCCAGGTCTGCTGGGCCCAGCATTGATGGACCGTCGATGGCACCTTCACCAGCGCGTTTCCGATCGGCGCCGCTCAGAGTGCCGGTGATCGGGCGATGCCGTTCGCGGCGTGTGTTGACTCTCTGTGCCACCTGCGGCACTGTGGGCCCGGTCGGTTCTTCTAAGCGGTGCCGAGTCAGGTTCTGGCACCGAGGGCGGTGCCGGGGGTCTGGCCGGCGCCGTTGGGGAGTCAGGGCCAGGTCTCAGCGTTGCGGGAGGTCCAAGGTCATCCGGCGTCGCTCGCGGTGCTGTTTCAATGGAGACCCCCGGTGTGGCCAGTACTGTGGTCCAGCTGGTCTCTTCCTCCTCTGAGGAGGATGTTTCAGATGTGGATCTGTCCTGGCACCGTGACTCTTCAGAGTGAGGGCCTCCAGTGGAACGAGGTGCTAGGCGGCCCTTTCCTGCCTATTCCTCTGTCTCCTCCGCTGTCCTCCCCTGAAGCCTCCCAGGCTGGTGGTGGTCTGGGGTCCCTGGAGGGGGATGGTGTGGAGGCAGAGGGCTCTCCCTCCTGGGGGGGTTGTGGCAGCTGCCAATCCCGGTGCTGCTGCACCCCCTCGGATGGGGGGTCACTGGGGTCGAGGAGGAGTGCGTTCTCAGAGTCTGGGGGGTCGAGAGACAGGGTTCAGGCACCTCGGTCTTCACTTGCCACCCCTCGGGGGGGGGGTAGTAGCCATAGCACCGGGCCCCGTCTTTCCCTCTCAAACCACCAGGGACCCCTCTGGTGGCTTGCTTCTGGACCCATGCAGCCCCAGGTTCGTCACAGGGGAGGATCCCCTACTAGGCTGTTCCAGGCTTTGCATCCCCAGGGTTCCATTCTGCGAACTGGTTTGTTGTCCGGGATCCCGCCAGCTCAGGCCCCGTTCCCCGGATTTCAGAGTCTCAGCAGAGGGCAGTTGCCTTGTCGTAGGTACCCCTCTCCCATTCCTCTGCAGCCACCCCCCTCTCTCCCAGACCATGTCGGTCCTACAGGCCCGTTATCCTGGGAAGGCGTTCAGAAGAACTCTGTGCTGCCTTTCCCTCATCGTTAGATACATGCATGAGTGGGTGTTTTGCCTACCCCCACCGCCGCAGGAGTCCTCTGGGCATTCGCGCTCTCCATCATCCTCGTCTCCCTCCTCCTCGGAGGGAGAGGAACCCTCTGCTCATCTCTCCTTCGATGTTGATTTCACTGAATATCAGCGATTTCTTTCGAGGACGGTGAGGGATCTTCGCATCTCTTTTGTTAACCGAGACAATACCGAACGGGAGACACGTGAATTCCTCAGTGAATTCAACGCCCAGCACTTGGTGATACTTTCTTGGCCTATTCCCTTCCAGGAGGCGTCTATCCGTTCCTGGCAGTCGCCACCGCCCCCTTCTCCAGCCCCGGCAGACTGCAGAAGAAGGTATTGTGCCCTATTGGAATCTCTAGGTACTCTCCCCAACCCGCCTTCAGGATTGACATACCTAGAAACTCCTTCCGGGCGCTGCCACCTGGTGTACGACCATCCACCAGACTCAGATTCCCTACAACTTGACCGATGGGGGCGAAGAGTGTTCTCTTCCTCTCATGCGATGTTATGCATTGCATCACATCAGGCTCACCATGCTGCCTACAGTAGGCATTTGTGGTCGATGCTTTCCTAAATCTTAGCATCAATGCCTGATACAGAGCAAACCAGACAAGCTATTGCCCTCTCTGCTATAGGCCTGGAGCTGGCAAGACACCAAGCAAGGGCATCTTATGATGCCAGTGAGGTGGCTTCCAGGCTTGCAGGGACAGCGATCTGTATTAGATGGATGGCATGGCTTTGTCTATCAAGGTTTTCACCCCTGGCCTGGCGTAGGGTGATTCGCTTTGCTTTCCGGGGGACCCGTCTCTCTTCCTCCAGAGCTAGGAGACTTCTGCAGGGGCTTCCTCCATCTCCCCGTCCTTGGGGGACACCACCTAGCTCTCCTCCACCATAGGCTTCTCACTTGTTTAGCCCAGGGTCTTCCCGTTCTGTTTCTCACCAACAGGAGGCTGGGGGTCTTGCTCCCTCAAGGTTTCTCTACCCCACCTTGGGGGGGGGGGGGAGCTTGGTACTCACCCAAACAGTGATGAATGGTGAAGATTGACAAGGAAAGATATGAAAATTACGTACCTACTGTAATTCTTGTTCTTCTCTTGTATCTTCACCATTCATTACTGATACCCACCCACCTTCCCCTCAGTGGCCTCCTACTGCGGCATCTCTCCCTCCCTCCTTGTTCCTCTCCTTTCCTTTGGCCTTTATGCCAAAAAAAAAAAAACTATCCTGGTTTCCGTTCTTCTTGGACGAATCTTTTTTCCTCAAGGTAAAGGGGAACGAGTAGGACTTTTCTCCTTTCCTGAGGAAACTCTTTCTGACTGCCCCTAGGGGTGACCTCTGGGCTCCTTAGCCATGTTGTTCAGTTCACAGCTGAACAGGCTGTCTCTCTTGGCTCGGCCTCAAAATTAAGGTTCCCCCTGGCAGGCATTATTTAATTGTCAGATCTTCCTGGACATAAGTCTCCACCACTCATTCACACTATTGGGTATAGCGCCGGAGGCACTAGGACCCATCGGGAACAAACATTTTGCTGGAGAGTCAGCCAAAAGATGGGCGCGGTAGTCGCGGCAATAACTCGGTCGACCCTCAACGCCGCTCATTCCTTTCCCCGCCAGTCCACTGCGCTTGTACAGCGGCGCTCGCTGTCGAGTCAAACTTCAAACTACAGCATAGTTTTGGTTTTATTTTTTATAGTATTATCACAATACAGTATCGCTTAAGTTTTCTTATTTTTTTTTTAATTAAAGCGATAAAGAGTCCCGGCCACCTACTTTGGCGAGTGCGACCACGGAAACAGGTCAGGTGACGGTGGGAGAACTTCCTGAAAAGCTGTTCAGTCAGTCGGACTGGGTCAGTCACTCGCCTTCTCGCGGAAGGGGGTCTGACAATGGGCAGTCAATGCCGAGGGATGGGCGGTCCAGCGAAGCATAAAGCCAAATGGTAGCATTCTCGGCACCGTTCGGCCTCGAGCTCTTCTTCTACCGCGGGTCTAAAGAGAAGGCATCACCGGTCGCCCTCTGATATGTCCTGGCGTAGGCATTCGGTTGTCAGGGCTAGTTGCGGTCTCCTCCTTGGATCGCCCGGCAGCGGCTACTGATGGCAGCCTTATCCGACTGTCGAGTCCTACCCGCCCGCGAATAGGTCTTCCAGATGAGCAGTTTCGTCAGTGGGCGCTCTTTTTGGAGCAATGGGCTTGGAGGTTGGTTGGCTACCTGGCTCCGATCGCTGCGTGGGCTCTCTGGGCGTGAGGTAGGCGGTTGGACTTTCCTGGTTGTGCGGCACCTTCTTCGGTGCCGTCGACTCCGTGCTTAGGTGTTTCCCCCCCTCACATGGCTGCGGCGCAGGGGGCCACACCGATGCCCTTCTCTCCTGTCTCCTTTCCTTCAAAGTCTGTTTTTCGGCGCCGTGCGGTTCCTTGGCGTCGTTCTCGGCGCCTCCTCGGTGCCAGGGGCTCTCAGGGACTCTCCTTTTGTCTCTTTTCCTCCTTCCTCTTCTAGCTTTCATCCCTTTCCTGTCCATACAGTCCCTCCTGGACTGTCAGGAGATGACGTTGAGCCTTACCCAGACCTTCGGCTGGGTGATGAAGTGGACGAAACAGGATCTTTTATTGCTACAGAGCCTGTGGTCGAGGACCTGTCCTTTAAGTCTCTGTTGAAGAATCTGAGCTCCACTCTTTCTTTCCAGACTACAGACATCGATCCTGGGAAGCTGTTAAGACTCCAATATCTTCATGCTTGAGTCCCTACAGTTTGACTCCTCCGATTCAACCTTCCTTGAGGCGCTGTCTCAAATGGTATGGAATAATCCTGCTCTTACCCCTTCGGTGGTTAAATCCATTGATAGGACGATCTTTGGGAGCTGAGTATTTCCTATCTTGGCATCCCAAGCCTTTGCGGATCCTATTGTAGTCCTGGCAGAAAATGACAAGGTAGTTCTTCCTCAAACTACTACAGCTCGACCTATCAACAAAGAGTCTCGTAAGATAGATACATTAGGTAAGAGAGTCTTTGCTGCGTCCCTCTAAGTATCGTATTGCCAGTTACCAGGTTATTTTTTCCCAGTATGAGGATATCCTGTGGCATTCTATCAAGCAAATGGTTGAGGCTCTTCCGGACTCGGACTCAAAGCCAGAGCTTCTTCAAACCATTACCAGAGGTATTGAATCTAATAACCAGCAGGTCAAAGCAGCCATGGATGCTTTCGACACTACTTCTCGTTCAGCAGCTGCTGGTATTTGTACTCGCCGTCACTCCTGGCTGCGTACTTCGGGTTTCACGAATGATGCGCAGCAGCAGGTGATGGCGTTGCCCTTTGACGGCTCTTATCTTTTCGGTCCTCAGGTAGAGCAAGCTCTAGAAGCTACACAAAAGACTAGGTCAGCCATTAAGCTGGCTCGACCCCCTCCTGCCCCTACGAGGGCATGTCGGTGAATGGCAATTTCATAATCGTCAGTCCTTTGGGCAGAGGAAGTTTCCATAAGAACCAACCTGCCCAACCTCAAAGAAGGCGCAACAGAAAGTGCAAGGGCCCAAAGTGCCCACGCTACCTTATGAGTTGCCGGCCCAAGTCCCATCTCAACTGCCCGAGGTGGACTTTTCCTCTCCGGTGGGAGGTCGTCTGATGCACTTCTACAGCCAGTGGAAGTCCATAACCTTAGACAAATGGGTCCTTCGGATAATTCGCGAGGGGTATTCTCTCAATTTTCTGGAGACCCCTCCGGATTGTCCTCCCAAACGACAGCCCAGGCTGTCAACCCTTCAGTCAGACCTTCTCGCCACAGAGATTCAGGGCCTTCTAATCAACAGGGCAGTAGAAGTGGTGCCTCTGCATCAGCGAAACACGGGTTCTCTCACTACTTTCTGGTTCCAAAGAAGTCCGGGGGAATGCGCCCCATTCTAGACCTCAGAAAGCTAAACAAATTTCTCCCCAAGGAGAAATTCAAAATGATTTCTCTGGGAACCCTGTTACCCTTGCTTCATCAACACTACTGGCTAGCCTCCCTGGACATGCAGGATGCTTACCAGCACATTCCTGTTCACCCGAGGCATCACAAATTCCTGAAGTTTGTGGCTCTGGGTCAACACTATCAGTTCAGAGTCCTGCCCTTTGGGCTATCCTCGGCCTTGAGTCTTTACAAAGTGTTGTGCAGTTCTCGGCGCATCTCAGAACTTCGGTATCCAGGTGTTTCCCTACCTGGACGACTGGCTCTAGCAAGCCCTTCCAGACAAGGGACTCTGGGCCTTAGTACAGGCGGCCTCTCACCTTCTTACGTCCATGGGAGTTCTGCTGAACCTCAAAAGTCTCAGTTGCAGCCCTCCCAGAGACTCCTTTCATAGGGACTCTCTGGACACCTCTTGGCGAAAGCTTTCCTTCCAGAGGACAGAAGGCGATATCCTCCAGATGGCTCGTTACATTGGAGAGAACAGATCAGTTACAGCTCTCTCAATGCAGCGTATGTTAGGCCTCATGGCATCCTCAGTGTTCACTGTACCCTAGCACGGCTGCACATGAGAACCACTCAATGGATGCTCAGTGCTCAGTGGTCTCCAACCACTCACCCGCAGTCTTATCCCATCAAGGTGACAGAACCCTTACAGAGGTCCCTCACCTGGTGGTCTCAGGAGAGCAATCTCCTGGAGGGATTTCCCTTTGCTCCTCTGGATCATCAGATCTCCATTACCACGGACGCATCGCTAATGGGGTGGGGAGCTCACTGTTGCGCTCTCCACACTCAAGGGGTGTGGACTCAACTCAGTCCCAGCTTCAAAGTGTCCTAGAGATGAGACGTCCTTTATGCAGTCGGCGTTGAAGGACATTCTCTGTCACAAGACCATTCTCCTTCAAGCGGACGACAAAGCAGTGATGTACTACATCAACAAGCAGAGGCTGCTCACTCTTACCCCTTATGCAGGGAAGTGATGAGGGTGTGGGAATGGTGCTTGGAACACAAAGCTCTAATTCAAGTGGTTTACCTGTCAGGTGTACAAAACGACTTGGCAGACCGTCTCAGCAGAACAGAAGCAGATCCTCATGAGTGGTCTCTCGACTCAGTCATAGTTCAGTCACTATTCGAAGAGTGGGGAACTCCAGACCTGGACCTTTTGCATCCCACTCAGCATAAAACTGCCTCTCTTCTCCTCCAGAATTCCAGGGCCTGGCATTTTCTGTCAGGATGCGTTCAGGCTGCAGTGGACAAAACGCTTTCTATACGCCTTTCCGCCCCTTCCTCTAATTCAGAGAGTACTCCTCAAATTCGAGTCTCGGGGACCAAGATGATTCTCATTGCTCCCTTTTGGCCTCAACAACTCTGGTTTCCACTACTCAACAATATGTTGGCAGTTCCTCCGAGACCACTCCCCTTGCAGGTGAACCTGTTGACTGGGGGCCCGCTGGTCCATCCCAACGTGAGATCACTTCACCTTCACGCTTGGCTCCTGAAGAGGTAGAAGTGAACCGGTTCAACATCTCTCGAAGAGTTTCAGACATTCTTCTGGCCGCTTGGAAGCCAGCCACTCGGAAAACTTACACATCTAAGTGGAAGCGTTTTTCGCTCTGGTGTGCAAAGTCCTCTTTGAATCCCTTTTCCTGTCCACCAGACAAGGTTTTAGAGTACCTTTTGGACCTCTCAAATTCAGGTCGTCAGTACTCTACAGTCAAAGTTCACCTTAGTGCCATTTCAGCGTATCATGAGCCGGTCTCTTCTTTGTCTCTGGCTCAGTTACCTGTGGTTAAGAGATTTCTTAAAGGAATTCTGCATACCAGACCTCCTATAAGACGTCCAGTTGCAGCCTGGGACATTAACCTTGTGCTAGACGTGCTCACTCGGAAACCTTTCGAACCTCTGGCTACCTGTGAGCTAAAATTCCTCATCTGGAAGACTGCCTTCCTAGTGGCCATTACCTCAGCCCGTAGGGTCTCTGAGATGCATGCCCTGGTCACAGACCCTCCGTATACTGTGTTCCATAAGGACAAAGTAGTTCTTATACTCATCCTAAATTTCTTCCCAAGGTTGTGTCAGAATTCCATCTAAACCAACCTTTGGTCCTTCCCTCTTACTTGCGAACTTCCAAATGAAGGAGAGCGTTCTCTTCATTCTTTGGATGTTAAGAGAGCTTTCGTTTCTATCTCGATAGAACCAGAATTTTACAAGGCCCAACAACTTTTCGTTTCCTTCAGTGAGACCGGCTGGGTCGGCCTATCGCTATCAGATGTATCTCATCATGGCTAGTGGCATGTCTTGACACTGCTATTCCATGGCACAGTTAAATTGGAAGGTAGGGTCTCGCTCACTCTACCAGGCGGTCGCGGCATCCCTAGCGGAAATTATAGCGTGCCTTTGCAGACATCTGCAATGCCGCCACCTGGATCTCAGTGCATACTGCGTAAGCATTATGCACTGGATGTTCATGCCAGGCGACATTCCACCTTTGGCAGAACTATCCTTAATGGACTCCTGTCCTGAAAGCGTGAGCTCTTGGTCTATCCTGCACCGCCCTCTCGGGGGATTATTAGCTAATTACTCTCCCAATAGTGTGAATGAGCTGGTGAAGACTTCGTCCAGGAAGATATGAAGAGTACGTACCCTAATTCTTGATCTTCTTGGACAGTCTCCACCACTCATTCACATGCCCACCCTCCATCCCCGAGCTCACCACTGTGTTGGTCTTCCTCCTCAAATCTTTAGGCCGTGAAGACTTCTTTGTTGACCCTTCTTACGGGTGCCGGACTATCTTATGTCCGGACCTAAAGTTAGGTTATCTTTAGTTTAGTTGCCTGCACCTCCTTGGTAAAAGGTACTGAGGCGGTTGGAGGGTCGGCCGGGGAGAGTCATTGCCGCGCGAGCTAGGGCTCGTGGCGCCATCTCTGGCGCCGACCCTCCAGCAAAAATGTTTGCTCCCGATGGGTCCTAGTGCCTCCGGCTCTATACCCAATAGTGTGAATGAGTGGTGGAGACTCCTCCAAGAAGATCAAGAATTACGGTAGGTACGTAATTTTAATTTTCTTCTGGTTGGTGCTTCTGCACTTCTTAAACTTGAACTGCTGCCTTTGCCTTGCCTTCAGGGAGTCTGACTGAGTTTCCACTCTATCCTTTATACAAAGCTGCCTTTTGAAGGGCCTAACCCCTACCCACATACTTCGGTGTTAGCACTTAAGGTGCTAAGGGGCTAACCCTCCCTCATAGTTGGGCACTCTCCTTCCGGATCAGATTTCTGTCTGTGCGGTCTGCGAGCTCTTAGCTAGAGTGTTGGGGGTTGGGATGATGAGAGGATAGAGAATCTGTTCTTTGTGTCCAATCTATACAAGCGGTTCAGCTGAACCTTTCTCAGTCCTATTAGGAGGGATTCTTGCTCCCTCGCTTTTGGTTCCGAACTTATAACTCTGTCAACCAATATATATATGGGCAGTCTTCTCCCCTCTCAGCATCCCTTCTTTCTCTTCTGTTTCTTATTTTTCTTCTTCCTTTTCTCGTTAAATGTTCCTCCCTTAGAGCCGCCCCAGATGGGAGGCCCTGCGGTCCCCTAGAGTAGGTATTCTCCCTCTTCTATCTGTCCTCTTCCAGCTTATTCCTTCTTCAGTTTATATCCTTTCCTTTTTTCCTTTACCCTTTGTTTCGCCTCTCCGGCTACCAGAACTGAGATGGAGGAGGAGTCTGCGGCATCTAACGGCCGACCCTCGTGCATGATGCAGCGCATTGCTCTCGTGGGCGGTGCCGTTGGAGCTGACTTAAAAAAAATAAAAATCTTCCGTAGTGGGTGCGCACTTCCGGCACTACCCAAGCAGTAATGAATGATGGAGATACAAGAGAAGATCAAGAATTACGGTAGATACGTAATTTTCATTTATGGTAAGTTTGTGACTTTTGTTTAGCTAAAAATAATTCAGTTTGTTGAAATATATATGCTTCTCAGTTTTCCTAGAGGTGTCAGTGGCTCCTTAGACATTGCAGTGGGGGCCTCAAGAAACATCTTTTTGTACAGTGTTGTTAACAGGCTTATTTCAGTGTATTACCAGTTCCTACTTCTTCTGTCAGTTTTCTTTCACCGACTACAACTGGGTTTCCTGTTTAATGGCATTGCACACACACACAATATGTGTTAACTCAGATATGCCTACAGTACCACAGAGTAGTGTGTGTCTGTGGCATACATGTTCGTGTCTCTGTGAGATGCATCTTGCCTTACTGTATGTACATAACCTGTATATTTTCTTGTCTGACTAAAATACCAACTTAACAATTTCAGTGATGGACCAACACAAACTGACACATATTCTGACTTTTTAGAAAAAGCATGTCTCAAGATTGCCTGTTAAGCAGCAAAAAGATGCCCAGAAACTAAAAAAGAAGCAAGAGGACAAGTCTGAAGATGGAACTTTTTCTGCCTCTGCTACTGAAAGCAGTCTGTCTTCAGGTGTGGCCTTGGAAAATGTTAACCTTCAACCGGAACGTACAGAATTACCAACTCTGTCGGGTGAGCTGTTGGAAGCAAAGAAGCAGTTAGTTGAAAAAGAAATGAATCAACAGAAAATGGTAGAAGAATTGTCCCTAATCAGATCTCTCCTGGAAGAATGTGGGATGTCGTCTGTGCTGGAACTTCGGTAAGAGAAGCAGGCAGGGTGCACAATATTCATTTGGCAAAGAGTACCTAACATTCACTAGTGACTACCGAAACATTGTAATGGTGGCGATCAGCTGAGCACATTAGCATAGTGCGAGTAGTAGAAGTGTGGTGCTGTCTGCTTTTACATTGGAAGTAACAGAACAGTACTAGAAAGTAGCTGGGGGGGAGGGGCGGTATTTGTGAAAGACACCATTGGGTCTGTAGGGTGCTGGGTAACAGCATTTATAGGGACGTGGATATGGTGTACTGTCCATACTTCTGGCAGAATCCTTTCACCTTTAAGAATATCCGGAAGGTTTTCAAGCTGGCTCCTCCCACCAACCCGGGTCGTATTCTCTGCACTGCCCTTTGACGTCAGATCTTCCTTTCTGCTGGAAGCATCAGGTTCCCTCCATCGCAGCTCTGCACTAGGTGTAGGCCCTACCTTTTTGATTACTTTTGGTCTTCATGCTTTCGCTTTTCCAACTGCTAGTTATGGATTCGGGTAAATCTCAAAACCGGTCCCATCTTCAAATTGTGCGCAACCTACGGCCGAAGATGTTGCACGCAACCTGCGCTCCACATGTGTCTACTGCTGGGCACGCGGCACGACCCACAGGCTTGCGGCCTGTGCTGTGCCCACCAGCCTCCACTTTGGAGGACCGATATGCCCGCTTCTTCCTGGGCCACCTAGATGAACAGACCCCCACCTCCCCCCGTTAAATCCAAAGACTCCTACAGGGCCTTTTCCATGGAAGCTGGCTTGGGTGAGCAGCTTGCCACCCTTGCGGAGGCTATGGCACAGGCTGCACTGGGTGCTTTGGCCGTATCTGCCCTGGTTCCAGTGGGCATGGTCGCCTTGTTCACCAGAGCATTTCAGGACTTGTTCCAGTCCCTTCTGACCCATGGAGGGGGCCTTTCACAGGGGTCTAATCTTCCAAACGGTATTCCAAAAAGAAGTCCCATCACAGGTCGTGGGACTGGGAGCAGTCTAGGGACTCCTGTTCCTGTGTTTCTGCTGGCTTGATGGCCATTGAGCCGTCAGCTTTGTTTGGTGTTTCTGTCCAGGCCACTGGCCCCATGGATTCCACGTCGGGCTTGTTGGCCGAGATGCAGATCAGCCAGATGGTCGAGATCTTTCTTCGTCCGATCGACTCGTTCTTGCTAGACAAGGGGGAGAAATCCCTCTGTAGGACCCCACTCCTGCCTGATCTCTTCCAAGGAGGGCTGGATTAGTCCACTGACCTGGTTCACTCCCCTCAGGAGCCTGACTGCTTGGGGGATCCCAGACGTCCTTCGCCTGTTCTTGCCAACCAGTGCCCTGGTGCCCGAGATCTTGGTCTAGGTCTGGCAACTGAGGTCAAATGATTCCTGACGTGGTTGTCTGCCCCGCTGACACTCAGTGGAGAGGTGCCGCCGATACTCCTCATCTTCTTCCTCATCCGGGGAGGACAGACTCCACCGTAAAATGCGGAGTTCACGTGGAACAGTGGCTTCTCCGTACCAGCCGCTCGCCTCGCTTCAGCCACTGTAGTGCTTCCGCGCGCGCGCACCTCGCCTGAGCGGCCCCACCGATCAGGCGGACACTGGCCTCCGCCTCAGTCAGGCAGATCCCATGCAACCCAGAGAGGGGCCACGTTCTAAGACTTTGTGCTCGACTCCCGGCCTTTCCTTCCAGATCTCGGTCAAGATCCACCGAACCTCACATCGTCAACAGGGATGCTGGTACTCAGCTGGTGTTCGAGGAGTCTTTTGACTTGCAGGACTCCTCCATGCATTCTCATTGGACCCCCGGGCTTTGACCATGGGTTCAGTGAGGCTCACTCGTCAGAGCAGGGCCCTGTCATCATTAGGGCCCTGCTTCGCTTGATTTCTGAATCCACGGGGATCCTGCTGGAACCTGTCCAAACACGGGTTAATTATCCCTTGACAGAAATCCTCAACAGGGATGATTCCCCTTGGGTCACATTCCCTGTGGCAGAGGACATCCTTGGTCCCCCTCTAGAGCTGTGGCATCATGCTGCTTCCTGCCCTATGCTGTTGGACCACATGGTCTGCAATTATGCGGTGCCCTCTGGGTCCCTGTCAGGGTTCACGGACCACCCCTCCACCGATGGGTTGGTTGTCGACTCAGTATTCCATTGCACAGGCAATGTCGCGGATTATGACTGACTTCCCTACAAGGAGTCCAAAAAGTTGGACCACACAGCCAAAAAGGTCTGTGCGACCTTGTCCGTAGGTCTTTGGCAGACTAGTTCAGCCATCATTATGGCCCACTTTCCCCTTGCTTTATTGGGCACCATGGAGCAGGTTATCCCCTGCTCCCAGCTGACCTGCAGCTTCCGGTCAAGTTCGTCCATCACCAGGGTCATGCTGTTGCTGAAGAACAGCTCCAGATGGCCCTAGACATTTGCGACTCATGTGCTAGGTCAGTGGCATTGGCGGTGGCTATGTGCCACAGGGCGTGGCTCTGAATTTCGTCCCTTACAGCCGACACACAGCACAAGTTGGCGGCTGTCCTTGTTTGTTCTGGCGTGGATGGCCATCTCACCCATATTGAGAAGTCCATCGCAACCTTGAACTTTGTCACATTCTCCTCAGTTCTGTTTTTCCCACTGTCAAAGCTGCATCCTGCTGCTCTGTGGAAGTGAGTCAGAGCTACACCATAAGAAGATTTTTTGTTCTGCGCTGCTCACTCGACGCTGCTCTTCTGGCACACAGGCAATGTCTCTCCTGAGATGTCATATCTTTTCAGGATTTCTCTTCTCACCAGGTCATAGTTTTCTGACTGTGTAGCGTCCATATTGCTGTAGGCAAGTTGGACTTTACCTGTCAGGTGAGGGACAAGCCTGATTTGCTGCTTTTGGCCATTGGCAAGATGTGGCAACCCTTTCAAAGGTTATCAGGTATGCTTCAGTATCATCTGAGGGACACAGCTTTGTAAGTTTAATGTCTTTTGAGTTGTTTATCTCTTGTTTCTCTGCTGGACCTGTGCCAGATCCTCCACCTTTGATAGCTTGCAAGGCATCGTGCCATCACTGCTCCTTTCACTGCATCTCTTCTCTGCTTCCCGAGTTGCTGCATCTCTTTTTCCCTCTGCTTCTCTGTTTCCTTTTGTTGTATAGCCCACCATTTGAAAAAGGCAGTCAGGCTTTCAGGTACCGTCACTACCCGTTCTTCTTTTTCCATCACTTGTGCTGGCTGTACAGTCTCAGCTTGGACTTCTGTCTCTGCCAGTTTGGCTGCCATTCTTCTGGTAATAACTCCTAAGTTTGCTGCTGTAGAAATTCATACCTTTCTGCTATGCTTCCCTGGTTCCAGGTCCAGTACCCACATACAAAACTTCTGACTTAGTTTGCGTGGTAAAAATCCCACTTCTAAAACCAACTGTTGTGCATAAGTCAGGAAGCACAGGAAAACCAGGAGTAGTTTTAAAATTTGCAAGTAGTGTTTTATTATTTCCAATAACAGTAAAATAAAATAAATTGTTCAGGATAGCGAAATACAAAGGCAGTACAAATGGAGAAAACAAAAGTCCTTCATCTGAGGATTTCTTTCCAGTTTCCACGTCTTTCTAACAAAAATATTGCTGCTCTTTTATAACAAGTCTTTGCCTGCTTCCTCTTGAGCTTGTTAAGGAGACATCCTGTTTCTCATAAAATGTATCAGAGTTCTTATCAGTTTCTTTGCAGAGCAGGCTTGCAAATAGAACAATGTCCCAAGCTGGCCTTCTGCTGACAGCTCTGCAAAAGAGTTTGCAAACAAGCATGAGAGGAGCTCAAACTGCATCTTAGGTTAACTCACTAAATTCCAAATAGCTTTTTGCAATCATTTCAACAGTATTAACTATATACATTTCAAACCAAGGGGTTCCAGTTTAACAAAAGATTCCCATGTATTGTTATAACCACAGACATGAAAGGGGGAAGAAAAGACAGGAACAGCTAGTGAAGTCAGAGGGTTAGTGTGAGGTGGAATCGCAAGACCATCAGAGTGATCATTTCCTAGGACTCACGAGAACATTTGGTTGCGCAACCAGTCAGATGAGAGAGAGAAAAGGAGAGGACAGAACAGATTCATGTTTTTAACATTCTCTGCATAACAGATGGGACAGGGTCTTATTCAACCCTTCCACATGGTTGCTTGGTACTCTGACCCACCAGTTATGAATGGTAAAGATTGATTCAAGTAATATAGAAAAATGATGTACTCACTGTAACTGTAGATCTTCCTGAGTATGTTCACCATTCATAACTGCTCCCCCCCAAAAAAAATCCCCTTGGGACCAGACTTCTGGGGTATACCACCTCTCTCTCTCTCTCTCTCTCCTTTTCCCTGGCCTTTTCGCAGGGTATACTTCTTAGGAAACCCCCGAGGAATGCATAGAGACAAACATTCTGGAGCATGGTTAGTTCAACCTTAACTCTGTTGCTTATAGGGTAATATCTGCTCCCTCTCTTTTGCTAGAGGGTTCTATACCTTGCCCTATTGTTCAAGTCAATCGCTTAGGCCCGCTCTTGTTTTCTCATTTTTATGCTCGCGGAAACTTCTCAGATCCTCTCGTAATATGCCTTATTTTCTAACACCTGTATAGCTTATACCTCGGCTTCCCTGAGGCTGTTCAGGAGACATTTCCAACTCTCCTACTCTCCCTTTTTTTCTATTAGGTTTAAAAATAAAAAGGGTGGAGTTACCCTGTCGCCTTAAGGAGGGAGGCTTCGGACTCTTTTCCCTCTATGTTAGGGGAGAGAGGAAGACGCATTTCCCTCATTATTCTTTATCTTTTGTTTTAATTTTTTTGGTCTTTTGGTGCAGATTAGGGGACATTTGTTTCAAATATTTGATGGTCAGGGTGCCATCACAGCTTTGTGGAGTTTGCGAGGCTAGCTCAGTCTCACACTGAGCAGTTGGAGTTGTTGCTGTTGAGCTGGGTTCTCTGGCTGTACCAAGCCCTTAACAACTCCTTTTCTCCTATTTCCCAATTGCTTACCCTACCAAAAAAAATAAATCTGGGGACAGAGTCAGTAGTGGAACACAGACGATTGCACAGCCATTATTTGTCTACCTATGGCTCAAGAGACTCTCATGGGATTTCCACTGCGCTCCTTCTGCTTTTTTTTTTCTGCCACCCCTAAGTCCATTGGGGTTAGGTAACTCTCCTTACAGGATTTATGAGGAGAATCAAGTCTCTCTTTCTTCCCCTTCCCCTACCATCTTCTCCCCTTCCTTTCTTCCTCTTTACCTACTGTGTCCTCTAGGTTCCCCAGAGGTTGTCTCCCCAGCACGCCCAGCGCTTTAGCAATACCGTTCCTCTCTCGCTCTCTTTCTAGGGACAAGGATCTGTTCTAGCCAGACTTTCTAGCAGTGTCCTTTCCCCTTTAAGACATGCCGGAATGTCTTCAAGGTGGCTCCTCCCACCCACCCGGGAGGTAATTCCCCTAACTCCACCCCGTGATGCCAGATCTTCCTTTCTGCTAGAAGAAGGTTCCCTTCTAATAGCTCCCGCACTGAAGAGGGCCTTTGCTTTATTTTCTTTGCTACAGTTAACAAAAACAACTTGTCTTTACTTTCACATCTTGCCGCTGTTCTGGACGACTCAAAGTCAGCTCCAGTGTTCTGGAAATGCAGTTGCTGGCAACTTATGTCTCAATCGGATCCGCATTTCTCATGCATATACAGCCCAGGCCATGAACACGATATCAGGCCTGCGGCCACTGCTGCTCGCACCTCCTCCACCTTGGAGGATCGCCTGAATCCACCACCCCTTGGTGCGTCCAGGCGATCGGGATCTGCCAGTTCATTCCAGAGACGCTCGTCAGGTGATCTCTGTGGCTGCGGGGTCTGCCGAGCAACCTACGAAGTTTGAGGAGGCTGCAGCTCAGGCCACAGCACAGTCCTCCTCAGCTTCGACCTTTCTGCCACTTCCTTTGGGTGCTTCGTTTACTGGAGCATTTAAAGAACTGTGCCAGTCCCTTCCCATGCAGGGGCTGGGACCCTCTGTCATGAAACCCAAGAAATCGAAGAAGGACAAGGATAAAGACACCAAGAAATGGTCTCCTCCTCATCTCGGTCATGGGATCGGGAGAGATCTTCCTGGATATAGTCTCTACCACTCATTCACACTGATCGGACTACGCCAGAGGCACCAGGACCCAGCGGGAGCCAAAATTTTTCAGGAGGGTTGGCGCCAATGTAGGGCTGCGAGGAAGCGGCACCGCGAGCCAGGCTCGTGCCATATAGACTACCTTAGTGTCAACCCTCCAACCGCCGCAGTTCCTTTTTTCCTGCCGTCGAGTGCGCTTCAGTGACTACATCGCTTGCCTGCCGGGAGTCAAAACTTCATGTCTATACGAGAGCAGCTTCAGTTTTATTAGAAGTAGTATTAGTTTTATTATTTTCTAGAAAACAGGAAGTACCAATTAAAGTATTAATTTTATTATTCGTCAGAAGAAGTCTTCAGCCCTCCATTGACTGAGTCGACCATGAGTGGGGCAGGTGATGGTAGGGAGACTTTGTATGAAAGCTGTTAAGTCAACCAGGCTGGGTCTGGTCTGCCACCCTTTACGGGAAGGGGGGGATGGGCGGTCTCCCGGAAAGTACAAAAAGAAGCGATCCCATTCTCGGTACCAACCTCAAGCTCTTCCTCTGTCCCCCATTCGAAGAAGTGGCACCGTTCAAGGTCACCTTCTGGTACGTCTCTGCGTCGATTGTCAGTTGCTGGGGCAGGGGCCAGTCTCTGCCTCTTCCAGGGTCCCCTCCTGTCTCTGTTCCTGAAGACCGGCATCCTCGACTCCAGAGTCCCTCTCCGTCCATTTGGGGGGGGGGGGTCCTCCAGTGAGCAGTTTCACCATTGGGCCGCTCTTATGGAGCAGTGGGTGTTGCAGTTGTCTCAACTAACTGAGCCGGCTAGTCCGTCACCGGGGCCCTCAGGTCTCTCAGTTTCGGACCTGAAGTCCAGGCGGTTGAGACTTCCTAGTCACACGGCACCCTCTCCAGCGCCGTCGGCTCCATGCACTGGTGTCTATTCTCCTCACATGGCTGTGGCACAAGGGTCCACACCAGTGCCTTTATCTCCTGCTCAATTTCTTCATTTTTCTACCTCAGATCAGGGTTTTCAGACTTCTGTGTTCGGCGCCATGTGTTGTGTCGGCACCACACTTGGTGCCGCAATCCTTGCCAGCACCACGCTTGTTGCTGCTTCCTATGCCGGCACCGGCTGTGTTCTCGGCGCCACTTCCCATGGTGGTGCCGGGGGCTCTGGTGTCGCCGCATGGGTATCAGAGGTTTTCAACGCCAATTCTTTCTGCTCCTCTTCCTTCCTCTTCTTTTCATCCCTTTCCTATCTATGCAGTCCCGTCTGGACTGACAAGGTATGACATTGAACCTAATCCTGATCTTCGATTGGGAGATGACTTTGGTGATGACTCCGCCTTAGGGCCGGGGAACAAACTTGCTGCATAGCCTTTGGTCGAGGACCTTTCCTTTAAGTCTCCTCTCTCTCTTGCTCTCTCTCACACACACACACACACACACACACACACTCTCTCTCTCTCTCTCTCTCGGATAGTGATCCTGGGAAGTTGCTGCGTTTGCAGTAACTGCACATTCCAGATATCACTACGGATTTCATCCCCCAGGTGCAGCCTTCTTTCGAGACCCTATCCCAGGTGGTGTGGGGTAACCCGGCTCTTATTCCCTCTGTGGCTAAGTCCATAGATAGGAAAGATGCCCCTCCCAAGGATTGTCCCATTCTGGCCTCTCAAGCTTTTGCTTATGCCATCATTGTTCTGGCAGAGAATATAAGGCTGTTCTTCAACAGGACGCTACAGCATGTCCAATAAATAATCTTGCAAAATCGACATCTTGGGCATGCGCATTGCTAGCTATCAGGGTTAATTTTCCCAGTACGAATATACACTCTAGCATTCGCTCAAAGCTATGGTAGAAGCTCTTCCCGATTCGGAGGTTAACTCAGAGCTTCTGTAGACCATTACCAGAGGCACTGAATCCAATAGTCAACAGATTAAGGCTGCCATGGATGCTTTCAACACTGCCTCCAGAGTGGTGGATGCTGATATTTGCAACTGCTGTCACTCTTGGTTGTGCACCTCGGGCTTCACCAATGATGCCCAACAAAAGATGATGGCCTTACCTTTTTGACAGTATGTACTGTATCTGTTTGGACCTCAGATGGAACAGGCTCTGAAGGCCACTCAGAAAACTAGGTCAGCCATCAAAAGAGCTAGACCCCCTCCCACAGCCTCTCAAAGGGGTGGAAACAGGCATCAGTTTCATAACCGTCAGTACTTTCGTGGTAGGGGCAAAGGAGGCTTTAACAGAAACCAAACTCCTCAGCCATAGAAGAAAGCGCACCAGAAGTCGCAGAACCCCAAAGCACCCAGTGCCACCCTCTGAGATTCCGGCCCAGGTCCCACTTCAGCTGTCCGAGGGGAACTCTTTCTTGGCAGTAGGAGGCCGTATGATTCAGTTTTACGAACGGTGGAAGTCGATAACATTAGACAAATGGATCCTCAGGATAATCCAAGAGGAGTACTCTCTCAATCTGTCGGAAACCCCTCTGGATTATCCACCCAAACGACACCCCAGGCTGTCTGCCTCTCAGTAACACCTTCTTGCATCCGAGATTGAAGGCCTTCTGAATAACAGGGCAGTAGAGGTAGTTCCACTGGACCAGCGGAACACAGGTTTCTTACTTTCTAGTTCCAAAGAAGACGGGCGATATGTGCCCTATTCTCGACCTCAGAAAGTTAAACAAGTTTCCTTTCAAGGAAAAATTTAAGATGATATCACTCAGTTCCCTTCTACCTTTGATTCATCAACACGATTGGCTAGCCTCCCTGAACATGCAGGACACCTACCAGCACGTTCTCATACACCCAGAACACCACAAGTATCTAAGGTTCGTGGCATTGGGTCAGCACTACCAATTCAGAGTCCTGTCCTTTAGGCTGTCCTCAGCACCTCGAGTTTTTACTAAGTGCTGTGCAGTTCTTGTGGTGTATCTGAGGAAAATCGGAATCCAAGTATTCCTATATCTGGACAACTGGCTCCTCACGAGCCCCTCAAGACAAGAGACTCTACAAGCTGTGGCTACGGCCTCAAACTTCATGTCCATGGGAGTTCTGCTAAACTTGAAAAAGTCACAGTTACCGCCCTCCCAGAGGCTCCTCTTCATTGGAGCCCTTCTGGACACCTCCTGCGTGAAAGCCTTCCTTCCAGAGGACAGAAGGAGCGATATTCTCCAGATGGCCTGCTTCATCAGGGAAAGCAACTCAGTCCGAGCTGTCTCGATGCAGCAGATACTGGGTCTCATGGCATCCTCAGTGTTCACTGTGCATCTGGCTCGTCTTCACAAGAGAACTCCTCAGTGGATGCTCAGCGCTCAGTGGTCGCCAACCACACATCCTCAGTCCTTTCACGTCAAGGTGACGGAACCGTTGAGGTGGTCACTCACCTGGTGGTCTCAGGAGGGTTATCCCTTCACCCCCTCTGGATCCTCAAGTCTCCATCACCATGGATGCGTCCCTGCTGGGATGGGGAGCTCACTGCCAGGATCTCCACACCCAGGGCAGATGGAGTCAGGACGAGTCCCAACTTCACATAAATGTTCCAGAAATGAGAGTCATCCTTTATGCGGTCCGGACCTTGAAGGACATTCTCTGTCACAAGACCATTCTCCTTCAAACGGACAAAGGCGCCAGTGATGTACTACAACAAACAGGGCGGAGCACATTCTTACCACTTATGCAGGGAAGCGGTGAGAGTGTGGGAATGGTGTCTGGTGCACAAAGCTCTAATTCAGACGGTTTACCTGCCAGGAGTACAAAATGATCTGGCGGACCGTCCCAGCAGAACGGAGGCAGATCGTTATGAGTGGTCTCTCGACACAACCATCGTGCAATCAATCTTCGAAGAATGGGGAACTCCAGACCTGGACCTTTTTGCGTCCCCACTCAATGCAAAACTGCCTCTCTTCTGCTCCAGAAATCCAGGACCTGGTGTTTTTTGTCGGGATGCATTCAGATTGTGCTGGACAAAACGCTTTCTGTACACATTTCCTCCTCTTTCCTTAGTTCAGAGTGTGCTGCTCAAACTGGAGGCACAGGAGGGCATAATGATTCTCATCGCCCCATTCTGGCCTCATCAGATCTGGTTTCCAATGATCAACAGATTATTAGAAACCTCCCTGAAACCGCTTCCACTTCAGATGAACTGACTGACCCAGGGCCCTGTAGTCCATCCCAACCTGAGGTCCCTTCACCTTCACGCTTGGCTCCTGAAGAGCGTAGCGTTTCAGATATTCTTTTAGCTGCATGCAAGCCAGCTACTCGTAAGACTTACCCGACTAAGTGGAAGCATTTTTCTATCTGGTGTGCGAAATCCTCCTGAAACCCATTTTCCTGCCCACCAAGCAAAGTCCTAGAGTATCTTCTAGACCTCTCTAACACAGGTCTGCAATACTCCACTGTCAGAGTTCATCTTTGCGCAATCTCTACGTACCATGAGCCTGTACTCTTCACGTCTTTGGCTCAGCTGCCCAGGGTTAAGAGGTTTCTTAAGGGCATTCTGCATACCAGACCGCCAGTTAGACGTCCAGTAGCAGCCTGGGACATTAACCTTGTGCTAGACATGCTCACCCGTAAACCTTTCGAGCCTCTAGCTACTTATGACTTGAAATTTCTGACTTGGAAGACTGCCTTCCTGGTGGTCATCACTTCCGCCCGCAGAGTATTGGAAATGCATGCTTTGGTCACAGACCCTCCATATACTGCATTTCACAAAGACAAGGCAGTTCTGAGAACTCACCCCAAGTTTCTTCCTAAGATTGTCTCAGCCCTTGGTCCTTCCTACCTACTTCGCAAACTTCCAGAATGAGGAAGAGCATACCCTTCATTCCCTGGAATGAAGAGAGCCTTGCGATTCTACTTAGACAGGGCAAAGGAAATACGCAAGTCTAAACAACTATTTGTCTCCTTCAGCACGGCCCGGATGGGTCCACCTGTTGCTGTCAGGTGTATTTCAGCATGTCTAGTAGCATGCCTCCACCACTGCTACTCCATGGCAGGGGTCAAACTGGAAGGCAGAGTATACGCTCATTCTACCAGAGCAGTCTTTGCATCTCTGGCTGAAATCCGCAATGTGCCCATTGCGGAAATCTGCAGTGCGGCCACTTGGAGCTCCATGCATACTTTTGTGAAGCACTACACCTTGGATGTCCATGCCAGACAACATCAATCCTTAATGGACTCTTGTCCTAAGTGAGCTCCTCTCTTCTCCTGCCACCTGTCTCGGGGGATTATTTTAGCTTGGTACTCTCCTATCAGTGTGAATGAGTGGTGGAGACTTTATGTCCAGGAAGATATGGAAATTACGTACCTACCATAGTTCTTGATCATCTTGGACAAAGTCTCCACCACTCATTCACACGCCCACCCGCCATCCCCTAAGCTCACTTCTCTGTTTGTGGTCTTCACTCCCTCAATGGCTGGGCTGTGAACATTTTCATCTTATCTGTGTCAGTCTTCACCATTCATCACCTTTGGGTACTTGGCCGGAGGTCATGACCCCACGGGAACTTTTTTTGATGGGCAGAGTAGATGCAACCTCGGTGCCGCTTCACTACGTGCCGCTTGCGGGTTGGCAGTTAGGTGTTGTCAGCTCCGCCCTCCCGCCAGTTCTTCGTCTCTCGCCGTTGAGGTCCCCTCGTGGGTAGCTGTGAGAGAGAAAACTTATGAGAGGCCTACTTCTGTCTCGAAGCCTTCGTGTGTCATAGTTTGTCGACTCCAATTCGTCGACTCAGTGTCGCAGTGCGTCGGCTCTGAGTTTATCGTACCAGTTCTGTTTGCTCTACTCGACGTCGCTTAGTAAGACTGTTCCTCATTTTATTTTGCGACATCGGGTCTTGTTTGGTGTTCTTTTTCTGTAGGTCATGTCTCAGTCAGGGGCAAGAAAACTTTGAAGATGGGACCCCCCCCCCCATGCGTCGGTAAGTACTTTGTCACCGACCAGCATGACCGTTGCCTTGCATGTCTTGGCCCGCTACACGACATGGATTCATGCGATGCCTGCTTCTCCATGGACCTCTGTGTCATCGAGCAACGCGCATAGAAAGTGGGATGAGCTCCGTCGACTTTCGGGGATGGGTGCGCACTCGTTGGGCCAAGCCGCATTCTCTCAGCGTTTCCTCCAGGTCCCCTCCCAGTTCTGTACGGACCGAGGAGGACAGGGCCTCTGCCCGTTGTAGCCTAGCCATGGCAGAGGCCCCTTCCACGGTGCAGGAGTCCCAGTATGTTTCCCCTGGGGGACAGGCAGGAGGCACCGCTTTGGCATTCGCCACTTCGGGGGCGAAGGCTCAGCCGATGTTGTATCCTCGGCTCGGAAGGCCTGGGTTGATACCGACTGTCGGCACCGTCTTGGGCCTCTGTGCCATTCGTGGTGCCGTGGGCCCTGTTGGCGCCGGTCTGTTGCTCAGTGCCGTTGCTGCTGTTGGCTCCGATCGTGGTGCCGATGGTGCTAGCGGCGCCGTCCCTGGCTGTCTCTCACCCTGGCGCCGTCCGTGGCACCATGGTTGAGCATGGTGCCGTTCCAGCTCTGGAGCCGCTCGGAGTGTGGACACGGTGCCGTGGGGGTTTTGGAGCTCAGCGCCATCCACAGGCGCCCGAGGTGTGGTTAGGGTGCGTGGGTGCGCGTCTGTCCTTGGCACCATGAGGTGGGTCGACGCCATGGGGGTTTCTGACCTCTGTGCATTTGCGGCGCCGAGAGCGTGGTCGGAGCTCTCCTCTACGCCATCTCTGGTCTCGGTACCACTTGCGGCACCATGGGCCGAGACGGCACTGTGACAGGCTCCAGCACCGAGACTGCTACCATCATTGGAGCCGTGTCTTCTGGCACCGTTCGCGGTGCGGCTGGGGACTTTGGGACCGACTCTGGTGCAGTCTCGGTTTCTGGCGCCCTTTTCAGTCGGGATGGTAGCAGGCATCCATGCACTGTTTGGCACAGGACTTCGATCTCCACCTCCTCGGAGGAGGAATCGGACTCTGAGTCAAACAGGCATTCTGACTCTTTAGAGTTGGCTGCTCACGTGGACACCTTGGTAGTGTCCTCAACAGACTGGAGCCAGACCCCCCTCTGAGGAGCGGACAGTGACTCCCAAGGTCAGGGGTGCTGACCAGCAGGCAGTGGTGCAGGCCACCATTGCTCTACAGCCTGGTCTCAGAGAGTTCTTTGACCCCTCAGTGGTGGTACCACCTCAAGTGGTGTACCTGGATCGCCCAACTTTGGGGCCGATTGGAGCACCCACGGGAGGGAAGGGTTCTGCTCCCTGGATAGCTCCTTCAGGGGCCGACCAGGGCTGCCAGCTTCCTAGGCTGGCTGTCTCAAAGAGGAGGGCACACTCGGATTCCGAGGGGTTGAGGAGTATGGGGTCCGTACGGAGGCCTTTTTCCAGAACCCACCCGGGCTCTGGGAGAAGCCGTAGCGCGGATCTCCACCCTTCCCTTTCGGTTTCCTCGAGAGGGCCCCGTTCTTTGGAGGTAGGGAACCGTCCTTCTGGATTTTCATGGCCCTGGTCACCTCATGGGAGATTTTTCAGGGCGCAACCTAGGCAATTCCAGTTTGGTTGATCAGCTGTCAGCTGTGGAGTTTTTCGGAGCTCCTTCTTCCCTTAGGGCTTCTGGTGCGCTCCCTAACCCAGGCGGACGTCAGCCGATTCTTATTGTCGGCCCTGTCCCCACTCCTCTGCCATATTCTCCTGCGCTCCCAGGTATTCTTCGTCCTAGTGGTCCTCTCTCCTGGGAGTAGTTCAGAGCGGTGGCTGCTCAATTTCCCTCTTATTTTAGGGCTATGGACGAACAGGTTTTTCAACCTCCCCCTGAGCAGCCAGCTTCTGAACTCTTGAGGTCCTCAAACTCCTCATCCCCTCTTCTGGGGGAGGACCATCTGTCCACATCTCTCCAGCTGCTGATTTCACAGAGTATCAGCGATTCCTTGTGAGGATGTTGGAGGACCTGCACATTACCCCACCCACTTAACACAATCCAGAGCACTCGACACACACCTTTCTTGGCGATTTCAGTGCGGACACCCTTGTGGTGCTCCCCTGGCCTGCTCCCTTTTGGGAGGCATTGTAGCGTTCCTGGCAGAGACCCTTTTCCGGAGTCCCAACCCCTAGGGATCTCTGTCAGCGGTATTGTACCCAGTCTCCAGGTTCCATGCCTCATCCTAGCTCAAGATTGATGCAGTTGGATACTTCTGACAGGCTTCGCGCCCTGCACCATGACTGGCCCTCAGATCAAGATTCCTTGGATTTTGACTTCTGGGGGAGGAGGACATTCTACTCAGCACTGTTGCTGCTTTCTATTGCAGCACATCAGGCCCACTATGCAACCTATGAAAGGTTCCTGTGGTCCAGGCTAGGTCAGCTTCAAGCCTCGATGCCTGACACGGAGGAAACCAGACAAGCCATTGCACACTCTGCATGTGGCCTGGAGCTAGCAAGGCACCAAGCAAGGGCATTGTATGATGCCAATGAGGTAGCTACCAGGGTTGTAGGGACAGCGATCTGCACTAGGCGGACGGCATGGCTGCGTCTCTCCCGGTTGTCACCCTTGGCCCGGCGTAGGGTTATTAACTCCGCTCACCAGAGAACCTATCTTTTCTCCTGAAGGGTGAGACGACGTCTGTCAGGGCAACTTCCTACCCCCTCCGGGGGGTCCCTGTCTCACTCTCCCCACTCTCAGGCCTCTCCAGTCCCGTGAAGGTTTTCCCTTTTAGTGTGTCACCCACTGAGAGCTAAGGAACTCAGTCCCTTGGGGTTAAAACCCCCTTCGGGGGGTCTCGGCACTCACCCAAATGTGATGAATGCTGAAGATTGACACAGATAAGATATGGAAATTATGCACCTACTGTAATTCTGATCGTTCTGTGTATCTTCACCATTCATCACAATTCCACCCTCCGTCCCCCTGGGGCCTCAGTCTCTGGGTCCCCCTCCCTCTCTATGCCCATTCCTCACCCCCTCCTTTCTGTTAGTCAGGAGTGGGGTAAACTGGGCGCATTGGGGGATAATTTTCTTAAGGGCAGAGTGGTCAGGAGCGGGGCACTCCATCTTCAGTGCTTCGGCTCCACCGCTGTGTGGTGGGGTTGGCAGTTGCCCTCTTTTCTTTCCTTCTCCCTGTCAATCCTTTGACTTCCTTGTCCTTTGGACATAACCTCAATTAATTTAAGAAACTAGGTTTCTTACACCAAAATTTCCATTTTGAGAGGGGGGGGACTATCCCTGTATCCTGTCTTTCTTCCAGAATAGCCGATTCTGCTTTTGTTAGAGTTATTGCCAGTGGGTGCCTTGAATTCTGGCAGTTAGCCTCTTGGCTACTCCTCTGCAGTTCCTATACAATCTGGAGACAGGTCAAGGTTCCAGGGTATGTTTTTCCTATTTTCTCCCTCTCACTGTCATCCTTATTTCTAAAATCCTTTACCTACCCTCCCTCCTCCTTTTCTACTTCCAGAGATTGGGGCCCCTACCCAATCCCCTTAGTCTTTCAGTCTTGTTCTGTCCTCTCAGTCGTTTATTTCTCCTTTTAGTTTATATATCTTTTCCTTTGTCTGTCCCTTGGACTTCCTTGTCCCACCCTCCCAACCCTTTTCTCACTTCTCGGTGACTCAGAACTGGCGGGAGGTGGAGTCGGCTAACACCTAACAGCCAACCCGTGAGTGCCACGCAGTGTATCAGCCTTGAGGCGGTGCGAGGTGTGTCGACTCCGCATCAAAAAAAAGCTCCGCAGGTCATGACCTCCGGCCAAGTACCCAAAGGTGATGAATGGTGAAGATACACAGAAAGATCAGAATTATGGTAGGTACGTAATTTCCATTCTTGTTGACCCTTCTTACATGGGTCATTCAGACTGTCTTATGTCCAATATTAGGTTAGTTATGCTACACCTCCTTGGGGGGGAGGGGGAGGTACTGAGGCGGTTGGAGGATCGATGCCGAGGTAGTCTATATGACACAAGCCTGGCTCATGGTGCCGCTTTCTCGCAGCTCTACCTTGGTGCCGGCTTTCCTGAAAAGCTTTGGCTCCGCTGGGTCCTAGCACCTCTGGCGTAGTCCCATCAATGTGAATGAGTGGTGGAGACTTCGTCCAAGAAGATCAAGCATTAGGGTAGGTACGTAATTTCCATTTCTCGAGCCTCTTGAGTCCCACGCTTCGCTGGAGTTGCCAACAATGGTAGGTGCTTCAGCTCTGACTGCCGGCTCCATGGTCTCCCCATCTGGCCAGTTGGCCGAGACTCAGATTGGCGCCCGAGATCTTTCTTGAACCAGTCAGCCCGTTTTCTGCTGAGGAGGTTGATACCTCTCTCGCTAGGACTCTGGTGCTGCCACTCTCTAAGGGGGGGCGATGGACCAGTCTGCTGTTTCATCCCTGCCCGTCGAGGAGCGGCATTGGCTTTCTCCGGCACCCTCTGAGACCTGTGGCCGAGGTCCTGCCTCAGAAGCCCTGATTCGGGTAGCCTGTGTCATTCTCGATGCTTGTGCTCCAGGCACTCGGGCAAGTGGCCCCTCCACTATTCCTCATCTTCGGGCGATGAGAGGCACTGCCATAAGTTGCGTCAGCACTACGAGGAACTCATGTGGCAAGAAATTTGGTTCACCCAGGCCAAGCTGGTCCTGGTTAACCCGGGGTTCCCTGGCTTCAATCACAGGAGCTGCAGCAGACTCCACCTCAGCAAGAGTCCGTACAGGCAGTCCTGGTGTGGCCTCCTCTGGCCTCTCCACCGATCTTGGTGGAGTCGCCGCCCAAACAGCCGCTGACTGCCGTTCCAACTAAAGACGCTTGGCCGTGCAAGGGTTGACCCCATCAGCTGTCGGTCACCATCACCCCAGACTGGCCTCGCTGGGTGAGTGGGGACTCTGGCGGCCGGCCACTTTTTCATGATTCCTCGGAATTGCAAGGGTTCTCCCTTCACTCCCGACCATTGAACTTGGAGTCGGTGGGGGAGTTGTCTACAAATCAGGGGCCCGCGTTTTTCATGGGCATGCTTCGCCTTATTTTAAATCTACGGGCCTCCAGCTGGAGCTCGTGCAGAAGCGGGAATGGTACCTGCTGACCGAGATCCTTGACTGGGGTGACTCTCCCATGGAAGCCTTCTCCATTCAGGATGCCATCCTCTGTCCTGCCCTGCACTGTCAGCCCAGATGGCCCTCAAGTACACGATCCCTGCCTGCTCCCAGTCGTGATTTACAGAGTATCCCTCAGCCTAGGGACTTGTGGCTGACTCCGTCTTCCAGTGCACAGGCAATGTCTGTGATGTTGATAAACCCCTGATAAGGAGGCCAAGAAATTGGACCATATGGCCAAGAAGGTGTATGCCGTCTTTTCGCTCAGCCTTTGATAAGCTAGCTCAGCCCTTCTCATGGCCCACTTCTCGCATGCCCTCCTTGGCTCCCTGGACAAGGTGCTTTCTCATCTACCCACATGCCTACAGACTACAGGCAGGGACTGTGACAGGGTTGAATAGGGCCCTGTCCCAGTTCTGGGGAAAGAGTTAAAATGCAAGGATGTGTTTTATTCTCTCCTTTTCTGTCTCTTGTCTGTCTGGTTGCGGAACCAAATTTTCTCGTGAGACCTAGGACTTGATCATCCCAACGGTCTTACAGTTCTTTGCCCCTCGCTATCTCTCTGTCTTCACTTGCAGTTCTGTCTTTTCTCCCCGTTGCATATCTGCTGGAATAAAAATATATGCAAATCATTATGTGGAAATGTAACTGATATTGGGATCGCTTTGTTTAGAAATGATATAGTGTTTCTGTTGAAATGTATATAATTATAATTTGAGATGATTGCAAAAAGCTACTGGGAACTCAAGGGGTTAACCTGAGAGCAGTTGTTAAGCCCTTTTTCAGAAGAGCTGTGGAGAAGGGGCCTCAGTTCTGGGACATTGTGTTCTTCTTGCACCTGCCTGAAACACACAAGAACATTTTAGAAAGAAACAGGATGCTTGTTAAGGAGGGGTTGCAAAGACTTATAAGAGAGAGAGGGCTGCAATGTTTTGAGAGACACAGAGATTGAAGGAAAGCTCAGATGGATCTTCTCCATTTATTCTGCCTTTGTAAGTAGTTGTTCTGAGCAATGTTATTTTTTTTTATGTTTCTGCTGGTACTAATGAACACTTTTTGCGAATTCTACAACTGCTCCTGTTTTTCCCTATGCTTCCTGACCTATGCCTCGATGACAGGGACCAAGGCCAAGCTTTTGGTAAAGAGCAGTTCCAAATGGCCATGGACCTTGGCAATTTGTGCACCTGGTTTGTGGCAGTTGCCATGCGCCGCAGGGCTTGGCTGTGTATCTCCACTTTCATGGCTAACATGCAGCATAAATTGGCAGAAGTTACCTTCCTGGGAGCCGACTTATTCAGGCCCAGATTGGAGGGGCAGCTCACCAGAATTGAGAAGTCCAGCGACACCTTGGACTCTGTGACTTCAGAAGAAGTCCTTTCGGACCACCTCTTTCCCTGCCACAAAACATGCCCAGTCAGAACAGCAGCAGGCTTGGCGGCCCCGGCCAAAATCAGTGGCCTCGGTAGTCCAGAAGTCGAGGTCCCGGAGGCCCATCTGCAGCACCCTCCACTGCTTTCAAGCCTCCCCAGTGACGGGAACAGGGGTGCCTTCCCCATGCCCACCCTGACTCTGTTGAGTCCTCCCGTGGGGGGCCGACTCCACCACTTCCTTTCTTCCTGGTCCGCTGTTATCACAATGCGCCTCTCATGGGCTGGGGATCCCACCTGGGGGACCACAAAGCTCACAGGCTCTGGTCCTCCGAGGAGTCCCAATGCCACATCGACCTGCTGGAGCTCAGGGTGGATCGGCTGGCGCTGACAGCCTTTGCTCCTTCTCTCAGGGGTCAGGTCATTCAGGTCCAGACAGACGACACTATGACCATGTACTACCTCAACAAGCAGGGCGGTATGTACTCCCTTCCTCTGTGCAGGGAAGCTCTCCGCATTTGGACCCTTGTGTGCAGCCTGGAGGCCGATCACCTGGCCATCCATGTGGCTGGTGGCTCCAACCAGCTGGCAGACACTTCACCGTGTGGGCGAGGTGTCCCATGAGTGGTCTCCACCCAGCGGTACTACACAGCCTGTTCTCCCAGTGGGGCACCCCTCAGGTGGATCTGTTTGCCTCCAGGGAGAACACAAAGCTGAGGCTGTTTTATGCCTGCCCCCCTCAGCAGAAATGCTGCAGGGGGATGCTTTCTTGAGGCTCTGTACCCTGTGTTTTCTCTATGCTTTCCCTCCGCTTCCCTTGATCCACAAGGTATTGCTCAAGGTGAGGAGGGTCAAGGCACGGGTGATTCTCGTGGCTTTGAACAGACCACTCCACTTCTGGTATGCTGATTTCCTCTGCCTCAGCTGCAGGCTCCCAAGGCATTTTCCTGTCCACCTAGACCTGCTCTCCATCAGTCAGAGGAAGGTCCTCTATCCAGACCTTCAATCCCTGTACCTGACAGCCTGATTCCTGAGCGACTAGAGTTCCAGGCTTTGGGTCTGTCTGACAGTGTCCTCACTGTGGTTGAGGCATCAGCCCAAAAATGCTATGCCTTCAAATGGAAGAGGTTCACCATTTGGTGCCAGGGCTAGGGGTTGTAGCCTTTATCTTGTCCAGTGGATAGCATTCTTGTCTACCTTTGGTCCCTCTCTCAGTTGGGTTTTCAGTCGACAGCCCTCAAGGTGCCCCTGGCTGCCATTTCTGCCTACCGGGCATGGGCTGGTCAGTAGTTGGTGACACAGTAGAAGGTGGTCTGGCACGTCTTTTAAAGGCCTTGACGACATTTCCCCTCCGGTGCGTGAACCACCACCACCTTGGGACTTGTTGCTGGTATTGGCAAAGCTCATGGGCAAGCCATTCGAACCGATGCACAGGTGTGAGATGTCTCGCCTGTCATGGAATACCGCCTTTCTGGTGGCTGTCATGACAGCCAAAAGGATCAGTGCACTCCAGGCACTTTCGATAGAGTCTCCTTACCTGGTCTTCCACAGGGACGTGGTTGTCCTTTGCCCCAACCCGAAATTCCTCCCAAAGGTTGTGTTGAATTTTCACCTCATCTAGGTCATTAATCTCCCGATGTGGGTCAGCCCGGTGGCCCTGAGGGTTGAGGCGTTGGGCACCACACCTCTTGCTACGCTGGTGGCCCGGGTTGTTGGGGGTCGGCAGGGTTGAGAAGAATTGAGTATCCCAACGGATGCTTTCCTCCTCCTTTGGGGGTGGGAGAGACACTCTGGGCAGCATTCTCGCCCATAGTCCTGCTGCAGGAGGAATCGTGGGCGGCAAGGGTGAATGCAGGTCAGTTGTGAGTTGTGGTAGGGAATGGCAGCTGACTGTGACGTGTATGAGCACGTTGTCGGTCTGGACTTATGTCCCTCACGCCAGGGCCCTCGAGTGGGACCGTAAAGAAAAATGGGAGGAAAAACAACAAACACTCCCCTGCGTCGAGCAACATGACACCAGGATCCCGGTACGCCAGGAACCAGCTGAAAAACACAGAGGAAAAATGAAGGTACCCTCAGGGGTCGAGGGCAAAGGGACATGTAAAAAAAAAAAATCTCTGGCTGTATTTCACCAACCAGACCTCGGAAGCCTATTATAAGGAGCACACATCTGGAGTTCTGGGAGAGGTTCGCCAGTTATTTGTCGCTTACGCTGAAGCCGCATCTGGCAGACCGGCAGCTAAGTGAATGATTGGTAGGGGGATTGTATCCTACATAGATTTCTGCTATAGGTTGGAGGGTGGGGAGCCTCCCGTAGGGCTGTGGGCTCATTCCACCCATCATACCGCTGCCTCGGTGGCTGCTTCCAGGAACATCCCTATCCGGGAAATCTGTTGGGCTGCTACCCGAGTCAGCACACACCTTCATTTTCCATTACTACATTGATGTTGAGTCATGCCAGGATGCTGGTTTTGGGGCCTCAGTTCTCCAATCTCTGTTCCCAAAATAAGGGGTGTGCGCCTTGCTCCCTTCTCCCAGAAGAACTGCTAGGAGTCTGCCAAAAAGTGTGGATAGAACATCATATCCATGTCCCTAGAAAAACAGGTTACTCTCCTGTGACACTAGATCTTACTTAGAGATGGTTCCTGCAGTAGGTCTTCACATAGTAGAACTGCACCCCCTGGTGTGAGGACCGCACAGCAAACTTCTAGCTAGCAATCTGTAGCGGGGGACTGCCCCGATGTCACATGACAGACGTCAGCGTGACTGTATAAAGGGGGCGGTCCCCATGCCTGCACTCCAGTTCTTCAAACAACATGAAGTCTTGCTATATTATGACAATTGCAGTATGACTGCTCCGGAGGTGAAATGGTTAACTTTTCCATGCAGGCATGGAACTTAGAGCGCGAGCTCGGTTGAAAACTCTGTCTGTTGTGCTTCAAACGCAAACTGTCTGATTCTTTACTCTGCCTCACTGAACAGTCGCTCCGGAGATTTCTCCTTCTGCTCGGTTCATTCTGTCGGTTTAAAAGTATTATTTTTCGGTTTTTAGCCGAAATTAAACCGCAACCGGTCGGTTCAAGCTCTGTCTGTGGTAATGTAAGTAATAGATAGGTTTTACATTTAGTTTTTCTGTGTGGAACTTGTAATTTATTGGTTCGGTTTGAACCGATCAGGTTGTATTTAAATCTACTAGCCCTTTTAGAGTCGCGGTTCGGTCCTTATCGGTTCTAAAAAAAGCAGTTTTCATTACGTTTTCCACGACCCGTGGCGAGTTGGGAACCCATAAGGGTGTCTTGCTTTTGTGGATTGCCATAAACGGCGTTGGTTAGGCTGGCATTATGTCTGAGAAATCCAAAGAAAACCGGACCCACTGGGTTTCAACACTGTAGTGTTTGTGGGAAGCTTTTGCTAAGGCTGACCCACACACCACATTGTCTATTGTCTCAGGTTTGACCACCTCAATTCAGACTGCCAGATTTGTCACAATTTCCTGCTGCCACCATAGATAAGAGGTTGGTAGGCTCAGGAAAGGGAAACCAAAGTCCACTGACCGGATGGCCAGCCCGGTTGGTACCAAGCGGACGGAGAAGGTGCCCTCTGACCAGGCGATACTTCCTCGGAGCAAGCGAAGAGCCGGTTCTGAGGAGCCGGTTCCAGCAAAAAGGGCTAGAAAGTCAGCTAGAGTAGAGCCAAAAGTTCTCTCCCCAACTGCTGAGGAAATAGCTAAAGCAATTAAAATTGTCCAGTCTCTCTCCGGTTCCGACCGAACTGACACCTTCTGGTAAGCGTTCGGTTCGGCCGGTTGCACCGGTTCAAGATTATTATGAGGAGAGTGAATATGGTTTTGAAGATCTGGATGTGCCCATTGATCTGGACATCTCTCCAGATAGACCCTTAGGGGTTTCTCCTCCAAGGCTTTCTGAGTCCCCTTCTCATTTCATGTTTTATAAAAAAGTTGCTGAAACTCTCCAGCTCCCTGTTGAGGAAGCTGTTGATGACCAGGAGGGCCAGACTATGTAGAAATGATGGATATTCCAGAGTCTAGGAGACTGTCTATTCCTTTGCATAAATCTTTTGGAAACAGACAGTAAAAGTTTTAAAAACTCCTCACACTATACCTCCTGTGGATAAAAGGATGGACAAGAGGTATACCTTATCAGGCTCCGACACTGATTTCCTCACTCAGCAGTGCAGCCATGTGGGGGTAGTGCAGGCTGCAGCCTGTGACAAGGCTAATATTCCCTAGCTTCACACCCCGCTGAGAAGGACTCCAGGAAGATTGATGCTATGGCAAAGAAACAGTACATGGCAGCATCTTTGGGACTCAGACAAGCAAATTATATGGCTTATGCTGCTAGGTATCAGAAATCCAGATGGGATACTGTGCTGGCCCTAGCAAAACAAGTCCCTGACCAGCTTGCCAGGTAGCTGGATCAGGTGGCTATGGATGGTATTGAGGCATCCAAGGTGCAGTTTCATGCTGCAGTGGACTCTAATGATGTTTCATCAAGAGTCATGGCTACATCTGTAGCACTTCGCAGGATGGCTTGGCTCAGATGTACTACCCTGTCTCAGGATACCCAGTCTAAGGCCATGGATTTTCCTGTTGTGGGAAGTTCTTTGTTTGGGGGAGCAAACAGAGAATTACATGAAGAAAATGGATGAATATAGGACCACCTATAGGAGTGCACAGGCCAAGGAAAGGCAGGCCACTCCTCAAAAGCAGCTTCCTAGAGGCAGGGGCAGGCCATTTCATAGGCCTTTTTACCAAGCCCAAGCTTCCTCCTCCACCTATGCTCAGAGGGGGTTCTTTAGAGGGAGAGGCAGATGGGGTACAAGCAGGTCTGCTTCCACCCCTCAGGCCAAAGCCCCTGCCAAACAGGCACCCTGATGGGATTGCCAGGGCCGATTCTCCTCTACCTGTAGGGGGGCAGGCTGGCTTACTTTGTCCAGGACTGGAAGTCTTTAACATCAGACAAGTGGGTCCTGGAAGTAGTAAGCCAGGGACTGGTTCTCAGCTTCAAAAAATTTCCAAAGCTGAGAACCAGATCTTTTCCTACCAACTCCATCAGAGGCACTCGCCCTAGAGGCAGAGTCTCTACCCCTGGCTCTCAGAGCTGTGGAAAGGGTTCCTCCCCACACCAGGGCAAAGGTTTGTACTCCAGGTACTTCCTTACCCCAAAAAGACAGGAGAATGGCCCATCCTGGATCTCAGATATTTAAACAAGCACCTTTTAAAGCCAAAGTTCAAAATGGTGACTCTGGGAATTATCCTACCCTCTCTAAGGCCAGGGGACTGGCTAGCTTCCCTGGACCTCAAGGATGCCTACTTCCATATTCCCATCAAGCTCCCATCGAAAGTACCTCAGGTTCGGAGCTGCCTCAGGCCACTACCAATTCAGAGCAATGCCCTTCAGCCTCACTTCTGCCCCAAGGGTATTCACAAATGCCTGGCAGTAGCAGTTGCCTACCTAAGAAGGCAAAGGATTGCCATCTTTCCTTACCTGGACGATTGGCTCATAGTAGGCCAGTCCCCAGACCAGGTCAATTTACATCTTCAGATAACGCAGCAACTGCTTACCTCTCTAGGTTTCCTTCTGAATCTCTCAAAGTCGGTTCTAGAGCCTGTCCAGCTTCTTACCTTCATAGGCGCAGAACTGAACACACAGGAAGCCAGGGCCTTCCTTCCCTGGACAGGGCAAAGACCCTAGTCTCCTGGCCTCCTCATTTACCCTGCAGGTCTCCCGGCCAGCAAGGCATTTTCTGCAGCTCCTAGGACACCGGCTGCTTCCACAGCTGTTGTGCAGGGGCAAGATTTCAGATGGGGACATCCAGTTCCATTTGAGAGCTTTTGGTCTCAAAGAAAGGATCCTTTACCAAGTTGATCCCAGTAACTACGACCCTGATCCAAGCCCTACAGTGGTGGCAGGATCAGAGCAACCTGAGACAAGGGTTCCTTTTGTCACTCAGTCTCATTCTCTAATCCTTACTACAGATGCATCCCTCTTGGGCTGGGGAGCTCACATGGAGCCTCACCACCCAGGGTCTGTGGTCTCCCCAGGAATCTCTGCTCCACATCAACCTGTTGGAGCTCAGAGCAGTTTTCTAGCACTTCAAGCTTTTTCCAAATCTGTTCAGAACAAGAGTATTCAGGTCAGAACAGACAACACCACTACAATGTGGTACATCAACAAGCAAGGGGGCACTCGGTCTACGGCCTTGTGCACCGAAGCAATGAAGTTGTGGTCTCTGGCTTACTCTCTGAACACCTCCCTTACGTCAGTTCACCTCCCAGGCAAGGACAATGTCCTGGCAGATGCTCTCAGCAGGATTTCCCAGTGCTACCACGAATGGTCACTGGATCCTCTGGTCTTGGGAGTAGTATTTGCCAGGTGGGGCACCCCACAGATAGATCTTTTTGCAGCCCCAGACAATCACCAACTTCCTCTTTTTTGCTGCAGGCCCCCAGTGTTGGGCTCACTCCCCCTGGATGCCTTAGCCCTCAGTTGGGAGGGGAAGTTTCTCTATGCCTTCCTTCCCTTTCCTCTCCTGTTCAAAGTGCTAGTAAAATCAGATCCCAATCTGCAAAGTCATTCTGATAGCTCCGGATTGGGCCAGACACCCTGGTATCCCTCCTGCTGTCCTTAGCAGTCCATCCTCCCTGTGCCTTCCAGGAATCACAATCTGTTAACCTGTGCCCAGGAAGGGTCTGGTACCAGAATCTCAAATCTCTCAATCTCAAGGCTTGGTTCTTGAAGAGTTAGTTTGCTGATTTACACCTTTCCCAAGATGTAATGGATATATTGAAGGCCTCAAGGAAGCCTTCCACCAGGGCTACTTACAATTCCAAATGGAAAAGGTTTTCCATATGGTGCTCGGAAAAGCATATTTCCCCAGTCTCTGCTGATCTACCCACAGTCCTGGATTATATGGTCCACCTGAATTCTTTGTGGCTGAGACCAGCTACCCTGAAGGTGCACTTGGCAGCTGTGTCTGCTTTTATTTCAGCAGGTAAATCCTCTTCTCTTTCAGCTCATCCTGTATTTTCCAAGTTTTTTAAGGGGTTGTTTCACACCAACCCTTCATTCAGGGATCCTGCCTGACCTGGGATCTTAATGTTTGCATTGCTCAGCTTATGCAACCCCACCCGAGCCCTTGTCTTCAGCTGAGCTCAAGTACTTGACTTGGAAAACTGTGTTTCTGGTAGCCATCACCTCTGCCAGACGCATAAGTGAATTACAAGCGTTGTCAGTGGAGCAGGAGTTTATCTCTTTTCACAGAGATAAGGTGGTCCTACGGACTAACAGAAAGTTCCTGCCTAAGGTGGTTTCAGATTTCCACCTTAATCTATTTCTCTTCCAGTGTACTTCACTGACCACTCCTCCTCTGGGGAGAGGAGGCTGCACAGCCTAGATGTGAAGAGAGCCCTTAGTTACTACATCGATTGTACCAAGGGTCATAGGTTTGACTCCCTCAACTTTTCCTCACCTATGGCGAAGTTGGTAGGGAAGCCAGCCACTAAAAGATCCATTGCCAGGTGGATTGTCTCTTGTATCAATTCTGCTGAGAAGTTGGGTAAAGTTCCCCCTCAGGCCTGAGGGCTCACTCTACCAGAGGTACAGCTGCTTCTCTGGCTGCTGCCAGAGACATTCCTATTCTAGAAATATGTCAAGCAGCTACCTGGAAAACAATTCACACTTTTACCAAGCATTACTCCCTGGACATCCAGGCTAGGGTGATGCTCGGTCTATTACAACCATTAACTTCAGAGCCTATTTCCTAAGTAGGTTCTGTCCCTCCTCCATGGGGTACTGCTGTGTAGTCTGCAATCGAATATAATATAGCAAGACTTCATGTTGTTTGAAGAAAAATTACTCACCTTAGTAATGTTGTTTCTTCTAATGGAGTCTTCTATATATATGACCTCCCTCCTACCCTCTTAGAACCTCTGTTTTGGGATGTGGGTGGGCAGTACAGGGTTGCACTTTTGATGCCCACCTTGTTGTTTTCACCTACCTTTTGGGTGAATTGGTGTTGTGTTTTGCATTTTTGGGTCTCCTGACTTGAGTCTTTGTTTTAGGCCAAAAATGAGTGTTTGATTAGTAGCCAGTTGGCTGTGTAGGTTTACAGCTTCCACACAGAACCTTAGTGAGTTTTAGCTCGTGAAAGATCTGACAGTTTGCGTTTGAAGCACAACAGACAGAGTTTTCAACCCAGCTCTTCTCAAGTTCCATGCCTGCATGGAAAAGTTAACTATTTCACCTCGAGCAGTTCTAACCAGCGTTCATACTGCAATTGTCATAATATAGCAAGACTCCATTAGAAGAAACAACATTACTAAGGTGAGTAATTTTTTCTTCTAGGGACATGGATATGTTGTTCATCCACACTTATTGGCAGGTATCCTTGCGCGCTTTAAATCTTGCGGAAGGTCTTCAAGCTGGCTCCTCCACCCACCGGGTGGTATAACTCGGCTCCGCCCCATGGCGCCAGATCTTCCTTACCGGCTTGGAAGCTCAGGTTTCCTCCTTAGCAGCTCCTGCGTTTGAGACTAGTTCCTATTTCTTCCGTTTTCGAATTTGAAAGTTTTGCTAAAAAGACTTCAGTCTTTGATCCCACGGCTCTGCGATGGACCATCGACTCCGGTTTCGGAGATGCCCTGCGAATCAGAAGATATCCGGACGGATCCACACTCCACGTGTGTCTACTGTTTAGGCCTTGAGCACGACCTGCAGGACTGCGACTTGTGCTCTTCCTTTTCGGCCTACGTCCTCGAAGACCGTGCTGCCCGATTGCAACTGGGCCGTCCCGAGAAGCGTTTCCCTCCGGTGAAGTCTAAGGAGGCCCGGTCGGCGGTGTCCGGCGGCGGGCTCGGCGGATCAGCTCGAGCAGATGATCGCCCTCGAAGAGGAGGCGGCGCGGGCCGTATCTTCCTCGGCCGCGGCATTTATCCCGCTCTCTCTGGGTTCTTCCTACACAGCTTCCTTTAAGGGCTTTATCTGCCCCTCTCCACTAGGGAGAAGAGGGCCAACGTCTGCTGGACCTTTTCTCGGTCCAAAGAGGGACAAAGTAAGTCCCTCCGTCCTACGCTCTTGGGAAGGGGAAGGTCCCTCTCCCGAGTCGTCGACCGTCGACTTGAGTCAGCCGATTCAGCTTCGGCCACTGGTCTCCACGGTGTCCCGTCAGGTCAGTTGACTAGAGACTCGGCGACGAAGTGAATTTTCTCGACCTGTTGGACCGGTTTATCGCCTATAGCGAGACTCCCCTCTCACGGTTCCCCAGAGTTGAGGATCCCGTGAAGCTTGCCTGTGCCTCCGGTTCGGAGCCCTGGATGAACCCTCTAGCCGAGGAGTGCGGTTCCTGCCGACACTTACTGCGCACCGACCTCGGAAAACCGAGGCTCTCGGTCTCCGGACCTCTTGGCGGTCAGCGATCCCGCTGTCGCAGGCGGTCTCGGTCGGCACGCGGTGGCGGCGTCGCCCGCTCGTCCTCGTCCTCCTCCTCGGACAGGGAGGCCTGGCGTAATTACGTCGGCGATGCGAGACCTCATGTAACAGCTCCTCCTGACCGAGAATAAGCCGACGCGATGCTAGCCCCAGCCCATTAAGTGGCGCTGTCACGGGCGGCCGACGCACCCCTCGACTTACCGAGGCTGTACCCAGGCGGTTGTTCGGCCAAACCAGCTGCTCCACCGATTCGGTGGAACCTCCGCCTCCAGCCATTATTTGGGGCTCCAACCAGGATTCTCGGTTGGCTAAGGGTCTACCCATAGGCTGTCTGTTACCTCACTCCCGACCGACCTCGGCAGGTAGAGGTGGCTCAGGCCAGAGGCAGCTCTTGAGGACTCGTCTGAGTCCGAGGATAATTCCTCCTTTTCTCCAAGCGAATAGACTTGGAGTCCTCAGGAGGACAGTCAATGGACGATAGCCCGTCGTCCTTCCAGAAGCTGCTTCGGCTCATCTCGAGTCCACCGGGATGAAGCTCGAACCCGTTCCAAACAGGCCAGGTATCCCCTCACGGAGATTCTGGACGGGGATTCTCCAGCGGAGGCCTTTCCAGTGGCCGAGGCCATAGTGGGTCGACCTTTGGAGCTTTAGCGCCCTGCTTCCTGTCCTAGCCTTCGGCCAGGATGGCCAGGAAGTATCGGTCCCTACCGGTTCCTGTCCGTTTTTGAAGGCACCACTCTGCTGAGGGGTTGGTTACCGACAGCGTTTTCCGTAGCGCCGGCAGCGCCAGGGGATGTGGACAAACTTCCGACAAGGAATCAAGAAATTGGATTATGTCAGGGCGAAAAGTCTATGCTGCATCCTCTCTCGCCTTCGTCAGGCCAGTTCGGCCCGTCCTCATGGCACATTTTCTCATGCCTGTTGGGCTCCCTGGATGAGGTCATCCCTCATCTTCGCGATCTGCAGACTACGGTCAAGCAGGTGCGGGACCAGAGCAGGGCAGTGGCCAAACAGCAGCTCCAGACTGCTTTAGATATTGAGGACTCATGTGCCAGGTCGGTGGCGGCCGCGGTGGCTATCGTCGGCGGGCTTGCTGAGGATATCCACCTTTACTCGGATACCCAGCACAAGTTGGTGGATGTTCCTTTTGGGGACTGACCTCTTGACCCTGGGGTGGAAGGTCACCTGCAGAGGATCGAGAAGTCCAATGCTACCTGGACTCGGTCTCTTCCGCTCAGAAGGACAAAGGCCGCAAACCACAGCCTAAGCCCTTTAGTCCTTCTCGCGCCAGCCTTGACCCAACGCGTCAGGGCCAGCAGGCTCGACCTTGGCATCCCAAACCCAAGCGCGGCTTCCTCTAACAGGAGGTAGGGAGGAAAGGCCAGGAGGTCCCTCGGCGGTCCCTCCTCCAAGCCTGCCCAGTGACGGGCTGAGGGTGTCGCCCCATCCCCATCACCTTACCCTGGATCCCCGTGGAAGACGGCTCCGACACTTCCTTTCCGCCTGGTCCGCTGTTACCATGGACAGGTGGGTACTGGAGGTGGTGGGAAAAGGCCTGCCTCTGGAATTCGAGCAGGCCCCACCCTTCAGAGCCGTCGCTCCTCGGGGGGCCTCGGGGTCCGTGGCCTCACTGTCGGCTCGTCGAGCCGACATGCCTCTCCTCTTCCGAAAGGAGGTGATCAGGGTGGTAGCGGACCCCCCCTCAGACCCAGGGTTTGTGTCCAGGTACTTCCTGGTTCCGAAACGGACGGGGGGCTGGCGCCCCATTCTCGACCTACACGACCTAAACAAGTTCCTAAGGTCTCGAACCTTCAGGATGGTCACTCTGGCTCAGATACTACCATCCTTGGAACGCGGCGTGTGGTTCTGCTCTCTGGACTTGCGGGCGCGTTTTCCCGTCCCTATCCGTCCGTCTCACAGAGATTCCTTCGCTTCCGGCGGAAGGATCCCTTTCAGAGTTCGAGCCATGCCCTTCGGCTTGTCTCCAGCTCCCAGGGTCTTCAACAAATGCATGGCAGTGGTGACAGCATTCCTGCGGCGCCGAGGTCGGGTGTACCCTTACCTGGACAACTGGCTGATAGCAGCTCCCTCCAGGCAGGAGGTGGAGTGGTCAGAGATCTGGCCCTCAGGTCTGCTCTCAACTGGGCCTCCTTATCAGCGAGGCCAAGTCGAACTCGAGCCGAAGCAGGTGATTCTGTTCATCGGGCGCAGCTCGACTCTCTTGAGCCAGGCGCGGCTCCGGCGGACAGGGCGAGGTTCTTTCCTCCTTTGCCCAATCATTTCTGGTTGGACAATTGCCCCTGCCGGGACTTCCTCGCCTCCTGGGTCTCATGGCGGCCTGCACCAGCGTGGTCCATTGGGCCCGCTGGAACATCGTTCCTTCAATGGGGACTGGCCAGTCAGTGGTCTGGCGCTGCGATCCTTTGGACCAGCTTGTGCGGTGACACAGGAGATGTGGACGCTCTCCAGTGGTGGATCGTTCCAGGTCATTTGCAGGAGGGCATCCCGTTCGTCCGAGCGAGCGGTCTCTCTCGACCGATGCCTCTCTGATGGGTTGGGGTGCCCATCTGGGGAACACCGGGACTCCGGCCTCTGGTCCCTGCGGGAGTCCGATGCCCATCAACCTGCTGGAGCTCAGGCGGTCCGCCTAGCTCTCACCGCCTTTGCTCCGTTCCTCCAGGTCAAGTGGTCGAGTCCAGGCGGACAACACCACGACCATGTACTATCTAAACCGCCAGGGCGGGGCGCTCCCATGCTCCTATGCAAGGAAGCTCTCCGCATTTGGTCACTGTCGCGCAGCCTGGAGGTGGATCTCCTTGCCATTCATGTGGCAGGAGCCTCCAACACCCTGGCCGATGCCCTAAGCGGATAGGGGCTGCATCCCACAGTGGTCTCTCCCGGAGGTAGTACAGCATCTGTTCTCCATTGGGGCACACCTCAGGTGGACCTGTTTGCCTCCAGGGAGAATGCGAAGCTGAGGCTGTTCCATGCCCGCCCCCCTCAGCAGGGCTCGCTGCAGGGGTTGCCTTCTCGAGGCAATGGACCCCGGGCCTCTTCTACGCCTTTCCTCATTTCCCTTGATCCACAAGGTGCTTCTCAAGGCGAGGAGGGACAAGGCGCAGGTGATTCTGATAGCCCCAGACTGGCCTCGCCAGTTCTGGTACCCAGATCTCCTCAGTCTCGGCTCCAGGACTCCGGCAGCTTCCAGCTCGCCCGGACCTGCTCTCAGTCAATCAGGGGAAGGTGTTCCATCCGGACCTTCAATCCCTGCACCTGACGGCCTGGTTCCTGAGCGGCTAGAGTTCCAGGCCTTGGGTCTTTCCGACGAGGTCCTCAATGTAGTTGAGGCGTCCCGTAAGGAGTCGACCAGGAAATGCTATGCCTTCAAATGGAAAAGGTTTTCCATTTGGTGTCAGGGCAAGGGCTTGGACCCTTCGTCCTGTTCCTTGGCAAGCATCTTGGACTATTTATGGTCCCTTTCTAATCAAGGGCTTAGGTCGACGACCCTAAGGGTGCACCTGGCAGCCATCTCTGCTTACAGGGCGCGGGCCGAGAAGCAGTCGGTGGATCACGGAGAGAAGGTGGTCTGGCGGCTTTTTCAAGGCCTTGATCACATTTCCCCTCCGGTGCGAGAACCTCCACCTCCGTGGGATCTACTGCTGGTACTGGCAAGCTCATGGGCAAGCCATTCGAACCTATGCAAGGTGTGTTCTCTCTCACCTGTCGTGGAAGACACGCCTTCTTGGTGGCTATCACGTCAGCCAGAAGGATGGGAGAGCTCAGGGCGCTTTCCATCAGTCTCCTTTCCTGGTCTTCCACAGGGACAAGGTTGTCGCTCCCACCGAAATTCCTTCCGAAGGTGGTGTCGGAGTTTCACCTTAACCAGGTGTTGACTCTGCGGTGTTCTACCCCAATCACACCTCGGAGGCCGAATATAGGCTCCATACTCTGGACCCTAGAAGGCGCCGCCTATTACAAAGAGCCGCGGCTGAAATTGGGAGAGGTTAGCCAGCTGTTTGTCACCTACGCTGAAGCCGCATCTGGCAGACCTGCAGCCAAGCGGACGATAAGCAGGTGGGTCACCTCCTGCATAGATCTCTGCTATAAGTTGGCGGGCATGGAGCCTCCCAGAGGATAAGAGCTCATTCTACCCGCCATACTGCTGCAGATGGCTGCTTCCAGGGACGTCCCTATCCAGGAAATCTGCAGGGCTGCTACCTGGAAGTCAGCACACTCCTCATTACCCATTACCACATCGACCTTGAGTCACGCCAGGATGCTGGTTTTGGGGCCTCGGTTCTCCAGTCTCTCTTTCCCAAGTAAGTATTGGGGTGTGCGTCTTGCCTCCCTCCTCCCGGAGAACTGCTGGAGTCTGCCAATAAGTGTGGATGAACAACATATCCATGTCCCTAAATACAGGTTACTCACCTGTAACAGGAGTTCTAGGAATGGTATATGTTGTTCATCCCCTACCGACCTCCCGGCTTGACGACAACCTGGGAGCTTCCAGCGGGCCAGATCTGGCGCTCAGGGGCGGAGCCGAGTTATACCACCCGGGTGGGTGGGAGGAGCCAGCTTGAAGACCTTCCGGCAAGATTTAAAGCGGCAAGGATACCTGCCAATAAGTGTGGATGAACAACATATACCATTCCTAGAACTCCTGTTACAGGTGAGTAACCTGTATTTTCCCGCCGTCTACTGGAATCGTCTGACCTCATGGTAGAACAGCTTCAGTTGACCGCCATCTTTAACCTTAAGTATTAGTTTTTTCCATTTTCATTTCCACCAGTCGTGTTGTATATCTTCGTGTTAATCGAAGAAAAAGTGTTCTAAGTGCGGCTTGCAGATCCTGTACAGGGACGACCACTCCCGCTGCATTCTCTGCCTGGGCCCTAAACACAAGGTAGTGGATTGCCCTGTCTGCAAATCCTTCAACCAGGCCATGCACTCCCATCGCCAGAATCCCTAGATGTTCACCTTTTAAAACAACGCCTTGCATCTATGGAAAAAGAGCTTCAGGAGCTGAGGGAACGCTCTTCTTCTTCGCCCACTTCAGAGAAAAAGATGAAGGAGAAATGCCGGGAGTGGGACCGCTGTCCCTCTCAATGTCGCTAGACAGCCGATGCCACATCAGGTGGTGCCTCCTCATCGGTGAGTACTCCACTTCCTAGGTCTTCATCCGCTCCGGCAGATTGGACAACTCCCTCCCACCCGCCTTGGTCAGTGGGCAATTGGGATCCTCCTCTCCAGGGGATCTTCATTTGGAACCTGTTGTAAGCTCAGCCAATAAGTCGCCCTCTGGCTCCGCCGCCGGCTGTCTGGCCTCGGTCATCCTGCCTGACTTCAGCATCCCGGCTGTTGTCAGCCCGACCTCTCCCTCTAAGTCTGACGTTGGCTCACCCGATGTCCACTCGGTGATCGCTCTGCCGTCGGATACCCATGTGGTCTCTGATGTCGTGCAGAGCGAACTTCCAGGCTTCCCTCGGTGCCGCAAGGGCTATCCCGCCAGGACCTTACTGACCCTGCCTGACGTCTCTTTTCCTCTGCTTCTGAGGGAGTTGAGTGATCTTACTTCGAGTGGGAGCTCTTGCAGCAGGCTATCACAATAAGGACTATGCCGCAGGCAGTAAGACTCACTGGAAAACTTCTTGGGCAGCAATACCCAGCAGGGACTGTCCCCCGACGTCGGCTCCACCCAGTCAGCCCTGGTATAAAAGGGGGCGGACCCAGCTCCACCTCAGTTCTTTTTCCGCGGCGTCCCATGCACGTGAAGAGTTCTTGGTTTGCCAGCCCAGCTAAAACCTCGGTTTTTCGCCGTTTTCTATGATTTACCTATCGTTTTCGATGGTTTTTCATAGTACCGACGTATGTCGTCCCCGTCCTCATTCTCCTCATTGGGACCTCACAAAAATAAGTTTAGTTATGGCCGTCAGATTCCAGTGAAAGATGGCCACACGAAGTGTGTCTTCTGCCTGGGGCCTAACCACAACATCTTGTCCTGTTCCTCCTGCCAGAGCTTCACGAGTAGTACCAGGATCTGCCACCTGAAGGCCTTGAAGGCATACCTCCTGGAAAAGAAGATGGACCTCCTCACCTCCGGGGAGAAAAAACACAAGGATAAGTCCAAGCGGTCCCGCAACAAAGACCGTAGTCGGTCCCGGCACCGGTCCAGGTCTCGCTCCCGCTCGTGGCCCTCTCCCAAGAAGGCCCGCGTTTCCCCGGGCTCAGGAGAGCATTCCAAAACTAAGCAGCAGGCTAAGGCTGGGCCTTCGCGGGAGAAGCCAGCAAAGCCTAAGGTGACCCCGCTATGAGTCACCTCCAAGCCTTCGGAGGCGCAAGCTTCGTCCCCGCCTACCAAGGCCTCGGCATCGCCTAGTAAGAGCATGCCCCTGGAGTCTTGAGGACACTCCAGCACCCCCTGTGGCTAAGCCATTATCAGTCCCGCTACTGACGCTGGTAGAAAGGTCGGCGGATTTTGACACGGCTGGTGCGGGCACAGCGTCTTCATCCCCTAAGTCGTCCTCCCCCCGGGGCTCTCCAGGCGGCTCTTCTTCCAGGCCTGATACAGACTCCCCTTTCCGGGAAAGCGGCCTCTGTCTTCACGAAGGACGAGCTCCAGGAACTGTTTTCCTTCTGGTGGGGCCAGGTCCAGAAGCGTCCCCCCAATCCGGCCCCGTCACCACTACCGGACCCTTCGGGTGAACCACGGCTGGGAAGTGCCACTTCGCCGCAGAAGACCCCGCGAGAGGCTGCCACCTCCAACACCTTCTAAGGCTTGTTCCTGTTCTCAGGCTGCAGACTGACGCTGGCACTCGCCAAGGTCTGGTAGCCGGCGCCGGATCAGGTCATGCACCAGGAGACGTTCCTGTTCTGTTAGACGGGACCACTCCCGATGTTGGTCCTCTAATCTGACGTCGGTCTCCGCCCGTTCGTCGGGTCCCGTGACTGACCAAGCTGAATTTGCCGCCGCCGGTCGATGAGTCACCGACGCCGAAAGTTAGACTAGTCACAGAGACAGGTCCGGCTACTCGACACCCAGTAGCTGGTCCACCTCTTCCATTTTGGGAATTGGGGGTTCCCCAGGAGAGAAAGACCAGCCCCGATCGCTTCCTGACGGTCCAACTTTCATGGATCCCATGAGGCACATCCAGGGCTCCAACGAGTGGGATACGGAGGACCTGGAACGCCATCGACTGGCAAAGTACCTGAGGTAGAAAGAGCCCAAACCTCTTGTGGTGTCTCCTCTGGTGGACACTTCCAGAATCTCACCCGTATCACCTGGAAACGTCCAGCTTTGGTCCTGGCAGTTCCGAAGAAATCATATAGGCTGTACAGGGCCTGAGGGATGAAGCTTTTCTGGCTGAGCACCCTCAGGCGGACGCCTCTGTGATTACAGCTGCTCATGATACGTCTAAGCAGCCCAAACACCTTAGCTCACAGCCTCCCGATCCTGAGTCTCGCTACTTGGACCAGGTATGCAAGAAGGTATATTCTGCCTCCACCTGTTCCATTAGGTTCCTAAATTTCCATATGCATATGGTCCAGTACCAGAATGCGCTCTGGGAGCGGGGACAGGAGCTAGTGAATGCCTTGCCAGACTCCGAGAAGGAAGACGGAGATTCTGGATCTTCTGAAATCTGGCTCGGACGTAGGTACACATGTTTTTGCATGCCTCGTACGACACTGCAGATACGGCAGCCAGAGCAGCAGCATCAGGGGTCTGTCTCTGGCTCCATACTTGGTTGAGGGTCTCTGGCTTTCACCAAGATCTGCCATCCGGGATCCAGGACCTTCCGTTCCAGGGTACCGTTTTGTTTGGACAGGAGGCAGAGTCGCTCATCTCTTGTCTCCCGGAGTCGGGGAAATCCATCTGGTCTGTCCGTCAGATGTACCGAGGAGACAAAGGAAACGGCCATTTCGTAAGCCCTCAGGAGCCCAAGCCTCTGGCAGCCAACAGGGCCAGAGAGGTTGCTTTCGAAGGAGAGCCGGCAATCAGCAGCCTGGAGGTGCTCCTTCCCGTGGCCCCAAGTCCTCTCATGCCTCTCTGCCCACTCCCAGCTCTACCCAGTGACTTCCTCCAGACCCCGCTCCTCCGGCAGGAGTTCCAGGAGAGGTGGTAGTGGGTCGCGTCTCCCTTTATCTAAAGGGATGGAGCTCCATAACCGCGGACCAGTGGGTCCTCGATATCATAAGGAGAAGACATACTCTAAAGTTCACGGAGATTCCTCCAGACACCCCACCAAGGTCCTCCCGATATCCTACTTCTCACATTCCACTCGTAGAAGGAGATACGGGCCCTCATGCAAAAAAGTGCAATAGAAGCAGTCCTCCTGCAGCAACGGGGGAGTGGGTATTATTCCCACTTCTTCCTGGTCCCAAAAAAGACACAAGACCTTCGTCCCATTCTGGACCTCAGCTCTTTAAAGTGTTGTATACAGTACAGAAGGATCCGGATAGTGACTCTTCCAGGACTGCTTCCTCTGTTGCACCAGGGGGACTGGCTCTGTTCCCTCGACATGCAAGATGCGTACATGCACTTCGGGGTCTTTCCCCCTCACAGGAAGTACATGAGGTTCCACTTCCAAGGGGAGCATTATCAGTTTCGGATTCTTCCGTTCAGCCTCTCCTGCGCTCCTTGAGTTTTAACAAAATGCTTGGCAGTAGTGGCTGCGGCTCTAAGGCGCTAGGGACATTATGTCTTCCCTTACCTGGACGATTGGCTGCTCACGGCCCTGTCAAGGTCGCGTCGTCTTCAAGCTCTCGGAGACACCTATACTCTGTTCTGAGACCTGGGGATCACCCTGAATCTTCCAAAGTCTTCCCCCGAGCCCAGCCAAAGACTCGTCTTTATAGGTGTGGTCCTGGATTCGGTCCAGGGCATGGCTTTTCCACCCACAGAGAAGGGCGATCACCTGTGGGAGATTGCCGGATCGGTCCTAGTAACCCCTCAGGTCCAGGCAAGGACCTTCCTCAGACTTCTGGGGCACATGGCAGCAGCCATTCCAGTCACTCCTCTGATTCGCCTCCACATGAGAATCCCACAGTGGATGCTCAGGGTGCAGTGGGATAAGTGCTCGGATGACCTAGACTGCATGGTCAGAGCCGGTAAAGAGGACACTTCTTTGGTGGTTGGACCCACTAAATTTGGAAAAAGGGGTCCCTTTCTGTCCGGTGCCCCCGATTCAGACTCTGACAATGGATGCCTCGGATTTGGGTTGGGGGGGGTGCACCTGGGTCCCGCCTGACACAAGGCACTTGGACCCCCACGGAGCGTGAACTCCACATGAACATCCTGGAGATGCGAGTGGTCCTCAGTGCGCTTCGTGCCTTTCAGGAGGACATCATGCCAGGTTCTCTTCTTGTTCAGATGGACAACATGGCGGGCGTCTTCTATATCAACAAGCAAGGAGGTGCTCACTCTTATCCCCTGTGCAGGGAGGTGATGAGAGTCTGGTACTGGGCACTGGAGTGGCACATCACACTGTCCGCAGTGCATGTTCCAGGCGTCCTAAACAACTTGGCAGACAGCCTAAGCAGGTCTCAATCCAAGGCGCACAAGTGGGAGCTACTGCAGTCAGTAGCTGATCAGCTGTTCAACACCTGGGGTCATCCAGAGCTGGACCTCTTTGCGTCTCCACGTAATGCCAAACTGCCATTTTTTTGCTTGTGAGAGCCCGCACCTGGTGTGTTCTGGCCAGACGCGTTGTCCCTTTGTTGGGCAGGGAGGTTTCTTTATGCCTTCCCTCTCGTCCAGAGTGTTCTTTTGAAGTTACAGGGCTTGGGGGCTTGGATGATTCTAATCGCCCTGCTGTGGGCTCGGCAGATTTGGTTCCCACTTCTTCGGCGGTTGTCCACGGAACCTCCAGTCCCGCTACCAATATGCTCACAGTTGCTGTCCCAGGATCAGGGCTCGCTGGTCTATCCCAATCTCCGATCTCTGTAACTTAACGCTTGGCTCCTTCGGATGTAGCAAAGTCCAGGTATGGGGTGTCTTCAGAGGTGGCAGATGTACTTATTTCAGTGAGGAAGCCCTCTACGCACTCCACTTATGCTATGAAATGGAAGCGGTTCTGCTTATGGGCGTCGTCTCACTGTCTGGATCCCATTACATGTCCGATGAACTCAGCATTGCAGTATCTCCTCTCCTTATACCAAGAAGGCTTGAGCTACTCCTCCATAAAGGTGCACATGTGGGCCATCTCTGCTTATCACGCCGTCTTGGGAGATAAAACCTTCGCCCGGTTGGATGTGGCCCGCAGCTTTTTACAGGGGATTCTTCACATGAGACCTCCCATTCGGGATCCTATACCACCCTGGGACCTCCTGTTTGTGTTGGAGAAGCTTAGTCTCCCCCCCATTTGAACCTGTCGCAGAATGTGAGCTGCGTTATCTTTCCTGGAAGGTTTGCTTTCTAGTTGCCATTACGTCGGCTCGAAGAGTTTCCGAGCTTCAGGCTCTGATGCGTAAAGAGACATATTTAATTTTTCATAGAGAAAGTGTGGTAGATGACCCCCCCCCCATTTAATATGTTGTTTCCCCTTTTATGTGTCATATTTGTTCTATGTCTCCTTCTAGAAATCCGTTGCGCAACAGTAATTTTTTTTTTATAAATCTCATTTTTATTAAAAAGAAACAGATTTTTCCTTTTTTGACATACAAATACATACATATCTACAGGTACAACAATGACAGGATTGCTTAATTACAAATATTTGATTGGATCCTATACATAGTAATCATGCTAAGTATTATAATCTATTTCATTTAAATCATCAATTAGCTGAACAATACAGAGCTTCAATTTATGGGCATTCCATCATTACAAGTTTTCTAATCTCTGGTTAATTTTGGGGTTTCCAGCGAGCCAGTACTATTGTTCCCCAAGCATATCACGGGTGTCTGGTTAAAATTTGCCTTCATAATTATCCTGCTGTTGGGGGCAAATTTAATATTTTATTTTAGTCCCCATCTCTTGATAGAAACCCTTAGAGAGACCATCATTACCATGGGCCCACCAAGGTCTCTGTAGTTGAGAGGAGATTTTTTGGTTATTTTTACCTGGTTGGTTCCCACAGGGGTTTAGATTAGGTTCTTCTCTTAGTAATAGACCCTTTTCTAATTCTTGGGGAGCAGCACCGTCTCACCGGCAATCCCATGGAGTTTCTTTATCTCTCACTGGTTATAAAAAAGGGGTCTACATTCGGGCTTTTATTTGGGTTACAAGGGTGCAGTTGTCCAACTGGAGTCCTATAGAGTCAACCCACAAGATAATACAGTACTGTTCATTAATTATCAAGTAATGTGTTCACCACCCTTTTCATTCCGTTAAGTCAGAAGTGCATGCCACCTATTATGGGCAGTTTCTCCTCAGTGACCAGCCTGCTTCCCGACTCCACGGAACGATCCCAGCTCCCCAGAGACTCCTGCTCTGTACCCTGCCCGTCAATAACATCCTCTTATGGTACAAAAGAGTCATCCTGGGGCATGTAATATAACAGCCAGCGGGACCACCTTTCTGCAAATTTCTCCTTCCTTTCATTCAGGCTATGTGTAATTTGTTCTAACCGGTAAATCTGTTTGGTTATGTCCCACCATTCAGGTACTGTGGGTTTTTTATCCGTCAGCCACAGCTTGGTGATAGCTTTTTTGGCTGCGGTTAACAGTAGGTGTAGAAGATATCTACTATTCGGGTTCCTTAACTCCTGAGGGGTGTCCAAGAAAAGGAACATCTCCCTGGTCAAATGGAGCTGAGGGCCAAATATCCTTCTCAGGTGATCCTGTAGGAGATCCCCTAAATGGTTCCAGGGCCCCACATGATGTGAGTGTGCGTGGCTTTGGGTTCACCACACTGTCTCCAGCACCCAGCCGAGGCTGCCGGGGAATAGTGCCTGGTCATAACTGGCGTCCTGAAGAATCTAATTAGATTCTTCCATGCATATTCCCGCCACTGATGGGAGCACGTGACTCGAGAGGCGTACTCGCAGGCCCTCCGCCAGTCCTCCTGTGTGAGGGGGTTTCCCAGTTCCTTCTGCCATTGTGCTCGGCTATTTTCCGTGTAGGCTTCTCCATGTGTATTTTGGGCCTTATAGTAAAGAGAAAGTAGTCTTGTTCCCATCCCACCTTTATTCAATTGAAGTTGGACCTCTAACATGAGGGTATCTCTCAGGAAGAAGGACCACCTCCGGGAGCCCCTGAACATAGTGCCGAAGCTGCAAGAACCGATTAAAAATCCCTGTTTGGTATATTGAACTGCTTCTGTATTTCACTAAAGGGCCACATCTTACCATGAGTCATTATTTGGGGAAGATATTTCAGCCCATATCTCTCCCAGATCCCGAATCCATGATCTAGCCTGTTAGGTGTAAAATCCACTAGGTTCGCTATGGGGCAGAGCAGACTCAAAAGAGGTTCTAACATCTGGTTTCTTTTAATTTGCTGCCAAACCCTACAGCGTGCAGTCAACCAGGGATCATCTGAGGCAGGGGTTCCCGTCCTCGGCTCCGTGTTATAAATGTATTGAAAATAATCCCTGTCTGGTAGTAGAGCTTGTTCTATCTGTAGCCAGTGTGGTTGACCTACCCCGATTTGCCTCACCATTATGTGTGTCATCATAGCAGCATGATAGTATATCTGCAGGTCAGGTAGTGCGAGACCCCCGTCCTTCCGTGGAAGTGTCAAGATCCTCATCCTGACTCTGGGTCTCCCGCCCAACCAGATAAACCTGGAGATATGTCGGTTCCATTCCCCGAAGGTTTTCTTTGTAATGTGTAGAGGGATATTCCGGAATAGATGCAAGGCCCGGGGCAGGGTGATCATTCTTATTAATTCGATCCTGTGGCTCAGAGAGAGAGGCAGCGTGGCCCATGAACCCAAGTCGGTTTTAAGTTGTGATGTAAAGGGATCATAGTTATTTTTGAAAAAGTCTTCATATCTTTGAGAGATATATACACCCAAGTATTTTAGTTTTGTGAGACTCCAATTGCATGGAAAAAGAGAGGAAACATGTGATGAGGGTGTGTAATGAAATGTGAGAATTTATGTTTTTGCTAAGTTCAGCTTGTAGCCGGAGACCCGACTAAATCGGTCCAGAAGCAACTGAATCGCCTGCATGGACTGTTCGGGATTTGAGCGATACAATAGTACATCATCCACATATACTGCTATTTCGTGCCTACACTTCTAAATTCACAAGTGATGTTTCCTGCTTCTCTTACCTGACTGAGCTAATGGTTCAATAAATGCCGAAAGAGTAGCGATAGCGACGGGCATCCCCTGTCTAGTTCCCGCCTCAGAGGGAAATATCCCGAATGGTGGCCTCCCACCTGACGCTGCGCTTGAGGGGCCGAGTAGATGTTTTGTAGGACCCCAATTAGAGTCCTGGGAATACCCAGTTTGCCAGAACTTTATAATGAAAAGGCCTACTAAATTCTGTCGAAGCCTTCTCAAGGCCGAGGCTGATAAGAACCGATGGGGTATCGCCTGCTCACATTTTATGGGAAATATGCAGAGTGCGTTGATGTTGTCTGGTAGAACGTTATCTGATAAAGCCAGTCTGATCTTGTTCTATTAACTGAGGCATTATTTTGTCTCAGGCGTTGTGCTAGTATGTGCATGAATATCTTATAATCACAATTAAGTACGAGATGGGTCTGTACGAGCTACAAAGCTGGATTTTCCAGGTTTGGGATTACTGAAATAGTTGCGAATGCCCATGACGGTGTTGGGGTTCCCCTCAAGGATAGAGTTGTACAGGGTAAAACCGTTTTGTTATTTGTTGCCTCAGTGCCTTATAAAACTTCGTTCCGTACCTAATCGGGACCTGGAGATTTTAGGGTTTTGCAGTGAAGTCGCCCATTATTTCTCTCTCTTATACCGCCCCTAGGGCTTCACTATGATCCGCCATGGAGTCGGGCAGCGTTATCCCATTTAAATATTCCATGATCTGATGCTCAGTAGGCGAGCTCTCTGGAGTACTGATTGGAATAGTATTTTGCAAATGCTTCAGCAATTTCATGTATTTTAGTTAGGGTTGGCCCCAGTGGGATGTCTAAGCGGTAATCGTTGAAACCCTCTTTGTCGCCTTACCTGGTACGCCAGTAGTCTGGAAGCTCGAGGTCCCACCTCATAGTATTTCTGTCCAGAAATGTTAATGCTATCTCGGTCTGTTGTAATGCTAACCGTCCATCTCCACCTTAACCTCCTGAAGTCTCGGGGCACCTGTCGCATCTCCCATCTTGTGCCGCCATTTGGAGAAAGTGTAAGTTCTCCTCCAGGGTGTTCCTATACTCCCTTCTTTTCCGGTTCAGTTCTGTTGTGTGTTGTATAATAGTCCTCTAAGGACCGCCTCTATAGTGTCCCAGTGTAGTGCAGGTGCGGTGTCCGCGGGAGGATTGAATTCCAGTATCTCAGTTAGTTTATCTGAGATAAATTCTCGAAATTTCTCTGAGCGTAGATAATAGGGGTTAAGTCTCCATTGTGTGTTTTTTACACAGATCCCCAGCTCCCATGTCGAGCTCACCGGTGCGTGGTCCGACAGGGAAATGTCGCCTATCCATCCATTCCCCAATTGGCCCAGATATTCCATCTGGGTATATGTGTGATCTATGCATGTGTATGTCCGATGGGCTGCTGAGTAATGTGTGTAGTTCCTTGCCCGAGGATGTAAGTGCCTCCAGACATCAATCCATCCTACCTCTTTAGTGAATCTCCTAAAAAACTTCTGTGCCGGTGATTGCCTATGGGTTCTCAGATTAGTAGTGTCCATCATGGGATGTTGTGTCAGATTGAAATCTCCTGCGAAAAGGAGCATGCCCTTCGTGTTTTGCAGGATTTTGTCAAGGAGCATTCTCAGCTGTGGAACCGGTATTGCAGGGGGAAAATATGCATTCGCCAGGGTGACCTGAACTCCATTTAATGTGCCTTGCACCATTACCAACCTGCCCTCTGAGTCACAGATGGTTCTTTGATGTTGAAATGGGGTACCTGCTGGTATAATTATTGCCACCCCCCTCCATCTTCCTGACCCAGCCGATGAGCTGAACAAAGTTCCCCTACTGAGCTTAGCCAGCTTGAGGTGTTCCTCAGGGCCCAGATGTGTTTCTGAAGGTACACTAAGTTCGCCTTACTCTATGGAGGTAAGCAGGACCCGAGACCTCTTAACTGCGAGGTTATACCATTTATATTCAGGGACAACAGTTTAACTGGAGAATTAGCCATTGTTTCTCAAAGGTGGCCCCGCTGGAAAGGAGGGTTCTCCCCTCCATCATCCAATCGAACACTGTTTGCAATCATTAGATTTGTACCTGTCATTTCCAACTCATAACCATCCAACAAACACATGAACATGGAACAAACAGTCAATTCGAACATTGACCAACAATATACAGAACTGGTACTTCCAACTATAGGGAACTGCCTCAGTTCCCTTGGTAAGGAAGGGTCCTTACCTTGAGGCTTCATCACCCAAGGTGATGCCTCCTGACACACTAAGTGTCGATTAGGGAGTAGGGAAAAAGGAAAAGGTGGTGAGTCTTCTGCATATTTGCGTCAGATCTGCCTCTTTTTACTCTCTCCTGGAACGATGAGTGGGATGATTCTATACTGTCAGGTGTGCCTGCCTATCCCTCTTTTTCTGCTCTGCTCGGCCTCTGATGTCCTCCCTCTTCAGGGGGGACGTGGAGAAGTCTCCTCTGTTATTTATTACACCCTTAAGACCTCGAGTAGACGGGCCTTCCTTCTGTTCTACCACCCCTTCCCTTCAATTCTGTCAGGCAATTCTTTTCCTTAGGGTCCGGCAAGAGGGGTTCCGAGGTAGGCCCCGTTACTCATGTACCTCCCCTCCGCCTCTGCTGGCTATCATCCTTCCCGAGTGGTGTGGGTCAGAATCAGTGCTCCCAGCTTTACCTCACTATTCTTTATTCCTCTATTGCCTTCTGTAATTCTGATTAACCTTGGGGTCCCCCCCCACCCTCATCTATCCTCCCCCTTCCGCCCCCTTTTCCCTCCCCCCAACCCTTTCTATTCTCCTTGTGTTGTTGGGATTGCCTCGCAAGGGTATTGTTGCTTTACCCTTCTCCAAGCCTCAGTTCTGAGATCGTGTCCAAAACATTACCTACATCCTCTACTCTGGCTTTACCCCTATCCTTATTGGTCTCTGTTGGTTCTCCCCCCCAAACCTTTAGTCCTAGGTCCCTCTGACTAGCTATTACTCTGGGTTCTCCTGATTTTGGGGGCGTTGCAGAGTGCCCTGTAATGAAATGTCCACGGATATTTTGCATTTCTCCCTTCGATAAGTTAGGTACCTTCAATTTCCTGTACTCCCGCTGTGCCTACAGCCGAGCCTGCGATCAGTAGTCTCTCCAATCCCCCTGTATATTGTTTATTCTGAGCTTAAGCATATGCATAAACCAGTCTCCCCCTATCAAATAGGTCTGTGAACTGGCCCTTACTGCACCTCAAGAGGACACGCCTGCCGTTCCCGCAACGTCACTCACTCCTTCGGGGTTCCACAAGATGTGTCAAGATGCGGCCTTGTTCTGCTTCAATTCTAGAGCCGGAGACGGTCCATCCTGTGGACTGCAACGGCCAGCCCTATATGACCCGCCCATCCCTCCGACTATTTAAGGTCCCCAAGAGAGTGACCCATTGTCTTCGGACAGGCATACTGTGTCTGACGTAACTTGCAGTCAGTAATCGTGAACCCGGGAGTATAGCCCTCTGAATTGCTTGTATGGGAGTGTGCAAGCAACCAGAATAGCCTGTCTGATCATATCATTTCCCGCCATTCAGTTGCTGCCCCCCTCTTCCCGCCTTCAACATCGTCCCGGCCTCCCCCGCAGGAACGCACTGGAGTGAACCCTGCAGCAGACAGCCGAGCCGACCACTGTGAGTAACAATGCTTACAACGAGGGAGACAGTAGGGATCCTCGCAGGCGTGCCTCGCACAACAATTTCAAATTCAAATCGAGTGTTTCCTCTGTGTAAACATTGCATAGTTGTTTCTTTTAATTCGGTGCCCCAGGATGCAAGTAATAAAATTGAAAGGTCTCTCCCTGCCCTCCAAATTACCTCCTTTATTATGTGCTCTCTCCCCTTCCCTCTCCCTTCCTAGGTTTCCCTGTAGGGTTATAGCCTATGATGGTTTCATCAGGATAAGTAAGCTCATTCCGGACACTTCCCATGCCTTCCACCCGACCCCACCAAGCTGTGATCCTTCTCTAAGCGTCTCCTTGCATTTTTTTTTTTTTTTTTTAACCCCCTTCCCCCCCCTAACATTATGCCTGGTCTGCCTATCCCATCCAACTGACATCTTTGAGGTCGGTCAGACCCCCCTCCTTTTCGCCCGCACCCCCCTCCCTTCCGAGGTCTCCTTTCCGTTTTATATTCGGTTCACCTCTAGAAATGTAATTGTCTTGACCATGAAAACCCCTTCTCTACCCTCTCCAGCTTCCCGGGCTCGGATAGCGTAACAGGCTGATAATCAGCCAGAGCTGCTCAGGAATTTCACTTTGCATCCCCCGTTATCCTCATCCTCAGTCCCAGGCACTCCCTCTGTCCCCTAACTGTATCCGTCCTCTCATCCGTAGTGCAGCCAGAATTTCGGGTTAATTATGTAAGTATAATTGGTAGTCCTCCCCTACCCTCTGCCCAACTGCTGATCACTTATTGCTATAGGCTGCTATATTATCTAACCCCCATCCCCCGTCTTCCCTGATTAGTATAGCTGATCCAACATTATACTCCCCGCTCCCTTCCTCAAGGACCATTCGCTTCCTCCCCCAATCCCCAGAAGTACAGTTATTTATAAATTAAAGACGATTCCTTCAGTATTCCCCCAAGTCTCTCTGTGTCTGAGCTTGCAGCCGCTAACACAGACCATACTTCAGTCGAGTGTCTCTCCCCACATGTGGTTATATTATTGTTCAGCAAATGTAGATCTACTTATGTTTTCAGCCCTTTGCTCCCTTCTGTTTCAACCCTTCATTCCTGAAGCAGCTTGCTTTGTTAAGGGTCAGCCACGATGTTTTGATTGCTTCGCCTCCTTGTCGTCGCCTAGCCTCTCGTTGTCCTTGCCACATTTTCTGGGATAGTTTAGATGCTATGGAGGTCTCTGGATTAGGTCGCTGTGGGTGTGCATCTATTCCTCTAGATCGCAGTTCTTGAGCTGCTGTGGCCGGATTCTCAAACGTTAAAGGGCCCTCTTCGAAAAAGACCACGAGTTTCGCAGGGTATGGCGTCCTGAAACGGATTCCCTTCGCCTTGAGTGTCCTCATCAATGGGATATATGCTTTACATTTGGCCATAATCTCTTGCGAGTAGTCATTTTTGAAATAAAGCCTGCTGCCCAGCAGCGTAACCACTGGCTTTCCATGCAGTGTGAAGCACTCATCCTTTGTCCTGAAACCTCAAAAAATGGACTAGGATTGTTCTAGGCCTCGCACCCGATGGAAGCCTCGGGCCCAGGGTACGGTGTGCTCTGTCTGTTTCCAGCGACACAGAAGGTGGGAGTGATAACAGGTCTCTTAAAGTTTTTTGGATGAAATTCCGCATCTCGTTTCCTTCAGCCCCTTCAGGTATTCCGGAGATTCGGATATTATTGCTTCTGCTCCTACTCTCTGCATCTTCCGCCCGGTTTTGTAAAGCAGTGATTGTGTTATGGAGTTGTACTATTGCCCTTTCCGTCTCCGTAACACGCTGATCCGCCGCAAGGGCCTGGGTCTCTGTCTCCTTTGTCGCTTCCAGCTTTCCCATATCTCAGCAGCAGGGCTGCCGTTGTCAATCTGATTTCTTTTCTGAAGTCTCATGAATCAGATAACATCTGGGTCATTTGTCTTTGCAGTATCGTGATGGGATTTGACTCCTCCGTGGCTTCTCGGGAGGATCCAAACGAGGCCTGCAATCCCTCTCCGAGCCGTCGTCCAGTAATCGCTCCACATCTGGCAAGTCTGTAGCTTTAGTTTTCACTGATCATTCTTTTTCCCCATATTGAACCTCTCTCTTAACTTTTCACTGAATTTGAGAGTAAATAAGAGGTTTTACAGGCGGATCACGACGGAGCCCTCTAACTCAGGCTGTTACCCAGGGCATGACGTCACCGGAAGTCCAACAGTAATTGTTTTATTTCCTTTTTTTTTTGTCTGTAAATCTTTATTTGTGTGTTCATGTCCCTGTGTGAATTCTTTATGGTCCTTGGTTACGCAGTCAGACTGGCCCCCTGCTGCGTAACGCTCATTGTATGTCTGTTCACCCATAAGGTATTTGGTGTTATAAACTAATCCCCTTTGTTTTAGAAAGATTTTGAGTGTCCAGAAAGCACCAGATAAGGTGTCCTTTTGAGTCAAGGTAGAGCAAAAGGTACAAACCGCGTTGCAGTTCACAACGCCTGACTGCTTGAAAAAGGAAAGTTGACGGCATTTCTGTGCGAGCATAACAGACTGCAACTGAAGGAAAGTGAAATACAAGCAGTCTAGCAAAGTAAATGCCCGACAGCATGTCAAATGCATGCCGCTGGCATTTCGATACACAGTCAAGGGTCCGTTTTTAAATTCAAGTACAACTGAAGCACATAAGGATTCTGAACATTATTTTTAAGCAGCTGTATGCCTCTGAAGATATATGTCTCTATTTGCACTATTTCCCCATGGTACAGAGGGTGTCAACCTGTTTCTTTATATTTATTCGCTTACAGTTTCCCTTATTCTTAAGCTTCTGTGACAATTTTTATTTAAAGATCCAAAAGTTTCCCTCTGCTGAATAACCTGCTCTCCTGGATACTGGAAGTGTATATATTATGTATTTTTATAAGCAACCTGAAAACAGACCTGTGAGTTCTGTGAACTGCCAGAGCCAATCACTGAGGTGGTTCTTGCACATTGCCTTCTCCTATAGGGAGTCAGTGGCACCTTGTTGCTCTCTTTTATAGGGAGAAAGTGAGTGACCTGGCTAGAACCTGGGAGGAGTTCAAATTAAGTTAGCCCATTTCTTAGTAATATGGACTTTATTAAGTGATATCCTGGTTATATTTCTACTTAAAGACCATATACATGGATTAAACTTAAAGATGTATTGCATAAATCAACATATTGTTCTCTGTATGCTTGGACTTAATGTACTTTTAAAATAGTTATTAATAGATGGGAGTGGTTTTCATTCTGGAGGCGGAGTCTCCTTCCTTTAAATGAAGCCTAGCTCCAGCTTGAAGTTAGATGCGCTTTAGGAGAGTCAGTGAAAAGACCTCCTGCTCTCTGGTGATTTGCACAAATAAGGCATTCTTGCTAGAGCCTTGGCAGAGTAATTGTGCTACATTTATTTCATTTCTTTTTTTTTTTTATTTTATTTATATCTCGAAGTATGCTGAAGTAAGCTGTTCCTGGGTTATATTTTGGTTATTTTGTTTTTGTTCTGTAATAAAAGTCATACCAAATGTGGTATGTTGTACCATCTATGTTGACTGTTGTGTGACCTGATTATTTCAACTCACGACAGAAAGGGTTTCCCTCAGAACGAATCCTAAGTTTCTTCCTAAGGTGGTCTCGGAGTTGACCCTCAACCAGTCTGTTGACCTTCCAGTTTATTTCCCTTCTCCCTCTAACAGAGGGGAAGCTCTCCTTCACATTTTGGACATCCACAGGACGCTGAGGTATAACCTTAAGTGAACGGCTAATCACCGTAAATCAGAGCAACTGTTTGTGGCATTTGTGCCACAACACTTGGGTAAACCGGTGTCCAAGCAGACCATTTCCAAGTGGATTGTCCACTGCGTTACCTTCTACTACGAGAAGCACAATAAACCTCTTCTGGGCCCGGTTAGGGGTCACTCCACCAGAGGAGTGTCTGCTTCTTTTGCCACTCTTCGGATTATCTCAATTAGGGACATATGCGTGGCTGCTACCTGGAATTTAGTGCATGACTTCGTAAAGCACTATAGCTTGGACATTGCATCCAGACGCCTTGATTTGCTGTGCCCAGCTTCTTCTCTTCCACCTCCCGGTATTGGATAAAAGCGAGGGACTGCTTGGGATTCAGTCCTTATTGTGATAGGCTGTTGCTATAGCTCCCATTTGAAGTAAGATAGTACAGTTACGTAAGAACTTACCATAACAGTAGATCTTCAAGAGGAGCTCTTGCAGCAGGTGTTGCTTTCCTTCCCTCCATCCCCCAAAATGAGGTGTGCAGATCATCATCTTCAGGCTTCGCCTCCTTCTCTTTCAGGGCTTGTTTGCGGGTCTTGGCAGGGAACTGAGGTGGAGCTGGGTCTGCCCCATTTTATACCAGGGCTGACGGGGTGGAGCCGATGCCAGGGGGCGGTCCCTGCTGGGTATTGCTGCTTGAAAAGTTTTCCGGTGGGTCCTAGTGCCTGCGGCATAGTCCTTATTGTGATAGCCTGCTGCAAGAGCTCCTCTCGAAGATCTACTGTTATGGTAAGTTCTTACGTAACTGTACTTTCTGTGAAGATGTGGGAACATAAAGCAAGCACAGTGTAACATAAAGAATAGAATAGCTAAAACATGATCTAAAAAAGCAGTGCTACTCGCTACAGTAAATGTTGCCTGTGTGCTGTGTCCATGATGTAGTGGTTATGGTCAGTTCCTGCTGGTTCTGCCCCCCCACCCCCACCCCCGGTCGAGGGTGGAGACGCCCGGGTTGGGGTGGGAACCTATCTCCTTTGGTCCACAAAGAAGTGTCATGATGGGGTTCCTGATCTGTAAGCTTGGTGGTATAGGGCCATGGGTACTGTCCTGCTTGCATTGGGGGCATAGGGTTGTGGATTCTTACCGCCGTGCGTCTTGCAGTTCAATTCCCCCACCTTAGCCCCCAGTTACCGTGAGGGCATTGTAAGTTCCTAAAGCTCTGATCAGTACTGTACAGACCCCCAGGGTTGCCATATGTGCGGAATAGTGCATGAGGGTTGTGGTTGTAAATCTGTTTGGTTAAGGAAAAGAAAACACTCTGCAAAGCCAGTTGAGGGTACATTGTGACTTGTGATTAGTGATTACCCTGGTTCAGTAAATAATAGCCTCCTGTGGCTTCTTCAGAGGAGGCAGCCTAATAGGCCCCACTTTCTGTGGGTTGTCCGGTTTATGCAAGTAATCCCCAGTTTAGCCAGGCTGTAGGGTGGGGTTGAGTTCGTAATCTATTGGTAGTATTGTGACTAAGTAGCTGTGTAAGGTGTTGTTTTAAGGGGTGTAAGACATTGTATGTCTCTAGTATGCGAATTGTCAAGAAAAGAACATATGTTAGTAGGGCTGAACAATTCCTTTCCTTCTCTTTGGTGCTTCTTATGGGGCACTCTGCATGGGCCCTCACATGTACCCTGGTGAGTCTCTCTTGTAACACCAACTCTCCCCCCCAACCCTATCCCCAGTGGTCAGTGGGATAGATCCAGAGACTGTGGCTCTGCACACCCGGCAGTCCAGCGGTACCTGTGTTCTGCCATTCCTAAGTAGTTAGTGGTGGTGCGACTAGACACGTCCGCAGTACATTTTTGCCCCTGCGTGCTGCGTTCCATCTAACTCGGACTCTCTGTTACTCTCTCTCATGGAGTGCTTGTAGTGGCATCTTTGATTGTGCCTGCTTTTCTGCTCCTGCCACTGGCTCTAGGTGCACTTGGGCTTTGCGTTTAGCTGTTAGTGATGGACATCGGTGGCCCGAGGTATCCAGACAATTAAGTTTTAATGAAGGCAATGACCTTCGTGAGTTTCTGCTTCCGGGCTGGCTCCGCCCTTCTGCATGAGTATCCTTCATTTATGTGTGTGTCCCCCCAATTTCATCCCCTCTTCCTTTGCCCCAGTGTATGCGCCTTGCAAATTTCTGTTGGCTCTTATCAAGACTTTAGTGTATGACTTATGGTACAGTAGTTCCCTGGTTCGCCTCTACCTGCTCCCATTTACCTCCCAACTCTCCGGCAGTCTTTAGTATAGCCCATCTCCATTGGTTGCACATTTTCGTAGATCAGCTGTCAGTTTGTTTCTGATCACAGCTGGGTCTGAGCATGGAATCGTCTTTCTCCAGGGTGGTGACGGTCGCCATAGTGGATGTGTCTACATCGGGCCCCTTGTCTTTGCTAGTGGTGTGGAGGTGGTGAGTTGGGAAAAACTTGGCACATCCTTGACCACGTACCTTTCTGAGTCTAATGTGCATGGTCGAACTGGTTAGGGGGTCATAGAATCGTAGAAGCTTGACAGCAGTAAAGGACCATATCGGCCCATCTAGTCTGCCCTTCCCCCCCCCCACATTGAAATGAGAGAATATTGAGCAGCCGCCTTTAATCTTACTGAAGGGCTACGGGACCAGAGTTGTGGACAGCCGAGGTAGCAGGGATTGTAATGCTTGATCAGCCCTTGCTGAAGCCAGGTTTTTGGAGCTCCAGCTGTTCAGGAATGTGTTGTACCTTTCACTGTGTGTTTGTAGATCTTACTTCGAGAGGGTTCCTTCAGTAGGTCATCACATATAGGACTTGCGACACCTAGCGTTGGGCTGCATGGCAGACTTTTCTAGCAATCCCTGATGGGAGACCGCCCACCTGACGTCACGTGACTGACGTTAGCGTGACTGTATATAGTGGGCAGTCCCCACGCCCGCCCTCCAGGTCTTTCCCACTGTCACCTCGTGTCAGTCGCTCCGCAGACTTCCATTTGCAATCGTCGAGAAAGTTCATCGCACGGTAATCCCCTATTCTTTCCAAAGTTCTTTCTGATGTCTTTTCCTAAGAAGAAGTGCTCATCATGTGGCACCCAGATCCCGCACAAAGACGGACATCCGACGTGCGTCATCTGCCTAGGCCCAGACCATCTACTCTCCTCTTGCCCTGAGTGCCAGTCCTTCAACCAGGCCGCAAAAAAAAAAGGAGACAGCAGGCTTTGGAGGACCACCTGCTCAAAGACCGACTAGTTTCACTAGAGAAAAAGGTGGATCAGCTTAGGGACTCGTCTGAAAAATCTTCCCCTTCGAAAAACACAAGGAGAAGTCTAGGGAGCGGGCTCGCTCCACGGACGATGTCAGGCCCTCAACAAGCATGGCCCAGCTGCCGCCCAGGAAACCGGATGGTAAGTCAGACAAATCTGTGGCGGATAAGTCGATTGTCGGCTTCTCCGGCGACTGCGCCGCCTCAGCCGGTAAGTTGGCCTCCGGCTCCTTTAGAGACCGTGCAGCGGCCGGTAAGTCTGCTCCCCCTGCGGGGGGCAGTCGCCCGGCTCCGGTTAAGTCGGCCAGGGGTTCTACTAAGTCGGCAGTTTCTGACAACCTCACGGGCTTGGTTACCCCGTCTGGGCCTAACGACACCACACCCAACTTCCAGCGATACTAGAGGGAGAAAGACCCTCTTCCTCCCCCTCCTTCTTCGCCCGTGTCCTCACATTCTCCCATGGACACGTCCGGCAATGGAGACTCTCTGGAACCTGTGGATATGTTGGGCTCCTCTCCGCGCTCCCCTGCTGGGGTCCAGGCGCTGGAGGTTCCTCCTCGGCCAGATGGCCTTTTACTGGAGGCCCCTCTGCTGACTGACGGCGGATTGCCGGGCCCCTCCCCAGGTGCCGGGCCATCCCGACGACAGTCCCTCTGCCGGGTCCAGCCGTCCGACCTCTACCTTTGGCTCTGACACCAGATCCGACCCCGAAGTCAGAGCCCCTCTGTCCGGTGCTGACGCCAGCCCCTCTGATGCCAGATCCCCTTCCAGCGCTGGATCGGGCAGCACCGGTGCCAACGTTGGTTCCTCTGATGTGGACTGTCCCGATGCCGGACCCTCCTCTGATCTATCCCATGGCGGGACCGACGTGGGTTCCCCCATCAGGACTGATGAGGGGAATTTACACCCGACCCCGAACTGTCCCCCATTACCCTTATGGGTATCCTGGGGATCCCTACCCGGGGTGTTCCACTCCCGATTGGAATCACATGGGACAGTTCTACCTGGGATTTAACCCCTATTCTCACTACATGGGACCTCAGAGTTATTATCCCCCACCAGTCGCCCTTCATCCTCCCCCGCCCCCAGCCTCAGCCAGCCCACCCCTTCTAGTTGTTCCAGATTTCAAGACCTTAGTACAGTCTTGGTGGCAGGGGGCTAGGTTAGAGCTGGTGTCGGACCTGGAAATTAGACTCCCACAACCGCAGCTTCCTAAGTCCCCTTCTCCGAGCAGCTCACTTCCAACTGTCCACATCTCAGGGAAGACTCAGCAGGATGTTTCCCTTCCGGATTTTTCTTGTCGTCCTGTGGAGGGGGCAGATGATGACAGCTTAGACAGGAAGGAAGATTCCTCAGAGGAGGAGATCCTGGAGGACCCCGAGGAACCGAAAGGCAAGGCCTCACCAAAGTCATCACCGGAGGAACCTTCCTTCTCGGACCTCGAGAGACTACTTCAACTCGGAGTCGGAGGAACAAGACCCAATGAGACAGAGACTCATTGAATACCTGGACTTGGAGTCTCTATCTCCTATCCTGGTTGCCCCGTGGAAGGGCCCCCATCAAGACTTCACCACAACCATCTGACAGATGCCTCAGTTTATTCCGGCTGTACCCAAACATGCGGACAGACTCTACCGGATGCCAAAGGATGCTCCTTTCTTAAAGTCTCATCCTAAGGCTGACACTGTCGCCATTTCAGCGGCTCATGGTCGCTCCTCTGCTCCTAAGCACATGAGCACTACTCCTCCGGACAAGGAGTCGAGGCAGATGGACCAGTTCGGGGAAAAAGGTCTACTCCTCGGCCACATGCGCCCTTTGCTCCCTCAGTTACATGGCCCATATGGTGTCCCACCAAAAAGCAACTATGGCCAGGTTGGAGACGAAGGTCCAATCCATGGATCCTTCACCTCTCAAGGAGGAACTTGCCAAGGATCTCCGCCTCTCCAAGATCTCCTGTAGGCATGCTCCACGGGCCACTTACGATTCTGTCGATGCTGTTTCCCATACCTCGGCAACTGCCGTTGCCCTTAGACGGCACTCCTGGCTTCGCCTTTCGGGCCTCGCTAACAAGGTCCAGTCGGTGGTTCAAGACGCCCCCTTCAGGGGCTCCGTTCTTTTCAGAGGGGACACCAAAGATATCATAACGGACCTACAGGACAAAGGAGTTGCTGTGCGATCTGTTAGGTCTGTGTACCGATCGGGCACTCAACAGCAGCAGCCCTTTCGGAAAAGGACCTGGAGGCAGAGGAAGAACGCTCAGGCGTGCCACCAAGGGAAGCGTAAGGCCACAGGTACAGCCACCCTTCCCGTTACCTCAGCCTGCAGGGTCTCTGAGATATATGCCTTGGTCACAGACCCTCCGTATACTGTGTTTCATAAAGACAGAGTAGTTCTTAGGACCCATCCTAAGTTTCTACCTAAGGTTGTTTCAGAATTCCATCTAAACCAACCTTTGGTCCTTCCTTCCTACTTTGCAAACTTCCAAAATGAAGGAGAGCGTTCTCTTCATTCCTTGGATGTCAAAAGAGCTTTGCGTTTCTACCTAGATAGAACAAAAGACTTTCGCAAAGCTCGACAACTGTTTGTTTCCTTCAGCAAGACCCGGCTGGGTCAACCGGTCGCTATCATGTATTTCAGCATGGCTGGTGGCATGCCTTCACCACTGCTATTCCATGGCGCAGGTTAAGCAGGAAGGCAGAGTGTACGCTCACTCTACTAGAGCTGTCGCGGCATCCCTAGCGGAAATCCGCAACATGCCCATCGCAGATATTTGCAATGCGGCCACCTGGCGCTCAGTGCATACTTTCATCAAACACTATGCCCTGGATGTCCATGCCAGACGACATCTTTCATTTGGTAGGAACATCTTTAATGGACTTCTGTCCTGAAAATTGTGAGCTCTTGGTCTCTCCTGCCGCCCGCTCGGGGGATTATATGCTCGGTACTCTCCCATTAGTGTGAATGAGTGGTGGAGACTTATGTCCAGGAAGATATGGAAATTACATACCTACCGTAATTCTTGATCTTCTTGGACGAGTCTCCACCACTCATTCACACGCCCACCCTCCATCCCCCGAGCTCACCTTTGTTGTTGCTCTTCACTCCCTCAATCTTAAACTGTGAAGACTTCTTTGTCAACCCTTCTTATACGGGTCATCCGGACTATCTTATGTCCGTTTTTTTCTTGGTTAGGCTATCCTTCTAGGTTAGTTCGGCTGTACCTCCTCGGAAAAAAAGGTACTGAGGCTGGAGGGTCGCTGAGCCTGGTGATAACACACGTGACGAAAGGGCTCATGGTGCTGCCTCCTCATGCTCCATCTCTGGCGCCGACCCTCTAGCAAAAAAGTTTGCTCCCGCTGGGTCCTAGTGCCTCCAGCTAAGATCCTATTAGTGTGAATGAGTGGTGGAGACTTGTCCAAGAAGATCAAGAATTTCAGTAGGTACGTAATTTCCATTTCCTGCACCTGACAGCCTGATTCCTGAACGGCTAGAGTTCCAGGCTCTGGGTATGTCTTGACGATGTTCTCCACATTGTGGAGGCTTCTCCGAAGGAGTTAACCTGCCAGTGCTGTGCCTTCAAATGGAAAAGATTTTCCATTTGGTGCATGGCAGAACTTGACAACCCCCCCCACCCACCCCCCACCCCCGTCCTGCCCCTTGGCTAGTATTCTCATACCTCTGGTCTGTCTCCCAATCGGGACTGGGGTTGACGACCCTCAGGATGCATCTCGCAGACATCTCTGCATACCGGGTGCAGGCTGGAATGCTGACGATGGCACTGGAGAAGGTGGTTGGGCATTTCTTTAAAGGCCTCAACTACTTGCCTCCACAGGTGCATGAACCACCATCACCTTTGGACTTGTAGATGGTGCTGGCATTGCTCATGGGCAAGCCATTCAAACCGATGCACTGGTGTGAGATGTCACACCTGTTGTGGAAGACCACCTTCTTGATGGCTGTCACCTCTGCCAGAAGGATCAGCAAGTTCCAGGTGCTCTCGATGGAGTCTCTGTATTTGGTGTTCCACAAGGACAAGGTTGTCCTCTGCCGCCGCCCAAAGTTCCTCCCGAAGGTTGTGTCGGAGTTTCATCTTGACCAAGTAACTAACCTCCAAGTGTACTTCATCAGTCCCACCTCAGAGGCTGAGCACTGGCTTCATAATCTGGACCTGAGGCGAGCTCGCTCATTACCAGGAGCGCATGGCTATACCTCGGGGAGAGGCTCGCTAGCTCTTTGTCACATATGCTAAAGGTGCACCTGGCAGACTGGCAGCTAAGCAGGCGATTGGCAAGTGGATTGCTTCCTACATCGACATCTACTATTGATTGGCTGGTAGGGAGCCTCCCACCAGACATACTGCCACCTCAGTGGCTGCTTCCATGGATGTCCCTACCCAGGAGATCTGCAGGGTTACCTGGAAGTCAGCACACACCTTTCTTTCCCACTACCACATCGGCCTTGAGTCTCATCAGGATGCTGTTTTTTTTTTTTTTACCTCAGTTCTGCAGTCCTTCTTTGCCCACTAGGTGTGCGCGTCTTGCCCCCTCCTCCTGGAGAACTGCTAGGATTCTGCCTACGTGTGGACAAGTGCACCATATCCACGTCCCTAGAGATGAGGGTTCTAGTGATGTGGATATGTTGTTCTTATCCACACTTGTTGGCATGTCCCTTTCCCTTTAAATCTTGCCCGAAGGTCTAAAAGCTGGCTCCTCCCACCCGCCTGGGTGATGTATGCCTCGGCTCTTTCCCATGAGACCAGATCTTCCTTTCTGCTTGGAAGACAGAGGTTCCCTCCTTACTGCTCCTCGTTGAGTAGGCCCTAGCGTTCAAAACTTAGGCTAAAATACCGAAATTAAAACTCATTCGAGTATCTCCTCGACAGTTCATGATCACAACCACCCAGGTTCCGCCGGTGTCCAAGCAGACAGAAAATGTCCCACACCAATCCGCATTCCACATACGTCTACTGCCTGGGCCATGCGCATGACCCTCAGGGCTGCAATTTCTGCTGTGCCATCCATCCTCAAATGCTGGATGGTTGCCTTACACGTCTACAACTGGGACGACTGGAAAAACTGCACCCACCAGTCAAATCTAAGGATGCCCGTTGTGTTGTCTCTGCGGCTACGGGATCCACTGACCAGTTGGAGCAGATGAAAGCCTTCATTGTTGTTTTTTTTTTCCGCTCAAACTGGGCAATGCATTCTCTGGTTCCTTCAAAGGGATGTACCAGTCTCTCCCTACTAGAGGGGAGGGCCCGTCGGGTTCGCACACCTCCTGGTCCCGTAAAAAAGGCAGAGAGCCGAGAGAAATCTTCACGTCGACGCTCGTGGGACAGAGAGAGATTTCAGTCTCAGGAGTCTCCTATCTCGACTTCGGTCGAAATTGCGGCCTCAACCGCTGGCTTCATGGTACCCCCGTCAGACCAGACTGCACAGATGTGGGACAAGTCACCAGGTCGAAATTATCATCGACCTGATGTCGACTGATGAGGCCGACAATTCCTTGTTTAGGACTCTGGTCCTGCCGACTGAGAAGACCCAGCTAGCTGGTGCTCCACCCTTGGTCACGGTCCTTGATCTGGAGGAGCCGTGGAGCTTACTTCGAGTGGGTGCTCTTGCAGCAGGCTATAACAATCAGGACTATGCCGCTGGCACTAGGACCCTTCCAGAAACATTTTCAGCCAGCAGCATACAGCAGGGACCGCCCCGACGTCGGCCCTGGTACAAAAGGGGGCGGACCCAGCTCCACCTCAGTTCTTTTCTCGCTGCGTCGCGCACGTGAAGAGAAAGATCTCGTTCCAGCTTGCCAGGAACAGCTCAACTATTTCCAAAAACCTGCTTTTTGCTACCGATTTTCTCTAGTTACTGTCGTCAGACTGACGTCCGATGGTTTTTGCAGTTCATCGACGGATGTCTTCACCGTCGTCGGCCTCGCCTGAACCCCATCAGAATAAGTGCGATTGTGGGAGGCAGATCTCTGCCAAGGACGGGCATAAAAGTTGCGTTTTCTGCCACGGACCGGACCACGATACTGCAACCTGCTCTGCCTGCCAGGCGTTTACCAGCCGGACCTGGATCTGACATCTAAAGGCCCTGAAGGCTTTTCTTCTGGAGAAGAAGATGAATCTGCACTTCTCTGAGGGGAAACGTAAAGAAAAATCCAAGCGCCCGCAGGAAGACCGTAGTCGGTCCGCACGGTCCGTCTCATTCGGCCCTCTCCCAAGAAGGCCCGCCCTTCTCTGGGCTCAGGAGGCGTCCCCAAAGTCGTCGCAGGCCAAGGCCCGGCCCTTCAGGAGAAGCCGGTAGCGAAGTAACCCAGCTAAGGACTACCACCAAGCCCTTGGAGGTGGCTGGCCCCCACCTCCCAAGGCACTGGCGCCGCTACAAAGGCGCGCCACCAGAGCCCAAGGACTCTTCGGCGCCCCCCCCAGCGACACCCTGTCGGTACCACCACTGACTCCGGTTGATGGGGTGAAGGGTGAGGGATCGGCCATGGAAGAGCCGACGTCCCCGTCTCCCAAGTCCTCCTCCCCCTAGGCCTCCAGGAGGGCTCTCCTTCGTGGGCCGACGTCCCGGATACTCCCTTTCCGGGCCGAGCTTTTTTGAAGAACGCGCTCCAGGAGCTGTTCTCCTTTTGGTCGGGGCAGGTCCAGAAGCCGACCCCCCCCCCCGGTCGCTGGCCCAGACACCGGTAGCAGACCCATCGGGCAAACCACAGACGGGAGGTGAGCCTTCCCTGAGGAAGTCCGCGGAGCAACCACCTACACCTCCTTCTAGGGCTCGTTCACGCGCCCAGTCTGGAGACCACCGACGACACTCCAAGGACTCTGGAGACCGTCGCCGGTCCAGGTCTCGTACAGGCAGCCCTTCTCGGTCTTCTAGACGAGAGTGCTCCCGACGTCGGTCCTCTGACGGACGTCGGTCTTTGCTCCGTTGCCAGTCTCAGGACCGGAGTCGGTCTTCGGACCGATGTCAGTCCTCCAGTTACCGACGGCAGAGGGAGTCTGGTCATAAGGAGAGATCAGACTATTCCAGATCTTGTAGTCCATCTCCCTCTTCTTGGTCTTTATCATCTTCCTCTCTCAGCTTAGAGCGGTCCCCGGGAGAGAAGGACCAGCCTCACTCGCCTCCCGATGATCCAACCTTCATGGATGTCATGAGGCATATCCAGGCCTCCAATGAGTGGGAAACGGAGGACCTGGATCCGGAACGCCGGAGATTGGCAAAATACCTGAGGCAGAAGAAGCCGAAACCACTGGTGGTCCTTCCTTTATTGGACACCTTCCAGGACCTCACTCGGACTACCTCGAAATGTCCAGCTTCCATCCCGGCTGTTCCCAAGAATTTGTATAGGCTGTTTAGGCCCCGAGGGCAGAAGCTTTCCTAGCGGAGAATCCTCAGGCAGACTCTTTGGTGATCACGGCTGCCCATGACAAATCCAGGCAGCCGAAGCACCTTAGCTCGCAGCCTCCCGATCCAGAGTCTCGGTACTTGGACCAGGTTGGCAAGAAAGTTTATTCTGCCTCCACCTGTTCCATCCGGTCCCTTAACTTCCTGACGCATATGGTTCAGTACCAGAATGCTCTACGGGAGAGGGGACAAGAGCTATTGAAGGCCATGCCAGATTCCGATCAGAAGACGGAACTTCTGGACATCATGAAATCGGGCTCTGACGTAGGCTCCCATGTCCTGAGAGCCTCGTATGACACTGCATATACGGCAGCCAGGGCAGCCGCTTCCCGAGTGTGCCTCTGGTGCCACGCCTGGTTGAGAGTTTCGGGCTTTCACCTGCAGTCCGGTATCAAGGATTTACCGTTCCAAGGTACTGTGTTATTTGGGCAGGAGACGGAAGCTTTGATTTCTCGTCTTCAAGAGTCAGGCAAGTCTGTCTGGTCGGTCCGTCAAATGTACAGCGGTGACCAGCGAAGAACAGAAAATGGCCATTTCGTAAGCCCTCAGGTGGCCAAGGTCACGCCCGTGGTAATCAGCAGGGTCAGAGGGGCGGCTTTCGTAGGAGAACCGGTAACCAGCAGCCTGGAGGCGCTCCTCCCTGTGGGCCCAAGTCCTCCCAGGACTCTCTGCCTATGCCTGGCTCAGCCCAATGACTCCCTTCTGCCCCCCCCTTCCAGAAGAAGAGTCAGGGGAGACGGGTGGGGAGCGCTTTTCCCTTCATCTCGAAGGGTGGAGGTCGATCACTGTGGACCAGTGGGTCCTGGATATCATCAGGAGAGGACACACGCTGGAGTTCACGGAGTTTCCTCCAAATACTCCGCCAAAGTACTCCCGTTATCCTCCTTCTCACGTCCCACTAATAGAAGGAGAGATTCAGATCCTCTTGCAGAAAAGGGCAATAGAGGTAGTCCCCTTGCATCAGTGGGGAAAGGGGTTTTACTCCCACTTCTTCCTGGTCCCAAAAAAGACACAGGGTCTCCGTCCCATTCTGGACCTCAGCTCTCTCAATCTCTTTATAGAGTACAAAAGGTTCAGGATGGTGACCTTCCCAGGTCTGCTTCCTCTGCTGCACCAAGGAGACTGGCTCTGCTCCCTAGACATGCAAGATGCATATATGCATATCTGGGCCTTCCCTCCCCACAGGAAGTTTCTGAGGGTCCACTTCCAAGGGGAGCACTACCAATTTCGAGTTCTTCCATTCGGCCTCTCTTCCGCTCCGCGAGTCTTTACAAAATTTTTGGCAGTGGTGGCTGCGGCTCTAAGGCGCATGGGGCACTACGTTTTCCCATACCTAGACGATTGGCTACTTACAGCTCAGTCAAGGTCATGCCTACTTCACGCCCTCGGAGACACCTATACTCTATTCTGAGAGCTGGGGATCACCCTGAACCTCCGGAAATCGTCCCCAGAGCCCGGTCAAAAGCTAGTCTTCATCGGAGCAGTCCTGGATTCTATCCAAGGCATGGCTTTCCTTCCCCCAGACAAGGTCGATCACCTGCGAGAGATTGCCGAAGGGATCTCAATAACTCCTCAAGTTCCAGCACGGAACTTCCTCAGGCTACTGGTACACAGGGCGGCCATTTCACTCATTCCCCTGGCCCGCCTCCACATGAGGGTCCCACAGTGGATGCTCAGGGTACAGTGGGACCAAGGCTACGACGATCTAGACTTCATGGTCAGGATCACCGAGCCAGTCAGGAGAACTTTACTTTGGTGGATGGACTCCCAGAACTTGGAGAAAGGGGTCAGCTGTCGTCCGGAGCCACCAGGTCAGACTCTTACGACAGATGCATCGGACCTGGGATGGGGAGCGCACCTGGGTGCTCACCAAACGCAAGGGGTGTGGACACCCGAGGAGAGATCCCTTCACATCAATGTACTGGAGATGCGAGCAGTTCACTATGCCTTACAGGCCTTTCAAGAGGACCTGGTGCCAGGCTCTCTTCTGGTTCAAACAGACAATATGGCGGTCGTCTTCTACATCAACAAGCAAGGGGGTACTCATTCGTATTCCCTTTGCAGGGAGGCGATGAGAGTTTGGTACTGGGTGCTGGAGCAGCGCATTCTACTGTTTGCAGTGCACGTTCCAGGCGTCCTGAATGATCTGGCCAGCAGCTTAAGCAGGTCTCAATCCAGAGCACACGAGTGGGAGCTGCTACAGTCCGTGGCAGATCAGCTCTTCGACAAGTGGGGTCCTCCAGAGCTGGATCTCTTTGCATCACCAAGCAACACCAAACTGCCAATGTTCTGCTTGCGAGCGCACGCGCTTGGAGTTTTCTGGCCAGACGCCTTATTCCTTTGCTGGGCAGGGAGGTTTCTCTATGCCTTCCCTCTCATTCAGAGAGTCCTACTAAAGTTACAGGCAGAAGGGGCCCGAATGATTCTCGTAGTCCCCAGAAGGCCTCTGCAGATTTGGTTCCCACTCCTGCAGCGGTTATCCTTGGAGCCTCCAACTCCGCTGCCCATTTGCTCGCAGTTGCTGTCCCAGGAACAGGGGTCGCTGGTCCATCCGGACCTTCGTTCCTTACACCTACATGCTTGGCTCCTTCAGATGTAGCTCAACTCGGATACGGGATTTACCCGGAAGTGGTGGCAGTCCTAGTTTCGGCGAGGAAGCCCTTCACCCACTCCGCCTATACTATGAAATGGAAGTGTTTTTGTTTATGGGCCTCGTCACAGCATTTTGGACCCTGTCACTTGTCCAGTGAACTCAGCGTTACAGTACCTCCTCTCCTTGTACTAATATGGCCTGAGTTACTCCTCTTTCAGGGTGCATATGTGGGCTGTCTCCGCCTGTCATGCTGTCATTGGAGATAAGGCATTGGCACAGTTGGATGTCGCCCCAGACCTTTTGAGAGGAATTTTGTATATGAGACCTCCCATTGGACTCTGTCCCACCCTGGGATCTCCTTTTTGTGTTGGAGAAGCTCACCCTCCCTCCCTTTGAGCCGGCAGCGGATTGTGAGCTGCGTTTTCTTTCTTGGAAGGTTTGTTTTTTGGTTGCTTTTACCTCAGCTCGAAGAGTTTCTGAGCTTCAGGCTCTGATGTGTAAAGAGCCGTATTTGATTTTCCACAGAGAAAGGTTTTCCCTTAGAACAAATCCTAAGTTTCTTCCGAAAGTGGTCTCGGAGTTGACCCTCAACCAGTCGGTTGACCTTCCTGTTTATTTTCTTTCCCCATCTAATAGAGGGGAGGCTCTCCTTCACACACTGGATGTCCACAGGACTTTGAGGTATTACCTTAAACAGACGGCTACGCACCGTCAATCGGAGCAACTCTTTGCGGCCTTTGCACCACAATGCTTGCTCAAACCGGTGACCAAGCAGACGATATTGAAGTGGATAGTCCACTGCGTTTCCTTCTGCTATGAAAAACACAATAAACCCCACCAGGGGAGTGTCTGCTTCTTTTGCCACCCTGAGAAATGTCTCTATCAGGGACATGTGTGCGGCCGCTACCTGGAACTCTGTGCATACTTTTGTCAAGCATTACAGCTTGGATAACGTCTCCAGATGCCGAGCTGGTTTCGGTCTGGCTGTTTTGCAGGAACTTTTGTCCTAGGCCTCTGGAGTCAGCATATTCCACCTCCCGGGGTCGTCTACCTCTTTGTCGTGGGACTGCTTGGTATTCAGTCTTGATTGTTATAGCCTGCTGCAAGAGCTCCCACTCTAGGTAAGACAGTACAGTTACGTAAGAACTTACCGTAACAGTAGGTCTTCGAGAGGAGCTCTTGCAGCAGGCGTTACTTTCCCACCCGCCTCCCCCCTCGAGGTGTGCAGATCCATCTTCATTTACATCTCCTTTATGTACTTCGTCTCCTTCTCTTGTCAGAGCTTGTTTGCAGGCCTTGGCGGGAGAACTAAGGTGGAGCTGGGTCCACCCCGTTTTGTACCAGGGCCGACGTCAGGGGGCTGTCCCTGCTGTATACTGCTGGCTGAAAATGTTTCCAGAGAGTCCTAGTGCTTGCGGCATAGTCCTGATTGTTATAGCCTGCTGCAAGAGCTCCTCTCGAAGATCTACTGTTACGGTAAGTTCTTACGTAGCTGTACTTTCTCCCTGGCTCCTGCTGAGAATCCCTGTCGGTCCCCCCGACAGTCATCTTCTAGATCTCGGTCCCTCTCGACCGATAGGCTGAGGAAATCCCACAGGCGGCGCTCCAAGATGCGGCAACACCACCATTTGTCCTTGGGTGAGGAGAGGGTTCGACACAAGTTGTCATCGCTACAAGGATCTCATGTGACAACAGCTAATGATTGCTGGTCCAAAGTCGATCCCAGCTTCCACTCTGGCTATCGCCCTCTAGGCTGACACAGACTCCTCTGGAGCCGGTTGACACCATTCCTCCGCCTGTGGAGCCAGTAAAGACCCTCCTAGCTCGGCGGAAGCTGGCCTCTCCACATATCCTGGTGGAGCTGCCATCTAAGCAGCCTTCCTCAGGGGCTCCTGCCAAGGAGTCTCGACCCGATCAGGGTCTCCCGGGCAGGCTGTCAGTCACCCTCACTGCCGACAGTCAGCGGCAGGTTGAGAGTGACTCAGGTAGTCGGTCACTTTACCCGATCTCGGGGTCCGAGGATTCTGACCTTCATTTTCGTCCCTGTGATGATGACTTGATGAGTCTATCTACGGAGGAGGATCCCACATCCTTCATGAGCATCCTCCATCTCATCTCCGAATCAACGGGAATGCCGTTAGAGCCAGTCGAAAAACAGGCCAAATACCCCTTGACTGACATCCTCAGAAAAGGGGATTCCCCATCTGAGGCCTTCCCAGTGTCTGAGGCCATAGTTGGTCCAGCCCTAGAGCTTTGGCAGCATCCAGTCTCCTGCCCTGCGCCTTCCGCTCATATGGTCTGTAAATACCCGGTCCCCATTGGCACTCCCTCGGGGTTTACGTATCATTCCTCGGCCGAGGGATTGGTGACCGAATCTGTGTTCTGGTGCTCGGGCAATCTGGGAGACATAGATAGATCTCCGGATAAAGAGTCCAAAAAATTGGACCATACAGCCAAAAAGGTTTATGCTGCTTCCTCGCTCGGTCTCCGACAGGCGAGTTCAGCTGTTATTATGGCACACTTTTCCCACGCCCTCTTGGGCTCCTTGGACGAGGTGCTTCTTCATCTCCCTGCTGACCTTCAGACCAAGGTCAAGCAGGTCCTTGATCAGGGCCAGGCTGTTGCTAAACAGCAACTCCAAACAGCCTTGGATGTCTGGGATTCTTTTGCCCAATCAGTAGCTGCTGCAGTCATCATGCGCCGCAGGGACTGGCTGAGAGTCTCGACCTTCACGGCAGACACCCAGCACAAACTGTTGGATGTTCCCTTCTTGTGTACCGACTTGTTCAGTCCAGGAGTCAGCGGTCACCTTCAAAGTATCGAGAAGTCCAACACCACCTTGGACTCCATTACTTCAAAAAGAACCCCAGGGTTCTAAGAAATCGCAGAAGAAGCAGCGCTTTTGACCTTCTGCCCCTGTGGCTAAACAGCCCCAGTATTTAACTGGGCAGCAGCAGGCTCAGTCTTGGCACCCTCGGCCCAAGTCCAGGGCTTCGGCGAACCGTAAGCCCGGAGGTGGAGGTTCCGGCGGCCCCACTGCCGGCTCTTCATCCTCCAAGCCTGTGCAGTGACGGTATGGGGGCAGCCAACCTCATACCCACCACAACCACTCTGGCCAGCTCCACCACTTCCTTTCCACCTGGTCCGCTGTCACAATGGACAGGTGGGTTCTGGAGGTGGTCAGCCAGGGTCTGCCTCTGGAATTCGAGCAGTACCTTGTAAGCCAGACCTGCGCCCTACGGGAGGAAAAGATATCCGCCCATACTTGGTCGGCTCTCAGAGACGACATTGCCCAACTCCTCCACAAGGAGGTAGTGGTCAGAGTCGCAGACCCACTGGTCAACCCAGGGTTTATTTCCAGGTACTTCCTGGTCCCAAATCGGACTGGGGACTGGTGCCCTATTCTAGATCTGCACAACCTGAATCAGTTTCTCAGGTCGCGCACCTTTCAGATGGTGACTCTGCGGTTCTGCTCACTGGATCTTCAGGACGCATTCTTTCACGTCCCAATCCATCCGTCCCACCGAAGGTTCCTCCACTTCAGAGTGGAGAGAGAACCTTCTACGAGTTCCAAACCATGCCGTTGGGCCTGTCATCGGCTCCCAGGGTCTTCACCAAATGCATAGCAATGGTGGCGGCCCATCTTCGGTGTCGAGAGGTCAGAGTGTACCCCTGTCTCGTTGATTGGCTTATAGCTGGTCCCTCCAGACTGGAGGTGGAGAGGTCCAAGGATCAGCCCTCCAAACCTGCTTCAGCCTCTTGGTCAATGAGGCCAAGTCGGAACTCATGTCCTCGCAGGTGATTTTCTTCACTGGGACAGAGCTCGACTCTTGCCGAGCCAGAGCCTGGCTCCCGGCAGACAGTTCAGAGGCTCTCTCCTCCTTTGCCCAGTCATTTCTGGTTGGGCAATTGCACCCTGCCTGGGTCTTCCTACAACTTCTGGGTTACATGGCGGCCTGCACCACTGTGGTCCGATGGGCCAAGTGGCATATGCGCCCCTTCAATGGAAGCTGGCCAGCCAGTGGTCCCAGCAACACGGTCTTTTCAACCAGCTGGTCACTGTGACCCAGAAGATGTTGGACACCCTCCAGTGGTGGACTGTCCAGAAACATCTGCAGGAAGGGATCCCATTTGTCCGCCCTGTGCTGATGGTTGTCCTCAAGACTGACGTGCCTCTCACGGGTTGGGGTGCCTACATGGGGAATCACAGAGTCCACAGGCTCTGGACCCTTGAGGAATCCCAATGTTATATCAACCTGCTGGAGCTCTGAGCAGTTCAGCTGGTGCTGGCTGCATTCGCTCCATTCCTTCAAGGTCAAGTGGTTCAAGTCCAGACGGACAACACCACGACCATGTACTACCTCAACAAATAGGGCGGCATGCTCTCCCACCCCTGTGCAGGGAAGCGCTCTGCATCTGGACCTTCGTGAGACGACTGGAGACAGATCTCCTAGCCATCCATTTGGCAGGAGCCTCGAATCAGCCGGCGAATGCCCTCAGCTGTGTGGGCGAGGCATCCCACGAGTGATCTCTCTATCCAGAGGTAGCTCACAACCTGTTCTCCCAGTGGGGCACGCCTCAGGTGGACCTGTTCACTTCCAGGGATAACACCAAGCTGAGGCTGTTTCATGCCCTCCCCTCTCAGCAGGGCTCGCTGCAGGGGGATGCCTTCTCGAGGCCGTGGAGCTCAGGCCTCTTCTGTGCCTTCCCTCCACTTCCCATGATCCACAAGGTGCTCCTCAAGGTCAGTAGGGACAAGGCATGGATGATCCTGGTTGCCCCAGACTGGCCGCACCAGTTCTGGTATCCAGATCTCCTCAGCCTCAGCACCAAGCTCCCGAGGCATCTTCCAGTATGCCCGGACCTGGTCTGTGTCGATCAGGGGAAGGTATTCCATCTGAACCTTCGGTCCCTGCACCTGACAGCCTTGTTCCTGAGCGGCTACTTTTCCAGACTTTGGGTCTCTCCAATGATGTACTCACTGTAGTTGAGGCATCTAGGAAGGAGTCGACCAGGAGGTGCTATGCCTTCAAATGGAAGAGATTCTCCATTTGGTGTCAGGGCAAGGGCCTGGACCCTTCGTCCTGTCCGGTGGCTAGCATCCTTGACTACCTTTGATCTCTCTCCAAAGGAGGTCTTCGGTCTATGACCCTTAAGGTGCACCTGGCAGCCATCTCCACTTAACGGGCAGGAGCCGGTCAGCAGATGGTGGCACAGGAAAAGGGTGGTTTGGCATTTCTTTAAAGGCCTTGACCACGTATCCCCTCTGGAGCATGAACCTCCACCTCCACGGGATTTACTGCTGGTTTTGGCAAAGCTCATGGGCAAGCCATTTGAACCGATGCACAGGTGTGAGATGTCACATCTGTCATGGTATACCGCCTTCTTGGTGGCTGTCACGTCAGCCATAAGGACTGGGGAACTACAGGTGCTCTCTGTTGAGTCTCCCTATCTGGTCTTCCACAGGGCCAAGTTTGTCCTGCACTCCCATCTGAAATTCCTTCCGAAGGTGGTGTCGGAGTTTCACCTTAATCAGGTGTTGACTCTGCCAGTTACACCTCGGAGGTAGAGTACATGCACCATACTTTGGACCTGAGACGAGCACTCTTTCTTTATTATAAGGAGTGAACAGCTGAAGTTTGGGGAGAGGTTCGCCAGCTGTTTGTCACCTACATTGAAGCTGCACCTGGCAGACCAGCATCAAAGTGGACGATTGGCAGATGGATAACATCCTGCATCGATCTCTGCTATAGGTTGGTGGGCAAGGAGCCTCCCAGAGGTATAAGAGCTCATTCTACCCACCATACTGCTGCATCGGTGGCTGCTTCTAGGGACGTCACTATCCAGGATATCTGCAGGGCTGCTACCTAGAAGTCAGCAAACACCTTCATTACCAATTACCACATCGACCTAGAATCATGCCGGGATGCTGGTTTTGGGGCCTCAGTTCTCCAATCTCTGTTCCCTAAGTAGGGGGTGTGCGCCTTGCCTCCCTTCTCCTGGAGAACTGCTAGGAGTCTGCCAACAAATGTGGATAAGAACAACATATCCACATCCCTAAAAGCACAGGTTACTCCCCTGTAACAGTAGATCTTCTACGGACTGGTCTCTTGCAGTAAGTCATTACTTATGGGAGTATCCACCAGGTGGCACTGTCACATGGCAGCTTCTTCCAGAAGTCTTCCGTGGGGGCCGCCCACACAACATCACTTCCTGTAGATGTGTATAAGAGTGGGTGGCCCGCAGTACCCTCTGTTCATTTTCCTGCCGGCTGCAGCTTGCAGAGTCAGCTCTCCTGACCTCCTGGGTTGTAGTCTTCGACTCAAACTTTAACTGATTGTTCTGCCTTCTGTTCCGGGCCCGTGACCAACCACAGTACCCCGGACTTCTTTTATACAGCAGGCCCGGTGTTCCATTAGAGCTCCCAGTACACCTGCTGCTCCGTGGCCCAGGCACTCTTGCTGGGTCTGGGGATTCACTAGGGCTGCTGCTAACAGCCCAGCCCGATTTTTGCTTCTCTCTGCCAGGCCTGTGGAACACTCCAGGACCCAGGCCTGTGCACCACTTACTGCAGCCCCGGCTCTTGCCTCTGGTCCTGGGTATGTGTATTACTCCCAGGCCCTGGCTCTTCTACTTCCACTAGGCCGGGCCTGTGCTCCTCACAGTGCCCCCCAGCCCTCCTTCCTCACAGCACCCCTGCTGCTCCCTAGCCCAGGCTCTCTTGCTGGGCCTTGGGTCTTGCTCATGGCTGATCATTCAGCCAGGCCGGAACGGATCTCGTGGGGCCGCCTTAAAGGCTCCCTGGTCAAGGGCACTCGTTCCTGGCATAGGAGGGGGCAGGATTCACACTCCCTCCACCTTATTCCATCGACGGTGGCTCCTCCATCGTTGATGAGGCGTTTCTCATTGTTGGGGCTGCTCCCTCCATTGACTGAGCCTGCTGGGCTTGTTTTATTCTTCGATGGGCCTTGTCCCATTGACGGGCTGTATTGCCCCGTCAACGGAACGTTCCTTGTCAACAGGGATGCTTCCCCCATCGATGACACGTGTTCTTTGCTCTTCCTCATCGACAGGACATGATTCTGCTGTTCTCTCATCGACGGAGGCTTATTCTGTGTTGACAGGGCACTCCTCGTCGACGGGGAAGCCTGTTCCGTCGACGGAACAGCGTGTTTTGCATGCCTTGTGGACGGGGATGATTCCACCGGCGACAGAGGAGCCTCTCCTCCTTACCTCCTCCACAGGGATGCTTCCCTTGGTGATAAAGGCCTCCCACCCCAGGACACTTCTTGCACGGGGCTTTGCTCCCGTGTACCTTACCCCTGTGCCGGTTCCAGACCACAAGGGTCAGAGTGCCTTCCCCCGCTATTCAGGGTCAGCGATTCCCAGGATGGCTCGCCCTCCTCCTTAGGCGCCCTCTGTTTCTGGCCCCCCCCTCCCCAAACAAGTGCCGGGCATTGCCACCATTGTGCTGGAGGTCCTACGGTCCATGGGCCGGGGTCTGGCCTCGTCCCGTTCCCCCTCCCTGGCGCATGCACCCGGATTCAGTGCTTCCCACCTGGTCCTCCCCTCCCCCATTTATATGGACTCCCTTTATGGAGATTCCGGGATGGGGGATCTTTTCATGAGGGATGTTCCTTGCGGGGACCTCTCAGACCATGGGGACCTTGGTTCCCCCATCCGCATCCTCCTTTTTGGAGGCAGCCCCACCTGAACCCCCTGATCCTTCCTCTCTCTCGGATCCCTCCTTCATGGAGCTCATACTGCAGATCCAGCATGCTTTTGGCTTCCCTGCTGTGGATCAGGACTCCTTTCGTCGGGACGTGGCTGCCTACCTCGACGTTCCTGAGGAGCCTACTATGGTTGTCCTGCCTTTGATTCCTGCGTATTTTCACACACACTCTCATATTTGGTCTCATCCTGCTTCCTCTTAAGCCTGCCCCTTGTCACCCTGATCAGCTCAGCTGATGTCTGCCATGCCCTCCCTTTCCTGTCACCTGCTCCATGCATGCTTCGATGCGGTTGATGCATTGGCTGACCTCTGGCATCGCCATTTGACACTTGGCCTCGCTGCGGGTTTCGGGTTTCCCACCCGGCATCCAGCTGTCAGTCGCCGGTGCCCCTTTTTCTGGGAACCTGCTATTTGGACCTGGTGCTCAGTCCATCCTGGGTTCCCTTTAGGCTTCGGGGCATTCTCTCTGGTCTGTTCAGGACCTCTGTCATGCCCCCAGGTCCCTCCCCTGCGTGCGGGCCGCCTCATGCCCGGCCCCTCTTATCAGGGTGCCTCTCAGGACTCCGGTAGGGCTCCAGGGGGGCAGCTAAGTCTGCCCCTCCACGTGCCCGGCCCTCACGTGGGACCTGCTCCTGTGCCTTAAACCACTATTCAGGGTTTCCCCCGCCTCCTGTTGCAGGCCTCAGAGGCGCCTGGGGATCTCTTTACCTTTTCTTGGAGGCTTGCTCCTGGACTGGACGCTCCGCTCCTCCATGCGGATCTGATTGGAACTCCTGCTACTCTCTTTGCTGGAGCCCTTCAGTTGTTCCTTCCTGGATGTTTTTCCCCTGGTGCTCCTCTTTCTACTTTCTGATACGCTCTACTTGTCTTTCTACTGGATTTAACTTTATGCTAGAGCCTGTCGACCTCTGCCTCATGTGGATGAATCACTGTGCCTGGCCACCTACAGTTCTTTCTACATCATGCCTCCTGCATTCTGTCCTCACCCACCTTTGAGCCTATCTGCCTGCACGGAAGAGGTTTGAGGTGACATTTCTCTACAATTTCATGATAATTGTCTTCGCCTAACCATTGGCCTAGCTGCCTGCACGGAAGAAGTTTGAGTTGACATTTGTGCTAAATATCATACATGTTGTCCTCTCCACCTTTGGCCTATCTGCCAGAGTGGGTGCAGTTGACATATTTACTGTGAAGTTAGCTTCTTTGGCATAGTGCACAGCTGGGTTTTGCACGGGCTCGATCATCGGGCGTGCCCTCTGGCCCAGCTTCCAGCCTTGCCTTTCCTTCCATTTGGATTTTACTGCTTGGTATTCTCCCATAAGTAATGACTTACTGCAAGAGACTAGTCCATAGAAGATAGTACAGTTACGTAAGAACTTACCGTAACAATAAATCTTCTGAGGACTGTCTCTTGCAGTAAGTCCCAGTCCTCCTGCCTTGTTGCCTCGAATCTGCAACTTAGGACATTGGGTGGGATCGCTGTTCTCTGTTTTTCTGGCCGTTGTTTACCTCGGTCTAGGCCATGCTCGCCGAAGCTGACGGTGAACAGTGGGTACTGGGGGCCGCCCACTCTTGTACACATCCACAGGAAGTGATATCGTGTGGGTGGCCCCCACGGAAGACTGCTGGAAGAAGCTGCCGTGTGACAGCGTCACCTGGTGGATACTCCCATAAGTAATGACTTACTGCGAAAGACCATCCTCGGAAGAGCTACTGTTATGGTAAGTTCTTACGTAACTGTACTTTTTAGGAGTGGTATATGTTCATCCACACTGACGCACCCGACCTCCCCAGCATCAACGCACAACCTCTGCTTCCAGCGGGCAAGATCTGGCATCATGGGGCGGAGCCGAGGCATATACCACTCGGGTGGGTGGGAGGAGTCAGCTCAGTTTATACCTTCTGGCAAGATTTAAAGAGAAGGGGACATGCCAACAAGTGTGGATGAACTCCTAGAACTACTGTTACAAGTGAGTAACCTGTGTTTACTCACCTGAACATATCCACATGACCTCCCCTGGCAAGTGGCACGCGGATCCCTTCTTCCAGCGTACAAGATCTAACTTCACGGGGTAGAGCCGAGGAGTATACCACCCGGGAGGGTGGGAGGAGCTTAGCTTGCAGACATTCCGGCTGAATTTAAAAGGAAGGGAAAACTTGCCAAGTGTGGCTGTGCACCTTATACCACTCCTAGAACTACAGTTACAGAAGGATAACCCTCATTTTCTAGCAAATCCTACCTCCATAATGTTCAAAACTTAATCTAATGGCGGTGAGATAAACCTTAACCACCCACTCTGTTGTGTTTTCCCTTTCTTAATGTTACATTTCAAAATCTCCCTTTCCCCTTCTTAGTAGGTGTGGCTCCCGAAAAAGGCAATGCAACATTTAGGTTGGGCAGAGTGAAAAGCTCTATGTGACCTGAGCTGCATGCATGTAGAGTTCAAACACCATGAAGTCTTGCTATATTAGGACTTCTGCAGTTAGGCTCAGCCTCTGAACTGCTCCGGAGAGGAAATAGTTAACTCCAGTGAAACCTGGAGTTCCACAGCGCGAGGGCGCTGTTCAAAGCTCTATCTGGCCAGTTTCAAATGAAACTGCCAGATTCTTTACTCCGCTTCACTGAACAGTCGCTCCGGAGATCAGCTCCTTCAGCTTCGGTTCATTCTCGGTTCAAGCGAGTATTTTCAGTTCATTTGAACGGCAAAATATGTTATTTTACGCATTTCGTTAAAGCTCTATCTGGTAAACCGTAGTACAATTTTGAAAGTCTGTGTGGAAATCAATTATCGGTTCGGTTTGAACGATCGGTTGCTTAATTTAACGCTTTAAAAGTGTTTTGGGGCTTTTAGAGTGCGGTTTCTGTTCTTATCGGGTTCTAAAAACCTTGGATTTTAAAGGTTTTTTCAAATACCTGATACGGTTAGGAACCGATAAGGGTGTCTTGCCTGACACTGCCATTAAAAGGGCAAGTTGTTGGTTAGGCTGGCATTATGTCTGAGAAACCCAAAAGAAAAACCTGGCCACTGGGTTTCAACACTGTGATGTTTGTGGGAAGCCTTTGCTAAGGCTGACCCACACACCACTTGTGTTTATTGTCTGGGGCTGACCACCTCCTGTCAGACTGCCAGGTAAAAATTTTCCTGCAGTCATCCTGGAAAGAGATTGGGCGGCTCAGGGAACGAGAGGCCAAAAAGTCCGCTGACCCGGATGGCCAGCCCGGTTCAGTACCCACTGGACCAGAGGGAGTGCCCTCTGACCAGGGCGAGACTTCCTCGGCCAAAAGGAAGGCTGGTTCAGAGGAACCAGTCTCAGCAAAAAAGGCAAAGAAATCAGCCGGTCTGGAGTCCAAAATTGTGTCTCCAACTGCTGCAGAGATAGCTAAAGGCATACAGATTGTTCAGTCTTTGTCTCAGGGATCTGTCAACCCCTACAACTGGAAAAAGGGTGGTCTGCTCAGTCCCAGTGGTTCAGGATTATGATGTTGAGGATTTTTATGAACCACAGGAGGGGAGGAGGAATTTGATCAGTATGTTTGTGACTGGGAAGGTCTGGACGTGCCCATTGAACGACATTTCTCCAGACAGACCTTTAGAATCTCCCCTATGCTGTCTGAGTCCCCTTCTCATTTTTATGTTTTACAAAAAGGTTGCAGAAACCCTCCAGCTTCCTTTAGAAGAGGCTGTGGATGAGCAAGAGGAGCCTGATTATGTTGAAATGATGGATATTCCAGAGTCTAGGAGGTTGTCTATTCCTTTGCATAAGTCATTTAGGAAGCAAACAACAAAGATTTTAAAAAATCCTCATTCTGTCCCTCCTGTAGATAAAAAAATGGACAGGAGGTATACTTTTATCAGGTCCTGATACAGACTTCCTCACTGAGCAGTGTAGTCATGTAGGTGTTGTTCAAGCTGCAGCCTGTGACAAGGCTAATATTCCCCTGGCCTCACATCCTCCTGATAAGGATTCCAGGAAGATTGATGCCATGGCGAAAAAACAATAATTGGCAGCTTCGTTGGGACTCAGGCAGGCTAATTATATGGCTTATGTGGCTAGATATCAGAAATCTAGATGGGACACTATATTGCAGTTAGCCAAGCAGGCCCAGGGCCAGCTGGCTAGTGAGTTAGAACAAGTGGCTGCTGATGGCATTGAAGCCTCTAAAGTTCAATTTCATGCTGCTGTTGATGTTAATGATGTTTCCTCTAGGGTCATGGCCTCTTCTGTAGCTCTCCGTAGGTTGGCATGGCTCAGATGCACTAATCTGTCCCAAGATACTCAGTCAAAGGCTATGGATTTTCCTGTAGTAGGAAATTCTCTGTTTGGGGATCAAACATAAAATTACATGAAAAAGATGGATGAATACAGAACTACCTACAAAGTGCCCAAGCTAAGGAGGCATGCCACTCCACAAAGGCACCCAGGGGTAGGGGCAGGCCTTTCCACAGCCCTTTTATCAAGTTCAGGCCTCTTCAGCCTTTGCACAGAGGGTTTTTCAGAGACAGAGGTAGAGGCGGGCAGACCTGCCTCCTCTCCTCAGCCTAAAGCTGTTGCCAAGCAGGCACCCTGATGGGTGCCCAGGGCGATTCTCCTGTACCGGTGGGGGCAGGTTGGTTTATTTCAGCCAGAACTGGTTGTCCCTAACCCGGACAAATGGGTTCTGGAGGTGGTAAACCAGGTCTGGTTCTCAGCTTCAAACAGTTCCCAAAGATGAGAGCCAGACATTTTCCACCTGCAAATCCTTCAGAAGCCCTTGCTTTGGAAGCAGAGGTTTCTTCTTCTAGGTTACAAAGCAGTGGAAAGGGTCCTCCTTGCCATCAGGGCAAGGGCTGTACCCAAGATACTTCCTTACCCCAAAAGACAGGAGAATGGCGCCCATCCTAGATTTAAGGTTCCTGAACAAGCATCTTTTGAAACCAAAGTTCAAAATGTTAACTCTGGCAATGATTTTGCCTTCCCTAAGGCCAGGGGACTGGCTAGCTTCCCTGGACCTCAAGGACGCCTATTTTCATATCTTGATCAGGCCTTCTCACCGAAAGTACCTCAGGTTCGAACTGCCCTCTGGCCACTACCAGTTCAGAGCAATGCCCTTCGGCCTCACCTCTGCTCCAAGGGTTTTCACAAAATGTCTAGCTGTGGTAGTGGCTCATTTAAGAAGGCAAGGGGTTGCTGTGTTTCCCTACCTGGACGACTGGCTCATAGTGGGTCAGTCTCCAGATCAGGTAAAATCCCACTTGCAAGTCACCCAGCAGCTTCTCACTCTCTGGGATTCCTGTTGAATTTTCCAAAGTCAGTTTTGGAACCAGTTCAGGTACTAACTTTCATAGGTGCAGAATTGAACACAAAGTCAGCCAGGGCATTTCTTCCCTTGGAAAGAGTGGACAGACTCATTGCCCTGGCATCCTCCTTTACCCCTGCAGGGTCTCTCGACCAGCAAGGCACTTTCTGCAACTCCTAGGGCACATGGCTGCTTCCACAGCTGTCGTGCAGGGAGCAAGATTTCAGATGAGAGACATTCAGTTCCACTTGAGGTCCTACTGGTCTCAAAGGAAGGACCCCCTTACCAAATTAGTCCCAGTGACCAAAACCCTGATCCTGGCCCTTCAGTGGTGGCAGGATCAAAGCAATTTAACTCAGGGGGTCCCCTTCTTACCCGTTCTTCATTCCCTCACTACGGATGCCTCCCTGTTAGGGTGGGGGGCTCACTTGGGCGACCTTTCCACTCAGGGAGTGTGGTCCCCTCAGGAATCTCTGCTCCACATCAATCTTTTGGAACTCAGAGCTGTCCTCTTAGCTCTCCAGGCTTTTTCAGCTACTGTCCAGAACAAGGTAGTTCAAGTCAGGACAGACAACACCACAACAATGTGGTACATCAACAAGCAAGGGGCGCTCGGTCTTCAGCCTTGTGCACGAAGCAATGAAGTTGTGGTCTCTGACACTCCCTGGGACACCTCCCTGATAGCAGTTCACCTTCCAGGAAGGACAATGTCCTGGCGGATGCCCTCAGCAGGATTTCCCAGGGTCATCACGAATGGACTCTGAATCCCCAGGTTCTGGGGTCGGTCTTTGCCAGATGGGGCACCCCTCAGATAGATCTCTTCGCAGCCCCAGACAACCACCAACTTCCTCTATTTTGTTGCAGGCCTCCAGTGTTGGGCTCAGTCCCCCTGGACGCTTTTCTGTTGGATTGGGAAGGGAAATTCCTGTATGCCTTTCCCCCCTTCCCTCTCCTCTTCAGGGTACTAGTGAAAATCAGAACTCAGCCCTGCAAAGTGATTCTGATTGCTCCAGACTGGGCTAGACAGCCCTGGTACCCTCTTCTCCTGTCCTGACATTCCACCCTCCCTGAGCTTGCCCAGGATCCACGACCTGCTGTCCTGTGCACAGGGGAGTGTGATACCCGACCTCAATTCCTCCACCTCAAGGCTTGGTTCTTGAGGAGCTAGAATTTGCTGATTTACACCTTTCTCAAGGGTGTCTTGGACATTTAAAGGCTTCTAGGAAGCCTTCCACTAGGAGCCACTTACAATTCTAAGTGGAGAGGTTTTACTTCTGGTGTTCTGAGAAACAAATTGTACCAGAATCTGCTGACTTGGCCATTTTATTGGACTATTTGGTCCATCTAAATTCCCTAGGCCTCAAACCAGCTACCTTGAAGGTTCATCTAGCAGCTGTTTCTGCTTTTGTGTCTGCAGGAAACCTGTTTCCTTCCCTTCTCACCCTGTGTTTTCCAAGTTTTTTAAGGGGTTACTTCACACTAACCCTCCCTTTCGGGAACCAGCTCCTGCCTGGGACCTGAATATTTGATTGCTCAGCTAATGCAACCCCTTTGAGCCTCTGTCTTCGGCAGATCTCAAGTTTTAACTTGAAGACTGTTTTCTAGTGGCTATCACTTCTGCTAGACGTATAAGTGAATTACAAGCCTTGTCAGTGGAAAAGATTTTATTTCTTTTCACAGAGATAAGGTAGTCCTCAGGACTAACAGAAAGTTTTACCTAAAGTGGTTTCAGATTTTCATCTAAACCAATCCACCTCTCTTCCAGTATTTTTCACTGAGCATTCCTCCTCAGGGGAGAGGAGCTTGCACAGTCTGGACGTCAAAAGAGCCCTAAGCTACTATTTGGAACGCACCAAGGGTCACAGGTTCGAATCCCTCCAACTCTTCCTTACCTATGGAGAAGTTGGCAAAGGGAGACCTGCCACTAAGAGGACAATTGCAAGGTGGATTGTCTCTTGTATCCAGTTCTGTTACCAAAAACTAGGTAGAGAACCTCCCTCAGGACTGAGGGCTCACTCCACCAGGGGTACAGCTGCATCTCTAGCGGCGGCTAGAGATATTCTCATTTTGGAAATTTGCCAAGCTGCTACCTGGAAAACAGTCCACACCTTTACCAAGCATTATTCCCTGGATGTCCAGTCCAGGAGAGATGCTCGTTTTGGCACAGCTGTGCTTCAGAGCCTATTCCCTAAGTAGGTTCTGGCCCTCCTCCATGGAGGTACTGCTGTGTAATCTGCAGAAGTCCTAATAGCAAGACTTCATGGTGTTTGAAGAAAAAATTACTCACCTTAGTAATTGCTTTTCTTCTCATGGAGTCTTGCAATATTAGACAACCCTCCCTCCTACCCTCTCAGAACTCCTACTTGATGTCTCAGGGGTTGGCAAGTTAGTGCAAGCACTGTGTCATGCCATTTTAGTTCTCCTAGTCTCCCCTTCATTTGGGTTAGGGAACTAGGTAATTCTGTTTTGTTAAGTGAGTATATGGCCCCTCCTGGACTTGAGTCTTTTGGGGAGAGGGGGTCTATTAGTGCTTGTCATGGGTGATACTAATAATAATATGTAATATTGTTATTATTCTGTGATTGTTGTTGTGTTTTTGTTGTTCTACTACTGGTAGGTAGCCAATGGCTAGTGTAGAGCTTTTCCACACAGACTTGCTATGTTAGTTTGGCTTCGTAAAGAACCTGGCAGTTTCATTTGAAACTGGCCAGATAGAGCTTTGAACAGCGCCCTCGCGCTGTGGAACTCCAGGTTTCACTGGAGTTAACTATTTCCTCTCCGGAGCAGTTCAGAGGCTGAGCCTAACTGCAGAAGTCCTAATATTGCAAGACTCCATGAGAAGAAAAGCAATTACTAAGGTGAGTAATTTTTTCTTATGTATGTGTCAAGTTCAGTACGTTTCATTAAAAATGGAAGAACTTTTTTTTTTTAATTCTTTGGTAATGAGGTACATTTAATTGTCATTTCTTGAAGGCTAATAGCTACAGTGAATAATTGACATTTAGTACACTTGAGTTTTTCAAGACAAATACAAAGTGGATAGTACATATAACATATGGAATGTGTATGGTATACAGTAAATTTTTTACCATTTCAGAAATGATCATCTGCGATTGCAAAAATTGAACTTACAACCTAAAAGTCCGGTAAAGGAAGATTTTAATGCTGAAAATATTGACAGCAGTGACGAAGAGAGTGAGTGTAGAAGTGAGGAGGACCTGACACAGTTACTTATTCGATTACGAGTGAAACTCGAGAACTCCAAAAAGATCAATGGCCTTTTGAAGAAGCAAATAGAACTCAACTCCTCTACAGATGGGAAAAATGGTTTTAATCCAGATCTCATTGTAACTATGGCTAAAGAAATCGAGCACCTGAAAGCAGAATTGAAAGATGCCACGATGAAAGCAGATAGTACAGGAACAAAACTTCAAGGAACGGAAGCAAATGGCCTAAAGGAGACATTAGAAACCAAGAGTTCCACAGGATCTGTTGGGATAAGAGGTCATGAGCAAGTGGAGTCATGTAAGATTTCCGACGTTCATAAACCTATGAAGTCTGCACTCTCGGTAAGACTTGTGTTGCATATTTACAATCAATGTTGGGAATTCATTGCTCTGATTAGCCCTTTATCTTCTGTTATCCGCACAGTAAAGGACTTGTGATGTAAACAGAACTTGATCTGGTGCCTGCCTCATGCATATTTACTTGAAATAGCTTTTTTATGTCACTTTTCAAATGTGTAGGCGTTTTATAACAGACATATGCATTCTACAAGTCTGTTATTGGTTTTAATGTTTAGCACCCTTGACTTGTCCTCTCGCCCTTAACTTGAGCCAATCCTTAACTACAGTACCTAGCAGTGGACCTGAAAAATGTTCAGTACCCATACTGAGATGTTAAACGCCTGATGCCATCACTCATCACCAGTGATTTCTGCTAGGATGTCAAGTCTAGTCCTTCAGTACTTTGGAGGGTCCAAATACATACAGCAGAGCACAGAATCGATGGATTAAGAATCCAAGCATCATATGCACACTTTTTTTTTTTTTAATTTAACCAGGAGAAAGAGAGACAAAACTGAAAGCTTGTTTACAGGTGCGACCTGGGAGCACAACGAAGTTAAGTGACTTGCTCAGAGTCACACAGTTATACAAGTGGGGGCTGTGGGATTAAAACCCCAGGTCTCCAGGTTTGCTGTGCAGAGTCTTAAACCACTGTGCTATACTGCCTCCTTAAACACAAGCTATGATTACCAGCGACTCATTTTACACTGACAGACTACTGTGTTTTAGATGGATTTGCACTTAATGTATGGCGTTAATCTTAGGCCTGGCTCCTTTGTGTCTTAGATTTCATCATGACTGCACAATACTGTAGATGAAGTGGTCTAATGTTTACACGCTACTGCTGATCATGTCAGTTTTAGTGAAGCACACAGAATGGTAGACTATTGTTCAGTTGAATTACAAAATACATTTTTACTAATGGGGATTAAAATGACTGATTTACTTACATTTTCAGCCTCCTTGTGGGTGATACAATGCCTTTGAAATATTTAGTTTTACTTTTGTTATATAGAGTGGAAACTATTATATCTTCGGGGATATCTCTTGTCATCAGGTCACACCTATGGAACTTAGGCGTCAGGATCACACGGAAGCTTTTTCTGCAGCAGTCTATTAAGGGCTGACCACGCTGACATCAGGCTCCGTTACACACCCTGTCTAAGCGTGAGTGGCACTGCTCCCTCCAAAGTTCTCTCCCGCCATCGGCTGTTCACGCATGGACTCCACGGAAGCTTTGTCACTCAGTTTGACTGCCAAAATTAACTTTATATTTTCCTTTGAATTACTTTATTTTAAAGTGATTCCTTTTGTCTTTGTATGTTGAGAATGAATCGTTTTTCGAGACTCTTCCTTCACTGTCGCTGTGGAAAGAAGATTTGTTCAGCCGACTAACACGAACTCTGTCTGCTGTTTTGGGCCTGGCCACAATGTTCTTGCCTGTGAGTTTTGCCTTAAGTTCAACCTTGCCACCCGGCACCAACATAAAGCCTTGCAGAAGTTCCTCATGGAGCAACAGGCAGCCAGTGGAGAGCAGGGGTCTTCTGCCCCCCCAATCATCAGCATTTTCTTTGGGCTCTCAGGCCACCAACACCCAGAGAACAAGTCCTCGAGGAAACACTCTCATCGGGATAAAGACCATGCCCCCGATGGCAATCCCAATTCCCATTGGATTCTTCCTCCTTATCTTCCGGGATCGCTCCTTTGACCGCTTTGGCATCGACACCTTGTTTCTTGCAGGGTATGCTCCTATCAGGCACCCCACAAAGATGTCTTCTCCCAGCCTTTACTGAGAGGGCTGCAGAGGTGCCGTCAGCCTCTGGATCATCGGCCCCAGCCCTGCCATCGAGACCTCTCGAATCTCAAGGTCCTCAGGCGCTGGGCCCCACCGCTTCTACTGTAGTTAGCGGTCGTTCATTGGAACTGGGCTCCACACTCCATCTCCGACACCTGTGTCGATGATGCTTCCTTTCTCCGCTGTCTACCTTAATGCCATTCTTTCCTCCATTACCATGTCTCTCATACAGTAGTTTGTTCCAGGACCATCGCCCGCGCCATCATGTGCTGCCTTGGCATTGATGCTAGTTTGTCCTGTCCGCTCAGCCCCTTCTAGAGAGCTGTCGGTACTACAACTGTTGGTCCTTGCCTCAGAACAGGCCAACGTCGAGGATGATTATCACCCTTATCTCATCCTCCCTGAGGAGGAAAATGAGGAGGAAGAAATTGAGGTGGACTCCTCTGACAGGTCAGCTGTCTTCTGCAGGAGTGAGGACTCCATCAAACACATTCCCAGCTCCCCTCGGAGGACTTCTCTTTTTTTAACATCATGAAGCAGCTCTCCTCTACTATGGGGTTGCAGACTGAGGAAGAGGATGTCACAAAGAGGAATCCTGGAGATCACATAATCTCCATCCAGAGTTATTCCTCCTCTGCTGCCAGCATTGAATGATGCTGCCACTGCTGCCAGCCATGCCCAGAAAGGCTGCTAAGCTTTACCAGGCACCTCAGGGCCATCTTTTCATGCGGCCCAGCCGGAAACAGACTCAGTGGTATTTAAGACCACTTATGACAGGACCTAGGCCCCTAAGCACCTTAGTTCCCTGCCCACTGACCAGGAATTTAGGAGGCTAGACCTCTGGGGCAAGAGGACTTTTGCCTCTGCCACTCTAGGCCTTAGGATTGCCAATTACTTGGTTCATCTGATTAAGTACCAGAATGCTCTCTGGTAGAAGGGCAAAGCTGCTGCTCAGGCCCTCCCTGATGCTCCCCAGAGACAAGCGCTTCTCAGAGTGTTTCAAGCCTTTGCAGGTGTCAGTAAGCATCTCTTCAGAGCCACCTGTGATATTGCTGATACGATAGCCAGGGCATTTGCCTCAGAAGGCAATCCTGGCTTTGCAGCTGACATCCAACAAAAAGTCACAGACTTTATGGTGCAGATGAGCAGGATATTATCAATGACCTGCAGGGCTGTTCGGTCTGTCCACTCCCTTTACCATACCCAGCCCAGTAGTAGACCTAGGCTCTCCTTTCTTAAGGTCTCTCAAAAGTCTGGTTCCTGAACCAGGATCCAGGGCAAGTGCCCTCCTCCACCTCTGGTTACTCTGCCATGCAATCCAGAGGAGGGGGTTGCTGCCCAGACCGCAGTTTCAGCTTCAGCCTGACTCCTTGACAGACCCCCCCCCTCCTCTTCTTCCAAGCCAGGAGGTGGTGATCAGAGGTCGGATCTCCCATCATCTGTCCCACTGGAGAACCATTATGACAGATGCTTGGATTCTGCAAATAATCGAAAAGGGTCATGCTCTAGAACTTCTAGAGCAGCTTCCAGATGTTCCCCCAGTTTCCACCTCTTATACTCCATACCACACAGGTGCCCAGGGAGGAGATTCTCACCTTGATGCATAAAGGGGCACTAGAACCAGTACTTGGGTGTCTACTCCAGGTTCTTCCTGGTTTCCAAAAGAACCGGAGACGATGCCCATTCTAGAGCTCTATGAGCGGAGCCTTTTTATCCAAGACAAAAAGTTCTGGATGGTCACTTTGCATGGCCTTCTTCCTCTGATCAAGCAGGGCAACTAGCTGTGCTCCCTCGATATGCAAGATGCCCATCTGCATACCACGGTTCCCACACACACACACACACTTGTTGCCTGCGGTTCCTGTTCAAGGGAGAGCATTGCCAGTTCAGGGTATTGCCCTTTGGCTTATCCTCTGCGCCACAGGTATTTACCTTATGCTTAGCTGCTGTAGCAGCAGCCCTCCAGTGCAAATGCCTCTGAAAACTCGCGCTATATCCTAGAGGTTAGAGTAACGAGCTGTGAATGAGCTTGTTACATCCAGCAGACCTGGGTTTGATTCCCACAACCTCCATTTGTATACTGTGTGACTCTGAGCAAGTCACTTAACCACCCCACTGCTCCCGGTCACCCCCTGAAAACAGATACTGTGCCTAGTGGGCCTTACCTGGGTACCAAAGAATAAAATAAAGAAAACAAAATAAAAATGTGTTCCCATACCTGGACAACTAGCTACTGAAAGCCCAGTCGATGGAGCTTCTGTTAATTCTAGAGCGCACCCTGGAGTTGTTCTAGTCCTTGGTGTGACAGGGTTGAATAGGGCCTTATCCCAGTTGTTCTGGAGAAAGAGTTTAAATGCAAGAATCTTTTCTGTTCTCTCCATTTCTGTCTCTTGTCTGTCTGGTTGCGCAACCAGATTTTCTCATGAGATCTAGGACTTGATCTCCCCGATGGTCTTGCAATTCTCTGCCTCTCGTTCTACCTTATTTTATTTATTGTAGTCATCAGAATTTACAACCCTTTGAGTCAGGGACTCATTTCCAAAGGCTCCACGTTAGAGTTACAGAGAAGGAAGTACAGTCAATTACATATGAGCATTGTTATAGACATAACAATACAGGGGTACAGGGTACATATATAATAGGAACACAGCAAGATTTTAAGAACTGTTACAAATTTTATACAGGTGGGGTTACAGGCGTATACATTGGGGTAGCTAAGGACACTTAGTAGACTTGCCAGTTGATGAATTTTGAGACTGAGGGCTGATTAAGCTGGCTAGGAAGCCATTGTCATAAACTCTGAGTCGTGACGGAGGAGGGGCCCAGTGGAGTTGGTTTCACCGGGAGGTACACACGCAAGAGCGAGTAGAGAGTATATGATTCCTGAGGGCCTCTTTAAATAATCCTAGCTTGGGCAGACTAGTTACTGACGTGAGTAGAGAGTTGAACCAGGTTGGGCACCTGTAGCCCGAATGCCCTTGGGCTAGGGAGGTTCTGACCTTAGGGACTACGAGAGAGGATTTGGAGGCACTGCTCTTCTGTCTTTTCTCCCCCCCTTGCATATCTGCTGGTATAAAAAGACACTTGGGCATCACTGTCAGTAGGCCCAAGTCTGTGCTGACCCCATCCCAGAGGTTACATAGGAATGGTTCTGGACTCTAATCAGGGCAAGGCCTTCCTCTCCAGGACAGGGCAGACGTCCTCATTGCCCAGGAGGTGGCTTATGGACAGTATGTCCCAGTCAGGACATTTTTGAGGCTACTGGGCCTAGTGGCCGTGGCCATCATTTTGGTCCCTTTGGGCAGGCTGCACATGAGTGTCCCAAAGTGGACACTCGGAGTCCAGTGGAATCAGTGCTCAGACGATCTGGATCAGCTGGTCCTTGTCTCCTCCCCAGTCCTCAAAGTACATCTTATCGGTGTCAGTCTTCACCAGTCATCCCTGTTGGGTTCAGCTCCGGAGCTAAGACCTCACGGGAGACTCTTTTTTTCCCCTGGGTCGGAGCAATGCAGGTGCGACACCGCCCTCGAGGCCATCGTTCTACGTGGCGCTCGCGGGTTGGCTGTTAACTGCTGTCGATTTTGTCCTCGCCTCAGTTTTTCTTCTCTCGTCGTCGAGTGAAGACCTCGTGAGGAGACCACAATCAACTACATTTTGCAGCCTAGTTCCTGTGGCTAGTTCGCGTTTTCGTCTCTGTTCTGTTTCGCTCCTGCTCAACATCGCTTCTTTGGTACCCGGTAAGGCCGTTCTTTTATTAAGCAGCAACGAGTACTGTGTTTGTATTTATTTGTTGTTCGGTCATGCCTCATCCCAGGGACAAGAAATAGTCGAAAGCAGGGCAGCTACATATGCATCGGTGTCCCTGTGGCCGACTTTACTCTGTCATGGACCAGCATGACTGCTATCTTTCCTGCCTCAGCCCGGCCCATGACATGAACAACTGCAACGCCTGCTTCTCTATGGATCACCAAGTTCTTGAGATGCTCACATTTAAAGTCGGACGTGCACCGCCGAATTTCAGGTGGCGGGTTCTTAGTCAGCGGGGCAAGGTCAGGAACCTTGACCCTTCCTCCGGGTCCTATACGGCCTGTGGAGGAGGGGTCTTCTGCCAGTTTCAGCCTTACCTCGGCGGAGGCTTCTTCCTGGTGCAGGAGGCCCAGTTTGGCCCTCTCGGGGGCCAGGTGGGGCTTCCCACATTGTCAAAACGCTCGGAAGCAAAACCACACAATTGGTGTCAGTTCTGGGGCCCGTAGGCCTGGTCAACGTCATCCTCAGCACCATCTATTGTTGCCACCTTTGGTTCCGGTGCTGCTTGCTGTGCCGAGGGTTCGGACTGCGCTGGACCTTCCCTCGCCGCCACGTCTCCCTCTGGCGCCATTCACGGTGCCGTGGGAGATGCGGATGCAGGTTTTGGGGCTCTTTCTGGTCTCGGCGCCACTTCTGTCCTCGGTGCTGTCTTTGACTCTGGTGCCATTTGCGGCGTGGGGGGGGGGGCTCGTTGCCAGGCGGCGGTAACATTCCTGGCTCTGGTGCCGCTCGCAATGTCAGGGCTCAGGGCGGCGTAGCTCGCAGTCCTGAAACTGGCAGGGATCGCGGAGTTGTCTGGCATCAGGCCTCCTTTTGTACTTCCTCGGAGGGGGATTCAGGGTCTGATCTGGATTCCTCAGAATCCTCCGATCCCTCGGTGTCCAGCACCTCAGCCTCCCTGTGTGGGTCGGACGGTTCCAGTCAGTTTTGGGGGTCAGTGGGACGGACCAGCTGGCAGTGGTCCAGGTGGCCACTAACGTGCAACCCGGAGCCACTGGTACATCTGTCCCCTCAGCTGGGGTACCTCCCTCTTTGGTGTGTATGGATAGTCCACGTTTGGGGCAGCCTGGGGCACCCCAGAAGGGGGAGTGTACAGCACCCTGCATTGACTCCTCGGAGTTGACTAAGGGTTACCAGCTACCTAGGCCGGTGGTAGCGAGAAAAGGGCCCCTTCAGAGTCGGAGGGGTTGAGAGGACAGGGTCCAGCGCAGCGGCCCCTCCCTAGGACCCATCCAGGTTCTGGGAGGAGCCGTGGTGTGTACCCTCGCTCTTCCCCCGAACACTCCTTGAAAGGGACCTCTACTTTGGAGGTCAGGGGCTGTCCTTCTGGGCTCACACAGTCCCGGTCACCTTACAGGGGGAATTCTTCCCATGGGCACAGTTCTAACCGTTCCGACCCGGTTGAATGGCTTTTAGCTCCTGGGACCACCGGGTCTCCCTCCCTGTTGGGAGCATCTGCTTGGCCCCCACGCCTCTGCCTCCATCTCCCTCTCTCCCAGGCATTCCCAGTCCTAGGGAACCCCTGACCTGGGAGCAGTTCAGGGCTTCAGCTGCACATTTCCCTTCCTATCTCAGTGCCATGGACAAGCAGGTGTTCCACTGTGCTCCCGTGCAGCTTGACCCTGAATCTCTGGACTCGTCAACCTCCTCATCTCCCTCTGAGGGAGAGGAACTTTCTATCCACCTTTCCCCAGCATCTGATCTCACCTCATATCAGCACTTCTTCTCGAGGATGCTAGACAAGTTCCACCTCACCCCGTCTTCTGAAGGCAGTCCTGACCTGGTGATGCATGCCTTTTTGGGCGAATACAGTGCGGCCAACCTCGTGGTTACCGCCTGGCTTGTCCCCTTCCGGGATGCGTCACTTGGCTCTGGCAGCTTCCCTTTTCCACTGTTCCAGCTCCAAGGGATCTACG